>JAUESR010000207.1:3875000-8675000 GCA_030914345.1 Drosophila koepferae
TTGGGCCGTACGGTGCGTATGAGTAATACGAGAGTTTGTTTGGTGTTCATTTCTTCTGGTTCTGGAGTTCGCTGGAATTGCAACTGAGTCATTTGGAACGGACTGGCACCAACTGACATAGAATATGCAGCTTCCAATTACGAGCTAACAATTTGCCACGATTAGTCACCTGTTTATGGCTATTACACAGTTCCTGCCAGCCAAACACAGACATAGAGATAGAGAGAGACACACGGGGCGTATACTTAACGAACAGCGCACAGTCGATGGCATCTGTGTGTGTGTATGTATGTGTGTGGGCGTATTCGTGAGAACCTAATGGCTCTGGGTCTGGCTCTGACTCTGGCTCTGGCCAACTCATCAAGCGCAACTGGCAGATACATTTTGAAAAGCAATAATTACAGCAAGAGATGGAGAGAGAGAGGGAGCGAGAGGGGAAGAGCTCTTTGAAAATTGATTGAAAACGTTGCCAGCGCTACACGTTTACAGCGCGCGACCTTGAACTTGATATTAGATGCGATCGCAATCGCATAATGTATATATACCTATATATATATACATACTACACTAATAAAGGTAGATTGGAACCGGTTTGGCCGTCTTTGGATCAGGGCAAGGCACTGGGCTAAATGCAATACGAGCAGTTTAGTCAAGTGCGCACACACACACACACACACACACACACACACACACATGCACACACAGATAGCACTTGGCACTTGGCTACACTTTGCTCTTCACACAGAGAGTCATCAAAATTGAATTTAAGTATATTTGAGGGTCTCTGGCCTAAA
The DNA here is from genome assembly GCA_030914345.1 of Drosophila koepferae. Classification (NCBI taxonomy): domain Eukaryota; kingdom Metazoa; phylum Arthropoda; class Insecta; order Diptera; family Drosophilidae; genus Drosophila; species Drosophila koepferae. The sequence goes on from JAUESR010000207.1 coordinate 3,875,795, forward strand.
CTACTGAATGTTGCCTGCTGAATGCTGACTGCTGCCATTTGCTGAGTCATAGCCCAAATATTTGCTGGTTCTGTACGTTTAGCCAAAGTAAACAGTTTGCCCAGAAGCTGCTTTCGTTGACGTTTTCTCAACATAAGCCTTATAAGCAGGCTCTTCATATTTGTCTCTCTATCTCCCTCTCTCTGTGTCTGTGTGTGTGTGTGTTTGCAAATACATATGTAAATCAATATGGGTCGCCAGCAATAACAAGCCTGGTGAAAAGGGACGCACAAGTTCGACTTGATGAAAGTGACTTCTACTCGGTCTGCTGCTGCTGCTGTTGTTGATAACCCAAGTCAAGTGCTGGAAACGGTTAGCAGGCCACAAATTGTAGCTCAGCCCACTAGAGTCGCTGCCCATGCCGTAAATAAAAGAAGTTTAGCGTGAAGCGATAATAAAAATAATAATAAACTGTCAGCAGCTCATATTTCCAAGACAACGCTGGGTTTATTTTTTTTTTCTTTTTGGGTGTAATAATTGTTTATCCAATTGCATTGGGTAGCAAAAGTCATAAAGCGTAGCCAAATTAAAATACATTTTATTTGATGTTTATAAGTTTTATAAATTACGAATTTCAATTTAAGCTATGTTAAGTGCTTCAAGAGAGAAAACAGTCTTGAGGTGTTTGCGTACCGTAGGCAAATGTCATTCATTTTATATTCATTTAGAATTTCAAAATATCAGCCATAGAATTAGTAATATTTATAGATGAAAAGATAAGTCTACTATATCTATCAGGCATAGACTAAACTATAAGCTTAAGACTTAATGCAAAAACAATTTAGGGCCAACTATCTTAGCCAATTTTCAACTACCTTATTGTAAAGCTCCATCTTAACTCTTATGACATACATTTGTTATAATATATTATATATTAGATTTATTAAAATAAATATGAGAATTTTTTATATTTAACTAAATGAAAATAAATGAATTTTAAATCTCGAAAAAAAAAAAAAAAAAATGCCCGTTGCATAATGAAATTTCATATATTCATATATATATTGTTTATAAGAACTGAATGCAGCCAAAAATAGCTCAATATTTGCCCTTCAGGTCTGCATGTAAAACTTGTATGAAATGCGTGCAATTCATGCAGTTCTTAATGATATTTAAACAGATAAATTTTTCTGTAAAGCAGCTATATATATATACATATATCTATATAAATTAACTTGGAGACAGTTGCTGGCGCAGCCTACAATAAATTTGCATTTAATTGAGGCTTATTGCATTATATTGGGTGGGCGGTTGGCTTGGTCGTGTCTCCAGATGGCCAACCGCCTGTTCTGACCGTCTGCGAGGTTATTGTCGCATCAACAGATGCGACTTTTAGCCGTAGAACAATGTGAAAATTAATCATTGGCAACTTAATGCTGATGCCGTTAAGAATGCATGACAAGAAACGAGAGCTATATATGCAGATGTATACAAGCATATATATCATTATCTTTATATCAGATACTTGTTGCAAAATTATTGCCAATAATGATAATGCTGATATATAGTCGTGCCTGCGACAGCGGAAAATATATAAAATGGAAAGCTCTGAGAGCTGTCGCCGACTTTGTGACATTGATGGAAAATGCAGTTCGTATGCCTTGTCACAGATCACAGATTTTCCCCTTTTGTCACTTAGAAAATGTATTTCGTTTCTTTTTTTTCTTAATGTTACCTTTTTTTTTGCCGTTTTCTGTCGCTTTTATTTGATTTCCGTATCTGTTTCTTTGTGACTTATAGCTGAAGTTGAGTGAACCGAAAAGGTGAAATAAATAAAGGTAAATGACAAAGTTTTTTTGTTTTTTGTTTTATTTTTTTGTGAGAGCACAAAAAGTTTCTTCTTAACAAGCACTGACAGTTGTCGAGTCGAGTCTAAGGCATTAACTGCTTAATTAAACGACTTTTTCAGAGTTCTTTCAAGCTCCCTCAATTTTGAACTGAGATAATGTTATTGTTCTATTGATCGGGTTTGGGTAATTAATAGTTAAAAAAGTTTTATTTGTGTATTGCTCAAAATGGAAGCTAAGAATTATATTAAATAGAATTATTTCTGACATGCTAAGATGCAAAATGTTTGATGATTTCTAATGCATATGGAACACTTGAAGCTCCAATGGAAAATTATGAACTAATTTATATTAATATGATAAATAATAAAATGAATTTTAATTGCCCGCTTCACATTTCTCAAGCAATGGAAACTTCCGTGTAATTAATATAAATAATTTAATTAGAACAAAACACAAATTTTTGATGTGTGTCTGTGACACATATTTGCGAGACGTACAAATTGTTGGCCAGTCTAATTGCAAATATATATATAAATATGTGTAGAAATATATTATAGATTTATATTTAGATGTATATATGTTTATGTATATTATTCAAAGCGTTCTAAACGGCGAGTGAAACAAAAATAAACAAATTCCATGACAATGACCTCCTAAACAGATAAATAAAGCTCTGAGCAAATAAATGAGCAAACATTTTGAGTGAAACGCACAAATAGACAAAAAAAAAAAAAAAAAACTATATAGACAACTACTTAAACTGATATAAATATAAATAAATTCAACATATATGAGTGTGTGTAAATAGTAAAAAAAAAAATAATATTCTCCTTTTTCATTCACGCAGAAATTTTTATTTGATTATAATTAAAAATATTTGAGTTTTCAGCTGTATTCAGAGTGGGAGTGTGCATGCTCCTATTACTAAATATATTTATGTATATATGTATATGTGTGTGTAGGTGTGTGTGCGTGTAATCAAATAGTAGCAAGTTCACTGCACGGAAACAACAAAACAAGCGAAAAACACACACAAAACGTAGCGTAGAGAATAGAAAAGCAAAAGAAAGAGAAACATAAAAAAAAAGTATTTTAATAATATTATTAAAAATATATATATGCGATTTAAAAACGTCATCGTTTGTGTGTGGGCAGCAGCTGATTAATAATAGATTGACACAAGCAAACTGAGAAAGAGAGAGAGAGAGAGAGTGGGAGAGCGAGAGAGTGAGAGAATAGAGCTAATCGAATAGGTTTTTGCTTAATGTGCACCGAGCAAGGCATAGGCCAGGGCAGCTGCCACTTGTTGCATTTCAGCTTGAAAAAAATTAATTTGCTTTTTGCTCGATTTCTCGTTTTGAATACGTATCTTTATTCACGTTTTTTTTTTTTCTCTCGTTTCATTCTTGAATGTGAAACCTGCTGCCCACGAACCTCGCACAAGCTGCCGAAAATGTTGCGAGCTTGAAATACATTTTATGGACATCATCGTTAAAGTAATCAACAGTAAGAGCAAGAATCATCAGCAGACGGCAGCGACGCATTTAACACAAGAAAAAATAAATCGAGTGATTATATTAAGTGATTGACTATAAAAATACCCTAGAGATAGATATCACTTCTGTTTGTTTGATTCATATGTGTTACGAATCCACTGATTCGGATACATTTCGAACTGGGCATAAATTTTTATAAATATCGTAATAATTCAGCAAAGAATATTACCCATGATTACAATGTAAATTACATCTCTAAAAGTACTTAAGCACGATAAACATGAAGAGCTAGGAAACTAAATCTAAGCTATCCTTATGCTCTCACAAGCAAATACTCAATGCAAAACCTTTCGCATTGAATTCTTCAACTACTCCTGCACTTCAACATACCCTCGATCAAGCTGCAGGGTATCTGAAAAAAGAAGAAGTAAGAAAGGAAAAAAACGCAGCCAACAGTCGCAAGAGCCGAAAGCGAATAAAAGTTAAAAGACTTTAGCCAAATTCAAGGTCAACTTCGTTTCAATAAATTGCAAATGAAATGATGCCAGCCGAAGGGGATGCGACAGTCGGCAACTGCATGACGCAAATGAAGCCAAAGTCAGCGGCTTACCTGTAACTGAAGTCGATGCTGTGTATCTCAAGCTAAAGCTGAAGCTAAAGCTGAAGCTGGCAGCAGCAGTTGAAGCTGAAGCTGAAGCGAGAGCTGTAGCTGAAACTCAAGTAGAAGTAGAAGTTGAAGCTAAATTTCAGACTCCTCAATTTGACCTTCAAAACATGCAAATTTTTGATGTGTCTATAAAGAAAGTAAAATATTTAAAGAATAACTTTTTTACAATTGCAATAAAATCAAAAATGTTTAAAGAGCCCGATGGACCAATTGTCTAAGCCTAAGTTGTTGAAGAAGTCTCAATCGGGACAATGTGAAGCAGGCAATTGCAAGTTGTTAAATAAGATAAAACGATAATGTTTTTAAGGACAATTTAGAACTCCAAATTTATTTCAAATGTATATAAATGAGAGAAAGAGGCCTGCCCGAGCTCAAAAACATATGTATGTATATATATTTGGTGAGTATGCACTGAGCAGTCTGACTGTCTTTATTTATTGATATGGATTTGATGAGGATCCACTGGCCAGTTAGGCTGGCTATTGATTTGATTTAATTACATAAATTGGATAAAAATTTCTCTGAAATTGAATACTTGTATATTTACTAATCAACTGAATGAAATGTAATTGAGTGAGCCGCTGACCTAAAAACCTTGACTCTAACATCCTTACATCATTTATTTACCTTTTTTACTCACACTTAAATTTTGTGTGCGTTTCAGATAATCAATAATTTTACCCATTTTCCTAAAATTATTTTAAAGCAATTTAATTCTCATTTATTTAAATATGTTTTAACAGCTAAAGTCTATGAATTTGTTATACATATTTGATTTATATTTTATATTAAATTTTAGATATATGCAGATGTTAAATACTGCATTTGTAGTTACAAAAAAATAATAATAATAAATACATAAAAAAATGAAAAAATTAATTAAATAAAATAAAACGAATAAAAAAATAATAATTCAATAATATAAAATTAAAAAAAATTTTAAATTATTATTAATATAATTAAATATAATTGCATCTCTATGCATTTTTTTATAATAACCAATTAAATTTAATTGAATTACTCTATAAAATACGAACTTTATAATATATAAAATATTGCAAAAAGGTGTCGAATGTACTTTCTAATACTTATAAGGCAAAATTGCGCTCTCTTTTAATTATTATTGGTTTATTAAAATATTATTATTCAACTAATGCTGTCTATTATGTTTTATAACAATTAAACAAGTCCATAAGCCAAGCCCACGCGCATAATCATTAAATGAGCTGCAACAATTTGAATATAATTTGCTATTTGAAATTTACATATATAATTTGTTTATACATTATTTGTTTACTAACCTCTGCCCAACGCTTTAAATCGAGCCAACAATTTCACAAAAACAATAATATGAGCATATCAATGTAGATGCAATGTGTGTGTGTGTGTGTGTGTGTGCATTAAGCATTTATCGAACTCTGTGCTTAATTTGTTTATTTTACCTGTTAACCAATTTATTTCTGATAAATTGTTTATATGTCGTTGGCTTATACACAATACGGTGGTACGATCTGGTCTGGTTTCAGGCTATCCTGTTGCTGCTGCTGCTGTTGTTGTTTATACATTTTTTTCTTGTTTAAATGAGCTTCGTGTTTTACAAGTTCAATCAACTTTTGCAGCGCAACCAAAAAACAGAGCCACAGCAATTGATTAATTTATAAATTATTTATTGAAAAACTTTTTGTATATTTGCTTGAGGCATTAGTCAAAGACAAGAAAACAGACAACAGAAATGCAAATCGAATGAAATTTATTGAGTCGATAAAGAAATATGAGGCAGAGTATGTAATTTGTTAATGAATTTAGGTGATGCTTCATATATAGTATATATCAGATGCTAACTCATGAAAGTCGGCTCAAATCATTTGCAGTTTAACTGCGTCTTCCACGACGACGACGACAGTCTGTATATATATATTGATAGCGACTGTATCTGTATCTGTATCTGTGTGTGTGTGCGCACATTTGTATATTGACTGTAGCTATAAAATATAAAAAAAAAAAACCTAAACATTTGCACTTCGTCTACTTGTTAGAAACTAAGCAAGAACGAGACTGGCAAATGGGTTGACGACGACTCGGGGCTAGGAGGCTGAGAAACCAGGGGCTGGTGGCTGGGGGCTGGGTGCTGGGGGCACTGGCAGCTGCATGGTTTATCGCAGCAGCCAAGCTCCTCCAATATATGCACTCGAATGCCCTTCATGCCCCGCTGTTGTTGCCCCTCTTCCTGCTGCGCCGCCCTCTGGGCTCGCCTCTTCTCGCTTGAACTGTGTCAATGGCCTTGAAATTGTTTTTGCGCCATGCGCTGCTTAGTTAATGTTCTTGTTTTTTTTTCGCATTTGTTGTTTTCATACTCGTTGTTGTTGCTTTGACGAGATTAGTGAAAATAGCGCGCACTCAGCGCACGCTTTGTGAGTCGCCCATAAGGAAATGCAATTCCATGTGACCCAATATAAATAATAATAATATAATAATAATAAAAGTCATAGCGCCACGGTACCACGACGCGTATGATTATGATTATGTTACCAAGTACGTAATAGCAGAGCTATCTGAAAAGATCATTTCCCCATTTCAGTTAGAGTGTGCATATAGAGCATGTAGAGCGATCATTAGAGGTTCAGGAAGCATCATCAGCTTTTGTGGTTTTTGTTTTTTTTTTTTTTTTACATCAATGTCATCGTGCATCTGTAGCGGGCATAGAAAATCGAAACAGAAAAAAAATACACTGCACGACAAGGTCAAAGTCAAACGACAACCGCACGTATGGAGCGACTGCTCGAATGTTGAGCGCTTTTTTTTACCCCTTTTTTTTTTATTATTATTATTATTTAGTTTTTGTTCTCTTGCTGCTGTCTGTGTTATTGCAGGCCATGCACAGATGCTGCTAATGATAATGATACTCACTGCCAGCTCAGTGTATATAAACTAATATGTAATTTGTCCATTCTCAAATATTAAATATACGAAATGGGTTTTTTTTTTTTTTTTTTTTTTTTTGACTGAGTGCAAAAAATTGAGCTTGGAATTTCTGAGTGGACGCAGAAGACATTGCAGTAGCTGAAGTATTTATTGAAGTAGAATTCAAATTTGGAATATGACATCAGTCAAATAGATATTTAAGAAATATATTTCTATTATTATTTTATTTAATATAAATTATATATAATTATATATAAATATTATTATTTCTTATATAAGTGATGAGTTTTAGGTAATACTACATTGCCTAGTAAGTTAACAGCTAATAATTATATATCATAATATTTTTAAAATATATAAAATATTTTTTTTTATTCATAGAAACTTAATGATAGAGCAGATGAATGTTTATTTAATTTAATAGGACTCTATGCAAAATAATGCAAAAACAAAATATTTATATAATATTTATAATATTCTAAAATAAAAATATAATATGTTAACATTATTTAAAAAAAATAATAATAATAATAAAAAATAAATTTAATTAAATAAATAAAATAAATTAATTAAATGAAGTCAATTAAATAAATGAAATAAAAAAAAATAAAAAAAAATAAATTAATTATAAAATAAATAATTAATTAATAAAATAAATAAATTAAATTAAATAAATTAAATAAATACAAAAATGAAAGAAATAAATAAAATTAAAAAATAAATAAATAAAAATGTAAAAATAATATATAAAAGTTAATTGCAAAATGTTGAGATTATAGATTTTTAGGTCAAATTAATTACATTAATTTATTTATAGAAAATGCTCAATAATAATACATCTATATATATATCTAAAAGTATAAATATTTATACATAAAGTAGTTAATTTCTATATACTCTAGTTCAAGTACAAATATAATATATAATATATCAAAACTTGAATATTACAATTTTACCCCAAATCTATTAGTTTTTACAGCAAATATTTATTGAGACGAAAAAGGTAAATAAATAAATATTGAAGAATATAAATTATAATAAATTGTAATTTGTTTTATGATTGTTTGCATTTTGCTCTTTGGAGAAGTCGAGCGCTGTGGGATGACCTAATGCACAACTCGGCGAACAGCCGGGTGGCAATTATTTACTGCTGTCAGTTGCATCGTCCCGTTTCGTTTCCATGGCTAACTGCAAATCGGGCGCTGCATTTAGCAGTTCAACTTTGTTGCTTAATGAATCTCTAGTTGGCAGCATCAAGTGAAACTGCATTTTCTTGCAATGTCGCGCTAGCACATTAGTTTTTCACAAACTGACGTAAGGCCAACCAGCAGCAGCAGCAGCAACAGCAGCAACGCGTTCACACTGCGTATGAGTAACGTAATTGATGCTGGTAATTAGCAGCAGTCGGGCAGAGGCTGAGATGTCGATGTTAACGTCTCGGCTATCGCACAACATCTTGAAGGCAGCCACCACTTCGAGGTGTTGACAGGCTGAAGTTCAAGTTTTGCCTTCCATAAATTATAAGACCTTATTGTGAGCCCAAAAAACAAAAACAAAAGAAACAAAACTTGAGCCGCATGTAAGTAATATATATGTATATATATTTGATTCTGTTTCTGTTTTGTTTTATTTTATTTTTTTTTATTCATCAACATTCTCTTGTCCGCAGCTCGACTTGTTTATCGTTGGTTTTTCGCATTTGCTTGTCTCGGATTAATCTCTTAATTTTGTGGTCCGTGTTGTTGCACTTGTTATTATTGCTCTGTTAGCAAGTACTCGTGGCGCACTGCTCTGGGTTCAAAGGTTTAGCACAGCTGTCTCAACACTTTTTAGGGCCCTGAGCGCTGTTCTCTGTTTCGGCTGCAGCACTTTCAAAGTTTTTAATGGCGAACTTACATTGACCTTAACGCTTCAGTGTCAGGTGTCAGGTGGGATAAGTGCATTGTATATGCAAGAGTTGTGATTAAAAGGTTTGTTAATTTTTTTTTTGAGTACTTAAGTGACTAACAGCAACTGATTATAGATAATTGTTGTGTTTGTGGAATAATCGATAAAAATCGATATGCAATAGAGATGTTAAATGGATTGAACTTGCAATAACTTGCTTTAATTAATCAGAATATCAAAAAGTTTTCAATTAAAGGCGACTTACTTTAATTACTGCCTCAACAAATATATGTATCGGTTATCGATAACTTTTGGACTACAAATTATACAAATTATTATTATATTGCAAAATATAATAATTCATTCATATAATAAAATGCTTTCGAACTTAAAATATTCAGCTTTTGCATTAAATAAATTGTTGTTATTAAATCATTAATTTATCATTTATAAAAAACTATCAATAAGCGAGAAAAATCTCTTTACTTAGCTCAAATTAGTTAAGTAAAGTAAAGAAACTTGAAGGTTACAAAGTTTACAAAGTATTTATTTATATAAGAAATACGTAAAATGTAATTTCTTCGCATTCATCTAATTCTTTGGGTTTCTCACAGTATATCTTTGTATCACAAAGTATTTTTTTGTTGTTAGCTAAATGGACAAATTTGTAGTTGTTGCACGAGGGAGACGAACGTAAACCCGTTGTGCAACATTTGTGGCAAGCTGGCAATCAGACTTGGTGACGATGTCGATGACGCAGCCAGCCTTGACCCGGTTCTACTAGATGCTACTCAATGGCGTTGGCTTAAGTTGGCTCTCGTAATGCAGAGTCTGCTGGCTGACTTCTAACCTCCATTTGAGATGCTCCGTCAGTCCGCTCTCCGCTCGCCTTCACCTCTCCCCTACTCCTCTCCCACTTCCCATACCCCACGCAGTCGCAACTATTTCTATGACACAGACAGATTTCAATTAGCATTTCCGCACGTTCGCCTATTTAGTGTTTGTTGTTGTGGATTTAACTTTCATTCGCAAAGCCCACTGTTGCTTCGCCTGGTTTCTTTACCCAGAGCCTAATTAAAAGCGCATCTCTCGCGTCTGTATTGGCAGCCGCTGAGTTAACACTTTAAGCTCCAGCAGCGATGCCGACAAAGCAGTTGCCGTCTGTTCTAACTGTTGCGATGTTGCTGCTGCTGCTGCTGCTGCTGCAGCCCCGCCCCAGTGTCCCAAAAAAGTTTTCAATTAGGAAATTTTCTCATTTGCATTTCAAATGAATTTTGCGCTACTTGAGCTTCAGTTGTGCGCCGCTTAAGTGCTTCCTATTAACATCTTGGCATGGAAATTATCCTCCCAGCTAAATATGAAAAATCACTCTACAAATGCTTCATTCGTTTGTTCAACAATTTGTTCGAGGCGATTAATGTCGTTTAAATAGCTTAAAGTATGCTCAACAAGTATTTCACAAAATAAATAGAATTTATGCAGAGTTTTATGGGCATGAAATGAAGATGAAGTTTTTCATGCTTTGTTTTCTATCTTTAACCTATTAAATTTTCAAGCAAACTAAACTCACGAATATATAACTTTTTATATATGTATCTATGTAACCACATATCATACTCACACTTTTTTCATTAAATTAGTTTTTGGGTCCCAGCAGTCGCGACGGCTGCCACAAAAAAAAAATCTTGAAAATCACCTAAGGGGCTCAAGACGTCTTAGCTTTGCAACGTGATGTGCGTGAAAAAGAAAAATAAATAGCATTGGGCATGCCCCCCAGACTAGACCAAAGAGATGCTGCTAACAGCAAAATATTGGCTAAAGTGGCGCCCTCTAGTGAACAAAAAAAAAAAAAAGCAACAAAAAAACAAAATAAATAAATAAAAATGAGAGCGAGTAAATGCAACTAGAAGATACCCTACATATATACTAAAAAAAATTGCGGAAAAATTAAAGAACTAAATCTGGAATGATATGAAAAATGGCAATTATATATAACATATAGACTATATAGACGAATAATGAATCTACTCATTTTATAAATAAGAATGCCAGACCCTTATACATATCTCTCTCTCTCTCTCTCTTTATATATAATCTATTTTATTCTTATAATATCGACAGCGCATCATGAACAACTTCGCTTTGTGCATACCCCATGTTAGAGTAGCTAAGTAGCCAAATAACTGTAATACGTGTAAATTATGTGAAATAAATCAACGATAAATTACAAACACAGCTGGCTACACATACACAGTCTACCTTTATCCCCAACACCTGAGCATAGCGTCGTCAATAGTTGGGCACAACAATATCAACAGCTAACCTGTCACACCTTCAGTTGCTCTAATTCAAAGGACATCTCTCTCTATGTGTGTGTGTGCGTGTTGGTGTGTGTATTGGTGTGTGCGTGCGTGCGTGAGCACTCACGCGTATCATTTGACAACGTGTTTATGCTGGAAGCTCAATTTCGCATTGACAGCATCTTCAATGGTGCAAACGAATGGGGGAAATATAGAAAGTGGCAGCAACAGCAGCAGCAATAGAAGCAGCAGCAGCAGCAGCAGCAATAAGAAAAGCGCCTAACAAGCACTTTAAGCTGGCGCCCGTGACAAGCGATTCCAAGTGCTTCATTCATGCAGCCCAGCAGACCATCTCTCTCTCTCCCTCTCTCTCCCTCTCTCTTTTCTCTTCCTCTCACTCTTTGTATCCTGCTTGCTTCTTAGAAACACCCATCATCGTTGCCTCGTCCATAGACAGTCAGCCATCATCAACAGCAGCATTGATGTTGTCATTATACTCATCGACATCCTTGTCATTACGCGGCACATACGAAAAGAGCACGAAAACACTTGTCATTAACACAATCACACACTCAAATACACACAAGCACACACGCACACCCACACACACACACACACACACACACACCCCCACGCACATACATACCTCAGCAAGCACGCCCAAGAAACTTGTTACACTTTTTTGTCTGCAGTTGTTGCCGCTGAATACAACCCTTACAAGAACACTTGAACTATTTGACAGCGTATGAAAGGACATTTTTGTTATCCTAGGCAGAGGTAGCTGCTTAAATACCCAATCTGTGCATAATTGTGTGAGTAGAAATATTATAATTATATATCTATTGTTACTAATACAAAGAAGCTATAGAAGTTATTGGAATATACCATATTATATTTCTAGACAAGCTGAAAGACACGGAATGATTGATCAATTGACTCACTGATTGATTGACTATTAGGTTGATTGATTGGCTAATAAATAAATTGATTGACTGCTTGACTAGAGGATTAGTGGACTGGCCGACTGACATACTAGTTTATCGATTGACAAACTAACAGACATTAAACATATTGGATCAGATGATTGATTGATTGATTGACCAACTTGTTAAATTGTTGACTGACAGATTAATAATTTCAAGTCTGAATGACTGATGTTCTAACTATTTCTAACTAATTCACTAATTTTTCTATTTTTTCTAGCTAAACAAGCTGACTGATTAGCAAATGTGCCAGCTTTTTGATAGATTTATCACTCTCATGATGACTGAACGACAAGCTGAATGATTGAAGACTAATGACTGACAAATTGATTAGCTAACTTGATAGGCTAACTCATTTGGGGCCAACTGAATTATTGAGTGATGTGTGATTGACTAACCTACAGAGCTACTGACTTGACTGACTGTTTGATAAACTAACGATAGAATGAATTGACTAAATGATTGAACTGTTGATTGACTGTTGATTGAATGATAGGCTGATTGAGTGACTAAATGACTGACTGATTGATTGAGTATCTCAATCATTTACCATCTGACTAATATCTGTAATGCTTTACTAATAGCCTTAACTTTAGTCTAGTTCGGCATTAAATCTTAAATTATAAATACATTCGCTGTCTAACCAACTTACCTTTAATGCCATTTCCCATATATATGTACATATTTTTTGTTGTTTCTCCTTATCGAGAAATTCTCAATTGTACATAGTATACATACTCATATGTACATAGTAGCTGACCACAATAAATCAAACATTCAACTGTTTTGTCGTCGTGGACTAACCAACCACACGAAAATACTAAATCACTTTTGGATGATGGTCAACAAGCAGGTGAAACAACAACACGGCCACGAAATAACCAAACAGCCAAATATACAGAGAAGAAAAAACAAACAATTGTCGAATATATCACAAGGATAAAAATTGCAAAGCCGCACAATAAACGGGTCAGGATATATGAATGTAGAACATTTATATTCTCTCTTTTTTTTATAGTAGCTGCCTTCTATTCAGCTACAAAATTCTTTTACTTTATGTTCTTTGTTGTTGTTGTTGCTGCCTTTGGCACATTCGTAACGTATACGCAGCGTATTGCAGATGCTTGCCACAGCTGGAACATTCGAACGAACATCAAATATCAAATAATTGTTTGCCATTTAGCAATGTGCATTTTGAATGGTTGCCAAAAGAAAAAGGCAACAGCAAAATACAAACAAAATAGATGCAATGGCCATTTGTTTACACAGACTGGCGAAGAAACAGCAAAAAGATTCCAAAGACATATGTATGCAGATGCTTCTAAAATTTATACATAAAACTAAGTTTCCAACAGGCGAACAGTTTGTATAAGAACAACAAAATACCCTTTAAGGCGCTAAGAGCTAAGAAATATATGTTCCAATAAAGTGTAAAGTTTCAAATGTTAAATATATTTTTAAAAAACTGTTTTGTATTTATTAGATAACAGATTTATCTTATTCAGCGAAATCATCATTAGGAATCAAATTTTATACAATATCAATCATATATAAATATTATAAAATTCGAATTCCTAATTTGAAAAATTCCTTTAAGTTCATAAATTCCAAATAAACAAAAGCAAATCTAAGAAAGTTGTACGAATTCCAAGTCCATATAATCACATAATAAACAGTGCAAACTTAAGCTGCAGCTATATTGAAATCCTCCCCAAATAATAATAAATAGCTCACCCTTGTTTACAGGGTAAAAAAGGAATTGCAATTGAAATAAATGAATGTTCTAATCGAGGAACAAAAGAGCTCGCAATGTGGCAAACAGAACGCAAACTGCAAATCATTTGTTTTTTGGCTTCATAATGGTGAAAAGACCCTCGAAATCTCTGTCGCAGCGATTTCAGCACTTAGATTTAGTATGTCCAAAAACAAGATTTATAAATAGGGCAGCTGCTGTTGCTGCTGCAGATGCTGCTGGCCCCCAGATAGCGTCATGGTCAATAACATCGTCATTGCGATCTGTCAGCAACTCATGCAGTTTATGGCAGCCATAATTAAAGTGATTGATGCGACAATGTCGTTTATAGCCATCTTTTCAGTTTTTTTTTTTTTTTTTTTCTTTTTTGGCCAGGTATGTGCGAAAATTGCAATTGGTCTAATAGCAGCAGCTGCCCATAGGATAGCCAATTTACACGCAATTTTCACGTGCCACAAAAAACACACACGAGAAAAGAAGAAGACGAAATATGCTACGCCAGCCCATTGCAGGCAAATGTTACTCTAGGGAAAATTAAAATTTTCTACGCAATTTGACGCACGTTAATCGGGCCGGCATCAGCAAAACTTACTCTGTTAACTGTGCATGGTCTTAACAGCTGCTGTTAAGTGTAATGCTGAAGCAGAGCAGAGCAGAGCCGAGCGGCAAGCGTCACAAAGAGCGCCATCAAAAATGTGAAGAGAGCCATGGCGTGTCGGCTGCTGTTAACTTGCACTCTCTTAGCAGCTGTAGACGCTCTGTTAAAATGTTCGGCTTAGCTTAGCAGCTGTCAGCGAACTAAACAGCTCCTTCAACATTGACTAAATCTGTTAGATTCGCACGCACAACCCTAAGCGCTGCCCTGGGTGGGTAAATTGACTCATCTGGCAGTTACATTAAATGTGCGTTGGCCTTTTTTCGACAGTAAAAACGTGGCCAATGCCAAGGAAAATTTAACAATGCGGCAAAATAAAAATAAAAGCCAAACAAATTGTGCATGAAATGATGCCAGGACGACCATTGCAGCCATCGACTTGCCTTCGAGTCGGCCTATGGAAAAATATATTTGAAATTTGCACAAATGAAAATTGTGACAGAAAATTGAATTACCCCAAGCAAAGGCAACAACAGCAGCAACGACAACAACAACAATGACATGGCCGACGGCTACCGCAGTGAAAACAAAACAATAAAAGCGAGAATAAAAGTTGAAAGTGTGCCCCTGAAACGAATATGTTGACAAGGCCGGTAAAGCAACAACAACAAGAAAAAAAAAACAGAAAAATATAAGCGCCAGCAAAGTCAAATGAAAATCATCAGACCCAGAGGGCAGCACCAGCTCCAATTGCTCTGTCTCCCGCCCCTGTCTCCTGCCCCAGGCCCCTGCCCAAGCCAGTCGCTTGTTGCCACATTAGCCACGCCACGCTGTGCCCCCTAATGAGCATGCCAGACATATGCCATGGGCCATGTACTACCTACATAATCCACCTCCACCTCCGACATCGATGCCGCCGACACGCTCTTCTTTTATTCCTCTATCGAGGCAAAGATCTTTCGACGAACATTCTTGAAAACAGAGAAGAGAGAAAGAAAAAGAAAAAACCAGCCCAGTTTGGGGGTTGTCTGTGCCTGAGCTGCGACGACCCATGGCATATGCTTCTTCGACAGTTGCTGCTGCTGCTATATGAAAGTGTTTTTATTGCTGAATTCCATAAAAGGCACTAGCCATAAGAATGCGAATTTTAGCATTGCCACAGATGGTCAGCTCAACTAGAAATTTACTGAAAACAGGAAATATATTTTAATTTGTTCGAATTTGTAGTATGTTGAGATTACGCAAGAAAATATGAAAAATTAATTAAGTAAAAATATAAATAGTAGACTATAAATAGTATAATATATTAAATTAAAAATATTATAATAAAATGGTAATATATAAAAATATAAATATTTAATAAAAAATAAATGAAATGAATATAAGTTACTTACATATATATCTACATCAACAATGAACTTACTACTACATAGAATATAAGCAACATTTAATATCTTCTAATATACAAATTCCGGTCACGTCGCCACTGCATCACTAGGGAAACTTAAAGCACTCAATGCTGAGTACATAACTATTAGCTCTCCCGAAGTTTTCAGAGAATCAAGCAAAAAATCAAACGCCAAAAGACGAAAAATATTCTTCACGAAGACAATGCGAGCTCACATCGTATATTGGCTCACGCTGGAGAGTTTTCGAGCATTTTATAGATCGAATTAATAGGTCATACAGTTTACATCTCTTTTTGTTCCCGAATTTCAAGAATAAAATGTGAGCTCAATGGCTTTCAGCGTCTGTAAAAGCTTTTGATGCCTTTGAGCCGTTTTATCCACTTCGGAGTAGCAAAAGTGCATTGAAAAGTGTTTAAAGCACACGTAGAACTTTCAAAGACAAAATTTTGAAAAAAAAAAACAATAACAACTTTTTTATAAATATCTTACAATGTTTTTATTATAGACCTAACTACAAAATGTCATCCATTGCCAATGTTAAGCAGCATTATTATTATCATTATATTAAATTGATATTAAATTATTTATTTTTAATATCAATATTCATTAAAATATAATATTAAAATATTATTCACATATTTTTTGTAGTTTTAATAAAAAAAACTCTAAATTTAACAAAATTTTAGACTATAAATACTTAAAGCAAAAACTAGCTAAACAAAAATGAAAATATTTTAATAATTGCAGTGAACTAATTTACAATAGAATATATAAATATATTTATATACACACATATATTTGGGTAACATTTCGCTTTTAATGTTTTCCCCTGGCACAGTTGAAACAAAACATTAAGCATTAAAATTTATTTGGTCAAAAATGTTCTCCGCTCGCTGCAGTCGCAGGCATAGAAATTGTTTCACTTGTTGATGCATATGTTGATGCGAATGCATATTACGTATACGCAGTGCATATTTCGCATTTCGCATAATGCGAATTTACATGTATGCCAAAATATATATATTTATATCGCAGGGAACAAATGGGGGGAATAAAAAAAAAAAAAAGAAGAAAAACAAACTTTGCGCGGCACATTTTTCACTCGCTGGGTTTCCATTTCAAGTATTCCGTCGACGTATTTCAAAAGATGTCTAAACAAAATGCTAAAGAGATTTCTTTTCGCTTTGGCTAGTATGCATGTTGAGACTACTACAGATACATGCCTTTGTGCTGACGTCAGCGCGAGCAGCACACATGAGCTAGGCGAGAACGTCAGTCACTCTGTCCGCCTGTCGGGGAGTCAGTGTGCCAGTGAGTCAGCTTTTAGAGCAGAGCGGCAGCGCATTAACAAAAGTTCGCATTGCATTGTGCTGAGCTACCGGCCTGCAACGAGCTAGTTGCGAACTTGACGGCTGCTGTTGCAGTTTTGCTTGATTTGCACCAAATTAAGTTGGCCCCCCCAACGCATCCCATCCCATTCCATCCATCGGGCAGTAGACCATGCCGTAGACCCAATAACCAGCTGCCCGCCCCAGTTCTGTGCCGTCTCATTGGCGGACAACCTGGCTGCGCCACTGGCGGCTGCCCAAAAATGCAATAAAATTAAATGCTTTTATGTAAAAACTTTATGACTTTGTGTTTATGCTCGCTACACGCTCAACGCTTCGACGCTGTCTCGGCCAAATGCGGCCCTCGTCTGCCACGCCCAGTCTTCTCCTTCGACTTCTTCATTTACTTTGTTGGACTTTAGCTTGGCCTGCTTTAGTTTCTCGTCTCTGTCAGTTGCTGCTGCTGTTATTACTGCCGCCTCGCATGTGTTGACAGTAATTAATTTAACTGGCGAAAATGAAATTTATATGGCCAACAACACATATTGGCCCGCACTTTGTCAATGCAATTTGTCCAAATGTTGCACAGCTCACGCTCTCCGCAAACTTCTAAAAATTGATGCTGCTTTAAGTAGTCAAGTAACTAAGTAAAAGTAGCTGACAGAGCTGATGAAAATTGATGGAAACTGTGTAAACAACAAAGGGAAAAGTCGAAAATTAAAAGAGCTAAAGTTCAATTTATAAGACGCTCAATATGTCAAATTAGCAATAGATTAGTTTCCTTTAATTATCTTTAATTCGAATTGCTTAAGCTAAATGCTAAACAAACAAAAGTATTTAAGACGCTTTTTGTAAAGAAGTTGAGCTGAGGTAATTTAATGCCAAACAAGCATTCAAGCTACTTAATAATCATTGATTGCTGAAAAGCAGCTAAGTTTATGCATAATAAAGAAATAATATTGTATTTTATTATGACTAAATGCATTTAAATTTATTCAGTATTGAACATAATATTATATAAATATTATATTGTGTACATATATTTTATATATATGTATATATTTATTGTCTTATTGTCACGCCCCCATAAACGAAGCATATAATTGCTAGTTTTATTAGTTCGCTTGCCAATCTATAAAACTTGTTAATCCAAGCTCTATAATTATAAAATATATTATAGTATTTTTACTATATATAGAAAGCTCTCATTAACCATACCGTCAATGGGCGTACTTTAAAAACTAAACACTTAATAAGACGAGCACATAATTTAAGACTCTTTTGATGTGTTAAACTAGCCTAGTGAACACCAATCTTATGTGAAAGCTTAGCATATATCGTTCTAGCTCACTCGTGAGAGTGCATAAAGCATTGCTCAATTATCAGAGTTAAGCATAGAATAAAATTCCATCTCATAGACTCACATATAGACTTATATTACGAATCTTCCCGCTCTGTTCGAGAGTTTAACGGAAAAAATCTATACTCATTCGTTCTCGCTCTAAGCAAGAGCCTTCGGTTCTTTTCGTTTCGGGCTTCGGTTGAGCGCCTTGCGTTCGGGTGGTGCTCTTCTTCCGAAAGTCATATAGAGAGTCGTTTGATGCGATTGATGCTCGCACAATAAGGTTCAGTAAGTGTGTATGTAACACACATACGAGAAACTGTGTCGGATCGCTCGGATGCTCTCAGAGTTGTTCTAATGGTGAGAGTAAAGCACACTTATTTGCAGACCTGGAACATATAAAAGGGCTCCAACTAGCAGTGTCTCCTCATTCCACGCTGAGACGCAGCCTGAGAATATTTTTTAGTCAGTAAGCAGTAATGCAGTCCAACACAATAAACAGACGAACTAAAGGTGCATTAAACACTTAATCACAAGAAAATTACTCCTAACCTATCCCATCATAATATATCCAAGAGCATAGTATAATCAACAATTTTTACGTAATTCTATAATTTAGTATTCTACTCTTATAAAAATCTAATTTGTCTTATGTTAAATCCAACTCAAAGTATTCGTTCTACATCTTTCGCCCTTTTTCCTCCAGGCTACAATCCCTAGCATTTAATAGAGCACAACACCTTTGTCCACTTAATGGTATGCCATACTTAAGAACTTCGTCTCTCAACAAATTTGTCAAGTAAAAGCAAAAAGTAAAAAATAAACAAAATGAAAAGCAAATAAAGAAATGGCAATTAGCTTATAATATCACTGAGATACTTGGCAAAACAGTCGTAAAAGTCTCGGCCAAATGAAGCTGAAAAGTGCAATAATTTTTGTCTTTTTATCTGTAGCAAAGTTGGCGCAGCACAGCATCAACAGGAAAAGTCAACAGCAGTAATTACAAATTGTTTTTCATTCTTTTCGCTTTTGCAATAATAACAAACAAATACTTAATTACAGAGCTGTCACAATATGCAGCAGAGACAGAGAATTGTGCCAATTCAAATTTCATTGCAATTAAATTCAATTTATTTTTTTGAAGGGACATAATTGTAGTCGATTGAATATTTAGTTGTAAATCAAAGCTATGAATAGTGAAATAATAGAAATTTCAAATTTAATTAAAAGAAATTTAACTGAAGCTGCTGCATAGCTGACAATATTGAATTACTAGCTGAAGCTAAGACTTAGCTTTGAGAGTTGCTTAGTTCAGATGCTGCTTAGATAATAATTTTTAATTTATTTCTACTGATAAAAATTGCGATATTTTCTATATATCATTTGTTTAGCTTCGTCTATGAGCGTTGCAGCTGCAGTTAGATCAGAAGATTTCATTTAGAAATTTAACACAAATTTTAAATTAAAAGAAATTCAAATAAATAAAATGAATTTTATTAATAGCATTCAGCTACTTCGATTCCTCATGGTATTTTTCCATTTTTGCCCTTCTTTTCACATTATCTAACTGCCAAGAGAGACTCAACAAGAACAGACTTGGTAATGAATTGGCAATAACACAGCAAATAGCGCGTACTGAAGAGTGAATTTCCCAATAGATAATCTAGCTGAAACGATGGTTAGCAGACACAAATGTTCACGTGATGACACGCTCAAAGATATGCAGCAAAATTGCCAACGTCAGCATGGAGCATGGCGCATGGGGCATGCGGCTTGTGGCATTAAATCATTTAAAGCAACAGCAAAAAAACACAGAGGACAGAGGCCAGAGGGCAACGAGTGGCACGACTCGTTGCGTTAGGTTCACACACAGCACACAGCATACTTCCGCTGCCATAGAACAGCAACAGCAACAACAACAAGCAAAGGTTGAACGTGTTGCCAACAAGTAAACAAAAAGTTTACGCTTCATAGCACAAATTGAATAAATCATCAAATGTCGAGCGATTTGAAAGACATACAGATGGGAAAGGTTACGTGCATAATTGTTGAGCGAAATTGCCTAAAAAATAAGTCAGCAATAACAATAAAATAAATTAAATTAGAGCAAAAAAATGTGCATATTATAATTTAAAAAAAATAAAAATATATTTAATTTTTACTTGAGAGCAGCAAAAAACAAATTTATAAAGAATTTTTCATAATTTTTGATTATAAGCAGCAAAAAATATTTATAAAGAATTTTTAATAATCTTTGATTGGACTAAATCCAAAAGTTATTAAATGAGAGACTTCAACGATAATGATAAAAATTCTTATTTAAGAGACTCAAGCTGAGTGCCAATGATAGTGGAAGATATGGAAAGAATTGTAAAGTAAGTGAAATAAGCGTTGGGCCAAAATTAGCTAAAGAAATTTTCCGTCCAGCTCGAAGGACCAAATGTTGTACTGGCGGCCCGATAATAAGTACAAAATCGTGGTTGTATTTCCTCGACTTCATTTAGTGCGAAAAGCTGTGTCTTTTTTCTTCGTAGTTAAGTGTATAGTCGTAATGCACAGAATGTAGGAAGAATATCCTAATCGCCGATTGCGAACCAGTAGGAGAACTGAAGTGGGAGTTATGCTATTAACAGAACATAACACTGTCAATAGCATAGCATGTCGACGTGAGGGAGAAGCAGCTCCTGTTAATGCTATCTGACATTAACATAACTAGATTCGTTTTTCTCAGAAAAATCCTTAACTAGAAAAAATGCAAATCATTATAGGAATATGGATGGAGATGGAAAGAAATGTCATTTTCAGTGCATAAATATAATAGAAATTAATTACTTCTCTAGAAACAATCAACCAACAGTTGGCAAATTTTTGCAGCAAATATTTGCAATAATAATATAATACTTTTATTTAGAGTTTAGATAATCATAAATGGAAACCTTTTCAGATATTCAATACTTTGAACATATTATATACCTATAAACAAATATGTATATATTTTTTAACGTTTCTATCGTTCGATTGCAGCTGTTGATAGACTTGCAACTGTTTTAATAGAAGCGCTGCATTCGGACTGATTTCAGTTTTAAGGTAAAACTCCAACAGTCAAGATGCATCGCTTCAAAGTGTACGAAATATTTATATATAGATACTATATCCTTATTTTATTGAATATTTTACTTACATTTTTCTCAGCTTCGTGATGCTATTGCTGTTCAGAGTGGCGTCTGTCAAGATGGAAGATTCAGCTCCTGATCCCAATGATCCATTTCTCATGGTTGACAATTGTCCGCAAATGGAATTTATAAAAAATATAACGAAGAGCTCAGTATGTTCATTTACTTAAAATGATTTGCTTTTTTTAAATGCATTTCTTGTTAATCTTAGTTAATGGGCGTCTGGTTTGCCTTTGCCACAACTCCGATGCCCTTTTTAGCCTATCAGCGCAGATGTGCCACGTACAATGTGAAGGCCTCACGTGAGTATATTGAAATATAATTTCGTGTGTGCTGTCAGTCAATGTAAGTTCATCGTATAGAATACCTTAATAACAGCATTCTGTATTACGACACTAACGTCTGTCTCGTAACATATTCGTGTAAATTCAGGCAAAAATATCGCAAGTATGTCAGTAAGTATTAATTGAATGTGATTTTGAATTTAGTATTTATAAACTATTTGCAACTATTTGCTAGAGAAACTTCGTATACTGACACGCACCCGCACCCCACCCTCTGAAGCAATGTACGCTGTCATGGAGTTTTTGATGAAACTGGAATTTCCCATCAGATTACTGGTGTGGCTGAGAGCACAGGCCTTTTGCTTTGAATGGTATGAGCTGAAATTTGATACGGAACGACAACCGATATCCTATCAAGCACCGTTCAATATGCTCGGCCCATTGGGGCGCTAGAGGCTCGCGTTAATTGCATAAGTGTTCAATTATTGTTACATAATTTGCCATACAAATGTTAACCATTGAATCGCTGATTAAAATGAGGAAATCGTATAATGGCCGAGGCCAAACCTAATTAGGATTGTCGACCATCAAAATCAATTATGTCGACAGTATCGGTCGATGATCATGTGTTTCGCGCACATATGGCACATGGCCAGGAGGCTTGGCCCACCATCCAGGCATCCTGACCATGACAAGTGCACATTAATGAATGATGCCATGAACTACACCCAGCTCCTGCTCCTGCTCCTGCTCCAGCTGCTGCTCGTCCTCCTCCGCCTCCTTTTAACGCTCACAATTTATGTGTGCGTGTGCTTGCAGCCTCACAAAAACTTTCCATGTGCCCAAAATTATCTTTAGTTTGTGTTTTTTTTCTCTTTTTGTATTTTCCTTTTTTTTCCCCGTGGTTGTTGTTGTTTGGCTTCCTTAGCCCAAATTGCTTGGCCGCACAAATTGGCTTTCGCCTCGGGCTGTGGCAATAAAATCAAACTCACGCAGGCGTATGCGTAACGCACAATTATCCCTCATTGAGTGGGTGTGTCTGCACTCGAAGGGATAACAGTCCGAGTCCCCTAATAATTGTCATTGTCAAGTGGATTCTGTGCAAAAGATTCCGCCCGCTCGTCTCCTCCAATAATAACATAAACTGTCCTTCAGAATCAATTTACTTTCAATTGTTGCCCAATTGTATTGCTAATTGTTGGCATTAAATTGAGCTAACTGAGTACGGACAAATTTAAGACACGCTCGCCCAACGACAAGCCCACTTAAGTCCCCAAATGGCACAATGACATGAAGATTGTTATAGCTAGCTATAAGCTGAGAAGAGAATAAATAATGGTAGCAGCAGCTGTTTAAGTTTTCATTGCAAACTCTTTGTTAAATAGATGCTGTGTGGATATGACAATATCTAGGCAGACGGAAAGAGAAAGAAAGAAAGAGAAAGCCCTAATCAAGCTTATATACTTTATGGACACTGCCACGACTTCATTAAATTTTTAATGTGTTCAGGAAATGATAAACAAATTTATACAAATATATCAAAGAACTGCAAATATTCAATTAATTTTTTTTTAATTATGAAAACTATTTGTCAACTATTTTTGCTATTTTTCTTTTAGAGAACCTCCAAGATTTTGGTTTTGGTTTTCGTACTTTTGGGTTAAAATATAAATGACCTAAAGCAATATCGATCTTCAATTCATCTTCATTTCAATTCCTATTTTACTAAATTGCATTATATATATTTTTCGCATGCCTGATCAAGCTTAACTTGACTCTACTTGTTTTTTTTCATATTTGTAATATTTATGATATGTTCTCGTATATATTTTTTGTATTTTATTATAGATATTGATATTAAAATTTATTTTATTTTTATTTTATTTATATTTTATTTCATTTTATTCTATTTTTTTCTTGAGCGCTGAATGCAATATTTAACCACAAGTGAATGCAACCAGAACAACATTTCTGTGTCTGTTTGTGGCTACGAACGTAATTGGTAAGCGTTTTCAGACTCGTATTATATTTAATGTTGTTCTCGTTGTAGTTGTTGTTGCTGTTGTTGCTGCTCTCTTCTCTTTCGGCCTGCTGCCATTCAATTTAATCTGTTTGTTTTACATTGTTATCGTTATTGTTGTTGCTGTAGCTGCTGCTGTTGTTGTTGCTGCTAATGCGCTGGGGTTGCCATTGTAACAATTTTATGGTTAGTACGTTTTATTTCAAACGATTTACTTGTTAACATGCGCCACAGATTTTCAAAAGTGTAATCGACAAGAAAACACTCTAACATTTTTTATAGAACACTATTAATTTATTTATTATATTTATATTTATTTTAAAATAATTATAAATGGTTTACTGCAATGAGAACGTTGAGGTTTAGATTGCATGAATTTTATTTTCAGACAGCTTGTTTAAAAACATAACTAAAAAAATAAGTAAAAATATAAATGAAAATGAACAGAAATTCAAAAATTAAAAGAATTTATTTTTTATTTTTTATTTTTTGTATTAGCTTTCAAATGAGCCATTACATTGTGTTAAATCATTTAAAAAAATCAATTTGATTTTGAAAATGAAAAGTCTTGAGCAAAAGTTTCTAAGAAACATAGATTGCATATATCAATAGGACATATATATTTGATTATGATATGAACACATACATTGGTATATGTATATAATAAAACATAGTAATTCTTTTTCAAAATGTTAATAGACTTTAAGCATAATAAATGCCATGCGCTACACGTAATTATTCATAAAAATCATATTTAAATACGTATACGACCTGTCAAAATTACTTTTCCGATTAGTTGGCAGTTTTTTGTTACAAAATAAAAATCAAACAAACATAGGCAGAGTATAAAAAGCTTACTACTTCTGTGTGTGTGTGCTTGTGTGGGCTAATGTTGTTTTTACTTTGTTTCAATTGCATGGCGCTCTGTATTTCTCTGTATTTTCAAGTTCAAATCGTTTTTTATGGTTTTTTTATGCAATCACGTAATCGCACTCGTACGGCAATTTCCATCAATGTTTTTGGCTAGCAATGGGGAAATTATATTTGTTTTTTTTTTATTTTCAATTTAATTTTTTTATAGAGCTGCAATACGAAGGAAAAAAAAAGCGCGAGACGCAGTTATTAAGGTAAACATGAAAATATTTGTTATTTGCGCTTGGCAACTCTTAATTAGTTCAAGAAGTTCTTTTGGTTCGACTCGGATGGCTGTTTGACTGGTTCCACCAGTTTGCGTACGTTGATGTCGCTGCCGATATCGATGTCGATGGCTGGCTGGCTGAGCGGCTGACTGGATGGCTGCTATTTGTCAGAGTTAGAATTTCAATTTCGTTTTCGTTTCTTTCACGCCAAAGACACAAACACGAAACGTACCAAAGAAGACGACAAAGCTGCGCACTCGTGAGGCAACAACAAAAATTACCATTTATTGATGTGATAATCTAAAGATCAAGGTCTTCCTTTTGCCATTTCAATAATCTTTGTCTCTGCGCTCAGTTTTTTATTTATTTATTTTTTTTTTTTTTTTTTTTTTTAGAAATAACGAAACTAGAATTTTTTATTTGTGATTTTTTTTTTGTTTACCAGATTTGATTTTAATGAATGATGCGGCAGCTTTTGCTAGAAAATCTTTGCAGATTAGCAAAAATACCAAAAAGCTAAAGACCAACTGAATGGCATGTTCCCAAACAGGAAATGTTGCATATGTCGAATAAGAGTTTGTATAACATAGACAAACACAAAACCCAGAAGAGTAGAGATAGATAGAGAGAGAGAGAGAGAGAAAAAAACGAAAGTTAAGCACCAAAATGTGGAGCAGAAGCTGTTTCTCTATTGACACTGGGGATTCGGCTTGTATGTATGCCGTCAAAGGGAAACCCAGACGTACCTATGGTAAATCCAAGCATATGCAAGTCTAATGAGCCTGCAGGAAAGTGGAAATGCAATTGAAATGCAGCAAATAACGCCGCCACTCACTGAGGATTTGCTTTGATTGAGGTAAAATCAGCAGAAGTGGCATTAACAGAGATGAGTGCATGAGTTTCGCATAGCAACTGCACCACATACACATACAACTAGATATACATGTGTGCATATATACATATTCTTAGGGGATTCGAAGTTGGCAAGAATTTTCATCAACGATTTATGCAAATTTATGCTTTTACATTCAGCTATAATTAGATTTGTGAAGCTTTCGAGCAACTAATTAGAAATAGTTTATATGCAAGCATATTATCGAGGGATATATAGCTATAGATAAATGTAAAATGTATATAATGTATGGATAAAACAAAGTTCAAAAACTAGATTTCTAAATGTAACCCAGTTTCATAGAGATTCCTACCCAAGCTAGCAGACCCTGCCTCAACCGCGTTGATTGATTCAAAGCCTAAGTCAAAAGAGCAAGAAATTTATTTTCTGCTTTATCCTAAGCTCCAATTCAATATGCAACTTTGATGAAGTCAGTTTTAAAACAGAATCAATAGCAAATTAATGGGAAGAGTGCGCAGAAAGTTCTTATTGGGTTCAGATGGGTAGAAAAACAAGAAAACAACAATCAAAGACATACACGCAGCTAAATTTGGTCTGTGTGTTGATAAGCAAATGTAAAAATAATAAAATAATAATAATAGAACATAAAGAATCTATAGCCTAAGAAGAGGGCGTCAAAGTTGACGCTTATCTGCGCCTCATTTGCCAGAACAACAAGAGCCTCATCAATTTCATAGGCTGCGCGAGAGATTGGACAGCGGTTCAGATCGCAAACAAGAGGTGACAGCAAACAGAAGACATCACCGCTGGTCATGGGGAGCAGTGGCAAAAAAAAAGAAGAAAAGAAAAATCAGAGTGGGCAAAGTTCAGTCAACTTTCAACTTGTAATTTGTCATTGTGCCAGCGCCATGGAAATTGAACGCGACACCCGGCAGCTGTCGCCGGACTAGGCTAAGTGGCCGCCACAACGTCATCATTGGGGCCGGGCAAATAAATATTAAACATCATGTGCGCCAGTGTTGTCTGGTGTTGACCATTTGGACATACGGCTGCAACGCTGCGTATACGCAATAAAATTTATGTGCCACACAATGCTCACTTCAATGCAAACGCTTTAACTGTCGCATTTTTGCGGAGAGCACGGAATG
Organism: Drosophila koepferae; assembly: GCA_030914345.1. Classification (NCBI taxonomy): domain Eukaryota; kingdom Metazoa; phylum Arthropoda; class Insecta; order Diptera; family Drosophilidae; genus Drosophila; species Drosophila koepferae. The sequence goes on from JAUESR010000207.1 coordinate 3,902,923, forward strand.
AGGCTGTGCCATGCAGACCGTGTGGGCGTCTGATTAATTTGCGTATTGTTCTTTGAGTTAAATATGTCGCTCGATCTTCTTTTTGCCTGATTTATACATTTTATATTCATTTTATTTTATTTATCTTTTTATGCGCTCTTTTGCGCTACGTTCAATGAACGCACAGTTGTCGTAGACAAAAATTCTGCTTAACCATGAATTATGACATTATTAACATAAGAGATATATTGCTTAATTTGTTAACGGCTAAAAAGCTGTCTCATCTGTTGAGTTGTTATATTTAAATATTATCCTCGGGGATAGAAAACTGCTTAACAAATTGGAAATTTTTAAAAAATTTTTATTTTAATTTTTTAATATTATTTTGTTGGCTAATTTGTTAAAGCTAAAGAGCTACCTCATTTGTTGATCTTAATCTGACTGGAATCAATTTAAATATTTTAATTTTTTATTATTTTTTATTAATTTTTTATGTTTTTATATTTCTTATTTTTTTATAATTATTATATATTTAAAATATTTTACATAGATTTTTTTCCAATTATTTTTTTCTTTCTCATATTTTTACTTATTTTTTTTTAATATTTTACGTAGATTCTTTTCAAATTGTTTTATTTTTTATTATTTCTTATTTTTGTTTTATTTTTTTATATATTTCTATATATTTTTTTGATTTTACATAGATTTTTTTTTTATTTTTCTTATTGAAATTTTTTAATTTTTTATTATATTTAAAGACTAAAAATATATAATATAAAAGCATTTCAAGGCATCTTAATTAAAGTCCAAATAAAACTAAGTTGATTATTTAAAATATTTTCCATTCACATTTTAATTTTACATTACTTTCAGCTGACATAGAAAAAAAAAAGAAGCAAATTGCTGAGCTAATTGCCATTGAATTATCAGTTAGATTTCCCTCAGTTACATTAACAGCAGCATCATCATTAGCATTATCATTATGATTGGCCAGTCATGGAATGGAAAAATGTAATTTATAAACACCAAGAATTATGGTTATCGAACCAAGTCTAATAACTGGTTTCGGTCATACTAGCTACATGCTTGGCAATAATAATAATACAAAATTACAATAAATGGCCAAAGCGGAAGCAAATTCTACAAATTTCATTTACAAACAGTCCTTGACTATGAGCGAACACGAACCATCCAAGTTCTAAGCGCGAACTGCCGGGTGCCAGTTGGAAGCCACTTCAACTCGACCGAGCAACCGGCAGGTGGATCAGAAATTAGCACTTGCCACTGTGCAGGAAAACCATCTTTGATTGAACGACTCGGCGATTCAGCGATTCAGCGATTTGATATTAAAATGAAGAGGCGCTCGCATAAATCGCATAAATATGTTAATTTTTCTCTCAAGCGACGTTTTGCGCTTTGCGGCCAGGTATTTTATTTTATTATATATTTTTTTTTCTTTTGATGTCGCATTAACTTAAAATTCAGCTTTGCACAATTAGCATAAGTTGGCTGTGAGTGTGTGTTTATGAAATACAAGTTCTAGAGAACAAAAGTAAAAAAAAAAAAAAAAAAACGCAAAAGTAAAAGTAATTCTCAGCTATTGGCAATAAGACTAATAACACATTTTTATTTCACGAATTGGGTCAATGGAATGATGAATAAATTTACTAAACAGAAAGCGAAAAAAAAGTTTAAAAAACAGTAGCAGAATTGAACAAGTTTAAATTACATTTAAATGCGTGCAATATCATGAAATTTAATTAGCTATAAAGCAGCTGCAAATCATGCGCAAACATTAACCTTCTCAAAGTTTCTTTTGGGGGGGTTGATATGCCCGGCCCAACAGTGCGTATGTGTGATGTAATGTGAAGTGTGCTGTCAGCTGTGAGTCTGTAAATAATGTAAAATATATGCTGTAGCATATTGAAAGACATTCACACAGATACAGAGCGAGAAACACACACACTCACACAGAATGTCTTTTCTTTCATGCCAGACAAAGAAGCAAATTCAGCGCCAGCCAGCGCGATAAGCAAAGCACATAAAAGGTTCAAAATTCGAATGAAATGAACGCTAAAGACTAAAATTATAAACTCATAGATAGACAAACGACAAACTCTGAAAGACACAAGAATGTCAAAGCAGCGCCAGCCGACCCAGAAAAATCCCAAAATTTGAATTCGAATAGCGCAAGCACCCAGATTGGATGTGGGTATGGGTTGGGTTGGGTTGGATTTGGATGCCCCAGGCCGACAGACATTGACGGCAATTGATTAAATTTATTTATTAGCACACTGAATGTGCGCTTTATGAGCTGCTCTTAAGCGCTATCATCCAGCCAGACTAGGAAGTCGTCAAGTGAACGCAGCTGTGTCCTTTTCACTGTCCTTGATTGGTGGCAAATTGACTTTGGTCAGCAGTTTGGCCGACTGCCGGCTTTTGTTCGGCAATTGAATTCACAGACTGTTGTTTATCTGCTTAGCGAATCGATACAGATTATCCCAGCAGCTGATGTATGATATTGGCCTACATATATAGACATCTATGTATGTATATATGTCTCTCTTGTGTGCTTTGCGTCAGCTGAACTGAATGTCTCCATGACAGTTTTCCACAGCGGAAATGCAATTTCATATTCCTATTTTACATTCTATTGAAGTCTCGCCTCTGGCTACGTGCGCTCTTTAGTTTTTATACTTATTTTGTGTCTTTCTGGTACACACACATAAATAAAAGAAAAAAAAAATTAGCTAAGGTCTCAGAGTTTAAGTTCGTGGCTCGATTCACGTCCCGGTGCTTACACGTCGCAAAGACACAACAAAATGAAACAAAAACAAAACCAAAAAAATTGAAATTGATTATTTTATTATACTACGCATACCCTTCTCGGTTCGAGTCGTTGTTGCCGTCAATGTCGCTTATCGTCACAAGCAGACGCTTAAATTTCATTTCTGTTCTTCATTTCTTTTGTAAATCGTGCTGCAAAGCTTAGATTCGCACATGACTCACACAGCGAATCAATTGTAATAATATATAGTATATAGTATATAGTATAATATATAGTATATATATACCATATATATAATATATATCTTATATGAAATATATGAAACATGCACAGCAGAGAGCTTACATGGAAATTGAAATCAAGTGGAATCTTTCAATTTTATCAATTCTAATTGCAAAGTTTATATAAACTACAAATAATTTACTTTTTAATTAACGCTCTTTTGTTTGCAGCTGCAATTTGTTGGATTTGTTGAAAAACCCTGAAAACTGACATTTGATGCGGCTTGGCAGGGCTTTGTTGGAACTTTGGCTTAGCTGCCAGCTCAAACAATGTCCAGGAAATTCCCATTTATTTATTGTTACAATGACAATTCAACCATGCAAAATGTAGAATGATCGACGAGCAGATGACCTGTGTGGCAACAAAAAAAAAAAGTAGATTTAACTACTGCACAAATACATGTAGATAGAGACAGTAACAACTCTTACTTAATACCACGCAAATGTAGCATGAGCAACTAGCAGATGAGCTGCGTAGCAGTTACAAAAAATTGATTTAATTAGTGTGTAAATTATTATATTTACAGATAGCATCACTCTTACCCTACATATTTATATGAATAATTTTTAAAAAATATTTAAATACCCTTTCAAAGCTATGAGAGCTCTAAAAAAAAAAAAAGTATATCATACTAGCACATGAGCTATGCTCTAAACGAAGCTGAAATGTTTTCTTTATGCATTACGAACAATTTTGTTTGAGTTTGACTGTTTTAATTTTTTCAGGTAATGTATACTTGATTTTAGATTTTCAATATTTGTTATTTATTTATTTATTTTTAAATTAATTTTTTTTTATTTTCTTGATTTCAGATCTTCAACATTTTTTATTTATTTATTTCTTGTTTTTTTTATTAATTTGTTTCTTAAGTTCTCGAATTTAGATTTTCAATATTTTTTATTTGTTTATTGATTTTTCTTTTTTTATTATTTATTTTTTATGTTCTTGATTTTAGATTTTCAATATTTTTATTTATTTATTATCTTTTTTTTACATTATGTTCTTACTCATTTTGAGCGGCTTTGTTGTTCTTCTTCTTTTATATATTTTTTTTTTTATTTATTATCGAAACGAAGCTACATTCTTACGCTAACCCACAAAGAAATCATATTATTTTCTTTCAGTATATGCATCAATATACATACATACATAGTCATATATACCACATTAAATATTTTTATTTAATATTTTCATTAATTTAACCCCAGCTTAACTTACAACTGCCACTCACTGCTCTTATTCTAAGGCAACCCAAATGCTCGCAAATATATTTAAGCTTTTACTTAGCTGAGCATCAAATATGCATATCATATATCTCGCAGAGCCAAGCAATACATAATATTATATATACTTAATCCTTAAGCAGCGCTTGACCCAGCCCAACCAATGGCCCGTCACATTTGCAGTAATGTGCGTAAGTGCATTTCCATATGCTGAGAGCTGTGTGTGTGTGTGAGTGTTGCACAATGGCGAGCAACAGCTGCAGCTGTCGGCCACATAAAAATGCAATTTAGCCAAATGCTTTGGTCCGACAGTGAAAAACACTCACGACGAAGCATCGTCGCGACTTTGCTTGGGGGACACTTTAATAAAGTGCAGCCCAAATTGTAGGCTCTTGTTGTTGTTGTTTTTCATCGTTGCTGTTGCTGTTGTTGTTGGTGCAGTTGCAGCCACCGTGGCGTCAATTATCGCCGCTGTACGCAAAGTGGGCCAGGCAAATAATAAACGCGCCCAGAGCCGCGTCGTCATCAGAGGCACTCCATTGTCAAATGAGCTTAAACAGGCTGCCACGCCTCAATGAAGTGCCTCCTGCTCTACCCCTCCCAGCCCATCTTCTCGTCGCCGTCTCATTCGTTCATGCAGCAATCTTTGACTGCAGTTTCGTTTTCATCTTTTTAAATGCCCTAAGAAAGGGTATAGCAGAAGATATGTTAATAATGTATACATATTTTTATATACAATTAAATATATCAATTTAATTGTAAACTTGATCAAAATCGATTAAGACTTTAGCTATAAATATTAATTTTTAGGCAGATCTTCATGAAGAGTTTCTTAAGCTACTTCGGCCAAGTTTTAGGGTATTTCACTTTCGCTTTGCCTGTGTCATGCATATTTTTCTTGCTCGTTTTTCTTGTTGTTATTTTCTTCGCCATTTTCACGCCTCACTTAACGACTCGTTTGCTGATTGATGGCGACCTCAACTTCAACTTGGACTCCGACTGCGACTTCGACTTCGATTTCGACTGCGACTTCGACTTGAGCTGCGACGACGGCGGGCAGGTGTCGCCGCCTAATTAAACGAAGGCAACGCGCACGCATGCGTAACTCAATCGGTAAATATCGGCACACAATGCCCCGCCTCCAGCCCACTTTGGGGCATTGTGTGCGTGTGTGTAAAATGGGTCAATATGCAATTATTGCATTTTTATTTTTATACATTTTTTGTTGCCTTTGTTTGCGTCACTGCGTAACGTGCATAGTCGCTGGCCGGGGAAAAGGGCTCGCACGTCTCATTCGAGCTACTCGAGATCTTGATTTGTCAATATTTGCGCATTGCTCGCACAATTGTGCTCAGTGTGCGAATGCAATTCACGGAACTGTATAGAACTCAACTGAAACTCAACGAAAGACAATTGCATAATTTCATTCACATTCAACTGGTAGCAATATTTGCAATTCATTTTATAAAGTAAGTAAAAGCACTCGCACCACTAAAGCCCGACTAGGAAATACCCTGAATCTTCTACAGAGTTTACATTTCAAGCCTTTTATGATTAATTTTATAGATGCATCCATACATATAAACATAAATAAAAGCACACGCTCAGCTTATTGTGGACGCAGCGACTCGGCTGGGCTTCGCTTTTTCTCTAGTTGAACTTTCTTAATCAAGCGCATAAGATTGACATCCATAAGTCTCAAAAGTCTCATATATAAGTCACAAGTCTTTGGGTAAAGCGGCAGAGATATGCAGAACTCCAAAGAACTGAAATCTGTGAATTCATCAGAGAGATCTAAAAGGTAAATTTTAAATTTATAGCTTTTGCATATGTTATTCAAGCTACATTGCAGAAAGGAAAAGAAAATTTCAATAATAAAAAAAAAAATAACCGAAACTTTATCGAAGCTTTGTGGAATAGAAAACCCATCCCATCACCGATCACAAGGAAGGGCAGACGTAAAGACTGTGAGATGGAGAGACGTACATGACTCTATCAAATCAGCTCGTCATTGTCATTGTAATCAATATATATACTTGTAAGATATACATTATCTGCCACACCTCCTGCTACTTGTCATACATATAATAATTTACTATTAGTTCCATTTGCCAACGGGTTCAGAGGCTAAGAAAAAATTATACTTAAAATTGAAATAAAAATAAAAACTCTTCTAGTAGAAGTATCTTACGACCTCGTCTAGTATTTAGTTCTTTTACGAACTCTACAAATTCCTCAACTCACATTCAGTTTGTACAAAATTGTTTGCTCAAGAACTTTGCTCATTTCCGTCAGGTTCATTTGCCAAGTTCAAGGTGAGCATTGGCATAAAAGCACAGAGAGATAAAGAGAGAGAGAGAGAGCGTGTGTGATCGAGAGATAGAGAGAGATGGCAACAAGACACTCATAACCATATTCGTGTATATTATCACTCATGCATTAAGCGCTCACCTTTGACAACGACCCCTCCCCAACCACAAAATACATCATCATCATAATAACAGCCACTTTGGTTGGTGTTTGGCTTTGTCAGCTCTTTGAGCTTAACTCTGAGAAATATTCGGCTGTCGAGTGCAGTCAGAACGAACGACTGTGCAACGCCCACGATCTAAGTGTGAAAACGAGAGAGCTGCAATATAATAAAAGATAGCTAGAGAGAGATAGAGAGAGAGAGAGAGAGAGAGAGAGAGAGAGAGAGAGAGAGAGAGAGAGCGCTCGCTAGCAGCACGCATAACTTTACTAATAACACTCGCTAACAAAACTTACTTTTTATAATAAAGAGAATTAGAAAGTGTTGTAAATGTTTTCATGAAATCGATGTCTTTGCCTCTTCTTCTCTCAGCTTGGAACTGTTTCACATTATTATTTTTGAGTGTGTATTTAATTTCTTTTCTATCCCTTTTCCTCTTGTGCACCCATTCTCTATATCGCGAGTGTCTCTGTCTCTCACATCACATATCTCTCTTTCTCTCACAATTTCTTTGCTTCATTTTCTGTCAAGATATTTCTTCCTCTTTCTATATATATCTCTCTCAATCGCTAAGCCTTCTATTCTACCTTTACTTCAAGATATTTCTCATTTGGTCTTTGTCGCGAGGCTCTCTCTCTCTCTCTCTCTCTCTCTCTCTCTCTCTCAATTGCAATAAATTTGAATTAGGCTATCACATAATTGATAGAGATATAATCAACCTAAGGCATTTTTTTGCTTCATTTCCTTTTAGTATTATTTATACCCAAAGTATATAATTTTTATATAAATAAGCAAAATAAAAGTTCATAAACATAATATTCACTCCATTAACTATAAGCAACTAAACTTTGCCAAATAGTGTTAATAAGACATCGACGCAAAGACTTTGAGATGAATTAGCAATGTGACACGTGTGCAATAAAAAGAGCAGAACAAATCGATGGCAAGTTATTCAAGATGTTGGCCCAGTTGTTGGCTTGAAAACAAAATATTCATAAATACGTTGAGTTGTATAGGGCCATAATCGAATTGGCGCAAATGACCTAGTTTCGACATTTATTCTTTTTGCTAGACATCAATGCGAAACTGTTGCGAGCGTCAATTTCATTTGCCTCGCAGAAAGATTCTTATGCAACATTTGCGGATCTATTTAGCCTCGACTCGTTGCCGACTGCCGACTGCTGACTGCTGGCTGCCCACTGTCCGCCTCGAATAGAATTCTGTTCTGATCTTTGCAGTATTCTTGCTAAATTAAGTAATTGGTGCAAGAAGCAACTGGGGCAGACCAGACCCCAGTGGGCATACCCCGTGCAGCCTCAAGCAGCCCCTCGACTCGACCGACTCGAGTCTGTCAGTTATGGATTCTTGCAATTTAGATGCGTTTGTCTGCGCATTTGTATATATATCCATATACATATATGTACATATATATATATATATGGATATGTATATATCTATTTGACGTATCTGCATATGTGCATCGGTGCAATTGTGAGGCGGTCTCTATGAGAAGCGGGCTCTGTCCATTTAGTTCTTTTATGTATTCTGTTCTGGTTCTGTTTTCCATTTCGAATGAGCTCTGCAGATGCAGTTCACAGCCGTGGGGCAGCCATTGAATGCAGGCCACGCCAAAATGCGAGCCATATAGGAGTCAAAGGGGCTAATGGGAGTGCATAGACATACATACACATGTATGTGTATGTGTTTGTGTGTGCTCACTTGCGCAACAGCTAAATCAAAGCAATTGTTGTTGCTACCGAACTGCAGCTGGTTGCATTTAGCAAATGCAGCGCCCCCAATTTGCAAATGGCACAGCTTTCAGCTCGACTAAAGCTAACAAACAGCCGATAAACAGCTAGATAAACAGCTAAAAAGCGCATCTATTTGAAGTTATTAAAAAAACGAGCATAAAAAGACAGTTGGAAAATCACATAAAAAAAAGAGAATTTCAAAGTTTGCATTTTATGTTATTTAAATGGCGAGCCGCAAAATCGCATTAAAAAATAATAAATAAAGAACCAAAAAAGTCAAAGACAACAACGGAAGACGGCAAAGGCGATAAAATATCTGAATATTAACAGCAGACCGAAACTTTGATACACTAACTGAAGGCGAGAAAGGGCTAACTTTGCTAGAATCATAGTGATAGCTAGATGATTTTTGTGGGGCAATGAGAAAGGGAAATGGGATAAAGCTTCATGAAATAAAAAAAAAAAAAGAATACTCTGAATGGATTTATCTTGTAATAAATTTCCAACTGATGAAGCGCTTGTCATGGCAGCACCTTTAGTAGAAGACTGCTGATATGATTATGATGTAGTATAAAGAGAAAGGAATAAAAAAATAATTCTGATTAGATTATTATTGTCTAAGATTTCCAATTGAGGTATAGAGGGTAATAATAAGTGTAGGCACATAAAGGAAGAAAGAAAAAATCCTCAGTAAATATTTATGATTTTTGATTTTTTTTTTTGTATGAAATGTGCAGCTGAAGGAAAACAAATCAAATGATGGCTATAATAATAGCAAATACTTTGTAATTCGATTACCGTATCATGAGAAGAGAACAAGATTAGGTTCTAGAAATTGAATTTTTGAGAATTTGTAGCTGAATTTTCTATGAGTCAAACATTAAAGTATTTATTAAAATTTTCATATTATATAGATAGAGATAGATATAGAAATTGTGAATTTGCAACTGGCCCCTCTTAAAAACCAACAGAAATACTATATTTAGTCGTAATCATCTCTCTAATTGAAGTACCCACCGTAAAGGGTATGAAAAGTCGATGTACATATAGCAGCGCATAAATTGTAATAAAATTCCAAGGTTATCAGTAAAAGAACTTTTTTTTTAGCATGTGTACGAAGATTTTTGGGCGCTGTTCAATGGAGAATTCAGTGGCACAGTGGAGGATGCTGTTGTTGTTGTTGTTGTCTCTTTGGTGCTCTCAGTTTGTTTAATAAAGAATTAGCTGGTTAATCAGCAGCGCATGTAAACTGGAATATATATATATAAAGATCTCAGCTTATACATACATATATAGAGAATACATATCCAAAAAAGATTTTGCCTCTGGGAGTTTATACAATTTTTTTTTTGGAGTCGCAGGTAAAACGGGCAAAACAAATGACACAGCGGCGCGGTAAAAAGTTGAATTCGAGTGCTAATTAAAGTCACAGATTCAGACAGAAAACAAAATCAAAAGTAAATAAAAGTGAAAGAATCAGATTCATACAGACAAACGTTTTTAAGCAAGCGCTGATGTGCACGGCTTTCTTTGAATTACGCAGCGCTCAGTTGCCTGAGATGCCTTTTTATTATATTTTATTGATACCCAGTTGGGTTCCCAGCCGTACACTCACCTTGACCCCAGACTGAATGTGGCGGCAGTCTGAGCTCCTTCTGAGTGCACAGAGCTGAAACGAAATGATTGTTAAACATCAGCGAAGACTAATTGAGTTTGGCTAAAATTGGTCAAAATGCGCAGCATCCAATACAATTGAAGCCAGGTCCATGACAGAACAAATCTATCAACGGCAACAGCTCAAGCCGAGGCTTTGACAACATGACATCATCATCATCATCATCGTCATCGTCATCTCATGCTATGACAATTACCTGGTACACAGAACAACAAATCTCAACCTGTCGCAGTCACAGCGCCAACTCTTAGTATGACAAAGCACTTTGAGCTCCAAATTCAAATGGCCCAGAGCCAAGAGCCAAGAGTCAAAGCAGTTGCAGCAGCAGTTGCTGTCGTTGAAGTATCTAACTTTGAAGATGGAATCGCACAATCAATTCTACGTCTAATTCCTCGAATTTTATTTATAAACAAAAATATTATTTCTTAGGGAAAAAATAATAAGTGTACTTAGGGTATAAACAATCAATTCTTGTTATTTTCAAATGCAATATTAGAAAATATAAAAGTCATTAATTAATTTTGTATTATGCATTATAAATAGATTTTGAGCAGCTAACTCGTTTCGAGTGGGAAACTTACGACGAGGCTAAAGCTGGACTAAGCCTGGTTCATGAACTTGGTCTTGAAATTAATATGATGTGATTGATGATTCCTTTAATTTGTATTTTAATGTATTTAAATAAATGAATTTACAATAATATATATATATATAATACATGCAAATAAATAAAACTCACTTGATGAACGAGTATACAAATTATGTTAAAAAGGAAGCGAGAACTATAGAATATAGATTTAAATTAAATGAAATCATTGTTAAAGACACAATCTAATTTTAATTTATTCATACAACTTCTCTTATAACTAACCTACTAAGCAATGATTCTTTGATTCCCATTTTAAGACCTCAGCCCAAAAAGCTACTTTAATAATCCAAGCAGGGGAATCACACAAGATTATCTAGATCTATAACAGTCTTGAATTGATCTGTAAAATGATAACAGCAAAAAATGTCTCCATAACACTTGGCCTTTTATTTCAATACATCTCTATTTGTTAACTCTTATTTAATTTCGTTTCGTCTTATGCCCCACTTCCAGTCTTCTATTATTGTCTTTTTACAGCTGACTTGCAACAAGGCAGCGATTATGCCGCCGCTCAAGTGGCAATTAGCGTTGACATTCATTAGAAGCAATTAAAGTGAGATCAGATTATGGCAAACGATGACGAGTCGCGCGTGAGCAGGAGCTGTCAAATTGTTGAGACGCCGACCACGCCCCGCATTGCCCACGGGAATGGTTTGTGTGTGTGAATCACCTGAATGCAACCCAATGGAAGTGGCTAATAAATTAGAATGGCTAAAATTTGGCTAATTATATGACATCAAGTCGATATAGACGATGCGACAGCCACAACAACTCTATAGAGACATTCAGCTGATTCATAATGCCAAAGAAAATGAATCAGGACTGAATGGGGGCGTGGATAAAGCTTGAACTGAGCTGAGCTGAGCTAAGCTAAGCTGGCACAGCTTCAAACAAAATTCTATCTTAATTTGCTCATTCAAAAGTCTCAACTTAGACTGAAACGTAAACTAAATCTTTCACGCACACGAACCCAACCTAAAGACTTTTATGAGCTGAACTTAAACCTAAACCGATATAGTATTTTCTAAGCTACCAATACTGCGAAAAGTCATAAATCGTTTTAGTTCACCTTAAAACTAAAGCTCTCTTGGATTTATAGTAATTTTTTGTTATCGCTATCAATAAGATTTAGATTTGAGCTATAGTTAGCTGAAGAAGCTGCTGCGAATGCTGGACTGAAACAGTCTTTTCTTTAACCTTGAATAACCTAATGAGGCTTCAATTTAAATTTTGAAAAATAATATATATATTTATATATATAATTATACTATTTATAATTAAGTGATTTTCGCTCTATGCTATGCTACTATGCCAACCTTCTTCTATAGTTTTATTTAGATTCTATTTCTAGCTATAGCTTATCAATCTTATAGGTCTGCAAGCCCCATATAAAAGAAATTCTATAAGACTAAAGCCAATTGTGTTTAGCTTTTTTTTCATGGCTGAATAATCAGTGTTGTATATGGTTAAGTAGACGTTTGGCAGTCTGGGTGACACCTGTGCTCGACTGATTACCTTGAACTTGTCAAGTGATCTTTGCTGAACTTGCAATTGCTCCCTCGTTCGCTGCGTGTGGGACTTTAAATGCTTTTTCTTTTTTTGTTTTGTTTTTGTCGTAATTGATGATGGCAATTGAAGCTTTTTTCCTGTGTGCAATTGCATGAAAAGCGAACGCTGTGCAGCGATGCTTGAAAATATGAAAAAAAAAAAAAAGCAGAAAATCGAGGGGAAACAAATCTACGTTAACTGCTTTGTTTGGTATTCAATATATATTAGTTTGGAATGTGTGCAATTTTTGGACTTCTGCCTCACAATAAAATGATGACGGTTAATTTATAATTTTTTTATTTTGTATATTATATTTATTTAAAACATTTTTTTATTATTTGTTGGTCGGACCAAAAAGCAACGACGCCATCATCAGACGCCATCATCGGAGCAATTACGTTTGTTTAAGCCGCGTGCAGGTTATGCAGGTTCAAGGCCAGAAACTCTGCATTAATTATAATTATTTTTGCATTTGTTAAACAGAGGCAGCAGCGGCAGCAGCAACAACAACAACAACAAACATTCTCCAAGCCACATTCGCCAGTTAATGGCCAGCGGTAAACGTAATGCAAAAGAAGACAAACAGGTAAATGCAGCCTTTGTTTTATTGCGCACATTTCAAATTCGAATTCGGAAACCCAAAAATATGGTAATTAATTGTGCCACACAATATATATATGTATATATACATACATACATATCCAAATGGCTAATGCAATTACTCGACTAAATTGGATTAGGAACTTGAACCATAAAATACCATTTAAGCTAATCAAAATTTGCTCATTGGAAAACCTTTATCAATGGGGTATGAAGAAGAACTGAGCAGAGCAGATTACTTGATTAATCGACTTTATGATTTGAAAGGTATAGCTGAACATCATTTGAAAGAATATTATATATATGTACATCAAATCCAAGTTTTCTTATCTCTGCTACGTATTGGATATTTCTGAGAGCATTCAAAAATGTAAGGCATTGCAATGAATATCTTGTCGCATACAAATATATATTTAAATCCAAAAATTTCTCTTAAATTCCTAAACAAAACTCTTGAGCCGACAAATGCTCGGCGATTATCTGGTGAATTCCTTTAAATAACGCTTTTAATTTGACTTGCACTCAAAATAAGTTCTCAACTGACAGATCTGATAAGCATCAGATCAAATTCAATTAGCTAACCATCGATGCTCAGGCAACACAGGCAGAGTGAGAGAGAAAGAAAGAGAGTGAGAGTGAGATAGCATAGCTAAGCTATGTGCTTACCTGCCCCCAAGTGCTTGGTAGGGCCATCTATTTGCGATTACGCCTAAGAGCTGCCCATTAGGCGAGTTGATAATAAATAAATTTAATCAGTTGACAAGTGCTTGGAAATCCGCTTCTAATTCTGTCAAGAGAGCTTTAACATTCGCTTTAATATTCAGTTTTGCTTTTGCTTTTGTTTTTGTTTTTGTTTTTGTTTTACTGTGTTTGCCTTCCGCCACGGCCTGGGCAGCAGCCTGCGACTTATCTTGGATTCTTGTGCTGGTTTTATTTTTTGTCGACTTCAAGATTTCGTTGCTGTCTATCATTTGCTTTTTTTTATGGGACTGACTGTTGCTTCAGTTCATATTTTTGTCTATTTCGACGCTGCTGCTTTTTTATGAGATGTCATTTTGTTGCTTATCGTGCTGCTCTACATTTCTTTTTTTTCCTTCTGAATTTTCTCTATGCTTCGATTTTCGCTCTGCGGCTGGCCTGAGGGGCGTATAAGTAATCACTGGCAAACTATAAGTGTCAATTTATTGCTCCAACACTTCATGGTTGATATCATGCGATGTGAAACGTATTGCAGACTCTACTTAATGGATATATTCTCGCATCACTTGCACTATTAAGCTGAAGTGCTTTTATTATTTTAAATTTGAATACAATTTCATTTCAGCATATATCCCCTCTGGTATTTTAATGGCGACGCTTAAAATTATGCAAATTAAATATTGTTTTTTTAATTTTCCTTTTTTTTTGCATTGGTTAATTAAAATAAATAATAATATTTAAATGCTTGTGCAAATAATTGTGGCACTGCAAGCATACAGAGCGACATCCCAAAGAGCCCAACCCGTAATTGGATTATGTTAAATATTATTTCAAAAAATTGCTGCAGGCAATATTTAAACACGATTCTTTGCTGCAGAGGCAGTTTAAAGGGAAATTCATTTTATTTTTATATTGTAGTGACAATCACGTTCAAATTCAATAATGCTGTGTTATCGATAATTTATCAATTATAGAAAATCACTTGAAGAACTGAACTTTAATAAACGGCTTATAGAAGAGTTTATTTAAGATTTTATTTAAATCACAAAAATATGGCAAATTATATATAAAATGCATATTAGTTGTGTGTCGATAACTTATCGATAACACTTTATCTATAAATTTCTTGAGAAAATTTAAGAAAAAAACAATGTAAAGATAAGACTATTTGTCTAATAAGTAGCAAATTCTAAATACTCCATATAAATCGATACTTCTAACTCTCATAGAATCATTTATTTATCGATAAAAATCAACTAAATGCGTTCATTCTAACTGCAGCTTAAAATCTACTTAATTATATATAGCACATTCAGAACTGAAGTTTCATTTCTAAATGCCAGTCACGTCTTGATTAAATGTTTAAAAAAATAAATAAAAAACATTAAGAACTTTCACTTTATCAAATGTTAGGCACTTAATATTGAATGCCGTGCTTAACTTAAAGAACTGGCAATCAAAACCAATTCTATGCTAATTAACGGAATATCAAATGAGCAAAAACAAAATGAAACGAAACGAAACGAAACCTGAGCTGAGCTGAGAGAGATAGAGCGAGATCATCGAAATCGGATGGGCGGCAACAACATAAATTAGCATATTTATGCGATTTATGTCGCCGGAGCATGGTCAAATAGAGTTCTGTAGCGTGTTAATTGCGTTGACTTCTTGATGGCACCAGTTTTTATTTGTCTTTCCTTTATAGTATATCATCCGTAGCATATTGGCTATGCTACAAGGTCGTCACATAAAGAAATTTATTTCCGCTTCTTGGCATTCAGAATACGACAAACATTTCGTTTCGTTCGTTTCGATAACCATCGATTGACTCATTGTAAATTGACATTTAGGCAAAATCAATTTCCTGTAAATGTATGTAATATGTAGATGTGGGCGTGACTGGCACGAATAGTAAATATCTACTAATCTGACAATGGTTTATCAAAATCGTAAGCTAAGTATATAAAAAAATAAAGATTTTTAATTCATTTATATATACTTTTGAGAGTAGTTTATGGATTGGTATACAAAGCTTGTCGACTGTACGGATTAAAAATAAATACTAGAAGAAAAGCTTACTCATTTTCATTCTCAGTCTGACAACGTTATTTGATCTACAAAGATAACCTATAGTGAATGTTTTCATTCGAAATCATTTCTAACAGCAATAATTTACTAATTGATAACATTGTTAGTGGAATTTGACTGGGTTCAACTATGTAAATTATTTTATAATAAAGAAATTAATATTTTGTTTTTGTAACACCACGAACGCCCACGATTTCAATATGTTTCAGTATTTTATGACTATTCAAAACAAAGCCGAGCTTTAAAATGATAGGTGTAACAGCTGTGGGTAATAAAAATAAATCTAAGAGCTAAATTTTATTACAATTTTAATTACCAAGGAATATAGAGCATTGTAATCTATATCCCTGTAACAAACTGATTCAGCAGCCTAGGATTACATAACACATACGACATGTTGACGACTTAAAAAAAAAACACTGACGCAAAATGTCTGCGAACATGCACAGAATATGCAAATAAAATTATAAATAAATTCCATTCAACAGATATTTCAATGTAAAACGTTTTTTATGTAACTTTGAAGAGTTATATTAGTGCCCCATAAAAGTTAATGTTATTGTTAAATGGCAACAATATTTAATTAACAAAGGCGCTTCCAATGTAATCCGCGCGGCAATTTATGAATGTTTGTTGCCGTTGGTGTGCATACTTTATGGCAGCACTGTTTATTTGAGCCACTCTCATTGGCAGGCCATTAAAATTAAACTGTTCTAAAAACCGCAGCCACTGTGTTGCCAGGGCAACCCCTAAATCACTTGTCTACAACGTCGAACACGCGCTACTCCCCCAATTCATTGCCGCCTCGTTCAACAGCCTCTCTCCCTCTTTCTCTCTGTCTCTCTCTCTCTCACCCACTCTCTTTATACCTCCTCCGTCGCCTGGTTATTCAATTTTCCACAGCTGCAGCAATGTGCTCACAAGGCTAATGCCCTTTTATGGCTTTCGAAAGTACCGCATCAGCAAAAACCTTCGCTCCGGCTGCATCGAGCACAGTACGCCATCCACCACGCGAGCCATTAGATACAGCAGCAAGCACCAGGCAGCAGCCAGCCCACAGCCCACAGCCCACAGCCCGCAGCCAGCAGGCAATCCCTAGCGGAGGCTGGCATCTAGCCTTCATATTGGCGCAGACGGCAGCTCATTATGCTTATGCGTTCCCTCCATCTCTTTTGCGGATGGAGAATGGAAGCTGGTGACATGGCACTAAGTATGTATCCCATTTGCAGGTCGTCTGTTTCGCGTCCTTTGTCTACCTACCCCTAGCAGCGAGCTGGAAGCTAGAAGCTGGGAGATGGTAGCTGGGAGTTGCAACCTGCGAGTTGCCTTAGAAATTAACTTTACTGTTACACAGATCGTTGACCAAGCAACTTTCGATTTTATATGCTTTAAGAATACTGGCGACATGAACATATGTGCAAGTAAGCAAGATGTGAACGCCAATAGAATTAAGTGCAGCATTTAGCTTTATAATTTGGATGGCCAAACAACAATGATACTCATTTAATTAACTATATTTTGGCAGTTGCCTGAGTAATCGACTAAATTGGTATGATGAAATATGTTAATTTTATAGTATATCAACTAAAGATAACTAAAGCAGCTGCCCTTTGATTATGTTTAAAATAATAAAAATATTACAGGCAATTTAAGATTCCGAATTCTTGAGAAGCAGACAATTTATAAACAAAAAAATATTAGTATATGAAAAAATAATTTCAATTTATGTATTTAAATATTAGATTGGGAAAAAATTCTTATAGAGCAAAGTATTAAGAAACTTTAGTTATGTATTAAATAATTGATAAACTAAAACAATTTAAAAAGAAAATACATTTTAAATCTTTAAATATAGAGAAAAGTGCAAAAAAAAAATTAATTCTATAAAGGACAAATTTATATATATTTAAAAAAAAAATATATATAATATTAACAAATTAAAACCAAAAATAAATTTAAAATAAAATTTTAATGCAATTTTATTGTAAAAAATAATATTTTTGTAAAAAAAATTTTAAAAATAGAAACAAAAATATATGGAAAAAAATGCATACGCAAAAAAAAATATACATAAATAGATATAGAACAAATTGTACTCAATATATAAATAAATAAAGAAAATTTGATAAAAAATAAATATATGAATAAATTGTGATAAAAAAAAAATTATAGTAATTTCTACAAAATACATGAAATTCAAATAAAAAAATATTTTAAAAATAAACAATAAATGTATACCAAAAAATGCTAAAATTAGAGTAAACAAATATCTATAAAAAAAATTAAGTAGTATAAATTATACATGAAAATAAAATTAAAATAAAATATTAATGTAATTTTATTCCAATACAAAAAAAAAATGAAGGCAACAAAGTTCAAAGCTTCAAGTGGGCTGATGATAAAGAAAAATCAACTTCGCGCTGAATTAGCTCGATTCATGCACTTTGTAAAGTTTGTAAAAGGTAAATATAAATAAATGTATGTATATTTATATGAATCACTGGTCTAAAATTTTAAGTACTATATGCGCTTTTCTTTGAAATTGTTGCAGGTGTATAGCCAACGATGACGAATTCAACAGAAAATCCAGCAAATGTCAAGGAATTTATCTGTAGAATAAAAAAAAACTGAAAGCTTCATATGTCTGCGCTATACACAATGCAAATGTGACTCGTATCGTTTTTTATTCATTTTTGTATCTGCTGTTATTGTTGTTGTTGTTTTTGTTTTACTTTATTTTAGTTTTAATTGCGCGCACGCAATAATTTTCTTTGATGGCACATCAGCGTCAAGGCGAATCACCCAATATGCGCCATCCATCATAAATGCCAGCTCAACCCAAAGTGGCAGCCGATACGGAATCCCACTGAGGAATCTTTGATTATGAACGCGTGCGCACAATCAGTCAGCAGTCAGTGGCACAGTCAGTGCCAGTTGAAGACTCAGTCTCAGTCTCTGGCTCTGGCTCTGGCTCTGACTCTGACTCTGAGTCGGACTCGGATACGATGTCAGTATTTCTGTGGCTCAATTATCATGCATAAAGCGCAGCGTTCATAAAACGATTCTGCGTTTCTTTCTGGCCAAATGGCGTCTTGTGCCTTGTTTTGCATGCGCTGCTCGTTAAGAACGACGCACAGAACAATGCAACCAGCAGCAGCAGCAACAGCAGCGACAGCAGCAGCAGCAATAGCAATCGCAGCAGCAGCAGCAGCAGTTACCCAACTGGTGTCCAGTAATGGGCTAAGCCCATTTTACCCAAGTCACAGTCATAGCCCATGCCAAAGCTGCTCTGGCTTATAATGATGCCTCAAGCAAGCAAACAAAACAAAATACAGGCAATGCTGTGGACTGCATATTGATTGGCCAACAACTTCGCCCAATGGCACGTTGCACTGAGCCAAAGCCAATCTCATCTTTATTGTATTATTATATAAGCTAGTAATAATATATTAAACAGCAAATTTGTTATTTGAAACAAAAGTAGTAAAATTACACTCATATATAAATAATCTGATTTAATATTTATATTCAATTTTAAATGATTATTAAAGTAAAAATTGATAGCATTTTATTTAAATTTAATAAGATTGCACTCGAGCACAACAGCTTCACTGCAGTTTCCTACGCACAATTAAGTTTTCATTTAAATTTAAATTTAATTTATAAATACATAATTTTGTAATAACAAAATTAAAAAAATGAAAAAATAAATGAAAAATTAAATTAAAATAAGTTTTTACTCATTACAATAAATTTCAACAATTTAAAGCCAGATCAATGCTTTATTTTTTATTTTATTTCAGTAAGTATGCTAATTTAATAAAGTTTAAATTATTTAATTGTTCTGAAAATTCTCGATATTCCTTTGCAAACTTTTTTTTGGATCTCAGCCTGAATGCTATGTGGCCAGTTCTTAAGCCAAGGCTGTCATGTACACATACAGTCGTAGCATAACCAATTTAATTTGTTTGTTTTACTAATCAGTGGCACGTACAAGCCCGTTTCGATACCCTGTATCTATTTAAGCATATGTAAAAGCGGGTATATTGCTTTGGATTGGCAAATGGAAGAAGCGGAAGAAGCCCAGCTAAGCACAATAAAATGATAAGAGTAAAAATATATGAAAATTCATAATTTAATTGAATTTAACAGAGTAGCTGAGAAAAACTAATATATATTTTGAAGAAGCTACATAAAATATATTATAATTTATTAATTATATTAACTAAGTACAACACTTAGTACAACACTGCACTAAGTACAACACTTATATACAAATTAAATAAATAAATAAAAAATTATAAGTAAAATTGTTAACTACTCCCGCTACAGGGTATCGCCAGTTCAACTCCTACCTCACGCACTCTTACTTTTATTTTTGCGTTAAAGTGTCTTTAGCTTGTGGTTCGGTTCTTTTGGGCTGTTTGCTCAAATTGTTGCTGTTGTTGTTGTTGTTGTTGCTGCTGCCGTTGATGTGCCGTTTTTGTATTGCCCGCCGTTTGGTTAAACAGCCCACGTTTAAACATGGCTAAGAGCGTGCTAATCAAGTAGCTCAAAAAAAGCAGCAAAAAAAAAAACAAGAAAAAATGAAAATGAAAAAAAATTACGCGACCGACTGAACAAATGCTGTTGGGCCGTGTTGTTGGCTATTCTGCTTGGCTATCTGCTCGTCCGCCGTTTGGCTATTTGGCCAACCTATCTACATTTGGCTGTACGGGTTTCGGACTCCTATACAGAGTTACGTTTGGGGCTGGGCCACCGGTTCGTTTTGATGGCTTCTAGGTGAAGGTCATTGTGTGACTGAAATGTTAATTTGTCCGTCTGTTCGTCTGTTCGTCTGTCCGTCTGTCTGCCTCTCTGTCTGTCTGTTTGTCTATCTGTTTATAGCCAAACACTCTCTATACAGCCACGGCATGTGGGCAACAAGAGTTTCTTTTTATGACAGTTGATATATTCTGCGTTGAGGGTGCCCAAATGCTTAATGTGGTTAGAACCCATTAAAACAAAACAAAACAAAACAAAGCAAAAACTTGGCTATTTGAGGCGAGCGTTGGCATCAAATGAAGTCAATTGGTGTTTGTTTCACTTGATGTGTGTTTATGTCTATCAACTTAGCTCGTTTGGATTGAATAACTGAGTGATGGACTAATTGACTAACTGCTGCCATTGACGTGATCAATACACAGGTGCAAATATAAATTGTCTTTATAATAGTTGCCATAATTTTTTGTGATTTATGTGAACAGCGTAGAAATATTTGAAGAAAATAAATCATTGAGCTGAAGTGAAGAATGGTTTGAGCTTGTTTTATTTCTATTATAATAGATAAGACTTTTTGTCACTTGAGGTGTAGAAAACTAATTAGAATCAAATGGAGGTATAAGAGACTAATTTGAATTAAATGTAAAATGTTATACTATTTACCTAGAATAATTATTTATATTTTAAATATGTATTTTTTTTAATAGCTCATCAAACTTTTGACTTCTATGAAAATTGTTTAATTGATAAAAGAGTTTTTTGAGGCTCTCCCACGGCCTGAAGAGTTTTTATTTTAGTTTATGCCTGTGGATATTCCATTAAATTTGCAGTTTATTTTTCTGCACATAAATGTAGTAATTATCATTAGAATTCTACAGAAATACTAAAATAAATAAATGTAATTTTATTACATTTTTATTTACTTTACTCATTTACTAGTTTAGTCCAGAAATAGTTGGAGCTGACAAAGTATGTGCAGTGGAACTTTCATTTTAGAAATTCTGTATTTATTTTCTGTGTCACGGCCACGTTGCATATTCCGTGTCCTTTTATTTTTTGTTACTTGAACTTTGAAAGTGTCCAAACAATTTGCATACTGATAGTCGTAACATCAAAACTTTCTCAGTTAATAAATAAGGAGAGACAGACGCGAAGAGCGACGCTATTTCCCACTGTGCAATATTTATGCTGTGACGCATAGGCTACGTGTCCCACTCTAGGTATTTATGTTTGATGTTCTCTTTTTTAGGGCGGAAGTTGCTATCGTTGGATGACAAACGTTTCTATGGTGGCAACGCAGCGCTGTCAAGGGGCTAACCCTGGCGCTAAAGAGCGACATTGTTGACATTTCGCTTAGCTATCTGGACAGTTGGATCGCGATGTCTGCCCGATATACCCGGGCAATCGGGTTTCAAATGAATGTGTGAATGTGCGGATGTATAAGGCTGCGGAGCTATGGAGCTATGGAGCTATGGATGGGTGTCTGTCAGACGCCTTTCAATATTTATGACGGTTCACCAAGCGCAACAAAAAAGGAGCTCTTGTTGCTGGCAAAATAGAAAGATTTTTTTTTAAAGGCAACTCAATGCCTGCAAGTCGGATTTATTTCGGCCTATTTCACTTATTACATGAATTAGATAAGAAATGTAGATCGATGCATATCTGAGAAATATATTGCAAGCCGTTAACTGAACGTATGAGCAGATGTCTGATTGCCCAAAATGCAAGACACAAAAACGCAAAATTGCTTAGATTTTTAATCATAAAGTAGCTGACAGCTGCTGCATAGCACAACTGTTGAACACTCTGCGAAATGCCAACAAAATTCCACACAAAATATCTTCAGTCTTGCCAAATGATGTTTTCAAAATATTTTATATACAAATATAATTCAAGTGGTAAATAAAGCAAAAATAATTTAGGTAGACTCAGTCGCAGGGCGAAGTTTTGTATACTCTACAAACATTTTATTTATGAAAAACGTTTTGAAAACAAAAAACTTTGTTTAGCTCTTTCAATTTGTTTTTTTTTTTTTTTTTTTTTATGTGATGTAATAAGACTTAAGTACAAATAAAAATACCATTAAAAAACTATTGTAAGCTTCACGTTTAACTAATTAAGCTATGTAATTAAAGAGGTACTCTAAGTGAATAATAAATTCAGGCTCTAAAACATTCAAATCAATATATATATATATATATATATATATATATATATATATATATATATATATATATATATATATATATATATATATATAAGTAGACATTTGACAAATGCGGGCATCGCCTGAAGTTGTGTGGTTCAAATAGCGACAATATATACTTGGAGTCGGTATTAGATAAAAAAAATATAATAAATGAAAATCGCCCGAGCCTTTTTAATCGAAAATAAGTTCCATACAGCAAAAATAAATATTCCTAAATTTGAATAGGCTTTTATAAACTTTTGCAAAAGATTTTTAAAAACAATGTTTGTGCTCAATAATATATATGTATATATATGTACAAGTAAAATGCATTTTGATGAAAAATAAAAAATAAAAAAATAAAATATATTATATATAAATATGTTATTCAAGATATTTTCTAAAAATGTTCTACAATTTCTAGTGTGTCTAAATTAAATAAAAACTAAATGTCACTGCACTTACGCAACCACATAAGCTTGCTACCTAAGTATATGTTTACATTACTACAATTGGAAGAGCACGATTTATAATCACTCAGTCACTTATATGTATATGGACTCTATAGCTTTTAATGCTTAGATACTCTGCCACACCACAGCATAACGGCAGCAGCAGCTTCAACGACGACAAAAGCAGCCCCAGGGCAAGCACGCGCTCGCCATATATACGCAAGCAGGCAAGCATACATATAGTTATATATGTATACAATTTATGAGCTGTGCCAAGCCGAAGATCATAAAACATACATGTGTGTGTGTATATAGGGGAGATATTGAGAACTGGCCCCGCGCTGTGATTTACCGACTGCGCTTCAAGTAGCCGTGGCAGCTGTCAATCAATCTGGCTGCAATCGGCTTCCATATGAGATGCCTATAAAAATTTCCGAGGAGTATGAAGAGTGGAAACAAGAAACAAAAGTAAAAGTGGCTTACGGTAAAACGATCTGTCGACAAGACGAAGACAAAAAAAAAAAAAAAAAAAAAGGTGAGGAATCGCTATCTCCTCCACTTCACCCAGCCACACCCCCAAAAAATTCGTGCGCATCCGCAGTTATTAACCGTATAGCCGAAAAAGACAATTGCCGACCTCAAAAACGTTTAGCACTCGAAATATTTCTGATCTGCCTGACCGATATTGGCATTGGCAATAAGCCAGTGCATACATCAAGCTCGCTCGGCTGCTGCATTTAGTTAATGAGCCCTTAAACTGTGCCGTTGTGTTTTCACTTGGCCAACGATCTCATTAAGCCGTCGCGGAACGTGAGCCGAGCCTTAAAAAAAAAATGAAGCAAAAGATACATATATGAAAATATATTTATTTTTTATTATTATTATATATTGAGCTGGGTGTGGACTCTGAAGAATGGTCAAATGCGATGGTCAACACGTTAATTTCTACCTGGTCACAAAAATTTATTAAAAACACTAATTTTTTTTCTTTTTTTTTTTATTATTTTGCAGACCTTCGAGGCGGCCTAACGCGCAAATAAAACCCCCAACAAATTGCCGTTGTTTTACCCACCAATTCTCCATTTTTTTTTTTATTATTTTTTTAAAAAACCTTTTCGAGTAACACGAAACGAAACTGTCAATTGATGTATTCGGCGCCAGCTTTTGGGCCAAGCCAAGTTGAAGTTTTTTTTTTATTTCCTTGGAATTATCTTAATGTGAAATCTTTAACTATGCTTGGGACATGGTCGGCAAGGGACACATACAGCGAGACAGCCAGACAGACATACTAATACATTTTTCTGTGCACACACACACACACATACATACATATGTTTATTGAGTGTACCTAAAGACGGTTTTAATGGATTTCGCTTGACATGACTCTGGCTGCGCTGCCTTTGACAACGACCAAAGACTCATATAATTGCAAAGTTTTGTAACAAACAAAATTTGTTTGTGATATAAGAGAAAAGATTTCATATCATCTCTTGCTATGTATGTGTGTTATATAAGAAAATAGTAACGTCCTTTTAAATATTAAACTAAAATTCCGAAGCTTTCTTTTTAAATTTTTACAAAAATAAATTCAAGTTCAAGTTTGTTTTTAGTAGCTGCAAACCTTTGTGGAATTTTAAGCATAGCATACAATATTTATTGTAATTGGGGTTGCCGATGTCATACAGCGATAAAAAATGGAAATTCCATATTTCGGACGTGTGCGGAAAAGCGAAAATCTGTTCAACATATAATCAAAGCAAACAAAAAAAAAACAAGCGAGAGGCAAGCCAAAATGTGCTTTTAAACTGCAAACAATCTAACCAGAAAAATTTACAAGAGGTTATTGTCAGGTAAAATTGCAAAGGATTATTCATCTCGAAAGAACTTGCTAAGCATCATTTCAATAGAGAAATTTGCTTATTGCTATGCTTAACGCATATACTGCCATATATACTGCCATACTTTTCAAAAATAAAACTTTTCCCTGCAAACACAGGGAACAAATACCATTAGTCATTTTATTTCACAATTGCCCAAATTATTCGTTTTGGTGAATCCATTACTCACCAAATAGAATAATTTGGGATGTTATTTAAAATTTCCTCTAAAAATAGTTTTATCCCTGTTCATTTATAGAATAGCTCTAACTCATTATTAATATGGAATTTTTCTTGTTTACAAATTTTATTTTTGTGTAATAGTAATTTTGCAACTATTTCGCTTAAGTGAGAAATTTTCTTTTTTAAGGCATTTACTTTATTATAATTTTAATTTTTGTTTTTATTTGTTTCTGAATGCAATTCTTCAATATTTTCCACTTTGGTGAGTTTTTTAGTATGATATGAAAATTTGCGCAGGAATTCACCAAAATAATATTTCCTATTGTTTTGTATTAAGTAAATTGCTTTCCCTCATTTCTAATGGGAACATTATATTTTTGATTGAGTAAGACTTTTTCCCTATAAAATCAATCTTGTTCAATACATTATCTCTGCAAAAAAGCAATAAATATTGTTTGTTTAACTCTTTGTATCTCCATATCTGCCTTAATTGGTATTCAATTGAAACAATACCCAACAAAAGCTAATAATGTTGCCCAATGGCCTAAACTTAGGTGAAAACGATGTGACTTTTAAAAGCGCAAAGTAACACCGGAAAAGGATGTTTACGGACTCATTAGTAAGCACAATGTGTGCTGGCCGATTCCGGCGGTAGTGGGCTGATCCTGACCTGGTTCAGCCTGCCATGCCAAGCAGGCGAGCGCCTTCTTAAGAGTTTAACTTTTATCATGGCCACATAAAACAAACTTTACAGCAGTTTTACAGTCGTAAACAGCTTATGAAATTTTAATGGCCCAGCATCAAGAGCGCAAATCTGTGTGAATTTTAAGAACTTTAAGGATATTGATTTTATTCTCAGTGATTTGGACAGTTTAATGCTCCACTGTGTAGCAGGCACGTAGTGCACACTTGCTCAACGGATTGGGGAGGGAAGGAAGTCACATGTCCATGCCACGCAACAATGAGTACAAAGCCGCTTAGAAGGTTGCGCTTGATGCCACCCACGCCCTGGCCATGTGTCACATCGTGTTTGGGTGGCAACTCTGCTCGTCTAAATCTGTCGACGACGAAAAATGTCAATAGCGCTTATTAGGCAAAAGTTCAATGCGCTTCAAGCGAGCATTACTCGACGCAGCAGTCTAAATGGCAGCTAAGCACCTTCAACAGAGCCACTTGCCAGAGGTGTTATAAGTGGGCGCCCAAGTGTGTGGAAGCTCTGGCGAAGCGCTTTCAAGTCCGCTTAATGCCAGAGAAGAAGTCAGAAGAGTTCCATAGCTAGCTAAATGAGATGTAAGTATCACATCAGGTGTTGACCTGCTAAGTATTGAGACAACACTGCGTTCATTTAGTTAATTCTGCACATTTATTATTTACTTTAACAATTCGACAACGCGAAGTTGGACAAATGCCTCTTAATGAGCTGCGAAGACTAACTAGGTGGCAACACTCAAAGTACGCGACAGCTGTTCAATTGTGGGCAAATATTTGAGCTGTGTAGAAATAATTGTTTCTTTTTCATATTGTTTAATTTAATAATTAATGCATTTTTTCAATTTTTTTTTTTTTTTTTTTTTTTTTCTCTTTAAAAAACAGCAGCTGCACATAAGCAAAATAATATTAAAAATAATATTAATGCAACATGCGTGATCGCTGAAAGTGAAATAAATTATAGGGAAATATTGAATTTCATTGTATTTCCTTTTGGGAATTTCCTGAGCAACTTTTTTACGCGCAATATTTGAACTGAGAAACATAAACTAAAAAAAAAGTTAAGTAATTGCAACATATATTGATATATATTTCAAAACAATAATAAAAATTCCAACAAATCTTACAATCTTATAAGACTATTGAACTATAGTCGCATCTGGATAATCAAACAAATAATGAAGCACTTAACTTTTGTTAAATAAAATGCTATCAGGGACATTACTTTGCCACGTTTTAATTTTCGCCGCTCAACGCTGCGTATGATTAATCACTTGACTAATGCACTCGGCACGGCGCTTAGTATCAGGGCTGTATGGCATTAAAGCCAAAGTGTCAGACGAACTTAATTTAAAATGCATGTTAAAATGTCATTAAATTGAAGCAGGAAGTCAGCTGTTTAGCTACTTACATACACATGAGCTACTGCTTGAAAGCGAGCGAGAGAGATGAGACTAAATATAAAAGGTTTGTTTAATGCCCGAGATTCTCTCATTATTGGCTCGAGCCAGTTTATTCAACTCTGCCCAGCGAGGCGTATTCGTTGTCATATGAATATTACCAAAAAACTGAAACAATGCAAAATTGTTGCTGATGCCAGTTACAGATAGGCTAATTACAGTGCAGGGGTCACATACATAAATGTGTATGCACAAATTCTGACTAATCAGACTCACCTGACTTATGGCTACTTAAAGTATCTAAATTGAGTCTCGAACTGTTTCAAATATTACTCATGCAACTCTTGCTTGCTTCCAATGCTTGCAAGTGCTTGCAACAAAACACAGCACACACAAATTGAAATCCACTGATGATCTACGCATGGCCGTCTGCGGCAGCCTTGACCTGGTTCTTGAAAACTGGCAACAAGCAACAACAACCAGCAACAACAGCAGCAGCGACTCCAGCCACATGCCGCACAGCATACAGATTGCAGCCAAGTCTGGCAGAGACAGCGACTAGTTTGTTGCATTCAACTGCTGCAGCTGTTTGGTTAACCACTTAACCGGTTTGCTGCTGCCAATACCCTGTAAGCATTTGCATACATAAATGAGGTAGAGCAGGCAAAAAAATGCAATTCAAAGATCTCAGCACAGAAATGCATAGAAATGTATAAAAATCTCAGACTAGAAGAAGAAGAAGCAAGTGCAAGCCAAAGGCAGCTCTAAGTGAGAGTCTAGAAAATCGAACTATAAAAAATAATAAATAATTAAATAATACAAAAAAGATCTACAAGAACAGGTTTCATATGCTTACAATATAACATTCAAAAATTTGAACTTCTGTTTTTAAATAAAAATATATTTCTGCATTTTGCATTGCTTACAGGGTATGTGTAAGTCGCTCATGCTTCCCATACTCTACTGCAATCTCACTTATTTCACACTGCTTATGGCAATTCGTTTGATGTCGTTTACTTAAGAGACGCCAGCAGCAACAGCATCGATTTGTACATTACATTTTTGGCGGTCAAATTTGTTGGACGTGAGACCACAGAAACAAAATAACAAAAAATAAATAAAAATGAAAATGGGGGCGTGGCATATATTGATGCAGACAAAGATAATGTACAAGACAGGTAGTCAGTGTAACTGTGCTTGATTGCAGCAAGCAGATAATAAACTATGAAATTAGCCATAATTTATTGAACTAGAATTTAGTCAAGTGAATGAATTAATGAATAAATAATTTGCAATTGCATAAATTAAGAAATAAACATTTTCAAAAAATAATACAATTCTTATTTTTATAAAACTAAAAGATTAAATGTATTGAGTAGTCAAATTTACAAAATTCTAATGAATTATAAGCCAAGCCAAGTCAAGCCAAGCAGTTGAATGCGTTTATTATATCTATTACCTTATATGAAATATTTTCAGCAAATTTAGTTTCTAGTTTTAGTTTTAATCTCTTCATGCACAAATATGCTCAAGTTCTTGTTGCAATGTAATGACCACACTTATATACATACATACATACATACATACATACATATATATGTATATATGCTGAGCCTTGCTGCCCCAAAATGTCGCAGAGCAAACATATTAGCTTAAAGCTTAATATATTAGGCCATAATATGAGCAGCTGGCATGATGTGGTCGCTGCTTGTTTGTTTGCTATGCTTTGCCATGCCCTTTATAGGAGTTCATATGATTATGTCATGGAATTGGTTTATTGACTTGAAAGTACCTGGAAATTGTATATCTCAAGCAATCATTACAGATCTCTATATACATATGTGCCAACTTACATAAATATATATTTATAGCAAGTTTGACATTTATTAAACGTGATGCTACATCGACATCCTGAAAACCGAATTGGTTAAAGACTTTTGTAAACGTTTTATATTATATAATATAATATTGATTATTTTTGAAATGATTTAAAACCAAAAACAATATATATGTATATCAGACTCTAACAATAAAAATATAATTTTATGAATAACTAAATATATAAAATAAATAAATATATAAAATATGCAACATTAAGAGAGCGGTATCCAAATGAACCTCAGAGTAAATTTATTTGTTTGTATACATATGTATATGTATTATTCTCTATTCTATTCTATTAAAACTTGCAAGACTTTACTTGATTCATAAAAATTATCTAAAAGTTGTTATCGAAAAGTAAATTTTGTTCTTAAGCAACATTGAATGCCAAAACTCTAGCTGCACATTGCTAACAAGTTGATTAACTATATATATATATATATATATATATATATATATATATATATATAGCTATTAGTTATATTAGTTTTCAATTGTTCAGCTAATACTTACGCTCAGTCCATTCAGTTCAGCTAAGGGCATACTGTCTTCGACGTGACGCAGCTCACACACTTTTGCTTGTTTTATATTTTTAGCGAAGCTTTTAAAATAGGCAGCACAGGCTGTGCAGCCCACAGCCACCCACTACAGCCACCCACTAGGACCAGCCACTACAACGACCACCATCACAGCTAAACGCCCACATTAAAAACAAGGTTCTGTTCCGCCTGCTCTTATGGCATACTTAACGGACGTCAGATTAGCTGTGGCTGCGGCGCAACATGTTGCCGGACTCGCTCCCTCTCTCTCTCTCTCTCTCTCACTCTATGTGCCTTTCTGTGTGGCTGTTTGTGTGTGTGTATTTTGGTTAGCTTCTATTTGCGCTGCGGTTATGGCTGAAAAGGGTTTGGGCTCGTATTTAATGCCAAACAATTAGAAATGTTCAGCCATGGAACAAGTGTTTCTCTTGCTGCTGCTGCTGTTCATAATATTTTTTTTTAGAGAAGAGCGGGAGGGGCTTTTGCCCGCTGTTTTTATCGACATGGAAATGTGATTTAAATTTACATTTCAAATGGAAATTTGCACACTGAGTGCTGCTGAGGTAGTTGGAATTGTGGCCCTGCGGTTCATTGTATGCCGAGTGCTCTTAATTGACGCCAGTTGGTGTTGGGCTCGAGTTTACCTCGTGCTTGTCACCGTTGTCTTGGCGCTGCTGCTTTTTTTTTTTTTTCCTCTGCCCATTAATTTTACAGTACAAAAGCCTCGGTTAGCCAGGTAACCAAGCAAGCGCGCCACCTACCAACCGGTTTTAAGAGAGCTCACACATCTAATACCAAGTTCAAGGTCAAGATCGCAGTCGCAGTCGCAATCGCAGTCGCAGTCGCAATCGCAGTCGCAGTCGCAGCGACCGCAGTGTGCATCACCAGCAGGTTAAGCAAAAAACAGCATCACTAAGGTGTGACGATGGCGGCATTGTCTTAAAAGATTTTTCAATCTTTGGCGAGGGCGGCGCCGCACCGTCCGAAAGGGACGGACTAACCAAAGGGAAGGAGGCGGAGCACGGGAGTTGTTTGTCAGCAGCAGTGCAATGCATGGGCTGTTAATTAAATATATAATATACATATTTGTACACATACATATGCACATGCATCACAACACACAGGCAGACAAGTCAAACAACTCTATATGTATGTATGTATATATATATATCGATGTATTTTGCAATAGAATGCAATCAAGAGAATTTCCCACGAATTACGCCATTGCAATTGCCATTGACTTTGAGACGTCAAGTGCCTGCGAGCCGGCCGAGAACTGGGCACGATTTCCACTCTGAAGCGCCAAAGAATGCGCTTGAGCAATGCTTGAGTATGCATTGAGCTTTGTTACACATAGATAAGTATGATTCCCAGCTTTAACTAATATTGATTTACCAAAGAAGTGAATAAAATCAAAAATTTAATTCACTTAGAATTTTATTCAAAAATAAAAAATCAATTTTAATTTTATATATGTAACTTGAAATTCATTCTCATAAATCGTAATTTTTTTATTATTACATTTTTTATTTAATATTATGCATCGTCGAATCTCATTTCAAAGTTCTGAGAACAAACCCCTTTTGCTGCTTCAGCCCAACACGCCTTCATTTTTCATTTGTCTCGCTAATTAACAATAATTAAGTCAATTTTCTGCTTAAATCGAGTCAATTTCTGATTGGAAATAGCTTTAGTTAATTAATTATTTATGATATTTTAATTCGTACATTCAATACGATCTTTGAAAACATATTTTCAAAACTATTTTCGATGCGAACCCGCCTTTAAAGCCCAACCTCCGCCTTCATTGAAAAGTTATTCATAACTTAAATACTCGTTCAAAAATATAAACGAGTTAATGGGGTTTTGTGTGAGATGAAGAGCTTATATATATATATAATATTAATATTTAGGAAGTCTTTCTAAATTTCATCCCACACAACCAATTTTGACATGATTAGATATCTAAATTCAATAAACTCCTTAAAATTGCCCACTTTCAAATTTGTAATGCAGCACGCTGAGCAGTCTACAAAAAAAAATGGGAAATAAAATTTAGACAGCGGAAGAGTAAATAGAGTGTGTGTGTGCGTGGCGTAAAGGCAGACGCAAAAAAATATTTAGTCCATACGGATATCCTGAATATCTGTCCATAGCTATGCTACTTGCCACTTTTCTCTGGCAGTCATTTCCGTTTTGAGGGTTTTGCTCTGCTCTCAATGAACTTTTAGCCATTTTGTGCCTGTCCTCGCTCTATCTCTCTCTCTCTCTCTCTCTGTGTGTGTATGTGTGTGTGGTGTGCTTGTGAGACCTGTTGCACCGGCTGCGATTTATATCATCGTAAAAGCTGCCATTTGAATTTGGGAATTTAATTTTAATGCCGAGTGTGGTGGGTGGCTTGGCGGATGCTTAATAAAAGAGCTCTGATAACTGAAATATTTTCGGCATAGAGACTAACGCAAAGCCGAGCAGTAAACGGCACAATATATATATATATATATGTATCTGTATGTATTTGTGTGTGAATGCCACAATGCCCAGCCGCATCCACATCGTCAACGATGGCATCGCACACGCGTCGCCCATTAGGCGAGCCTGTCATTTGCTCGTCTAACGGAAGTTGTCTGTGTTAATGGAATTACATGAATTTCAACTCTGAACCGCAGAGCAGGATGGCAAGCGACATTTCCCGTTGAAGTGTTGCCTACTGCTGCCGTTGCTGATGCCGCCGCTGCTGCCACGGCCCATAAACTTTGGTGGTGAAAGTTTTCTTTTTTCTTTTTATCAGCACAACCGGAAATGGAAATAGCAAGAGACACAAACAAACAAACAAACACTAGCGATTCACCGAGGTCTTAACATATTAAAGTCTTAAGCTTAAGGCAAACTAAATGTTTTTCAGCTGCCAAACTAAGGCAATGAAAGCTCAATTGCTTGAGATTGAATCCCACTAGATATAAATAAGGATTGATTTAAATTGAATTGATAAACTGTGTTCTTCAATTCCATTTCATTTAAAGTGCAAATGGCAATGGAAGCGTTTAAATCTGCTTTTCACCACATAACAATTGGATGAAATCGCAGAGTGCGTGGTGAATTACAGTGCTATGCAAGCAAACGCCTAACTTTGTGGCAACGCCAACTTTAGGTGGCAGCGCTATGTTTTAAGCATGCGTGGCGCTTAAAATAACGCGGTTTCTTTTTGAATAGAGAACATATTTTATAAAAAATTTATTTTACTGGTAAATAAATAAATAATTGTTATAACTCTTTAAGGCCAATTAGCATTGTGTGCGTGTGAGAGACAACAATTCTTGAACATTGACAGAACGAGGAGCGAGAAAAGAATAGCCGTTGCCAGAGTGTTTTGCTTTTCTCTTATTTATCCGAATATTTGTAGGTTAAGCGTAAACATAATGAAGGCGTTAATTTAGTAGTTAATGCCAGCGCAGCTTGGCTTTTTATTAGCTGCCAGCATAATATCAACTATTTATTGTACATATATATAAAACAAGTAAAAACAAATTGGGAATATCTGTGTAAGTAAAAAATGAGAATTGTAAGAAAATTCTTCTAGCTTTTTATATGAGACGAAATATTTCCACTTAACATAACGCTCATCGTAATATCCTTTAAATTGCCAGCTACAGTCCCATATGAAACGGAACAAATGGAATCCACACTGATACCGTCGTGCAATTCGATAATATCGAATGGAAGCGTTTTAGTGGTCATGGCCTATACACGCTGTGGCAGGGAACCGGTTCGCACTACAATTACCGTTAACGAACTGATTGGCAAGGGTACCTTCGGGCGTGTTTACAAGGCACATCTGGACAAATCGGAACGTCTGGTGGCCCTCAAGCAAGTTGACTTCGATCCCTATATGATGGAGCGTGAGCCGGAGATAATGAATTACCTTGAGGGGCACTGCAATATATTGCGTCTGATCATGTACTGCTATGCCCAGATAGGCTGCCCCCAGCAAACCTATCTGCTCATGGCCATGGAGTATATGCCCATGACGCTCTCCGACTACATAATACAATACCGCCAGCGATCCCTGCAGATGGTCTATGTGCGCATCATCTCCTATCAAATGTTCCGGGGCCTTGGCTATTTACACTCGCATTGCATCTGCCATCGAGACATTAAGCCAGAGAATATGCTGCTCGATCCGCTCACAATGAATCTCAAGCTGGGCGACTTTGGCAGCGCCAAGTTCCTGGACATCAATGAAAGCAGCGCCACGTATGTCTGCTCGCGTCTCTATCGGGCTCCCGAACTTTTTGCCAAGTGCGAGCTGTACAGCACCACGGTAGATGTTTGGAGCGCCGGCTGTGTGCTCGCCGAGATTCTCAAGAGATACCCACTATTCTCCAGTAACAAGCACGAGCAGAACCAGTTGCGGCACATGATTGGTCAGCTGGGCACCGATGGCTTGGATCGTGCACCTCTTGTGCTGGCCGCCAGTGGCCTGGATACCAGCATTACAATCATACCGCGACCCAGTTGGCAGGCGGTTATTGGCAGCTGGGTGCCACAGGATTTGGCAGCACTTATGGACGCATGCCTGGAATACGACCCCGCCGCACGCATTGCTCCACTGCGAGCCTGCGCTCACGCCTGCTACGACGAGCTGCGCACCATGGACTCCCTCAACACCCATATGCCCAACGGGGTGCGTCTGCCCACGCTGTTCAACTTTAGCCAGCATGAGCTGCAAGTTGATCCCGGCCTTTGGATGCATCTATTGCCACTCCGCCTGGTCGAGGTCATCGAGCAATAGCGTCTCAAGTGCAAAACTAGATTTTAAGTTCATATTATTTGTAATCACCAAAGGCTGTCTTAGTTGTATATGCATAGTTTTTTTTTTTTTTAATACTTAACATGAGGTGAGTATCTATAAATAGCAGCTCAATTTAAATGTAACTCTACTTTTAAAAAAAATATAACTTTAATGTGGGACTATGTGAGGAACAACTCCTGTACTATACTTAGCCACTATTATACTGTCTGTAAAGAACATAAATTTTAAACTTTCTTCTGATCTTTATGTATGCAGGAAATGGCAGATCTTTCCTAGTTAAATATTTTATTTATTAATTGTTAAGAGTCTAAACTTTTTTGCTATACTTTATTTCTTAATATAAAACTGCTCTGTCACTTAAGTTTTAATTTTAATAACTAGCTTTATATTTCGATATGTTTTGTATTATATATTAAAACCATTTATATAGTAATAACTTTTCTTAATTTAATGTAAATTATATATTTAATATTTTATTTTTATTTATTTCTATTTATTAGCTACAGCTGCTCGGACCTTGCCAGGTCTAACGCTTTAACTTTATTGTATCTGTGTTGAGGCTGGAGCGCTAAACTTGGTTAAGTTAAGTCACTGCAGACGTCTTCCTGTCATGAGTGTTTCAGCCGGTTTGGATCTTGAATATATATATTATGCAGAACGCAGCGACCGACTGCAATATTCCTATTTGCTTCTTGTTCCTTGAATGAAAGAAGTTTATATTATAAGCTTTACTTTGTAGCTATATATATTCTTTGTATATACATACATATGAGTATATCCTATACTTATACTTTTTCCTATTTTTGCTACAATTTTGATGAATCTTGAGAAACCTTCTATGCCCTGATACCCAGTCCTGTCAGGTCTTACTCTGCGCCCTTAGTTCACCGCTGCCATCAATGTCGTTCAAAATCACATTTCTTACTTGATTTCCTATACAACTTTTATCTACTCCATATAAATCTATAAGCATTGTGTCCTATCTTTTGCTATTATTTTAAGGCTAATAGCAATTTTCTATGCTCCTCTAAGTCTACACTCTTTCTTTTACAGGCTTTTTCTTCAAACCCACACTGCCAGCTATATTTTTTACAACTCTATACATAGACACACGAATACATTGTGTCCTGTCTTTTGCTGTCATTTTTTTTCTACGCCCTTTTCCTCTCGCTCAACTTTCCTCTGCCACAGTTTCAGTCTCTTGACATAACTGGCTTGCTTATTTTTGTTTTACAGCACTCAGTTGATGCCAGTCCATATACACAAAGTTATATACAAAGTTCAATGTGAAATTTGTTGTTGATATTGGTTAAATCCATGAATTTGACAGACTTTCCAATAGCTCGCATGGGACTCGAGGAACCGCTTTGAATTTTGAGACCCAGTAGCCTTTGCGTAATAGAAAAACTCGACCATCCGTGTGACGGTCTGAAAAGTGGTTTAGTTCAGACTGCTCTATCGTCGAGTGAACATCGCAAAAAAAAACAAAACAAAAAAAAAATTAAAATTAAACCAAAAAAAAAAAAAAAAAAAAAGGCCAAAGCCAAAAATATAAAAGAAAAAGAAAATTTTCGTGCAATCTGAAAAGAGAAGAGAAAACTTTAACATGGAATTGCCGTCGATGGTGGAGCGTTCCGGCGGACGCTTGGTGGTGCGCAGCCTGGTGAGTGGTGCCACAGTCTTTCAGACAGCCATGGAGGAGAGTGGCAGTGCTGCGGCAGCTACCGACAGTCCGACAACCACGCATCCATTGGTGAGCGCCGAGATACTCGAGCGACAGCTGCAGTTGCTCAACAATCGAACAACGACGGCTCAACCAATGTCGATGATGCTGCCCTTGGTCATGTCCAAGGCAGAGCAGGAGGACAGCTGCAAGGAATCGTTGACCATGCTAGAGTCTCGAACCGAGGAGGAGCTGCCGCAGTGCAAGATCCGACGCAACTACAGCTGCAATGCGTGCGCCTTCTTCACCCAGAATCCGCGCAGCCATTTGTCGCATCTCCGCGACGTGCACGGCGAGAAGATCGTGATAAACGAGTGCAAGCTCTGTCTGTATGCCTCGCGGCACTTCCAGAAGCTGGTGCGCCACATGAAGATGGTGCACGGCTGCTCAGATGATGACAGCACGGGTTTAGCTGGACGACGGCACTGCAATCGAGAGGCGCGAAAGCGTCGCCTGGAGGAGAGCATCGAGGCGCCAAATGTGATGGCCGTTCCATTCCAGCAGAGCGCTCCAATGGCACATTCATCAGTGCCAATGCCAGTTCCAGCTGATCCCGGCCAGAGTGGAGCACTGCTGGCGGGGCCATCGCTCAAACAGCTGAAGAGCGAGCTGCAGCTGCAGGAGCAACAGCTGCTAAACAACGTGGAGGCCTTCAATCGGCAGCAACAGCTGCAGCAGATGATTTCGCGCAGCGCTAACATCTTTTCCATGGCCTTTGAGTTCCAGATGTGCATGCTGCCGCCGTCATCGGCCATTCTACCAAGTGGACGACCCGTCGAGGAGCTGGATCGTGAGCCGGAGAACAGCAGCTCCGATTCGGAGGAGTCACCGCAAGCCGACGAGTGTGTGACACCTGAGGCATTGGATCTCTCAATCACCGGCACTTCGGTCACTCAGTATCAGTGCCAGAAATGCTCGTACAGCACACCGATCCGGGCACGCTTCAAGAAGCACGTCAAGTACCACTCGATGCCGCTGATCAAGTGTGGCTCGTGTGACTTCCATTCGCCTTACAAATGGAATCTGGACAGGCATACCAAGAACCATGGCGCCAATGGTTACTTCAAGTGCACCGTTTGTGACTTTAGCACCA
Source organism: Drosophila koepferae (assembly GCA_030914345.1). NCBI lineage: Eukaryota > Metazoa > Arthropoda > Insecta > Diptera > Drosophilidae > Drosophila > Drosophila koepferae. The sequence continues at coordinate 3,940,290 of JAUESR010000207.1, forward strand.
ACATCAAGCAATCACTGACCATACATGAGCTAAACCATCATGTGGCTCGACGTTCGACCTCGCAAGAACAGATGCAGCTGCAACATCAGCAGGAGCAAATGCAGCTGACACAAGCACAGGCAGCTGGAGCAAATGATGCGGACCCATCCACTGATCAAGCAGAACTGATGGATGCCGAGCTCTGCGTCAATCCCGCCATGGAGGCCGTTGGCTCTGGTTCGCCGCTGTCCGAGCTGCCGCCCATCAGCTGCTCGCATTGCCAGCAGCGCGTGCCCAATGCCATGGAGCTGATCTCGCACCTGCAGCAGTGTGAGCCGGCGCTGCGTAACACCACGCAACTGACTTGCGACATGGACCTGAACGGAGATGAGGACTATCGCGGCGCTAGCACTGATCTTAGCTATTGCGGTGTCGAGACGGCGCCCGGCTACGGCGAGGTAGGTAATCGAAAGCAGCTCCGAAATGATTCAGTGCAAGCTTCTGCCTTTTGCCAGGTCACCGAGCAGCTGCAGTCAGAGGACTCGGATGCTCTGAAGAAGGTCTTCAAGTGTCCGCATTGCACATTTTGGGCAGCGACCGCATCACGCTTCCACGTTCACATCGTGGGCCATCTGAATCGCAAGCCATTCGAGTGCTCGCTGTGCTCCTACCGCTCCAACTGGCGCTGGGACATCACCAAGCACATCCGGTTGAAGGCTATGCGCGACAAGTCGCACATGCAGGCGCAGGTCCTGATGAACGATGAGACGGGCAGACGCAACTATGCCAAGTACAATCAATATCTAACCCTCATGAAGGTCAGCGCCGAGCAGGCAGCCGATGCCAAGACAATGCGCTGTGGCGAAATGCAGCCCAACAATCTGGAGCAGCAGCAGCAACAACTGCATTCAGCTGTGTTCGAGGAGGAGAACCTAGAGAATCACGACCCACAAAGTGACTGCATGGGTGCTCTCGACTTGCGCATAACCAGCAAATGCCATGCGGAGTCAATTCCTGCCCAGAGCAATGAACGCAGCCATTCGACTCAGAAGCAAAAGCACAGCAAGAGACATCATAATGACAATCAGACTCATTCACACAGCAAATCAAACAAGCATTCACGCAAAGGATCTCAATCAGCCTGACCAAGAGTCTCACACAATCATTGATTTCAACTATCTATATAGACTGACTGCAATTATTCATGGGATTATTTGTAATCTATAATTTATATTACACATTCTCATATATGAATAAATTTGATTGCTTACAGGAAATCAATAAATAATGCTGCTAAAGGACTTTATCATATAGTTTAGTTTAGTTTCAGAAAACGTATAGGAATTAATTGCATATTGCAATTTTACATAGTATTAAATTTTGATTTCTTCCTTAAAGAAACGATTGCCCTTTATTATATTTTAATAAAAATTGCCTAAAATTAAAAAACATATAAAGAATAATAATAATAATATATAATATAAAGAAACATTTCTGCTAAGAGACGTCATTATAGAGTAAAGAGCTTTGCATGAGATAAATAAAAAGTAGTCTTAAAAGATTAAACTGGAGATTGGAATTGTTCGACACTTTTACATTTACATTAAAATTTGATTTTAAAGTAATTTTATAATTTTTTCAAAATATGTCAAATTTCATTTTTTTTCTTACTTAAATAAAGCATTGCTTTAAATTCTAATCTCTAAATGTCTTACAGGGAGCATTACTAATTAAGGCATATTCGTCTATATATTCGACAGATTCGTTCCTTTACATGCACATTTGATTTTAAAGTATTATTATTACTTTTTCTATATAGGACTAATTACAGTTTTTCATAGTTGAATAGCTTGTAAAATAATAAAATGAATATCATTAAAGGTCTTACAAAGAATCAAACATTTCTATTAATATACTAATTACAGACTATAGAGCATCCTTGTATGACTAGATGACTACAGATTCAAAATTCTCTAATTTTTTACATTTACATTACAATTTGATTATAAAGTAATTAAATTTATTTGTTCTATTTTTAGCTATAAGATATAGGTCGTCCAAAGTATATATTCTTTAAAATTTACATGATAAATAGGTTTGTTTCGAGTATTTAGTTTAAATTGCATCTTGATTAGGCTAGATTAATTATTAAAACAGATTTTTTTTTTAGTTTAGGATCCTAAAATAACAGTATAATAACAACTACCATCAATACTTTTAGATGAGCTAAATATATTATTTGGGTTAGGGGCTCACTGACTAATCAAAAATTAGCCAAAATTTTGCATCACGCGCTGATCACAGCAAACATTCCTGTATGAAAAATAATACTATGCATAGTAAAACGAGTAGCGGCACCAAAAAGCACAACTCGTCCACGCCAAGCGTGGACAGCAGATTCCAAAGATCGATGGCGAGATAACGCGCCTGTAACAGCCACGGATACGCCCATGCCCACAACTAAGTTGTCTGGCATTGAACGCCCTCGAAATGTGCTTCATCGTCATCGTCGGTGTCGGGACGTCGTGATTGTGGTTTATGGGTTGTCATTTCTACCTCCTCTGCTCCGGCCGGCGGTATAATGTTTGTTCGCGGCGGCAGCAAAGTCTCCAACGTGGCCAACTGCTCTGGCGTGGCAAATCCATCGGGTGGAAAGTTCACCTTGAACTGAACAAAGAGATCACCATGATCCTCTGGTTTGCTGAACACCGGCATGCCAATGCCTTTCACCATTTTAATGTGATTGTGCTGCAGCACTTCGCCCGGCTTCGTGCGCATGCAGATGTTCCGTCCATTCAAATGCTTGAAGCAATATGTATAGCCGCACAGAGCCTCTGTTAGATTAATATCTAGATCGCCCATATACAGATTTGCTAGGCGACGCCTAAAGAACGCATGCTCAATCTGTACGATGACCACATAAAGGTCCCCGTACTCTCCGCTCCGCAATTGATGTCCCTCATGGACAAAGGGCAATTTCAACATGTGCGGCACACCACGTTCAACAACCACATCGCGATGCATTTGCTGCTCCACAAAGCCGGAGCCAGTGCACTTCTTACAGCGCATCGAATCCTTGATGGTAAAGCCACGACCGTCGCAAGTGGAGCAAGGCTAGCAAACAGTGCAAAATGAGCTGATTGCATTCCTGAGTTGGTTACTTCACACTCACCACATCGAAAGCGCCTATACCCAAGAATGTGAAGGCAGGGCCATGCCCGGCTCCGTTGCAGGTCTCGCAGGTTTGTCGGCCCTGTTCTGGCCCGCCGTCACCATTGCACTTGTCACACAGCCTCCGTCGCTTGTATTGCAAATTTTTTTTACTGCCACCCACGTAAATCTCCTCCAGCGTCAGTTCTAATTTAATCATAACTCTGCCATCGTGTCTCCCGCCAAACCATTGTGAGAAAAATTCCGATGTGTCCATGCCACCTTCGGCGCCCTCCTGCAGACCTCTGATCCCATAGCGATCGTAAATCCGACGTTTCGCCGGATCAGAAAGTACTTCATAGGCAAATGATATTTCCTTAAATTTATCCGCCGTGTTGGGATTCTTGTCCGGATGAAATTCTTTGGCCAGTTTGTGATAATTCTATGTTGGGCACGGGGTTGATTAAGTATCAATAAATTTAATGGGGGTCAAAAACAGCCAAGAACCTTTTTAATATCATCTGCGGTCGCATTTTTAGCTACGCCAAGAACATGGTACAAATTTAGGTTGTCCATTGCGATTGCGCGCTAGCCCCTGTAATTCAAAGAAAATACCCGTACATGGTAATCAACAGAAAATTTGGATAATTTATAATAATTGTGACAAACTGATTTGCATTTCAAATTGTTACGATGTTCATTGTTGTTTTCATTTGATTTTTGAATTCGCTCAATTCTAAACAGCTGTGTTAACAGCTGCGCAGCTTGCATGCAATACGTTTCAGCTTACCGAACTCTTAAGGAATATCAGTCTATTTTCTTTTCTATCAATTTTGAATTATGCCCTTTAATTATTCATTTTAAAATGATTTTTATGACAAATGTTTAACGAATGCAATAGAATGTAATAAATGCATTGTTATGGGGTAACTTTACCGAAAGCCAAGCAAATTTAGTGTTGTGAAGTGTGCAATTGTATTATAATATTTAAAAAATGGTCACCCTAAGAATGGAAAAAGTATTACAATCGTCTCTAAAATACGTCTATACGAATAGAAACTATAAAAACATCATGTATATTACAAATAAGTAATCATTACGTTTTCTCGCTGTTTTATTATTCATATTTTTTGTGCGAATACCAATTATTTGTAGTGTGACCGTATGCTTTCTACTATAAAAGCATCAACATGAGTCATCAATGTGCGTCTCCGTAGATAACACGTTGGGCGTGGTGAAATTTAATTATTTATTCCAACGTTTGCTTTGGGCACACTAGGCGGTTGTACGTCACATCATCGGAAAATTTTCCAGAAATTACGTACAAATTTTACGAAAAAAATTAAATAAAAATTGTTTTTAAATTTAAAAAAATTTTTCTTTTAAGTTAAAAATCGGAAATAAAAGTGTTTGAATTAAAAAAGTAGGCTTTTTCGCCGTAAAACATCGTTTTTACGCAAGCAAAATGGATGCAAAGTAGAGACGAAAAATTTTGTGTGTGTATCAACGAAAGAGAGGAGAAAACGGAACGCGAGAAAGTAAAAAGCAGAAATCGTAACTACTCTCTGGTGGTGTGCGTGAGTGTTTGGTAAGAAGCAGACAAAGCAAGACAGACGAAAACTGTGTTGCGCCTGATCAAAATGATGGAAAACTACGAGGACATGGATGTTCGACTAGGACACATTAATTTCAAAGAGATTGGGGATGTACATGAAGTCCAAGTACAAAATGAGCGCAACGAACTAAAAAGTTTTGAGCACACACAGGCGAATTTTGATTTTGGCGCTGAAATTGTGACAACAGCAACAGCAGCAACAACATCAACAGCAACAGCAATAGCAACAGCAACGACGCCAGCAACAAGCGAAACGCAACCAAAAGAAAATAGTGAAATCAAAACAAAAACATTGCCTCAAATGGGAGAACATCAAATTGGCGCCAATCAAAATGCCGAAAATCTAACAAATGAGTTGAAGCAAAAAGAGCAGCCAACAAATATTTTGGAAAGATCCTTATCAGAGGCAGATGATGATGAAGATGACGATGAGAATGAAGATTGCAAATCAAGGTATAAATATTTCATATAAATAGGCTCCCAAGTAAATTAATATCATTAACAAAATTCAAATATTCATAAATAAACGATATTAAAATATTTATAAATAACAAACTAATCCTTTACAAATTTAACTCTTTTCGACTTAGGTGCTTAACTTTTTTTGTACAAATTTAAATGAAAATTTAAAATAAAAAATCAATTATTTTAATTAAATTAAAAATTTCTTTTATTTTTATTTTTGTATATACATTGGTAAACATTTTCGAAAAAAAGAAGTAAAAGAAAACCATTTTATAAAAATTATTTATTTATAACTTTTAAGCTGGGATAACAGCGATGACGATGATGATGATGACACTTCCAGCTCGGATTGCTCTTCTGTAAGTCGCGGCGACTGGAAGATGCGTTGGCTACAACACGAATTCTACACTGGACGAGTGCCCCGTCAGGTGATTGCCAGTATAATGCCACACTTTGCCACTGGATTGGCAGCAGACACAGAGGACTCTGTGTTATGGGACTATCTGGCGCATCTATTGAATGAGCCGAAGCGGCGTACCAAGCTGAGCAATGTGAACACCTTTGACGATGTCATCGATCTTGTGCACAGGTCGGAGCGGATTATTGTACTTACTGGAGCTGGTGTCTCTGTATCTTGTGGCATACCCGATTTTCGCTCAACAAATGGTATCTATGCACGACTGGCACATGATTTTCCCGACTTACCGGATCCGCAGGCCATGTTCGACATTAACTACTTCAAACGCGATCCGCGACCCTTCTATAAATTTGCACGCGAGATTTATCCTGGCGAATTCAAGCCCTCACCGTGTCATCGATTCATCAAGATGCTGGAGGCGAAGGGCAAACTGTTGCGCAACTATACCCAGAACATAGACACATTGGAGCGTGTGGCTGGCATACAGCGGGTAATTGAATGCCACGGCTCGTTTTCGACAGCCTCGTGCACCAAATGTAAATACAAGTGCAATGCGGATGCACTGCGTGCAGATATATTTGCCCAGCGCATACCTGTCTGCCCGCAATGCCAGCCGAATGTGGAGCACAGTGTTGATGCCTCCGTTGCTGTTACAGAGGAGCAGCTTAAGCAACTGGTTGAGAATGGTATCATGAAGCCAGACATAGTCTTCTTTGGCGAAGGTACGTTCTAGATTTTAAATTGTCTTTATAAATAAAACTGAAAAGATTGTTAAAAGAAAAGCAACCTTGGTGAAGTATCCATTTTTTAAATAAAGGATATACCGAAGCGCTGCCAACTTCACTAAGTTAAGAAAAAAGTGCAGCCAACACTATAGTTTAAAATAATCAATGCAACACTGCAACAATTAAGCTCAAAAATTGAAAATGCTGAAATTTTGGCAACTATCGTTTTTTTTTTTTTTTTTTTTTTTATTTTTCATAATCGATTACACATTTAGTATATTTGAATTTAAATTAAATAAGAGCTAAGGCTAATTACTGAAACTATTCCAGTTATATAAAATGTAAGTTTAAAGATGACATATGCAATTGTTGATATTTTAGCAGTTATCGTTTTTTTTTTTTTTATTATCATCGATTAAATATTTTCTTTATTTCATCTTATTTTGCTCGATAATAGGATTACCAGATGAGTACCACACGGTTATGGCCACAGATAAAGACAAATGCGATTTGCTAATTGTGATCGGCTCCTCGCTCAAGGTACGCCCCGTCGCACACATTCCCAGCAGCATACCAGCAACGGTGCCGCAAATTCTAATCAACCGCGAGCAGCTGCATCATCTTAAATTCGATGTGGAACTGCTAGGTGACTCAGATGTTATAATCAATCAGATATGTCATCGTCTATCGGGCGCCGGTTCCAGCTATGATGACAATGATTGGAAACAGCTTTGCTGTGACGATCAAGTTTTGCGTGAATCAAGGGAGCTATTGCCACAGACAGAGCATTATTATCATCATCATTATCACCATCATCGGCTGCGCAGCTCAGAGAGTGAGCAACAGTCGCAACTGGACACGGACACACAGTCCCTAAAGTCTAATGGTTCGGCTGACTATCTGCTCGGCTCGTCGGCAGGCACATGCTCCGATAGCGGCTTCGAGTCTTCCACATTTACAGCGGAGCACAGTAAGCGAAACCAGTCGCAGCAGCTGATGCTGCAGCAACCACAAGCAGTTGCAGCCAGTTGCAGCAGCAGCCACATCAATGCAGCCGACCAAGAAGCCATTGAACGCATCAAGAGTGACATACTCGTCGAATTGAATGAGACGGCATTGAGTTGTGATCGTTTGGCGGCTCCACTGGCAACTGGCGCCTCCTCCTCCACCTATCGCCATCTGTCCGTTGACTCGTCAAAGGATAGTGGTATTGAGCAATGCGAAGTATCCAATCCCAGCAATATTGAAGCATCCGCCAGTCACGGCTATGCCAGCAATTTGGACCCAAACCTTTCTGCGAATGTGGTTGTGGAAACTAAGACAGCGGCGCCCAGCCTGACGCCGACGCCGGCGCAGCCGAGACGACAGACCATAGCCGAACGCCTGCAGCCCGGCACCTTCTATTGCAACAGCACTAGCTGCTCGTATGTATTTCCTGGCGCTCAAGTCTTCTGGAACAATGACTTCAGTGATGACGAGGACGAGGATGATGGGGATGATGTGCGCGAAGCTGATCTCTTTAGCAATGTTGTGCCCAGCGATGAGGAAGCATGCGATCTGAACGCTGTGCCTCTATCCCCGCTTCTACCGCCGGCACTGGAAGCGCACATTGTCACCGAAATTACCAATGGCAATGCTCTGGACGTTCTGCCAGCTGACACCACCACCTTGAGTAGCTGCAGTCCCAGCAATAAGCGGCCGAGTGCGACTTCCATGGAGCAACTGCAGTCACCAGCAGCATTGCCAACGTCAGTGGTCAGTCCTGCGATTGAATCTGAAACGCCGCCACCCATTAAGAAACGACGACCCAGTGTAGTTACTGCTACAGCTACTACAGCTGCAGCTACATTAGCAACTGTGTAAATGTTTAAATATATATATATATCTATATATATATATATATATATATATATATATATATATATATATATATACTAATTTAGATGTCGGCTAAGTTAAGTTTATTATTTATTATTATTTTCATTGCGACTTTTGCAAGTCAATTCAATTTCGACTCAAAAGCCCGAATACTATTCAATGTCTAGAGAAGCTCAACACAAAAACAGTAATTGAGGCTTTTGTAATATGTCTATTTGTCTTCTTCTTCTTTTTCTTCTTCGAACGCAACCAGCAGAGAGACCCAGGTTTCATAGTTGGCTTACGGATCCCTTTTTGATATATATATATATATATTATTTTGGAAATATAGTTTATATATTTATTCATAATGCAGATATATATTTGTATATATATATATATATATCTATATATATATATATATATATCTATATATATATATATATATATCTATATATATATATATATATCTATATATATACATATGTGTAAAATGTTAGTATTTTTATCATGTTAAGTTGTTGCTGAGGCCTTTTAGTTAATCCACTGAAAGCTGGAGGAAAAAAATGCACGCAAATTCTCTAATTTGCAATTTGTTAGCGCATGTTGCCTCAAATAATTCAAAATAGGCTAAGTTCAAAATTAATAACATTAAAAAAAACAACGTTTTTTCTAGCATTTAAGAATCGGACAAAAAACAAAAACAAACTCTGTATATAGGTAACTTTGTAAATGTAATTTTTTCTATTTCATATGATTAAAAATAATCTGTTTCCTTATTTTTAACGCTCGGTTATGGCAGTTTTATATATACATATACAAATGTATTTGCATACACATTTACACTTCATACACACTCATGAACACACATATTAACTTGCAGTTTAGTGCGAGTTTAAGTGAATGTTTAATCAAAAACTTAGCATAATTATCAAATATATACATATGCATATATATATATATATATATATATATATATAAATATATATATATGTTATAGCCACCAAACGTATGTGTAAATGATTCATTAAGCACTAGTTGTAATATACCAATATATAATGTATTAATATCCAAAAACAAAAAAAAAACGTAATAAACCAATTTATTCAAAGTTGTTGAGCAGCTACAAGAGCATCTAATTCATTGGATTCAATGTTATATCTTAAGATAGAGAGCGAAAAGTGTGGAAGTAAAATTAAAAAGTTCTCTTCCTTCACCCTTTTATTACCACAAGGGATAGATGTTATGTACATATATAAAAGTGAAGAAACCTACGTTTCAAAAATAAGTTTAAAAGAGTAGAAGTCTAGATTTACCAGTAGATTTGAAGCCTTCTTCATCCTGTTATTCTGAAGACAGAGATTTTATACAGATTATAAACATAATTGACGAGCCCTTTATCATTATTTAAAAATAATAAAAAGAGTAAGAGTCAGATCATTAACCGTAAAGAAGCCTTCCTTTTTAAGGAAAAGATAAGATTATACATATCTATAACTACAAACATTCACGATCCTTGTATTAAGTTAAAAGAGTGAGTCAATCGTTGACTTTTCTGGACCCATTAACTTACATATTTAATAGACTAAATATATCAAATAAAGAATGGAGGCTCAATATAGATTTATTTTAAACACAGAAACAAACAAACAAAGAAAACTGAGATTTCAGATTGAATGAATTCTCAGTTTTCTTTCTCACATCAATTAAATTCTCTGTAATCATAGCAGTTTGACTAATTTCATTTCATTATGCGTCCACAGATTCTCTAGCAAAAGAATATAATTCGAATTTTTTTATAATATATCTAGACAGAAAATAAAAGATTATTGTTAATAACCAAATTCAATTTCATTTCATTAAACATTACTTTTTAATATTTTCAAGATAATCATCAATTTTTCTTTGCTTTCCAAATGCAATAATTAAAAGTAAATTGTTTAAAGTTTGCAATTTTGAATTCGTTTTTATTTATTAATTAAGTTTTGTTTTTTTTTAGACATTAGCTGTTATCTTAAGCATATTTAGATACATCGTATTCTAATTTAATGTTACCTTCTGCAGAAGTGCTCACTTAATTCATTTCATGCAATATGCTGGCTACCATAACGCAAAAAAAATATATATATATTTATTACTTCCTTACTTCTTTCTTGATTTTTTTTTTGCGGGACTGATTGCTTACGGACTAGGAGCAACTAGTTCGACTGTTAACTGGATGCATGTGCTCACGAGATGCTGCCTGATATTTGTGTCTTGCTTTATTTTGATACTATATGTTGGGTATATAGTCGCTAGATGTTGGGGTTATGGGTTTGCAAGGCTAGAGCGAAACTCAAGTTCTATTTACACCCTAGTAAACCTAGCCGGTATTTGTAAACAATTGAATATATACCCATACATATTTATATATAGTTATATATATAAATATATATATATATGTGTGTGTGTGTATGTGTATGTACATATGTTATTTTATATATGTGTTGTACCTTAGCTTTCGATTTTCGATTATAAAAATATGCGTGTAGTATAAAAATGAACTGCTCCAATTCACTTTGCTATATAGAAACTCTGACTGATAACATGAGCGTACATTAGAGACAATTACGGGGATGCGTATGTCTTTATATATATGTATAAATATATATAAGATTATATTTATATATCTATATCTAGGGTAGATATAAAATAACGCGCTCTGAGACTTGAGTTAGTTATATAAATTGTATGTGGATATATAAATCCATTATAGGCAACGTATGTGTTTCGATTTCTAACAAAATACTTCAATCATATATATCTATATATATATATAATATGCACGTGTAGATGCGTGCATTTCATCGGTGATAACATTCGTTTCAAAAAACTGAAATACAACTACGCTTGGCTTTGTTAAACACTGTTTAAATTTCGTTTCCGGCATTGAGATAATGTCCTGGTTAATGCCGCACTATAAGAACTGTGACTTGTTTGCCTTGTGCGATCTGGACTTGCTGGGATTGAGCTTGCACTTCAGTTGCGCAATGAGGTCAGAGATTTTGAGTGCAGGTCCCACTTTCATGCCCAGCAGCGGCATTATATCATCCTTGGTCAGCTGCAGCAGTCGCTTGCCATCGATCTTGTTGCGGCTGAATGTGTCGCAGTGTGCGGTGCAGTCGTTCACGCGCAGAAACTGTGAGACATCATATACGTTCCAGGTGTCCGGCAACAACTCCAGATGCGCATCATTCGGATCGACTTCGGCCAAGCGAGGAATGTACTTGCTGTTCGTAACCGCAGAGTTCTGTTTCGAGGATAAACGAAGTCAAGAATGTTAATTTAATTTTGTTCAAAAGGCGTTTCATTTGGAGGCGTGGTTGGGCATTGAGCTGGGTGAATTGTTGATGAAGCTATACAAGTACCAAAATAACAGTGCGTAAACATAAGTTATATACAAATTGCATTCGTTTTGCTGCATTTTTGATGATTTTTAATATACTATATATAAATATATTTATATATATATATATATATATATATATATATATATACGTAAGCGATTAAATATATATGTTTATAGGTGGACTAGCGGGCGAGCGGGCGGTTGTTTGATTGTTTCTAAAAGCTATACGCACTATTATCCTACAGTACTCACCGCAATGTAGCTAGTGGCTTTGCGACCCATAATTGGTGGCGCAGGAGATTTAGTAGTAGAAGATTTCTTTACCATTGTTTTGCTGACATTGCCGTTTCCATTGCCGCCGCTGGGCGTTGGCGTTACCGTGCTGGCTGGTACCCCGCCAAGTGAACCAAACTGATCGGAACTCGTTGTTGTCGACTGCTCAGATATGTGGCTGGTGCTGCAATCGCCATCGGCATCATCCTCAGCCACTACATCCTCATCCTCTTCCTCCTCAACCTGATTGTTCTCATAGAAGGCAGCATTGTGATGTTCCGGCTTCAGTTCCAGCTTAATGCTCAATTTCGGCAAGTGCGGCGTGGTCTTCAAGGCGATTGTGCGCGGCTTAACTGCTGCAAAGATTATATTAGTAGTTAATACATTTTTGGTCAACACTCACACCCACCTGTCTGCGTGTTATTGTCATGTTGCAATTGCTTGCTTCCAGCAGTGCCAGTTGCACCATTGGCTCCCTTTTTAGTCTTACGCTTTCTCTGCACTTTGGCTTTGGGCGCTGGCTTCGGCTGTTGTTGATGGGTAACGCGCGGTGGTCCCTCCAATTTGTGGCCAACGAGCACACACCAGCCTACTGGATATATATCCGCCGACTCGCAGTCCAGCCACTGATCATATTCGTCCGTCCAGCCATCAAAGTGAACCTTAAGCAGACGGCCTACAACACGCGCCACTGTGGCCACACACACCAAACGTGGATCCATCAAATCAGCACATTCCAGACTCATGCCGGCTTCAAAGCCATGATCAGGAACAATGCGATGGAACAGATGCTGACCAGCCGCAATAGCGCCAGTGTCGCGCAGATAACCCTCCCAGGTAAAAGTGCGCGAATCGTAGCCGTTGGGCGGCGTCACAGCAATGTTATTGGAGTCACAAAAGCCAGCCGGGAAAATGCAAGGCGACTTCTCATGGTAGCAAAACCTGTAAATAAATATCAAATGTTTTGTTTTACTTAATTATTCGGTTTATACTATTAACTACTGGCTCACCAATCTGACCCTGAGGCGTCTGGTTGATATGAATCGATGCGTATCATCATATATCCGAATTTGAGTACAGCCATCACAGTGGCAGGACAAATCGAGGACAGATTAAGCGGGTCGACAGCCTCCAGTTTCATGCCTTCGATGAAGCCATTCGTTTTGCCATCCAGAAAATATTCATCAAAGGTGAAATTCATCTTGAATAGCTCAATGGTGGCATCATCCTCGTGCACTTCAATCATGGCCTCTCGACCCGCTGAAAATATAGAATATTTCAAATATGGAATAACATTGAGCTATTACTGTATTTACCCAGCATGCGTTCCAAATAGTCTTGCGGTGCGGCCAAATTGTGCCCAACTGTCGTGGCCCAACCAACTGGATGGATAATGGGCGAATCTTCGTGACACCAGAAGCCATCGTCCGAATCAAAGTAGCGCAAGAAAAGCCGTTTACCCACAATCTTAGTGACTGTGGCCAAGCGCACCTGTGATATGCGATCCTTGTCCACACACTCGAGATTCAGGCCGAGTCGGAAGCGTGACTGCAGACTGTCATTGACCTTATTATAGAAATTGGAGGGTAATGTGCGTGCACCAGACAAACGTTCGACGAGAAAATCCTTCCAATCTTTGTACTTGTGCTCGATGGTACGTGGCGGTATCAATGGCTTGCCACGCGTTGCACACCATCCCACCGAATGGACTTCGGCATTGCAGAGATTCACCCAAAAGTCGTGAGAGTCGACGTCGAAACCCTCGTAACTCATCAACGCTTTGTAGCCCTTAATCTCCAGTATGGTGGCCACCCAAAACGATGTGGGCGTCTGTCCCGGCTGTATGATTTCAATGTTATCGCAATCGGTGTTCTCCACCTCGACCTTCATGCCCACGCCCAGATTATCCCACACCTCGTATCCGGGCGCGTGTGGAAAGCAGGTAACGGGCGCTGCATAGAAATTAGGCTTGCTCAGCCGCGGCAGCCAGTCGTACGAGTGCGTCGGATCGTACATACGCCGTCGTATGCTGATGATCTTCTCCATTTGTGGACATGGCGCCGGAAGACGTTCGTATTTAGGTATTTGTGGCAGATCGTCGTGTGGAAAGGCATCACGAAACAGACGCAAAGCTTTTGGCGTTGGCGCCGCATTCACAAACGTATTGCTGCCGGCATTCAGCTCGCTGCCACTGGCTTCGGCTGGCGGCGCAGCAGCATCTCCAACGGCAGCTCCATTCAGTGCTGCAATTGTCTCCTCCGTGGCCATTTGCACATTATTGGCAGCTGCATCGCCACCCAACGACATGGGTTCCCCGAATCCATTCAGCTGCGTTATCTTCGACTGATCCGTGATGCGAAAACGATAATTGGCATTTTTGATATGTGCCGCTTGCAGAGTTAGCTCAATGTCCGACGGTTGCTGCTGCTGATGATGTAGCTGCTGCTGTTGATCCTGTGAATCTAATGGCGATGCTACATTCGCTTCTAATGTGGCCGAAGACTCTGGCATTTCTTGTGCAGGAGCAGGCGAGCTGCTGGCATCCATCTTACTATTGAGCACCAGCGAATAGAGCTCGCCCCGAGCACAGGCCATGCTGCAGAATCGTCGAGATTTTGTGTAGAACGTGTGCTTCACACCAATGGCACCACAACGTTCACAGACAGCTGCGAAGAAGAACATTATTGGAGAGGATTAGTTAAATAGTTGATGAGGATTTTTAAAATTCCAAGTAATTATAGCTATGCCTTATTACAATTGTTTAGATTTAATTCTGCTTTTAAATTATTTACGATTTGAAACTATTGCCTATATATATATACAAATCTATGACCTATTTGGATTATAAATGAGCATAGTTTCTGTATTATTTCTAAATTGAATCAGACACTATCTTTATCTTTTCAATTAAAAATGGGAAATCAGGGTATAAAGGTTTTTGATAAACATATTTTTATATTGGACTAAAACACTTATTTATTTAATGCTCATTCTATTTAAAAACATCAAATCTTTACCAGATAAACAAAAAAGTTTGAGTTATTCATTTATAACAATATACCTAAACTAATATAAATATGAATATGATAAATGAATCCATATGAAAAGCTATATCATAATTACTGAAACTTGGCATATAGCCAACATTATTTTTCCAGAAATTCGTATGTGTTTCAACTAATTATATAATACAATAAACATATATTAATATTTAACCCAAAGCTAAATGGAAATTGATCAAAAAATATACATCAAACTAAAGTACAAATATTCATAATACATAAATATAAATTATAATTATAATTATATAAAAAATCATGTAAAATAATGGTAAGTGAAAACATACCCATGCCGTCTTTCTGTATCGGTATGACCGACGGATCAATATTGCCCTTGTAGGCAATCGGTGTTTTAAGCACGAGTCCAGGCCGATTCACTGGCTCAATTTTGCGCGTCTTGCGCTGGGCACGCATCGAAGAGCTGGACCCAGAGCCAGACCCGCTATTGCCAGTCTTACAGCTGCCAGAGGCAATGCTATACGGTCGCATTGTTTTTGGCGTGGGTGTGCCAGTGGCCTCCTCGCCGGCAATTAGAATGTTGGCAAACCCATTGCCACTGCCAGATGCCGCGGGCATGGTGGTTAAAGTAGTGCCTACTTGATTAATCATCGCATGCGTGGTGCCCAGCAGCTTGTGATGCAGCAGACCATCGTTCAGCGGCACAAGTAAATCATGATTCGGCATGCTGGTCATGCACGATGAGGATGACTGTGAGATATCCTTATCCGACGAGGTCATAAAATCGGTGCCATCATACGAATTATTATCCTCGTTCATCATTACAAAATCATCAATGTTTATGATCTCTTGCTTGGGCTCTAGATCGGACATGCCGCCACTGGCACCGCCATCATCATAGCCATCTTCCAATTGACCATAGATCTGCTGATCATCATCAACGGTTGCCGCGTCCACGCCCATCAGTGCCACGCCGGCATTGTTGCCATCATCGCCATCCATGACTTCGGCATAGTTTTGAAAGACGGTCGCTGCGGCAGATTGCTGCAGCAGCTGCTGCTGCAGTCCGCCCATGTGCGCAAAACCGTACAGATTATTGGTATTTGTGGCAATAAGCGTTCCCGGCTGTACGCCCAGTGCTGCAGCGGCTGCTGCTGCTTGTCCCGTAAAATCCCCCCCAACAATGCTCATCATTGGACTCATATCCTTTTTGTGGTATGGGTGAAGAGTTGGAGGTGTTTATCATGTTGTTGTTGTTTGTGTTTGGGTTTGTGTTGAGTTTTAGTTGAATTGGTTTTATTTTTTTGATAGGCAGTTGAATACAGTTGACAGTTGAATGGATACGGATACGGATACAACGTAACCAATACATAAATCATAGAAAAGAAAGTAGAAGGAAATAAGTAAACGAATTCCAATTTTTAACTAAAGCATAAACAGATGATATCGTATATACATACATATATGAAGGGTGTTTCTGTGATACCTGACTTAAACTAAATCTCAAGCCTTTTCCACCTGTTGATGTGCTTTCATTTAAATAAGAATGATGCTTGACCTAACTATATAATGTTCAATTTTTTCGGAAAAGCATGTGCTTTCATCTACTAGGATTCGAGAGGATTCAAACTTAATATTTTCGCAATTCAATAAGGCCTAAGTTTTAAATTGCAAATACAAATCCAAAGTCTAAAAATTTAATATATAAATATTAAATTTTTATTCTGTTCAAATATTTTATATTTGTTCAGTTAAAATATTTTCGAGCAGAATGGAACAGTAGTCCCATGCATATATCTTAAAAAAAAAAAAAAAAAAAAGCCAAGGACTCACCAATGTGGGCTGATGTGTCATGTCCTCCATAACGGATAGGCCAACAGTTGAGTGACCCAGCAAAGTTGCAGCATCCTCCAGTGAAATTCGCTCCGTGTTGTATTGGCTGCTCATCCACATCATCCGGAGCTCGGCCGGATTCATTGTATATAGTTTTGTTTGTTGTGCTTGTTGATACTTGTTGTTGAGACCTTAGTATATTAGTTGTTTACTATTAGACAAATTGAAGCGTCTTTTGTTGTGGCATTTGTGAAGCGGTGACTTTGGCTGCAATGGGAAATACACACAAATCACAATACACACACATACACATATAAACAGACTCCTGCACTTGCTGAACATATGGACCGTCATCGGCGCCTGTTTTTCTGATTCTTCTTCAGTTTCTGTTTCTGTCTTTTCATTTTTTTTTTTTTTTTAGTTCCGCTTGTTTGTTTCCCCTCTTTCCGCGTTTTATACGAAATCAAAATCGAAATTCAGCTGCTCGAAAAATGGTCCCACGATTTCCAATTGCAATAAAACAGTCAATCAAATCACTTGTGGACAATTGCAATAGCATTCGCTTTGCAAAAACCGAAATATTTTAAGAAGTTTTGGTCATTTTTACGCTTCACACTCGCTCGAAAAGTCAATGAAGCGCACCGTGCGACCAGACGACGAACGAACGAACACAAAAGAAAACTAACAAATCGTCCTCACGTACCAGAAAACTTACATTTTTAGCACATCGAATAGCAATTTCCTTTGTGTCAATTAGTATGATCACATTTGTTGCTATTTATTTTAACGCGTTTAATCTTTTTGTTGCATTTACCCAGTTTTTGGCATTCTTTTACGCGCAAATTTAATGCTACTTTTGCGATGATTGGTGATGCGCAAACGCAGCTTAGCCGATAACTAGTGATGTGTTATTGCTGAATTATGAATCGCGTGGAGCAAGCAGTGCTGTAAAACTATTTCAGGTTTGTTATTAGATGAACGCGTCTTTAAATAAAATTTATGAATTAGGAAAATATACAAAATATTTTGTTACGTATCAAGATTCAATTTCAATTCCCCACATTGATGAACTAGCAATTAATTGGAAGGTGTAATATTTAAAGAATAAATATTGACAACAATACACTGGAAGTGCTTCCAAATATACATATGTACATCTATCGATATACTATTATAATCCGAAATTATCAAACACTAGTTATAGAGAAAACAATGAAAACGCAAATAAATAAATAGCCAAACAATAACAAGATACATATATATAACACCTATGTAAACGTAAGAAAATGCCCGAAAATGGATTACCAGAACAGATTCGTGCCACTTTGGGTGGTTGCACTTTCGGACAACGCAGAGAGGATATTTTTCGGCGGTTACAGCAAAGTGCGCAACAAACAAGTGAAACTTACAGTGGAAAATGCGAGCTGGCCACGGAAAAGGACGAAATCGTGCAGGAATTGTGTGAGGCATTGGAAGAAACACTGACTTATGGCCTACGGCAAACGTTAAATATTACAATGACGGCCGCGAGTATCTTTCAGAATATGCATGAGATCGTAACAGGTGGCGTTGGCAGCAGCAACAACAACAATGAAACGACATTTTGGGATTTCTGTGAAACACAGTTGACGCCACACGAAAAGCAGCGATACGAGGGACTCAAGCAGATCTGGACGAAACATGGACGCGGCCGTGCTTTCATACGCGCCACACTCAATGAAAAGCGTCTGATGAGTCATATTCTTACTTGGCTAAGTGACGAAGCGCAATTGCAGCGTTTCTATACACCCTGGTCGTTGTTGCTCAACGAGGAGGCGGCCAAGAAATTACCTGAGATACTTGACAGCCTCAACGATGTGCTCTTTGCTCTGAATGTTGAAAATCCCGAACTGAATGCGCCGAAACGTGTTTCCGTGCATGGCGTGGGCATTGTCAAAGAAGAGCCTATCATCTATGCACCACAACCCGTACCTGTGGTAGCTCGCAAACAGGGTCGCTTGGCAAATGCTGTGAATCGACCGATTGTGTGCGCCAGTTCAACAGAAGATCTATTGGGTGCATTTACTCCTCGAGAAATGCTGGAAGTTGAGCTAATAACTTCTCGAGATGCAGTAGAACAGGAATTGATGCAGCCAGCAGAGCCCATCTATACAACGCCATGTAATCTAATCGAACCAGAATTGGAATTTCTTAAAACTCCCCCGTCCGATGTGCATCCAATTGGCCAAGAGCAGGAGCATGAACAAGAATCTCAGGAATTGTTTGAGGATCACAGTGATACTTCCTCGCAGTGGAGTAAATCTTCATCCTCGGCCAATGGTGCCATCAGTCAACAGACCATGCAACTGGCGGAGCAGGTAACCCAGCTTAACGAACGCTGTGCATTGCTAGAAACCCGGGTAGCTGAGTTGAAGTTACAAAATCGGCAATTGATCCGCCGTCTCACCAAGCAGTTCAACGAAACTGGCATCGATCCCACATCATCGTTCTGTGCCAACTTTTTGATTACCATTCCACAAGTAAAACTTGTTAAGACACCGCGTTCGGGCTCGCATTACGTTTACGAGATGCATATTACCATGCGACAGAGGCTGGAGCATTGGGTATTGTTTCGTCGTTATAGTGAATTTAATAAGCTACACAAATCGTTGCTGCGCACGCATCCCAGCATAATTAGCACCATCGAGTTTCCACCCAAAAAACATTTTGGAAACATGAATCTCGTCTTTGTGGAAGAGCGTCGACAGCAGCTACAAATCTACATGTTAAATGTTATAGAGGCGTTACCTCAAGTGGAAGCGTGTAAATCGAAAGCGGAATTGCAAAAAGTGTTCCCATTCTTCCGCGAGCGATAACATTATTATCACGACAGGCAGATAAGCCAAGAACTACTTTGGACCAACAACAACTTATAAAGATACAAGTATTCATTTTTCGTTAAGTAAATTCTGTTATGTTTATTTAAATGTTTATTTACATGCATAAATTGGAAGATGAGTTTGTAAACGGTTACAAAATGCTACAGAACAATGATATTAAATAAAATTTTAAATAGTATATTAATAAACACAAAATTATTTAATTCATAATCGTGTTTGAATTGAACGGTAATCAATTAGCAGGTGTATATATTACATCAAAATCTTAATATATCGATATTTTACAATCTCCGTTATTTCTCGTTCGCGTTATTTATCATGCAGCAATGTTCTCATACAATTTTACCCGCTGACATATCGATATATGTTTGACTATTAGAATTTTAATCGATAGCGTTTAAAAAGAACGATTACCATTTGCTTACCCGCTGTGTACCAACTGGAACAGCTGTATTTGTTATTATCAGTTTTAATAATATTGCGTGTACACTTATGCCTCGTTTGCATCGTTTTTCGCTATTATGACTTTCTGAGTGCTAGCCTTTCGTCTTTTCGTGCACTCAGACTCAGACTCAGACATTAAGTCTGTGCACTCAAGTACATACATTAAGTTTGTGCGGCGCAAGTCTGGACAATTGGCCTGCAATTATAATCTAATTAGTGCAACTGCAACAACATTCAACATGATTACAACAGCAATAGCGATCATCGGCGCCATATCTGTGGGTGCGTACCTAATGACGGTACGCATGATACCCCGTCTCCGTGAAATGTTCATCAAGGCAAATTTGTGCGGCCGAGATCTATGCAAAAAGGACAAGCCACAGGTGTAAGTAACGATGATAAACCTCTATGCAAAATCTAATTAATAGTTTCCATTTAATATTTATCAGTCCGGAGTCCTATGGCGTTATTATTGGCTGCGTTTTCTTAATCTCAATGTTTCTCTTCATACCTATACCATTTGCATTTGATGAAGATGCCGCTACGGATGCAGTTACTGGCGGTAAGCCGGTCACGTTTCCCCATGATAAGGTAATATACGATGAGTCAATTCTACGAAAATGAAAAAATTGTTATCTATCGGTTTCAGTTTGTGGAACTAATTGCCGCTTTGTTATCAATATGCTGCATGATATTTCTTGGTTTTGCCGACGATGTGCTTGACCTACGCTGGCGGCACAAGCTTCTGCTGCCCACCATAGCCACGTTGCCACTGCTGATGGTATACTATGTCAACTATAATTCAACGACAGTCATGATGCCCAACTTTGCACGTGGAGTCTTTGGCACGTCCGTTAATATTGGTGAGAATATAGGATTTAGCTACCTTAACATTTCTTTAATAACAATATATTTTTTGTATTTCAGGCATATTTTATTACATATTCATGGGCAGTCTGGCTGTATTTTGTACGAACGCCATTAATATACTCGCTGGCATCAATGGTCTGGAAGTGGGTCAATCCATTATCATTGCCGGCTCAGTCCTAGTATTCAATCTAATGGAACTCAGCTTAGGCCATCAAGTAGAATCACATCAATTTTCCCTCTATTTCATGATACCATTTTTTGCCACCTCTTTGGCTCTATGGAAATTCAATAGGTAAGTGAAAAACTGAATGAAAGAAATGATAAATAATTACTAATTAATGACATTGCATACATTAGAAAACATTTAAAATATTTATTCAAATAAATTTGATTTATTTCATAAATTAGCTGAAATTATATTTGCTTATAACATTTATCAATATCCATATATATTTATAAACAAACGAAATGATCCATATTATGAATCCGCGTACTTAAATTACATATTTTCAACTTAATTCACAACAGCTAATTCCATGAAATTTGAGAATCGTTTTTAAATTCTTTTCTAGTTTAGTTTCTTATCACAGATCCGTCTGTCTGTCGGCGCTGTCTGCCCGCTGAGATACTAAATTTTGAATTGTTTTTATGAAAAATGAGACGATGTACATAAATATATATATATAAATATATATATGATGGCGATATGTTTGATATGAAGAAAGGAAATCATATAAGTTCGATTGATTATTGGGAAAGCAGGCACATATACTTATATATAGATATATAGCCGAGTAAGGATAATGAATGTTTCGTAATATTAGTCTTCATCCTCCTGCACATCGTCCAGTGCATTCGTATCATACAAATTGACTAGCAATTGTCCAAATTGACTGCTATAAAGCAGCGCCGTCGCTGGCGCATAATATTTCTCACTCTGTTGTCGCAGACGCAGCAGCGAGGTGCGTCCATCCAGCAGGAGGCCAGCACCTATCAGCTGCTGTATGTAGGTGGCATCGATGCGTGCACTCTTCGTTTCGTTGGGCATTCGTATATTTGGGCTACTCCCAGTTGCTTTGGCTGTCAGCATCTGGACAACCTGTTCCGGCGGCATGCAGAGCTCACAGCTCCAGCCGCCAAAATGATTGAGATCGCCCAGCGTATAGGTCGCCTGTTGCTCCAGTTTTTGCGGATCCAGTTGGGCGTTGTGCAAATGCACTAGGGAACTGATGACACCATCCAAGCGTGCCAGCTGCGGATGCTGCCAATAAAAGCCATAGACATTGTTCTTCAGCCTAAAGCGCAATGGCAGCACATCAGTTGCAAAATATTTAAGATATTTCAAGGCCGCTGGCGCATAAATAGTCTCGCCATTGCCATACAAGAGCAAATCTGTGGGCTGCATTTGCACCCCGCATCGCGCCCAGAGCTGATGACGAAAGTAGCTGTAGGCTGCTGCTCCGCTGCAGTTCCCAGGGTTCTGTTCCCCTTCACACTGATAAAGCAGGTAGCTGGGAATAGGCATCGCATCCAATTGGCGCTCGAGTGTGCGCCGTTTCAGTCTCTCCTTGCTGTCCCTGACATAGTAATAGATGAGAAACATATCCACAACCTTGATGAGAGTGCGCAGCTGTAGTTCCAGAAACTCCATATTTATATGCTCCCAGGCACCTAGGTTAAGTATATAGTAAAGGCGTTTCAATGACGTACTGCTCGCCTCGTGCAGCTTCAATGGCGCTTCGTTGCCGCCTCGCTTGCTGGCCCGACTGTGCGTCATCAGTGCTCGCCATATAATCTCTGGCTGTCCGCACTCGCGTCCATGCCAACCGCTAGCACACAAGCATTGTGGCTGTGCCAGCAGATAGTCTATGTTGTTGCGCCCTTGTCGGGACTCGTTTAGCGTACCCTCAGTGTAACACCATAGAGTTGGAGCCAGCTCTATGTCCATGTAAGCCGGCATGGCGTAGTCTGCCGAGCGATTCATTTGATCGATTTTCATTTGAAAGAAATCCTGCTGATATCGATTAATGTTTTCGTTCCGTTGACAATGGGAAGAGGCTAGAGACTTCTTTACCGGTCTTGCCTGCTGTACAAAGTGCACACGCCCCATCTCTATCTCCCATCTGTTGTTGTTGCTACTAGACTGCAGTTGGAGCTGATTGTGATTGTTCTGTAGCAACCAAATGCAGGCAATGAAACACACCTGCACCAGCACCACAGACCACAAGACGAGCTTTTTGGTATTCGCCAGACGGCCGCCGGCTGTTAGATTCTGAGCCGTGCTCCTGGCCATGATTTATGATGGTTACTATACACAGTACATACTTATTAGATTTTTATATTTTCTAGCGCTTTTAGCGTTTTTTTTTTTAATGAATTTTGCAGGCTTTTTTTTCGCAACTAACACACCCACTTTTCACACATTGCTGCCCACCCACACAGCTGTGGCTCGCCCTGTTCCTTTTTTTTCATACACAATGTCTGTGTCTCTCAGCTGTTCAATATTAAACACGAATGGCACAGAATGTAATTTGGGATTTAGTTTGAAGTGTTGCACGGCACTAAATGAATAGAACCTGTTTAAATTTTAAACATAATTTAGTTTTTCCATTTTAATATATAAGTTGTTGACCATTTGTCCACATTTATAATTGGTTGTTTTGTGACGTCATGCGTTGCTCACTCACTTAACATGCTCACTTTAGCGATAGGTACAACCTTCCGTTTATTTGTACTTAATTTTTCTCATGCATATACATGTACCTAAATTTGGTACCTTTTAGTATAATTGTACTCTTTCATAATAGTTCCAGTTTTATGCACACATAAATATAATGTATATGTGTAGACTTCTATGACAGTTATTTGCTTAATATGATTAATTTAAATATACAAATATGACGCTCATTTGTATATTTTCTTAATGTAGCCAGTGTGACCTTACTTTATAAATATTCCATAGATTTAAATGATCGTTATAACTGAAATGTTTTTTTTTTTTTAATATTGCAGATATCCATCTCAGGTTTTTGTGGGCGATACTTATTGTTACTTTGCCGGCATGTCCTTTGCCGTTGTTGGCATTTTGGGGCATTTTAGCAAAACGCTTTTGCTCTTCTTTTTGCCACAGATACTCAATTTTCTGTACTCAACCCCGCAATTATTTCACTTTGTGCCCTGCCCGAGGCATCGACTGCCCAAATATGATGCCAAAACGGATTTGTTACACATCAGCACAACGGAATTTCGTCTGAACGAACTGGGTACCTTGGGTCGCTTAATGGTCAAGGTGCTGCGCACCTTCCGCCTGATCAGCTGGCAGGAGCAGCCCGATGGGCGTGTGATTACCAACAATTTTACGCTCATCAATTTCGTGCTATTCATCTTTGGACCGGTGCATGAACGGATTGCCACTCAAATGTTAATGTCGTTCCAGTTGCTATGCACCTTGTTGGCCCTATTCATACGCTATCCGATGGCCAACTTCTTCTACACGCTCGAAACATAGCAAGCATTCGTATATACATATACAAATATATTTAACATAGTTTATGTAAATATAGAACACAGTTCCCAAAACTAATTTAAGTACGATATATTTATTACATATACCAAACGAAGTAATAAATAAAATAAAATTATATTATGAGCATTTCAGAGGGGTCTGATGAAACGGATCTTTCCTTTCCCGATGAAGAGGAGGAGGGGCCGAATATAGGAGTAGGTCAAATGGGTTTTTATCTCTAGTTCATCATGTTTTCTACTTCCTCTATAGAAATACATTGGAGGACGCAATGCTGCTGGACAGCGTCATGGACGTGGCTGGGCTATTTTGCCCAATGGCGATCAATACGATGGTAATTATCGCAAGGGACGACGTCATGGCATCGGTCTATATGTCTTTAAGAATGGCGCTCGCTACTATGGCCAGTATCGCTGTGGCGTGCGCTGCGGCCGCGGCATATTCATTTATCCAGATGGATCCGTCTATGAGGGCAACTGGCGCAGGAATCTGAAGCACGGTAAGGGTCGCTATAATTATGCCATTGGAGACACTTACTCGGGCGATTGGTATAAGGGCTACCGTCATGGTGTTGGCATCTATAGCTTCAAAACCGAGAAGGACAACTGCTGCATGACAGTGCGCCTTAAGTCCACCTGGAACAGTAATGTCCGCATGGGACCCTTTGAGCTCTACATTGGCAATGATGATAAGTGCACCATTCTGCACGGTCTCTGGGACAATCTCTATCCCAATGGACCAGCTGTATTCAGCTTTGACAATCGTTACATGTTGCTTGGCTATTTCTTGCCGGGCGATTATAAATTCAAAGTTATTCAAACATCCGGGGATTACGAGGAGGACGAATACAACCAGGAAGACGAGATTGGAAATGAAGAGGACCAGCCCGAGGAAATGAAGCCTACATTGTGGTTCGCCCAGGAGATCGCTGTCTATGACTATTCCTTACTGCCGCAAGAGCCAGTGCCATTGCCGATCTCCGACTCTGAACTCTCAGTATGCTCGATCACCTCAGAGGTGAGCGCACTCAGCCAGGAGAAGTTCAGCTTCTACGGTGAGGGCGAGGAAGCCGAAGACGAGGGCGAGGAGTTCGAAATGGAATGCTTCCCTTGCGAGTGCGACTTTGATCTCAGTGAAGTTGAGACCGAATCCGAGCCATGCAAGATCGATGCCAATCCCTGTGCCATCGAAGTGCTCAAGCAGCCTGAATGTCCTGAACCCTAGATTGAAACTATTCTGCTTTCTTTGTTCATATTTAAAATATACTGAGAATCTGTGTAAACTATTTGAATGGATGTAAATTCCTTAATAGGATATATCGTTTGGCCTATTCCATAGAAAACTATAAAAATATTTAGGTGTATATATGGGTATATAGAAGATCTGAGTGGTACACATCCAGTAACTAAAATATTTATTATAGTAGTCATAAATATATATGTGTATAACTTTGTATGGTTGCTTTATTTACCTTTTCAGATGTTGAATAAAATTTGTTTTTCATCTTGTTTAAAAATACGTCTGCATATATTAAAGTTGATTTAATGCGCTCTCTATAAATAAATCGCTTCATATTTTATTGATGAAATCACAAATGGGGGCTTTCCAAGTATTATTGACATTATTGATGATACCTTCGACACGAGCACATTATATATATATATATACTTTTCTTTCTTTTTGACTATTATTTAAATCGTATGACTTGTTTTTTTTTTTTTTTTTTTTTTTTTTTTACTCCATCTGATTTTCAGCATTTGAATTCATTAAGTTGCACTAATTAATTCTACACGCAATTATTGTTTTATGAAACATTAACACTTCATTATGTGCTTTCAGGGTCCATTTCATTTTGCATTTTAAATTATATATATTTTTAAATTAATAAAATCTCTAAATGGTAGCAGGCGTAGCATTTGCCGTCTGATAGGAGGATGGATAGCAGCTGTCAGGACTGCTGTCAGATTCACATTCATCTGTCGAATCCTTGGAATCCTTCCCTACTACTGTGATCATCGAATGTATCGCCCCGTCACAGTCCTCCGCAACGATATTGAGCTGCTCCTTGGGTAGGTGCAACATCGTCAATGTCGTCTCATCGACTGGATTCAAATGAATAATCTGATGGGGCTCACCGTCTGTGGTGAGCAACTCGTGCAACGTGCTACCGTCTCGCTGTTTTGATATCTTATATATAGCAGGACACGATTTGGAATTCTTAACATCACTCGCATCCTTCAGTTCACCCATCTCCACATTATTAATGCTATTCTCCTCCATCAGCTGCGCATTCTGATTGTTATCTTCAATACTACAAGCAGCTAAAGACAATGCCATGGCAGCTGCCTGACTGCTACTTGAGCCCTCTGGATAGACATTTAATTGCGATTTGCTAAAGAGCAACAGATGCGGATCCATTTTTAAGTCGTGCAAGTCAAGGTTCTTTTGATCCAGGTTCTCGTCAATATAGTTAATGTGTATTGGTGAGGTTTGCAGATGTAACTCGGTGCTCTGGAATAGGTCGTCATCTGGCGGCGTATAGTAGACGGAAGCCCTACTTGCCGAGTTGTTAGCGGCCATCAGACGTGATTTGATTTTCTGTATGTGTAGCTCCTTCTCCATTTGGCTTTTGAAGTAACAGTCTATGTCTGTGAAAATATAATAATTAATTAATTGCCTCATCATCTTACTATTTCTATATATATATATATAGATATATATATAATACAACTTACCCTCGACAATGTCTTCCTCGCAGCGTCCGCGACAGTTCTCAAAGTAAAAGCTGGGCAAGTTTTCCAGTACTTTGTTTAATGACTGCTGCTGGTATTTGTAGCCCTCACGTAATCGCAATACCTGATGCGCACTAAATTTACGGATCTTGTTGCGCTGGAAGACATAGTTCTCGCGCACCCAACTCAATTGGCCAGTAGAATAGTCGCGCACCTTCTTCACTTGATCGTAATATTGATCTTTAAGTGCGGTCAAATGATTAGAGCCTATGTCACGAAAGTCCTTAACGTGCTTGGCCTGCGTAGTATAGCTGCTTTGTATCCATTCCACTTGTTGTGCGCAATTCTCCCGAATGCGATGCACTTGCTGTGCATAATTCTCACGCAAACGCTCCAGCTGCTGACTCTTATAGCTCTCAATGCTGTCCAGCATGGCGTAAATTTGCCGTGATCTTGGCGACCTTTTGTTACGATTCGCACAGCAGTTCAAACGTTCACAGACCCCAAAGCGCTCCAGACAGCTTCGCAATCCTTGCACTAGCAGTGTAAGCAACAAAAATGCCGTAGCGAGTATAGTACCCGCCAGCAGACTTTCGATTTTCACGCGATAAAATACAATCGGATCGATGTACAGCCTGTGAAGTGACATAAGAATTCAATTAAGTAATCGGATATGAAGTGGTCTATTGTATATAGTACATAGATTTATACTACCTTATGCCTGCCGATGAATTCCCCATCACATTAAAGGCATAGCAGGTGTACAGGCCACTGTCGCCACGTGATATATTGTGCACGAGCAGCGAACCATTCTCAATGAGCACCACGCGCTGACCAACGATCGTCTTTTGTCGGCTGATGTTCATGTGCAATGATTTGGTGTTGCTGTCATCTGTCAGGGCAAACAACTCAAACTTACTCGGCTGATGCTCTTTGTCGCTATTGATGATAATGGGTCGCTTGTCGGGATCGGCATGATGCCGTAGAATCTTGTGGCGTGGAGTCACCTGCGAACAGCAAACCAATTGACAATTAATATAGATTTGCATCATTAATATTATTCAAGTACGCGTTACCCAAATAATATCTGGCGTAGGACTGCCATAAACCATACACTCTAGTTTGGCTGTGGCGTGCAGCCTGTACATCTTGGGTTCTGAAGATTGCACCACAATGGGTACAGTACAATTGAGATTGCTTAACACGCGCAGCATGTCGCCGGGATAACCGTATTGGCACTTGAGTGCATCGATTTGGTTATCGATATGCTCATACGAGTCCAATCTGCGACCGGCACTTAGCGTTGCCCGCCGCAGAGAGGTCGTCTCATTTGTTAGCCAGTTGGACAGCCAGTACATGCTGCAGTCACATTGATATTCATTGCCCAAGATGTTCAAGTAGTGCAGCTGATTTAGCTCTTTGAGGCCCTCGGGCAAAGACCCCAACCGATTGCCACGTACACTCAGCCGCTGAAGACGCGACAGGCTGGCAATCTGTGGGGGCAACGTGGTTAGACTATTGTCGGCCAGCAGCAGCTCGCGCAAATTGCGCACGTTCCCAAAGAACGTGGCGGGTAGCTGAGTAAGCTGCAGATTCCGTTGCATCGATAAGTAGCGTAGGCGTTGCAGTATTTGCCCATCGACATAGTCCTCGTCGCGGGATATCCAATTGGGCAGTTCTTCGATTGGCGTCTCATCGATTCGCAGCAGCACCAATTTGCGCTGTGCCTGGAAAAGTCCGTCGGGTAATTGCTTGAATTGATTGCGACTCAAATCCAGTTGCTGGAGTGAATTGAGTGGCTGGAATATGATGGAGGACAACACTGTTAGTTCATTGCCAGATATATTGAGAGTCACCAGATGCTCTAACGATTCGAATGCCTTCCGATCGATGCTGCTGAGCTCATTCTGTGACAGATCCAGATGCCGTAGCTGGCGGAGATTGTATAGGCTGTGTTTGCCTATGGACTTCAGTTGGTTGCTCTGCAGCAGAAGCTGACGCAATTGATTATTTAGTGCAAAGAAATTGTCCGGAAATGAGAGCAGACGATTATTGCTGAGATCCAAGTGGCGCAGTTCACGCGCCGTCTGGAAGAGCTGGAAGGGCAGAACGGTCAACTGATTGCCCGACAGATGCAGCGACTCCAGCTGCAGTGCACCCTCGAATATGTTGCGTGGCAGCTCGACTAGTCGATTATCGCTAAGATTCAGCAGTCGGAGCTCGCTTAATTGCTGTACGAACTGCACGGGTAATGCGTGCAGCTCATTGCGATCCAAGTGCAGCTCCAACAGATGATTCATATGCTGCAGTTCGCTCAGACTGCAATTACCTGCCAAGCGATTACCACTCAGCTTAAGTACTTGAAGGCGTCGCATCGCCTGCGGCTGTGCCCAATGGACGCAGCTCAGCGAATTCTCACTAAAGTCCAATGATTCAACCGACTCGAAGCGTTGCACATGCTGCTCGAACAACCGTTGCAGTGTCTCATCATGCAGTGTGCTTAGTGTCCATTTAAATCTCTGTATGCTCTCATATTGGTGTAATTTCAAGGGCACTGCGTCAGCATGGTCCGGTACATGCATCAGCGACATCTGTTGATAGTTCATTTGGGTATTGAGCTGCAGCTGGGTATTGATTTCCGCTATGCTGACATTTTGACAACGTAGTTTTGCGACACTGTTGGTGGGATCACCCCCCTCAAGGCTCTCCTGCTCCTGATCCTCCTGATTGATATATAATAGATGGGCGCTATTATCTAACAGCCAGGCATCATCGAGACTGTAGCCATCGTCCACATCCGCGTCCACAGCATGACCGACAAACGGCAAATGGAATTTGTAGCCCAGCAACGAGAACTCATGCTCCTGCCACGTTCGTATGGGCACCAAATCCGCTCCCTTTATGGCTCTTCCCAGCGACTGCAACGTCGCGTTCCTCGAACTGTAGACGGTGACACAACCAGGTTTGTGGCCTAGCGCATCGACTGCGGCGGTGGCGACAGCAACGCCGACCGCATTGTAAACAAACAATGCAGTCAATATCAAGGAGATCTTGGATATTGTTTCCATTTTTCCGTATACAATCTCAAAAACTTATATGACATTATATGTGTCTCATTGTTCGATCGCATAGTACACCTGTGAATAAAAATATCAGATATGATAATTTGATCGCTATTTAGAACTTAATTTCAAATTAGTATGCTTAACAAACCATGTCATTACCATAAGGGCGTTTCGCATGAGTTACAACTTTTTTACTACATTTTTTTATTGAATTGCAAGAACATCGGAAAGAAAGAAATATTTTTATTTTGCAATGCTGAATTTTAAAGTATTTTTAAGAACCAAAAACAATGCACTAGCCATTATCAAAGCTGTAAAACCTTTCTGTTTACACAGCAATTAACAGTCTAGCAATAAGCACTGTTTATACTCACTAAATCAAAAGTTCTTATCTCCATTAACACGAAAAAAAAAAACTTTTACGCTATTTATACTTTTCAAAATGGGAAAATGATTTGGAAAAAAAAAAATCAATACAAATCGTAAATGCAAATATATTGAATAAATTTATTTTTTATTTATTTTTTTTTTTTATTTAAACTTTCGCTTATCAGAAATAATAATAAACAATTCTAATCGCCATGGGGAAAAAAAACAATAATGTTTCATTACTTTATTGTATATTTTTTTAGAATGGTAAAACTATTTTCAAATAAATCAATATAAATCGAGAATATTACATTTAATATTTCAATTTTGCGTATATTGATATATACATATATAGACATAGATTAGTCACTCACGTGACAAACGCAATCAAAGCATTATCATAACCCTCTTTAATATATGTATGTACATAGGGTATATAGAAAAACAGTAACTAAATACGCAACGCATGCGAAAAAATCACAAATTAAAGATAATAATTAAATTAGCGCAACCGAAAGCATAAGAAACACAATATAAATTCCTATGGACGTGGCTATATGCGATAGTTACTATATAAATATCTATTAAGTGTACCAAGTACCTTTTTAAGTGGCATTCATCAAAACATATGTATATATGTATGTAGATACATACATACACATGTATGTAAATAGACATAAATCTTCATTAAAAGGTTACAATTATTCGCTAGCTTGCAGATCCGCGTCTGAGACAAAGTTATATAATAGAGAATCGTGGAAACTCATATGTATGTATGTATGTACATATGTATGTAAATGCATATGTAACTAAATAAAGCGAGCTCAAAGAGGGCAATAAACAACCGTTGAAGAGATAATTCACATGTGTATATTTATATTACCCGTTATGTACAAATACATGCACATACAATTTGACAATATGAATAGATGCCTCATTTGCTCTTTCTGGCTGTGTGTGTGCATTTTTGTATATAAATGACGTCCGAAAAGCCGCTAATGAGCAAAGTGTACAAATAAGATGTGTGTTTGTGTTGGCGCACGCACACCAAGGTGAAGAGAGAAACGTTAGTGACGCCAGGTGAAATAGAAAAACCATTCACAAAATTAAGCTTGCGACTTAATTTGTCGCCAGAAGGTACTTTTACATTTCCATTGGGTTCTGCTTCTGATTACATGATACTTTTTGTTGTTTTGCTTTCTAGTATTGTATCGACCCAGCTGTATGAAACTACAGCAGCTGGAGTTGAAGAGTGTGGCTCAGCATACATACATATATATGTATACACACACTCATATATGGATGTTTTTCGCTGTTTTTTTTTTTTTTCTTTTTTCACCCTTTTGTGGCAAAATCAACCTATTTTGCAGTAACTCAAACGCACACAAGCATAAAATATGTACATACATATGTTGAAAAATATAAATATTTATGTGGCAATAGATTTCATTACAGTTTCAAAAAATTCAACACAACATTTTCAATCACCAATAAATTACACATTATTAAAAATCACTCACTTTTGCTTAACGCATTTTTAAAATAAAGTTGTATCCCCAATAGTTCCGACGCAGCGATTGATACTTGCTCAAAGAGGATTTAACTATGTAGTGCTGATGTTAATGAATCAAATTTATGTTATTCGATTGGTTAGTCTATTCTGATATTTTATTGAAAAGTTAGAAGCTTGTATAATTTATTATTAATTTAATGTTTTACATCGTTTACGATTAATTATTTTATAAACGTTTTTACTTTGTCTTCTTTGTGTATATTTTTTGGCTATATATAATTATGGTATTTCGTTTAAAACTGTTAGCACGCTGTTATTGTGAAAAATACCTTATATTGTGAATCTCCATCCCTGTTTAGTAATCGATAAAAGGTAGTACACATTTTTATTGAATTTAAATATCATCAAAAAGTATTTAAGTTTCTGTATTTATATTTTTAGAAGCATTTTTACATTATTTACATTTGATTTTGTTTTTTTCTTGAAAAATATCGATATCGATAAGTAAGCACAAATCCATTCATTTAATTATGGCGCCAAATGACCTAATTCAAAATTGAAATATTGCTTTACAATAGAATACCAGTTTTGGATAGTTATACTTTTTCCTTGTGCTAAATTCTGTCTGAGTTTTCTGACGTAAATTACCACAAAAATGTTCGAGTTAATGTTTATTTAGCATTGCCATCTACTCAAATATACGCAATCTGCTTGTTTAGCTGTATCAAAAGACCACCTAAATAGGCTTTTTTATTCAAACTTTTTTAGCGTTCTTTTTTTAAGTAAAACAACTAAGTAAATATGTATGACGTAAACCATTGTTGTTAACAATTTTAAAATAATAGATAATGAATTATTGAAGATGTAGAATATGTGATCTTAGCTAAGAGAAGAAATCCCCCGATGCCGCGAATACTTTGGGACAATGTTTCGCTGCCAGCTGCATATAAGCTGCTTTTGAATCAATTTTCAAGGGCCATTTTGCTGAGAATCGATTCCAGATATTAATTAGTCGAGAATGCTTAATTCGTTCCAGCATTTCATTAGCACGCTTCGGGTCAAAAAACATTTCCGATTGCATGAGTGGCACCTCGTAAAACTCGCTCACATTGAGCACTCTGAAGCCCTTACAACGCTTCGGATCTTGAACCATGAGTGTAACATTTCGTGTGCTACAAACCTCTTCCAGCACACGCAGCAAGAACTTGTTTTCAGTTGACCCGAATGCATCTCTCACTAAATTCTTTCGAAAGTCCTGCAAAAACCACTCAGCAAGCTGATGGCCAAAGCCATGAGGTTCCAGTCCCAAAATACTGCTGCTAATGCTCTGATTTGTCATGGCACCCGCATAGTTCAGATGCAAATCTTCCAAACTGCGTAAGAGTAAAACATCCTTGTCCAAATAGATGCCTCCATAGCGGTAGAGCGTTATCAGACGCAGAAGATCGAACATGTGATGCATCAGGAAACTAAGTCGAATATAAGATATAAAAATAATACATTCTATATAGTAATCCTCATACCTTGACCGATAAAAATCATCCAACTTGAGCCAATCCGTAATGGGTGTGTTGAGTATGTAAGTCTCGATTTTTAGCTCTCTAAGTTTGATATTTTTGTAACTTAGTAGCGCGTCTATAATAGGCGCCGATTTCTTCAGATATGTTCTACAGGCAAACAGCACAAAGACCTGAAAATTTGGATTATGCAAGGCCGCCGATTCAATGGCACAAGCATGATGTGCCCTCATTTCTTGGATATTATAAGGAAAATCGAAATATTGGCCACACTCTGAAAAGAAAATGGTTTTTCCGGGCATTGGCTTCGAGCTGCACAACAAAATATCCTCGATTAGACTGTGAGCTATGTTAATGGGTTCTGAATGCGTTATATTGGATCTCCGGTTTATTAATGGAATATTGTTTTTAAAGGTTTGCAATTTCTTCTCTTCTATGTTAAAATCAGCTGATTCAGGAACTCTTGGCTTATCTGAGCTTAAGTTTTGCTGCGTTTCATTTAACAACGGTTTATGATTATTGCCTTGAACGCTTGAAGATAGCATATTCATATTTATTTTCTCATTTTTAAGCGTCTCGTTTTGGGTCGGTAAATTTGTAATACTTGGTCTAGCCACAGCTTGAAGACGATTTTTGTTGAAAATGTTGAATGATGAAATATTCTTAAAGATATTTTCAATTCTTTGTGTTAAGTTTTGATGTTGTTTTAGTGCAGGTATTACGTGAACATTTTTTGACTCATGAGCTTTGTGCATTGTTATGTTTTGATGATCTCTTTTCAAGAAGTTTGCCTGCATATTATCATTAGTATTCGATAAAAGCTTTTCTTTAAATATCCCATCATTTTGAAATATAAAATTTTGGGGCTGTAACTTGGAAGAATTTAAATGATTCATTATGGATTCATTATGTTTATTTTCATTTAAATTTAAATGAATAAGTTTCGATTCATTTAGTTTCCTCTCATTCACAGTTAAAATCTGATGATTTATCTGGTGTGGCTTTGACATAATATGCTTTGCAGAAACTTTTGACTTTGAGTTATGTATATGTGGCTTAAAATGCTTCAAACTGATCGTATTGTTTGCATTTGCTGGCTTATAGGGTTTTACTAAGCGCTTGGAATGGGATAATACAACGGCGTGAATTTTGTCAGGCAGTCTTTCATGTTTTACAGTCAAGTTTTGTTGACTTTGAGTTACATTTGGATAATTTATCTTAACTTCAGAGAAAGATTTTGTGGGAGTATTCGTAACTTTTTGAGACACTTTCTCTTTATTGAATGCAGAAATATTTTTAGGACACACTGATGAGCCGCTCAGATGTATTTCAGATGCATTTACCTTAAGAGAAGTAAAATTTTGAACGTGCCTTAATTGATTTGTGGCATTCAATCCTTTTAGATACTTTTGCTGAGTTCCATTATGAGGTAACTCCATTTTATGAGGCTTTGTGCATATCTTAGTAATATTTACCATTTTTAATGGAATTTCGCAATGGGATTTGTTAAACTCAGAAACTTTACTCTTATTTGCACTCCATTTGTCTTTATATTTTGTAGCATCCGTTTGATGGCAGCTTTCCTTTTTCGAAAACGGATTTAAGGATATCAAAATGTAAACGATGCCAACCATTATGGCCACAAAGAGCAAACGGCGCCCCCAGATCAAACAAGGCGTTGACATATTTCGTATGCCTATGAACATTACAATCCGGAGCGAAGGTAAAAATGAGACTAAAAATTAATTTAATTGTGCAATGGATATTAAAAATTCAATGTCAATGTCAATGCTCATGTCAGCTTATTCAGCTGAATTTATTTAAGCTTTTACTGTGTTCTATTTCTAGATGATAAATATCTGTGTGGTGAAATTTAATGAAACTTTTAACATATTGAAAATAATATAAAATATTTATCCAAATAAAAAAATATTCATCCAATAAATTAAACCAATCAAATATATTTTATAGGCAAATAAATGATACTCGTCCAAAATCCAAGCACCGAGTTGGATTGAGCCACATTAAGATAATGCACAGATAATAAGGGTCTATAATGAGACCTTATGACGAAATGCCCCATCTGTTGTTATATGCATAACAAAATATTATACAAATACAAATAGGTGTGCTAGACTTGGTGCTTTAAAATCCAATATTTGTTTACCTATTTTTGCTTAAACTTTGTAGACAGACAATCTTATTTTGAGCTTTATATTGAAGAAATATATTTTGTTATTGTTCATCTTACATCTTACATATAATCACCAGCTGCCGTATAGGTCCTGGGACAGTTTTTTTTCGCATACTTTTCATACGCACTGTTGGAGCCAATTTTGATGAGTCTTTTGCTGGACAGCAAGTTCCAGAGATGTATGATAAACGAATCATTTGTTTTTTCCATAGTCTCCTCCATGTACTTAGGCTCCGTGAAATATTCCCACTTGTGCCAAGGAATTGAATAAAATGCACTCGTATTGAATAGTCGAAATCCTTTGCAGCCCTTGCGACCTTCTTGTATCACGTTCACGAGGCTATTGCCACAAAATTTGCTCAGGACTGTGGTTACAAGAGTTGGTCCATTTTGTACGTAACCTTTGCCATTGAAATATTTTTGGTAGTGCTGCAAAAATAGCTCTGCCACCTCATGACCTATTCCAGTGGATGACAAACTGATAACGGCGTTGCACAGAGTAGAATTATTTTGAGCTCCCATATAGTTCGGGGGCAATTCCTCTAAGCTCTTCAGAACTACAACATCCATGTCCAGATAAATACCACCAAAGCGATAAAGACTTATGAGGCGGAGCAAATCGGATGTGTGTTGCATCGGGAAGCTGAGTATAAAATTATAATTACTTTACTAACCCAGAATAAAAATAGTTTTGACCTACCTAGAGCTAAGCAACTCGTCTCTTTTGACCCAATCTTCAATAGGAGTACCCTTAGCATAGTTCCTTAGACTCAAGTGACGAAAGTTCACATTCTTATAGCTCTCGATGGCATCGACGACACGTTTTTGACGTTCGTTTAGAGAACGGTTGGTGGGACAAGAAAATACAATAAAGACTTGGAAATTTGGATTATTCAAAGCAGCCGACTCTATGGCACAGGCTTGTCGTGCCGTCAGATTCATGACATGGTAATGGGAATTCGAGTTAGTGCAGCTGGTGTCATGAAAGAAAATGCTGTGGTCTGGTGGAGGTTGTGAGTTCGAGTATAAAATATCCTCTATGACACTTTGATTCGAAACAATTTCTGCTTCAAATGACTCAAAAATAGTGAGGAGATTCTGCATTGTGGATACCACAACTAAGCGTATTAGAAGAACAACTAGAGCTGCTATTACGAGACGTCGTCTAGTCACTACAAAGCTTCTCGATCGATGCTTCAGAGTTGCCATCATTACGAACCGTGTGGACTGTGCTTAAGAAAATTACTGAATAGGTTTGCTTCGAATCGTGCGGTCCATACAATATGATGTTTATTCAGCTGTTTCATTTTAATGAGAGGGTGAAGCCTTTGAATATTTAACACTCCAATAGAGATAGAGTAAAATATCGTTATTTAGAGAAAACCAGTTCTAACTAATATTCATTTGCTGTTGAATTTATATGTATGAGCCCCAACCACTAATAATTCGAACAACATGTTTTTCTTGCAGTGCGCAGTGTTCAACACATTATATTATCAATACTACTAAAGATAACGCATACCAATGTATTTTGTCTTTAAGAGAATTTTATTCTCTTTTTATCACCCCATCGTATTATCTAAAGTATACTTATTATCATTTTAAGGCCACTGTTTTAAAATGATATGCTCATTGTTTAACAATTAGTTATTTAGTACAAATATATTAAAGCTAAGTGAAACGCCTTACATATAATCACCAGCTGCTGTATAGGTCCTGGGACAGTTTTTTTCCGCATACTTTTCATACGCACTATTGGATCCGATTTTGATGCGTCCTCCGCTGGACGCCTTGTTCCATAGGTGAATTATAAATGAATCTTTTGTTCTTTCCATAGTCTCCTCCAAGTACTTAGGCTCCGTGAAATGCGTCCACTCTTGAAAAGGAATTGAATAAAAGGCACTCGTATTGAATAGTCGAAATCCTTTGCAGCTCTTGCGACCTTCTTGCATGACATTAACGAGTCTATTGCCACAAAATTGGCTCAGGACAGTAGTTACAAGAGCTGGTCCATTTTGTACGTAATCTTTGCCATTGAAATATTTTTGGTAGTGCTGCAAAAAAAACTCTGCCACTTCATGACCTATTCCAGTGGATGACAAACTGATGACAGCGTTGCACAGAGTTAAGTTAGTTTGAGCCCCCACATAGTTCAAAGGCAGTCTTTCTAAACTCTTCAGGACAATAACATCCATGTCCAGATAGATGCCACCGAAGCGATAAAGACTTATGAGGCGGAGCAAGTCGGATGTGTGTTGCATCGGATAGCTGAGCAAAATAGTAGTTGTAGGTGAGCTTAGCTACTCTTCACAGGGAAATTATTGTGAACTTAGAACTTACCTAGAGGTAAGCAAGTCACCTTTTCCCACCCAATCCTCAATGGGAGTACCCTTAGCATAGTTCCTTAGACTCAAGTGACGAAAGTTCACATTATTATAGCTCTCGATGGCATCGACGAGAAGTTTTTGACGTCCGTATAGAGGACGGATGGTGGGACAAGAAAACAAAGCAAAGACTTGGAAATGGGGATTATTCAGGGCAGCCGATTCTATAGCACAGGCTTGTCGTGCTGTCAGATTCATAATGTTGAAATGTGAATCTGGATGAGTGCAGCTCGTCTCGTGAAAAAATATAGTGCGTCCTGACGGCGGTTGTGAACTCGAGTACAAAATATCCTCTATTATATTCTGATTCGAAACAAATTTGGCTTTGAATTTATGTAAGCTGTAAGTTCCGTTCAAAATAATTGATAGGTCCTGGATTGTGGATACTATGACTAGCAATATTAGAATACCAGCCAGAACTGGTATAACGAGACGTCGTCCCAAGATTGTAAGCTTTGTTGATTTCTTTTTCCACATGATGAACCAATCTGATTGGGCTTAAGTAAGTCACTAACTATTAATTAATTGGATAGTCGACTTTTCAGTTAATATTTCCATTCAGTGTACTCAGCTGCTTAAAATTTGTTTGACTTTCGTGTTTGCAAAATATCATCTGTTTTGAAAGTATAAAAAAACTCTAGAATGATGCGCAACAAAATTCTTAAAATAGATGTGAAGTTCAGTGGATGAAAGTACATAAATTCATTATTGCCGAAGTTGTGTTTCATATGTAAAGAAAAAACATATAAAGCATGCAATTGTTAGCGCCAATGAGGACTTTTGAATTATTGTGAATACAATAGATAACAATTAACGAAATGGGAGCGATAGTTGATAGCCATCAAAAAGTATGCTGCTCCACTGACGATCATTTAGCGGTCAGTGCATAATCAATTACTCTTAATTGTAAATTAATTAATTGATATTATTATTATTGTTATTATTATTATTATTATTATTAAGCAAAACAGATGTCATTTATACATATATAAATGTCAAATAATACTAATTAATTTTCAATTGTTGTTCACGATAAATGGCAATCCATTCAATGTTATCGACATTTTGCAAAGTATCATTGCTAAATGATTTGCGCATCCCCAGTGTAACGGAACCTGTCAAAAGGAAAGCGCTAAATGAATTCTGACGCTCTTTGACGTTTATGTTTTCACGTGGAAAATATAGAGTAAATAGTGAGCCTTAAATTTAAGCTTACTAAGATGCGTCGCCGTGACATTTTACGTATGTGGTCACAGATAGTGCAGAACACAGGCATAGATAAATATACGTCAGAAGAATGGCAGCAAAATTATGAAGATTTCTGGAAATGCATGCAAGCGACCGAAGAGCCGTATATTAAAGTTGAAAGTGTAAATGAATGTGTACGGCCGGTGTTTTAGTATAACAATTCAAATCTTATTTTCCTTTTCCTATCATAGGTCGATCTTCTTTTAAATTATGATGTTGAAATCAAAAAGCACACTGAACTCACAAAACGGAGTTATGAAAAAAAGCTTAATATCCATGACGAGTCGGATCCACAGACTGTGTTACGAAAGCGGATGAAAACAGCTGCAGACAATGAGTTATTGATATACAAATTAAATGATGAAAAGGCGGCTGATGAAAAGAAGTGTAGGCAAAGGAGACCTACAAAGAATGAAATTGAAGACCATATCCCAAATCCAAAAACAATAATTATAGAAGAGCCAGTAACAAGCCAAAATAAGGCGACTTCAAAAATAACCGATAAGAGAACTAGGAATAGGTTATCGGTATCTGACAAGGCTAATTTGCAGGAAAATAACGCAACAGATAATGTAGAGTCTTCGGTCAAAAGAGTGACTAGAAACAATCGAGCTTCGACTGTCAAGGATGGGTCACGTGTAAGGCGAAATTTTATGAAAGAAGAGCAAGCTGCTACGCAGCGACAAACTCTGAAGGAGCAGAGGGATCAACTCAATTTAGAGAAGGAGATTGAACATCTAGAAGCTGAGCTGGAGCAGCTATGTGAGGAGGAAACGAAACCAGAGAATTGTAAAGAAATAAAGAAAAATAAAAAGAAACTGCTGAGTGCCAGTAGCCAAGGGGATGAACAAAAGAAGCAAGATATTGTTAGGATAAAAAAGCCGAAAGTACAAGCGCAACCGAAAGATGAGACGAAGCCAGATGATAAACAGCAGATAGCTCAAAAGAAACTTTTGAATAATATGGATCATGACATTTGGATACAGAAAGCTGAAGAAGAAAAAATAAAGACAGAAGAGAAAA
Organism: Drosophila koepferae; assembly: GCA_030914345.1. NCBI lineage: Eukaryota > Metazoa > Arthropoda > Insecta > Diptera > Drosophilidae > Drosophila > Drosophila koepferae. The sequence goes on from JAUESR010000207.1 coordinate 3,980,771, forward strand.
AAGATAAATTGTGGCAAACTAGTAAAAGATTAGTAGTAGAACAAAGCCATAAAACAGAGAAGCAAGAGAGTGCACAGCAAAATTTTAAACAGCAGCTAGAACTAGAAGAGGATGATTTGCCATTAAAGTCTGGGAAACAAAGATTAAAGCAACATCAGCCTAATCAGCCAGAACGAGAGCAGATGCCACCAAATATCAAGGTACGTAATTCAAGACACAAACGTTTTAATTATATATGTCAAGAAGGAATGTGTTCTTCATTGTAGAAAACTAGAAGTCAATTGAAAAAGTCACTGGAAGAGCCATTCGTGCAAAAATGTCAAAAGAACGCTGCAAAGGAATTGGACAGTATAGATGTAAGCGCCACAGCAGAGCTACAATCAAAGAAGAAGCTAATTAAAGAAACGCCACGAGGAATTCGCACACGATCCCAATGTGCAGAAAAACAAGAAATACAACAAGCAAACCAAGAACAACAGCAACTGAATATAAAAAAAAGAAACCCCAGATCCTCCCGTAAAGCAAATGCTGTAATCTTAATTTGCGCCACTCTTGAGTTCTTGCCACCTAATCAATTTCTTTTGTTATCACAGATGAACGTAGAGATGGCGCACATGCCACAAAAACCAATCGATATGTCTTCGACGAGTACTGCGACTGTTCCGGCTTGTACTGCGGCTCCTGATGCTGTAATCGGCAAGGATTCGCCATCGATTGACCCTGAAAATCTCAGCGTACCTAAACCAAGCAACGATGAAGAAACTTCAAATCAAACCAAACCAAGCAACGATGTAGAAACTTCAAGAATTGAAAATTCAATAACATTAAGCCATTCTGAACCTTTTGAATTTGGCAAACCAGATCCAACATATTCCAAAGCCAATTGTGAGCTCGAAGATAAATTCATCAAGGAGATTATAGAACTAGCTGCGCCAGGAGGCGGAACCTCGGATCTCAGTCAGTTATTGATCGACGATAGCAAATGTGAAGTGTATGCATCGGGTGTTGAGGAAATCGATCGTTGTTTGGAAGTCTTCAATAATAAGACGCCCAGTGAGATCGATCATCAGATAGCTGATACATCGGAATTCTTTGAAAATTTGCCCAGTCTTTCAACTCTAGTGGATAAAACGCCTTTGGATTTAGAGGTGCTGATGAATAATGTGCTCAATTATGATATCGATGATGACGATGATAATGATATAATATCAGTGACCACATCCTGGGATGGCGATGAACAATCTCCAAAAGTAAATTCTCTTGAGAAAGAAAAAATTGTGGAGCAACCAGTGGATGAGATCAAGAAGTCATCTGCTGAGACAGATCCAAAGATTCCGACAAGGGACTTTCTGTCCTATCGCATACCCAAAAGGAGAGCTACTCAGGTAGAAAATGTGCAGCCACAGGAAGAAAAATTAATAGTAGTTGAGACACCGGCGAAATTGCAGACTGAAACTGTTAGAGACCGAGAACAGGTGCAACTGGAGCAGTCAGCGCCACAGCCAAAGAAGACCCGACCAGACCAACAGCAACAGTCGCCTCAAAAGCAACAGCAACTGCCGCCTCGAAGAGATATACAACAGAAGCAGCAACAACATTCCCCTCAAAAGCAATTGCAACAGCGTCCCCCGACCCAAAAGCAAGGGCAACAACAACTGCAACAGCCGCTGCGAAAGCAACAGCAGCAGCCGCCTCCGCAGCAGCCAGTCATGCCATTGCGTCGTACAATTGAACAGGAACCTTTGCCTGCACAGAAAAGGCAAGCAAGGGAAATATCAGCATCTGCATCACATACAAAAAAAAAACCACTCTTTGCGCCACCCTATCGCTTGCCTGCAGAGCCAGCTTCCCCGGGGAAATCCGTCATTCCAAATATATATACAAATGAGTGCAAATATTTCATATTTGGCATTAAATGTTGGCCCTATTTGGACGGTCGATGCCAGGTAAGCACCTGTAATCACAGGCTGGCGAGTCCGTGGGAAGTGCAGCGGCAACTGAATCAGATGAAGACGGATAAATTGTGTGACACCTACAGTATGGTATTACGTCATGGCATACTCTTTCGTAACTACTTTATGATTTTCACTGAAGTCTTTGGCGATCGAGACATGATGTCGCATCTTATGAAAATGGTTGAGGATTGTGGCTTATATAAGGCGTACAGTGCGCCTTTTCTCACAGATATCTACTATAAGTTGTTGCGTTACAAGGTTATGCCCAAAATGGCAACCGCACACTTTATGAAGCATCTATGGGGTAAAAATATTGGTCGAACTTGTCCTGATTTTACCATGCAACTTCTTCGAATTCTTGCGTCGACCGATTGGTTTAACTATATACCGGATCTGAAGCATCTCTTCTTCAATCAGAAATTTTCCATACCTGGCGAATTCATGGCCTGCTTGGTTAATGATGCTATTGCCAAGAATGATCATGATCTTGTTAGAAAAGTCTGGGAACTGGTGCTCTTCAGTCCATTTAACCGCAATGATATTACATTGACTTCGGCCATTCAAACCCTGAAGGATTGGTGTGACGAAAACCTTGATGAGCCGATGACGGAGCCGCAGCAAAAGCCACAAATGCAACAGGAACGGAGCTCGACACTGGAGCTCCAACTGATAATGGATCAGCAGCAGCCGCCGCCAACCCTAATAAAACGCGTCGTCAACAACTTAGTCCAAACAAAGAAAACGAACCATAAATCGTCAAATCCATTTTTTACAGATTAGGTAATTCCTTCACAGCAATTCAATTATAAAATTAATCCGACATTTTCTTTTCATTGTAGGCCTTCAGGATGTTGGACTTTACCGTGAGTAGCTGCTGAGCAGCGCCAACTGAACGAAACTTACATTATTTTTTTTCTTACACAATTGAAATGTGTATATCATTTTGTTTTATTATTAAATAAGATTTATAAACAAACTTAAATACTTAAAACCTAGTTTCTCTTTTTGCCCCGGTTCCAGTTCTTTTTAGCCCCACCGCCGCCGCGCCCGCCTCCCGCTCCTCCCTTGCCCTTACTCATGGTTTTCAAGCGTTTCCGCGCGCCTGTAAACTGCTCGGAGTCATCAATGTCGCCAGGCGCAGCGCGTTTATTGCCTTTGCCGCCCTTAAAGCCCTTACTGTCTTCTAGATCTTTCAGCTCTAGCTTGGCCGTGCGTTGAGCTTCGGCGACGCGTTCTTGCAGCGCCATTACCTCATCCTCCTCGCATTTGTAGAGCGGCAGCTGTTTTCCCAGCAATTGCTCGATGCGCTGATACAGCTCAATGTCATACTGCGTGACCATAGTGATGGCTTGACCAGATCGGCCTGCACGCGCAGTGCGGCCAACACGATGTATATAGTCCTTGCTGTGCGTGGGTATATCAAAATTGACAACCACATCGACATGAGGAATGTCCAGACCACGTGAAGCGACATCCGTCGATATCAATATGGAGCGATTCTTCGCCTTGAATTTGTTGAGAGCAGCCAAACGTTTATTCTGTGACATCTGCCCATGTAGTGGTATAGCGGCCAATCCAAGGGCGCGCAGCATTAAAGCCGTCTTGACCGTATTGTTGCAAGTACTACAGAAGATCATGAAGCTGTTACCTGCCAATTCGTTGAGAATGTGCACGAGATAGACGTCCTTATATTTAACTGGTATGAAGATATAGTACTGTTGCAGTTGATCCACTGTTTGGTATTTGTTGGATACTTCCACTTTGACAGGATCTTTGAGTGATGCGCGCTGCAGCTTTTTAACTTTTTTGGTCATCGTGGCGCTAAACAGAAATGTGCGACGCTCGCGTGGCAGTACCTTTAGGATCTTATCCAGCTCCACCTCGAAATCCATATTTAGTATGCGATCCGCCTCGTCCATGACCAAGTACTTAATAGCCTTCAAATTAAAGCCCTTCAAGTTCTCCAGATGATCCACCAGACGGCCGGGTGTAGCAATTATTATATGCGGCTTCTTTGCCAGCTGCAATCCCTGTGCCACCATATCCATACCTCCAACCACCACGCAGCATTTAATGCCAATGCCGCTGCCTGTATAAGATAAAATATTTTATAATATTGCTCATTGGGAGACTGCATATATATGGACACTAAGTTTACTCAGAGGTAGTGACGAATAAGAAATAATATTTTCATATTTTCGTTCAATAACATAAAATCAAAAAGGTTTTTCACATCATTGTGGAATATGTATTTAAATATGTGTATCGCTAGAGACTCACCCAGTGCCTCGAATTGTTCCCCTATTTGAAAAGCCAATTCACGCGTAGGTGTTAGCACCAGGGCAAAATAACGCTGTGGATTCTCAAGTAATGCATGTAAAATGGGCAGAGCAAAAGCACCCGTTTTGCCTGAACCTGTTTCTGCCAGACCAATCACATCTTTGCCCTGTAGTGCAACAGGTATAGCCTCCTTTTGGATTTTCGAGGGCGCCTTCCATTTGAGCTCATCGCATGCTTTGCATAGCGTCTCGTTAAGTCCCTACATATTATAAATAATGAGTTAGTAGAGGTCGAATTTTTTGCTTAGTTAAATTCGACAATTTACAAGATCTTTCCAGGTCAGCGTGTGTTCGTCTTTGGGAGAATCCGCATCTTCGTCATCTTCATCAGCCTCACTTGTGTCTTGATCTTCTGCATTTTCATCGCCAGCTTCTGCGTCCTCTTCAATTTCTTCTTCACCGCTTATCTCTTCTTCACCTGTTTCCAAATGCGATTGTTCCTCTTCTGAAGTTTCCGACATATTGTTACATATTTTTTTTAGACTTAGTATGCTCTTGCGGAAATTACCAGTCGCCACACGTGCTCGATGAGAAAAGAACGCTGCGGAGAAAAAAATATGAAAGGCATGTGGTATCGAAAAAGTATCGAATATTATTAAGGGAAGAGGCAACCCTAATTTAAGCTACTGTGACACATCATAAAATTCTAGGGCTACATTTTCGCTTCAAATTATTGCCAACACGAGAAGAATAAAAGCATTCAAAATTCTTTGTCAGTAATTCAGGTTTTTTACATTATCAGTTTATTTTTAATTGTATATGAAATACTGGTCACGGTTTTCAGCAGCCCTGAACTAGTTAGTGAACAAACACCAAAGTTAATAATTTGGTTCGTTCACTAGAAAAATAGTTCGTTTTGCTTAGTTCGTGAACATTTAATTTGCACGATAAAACCAAGTTGAAAAATAACACAAAGCTAACAAAAATTTAGTGTTCAAATGAAAAGTAAGCACTTAATCGAGCGACACACAAGACACACAACTTTAACTATTATAATGAAATAGAAATCAATACCAGCATTCTGTGGAGGTGGATTTTTCGGGTAACTAAAACGCCCACCAAATAACCGAGTGACAATTCCGATACAACTGAAACATTTACATACTCTAAGCTGAGGTGTTAGTTTCTAATCTGTTGTATAGTAGTTGCTGTTAGATAAGACTATGATTATGTGCTTCTAACAATTTGCAATTGCATTTTAGGTAAACCATAAAAATCCATTGTGAAAAATTGTGGGGTGGTGGGAGCAAAACGGATACTCAATAGTAAAGAGAGCGTAAGCCAACGTGAGCGAGAGTGTGTGTGTGAGTGCACAGTGGAGAGGAGCATGACATGTATTTGATGTGTACTCAGCGGCCGAAGAGAGCGCATTAAACAAGAACAAAACACACGCACACAACTGCGAGAAAGCTTCTTCTTGTCGTTGTTGTTGTCGGTGTGGGGGAGTCAAAGTCGGTTACGAAAAATACACGGCGTAAAGCGTGTGTGGATAGCATAAAGCACACATACACATACACACCCATATAAATATATATACAAAAAGCAGTATCTTTTGCTAAGTTCGCACTCCAAGGAAAAGGCCAACAGAAAACAGAGCAACAGAATGAATCCAGCCGTGGATGCGTGGGTTGTTACCCAGCGGGAGAAGCTCAAGTACCAGGAGCAGTTCAAGGCACTGCAACCCCAGGGCGGCTTTGTAACTGGAGCCCAAGCAAAAGGATTTTTTTTGCAGTCTCAACTGCCGCCGCTGATCTTGGGTCAAATATGGTGAGTAGCGGAACTGACTCATTTGTTAATAAACACATGCATTCAGATATACATACTTATATACATACATCCGCAGTTATACACTATGCAATGCTGGCAAAGATAAAATGAAAATAACGACAAATATTTTGCTGATGCTTTGTTTTGTTCTTTGTTCTTTTCTTTTTGTTGATATGAGCTAGAGATGTGATAATGAATAGCTGCTAGCAATTTCTTAAGCACGAAGCCCGAAAATTACTTGTAGATTATTAATTAATAATTTTTATTTCGAAATTGTTCATATAGAGTTTTTATTTAAGATAACTCGTACGGCTTAAATTATTTTGGAAATGGATATGAGCTGTAAAATGAAGAATATATTTCCTTTTCTTATATTTTTCATTTTTAAGTCTATGTTTGCTTTGCCATCAAAATGAAGAATAGCTCCATCTAAAATATGATAATTTATAAAAATTGTCCATTGACACGCACATCTATAATATGTTTGTGTTTTTGTATGTGCAGGGCACTGGCTGACACTGATTCAGATGGAAAAATGAATATTAATGAGTTTAGCATAGCTTGCAAGCTTATCAATCTGAAGCTGCGCGGCATGGAAGTGCCTAAAACGTTGCCGCCCACACTGCTCAGTTCGCTAACGGATGGTGTTGGCGGTCCTTCGCCCGCCATGACGCCACGTGGTTCAACCAGCTCCATGAGTCCTGTGGATGCACTGAAAAGCATTGCAGCTGTACCGCCGGTTGTGCCCATTGCTGTTGTTCCACCTCCAATAGTGGCACCACCTGTAGCGATTCCACCACCAGTTGCGGTTCCTGTTGCTGCTGTGCCGGCAGCGATTGTTTCGCCTCCGCAAAGTAATCCACCTAGTCGTCATATGTCCATTTCGGAGCGTGCTCCTTCCATTGAGTCGCCGTAAGTAAACCAAAGGAGAAGAAAGAGAGAGAGAGAGAGAGAAAGTCACTGTAATATAATATTTTCTCCATTTGTAGTCAAGCGGAGTGGGCCGTGCAGGCGGCACAGAAACGCAAATACACTCAGGTCTTCAATGCCAATGATCGCACCCGGTCCGGCTTCTTGACGGGAGCCCAGGCTCGTAGTGTGCTTGTGCAGAGCAAATTGCCGCAGGTAACGCTGGCGCAGATTTGGACACTTGCCGATGTGGATGGTGACGGTCGACTCAGCTGCGACGAATTCATTTTGGCCATGTTTCTGTGCGAGAAGGCCATGGCTGGCGAGAAGATACCCGTTACTTTGCCACTCGATTGGGTGCCGCCCAGTCTGCGAAAGATCAAATCGCGTCCGGGTTCCGTGTCCGGTGCAGGGTCTCGCCCTGGCTCGCAGCCTGCCTCGCGACACACGTCGGTGTCATCACAGGGTGCCGTCATGTCGGACGCTGATCCAACTGCTGGCTTGCCGCAAAGTAAGTGGAGGATAGAGAATTAGATATTCTTTACCATATAAAATCTATGATTTTATTTAGCTTCATTTGAGGATAAGCGCAAGGAGAACTATGAGAAGGGCAAGGTTGAGTTGGATCGCAGGCGTAAACTAATGGAGGATCAGCAACGTAAGGAGCGTGAAGAACGTGAGCGTAAGGAACGTGAAGAAGCAGAAAAAAGGGAAAAGGCTCGTCTTGAAGCCGAGCGCAAGCAGCAGGAGGAACTGGAGCGTCAGCTTCAGCGCCAACGTGAAATCGAGCAAGAGAAGGAGGAGCAACGCAAGCGTGAGCTGGAGGCCAAGGAAGCAGCCAGAAAGTAAATGGACAAGCAAAGCAATTCCAAGAAAATGTTTTTAAATTATTACTATGTCTTCTTGGCAGGGAGCTGGAGAAGCAACGTCAACTGGAATGGGAACAATCACGCATTGCCGAAATGAATGCACAAAAGCAGCGGGAGCAGGAGCGCGTACTGAAGCAGAAAGCACACAACACTCAACTAAACGTGGAGCTCAGCACACTCAACGAAAAAGTAAATAGAAAGAGTACTGTAAATGCAATCATACTAAATTCATCTCGTTTCCAGATCAAAGATCTATCGCAAAAGATATGCGATACTCGTGCTGGGGTAACCAATGTCAAGTCAGTGATTGATGGCATGCGTACTCAGCGCGACACTTCCATGAGCGAAATGGCGCAGCTGAAGGTGCGCATCAAGGAACAAAACGCTAAGCTGCTGCAGCTTACACAGGAGCGCGCGAAATGGGATGCTAAGAGCAAAGTCAGCGGTGCAATTGCCGGCGACACTGCACAGCATGAGCAACTGAACGCAGCGTTTGCTCACAAACAGGTACAGAAATCATAAGAATATGTCAAATATAAAATATGACAAGCCTAAATTTTATTTCATTACAGTTGATGATTAAGCAGATCAAGGATAAAGTGGAAAATATTCAAAAAGAAATCGAATCCAAGAAAGAGGATCTCAATTCGAATGATATAACCATGCAAGAGCTGAAGGGCGAACTCTCTGCACTGATTTCCAAATGTGAAGATCTGTACAAGGAGTACGATGTGGAGCGCACGTCGGTGCTGGAATTGAAATACAATCGCAAGAATGAGGCAGCCACAATAAGCGCCACATCCGCTTGGGATACAGGCAGCGCCTGGGGTAGCACTGCTGCCAGCGTTCCAGCAGCTGTCGATGCCTATGGTGGCTATGGCTTAAGCAATGATACAGCCGCTGCTGAAACAACAGCCGCTATTGATCTGAGCGGTCCAGCGCCCGAGGGCTTCGTCAAGTATCGCGCCGTTTATGAGTTCAATGCGCGCAACGCCGAGGAGATTACGTTCGTGCCAGGCGACATAATCTTGGTGCCCTTAGAACAAAACGCTGAGCCAGGATGGTTGGCCGGCGAAATAAATGGCCATACTGGCTGGTTTCCCGAGTCCTACGTGGAGAAGCTGGAGGATGCATCCACGGCATCTGCAACCGTAGAGGCAGTGGCAGTGTCAAGTGTTGTTGATCCTGCTGCGACCAACACCGACAGCTACTTGGACAATAATGCCTTGGCGACACAGTCAGATCTCGCAGTAACTAATGTTGCTTCTGCTGCCACTGATGCTGCCTTAGGCGATGTCGAATACTATATAGCCGCATATCCTTATGAATCCGCCGAGGAAGGTGACCTGAGCTTCAGCGCCGGCGAAATGGTTATGGTCATCAAGAAGGAGGGCGAATGGTGGACGGGCACTATTGGCAACCGGACCGGCATGTTTCCATCGAACTATGTACAAAAGGCCGATGTGGGCACAGCTGCAGCTGTCAATTCCGTAGTGGCTGCAGTGGAACCTGAACCCGTCGAACAGGTAAGCCCATATCAGAATCGAATAAATCACAAAATGCAGACAAATCTACAATGCAATTGTATAAAGTTACGCACAATTCGTGTTTAACCATCATGTGCTCATCTACTAATCCAATGCTTTTCATTTACTAAACCCCCAATATCATCAACACACATCACGCTGCTCGCTCGTCCAGGAGGTCACACACAATGGCATTAGTGCTTCATACGCTGCTCAGCCAGAACCGGTAGAAGCTAAGCAGTCACAGGCTCAGCCGGTCGAGTTGGAGGAGTCGCACACAAACGAAGATCTCGACACTGAAGTATCGCAGATAAACACACAATCCAAATCACAGAGCGAACCGGCCGAAAGCTACAGCCGGCCCATGTCACGTACTTCTTCCATGACACCCGTAAATAGTTGACCTACATGCGCCCTATATTTCTAAATCCATAAATCATTACTAATAGATATTTTGTTGATTACTTTGCAGGGCATGCGCGCCAAACGTTCGGAGATAGCACAAGTCATAGCACCATACGAGGCCACCAGCAGCGAGCAGCTGTCGCTGACACGTGGCCAGCTGATCATGATACGCAAGAAGACCGACTCTGGCTGGTGGGAGGGTGAGCTGCAGGCCAAGGGCAGGAGGCGTCAAATCGGTTGGTTCCCGGCCACCTACGTGAAGGTGCTGCAGGGCGGACGCAACAGTGGTCGTAATACGCCCGTATCAGGCAGTCGCATTGAAATGACCGAACAGATTTTGGGTTAGCTATGAAATTTATTTGACAATTGAACACGATTTTAAGTTATATTTTCTTCTTCACATACAGACAAGGTGATTGCTCTATATCCGTACAAAGCACAAAACGATGACGAGCTGTCGTTCGATAAGGACGACATCATCAGTGTGCTGGGCCGCGATGAGCCGGAATGGTGGCGCGGCGAGCTGAATGGCCTGTCTGGCCTGTTCCCCAGCAACTATGTGGGACCGTTTGTTACGTCCGGTAAGCCAGGGAAAGTGAATGGCACTAAGGCCAAGTGAATCTCCACGACAAACGCCAACCTCAACAGCCACAACCATGACAATGCTTTACAAGTAGTCACACTCTCCTCATACACGCGCTCTCTTCTCTTCCACACACTCACATTCCACTTTATTTTGTGTTCTTGAAGCTAAAAATTCTACTTTAATTTCTGCATCGATATCAATAAGTAAAGCCAATTTTGTTCTCGCCACGCCTAACATCTCGGAAGCTAGTTATCTAATGATTTTTATTTCAAATTTGTTGCAATATTTACGCTCAAGTATGATTTATCTATATATTGTATATTGTTAATTGTTATTATTTAGTTGTTTAGCAATTATTTAATTTTAAGTTAAATGCCCAATCCAAACGCGTTTGTATCCTTGTTAGCCAATCTCTAGCTTTAATTGATATTAATTTGCATTTACATGCATGCACGTACTATATACAAAAACATTTACAATACGTACATTTTGTGTATTTAGTCCATTGATTATATTTTGTATTTATTTTGTATAATTTTTTGTACTTTTACCTGCTATTATTTATACAATGATACAATTATGTTTAATCTGTATATAAAACGAAAATCAAAAATCAAAAATCTAATTGAATGTTATTTGAATTTTTAAACTTTTTGCTGCTACGCACAGGAAACGTATAACGAGTCATCGGATTCGGTCTTTAAACGGCGCTAGGAGTACGCCGCACACAACAACAACAACTACAAAAAAAAAAAAAAAAAAAAAAAAAACAATAAAACCAGGTCATCATGGGCCTATATATTAAGTTCATCTAAAAATTAACCAGTATCTAGTCGAAATTTAGCGAGAAATTTTGGTTTGTTTCTTCATTTTGTTCAGACCTTTCAAAGACGTCTTATATTATTACACATACCATCCTAATTGTACCAAGAAATTTAATAAGTATTCAAAAATATTGAAGTTGTTTAAAAGTTAAGGTTCGCTCTATCATATTTCCTGAAACGTTTAGGCAGTTATCATCTTCGGCTTTATAGTTTTAGAAATATGAAACATTTAATTTGTCTTTATTTATTTATTTATTTATTTTTTTTTGGTTTTTTGGAAGGACTCCAAAGATCTTGTTTGTCATAAAATCAAATGTGCAACTTAAAAGAAATCTCATAGATGTAATCAATCAAATTAATATAAAGAATACAAATCGCAATCGAAATCAAGTTAAATACAAACATATTTAATACATACATATACTATGCATATAGAATGAGATAAAGAAGATAAACGTAATTATATCAAAGAAATTATTACAATTTTGTTGTATTAGATGTGTTTCACTCAATGCATACATACTATAAAATGTTTTTTCAACCAATTAAAAAATAAATAAATGGAAGATACATATATATATATATATATATATACTAACTACCTATGAAAATACATACATATATAAAGATGGTTTTCTGTGTTTTCCAATAATATGCGCATGTATTTGTATATAACATATATTTAATATTAATTGTTATCTAAATACTAAGCATAAAGACCATTCACAATTATATATAATGCATATATATATATATATACATTAAACTATATACAAATTGGCATGAAGGAGAGGGCTTAAAAGCACACATACAACATCAGTATTGGTAATACGTAAAACATCTTCAATTGCTTAACAATACATTTATATATATACATATATATGTTTTTCGTTTATAGACCTGATTTAATTGTTTAATACTTTAAGCGCTTACTTCAACTGCCATATTTAAATTAGTTTTGCAAGCAGCATTTAAAGCGGGATTAAAAGTTGATTAGAATACTGTAAAAACAAAAACAAATACAAAAGAAAAGAAAAGATATTATTGTATAAATCTTGTGTGTAGAACGTTATACGATTTCGATAGCAGTTAACTATATATAAACATGCTATACTCTAGTACAATATATATATATACACACATATATATGTAGCTATATTATGATCTGTTCTGTTATGCTGTGCATCAGTTCTATGCTAGTTATGGTTAAATATATAAATATACTTGAATATTGTATTAATGCTATATCTACAATGGAACCACTCACACTCTCGATTGCCTTTCAAAACGATATCCACTACATAAATTGATGAAACCTTATTCGTAACTTGTTATTGCATACAACAAACTATACATAATATGCATCTACATATATAGGACCTATAGCTATATAAACAAAACAAAAAAAAAAAAAAAAAGATCCAAAACAATTTACATAAAAAATATGAAAACTTTGCCTAAAACTTGCCTCTTAAAAGATGTTTTGTTATTTATTATTATTATTAATTTTGTTTTTGTTTTTTTTGGCTTTGGCAAGTGATTAGCTAAAACTTAAAGAGCATATTGACATATGTATGTATGTAGCTAATGTTGGATTGATTATGAAATTTTGGAACAAAATATGATATATATATATTGAGCAAATGCTACAAATTTCTTTAGCAAAATGTTAAATAGCTGAAAAAAAGAATAAATAAATGAAAACTATTTATGTTTACCTTAAGTATGGAATGCACACTTCTTATAGAGCCAAAATACACTCACACAACAAACACACACACACACACTTGCATACTTATAATGCTCATATACATGTATTTGTTTTTAGTCGTTAAAGCGTTCATGAATTTAACTAAAGATTAAATGAAATATTATTAAACTAAAAAAAAAACAACAACAATTAAATATATAAATAAATAGCAAATATTTATATATGTATGTACGCATTAGCTAGCACACATACACTGTCACATACAAATACACATACAGTTACAGTAAAGTGAAATGATGACCATCGATATACATATTTACCTACATACACACTATACATCTGCATGAATGCATCCAAATGGGCAAATGAATCATTCATTATAAAAAGCTGTACACTTTTTTTCTGTACAGCTTAAATGGGTGGCAGTATATGTTGTACAACTTGTCTGAATCGACAGCTTGCAGTCTCACTCACTCCCATGCTGTACAGCACCTTATGAGTACACTAAAACTACTGTACAGCGTTTTTTACTGCACACTATTTTGGTGTGCAGTAAACTCACTGTACACTGAGTTGTTACTGATGACGCTTCATACAAAATTTCTTCAATAAAATTTCAAACACATTTTATAAATTTATTTCATATTTATAAATTTATTTCTGAAAATGACTCACTATATAATAAGTTAATGTTTGAGTGCAAAAACATTATTTTATTTACTAAGCCGTCCGTTGTTGCAACTTTGCAACGTTTACAATTAATTAAATTTTTAGCAACCGAAAAGGCTCTTTCGGATGCTACACTACTTGCTGGATTGGGTATTATTATTATGTGTAGGCTGTGCATAGTCAGCGAAGACAGCATCTATTTCGTTGTTGTTTGGAAACATATATATTGGTTCGGAGTTGTATTTTATATGAATATCTATCATAATTTCTTCAAGTCGTTAATAATATTTAATACATATTTATTTATATATATTTGTATATTTATATTTATTATTTATATACATATTTATGTTTATCATAAGAGTCGCTTGAGTAATAGGGTGATAGCTTGCACAGCTGTTAGGCATGACAGAAATGCTGTTCTCATAATTGTAAATGGTGTACAACGTGTAGAAACGAGACAAAAATTGTCCTCACTTACGAAGTGTACTACATTTTACTGTTCTCACTCTAGTTGAGAACAGTTGAAATGCTGTTCTCGATTCTTCTGCACACTAGAAAATACTGTACAGTAATGAAATGGGTGCAGTATTTTGAGAACACTTTACTACTGTACAGTACTATGCTGCAAGAAATGAATGTATTCTTGCAGACCTGTAATACACACATACATACATATGCATACATATGTATATATATATATATATATATATATATATATATATATATATATATACACAATACAAATAATGTACGCTATGCACATGGAACTTGAACTTCTTATGTAGAAGTCCTGTTTATCGGTTAGATCTACAGACAGATACAAACATACATAAATACATACTACACACAAATATATATATATATATATACATACATATATATAGAAAGAGTTCTTCAAGAAATGCAAATATTAAAATGAGAAAATACCATTAAACATATTAAACTATATCAGTTTCAAAAAGAAATAAAATTATGAAATTAAAAAAAAAAAAAAAAAAAAAATTTAACACATATTTGGTGAAATAAATGTATAAACGAAATTTCAAACAAAAAATAAAAGCTTTGATGTTTGTGTAGTTATTTGGTTATTCCAGAGATTTATTTATAAGTTATATCAAGTGAAATAATATGCACTCCAAATAGATCTCTGGTAAAACTATTTTTTTTTTTATTATTTTAGTTTTTTTGTTTTTAAATATCATTTATTGTATCTTTTGATTTTCAATTCTCTAGATATTCGTCTTATGTACTTACACAGTGTTCAAAACTAATATTCAAAGCGCGCCAACTGCAACTTCAACCGCAACATCTTCTGCCTCAACCTTAATCGGTGTTGCCACCACAGCTTCAACCGCAACGGAAGCCAATCAAATGGCGGTGCGTCCTCTGCAGGGACTCTGGCAACACTGGCGTTGCCCGACCGAGCCTGTGCCCAATGCTGCCATACCAGACGAACGGTTGCGCGGTAAAATCAAATCGGTGCACATAACGAAGCGCAGAGATGGTCAATTGATGGGCTGTGCTTACGTCACTTTTGAATGCAATAAGACGACAGCGCGGGCAATGATGGAGGACAAGAACAATCGTCTAGTGGGCCGTGATGTCATCATGGACTGGCAGATGCCCAAGAAGCCCAATTACACACAGTGGCGCTGCTGGTGCTGATCTACATTCTATATATGCATACGTGTTGATGTATATATTTATATGGGTATATTTATATTTGCATTTGAAATGATTTGTAATTTGCATTTTTTTTTTTTTTTGATTTTTTGTTTGATTTTTATTTTTAGTAAAATTCTCTTATACAATATTTAAAATCAGTTTAACAGTTTACAAGTTTTTTTTTTATTATTTATTATTATTATTTTTGCTGTATTTAATTTCCATTTTGGGTTTGTGTTTTGCTAAATAATTAGGTGAGTTTTATTTTACTTATTTTCCTTTTTTTGCTATATTTTGTAATATGCACAACTTAAGGCCTACAGTATGAAAACTTGCAAACTATTTTCAAATTTTATTCAATTTATTTGGATTAGTTAATGCTCTCAATGAATTTATTTGATGAGCTGCCGTTTAATTATATAAAGTCCTCCATTTCATTTACATATTCTTTATATTTATGTATATAGAAAACGCGCTCATAAGTAACACAGCTCTGATTTTATTTCATTCAAGTATTTTATTTCATAATTGTTTCTTTTTCTTTTCTTTTAAGTGAAATGACAATTCACAAGAAACACTAAAATTTCTTGCATCTGTTTATTGTCTTTCGTTTAAATAATAAAATATATTTTAGTCAACCAAAGAAAGTTTCTTTATTTTAATAGTAATTTTATATCCAATCTCAACTGAAATTTCGGTAAATTGTATTTTATTTTATTCAGCTCATATGTGCATATTTAGAAGGCAATTTCTTGGATATACTTAGACAGAGAATCACTCAGGACACAAATCTAGTAAACAATTATCGGCTAAGCGCGTTGCAAGTGAAATTGTAAGTTTTGAAATCAGCAAATTGATGGTAGAAATGGATTCTGTTCTGTTATTAAGTGTTGTTCACATCATTTTCCATATCTTGTTGGGTTTTTACTTCGTTCTAGTCATACAGTAAAAATTCATGCATACTTCTTATACGATAAGATTTACTCTTGGCCAGCCTCGAGCGGCCCTCTCGTGCTAAACTTTCACATTATTCATTTTGTGGCTCGTAAATGTTTACAAAAATAATTTATAAATTACACAACTCTTGCTAAATAGCTATGAACTAGTTAGTTAGTATTTATGTAATATACTAATTTAGTTTCACTTATGAATACGTTTTTATTTATTTAATTATGTTTTTTATTTATTCTGCAAAGTGACTTTTCATGGCAAAAATTTGCGGCTTACTTTTTACATGCTTGAATAATGGATAATTTAATTAGTAATTAGTTAGAAAGTATGACTAAAATTGAACTAAACACTGTAGCTATACCGGTTAGCAACACAGTTCAAATTACGCTCATATCCATATATATCTGTTATATATTTAAATTTATCTAAACTAAAAGCAAAAACAATGTTAGGACTTAATCTGAACTTTGGCTAAACTGTTAATGATAACACAATTGTTTCTGGAACACATTTGCATTAGGCTTGTTTAAATACAATGAAATACAATAGAATATGAATGTATACATATATATATTTTTAAATAGTTAATTTTCTGAAATTCAGGAATCCAATAATTCAATGAAGCAATCAAATTTGTGTGTTGGACTAAGTAGTTAATATACCCCTGCAGAGAGAGTTCTAGATCTATCGAGAATATAAGATTTGATCTCTTTATATACTGAATCTGAATACCATATTTTGGAGCAGCTCAAAAATTATTGATACTCTTATTTAAATTTGAAATTTAAATTCTTATCTTTGTATATCAATAATTTATATAGTTGCTTGAAAATCCTCTCTGCAAGAGCAATTAATCTTCGGCAAGCCGTCGATAGCTGATCTCTCTTGGTATATACAGATTTTTAGTTATTTAGTTTAAACGTGATGTAAAGCTTTTTTTCTTATTTTTTTCAATTTTTAGCCAAAATGTTTGTATATATAGAACGAACTATATATAACTATGTAGGGGGGTTAATCGTTGCTGATCTCAGTAGAACATTTCGTATTGGAAAAGACTGGATCTGGACCGGGCACGAGCTGGAACAACTGCATCTGCGCTGCTCGACACTCAAATGATGCTTTCATCGTTGTTGCGCGTCAGGCGAATGCTTGTGGTGGTGGTGGTGGTGGGACCACCGCCAGCTGCTCCACCACTCGATGGTCCGCCGCGTCTGCCCAGCTCGTGTAGGCGTGGCGTAAGTGGAGTTGTGAATGTGGTGACCACAATATTCTCATCATCATACAAATCGAAATCCTCGCCTTCGTCATCATCCTCGTCCTCGGAGTCGCTGTCCGTGTCCTCGTAGTCCAGCAGCGCGGTGGTCACCTGATTCTTGCAGCCCGGCACGCCCACAGCAGTACCGCCCACCGCACCAGCGTTCATGTGTCGGATCTGGGCACGTGGCGTCGATGCCAAACGGGGCAGCAATGGTTCGCGTCCCGTATGCATTAATCTTTCACACGCCGCGGAGGCGGAGACGGAGGCGCCGGTATTAGTAAGCGGCATCGCGTCCCAATCATCCCCATCTGCGGGCTCGCAGAGCGACTTGGAGTGGCCGTGCTGATAGGTGGATTCCTCGGGTATTGTATCACTGTGATTGTGTTGTTGTTGTGTGCGGTTGGGCAATGGATGTGAAGAGAGAGTCGAGAGAAAGTAAATGTCAATTTCGGGTTCAATTTTGATTGAGATGTGGCGACATATGAGCATTGGTTACAATGAGTCTAAAAACAACTAATTATAATTGGGGGCCTCTACCGATAGATAACTAAGAAACGTATCGAATATTAATTACTCAAAAACGTTAACAATTAGTTTAGTTACAATTTGTTTATATTATTATATTAATTACTACAAAGCCAAAGAAATTGAATAATTTATAAAGCAAAGAATTAAGCGAAAAGAGTTCTAGTCGAAAGTATCCGACTTGGAAATGCCCTGAATCCAGTGATGAATATCATTGTTATTATTATTATTTAATTATGTCATTCTATTTTCATAACATCATGATTGTAATTATTATTGTCTTGGCATCCACCCAACTGAGCGTTCAGAGTATGCTGCCATCTTTCAGAAGGATGGTAACATAGAATCCTGTAGAGTAATATTTTTGATTGACCACGGACTACGAAAATAAAATAAAATTAAAATGAATTATTCGGAATCTATTGCGTTTTGGCTGACAGACCTCAGTCTAGTTAAAATATTGCCTCATTAACATTGTTAGCAACATTTATAGAAAAGTGGGTTTATGGTGTTCAAAGAAATAAATATATTATAGAATAGTTCATAGTAAACAATAAGAAGCGTAAGCAGAAAGAGAGAAACTTCAAGGTAAATATAAAGAGTGATTAAAAAACATGTAAAAGCTAATGTATAATATGAGGGATTTATTAATTTAGATGGATATATAGATGTAAGCACAATAAAACAACTTTTCAAACAACTGCCAGCAGTTTGTTGGGCTCTCTTCAAAGTAAGAATGATTTATGTTTGAGAATGTTTAATATTAGTATTATTTAATTGCAGAGAGATCTCAATATAACTGATTGAACTGAAATTTTGTTTATGTTAAAAGAGTTTCTATAAATTTTCTTCTAATTGAGTGTAATATTTAATTGAATAACAATCCGAAGTCAGCCGAATGATACGAAAACCGTTTGCCTAACAAAAACAAAAGTTGTTACATATTTTATATGAAGACTTCATTGTAGTCATCTATAAGTTTAGATCCATAGATCATCTATTTAGTTTATCATTATGATATATGCATGTTTCTTCTGGAATAATGTCTTTACTGTAAATTTTAATAAACAGCTAAATATTGCTGAAGTAAATTATTAATCAAACGAGTTCCCTCTACATATATAACATATATTTAATAGTTCCATATATATCAACTCTTACAAACAAAAGCCAGTCAATCAGTTACAGGAGTACCTCTAATATAACACATATAACAGTAATACTTGTTGGGGTTGGTTAGCACAGTGGTTAACTGTTTGGTAATCATATAAAGCAAGCCAAAATACTTACACATATTTATGAATCATATATTTGATATATATATTTATGAGCCAAAAGCCAATAAATACTAGACTTTTACAACAGCTCGACTACTATTTGGGTATATTGTGTATATAATTTGTATTTGGAAATTATTTATATATGTGTGTGTTGTGTTGTGGTGTTTACTAAGTGTGATAGAAGCGTTTGGCTGTGGCATAGACAGCTGCTATACGGACTCAATTGAAACGGCGCTAAAAATATAATTCAAAATTATAAACAAAAAAAGTTGAAAGCAATAAAGCAAAATTTTTGGATAATAGCAGCAAATTGTGCAATTGGTTTTAGTAAGATGTTAACTACATGTTAAATTACAGGATTAATTTTAAGAATTAACAGTGCGGTTAGTCGAAAACAGAAAAGTTTTAAATAAATTATATATGTACAAAAAAAACTATAGAAAATCGAGTTAGTTGGAATAGTTAAACGAAATCTATTTGGTTCCTGCCTAGGCATACGGACAACTGATACAATTATGGAACCCAGTTCTATATAGCATACTTGATGAGTGTGATATGAAGTAATGCCAATTGCCAGATCGATTGAAAGTTGAGTCAAATTAGATCTAGATATATCAGTTATATATGTGTGTATATATAGTTATAGACTACGCGAATTTTGATTTGCGCTGACTGAATGAGATATGCGTGGACTGATCTCTATACAAATCATATATATATATGTTATATTGTGTTAGTTTTTTTTTTTTGTCTGGTTTACGATATACGATTAGTTGAAATTCGACATTGGCCGGCTTTAGTTGCATTGCATTTTAATTGCCCTTTGGTGGTATTATTTTTGGGCACTCGGATTACTTTGAATAGTATGTAGCACCGCTGCTCTCCGATGTGGGTGAGCTGTAGTTGGTTGTTGACGAGTTGCTCGGGGAATTATAATTTCCGGCTGTTTGATTTGCTGAATTGCTATTGCTGACTGTGGCTGTTGTTGTTGTAGTTGTTGTTGGAGTTGTTGTTATTATTATTGGTTTGATATTACTATCTGTTGTTGTTGTTGTTGTGGCTGTTGTTCTTGTTGCTGTTGTGTTTTCTAGTAAATTATTAGCTCCAGGACTACAGAGCAAAATTCTACTGGGTCTGCGTCCAGTTGCAATAAGTCTGCAAAATCGTTGCCAAGTCGCGCATTTAGCGTTTGTTTTTTTTTTTTTTTCGAAATCAAATTGAGAACACACAGAATATTAAAGTGTTACCAAAAGAAATCATGGATAATTTAATTGTTTCGCATAAGAAAGAAAATGTGTATATATTCGAAATGCACAAAACAATCAGCCAAATGACGTGTTCAAAATCAAAAGCAAATTTGAGCGAACGAACAAATCTTTAATCAGATTTTTTTTTTTATATTATTAAAATTTTAAAAGAGCTTCGCTGCTTACTTAGATAAAGTAATAAGATTTTGTTTTAGTTTTTATATATTTAACACCAATATTTTTTTTTTTTTTGCATGCTTAGCTTACAAACAATTTTATAGCTTTTGTTAGTTAAATAAATGAATACAAATGTAGAAAAATATATAAATGATATAAACGATATGGGGCACTATTATTAAATTTTGATTTCGAATAGCTTAACCTTTAAGCAAGATAATGTCTTTAGTTAGGTCTGCTTTTTATATAGCTTTTAGAGTTTATGCGAATTGGGGAGGGAGCTATTGATTGGCATTCAAAAAAATTGTATTCTAAGTATTTTGCCCCTGAATTATGAAGTTTGTTTATGTAAGCTATTAACATTTCTATGAAAAACGAAAAACAAGCACAGAAACGACCAATAACACCCACATGCACATTCAAGCTATATAAAGGCAAAGCAAAACACACACACATACATATATGTACACACTGCGCGCGTGTGTGTGTGTGTGTGCGTGTGGACAACAGAGTTTGGCAGAGTGCCGCAGGTGTGACAACGACTTACCCGCTAAGCTCCAGCATGGAGCCACGTCGAACGTTCCGGCGATGACTGGCCGTGACCGGAAAGGGTCCGGTGTGACCGTCCGGCCCAACCATGTGTGCGCCCAACGTGCTCGACGAGATGGACTGTGAACGATTGTCCAGCCGTGGATTATGCATAGACGTCGAAGCTATGGGATTGATGGCGTTGGCCGTGGGCACTGCCATTAAATCCTGGCTGGCAGTGGCACCATCCACCGCACCGCTGCTGTTGCTGCCAAGGCCCAGGCTGCCGGCCTTCGAGCTGGAACTTTCGCGACGGAACAGACCTATGACGGACTTAGGCTGTTTAGGTTTGTTTATACCACCTACGTTGGCGTGAGTCAGGAGCGAGCACAGTTGGTTGCGGGCAACATCGAAATGTACACGGTATCGAGAGATAGAGAAAGAGACAGAGTGTGTGTGTGTGTCGGTGTCGGTGTATGTGGGCGTGGGCAACAGTTACCAAAGGATAAACAATGCGGCAAAGAGAAGAAAACACAAAGTTCAGGAAATTAAAGAAAATAAAATTATATAAAAAAAACTGCATGTGATTGACGATCAATTAGAATTTTTTTGTTGGTTTTGTTTCGTTTTGTCTCGAGTTCAAAGCTTTGGTGCACTTAAGAAACACAAGAGAAAACCATATAGAGTACTAATTATACATATTTAGTTATATACACATGTAACTTCAGTTATTTACATATGTTTATTTTCTTTCATAGAGGTTTGTTTTTAAGCCAATTTACATTTTTAATTTGAATAGCAGAAATAGTATAAATCGTAACGGAAACGGAAACGGAATTTGTACATTCAGTGTTGGAAAACTGCCCGTTCCCGTCCATACTTGGAGCTGGACTGGTTGTTATCTCGTCAGCAGCTCGATTAACTATTTATCTTACCTAGAAAGGTGGCACTGGGCGAATTGTATGCCAAATACTCCTTGTTTGAGGCCCAGGCGGGAAATTCATTTTGCTGCACTGCGTCCGTGCACTCATCGCCCTGGCGCTTCCACGGCAGCTGAGACTCTGTGGCTGTGGGTGTGGCCACGCGCCGTTCGCCATCCGAGTCGCGCGATAAATTGCGATCCTCTTCGGGTATTGGATGCTCTGCCACTGTGGGATAGAAATTTTATGATAATTATTCAGTAGGTTTTTAATTAGTTTGACTGTTTTGTGGCATGCATCGCGCGCTCAGCTTTGCTAGTTCGCTTAAGCTCAATCATCGATAACTACTAAATATCAGGAGAGGAGGGTATGAACAAAGTGCGCTCAACTAAAATGCAAAACAATTCCGTTAGAATCAGCATACATAGCTCAAAGCGAATCGAATCGAGATGGCAAAGATGTGAAGCGCGAACCAGCGAATAACCCATTCAGCGGCTTAGGTGATATCGGAACTGGTGCTAGCTGAACATGTTGTAAAGAGCAGCTTCATAGACTCAGGGCTGGATTGCAACTTTGATGAATTACTAACAGTTCGTATGGTTTTATTTCCCATAACAATAGCACAAATTTTAATATAAATAAGGTTTTATTGTAAATGCTCAATAAAAGAAATATTTTATATAATTAAGAATATACAAAAGAATTTTAAAGAGCTTAATTAATAATATATGACATCTTCGATTCGATTCCACTTGATTCGTCTTTTTTGTATGAAACGAATAATAATAAAAATATTCTGAGAATAACCAATAACTTAAACATATCTGTTGTGTATACGGGTCTTTAAACTTAGGAGGTTGTATACGGTTCTGGGAGGGCAACAACAAATAACTTTGTCATGCACAAAAATGCCATGCAGCTTTTGCTGTTTGGTTCGCTTCAAAATGCTTGAAATATTTCAAAGTTTTTTTTTGTGATTTTAATTTCAATTGATTTGCGTAACATTATGGGTTTCTACATGTAAGTATTGAATTTCGGCATTGCTTTTTCAGATGATCGCCTATGGTAATTATAATTAGTTATGTATTTATGGATCTACAAGAACTACGAGCTGTATTGCAGAAGTGTTTCGTTTTTTTTTTTTTTTTTTTAAATCAAGCAATTCAGCGAGAGTTTTTAGGTACATTGATATATATAACAATCAGTCGTTTCACAGACATCGATGACAACTATTAAAGACGGTTAAAATACATAGAAGAAGAAGTACAGAATTCATAGGCCCAGTTGTATTATGTTCCGATTAAAAGAATATGCCAGCTGATCTAGCTGTTAAGTTTTAACAGGTAGTTAAGCTTAAACTGCATTTTTGCGCTATTATAATTTTATGTTGCCAATTCAGAAAATTATAAGAATTTTTATAATATTTAATAGGAACTAAATAAAATGGGCCTCAATAAAAATCCGTTAGAAACTAAAATGAAAAAAAAAAATATAAATGGAAAAGTTAACTAAATTAAACTCGGTATAGCTTAACTAGCGGCTTTAAATGCTTTAGCACAATTTACGTTTGTACATTCAATTTCTATAAAGATTATGAGATAGATAAACGTTTTTATGACTTTGCTTATTCAAAGAATTTTGGTTTATCCTAGGTCAATTTGTATGAACGAAGAATGTATGGAGATGAGCTGCTTCAAAAAAAAGAGAGAAGCGCAGAAAAAAGATAAGTTTCAACGCCAGTTGTAAAATGAGCTGCCTGATATTTTACATATATCAACAGTAAAGATTTTGTAAGAAATAAATAATATAATTTTAAGCTTTCATCAAAGATAATTTTGAGCTTATTCATTACGCTTCTCTCAACAGTAAATTCTGACCAACTTGAATAAGAAAACTTTGACAAGGAATATTTAAATATTTGTTTGGAATATTTACAAGAAGAGAAATACTGGCAATATTTTGTATAAATATTCTCCTATAGAATTGATATGAGGATCTTGAGAGATATTTGTGTGTGTCAAGCCTAAGCGGATGATCTACTGATGTGTGTGTATATTAGAGGTGTATGCATAATGGAAGATATGGAATGTCTCTATATATGTATGTGATTGAATATACATATTTCGTATAGACAAAGATTCTTTTTCAGATAATTATAGATATTTTTTTGTGATTTTTGTTGTTGTTTGTTTTTTCTTGTTGATCATGTTTACCAATGCTCTGGTATGAACGATCCCGTCGCCAGGGCAGGATCAGTTCAGCCGCTGTAGGTCCAACTGGTGGATCGGGCGAGTCTAGTTCTGGCTGAGGACCGTCCTCAAGTTTGGGCGCATAATGCTGAACGATGCGCGCTTTAGATGCATCAAAACCAGGCAGGTTTTGTATATGTGCTATCAGAGAGTTATTATTGGCGCGATCCGAGTCAGCTAATATACGGACATATACGAATATATCGAGCAACATATTGGTATGTCAAATCAAATGAAATTGGATAGGCATAAAATAGGGATAAAAAAAATATATATAGAAATATTGTCGTTATAGCTTTTTGGTTTTTATTTAAGTACTAGCCAAGGATAACGCGTTTAAGGGCGCTTTTATATGGTCAAAATTAAAATATAAAAAAAAAGTCTAGCAAAAGCTTTGGCTCCAGAGTTGATTTGTTATCATTTGGGTTGGTTTTGGTGTGATTAAGGTGTGAGAAAATATTCAAATTAAACCATTTTTCATCTAGATTTTAACAGCAAAACAACTTTGGCTACTTGGTATAGTAAATAACTAAATTTGGCTACATATTAAATGGTACAAAATATTCATAGCCTTCCGAAACTATATTTACTGTACTTTAAGTTGTTGTGTCGGACAGTGTAATATCATAAAGTAGATCAAGTCTGGCTTAAGGCTCATTTCGTTAGAGGATCAAATGAAATACTTGATGGCATTTTTGTGTAGTCAATTGTTCAGATTGAAAACGTAAAACCAAAAAAGAATAAAGAAGGAAGAGCGCAAATCGGTTATAGCTATATAACCACCGATCGTGCGCTCAGCATTGAGATTGCTAGAGGTTCAACCGATAAATGAGAAACATTGAAATCATAACTCTTATAAGGCAATGCAATGGCCCCGCCACCAATAACCCTATATGGCATATCGCTTACATATATTAGTTGAGGATTAATAACATAGATGTGGAACATATAGAGCCAAATGGAACTTACGTGATGATTTTGCTGTAAATGTTAGACCATCGTCCCAATCGTCGCTTGGTCCAATGACATTGATCTCATTCGGATTCTGTTGGCAATCCTCGGCTGTTTCATTAAGCACATCGTTAATATAGTCTTTAGAGGATATCATAATAGCACAATATTATATATATCATTGATGGAGTTGTTAAATACAAAATGGGTTTGTTGTTGGTGAGTGCGTATTGTCAGTGTTGTTAAATGTGCAAAACAAATGTTTTATCAGTTTTTTTTTTTTTTTTTTGAATTTCAACCAATTGTTTTTTGTTTTGGTAGGCATCGGAAGGGATAGCGTGTGTCGTAGGAGGAAGATAAAAGAAAGAATTTTGGGTATTTAGAATTAGTAACCAATTGTTTTTGAAATGAATTTGGTAAAGAAATATTAGTAACAAAATGTGTGGGACTATAGACTCGTAAAATTGATTATAGGAAAAGTTTAGTAAAAATTTGAATATGTAAACAAATATTTTACGAGCCCCAGACATGCTTATAAGAAATGCATAAGAAACTTAAATATAATGAAGTGCGGGTTATGTGTTGTTAGACTTGGATATATTGTATTGACGTTGATCAAATAAATATAAAAAAATAGAAATGAACTCTACTTAAATGCTCAGATTACATCTGGAACAGCTATAGTCTAGATAAACAAAAGAAAAATTTCAATTTTGTATATAGCTCTCTACAGATGCTACTACAGATTGGAGGAATTAGTTTGTTTTGATTTTAAAAATATTTAATTTCTGTATTCAATTAGCGGCATTTACCTATGTCTAATCTACGATATTTGTTAAGTGAATTGTGAGTATGTCTTTTTCTGTAAAATTTTTTGCGTGAATGGTTTGAACTCGGATTCGTATTCGTACCATTGGAGAGCTGTTTCGTGGTGCCGTTCTGTTGAAAATCATGGAAGGAGACATGATTCTGTTTAACATTCTCTTTGGTCTCCTGCAAAAATCAATATATATTTAGATCTAATTTTCAACTTCAGATTAGGGATATTCCCTTACCTTATTGCTGGCGCCACGTTTGCTGCGCTTGTGATGTTTCCGATCGTTGAACATGCGACGGAAATTCATTTGCATTTTATAATTGACCTAAAATTATATATATAGATAGAAATAATATATGTTATATTTGCATGCATGACACTCCTAAATAGGTGCTCTCAGAGATTTGTCAAAGTGTTTTCATGAACTCACCTGTGTGGACAAATCTCTGTCATCTACTGCGTGTCGGCTATAACTAAGACGACGGTGCTGTAAGGAATATGACGAAAGCACATTTAATGCAAGATCAGACATATACGAACATTTAGTGTTCTTGGGTGATATATATATATAGATATCAATCGTTAAAAGGATTAACTAGCATTGAGACAATGCTTAACATTTATTTCACAAATAAAGAAAAGTCGATTAAATTTAATTTCTGAGAACTAGCAAAAACAACAATTCATTATGGTGTAAAGAGTCGCATAACATTTATACAGATTATAATGAGATTATACAATCTGAATAATACATTTTTTATATATGTATATTTATATTTATATTATAGTGTTATCACAGACGGTGCATTTGGGCACAGCAATTGAGGGTTAACTTCGGATCAACCGAAGCATTAATACTCTTTCCAATAATACATTTTTAGTTGATGCACGTAAGGGTTGAAGAACATTAAATTTTGATTGATTTTTATTTTTATTTATTAATTTATTTATTTAAAAGTGAAAACCTTTGCTTAGCTAGATCCGATAGTTAGGCTTTATATATATTATTCTAAATAAATCAGACCTTGAATATATTCATTAGATTGAGCTAAAACGAGCTTATATTTTGAAAAGAGTATGCGAATATTATAAGGAGGATATAAATTGAAACACAACATTTATGATTATATATGAATATATATATATATATTTGCTTGTTGCTAAACAGTGAGGGTTATAAGTATCTTGCAAAGACAGAAGAATAAAAATATTGTTTTCTTAAGTGAACAACGCAATCCACAACAAAATAAAATATGTGTGCCTTTCAATAAACTGAAAAAAGGGTTTCAATAGGGTGTCCAATTAAATTTTTTGTTAAGATTTTCAATAAAAAACAAATGTTTTTCTTTACGAAATTCGATATCCTAAGATCTAAATAATTTTATAAAATATGTAAAGATTTTTTGGCTAATGTTTTCAATTTTTTTTTTTTTTTTCTATTCTAAACTATTAAAAATCTATTTAAATTATTAACAAGAATATATTTTAAGATTCTTCAAACTATTTTGTCTAGATTTTAGCTAAATCAATTTTATATATTAAATTTATGTCTATCTATATCTAACCATGTTTTTTTTTTAGCTTGTTCGATGTACAATGAATGTAAATGTTTTTATAAAATTAAAGTAATATTGGAAATAAAAAGTATATCAGAGTTTTCAGCTTTACCAAATTGGATTTAAGTATACATATATATATGTGAGAATTATTATTAGCCATTTAGAGAAAACTTGATTATGAATACGATTATTTAAAGACGTTTTTTGTATTTTGTTTTTTTTCATATAGACACCAATTAAAATACATTAAGTTATTTACTAGAAACTGTTAGTTAATTAATTAGTATAATTAATATAATTAATTATATGCATTACAAAAACGTTTTGCGGTCATTAGTACAGACCCACAAAGAGTGTAACATATACAGAAAAAAATTTGTTTTTATTAAAATTAGTTATTAAAATTTGTTAAGTAAACGAAAAAAAACACAAAACTCTTAAATCAGTTTGAACCAATTTATTCGTACCATTTGTATGGAAGCCTTTCATTACGAAAATATTTGAATATTTTTGTACAGTTTCGTAAATAATTTTCAAAGCACACAAAAATTTGAAGTAGTTTTTGGATATAGATATTTTTTTGTTTTAGTTGAATACGTGACGTTGACGAGAAGTTGAAGTCGAAGTTGAGTTCGTAACAACGGGAAGAAATCAAACAAACGATTAATTACAAATATATCTAAATATATAGATATAATCAGCATATGTAAATAGAGAGTATGTGTGAGAGATAGAGAAATATAGATATATATATATTAAGAGACAGAGAGAGAGAGAGAGATAGAGAGAGAGAGAGAAGCGTGTCTCAAAACCAAATGCCCAAAAAGGAAACGAAGGTGAAAGCATAAAAATACAAATACGTCTACGAGGCGTCAAGTATTTTTGGTGAGATCGATTAGAATTGTGATATATATATCATATATTGGGTTAGTATTCAAAAACTTGGGCTGTGTGTGTGTGTGTCTATATGTGTGTGTGAAGATGCTATAAGGTATATATAGTAGTAGTCGATTAAACTGGTACTGCTATATCATAGAAAACCAAACCAAAATCGATTATTATGCTGAAATGCTGAGTTATTATATCATCTGTATACATACCCTTCGATAGGGCTTTAGTTCTTCGGCTAGCAAGTGATGTATCTTGGCATCAGTCAAATCCTTCTTCGACGGATTGTAGTCCAGTTCAGCCATATCCAGGTTGTGGGAGCACGAATTGTCCAGATTCGTTAAGCTGGGACTGAGCGAATCAAGAGATTAGAAAGCAGTCAAATAAAGTTCCTAAATATTTATGCACATATAACACTACCAAGTATTAACCAAAGATACAGATAAACGAATTTCAGATATGCAAAAGTAATATATAGAGAATAATCGTGTAATAGAGAGAGCAAGAAAGAGAGAGAAGTATTATTGTGTGTACAAATTAGGAGCCAATCGAATTGTTTGGTAAATATTGTGCTGATCATGCTAATAAATGACTACAAAAGTTTTGTTGTTTAATTTGTTGCATACATGCATTGTACTTCTATTGTTATCGTTATCGATTATTGTTTATCGATTATCCAAAATTCGTTTACCAGGTGGTGTATATGGTTGGCGGTGCCCACCTGCCACCAATATAATTATTGGTATAATTCCTAAACAGTGCACTCATCGATTCGGTACCGGTCATCTGGCCAATTGTTGAGGGATTACGACGCATCACCTCCATGGCATCGCGCATGGTCAGCTTGGAGTATGTTTCAATAATTTTCGGTTCAGCGCCCTGAAGAGAAACAGACAGAGAGTGGGAGAGAGAGAGAGAGAGAGATGATGAGAGTATGAGTAATTTTAGAGTACGGCTAGCATATACATATATAATATATTGTTTGATGTTCACCTTCAGATCTCTGATCAGCAGTGGGCGTATGAAGCGATTGTCGAAACGCTTGAACTTATCACGCACATTGTAGTTGCCTGTCTTGCCCACAATATCCTCAATGCCAGCCATCAAGTGGTCCATGAACTGAAGAAGTAAGCATTAGAATTGATGCAGGTTAACAAAATTTTGTCAGAGATTTGAACTAAAGTATGCTAAGTATTAATAAATTACTGTTTAGAATAAAATTGTTAACTAAATTGTTAAATATTTAACATGCATGTTTAACTTACACGTTCGTGTATGCGTTCGTTCATGGTGGGTTTACGTTTGTTGGCTCGCTTCACATTTAGTATCTTGACGAGCGGCTTTATGGTGATGCCTTGGAGAAACACCGTAAAGTAAATCACAGCTATGGTTGTGGTCACAAACATATTCTTATGCTTGACCACCTTCTCATCGACGAGCAGCACGAGAGCAAAGGCAACAGCGCCACGTAGACCGCCATACGACATGACGAACTGATCCACCCGCGACAATTTGTGCAGTCGAAAACGATTGGCAATGGCCGACAATATAATGACACCTGTACAGGTTGGTCAAATGATAATGCTTTAAAATATTTGACATTAAGAGGGGAACTAGAACACCCACCGATGACGCGAAATACGGAGCAGAAGGTAATGGTTAGCACCACAAACCATGTATTCCACACGTGCATATTATTGACAGTGGCCACGCCTAGGAACATAAAGATAATTGTCTCTGCCGAGCTGGATAACATTTTCAGCGCATATTTAACGGTCGTATGCGATTTTTGAGAGATATTCGATTCCACATAGTTCTTCATCGTAATGCCGCAGAAGGTAATGCTGCGAGAGAGAGATAGTGGGAGAGAAATGTGAAGATATTCGATTATAATAATGTTTAGAGGACATAGGCTTATATCATACTTACGCTAGAATACCGCTCATGTGAAAGATTTCCGCATTTAGATAAGCCAGATAGGCCATAACGAATATAAATATGGGTTCTATGACACGCACATGATCCGTAAAGCGTGTTACCAGACCGGTTAGGAAGCCCCAAATAATGCCTGTAAAGTAATCAAATTTATATCAAATATAAATTGAAAATCTATATAAAAATATATATATTTAAATTGAACTTTACATGAAAAGAACATCTTCTCCCGGGCACTCCCGACAAGAGAGACGTGTTCAATATTATTTCTTAATGTGTATCAATCTGATTATGCATTTCTAATGAACTACAGCTGATTGCATATGTCTTCATTCCACTCATATTTATAGCATATATTTTCTTTACTTTCAGTTCAGATGCAAATAAATAAATATATTTATATTAATTGGTTTTTGCGTCTTACCTATGGCAGTGCCTCCTAGAGCCACAACGAAAAAGGAGCCAACGCCGCTGGCAATGTCCTGTGCCATGATGTCCGGCAATCCAATTTCGTTATAGACTTCCATCATGTGGTACATGACAACCTGCAAGAACATATCAAACATATATAGTATAGCCAGCTACTAACAATCGGTAGTTGCATTTCGAAGACCCTTAAACGATGATTTGATGGGCTTGTAAAAGTTTCAGGCGAATCACCCAATAAAAGTATCTGTACTTACCGTAACGGCATCGTTTAGCAGGGACTCGCCGAAGACAACAATGTAGAGAATCTCGTTGACGTGTATTTCCTCGAAGACGGCAAGGACAGCAACCGGATCCACGGCGGAAATAAGCGAGGCAAACAGAAAGACATCCAATAGCTTGGGCGTCTCATCACCAAAGATGCCACACACGCCACACGCATAGAGCGAGCCACCTGCAATGCAAGGACGGGCATGAATCTCTACACTCAGTTATTGCTATTTTTGCAATTTATTGCACTGTCAGTTGCACGCGTCGCCACACTTAATTAAACTGAGTTCTCCTAACACAATTGAAATGGCAATACGTAGTATCTATATCGAGTTGTTGGTTTAAATTGCTATTAAAGTTACGAATAGCGTTGAGATGAGCTAATGCAAAGATTTTATATGGAACATAGCAGTAATTGCATGAATAGGAGTAATAGTTAAAGTTGTTAACATTAGATTCGTATTGATGATAGGGAAAGAGTTGCGGTAGTAGATAGTAAAAGCTGTCGCGACATGTCGTTGCAATCTTAGTTTAATAATAGTTGTAGAATCGTAGAGTAATAATAGTAGTATTCATAATTTAAGTTAAGAAGTTGCTTAGAAGTAACTGTAGTAGTAGTAGTATAGCTTTAGTAGTTATAATAGTAGTAGAGTCATAGTAGTAGTATAGTTACAGTATAAGTTGAATAGTTGTAGTAGTAGTAGTATAGTTATAGTAGTAGAAGTATAGT
The DNA here is from genome assembly GCA_030914345.1 of Drosophila koepferae. Taxonomy (NCBI): domain Eukaryota; kingdom Metazoa; phylum Arthropoda; class Insecta; order Diptera; family Drosophilidae; genus Drosophila; species Drosophila koepferae. The sequence goes on from JAUESR010000207.1 coordinate 4,012,710, forward strand.
TATAGTAGTAGAAATTTAGTTATAGGAGTATCATATTTATAGCAGTAGTAGAGTAGTAATATAGTAAATAGTAGTAGTAGCTGTATAGTTATAATAATAGTAGTAGAGTTATGGTTATAATAGTCGTAGTAGTTGAATAGTTATAGTAGTAGCAGAAGTAGAAGTAATAGTCGTAGTAAAATTAGTATCTATGCATGAAAGAGTAGCAGAAGGCTTTAACTATGGCAGCAGCTACAGTAAAGAGCTCTGGAAACTGCATGGCATACAAACTCAACAAGTCACCAACTCCAATCTTAAATTCTACTACCTACAAACAAGTGCTAAAATTGCAAACAAGTTTAAGGTCCAATTTATCTAACTCTTGTCAACACTTGAGTGTAATAAAAATCCAGCAGCTATGTTTAGCATTGTAAATACAGGTAGTGTCAACAGTGAAATACTCGGAAAAGTACATGTAATATAATCTTAACAAGTCAAGAACTCAAATCTTAAATTTCAACTTGCTCGAGGAAATACTAAATTTAATATGAGTTTCACGAAGTTGGCTTTATCTAACATTTGTCAACATCGAGGTGTAATAAAATCTCTTAGATCTGTAAACATTTGCGTATTTTTCAATAAAATCACTTTTGTGGGGATGTGAGCCAACCGAGCGTAATGCCTCGTGCCTTCATCATTAAATCTCTCTTTCCCAAAAATTACCCTAGATACAGACATGTGTGTGTGTGTGTGTATGCATATGTATGCACACATTCACATCAATCCCGTGTGTTCTGCTACATTTGGCATAAATCACGTCTAAACGGTCATCTACAACTGTCCCCTCCCATCCGCCTGCTCCTCTCCGTGTCATGCTCATGTTGCCCTGCCCTTGGACAACAATGTTTGTTGTTCGCGTGCCACAAATTTTGATGTGTGTATGAATGTGTATGTGTGAGTGTGTGTGTGTGTGTGTGAGTGTTTGTGTGTGTTTGTGTGTAACAAGCGTGTCGCCATTGTAATGTGTTCTAAGTAATGCTCCATATATGTATCCAGTAATTTTGTTTACTTCGTCAGCGTGTGAAAATTGCAATTGAAATGTTGAGAGTTAACGCTACACTGCACTATGGGGAAAATTCCAAATTATCGGGTATTAATTAATAACTTGAAAACTAAGCCAGATTTTTTGATCCGGTTTTTTTATTATTATTATGTATTCCCTAGAAAACATTTTTGGAAAAGGGGACGTGTCCCCGCCCACCCAAAAATTTTTTTTACTAGTAATTTAAAAAAAAATTTTTTTTTTTTTTTAATTTTGGTTATCAATATTTCAAACTAGTTATTTTTATTCAGAAAGAAATTAATATTCTTCAGTTTCGAGTTCTTGATCAGCCACAAATACTTATCCCACAAAATCGTCTTCGGGTTCATTTTTTTTTCCATTCAGCAATTATATTTGCAAATAATGCGGATTTTGCTTTTCAAATATAATTAATAAGTTTAATCTTATTTAGTTTCGCCTTAAGAAAATCAAAAATTACTTTGTTGTGGTTAGATTTGCATTTTCCATTGAGCCAAAAAGCATTCAGCTCAGCTCGTAGTCACTTGCAAGAAATGAATTTGCGCCGATTGTGCGGAAAAGTGCACATTGAGACAAAGTTCATTAAAATCATAATTAATGACTCTACGATATGCAATTGGAATTACACTTATCAGCCCTTCTACTTTTTTTGTATGCCTTCTCAAAGGTGAAATTCCTTTACACGAAATGACAATGGACAACACCTGCTAATTTTCAAAATATTAATAGAACAAGCGCAAATACAAAAAGTTGGGTTATTCAACACTTAGTACAAACTCCTATGATTGATATCCCTTTTAAATTTCATAAAAATTATGCATGGTCTTGGAGTAATGACAATTTGAAAATCGGCTACCAAAAATTGCAATCTGAAGGCACGTGCTCTTCGAAAACAAAAGCTGACTTTAACAGCTGTTAGGCTTAATACTGGACTGTTAATTAACATTGTAGGTATTGTTTCTAAAAGTTTGGAGTTTTCTAAAGATGCTAGTTTAAAAAAAATAATAATTTGAATACTTTGAAAAAAATACTAAATACCCGAAAAACGGCAAAATTCCCCATAGTGCACTGACTGCACTGACATCATACATATATTTTTATTCGGATTTTAGCATATACCTATATAAACTATAAGGAAAGGCCACATTTTTCTAGATATCGCTCATTACCTTGGAATTTCGAAAAGAAAGAAACTTATATAAAATGACTTGAATAAGATTTTAAATTGAATGAACCAGCATTAATATTTATAAGTCCTGGATTTCCTGATGAAGAAATATATATAAGATTTAGTCTATTACTCATCTACTACCCCTAACTATCTAATATCACTCACATCTTAGCTAAGAGCAAATACCTAGAGAGCACTCCAATTAAACAAACTGGATGCTTTTTTCAAGCTCAATTGACATAAAGGAGCAAATGAATTGAGCTTTCGCGCGTAATGGATAAGTGTGATCCACAGTCAAGTGGTGCAGATGCGACTGAGCAACCATTTCAATTTCTACACACTTAAGGGTCACGTTCCACTCAATTGGCGGCTTAGATACGATGATGATGAGGTTGACGATGACGATGACGATGACGCAACATCAACAGAAATCAAATGAATTGCTTCACTTACCAATTGTGGCCACATTGAAGATGGTGCCGACGACGGCCATCAGCAGGATGGTGCCCAGGTTGTCAAAGAACATGCGATTTGGCATAAAGTAGCCCGCATCCAATATAATCGGCGGCAGCATGTAGAAGAAGAACGTGTTGGGCGTGAGCGGGGAGACGGCAACATCCGTGCAAAAGTAGAGCACAACGCCTATGACCACGCCCACGACAATCAGCAGGCAAGATTCCGGAAATATCAGATGCAACTTGGGTGTCATGTGAAAACCTGAAATGTGAAGGAAAATAAAAACAAATATAAAATTTAAATGCAAAAACTTGACATGGGCCTCACAATGCCCATGAATTTGCATATATGCATATCAAAGTAGTTGTGGGCGTTGACGTAGGCGTGGCTAACAAATACTTTTGCTGAAGTTACACTGCCTATAAAAAGCGAGACAATAGCAATTTCCATTTCAACAAAGGCCCATTTACATGGAAATTTTACCACCGGATCCCCAACCATATACCTCGCAATAATATACACTATGCTTATTGCTGATTTCTGTATTTTGGTCAATGGCTGTTATATATAGTACACTATGCTACATAAAACAAGCCACTTAAGGCACTTCAGCGCGAATATACGCAAATTTATTTTCATGAATTGTTTTCTTTTTTTTTTGCTGGATTAGCAAGAAAGCAGAAAATGTATTTTAACTTGAAAATTTCTCTTGCCAAATATTGAAATCCCTAAAGCTGATATAAATTTATTCATTTAACATAATTTTGATTTCGGTTTTAATATCATGTTATTATTGTTAATATTGTTCTCTCTATTTGTCAACTTCTCTAGAGCCCACACACAGCTAGCAAAATTTAATTAAGTTTAAGCGCGGCTTTTATTTAATTTCCCTTTGCATAATTTTAGCATCATTTCTAAAAATGCTTCTAATAATTATATAAGTGGCACTGGTCACTTATGGCACTTACCACTCGCGAGGCAGCGGCAAGTTGTTCATAAAAAAAAGCCAACAATTGGTGGGTGAATTTGAGTGCTGCTGCGTGTGCCTTTCGGGCACATATTTGATGGCCTTCAGCAAATGGATTTTTGTGCAAAAACGAACAAAAAATTACTATAAAAAAAAATCAAGGTTCGAATTGGCTGCAAGAGCAAGCCAAGCAGATAACAAAGTCAAGAGCATGAAGGAGAAAACGGGTGAGAGGTGTTGGAGGTCGGAATCGAGATTGCAGCCAAAATGGTTTATGCAATCAGCAAATTGTTGCTCCTGGGGCTGGGACTTGGGCGTGAGGTTGAGGGGTTGACTGGGATTAAATTACATATATTTTGGGGGTTGCTTTTTAGGGGGCAGTGTCAAGGTTTTCGTTGTGCTTGTTGCGCACTTGGCTGGCGCTTATGCAATGTCCTTCAGCTGGGACAGGGCTGCACACCTACACATCAATAGAGCCACACACACACATACACACATATAAATATATCTATACTATATATACTGACACACACGCTTACAATTTGACGTAAATCTGCATGTCAGTGACAGCGGCAGAGCCGACGTTATATAAAACATATTGATTTTGCTGGCTTGGCAACGGATGCCAACCTACAGCCACGCCCACTTGCAGCAACCGGAGTTATATACTATATATATGTATGTGCATGTATATTGTAGGTACTATATATACTTATTATACGCACCGATTTTGGCTATGCTTGCTGATAGTATCCAAATACCAATTATGAACGGCGTCTTGACCCGTGCAAAATCCACTTGGGAAAGCGGATAGCGCTCCGTATGATGATGTCCTTCCTCCTCCTCATCGTCGAGGGACACATCGAACAGGTCCTTCTCGTCGGCTTTCAGGTGTGCGGCATATGGCAGAGGTGGCGGCAACGCCGTTGACGCGGCCAACAACGACGACGACGATGTCGTCTGTGCCAGCTAAACGAGTTGGGGCGAAAGGATATAAGCATAAAAGTAATCATTGGCCATTGCGCTACAATAATTGATTCGGCTTTCAGCAGGTCGAGTTTGGTACACGTTTTGGTAATTGTCCATAAATAATGTCAATCGAAAGTAACTTATCGAACAGCTAGACGGTTAATTGAAAGGTGATTCACCCATAGGAAAAATTCATGAATGAAATTCTAATGCATAATTTAATCATATGTCGTTCGTTAGTTCAAATTGTTTTAGTCCCTGATTTGTTGTTATAGGTCAGTGTCTTTTTGTTTTTTCCTTCTTTCCTTTCGGACTTGCATATGTGGACAAGTTAGGTTTCTTATTTTCTATATTATTTGCAGAATTTCTTTATCATATTCTAGTCCCTCAATAAATTGTGAGCTTTTATTTCACGACATCACATACATTTATCTGTCACTCAACCAACTAACTAAGTGGAACAATCAGCCAAAGTAATCCCTGTCATATTACTAACTACATTTATCTCTTAAGGCTGGGACAGTCGTATCTATCTTATACTATATCTTCAGTGGACTGGCTGTTCGTCTGACTGTCAACAATTGACGTCAGTCGAGACATTTGTTAATAACTCATGACAAGAGACATTTTCAACGTTTTGCACTGCTCCAACTTGGCCAATTATCATAATTAAAGGGAATTTTTTGCGCAGTCGTAGGATTTGCTGACAGTTGAGTAAATAAGCCAATAGCTGGGCATTGTTAGTTAAAGGGCGAGCCTCAGGATTTAGTGCCACTATCTGGTGTGACAGCAAGAAGCCAAATGAACTAGCTAAATTTATACTGCTACAAAAATTACGGAAAATGAAGGAAAATTTCGTTCCACTGACTCAACGTTGTTTGCTTCGAGCAGGCAAAACAGATATCTGTCTGTCAGTTAAAGGGTTTTCATACTCAATTACATTTAACTAACCAAATTGACAGCACTTAGAGACCAATTGGAATCAGTTTAAAAGCACTTGGAAGCAAATGGCAGCTCATTAATTATTAATGACCTGATTTAAATCAATGAGAATGAGGAAAACCCGAAATTTAAAGCGAAACAAATTTAGTTAAAGAGCAGTAATTGATTTGAAGGATACTGTGAATAACTTTGGTTTGCTTTTAAGCTAAGGACTTGATATTTAAAATTTATAGGAAAATAAAGAAAAGTCTCAGTTAATTTATGAATCAGATAAAGAGCATGCCCAAGTAATCCTGATGAATTCTCAGTCAGTTGTAATGGGAGTAAGATAGATTTAATGGAGAATAAATTCTGTAAGCGGCTTCTAACTGGAATCAGTTAAAGTACTATTGAAAAGTCTGAAGCAGAAACGTATCCGGCAAAGGATTCTTAATCAATTGAATTAAAAAATAGACCGATTAAAGGCAAAGCAAAAAAACCTTTATAGGGTATTCATTTTATCAAAAATATTTTCAAAAGGAAAAAATTAAATAAATTTTAAAAAATAATTTAAATGCATAACAAACCAATTGATCTAAACTAAAAAACAAACTTTAAAAAAAAAAAAATGATAACTCGAAGTCTTAGGATAACCCAAAACTTATAAATTAAATGTTAAAACTTACGTTTAGCTGGGTAACAGCATCCGTCGGCTTACTTGTGGAGCTGGAACTGGTGCTGGAACTAGAACTTGAGCTGGAGCTGCTCGCTGCACTCATATTGGGACGCGCCTCAATGCCGCCCAAGAGCAAACAAATTCCGCAGAGCAGCAGCAACAGTTGTCGCTGCCAGCTGCCGCTGTAACTGTATTTACACATTTTTGTGGCTGCTGATGGTTGCTCACTCGGTGGTGCGATTGCTGGTGGTGGTGCAGCCATGTGGTGCACGCTTTGATTTCGAACCATACGATTTGCTGGCTGGCAAGCTGTTCTCTCGCGCAATTGAGTTTTTATAGCACCAAAGCGATAACTGGAACTGGAATTGGAATTCGAACCGCAGCTTGGTGTGGGAGGAGCTGTGCGTGTGCAGCTGCTCCAGCAGGCGCGGCGCGCGAGGTTCATTTGTTGCTGCAACGCTGGCGTCGCACTGTCGTAATCCTTTTCCGTCCGGCCACTCATGCTCCGGCCTTTTGTTGATTTATGTTGTTTACGACTTGAACTCGGTATACGGCTGAGTTATTGATTTCTGCGGGCATAATATACACTAAGTGTGTATGTGTGTGTGTGTGTTTGTGTGTGTGTGGGTGTTGTTGTTTGCTATCCCGTTTCTTGCCGCCTAGTTGAGCTCAATTTGGCGAGTGTCTGTAAGTAGAAGATTAAACAAAATGTCAAACGAGTTTGCTTAAGCGAGCCGCAGGTCCTTCTGCAAATACATATACATTATATATATATATATATATATATATATATATATATATATATATATATATTATACACATTATATATGTATGTATATATATGTATACATTAAATATTAAGGACACTAGCTGTCTAAACAACAGCAGTTCCCTGAATCCTTGAATTATTCATAAATGGAATTTCAGTCTTAAAAATCTATGCGAATTCCTAACAGCTTTATCACTTCATTTATATTTCAAGCACGCTTCCTACCTAACCTATCCTAATCGAATTGCTTATCTATGGGCAATAGCCTATCGACCGACCTGCCGCAATAACCAACTTAAACTGGTTAAAACCCAGTAAATTCACTTAGCATGAAAACTTCCACATTTAAAGCGGATCTTTGCACAGAGAGCATCAAAAGGCACACCAATCAATAAAAAAATGCCAAACAATAAGAAAATGTGCTAAAATCACGCAGAGCCCAAAAATACAACAAATCCATTCTCTCGCTCTCTGTGTGCTTATGTGTCTATATGTATGTGCATGTATAAGTATATCAGATTCCAATTGTAATCACATTTACTGCTCGTTTTCTGCTGGAAGCTATGGAAGTGAAAGCCAAGTTTGAAAGGCCAAAACGTGAAGTGATATATCGTAGAGTAACTGAAATATCGTATATCCATATATGTATATCAAAAAGAAAAATCACCTTATTATGATTGATTAGAAAGAAACTAAAATTTAGTTGAGTTCTTAAAGCACCTCAAAAGGGTAAGTTCTTTACTGAAGTTTAAAGTTCGATTAAAGTTCGATTAAATATGCTTCAAATTTCTTAACAAACTTTTAAATTGAAAAAAAAAAACTTTAATAAAATTTGTATACGTTATTAAGTAATTTTAAAAAAAATGAAAATTAATTTATATATTTTTTTTCTTTTAATTTTGAAGCTGTGACTTTTTAATTTTTAATGTATTTTCCTATTGATATTTATTCTTCCGGAGATTTATTTTTAAAAAAAATTTAATTTAAGCACAATTGAAAATGTTTGTTTACGATCGTCTAAAATTTAATTTTTTAGAAATAATATATTTATATTATCTTTTCTTTTTTCATAGAGAAAAGATTTCATTTTATAGGTAAATTAAAAACTTTAAATTTATTTTTAACATTTGTATGAATGATATTTCTGTTAAGTCAATCCAAAGTTCAGCAACATTTTTTTGCACACCTCCAAATTTTGGAACTCTTTTAACTAATTTCCATTGTTAATTGACAATCACGTTGAGCGTTAATCGTATCGCAAGTATTTTACTTAAAGATGCTGAAAATCTTGTTTGCAGATGTCGAGTAAATATTTGAACTTTTAACTGGATAGATCCAGTGCACTTAGCGCCATGATAGACCATGCTAATTGCCGTTATAAAAAAATAAACAAATTAAAGTCTTTGCCTTTTCTCATGAGATGCTGATAGCGAGAGATTTAAATTGGACGCAAAAATAACTTCTGATAGCAGTCAATTACAGCTCTCAACACGCGCTCTCATTACAGACGCTTATCCATCAAGACGCCGCCACAGACAGATAAAGCGCGAAAGATCGTATAATTAGAATACTATGTGCGACAGTAATTGATGCATTGACTGGCTGCAGTCAAGTACAATGACGAGATGCGCTCAATTGAAGGGCAATAACAACTGCCAGAGCCTCCAGCTCTTTGCCCCTTCAAATAGTCCGCTATGTTTCTCCCAATATCTATGCAATTTTCATCAATTGACAGCGGAATTTTTTTTTTTTTTTTAAATATTATAGTAGGTTGTTTGCTTTTCTGAACATTGCCCGTCAAATATGATTTATTTTTGTCGCCTCAGTCAAGTGAGAAATTCTATTGTATGGGTATATTATTGCGCTGGCTAATAATGATATTTGATCATATATCATATATAAATCCTTGTTAAATGTAAACAAATTTACATTTCCATAATTTATATTTATATTATTTTATATTATTTTGTATACTCAAGAAAACTATATTGTTGCCTGGCACATAGTTCAGGGTATCTTCTAGTCGAAGACTTCCCACTGGATTACTCTTATTTGCTTATTGATAAAAAAATTCCATAATGTAATATTTTTAATGTTAATTGTATATCGATATGTTTCTGCAGTATGAAGTCTGTATGCTAAGTATATATCGATTGTATGTTAAGTCTTTATGTTAAGTCTCTATCGCTTAAGCCTGACTTCATTTTTGCGGTGAATCGTGTCGCGTAAAGTATTCTCTCTACCGTAAAGTGCTCCTAAGATTTAATGAATTAAAAAATAATAATAAAAATAAGTAAAGCAAATTACAGAAGTATTAGTATATATATTATAAATTCTATTATTCCGATTTCTATATATTACATTAATTATTATGTTATCAATATATCATAACAAATATTAAAATATGGAAATATTATTCAATAAAGATTTTAAAATTTTAAAACAAAAATTGAACTAGATTTCTTAGTTCTTGTCAAATGAGCTCAATGGAGGATTGTCTAATTGATGGCTAACAAACAATCAATTCAGATTGATTTAAATTACAGAGATATCAATAAGAAATGAATAGATATCATAAAATTGCTTTTGATATAGCGCATGCCTAACCCCTCTTCAGATTGTAGTAGTTCCTGTTTCCCTTTCAAACAATAGTCGCGTGCGTCACAGTGCCAACGACGTATTCTAAATTGATTTACCCCCTAAGTCAATTTAGAGAGTCCGTCAATGAGCTGATGGCGGGACCACAACAAACTGAAAACATTTTCAAGCTCAGTGGCTTCTATGCAAACGTTAACCAACCACTAAATCGGTTCAGAGCGATAATCAAAGGCGCTAAACGGCTTATGGTTAACTTAATAATCGAACAAGAGAGTTCTGTGTTAAATTAATTTATTTCATATGGAACTAATTGCATTCAATCAAATAGTTTAAGAGCTTAAGAGCAGCCAGAGCACCAAAGTTAACTCGAATTTAAGCAATTCAAAAGGACCTCAACTTTATTAAGTGGCCATGGAGGCAAAGCAAGGATGTTGGCAAACTGTGTGAATTATGTAACAAAGTAGGTAAAGGCTGCGCGAACACAAATGATGTGACCTTGACAGTAAAATATATATAATCGGATCAATGACAGGCATACAAATTTAAATAACAATTATTCTTAAATATATATAAAGTTTATTTACTTTAAGCTTAATCGCCTTCAATTATTATGCACGAAAAAAGAAGATAAACAGTTTCTGAAATAATTTTCATAAAGTAATCTTTTGGCATCTTATGAATATTGACTGCTGTCGATAATAATTTATGGAATTACGGTCTGTCATGTGGCACCTGGGGGCAATATTTGAGCAGAAAATGGAATTGACGTAGCTGTTCAACTGTTAAATATTAATTTTGACTTTTTGTTTTTGCATGCACATTTCATTTTTTCTTTTCATGTAAATTGCAAATGTTTTTGAAAAAAATTTAGTAGTCTATGGCCGATGGCCATGCGTCCAGACTGCGTCAAATTCAAGTTCATGTTCGAAATAAAATAAAAAGAAATCATTTAAAGGTCAGGCGAAGAAGATGAGTGGTATGTATGGGTGGTAGATACTCTGTACGGAACGTTAGATAAAAGAATGTATGAAAAGTATATTATTTATTTAAGTTTTATTAGGGTTGTTTTGGGCTCATGCTTTGTTTTAATTTTTATTTGCAGATTCAAATTTGTATATGGATTATCCATTTCAATAGATGATCTGCCTTCATATTATATCCATATCTAAAATATTTTTTAATGGTTTCTCTTCTTAGTTTTCTTTTAGTTTCCATATAGTTATTATCATTACCATTTACGGCTTTAGGGTATACAAAATGCAATTTTAATATTCAAAACGCCATTAGTTTATGGCCAACGGACGTATTTATTTTTTTGGACGCTTACCAAGAAAATATTTGTCTTTGTGGCAGCAGAAAAGAAAAATAGATATTCAAAATGCATTTCCGAAATGCATTCAACTGCACATATGTATAGGCAGCAGCTGTGTGTTTATTACTATATTAACAGATCGATAAATAAATATATGCATGTATATGAATTGAAAGCCAAATTCAAATGAAGCAAACTTTGACCTTAGGGCTAGAGCAAATCGATAGCCCCACGCGCAAAGACAATTACGAAGTGTTGCTCTGGCTGGGCATAGAATTTTCATTTTCTCCTACATTTATAATAATAATAATAATAATGTGATTCATTTCCAAACAAATCAAAGCCAATTGCAAAGATGCAAAACTGCAACAAGCAATACATACTGTATGTACATGCAACCATAACCGGTTGCGTGCGGATTATGAACCAGTTCAATGTAGTTCTCCAGCCAAAGAGAAACAGTTCCGCAATGGAACTTGGTCAAAATGAAGCACTGCAGCTGCCAATGGAATGAGATTTGAAAACAATTGCCATATGCTTGGCATCTTTGTGGTTACTGAACTGCGCAGAAAATATCTAGGCTAAGTGGTGAAAATTCTCATAGAAGAACTTTTCAACAATTAAAAAAAGGAAATATTTTATTCTTTAATTAATGTTGACGTTAACTTTATAGCAAAAGTCTTGAACTTATTTCTAATACATCTCTCATTCAACATTTTCTCAAAGTGTATATAAATATATTTTATCAATCAAAAGGCATTCAGTCACATTTCCGTTCTTCGAAGCATTTGCGACTTAATTTTCTAACTCTTTTAAGGGACTCGTTGCCTTGGGGGCAGAAGAGCTCATAAAATGCCTATGCAGAGCAATTAAAATTTTTGTATCCTTGGCTAGGCATAAAGTTGCATTAAGGCAAGACAAAAGTTGGTTTATTACATATATCAAATATTTTCTAATTGATAAGAATAATAATTAAAGTAGGGTAAATGAAGTCTTTGCTTAAAGTTTAATATGATTTTTGATCTACTTATTTATGTGAGTTACAAATTTATTCACTGCTTAATGCTTAATATAAAATAATAGCAATTTTCAACATTTTTAATAAAATAAAGAAATTTGATTATGAACCGTAGTATTGTTCTTAAACCTCTTTCCTACTCAAAAATTCTGCAATTCCTCAAGTACATTTTCTAATGATATTACTTAACTGATAAACTCGTACAAATTGGGTAAGCAAAATTCCAAAAAATTTCTGTACCCAAAATGATGACCTTGAAAGGGGCAAAAATGGTGCCCAAAAGTATTTCATATACATGACTTAAAAGGCCGCAAAACAAGAATAATAAGAGCAACAACAACAGCAGCAGCAGGAGCTGGCAAAATGTGTATCACAAATCACCACAAAATCATTTTACGGCCTAACGACAGAGTTTACTGTGTATTGTAGGGAAAATATCCCACAGAGTGACAAGTGAGCTAAGCCCAAACAAAAAAAAAAGAAGGGAAAAAACTTCTTCCACTTCCGTTGAAATTGTCAATTTTTTTGGCTAGTGGGTTGCTTTACAATTGGTTTGCTGTTAGCAAACGGCGCATATTTATGACCAAAAATTGGGCAAACAGCAAGTGGTCTAATGTGACAATATAGAAACACATTAAATCAAATCGTTAACTTGGATTTGTACAATTTCCTATTCAAACAGAAGTCAAAATTATCTGGATTATTCCAGCTCTTAACTATTGTCTATTGAATGCTGCGAGTTTAATACAATTGATATCCACATAAAACTTTAACCAGTTTTGCGCACAACTTTTAGTTTTTCGCCTGACTGTGATGAGCTCATATATTTATGATATCAAATGTGATATAAAATCAAATTCAATTATGAGCTTTAAAATCAATTTGATAGGAAATTGATAATTACTTTTATTTTTCTTGTTTTTTTTTTTTTTTTTTTTTTTTCTTTTGGGAATACCTCAACTAAATTTAACTGCTTTAAAACTAAGAACTTACATATGTATAGATATTATGGGAATTACAGTAGTGATAGCGGTTACCAATTCATCATTAATCAAATGCTTTGTCCGACATGCTTGCGTAATATAATTATGGAAAGCGTTATCGTGGCTTTTGTTATTAATTCTGATATATTTATTGATCTAATTTAATGTGGTCAGTATTTTACATTGGAAATGTCGCAAGAAATATTGGACTTAACTGGCATTACAATTGATAACAAAAAAGACAGTTCTATAAAAATTTGAACCTAAATAATTTGTTGTGTTTATCGAAAAATATATTTGATTGAATGACTATTTAATGATCAAATTATGTTGCTTACAAAATTTTTTACTTGATCAGATTTTTTATATAAAAAATGTATAAGCTTTCTAATCGGGTAATCGAAAGAAATTGTATTTTTTCCCATCTCTAAAACTGTATAACTTTCACATTGTATATGGTACTAATATATGAGAATATTTGATATGCACATTTATATAAACAAACCTTATGCAAAAGTAAATATACTACTCATTTTACTACAAGATGAAGTTAGTCACCAGCAACAGTATAAAGTGTTTTAAGTACATTTTGCAATTACACACCATAATAATTAATCAAACTTCCAATGAGTAATCGGACTTGGAATATTTGTATCCAAAATATACTTCTGTTTCGCGCATTTGTTGATAAATCCCTTGGGTACAACTGAGCCCTAAGAGGAATCCAGTGTTAATGGAAAATCCAAACGCAACTCAACATCTGCAACCCCGATACGATCGGAGACCTTACAGCAGCTAATATACCTAGCAATAGGTAGGGGAGTTTTTTTTTTTTTTTTTGCTTTCTACTTGGTATTTTTGTTTAGGTAGTCTGTGAGCTGTTGGCGTCGGCGACTCGGTTTCTGTTATCAGTGGGAGAACAACAATGTCGCAAAGAAACCAATGCAAATGACCGGAACAGAAAGATTTTGGAATGCGAAACACAATTTCCAGCAACAGAAAGTGGAACAGTGTAGCGAGCTGAGAGAGAGAGGTGAGAGACTGAGAGAGCAATAGAGAGGTGAGAGTGAGAGAAACCGCGTCAGGGAGGTGTGGGAAAGGCAAAAATAAACAGAAAACACAAAGATTTAGGTGAACAAATTCATTACAGTTCGAAAAGAAAATTATGAAAAATATCTAAAAATATACACCATAATATATGTGAGTAAAAATGTATCACCAAATGTCACTAACAAAATAAAAATTGAAAATACAAATTGATTCTTAAACAACGCACATTTTGACTTTGAATTTTGAAAGTATTTTCCATTAGCAAAAGGCAGCTGCCCGTTGCGTTGGCTCTCAAGATTTTTGTTTGGACTTGTTGGGTTTATAAATAACACTCATTTAGTACGCACAGCACACATTTTATTTTTTGTTTCTTCAAAAATATAAACCGAACTAAACTCGAGCATTATCATCAATTTCAATAGTCATATGTGGTTACTCGATGCGAAAATGGCGCAATTTTAGTTCTGGAAACCTACACGTGCTGTGTGACTCAACGCAGATAACCATGGAACACAAACACTATTTCAGTTTCGATTATATGCATGATTATTAATTATGTATTTATTCATATATTTATATATTTTTGCTTTTGATAATATTGTTGTAACATTTTTCTTGTTATATATTATTTCTTTGCGTTCGAATTGAAAAAAACAAAAAACAAACTGCAGTCCGCGCTCTGAAGTCAAGAACTGAAACGGAGCAACAAACATCAGCAGGAAAATTCAAAACACCACAGCGAGCATAGCAGAGAGAGTAAGAGAGAGAGAGAGAGGGTGAGCAGAGCAGCTGAACGACAGCGAGCCGGAGAGTGCGAGATATAGAGAGAGAGACAGCTGAGAGAAAAACGCCGGCTAAAGCACAGTGAGGCAACAATGAGTAATACAACGGCAAAAATAAATATATCGTTGAAATTTAATTTTATATTTAAAAATATGTAAAGAACATTTAGTGTGATTATTAATATTTAAATAAAATTATTTTTAATATGATGAGTGTAATTTTTTTGAAATAAATGTGAATTGCTTTATATACAAAATTAAAAATGAAACGCTGCACACCTGCACCTATGTACTTGTAATTTTTCACAATTCAGTGAACTCAATACACATTCAGTAAAGACTTTTTGCAATTATATCATGTACGCTTTCATATCCTATATACATTGACAATGATCTGAGTACTCTGTGTTCATTGTAAATGAGAGTTCAGGGTATATATTTTTTTGTGAGTATGTAACATTATTCTTGGGCGAAAGACCAGGTGACTCGTCTAGTAAAACCCAAAAACAAACATGAAATTGTTTTTTCTGTGGACCCAAAGTTATGTTTCGTTTACTTACCGTCGATAATTTAATTTTGTTTCTTAACTGTATCTTGAACAATTTCAATGCCTCCAACAAATTTTACTGTATCGTTTGCTATAGAATATGTGTAAGAGAATCAAAGCATGATATCAGAGTATTCTCAAATCGGGCACTCCGAACTGGACTACTCGTACTTGTTTCTTCTATTTATTTGGTATTTTTCATTTTCCAACAATTTTCATTGTTAATTGGAATTAGTAATTGAGTGCACAAGCAACCGCAGTTTGAAATTGATTTTTGCCAAGGGTTTGCTGGCGCGCAAGGAGAATAAACCCGACGTAATTCGCTTGTAATTACAATGTACACAATGCCTGTCAATGTATGCGATTCCATTTGCCTGCCATTGAAAATATGCACATATGTCCGATTGTTTGTGTGTCTATATATGTATATATATATTTCAATATCAGGTTCGTGGCATTTCCATATCGATCGACTGACACGAGCTACAAAAAAGGAAAAAGTAGAAAAAGACAGAGGTATGCTTGGCCTGTTGTCAGGCAGGCTGAAGGATAACGATGGGTTGTCTGCTGACTGCCCAACAGATATGCAAGATATGTGTAATATGTGCACAAATTGTTTTGTGTGTGTGCCCATTATCCTTGTACTTGAACAGCATGCAGTAAGTGCACATAATTGAAACCAAAGGACATACGCTTCTACGCCCCCATGATGCAAACCTGCATGCATTGCATGCCGTTACGACTTTTTCCGCTCTACAGTAAGCTATCTATCGATGATAAAGCCATTTGTTGATGTGTTTACTTAGCAATTGAAGTAGACAATCAAAGGTCATTAAAATCCACTTAAAAAATTCCTCAAACGGATTTAAATCAGCAAATCGACCGAAAAAAATCGAATGAAAAATACGTCTTGATTTTGAGCTAAAGTAATTTTAATCTAGTCTACAGCTAGTTGAGAAAATTTATGTAATCAATATTTTATAAAACAATTTCATTTATAGAAAAATTATTTTTGAAGGAAAACAGAATTTCAAGAATGATATACTTGAATTCCAACCAAAGTATTTTTACTAAAAAAACATTATATCTACATTAATACTTGAATAAAACTTTCTTAATATAAGACTTTTTCGACAAGTATTTGGGAACAACCCAACGCAAGATTAGTTTTCTTAAATACATCTTGAAATCACAAAAGACAGCCAATAAAGGCAACCGCAGCAGCAGAGCTTTTATGACACTATAAAGAAAAAAAACTTTTTGTTGAAGGAAACCCTGTTGTGACAACAACAAAAAATCAAAAGGAAGACCTAGACGACTACAATGAAGCTTTAAGTTCAATGGACTTACGCTCTAAGTGTGCAGACTCAAACCTATTACTTTTTCCTAGAGATTCTTTATAAATATGACGAATAAATAAATTGTATTAATCCTGCCTCAACGCACACTAAGTATCAACAAAGCGACGCGTTATGTAAGCGCCTGGCGTTGCTTGAAGGACATTAGCAACAAGACCAAGGTCCGAAATAGACAAAAAATAACAGTAGTTCAAAGCGTAGACCGAGACCAGCAAAAAAAAAAAAAGAATAAATGACAAAAAATACGAGCCTCAAATAAGATAATGACGAAGAAGCAGAGGCGAAGAAATTTATTACACTTTTGCAATTTTCATGTCCGAAGGACGAATAACACGCAATACTTATCTAGTAAATCAGTGGCATAGAAAGGCAAATACTGGCTGGGGCGTGACAAAGAGACAATAGTTATTGCTTTGTTCACTGCCAAAAGCTGCCAAGAAGATGGCTCGACTACCAGATACCCGGCGTGTAAGTACTATTACGAATACATATATTGCTAAATAAATTTTACTTTTATTATTCCCTGAAAGGATTTGTTGAGAAGACAGTGCTTTCCAAACCTATATCTAAGATATATTTGCAGACATTTTAACTACACTGTTTTTACTCAAATCCCCTTTCATATATAAGACTGTCAAAGCAAACATATACATACCTGCGTACGTCTATATAAGCATATGCATATATATACGTATTCAATGTATCAGTGTTGAATGATGCTAGTGCTAGTGGCATTGTCTTTAAAGGCAATTCGATAATTAAAATTTGATACATGCCAAACCTGACTGATCAAAGGGAACAAAACACGAAACAAATGTTTGAAAATGCAAGATTTGCAGTTACAAAGATTGTGAATGAGTGTGTGTGTGTGCAGCATGGCATTGTCCACATGACAAAACAAACTCATTTACTCAACAGAAATACCAACAACAATCATGGCGACTGCACTGCTGCAACACACACACGCGCACACATACATAAACGTAGCATACTTTTCAGCAGCGCTTGCAGCTGTGTGTATGTGTCGCCATTGTTGTTATTATGGCTGGGAGTTCGGCTGGCAGCAGCAACGAATGTGACGTAAAAATAAAAGAAAAATACGTCGGCGCTGCTGTTGCCGTTGCCGTTGCCGTTGTGGATGTGACAACTTGTTTTTGTTTAGCGTAGGTACCGTTAGCGTGGGCGCGCGCCTGGCACGTGACATGCGCAATGGCCGCTGCCGCCTGCAAAAACAGATGTTTGCAATTTATTGCGTGGGAGAGCTCAAAAAAAAAAAATAGAAAGGAAACAGTTAGACCCAGAGCAAGATAGAGATAGAGCGAGAGCTAAACGTACCAAATGTACCAAAAATAACAAAGAAGAATTATGAGCTTCGATTTAACAAGGGCAAAAACAGAAATTAATTTATATGCAAACGAGTTGCAACTTAATTTCAGCTAATGTGTTTTGGCCTAAATAATACGAATATATATGAATATGTTTATGTGAAGAAGGTAGTAACTACTCAATAGCCAAAGATTGTACCAAATTTGGTACATTTATGCCTGGGCAACCCGGCCCAGGAGGCAGATAAGTAATAGCTACTTTTTACTACAAAGGGACAAAGCTTTTTTCGGTTAGTTGCAAATGAGCGAAATTAACATTCCAAGTGGCAAACTCGCATAATAATAATGATATCGGGCTATATAGACAAAAGATATGGCATGTAAAAATCGTCAGTTTATTATGCAATTATTTTCATACACAAAAGCGTTTACACAGCGCGGCGCCTTGCGCATAGTTTATAGTACATATTCAATTATGTAAGCTGACAATATTTAGGTATATTCCAATTCATATATATATAAATGTTAATAAAATATTAGTGGTGGAGAAGACTACGTACTGTTTCCGTCTATGTAAATTGTGCAGCAACAGCGACTTATGAGCAGACACGCCTATCGTCGGCAGTCATTTTTGTTTGTTTTTAATTTTCATAAATTTCTTTAGTCATATTTGTATTGTTCTCTCCGTTTAGAGGTTTAAACACTTGTTTGGCTTACAGCTCGCACACCGCGAATCTCATAATAATTGATGTAATTGAAATAACACTAACAACACTTTTAGCACACGCACACACTTCGCCCATTTACTGTTACTGTCTATTTGTATTGGTGGGTGCAGCGACGGCAGCGCCCGTCCTCCTCCACCTCCTGCTGCTTATAGCGAACGCTTGAGCACGTTAAAGTTTTGCATTAGATTTGCCGTTTTCATATAAACAGCAAACAACTTGATGTGATTTTTGTGAAAATTTGTGTATTTATTAAAGTAGTCTTGCCGCCGGGCCATTGCCATTGCCAATTTGTTAGAGCACGCACTGAAGACTAAAAATTTTCTCGAGCTTCACCTTCACGTGTGGCCACAGGACATTTGCTAGCGATATATCCTTTGCAACAAAATGTACTAAAAAATTCTCATAACGGCGTTGGGCGCATTTCAGGGTTGCTGCCATTTGAAGTGGGTGGAGAACAACGCGATAACAAAATCAATGCAGATACAATAAGCACAATATCGTTAAATGAGTGTATAAATATATATTTCAGTGTTTCAACTGCGAAAATTGCCAAACAAATATTCAAATTATAAAATTTAATTCAATTCGAAACCGGTTATCGATGTACATGTTGGATAATTATCGATGACAAACAAATTATCGATATCGAACAAGAAAATCCCTGCGAATGGCAAAGATAATTCGAACTTAATTATATTCATAGGCGCCAAATTCAATTTACGTTCCTATACAAACCAACTGTATTTAAAATTTGTGCTCTTCAGATAAATTTAAAATTTAGAACTACTAATATTTTTAAAACTATACATTGTTTATTTTGTTATTGAACTTTTTAATTAGGTACTAAAAAAAATTGTAAAGTTTTCACAAATTTGTATTTGCCTTACGTTAAAATAGTAAATAAAATTGTATGAATATTTTGCAATAGTGTTAATTGGATTTGTTTTTATTTTTTAACCAAATGCACTGCACAATAGGGGAAACTGCCCATCACACTTCAGTAGTTCATTCTCGAGGAGCGTGTCGATTTTGACATGCTGTATTGACGATCATCTCCTCGCGTACTGCCACCACCGCCACCGCGCTCACGATCGAATTTGTCATGCGAACGTTCTCTGGATTTTTCCTGCAGATAACAGGAGGAAATATTATCGTTACCCATCGCATATTGCTTGCTAGTAGTATTGAGCACTTACTCTATGGCGTTCCCGTTCGCGGATGTCTTCTTCGCCGTTTTGTGCTAAAAATTGTACATTCTTGAATGGCCTGCATAGAGATTCACTAAATATTCCTCACCTTCGCGTCGACGCTTATGGTCGCTGGTGCCAGACTCTTCGTTGCGATCTCGCTTCCGTCCAAGCTTGCGATCCTTGCGTGCGTCCCGTTCCTCATCAGACAGCTTGTCCTTGTTGCGCTCTTTGGTCTTGAGGCCACGAGCCTTTTTCACACTATCAACGAGCTCTTCTACCTTCTGTAATGGCATTCGATTAATATGGATTGGAAATGTCGCTAAGAAATCGTAATGAAAATAAAAAAAAACTAAAAAGAATAATAATTATGTATTAAGACCAAGCCCAACAGCACGTACAAAGTGCTCCCCCACCCGTTGACACGCTAATCCTGTCCCGCCCCTAAGCTGAGTGTCCGCCCCCGCAACACGCTGATCACTTACCCGTCTGCATACAATCAAGATCAACGAATATACAACTAAACTGCAATCGGCTTTGTGCTGAATTGAAGAGTCGGATCAGTGTTGGTCAACTCTGGGCGCTCAACCGTCCAGGGGGTATAGTGTTCCATTATTATAATAGTTTATATTATTTGTAGAATTTATGTTGCTTTTTTATGGTTTGTTTTAAAATGGGGTTTTTGTTGTCCCATAGAATGAAGTTTATTTTTTGTAGGTTTTTAAAGATTTCGGATGATTTTAGAGCCTCTGGTGCTTAAAACTTCTGAATTGGTCCAATTTTACGCGAAGCCATCTGTGACTTTCTCATTGTAGATTAACTTAGTCTCTAATTACTCCTCTTCCGTGGAATGCTTTTATTGTGCGGTTAGTCAGTCAACTGCGATTTCCAGATTGTAGTTAAAAGTCTACTTTGAAGAATTTTCTCCTGGTCCACATCGCAAAGGATTACATCACAGTTAGGCAACAGATACTGTCTACGAAGTTACGCGAATTCAGCAAGTTAAGGATTCATCTTAGGATTCAACTTTGTGTTTTTAAGTCAAATCGCCAAAGAGTTTAGTAGCAGATTCCCATCTGAGCGCTTTGGAATATTTTGTTTTTGTTTTTTTTAGGTTTAGCTGAATCATTTTGTCCAAAAATAGATTTGTTGCAATAATTGTAAATAGGGCCCAGTGTTGTAAGTTGCACTTCAAGTTCTCCGGAATGCTTAGGTTTTTGGAATCAATTATTTTTTTTTTTTTTTTTTTGGCCGAGATTTCTTGTTGATTATTGAATAGGTTTCATCAAAACAAAGTTGTGGTCTGCTGGTTGCTCCGGTCTGCAGGACTAGTTGGGAAGTGTGCTCAAAGTTATTTTAGCTCTCTTGTTCCGGGTTGATTGTCTCAAATGGTTTTAGGTACGATCAATGGTTCCGATTGATCTAGCTTGATTTCATCTTCCAGACTGCAATGTATTTAGGGTGGTGAAGTCGCTGTCTTCTGCGCTTTGGCCATCCAGTATGTGTGCGCGTGATTTGATATTTAAGAAAGACTCGTCCGTCTATGGCGTTGTTGGTCCAATGATGATTTAGGGTTTTTTCTTTATAGTATATTTGATTACTTATATTCCCACGATGTGTTATTTGAGTATATTTGTGCGTTTTTACAGCGTACACCAACTCTGCTTTGCTTCCTGAGTTCGTTTTTATCCCCATAAGCTTAACTGGTCCTTTGTTGTTCATGATGTGGTCCATTTTTAATTATACAACTAGCTTAACTTACCCTCAAACTACATAACAATTCACTTCAATATAAGGCTTAGAATCGAGTCTATACATTTTTCACAAGCTGCCTACAAATTCAAATGAAAGTCCTACTACAAATTCCAATCACTTATTATATAAATAAACACACTCTCTAAACAGTTTAACTGTGCGCTTAACTTAATATTTACATATACCTTAAAACTATACATATAATACCCCCACTGTACACATGTATTGTATACTTAGAGAATACACTAGGACGAGATCCAATTGTGTCCAGAGATATTGCTTTTGGTGGGTTGGGCATTGGGTTGTTGAAATTGGTCTGACGTCTCGTCTATACCGGATGGTGGAACATGTGTGTGTTATAAGGCGTCTCTCTCATGCTCTCTCAGTGACTCAATTTTAGTTTTGTATGTGATATATATTTTTTTGTATTTATTTATAGTTATGCCCTCCGTTGGTTGTGGTTTGGTCGGTCGTTGTCTTAGCGTACTATGTATGCAACCATATGCTACTAACCTTTGAACTGCTTGAAGATGATTCCAATTTACGACGTTTAGAATCTGCAAGCAAAACAGAACATATTTTTCAGCAAATCTCTATGTAAGTTTTATAATGTAGAACGCGATTTATTTTGAATTCACTTACCTTTATCATATTCAATTGTCTCGTGACTGCGTCGATGCTGCAGCGAACCGTTGCTTTCATTGGACACCGAACTTAGATCACGATCCCGCTGGCGTCCATCATAGTCGTCATAGTGGCGATGCTCCTGATTGCTGATACTGCTGCCCGTAACCAGATCTACTGTCTCGACTCCCTCATGCCGATTCTGGCTACGATCATCGCGTCGTGATAGCTTCTCACGTTTCTGTGCCCGCAATGTGGAAAGCTCCATCTCCTCAAGCCGTTGTGCTCGTTCGCGTGCACGCTGCTGCATCTCGGCCTCGGTACGCTCCTTGTTGCTGTTGCGATTGCTTTCCCTCTGTGAGCTGCGTGTGCTGCTTAAACTGTGTCGTTCCTCACGTTCTCGATCCCTTTCCCGGCTGCGCCGCTCATTTTGGCCGCCATTGCTGTTGCTATTATTACTGTTGCTATTGTTGCTGATGTTGTTGTTATTGGTACTGTTGCTATTGGACTGCTGCTGCTGCTCTTCCTTGGCATCCATGCTCCGATGAGATTGGGTTTCCCTAACTGCTGCAGTTGTCGTATCCCGTTTGCTCTCCCGTTCGCTGTTCGATGGTGCTGAAGCAGACTTTGAGATGGATGCCACAGTAGATGACGTGCCGTCTGGTTTGCTGGATTTGCTATCGCCACGCGCAGTTTGAGCTGAATAGGAATTAGAATAGGTATTGTTAGACTCAACCAAATACTTTAAGCTAAAGGTACTTACCAGCCTTTGCGTCCAACTCCTTTCCTCCTGCCTTTGGTTCATAGAAGGTAGAACTACTGGTCGTTTTCGTTGTGAGTGTGGATGTTGTGGCAACAGAAGCATTCGCTTTATCGCCGGGCTGCACCTTGACGGCGCTACCGGGAGGTGTTGGCGCTGCTTCCTTCACAGGTCGCTCGGCCACCTGATGGAAGTCACTCTCCTTGAACATATGAGGCGACTTCAGCTTCAACTGGCCAATATAGCTAGAGGCGATGGCAAACAAATCCGGTCGCTTTGTCTTCTCCTCCTCTCGCACTTTGTCCACCTTTCGTTCGATAATCTGCGCTAGCTTGGATAGCACCGGATAATGGGGCAAAATTCGCATCAATATTATGAGCGCATTTCGTATTTGCATGAAGTCCTTCGAATCCAGACAGAACACAATCGCCTTGGTGATCTTGTAGTGCCACTTGTGGCATACATGACGATAGTTTTCGTAGCCCACATGATCGTTGGCTTCCGAGAACTGATTGCTGACGCGGAATTTGGTCACAAAACCAGGATAATTGGCGCACTCCTTGTTAAAGACAGCCTGATCCGCATGCCAGCGCATTACCGTCTCCAGCATGGCACACAAAAAGCGACCATAACGCGTCGCCTCGCCCTCCGTGCAAGATGTAACCGAGTATGTAATGTCGCAGAAGAGCTAGAAAGGAATTCAAAAGCTTATAAACTGACTTAGACTTTACACGAAAAGTATATACATACCCGATCGTAACAGAGCAGCGTAGAGAAATTCGCTGTCTTCAGATTGTGTATAGTCTGAACGAACTTGGCACAATAGAGCGCATCCAGGGCAGTGAAGGTGCATCGCGGAAAGAGGCATAGCTGCAGGAACTGTGTAATGGTATCGTTTTTCGCTGATTTAGCGGAACGCAGCAGAAACCAGCCATCCTTTTGCTCCTGCAGACGCTGCAGTATTTTGTCCACATGCTCATGCTGTTTCTTGCGCTCATCATTTAGCTTCTCCATGAGCGCAATGTAGCGCTCCTGTTCCTTCTTGTTTTTGGACTGATTCTGCCAGGGTTTAAGCATTAATAACTGACTCATCGATGTCAATATATATGTTAATTATTACCGAATCCTTGCCATCGGCAGCTTGTTGTGCCAATTGCTTCAGCTTGCCAATCTCTCGCTGATAAATCTCATTGGGCACATGCAAATCGTACATGCTCAGACTCCAGAAGGTGACCAGAAACTGAGGACTAATGTCCTCCCAGACTTTGGCGCTATGCAACGGCCGCACTGACTCCACAATGGGGTTCATGATCAACTGCGTCGCCTCCAAATACTTTTGCAGCTTTTGAGCTGTCGTCAGCTTCTTAGCATTGGGATCCGCCTTGCGCAGTTGGTCATATTTTTGCTGAAAAGAATATTAAAATAATTTAAGAAATAGCATACCTAACAAAATATCAAAACTACTTACATTAATCTGATGCGTAAACATGGGCCGTGCCAGGAAAAATGCCACATCGGTGTTGATGTGATATTCGCGCAACATGGTAATAATTGATGGCAAGCGTTCGACATATTCATCCACCGAATAGGTGGAGCCCAAGAATGTGCCAAACTGCACCAAAGCATCCTGGCACTGATCATACAAGCTGCCGACAAGCTTTAGATGGCTATGCGCAGCCGTTTCGCGATAGATAACACAATGCTTCTGCTGGGCCATCAGCAGGCAAAGTGTGACGGCAAGATCGTTGTTAGCTAACGCCTCCTTCAAGCGATTCGATGATTTCTTTGTGTTGCGCACCTGACTGAAGTAGCCCGCCTGAAATTATGAAAAGTAAATTTATTCTTAAACATATATATATATTCAAATAAATTCACCTCGCCACGAAGCTGCTCTCCGCCGCAAAGCGCTTGCAGCTGATCGTTTGTCATCTCTTCGCACGACTCCACGCCGGCCATTTTGTGAACAAGTTCGCGCAGCACTAGCAAATCCAAACTCTTCTGCGATTTTAGCTGGTTGGCTACATACTGAAGCAGGCCGCTCATTTCGATGCTGTACTTTTTGTAGATGGTGCCACAGAAGGAAGCGAGGCTTTGTAGCCACAGTGAGAGGGAGGTGCCATCGTCCTTAAATCGACCGCGACCCGTCATGGCAAGCGATTCAATGATGCAATAGCCAAGGCAATCAAACGATAGAGCAGTCAAATACTTGAGCATGTCACAGACCGGACCAATCAAATTGTCATAAATTTGAATCTGAACAAGGATCTGATAGTAAAGGTATAATTTGCTTTAAATTAAATTCACGAGTTTTAAATATAAATATGCTTACATAATCGAAGAGCAGCCCAGGCGTGCAATGGCTATATTTGCCTACCAGACGTCCCAGAGGTTTGACATTCTCTTTGCTCACACGTTTCATAAGTGCCTTAACGTCCCGCTGTACCAGACCGCAGCGCCGTATCAGATTCGGATGCAGTTGATAACTGTCGTTCTTCCAGCGCGCATACATGCTGTAGCGCAAATGATATGGAAAGAATTTAAGCACTGCCCAAATCTCCTCGGACATGGAGCAATTGCTGTCCAAATACAGCAGCGACGGCAATATGCTTGCATCCAAACAGGTAATGATATCGTAATAGTGCTGCTCTTGCTCCGAATTCGGCGGTGGGCCATTCAAATTGTCCACTCCCATATCCAATAATATTTTGCCCATAATGCGCAACAGTTTGTACATCAACACCGTGTCGCAGTGCATGGCTGGACCGAGCACATTGGCCATGGGCCATGTGTATTTACGTAAATCGGCAAAGTCCTGCGCCTGCATCTTAGCCACCAGAGCAGCATCATCGTACAAGCGATTACGACTAGGCTTTCGACCGGCAGGTGCTTTGAAGACTTTCTTGTAATAAATCTGCTCGACTGACAAATGCACCAGCTCCACAATTGCACGCGCAATTGGATCTTGCACGACAACCGACTGATCTGGCAGTTTTTGTATAATTTTGAGTGCATTGTCCCAGTCGCCCACTTTGAGCAAAGCCTCGCACAGTCCAAACTTTTGGTTAGCATTGTATTTCTCCTATAAAATGCATTTATCATTAGTTACCATAAGACTTTGTTATTAATGAAACTCACTTCATCGAATTTCTTTGTCGTTGGTGGTGGTGGTGGTTCTTTGTCGTCCTCCTTTTTGTTAGTGGCAATCACATGAAGCTTGCGTACCATTTCCCTGGCATCGGCAATTTCCTCCTCCCACTGAGCTCGTATGCTACCGTCATTGGGCGTTAGCCAGACATAAACATCATTCAGTTCGATGACTCCATGCTTCAACAGCAGTGCGCACACATGGTACAACGATCGCGGCGTGCGAGCCGC
The DNA here is from genome assembly GCA_030914345.1 of Drosophila koepferae. Classification (NCBI taxonomy): domain Eukaryota; kingdom Metazoa; phylum Arthropoda; class Insecta; order Diptera; family Drosophilidae; genus Drosophila; species Drosophila koepferae. Next base: position 4,039,101 of record JAUESR010000207.1, read on the forward strand.
CTTAAAGTGGCAGAATTTGTAGCCAAGCACTTCGCAAATGATGGCGCCGGTGGGCATATAGCTGCGCAGCAGAGGTATAAATAGTTTCCAGCGATCGGGGCGTGTCTCAAAGGATTCAATGATAATATCCAGCACGCGGTTCGGATCCAGATTAAAGCAGCCTACAAGAGAAGCACAGAATATTTATCTTAATTATAAATAAATAAGATATGTTGAGCTCACCTATTAACGATTTAATTATATCCATTATGGTGTCAGGTGTTGTGTGCTCCTCAAAGTCCTGATTCAATTCCGTGATGAGTTTGGCAAATCCTTCGCTCTCCTCACGAAATAGATTAAAGCGGCGCTGCTTGTAGCTGCAAAAGTTTAAGGGAATATTAAGCTAATTAAATCAAAGATTAGAAACAAATTTAGTAACAATTTTCCAACTACATATTATAGCATATGAATTAAGATGTTTTTTGTCGAATAGACTTAGTATAGTTACTTACTAGAGCTTTGTCTTGACTTTGATGAATTTCGTGTAGAAACTTTTGTTCTTCACAATGCCCACTTCCTGCAGCGTATCAATTTCCAATCGTTCCTTAAGCAAACTCTCCGGCAGCACCTTGTCCAGATCCTTAACAATTTGCACAAATCCATGTCGCTCCTCCTGCAAACCATCGGTCATCAAGGATGTCTCACTATCCAAAATGTTGACCACGTCCAGTATAAGACTGGGAAATTCCGTGTGCAGCGCCTAAAAAGATAAGAGTTAAAATTATAGATACTTAACTCAGAAACTCGGCATGCGCAGGACTTACCACAACATCTGTGAGCACATGCAGCAAGACATCTTTTTTAATCTTATAGCGCAATGATTGCCAAAGCAGCTCGTATATGGCATTTGAGATCCCGCGCTTAAATGTCCCATGCCGATCGAAGACTGGACATTCTGGGCTATCCTGCAGCTGTTGCTTTAAGTATTTCAAGCTATTAAATGAAAAGTGTGTATATAGAATATTAATACGCATATAATAGAAATATTTGCAACAGGTACGTACAATTCGCTTCGGCCAGACTTATCAAAATGTTTAAAAATATCTGTATTGAGTAATGCTTCTTTATTCGCACTGCCGCCATCTCCATTGGCATCCGTCAGGGCCGCCGCATCGGGCGCCGTTGTTGTTGCTGTGGTCGTCGTCGGCGCTGCATCACTGTCTTGCGTACCCGTCACACTGTGACTTTTCGATAGTTTCTTCAAGCGACGCATACAAGCTATTTATTTCAACACGCGTGCAACACGTATTTTATTTGCTTTATTTACAATTTGTACGTTTATTGAAAAATTTGACAAATTTTCACACTTTTCTCCGCCTTTTTGAGTGTGAGAGATGTGTCTGAAAAATTTGTCTATCGATAACTGTACATCCAACCAGGGGTACATTGCATGCTGTTAACAGGAATACAGGGATACTTTAAAAATCGAATTGTTGCTTAAGACTGGTATGCTGTTAATAATTGAATTTAAATATGAGAGCGCGAAACGACTGTTTGATAAATTTAAAACAAAACCCTTAAATGAAAGTTTTGTACCAAAATGTACCCAACTAAAAAATGAGAGCTATTTTTACGACACATGAGTTTATTAAAAATTGAAAGTGCATTAAAATGTGATAAATAGTTGCATGTTTGCTTGCTGTCGACGTAGACAAAGTTTGTGTGCAATTTTCGCAATGAAATATATTAGTCCTCTAGAAACGCGGCTTGAATGTAGCCGGAAATTGATTAAAGCGCGGACGCAGAGCAGCGTTCGATTTCTCGAACTTCTCGCCCGTGTGACCCAATATAATGCCATCGGTTGCCTTGCCACCATCCTTATGGCTGTGTTGGGTTGAGTTGGCTTCGGCCACGTCGATAATGCGGGGATTCTTGCGATATCTATACCACCAGTACTCAAAGACGAGCGTAATGCAGGCCATGCCAATGCCCACAAAGATGACAATGAAAACGCCGCCAATATTCTGAATGGATATACCATCTGATTGATCCTCTGGCTTCTCACAGCTCGCCTGTGCCTCATCGTTCTTCCACCACTTTTCCTTGAGCTTCTCCAGCTGTCGTTTATTCAGCAAGGTCAAAATACTATAATAATGCGGATTAGCTTTGATTTCTATAAAAAATCAGTCCGAACTTACGCATTATTGAATTGATCCTTCAGATGCGAACCTTGCTGCACGGCAATGGCATAAGGTTTGCGCGAGAACTCCTCACCCACAACCTGTAGATCGCAATTGGTCAGCTGCAGATAGCGTATGTCCGTTGCATCGCCCAGAAAAGCAAAACCCGTTGCCGTCGAGGAGTTGCGCACACGCTTCACTGCTTCATCCAGTGTGGCTGGCAGTCCCGCCTCCTGCATAGCCTGCCACATTTTCGTATACTTATCGCTCACCGGATAATCCCAAACGGCCAGCTTGGAGCGCTCCAGTGGCGTCAATGAATCGTTTAACGACAAATCCTTCCAGATTTCATAAAACATTTGCTCGATGTTAGCCATGCGCTCGAAATAAGTCATTGCCGCCGAACCATTCAGAGGAGCATAGAGAATCTTATACTGCTTGGCCAGATCATCGAGTGACTCAACAGGTGTGTCCAAGCGGGATACAGTCAAAAAGGCAGCCAAATTGGCAGTGTAGGATGCAATGATGATGAAGCTAAGGAGCAATATATTTAATTATTTAAAGTTATACCATTTGCCTCGACTATCATTTCGACACCCACCCAAAGAGCCACCAGGTGGCGGCAACTAGACGACCCGATAGATTCTTCGGCGCCTCACCGCCGCCCTGTGGCGTCAGCGATGTCATGCAGAACCACAGGCATTCCTTCAGATTGAATTCACGCTTCTCCTCGTCATCCTTGTACTTCTCTCGATTGTTCTGATAGCTGTACGGACTCCAGCGATCGAAGACCCACATCAGAAAACTGGTAAAGAAGTAGGCAGCCAATATGCACAGCCAGACATTCGTCTCGAGCACAGTGAGGAACTTAAACAGCGAGCTGGGCGAGCTGGGACGTTGCATCATAATGGTGATGCCTACCAGATCGTAATAAGGCACAGTGAAATCAATCACAATCTCACGCTCCGCCATCACTGACATGCTGCCCAGGCCAATGTCCGCCTGCTTGTCGATCAGCTTTTTCACAATTCCATTCCATTCGCCCTTCTCATCCATATTGCCGAATTTGCCATCCTCCACCTCCTGGATCTCATAGTCAAAGTGCACAATGGCCGCAATCTCATTGATCAGATCAATGCAGTAGCCTTTGTAGCCCTTGGGCGCGGTCTCATCGCGCATTATAAAGGGCGCTTGCTGGGAATATTAGAAAATAATATTAGATCAACGGATCTATATTTATCTCTAGTCAAATGTTAGCTAATTCCTGAATGAGATTAAGTCAATGGATCTTTGAAGAAGATTATTAAATCGAATCTGTTCGTATTTATTTCCTTTACTCAAATGTTTACTAATCACTTGCCCAGGTTTAATCATTTTAATTGTGCGTGCTTTATCTCTCGCACACTTATTCAATTAATCAATCATAAAAAATCACTCCAGTCTAACACTTACCACAACTGTGTAAATGCGATAGACCGTATCTGCGGTCAGATTCTTCATTTGCTCCTCATCCTTCACGACCAGCGGCGAGTCGAGGCCAGCTGTCCAGGTACCGATTGATTTGCTATTGACAGAGCTGCCACCACGTATCTGGAGCACATTGATATCCATTTCAAACTTCATATAGCTGAAGCCATTAAATGTCTGCCGCGGTTGCGTGACCAGCTCGAACGTGCCATAGGATGTGGGTTCGCTAACCTTTGGAAGTGCCCAAAAAAAAGCACACAAAGTCAAACAAATATTGTAAACAATAATTATTGGCCGTAATTGGTGTTGGGGAAATAGTAAACACACCTGTGTAAAGTATTGCCTAAGATCAATATTACGTTCAGGTGTATTGCCGCCTTGGAAGTCATCACACTTCAGATACTCCATGTCCTTTGGCCAGGCGCCCGAGTGCAGCATTTCCCTAACAAGCGAAAAGAACATGAAAATTAATTACTTTGGAAATGACCAAAAAGAAACCCCTAAAATAGTCATTATATATGTCTAAATATATATTATAATATTACTTTCATAGCTAAGCTCCTTTCTATATAATTGATATATGGAAAAGACAGGACACCTTCTTTTGGATAAAAGAATCCCAACTAAATCCTATTCAATGGGGCTTGCGACTTAAGCTTCTCCCATCTCCTATAACTTACTTGATGGCCAAAAAGCTTCGCAGTGCCAGATCAAAGTAGAAGGCCGATGTCAGCTTCGGCTCCTCGTTCAAGTTGAATGTGGAGTAGAGCAGGCCAAGACGATCTCGATATTGCGCATATGCCATTGGTTTCAGGAACATAATCGTTGCATTGTCGCGTTTACTTCTCAGCTCACCCTCGTGCTGGGTGATCGCATGCCAGGCGAAGTTGCGTGCAAAATACGCTGGCTTCACAGACTCCAGCACCATGCCAATGGATTCTAGATTGCCCAGCACAAAGAAATTATTAATGTCCAAATTGCGCAGCTTTTCGATCTGCTCCTCGCGCTCCCGTTTCCCGTCCTTGGCAATGGCCGTGATGACATGACGTGTCTGAATGTTCTGCAGCAACGATTTGTACTTGTGATCCATGACAAAAGTATCATCGTAGAGTATGGCAGCTAAGGAGAGAAAGAAATTATGTTGTAATGTTGTTGCTAATGTTACCCTGTATAAATTGGAAAATGTACACAAATGAGGGTATATGGTGTATGGTATTTACAAGCCAGGTATGCCCCTACTGGATAGGGTAATTACTCGAGTCGAGTATACCCCAAACTTACCATTAGTTATATTCAGCCGCTTCACAATGCTTCTCACTGCCTCTGGTATAATGTCCGCCGGTGGCATTACCTGCAGCAGATACTTTTGCTTCGATTCATCCAGATCTCGCCATTGCCTCAGATCACCCTCCTGGCCATAGGAGGCGCTAATGGTGGGCAGGCCCAAAGCTTGAGTGAAACTCTTGACCGTCTCCGAGGATACGCCCGACTTGGTGGTGTCGAATATAAGATGCGGCGTTTGCTTGCGCTCAATGCTGTCCACATACTTGTTGCAAACTGTGAGCAATGGGGTTTATATATACATATGTATATAGATATATAGATAGTTCTTACTTGCTTCCAGTAGTATCTTGGCATCCGTTTTATTTGCCTCAATGGACTCAAGTTGCACCGATAAACCGTAGCTGGGATTCTTTTTCAAATAGGTAAGCACCACCTCGACGGCCTTGGTAGCTGGCTCATTATCCACTTCGTTTATAAAAACTATTAAAGGACACGACATTAGTTTCACTATTTACATAGGCGACTTCGAACTCCCCACACCCCACTCCCAACTCCTCTCACTCTACTCTCAGCCTAGACAATCGCGTACTTTCAGCTTAATTAGTTTACCCAAGAACCCAGTGCGCTATCTATTCGTAGTCCATCTATCGATTTGCCACTTACACACATTGATATTCTGCGTGTTCTGCGCTGCAATTTCCATATGCAGCCACGTCCATGCTAACCATAGACATTTTAAAGTCTTTATATATTTGCCCATTACTATTTTCCAGACCGAGCACTAGATCTTAACATTGACCGCACCACACGAATCGCAATTGACAACTGACGACAGGCGTTATGGCTGGGCTGTGCCAGGGGCCAGACCAGACAATTCGAATGTGTGGACACATGTGTATCCTTGGTGATAATCAATTTGGTTGGCTACCCTGCGGACCGCATAATTTATTGTTTGGTGCGCTAATTGGTAACACCCTCCGCCCGATTCGAACGGGATGTGGGTCAGCAGTTGGACTTATTGTCACAACGAAACCTTTGACTGACAGCCAAATACATGGCCTTGAATTTCGCTGATTCTATCAAAATGTTTTAATAAATTAAAATTAACTAGACATGAAGACAAATGAATTTTAGATTTGAGTTGGTAAACCATCTAAAAAATTTTTAAAAAAAATAAAAAAATGGAAAATAATATAATATATATACATAAAATCATATAAAAAACTATATATATTTCATAAAATATTAAACAGCTTTGACTTTAGACGAATTTACAAAAATTTTTATTACATTTAAATATGAAACTTTTGTATGCCTAGTTAGATCAAAAAATATCCTTGACACCCTGTTCAATCAATCATGCAGATTGGGCGCCCTCTTAGATACGAGTACATATGTATATTAGATACGTAGCTACTAGTTGTGGACAGGCGCTGTCGACCCACGACTAGTGTGCATTGTCATTATGCGTAAGCTTAAATTTAATTTAAACATACACAGTTCGATTGCAGTACATGAATATAGTATATACATGCTAAAGCCTATGCTTAATAAACTACTTGTATATATCTCTGTATTTGTGTTTGTGTGTGTATATGAGTGTGTATAGGTGTGTGTGTCTGCATATATGCGTAAAAATCTCACAAATTCCAGTCATCTGGACCCGACTCCTCACGCACAACGATTGGTGTGCGAGGCGCACCGGGCACAGGTATGGGCACCAGGGGCACATTGCTGTGCATGCCAACGCCACCAAAGAATGGGGGCGGCCTATAGCTGTTGGGCGTGGCAGCATTTGAGCTGTGCGTCGACGAAGCCGAAGAGTCACGTACTCGGGCCGCATCAAACGCCGGCGGTTGGGCGTAACGATAATGCGGCTGCCCGGGCTGCGGTGTGCGGGAACGAGAATTTGAATGCTCGCGCCGCGTCTCTTGACCTCGCTGCTGTTGCAGCATATATTGTTGTTTCTTCTGCTTTAACAGCAGCTCATCACGACGCTGCTGCTCTAGTCGCTTGCGCTGTTGAGACAGCATTCGATTAGTCTTGCTCCACGGATTGCCGCCAAAGCACAGATTTGATATAAAAACCACCGGCGAGAAGAGTCGAAGAGAAATTTCACTAAGAACAGAAAACATTTTTATATTTTAAAGACAAAAAAATATGAGCATTTACTTACGTAGTGTCCACAATGGGCTTGGCCTCATTGCCACTGAGTATGAAGAGTGGAAAGAAGATGGAAAAGATGCAGCTGCTGACAATCACCGAGCTGGACATATTTGTTAGCACCGTCAGCGGTATGCCAAAGCCAAAGAAATATGGCCAATTCTTTTCGATGTAGGTGAGACGCCGATGCAGCTCCCAGCCCATGTTAAACCATTTGTACTCAAACGAGTACAGCGAGTAGAGAAGGCACAAATGCAGAAAGCACAGCGAGGAGCCAACATATTTGACGGGCACCAAATTCACCAGCATGCTCTGCACCAGGAACAGCATTTGCACCACCAAGCTGAAGAGGAAATCGGCTACTAGCTTACTTATGCCGGGAATTAACTGGGGGCGACCTTTGCGTACACGATACGCCGCATTCGCAATGTCCGCAAACCACAGAGAGCTGACAATCTTTGATAGCATGAATATGGGCAACACCCACATCATGCCAAAGATCAGCGACAATATAGGATGCAGCCAGCTCCAAACGAAGGGCAGCGTATCCGACTGTGCGCCATAGAAAATGGTGAGACAGAATTTGAGCGTGGGCAGCAACACGTTCTCGAACAACACAATGCTCAGCCATGTGAAGCCGCCGTTGAGCAAGCAGCATTTTAATAATTTCTTGGCTATTTTCTTCTCGCTGCAAATAAAACGCAATAAATACAATTAATGCGTAATAAACACAAATTGTCGTTAGGGGCACTCGAATAATTGTTGAGCGGGAATTTGCTGTGTTCGAAATTGATCAATGCAGTTAGATGTTAAACAGCTATTGTGTGATAACTTTTTATCGATAACAGGTTTACATATTTATGTTATGATAGTATCATCAGATGTAAGACTACCCTTTATTTGTATAATCTACTTACGCCTGTGGCTCTGACTCCTCCGCTGGCTTCTTTTTGAATATCTTTTCCAAAGTACGTTCATCGGAGTTGGCCTCTGCCCGCTTCTCAAACTCCTCACGTATCATTGCCGCTGCTGAGCTGGGCACTGGTGAAGGCGAGCGTTGCGCCTGTCTATATTGATCCCTGTCCATTCTGCGCAGTTGGCGCATTGTCTCTAATTCTGCATTCTGCCTGGCCACCTCATTGTCTATATGCAGGACCAGTGTCATTCCACGTATGCTGTCCCATAGGCCGTACAAAATGCCAAGCGCGATGTTCTGAGGCGCAAATAAGCACACATGCACAGCGAAATGAAATAAAAACATACGCATATATGTAAATTAACAACGCACTAAAATTTCAGAAATATTTAGTAACCCACCTTTATTGCAGCCATCTCCACCTGTCTGTTGTCTGTTGGATGTTTGGGTAGCTTTAGCCAACACTAATTGCAATTGTTACGACTGTTGTGGGCATTACAAAAATAGATGCGTGTTTGTATTTACAGTATTTGCAGTGTTGTTTGAAACGTTTTGTTTCTGTATGAATTTGCGCTGATGCGATGACATTATTTCATAGTAACACAGTTTTTTGTTTACACGATGAATGTAATAGAGAGTATACGTTAACAATTTATATAATAAAATAAATACAATTGATACTTGTTGCGTGGCTCACCGACTTTAATCTTTCATGGCAGTCGTATATATGAACTTTGTTTATCTATATGTATGTATGTGTACCAAAATTTGTGAAATTGTTGCTTGAATATACAAACGCATTGTATTTGTCCAGCTCTAAAAACATTTTGCTATCGATATGTCTCAAATGAAAACATCGATAGGCGGAGCGAGCGACTACTTCGAACTAGTTCCCCTATCCTAGGTAAAGTGGGAAATCAAAAACAGACTTGAGTTTAGTTTTTCCGTTTGCGGAAAACAGGTAAGAGGTAAGACTCTTCGTACTTTAGGTTGACCTGCCGTTTTAAATGACACTTGTTGAGTATTTTCACAATTTTCCATTTGTGAATCAGTTGTATTTGTTTTGAATACAAAATAATAATAACACAATGTTAATAATCATAAACTGTGTTATCAGCGGGTGCTTTTGAATCATGTGGGCGCGCGCGCTCAAAATTATAATTTCAAAACAAACTTAAATGACACCAAGTTAAAGACACTGATTAATTATTGTGTGACGTGCGTAGTTGGCGTTGATAAAATGGCTTTGTATCCTATATACACACATTCATACATATCTACACACACACATACATATGCAGGTGTGCCATATGTGCGCCTTTTGCTATGTAAACATGTGTACAATAAGCAAATAACTACGGTGCTTTTCGCATTTGAAACAAAAGGTGTTACTCGCTTAATGCTTCACTTAAGCCGCCCACAATTCATGACACTTAATTGATTAGCAACGCATTTGCGCCGTTGGACCTAACAAACTGTGACCAAGATCTTTCCGTCTTGTTTGTATACCCAGTCACCCACCCACCCATACAGGGTGGCTCGTGTCTGTGTTTGCATTAGTGTTAGATGTTGGAAAATTTGTGTAAAATGTCATTTTCATGCTGTTTTATTGCAGTTCGACAGCTCAAGCGCTTAGCAACTCAATTCAACCCCCATCCCCAGATTCCCGCCTGCGCCTTGATAGTGCCTCTGCACTTGCACTGAATTAATCAATAAAGCAACAGCAGCGGCTGCAACAACAACAACAGCGACAAAAACAACAAATACACGATGTGGACTAATGATAAGCAACAACAATAGAGGGCAGCCCCGCGGCATATACCCAGATTCAGCTCTAGACAACCCCCAAGGCATCAGCAAACAAAAATAAAATTAAAAAAAAAAAAGAAAGTAAACTAAGAAAATCAACAAACCGAAAACATTTTCATGAAAATGTCGAGGGAAGAGCGTTTGCCAATTGTGGATACGGCGAGTAGCAGTGGCGAGGATGAGGCAAAGCCTGTGGTGCGTAGGCGCAGCACACGGGATACCGAATCGGCTGTGCCCCAAGAACAAGGCTGCTGTGTTCCCACTAGCAAACCGCATCGTTTCCTAGCACTTCTATTCATGTGCCTGCTGGGATTTGGTCTGTTCACCTACTAGATTGTTAACTATTGTTATCAATTACTAATTGCTCTCTATCTATCTCTCTCTCTCTCTCTCTCTTAATCACTCTTTATCTTACAGGTTCCTATTTTTGCTATGATAATCCGGGCGCATTGCAGGATGTATTTCAAAAAGAGCTCGATCTGAATGCCACCGAATTCACTTTGATTTATTCCATCTATTCGTGGCCAAATATTGTTCTCTGCTTTGTGGGTGGCTTTCTGGTCGATCGTGTCTTTGGCATACGCATGGGCACAATTATTTACATGCTGATTGTGTTGCTGGGTCAGTTGATATTTGCCGCTGGCGGCCTGTTCGGTCGCTTTTGGCTAATGATTGTGGGTCGCTTTGTGTTTGGCATTGGCGCCGAGTCCTTGGCCGTTGCCCAGAACAGCTATGCCGTGCTGTGGTTCAAAGGCAAGGAGCTGAACATGGTGTTTGGCCTGCAGCTGTCAGTGGCGCGCTTTGGCAGCACCGTCAACTTTTGGGTAATGCAACCGCTCTACAACTACGTCTCCGGATTCTATGCTGGGTATACCGGCTTAGGCGTTACACTGTTTCTGGCCGGGCTCACCTGTGTGATGTCGCTGCTGTGCACACTTATCTTGGGTATGCTAAGGAAATTTGATTAATGTAATTAGGATATTAACAAATTTCCTATACTGCAGGCTGGATGGATAAGCGCGCTGAGCGCATTTTGAAACGCAACACCAATCCAGGCGGCGACATAGCCAAGCTGGGCGATATAATGACATTCCGTTTGGACTTTTGGATGGTATCGGTTGTCTGCGTGGCCTATTATGTAGCCATATTTCCGTTCGTTGCGCTTGGCCAGGACTTTTTCGTATCCACCTTTCACTTGACGCCTGAACAGGCAAATACAGTCAATTCGATTGTATATTTGATCTCGGCCATTGCATCGCCTTTGTTTGGCTTTATCATTGATCGTGTGGGCCGCAATGTGAGTTGGGTATTTATGGCAACAATTTCAACAATTGCCGCTCATTTGCTGCTCACATTCACCCAAATGAATCCGTACATCGGCATGTCAATTATGGGTCTGTCCTATTCAATGCTAGCCGCCAGCCTGTGGCCCATGGTATCGCTGATAGTGCCCGAATATCAGCTGGGCACTGCCTATGGATTGTAAGTGCACATTTCTATATATCTATATACAATGTGATCAATTATATTTCATTTCAGTTGTCAATCGGTGCAAAATCTAGGCCTGGCTGTGGTCACCATTGTCGCCGGAGTAATCGTGGACAGCAGCGGCGGCAGTCACTTCTGGCTGCAGCTCTTCTTTATATTGTTCCTATTGAGTGAGTCATAATGGAATTGATTGTCTGAGCTTGTAGCTAAAGCCACACCTATATATATTCCCTACAGTTTCCCTGTTGGCTACATGCGTTATCTGGACCTACGATCGCAAGCATCAGGGCAATCTGAATATGTCGCCGGCACAACGCGCCACCTATCATACTTCCATGTACGTGAATATTGAGTCTAGTTGATCGTATTCAATCTACTATACATGTTGTATTGGTGTATAATAATTATATTGTATTGTGTGTGTGTGTGTGTGTATTATATAGATTGGATTTGAAACTAGTATTTCACTAATCTGTACAATCTCTTTTTCAAATCGTCAACAAAAGCTTAACACAGCGCGGCGCTACGACGGATCGACGGCCCTTATTGGGCAACTAAATACATACATACATACATATAAAATATAGATAAATATACACAATATATGATTAACCAATGTGATGTTCTTCGCCATCTATAAATGTCTGTAGCTCTATATGTTTGGCACAATTCCTTCCAATACTAATCGCACAAATTACTATTCAATTTAGAGTTCAATAACGCTCCCCACATTCCTAACATATCAAGAAACTATTGCTATATTTGTGATTGCGATTTTGTTGTAATTTATGTATAAATGTATTATGTGCCAGTTGCCAAAGATAAATTATAAATAAAAATATACACGCATATCTAGCAAATTATGTGTTTTATTTGTTCATACAGTCCGGTAATTTATACCGATCAGCACAAAGAATTAAATAACAGTACAAAAATCTCACTTTGATATTGATTCAATTTATTTGTATTTGCATATACATGTGTGAACGATTTGCAGTTGTCGAAAAATATCATTTATAATAAATTAAATAAATTAGCTAAAACATAAACAGAAATTCCAAATAAACATTGGCGTGTTAAATTTTAGAAACCAAAAATAAAGACATCAAAGTTTCCATAACTCATTGGACTAGAGAAAGTTCAAAATACAATTCATTTAAATGATATTCATTGCACAAGATATATAAAAAAAATACAACAAAATTTAATTTCTTTTTTGGAGATGATTGAAATAAGATATATATATATAAGGTTTTATATGAAAAATGTTTGTTTTGAGAACATAAAAACTTTAGTTTTTAATTTTTTTGTTGATTTACTTTTTGTTTGCTTTACTCGTTAAGTAAAAATGCATTTGCGTTGATTTTGGCCGTTAATGTTCGAACCGCTTTTCGTTATGTGAAGTATTCATCGAGCGTTCTATCAATAAATCAATAATAAAATATTTATCGTTTTTTCTTTTTCTTGTCTTAATTTAAGAGCATCGTTAGATTGAAAGTTGCTTGGATTTAACATTTCCATTTAAATCATCGAAGGTATTTTGTTTCCTTTTATAAAGCTTCTAATTTAAGTTAGTATTTATATAATTCATAGTAATTCATTATTTCTTTTTTTGTTTTTGGTCGTTTATAATATTAAGAAATGTACGTGACACGCTAAAGCTAAAAGCAGAGTACAAAAACAGAAAGATAATTTGTGTAGATAAGAGATAGTCTGATATCTCATGAGGCCCTATTCAGATTCACGGACTTACTCAGACTCACAACAATATCTACACAGAAACATTTTGCTATTGTCAAATCTCGTTGTTTACATTTTATGCGTTTGTTTTTTGTTTTTCTTTTTTCTTCTGTGTTATTCATCCACATTTTCGGCATCGTCGGCGGCCACAATATTTCGTTTGGTGGCACTTTGAATGCTAGCCAGATATTTTTCACCATCGAAGCGCTGGCTCTCATCATGTAGATCCTGTTGAAAATTGAGTTGATTGATTAATTTCGAACAGGTTTGAAAAGAGTATATGACACTAAAGAGATACTGCTCTTACCTTATTAATTTAGTAAATGTGTGTGTGTTTGGGTGTATATGCGTGTGTGTGTTGGTGTGGCGTGCTTATGTATGTATGTATGTGTAATTATGGCAGGTTGTTGGGTTGATTGTCAAATATATGTACAAATAGATAAAGCCAAGCGCTGCGACTTTGAAAGTCATTTTTATTTTACATCATATATGCTTGTATATATATACATATATACGTGTGTGTATAAATTTTAAATGAGTTATGCTTTGAAAAAACGCTTACTTCTAAGTTATGTTACAGTTAAGGCTAAATGTTGCAATTGCCATTGTTATTAGTCTTGTTAAACATTAATTACAATGTGTGTGTATTATATATATATATATATATATATATATATATATATATATATATATATATATATATATATATATATATATATATATATATATATATGTATGTATGTGTGCGAGTTGGTGTTAATTTGGGATTGTCCGGGCAATACTAAGCGTTGACCGGCAATAAATATATATATATATATATATGTATATATAACTCTAGCGAACACTAAATCTGTTTCACAGCCAAAACACAGATTCCTTTCAAAGTTAATTGTTTCTTTTCTTTTTTCAAACATTTTTGTTGAAATATTTATATTAAACAAAATGTGTACGGAGCCTAAGACTAGCAAATTGTTGCGTTGCTCATTAAATATATAATACTGGGTATATCAGTGTTGTGGTTTGTTGTTTGATCGCATTACGTTTTATCTGTTCTTGTTTTTGCGCGTCATATTTTATAAGCTATTTAGCGTCTGTGGGGATTATAAAAAAAAAAGAAAGAAATTATAAATAGTTAACTCAAGAGATTTCTTTCGTTAAGGTATAGAAAAGCGCTTTAGATAAACGCATGATTGTTGTTCATCTCCTCGCTGGAGTAACCATCAAACATGGTCAATGAGAATTCGTCGTTCTCACTATATCGCTGAAATATAGTCTTGATCTGCGAATTCTGAAGATGTGGTTGCGGCTGCTGCTGGCTGCGACATTTGCCAGCTGCGGCAGCTGCACCCATAGTGTTAGTTATAATTTGCAATTGTTTGTTATATAATTTTCTATCTGATTCTGAGGATGGTTTACGATTGTTGTGACTACCGTCTCGTTCACTTAATATTAGCTTGCGTTCGCTTGTGCTATCGAGCATTACATTTAGAAGCTTTGCTTGCATTTGCTTGTTAATTACATAATTTTGATAGCTAGCATTTGGGTGAATATTAGTGGGGTCACATTCATTAATGGATTCTTGAATGATTGCTGACACTCCGTTACTGGCACTTGATACTGTTGTTGTTATTGTTGCTGTTGTCGTAGTATTAGCAGTAGTAGTTGTTAATGATGAATTATGTGCAAGAATGATATTAGCACTTGACGCAGAAGCTTTATAGGGCGTCTCAACTGGTTGAATTACCTTATTGCGAAGTATCGACGGCACAGTTTCCATCATTTTAACCCATTCAATTGGCAAAGCCCAGGCGTGGGGACTCTTCGAATAGTACATCAAATGTTCAATATCGTACGAGAGGCGTGCTGCAAATGAAGCCACATTAAAATATATCTCATTTCAAATAAAATATAGGTGCAGCGCTTGTCCTGATCTGTATTTATAGCTTCTGGTTACTTACAGTTATTCGTCTTTAGCCGATTGACCTCGTTGTCTTCTTCAACTTTTTCGCGTGCTGCTTTCGTTTCCGGCGTTGACTCCTTGCGCGAGAAATGACTGCGTCGCGAGCGTGCCAACCCATTCTGACTGCTGCTCCCATTGGATGCAGCAGAATCTGCAAATACCTCATCATCGCCATCACCATTATTGTTGCCCTGTCCAGCCGCATAATTCAGACCAATGCCACTATCGGCCAGCGGCAACGCGTTGCCCAACATAAACTGCGGTGGTCCTGAACCGGGCAGCGGTGTGGATGGCGTTGTAACTGGACTAACCAGAGAGGTGCCATCGAAGGCGGCGCCAGCCTCCATTGAAGCCAAGAACTCGGAACTGCTAAAGTAATCATCCAAGACGAGTTTGGCCACCTGTCCGAAATGAAAGATTTGAATATTCAATTCGAAAGCTAACGAATAAACAGACTACTTACACGCACTAACTCGCAGCAGTCGCCTGTTATCTTGATGAGATGTTGGCCCACATTGACCGTGAATTTGTATTCACCTACGGAAGCATCGTTTGTGGAATATGAATGCATAAGCAGCTGCTGATTGGGACGTATAACTTTACCGGCAGCAGCTGTTGCCGCCGCAGCCGCATTGGCAACTTGCTGCTGATGGTGGTGATGATGTTGTCCCTGATGCTGTTGCTGCTGCTGTTGATGGTGCTGCGACATTTGGTGCGCCGCTGCTGTGGCAGTCATGAAATTCTGTGCCGAATTGAAGCTCAAACGATTGGCCAAACTGCTGCTGCCGCTGGGCGTGCGTGGCTGCACGGCGACGGCATCATCCGAATTGGAAGAGTTTAACGACGAACAGGAGCCACCTGCACCGCCAGCCGATGGAGCTGGTTCCAGGCGTACCGGTGAAGCATTACGACGTATGGTATCCTCCATCAATTGTTTGGCATAACTGCAAAAACGCGTATATATTGCGCATTAATATTTGTGGAAAATGGCGTAAAAACAGTTACTTTTACAAAAATATTTGCAAGAACATGGCAACGCCATGTGGCAATGATTTTAAATAGGCGATGTTATTAGTTGGCAGTATTTTTTTGTATGAGGTGGCAATACATTTTGGATGAAGGATCTTTTGCTTTTTTAAGCACTAATTTTGATTTGTCGTTAATTGGCAGCGCCTTTTGATCTGCCGTTTGTTACATGTTTAAAATTAAAATTTATATGTTCTAGGCTATATAAGCATAAGTCAACATTAAACTTAATTGACAACTTACTTAATTTTATCTTCTGCTGGTCCGGTAATCTGCACCAATCGTTCCTTCGCGCCAGGGTTGACTGCACACAATACATATTAATATTAATAGAAGAAAACAATTCTTACAATAATGGTAAAATATGTACATGTTTTTGGTATTAAAATAATTAGCAGTTTGAAACAAAATGAATATAAGCAAATTTTGCATAATTTGAATTCAACCTTAACGTGCGGGCGATTTTGTGTGTGCGTGTGCATTAATATTGTTTATGCATGTGTACGTGTGTGAGTGTATTTGCGTGCATTTTGTGCAGATTTGACGTTATAATTCAAAATAGAATTTGGATAATGATTTTGGACAAGACATTAATAAATGCTTATTAGGCTTAGGTGAGATGGTGATCTAACGTTTTACCTCGTTGAAAGGATATTATTGTTTCGCTAAGTTCCTCGATCATGTGTACACGTCGGCCCTTAATGCCCATAACTATTTTGGACGATTAGCAAACAGCAGATAGATATAGTCAAATACATTTAAAAATGTACTTTATGCAATGGTCTGCAGTACTTGTAGCTGATACTTACCTTTGCCCGAATCGGCGTTCCTTATGACCACCTCATCCTTGCAATAGGTTTTTCCCGGTATTTTAGTGGGCTTGGGAAATTTACCCGAATTACGTATGACTGCACCGGGTGGCAACAACAGATGCTGCTGATTGGGTGAGCCGACTGCAGCAATCGCCGCTGCCTGTGCGGCAGCCAGTGTTGCCGCATTGAAGGCCGCAGCAGCAGCCGTGTCGACGCCAACAAGTGCACCCATGCTGCTGCCGCCGCCACCAGTGCCGCCAAATGTGGGGGAGGTGCTGAGAAAGGCTTGCTGGTTGCCTACGACGCCTGCAGCATCGTGTTGATATGACTCAGCGGGTAACTGCAATATTTAAATTAAGAATATACATTTATACAATCTATTTATCTAATTAAGGTTTGTCACCCACCTCAATGCTGGACACTTGCTGCTTGGACTTGTAATAGGCAATTGTGTCTTTATCTTCCCAGCTATTGGCACGTAATTCGATCAGTTCGAGCAGTTTGAGTCGTGTCATTATGTTCAGACGTTCGTCCAGCGAAGCATTCCGAAACACAACGAATGCACGATCCAGCGTATCCTTGGACACTGCCTCCAGCTGCGGCCCATGTACACGCAAATTATGCAACAGCAACGTGATCGACTCAGTTGTCGTATTGCATGACTGCAGACCCACAGTTACATTGTCAATCAACTGTATCAGCTCCTCGATTACCAGGTAGCTGTTCTTCAGTGATGAGCGCGATTGTGTCTTGAGCGGACGCGGTGCCTCAATGTTTTTAACCGCCCTACCCAGCTGTGTGTGCGCCATGTTGCCTTTGTTTTCACTCGTTTTTTCTATCTTAGCCCAGTTTCGATTTGTGGCTGTTGTCGGCTTAAAAGTTCTGTTTTCTTATCTCCGGGTTGTTATTTTTTTAAGTTCGTTCGTTTAGTTATTGTTTATGTCTGCGTGTGTGTGTGTTGCGAAAGTTGTGAGAAAGAAGTCGTAGAAGCGTTTCCGCACCTCCCCCTGCAAAAAGTAAGATAGAAAGGTGAAAACACATACAAATATAATGATTAGAAAAAGGGGAACAGTGGAAACCCTACGTTAAATCAATCGAACTTTGTACTGATTATTTGTATTTTATTTTTTTATTAAATAAGAAAAATTAAATTATATTTATTTGTAGTTATTCCACTTTGCATTAAACAAAATTTTGAATTGAGCCCTAATCGGCGCTCAACAAATCGAACTTTAGCTGTCATCGATATCGTTTGATCGCCTATGTTAATATTGACGGTTACAAAAATCTGTTCCTTACGGTATCACTAGCAAACTGCGACACAAGTGCTGAAATACATATATATCCACATACATACACATAATGTATGCACTGTGTATATCATTTGCAACTGTGATAAGAAATAACAAACCTAAGGCCGAAACTGATAAAAAAAATTAGATTTATGATAGTTTTCAGTGCTGCTCATTTTGGCTAGCCATAATCAAGAAGACAGTGCTTTTAGCGCATATATTTACCGTCAGCAATAAAAGGCGCCACCATGAATCACTTACGAATTATATGAATTATAATTGCGCACACAAATTCCAAAAGCGTTTGCATAAAACGGGCACAATGGCCATTTGTATACTTCAGTAACAGTATGTATGTATATGTGTGTGTGCGTTCGGCATTTAAGTTTCATTAACAGAAAAAAAGAAAAGCTGAACGCATTTATCGTTGTTCCGGCTAATTGTCACTAACTTGCGTTTTTATGCTGCGGCGCATATTCAACGACTCTGGTTTTAAATAGCATTTACAAATATTACAAGAGCAGAAAAGAAACTGTCAGTGCGCGCAGCGATCTTGCCCACTTATTGAATCATATGTCGAGAATAGCAACAACAAATATGACTGTGGCAGCGGCAGCGACGTTGACGGTGGCAGCGCTGTTTGTGTCGCCTGGGGCGTAGGGCAAGGCGTGTGCCTTTTATGCTTAATGCTAGTAAAAGCATTTTGTAATCAAACTTACAAACAATTTGTGTTAATTAAGTAATTGTCAATATCTAAAACACTTTTTCCACCAGGTTTTCTTCGAAATTAAGTAATAATATATATGTGCCAACGCTAGTCAATGGTTGGAAACTACGCGTAGACTGCGCAGCAGTGCTTCACTAGCTACTTTAACTTTGGGGCACTACACAGAAGAAAACTTGGACATTTAGTGTCGCGTTAATGAAATACGGATGATACTTCAACTACTACTACTGTAAAGCAGCTTATTTCACTTTGCTCTAGATTAATTTAATGAAATGGCTATACGAAAGCTTACCAAAAAATCTCTGCGACTACTAGATCTGCAAAACACTCATCGGTACTATCGATTGCCATTGTAATTTTTAGTATTTATGACGGATATGTATGGAGTGGCGATACATTATTTAATTAAAAGAGATTAATTTTATAAGCATAGCGACATTTGGTGAAGCTTTACCAGATAATTTATCTTTGATAATTTTATACAAATTTTAATTGTAGTATTGTAAAATTATGTTTACTTTTATGATTTTTATGAAAATATCGACATTTTGGTGTTGCCACTTTGAGATGTAATTTTTTTCAATAGCCTTATTGTAGCAGGGTGGCTCAGAAGCCCTGGCAAATCGAAAAGTTGAATATCGGTCGAGTTCCACAAATTTTTCTGAAAACTGTCATTTGCTGTTCAGATTTTCAATTATTTGCTGTGTAGAAATCGACACAAATAATGGCTGAAAATTCAGCCAAGGAGGATGCGACGCCGCCGGAGGCGGTGAAAAATGATAGCGCCAACAAGGATGGTGATTCAAAGCCGCTGCGAATATCTTTTGCCGATTGGAAGAAGAGTAGAGAATCCAAGGAGCAGCCAGGGGATGCCCAAGCATCTCGCAACAATCGCAAGCCAAATAAAATTGACAACAGACAGCAGGGCAACAATCGCATTCACAATAATAATCATAATAACAATATCAATAACATCAACAATACATTTCCTCCCCTAAGTCGACCACCGCCTTTGCCCTTTCCTTTAATGTCCATGGGTTTTGGTAACTTCGGACACGGACCTGGTCCATGTGGGCCACCACCAATGATGCCTGCTGGCTGTAGCATGGGTAACATGGGCAATATGGGAAACATGAACAACATGGGCAACATGGGCAACATAGGCAATATGGGTCCCGGGCCGGGCCCGCGTAATCATCGACCATTACAGCCTCCGCCCTTTTGGGAGGATATGATGTCACCACAACATCGACCGCCACCTATACAACCACCCATGCCCAAGTGTCCAAGCTCGTGGAATCTGGTGCCCAGGGAAAAACAGCGGCAAAATAAACAAAACTCGAGCCAAATCAGTCAACCCAACAAAAAATACAAAGCCAGCACCAACAACAATAACAATAACAACAAGAACAACAGCAGCAGCAACAGCAGCAATAGCAGTAGTAATAATAACAACAGTACAACAAACGATGCATTATTAGATGCGGCACTTATGCCACCTCCACCACCACCGGGAGGAAACTGCAACAGCAGTAACTGCTCCTCCAATAATTCCTCAACATCGAATAAATTAGTGAAGAAGAAAAAAGGTGGCGGGACTTTTGTGCAAATCGATGGCAAATGGATACAGCGGCCGGAAGCGCCTCCTCCATTGGAAGAAGCGCCTCCGGGTACCAAAGAAGATCGTCAGCGTCAGTGGCGTGAGTATCGTCAGGCGATGAAACCGTTTAAGAATCGTGAATTTCATAATTGGAAGCGTACTGTGCAACGTCTCAGCAAATTGCCGCGCGATCAGCTAGACGAGAGGCAACTAGAGCGCCTGAAAAAGGCCGAAGAGTATATTGGGGCACACAAAGCCATGCTAACTATAAAGCATGCCGAACAGTGGGTGCAGCAGACTAACCGAAAAATAGAAGCGTCCAGTAACAATGGACAGGCTCAGGTATATGTGCGCAAGCCGGTAAACCCCACATGGAACAAGAACAATGATCAGAATACATTTCATCGCGGCCCGCCGCCAGTACGAAAACAAATCTTTGGCACTGGGCGTGCAATTAAAGGTGGAATTGGAGGCGAAATAGGAAATATGCCCAATAATCCAACGAGGCCCATCGTGGGTCAGTTCCCGGCGCAATCCGGACCGCCAATTGGCACCAACAGTGGTTACTTTGGCTACAATAGCCAACCCTACGTACAGGAGGCGAACAGCAACAATACTACTGGTAGCGTGGGCAACAACAATGGCACCAACTCCTTTTACGCCAATTACACGAACAGCTTCATCAAAGGCGGCACCCTACTGCCACCCTAGAAGGCTGATACAGCGTTGCTCTTAAGCGAGGGATACACTTAGATATAATATAAAAATTTTATTAATAACTATATTAAGCAATGTCATCATGATGTCAAATAAGAGCCTGTGCTATTCATGTAAAGAAATTAATAAATTAATAACTTATATCATGGCTTAGCTTGACGACTCTACAAGTAGAGTCCTTCAAAAGAATTCAAACTTCCCATTTGCCAGGGTGCAGAGCCTGTTGGAATATTAATGTTTAAGTAAATAGAATTGACAAATTGAGAATCGCTTCGAATTACATGTATATCATATATGCTGCCATAATTAGCCATCGTTATGAAACTGACTTCATGTATACAAATCCTTTTTTTTTAACACATTATGTATTATATAGATTGTTTCAACAAAAATATAAATGTTTATCATTAGCTTAGCTTGATTTGCCTTTGCTCGTACGACTGCGACTGGTCTTGAGTTGTGTCTCATCGAGTGGAGGCAGGCCTAGGAGTTCACGTCGCTTGCGCTTGCCACGCCAAATGGCCTCCTTGAAAAGATTGCAGTAGAGTTCCACAGCGACTGGTGAGTCATCGTTGCCTGGTACTGGATACGTGATTAAATTGGGATTGCAATTGCTGTCCACGATGCCAATGGTGGGAATGGCCATTTTGGCTGAATCGCGCACAGCCGTATGTTGTGTCATTACATTGTTTTGTGTATTAAGGAAGATGCACAGATCCGGTAGCCGAGTAACTGCATCAAACTGAACATTGGCATTTGTAAAAATTCCGCCACGCCAATACCGCGTGTGCGAAAACTCGCCGGCCTCCATGGCCTTCTGCTCGACCAGATGGGCGTTCTGTGCGTTGCGATTGAAGAACAATATAATACCATCCCGGAAGGCAATGTGTGCCGCGAAATTCAGTGCATCGCGCAAATGGGAAGCCGTCTTGTCCAGATCGAAGATCAAGTGACCTAGTCGACTGCCATATATATATGGCCGCATGCGGTCGTCGAGTGAGCCCTCCTTGTGACCATAATGCACGCGTGCATTGAACAAGTCGCGCACAGTAAACAAATTGGTCACTTGGAAGTAATCCGGGTGCTTGAGGATGCGTTGTTCAATGACGTCAATATCCTCAGGTTCGGCAGGTATTGGCGCTTGGGCAGCCTGTGTGTTTTGTAGGCGTACCGGCAGCGCATACAACTGGCTGAGGCGTGGCACTATAAGCATAGAATTTGCGATTAATATTTATAAATCTTTTAATTTAGAAACTTACAGTTTTTAAAGTTTTTCAGAAACATTTTTCACGCACGCCGCTGGCCGCTGTTTTCATAACATGCAACTAATGTGACCGTACACCTTTGAGTATTAAAATACGAAAATAATTTAACTTATCGATAACAAGCAGCGATTGTTGGCCATAGAAGGTACAAGATTGTCATTGCAATAATGTTTATGTTTAGAGTACTATAAAACTAAAACGAAAACAATATGGAAATTGAAAAGACGCCCCCCAATGCGGCCACATCCGACACGAATTCCACATGTGAGTACATGGATGCTGAAGGTGAGCCGGAACTGGACACGGATCTCAGCACAAGCGATCTCTACCAGGAGGCGGAACACAGTGCCGAGGCCGAACAGCAAGGCCATAGTATTATCTCGGTGCTGCGCGATGAAATGGTCACTCAAACACATAACAATTTGAGCCCAGACTCAGAGACAGCCGCAGCAACGGGACAATCAAGAGAGTTGGCCGCCTCCGTAGAGTCGCTAGCGCTGAGCACCTCCACCAGTGCCAAGACAGAAGACAGCGGCAGCACGAACGCCCTTGATGAGGACATTTACGACTATCAGCACGACAGCGTGTGGCGAGGCCAAAAGAAACACATTTTCATACTGAGCGAAGCGGGTAAACCAATTTACTCTCTACACGGCAACGAGGATAAGCTGGCCACGCTCTTTGGCGTCATTCAGGCTTTGGTTAGCTTTGTGCAACTCGGCCAGGATGCAATCACTTCAATACATGCAGGCGGCATTAAGTTCGCCTTCATGCAGCGCAATTCTCTCATCCTCGTAGCGGCTTCTCGCACGAACATGAGCGTCCAGCAGATGCAGCTACAACTGAGGTGGGTGAACTGGTATATATTGTGATCGTATACAGATCCAATAACATTATAATTATATTATATTAATTATTACAGCGATGTCTACTATCAAATACTCTCTACGCTTACCTATTCACACATGTCCAAGATCTTTGAGAAACGGAAAAATTTTGATCTGCGACGTTTGCTTTCCGGCAGCGAGCGATTGATCTTCAATCTATTGGCCAATGATAGCACCCATGCTAAGGGTAAGGTCTTAAGAATACAAATTTCCATTCATTCTGTAATGAATTATTGTTTATTGCTTGCAGTTACCAACAACATTTTTACCTTTTTAACCAATTCGATACGAGTCTTTCCGCTGCCTACAGCTGTGCGTTCCAATATTGTTAGCGCCATACAGAGCAACTGTTCAAAGATCAAGAATCTGGTGTTCGCGGTGCTGATAGCCAACAATAAGTTGATCGCATTGGTGCGCTTGAAGAAGTACTCCATACATCCGGCGGATTTGCGTTTGATATTTAATCTGATCGAGTGTTCAGAGTCTTTTAAGAACTCGGAAAATTGGACGCCCATTTGCCTGCCAAAGTTCGATATGAATGGCTATTTGCATGCGCATGTTTCGTATTTGGCTGACGATTGTCCAGCGTGCCTGCTGCTCATGTCCGTGGATCGGGATGCATTTCACACGCTGTCAGAGGCCAAGGAACGCATTACGGAGAAGTTGCGACGCAGTCTTTGCCTGCAGGCCATTAACGACGAACTAAAGCAATCCTACAATGTCAAACTTTATCAGCAGATGCAATGTGTACCTGAGCTGCGACATTTTCTTTACAAGCCAAAAGCAACGGCTCAGCTGCTCTGTCCCATGCTCAAGCATCCGTACAAATCGCTGGCCGAATTTGAGCGTTTGGAAGCTATTTACTGTGATCTACTGCATCGCATACACAACAGCTCGCGCCCTCTGAAGTTTATCTATGAGGTGAAGGAGCGTGAGGTGGTGCTCGGATGGTTAACGGCCACACATGAGCTTTATGCTGTCTTTGAGTCTATTGTGGATAAGGCAAAGGTCATTGAGTATGTGAGCAAACTGATCAAATGGATCGAGAAGGAATATGACGTGTTCTTTATACGTAATCATCCGACATTTTAAAAATATTCTAAAAATATGTTATGTTAGTTATGATAAATTACCCGCATTTTGTATAGATATGTTTATGACACATTCAGTTGTTTGTGTAAATTTACATTTGTGTATTGAAAGAATGCCTGCTAATGAGAGACGTTGTTATTGTGTTGCAGTTGTAAACAGCGTCTATTTATATACTAATTTTTATACATATACATATGTATGCCATTTAATAAGCATGTAAATTTGTAATTTAAAGCATTAAGTAAACTATAAAAGTGAAGAAAACTGATTTCATAATTGCAAAAATTTTAAAATTAACAAACTAGATATTCTTCTATTCAAATATGTGCGCCATTGCAAGTGGCAAACAGTTGCTGAACTGTGCTGAGGCCAAACCCCTTAAAGTTGGCTGCACGCAAAAAGCGACTCCCTTAATGTTGGCTGCGCCCTGCGCAAAGCTTTTTCATACTCGTCTTCGTTATCCTGCTCACTTAACATAAAAAAGGCTTCCTCAGTTGAGTACAGGATATAAGCGTGTGCGGTACGAAAACGCGCCAGGAAATCAAAGTGCGGTAAAGCCAGTACAAAAAATAAAAGAAAACCCCACCAACACACAAATACATACAAATGCAAGTAAAGCATGAAAAAATGTGGACTAGTGCCATAGCATACGCCAAGATGAGCGAAAATCAAATTAAATTGCAATAAATATACTACGCGTGCAATAAGCAATAGTAATGAAATTATGTAGTGTACATCTACTACTTTTTATGTACCGCTGATGCTGCTGCTGCCGCTGCTGTCACCGCCTGCTTGCTCCCTTTTTAACATGCGCCACGCATTTTTTGGTGTTAAATGTTCGTGTATCTGTCGGTTTTTGCGCGCTAAGCTATGGCGGACAGCGACGGCGGCAGCCGCAGTGGCAGCGGCATTAATACACGTCGCCTGCTTCGACTCACACCCTCACCCACGCACACACACACACACACAAGCAGACACATAAACAGTGTGGCGCTCACTTTGCACGAAAATAGGCAGAAATCAAGCAGCGAATATACTACTATTTATGTATTTATGTTCATGTCCTTTTGCTCTATGTATGCGTCTGTGTGTGTGTGTGTGTGTATTTTATGCTGTCACTGCTGCCGCGCCGCTTCGTTAGTTTTGCGCGCGTGTTATGTATGTGTGTGCGTGAGAGTTTGCATGTGTGTATGTGTATTTGGGGTTAGTGTGCAAATCATTTAATTTATTACTAAATGTATTTTTATACACATTTCTCGTGCACTTTTCCGTCCATGCGTTTCGCTTTCATTCCATTTGCTCAGCCATTCGTCGTTAATTTGTCTTTCGCTTTTTAAGCCAAATTCGTGCTCTCATGATTATATCAACAGCCAGTCAGCAGAAGAACAGCAGCAGCAAGAACAACAACAACAACAAGTCGTCCTGCCAGCCAAAGTTTTACCTTTGGGCAAAGTATACGCACACACGCACACGAGCACGCACACATACACAGCAACATGGCCACGGCGTGTCTTTTTGTGTATCCTAGAGTTATTTTTTGAAAGCAGGCAGCTAAAGGAAGAAGAAGAAGCAGCAAAGCTGGCAAAACGCGCGCGTGTTTTGATGTCAGTTTTCCTTATAAGCAAAAGCGAAAAACAGAAACAGAAGTGTAGAAATCTATTTTTGCGGGAAAAGTTTTCTTTTTGGCTCTCTTTTTGGCTTTTATGGCTTCGCGATGTCGTTTCGTTCTGTCTGTTTGTGTGCGCGTTTGCAGTAAACTTTTTAAGTGCAGCAATATACTTGAATTTTTTAATAATTGGAAAATTTTGCGCAAACACTTGCCGTGCAGAATAAGTTATTTTAATAAAAGAACAACTCGTAAAATATTGTACAGCATTGGCGATTGGGAAAACAGAAACAAAAATTATTTATTTTACTTGTGGCTCTAAAAGTAGGCAACACATTATGTGCGACGCAAGCTTGCGGAGTATAAAATGTGATGCCTACTTTCAGGATGAAATTATATTTGCAAATACAATTTTTGGTAGATTTTTGAAATAGAACATAATTGCCAAGAAATATAATATTTTAATATAATATTTTAAATTATGAAATAAATCTAAACGAATATAAATTATTTGAAAATTACAATTAAATATTAAATAATATTTTACTTAATTCCAACTTTTTTCTGACTAACTCAAACAGCAATAATGTTGCATATAATTTAAATTGAAACTTACAATCAAAACTAAAACGCTATCTAATTGCTGCCATAACCAAAAATCAAATTGAAACCTAAACCAAAATTACAAAAACAAATTACAAAAAAATTACTATAAATACAATATACAACAATAAAAGCAACAACTACATCAACTAGAGAAACTGCGCGCCTATCACCGACTAATACAAACGGCAATTCTGTATTAATTTTATTTGCGCATACATTTTGCCGCGTGCTCATCAAAATTTACATAGAAACAAACACCAAAAAAAAAAAAAAAAAAAAAAAAAAAAAAGAAAGCAACAACAGCTACGACAACTACAACAAGAACGCGAACAAACTACAGCAACAACAACAATTGCTGAATGGCAACAAGGTTCCTGGTTAAATGCTGACCCAGCCAGCCTACGACTTTAGGTTAGTATGTCTCCCTCATTTAGACTTATTTAAAAAAAAAAAAAAAAAGCTAAGTACTTTAGCTACCAGCTCAACCATGAAATACCCTGTAATATAGAAAATATATTAAACAAATTATTTAATTAAAATTTAATAAATGAACAAATATAAAATATAGTCTATGTATATAATTGACGGTTAATGATGAAACAATTTTTATATTCATATTTTACTTCAAGTTTCTGTAAATATTTTATACCTCAACTTAATCTAAATCCTTTTTTAATCTTATTAAAATATCTGTAAATATTTTATATGTAAAGAGAATTTCATTAATCAAAGAATAATTATTTATATGGTTGACAATTTTTGATGGCCTCAACTTCGATATGATCTGAATTCTAATAGTTTATATATGTATAAACATGCATAGATTTATATGTATGTCAAACTGTAATGTGTCTTCAGTTATTTTTTCTGATTCCTTCCTCATGTAAAATATGCCATCATAACATTTCCATAATATATTAAATCCTGTCTGTGGATCAGACAAGCCGACATTGTAAAATTTTCCAGCGATTACTTTGAATAGTTTCACAGTTTAAATGAACGGCAAGGAATCCCAACGTTAGGCTGTCTATGTGCCGAAAGGGAAATAGAAAACTGTGCCTTTCGTCTATGGATTCGTTTAGCATGATGGCGCGTATGCCGTTCTTTGCTGCTCTTTCGTTTATTTTTATTCGTTTCTATTTTCCTTTTCTTCTATACATTTTTTTTTTCTCTCCAGTTTCTTTGTTGCTTTGTGGGCTTGTGCGCTTCATTTTGCTTATCCTTTTGCCCGGCTGCTGATCAAATAGGCATCATTTGCCTGCCAGGCAGCACACAAAAAGGTCGACAGCAATTTCAAACGACAGTCGCTTGATGACTGTGTTGACATGATATAGGGCAACTAGGGCGGGGGCAAGCAGCAGCAGCAGCAGAAGCAGAAGCAGGCAGCAGGGGCAACAGGGGGCGGAAGTCAGAAACAGCATCTCTATATAGTTATCTATGTGCGTGTGTGCGAGTGTGTGTGTGTGAATATATTAACCCTATTTTTGACGTCAATTAATGACTCAACATGCGGCAGAAATTTAATTTTTTCTACTCGTTCCTTGCATGTTTGTAGATGTATGTCTCTGTGTGTGTATGTGTGCCTGTGTGTGTGTGTGTGTGTGTTTGTGCCATATTTCTTGGGGTCGACAGCGACTTCCGGTCACATTTTGTTGGCCTTTGGCATTGCCTATTTTTAGGCGCCATAAGTAATTGAAAAAAACGCACGTAAATTAAGCGCGTGTGTGCGTGCGTATGTGTGTATGTGTGTACACAGTGAAAAACAAGTGCACACATTTACAGAAATATATTTAGTATAAGTGTTAATCATATTTAATATAATATTTATTTAATGAAATTTATTGGAAACATTAAATTAATTATTTATTAATTATTTACATTTATGCATTAATTATACAATGACATTTTTTTTTCTTTCTTGTCGTGCATATACATGCCAGCGTCACGGCTGACTCGTGTCTGAGTCGTGGCTGGCAGCTCGTTTAACCCCACGTGCTGAGCGCCATTCGTTCAGCTTCTGCTCCCACACACACGCACACCCACACACCCACACACCCACACACCCTTAGACACGGGGCAACATTACGAGCATTGTGCGGAATTTATTGAATTTTTATTGGATTTCTCTGGCACAGCAGTAGCAGAAGCAGCGGCAGCAGCAGCGGCAGCAGCAGCATTTCTAGCGCCAAGCTGGCTGCTCTGCTGTCTCGTTAGGCGTGGCATAATTCATTATGTTGACTCACACATTCCCCCCATTTACCTCCCCCAACTGAATGCTCTCTTCCTCTCACTCTACCTCTCTTGCTCTTTCTCTTTCTCGGCCTCTCCCTCACTCTCAGTTGGCTTGGCGTGCTTTGCATATTAATATGCATTCCTGTGGTTTCAATTTATGATTTAAAGGCGTCTTTGAACACGCCTGTTGCCCAATCGCTACAACTTTTGCCCCATACAAAATACATTCAAGATTTTTTAACACATTTTCGCAACACATTGTATGTGTGTGCATCTGGTGATTAGGTTTCAAATACTTAGTAGCTGGTTAAAATACAGCTTATTGTCGAACAAGCAATTTGCCTAGCTATGATTGTGTATATGATATATAGAGAAGTATATGTAGCACATATTGATATCATATTATGTTTAATAATCCTTTCTTAAGTATCAGTAAAGTGCTCTGGCACATTTCAAATAACTACAAGTTACATTTTTCAAGATTTTTACCCTGGCTAGAACTAAGAGTCTTGGCTTAATATATTTTCTGCAATAGGCAGCGAAATTTTTGTATGCATATAATAAATTTAAACAAATAAATAACTTCATATTATTTTTAAAATGTCAAAATAATTTTTATTTAATTTATTTTTCTTCTTCTTTCTTCAATTCTCCTAACATTTTCTCTAACTTCCTCAATTTATTATTTTAATATTTAATTTAAACAAATAATTACTATACAAAATTAAAGTATTATCTAGCTTTTAGCTATTTGCTTCTAAGTTCCCCTCTTACTTTCTCTCTAACAATTATTCAATTTATAATTTTAATATTCAAATTACACTATCCAACGCAGTTGTTGTAAGGGAAACCGTTATTCAAAATGTTACGGATCTGCGTTCTTTATTTATTTCGCAAAACTTTTGCTTCAAGTTTTCCATCAAAGTTTTCAATATCATCGCTGCGGTTGCGTAAGGGATGCTATTCCCAGTCTTCGCACTGCTCCCGCTCCTGCCACGCCCCCCGTCCGAGCTTACTTGGCTACCATGCGAGAGCAAACGTTTAATATTCACGCTTGAGCGCACTTTTGACGGGGTAAACGGGATGGCGCGTTTGTTGGTCTGCAGAAAGAGAGCGAGAGAGAGAGAGAGAGAGAGAGAGAGAGAGAGAGAGAGTTAGAGAAAGAGAGAGAGAGAGAGAGAGAACTGTGCAACGGACTGGTCCGAACAAAATGTGTGAACTGTTTGACGCTTATCTATGCTTCTGCTTTTGACCAAATTTTATTGCCTCTTTCCAGGCCAAGCGTTTCGTTCCGTTTCTTTTCCATTCTATGACCCGATAATTGCCTGTCAAGGGAACGCGACAGAGCAGCACGGCCCACTGGGCAGCATGCATACATATGTATGTATGTATAACAGCTGTTATATTGAACCCAGATCGAGGCTTATCGAGAACAGCCCCATTTGTATAATCAACTCAGGCACATATATATACACACTCCTAGTACAGTCCCTTTGCACTCTCTTTGCAATTACTCTTATGCAACATTGCGCTATTGGCAATTAGCTAGCCTCTGGCTGCCATCGGGCTTAATCATATTAATCATACGCCATGGTGTGCGCACAAGTTGACGCTAATGAAGCAGCCGTGTCAGTCCAGCAGTGCGAGAGTGTGCCCTAATGCTCAGCATTGCAAACGCTTTAGATGCAATTCGAAATGACGCTTGTTTACATAGCCAGACAAGCGTCGTTGGGCCAATCTCGCAATCTCACAATCTCGCAATCTGGCCAGCCCACAAGCCAGCAATCTGACAATCTGACAATCGAGCTGTCCAGGCTGTCCGGGCTGTCTCTGGTTTTGCTGCCTTCACGCGGCCACAGTTGCAAGTGTCTTTGCTCTGACTTGTTTCGGACGTTCTTCGGGCTCGTGATTTCAGCTGCCGGCGCTTCAAACTATCATTCAACTTTTATGCGAGCATTTACGCTGTGTGTGTGCGGGTGGCTGTGGGTGGATTGCTGGGTTGATGGCTGGGATATCTGCCTTACAGCCGCCAGCTAGTCGTGTCATGAAACAAGCCAGACCACAGTGCCAGAGTCAGTTCTAGTTGGGCCATCAACGGAAGTGCTCGTCGCCATTTTTAGTGCACTTCTTGAAAGTGTGCACATTTCCGTTTGGCATCAATGATTCGCCCACTGCCCGCAGGACTCAACGGCCCACGACACGCCCCATAATATACAGCGCCTGAGCTTCCTTCTTCAATGAAGCCCTGTGTCTCTCCTTGCCACCCTCTCTCTGTTGTGCTTGCGATTCTTTTTATTCTTCATCCAATATATCCAGTAGACGTAAGTTGTGATGGGTATGATGTTTATGTAGTCCAAACAAGTTGTTGTTCCAAGAGTAATATATCTATTGTAGTCTAGTAGCTATAGCTATAGCTATTTATATTAACTGCCTTAAGATTTCACATTTATTAACCTTTAATCTTCGCTCTAAGTATCGTAAGAATGTTGGAGATATTTCTTCACTCTCTGTCATTTATGCTTACAGGATATCTAACTTGTCGCCCATATAAAGCTTATGCTTCCCATTCGTTTTTTTTATTGGCCTCTGGCTATTGGCTTTTTACTTTTGCTGATTTTAATTTTGGTAAAAGTTGTCACATTTGATTTTAAGCAATTGTTTGGTTTTATGCGTTCGCCTTGTTCGCAGTTGTTGTCTTAACTTACTTCGCTTGGCCTTTTATCCTCGAGCTCGGGCTTGTCTTCGTTTTCGTTGTTCGCTTTTATTGTCGCCTTTTTATGTGGTGCCAGGGCCAGACCCTAATGGCATTCTATATAGACTCTAGCCGAGATTGGCTGTAATAGTAGTGGCCTCCTGCCTTGCCTTGCCTTGCATTGCTTTGCCTTGCCCTCGCCTAGTCTGGCTCGGCCCGGCCTGTTGCTTGTGAGTGGAAAATTGCGGTTGACAGTGTGATGTAACCGGAAGAACTTTCAACTCGATTACGAATGTGTGTGTGTGGGTGTATGTGTATGCGTGAAATTGTAAAAAGTGTGAAAATGTAGAAACATTTGTCAGATAAGCATAGATAAGCAAAATTATCTGATGCCAACTAAAGGAAAGTTTTCTGATAATAACAAATTATTTGCGAGAATATTTTGTTGTTGTTGAAACTTTTGTGATTGTTGATTTTGTCATCTGTTGAGTTTTTTTTTAGTTTATTTATTTATTTAATTTTTTTTTTACTTCTCATTCTTTTCTCATTATCCTTTTTATTAAAGAAATTTAACTATGATTAATTTCTTTTCTATTTTTTTTTTAAATATTATTCACATTTGCTTTAAAACGTTCTTTATATTATATTTTAGCTTTCCATCAGCTCTTATAAAACTATCTAAAGTTCTTCAGTGAGCATTATATTTGATTTGTATGTAAATTCATAATTATTTTTAAATACATTCAATGTTCACTTATCCAAATAATGTCCATATATTTTTTGCTCACACATTTAATTAATTTTCCAATTACACACACACAAAAACGATGTTGATTAAACAAAGATCTCTTATTTGCTTTCATAAATAAATTATGTTCATTGAGGGACTTAAAAAGCTTCTTTGCTGCAGCAACTTCTTGCCTCGAGGCGTTTGTGCTCTTTGCCTTTGTATCGTAGTGTTCGTGGTTTTAGCCTCGCTTAACATTAATTAAGTGCAATTTTCGTTGCGCTCGGCTTGGGGCAGCATTTAACTAAGCCAACTTAATAAGTTATTTATGCATAGTTAAAACTGGTCTTAAAATGCCTGAGTGAATTTGTGTCCCTGTCTGGACATAGAATAAGGCTCCTGCTGCTGTGCCTGCTGCTGCTTGCTTTGTGCTTAAAGCAAACGCAACTCAGGCACACTTTAAATGACATCAAATGATTATATAACCAAAATGTAGTCAACCCCCCCAGCCCACAGCCCATCTCGCTATCTCTTTCCTGCCGGCCGCCGTGTAGCATTGCCGCCTGGCTGCATTTTGTACATGTACTTGGGATGCATGTTATACAGCTACGCCCAGGACGACACACTGCGAGCGCACATGCTGTGTGACAGCGAAGGCAACATGAATACAAAAAAAAAACGGGAGAGAGAGAGAAAAGAGATTTATATAAAACTAGAAAATGATTTAAACATAATATAAGCTGCAGCTTGAATACACTAACAAGTGCAGGTAACATTGTTAAAATTTGATTGGAACTTATGAAAAAATATTTGCAAAACAAAAATTGGATTTCTGTGAGAAAAGTAAAGAAGAGAGATTAGGATAGAAAAAGTAAATATTATTGTATAAATTATGTTTGGAAATTGAAAATTGAATTCTTAAACTAAAAAAAAAAAGTATTTAGTAATAAAATGTTTATAAAAAATTTTTATTTCATTAAAGTTAAGTAAATACAAAATCATAAAAAAATGGCAAACAATTCAATTTTAAATTTATTTTCTGAATTAAAAGAAAAAATTATACAATTTATAAAATTTTTAATTATAATGAAACACAAAATGTTCTCTTCAAAGATTTTTTTTTAAATCAGCTTATGAAATCATTTTAAGAATTCAGCGTTCATATTTTAAAGTTAGAGCATTAAATCGCGCCGAAAGTGAAATTTCAGCTTTGTTTGAAAAGTGAAAAATGTCGCAAATTTTTATTTTATTTTATTTTTATTTATTTTTTGCAGTCAGCAAACGAAATTGGAGCGACATTTTTACGCGCTTTCAAGCGAAATAAACATGAAAATGTTTGTGACTATTTTATGTGATATATATTTATGTGCCTAAGCGCACATATAAAGATGATACACACATACATACATATCCACATAGATACATACATATATGTGACAGCGCCTCCAACAAAGCCAATAAAATGTTGTAACCTCGAAAAGTTCAATTTTGTTTGTTGTTGCTGTTGTTGTGATTTTTGTTGTTGTTGTTGATATTGTTGTTGTCTACATTAACATTGAGATGTGCTTGACAATTTTTCAGTTCAGTTCAGTTCAGGCGCACAAATTATGCCGTAGCACAACATTGGGCGCGCCCACACAAGCTCCGCTGGTTTTTCAAGGATGTTTATCCCAGGCCTCACCTACACCCACACCCACACCCACACCCACATCCTCACCCACATCCATATCCACAGCCACAGTCGCCTCCTGCTCATCGTGCTAGCTTTTGCCTCTAATGCGTGCCGGTGCCGCCTCGCCAGCGACTTTTATCTAAAAGCGCACTTAGCCCAAGTAGGCCAAGTAGATTACAGCCAAAGAGCTGCTCCTGTTTACCCCACACACTCACATACACCCACACACATACATACACACAAATATAAGTATCTATATATTTATATTTATATATGTATGTATATAATTTTGTGTGTGCACATTGATATGTGTGTGGTGTGTGCGATGAGCATTCTTGTGGCGAGAATATATTATTAGAAACAATAATTAGGTTGAATTATGATTTTATTTAAGTCAGGCATAATTTGTATATGATCGATAGTTGGAGGATGACTTTTAAATTTAATTGTTCAGTATAAAGATTTTAGATTTAAATTTAGAATTAAAAAACAGCAAAATTGAAAGAAAGAGATAGCGAAAGGGGGACACTGAGAGAGAGATTGAGGTTGGGTGTAGAATAAGAGAGATACATAGAGCAAGAGAGAGAGAGAGAGGGAGAGGGAGAGGGAGAGGGAGCGATAATTTGTAGGAACTTAGTTTTAGCACAAGTAGTCCCTATCAATTTAACCACCTCAAAAACCTTCGAATGTCTTGAAAACTAATTTCAACAACTTAATTTAACACATCGACCGAAACGTACTTTTAATTATAGCCTTAACGAAACCTCTTCAATTTGCATATTGTTGTATAGATTACCTTTTCCAGAGGCTCTTAAGTGTATTTGAGTTGTTAATCTATGGTCTATTAGACCCTTATTGTGGAGAAACTTTATAGACAATGCAGCTCGTGCAATGCTTTAATGATATAAACAGCAAACACTTGAGCAAATTGCGCATGTAAACAGCCCAAGGAAGCGCTTCCAAGTGGGTTAGGCAACAACAACAGCGACAACAACGACAACAAGAAAGGGTATACCGGGTGCTAGACCCTGAAAAGTGATTAAAAAACAAGAAGAGAAACTTGTTGTAGAAACGACAGCAGCAGAAGCACCAACAGCAACAGCAACGGAAGTCGAGGAAGCAGCGGCGTTGACAGCGCTTCGTCCTTGGGAAAAGGTTTTAAGCATAGCAGAGCCGAAAAGGGGTGGAGCCGAGGACGGCTGAGCGGGATGTGGCTGCCGAGCCGAAAAAAGCCTTTTTGGCGCAATAACGGTACAAGCGTTACAGTTTTTCATTATAGAAACCGTAATTGGAAAAGTGTTTTGGGGCTGGCACTCGATGCTTTTAGCTCAAATGTCAGACAATGCAAAGAGCTTGAGAAAAGAGGGCAGGACGCGGGCAGTGGCAGGAGCAGGATGCTAGGCAATGTGTTGTCCGATTTGTTGGCTTTTGTGGGTCGTCGCCTGGAAGCCGTGGGAGGTAGATTTTGCCTGTCGTCGAGCTGGGGTCTGAGTGCTTAGCTGGCAAAGGATTGGGTTCTGGTCGGCTGCTTGCTGAAGCGCAGCTGCTTGAGCTTATTTAAGCACAAAGGACGCGCCGCAGGACAAAGACGAAGAGCAGCAGTCGGGAGCAGCCGGCTCACAATTTGTCCTTAACGTTGCAATCGCTTTGCTTGTTGCTTGTTTGCCATTGTCTAATTGTTAACCATTTTTTCTCTCACTCACACACTCAGTGTATGAGCTGTGAATGTGTGTGTCTGTGTGTGTGTGTGTGTGTGTGTTTCTATATATTTTGTTGCATTGTTTGATTGTCATACGCTTCAGCATTGTCCATGTGTATGTGTGTGCAGCCAGGCCAAATAACATTTGTCTAATGAAAGGCGCCAGTGCTCAGGGCATCTCTGTCTTGCTCTATCTCGCTCCCTCGCACTCTCACTCTCTCTTTCTCTCACATTCGCTCATTCCGTCTAGGCTAGATACAAGCTCTTTTCACGCTTGACTATTTTAAGCATATTACATATTATTCATTATTATTATTATTATTATTATGATTGCCATTGCCGGACAGGCATTTCATGACTCGATGTGCACATCCATCAAAATGTTTGCCAGACCACAAAAACAATTCCATAATAGACTAAACAAAACCAATTACAAAGTGCAACAGCTGTTGCCCAGACAACGAATTAGATACTCTAACGAAATGGGAATGAAATAGAGAAATGTTGTAAGAGCTTGGCAAATATGGGCCATTGCCATACAAGGTCTAACCTTATTCCATAGCAAAATTCAGTTTCTGTTTTATGGAAGCACTTTCACTTCTCATATCTAAAAGAGCATTTAGTCATTTCCTTTTCCGAGAAAGCTCTTCCTCTTTATTTCGTCTGCAACTCGTTAGCTTTTTGCAATTTTTAGTTACGCTAAATTTAGTTATGCTCAGCTATATGTGTTTCGTAATGCTTAAATTGCAATTCAATCATCGCTGCATAGTTTCAATCTAGTTTGTGGTTAATTACGACCTGGAATATAATTTGAAAACGACGTAAATTCTAGAGCAGCAACGGGTGCAAGTGAATTGGCAAATGTTACATGCAACAGAATGATGCAAATTGCAAGTTTGATGCGAGCTGAAAACGATTTGTGATTTACTCGTTGGTCTAGCCACAAAAATTCCAATTACCAGAGGAGAACGTAAAGTTGCTGGGATTCAAATCTCTGCAAGAGACATGAACACAGACACACACACACACGCTCTGTGTGACATAAGTAACAACAATGTGGTTTCAATATGTGTGAATGTGTGTATGCGTGCGTGTGTGTGTGGCAAGCAGCGCAGAAAAGTATGCTACAACAATTTCGCACGGCGCTGTTAATTGGAAACTGTGTGTGCGAAACTGTAAAACCAATACACGCACACACACACACACATATATGCAAAGAGTACGAGCGAGAAAGTGAGAGAGAGAGAGAGAATGTCAGCGTCCTGTGCAACGGATTCACAGTTTGCATTAGCTGCAGTTGAGCGAGTGTCAAGGTGAGGCCAGGTGCGACGCAGCCAGGCAGAAAACAGGCAACAACTAGCTAGCAAAAAGCAACGACAACAACAACAACAACAACAACAATAACAGCAGCAACATCGACAGCAACAACAGCAACAGCTGGCTAAGCTGCTGCACTATATATATATATATATATATATATATATATATATATATACTTTTTTTGGGATCCCATATCTAGATTTGGCATCTGGCCAAATCACGTAATCGGCGACTTGTTTATGGCGCATGTGCCAAAAGGGAATGGGCCCAATATTCTGTGAATTGTGTAGAAAACACACAATAAAAACGTGCCCCAGTCAAAAGTGTTCGACTAGCAAATACTCAACTAATCAATGTCAATCAAGCGAAAACTATTTGAGCAACATAAATATGAGAGCGAATATATTTATATAAAAATGAAGAACAATCGATCAAAATGATTAAATAATTAATTAAATTACTTAAGTGTTTGTTTTATACAAATTTATACAATTCGATAGCTCTAAATCTAAAAACAAATTGTAAAACGATATTTATCGATAACTTCCAATAGTAATCAATATCTTATACATAGTTCATCTGATCATTGGTATTTCTCTCCGCCTGCCCAAACTACATGAATAACAATGATACCCTTTATTGACCATTTGGCCAATGGGTACAGGGTATAATTAATTTCAATTAGCGTCAATTTGTTAAATGTCCCATTTGTGCCACTCGGCAATTTGCAATGCTTTAAAAAAAAGCCAAATAAAAATTATTCATAAATCACATTTAATTCGATTTACTTAATATAAAAACTGCGCTCGATTTCAATTTATATATAAGTTTTTATTTAATTTCTTCGTGCACTGTGGCAAATGCGAAAATTATAACGTGCTGCTGCCACAGTGGCACTTGAAAAGCGCTTTATAGCATATGCCACGCCCCTTATCCACAACCAGCGACTGCGTTCACTGGGGAATCGTTATATATTGCGCTCATAATATTTGCATTCGTTTGCTTTTGTCTTTTGCAGTTTTTTTTCTTCTGTTTGTATACTTTTGTTTTCCTTTCAACAACTGAGCATATGCCACTTGGTTTGTGGGCGTGGCAGTCCCCAGTGCACAGCGTCAACCATAAATGACAATCTGAACAATCTGGTTAATTATCCAAAGACTCTTTTATATAGACAGATTGCTGGGAGTGTTCGAAATAGATTGTTTGGAAAGTTGAGAGAAACTTAGCTAGAAATTGCAAATTGAATATGACTTTAATTTCCCTGTTTCTTAGAGCTAAATATATTATAAGAGAATAAATTGGTATGTGTAAAATCATTCCTTATACAGGAATTCGTTCTTGCAAGAAATCTAAGAAATCTATTTTAAATATTATTAATATTATTATTATTATTTATTAGTGGGTAAAAACTCTAATTTTATATTGATATTGATATTGATATTGATGGAAAATATATTTTCTTTTTTTTTTTTAAGTAATTCGTATAAAGTTTTCCATTTTCTATTTTTATTTTATATTTTATTTATTTATTTATTAATTTTGTTTTTTCAATTAAAAATTTACAATATATAAGCTAGAATTCAATGTTTAGCTTATTTAAAATTGAATATAACATTAAATATATATTGAGATATAAATCTATATTTAGTTAATATAAAATATATATAGTCTATCTTATGTATATTTTTCTTAGAAAATAAAAAAAATCGATGTGCAAAGAGAATGAAAGAGAGAGCATTAGATAGTTTGTATCTCGAATACTATTCGTAGCTTAACTATGTTTATAGCTGCTTTTATGGCCGGCGGAGCACTTTCAATTAAATTGCAATTTGCGTTGATATAAAATTGCAATTGACGTAATTGGAACTGTGTGTCAGTATGTGTGTGTGTGTGTACACAGATATACGTGTATGAGTGTGTTCGTGTGTATGTGTGTGTGTGTATGTGTGTCTATTGGGTGATACTTCTGACATTTTTAAATGCACTCAAATGACGACTGCACATGAAACGGCAATCAGCATAATTTTAACGATAAATGCAGTTAAAGTTAATTGCATGTAAAAAGTGAGCGCGTGGTGACAGCACTTCATAGGTAATTACATCTCTATCTAGACATACATATATATGCACATAGTATGCATACGACTATCTATCTAAGGGGGAATAAGCGCGCACAGATAACGTATATACGTATCGACGTATATATATCATATATGTTAATATACTGTTACAAACCGCCGGCCGCAATGTGTCAGCAAAAGTTGTTGAGCAGCTAAAGTGGCGTTAATTTCGAGTGAACTATTTGATAAAAATATTAATTACTGAATGAATACGTCGCGACGTCTATAATAGCTGAATTTATGACGAGAATCATATGTGAAGTGGTTAGCATTTTTAAATAAACAACTCAGTACATGAAAATGAGTTTCAAGCTTGTCAAATGTCAAAATAACCACAGGAACTGCTTCAATTTGATATTTATTTTTAAAATATATTAAATAAATTGTAGAATAGATAACCTGAAATTTGATATGTGCTTCAATGGCAAAAGGCATTTATATAATTCTATATGCATTTTAGGTCTCATCAGATATTTAAAACATATGAACTGGTTCACTTTTGATGCCAGTTTTAGATTCTGAAAATGTTAATAGAATATATAGAACTGATTCAGTTTAACGAATATTTATATAGGGAGTTTGAAAGCCAAAACTGTAATGACTATATTAAAGTTATATTCTGCATATGATTCAATGTCTTTATACTAATTGATGCTCACTAGACTTTAATTACTCTCAAGTAACATAGGGTATATGATTTAGTGATATATTT
The DNA here is from genome assembly GCA_030914345.1 of Drosophila koepferae. Classification (NCBI taxonomy): domain Eukaryota; kingdom Metazoa; phylum Arthropoda; class Insecta; order Diptera; family Drosophilidae; genus Drosophila; species Drosophila koepferae. The sequence goes on from JAUESR010000207.1 coordinate 4,078,891, forward strand.
CATTATACCTTGGTTTCAGGTTCACGAAAACAAATCATTTGGGGCTTATTCTTATGGTGTATCTGTTTATGCGACATTCAGTAAATAGAATGAACCAGTTCATTCTATATAAAGTTCACTTAATTGACATAATATTGTCATATTTCTGAACAGGTTTCCTTTTTCTTTTATTATTATTTGGAATCAAAATTTGTATTTTTAATTTTTCTTTTTTTTTTTTATTTGCAAAATTCTAAAAAATGTCGCGTTCACCGAGGGCGCTGCTGCGCATGAAGAATGCAAAGCTTATCATGCGTGCTGCTTGCTCCAACTCGCCAAAACCTGACAGGTGTCCGCAAATCAAGCACACAGGCATTTTTATAAATAATGAGTGGAAAAGTAGTAGTAAGGGTGAAAAATTTGAAACCATAAATCCAGCCACGGAGGATACGATTGCTTCCATTGATAAAGGCGGCAATGATGACATTGATCTTGCTGTGAATGCAGCTCAAGAGGCATTCATGTTAGGTTCGCCCTGGCGTCGCATGGATGCCTCGGACAGAGGTCGCCTGATGAATCGCCTGGCTGATCTTATAGAACGTGACAGCGTCTATCTGGCGAGCTTGGAGACAATTGATAATGGCAAACCCTTCGCCATATCTTACGCAGTTGATCTGCCTCTGACCGTCAAACATTTTCGATACTATGCCGGCTGGGCAGACAAGATTCAGGGCAAAACTATAGCCGCTGACGGTGACTTCTTTTGTTATACACGCCACGAACCGGTTGGCGTGTGTGGCCAGATTATACCCTGGAATTTTCCCCTTTTGATGCTCGCCTGGAAGCTGGGACCCGCTCTGGCGACGGGCAACACAATTATATTGAAGCCCGCCGAGCAGACTCCGCTCACGGCTCTGTGCGTGGCAGAACTGATTAAGGAAGCAGGCTTTCCGCCAGGCGTGGTTAACATTGTGCCTGGCTTCGGAGATATTGGCGCCTATCTAGCCAAACACTCGGGCATTGACAAAATCGCTTTCACAGGCTCCACGGCCGTGGGCAAACAGATTCAAGGGTCTGCGGGTTCCGCAAACCTGAAACGCGTAACTCTCGAGCTTGGCGGCAAATCGCCAAACATTGTTTTAGATGACGCCGACTTGGAATACGCTGTGGAGACGTCGCACTTCGGTCTCTTTTTCAACATGGGCCAGTGCTGCTGTGCCGCCTCACGCACCTTTGTGCAGGATAAGATCTACGACGAGTTTGTGGATCGCAGTGTACAGCGCGCCAAGAAACGCAAATTGGGTGATCCTTTCGATGAAGGGACAGAACAGGGCCCACAGATCAGCACGAAGCAGATGGAAAAGATCTTGGGTCTGATCAAAACGGGCACAGAGCAGGGTGCCAAAATATTAACGGGAGGAAACCGACCCAAGCAACCGGGCTACTTTGTGGAGCCCACAGTGTTCGCCGATGTCAAGGACGACATGACTATTGCCAGAGAGGAGATCTTCGGACCTGTGCAACAGATCTTGCGCTTTAGCGATCTCGAGGAGGTAGTCGAACGAGCCAATGACTCAAACTACGGCCTGGCCGCATCCATTTTTACCAAAGATCTGGACAAAGCCAACTTTCTGAGCAACAGTTTGCGTGCTGGGACCATTTGGATCAACACTTACAATGTCCTGGGTGCTCACACGCCGTTCGGGGGCTATAAGGACTCCGGCAAAGGACGCGAGAACAGCGAATATGCGTTAACAAATTATACAGAAGTCAAGAGCATTATTGTCAAGGTGACAGAGAAGAACTCCTGAGTACGATTCACAGACACAGAAGTTAAGACGTGTCGTTAAGCAGAATGCGCTATTTATTATATACTTATTATGTAAGCCTTACAGCAATTAAATAAATGATATTGTTAAGCATAATTGGAAAAAATGAATGAGGGGGGTTTAGAGGTTTTTTCAAAAACTATTTTTGATATAATATAATAATGTATTACAGATTTAACTATATAGTTAATCTTGTGCGAAATAAACATAGAATAACTCGAATATCATCTCTGTTGGGACATGTAAGATATCTGCTAGTTGGGCATTTTCCACCAGACTTTGCTATGAGTAAGCGTTCCATTAAGACATATTATCCAGTGGAAGCAATTTATAATAATTTTCCTTTCATTAAAATTTACTGAGCGTTGCATATCTATTAAGAAGTCTCAAGAAGATTGAGTTATGAACTATAACGCTTAGCTATTATTAGCAAAATGGAGAAGAAGAAAGTTGATGCTTAAATGTTGTTTAAAGTTTTCCATCCATTTTCGCAAACTATGTGCACTTTTCTTTTCGTTTTTCTTCTTTTTTTTCGAAATTGTGTTATGTAATTGAACGCTGCAGAGGAGGACAAAAACTTGGTCCGTCTTTGGGCCACTCGACAGGGCTCGTAGTTTTATTAATTATGAAATTGCTTCCATCCATCTATATACATACATATATATGTATGTATGTACATATATTTGTGTATATATATTTTGTAGATATATAGTGTATGTGTAGGCGAGAAGTTGGCAACTTTTGCTACTTCAAGTTTGCAACGCTTGAGCTAAATTTGAATATTTGTCTCTTTTAATACTCTGCTCGTATTTGGGGTGGATTAGTTGGGTCTAAAAGCTTGAGACGATAGAGGGAATGCTGAAAGGAATATATTGTAGTTCTTCATTATGAAAGCTCATAGAGTTCTGAAGTCTTACGTTCTGGATCTAAGATCCCTCGCCTCAGCCTTAGAGGGCTTCCATTGAAATTCCAGATTTGATTTATAATTTGTTTAATAAAATGTACAAAGTTTTCATTCAATCTTCCTCTAATATACTTCTAATATAATATAATTTTATATATAAATCAAAATTTGATTATTTTGATATTTAATTACTTACTGAACAGCTTAATGGGCATCTTCTATTCGGTTATGCTCGTTTCGAGCAATTTTGCTTTATTATCTTTGCTGCATTTTTGACTACAAGAAACAAACTTTTCTCATTTGCAGATGTGCGCGCTGTGCCACACGTGGAATAACAAATTGAAGCTGCCCAGCACGTCACGCCCACAACGATTACAAGTGCTGCAACTAGAAGATAAACAAGAAAACGAAGGAGAAGCAGAAGTTGTAGAGGAAAAGCAAGAGCAGCACAAATTTTTATACAAAATAACCCGAACAACTCTAGTGATATGGAACTGTGCATAGCAACAAAGTCAAAAGCTCAAAGTTCAATGCATGAAAGCAACTATCAAAATATTAATAATATTAATAGTAATAGTAAAAGTGAAAGCAGCATAAGCAACAAAACATGCCACCAAAATCAAATGAATACTCTAACGAATACTCAACTATTCAGCCACAAATGCCACACGAAACACAGAGATCGAGACCACCTGAAAAAGCAACAACAAAACCAACGAGCAACTGCACAAAATAGCAAAAAATACAACAACAACAACAGCAGCAACAACAACAATAACAACTATTGCTATCTGCCATGCTATAGACTTTATCAACTGCTGCCACTGATGCTGCTACTGTTGGCATTGCTGCCACATGCGACTGCATCACCCGGCAGCAGTCGACGGGATGCTTTACTCGCCTATTATAAGCGCGCTCAGGTGCGCGAAAGCGTGCCGGAATACCAGCTGCACGAGGCAACTGGCTTTGATTTCGATGAGCTGTTGCCTGTGGGCAGCGTGGTGTCCGCGCTGACTAATGCGGAACGTTTGCGCAAACGCAGCGCCACAACAACAACAACCACAGCCGAGGGCACACCACCAACAACGCCGGCAACAACAACAACAACAGCAGCAGCACAAACAACAACGTCAGCAACAGCCACAGCCACTGGCAGTACTAGCAGCAAAAAGCCAGAGAAATGTGAGCCAAAAGTCCTAGAGGTGCTGCCCGATGAGCCGGTAAGTTTTGAATGAAATCCTATCAGACTTTAAATAATACTCATCAATTAGAAAAGCAAGAATTTATGTTGACATTTATATATACTATTGCCATAATTTGTTTTCCAGTCTGTTAACGACTTAGCCAAGCTTGACTATTTTCTTAACAGTTTCTGCCTATGTCTGTTATTAACATTTTGCTGTAAGTTGCGCTGTTATGCGAGTGAATTTGAAGTTTGTTAACGTCTGGAAACCATAGCTTGGAAATAAGATTTGATCGTTTGATTCTATACGCTCTGTTCACGAGCTCACCTGTTCTCACTCAGAGCAAGAGTCTTCGATTCTTTTCGTTTTGGTTTTAGGTAGAGTTCCCCACTTTAACTATTCGTGTTATGCTCTATTCCCGAACGTCACTGAGGGAACGATGCGATTGATGCTCGCATAATGAAGCTTCACATTCACATACACATGCACATAGCAAAGACAACCCTCGCATACACACTAATACGTACACAATTGACTCTTTGCTTCACTCAACGTAACTAAACGGTCGTGGAATAACCGAAGTGAAGCAATACAAGAGAAAACGGTTGCAAGCCGATCGTAACCATTGGCCGATCGGTAACGAACTTGCTGAAGAACGAACTCATTTGCAGACACTGAGCAACGGTAAATAGTTAGAGTTGTGCTTGAAACTAAATAGTATAAGAGAAGCTAAACTCTTACTTTAACGGCTAGCTCAAGTGACTGCTATTAACATTAAAGCTGTAAGTTGCGCTGTTATGTTAGTCGATTTGCAGACTGTTAAGTGATTGCAAATCTTAAAAGGAAAGCCTGACTGTTATTGCTCTTTGAATAACTGTTATTAAATATTAATTATAACAAAAATAATATTTAATAAAAAGTTACTTGTCTTAATTTATTTTTGAATGCACTTTAAAGTGTGCTCTTATAATGTCAAAATCTCAAACCAGTAACAGATGACCTTAAACAGATACTATTCTGCAAGTAGAAGGGCACTTTGAAGTGCACCATAACTTTGTTTGACAGAACATTTATCAGATTTAATTGGATTATCCATTAATTATCTCAATTTCGTAAGCTATTTCTGTCATCCACTTGAGTATTTGGGGGACAATTGTTTTGGCTATGGGAAAAATTGCAGCTTGCAATCGACCCAAAGCGGGCAATTAGCATGAATATTTAAAACTGCTAGCTTGGCAGTTGATAAAATGCTACTCGGTCGAAAATGTCACAAGCAGAAACAGAAGCAGAAGCAAAATCAGAAGTAGAAGTGGCAGTCGCAGCAGCAGCAGCAGCGAAGGGGCGGGGCGTATTCTTTTTTTTCGGTGTCTAATCAATAAAATTGCTGAGGCAGCAACCCCACTTGGCACCCTCGGTCGCCCACTGACGTGGCTTCTCGAGCATAAGTTGAATCAGACTTTCGCATTTTCATGCTGACAAAAATCTTTTTGCGCGCACGAAATTCGAAAGAAAAACCCAGGCAAAAGCCCGTCTCGTCCCGCCACGCCATGTTGTTGACGGTCGTAAAAAATATTTCGCATACGCCAAGTCTGACGCACATACTATCTAGCCACAAGCCGAAGGAGAACAGCAGCGCAGTCGCGGGTGTGGCAGGGTTACAGGTATTACATGGGATTTGCAAGCAGCAGGAAGCGGGCAACGTACGGCAGGCAGTAGGAAAGCAGCTCGTCGTCTGCTTGACGGCATGTCATGCGTTTTGCTCTCGCAAGTTAATTAAAAGATACTAAAGAAGTCACAGCCATGGGTCCTGGGCCGTGTATCTTGGCCCTATGTATATCTGTATCTGGTTGCCAGTAACTTGTGTGCGGTCTATCAACGATATTTTAATTGAATTTGCATGACGATTCCAAGGAGAACTTGAAATTTAAAGATAACAACAACTCGCAGCCAATCAGCTAGTCAGAGATGAGCGTGCGATGGTGGTTAGATATGTTAGTTAAATAAATGTGTTCGATAAATTGGCGAATCCAGTTTAAAGTGTTATCGAGCCGAGTTGAGCTAGTAAACCAGTTCGTTTATTTATTTACATCGTTAGACAATGTTAATCGCACTTTTCTAATTTTAAATTCTGCCTTCAGTTGTTTTTGCAGCTATTTTTAGCCAGGTGCGCGATTCGTATAAATATTCAATAGGACAGCGTGTAAACAATGTGCCACGTAGCAGCTATTCACTTCCTGCCTTGTTCGCCCACTCACACACACACAGACACACAGACACACTGAGAGCATGAGCGATCGATGCGGCGGTCTGGCTGGATGCTGAGACTTGACGTAATTGCCAAGCAGCTGAGAGCCATAATTAAAAGATACAATTTCAATTGCTCTGAACAAAATGGCAAGCAAATTTGTAAATTGCCATTAGGTTGCTCTTCGTGTATGAGTATGTCTCTCTCTCTCTCTGTTTGTATGAGTGTGCGATTTGGATCTATACACTTGAGTGTGTCATACTTAGCCACGTAGGTCCCCCACTTGCTTCTATAAAAACGTTGTACGGTATAATGAATAAAGTGGCGCACGTTGCAGCACAGCTGGGCGTGGGGTAGGAGTAAAAAAAAAAAAATGAGAGAACTAAAAAGAGCAGCTATGGGGCATAACGAAGCTTAAATACTCTAACAAGATGTTAGATGTTTATTTATTTATTTATTTGCAGTGAAAACACACCTAAAACAATTTACCAATAATATAAAGAGAGTTCTTTTTTTTTCTGGTCAATTATATAGTGAAAGTTTTCTGTGAAAATTGTTCTTGTAAACTCGAAACTTGTTCCTTCGCCATAAGTTACATAGTTTATAGCATATTTCAAATACTTTTTGTTGGTGTATATTGAAACGCATTTGGGAGCCTGTCCCGGCTGGTTGTCTTTTGTTTGGCTCTGCGGCTCTGGTCAACAGCGGACGCGTTGTCCACTGCCTGTCAAGCGTTATTGTTGTTGCTTGTTCTTATTGTTATTGTTATTGTTATTGTTGCTGCTGCTGCTGCTGCTGTTGCTGTTCCTGCTGCCTCCTCTTGGCAGTATTTGCTTTTGTTACGCTCTAACAACAGGCTCAGAAATTTATATATACATATATATGTATATATATACGCGCGCCGTGCCGCTGCCTATTTGTTTGCCTTTGTTTCAATAACAACGGTGACAACCACAGTGAAGCAACAAACTAACTGACAAAACACAATGCAACGTCAAAAATATTTAACTAATTGTACCCAACAGATTTAGCTCGTGCCTTGCATCGAAGTCATACTTGATATAAAAATAGTTTTACAATAGATTGCTTTTATGATTTATGACTTAAGCCCAAGTCAATTTAAACAATTGCTTCTCGACTTTTTGTTATTGTTTGTATAGAAAATGATTGAAATGAAGAAAATATATTGAAATTATTTTTTTATCGGCAATTCAATTCTATTAAATTCTTCTGCTAACCGTAACTGTTACATTAACAGCTGTTATGACAGCAGAGCTATGGAGACTGAATTTAAAAAAGTGTTGCATAAGCGCCAGGCGCAAAGCGGAAATGTTTAACCATACGGAATATAACTACTGACTTTGCCAAATTAAAATTGCAAATAATACACTGATTTAGCATACATTTTTAATATATCATATGTGATAAATATATATATTTATCACATATATAAATACAAGAAAATTAAAATTCAATTCATTCAAATTAAAAAATGACATGGACTTAACACTTAATAATATTAAAAAAATAAAAAAAGCTACTAATTTAACATAATATATATATATATATAAATGTACTAAATAAAACCACAATCCCATCCATTTTACAAACATAACTGCAAAGCTGTGCAAGACATCTACATCTTCATATAAGAAAGTGTTGCGTAAGCCCGAGGTGCAAACCGGAAATGTCTCTCTTAAAAGTGGCCCAGTCGCCTGCAGCTTAACTTGGTGCATGCTTAAATGCTTCGTTTTTGAATTACACTTCTTTAGCACATTCAAAAACTTGAAGCGTGATCCACAATTTGCGTGCGCCGCTTGAATAAGCAAACGTTTTGCTAAATTGCAATGCGGCTGCGACTTGAAAAAAACACTCAAGCAGGTCGCCCCACAGGCAGTCAGGCAGTTGCTCTGCATAATGAAGATGTGCGTCGAGTAGTGCATACTTCTAAGCTGCCCAGATGAGATTTGTAAGTGTCAACAGCAGCAAAACACAACACAACAACACAAACAAAAAAAGAGAGAAGAAACAAAAAACAACACGAAGAATAAACGCAAAGCAAAGCAGCTGACATATTTTATTCATTAAGCATAAAGCGAATAACACGATGGCAAAACATGCAAATGACAACAACAACAACAGCAACAGCAACGACCAAATGCCATATGGGCATGTAAATATTTTTATGGTCATAAGTAAGAATTTTGTATAAACATGCACTGAGCGAAATTGTTGAAAAATCAAGTCTAATTAAATTTAAAAATTTTTAATTTATATAACAAATTCTTAGAATTCAAATATCTTTGACTACATTTAAAGTTATTAGCAAAGCTTAGCGCGTGTTGCCTCTCTTCTTGTTTTTTTTTTTTTTTTTTTTTTTTTTGAGTGTAGAAAAACATATGTATACATATGTGTAATTACATATACATACACATATATGCCAAATGCCGGCATATCCGAGTGCGCGACGAGATGTCGAGGCATGAGACATTAAAAAGCCAGTAAAACGCGCTTTACGGATTTCATTTCAACTGCTTGTGTGCGAGTGTGTGTGTGTGTGTGTGTGTGGGGCACAACACTTGGCATAGTTGCTGGCTTTATTTACATGTGTATAAGCAGTGTGTGTGAGAGTGTGTGTGCTTGCAAATATATGCATGTTTTATTGCACACTCGCTTCTGTTTTGTGGTTTTTGCTATTTACAAGTGTTTCGCATTTGTTGTTGTTGTTGTTGTTGTTGTTGTTGTTGCTGCTGTTGTCGTTTTTGTTTGTTTGTTTCTTTCTTTGGCGGAGACCGCAACACGCCTGAATGAATCGACCCTCTCGTTGTGTGTGTGTGTGTGTGTGTGTGTGTGTTAGTTATTTGTGTACAAATATGTTTGTTTCTTGTTAATAATTCATTTGGCTTTTCATCTGGCACACATAACGTATACGCAATGTGGTCGCCCCAGCGCGTCGAGCATTGCTAATGGGAAATATTTGTTTGAAAAGCCAAAGGTGACTCACCCACACACACACACACACATCCACACATCCGCATACAAAACCACTCCCTGCACTCCAGCCATCTTAATCCCCTTTCTTTCTCTACGTGCTGCGGTTACCTTTTGTTACCAAAAGGCATAATGATGTCATCAGAGTTGTCCTTTACAGCGTAAACTCGACGCATCTGTGCCCACTAGAGCAGCTCTCTCGCTCTGTCTCTCTTTCTTTCACTTTCTCATTGTCTCTTTCTAGCACATAGCGATAGTAGCATTTTGTTGCGCTGCCTTGCCTGGACATTAAATCGTATTATTTGCCAACAACTTTTTGCATGCCAGTACGCAGCCAACCAGCCCAAAGGTGTTGAACCGGGCAAAAGTATGCGTCATGTGAATAATTAATAGCCAACACACACACACACCACTACACACACTCACACACACACACATACACTTTGAGTAGAAAAGGGCGATTTGTGCTGGGGTCATCTTATTTACGTATGGTTAATTTTCTTCGCGTTCACACCAATTATATCACCCACTTAAGGTTAGCACGCATTTTTCGACCGCTTCCATTTGGTCTTCGGGCTAAGGTGTGCTTTAGCCTAGGATAAACAAAGTATTAGAGCTCTCCAGAGTCATGTGTGCAGCACACAGCTTATCATATTACCAGCTCGGATTACATCTTCTCTTACGCTTTTGCATTGCTTTGCTTTGCTGTTTGCAAATTTTCAATTCCATTTGGGTTTGTGTGTGTGTGTGTGTGTCTATATATATGTATATATATGTATATAGTTATGCTCCTAAAATAACGTTGTCTTCTGGGTGTTGTCCATTTTTTTCCTACCGTATTCTTCTGCGTGCTGTATTCGTAAATGTTGCATAAGTAGCGCCACTTGAATTAGAAGTAAAAGTTTAGGGAAAATTTTAATGATACATTATTAGAGTAACTCGAGAAATCGATAATACTTTATTTTTAAATTTCATATAAAATTGATTTATATTTAATAACTTTTGTGCCTTCGATTGAATTTTCAGTTTTACACCTTCACCGAAATAGCCGAGGACGCAGCACGCAAATTCACGGAATTCCTATCGAATAAATTTCCAAATGCCAACATGCCCATTGCCATAGATGAGCAGACGCGGGCGGAGGTTAGCCGTCGGGCGAATGCCATTGCCAGCCACGCCCTCAACGAGGATGACAATCTGTTGGCATTTGCCATCGCGGCGCCCAGCATACACACAGTCGTTGTCAAATTCAGGGACAATGTGACGGTCAGTCTGAGCCTGCGACAATAAAAGCAAATAGCATTTAGCTTACATTGCGCTTAACTGATTTATGTCTTCTCTTTCTTTATTTATTTTTTTCCTATTTTTTTTTTTTTCTTATTTTTGCTTATTTTTCACTTTCAGATACCACCGAATGAGGTGCATAATAAGGCGTACTTGGGTTCCTATTGGCGGGAATTGGGGTGAGTTAAAGAATGAACAAAAAATATTAAAAAAATAATGATATATACATATATATACATATATCAAATTTGATTAGTATTTGACTCAATTAGAACATATTTAAATGATAAATAACTTTAACAACAATTTTGTATTTATTTTATTATATTACAATTTATTTAAAATTAAATTTATATACAAAAATATCATATATTCTATATTTTGTAATATTCAATTTAAAATTAAATATTTTATTTTTTCTTCTTCTTATATTTATTGCTTTTTTCATATCTAACGAAATATTGGTTTATTTTATTAAAATGGCTTTCAGCTCATTTTTTATTTAACTGCAATTTCTCATTTTGCTTTATTAAATGGTTTTGGATTTCCCTAATGGATCAAAACAAAGCACATATAATATAATACTATTAAAAAACTATGGCTCATGCTTGCGTGCAGTTGACAGTTCACTAATTGTTTTGATCGTATCGAAAATACTTATAGAGCCGCTTGGAACAGCAGCGATGGCACCCAGGAGTGGGGAGCGCCCTTTCGTGACTGCAACCTGTTGACAGGGCGCTGGCTGTGGCCATTTCGCATATCATTCACCGACCACCGAATCAAGTGAGTTGCTCATAATAGTTATACGCATATATATATATTAGAGCTCGCAAATATCGTTTCGGCTCATCAACGAGCTCGTTAGCGATCGGCAGCTATCAACAGACTCAATCAAGGCAATCGGCGATCAGAAACGAAAAGTCTATTGTCTATGTATTGGAGAGTATGCGAGAGTTGCCCACGCTGAGCACATCAATAGCATAAGTGTGAGTGTGTATGTGAAGATCGTTTGGATAGACTCTTTGAGTCATCTGCACACTTACTGTGCCCCATAGTGCGAGCGTCAATCGTATCGCTCCCTAAACGAAGTTCGGGAAAAGAGCGTCAAACGAAGTGTTCAACGTAAAGCACTCAGCCGAAACCCGAAACGAAAAGAACCGAAGACTATTGCTCTGAGAGAAAGCGAATAAAAATTATTTTGTTATTGATATTTTGAGCAGAGTGCGAAGGCTCAAACGGCTTTGAGTTATTTGAGAGCTATGATATTTATATAAATATTTCATTATATGTATGCCAGATGGAACTTCTATGTAATAGCATAAATGTTAAAGAATTAAATGCTAGCAAATCTTGCTTATGTATTGGAAAATGAATTCTACACTATTCAATCTCGGGATTGCTTTAAAATTTTGAAGGTTATCTTAGTTATTTTATATAAAAGGAGTGAGAGGAAAGGACTAGTAGAAGAATAAATAGAATACTTTTCAAATGAGCTGTTAATATAAATGTTAACAAATATTATTGATCCTAAAACTTTCTTTATGTATTTTACTTTCAGAATTGTTGCAGCTGCATTTGTAGCCGCTGATGAGGACGTTTGCAATGATGGTCTGGAGGAGGTGTTTGGCAGGCGTCACGGGTAAGAGAAGACACATATTCTAAATCTATATATCTATTTAGATATCTATATCTAAATCTAAAAAATATTTTTTTTTGTGTATTCTGCAGCTGCGATCGCAATACTACATTCTGTTTGCTGGTGGAGAATAAGCCGGCGGCTAGCCGTGATGTCTACACGTGTTTGTGTCGCGAATCCTATTACCTGCCCAACTCAACGTTGCAGGGTTTTCGCGGGGATCTGGTGGAGTTGTCCGAGGGCTTTGACAACTATTCGTGCATACCCTGTCCGGGTGGCTGCAGTCACTGCGATCAGCACGGCATTTGCCTGAACTTCCAGGAGGAGGACGAACTCAATCTGGATGCCTGTCTGCGTCTGCTCGTCGCCATTGTCCTGGGCGCCTGCATTCTGTGCTGCGTGGTGCTCAGTGTGATTGTCTTTAGGCAACGCAAATGCAAGGTGAATATGGCAAACAGACAACCTCTAGCGGAATATATATTTAAGGCTATTCTCTTTCAGGCCATTGCCTCGGGCATGTGGACTGTGCTGGAGACCATACTGCTAGGCATTGTTTTACTTTATGCATCGGTTCGTTAACTTGACCTATAGAAGTTGTCTCTATGGTAAATAAAATTTCGCCTCAGGTTGCCGTCCATTTCTTTCCCGCCTCCACGGAGCGCTGTTTGCTGGAGCCTTGGCTGCGCGAGATTGGCTTTATCACCTGCTATGGTGCGATTATCTTGAAACTTTATCGCCATCTGGTAGACTTTCGCACACGCAAGGCGCATCGTTGGGTGCTGCGCGATGTCGATCTGCTCAAATATCTGGGCACCATGGTCTTTGCCGTTGTCTGTTATATGTCCGCGTTCACGGCCTCGTCGTTGGATCTGCTGGAGAGCGCTCAGTTGGAGAGTCTGCGAGAGGTCAGCACCAATACCTGCCATCCCCTCAAATGGGAGCTTGTGACGCAGACCAGCGAGATGCTCATCCTATGCTTTGGCCTCCATCTGGCCATTGCCAGCCGCAATGCCAATACACAGTTTCGGGTGAGCAAACTTTCATTTGATTTTTGATGCAAATTTAAAATAACTTAGTTAAAGTCGATCGAATTGAGTTTTTTTACATATCTCAACAACATATTGAAAATATAGAAAAATGTAAAACAACAAATAATATAGAATATATAAAATTTAGTGTAAACAATATATGTTTGATTTTTACTTATTTTCCATTCAACTTTACGTTCATGAAATCCATAAATATCGCTTAATTAAATTGATAAGTGTTTTTGAAAATTTAGAACATATCAAGTCATTCTTTTAACTGCAATTAAAAATAAATAAATGTAAAAGCTAAAGTTACAATTTGATTATAATATAGTATATCAAATATCGATTACTACTTACATATTTGAGTTCAGACTTACATATTAAAAGAAACCGAGTTTTTTTCATTTTCCAACTAAATTTAATGAAAAATAAATAAATTGGATCCTTCTTGGTACTAAAAACCATTTGAAATTTTTCCGAGTATTCATTTTCCAGACATTTATTTGCTGATTTGCAGAAATTTAAATTGGTTTTCTTAAAAACTTGTACATCTTCACAGGAACGCCAATTTCTGGTGACAACATTGACGCTGGAGTTCCTGGTGTCGTCCAGTTTCTATTTTCTGCGCTTTGTCTATTTGCCGGAAATGAGTCCCAGTGCCATTTTGCTAGCGCTGTTTGTGCGCTCGCAGCTGACGAACAGCTTCGCCTTGGGTTTGATATTTGTGCCAAAATTGTGGTATCAACACAAGCAGGTAACACAATTTGTTGACAATTTTATTTACGGCGCTTGAGTTTTTCATATGATTTCCAATTAACATTTTGTTTACCATTAAGATTTATTTCTTGCTAACAAAAAAAATCATAATAATAATAAGATTGGAAAAAAGTGCGTCCAAAGTTTGTTCGAGTTAAATACATATACCATATATTACATATATATAATTATATATGTATATATCTAACTACATATATAACCTAGAAAGTTGAGATATTCCCGCCGTAGGTTCAATTTGTGCTCATTTGTCCGCAATCGCTACGTCACGTCTAGTCTTGTATTGGTCCAATTATATCGTAAATCGTACATCGTACATCGTATATCGTAAATCGTAAATCGTACTCGTTCTTGTATTTGGTATTGACATTTGGTTGAGGAAACGATTTTTGTAAAAATACAAATCAAATAAAATAAAAACAAACATTAAAATGTAATTTGAAAACGCCGAAGAAAGCTTTTTGCTGAATACAAAATTGATTTCATAGATTAAAAAATAATTTATAATTTGTCGAGTTGAATTTATTATGATTTCCATTCATTTCTGGAGTTACAAAATACAATTTTTTAGTATTAAGCTAACATTTTCATGAATTTTAGTCAAGCTATGAAGTTGCTGCAAGTGTCATTTTTGTATCCGAATGTTTACTGTATGTATTTATCGATGCTTTTGATTTCCACTCTTGATTTCACTCGTTTCATTTCGTTCTAACTGCACCCGAGTTCTTTAGTTGGCACAACTGTACTTTTTACTCGCTTCTGTTTAATTGCGACGTTAACCAACACTATGACTGCATGCGTATGAGTGTGTGTGTGTGTGTGTGAGTGAGTGCATGCATTTATTTAACACAAGAGCTAAGACAACAATACAATTTATAATGACAAAAATCGGTTTCCTTTAATACCCAACATGTATACCAAAACTATAGAGTATTCTCTTCTTCTACCACACTATAATCTATATATCTGTGTCTCTCACTTGCTCTCTCTCTTACTGCCTCTCATTGTCTCTGCCTCTCTATCTCTCTCTGTAATTATTTGTTTACCCATGATACTCACTGTGTAACTCTCTCTCTCTCTCTCTAACCTAAAGTAGTTCTCTTTGGTAAAGCCCAAAAAAAAAACGTTTAGTCTTGTCGCTATTTATGTTTAGATTTTGACCTATGTTTATCTCATTTACAGCACCACAAGAGACATAACCACGCCCACAACCCAACAGACACACATTTATAAAAAACAAATACACTAATCTACAAGCTCAGAGAAAACTCTCAACAAATTTATAATCAAGAACTTATAAGCTGAAAAGCCAAAATCTTAACTTAAGCTTAAATCCCTTGATAAATCATTTATTAAGAAAAATATCAAGCTAAAAAAGAATGAAGTTTCTAAGTATTTAGTACTTAATCAAATTAAAAATTATAAACAATTTTTCAAATTTCAAAACATATTATATTTAAGTTTCTCGCTTACAAGTCAATCCAAAAGTATTTCATATTATAAGAATTCTCATATACATTTTCTCTGAGTGTAATCATACAAATTCAATACACAATTTGACACAAAGCGCACTAAAAATTTCTTCTTCTACTATATTTTTACCAATTCTTAACTTTTGTAAATTCTATTTTTCTATACGTTAACCCTTGATGTTCAGTTTGAGTTTCCGTTTCCTTTACCATTTCCGTTTCAACTGTTTCAACCGTTAAACGTTAGCTTTTCCGTTTTTGTTTCGGTTTCCGTTTCCGTTCCGTTTCTGTACGGTGCTGAGTGTGTGGTTTGCGGTGTTTGTTGCATCTTCATAGCTTGCAGGTTCGTTCGCTCGCGTATGATCTATCAATGCGTTTACCTGTGGATGCTTTCAAGGGTACATCACACGATGCCGGCCAGCGTTTGGGTGGTGGCTATGCGGGCCTGTGCCTGGGCGATCCCGACATTGGTGAGCTGACCATATCCGAAATGAGTCCCGAGGATATACGTGCCGAACTGAAAAGGTGAGCGACATTAACAGTGACAATTTCGATCCAATGTTTCAATGCCATTCCGTTCCACCCGATTGCAGACTGTACACACAACTGGAGATATTGAAGAACAAGACACTGCGCCAGGATAATCCGCACATTAGCAAAAGGCGCGGCGGTCGCAAAGCGGGTCACCGTCGCTTCTCATTGCAAGTAAGTGACTGAAGACCAACTGGCCGTCAAGTCAGCGTCTTCACTGTAAGATACATTTACATCAAGGCCCAGTCCAGCCAGTGAAACGAACAAAGCTCTTACTTCCAAAGCAAAAAGCCAAAAGTTGTCTCGATGTTTTCAAAACGCAAAAACCAACTTCCCTCCGCCCGAGCCCCCTATCAATGCCCAAGCTCTCCCACTTTCTATCTATAACTCTCTTTTTCTCTCTTTCTCTCTCTCTATTAAACTCCATTTCCATGTGTAAAATCTTTCTGTGTCAATATATATGAATATTAATACGAAATATCTATATATATATCATTGTTCTTGTCATGACTTGTACTATATAATGAAACAAACAAAAAAACTCAAACCCACCAACAAAACCAAAAAACAAAAAACTGTATGTAGAAAAAGGGCAGCAAAGATAAGGTAAGCAACGTTAGTCTCTTTCTCTCTGTCTGTCTCTCTCACTATTAAATACACGTAAAGCTAGCTTAAAAAAAAATCTATATAATACATAACCTAACTATGTGTTGTGTCTAACCTAATACCTAAAAAAAATATTAAATAAAATAAAGCATAGAAATGCGCACGTTTGTCTGTAGCGCCTAACTCTACGTAACATATCGTTAATTCTTTAACAACCACTGAGCATGCAGGCCTAAGCTACCAAATACCCACTAAAAAACAAAAATAACTGATTGTATCGTGTCCTTTGAGTCTCTGTCTACAGTGTCCCCCAAACATGCATGTACACCCAATAGCACTTCATACATACTCGTATCTAAACTAAATCTTCAAAAAATATTTATACAAAAGGCAAAAAATAAATAAACTAACAAATGCACTCAACAAAACAATATTGCTGAATCGAGAAACTGCCCTATATAATATGTAGAAAAACCTTTCGCAGGCTTTAAGTGCCAAACATCGCAGCAATAAGCATCATCAGGATATTGAGATAACCGAAGCGGAGCCATCACGCACGCCCGAGGACTCAGTTTGCAGTGGCGAGGGACCGACAGATACCTATGCCGAAATATCGGGCATATCGCATTCAATGCTATCCCATTCCATGGTCTCGCATTCTGTTGTCTCGCATTCCAAGTAAACCTTGAACGATGCGTCCTCCAATATTGTATATAACAACTCAATGAAAGATAGAAATACAAAAAACAAAAAAAAAATATTTAAAAAAATCTAGGTATATATTATAATACTATATACACATATATAATATATAGTATATACATATATGTGAATGTATGTAACTGAGAATTAGGTGCAGCATTATAACAAATAGCGCAACAACACAAACAATAAAAGAAATTACTTTAATTTTTTGCAATGAGAATGAGCAAATGTTAAAAAAAATATATATATTAAAAAAATAAAAAAAATATAAAATATTGAAAAAAATAAGTATCGTATATATACAAACAATAAAAAACATTACTTTATTTTAACAAAACGAAGAAGAAGATGAAGAAACTGGCATGGAGCAGTGTTGAGTAACAACAAAAGAAAATGTGAAAATGAATTTTTGTACAATTTTGATACATTTTTAAGAGCTGTTTTTTGTGCGTGTGGTTTGTTTGTTTGTTTGATTTTCATTTATTCAAATATGACAAGAGCAAGAAGAAGTTCAAGTAGAACACGAAGAGTTAAAAACAGAGCCCACCTGTGTAGGTAAACGTTAAAATGTTGCAGCAATATCAGTTCTCTAACACTGTTTGTTTGACTCTCTTAGTTTATTTATTTTCTTTACTAATTTCAACTGAGTTCCTTGAAAGTAACTAACGAAAATATATTTCATAATTTGCCTATCATTTGTCAACCGCAATAAAAATATCTAACGAAAAACTCTAAAGACAATTCCTAATGGTCGTAAATCAGTTGTAAATTTGAGCTTATAGGCAATACTTACTTATAAAAACTCATACTAGATATTCTTGGAATTCCTAAAACCCCCTCTAGTCCCTCCCCCATTAAATAAACTACTTACACAATCGACGCCTAGACTTTAAAATATGTATGTACTTTATATAATGATATATATATAATATACCTAAAAATATATTGTAAAACCACAGCAACTAATCAGCATATAGCGAATATTTGTATATACTATACCAATACATACATATATTTTCAAAAATATATGCATGATGATTTATGTGCATATCTGAAGTATGCGAAATTGAAAAAAAAATAATAATAATAATAATTTAAAGAAATACTCGATCAAAGCGAGGCACTTGTTAACTTTGTAACAGAGCGAACAAAAAAGGAAAAAAAAATAACATAAATAAATTATTAAATTGTTGTATAATTTTACAGTTGAAAAATATGGGGGTGGGGGGCAGGTTTAACGATCGTTCTGAATGTTAATAATAGTCAAGTAGCTAAAAAATAAACTACAAAAAATAAAACATTTGTCCAAAAGAAACATTTCTTGATTTGAATAACATTTTGATTTAACAAATTATTAATTATATTTTTTTGCTAATAAAATAACGAAATACATTTGAAATGTATTTTGAAATTGTATTACTCCGATAGCCATATAAGACGTTTTTGACGCTCTCGTTAAAATGGAAAATATTTCTGAATAGATAAGTCAAAAAATAAAAATAAATAAATAATGAGAGCAAAGAAAAAAAGATTACAAAAGCCATCTAAAACATACAGTATACAGTACATAGGCATTTATATGAAGTATATATACACATATATAAAAAAAAAAAAAGATTGGAAAAATATTTAAAAACTAGTTGTAAACAAATACAGACACACACGCAGACACATGCATGCAACAGGTTGAGCATAAAAAAAAGTATATATACAAAATGAAAGCAGAAAACAACTTTTTGATTGCGTTTGATCAAAGAGGTATGTGTATAAAATATTGATAAATTGAACTAAAGTATATATAAAAAATTATATAAATTATATAGGAATGTATGTAATTTACATAATGTACGTGTGTGTATCAGCATTACAATAACAAAAAATTGAAGAAATATTTAAAAAATTAATTATAATAATTAAAAGAAAAATGAAAACAAAAATATATGGCAAACTAAAATTTAGTTGCTCATTGCAAAAGAAAATTTCTCAAAAATTCAAAAAGAAAAAAAAAAAAAACATTTTGCAAGTGTGATAGTGTTCATAATATTCGTTCATTGTAATTAAATGTAATAAAAGAGAATAACCCCAAAACACGCGATAGTTACAAAATTAAATGCAATGTCTATATACATATATATATTTAATATATATGTATATATATATAGATGCGTGTAATCCCATTTCGGGCAAGGGCAGGGCAATGAAAAAAAAAATTAAACCAAAAAAAATTGTAACGCAAATTACTTTCAAAAATGAATTACATCAGAAAAGAAAAACAAAAGAAATAATAAAAAAATCCAAAAGAGCGACAGCAAAAAAAAATGATACTAATAAACATAAATAATGATTAAATCAAATATTTTAATTGTGTATTTTATTTGGAAATATATTTTGCAGGTGGATACAATTGCAAAATGAAAATATTAAAGACGACGTAATAACAATGGCAAAAATTCAGTGTTCGAGTATTTTTCGTAGAGCTGTACGTGCTTTAGCATTTTCTTCTGTAAGTGCTATATATGACGGAGTATATATGGCACTACCAATAAGATCTCATTCGAGCACTAGAGCGTAAGAGATGTTTATATAATATATACATGACTATATCGATTTGAGGGTTGAGAGTAGGCATATATACACATGTCTATGGGATATACTAGTACTAGTGTATACTAGTGTAAAACATATACTAAGAGAATAGCAGTTATATATGTATATACAAAGTATAATTTAAGGAAGACACATATGCTGCTTATCCATAGATATGTTGGTGCTTTTGGAAGTAATTGAATATGGACTTTATGGAATTTGCAAAAATTCCAATTAGCTACAACTAGTATGACGAAGCTTGGCTTACTACTTTGTTATAGTAATAAAAATGAAATCTAAAACATACAAGTTGAAACTTTATTGTAAAATAATATCCCAAATTCGAATTATCTTCAGTTGCTTAATAAGCAAAAACTTATTTTGAAACTAAAAAAAAAAGGTATTTTAAGTTGATCTTCAAAATTATATATAGGAATATTAAATATTATCAAGATACATTTTTAATACTTTATACAACTAGGAGTAGAAAGCTTGACTGAGTTAAAAAATTATATATTACATATCAATCTAAATCTAGTTATTATTTATAAGAGAGATTTTAGCTCATTTATAGCATGCCATATAATCGCTATTGAAGCCACCTTCAACGTAAGTACATTACTATACATAAATCCCACTGCATAAAAATTCAACAATCTAATACAAACGCTGCTCTTATAATATTTCTACATGTCGGACCTTTATTCGTTTATAGTATACTATATATATATCTCTTCAATTCATTTCCTTATTTTTTTTTTTTTTTAATTTAATTGAAATATTGCTTGAACATGATTTCAAGAGTTTTGCTTATTCTCATTTGTCTTCAAATTTGTTCATTTTGTTAGATTTCAAATTACATACAAATTAATTTAATTTAAATTTTAATATAACTTTAATTACAATTTTTAACACTATTACTCACTTTGCTTACTTTGTTCGCCATCATTTGGTAGTTAGTTAATTAGTTAGTTTTAGTTAGGATCTAGCAGTTATTATTTGCATTTAGTACGTATAACGATTCTTTTCTCTTCTATTCGTTTCTCACTTTTGATTTGATTTATTTCTAATTATTATTATTTGATGTTTTTTCTTTTGTTTTTTAGAGAGAAGCGAGCGTTGCGTTTGGTTTTTGTTTTTTTGGTTGCTTTTGATCGTCAACTTGGTTTATTAAAACTTAAATAAAAATTACAATAATTAGTTAATTACTTAGAATTTATTTTGGTTTTACATGCGCTGCGCATTTGTTTTTGTTGCTGTGCCTATATGTGTCTGTGTCAGTGTGTATGAGTGTGTGTAGGTAGACTTTTTGTTTGAGTGTATTAATAATAGTATATATTGTTGTAATATTAGATGTACATTATACATTTATATAACACTATATCTGCTTTGTAAAAATTTACAATTGGTTTTGGTTGCTTTTTGTTTTTATGTTGTTTTCCTTTTGCTACAGTTTTGTTTAATTAGTAATTAGTTTTTAGTACATACAACTTGCAAGTAAATTAATTGATTAAAAATCGTTTAAATGTTGTTTCAAAAAAACTATTAATTATTATCATATATTACAAAAACAATTATTATTTCTATATATAGATTTGTTTATATATGTATATAAGCTTGTTACGTTACGACTGTTTTACTTGTTTTTCTTTCGTTTTTTAAAAGCTTAGTTTATCAAAAGTTGTTAATAGATTTATGTATATATATATATGTCGTTTTTGTTGTTTTTTAAACTAGTTTGGCGCGTAAAGCTGTGTTGCGTTTTGCATAGATTTCATTTTCGTTCTATATAAAATTTGCTCTTAAATACTTTTTGTCTTGCGTTTCGAAATGCGCTTAAAGAAAGAACTTAAATGATTTATAACAAACAAATCGGGTTAACATTTAGAATGTACATAACCAGTTAAGCAGTTAAATTATACACAAACAAAAAAAGGAAAAGAAAAATTAAAAAAACAAACAAAACTAATTAAATCACTAAGCAATATTAATTGTAATTTAAATTAGTGTATAAACAATTTCCATAATTTATAATTCGTAAATAAATTTAAAGCCAAACAAACGAGATCCTGCTCGTATGCAAATGAAGCAAAAAGCGTTTCTTTTCATTCCTTTTTTATCGAAGGTTTTTTTTTAATAAAAATTTTGAAAAATTTATCATATTTTCCAAGTATGAGAATAAATAACTTGAGAGTTTGTTTTGGTTGTTTTTTTTTTTTCGTTTTTTTTTTCTTCTTTTTTGTTCGAATTAAGTGTGCAAAATGTTTATAAAACAAATTAAATTAAGTTTTGCGCGTAGGTAAAAATATCGTCAACATGAGTTTTAGCTTGAAACAAGTTTTAAAAAAATTTAAGAATATTTTATAGAAAAATATGTACTTCACTTTATAATGTATAAATAATATAGATGTGTATATATGGGTCTAGGTGTAGGTGCAGGTGTATTTGTAGGTGTGGGTGTGTCACTGCGCAGGTGTGAGTGTGCGCTATAAAAAAAGGATTAACGAGTACGATACAAAATAATATGCATTAAAATCTCAGAGAATAACAAAATTATGACTTATACGACATGACATGACAAAGTTTATATATATATGTAATAATATATAATATAAAAATAAAAGGAAAATCAAATATCGTTTTGAATGAACTTAACAATAGAAAACGCCATTGTAGTACAATTTGTTACTATAAGTAGTGTTTTTTTTTTTTTTTTTTCAATTTTTTGATAGTAAAAATTCTAATTTAGAGTCTAGCAGCACTTCGAAGATTTGCCAGTCGTTGGTTGCTTGTGATCCATCCATCCATACATCCATCTATCCGCCCCTATCAGTGTTGTCGTCTTTAGAAAGGTCTTTCATTACAGTTGCTCCACTTGCTCCAATTGCTAAATTGTCGCAATCCAGTTCGTTTCAGTTTCAGTTTCTTTTGTTTTTTTTTTTTTTTTTTTTTTTTATGTTTCTAGTCCACATTCACAATCTGTGTGGGTTTCTTTGGGTCAACTATGGTCCGGCCACCGCTGGGCCTGTCCTAGAGCGGATGCAGCTTTGTCGTGTGCACGGTGAGTGCGCTGCGTTGAGTGAATCGTTTGTCACAGTACGGACAGGTGTACGGCTTTTCGCCGGTGTGCGTGCGTATGTGTTTCGTGAGATAGTCCTTCACGCTGAAGGACTTCTCACAGTAGCCACAATGAAACGGTTTTTCACCTGCAATTACGAACAATACACAATTCTATGGATTAGCATTTATCAAACGGCTGCACCGCACACTTTTATGCCTTTGTTTTGGTTTTTCTTTTTTTTTCAGATGCCGTGCAGTTCCAACAAAAAACTTTCGTTTCGTTTGATAGATTTTGGTACATAGTAAATATGTATAATATATGTAATAGAGATATATACATATATATTGATTTGCACGTAATCATCAAACTAATATATATATATATATATATATATATATATATATATATATATATATATATATATATATATATATTTATGCATGTATATATGTTGTTGTTGATATATGTGAACATAATATATATATATACATATATAAATATATACATATTTTGTTGGATTTGTGTGTTAAAATGCGTTTTATAAAGACATATTATTACGTGATGAGATGAGGCGGGGCGATACGTTGTTTTTGGAATTATTCTGGTATTACTTTAACTCGCTTTTTTTCGATTTGGTTATTCACTGAGTACTTGCAGAAAACGTTGTACTATGTATGTATCAAATGGTATACAAATTATCATCTTAGATGAGTTAATTTCCACAGATCCATAGACGTATAGTTAAATAGTTTATATGTATTAATTTAGTATATTTCGAATATTCTTAGTTTTTAATATTCATAGAAATTGAAGATCATATCATATCATATAATCTGTTTACTTTATGCCTTTCATACAAACATAGTTTCTAATTCTGCTGCAAGTAGCTAAAGCTTCGTTTTTTTGTATTTTTATTTATAATTTCAAGTTTTTTAATTTTGCATTGAATTTTAATTTGTGCGCTGACTGATCGAAGATGATGGCAAATGCGAACTAAATTTCATCAAATTTCTTCAAACAATTTATGACTGGCACAACTTTAACGTCAACCGATCGCAACTGTACTTTTTTTTGTGGATCATGTGGACTCTGTGTGGTCTGCGCTTTGCCATGCTCTTCGGCGTCACTGTGTGCGTGTGATTGTGTGTGTGCGTGTCTGCTTGTGTTTGTGAGCGAGAGCGAGAAAGTATCGAGTACTGAGTATATATTGAATATTGAGTATTTGGTATGACAAATGGATATGAAGGCAATTTGCATAAGAGTTTAATTTTTATTTAAAAATAAATAAAAATTATTTTTTAATTGAAATTTTTTTAAATTTAATTTTTGTAGTTGTATTTTTTTTTTTTTTTTTTTTTTTTTTTGTGTGGTGTATTTGCACTTTGAACGAGTCGAGTTGAATTTGATTGATTGATTGACTGAGTTGATTTGAGAGTCGATTGATTGATTGATTGATTGACTGACTGAATTGATTTGATTTGAAAATATATTGCTTCTCACCCGTGTGAGTCGTTAAATGTTTGTTCAGGTAATCCTTAACAGTGAACGCCCTGCCACAAAAGCCACATCTAAATGGTTTCTCACCTGTATGTATGCGAGTGTGCTGTTTTAGTGTATTCGATTGAGTGAAGGACTTGCCGCAGTAGGAGCACGTGTAGGGGCGTTCTTTGGGCGTGGCGCTGTTTATTTTTTTATTTTATTTTTTGAGTAATTGCGGTGCGGGGTAAAAAAAAACAGAAAAAAGAACAAGAGAGAAAAAGATGAGAATAATTTGATTAGTAACATTCATTAAAGTCATATTTCATTGCACACTTAAACAAAGAGAGAGAGAGAGAAAGAGAAATATGTATATATATTTAGAGAGAGAAAACACAATAACAACGTTTGGAGCGCACGGGCCACGACCCATGGCACTTGAAGTACGCGCCCATGCGCTCGGCTTCGGGACTGATCTTAAGGAAAACAAACAAAAATATATACGTATATATATAGTAAATAAATGGTAAATTGGTTAAACGCAAAATATCAAGAGCGATGCTGCAAACAGCAGCTCAACAGTTGAGCCTAAAAGCAGAGCAAAACATTAAATCAAGAAATTTGATCAAGATCTCTGCTCTTTTCTGCAATTGCTCTCTCAATCTCTTTGACTGCTGCGAGAGTCTGTTTGCAGCATCTGCATCTGAGTGTTGTTGTTTTTATCTTTCAATAGATTAGCGTATAAATGTGGAATTTACTCTGCTTCGCCCGTGTGTATTTTGCGATGCATGTTCAGCGTGCCGGGCGTCTTGAATGTTTTGGGACAATCGGGACATTTGTGCCGGATCTTGTGCGCCAGATCCGCGGGCACCGATTGCGTACTAACGAGGACACTAGTCGCAGCGCCAGTTGTGCCCGCCGGCTGCACACCAGGATTCGCTTGTATGGCATAGACAGGCACTGAATTGACTACATCGCCGCTATCGCTCAAACTAAGTGGTTCCTCCTTAATGATGACCTGCAATCAAGTGAAGTAGATGTATTTAAAATGGATATTTTAAACTTATATACTAAAGTCACAAGACTAGAAGGATACAATACAATAAACTAGCTAATCTTACAATGATACCTAACTAAAATTCCATGAGCAAATCGTACCTGCGGATGGGCTACTGTCGCACCAGTGCCGTTCTTTAGCAGTTTCACTGTTAGAGGCGGCACTTTCTGCGTTGAGGGATCGTTCAGGTCTTCCTGATGCTGTTGCTCCTGGAGTTCACGTTGTCGCTGTTGCTCCTGCTGCTGCTGCTGCTGTTGTTGTTGTTCGAGTTGCTGGTGATGGTGATCCTGCTGGTGGTGCTGCACTTGCTGCTGCTGCTGTTGTTGTTGCTGCTGTTGCTGTTGTTGCTGCTGTTGTTGTTGTTGCTGCTGCTGCTGGTGTTGCTGCTCTTCGGGCGTCAGTCTCATATCACGCGGCGCTATGGCTGGCATTTCGTCCGGCGTCACTGGAGTCTCCTGATGATCCATAAACGCTTGCTGCCCGGTCGCCAGCATTGCCGCAT
This sequence comes from Drosophila koepferae, assembly GCA_030914345.1. NCBI lineage: Eukaryota > Metazoa > Arthropoda > Insecta > Diptera > Drosophilidae > Drosophila > Drosophila koepferae. The sequence continues at coordinate 4,104,741 of JAUESR010000207.1, forward strand.
TGAATACATTGCCACAGTGCGAGCATTTGTATTCGTTGGGATTCTGCGTCACAGAATTGACACCATAAACGCTACACACAATGCAGCGCGCCAAAAATGCCGTCTGATGCGTCAGCCGATGGTGCTCATCCACCTCCAGTGCGCTAGCAAACTTATCATCACAGTTGGGACATGCATAGCTAAGCGGCTTCAATTGCTGCTGCTGCTGCTGCTGTTGTTGTTGTTGCTGTTGCTGCTGCTGCTGTTGGTGTTGCTGCTGCTGCTGTTCAATGAGAGCGCTCTGGGCATTAAGTGAGATGCCATGACAGAGCTGCATATGCTCGGCCGCATGCTGGATGCGCTCGAACTGCTGATGGCACATGGGGCAGTAGTGCGGACTGATGACATTCGGATCCATGCTGAGATTGGGCAGAAAGGTTGTCTTAAGCGTGTCCATGCTGTGGCTGGTGGGGACTACTGCTGATCCTCCTCCTCCACCTCCTCCTGCTGCTGCTGCTGCTGCGGCTGCGGCGGCTGCTGCGGCGGCTGCTGCAGACGTTATGTTGTTGGCTATCACAGCGGCAACTTGATGCGTCGGCTGACCTTGCTGCGCGTGCGGATGCGGCTGATGATGTTCCTCGGGGCGTGGCAGACGCAATTCCTGTGGGTTTGTGCTAGACTTTAACATTTCTCTCCTCAAGCTCTGGCAGTCAGGCAGGCAGACAGACAAGCAGTCAGGCAGGCAGGGCAGGCAGGCTTTGTGTAATTTTATTGCTGAATGGCTTTCTTTTCTATATACTTGTTTTTTTGTTTTTTTTTAGTTTAGTTTAGTAAGCGGCTTAGGTATGCGCGTGTGTTTCCTGCGGCACCAGTTCTGTAATGATGCATTTTTCAGGCAAAAACTCAGCATTTGATATTAATTAGTTCGTTAAGCGTAGCCCAACCAAGAAAATTCGCATTCAAATGTTTCTTCTGTGTTACATGTTTACATGCTCAACATGCTAGCAATACCTGAGAAGTAACATCCGAGTAATGATTAATTTCAGGTATAATTCTTAAAAGGCATGACTATATATAAAACTCTAAATAAGAAATCATTACATTATTTTGATTGGCTTTCAATCCAATTCCAATCATTTCTTTCGCATATCTCTATCAAATTATTAAACATATATTGCTTATAATATATATATTAAAATTGGTAGATCAATTTTATTTCAATATATTTTAAATAAATTTTTAAATTTCATTTTTATCCAATCAATATTATTTTCAATGTTTTAAGTAAAATTTAAGCACTTTTAATGAAATTTATTTCAATTTATTTTAAATACATTTTAAAAACTTATAAATTACTAAATGATTGGAATAATTTTGAAAATTAATTTGAAAAACAAGATAACCTAAATAAAATTTGTTATTTAAATATTTTTTGAGCTGAATTTCTAAAATCTCAAAGATCTAACTTGTATGTACGTACGTATGTACATATGACCTTTCAATACGTATCGCAATGGCATGCAAAGCTAACTTCCTTTTTCATGCCCTGAGCGGCTACGTGCATTAAAAAAAAAGTATTTCGCCAAGCGAGGCGAAGAAAGCTGCGGTGCGGCGAGATAACGAAAGCTGTGACTGTAGCTGCGCTCGCACACACACCGATACACAAAGAAACTGAAGAATAGAAAAAGCGGGCTGTCCTGTTGCAGCAAGTGTAAAGCAGAAAAAGGCATAATAATAGTAGAAACACACAAACGCACAAATAGAGAGCAAATAGCAAAAGGCGGCGCAAATTAAGCGTAAATTAGCACAGAAAATCAGAAATTTGTGCAAGCTATCGACGGCGGTGGTGGCAGCGGAAGCGGCGGCGGCGACGGCTACACCAACGGCGACTCTCGCCTCGCGCGCAAAACGAAACGAAATCGGAAATCAGTTGGCGCTGTCGCTGCTGCGGCGGCTGCTTCTGCTGTTTCTACCGATCTCTGTGTTTCTGTGTTTCGCTGCTTCTGGTTGTGTTCCCCCAAGTTTGACCCCCAAGTCTCCCCCCTCAACACACACACACGTACAGTGTCACACACACACACACACACGTATGGGGACAGGCAATGCGTTCGAATCGAAAATTTTTTCGGTCCGTCACTGTCATATTCTAAATTCGGAATTCTATTTTGATTTTTTTTCTTTTTTTTGTGCTGCGTTAGCTGCGCGTTTTTGTTCTAAGCCCTTACCAGCGTTTCCACGTATTGCACTTCTATTTTATTACGGCCGTTTTTATGGCGAATTTGCCAATCAATTCAACAACATTTTCTTTGTATTTGTACAACAAAAATACATTAACTTTTCACTTTTATTATTATTTTTGGCGAAAAATGTACAAGTACAACAAAAAGTATCGAAGACATCGATACCTTTGCGTATTCCACTTTGTACTGAAATTCCAACATCGATATTTGTGAATTGATGTTGCCAGATGTTTAACATACACTTCTTAACAGTAGTGACGACACTTAGAGGTGGCAATCAGTCAGCATATTGATTTATGACGTCAGCGTCACAAGTTTTATATTAAAATAACATTGGGAGGGATATAAAATTCACATAAATTCAAACTAGCTTTACGACATAGTAAGCATATAGAGCAACCTCATTGGATTGTATAAAATATAACATAGAATCATTAGTTTTAGGATATTGATAAAATAGTCTTCAATAGTACGACTATAACGTCGATGCCGAAGGTTTTTTGGTAAGCATACCTTATGAATAGCTTCGTCCGTGCTCCTCATTTAACATAACTACTCCACAGCCTAACAGAGCTTTTGTAGGTATGTGATGTGCTTTTCTAATTTCACAACATAGCAAAACACGCAAAGTTTTAAAGTTGCAAACACAAGTAATTGTAAAGAGTTTCATTACATTTGTAAATAATAATTTAACAAAACGGCCAAGTGAGCAACTTGGTCAGATTGTAATCAAGTAACAGTAAATAGGGGACCAAGGATAAACGTCGAACAAGTCTGAGAAAAAGTTAGTCTCTTTCAAAATTTCTGTGCATTGTAAATAATAATATTTGATTTGTATGTTCAATAGAATGTCGTCCCCTTGGTCCAAGGTTAGCAATGACGCTGTGCAGACAATCAATCTGGCGGACATCATGTCCGAACAGTATGCACATCGGCTGCACGACCAGGAGCTGAAACAGCAGCAAAAGAAGCAAAACCAAAAAGAAACACTGCCTTCAGCCACACTAACGCCCTCTTCCACATATGCTGAGACTTACTCAAATGTAGCCAGCACATCGGCAAAAGCCAGCCAGAAGCCGACGGTGACCAGCAGCGATGTAGGCGAATGGGAGGACTACTCAATGCTGCTCAATGGCGAAGACAAGGATCAGACGAATATGTTGAATCTGTTGGCAGATGAAGCCGAGTCGGATGCAGTCATAGCTCAAATGTTGCAATCACAGTTCGATCACGAATACAACGAAGAGCTGCGACGCATCGAACGGCAACAGAATAAACAATCCAAGGTTACGGTAACTCTAAATAAATTTCTGCGCACCGGAGATGCCGAATTTCTGCACGATACTGAAGCTGATGCATACGAGGAGGAGGACGATGAGTTGACGCGCCTGAAACAGGACTGGGATTGCTTCGAGACCAATGAAAAGATGCTGGATGCCATACCAAAGTGTGGTTTCAAATTGGACAAAGAGGGCGAAATGATAACCAAACACGATCCACAACTGTGCGGCGTGCGCAATGCACAGCGTGTGATGTCCTTTCCACCAGAGTTTCCCACTGGCGATGGCGCCTGCTTCGACATGAAGCTATCCAATAAAGTAGATATAATTGAATTTAAATTCTAGATTTATATATATATGCCTGTATTTAAATCAACTCCTTCACAGGTCTTCAATCAGCTGAAAGCTTATTCGCGACGAGGTCGAGCGGATCGCAAGGAAAAGGTAGCCACCGCGGAAATGGGCGTGGACGCAGCCACGCGTCTGCTGCTCTACAAACTGATCAACAATCAGATATTGGAGCAAATCAATGGCATCATATCCACCGGGAAGGAGGCAGTGATTTTGCACGCCAACTCTGATGCCAGCTACACAGGTACGAATGAACACGGTCATGGCAACGGTGTGCTCATGCCGGCCGAACTGCTACCCAAGGAGTGTGCCATCAAGGTGTTCAAGACAACGCTCAATGAGTTCAAGCAACGAGATCGTTATATAAAGGACGACTATCGCTTCAAAGATCGCTTCAGTAAGCAGAATCATCGCGTCATTATTAACATGTGGGCAGAGAAGGAGATGCATAATCTGATGCGCATGCAAAACATTGGCCTGAATGTGCCCGACGTGGTGGTGCTAAAGAAACATGTCCTCGTGATGCGCTTCATAGGTGACAATCACAATGCCGCACCCAAATTGAAGGATGCGCGCCTGAGCGCCGCTGAGCTCAGTTGCGCTTACGAGGAAATCGTCGCAGCCATGTACAAGATGTATAATGAGGCGAAGCTGGTGCACGCCGATCTCAGTGAATACAATATACTCTGGTACGAGGGCAAGTGCTGGTTCATTGATGTCGCCCAGAGCGTAGAGCCCGAACATCCCAGCGGCCTGGAGTTTCTGATGCGCGACTGTGGCAACATTGTTGACTTCTTCGAGCGTCGCGGTCTGCCCAACATCTACACGAAAGAGCAGCTGTTCGAGTTTATTACCGCGCTGAATGCGGAGACGCATAATGCGGCCATGCTGGAGCGCATACATACACGTGGAGCCTCCATCAATCAGGCAACGGTGCCCAATCAAACGGAATGTCCCGATGAGCTGAAGCCGCTCGAATATCCCTTCGAGCTGGCCTGGGAGAAATCGCAACTGGAGCGACAAATGCAACAGGCAGAGGCTGAACGCTTGAAAGAGCAGCAGGAGGAAGGTGAGGAGACCCATGTTGACCAAAGCGAATCGAAGCTAAATAACGACATCGACAACGCGAACAACACTGCCAAATGTGCTTGAAGTGTTTCCTGGTTTTTATTTGATTTGAATTTATAAAATTCATGCAAAAAAAAAAAGTAATAATATTCGAACTGGAATTTAAAAATTGTTAAATTTTTTTTTTAAAGCAATAATTAAATAGATTTTAAGTTCGAACTCGAAGACTTCAAAGTTGTATCAGGATAATTTCCCTACATATATGTATATGAGGCTCGTGGCGCGAAATGGAATTTATGAATTTTTTTTTAAGACCTTTTTAAATTTTCCTAAGCAATAGTTTTTTTTTTTCGAACCTCAAAATAATATTAAGCAGATTTTATACAAGAAATACCCTGTAATATATAATTCATGGGGCAAAAAACATTTACTTGGCAGCTCGAACTAGAATCAAAAAATTATTTTAAGATTATTTTAAATTTTCTTAATGTATGTTTATAGGGTATACATATAAAAAAGCATTTGTTTTAGTTTTCAGTTCGTATTGGAATTGTAAGTTTTGTATTTAATTTTATATAGTTTTTAGATCCAAACTCTATAACTTCAAGGTCATATTCAAAATAGAAGAAGAACTTTCCTATATACTATGTGTGTAAATAGGGCATATAGATTTGTTTGTTTGCTTTGCCTTAATGACTTTGAACTTGAATGCAAATTGCTATTAATCAATTAATGCAAAACTGTCGAAAACTCTTTGCGGCAAGTGGCACACGCGGCACACCCACATCCGGGGGTTAGTGGCTGCATGGCGTGGCCACGCCCCCTTCTTGCTGCCACACGCCTATTTGCGAGCAATTGAACTCATTTGAGCTGCGCATTTCGCCATTAATTGAGCGATTTCTCTGCGAGGCAAAAATCATTCAATTGATTAAATCATTTCCATGCGCATTTGAATTGCATTCGATTGGATCAGCAGCAGCAGCAGCAACAACAGCAGATTCCAACAGCCGCATCAACATCGAACTGCGGTTTGCCACATGCAACGTGACGATCAGCACTCTTAATACCCTGTGCGTGTTGAGTAAGTGGGCGTGAGAGACTGTGCTTAGCTGTGGGATAAGGAAATGTAAGAGATAGAAAGAAAACGTTTATTTTTTAAGTAATCCATAAAACGTAATCCATAAACGTAATAAATTTCTATAAATATTCATTCTCTTTTCCTCTAATGTGATTTAATATATATATGACTTGAAGCTGGACTTTCGACTTTAAAATGGCGTACACCCAATTTCCTAGAGGAATTACCCGTAAAATATAGATTATCTCAGAGCTGAGTGAAGCATTTCTCTGTAGCATTACTCCTTATATTTATTTAGTTTTTTTTTTTTTTTTTTCGTTTTAACGTAAAGCCACGTAGAAATGAGCTGGACTTTAGTATAATAAATAGAGCACTTGGTACGTCAGCAATCACAAGAGTAATACATATGAATATATAGACAGCGAATAAACAAATCATGAATATTTACTGAGTGCAATTCGAGTGGAAATGCTCTATATGCGTTTTGCATACCTTCTATAAAGACGTAATTAGCTCGACGCTCAATCAACTGGAAATCGAACTATATTGTGTTCAAATACTATAGAAATTGATTTTCCTGATTTGTCAGTCGAAATGCGTTAAATTTTATTCGCATTCAATGTAATGTAATAGTTTTTACTCATTATATTTTATTCCACATTCTGTGGGAAGCTCGTGAATCAGATTACTATATTAAATAATCATTGCAAACTGTTTAGTAATATTCAGCTATTGACTGATTCAAAACTGAAATCAAATTCATCATAATTATCATAAAGGTTTTCTGTTATTTATATGTTATCTATAATTATGCGTATTTAGGATTTCGATATATAATAACAAAGTTTTTTTCCATCCACTCTTTTGAAGAGAGTTGTTTTTTTTTTTTAAACTACAAAACGAATTGGGTGCTCCACGTTTCTATTTAACTCTTTTACCATCTAAACAACTCCTATTTCATTTCTTCATCCATCTCATTTACTACGTGTACAGCGATAAGAGTATTTGATCCTTCGACTATAGCTAATCTCTAGCTGTGACGCTCGATGATGAGGTTCTTTGTTATGACATACATGTATGTACATGGGTACGGGTGTATGTATGTATTTTGTTCATTTTATTTTGTAACAAGACATCAATCAAAATTGAACTCTCGGGAATCAGCAGACGCTCGAACTGCGAATATTATGGATGGATTTTAAATGTGGCTTGTGCATCGATTTTGCAGCTTGATCACTTTCAATATGAGTTATATTTGTATAAATGTATATATAAATTTTGTTGTAATTTTTTGTATTTTTATTTTTATGTTGTCGTTGGCAACAGACAAGCAGTTTGGCGTCTATTGAAATTGTGAAATAAATGTATGTACATGTGCGTATATTATTTATATACTAGATAGGCCCCATTAGGGGGCCCGACTGTTGCTGCTGACGCAAAACAACGAAATTGAAAACAAAACTGCAAACAAGTCGCACGTCTCTCAGACGTAACAAAAATAGACAAATTCCATGGCACATGTAAGCTATGTATGTGTATTTGTCAAATAAAAATGATATATACGTATATGCGTTTGTCTAATATATAAAGAAATTTGCCAAAAGCAAAATTAAATAAATAAAAAATATATACATAAATATATACGTAAGACTTGAGTAAATAAAAAATGCCAAAAAATATTCTCATTTGCACTGGAATACAAAATATATATTCATGTATATACATATACACACACGAGGTCTGTTCAAAAAGTATCAGAATTTTATTTATTTATTTTTTATTCATCTAGCATTTCAAAAAATATATTTTTTTAGTACAGCTAAATACGTTATTTTTGAAGCAGACCTCGTATTCATGAGTTATATGTATATATATAAATATATTCAACAATTGCACGATTATAATTATTAATTATTAAAAATTATTTGTGTGTCTCGGCCACTTCCATAACAATAACAAATATTCGTTTAATCAAAGAAAAACAATTTAAGGGAAAAATAACAAAAATAAAATGGGAATATAATAATATTTTGCGACCAAGATGAGGTCAACTCAATGAGACAATCGAGGCTTAAGACAGACTTTTGGAAAAAAGAATACCCTAGAGCAATAGCTTAAACATCTTTTTATTTTATAATATATTATTAAAATTTATTTTTCAATTTATGTTTACCGAAAGATGATATGTCAGTAGCAATAAACAGAAGGAGACCATAAAACGTGGCTAAAAGAAATAAAGGTGACCAAACTTGTATTCAAGTCACCCTCGCTGTCACGACCTCTCAATATCTTAATATCTGCATAGCGAAAAGCTTTGAACTAACATTTTTTCTTGAGTGTCCACAGCGTGCTCAGCACATTGCCAGGCGCAATAATCATAAAGAAAGGCATAAGGATAGAGCATAAAATGTGTACGAAAGTCATTGCAAAAGCAGAAATTGCAGTTGGACTCTTCAAATAAAATGTATAAATGTATAATCAACGTTCCCCATGCACCTTCTGATAATTCAATGTAACTAGTGAAGGCAAGCAGCAGATAGATCACCTCTCTCTGCCTTGCTCTCCTTCGACTAGCTGCTAAGAGCTTTAAATGTAACTCACAGCTTACCTAACTTTTTCCCTTGAGTGTATTCCACAAGAGGCCACCATTTCACACACACACACACTCACACACAAACGCCTGCACAGTTGAGAGCACGCCATAAAGGAGGCTCGTCTCATGCCAGTGCTGCGACTGCGCAGTCCACGCAAATGAAGAGAGCAGCCACGCAGTTGAACTTCTGCACGCGCCGCTGCATCTCTTTCTGCCTATGCAAAAGCTCTGCTACCGAAAAACAGTTTCAACTTTTTTTACTTCGAGTATGACCACAAAAGAGACAACAAGAAATGTGCCAACTTCACACACATATACAAACTCGCGTACACATTAGCTTGCGATGGCCACTTGACGCACTGCGCAGCGAAGGAGGCTCGTCGCTTGGCCGCGCTGCGCAGCAACTGCTCAGTCAACTTAATGCTGACCAAATAATGTGAAATCGTGACTGAACTGGCCTCCTCGAGTGGTGAACGTTGCTGCGGCGTCGCCGTCAGCGCCGCTGTTGACCGTTGAGCAAGCACATCAAAGTATACACACGCACGCAGACGCAGCATTCACGCACACATGTGCATGTGGAATTTTGCGCTTTCAACGTTAACAATTTATTAGCATTTTTAATTTTCATGTTCTTGTGCATGCATATGCATGCATACGTGCATGTGTGAGATTGAGATTCCGTATATGTCCACAACTTTGCTTCTATTTTAGGTCTAACTTGTTGCATGGCCAGTTGGCCAGTTGACCAACAGCAGCAGCAGCAGCCGGCATTGCATTGTTGTAATTCAAGTTAGCTACAAAAATAGAATCTTAATTTATTGTTGCTGCCGCTTGTTGCTGCCCCCCATACATGGGCATATCATTTTCATTTTTCATGCTGGCGTCGCTGTCGTTCTCTATAGTTAAAACCGTCCCCAGTCCCAATGTCCATATCCATCCGAGTAACTATCAAAAGCGCTTACAAGCCCCCTTTTTTAAATGAAAGTGAAATGTGTTTGTAGTTGATGATATTATTGCTGTTGTTGTTGTTGCTGTTGCTTGTTGCGGCATTCTAGTCTCGTTGGTAGTTAAGTACAGTAGACATTCCTTAATATAGGCTGTATGCATTTATAAATAATATACTTAAATCATTTGAAATATAATTCAGAAAATCAATATTAATTTTTAACATTTTAAGTATTGTTTTTTTTTAAATTAAAAGTTTGTATTTTTATATATTTAACTATATCTATAGATTTCAAACTTGAAGATTTAAAATATGAAGATTTAAAAAATTCCAGTTAAAGTTAAATATTGACAATTTAAGCAAAAAATTTTAAAGTCTTTAGAATTTCGTAGAGCCATGCGAGTGCTGTCTGTTTGTCGAGTAGCTCTATATTTAGCAATTGTGGTTATGTGCCATAATTGTTTTGCGCTGTCTCGAAATGGTGCTGCGACGCCAGCGTCGACAGCGACTGCAACAGTAGCGCCAGCTGCAACTGAATCGGCAACAGCGACTGCGGCAGCGACAGCAACATCGACTACGACTGCGACTGCGACTGCGATGGTTGTTAATTATGGAGCCGCCGTCTGCTGTTAGTTTTGCTATGCAGCATGATTCATGTAATTTGTAAGTCAAACTGATAAAAGATGAAGGGCCACCCTTAAAGCTAATTGCTGCTGGAATTTTCTTATTTAGATATGTGTTAAATTTTTAAGCTTCAGCAATAATAGTTTTAGCATTGAAAAATTTGTTATATTTGGTTTGGCTTAAATTTCAGGTGAAACTGTTGCGAATAATTTACGACCGTATGCTAATGAGCAGACACAACAAATTTCGTTAACTGAAGTGCTTTATTAAAGCGCGAAAACAGTCTGAAAAGTAAATGAAATACTAAAGCAATATGTAAATAAAAACGTGTTTTATCAAAATAAAAAAATAAAATAAAAATACCCCCGCAGGTTGAACGTCACGTGAGGCACGAGGCGGGGTTGTTGTTGTCTTAACTGTGATGAATCATCATCAAGGCAGTTGCCCCAAAGCGATTTCATTTTAAAGTCCGACGTCTCGCAGATAAAGCAAACAGCAAATGCCTTAAAAACATATGTATGTGACATATGTGTGTGTATATATGTGACAACAGCTACAAATTTACAGGTCGCAAATTGAATTCACTTCAAAAGAAATGCAAAAAAAAAACATAGAGACTATATAGTAGAGGAAACTAATATGATATCAAGTTTGAGGGGTGTTAAGATATTGTAGCTCAGTTGAGCATTTGACAAGATAAGATGCAGTTTGAGGAAACCTTATATTAGGCTGGATCAAAATTGATAAGAATTTAGCAAAACATTTTCTAGAGAACGTAGATTTTTCAGAATAAAGACAGAGTCTACACAGAAGTCATAACATCTTGAAGAGCCAATTCAGCTGAACTTTTGATATGATAAGATGATTAAAATTCAACAAAAATATAGTTTAAGTTTTATAATTTTTCATTTTCTGACATTTATTTAAACAAGTGTTACATTCTTAAGAACACTTAATGAATATACAAGCAAATTTGACTGGGATTAGATATTTCGTATAAGAGATTATAGAAAAATGCTTGAAAAATCATGATTAAACTCAACTAATAAAAATTTCACATACATACATATAATATATGATATCCGAAAGTAAGTTCATATAAATCTTATAATATCGGAAAATTTTTAGAATTGTTAAAGTTTTATTAGCTGAATTTAATCCAATGATGAAAATAAGTTTTAAAACATATTTTTAAACATGTTTTATTTATATTGTTTTCATTTAATATGAAATAATGCGCAGGTTTTCTAAAAGATCTCAGAGAAAATGATTTATTAAATATATTTACTTCAGCCCATTATATGGCTATAGTCCTTCAATTCAGTGAAATTAAACATATGTAATAACCAAAGCAAAAATAATATATTCAACTCAAATTTTATGAAGATACTTTCAAAGCAAACCTAGTTAAAATAGGCAGTTACATCATTTAACTTGTATTGTATATACGTATTGCTATATATCAATAAATATGCCATAAAGCGCACATCATATAGTATATACCACATATTCAACGTCAAATATATGATACCCTTAGATAGAGTATTAAAAACAACAAGCGGGTTTGTGGATGGCGATGCCCTTGACAATATTTTGACAACCAATCAGGTCCATTGAGCACAGTTACCGTTAAGATCGGAACCGCAAAAAAAAGGAAAACAGAACTCAAACTGAACATCAGCCTACCTGGCCAATAGTTTGAGTCTTCTATTATTGGTGTGCTTCTTCTTGAGTGCATTCAGTTCTGAATTGGCAGATGTTTTCGAACTGTATTATAGAGGGTTTCAGCCTGGGAATATGATCTAGCTTTGAGCTAAACCGAACTGTACATATTTACCTGATCGACTGGATTGAGGCGGTTTTTGTGCGTATATGAAAACGGAATTGCAAAAATGATTCAGATTGATGATCGAGAGAGATTAGTCAAAATAGAGTATATACTCTATTATTGCTCATCTCTCATCTGTATATAAAATGAAAATATAATTTTTCATTGAATTTGTAAATTATATTTTTAAGCTAAATTTCAATTTATAATTTGTAATATATTCGAGGCCTGTCTCCAATTTCTAATCATATACGACTAATTTAATTATTTGAAACATCTCTCCAAATTGTAGTAGTAAAATTATAGTAGTAAGCCAATCTTAATATGTTATTTATACCGTTTTGTTGTTTGTTTTGTTTGTTTTATTTCGGACACTTTCAGTTATTAACACACTGTTTGTTGGATCTGCCCTATTAATACACCAAAACACACGGACACTCACACGCACACAGTCACACGCATACACTCACACACCATATACATTCAATATGTCCTATCTATATGGAATCACGGATACTAAGTTTCAAATTGGAAAGACGACATGGCATGAGAAACGTCAGCAAGCATTAAAGAAGAAATGTCAATTTCGGATAAATCCCGTGATTGCGCAAAATGTGGATTTCGATCATTATGCCAGTCCAATTTCATTTCGAGTTCATCCCGCATCCCTAGTCGAGCTAGCCGTGAATGTTGTGGATAAACTGCCCTTGCCATCGGTCTTCGAGTGGACCAAGGCGAATGTTAAGAGCTGGATTTGCAGATATGGTTATCCACAGTATATGGTGAGTTCGACTTTCCTTATTCACTATTCGGATTAGAGTTACTAAGAAAAATTGATCGAGATACATATATAGCATTACGTTAAATCTTCAATTTAATTTTGATTCTCTGAAATATACTCTAAGAAATTCCCTTGATAGATCACAATTACATTAATTCATGTCAATCATTTCTGCCCTTTCAATAGTCTACTTTTGAGGTGAACATGATCTCGGGCAGGAAACTGTTGCTGGTGGACGCCGCTGCATTGTCGGCGATGAATATCAAGAACTTTGAGCATATTAAGCACATTACGTATGGCATACGGATGCTGTTCCATTTCCAGCTCACGAAATACTCGGGCGACGTCTCGCTGCCAGACGAGAGGCCCAACGAGCTATACCTGCTGTGGCATACGCAGACGGGCCTCAATTATGATGCAGTGCGTCGATCGGATCTGTACAAACGCATGCTGCTGCTCGAGGAGCGTTCACCCGACTTGGAGCATTGGGATTTACTGAGGCTGTGGCTAGCACGGGAGCGACAGAGGAAATATACGGTATTGGTGTCATCGCGACAAAAGCCAGCATCGCATCCGCCCGTGCACGTGGAAAAGTCAGAATTCGTAAATAAATCGAAGTGCTTTGATTGCATCCCGCCCTGTGACTGCTGCTGGATTCCAAATGATATCCGTTTGCCGTGGCGTCTAAGTGTTTTATCCAATCCCTTGATAGGCTCGGCGCACAGCAGGTGGCTAGCCATCGAAAATGTCTGCCTTGACTGCCAACCGCCCTGCGAGTGCCACTGGCCGTCCCGTTACTATCTTACCAACACGGTGCTCAAGTGCCTGAAGGAGAACTTCCCCGAGAAGTTTTCAGCCATTTTCGAAGTAGATGCCACTTTGATTCACCGTACTAGTGTCGTGGAACGCTGGATACGATTCTCCATATGACACAGCACACAAACACCAACATCTCACTACACTCGGCTGTAGTTTTCAATATACATAGTATGCGGAAGTCTCTTCCCTAAAAGCAAAAACAAAGTTCTTTTTTTCTTTATTTCGAATCGATTTAAATTGCATCGATTGTATCTGGATAATTGTTGATTACAGTTCGAATTGTTATCGCTGACGCTATACGCGTGTGCTCAACTATGTAGGTTGGAAAGGCATAGTTGGGCAAGGAACGACTGAAACATACCCCATAACTGATGTGAGCCCTTTCACATACTTTCTTATACTAAAAGAATATATTATCCTGCCTTTCTTAGGTATTGTAGCTGTTTCAAAAACTATTGCCCATTTTATTTTCTCAAAGATGTTTCAATACAAGTTTTAATAATATATACAAAACATTATTATGTATTCATTTATTCATTCATTGAATCGTTTAGCAATTATGCAAACCCATCATACCCGCTATTTTCCGCTTTGGATTCAGAGCAACTGAAAAGGTACAACACAAAAATAAAACAAACAGCACGAAAAAATTTGAATTTTGCATCCCACGACGACAACAACAGCAACAACAACGACGACAGCAGCAGCAGTGGCAGTAGCAGCGGTGGCGGCGCCGACAGCACAAGCAGCACCAATACACATTCATTCGCGATCCATTGTAAAAACGGACCCATTGAACCGAACGCCAATGTTGTGAGCATCAGCGTCTGCGTCAGCGCCAGCGTCGACGTCAACAGCGCTGGCGCGTCGCATGAAGCAAAGAAAAAGCGGCTGTCGCGCAGGCAACATTTTCAGTTTAGTTCCAACAATCGGAGTGTCAAGCAGCTGGTAGGAGCTGCAGGCAACGACTAGCGACGGCATAAGCAAAAATAGCTAAAGAGAATTAGGCAGCAGGCAGAAAGGCAAAGAGCCAGAGGCGCAGAAACTAACAGCCGCCAACTGTTTGAAATATATTATTTTGCTTAATTCTCGCATTTAGAAAATTACAAATTTTGCCTGCGCATGCGCTGCGCTCAAAGTGCCATTTTAAATAAAACAAACAGCTGCCGCTAAGAATTTTCAAAGTAAAGCAGACGACACTCAAAAAACTAAAATCCCACGAAGAGACGAAAAGTGGAGACAAAGAAGAAACAGCTAAAACTACTGTTATGTGTGTTTAATTAGTGCAACGCGTGTGTTTGAGTGTGTGCGTGTATTGGTGTATTAGAACGTATGCATAGCTTGTTCATGTATGTGTGTGTGACAGTGACATCGAAAAACAAAAACAAATCCTTTTTCTTGTAATCATTCGCAAAAAAAAAAAAACAATCACAATAAACGCGCGTGCATTTCGTTTGACGCGCGATTTGTTTTACGCTTTGTTTAATATCTGGAAATTACTAGTAAATACATTGTGTAAGCCGCTAATCGGAGAGTGCAGCGCTAATTACATAATTAACTGTACATTATTTACGTTTCTTTAAGTTCAAGGTGAGTTCCGTAAAAAAAATGGGATTTCAAAAATCTCATGACTTCCAGGAAACAAATTTTATGCGCAGTTTTTATCGAAGCATTTGCTCAAAAAAACAAAAACAAATAATATTCTTTAAATTTCGAAGCTAGGCTTTTAACAATTTTTGCAAACGTAGTTTTTCTGAGAACATTATACAAAATTTAAAAATCTAAAATAATAATTTATTTGAAAAATTGTAAAATAAATCTTTTTGAAAACTGTTTTGAATTGAAATTTTAAAAGCATTTTACTATTTCAAAGTTTTAACAATAGAAATTCATAAAAATCACAATAATGCATAAAATATTTTTTACAATATTGTAGATAAGATAAAAAATTAAAAAGCAAATTATAAAAAAAAATAAAATTCTTTAGAAAGTGCAATTTGTAGAGCTAAGACTTTATCAAGTAAAAATAAATAAAGTAAATATTTTCACTAAAATTCTGATTAGCTTACAATAGCTATAGGAATACAAAACAAAATACTTATGAACTAATACGTATATACTAGTTAGATTTTTGTATATATATATATATATATATATATATATATATATATATATATATATATATGTATATAGATGAGAGCATTGAGTCTGGTTAGTCAGCAAATGACGTACGATTGAGCAATGAACAAGTGGGGCATGCCTCAATCGTCTTATATAAATATACAGACATATGTCGTATATAGCCAATGCCCAACTTACACATTTGGACAGACATATATGTATATAAATATATACATATATGTATGTATAGCTAATTATATGGGAGGAGACGCCACATTTTATGCGGCTAATAACATAGCAACACGCAGAGGACGTGAATCGTTATAAAGAGGGACAACAACACAGACAGTTACAGTTACAAATAGATACTTATATTTATATATATATAGGGGCTCCTTATCAACCCTCACACATGGACAACTTGACTGGGGGTTTGTTGCCAAATATTTGCACTCTATTCAAATTTACTTAGCTTGTGTTTTTTTAAAGGCTTGCTATTTGCTTTGATAGCACATATGTATGTGTTGATTGAATGGGCTGGATTGGTTGGGTCGGTCTGGTTGCTAAGGCTTAGAACTTGACAATGATTATAATGCAGTCTGCTGTTGAACATGTGCAATACATTATTTGCATACACATGTACACTGAGCGAAAAAGAAATAAAATTGCAATATAGTTAAAAAAAAATAAACAAAACTTTTAATACAATGAAGTTTTAGCCTCCAACTATATTTAAGTTCACTTAAATATAATTTTGAAGTATTATATTACAGCTAGACCTATCAGCTCTCAATATCTTATTATTGTTTAAAATATCTACATATATCTTATTATTATAGTTATTCCCCATATATTTTTAACTTTATAATGATTAAGCATTATCTATTTCACCTACGCATAATATCTGCAGGTGTGATTTTTCAATGGCGCCTTCAAATCTTACGCAGATAACAACTATATTAATGGCTTCCCAGTCTAAACGGGTGTACGTTAATTTAGTGCCTGATTTTTATTTTAGGTCGCAAATTCTAAAGTAATAGAAAATCCATTCATGATAAGCAGTCTTAGGAATCAGACTCTGAACCCGAGCATTTAGTCTGCTGGAATTTTTTTATAAGTACTAATTTTATGAATGAGCCAAGCAGCCTGGTGCTGCTATCTTTGTCCATCAGGTGCTTCTATATTATCTTCAAGTTTCCTTTTGACGCTGAGTCATGTGCACCTATTTTGTACTTCTTCTTCTTATCGCCTCGAGCTTATCGACTTGCACTGAAGACGCTCATTAACGATTTCATATCATTCATGAAAAATGCGCACGTTTTCGTTTCTTGCTTTGCATACACGAGACAGTGTGAGCAGAGATAAGATAAGATAAGATATAATGCCATATAATTATGAAAAAAAAAAAAAAAACAAAAAAAAACTTTTAATTATTATAAAGACCATAAGTAATAACATTTATCGACTTGTCCCCATATCACACGCACTTGCATATCACATGACACTTTCCATGCCCAACTCTCATCTATGTAAACTATCTTTCAATTAAAAATTCATTTTTCCCTCTTTCATTTATTTACAGTTCAGCCCAGCGCGAGCACCATGTCCAATACAGAGAAACGCGGTCTGCACAGAGTACAAAGTAAGTACAAATAACAATTTATTTGACCATACCCCTTTAACGACAAGTCGAGCCCCTTTTCTGATAAACTGAGAGAGAGAGAGAGAAAGAAAAACTATTTTCAATTGACGCAACAAATAACACGCATTGAAAATTCAGTTATAAACAAATTGATTGAATAGGGGACCGGCCCTCACTCAATATGCATATATATATGGGCTATAAAGCGCCTTTTTTTTTGCAACTATTGACAGTGCTCGATTGGTGTCAAATGGAACAAGTTTAATTGAGGTTACAAATCAATTGAGTGTTGCGCCTGAGTAAACACAAATCGAACTCTATTTTAAAGGGTATTCTCTCAGTTTAATTGCGTTTCGACTCAGTTTTTGTGCTCAATTTCCGTTTCTAGTTTCGTTGCTAGAATTTGTTTGCATGCTAAGTAGTTAGATATGTTAAATTGCTATACAGCTGTTGTATATTAAATGTTTTTGTTGCACGAAAAAAAGTTAATTAAAAAATAATAAATGTACAGGGTAATTTTTAATTTTTCTTTTTTTTTTTTTATAAATTATTTGGAAATTCAGGATTATATTATAAATATAATATTAAAATTTCACAAAATTTTGCATGTGAGAAAATAATGAATATTTGTAAAATATTTAAAAAAATATTTACTATTTTATTTTATTTTTCTTATATACAATTTTTGTATATTATTTTTCTTATATACCAATTTTGTGTAATTATTAATTATTATTAATTTAAGATCTAAAATACTTTTAAAAAGGGAATTTCGTTGAGCTTGCGCTTACAGCAGATATTTACTTATGCCATGCTTAAATTACTTTCAAGCAGTCTATATATTTTGTTCATAAATAGTACATATATAATAGTATATGAACTATGGAATTCCCATAAATTCCTAAGTAATTTCATTGGCTGTCAAGCTGTGATTATTAGCCCAAGCGCAGCTTGCGTCAATCCTTGACAAATATTAAATATTAGTTATGCCATCATCGGCTATATTTCATTAGCTTGGGCGTTGCCTAATAAACCGTATAACATCATCATCAATTCTGTGTCTTCTTTCTGTTGCTGTTGCTGTTGTCATTGAGCTGGCCCTTATGACGCCATTGTTGTGACATTTCGAGGATTTGTCATAAATAAAGGCAACAACAATAACAAATGCAAACAAATTATCAGAGTCACGCCTGCTGAGCACACATTCGCATTGCTGCCCGGCTTGGGTTGGGCCAGTGCAGGCCACTCGAGTTCTACTACAATAGTGTCAATGCCACAGTAGAATCCGCAGCCAGTTTGCATAGAACACAGCAATAACAATCAAGCCAAGAGTCATACAGATAGGCGACTTTGACACCACTGTGCAGCGGCGTTGTCATTAAAGTTTTTGTTTCTTCTTATTGTTGCTTCAATTTGTCATAAAATTACGCGTCAGAAAAAAAATTGGCGAAGTAAACAATATCATAATAATGAAACGCTAATAGCCGAATCAGCGTTAGCCATTTGAGTTTTTAGCTTTTTTAGCACTTTGTGCCGATTTAGCGCAGCAGGCAGAGGCATCAAAGACAATGGCCGATGGCCAGTGGTGAATGGTTGAGCGCACATGATATGATTGTTGGATATAGCTCGTACCCATTAGATAAGCGAAATGTGCTAATCAAATATAAAATTTGCCAATTAGCATGGCTAAAAATAACGTCAAATGGCAGGTGTGAAAACAAATGATAAAAGGGGACGGGAAGGCGGCTGCACGCTTCAAGTCACACGAGTTGTTGATGGCACAATTAACATATTGTCCTTCAATGAATGATTAATAAAAGCGAATAGTATTTAATTATGCTAATTGTCTATATATGTATATATAGACTCTTTCCAGTTTGCAATGAAACACTAGAAATAAGTGAGATAAATACTGAGCAATACTCTAGATAATATTATGATTGCTATAGCTAAACTAAACTATGAAATGATTGAACTATGGATTTCATTTTAAATAGAGGGTATTCGAATAGCGTATATATTTAGAGTTCGGCAATAGAAACAGATCTCAAATACCCTAAGAAATTAATAATACTTGGAACATATTTAAAAGAAATAAATTTCTAGTAAGACATATTCCATGACATATTCATACTATCCTCTAGTAGAGTATTTAAGCAACAAGTTTATACAGCATGTTTTTCTTAACGCCCGCCCACGTCAATCAAATTGCGATTCAATCAGAATTGCGATTCAATCAGTAATGCGCAGCATAAGCACTTGATTATTCCGTGGCCCTGCACTTGACTAAGCAGCTCGAAGGCAGAAATAAATAAATAATAATAGGTGTAATGGCCATAGATATATGACTCAATATGTGCATTGGCAATGCTGAGCCAATGCATTTTTAATAAGCGAAGGCCGTTCCAGTTAAATAATATATATATATACATACATAGATATATGCAGCTGACAAGATATAGATAAAAAGCCAAAGCAAAACAATACAAATTAGAATATATTTTTATTACATAAAAAAAAAAAAATTTTTTTTAATGTCTGGAATATATGTTTATTACAATCATAACATTTATTTTAATAAATAATAATAATAATAATTTTTTAAAAATATTTTTGTTGAATAAATCGGCCTCGATATGTAAAATATTTTAAAGAGTTTTTTTTATTTTTATTTATTTTTTTATAATTTTTTTTTTTATATATAAATATATGAAAGAAATAAAATTTGTATTTTAATTATATTTTATTTCATTTTCATTTTACACATTTTCTGCTGGCTGCAAATTATTTATGAAAATATCGAAAAATTATTATTCTTAATGAGACTTCAGTTGTTGGCAATTAATATTTGTAATTTTCAATAAATAATTAAATTAGCTATAAACAAGTTTGGTTGCGCTTTCAATGTAAATGAAATGCCACGTTCTAGTCAAGGTGTTCGAGCCCTGATAAGGTTCGATCTTAGCAACAGAAGCAGCGGGTAAAACACACAGAACAAACGACTCAGCTCAAAGCAATTCAAAAAATTACATATTTTATTTACATTCTCATATGTATTATATATATTCTATATTAATTTTTTGCCATGACTAATCTCACAGAAATTGAAGATCTTTTTACAGTATAGTTGATGACATTATAAACACTTTTTTGCCAGACAATTATTATTTTAAGGTAGCTTTTGTTTTTGCTGCTTTTACGATAATTTGTTTTCATGCGCCTTTATTAAGTGGATTCAAGTTTTGTTTTTATTTTTTTGTGCTGCATGAAAAATGGAAAATAAACTTTTTATTTTAAATTGACGTTAATTAGTTTCTTGGAACTTGGAAGTTGTTGTTTAGCTACTTGAACGCGCATTCATTGCTATTGTCTCAGCTTTATAAAGTAATTACATTTACTTGTTTGCTGAATTTTACAATTGCTCTTACAATGCGAATCGATAGCAACGGAAACCTGTCAGCATGCATTGTCCAGTATTCAGTTTGCAATCTCGGCTCTACATAATTTCATGCTAGTTATTTCCGGTCCGTGGCACACTTTTGTAGCAATTAAACGTCGCACATGGATCGCATCGACCCGAAAGTTCAAGACTGCCGTCCGGTCACTGATCGTATAATTTAATCAAATCAAATGAGTGAATAAAATAAATATTAAATACAAATGTGCCGCACATGCAACAGGCTAGCCGACTTTGAACCTATTCCGATGTCTCTGTCTCAACGGTCTACGGTCTACGGTCTATGGGCTCTGGCCCTGCTCCGGCGTACACAAGTCTGACTTGGTCCGATAAGCCTAGTCTGTGTGAGCTTTTGTTTATGTCAATACTTGTAAATAATAGATTTCATCTGGCAGGCCCCCGTGTCTGATTTTAGCGTGCAACATTTGTCTAGTCATACCCTGTAAAGTAGGCAGAGAGATAGAGTGGGAGAGAGAGGGAAACTTGCGGATAATATATTTATTGAATTTATTTTAGTATTCATAAATACCAAATTAGAACTTTATAATAAAACATTTGGAATTTATTTTTTTTTAACTACAGGGTATCTTAGAGATCAGCTTAACTTCTTACCCAATCAAATGTACATTACACAAAAGCTCATTAAGTTGATTTCGTATTGTCCACAGGGTATCTAAAGGTCAATATTTGCCGTTCTCTCCTCTCTCTCTCGCTCTCTCTCTTTCTTTCTTTTACTCTATTTCTCTGGTTGATCTCATGTTTCATTCAATAACATTTTGTGCTTGTTACCAAGAGTAGTGCCATAAAATTGGCAATGGCCCACAAATGTCATTCATTAATTAGTTTATATATGTTTATACATACGTGTGGCTACATATGTATATATATACGGTTCTTTCATTCTATATATTTATAAAAACAATTTTTGATTTCGCTGTAGAAAAATCTCAAATTACCAAAAATAAATTTCAGCGCTCGTAATCGCAAATTGTGTTTGCACGTAGGCATAATAAGTTTGCTGTTTTTTTTTTGTAATTTTTTTTTTTTTTGACTTGCTGTAATAATTGCGTATAGCTAACAGACGAGCCCCCTATTCTCTGAGAATTTGTATAATAAGCACAAACAAATGACGAGTTAAAAAAAATATATATATAAATATATAAATAAGTGCTGAAAGTAGTTTCTGTTGTTGTAGACGCAAAACGTGAACTTACTTTGTAGTAACCAAGCGATAAGCAATTTAAGTAATTTATTTAGAAAATAAATTAAAATGAGAATACAGTTTACTTTAAAGGCAATTAATGACTATAATAAAGAGTGATTAGCGTACTATCTAAACAAAGTGTTTATATATTTAGCACACTATAATACACTATAAATATCAGGTATATATACTATATATATATATATCTCGTATCACATTTTGCGGTTATAATGGGCGTGGCACTTATATTTTGTGCTTGGTATCTACTACGGAAATGGATGAGCTCAGACTATATACTACATATACATATATATATATGTATATGTATATGCCTATATCTAATTACAAAAGTCATTCATTGAGACTCTCTGATAATTTGTTAACAGATCATTTACACATTTCCTTATACAACGAATTTTAACTTAATTAACATTCAGGGACATCATATTCAGCTGATTTGAGCATTGCAGTCGACTGCAAAATGTTCAAGTCTTATCAGCAGCTCGACTTAATTGCGTTCATAAATCAGATACGATTTGTATATTGTTGCCGTGCCATGCCGGCTGTCATCGGTTGAGATTTTCCCTATTGCACTTTGTACTAAAGCGCGACAAGTGCAACATTCAGCCAATATGTAGCAACAACAATCTCTTTCATGAGTATAAAAAGATGATTTCCATGCTCGTCATGGAATTTACCCGCAGGAATGAAACTAGGACAATGTTAAAGGCAACAAGACGCATCTCTCACTCTGTCTGCACAATTGTCATCAAATTAAGCTTGACATTGTATGTATGTATATATAATAAGTACATAAAGCCATAATCAATGCAACTTTGATAAGAGCTGAAGAAAAGTGAATTTCCTGCTTATATTTAACAATTGGCTTCGAATTGCATTCAATTTAATGTACTCGTAAAGTCAAACTCTTTAAATGACAAAGCCATTTAAACAGCTAACAATTGGTGTGTGGGCGACAGGGTCCGGGTTGCTGATACCCTGTAATTATGTTCGAAAATAGTTAGAGAGCATGTAAAATAAACACATATATATAAATGGAATCTACAAATATAGATTATAAAATTTTTGAAGAAAGTTGATTAAATATTAAAAAGGCAATCATATAAATATAGAATAGAAACAATATTTTTAGAAATGTATCTAAAAAAAAATCTATAAAAAGTGTTGTCAGCTTTTAAAGAGAATCGTTTCCATTTTGGGTATAATTGCAAATCTGACAGCAATTTCATAATTCCGTTTTAGGCCAATTTGTAATTGGTCTATAAAAATTCGCAAAAAAAAGTGCTCCAAGCTATGTGCTCCAAGCAAGGTCAGTTCCGTAAAATTGTTCATTGGAAATCAGTTAGCAGCAATATATTGTAAACGGAAGTGTATCTACAAGTTAACCGAGTTGACAAGCTATTAATTGTAGCTGGAAGGCGAGTCAACAACAGTGCCAACAATTGACAGACAAGACGACGGACAGACATTCATTCAGTTCAGACAGTTCGACAACTAGAAATGGGAGTGGACTCAAAAGCCACTTTTATGGCAAACAAACTGTAACGTTATATATAACGTAGGTATATGTACTATAGAGCTGGAAAAGTTAACTCGTGATTTGGGCGCGCCTTCATAAACTTAGCGCTAGATACACAGATATACAGCTATACAGTTATAAATATACATATATACAGATATAGCAAGCATATTGGCAAGCTGACAAAAAGTATAGCTAAAACTCTGACGTCGATATTGTTTGGGTTGGAAAAAACAATAAGATCACATGGGCCTTTGGATTAATGCCACACGTTTTTATATACCACTAAATTATGGCCACAGTCGGTCGAGTCATTATATGTTTTTGTGGTATATATACAAACATATTCTTCAGAATTTTAACCTGTATATATAGGTATATCTAACTTTGAAGGTCAAGAAACAACGCACTCAAAATTAAAGCAATACAACACATGTGTGTGTGAGAGTGAGACAGAATGAAAGAGAGAGATGTATAGATAGAGAGAGAGAGAGAGAGAGAGAGAGAGAGAGAGATTGATAGATACATGGATATACATATAGAAAGAGAGCGAAAGCGAGAGAGCATTGGAGCAAATGCACCCAGTGACCGGCATTTATATTTATTTTTTCTTATTTTTGAGCTTAATTGCGCCAAGGAAGGGAAGCATATAGATCTTAAAAATAGACGGACAAATTTTTAAAAGCGGAACACTTTCAACAAATTATTGTTGACACTGCTGATGTACCCTTGTGGGGTCATTGGGAATAGAAAATATAAAGAAAATATAAAGAGTTTATAAGAAAATATTCAAAAAGTACATATTTGGGTGGAGCATAACAAAGTCTTATAGCATTTTTTAAGCAGACAAATTTTTCTTGAAAACTAAAATTCCCAAAAAAAATATTGAAATTGGATAACTTCAGATACTCATATAAATGTGCCACACAGATACTCAAAAGTATACTTTTATATATCAAATATATGATGTATATAAATTTAAATATATTTTCAATTATCTGTTGCACTTTTCATAAATAAATTCAAAATACCCTCTCAATGTTTGTTTAAATTTAGCTAACATATTCAATTAATTCTCAGATATATATTATGAAATTGCCGGAAATGCAAATTGACTGAAAAATTATTGACAAACATTTTGCGCGCGGTCAAAAACACTGCGAATTTTTTAAAATTCATTTTTGTATTTACAAATGTAAAATATATTTTCTCATTTTTTGTACTCATTTCGAATGACTCAAATTCTTAGCTTGAAACTGAATATTCACATGCTGCGACTGAAATTAGCATAAATAATAATTTTTAGTATCACGTTTGCCCTCAAAACATTTTGTTTTGTTTTATTTTTGTCTTCTGCTTCTTCTTCTTCTACGAACTTTTTGATGTTTTCTTAATGAACTTCGTTTATGTGTGAGCTATTCTTAAACCTTTTTGTTATGCTCGAAGTCATTTCAGATTAAACAACTTGTTTATCTCTTTAGCATCTTTTTTTGAGCTTAAGTAAGTTTGTAGTCGGGCTTAAAAACGAAAGCTAAGCTTAAGCAAACAAGAAAAGGACTTAAATGACATTTTTTTAATATATACTTTTTTGTTTGTTTCTTAGCCAGAAGTCTCTGTAAATTAATGAGAAAATTGTCTTATTTTTTTTAATTTTAATTAAAATTTTAATTTGTATTTGTTTTGTTTTGAAACCGGTTTTTATCACTGGTGTATGTAAAACACAAAGTTCAACCTTCATTTAATTTATTTGCACATGACAAATATTAAGTTATGACCGGATCTTGTTTTTCAACTTAATACAACAAAAGGCATAAAAATGCTTTGAACAACAATTAATCAAACAAATACTCAAATTCTGTATGGCAAAGAGTCAAAAACAAAAACACGCCCAAAGACTGAGAACTCTGCGAATTCTCGGAAGGCGTTAACATTTTTTATGCGGGAATGAAACAAAAGCCAGTTCAAGTAGTTCAAAAAAAAAAAAAAAAAAAAAAAAATAGTTTTTTAAAATAACTTTTTATGAGACTGTTACTAATATAATTTGCATTTCACTTCAATATAAAACTTTAAAACTTCTCTTTGAGTAAACATTGAAAAAATATCAAATTAATTGATTTCGGCTATTTCCGGTCTAGACCAATATAATCTATATATATATGAATATAATCGTATCTCAATATTATTTATAGCTATTGTAAATCGGCTTTCGGCTCAAAGCGCTATAAATACGTATATATATTTATTTTGTTCCTTGAATCGTGCTCTTATCAGAGTCTATGGAAGCGCTTTCGAAGAGAGAGAGACACGCTCACTTAGCATTGATTTAAAGTGTCATGATTTATATAGAAGAAATGATGTATACTATAATTCATATTGCTTTTTGTCGTGCCATTAATCCAAAGTTTTCCATGACGTTAAGCTCCAAATCGAACGATCATGAGCATGCAAAGCCAATTAAAGCCTAAAAATCTGCATTACGAATTTCAAAAATTTAATTGTTTATATACTTCTCGAAATAATCAACAACAAAAATACAAATTTGAAGAACATTATGAAGGTCGTTGCGGATGCTACACGACGGAAAGAATTCATAAAAACTGGTCTAAAAGCATTAGCATTTGACATTTTACAGTTAAACATATACAGCTAATTATATGATTATCTTCTTTAAATTAACTATAAAATAAAAAAAATAACAACAAAAACATTAAAAATATCCGCTAGACATCTAACATACTTTTGGAATATGTTCAACAAGTTTCCTTTGTATAGATATCTCGCACTGAGATACAGGTCTTATTATATAAATGCGACAGGTGGGCGTGGCTTGGCTAGACAGGTGCTAGACATGGCATGCGATAAGTTAAGTAGAGGGGAGCCGAACTGAGGTGTACTTCCCATTGATAACGAATGTTTTTTATTATTATTATTTAATTATAAGTAAACAGCTTTCTCGACCCGCTCTGATTGGGCTGACTGCATTTTAAAGCAACTTTGTGGCCTGACATCAGCTTTTACAAAAAAATAAAAAATAAAATAAAGAAACAGGAGAAAAAGTGTATAAAATTTATGCACGCGCGCAAATGCCGCAAATTAAAGTTGGA
Source organism: Drosophila koepferae (assembly GCA_030914345.1). NCBI lineage: Eukaryota > Metazoa > Arthropoda > Insecta > Diptera > Drosophilidae > Drosophila > Drosophila koepferae. The sequence goes on from JAUESR010000207.1 coordinate 4,131,396, forward strand.
CGCCTCTGCGACCCGGAGTTCAATGGCATTCCAAATTAATGCAGTTTATTATTAATATAGTGTAAGTCCGTCGTAAAGCGGGTATTGCGTTGCCTCAAATCAAAAAGTGACAATTTGTGGGGAATTAGGGGACTGGAAAGTACAATGAAAACACAACTGACATAGAGCAGTTTATAAAAATGTATTTATTTTAATTAAATTTGTATAAATTCTTGATAAAAAAGTTCTTCTATAATTCTTATTCTTTTTATAATTTATAATATAGTTTTATATAATTCGACACATACTAGGAAAAATATCAGCATCAACAACTTCATAAAAAGAAATTAAAATAAACAAAAATAAAATCATAATAAACTAATTTCACTTTTATATTAAATACGATCGTATTTTTTCATTAAAATATTAAATACCTTAAAAAGCGAATTTTTATGCCTTCTAAAAGTACACTCTACTCTCTGACATATTCACTTATAAATATGTTATAGAGTATACAAAATTCGTTCGATTTCAATTCCACTTATGTATCTTTTCCGCCTTTTCCTTGCGGCTCAATGCACTTTGGCAAAATTTCATTTTAATAACTAACGAGCTGAGAAGAAAAAAAAAAAACGAAACGAAACGAAACGCGCGAATCGCTTTGCAGTTGACAATGATAATCATCATGTTAAATGAGTTTGTCAGCATGTTAAATGTGTTTAACATCATGATAAAGTGGACAGCTGAATCAGCTAAAAGGTGAAATGTTTGTAATTTAATAGCCTTAATTTGTTTCTTTTTATGTGCGACACCCACTTGGGTATCTGGTGTCTGGGCAAATCAAATTGATGTGCAATTTTGTATGGTTATTAAAGTTGTATTGAGGTCAAACACTGACAGTTAGATTGCTAATGAGTTTTATCGCATCATTAATTAAAGTTAATAAATGCGCTTATCGCAAAAGCAGCACCAAAGCCCCGACGAGAGACATGCAATGCAAACAACGTATTACATCAGTCTTGTAAACAACGTACGATAGTTCCAGGTAAACTTATCTAAAGACTCTTAAGCAAAATGTAGAAAATAATAATAAAATCATTCGAAAAACCAGTTCAATTGATTTGTAAACCGGTTTGCACCGGCTCTCCTGATGTGCTTGACAAAACGAACTTCCGATCCTCGATTTGCTGCCATAGCTCCCCAGCATTTCTTATCACCCATGAACAGGGCTCTAGGAATTTTTCCAAAACACGCGCCATCAGGTCAAATATAGAACGTCTTAATTTGTTGTTTATATACGTACTTATATGTATATTTTGATAATATTCAGACCACCCGAAACTCAGATGAGATTTATTGTATTAGATGATTTTGCGAATGACCTCTAGATTTAGCAGACTTTCAAATAATCGAAATATTCAAAGTTGTATAATATTTATTTATGATTAGTTTAATATTTTATTTGTATTTAAAATTTATTTATTTATTTATTTTTTTTTATATTTATTTATCGTTTTTTATTTCATAATATTTATTGATTTTTTTAAAATGAATAATAAATTATTATTGTATCTATTATAGTTATTTAATTATTTAGCATATTTCCCGCTAAATGATATTTAATTTTTCCCTAATTTTTGAAAACTTCTTTGCTTTCTTGCAGACATGCTATCATGCCGCCAAGTCTTGAATCTGCTGACTATGCTCGGCTTCATGCTGAACTATGCGCTACGAGGTAAGTGACTATACAATAATATATATATTACGTAATATATACTAATTATATCATTCGTTACCTTTTCAGTCAACCTAACCATTGCCATTGTGGACATGGTTATGCCAAATGTCACAACACACATGTCCGGCAATTCCAGCTTAGCAGGCAATAATACTCTGACGGGGACTATCAGGAGCGGTGAGGGCATCCTCAGCAATGCCACCACCAGCGATGGCGTTGCTGTTTACGAGGAACGCTTTCCCTGGGACACATACCAAACCAACTTTGTGCTTGGCTGTTTCTTCTGGGGCTATGTGCTCACCGAACTGCCCGGCGGTCGTCTGGCTGAACTGATTGGCGGTCGTCGTGTCTTTGGCCATTCCATGCTCTGGGCCAGTTTGTTGACCCTGATAACGCCGCTGGCGGCGCATATGAGCTACGTTATGTTGATTGTGGTGCGTGTGGCACTTGGCTTCATGCTGGGCGCGTCCTGGCCGGCCATACATCCCGTTGCCGCCGTCTGGATTCCGCCCATGGATCGCTCTAAGTTCATGTCCAATATGATGGGTGAGTAGCAGCAAAAGGCTTGGCTTCTTTTTATATTATATTAACCTTTCCCTTTACCTTTACAGCCTCTTCGCTTGGCGCTGCCATTACGATGCCCATCTGTGGCTATTTGATCTCGGTCTGCGGCTGGGCCAGTGTCTTCTATTTGACAGGCGCTGTGGGTCTGCTGTGGTCTGTGTGCTGGTTCACGTTTGTATATGAGACGCCCGCAACACATCCTCGTATCTCGGCCGAGGAGCGCCGCGAAATTGAGGAAGCCATCGGTACATCAACATCCAAGAAGCGTCCCAGCTATGTGCCTTGGGGTCAGCTGCTCTGTTCGCCTGCTGTTTGGGCTATTATCATAACCCACGGCCTGTCTGTGTTCGGCTTCTTCACGGTCATCAATCAGCTGCCCACATTTATGTCCAAGATTCTGCACTTTGACATTAAGAAGGTAAGTTTTTCGAGGTTTACTTCGTATAATCTGATTGAATATTAATATAAATTAATTCTCTTGCAGAACGGTTTGTTCTCTTCGCTGCCCTATCTAGGCAAATATGTGATGGCTGTGGCCTCCTCCTATCTGGCCGATTATCTGCGTCAGAAGGGCACATTGAGTACGACAGCAACACGCAAGCTCTTCACGACTTTCGGTAGGTTTCTTATTGATATCATATAACTGAGTCATATATGATTCGATTTAGTCTTTTACAAAGCGTAATCTTTGCTTTAACTTAACTTTAACACATAATTCTTTTGATTTCCCTATGCAGCTCTCGTTACACCGGGTCTGCTGATGACAGCTCAGGTGTTCCTCGGCATGGATGCTACCTGGTCGGTGGCCATCTTTACGCTCGCTCTATTCGCCCATGGCGCTGTTACTGCTGGCTATTTGGGCAATGGATTGGACATTGCGCCCAACTTTAGTGGCACTATTTTTGGCATGGCTAACTCCTTGTCCTCCTTTGGCGGCTTCTTGTCCACTTGGATGGTTGGTGCGCTGACCTTCGATAACGTATGTAATTTATAATATTAATAATTGAATATAATCTAATTATATCAACTGAATTTTGTCATCCTTAGCCCTCGTTCCATCAATGGCAAATTGTATTTTGGATTTTGGCTGGAACCTACATCTCGGCCGCTGTTGTCTTTGTTATCTTGGGCACTGGTGAACTGCAATCCTGGAATAATCCACCAGAGCGCAAAAAGATTGGTGATGTGGCCCAGGAGGAGGGCATGCCACTCAAAAACGAAAAGTAATAAAACAATTTCGTTCGTGATCGAGCCAAGAGAAAAACCCACCACATCCGCACAAGTTATAGTAGTTTCTACCGCACAAGATTGAGATTTACAGACATATACAGAATTTCCACTTTAAAAAGATTGTATACTAAAAAAATGGAAGACATTAGTTTGTAGCCAAGCTGTAAAGTTTCTATGCATATATACATATATTTATATTATTATACACAATGAACAGAAAAAGAAAACAATTATATACGAAGAAATGGCTTGCCCATGTAGTCGGAATAAGTAATATTTACTTAAGACTTAAATTTTTAGAGCTCACATGCATTAGGCGTGGCACGTTAGCAAACTTTTTTATTGCTCTTAGGCCGCAAAATTATCTAATTACATTTATGTATATATTTTAATTGATTGTCTGTATGTTCACGGAGTGCACAGAAATTCCTAAAGCTCTTTTAAGTGTACAAAAGTAAAAAGGTAGAAAATGTAAAGGAATTTCTGTGCACAAAATGTTCTATTAAATTAGTTAAGTAGACTCTTTTGCATACCTATGTACTCGTATTAGCTAATTATATTATATGCAAACCTATGCTAAGTCTATTAATTCATGTATACTTTTATTATTTATGCAATTTATTTATAGATTCTTTTCTATATTCATAATAAAGTTTATTACAGACAAGAATAGCTGTTTTAATATTTGAATTTCCGTTAAGGCGGCTCGAGGAATGACAAAGTATCGATACATTGCTCAGAGCTGCACTCAGAAAGAATCAATCGATTCTTTTACTAAAATCTTACTTTAAAATCGTTTTTCTCTCTCGTAGTAACTGTAAACGGTACATTTTTATGATGCCTATTGTAGGTAAACATCATTTTAATACATACACTGTTTGGCTGTTCTATGTTCATCTCGAAGAGTCGATGATAGTATTATCACGATTTTGTTATCGTGCCGCGCCTGCATTTTTGCATTTAAACTTTTGTTACGTTTTAAAAGAAGTTCAAATTTATATTCTAAAATAAGGTGTAGCCAAAACATTTATTGTTAAATTTCTCGCTGGAGACCAACCAACCAAACAAACTAAAAATTTTTTATATTTTATTTATAATATTAAGGTATATACATATATCAACATTTTTAAATTTTTTTTCTGCGTTAACATTTCTTTTTAACATCGAATTTAAAATTCCGTATGCTGAACGTTAAAAAGCTCAATGCTATAGTTCCATGATACTTGATCAAGCTTCGAGTATTTTTCCCCAGCAGGGTCACTAATGACGTCATAAACTACACTCGAGTTTCGTGTTGCCTCTTCCATTGTCGCTCAGCTGGTTTGACAGCCCCCACTCTCGTGCTCACCCACTCACACTCCGATAGCACACTCTTGCTTTTCGTTTTGGACAATACGTTCATATCAGACCACAAACTGAAGCCAATTGAAAAGCAAATCATCAACGCAGCCGATAGCTCTAACTGTTATGATGAAGGGATGACGTGCAGTGGAAACTAAGCAACTTGTGCAGGTAAGTTAGTAGTAGGTGGGGTAATGTGTGCAATGCGCCGTTTTATAGTGAAATGTAATAGAAAGCCACGCTGTCTGTGCTGTGCTATGTGTGTGTATATGGTATGGAGGGTGCGCGTCGCGACTTGACATTGAAAAGTTAATTGCATTAGATGTCTAGAGAAATGTCTATTGGGTTGCCTTTTTTGCAAGCCACGCACAAACATGCAATAGACTGAGAGCGCCAGAGAGAGAAAGCAAAGAGAGCGCACCACCAGCATCCCAGCCAGACCTGAGCGTTGTGGATTTTGTAGTTGGCGTAAAAGCGCTTACAATAGCAACAATTTCGCACGCACACACAAACACAAGCGTACATATGTGTGTATACATATGTACATAAATAACTAGCCTTGTATGCACGTTGGCACGTTCTCTCAATGCTCATTGCTCAACCTCTCACATTCTCCTCTCTGTGTCTTTCTCTCTCTCTCTCTCTATCTATTGCTTGCGCTTGTTTTGTCAATTCTCCAAAAACGCGTCGCGTGCTCTAACAAACACCTACCACCCCAACCAGCGCGCCTGTAGCTGCTGGTGTGGTCGCAGCCGCAGCCGCTGCTGCCGCCGCTGTTGAATTGTAGTACAAAGCAGCAGCAGCCCCATTCATCGTTCGACACTCGCTGCTGCTGCTGCTGTTTTGTTGTCCAGAGTCCGGATCATAGTTTTGATTCGCATTTCGCAAGCTTCTTCTCGCAGGAGCATTCCTCACATCCACTCAAAAACAACCCACCCACCCACGCATCCCACGGGAAAACTACATCAAATCTCATATTTTGCATAATTGTGTGGAAAAAGCGACTCAAGTAAGTTGGAAAAAATTTGATATATTTGCCACACGGTTTTTGCGTGCAGCACGCATTGCGGTTCGTGTATGTGTGTAACTGTGCGTATGTGTGCGTATGAAAAAAGTGTAAAGAAATCCTTGCGAAGTTGCAAGCCAAATGCTAAATTTAGATCTGAACCCAACAAGGCTGCAACACGCAGTCGCTGCTGCTGCTGTGCTGGTGCTGGTGCTGCTTGGCGGCCCCCCACAGCCAAAACACCCACACCAAGAAGAGTATGCATATATGCATACGTCAGACTCAGTCTTTCTCGCTTGCTCACTGCGTGAGGCGCTGTGCATATGTGCATGCGTGTGCGTGTATACATGTGTGTGTATAGTATGAATGGAACAAAAGTACTTGGCGACGCAACAACAACTGCAACAACAGCAACATCAATGCGGAATCGATAGTCAGACGACGACGTGGTCGAGCAGTAGGAGGTGAGCGAAGCCTCTGCTCCGGATAAAACGTCGGCTGCAAAGACGTTTACGTTTTACTGTCGTGCGCTCTCCTCCACTGCACTTGTCACTGTGTCTCTGTGTGAGCGTGCGAGCGCATGTGTGTATGTGAGCCAATGTGTGTATATGTAAGTGTGTCTGTGCTCGTGGGGCACGTAGACATCATCGTAGTATTTTCCGCGTAAATTGAAAGCAAATTGAATGTGATTGAAACGTGCAGCGTGTTCAACTAACTACGAAAGCCAATCGAACATGTCAACCATATTTGTGCCCATCTCTCTTTTCATGTCATGTTTCCACATTTTATCGCAAATAATTTTGTGTTTTATAGTAACTTTCGCACGCTTTGGTATTTTTTCACGCTGCTGGTGTTTATTTTATTATTTTTGTTGCATTGCTCCTCGTTGGCTGCCATTACTACCGCTGACGCTGCTGCTTCTTCTTCTGTCCATAAATACTATATACTACGAGCATGCTGCTCTAAACTCGCTGCATTTCCACAACCGAAGACCCGTCGAAAGCGCACGAAGTGGCACGAGTTGTGCGCGCATGTTTGGCCCCTAGTCCACACCCCGCATACCTATTCACACACTCATACACACACACATGTATACAACCAAACCCAGCCAGTCAACCAGTGCAAAAAGTTTACACACACACACACACACACCCACAGGCATACAGAAATTGCAAGTGAGAGCGCAGCGACAGCAGCCTCAGTCGGCAGAGCAGAGCTCCAGCGCCAGCGCAGAGATTTTTTGGCCATAATTTTTCAGTTTGAGCACAGCGCTAGCCGGTGACGGGTGATGATAGTAATACGTAGTAGTAATAAGTCGGCGAGCCGAAAAGTCTGCCATAGAGAGAATTGCAGCAACTGAAAAAATGCAACTGCTTGCAAATGTTGTGCAAAACAAGTGACCAAACAACAACAAATAAGTGAATCAATACGCATAAGTTTAAACTAAGTCAGCAGCCATAATACTATTACTACTTTACTAGCCAGAACTGCTTTCCTCCTTTTTTTTTTTTTTTTTTTGACACTGCTGCCGACTACTGTCTGGTCGTGGGATCCTGTTGAAGAACTTTTGCTTCCGCAAATACGAGACCGAAAATCGATAATTTCGTGCTGTATAAGTTACGGCGAAAGGTGCGCGCTCGCTCGGCTCGGCTTGGTTCGGTTTGGTTCGGCTTGGCTCGTCTCGGCTCTTGGCACGAATAAACATATATGTAAAGTAGCAATCTTCTTCTTCTTGCCTTTGTTGCCGTTGTTGTTGCTGTGGGTGGTGCAAAAGCTGTGTAGATTACAACAAAACGCCGCGCATGAAACGTGATTGAAATTATTGCACAAAAAGGAAACGGCGCTTACACGCGCCAAACAGGCGCGCGTAGGCGGCAACAGTGAACGAACGAGAAAGAGACATCGAGAAAGTCCGAGAGAGTAAGGGTTAGCGTAAGCAAGTGAGTGAGCGCGCAATCGGGCTCTCGCGTAAATCAGGAAGCAAAAAATAACAAACAAAAATACATACACTGATGGCGAATAAATAGAAACCGAAAACGAGTGTAAAACGTAACAGCACAAAAAGTACTAGCATGTAGTAATAGTAGTAGGAATTAGAGTGAGAGGACGCCACGGGCACCCAGGCACACAAGCAAATATTCACAAACGTACAAAAAGTGGCAGAAAGGGGGCGTCGCAGTCGTAGCCGCAGCTGACGCCGACGTTGTCGTCGTAGTAAGTTTTTCTGTGTGAAGGTGCAGCGTCGCGTAAACACAAACGTGTGTGTCGGCGTGTGCGTATGTGTGTGCTCTAGTGAGCGAGTGCGTGTGGAATGTGTAATAAATAAAACAAAGCACACAGCAAAAAATCATGATAAAGTTTGTCAGGCACAAAAATCGCGAGAATTCATTAAAGGCATCGAAAAATTTTCTGCGTAAAAAGGTGGGCGCTAAACGTACAAATGAATATCTACATATACAAAATATAATAATACAAATACAAAAATAAATGGTAAATAAATGAGGCAGTGTTAAATAATTTATTTCATGTGCTTACAGCGTGAATCGAATGACTCTGGCACCGAATCTGATGGTGAACTCCTCGATGTGGAAAACAAACGTCACTTAGACGTGGATATGGAAACTAGTAAGTAAATAAACTTATATTAAGCAAATAAAGAAGGATAGAGATGTTAATTTTAAAATTGGAACTGTAAATCTTATCGATATCAATATCAGTATTAATCGACATTTGATAATGTTACAAAGAGAGGGGATAATAAGAATTCAATTTATTTATGTTTAATATTTATTTATTAGCAGTTGATTGTATTTCAAAGATAGGAGACAGTAAGATTCTATTTATTCTGTACAATAATCACTTGCAGTAATCGCAGCTAACTTATCAATATGTTTTCATACGAATGAATAACAAAAATAATCAGTTTAGATTAACATTTGGAACTAATATTTAATAATAATATTTAATTCTGTAATTTATTTACATACATATCGATACATATTTTAAGTTTTATAACTAATGTCTTTTTGTCAGCAACATTTTGACAAATGAATGTGAAACGTCTAATTTTAATCAATTCTGTAACGTCTGCATAGACTGTTGGCTGGTTTCATTAATGAAAATGTTTTTGGCAGGCTTGAGTTCCTGTACGGATGCTAACTCACCTACTACCGATACTGCATGCTCGTCCGAGTCGTCTGCGATCGCTGCTGCTGCAATGATGTGTCACCATCAGACATCGTCGTCGTCATCCTGCGCCCATCTCATGTACGATCAGCATAGTTCGGAGGAGGAGCTGGAGGTGATCAATGGGCCGTCAGCGGTAGCCGCTGCCGAGGCAGCTGCAGCGGCAGCGGCGGCGCTAACATCAACAATTGCCGGCGGAGGTATAGTGGGTTCGTCGTCCAGTGCATCGCGTCTATCGAATCGGGGCTGCAGTTCGTCCCTGGACACGGAGGCGCCATACGATGAGCGTGCCACGACATCATCCAATTCGAAGCGTTCCAGCTCGACGCTAATGGTTGAGAATCGCAAGCGTTCGCTGGCTCATAGCTCCGATGATGAGGTATGTAAAGAGTAGAGAGTGAGACAAGTGAAAGAAATTAAAACTAAATAGTGTAAAGTAACGAATAATTGTTCTTTTTTTTTTTAATATGTGAATATAAAATAATGACTTCTCTCTTACAGTTGCGCAACTCGCTGGAGCCAATATTGACGCCCGTGAATTTTCGCACATCGCCGCCATTGGAGGCATTTAAGCCAAATCGTAGCCATATGATGTTCCGCTCCACAACGCCACTGATATTATCGGAGGCCAGATGTGGCATCGAAAATATTAAATTATGTGATAATAGTGTAAATGAGGAGAACGGCGACGGCAACAACAGTAACAGCAACAACAGCAACAGCAACAACAATAGCAACAGCAGCAGTAAATGCGCCAAATTTGGAGCTGGCAACGAGGGCAACGAGAACGAGCCGAGCGTTATAAAGGCGTGCAGCAGTTCGCTAAAGATGAGCAACAGTTCACATCACATTTACCAGCCGCAGCCCAAATATAGTTTCCATTATAATAGCTCGAGAAGCAGTCCGGCCTCCACAACCGGCTTGGATATGGAGGTGCGTTCGGTTAGTCCGCCCGCGAAATTATTTCATTGCGCCATTTCGCCGCATCGTCGTCCCAGCAATAATGTTGCCAGCAGCGGCACAGCAGCAGCAACTGTTGGTGCCGGTGCTAGTGGAGATGCTGGTGTTACTGTTGCTGCCGCCACACAGAGACTGCAGCGACCACATAGGCCGTGTTTAGATTTTGATAAGATGCAGCAAGTGAGTCTCTAATGCAGAGCGCGCTAACAGCGAATTAAAAGGAAAAGGCAAATCAAAGACTTTTTATACAACAAACAACAACAACAGCAACAACAAGAAACCATCAACAACAACAATTGCAAACTCTAAAAAACGTACCTATGCTAGCCAGTGGTGATAAGCGCTCCGCTGGCTCCACAATTAGGCGCACAGAACACGATCAAACAGCCTGAGAGCCAGACAGGCAGACAGACAGAGAAACAAACAGCAGACATACAATAAACAAAAGGCAAAACAACAAACAAACAAACAAACAGCAGCAATAAAAAAGATATCATCAAATCAAATTATGTAAAGCTAGAAGTAATTCAAGTTTTAAAACAGACAACAACAAAAATATGCTAAAAAGAAAATAACAACTAAACAATAGAAGCAGCTATTTTTTCACAATTTTAAAAAACAAAAAATAAAAATAAATTAAAATAAAGCAGCAGCAAAACAAAATCCTGGTAAAGTTGGCAAGGTTTAGATATATATATATATATATATATATATATATATATATATATATATATATATATATATATATATATATAAAGCTATATATGTTTGTAGAACTGTAAATATTGTATTTGTGTGCAGCAAAAAAAAAAAAAAAAAAAAAAAAAAAGAAGAGAAGAAGCAGCAGAAGAGGTGAAGAAAGCATTTTGAAAATTGGCTAAAGCTACATTTGTTAGCGAGTATTTTAATATTTTTAAATGTGTTTGCAGTTAGACAAACTAAAAAAAAAAGAAAAAAAAAAACAAATATATAATAAATATTAAAAAAAAAAAAGAAATTGTGGTGTGATTGTAGAACGAAGACTCAAAAAAAATATTGAAAAAAAAAACGAAAAAAAGTAAAATTATATTTCTATAAAAATTGTGTAAAATGCAAAGCAAAAAAAAAAAAAAAAAAAAAAAAAATTTAAGAAGCAGCAAATGTGAGCAGAGGTAAGGAGAAAATAGCGTAGCAAACACAGGGGACAAACAGAACACAGCAACAGGCAACAATAGCAAAAGTAAAAACAAACAGAAAATATATAAAATAATACAAAAAACAATAAACATTTTTGTATGCAAAACATTCAAAACAAAAACTAAGTTGGGCAGTTAAAAGAAAAACAAAAAATACCGTTGAATATGTGTTGAATGTACAAGATTAAATAGCAAGCTATTTTATAAAAATAAAAACTAAAAGAATCATAATAATAATACACAAAAAACTAAATAAGAAATACCAAAAAAGCTGCCAACACAAGAAACAAAATAAAATAAAAGGATTTTTGGTTGATTGATAGATTGATTGAGCTAAACGCAACAAAATAGTCAACGAAGCAAATGTAATCAATAATAAAATTGGCAAAAAAAAAAAAAAGAAAAAGAAAAAACATTAAGTGTATTAGTAAAGCAGCATTAAATTTTCTTTAACAGTTTAAGTAAGCAAAGCAAAAATGAAAAAAAAAAAAAATGAGAAAAAACCAAAAACCCCCAAAAAACAAAATAAACCCAATATTAAATTTAAATGCAAAATAACAGTAAATTTTTGTGTGCAACCATAGCAAAGAAGCAGCAGCTGCAAAACATACATTTTTAAGTACAGCATATAAAATATTTAAAAACAAAAACAAGAAGAAGCAAAAGTAAAACTAATTTTAAATCATATTCAGCAGCGAGAAGCAAGCAAAACATTTCCGTTTCAAATCCAAAAAGTAGTCGCAATAATCATATATACCCTACAATTTCCAACACACATCCACGCTGAGAAAGGAGGAGGGCGAGAGAAAGAGAGAGCGAGCGAAACCTACCAGAAACACATAATCCACACCACCAAAAAAATAAAAAAAGAAAATAAATAAAAACTATAATGAATCCATCAAAGATCAAGCAAGATTAGAGGCGAGCGAGGTACTAGGAAAGCAGTTTTCATCACTTTTTATTTAAATTTAATATTTGTGTAACAAAAAGAGAAACACGAAACCCAAGAAATTATATTATATATATATCTATATATATATTAAATGGAGAATGGAAGATATCATGGACTGAGCGTATGTTAGAGACAGAGAGCAAAGTGAAGCAACCGATACTAGGTTCTAGTTTTTAAGTTCAAAATTAAAGGCAAATTGTGAAAGAAAAACAAGAAAACAAAAATGAAACAAGCACACAAATCAAGGAGAACAAGATGATGATGAAGAAGAGCGGAGTTAGGCAGGTTATGTTGAATATTTTTGAAACACAAATGAAAAACGCGTTAAGTTGTAAACAAAATACAAAGATTTCATTGTGGCCTCGGGGACAACTAAATGGACCCAAGGCACTTGTGTTGTATATAGTTACATTAATAATTACGATAAATATACATACATATATGCATATATATATATATAAAGATATATATATATATATATGTGTGTGTGTATAAAATTACTCATTAAACAAGATGAATGGTAAATAAAAAATAATTAAGAATTAAGTCGATGAACGGTACAAGTGCAAAAGAAAAGAGGACGAAGAAGAAGAATTATTGATGAAAACAAAAAAAAAAACGAAGAAGATGAAAAATAATAAAGAAATGCTCTGCAATAGTAAGCGAAAAAAAAGAGAAATTGAATCGAGTTTTTTTTCTTTCTTCAAGCTGAAATGCTAACAATTTTTTAATTTGTTATTTATGTTTACAAAACATTTTTAATTTTATTTAAGCTTTCATTGAATTTCAATTGAAACTTTCGTTTAACATTTCGTTTTGGTCTCTTTTTTCCGCCCTTATCATTGTTAACCTCTATGAATTCCTCTAAGGCTACTTAAAAGCTCCACTTAACTTAATTACATCCACTGTTTTCTTTTTCGTTTCTTAACTATATACATTGTACAGACGACACGGTCATATCATTGTATTTGTCATGCTAATACTATTTGCGTAGAAACCTTTTGGCATTTGGCTATAAGCCCAAAATTTCCTGCTCAGCATCGCCACACAGGGTATCAGACTTGTTTTTGATGATCGCCTCGACATCCTCATCCTCGATTTGCTTCAGTTTATTGTTGCGTTTCTTTGTCGCCGACTCCGAGGTGGTTTGGCCCAAACGTGCCGGATCGTGTATGCGTGTGTGACGCTTCAAATCGCCGGATACACGAAACTTTTTATCGCAAACGCTGCACGAATACGGCTTTTCGCCCGTATGTACTTTGGTGTGGGCTAACAAATAGGAGCTGGCCCGAAACGTTTTCGTACAGTACTGGCACGCATAGTTGCGTTCACTGGTATGGATGCGTCGATGCAGCACCAAGGAGTACTTCCGGGAGAAACTCTTGCCGCAATATTCACACATGTGCGCTTTTACCTCGCTGTGACGCGAGATGAAATGGTAATTGAGATCGCCCCATTGCCGGAACTTGAAATCACATTTCTCACACTTGTACGGCTTTACGCCGGAATCTGAAATATATTAAAGAATATTTAATTATAAGATACACAAGTTCTGTTCTTTGCAATATTCACGGGTTCGTTCATGCGCCTTGAGTGCACTCTGCGTGTAGAAGGATCGTGCGCAGGTGCTGCACGAAAATGCGCGTTCCTTAGTGTGCGTATATTGATGATACTTGAGCGCATTATATGAATTAAAATCTCGAGCGCAAGTCTCACAGTGAAATTTGCGCTTGGCATCGCTGGGCTCATCGACAGGCGGCTTGTCCTCCTCCATGAGAAAGCTATCCGCATTGTCATCGATGATGTCGTTGGCCACTGGTGATGAGTTGGCGCTGCCTGTGGCCGCTGTAGCCTCCACATCCTCCAACTTAAAGGATTCACTGAGCATTAGAGGCGAACGCTGTAACTGCTCAATGGTGGAGCCAGCGTTGGGCGTTGGCGTGCGGCTGGGAGGAGATATTGAGGTCGCATTGGAGTTTGTCATTGTAGCCGCTGCTGCCGCCGCGGCTTCTGCTGCAGCGATTGCTTCAATGTAGCTCTTCTTGTGACCCATTTCCAGTTTGGGCTGTGTGGATTGCTTTAGGAAATTCAACGTTAGTTGCTCATCCTGCTGATGCTCTTCCATGTGATTTGACGGCTTGAGCAATGTTGTAGCTGGAGGAGTAGGTGCTGTTGGAGGCGCTGGCGGCGGCGGTTCGCCTGGCAGCAGCAGCCCTGCGAAGGCAATGTCACTGAAATTGTTATTAAACCAGGGTGCATCGCAGGTATCCTCAACGGACACCTTGTCCACCACGTTGCGTATGCCTTCCAGCATATCTTCTGTATCGCTGAACTCCACATCATCCACAACTGCCACAGGATTCGTTGCAGTTGTATTCGCTGCTCCAACGGGCGCCAGTTTATCGTCGGCCTTATGCAGTGACATGGCATCCGAATGTATGACCATATTGACGCCCACATCGTCCACTACGTCATCATCCACATGGCTAATGTTGTGAAAATTCTCAAAATTCAGCTGCACATCCTGAAATACCTGATCCAGTTTGGCCTGCTCCTGCTGCAGGTGCAAGGGAGAGTGAAGTTAGTCATGATGGATATGGATAATTGACTAAGCTACAAGATGTAGATATATTTCAGCTTCTTCATCTTACTACATAGTCCAACTGGAATATAGATGTAAGACCTCGTTTCGCTTACCTTATCCTGCGCAGACAAGCCACACATGTCCAGTGGCTCTTTTTGCTGTTGTTGCTGCTGCTGGTGTTGCACCTGCTGCTGCACTTGTTGCTGCTGCACCTGCTGTTGTTGCACCTGCACCTGCTGCTGCTGTTGTGGCACATCTAGACGCTGCTGCAGACTGCCCGGATCGTAGTGCTCTTTTAGGTGTGCATAAAATTCGATTTGTGTGTGCACGGCATAGCCGCATATCTCGCAGCTATAGTTGGCCACAGTAGATACAACATGCGGATGCTTGTGCTGCTCCAGCTCGGCCTCCATGAGCCCACACACGGAGCCCTTGAGCTTACGTGAGATGCGTTTCTTGTGGGGCAACACTTTGCGTGCGTTTGTTACGGATGCATTGTGGGCATATAGTAAATCGTCGCCATTTAGCGCTGCATTCACATCAATCGGCACAGTCGGTTCAATGGCCAGTGCGGGAAAGGTAGGCTGTGGCACCACCTGCTGGGGCACCACATTCTCGTTACCACCAGCTGCAGCAGTTGCCGCCGCATCAGCCCGATCCAAGAAGCTGCTGTTGAGTGTGAGGAACTCCACGTCCGTATCTTTAACATAGTTGTTGGGCGTGCGTTCTGGGGAAGCGGTTACAGCGTCTGTTTGCGCTCCATTCGGCTCTTCGACAACATGTTTGTTGACGAACTGAAAGATCGTATTGTGAAAATTCAGCTCCGGCGGTGTTAGCGTATGTTTTTCCACATAGCCACCACCATTGTTGCTGCTGTGGTGCGCCGTGGTGCTAAGATTGGTAGGTCCTTCTGTTTTCGGAAATACACCCGTATGGTCCATGAGATCCATCATAAAGTTGTTTTGCATCAGCTCCGTTGCCAGCAGCGTCTGTGTGTTACAATGGTTCGAAACATATGTTAAAACTCTCACAATATATTGTTATAGGGGCTTACGTGATCGATGAACTGTTGTGTGTCCACTTCTTTGCGCTCCATTTTGTACGTTTCACACACAAATGCATTAAAATTAACAAACAACTTTTGAACTGTGCAAGAAAAATCTAAATTGCAAAAACGAAACAGCTGTTCTGTTACTATCGCTCAGAGCTGAGCGCGTGTCGTGAATCGATAGGCTGTAAGCGCTTATCGTCAGGAAGAATCGAAAATTTTGAGTTGACAATGCAGTATTTTTTAGAGTATATTAAATGTACCTAAAAAGAGTGCTGCAGAGTGCTTGAAAATGCATGGGCAGCACTTTTTGAGGCGCGCAAATTGAATTCAATTTAAATGAAAATGTATTTAAGGATAAATTTAATGAATAAATTATTATTAAAATAATGAAATACAAAATTTGGTATAATAAATTAAATAAATTTTACATTACATAATTGTTAATATTTATATACATATATTTTTTCATAAAATAAACAACATTTTCTGCAAATATCTAAAAATAAAGTTTTTGTTATTTTTGCAGACTTTTCTTTTCGCCCAATCAAATGTCTGTGAAAATGAAATGATGATGAAAAAGAAAGATTATGTTTAATTATCTGGAATTTTCGCCAAGCCCAAGAACTTATTGTCTCTGCTCTGCTAGGACTCTATAGTTCAATTCTCACACCTTATCGAGTGGTTCTAATGTAAGAGTCATTGCTCAGTCTGCGGCGGCATCAACTTAATGCAGATCAAAGCGCATTATGCCGACCCACATATACATATACACAATCTTCACTTGAAATTGTTGCCCGGAATTGCATGTCAAACAGTTTCGATGATGGATTTGGATCTGTTATTGTTATGATTCGAATGAATTCGAATGCGTAATTGCTTGGCACAATACCTAAACAAGCGGACCGGGTTTTATTTATTATGATTAAGCGCCCAACTGGATGTGGTATATGGATATACTATATGCATATATCTGAACAGATCAAAAGATTTACAACACATTTACAATAAATTGTTTAATAATTGTTTATTAAACATTAACAGACTTAGCCCAAATATTAAACAGCCGCTGCCAACGCATAAAATCTCAAAAATAAAGTACATAAAATTTTATTCGTTTCCCCAACTGGTCGAGCTACAGTGAAACCATATGGTGAACAACCACCGACTGGCTGAACGATGACGACGATGCGCTAAGCCCTCTGATCCATTTACCATAAATATGTTGATATATCACAGCGCAGGATTAGCTTCCTGTACGCGACCATATGGAGCCGAAACGGGGCAATCGTCGATCAGCTTATGCAGTCTCTATGCGTTTCTCTATAGTCTATAGTCGCTGCTCCTCCGTTTGACACTTCAACATTTCAAATATATGAAGTGTTAATTTGTAAATGAAATTGGAATGTTTATTGTTATGCTCATGCTGCTGCTTCGTGTGTTTTATGTGAATGCCAATTGGTTTCAGCGGTCGACTAATCCCCATTGAGTGGTCTCCTACTCTAAGGGCTGAGTAAGGAATCTATAATGAATATATACCCTGTACATTTCACTATACTTTGTAATACCTCTTTTTATGATTATAGAGTATATTATATATTTATTAATGTGTTCTGTTTCTCCATAACTTAAAGTCTTTTTCTTAGCCAACTTTCGTAATATTTATTTCTTTAGCTCTGCACATGTCTAAAACTTTAATTCAATAATTCGCAGATGTTTTTCCTGCTCGTCTTCATCATTTTTTTTGTTTATTGTTTTTACTAGTTTTCGCCTCTATATTATTTCGATATTTTGTAGCACATCAATATTATCTTTTCATTAGGCAAATGCAAATAGATTTACAAAATTTGGTGAACGCCCACAGCTGCACTGATTCGCTACCTGATGCAGCCACATATATGTAGATATATATATTTATATATATAAATAGAGACAGAGAGAGATAGTGAGAGAGCGAGTTTTTCAGTTCTGTTTATTTTCGCTTGGTTTCGGACATTTAATTTTCTTTTTTTTTTTTGGATTTTCGGTTTTTGTTTAGCGGCTGCAAAAAGGCAAAAGGTGTGTTTTCTTGCTGTTGAGTTTGTTTTTGGTTTGACTGAATGCCATTCAATCTAAATAAATAATATGCTCACAAATATTTTCAACAAATATGCAAAGTCAATATTTATCATAGAGCTTCCTTTGGCGGACCGCACAAATCCGATGAGAAAATACGTAAATAACCTGCGTGGATAATTAAAAAAGGGAAACAAATTGTTTAAAAGAATACATTTTGTTTGTATTTATGATTTGTTGTTTATTGAAATTGTATTTTGAAATATTTTCTATGGAAGTGCCCAAGTATTCTCATAGAGTTTGTCTGATCTGCAAAGAAATTTGTATTGAGAAAAAAAAAAAAAAAAAAAAAAAACTATATTATAATAAACTATACAAAATATATAAAAAATGTATTTTTAAATGTAATTTCAGAACATTAATGCGCTGCAAAACTTATTCTGAACATTATTGTATATTTATTTTTTCTTAAAAATATATCAAGAGATATATCCCAATAAATTTTCCTTTATAATATCTTCTTAACTGAATTCAAAATGAGAATTTTCTCTTATTATAGCCCTCTCAACGAAGCCCAACTAAGCTGAAACTAAAAAAAATCTATTCAATTCTTTTTTCGTTTTCGCCTGAACCAAATTTGCTGAACAATTTCTGCCAGCTCGTTAGAAAGTTTGCGCAACATAAAAAAATACTTTGGAAAAAAAAGAAAGGAAAATTTCTTCTTTTTTTTTTGCCACTAGACAATACATAATGACATTATTATTATAAGCGTGCTTTTTTGTGGATACAACAAGAGCAGCATGTAAGAAAAGAAAAGAAGTAAAAAAAAATTATAAAGAGAGCACATGACCCAGGCTGGTAGAGGGGGGGTTAGGCTTGGCTTTGGCTGGTCTGGCTTGGAGGACTTGGACCGCCAAAGGAGCGTGGCGCAGGAAGCACGAAAGTGTCGCAAGTGCCTTCTTTTGTTCTTTGTCACGTTCTGCGGTACAATCGCCAGCAAAGTAAAGTAAGCAATGCAATGGCATAAAACCACCATATATAGTGAAACAAGTGAGTTGCAGATGAAGTTGATGGACCACAGAATACCCTAGAGGGTGGAACAGGAGAGAAAGTGCCAAGAGAATTTGTCTTTGATATATTTTAATTAAAGTTTCATTCAAATTATTAAAATAATTTTATAAATTGTTTTAAATTATATATGAATATTCCAGATTGATATCTTATAGAAATGTAAAGAATATTTTATTATAAATATTAAAAACAAATAAATAAAAGTGAAGACATATATTTTAAATGATCAAGATATATTTCTATAATTCCACAATCTATTTCATACACAAACTCCTTCACAACATACCCTCTATATCGCTGCCCTAACTGTTTATAGGGTATAACAATCTATCGAAGCGTTGCCTCAAAGAGGAAGCGGAAACAGCCACAATAACAACAGCAACAACAACAACAACAACTGCAACAACAACTGCAGCAGCAGCAACAACACGGAGCGGGGTAGTGGGGTCGGGGCACTGGAGCATGTCTCTCACTGTTCGATCCTTGAAGAGTTTATTCAAAAAATTTGTTTTTTTCTGTTGCCGTCACGAGTTGGTTGGTTTGTTGCTTGCGGGCGCAAATTACAAAACAAAAGCTGTAAAATGTAACAAAAATGCAAAAACAAACAGCAACAGCGCGACGGCAAGGGGGTGGTGAGGGGAAGGGGAAGGGGAAGGGGAAGGGGACGGTGACTGGGTTTTGGTTAGTCGCAGGGCTGTTGGTGCTGCTGCTGCATAAATATTGTCAACAACAACAAGAGAAGCAAGAGCAGCAGCAGGAGCAGCAGGAGCAGCAACCGTTGCTGCTGCTGCTGCTGCGCACTTGGCCTCGGGGTCTTGCTGCAGCTTTTTGTGGCACACGTTTCTATACACTAACTGAGAGCATTATAAATATGTTTTATAGGAAGTGTAGATTACTAACTTAGACTTAGTTGATATATGCCATGCTTCACAGTCTATTTCTAATTTTATAATACATTTTTTTCATATTTTTTTTTTATAATAAAAACTTAGAACTTTATAACAAGATTGAAGTAAAAAATTTTATTTCAAATTATTATGATAAAATTAAAAATAAAAGTTTTAATTTGATTTATATATAAAAATCAATGTATAATAATTATTTTGAATTTTTGTCATATTAAATTATTTTAATATAAATAAATATGCTTAAATAACTCAAAATATCATTCTTCTTTTTTATTTCTTTCTAATCAAATTAATAATAGTTATAGATCTTGTTCTCAAATTTAATTTTTATATTTATCCTTAAACAATTGTTGTCTTAAATTATTATTTCATTTACTCTGCTATGCAAAAAAAAGAGTATTTACAGCTCTATCTTTTATAAAAACTTTTCCATACCATCATTTTTTATTACATTTTGTGTTTTGTAATTTTGTGCGCATCTCAGCGAAAAATCTGTTGACGCAATTGTCACGTGCTCTGTTGTTATTTTTTGTTATTTTGTAGTCGTAGTAGTACTACGTTCGTGTCCTGGGCAAAGGATATGCCAGCGGGTAAGGCACGCGCATAGTTTCTCTCCCACACACCCCCTCGCACGCCTCATCCCTGCGCATTCCTGCTCACCCCAATGCCATGTCTCGTGCCACATTCGCTCAAGTGCAATGCGACAGCCAACGAAGTGGACCGACTATATTATGTTTAATCAGATCTAAACAAGGGTAAGAAGTTGGGGCATAGAAAGGCGCATTGTGTGGAGATTATTGAGTAGGTACTTGAGAGAGAAAGGTACTAGGCGACAAACAAGAAAAAAACAAAACAAAAGTTTTTGCTCTTTGAGTAGGATATGAAAATTAATATGAATTCTTTGATTTGTAGATGGAATTTCTGAAGTTTAAAGAATATTTATTTTTGATTAATTTTTATACAACTTTTTATTTTTATATGTATATATATATATTAAAAACAAATAAAATAAAATATACTAAAAATTAAATAAAAATAAAATGAAATATAATTTTTTATTTCTATCCCAGTTACATCCAATCGCATGGAAAATATTTTTGTACAAATACTTTCATAAAATATTTTCTTAAATTAAAAACTCCATTCAATTTTTTTTTCTTCTTTTCAATCACATTTTCGCCTCAATATTGATTTGTGTAGAAAATATTTTCTATACAAATTAATTGCAATCAAACACTTGAGCCCTATATTTTGGGATCATTAAACTCTGCCTGGTCTGCCGCTCAGCCAGCACATGCGCACGCCCCGCTCTACCTTTTTGACAATCCATCGATATGAAAATATTTCAACATTTGTTGACGCACGCGAAACACCCCGATAGGCATCAAAGGCCAAATATGCCTATTTATACAAATACAAATATATATATGTATATAATGCGTATATAGTCGGATGATTTCAGTTGCCGACTTTGATATAACTGATTTGCTAGCGATAGTTTTCACATGTTTTTGTTCGAGCATTAATTCCGTTTAAATGATTTCCACTTTATTTGCGGCATGGATGCGGTGCACACATTTGAGCATTGCGCGTAATCAAGTGGAAATGAATTTGACCAACACAAGAGGGTTTTGATTTTTTCCTCTCTCGTATTTACTTTTGATACCCTGTAGAGGTAAATGTGATTGACTTACGGGAGGGCCGAATGGGCTTGTGAAAGCTTGGCGAACTTGTAGTATATCAGAAGTTGGATAGGTAGATATCAGTTATATATGTGGTATATATTGTATATTTGAGAATCAATTAAAAAATTTGTTTATTTATTTCTAATATATCTAAAAAATTGCATATATACAAGTTATTAGATTAGAACTAAACTGAAGTAAATTGTTAAAATAAAAATATATGCATAAATAATAATATTTTGTTGTTAATTTCAACGATAATTTGTTTTCTTCATTCTAGGTTGGGTTTTCAATTGTCTAACTGTGTGATCTCTGGAACTATGAGAGCTGCTGCTGCCAGATTTGGTAAGTAAATTATTTTTTGCCTTATTAACTTGCTATTTCATTAAAAATTACAACATTTGATTTAAAATTAGAATTTATTAAGGGAATAAGAAACTTCAAAGGACTTGTCCAATATCAGTCTGTAATCCATTTAACTATATAATTATGTATCTATATATATCTATGTATATACATATATCTCTCTGTTATACAGGGTATCCATCAGTCAAATACCTTTTATTCAATTGATATTTTGCTTGCAATATTTGCTTGGTTTTCTTCTGCAGAATGCGATTATTATTATGATTATTTGTGGTGCCCCATTAAAATGAATTTTTTTTAGTTTCCAGGGCCACTGAGCCGTGAAAACCAAAAAGAAGTAGATATATTAAAAATATATTTGTATATATGTGTATTTGTGTGTAAGCTGATCAGCCAAAAACTGTGACCAAACAACACGACAGGATCCGCAACAGCGTGCAACTTACTGCAAGGTCAAATGCTGGCCACAAGAACGCGGAGCTCGAGCTGTGTTTCAATGTCAAATGGCTAAAGCTGGGCGCTTGGGTGTAAATTGTTGTGTTTGTACGGTTAACCCACATAGGCCAAAATATGCCATTTACATTGGCCACACCAAGGACACTACTACTTGACGCTATCGAGCCGAGGCGAGGCTCAAGGACAATGCACAATTTTCAGGCAGCTGACTTTTTGGCCTGCGCTGCGCTGACAGGCCGTCCACAGCGGGCGCAATGTCCTTTCACGACTCATCAGCGTCCTGTTGCTAGCACGTCTCAGCGCTGTGGATCGCACCTAGCACTACTGTCCATCTGTACGTCTGTCTACGTCTGTTGTCCTGGCAGTTGGCCTCCCTCTGGTGCGCTGCTGGTGCAAATCGTTGGCATTTAGCACAGTGAACCTTTTGCTGCTCCTCCTGCTGTTGTCGTCTCTCTGCCAGCAGCAACAAAAGCCAAACTCTGATTTCTAATTCAAATAGTTTTTGCTTGAAAGGCAAAAATAACACCTGAGGCTGCATCGTGCATCGTGTATCCTTTTGCAACTTTTCAATTTGAGGCAATCGTTGAGTGTGCAACAAGTTTCTCAACAAGTTTCTCCACAATTTCTCCACAATTTCGTCTTTGATCTATTGTCGGCATTTGTAATTTGAGTGTTTGGTCTTGTCTCAAGTGTTTCGGGGTTTTGTAATTAACCGACATTTGAACACATCGTCACAACTTCAGGTTGCATTTGCTGCTCGCTCCGCCGATTCCTCTCCTTCTCCTCCTTCTTCTCCCCTCCTCTTACACTTCACTTTAGTTTTGGGCGCATATGTTTTGTCTCTCTCGACCTGCTGGTGTCGAATTTCCACATTAGCTACAGGCGGCGCCCACTGCTCCACGCTTAGCACAGTCACGAGCATTCATAGCATAGGCATAACCAGAACCTCCACCTCCTGCTCCTCCTCCTTCTCCTCCTCTTTCGCGTTAATGAGAAAGTGTCACTGATTTGACGTCTGTCGTCAGCGCCTGCGCCGGCAAAAGACCAAACGATTCGTCAACACTGTCGTCAGACGGCGAGGTGTGAATCCAATTCTATAAAAGGATTGCACTTGCCAGCAGGAAGCTGTCTGTTTTTAGAACTCTCATTTGATTGTGGGCAGCATTAAACTTTAACTAGTTGACATAGTTTTGAAGTCTATTAGAGAACTGATGGGAAATGATGGCAAATGTAGCTCAAAGTTGAAATGATACTATAATTATAGGTAGGGTATATCACATATTGAGAGTGCGTTGTTGATTGGCCCAAATCTAACTCAAGTCTTACTACAAACTCAGACTATTTATAGTAAGACTGTAGTTCGATTTAGGTAAATGATATTTAAATTTATAATATAAATATCTGAGCTGAATATCAAAATTAGGAATTTATCCGCTTTTTGTCCATAGTTGCTATAAAATCAAGTTTTGTTGTCAGCTAAAAGTATTCTGTTTGAGTATGAAGAAAATTTAATTTGATTTAATTTTTTTTCTTAAATTTTAAGCACATAGAAGAAAGACGATTCTTTTGAAAATCTTAAACATAAAGCTCGAACTATTAAACAAAGTAATAGAATATTAGATGAAATCTAGAAGAACTCTAGGAGCTGTAAAAAATATCTATAGACTAGATAAAGAACTAACGAATATATAGATAGCCGATCTTGAAATTAAATATTAAAATAGTTCTGAAATACCAAAAAAAAAAATCAATTGACAAATGAATTTTACTCGCTACAAACCAAGTAAATATTTAACTTCAGATGAAACGTTAATGAGATATTCACAGCTATAGCTAAGAATTTCACCTTACATAAACTACATCAAATTTGATATATCAAATCCTTATATCAAAAACTTCTATGTGCTCCCTCATGCTACCCCAAAAGATTAGACTCAAACACCAGCTACCTATCACAGCTTAACTTTAATCAATTTCAAAATCTTCTAATTCTCCAGCCCTTTTGTTGCAAACAACTTCACGAATTAGAGCCTCACCCAAGAGCAACTTGTTAAGGTGAGTCGCATTAGAGCTCCATCTGGAATCACAGGATTTTCTCTAGGAGTTCGCGTGATTTTGTACTAATCTTGTGATTTGCTGAGAGATTGACAACATTATCAGTGGCATTAAAAGGCAGGGGCGGCAAAAGATGACAACGGCCGCACAGTGGGACAAGCACGAGCAACATAAAAGGACAAGGAACACGAGGTAGTAGTAGTTGCATTGTTGCCAACGTGCCGAAAGACGAGACAAAGCTGTTAGCGCAATAAAAGCCGAAAATGTCACCTGAGGCAAATGCAGCCGTTCCCAAAAAAAGAAAAAAAGAGAACAAAAACAAAACAGTAGAGAAAGGGAAGAAACTCCCGATGTAAAGGTGCAAAACTGAGGTTCCCTTAGTATCGTGGCCACCACATACATGGTCGGGATCGGTTGACTTTGATGCTTTGTTTTAGAAACACGTTATCACATTGTCAGCGGCGGCAACAAGAAAGCGGCCGCAAGTCCTAGATCTCAATTAAAAGGAGAAGAGACGAGCCAAGTCGTGTATCCTTAGAGTCCCCCTCGTCGTCTCCTGTCTATTGAGACATCAAGCGACCATTGGACGATGACTAAACCGAATAGATGCCGAATTGTGCACGTTGCGGCGCAGCGGGTGTCCTTGATTTATGCGACGCTTGATCCTTGATCCTAGCGCGCTGAGCACACGCAATCAAAGAGAGCCAGAGGCAGCTCCAGATACATCTCGATCAATACAGCGCGTGCAAAATGTTAGCGCACAGCATCACAGGCTGGAGGCAGGCGGGGCTCTGGCTGGATCGTTAAGCCAACAACAAACGAGCTCCGCCACAATTATAACAAAAAAAAAAAAAAAAAAAAACAACAAAAACTAAATTGAAGAAGAGGCAGCAACAGCATATGAAAAGGGCAGCCATAAGCGGATTGTGTTAGCAACGTTTTCGAATTGTTTTCATTTTTAATAGCCTTAAAGAATTTTGTTGCTGTTGTTGTTGATCTTATTGAAATGAGCAGCGCGGCTTATTGTTGTGCGTGTGTGTGTGTGTGTGTGTGTGTGTGTGTTTGTGGACGTGTTAACACAGCAATTAACTTTAACAGTCAATTTATGCATCAACAGGATATGACAGGACGAACAGCTGGCCAACTGGCTACGTGTAAAGCCATCAAGCAGGTTTTATGAAGATTTACAGAGCCGTAAAGCAGGTCAAGGCCAAACCGTGTTCGATAGTGTTTAGCCATACAAATAGAAAGAAATATTTGCATAGCGATTATAAATCAAGAATGGGTTTTGTATTAGTTTTGCTGATATATTATGCCCATAAGTAGGGGAAGTAGCTGTCAAATTAGTTGAATACATTCGACAACATTTGTTAATGGAACTAGATGTCAATTGAATATTTATATGAATATAGCTAAAGAAAGATTGAATATGATTGAAGATTGAATAAGATTGAATGATATATAAAAGTAGAACATAGAAATTAAAATATTAAATATATTTAATTTTACAAAATACTCATTAAAAATATATAAGATATACAAGATTTATGAGATGTATAATAATATTAAAAATTATGAAAACATATTTTTTAAAAAATATATAAACAAAATATAATAATATAATTTTATAAAAAATATATAAAATATATAAAAAAATATTAATAAATTTTTAATTTCAAATTAATAAATTAGAAATTAATTTAAAAAGCCATAAATTTGATTTATAAATTATTTTCTTTAGCATTACAAGAAGCTGAATATTTTATTTAAATTTATTATTATTTTTTTTATATGTATTTTTTTTTTAATTTTTATTAAGATATACGGTGTACTTCATTAACCCCTTTGTGAGCTTAATTCCTATGAATTCTATGAATTCTGATCAGAATATTTGATAATATTTAACAATTTAATAAATATTTTATAATATTTAACAATTTAAAAAACTTAAAAATTAGAAAATTTGGAATTAAAAACAAATTTTTGGTTTAAATAAAAAATAAAAACAAAGAGTTCCTCAGAAAAATGCAAACTGTACTTTAAGTAGATTAATATTTAGTTACATATATGTATATGTATATTCAAACACCCATCATATGTTATATAGTTGCACGTTCTACTTAAGGACAGCTGCTTACCATGTCTAACTAGATCCTAACTATGGTCCATAAAACGCTCTCGACTAAACACTTTATGACTACGACTGCAACAATGCTGCCTAACAACCACATTAGGGTGGCCCATAAAATGCGACACAGTACATAATACATGAAACAATCGCAAATGCTGCTTGCCATAAAACTGACAACACCCACTGTAACTGATCGGTTCCACAAGAAAAAAAAAGCAATAGAAGTCAGGAAAAACTTATTGATTAAGTTGTAGAGAACTGAAACTGAGGCCGAGCCTGTGGCTGAGACTCTCAGTATAACATATGCTAGACAGGATACATGCCAGGACAACCATAACGATCTGATCGAATTATAAAGGCAACTGGTTGCAATACGGGAATGGATATAGTATGTACGTATATCCAACTGCCTGACTATCGCAGTTAAATTGATTCGTCACACAGATTTCGATACATTAAATGCAATCATTTGACAACAGGACGAAAATATTTTCATCCATTGTGTCCCAACAATACAACAACAAAAGCAACAACAACTAACAAATGTCTGCTGGATTTCTTGTTGTTCGGCTGTTCGATTGTTGCGACTCCCCCCAAAGCGTAACAAATTATCCTGATGAGGATACATACGAACACGCTGACTCCTTATCCCAGCCAGACTCTCTCTTTGTCTGTGTGCGTGCGCGTCTGTGTGTGTGTGTCTGTGTGTGTGTGTGTGTGCATTGTCTGTGGGTGACTTCGTGTGCATGGTCTAACGCCTGGGAGCCGGCGATAATTGCTCGTTAGTAGCAAACATTTTCATTCCATTACGATTTGACCTATTCGAAATAAGATGTCTGCCATCAGAGCAGCTGATGAAAGGATCTATCATGGCTGATATACGAAATAATATCATTATAAGCACAGATGTGGTTTGTGAGCAACATACAACATATATTTTTATATAATAAAATTACAATTTTACTAAGAATTAATATTACAAATTTGTGAAAATAACTTCTCTCTAAATCTAAGCCATAGTCAAATACCCAATATTTCCATCTCTTAATCATATTTACTTAATTGCAGATGAGAGTTAGAGAGAGTTTCTTTAGCGATGATCTCAACTGCACAACATATGCAGGTCATATGTACGATTTGACTCAAACTATTCAGAGAGATCAAACGAAGCGAGAAACTACCAAAAAAACAACAGCAGCAAAAGTAATATATGAAAACAACAATAAAAATAGTGAAATTCTTGTACAAGTGGCCTTTGTTTTGAGCACTTGCTCGACAAATCAAAATTGAGTATGGAAGTACATCTATATGGACCATAAGGTATTTGTATATGGTGTGGATATATGTGGCATGTTTTTGCTAGAACAATTGAGAAAATAAATCGACCGATAGTCAAGTGGAGACAATGAAGACGTCAGCGCTGTGGGTTATTAGAGGATGTCTTGGCGGAACGCTTTGATATCTAAGACAACTTGACAAAACAATCAAAGCAACGCCAGCACGCACAGCCAACAACCAACAACAACAATAATAGCCAACAACAACACATGTTTAAATGACTGTCTATTAATTTGCGCCATAGTTGACTACTGTTATTGTAGTTGTAGTTGTAGTTGTAGTTGATGTTTTTGTTTTTTTTTTGCCCAAAATATTGTGTACGTGTGCAACAACAATAGAGCAGGGTGTACGAAAGACTAAAAAAAAGAAATGTAGAGAGTAGGCAAGCCGAACATTAAATGCTCTAAGCGACTCAGGGAGTAGACTGGAAGTAGAGAAATTTTTAAGGTGGCATATAAATAATAAAAAAATTATAGAAAATTTATAGAAATCAAATATAGAAAATTAGAGAAACATATATACCTATATTGAAGGCGGAATTTTATAGAAACATTTCAATGTATATCTATAAAGTATGATACTCTAAACTTTAGATTTTCTCTTTAAGTTTTGCCATCTTAAAATGCAACTTTCATCTCTATCGGTCAGATATGATTTGAGGAGATTGTATTGATACAAGCACCTTGATAAAGACTTGTGAAAAGGTAAATTAAATTTGGATTGGAAAAGGTTTACCATGTACAAATTCCATATATTATATATATACAATAAACTGTAATTATACAAACTTACTATTGACATTCTTAAGAGTTTATATTAACTATATTATATTATACAGAGCATTGAATATATGATCATAAGACTTCAGATATTGATACTATTCAGCCAGCTGTACATTTCAGCCAGTTCCGTTCATATCGAATATAGCACTATGATCTAATAATAATAATGTATGAATATATATGCTATAGTATTGCAATCTATAGAAAGCCAACTTAAAAATTAGATATTCTACATTTTCTCTTCATTCCCACACATATTCAGCTAGAGAACTAGAGCTTGACACATTTCATGTCAAATAGTTAAACTTCTCCCAGCAAGTGTATTGAAAAACAAACATACACACACACACAGATGCAGACGCAGACAAAAAAGTAGGCAGCGCACTTTGACGCAGTAGTCCAATTGCCGTTGATAATGATGCACTCAGTCGGCAAAGTTGAAAGGTTGCCAGTGAAAGAAACCAAAACCAAAAAAAAAACAGCTAAATAATATAAGAGAGAACGAGAGACCCTGCGCCCGTCTCTGCTGGCCCCGCCCGATTCGTAGCCGTAGACTGAGGATAAATGTAGATTTGAACGCCTCGAATTTTCATTTCTCTTTTGTGGCCAAGTGCGGCAGCTCTTTTCATATTTTTATGTGCATCTTCCTTTTTCTTCTTCTCTCACTCTCTGTGCGTGGGCAGAGTTCAACTAATTGAGTTGGAAATTTTTGCAAATGCCATGACCAGCGGTCGCCTGCATCAAAGGCAGCGCCGACTCCAGTCAGCAGCGGCAGCGTTGCAACTGCAACGGCAGCTAAGCATGTTGCAAGCATGACTTTTCGACTTTTACCTAGTTGTAGGTGTATGGGTGTGTATATCTGTGAGTGTGCGTGTGTGTGTGTGTGTGTGTGCATCCTGATCCTGGCGCATTTTGACAGCCGCGACAAAACTAATTGATTTCAAAACGGCTCTAAAGCCGACAGATCCTCAAAAATGCTCGCCCACACAGGCTCACCTCAGCTGCTGCTAAAAATATGAGAACTACTAAAAACGTTAGAAAGGGATTTAAAAAAAAAGAGTATTAATTCATGTATTAAATAAAAAAGTATCTAAATTTTTCTTTATTTTTTTTTTACTTTTATTATATTATATATTCACAGTCAATGAGCTTACTTCAGATTTATATTTTGGTTAAATATAAATAGTTTATTTGCTGATTTTTTTTTATTTATAAGATATATAGAAATATATGCCGATTTTTTTTAAATATTTCTTTCTGATATTAATTTTAGATTCTGAAATTTCAAGCACCACATTTTAATTTGGAACGACACCCAACAAATGGAAAACCATTCAGTTAAAATCTTAAAGTAAGACAATATGCTAATATAATCAGTTCTAGCATCCAATCCGAGAACCCCCTGCAAGCCTGTCCCAATGATTAACCCAGTTGGCAGTACTAAAGTGTTTCATCTGCTTTACGATGTTAACGCTTGAAAATCAATTTCAATTCCATAATCAGCAGTTAAGCTATACTGATGCGAAAAAGTGCGTGAAAAAGTAGAGGGTTTCGCATGGTTAGTTATGCTGTGGAATTTACTTTTGGTTGCGCACTGCAGAGTCAGTCGTGTCACAGTTGATGATTGGTGATCAGCGCTTGGAAGACGCTGGAAGGCCACGGTGTGGCCGCCTGTTGGTTGACATTATGGTTTCATTGCCAGACCACACTTAGGCAAGCTTCACGCTCATCCTGCCACGCCTGGCGTATTACAAAGAGGAAAAGGAAAGATATAGAAATAGCAATGGCATTGGCGAAATTCCACGTAGCTGCCGCAAAACAATGTGCATGTAATTTTGAATTAACGCCACAAGATGCGGCCAGGGGGAAAGTTTGCAGTTTGCAGTTTGCAGTTTGCAGCTCGAGCCCATGTCCGGGCCCCCTTGATTCGCTACGCCCCTGGAGTGCATTGAGGCTCATAATTGATCGTAATGTGCATAGGCCTGTCAACAGTCCTGGCAACTGCCAACTGAAAACTGACAACTGTCCTGTCAACAGCAGGACACTTCGGACCGTTGATAAGGCATTCTGGACATTCTGCACAATTCGCCTTTGCATTTGTCGCGCTCCGGCCTCAAACTCGCACTTCGTTTGCATTGTATTCGAGTTTCGAGCCCGACGACGATTTCATGGCCGAACAATGTACATGATCGATCGCTAGTGT
Organism: Drosophila koepferae; assembly: GCA_030914345.1. Classification (NCBI taxonomy): domain Eukaryota; kingdom Metazoa; phylum Arthropoda; class Insecta; order Diptera; family Drosophilidae; genus Drosophila; species Drosophila koepferae. The sequence continues at coordinate 4,162,209 of JAUESR010000207.1, forward strand.
GTGGGCCACTTCTCTATCTACCTCTATTTGCCTCTCACTGCCTGCTTCCCAACTCGATTTGGTATGCATCGAGTGCGGCCGAGAGATGTTCCAGGCCAAGAATCGATGTTTGGATGGATCAAACCATTTTGCTCCCGTGCCCCGCAAATCTTTGTTTTATTGATAAATCGCTAGATTTGAATGAATCCACCTAGTCTTAACTTCTAGGTATATATCTCTTGCTTTATGACTGGCTTTATGACCTGGATTTATAGCACAACTTTATAGCAGGCAGTGAACAGGTAGGTAGCTCTATGTAGGGAGACATCGAGAGAGAGAGTTTCCTGTTCAAGCAGAAATATATTTCATTAAAATGATTGATTCATTTCGAACATTGTTAAATATTAATATGCAGAATTTTAATATTTTTAAAATGATCCTGATATGATTACGGATGAGAGTAAAACAAAGATGTTTCTAAACAAAGATTTAGCTATACTTCGCTCTCTAAAGATAGCAATTCCATATACTATAATAATAGTTGAATAAATATATTATATATAAAATCAAGATCTTGGATAAAATCTTCTCTTCTCTTATCTTCTCTTTCCTTGACTAAATCCTCAAATCTTTAAAAAATAAAATTAAGAAAAACCTCACTATAAATTATTTAGCTTGCATCTCCTCATATTGTAGTTTACGTTCAAACCCTTTCGGGAATCTGCTATAAAGTCAGTAACTAGAGCTTTGCTTCTAAATCTGTGCATCTGGCAAATATTTACTTAGATCCATTTGCCATAACCATATCAAATTTGCTGCTCAGACAAACATACATAGTTCTTGAGAAGCGCGATTTAATAAATCTTCTGCGAAAGTAGAACAAATCCTGGCAGACGCTTGGCCCATGCTTAACCCTTTACTTGGGCAAGGGGATTACCTGCCACTTGAGCTCCATTGAGCTGTTGCAAATCAGCGCAAATCGGCCAAAATGTTAAGCCAATGTGGATTGTCAAGTAATCCCGCAGACAGAGGCAGAAACAGAGAAAGATAGAGCGAGTGATACAAAGTGAAAATCCAGCAACTCAAACTGAACTAATTTCTCAACTGGATTAAGAGAATATTCCACGAATTTATTGTTTGATTAAAACGCGAATCTCGTGCAAGTTCTGCTATGGTTGTTGCTGTTGCTGTACTTACTATTTATTATTTTTATTTTGTAGCAATTAACTGTGCTATATGCCAAATCAAAACAAGGGGAAGCAGTTAGAAAGAGAGAGGGAGAGGAAGAAAAAGAGAGCGAGTGAGCAACAGCCATACGCCTACTAGGAGAGAGCGGCGTGCAACCCCTGTTTGGATTGGATGTAATGGATATTTTGACGCCGAGCCAAGCAAAGGGCTGCAAATAAACATCCACAAGTTCCAAAACAAACGGCAACAGCAACAAAAACAAACAGAGGGGCTCAGGTATGCGCATGTATGTGTCTGTGTGCATGTGTGGATGGCAAGTGGAACAAAATGGTCAACCAAACCGGTTTGAGCGAGAGGCGGAGTCTATCTACTCGCCGTTTACCTAACACAGTCCGCTCTCTGAGCGCATGCGTTCGTTTGTGTGTGTGTGTGGATTAACGTGAGAGACGTTTGGTATAAATAGCGGGCTGCTCAGCTATGGTGAGTCAGTATTGAGCTACGCATCGCAACGTTCACAACGAAACAGATACAGAGAAACTCGTGTGTTCCGTTTGAGAATAAAATTGAAAAACAATTTCAAGAGCAAATATTTATACAAACTTACAAGAAACACAAAAGAAATGGTGAAAAGTGTCTGCGAAATGGAATTCAAAAGCAATTTCTCCATCGATGCCATCTTGGCTAAGAAACCCACAGCACCAGTGATCAAGCACGAACCCATGCCACACCATCAGCAGCCATATCATCCATATGCCAACTCCGATGGCGAACTATCGGCATCCGAAGATTTCGACAGTCCCTCACGCACCAGCACACCCATGAGCAGCGCTGCCGAATCTCTGTCATCGCAGCACAACGATAAGCTCGATGTGGAGGAATTCGATGATGAGGACATTGAGTTGGATGACGAGGAAAGTGATGGCAGCAGCGAACTGGCTGGCAATCCCAGCAAGAAGCAAAAGACCAGCTCTGGCAGCAATGACAACAAGAAGCCGCCCTACAGCTACAACGCGCTCATCATGATGGCCATCCAGGACAGTCCCGAGCAACGTCTGACCCTCAATGGCATCTACCAGTATCTGATCAATCGCTTCCCCTACTTCAAGGCCAACAAGCGCGGCTGGCAGAACTCCATTCGCCACAATCTGAGCTTGAACAAATGCTTCACCAAGATTCCGCGCAGCTACGATGATCCCGGCAAGGGCAACTACTGGATTCTGGACCCCTCGGCCGAGGAGGTGTTCATTGGTGAGACCACGGGCAAGCTGCGTCGCAAGAATCCGGGCGCCAGTCGCACCCGCCTTGCCGCCTACCGTCAGGCCATCTTCTCACCCATGCTGGCCGGCGGCTATGGTGCACCCACTGGTTACGGCTATCCGGGCATGCCCTTTGCCGGCGCCGCTGCTGCTGCTGCCGCCGCTGCTTTGTATCAGCGCATGAATCCGGCTGCCTATCAAGCGGCTGCCGCTGCTGCTGCCATGGCTGGCTATGGCCAGCCTCAGATGCAGTATCAACCGGCTGCTGCACCACCGCCACAGCACAGTGCTCCAGCTGCCGCCCATCCACAGCTGCAGGGATATCATGGGGCACACATGAATGCCGAACTCTTTCAACGCATGCAGTTCTTTGGCAAGTTTCCGGCTAGCTAAGGCGTTCACGGCTGTTTGCCACGCCCAGCGTTTTGGTTTAATGGGACAAGGCTTTGATAAAGCCGCCACCGCCGCCACCGCCGCCACCGCCATCGCCGTCGTCGTCATCGTTGTCAACAGCAGAGAGCCGCACACAAAATCCCCTTTGACGTCTAAATGATGCATTTAGCAAAATAAAAATCAAATAATTTTTTGTGACCAGCGCCGGCCTGGACAGCCGGTTAGCTATTTGGCTAGCAATTGAGTAGCAGCGCCCCAGGCAGATAAAGAAATCAATTCAGCTACAGCTGCCACGCCGTCTTGGCGGCTTGTAGTTTGGCTACATTAGATGTACAAAAAAAAAAAATAAATTAATACAAAAAAAAGTATATATATCTTAAAAAAATAAATAAAAAACATTTAAAATTTACAAAATATTTTTTCTTTTTTATTATCAATAAATTTATTTAAATATTATTTATCTTTTGTAACTACTTTCAGCTTTTCTAGCTACTTCTAGCCTTTTCTGGCTGTGGCTTTTACTAACCTAATTTACTTTCTAGCTATTTTAATTTAAATCTAGCTTTTAGCTGAGCTCTAGCAAGCTGAACCGTTTTCAAGCTACTTCTAGCTTTTTTTGGGGCTGTTTTCCCGTCATTTTTAGCCGCTTTTGCTCATCTATTAGCTGCCTTTAGCTGTCTGATGACTTAATTAGGCGGCAAACATAAGATTTGTTTGAAGCGTCTCACTGCGAGCGCAAAGGGTCGATCATCTTTCTTGTTGTTGTTGCTGCTGTTGTTATCGATGTTGTCGTTGTTGTTGTTGTTGTTCCTGCTGTTGTTGTCTCAATTTCTTGGCTCTTTACATGCCCAGTGACAACTCCAGCTGTGCCCCGCACCGCAGGTAATCCAACTATGGACCTTTGCTCGTAGGACTCCGCGCCGGGGTCCCAGTTCCAGCCAAGCCATTGTCTAAGGCAGCACACGTCTATTTGCCTACACACATACACACACACATGCAGGCACACATACATGTTTAAATACAGCAATTTTTCTTAACTTTTGTTATACAATTTTTCAACTAATATGCCTGGGTAAAAGTGAAAGATGAGAACCCTAGCAAAAAGGGCACCGACAATGCCAACCAGGGGCCACTTTTTTCTTACATACATATATCTTCTGGTGCTGTTGCTCCTGCTTTTTCTTCTTCTTTGTCGTCGTCGTGTTCTTTTGGTTCTGCCACAAGGCGAAGGCGTTGTTAAAATTGTTCAAACTGTTTTTGTTCTCGTACCCAAATGTTGATGTCTTCATTTTCAAATATTCCAAAATTTTTCAAGCGGCAAACGCGCTTTGATCACTTGCCATAGATGCAGCTGTATGTGTGTGTATGTGTGTGCGTTAAGTGCGCATCTGAGTGAAACATGTGAGAAAAACGGAGCATCAACATTATCTGAATAAACATCGTCATCATCATCATTATCAGGCTCAGCCAGAGTCATCGATGGCATCAACAAGTTCTTGATCTAACAAGACCTGTTCATATCATAAATACTGCGCTTTTCTCACTCTCTCTCTCTCTCTCTCTCTCTCTCTTACTGTCGCTCTGTCCTTGTCTGGCTAGATTTGTTTAGGAAAATGATAATTAATAACATCGTTAGTCAGTTCAGTTTGGGGTATTGTGTGAGTGAGCGACGGCTGCAGTAGCAATTATCATACTCGTATTTTCATCTTATATATTTTGCTTCTCTTCTCACTTCTCTCTTCTCTCATTTTTTTCCATTTTCAATAATTGTAAATTATTGTCCGGACTTTGTGTCTGTTTTGGGTTTGTTTGTTGGTAAATCATGTTATTGAAACGATTAGCTGGCAGTTTTATAGGGTGCCAAGCCATAGAGCGAGGGAGTGGGGGCAACAGTTGCGGGGGGATTTCGGTGTGAACAGTTGCTATAAGTCGAAAATTAGCCTGACAGTTGGTGCCATATGAGCATTAGGTGCAGTCTTAGCTGCGATAGACATTTAAATATATAGCTATGAATATTTTAGACCCTAGGAATAATAGGGAATATATCGAAAATGAAATAGAAAATTTCATTGGCATTTAGTTTATATGGATATCAATCTACTACTACTGGAGCTACTTTATAATACTTTTTCTTCTCGGTTTGATGATGATGATAAAAATTAATCTATATGTTTTTATAGTTATAGTTATAACTTTCTTTAATAATCATCTATAATCAATGATCAATAATAAAATATCAAGTTGTTTTTCTCTAGCCAAGCCATCTTTGCGCCTTGCAGTTGTAGTTTATTTATTGTTTAGCATATTTGGGGTTTATGCACGGCTTAGCGGCATGGAAGAGTTAAATCGGTTGGCGGGCCCACAGATAAAACCCATATGCCATCCAATATTTTGCACATACAAGCCAAGCTTAGCCAGCGACTTAGCCTATGAAACTTTGTGTACGATTAAAACACACAAAAGAAGAAACATATATGGCTAGAATAGGCTAAGACAGGATAGGGATAGGATAGGATAGGATAGGGTATCTATGGCTTGGTAGGGCACATTGTTTGATTGGGTATATTTGGGCCTTGGCTTAAGTAGCTGCTTGTTATTGAAATAGTTTGGATGAGCGCATTATATACTTAACACATTTCTGCAATTTGCGTTGTATGGCTGCTCGGGATTTGCTGAATTGGATTCAAAATGAATCCACTTACCTAAGCCACAGCCAGGACTCGGACTGATTGTCCGACTCAGCCGCAGCCTCAGTCTCTCTGCCTCTGCCTCTGCCTCTGCCTCAGCTTCAGCTTCAGAGTTCGTCTAAGTCGCTAAAGCAGTTTGCGGACTAAGACGGGGTTGCGGCTTGATTGTGTTGATTGTATTGGCTTGTCTCGGGGCTGGGCATTATTGGTCCATAGCTGCCGGGGATTTTGCTTAACTGTATCACAGAGACAGCGTCTTAGCAGCGCATTCGCATTGTGAGGTCGCACTGCAGTAGCACGCGTGCAAACAGTTCTTAACCAGTTTCGAGTTGAGTTCAGTTGAGTTGAGTTTGAGAATTGGCTTAAGTGCTCGACATGCAATTTACAAAGATAACAAGCAGAAGCAGCCGAAAAACGGATCTGCCTTACTTTATCTTATTACCCGGGTTAAGTGCAGGGATTACGATGTCGAAAGAGCAGCAGCAGCAGCAGCAGCAGCGGCGGCTCTGCATACAAAAGCCAGTCTCCGGGCTAGTCCAGATGCCCAAGCTGATTACCTTTAGGGTGTCTCCTATTCATCCAGCAGCGCAGCGTGCAACGAGCTGCGTGTGCCGCTTGTTACACTTTTTGTGCATTTAGTCTATGCCCCAGGATGAGGCAGACGGTGCAGTAACTCATCTCCTGCTTGGTAATCCAAGTCCAGTTTCATTAATGATTCAAGCCCATCGACAGAACTCGCTCTCTCTCTCTCTCTCTCTCTCTTTCTGTATATCTTTTATTTTTTTGTGTGGCATAAATATTTTATATATATTGTATATAGTTCAGCTAGTTGGGCGCTTTGTTTGCCTTGAGGTTTAACACAACGCGTTTTGGTTTTAGTCGCTTTGTTTCGCAAGGATTGAGCTCTCGAGGTGCAGTAGAGAGAAAAATCGTTAAGAGATTAGATAGCTAGATCGTTAGATAGCTCGCAGGCTAAAGAAGAGGGCGAGAGAGAGAGAGAGAGAGAGCGAGAGAGAGAGAGAGAGTGAGAGAGAGAAGGAAGTCTAGGTGTTGGCTTATAGAGGTTGATGTATAAATAAATGCACGGAATATAAATGGCAATAATTAGTTATTTAGATTGAAGATAGGATTGGAAAACGACTTAAGAACAGGAGCTGAAGAAATGGCTCAGATATTATATTTAAGAAACAATTTATATTTTGTTTTAAATATTTCGAAAGTAAATATCTATAAAAAGTAATTATAAACAAAAATTTTGTAAAATATTAAAATAATTAAATATTATATTGTTATTCTATAAAATAAATGAAAATCAGAACTAGCAAGTATCCGTTGAGCATTTCTCAAAGTTCACTTTCACATGCAAATGTTTAAAATGCAATTAAAATTACAAATCCTATCCCAAATATCTTTGATATGTTATGAATATGTAAATAAGAGGCCTTCGTCTTATTCAATTCCTTTCATGTGTAAGCTTCACTGTATATGCACTTTGTTCTTTGTTGCTTTTTACATAGAGAGCACCTTCCTTGGGGCATTGCGTGCGACATCTGATTGTTAACTGTTGCAGCTGTAAGAGCATCTGCATGCGTCTGACATCAGAGTTCATATGCCAAGTTGTCATGCACATATTATGTGTTGTCAACCCGACTGAACTCACTTCCGTTCTGGGCTCTGTCAGGGGAAGAGTTGCGCACCCAATCAAGTGGGACGAGCGGGTCCAGTCATCGGAATAAGACAGAAACCTCAAGTGCATTCATTATTCATACTCATTCATAATTTCTTTTAATTGTGCGCGTATTTTTCTTCATTCTTATTCTACTTTTTTTTTTTTGTTGTTGATCTAAAGTATTTTTTTACGCTAACAATTGGCCAGCAGCTGGTGCTACTATTCATTCATATAGTACATTTATTTATTGTGCTGAATTGGTTCCGTTCCGCGCGAGGTTCACAGTGTCACAGTCACAGAGTCAGAGTCCGAGCTGGAGTCCGAGATCGGGTCCGAGTGCGTCGTCTGATTCTCGCTGTATTGCCCCTGATGCTGCCCTCGATGTGTGGCGCGTAAATTAACTTAATTGAAATTCGGGTCAACAGAGAGGCCAAGATAATGAAAGAAAGACTAATTAGAGAGCAACTCTCGTCAATCGCCTAGACCATATAGCAATACCCTCCGCAACCCAATCGAACTACCCACATGCTGGTGCTTTGAGTGCCTCTCTCTATCTGTGTGTGTGTGTATGTCGTCTACAAATATTTTTCAAATATTTTCATCGCTGGGCAGCAACAATTTCATTCATTATTTGATTAGTATTTGTGCCATGGGTTAACAATTATTTTATTAATAAATATTTGAATGTGTGCTGTGCCCCCATCTGTGGCCACTCTGACCACCACACATTGCATTCAATTAAAAACACATTTTGTGGTCACTCGCTGTCACACACATACAGAGAGGGGAGTAGAGGGAGCTCTATATAGGTGACACGCCCGACCAAGACTTTCAAGGCTTCCTCTCGTAGTTTTGAGCTGCTCTCAGTTCTCAGCTGTCGATCGATAGTCACACTCACAATTTAAATACGTAACTCAACTACTTAGTGTCAGTTTGTGGGTCGCCAGCAGCGAGTCGAAGACATAAATCGTTGATTATAAATTGACATCTGACTACCGTATGCCAATATATCGTATATAGCCTTGAGCTGCACTCGTGTTATAGATTAAACGTGGCAAATGATAAATATCTTAAATACTATTTGCAATGGTTGAGAAACTTTTCTAGAGCACTGTAGATAGTATATGAAATGAATTCATCAATAATATTTATCAACTATTTTATCAGTATTTTTTTTTCATAAAACATATATTTGATAAATATTTATTTCTGTTATTTTCTGTACCTGACTATAATAATATTTATTTGATAAACATTTATTTTATATAATTATTTTAACATTTTCTATTGAATATTTTTTAAAAATTTATATTTGCTTCGTTTTTTTTATTATTATTATATTTTAAATATATTTTTAAAATTTTCATTTTAATTTTAAAATATTCGAACAATAAAAAGCGTTTTTTTTTAAATTTGCTTCTAATTTAAGTTTTAATTTTTGCTTTTAATTTTAAATAAACATTTTATAAATATAGTATTTATTTTTTTATATTTTGTTTTTAGCTAAGCAAAACTTTTTTCTTTTTAAATCAGTTTCCCAATTGGTTTACAAAAATATAAACAAATGTATATATATTTAATTATTTATTTTGATATAATTTATTTTATTTTTAATATTTTCTTTACATTTTTTATGAATTTTAATATTTTCTATATATTTCAAAAATGTTCTTTTCTTTAGTAACTTCCTGTTAATTGTTCGTTCACGCTGCTTGCCATCCTTTCAATTGCACTTGGTAACCCCCAACTTCCTTTGGCAGATCTTGCAGATAGAGAGCCCATGTCAGTTGACAGATTTCACACTGATACAGTGGGCGCTCAGCAGGGGCGACCATTGAATGCCAACACATTGGACAAATTAAGCTGGGCCAAAGGCGACCAGCGTGCTGGACCTCAATTAAATTGATTTGGATCAGCGGCTAGTGGAAACTAAGTGAGCGACCGATCGACCGACCGACCAGGCAACTGGCAAAAGGCAACAGACGTTAGCCGCCAGCATAATCAAGCAAAGCAATGTTTGCGCAAGTGAATACCCTGTACAAAGAGACTACAGTGGCTATGACGGAGTTAGCGGACAAAGGCAAGTATTTGTTAATCTAAATTATGGAGTATAAGCTTGGCACAGGTCAAGTAGTTGTTATTAATTTAAAAGATATTGCAGGGTAACTGCTAGTCGTGCATCTCAATATCTACTGCTTCTCGCTGCTGTCCGATTATGCAGCAATAAATCCGCAAATGAACCCGCAGCAGCGGCAGTCGCTTCTCAGTTTAAGTTGTGGATTCAGTACTGGGAATGGGAATGGGAATGGGCATTGGGTCTGGGTCTGGTTCTGGGCAGTGGGAAGTGGGCATCGTAATGGGAATCGTGTGCGTGGCCACTGACTTTTAAGCTGAGCTGCAGCCGCAGCACCCTTCTGCTCATTGCTGTTGCGCTTTATTTGTGCTCGTTGTTGCTGTTAATTGTTACGCAGTTCATTAACGCACACAAACAACAACAACAGCAACAAATCGTGTTTGCCCCTTTAAGTTGCCACCCTCGCGTGGCACACGCGACCACATGCCCTGCCCCGTGCCTCAGCCACTGTCCCCCCTCGTGTCTCTTGCCCATTTCCCATTTCAATTTCCCTGCGCCAGCAGCAACATCAGCTAACGATGACATCTAAGCGGTTGCCCTTCGACGCTAACGATGTTCGTCATGTTGTTGTTGTCGGTTGTTGTTGTTGTTGTTGGTGTTGGCGCTGCGTGAGTTTTGGCAGTGTTTCTTTTCGTTAAATGCGTGTAAATCAGTTTATAACACATTGTCAACAATTATCAAGTGTTGGGCTAAAAAACCAAACGAAGGGCTGCTCACAGAGCTGTAAGAGTAGCGGGCGGAGCAAGCACAGCCACCGAAGCTTGCGTTTAGAAAACACAGCAGATTTTTTTGAATTTTATTTTTGCTTTTTTATGTAGTGTATTTTGTAGTGATGTCGTTGATGTAGTTAATGTTTCTCTATTCGTGAAACAATGTTATGTTAGCTTCAGAGTAAATTCCATTAAATATTATTCACTCGTATTTATTCAACATTAACTTGATTCCATTAAAATCAAATAGACACATACAATTTAGGTATATGAAGATAAACTCTTTTACATAATATATTAATTACGTATTACTTATATGTTGATCTCCATGACTCAACTTTCTATTTGAATTTTTTAGCCAAAGCTGCACTTCCTTGCCCTCATTTCATAGCGTATTCAACAGTCGATCAGCTATGCATTGTTTGTTTTGCTTACACTCTAAGCTCAAATCAGGCTGCTGCTGCTGCTGCTGCTGTTGGTGTTAACCACCCGTCGTTAACCATACGCTGCTTCGTACACCCCCTTTAGCCCACACACGCTGGCCCCTTACCACCCTTGCACACTTGTAGCACACTCGTTTGGCTGTTTATTTGCAAAACGAAGCACACGATAACAACAACAATAACAGAGAAAGAGAGAGGCAAGGCGAGAGCGGGAGAAGGAGAGTGTTGGCAATGTCCAAAACTGTCCGTTACCCTGTGAAAGGAACCCGTTGAGCGGAAAAGCTGTGTGCAGTGCATGATTTTCACAAAATTTGGCCAATTTGTCAGAACACGGGACAGAGGCCCATAGCATCCCCTTACCCCAACCCCAAAACTGCGCGCTTAACAAAAAGCCAGGGTATATAGCTGCAAAGTAAGTGTAACAATTAAAGTGGACTGTGATGCGCCTTAAACAAAATCAGATGTCAGGCGGGGCCAAAACATAAGGGTTTTTAGCCTTAACCTTAGCCCACATAACCCTTGGCCTTTAGCCCTTTAACAGTGTTAACCCTTTGCTGGCTTTAATCGAGACAAATCCCGCGCACTGATGTTGGAAAATATTTGCATGGCTAAGCGACGGCGATTAGGCTGAAAAATAGTTCAATGTGCAGCGACGGCGTGGAAGTCCACGAATATCAGATTAATACGCGCTAAGCTAAGTCCAGCCAAATCCAAGCCCACAAGGACATGCTAAATCCTTTGCTTAACTCTTTCGGCACGGCACGGCACGGCTCTGCATGGCACAAGCGAAGCGAGTCCTGGGCGTGGCTAAGACCAATTTGCAACTCAAATTTTTGGCTACTGTTCAGGCAGCGCTCTGGCGGCTGCATGTAAACAGACAATGTAAACAACGGAAGCCGATGTCCTGTGAGCGCTGCTTAACCCGTTCAGCCCGACCAATTCTTTCGCCTGTCTGCCTGCCTGCCTGCATGACTGACCCATTACCTGGCCAGTAGATCCGCGCGTCCGTCTGTCCGCCCGCCGCTTAGGTAGCCGCCTCTGTTTGCATGCATCGCGTTGATCCGTTGAGCAAACAAGCTAATCCTGCGGTTAAACTGCCATTGAGTTTATCAAAATAAAGCGGGCATCGCCGCTACCCGGAAGGACATCGCGATCCGTGCGGGCGTTGTGGGCGCGGCAACTTTGACCAGCCTCATCGAACGTCGAACGTCGAACGGGCTGAGAGCAAAAGGGTTAACTAAAGGGCCAAGTGATGCTCAGGGATTTATTTGCCCCTTTGGGCAAATATCAAAGGTGCGCATCTCTGCGCTAACAAAACGAACAAAACTAAATGCCGTCTATAAATCTGGCTGATTAGTAAAGTACTCTCGCCTCCGTAAATACCCGCTGCCCGATTGCTGCTTCTCGAATGCTCGATGGATGGCCAATTCACATATGTATGCATATTGATTTATTCATGTTTGATTTGCGGCTCTCGACGGTAGCTGCTTTTTAAACAACTCTTTTATTGACTGTGACACTGTTTTTATCAATGAAGGTTTTTAGGGAACGATGCGGAAGGAAGCAGCTTACGCATGGGCTTAGAGTTTCTTCCGGTCTAGCGGTGGGTTTGATCTAAAGCAGATCTATGGTATATATGTATACAGGAGCAATTTAAGAACCTTAAAAAATATATAGGTTTTATATGAATGCAAATGAAGTTGTTTGTAGAGGGAATTTATTAGTTATACCCAGATTTCCTTTGATATGCTCTAAAGATGCATGTTATATAGTTATATGAGCTAAATTTTATTATAACTGAATATTGAAATTATAATGCAACCTATAATATTTCCATTACAATATTTTTGTTATATTGTAGAATTTCCATTACAATTACATCTAAAAAAAATATTTTATTTCATATATTATATTATAGAATATATTCTGAGCTTATATTGTAAATTTTAAGATTTAGTACTCTATACTCTTACTATAAATATAAGCTCCAATAAAAATCCAAGCTTTTCAGCTGCAATAAATAATACAACTGACAAAAAAATATATAAGTACACTCCGAAACCGATATACTCTCAATCAGTTCGGTCAAACCGTGTGCATAACAAAACTGTTATGCAAGTAACCAAAACAATAAACAACAATAAAACACTAATATGTACACACCCAATTGAAAAACGCGTACGCAGCTGAAGATCCATTGAAATATGTACATATATTGAAGCCAGCAATTAAAATGCCGTTGCGAGCGCCATTTTGTTTTGACCTGCGAGCCCCCATTAAGCTAACAACGGCACATACATATGTATATATATGGCGTAAGAGAGGGAGAGGGCCTATGTGTGGTGTGTGTGAGCGTGTGTGAGTCAAAAGCTTTGCGCGCATGTCTCCACTCTACACACAAGGCGAACGTCCAATAATTTTTAGCCATGCACATATACATACATGGCGTGGTATGGGCACTCTCACACGAACGCATACATACAAACAGCCGACCACATTCCGTTGTGGGATGCGCAAAAACAACAAGAGCAAGAGCAAGAGCAAGAGCCAGAGCCAGAGCTACAATCCACACAGTACAACAATTGGCCAACATGGCGTCTGACGTATTTATTTATGCAATTGTTGTTGTTATTGCTGTTGCTCCTGCTGCATTTTTTCTATGGCTTTTATTTAGTTGATTTTTGCGCAGGTAAAACATGTAATGCCTTCGTATACCTTTCGTGTCTTGGCTCCAATCAGAGCGCGTTGTCCTCCTTTTGTGTTACACACTCACACGGAACGCACAGCTGTGTACACGCCCCCAATAAGCGAAAACAATTATTATGATTACAAAATGATTGCGTTCTTCACTTTGTAGTTGTAAATTATTTGTTATTTGTGGCATGCCTCATGCGAATAGCAGCAGCTGCTGCCTTCTTAGAATTACATGATTGCAGCAAATTGCATTTAGTTGTTACTATTTTATGAAAGTTCGATTAAATCGATTTCAATTAAAGTTGTTTATTGAATTAAAACGTCAATTATTGTGATTTGTTTTACGAATATAAATTTAAAAAAAGTGTATATATACTTGTTTGTCTATAATTTGCAACAATTTAAATTTAGTTGGAAGTCTCCGTGTTTTTGCTTTCTTTACTGTTTTATAAACATGCTATAAATTATTCGCAATTTATTTAAGAATTCTTGCAAATTAAAGAGGGCAACAGTTCAAATGTAGAGAAAACAGAAACACAAAAACAACAATAAGCATCGTGTTAACGTTTATATGTGTGTGAAAGCGAAAAATACATTAAAAGGGACCTTCATAGCAATAACAACAGCAATAACAGCAGTTGGCGTAACTGTAACAAAAGCGACAGCTGCTGCAAAAAGAGCACAGCAAACGAAAACCTGGCGTATCAAAATGCAACCCACAACCCGGGCGTTGCGCTCCCCAACCCAAGCTAAACGATAAAAACCAAAAACAAAGGCCAGTCGGCGGTGTTCGTGTCATGTCAGCACAGCAATTAGCGCCGAATGGTACAAATCTCTACACACACACACATATACACTAGCATACAAACGGGCGCACACGAGTGCAAGCCAAACGAAGAGCAAGCGCAAGCGGGAGCGCTACTGATGTATACTGGGAGAACTATAGAGCGAGAGAGAAAGAGAGCGTGCACGGCACGAATACAATCCACAGATGCCATTGGCTGTTGCGGCAGTGGGTATAGCAGAAATAGCCGCCAGGCGCAGCAACTGGATTGAGATTTGGGAATTCTTGTTAGTCTACACAAAACGCCACAGCGCAGCAGACGTGTGAACGAAAAGAAGGTGCTGAACGGTAAACGAGAAACGGTAAACGGCCCACGGCGAATGGCAAATGTAATCCAATCGTAAACGAATACGCGCGTGGGAGGCATTCAAATAGTTATTATTGTTGTGATATTAATATAATAAAAGCTTAAGTCTTTAACTTAATAAAATGCAGGGTTAGCAACAAATTGAAAACAAATAAGCAAGTATATAAAAAACAGCAATAAATTATACAACAATCTGTAGTGCAAAATGGTGAAAATCGTTGACGAACTCAACGCACATCATCATCATCATCATCCACATAATCACGCGCAGCACACACATCATCCACAGCCACACGCGCATCCGCATCTCAATACCGTCGGCGCATTGAATCTGAATTTGAATCTGACGCCGGCAACGCTGCTCATGAAAATGGCTCGAACGCCGCATCTGAAGTCCAGTTTCTCCATAAATGCCATATTGCCGGAGACCGTAGAGCAGGATGAGCAACGCGAGGAGGAGGAGCAGCAGCGACATCAGACAGACCAAAAGTTTAACAATAACAACAACAATAATAATAATAATAACAACAACAATAGCTCCCCGCTGGGTTCAGAGCCAGAGAGCGATGTGGAGTCAGATCTGGATGTGACGTCCATGTCGCCAGCGCCGCCCGCTGATGTGGACGAACCCGATGACGAAGATGCGGACGCCGAAGGAGACGGAGATGGCGACGCAGAGGGTGAAGAGGATGTGGAATGTGATAACGATGGCGATTCAGAGACCAAATCAACAGATGGCAAACCCATCAAGGACAAAAAGGGCAACGAGAAGCCGCCGTACAGCTACAATGCGCTCATCATGATGGCCATCCGGCAGAGCCAGGAGAAGCGTCTGACATTGAATGGCATCTACGAGTACATCATGACCAATCATCCGTATTATCGGGATAACAAGCAGGGCTGGCAGAATTCCATCAGGCACAATCTCAGCCTGAACAAATGCTTTGTGAAGGTGCCGCGACATTACGACGATCCCGGCAAGGGCAACTACTGGATGCTGGATCCCTCAGCGGAGGATGTGTTCATTGGTGGCTCCACCGGCAAGCTGAGACGTCGCACCACCGCCGCCAGTCGCTCGCGCCTGGCCGCCTTCAAGCGTTCGCTGATCGGGCCCATGTTTCCCGGTCTGGCGGCGTATCCGCAGTTCGGACAGTTCCTCACCTATCCACAGGCGGCGCCCAGTCTGCTGGCCAGCATGTATCAGCGCTACAATCCCTTTGCTCCAAAGAGTCCAGCCGCAGCGGCGGGTCTGCTGCCGCCCGGCCTGGTGGGCCATCCGGGCGGAGCGGCGCCACCGCAACCGCCACCGCCGCCCTTTGTCAGTCCCGCCAGCAGCCAGGAGCTGTACCAACGATTGCAGTACCAGCAGCTGCTGCATCAGCATGCCGCCGCCGCCGCTCTGGCGGCACATCAAAGGCAACTCAGCGCAGCGCTGCCCACTGCGCCGGCGCCACAGCCACATATGACACATCTGGGCCAGCCACCTTCATCGCCCAGTCTGCTGCAGCAGCAGCAGCATCAGCTTCTGCAACAGGCGAACGGCGATGCCAACTCCCGTTCCCCTGGACCGGGACCGGGACCAGCTCAACAGCAGCAGCAGCAGCAGCAGCAGCAGCCACTGCTCAAGCCTGTCACAGTTGTCACACGCAACAGCTGAAGCAGCTGCTGGGCTGGCGTGTAGTGTATAAGTATTCGTTGTAAATAAAAATAACAAAAATTAGCCGCGACTGAGGTGCTAGACGCTTGTAAATAGAAAGAGAGATAGAGAGAAGGAATGAATGAGCGAGAGAGAAGTGTAAGAAAATTGAAAAAACTTCGGCTAGTCGAAGCTTAAATACCTTTGCAGAGTATAAATAGGTTTATCGAAAGGGAATCAGATTAAATAAATATCATAATTTCATAAACCCTTTAAAATAATTTAGAAACTTTTAAATTAGTTTCCTTTTAATTAAAATTAACTTTTCAAAATCTGAAACCAAATTTTTAACTTAATATTGAAATATTTTTAATAATATAAAAAATCTCTCACAAAAAATATAAATTTAAAAAAATATAAATGTATTTAGTTTCCAAATTCAGCTTTCATAAAAAATTCTTCATATTTACTTTACAATAATTTTGCATGAATTTTCCATATGACAAAGTAAAATATAAAAGTTCTGAAATCTCTTTTCAAGCCTTTGAAATCTAATGAATAATAGAAACAGCTAAAGGCTTGACCAATTTAGTTTTGACTCTAATATTGTTTAAACATATTTTATTTAAAAATATTTAAATATTTTCGAACTGCATTTTTCATTACTAAAAAGTCTCTGAAATATATTGCTTCAAAATATTTTATTTAAAAAAAAATATATATATATAAATATTTGCTAACTAAAGTTTTCATTGCTGAAAAGTCTTTAAAAATATTGGTGCAATTTATCAAATTTATCGATATAAAAATTTTGATATTTCACAGGAAAGAACTTTTCTTAATAATGAAACTTTATTCCAACTTTCCAAAATTTCAAATTTTAAGCTTTCCAAAACTCTCGCAAGGGTATTTCAACGATATAAAAAGAACATTAAGTTCTATTTGTTTCGATAGCGATAGCGATAACGATAACGATACTTAAGCGCAGCAGGCATTTGAATTTAAGCACTAATTAATTTATATTATGATTACAATTATTATTAATATGATTATTATTACAATTATTATTATTGTGTACTTTAGAAGGCAGACATTAAATAAAATTGAAATTCTATTGAAATAAAAGAAACGCAAAGAAATTGCAAAAGATAAATGAAATTCGAAAATTGTTTTCATTTCGATTCGACTGTACCAAATGGCGATCTAAATTGAACTGCAGCGCGTTAAATTAATCTGTTGTCGCGACAAAAGATGCTGATGGCCAACAGGAAGTCCTTAATAAGTCGCGCGCGCACACACACACACACACACACACACATACAGAGAGAGAGAGGCAAATCGCGCCGCTAACAGGCACTGCTAAGTGTCAAATCAAATAAAATTTTAGCGCATGTCCCACACACGCCAACAAAATGAGGGGCGAGGAGGTGAGAAGAGGGAAGGGGACAGGAGAGAGAGGGAGAGAGAGAGTGCGGCGTGTGGAGCGTGCGGAACTCGGCAGCTGATGAAATTGTTTTTACCGACTTGCTAGTCATTATGTTGTTCTCGCTGTTGTTGTTGCGGTTGCACGTCCAATATGTTGTCGGCTCTGTGTGTGTGTGTGTGTGTGTGTGTGGATGGGAATTGGATTTCGTTAGCGCAGAGAAATGCGGGCCGCACCGCAGACTACGCTCGAGCATAGGCGTTGGCGTTGATCTCTGAAGATGCAGCCAGATGGAATGAAGTGCGTTCAAGATATTTGATAGCGCTCAACTAGTTCAAACCGAGTTAAATATGGGAAATACCAAACAACATACTCTAAAAGAGAGTTTGATAGAGATATGTACAGATATACGCATGTATATCATACATAACATATTCTATAACTATAGATATATAAATACATATATGAATATAAATGTCTCTTTCTATGTGTTTATCATATATATATAGAGTCATCCATAATTTAAATTCTGCTGGAAGATTTCTTCTATATATTTATACTGTGTATTGTAATATATTATATAATTATGATATTAAACATTGATTGAATAATTAAATATTTTATTTATTCACTTTTGAAAATTTTTTCTTTAAAAAATTAAAAAAAGTCATTATAATTAAGAAATCTATTTCATTATATTTAATTATTTTACAAAATATCATAGATGTATGTACATACTTTATCTACTATATCATCAGTAGAATCTTCTCTCATCTACTTCTCTCTCTCCCACTCTTTCCAGTAGAATGCATGCAAATGTCACATTTAAATCGAGCGCCTTCAACTTTAGAAAGGTGTTGCAAGCACAAGTGCCAGCAAGTCAAACGGCTTTCCAATTGCCAAGTGTTTGACTCGCAACAGAGCTACTCCCTGGCTAGGTCTAGCTTCGTTCTGCCCAGCAGATCTGCTACTTCTTCTTCCCTTACTGTTGTATCTACTGGTTTGCTTCTTCTTCGCATGTTGTTCTCATCTGTCTCATCTCTCAATCTCAGGCACTTGCCCAAATGCATGATTCACTCGCGCTGCGCTGCGCTCTGTGTTACAGGTTAATAAACTGCAGAGCCTCAAGATTCAATCTGTGAGCTGCAGCTTTCTTTGAGGGCGCGGATGCTGCTGGCAACGGGGCGTATGTGGAATATCGCATCCATCTAGTTGACAATTGTCGCCTGACATTTCACAGTTGCACATTTCAATTTAACAAAATCTTAGACAACAATTGTCGACAATGCGACGCCAGTTGCCAGCTTAAGCATTCTTTGCATACCCTATAGTTGATGTAAGTTGAGGTATATTGGTTAGAGTTGTGAGATATGTGGGAGATAAGTATATAACTTACTTTTCAAATCTAAGGAAAATCTAAAGGTGCTCTCGACTTCCTTTTGATTGTCTATTCATTCTATAGAGATATTAATTCAATAATTTAATCAATATAATTGTGTGTCTTAAAGTGATCTATAAAAACTCGAAGATCATATTGTAGCTACGAAACTTGATGTATATGATTTAATAAAGATTTTATCAAAGAATTAAAATTCTTTATATATACATATCTTCTCTTATTACTAGAAAAAAGTTGCCAATCCCAAAGACTATTTAAGTTAGACTTACGAAATTGGGTCTTATATATTTACATATTTAAATATGCAGATAATCGAATGAATATATTTCAATCAATCCAAATGAGTTAAATTACAAGGTATTTACAAGTCTTGCATGCAACAATTTAGCTGCAATTTATTTACAGTTTCTCAGCTTAAGACTCGAAATCAGAATGAGATTATCCAATTCAGTTAGTTAAGGCCCGCGTTTACATAGAAATATCTCTGTCTATATACTATACATACATATATCTAATATATGTTCATCTACGATGCGTCTTATCTTGTTGCTGCATCATCTGTGTCTGTTGCTACATTTCTCAATTGAGTTTCGCAGCATCTGTTTTGCCTGCTACTCAATTCCATTCAAGTTGCCAATTATGGAACCATTATTCAATCAAAGTAAATTTATTTGTTTGTCTCATTTCCACGTAAAAACTGACGAGGCTCCGGTCGAGGCCCCACTGCCCCTCCCCCTGCCCAGCCCATCCCATCCCATCTAGCCGAAACATTTCTTTCAATTTATTCGCCTTGCGCGACGGATTATGGTCTGTATAAACATTTCGAGTGAATTATCCTTATATATGATGTCACTTCTAGTTGCCTCAATTGCCAGTTAAGCTGAATGCGTTCACATCGCTGACGAAGATCCACATGTAAGTTCAAGAAACTTTTCTCTCTCCCTCTCTCTCTCTCTCGCTCTCTCTCCCTCTCTCTCTATCACTCGTTCGATGTGTGCTCAGATCTACATAGTTTTGCAGTTGGCGCCAGTTTTTCTGGTTCTCTTGCTGTTATGATTTATAATCAGCTGCCGGCGCTGTAATGAAGATCCATCGTCTGGAAATGGTGTGGAAATTAACTGATTAACTTGCTTTGACTTATGTGGGTTATTCGAACATCAATTTCGTCTTTGCTCGAGCATAATTATCTACCGAACTATGTTATGTGTTAAAGCTTTCATTAATTTCTCGTATTATGTTGTACCTTGTTGTATCAATAAAATGGAATTTTTTGATTGATGATCCAGTGGCGCTGACAGCTTGTTAACATTATATTAGAATATGAATTGGAATCGCTTCAGTTGGGCTCTCTCGAATGCAAAATACTTGTTTCTGATAAGCAAATCAGCTAAATTGATTTAAATGTCAATATTTTCATTTTCCCACGGCCATTTATTTGCTGAGCCATCTATAAAGGTAGACGAGAGTAACCCCTCAGGGGGGCACTAACTATACAACTGTATAGTTTTTTTTTCGTGTTGTGATCGATTGGAGCACATAGAAAGCGAACGTTTTTCAATAAAATATTTATTTCATATTGCAATTTATAGTTTTACTAACTGACAGGCAACCATGTAGACAGAGAGACGTATAATCGAAATTGATTTGAATGAAATTCTAAAGATGGAATGAAATATTAAATAATATTTCCATTTGTTGAATATACGGATTAAATACCAAGCTAAGTTAGCAAATAATAAATAATAAAGCTTTGCTTCATTTTTGTTTTATCTTAATTCTTAATTAATTGTATATAAACATTTATTTAATTTATTAACATTTTAAACATTTTTTTCATGTAATTTTAGTTATAATTTAACTAATTAATTAACTAAATCTATTTTTATTTATTATTAATTATAGTATTTTTTCTTGTAATTATTATTTTGCTTTTTTAATTTTTGATAGCTTTAGTTTTATTTTAATATAAATATAAATTTGTATTAAATTAATTTTTATTTTAAATATTAAATATTTAAATATATAAATATATATATTATATATTTTCCTTATATTTTAATTTTTTTTTACTATTTATAGTTTTTCTAAGAAAGAAAACAAAATAAAAAATGAATAGAAACTAAGAAATTTTGTATTTCAAAGGGAATCTTATATACCTTAAAACTGAGTCTCATTAGAATAAAGAAATAATAATAATAATAAAAAACGATTAAAAATAAAAATATAAAAATAGACAATACGAAAATGTATAAATATCTTCAGAAATAGGTCTATTTGGTATAGAATGTCTTGGTAAAAATTCAAACTCATGCCTCAAGGCTCTCATGAGCTTGCAGTTTGTGTGTAAATAGATTTTATCTACAGCTCAGCTACTGCAATTAGACACAAAATTGAAAGACAAAAAAAAAAAAAAAAATACAAAAAACAAGCCAAACTTGATATGGAATGTTTTTGCTGAAAAAGCTGCACGCTTAACAACCAAGTCACGCCCTCTGCAACTGCCACACCCACAGCAAATTGTTCGTCATCATCATCGCCGTCGTCGTCGTCGTCGTCGTTGTGTTGGGGTTTGAGCCTTCGGTTTAAGAGACTCGTCATGGAACCACATGAAAAGGCAGCGCCCGTTGCTGTCATGAATTACAATGTTGAAAATCGCTCATTAAGAGCGAAATTTTTGTAAACTGAACGCGATAAAGATCGGTGGACGGACGGTCGGCACCCACCTGCCTCTTCGGCTCCTTCTGCCCCCACTTCGATGTAGTCAAAATGGCGTCCCGCTCCCTGTTTGGCCCGCAGACCAATAGCCAAAGCGCAAGCGGAACAATGGAGTCGCAAGAGCGTGTGGAAATAATTTGGTTACAATTAAGTAACAAAAGAATTTGTTTGGCAACTCTTGTGCGCATTTTGGCCAACAAATGTGTTGGCATAAGGCAGGCGGGGCGGACAGGTGGCAGCTGCTAACAGCAGCGGCGGCATTACAAAGCCTTTGCCCTTCTCCCCCACCCACTCCCCTATCATATCCCGTATCCCGTGACCATTGTCCAATGCCCATTGTCCAGCTGCTGCGCTCCAGATTAAGTTCGCGGCGTTTATAATTAAGCAGCGGTCAGCGGCTAAAAAATGACTGAAAAACTGTCTGTTTACCATAACAATAAGGGCGCGGCAGGGAAAACACCTTTTCAGTGCAGCTAGCTGCCCCCGCTGACTCTGCCCTAGCCCCTCCATCCACCTGCGGATCAGGTGTTAATGTCTGTGTTTATGGCCTAAGTGAATAGCCAGACAGACGGGCCCGAAAAGCGTTGCCGACTTATATGAGGTGCGCAATTATCATCATTAGTCGACGTTCACGTTCATGTCGACGTCGACGTCTACATCTACATCTACCTAAGCGTATGCCCAAGTCTTAAGCCCCTGCCCCGCATCCCCCTCTCTATCCACGTCCCTGTTTCATTGTTCGCTTTAGTTGCGGCTTGTTGTGTATCGATGTGCATGCTATAATTTGAAAAAATGATTTCTTCATGCCCAGTCACAGTCACAGTCACAGTCACCGTCACCGTCACAGCGACGCACACGTCACACTCCACTCATAATACATAATCCTCATTATCGCCATGCTGCTCATCATCATCATCATCATCATCAATGCTCGACTCGCCTCGGCTCTGTCTCATCCAATTATTACAGTTTAGCCCTGCCACACAAGTCAAACAAAAGATAACCCCCCACAAGCTCCCCACTTGAGGCTCCCGCTGCTCCTGCCGGCCGTTGTCTTCGTATCGTTTATTATTCTTCATTTAATGTTGGAGCTGCTTTTAATTATATTATGTAGATCCATGTTTGTGAAATGCAATTACTTAATGCGAGATTTGTCATGCACACAGACAAATATATTTAATGATATAAAAAATAATGTGATATTCTTTATATAATGATCAGGCTAGCTTTTCGTATATTTAAATAATTTTATTCTTTTAACTTGAGGGCATAGAAAATATGAAAATTTCCACAAAAGAAAACGGAATCTTTAAAATAAAAAAAAAAAATAAAAAAATTATATAAGTGAAGATGCTTTATGAAAACCTACAAAATCAGATATATAAAATACGGTAGGGTATTTTAATACCATAAAAGTATTTTTTGGATTAAATAATATTCGGAATATTGAGAATTCTTCTCATCTCATTCTAACACTCCGCTACTAAAATTCTGCTCAAAATGAAATGATTCCTTTTAAAAACCCAAAATCGATTGTAATAAATACTTTTCAAAATTAAAATTACAAATATAATTGGGAATCTGTTACGTGTAATTAACATAAATTTAGTTTGCTTTCTTAAGCACGTGTTAAATAACAGAAAATATTATATTAAATAACTTTTAAATACGAAAGATTTGTATCTTTTGGCCTGATTTCTAGAATATAAATCCTTTTGTTAGAAATTTCGATCCTTTGTTTCCGCACAAAGTGCTATATCACTTAACGTATATATTTCAATGAATAGCTTATGGAGCAGCAGCCTTTACCACAAAAAGAAACCCATTAAAGGATAAATCACTCCTCGCTGCCCGCAACTGGCCAACAGATTAGGCCAATACCGGAAAAAAAAAAAATGGCAACAAACAAGAAAATTGCAAAAATTTCCAACAATCTTTTCTT
This sequence comes from Drosophila koepferae, assembly GCA_030914345.1. Taxonomy (NCBI): domain Eukaryota; kingdom Metazoa; phylum Arthropoda; class Insecta; order Diptera; family Drosophilidae; genus Drosophila; species Drosophila koepferae. The sequence continues at coordinate 4,185,628 of JAUESR010000207.1, forward strand.
TCACTTTTGGCATTGCCCAATATTATCTAAACATGGCAAGCAACAAAAGGTCAAAGGATCTGCAACTGGATATTGCTGAAAGCGGCTTAAGATTGTCTTACAGCGGCAGCTGTAGCCAAAGTCCATTGCGAGTAATACGAGCAATAATATTTTCGTAGTTCAAATTGGCTTAAGATTGTAATTTTCTTGTTTCTCATTCGCATTCTCATCTTCGTGTGGGGTTGAGTTGCAGTCTGGGAAATGTTTTGGTGGCTTGCAGCACTTGCAGCTGTTTGGTGGCAACAGATTGTAATTTCCTGGGAAAGCTTTTCAAATTGCAAGCCAAAACACTTGAGCACTTAAAAAGGCGCATGAATATGAGCCAGGGCCAGAGCCAGGGCCAGTGAGGCCAGGTCTTGCCTTCCTTGCAGGACATCCCTTCCACTTCCTGGCTGTGCCCCGACTCTTGCGGCTTGATGTGTGCGGCAAACAAACTGATTGTTTCAATACGCTGCACGGACGTTTTGTATTGTTGGGAAACAGTCGAAATGGACTCATTGATTCCAATTGACTGATTTCCATTGCAGTTAAGTGTCCGACGCTGCCAAATGCCGCGCGTCCGTCCGTCGAGCCTCGAACGTCGCTGCCTTGTTGACTTTTCTTCGTTTCGTTTGGTTTGGTTTTTTTTTCTTTTTTTTTTTTTTTCTGACTGGGCGGCGCTGGCAGCTGAGCCAACGTTCAATCGAGTGTTCTACAATACACTTACACAGGGTATTTGAATTCATTTAGGGGAAAGGTAACGTTACCTTATAGAGATATGTGAAGTAGGTAAATTTTGGAGACTGAGTTTTGGTAGAGATGAAATGAAAGAGATTTGAACTGAATTTGATTTATGGAACTTATAAAAAACAAGATTTATTTTCGATGAAATATCAGAAATATAATAGATAACTTTATATAAAAGCTATTAAACAAAATGTCATAAAAGTTGCGAACTCTCTGATTCGAGAATAGAACTCTCTGAGATCTAGAATAGAAAACTATGAAATTAAAACTTGTATCAACTTAAAATCTAGATCACTATATAGTGTATATTGTTATTCGTCAATTCTTAGCTCTAGTTACTTTTTTTTCAGCAGCAACTTGGGGGTGACTGCTGACTGCAGGCTGTCGTTTGGGTTGAAGTTTTCGAGTGGCCCGCTAGCTGGCTGGCGAATGTGCCACACAAGTGGCTCACATCAGCGGGGGCAAGAATCGTGGTCGGCTTCCCAAGAAATCGCTGGGCAGAAATACGGCAGTTAGCCCAAGTCCAAGTGCAGTCAAAGTTCAAAGTTGCTGACGTACCGCTTCCGTTCAATTGACAATTGAACTTCTGGAAGCTGATGGAGCTGATGCTCAAAATGTAGCTGAAGCTGGCCCCAAGTCGTGTACTTAATTTCCCGTTTAAAACGCCATTCATTCAATTAAGCCAATGAATTTGAGGCACGACTCAAGAGAGACAGAGAGAGACAGATAGAGAGAGAGAGAGATGGGGCGAAAGAGGAGGATGCTCGACAGATCTTCAAGTTGTCGTGTTCTCCACTTTTACTAATCAGACGCGGGTCAAAATATTTACCACTTGACCCTATTGATTTAATTAAATAGTTGCAAGACATTCAACCATTTGTTGTCGCACAAACCCGAAACTCAATGGAATATGCTAAGAGAGACACACGAAAAAAAAAAAAATTGTCGCTACTTCGCGCTGTTCACGATCTTTGGCAAGATCTTCGTCATCGGCTGTCAACACAGATTTCGCTTTGCTGCCCAACTAAAGACGTGTTAATTAACGAGAGTTAACTAATTGTTGTTAGCAAAATATTTTCGTAATTTGATACTAAATTAATGCTACGCTCAACTGGCTCGTTCTGCGCTTTTGTGTCGTACCAGTCCCACCACACGCACAGTGGGCCCAGATTACCTCAAAATATAAGCCGATTTCAATTAAGTAAAACAAAGGATGACTAATTAGTGCTTGCCAAGAACTTATGCTAATTATAAGCCAAGCTTTTCTTATTGAAAATTATTTAAAAGAAATTTCGCAAGGCATATTTTTTTGGATATTTGCTATATCTATAGATTTTTGTAATAATATTTATATTTATCTTAGAATTAAATTTTGTTTATATTTTTCTATTTTTAATAGGACACTTTTCATTTGTTTTCATTTTTTTGTTAGAGATCAGATAGGCTTTTCGGTCATTGCCCAAATAACTGAAGCTCTCTATGCGATTCTCATTATGGGCTTAACTGAAATTTCATATATTTTTTTCCTTTTTTAAATATTAAAAAAAATATTTATAATCATTAAAATATTATATTTAATTATATAAAAATTTAAATAAATTGTAATAATAATAATATTACTTACATGTGTGTACATGCATTTATAAATATCAATGTCCACGCCCCACTGTGCCTCCAAAGAGCCGCCTCCAATGCCGCCAACAGGCAACGTGGTTGTCAATTTTGTTGTTGTTATTGTTGTTGCTGCTGCTGTTGCTGTTGGCGCTCCTCATGTCTTGGAACTGGGGAATTCGATACCTGAGTGCTGGCCAATGGCCACAGAAATGTTTGTGTTCGCAATTCGCGCGCGCCTACCTCGCATGGCCTCAACCACACTGCCTGTCGCTTGGGGAAAGCGGGCTCCACGAGCTTGCAAAAAGTGAGGTGTAGAGGAATGGGCAGGACAGGAATCGGTTGGGCAACGCCTTAAATGTTTTATTGTTTTTAGCGGTTCGTACAACGACGAGCGCCGCCTGCAGCAGGCATTGATCTCGAGCGGAGATCTGTTCAGGACATGGGTTTGGGACATGAGTTCCATAAATCAAATACATTAAATGTTTAAATATTCATGAGCAACGTGTGAACAACAACGGGCGAGAGGACGACTGGCAAGGAAACGGCATAATGTATTAATTTCATTTATTGCCATATTTATTCACATGAAAAGCTGATTGCCGAGAGAGAGAGGGAGAGGGGAGAGAGGAGAGGTACAGGGGCAGGGACTGAGGATGCAGCGCGCGCAATTTAACGGCATGGCTGGCAAAACGGGAGCAGACATTGCGACATATAAATGACAAGGACACACCCATATTTAGCACATTTAAACATTTACGCACAATGGCAACTGTGGCTAGGATATACGGTGGTGCTCGGCCCGGTGGTAATGGTAATGGTGATGGTGATGGTGGTGGTGGTGGTGGTTCATCCTGTGGCACCCTAAAATTTCGACAATCACAGCGCGGGTTAAATGAAATGGAGAATGCCATTCCTAATTATATGTTCCTGCCTGCCCAACTCCCTATCTCACTCGCTCTCCCACTCACACTCGATCTCTATCTCTTTCTGGCTTGGACTTAGGTCCTGCACCCTTTTGTTGTAGCTCGGGCTGTCGTCGCAGCCATTGTTGCCAGCAGCCGCAGGATGAAGGAAATTTCTGTTTCAGTTGCTGCCTCGTTTGTTGCATTCGCGCATCCTGCTGCCGCCGTCGAAGGATTCGTTTTGTCCGCCAGCCGCTTTTATTTATTTGTGTTTATAATACAACAAAATCAGCTACGCTTGCACCCTGCCATTGCCCCTTACCAATCCCCGTCATGGCCGCTCTCTGCCTCAACATTAAACTGGTTGCCACAGACTCGGCTTCTGCCTCTGTCACACTCGCTGCCTGCACCCCAGCCCAACCCAGCCCTGTCCAGGCCAGCCCAACATCCCAACATTCAGCTTTCAGTTTCGTCTCGCTTGTTCGACTGTTGTTGGTTATGACTGCAATCGTCGACGTGATGTTTACATTTATGGATTATTGTTTCCGTATGTCCTGGGTCCTTGTTTTACGCCGTCGCACCATCGCCTGCCGCCTCATAAGTTCCGCACAATCATGCTCATCAGCGTTTTTTTTTCTCTCTATATTTTTTGTGATTTGCGTGCCATGCTTCACTTGAGACCACAGCTGCACAGTGGGCCGCAATAGAGAAAATATCTGGGAATGTTGAAATTTTCGAAATGTATTTAAATAAAATCTTCAACTTCAGGTAGCATATTATTCTTTTGTAATTCCTGAAATGTATTCTGATTATTTATTATTTATATTTATTTATGGTTTATTTATTTATTTATTTGTTATTTTTTATTTTTTGTTTAAAATTAGTTTTAAAGGTTTTTACTACCTTTAATGACAGTGAAATCTAGTTCTATATATGATGGTAAATTAAGTTAATTATTGTCCTATAACTGTCTAAAACTCTCAAATTCAGCTATCAAACCTTTCTCAGTACATAAATGTTAATTTAAGACTATACTATACTTATTTTATAAACCTATAAGTCCTATTCATATATTCATATCTAAATACAAAGACTTGTGGAACGTATCCATTACATTCCACACATTTTTGCACCACTGTGCGTTCTGCAATTGCCAACATCAATGCTGACGACTTCTTCTTGAGCTGCTCTACCTTTTGGCTTTGCGTTTTCCACTTGAATTGCATTTGATTTGCTTGCGACGTCTGCTTCTAAAGTTTTCTTTCATATTCCACTTTTGTTTCATTTGTTGGGGTCGCGCATTCAGATTCAAATAAATAAAATAATATTTGGAATTTCGCACCCTAAATACCGAGGCGAGTGAGGCCTGTTACCCCTACCCCTACCCCTACCCCTACCCCTACCCCTACCCCTACCCCTACCCCTACCCCTACCCCTACCCCTACCCCTACCCCTACCCCTACCACTCTCTTTCGCTTAGCCTCTGTCGCGTTAAGCACTGGCAACGGCTTTACCCCGGCATTAGTTCGGCTTTATAACAGTTAAAGAGACGTTGACGTTGAGGTAGTTGTTAATATTTCTTTATTTTCGTATTTTTTTTTTTTATGATTGTTGTTGCTGTTGTGATTCGCTACGACATTACACACATACATACAGCTATTTGTATGTGTGTGGATTTCTATACGACATTCAGAGAGCGCTGAGCTGAGGTCTTAATCTAACCAAAAGTGTAAACCAGCCAACCAACCCCGAGGGGGTTTCTGCTTTCGAGGCATATGCAGTGGTCCCCGAGCAGCGCATATGCTATGTTACGCTAAACCTTCTATTCCCGTCTCTCTTTTGTCTTTCTCTCTGTCTCTCTATTCATCGTATTACAGGGATTTATATTACGCTCTATTGACTTTTGCCTAGCTGCTGCCAAGTGGCCTTTGGCTAACGAGTGGGCTTAGTCGGGTATTTGGGATTGGGATTGGGATTGCGATTCGAGTTTGCTATTGGCATTACCTTGCATTTGTGTTTCTCTCTCTCTCTCTCATCCCTCTCTCTTTCTATCCACTTTTGGGGTGTTTGCCATAAATGCAGATTAAGACATTAATTTAATTGCCTGACATTGCGAGGTGCGAATTTTGTTTTGCAAAAGTTTGCAATAAATGTTGCTTAGTGTTGTTGTTGTTGTTGTTGTTGTCTTGTTGTTTGCGCATTTGATTAGCAGCTCCTGTCACACTGTCAGCCCGGAAAATAGCTGTTGATTTATGTACTGTTAGTAAATGTTGATTTTTCCCATGGCCATCAAGCTGAACTACATTAGCTCATCGCGATTAACAACTCGTTTTTATACTCTCTTTTAAAATCGGGGAGTTTTGAAGAGCTTTATGATGTGGAGAGAGAATCGTGATGAAGTGTTTAAAGAGAGAAATTCAATAAATATTTAAATATATATTTCTCTCTCTCTCTCTTTCTAACTTGTTTCCTTATTGATATATCATATATATATATATATATATACGATGCTCATTTTGTTTATAATTCCACTCTAAATGATTCAAGAATTATGTAAATGCAAACTTTTAAATATTTTCTGGAAATTGCTTTAATTTTAATGATTGAGCTCACCTTACGATCGTTATCTTATCGATCATTAAGGGATACGCATAATCAATTAATCCGCTTGACGCTTGATATCGCAAAAAGCGTTGACTCATGCGGCTTTTACGAGCTCTTGAATTGCTTTCTATGGTATCTGTCTTCTCTCTCTCTCTCTTTCTCCCTTTATCTCTCTTACTCCATCTATCTCTTTCTTTTTTATCTTCTCTCTCTCTTTCTTTCTTTATATATCTTCAAAGAGCTTGCGATATGATTTTAAAGAAAAAGTCTTGAAAGAGTTCCATTCTTTCCCTCTCTCTCTCTCTCTCTTTCTATTTCTCCCTCGGCTTAGAGTTTTGCCATATATAAACATATCTTACAGGACTTATTACATTTCTAATCTGAAGTATCTGCAATCAACCCTGTCTGCCTTGCATCACAAAAAACAATCTCGAATGATCTGGTTATAGCGAAGCTAAGACTAGCTCAAAAGGAATTTATATTTAACTTGCAGCTATTTATAGCTAACACCTAATTCACAGCAAAAATCTCCACATATTTCGCTCTATCTAAACTGCACTTGAATCAATCTATTTTTAAATCAAGCTTTAAATATCTCATCTAACAGCTGAACTGCTACCGATTCTCTAGCTGCTTTTCACGTGTGTGTGTGTGTGTGTGTGTGTGTGTGAGTGTGTTAAGAGTCAACAAATTGAGACATTTGCTTGGCACTTGGCTTAAATGCCAAAACGGCTCATACCTGTTCGCAATATCTCAGCGGCCGGCACTCGGGGATCAGTTAAGTGCCTGGCAACGAAAATATTATCAATAATAATTTTCACATTTTCAACTGCAAATTTCACACAGCAACGTTTCAGCTCAGAGCCGTATGGCTGCCTGTCTACAGTTGGCTAAGCAGCCGGATTGGCCAACTGGCCAACTGTTGTCCAAGTTGGTTCGCAACTGCAACTGCTTCTCGTAAATCGCGCTGTGAAGCCAACACAAGCAACAACAACAACAACAACAGCAATAGCAATAGCAACAACAAGATCTGAGCCACAACTGGCAAATGCTTTGGCTGGCTGGGCAAAAAATGTTAATTAACTTTTCAATCCTTAAATAATGAATGATCAACGCATCCGCGGCGACACGCTGAGTTCCTTTTTATCACTGAGCCTCAGCGAGTGTCTCCGTTCGAGCCTGACCGAGCCAACTAAATGAGCTGCCGCCAACAAGGATGAAACTAGTATAGAACAACGATATTTGTATGCTCTATATATATATTTTGTGCATTATTAATATTTATATGATTTATACATATATATTTATTATAAACAAATATTTAATCGTATATGCTTTGTCCTTTCTATTTTTATTGAAGTTTATAAATAATATTTACTCTGCAAACTTTATCTTTATTTAAACTTTATTTGAGATATAACTTTATGGATCGTTGGCTGATATATTTGATTATCACTAGTTACCTCAATTTTCTCTCTCTTTTTTTCTTCACTCTCTTTCTATCTCACACAGTTGTTCTATTATATAAGAGATATAGCAGATTTTGAATAGCATAGACAGCATATTAATTACTCTATTAAAAATACCTGTAGATTATAGAATGAGAGCCATAAAATTAATACATTTGCCTATCGTTAAATATTCAGTATATTCATTTAGCATGTTTCTATACGCTTAAAATGTGCATAAATAACTATTTAAGAGACTTTTATATACATACATATATTATATCTATGCTCTATTAAGATAAGGTAAAGATAAAGATAAAGTCGATTACTATGTAAATGACTTGCGCGAAACACACATTATTTCCAACACTCAGAAGCAATAACTGAAGCTAACAATAATAGAAAAATCTTAAAAACTAATACATAAAAACGCTTTTATTTAATTTAATATAAATAATTTTTTTTTAACAAAAGTCATATTCAAACCAAATTTTATATAATAAAAAATTAATTAAAAATGTAAATACATATTTGCTTTGCAATTTCTAAAAAAAAATAAATAAAATAAATAAAAAATAATAATAATTTTAGAGTATTTCAAATATAATGAGATAAGAATATATAAATTATATACATAAATATATGCATATATATTTTTACACAAGTATACATATATTTTCTTATATTTGTTCTTATATTTGATGGCAAAATTATAAGAGCTCTGCTAAGAGTATTAGCAAAAGTGTGTGAGTGTTTGTTGTTGCTCTGGTGATCTGCTGATATTGCCTTATATATAATTTATATGCAATACGATAAATTTATGCGTTGTGCGCGCGCATGCGCCTGCAACAGCGACTACCGTCGAAGCTGGATGGGCACAGAGAAGCAGCAGTAAGAAGAGCAGAAGGAAGAGCAGAAGGAGTTTTGAATTTGGAGTTCAAGCTGGAGTAGCTGCTGCTGCTGTTGCTGCTGCCGTCTAGTTGCCGGCACGAATCGTATTCAAATGCGAAAGGGAACGTCTCTACTATGGCCAAATGTCAGCGGGTGAGCCGAGTGTTTACACGCAAATTTACACTCTCATTTGTTGCCAGCGAAATTGTGTTGTTGCATATCCGCAAATCGGTGGCTGCTGCTGCTTCTGCCGCTGCCGCTGCTGTTGCAAGTTGTCTCGGCCACCGCTTGCCATAAATAAAGTTTTGTATTATGCGCACTCGCATTTGGCAGCGCATCCCACAACAGCAACGCTTGCACCACTTGGCACCACTTGGCACCGCTTGGCACCACCGCACCACAAGTAGTTTTGGCTACATGGCAATTATCGCTCACTGTGCTGAGAAATTGGTTTTTGCCACTTCGCACTTTCATGATTTTCAATCAAGTTCAATTTTAATTGAAAATATTTTCAAATGCTGCGCAAAAAAGAAAAAAAAATCTTTAAAAAAAGGCGAAGCAAAAGAAAACCTAATCATAACTAGAATAAATGATCTGCAACATTGTAAGCTGGCAATGTGCAGCAAGTACTTTACTGTAGTTAGAACATGTTTACATATGGAGCAGCTACTGTGGCAAGTACTTGGATGTGCAGATGCCTGGAGAGATGCTTCTATAAGGAATTTGTTGCTAATGATAATGAAAGTAGCTATTAAACTGAGATCGGAAAATAATATTTAATTAAGTTCGATTAAAATAAGAGAGGAGTAGCAGCAAGATAAGAGATTACAGTTTATGTATTAATTAATTAATTAATATTAATTATTTAAAAAAATATTTACTGTAAAATATTATACTTAAATTTTCGAATATTATTTATTCATTTCAAAGATTTTTAAAATTAGCATAAAATATTCTCTTTTTATATTCTGCCTAAAATCAAAAAATTTTTGAACTAAAATTAGTTTCACAACTTTTTATGACTTAGAACTTGACTCGAAATACTCCTTTAGCTGTTTTTTATTAACTTAAAAATTATGAAATTGAAATTTCTCAACACTTGCATGTATGTGTTTTGCATATTTATGTGAACATAAGAATTTGATAGCAATTTATAGTTTGTTTTCAGTTGATTAAAATTTCATTTGCATATGCCTTAGGCAAATTCTAATGCTATCTCACTCTCTCACTAATCTAACTCTCTCTGCTCTCGATCTCATTCTACCTTGAACTAATTTGCATAGTTTTGCCTACAGCAATTAAATAGCTGACCACATTTACCTGGCACGCCTTGCCATAGAGCACAATGGGCGATATCATGGCTGTTCTACTAAATATTTAAGTAGTTCCGCAGTTCGCTGACTCACTCACACCCTCCCTCCCCCTCTCTCAATCTTTCTCTCGCTCGCTCTCTCTCTCGCTCGCTCTCTTTCCAAATAATTGCATAGACGATTATAAAACATAATACTCTTCGTATTGGGAAACGAAGCCCGGCACCTTTTTGCCCGCTCGTGCTACCCTCTTGGGTTGCTAGGAGGCTCTTGGCCCGGTTAGTTGCATAACGTGTATGTAAAATGTATCGAGTTACGATCGCAGCCGATAAGCCGTCGGGCAAATACACATATAATATTTATACGCAAACTTGCTCAAACAACAAATGGACAAACAGACAAATGTGCATTGCGTATATACTGATAAAAGCAATAAAACAAATACACACGATTAGAGATGAGAGCGTGACACGAGTGGGCTCGTGAAGAAATGAACTGAAATCAATAAATGAAATAAATTAGAGATGACTACAGACGAGTGTGTGAGACGAATGAAATAAATTAAAAATTCGAAAACAAAAATATATATTTATAAATTTTTATTTTTATTGTTTTATGTCATCTCTAATATTTTATACATTATTTTTGTGCCATTTCTAATATTTTACAAACTTATAATTTTTATTAATTTTTTTTTTTTTTTTTTTTTTAATTTTGTGTGTCATCTCTAATTCTGCATAGAAAATTTGTATTACAAATGTTATTTTGGTATGGGAATACTGCAAATTTGTAACGATTTTCTAATATTCAACAAACAACCCTCCCCTTTTTGATTGGCACAAACAAAACTGATGTTGTTGCTGTTGTTGTTGTACCTGAACGATATCTGTTGAAAATCAGCACAACAAACACAGCAGCAGCAACAGCAGCAGCAGCAGCAAAAGCAACAATGAAACTAGAGAAATGTAACAAAATGCGGATTACTTTTGTCTGATTGCCTAGCAAGCGAATACGCTCTACCATCATCATCATCATCATCATCTTGATCATCATCGTCATCGTCATCGTCATCATCTAACGTGTCCGAGTCGTTGTCGTTGTCGCTGTGTGCACATTAATGAGAATATTGTTAAATTAGTAGGCTTTGAAATGTGATATGCCCAACCACAGGCAGAGCTAAGCCCGAGGGTCCTGCATCGCCTGCTTGACTCTTACGAAACGAGCAGATGTGCCCGAAGGACCAAGCCGAGCGAACCAGAGGGAAAGTTGTACATATACATATATACATATATGTGAATTTAGACATACATTTCATTTGCACTCGTAGTTTTTTGTAAAAATGGGTTATTTCTATAGCTTCCCAATGTGCACACTTTCCCTTCCACCCACCAACCACTGCTCGTATGACGCTGCCTTTGCTGGAAGCTTCACGAACTGCCTTTGGCCTAAAGCTGCCTTAATAGGCTTATGATAAACATGACACTTGACTTTTGTGTGCTGCCCAAATTGCCAGTTGACACTCAATTTGACACATGAGACCCGCAAAATGCCTTGACTAAAGCCGCGTCCTGCAACGGAGCACAATAAATTGTGCCGCATGTGGCACAACCTCAACCTCAAGTGTGCTCCATGGTTACACGGCTCGGCTAATGATGTGTCCCGTTTTGCCTAGCTAGCTGGGCTACAAGGCTTTTGCTTCCGATTACGCCCACGGCTACAATTTCCAGCCCAGACATATGTATGGCCAGGCATTCGTCATTATGGCACACAACCAGCCCATCTAGCCCAACCGTTGAGTCGGTTAGTTACAATTACAATTGCAACAACGTGTTGCAACCAGAGAGGGATTTGTGTCGAGTTGTCTTAAAGTTTTGCATGAGAAGTGTCTGCGCTTGAGCACACTTCAACTAGTGAGAAGTAATAGAGCGCCCAGACAGGTTGACATATGAATGAAAGTATTTCGAAATTTCCAAAATAAATACAAATGTGAAGAAAGTTAAGGAATCTTTTTTGCGCATTTAAAAATCTTTAACTTTTAACTGTAAAAGTATATAGCTGCTTTAAAATGAAAATTTATAAAAAAATGATGTAAATTTAATTGAATAGAATAGAATTTTGTATATTTTAAAATTAGAAATAAATATATATTTTTTTTATTTTTTGTTTTACTATAAATATAACTAATTATGTCATTTGGGCTGAAGCGAAAAAATATGATTTAAGGCTATATTTTGTAGATGATTCATGATTTTACAAAAACCTTAATATTTATAGAAATGTCCTTTTTAAGAATTTAATAATACATTTATAAATTAAATAAATCTATTATTTTGTTAACTTTGCCGGAGTAGAACAAATGTTCGGTGTACATCAGATATCTAGCATACTAAACTGAACAAACAACAGACTTAAAAAAATAAATATTTAAAATTTTATAATATAAAAACTATAAATAAATATAACATTTTAAATAAAAAACTGATTGCACTTAAATAATTTGTAATAAGCAATTACATTGACATAACATTCATTTCATAAATCATGTAATACAATAGCCCAAAAAGGTTTGATTACTTACTTTTTGCCCTCTCGATTTTTCCCAGCCTTTCCCTGTGCATCCTCTATTCATATCTCCTTTTTTTTTAGTAAAGCAAACAAACAACTGAATTTAAAGAAACAAATCTTCCCTTTATTGCGAGTATATCATTCGTGTATTATTACTAGTCGGCCCATTGCGTGCATTGTTAAATATTAAGTCCAATGGAGCTGTCGACACCGTCAATCGAATCGCTGGAAAATCGCTCCAAATAGATCCGAATCGAAGCACTTTGAGCATTGGGCAATGAACTAAGCGGCACCTCATCAACACATCAGCATTATCATCAGCATCGGCAAGGCATAAACTATATGTATATAATTTAGTTCCCCCTCCCCTGCTCCTCCTCCTTAGCATAATCATAGCAATAATAATAATAATAAAATGGGGAACCTTTGCTTTCTGTGGCATTTAGGTACAAAAATATTTATGATTATGAGAAATACACGGCAGGCATATTATAAAACTCTACAACTTTTCCGAAATCAAAAGAAAAATCAGGCAAAGCCGACGTCGAGTTTATTTAAATATGTGTCCCAGCTCGCTTAAGTAGCCTACAAACGGTTCGCTCACTCTGTCCGCCGTTTGGCCATATCGACAGGTAGCCCAAATATTTATAGTGTTCAATAATTGAGATACACATTAATGAGTCTGGACCGAGGTGCAGGAGTTGGAGTTGAAAACACAGTTGGAGTTGGGGATCGAGGTGAGGGTTTGACTTTTTGAGTTTGAGTCAGAATAGTAGTAGCGCCCATTATTTCATATTGAATAGATCTGACTTTACTCTACTGATAGACTAGAGTTAAATAGGGTATTATAAACTTTGCATGCATTTGGTGACAGCGCTTAAATAATCATGAAAATCTCTATGTTTCCTTAATAGTTCTCTACGATACTCATATAGCTATGCAAAATGAAAATTGTATGTGGAACAGACCTCTTCTCAGCGATTCTCACATATACAGATAGTTAAAGCAGAGTATCTTGATAGTCAAATTTGTACTGTTTAAAGTCATTTTCCAATATCATATCTATACCTTTCTATATCTATTTTGATTCTATCTTACTTTGATCTAGTCTGGCTGTCTTTTCTGTCCTCTTTTTTATAGAGTATATTAGCATCGCTATGCCCGTCTTCATATCCGTGTCTCTCATCTTGTTTTCGTTTCGATTTTGGTTGTCTGTTGTTGTCATTGTCATTGTTAATTTAAATAATAATTTTGTTGTATATTTTATATGGACTCAGCTCTTTTTGGCTGGCATTTCTCACTTTGGGCCATAACGTGGGCAGCTGCTGGCCGCGCTCTATCTTGGTATCTTTCGGTTTGTGTATCTGTGTAACTGCAGCGCGGTGTCTTTTGTCGGCTCACAGACGCTTTGATTGCGCTGCAACTTATTAGTTGTTGTTATTTGTTTGACTAGACACAGTCATATATATGGCAGTTGTAGTGGTAGTAGTAGTAGTAGTTGTATCTCAACGGATCCGTTGGGGAAGCATATTATTATAATGTTGTCGAATCGCCCTGGGGCGACAGTTGCCAGTTGCCAGTTGGAAGCTGCTGCTGTCTGTGGTGATAATGGGACAAATGTCGAGAGAGAAGAAATAACCAGGCTTAATCTTTAGTTATCCCTCTCTCTCTCTCTCTCTATCTTATTTGTGCCCTTTTCTTTGGCGTTGTCAACATATCTGGCTTATATGTGAGTCAGAATTATGTGACGATCGTTCGCTCTCAGTCGTCGGCCTTTTTGAGGTCCCAGCCAGTGGCTGCGGCCTGGCCACATGTTGTTGCAGCTTTAATAAAGACATCAGCCGCGTATAATTATGGATTTGTAGTAGCTGTCCCAGTGCCCAGTGCCCAGTGCCCAGCTCTTCGTTCTCCATTCTCAGTTCCCTGTTACCAGTTGTAGTCTCTGATTCTGAACCCGGCCACAAATGCAATTCGTTCAGCTTCGTTTTTCAGTGCTTCATAAGTCGTAGATTGGCATTATTGTCATGAGTTCGGGCTCTGGATGTTGTGTCTGGGCCGCTTTCAGCTACCCTCGGCTCCCGGCCCAGTTATCACTTAATTCTATTGCATTCCATTTCCATTTGCAGTTGCCGTCGCTTTTGATTTCTTTTCTTCTCTTCTCCCTTTTCACTCTCAGTTTGGTAGCAATCCAATGCAAATGAGCTCTATTAAGTTTATATCAAATACATATGGAGTTGCCCACTGCTGGCTACTGCGTGACTCTATCGAGAGAACTTGGCTAAGTGCAGTTAGTCTTTAGCTTTTAAAATCTAATAAAAGTTTTGTTTTCGGTTACTGTTATGGCTGACAAAGATTTCCCAATGTGACTTCTTGTTTACTATTTGAGTTGTTGCGATAAGAAAAGCCAGCCTCCTTTTACCATAAATAACTCTATGGTAAAAGGAGGTTGGCTTTTATATGTAACCTTAGACTTGACTTGATGATAGGAGAAAAAGTTACATTTAGCGGAAAATGTCATAAAAGTCATGGAATGAAAATTAAAATTTTAATGATAATAATATATTGGTAGAGCAGCAAATGCTTAGAAGTATGTACAAGTTTTTGAATTTTATAATGCTATGAGTATGAATCCTAGAAAAGATCAGGAATTGTTTTTAGCTAAAGGTCAAAGCTAATTGTAATATTTTGCTTTTATATCTAACATCCAAGCTAATTTGTGGTTAATAAAATTTGTTAAATTTCAAATTGCATTCTTTGTTCAAGAAAATATAAGACATGACATCAAATTGTACAGACAATTTTCATTAGTATATATATAGTTTATTGGGTTCTGAAGAGAACTTTAAACTATCGAATTTTTTGTTAAATTATATAGATAAAGTTCAGAGTATAAAAACTATGATGTTCTTAAAATGTAGTTATTTACACTTTGTATCTACTATTTAGCGAAATCATAGCTATGGGAACGGAAAAACAAAACTCTTTTATTAAGCAAAAATATACTCATATATTGATTATACTTTTATTAAAATTTGTGTGCTAATTTTATAGTTTCAGATGCAGAAACTTTAAGGCAGCATTCCAATACTCTATACTACTTCATACTCCACCCGAAATCTAGATAGAATAATAAATTCATGCACGAATTAACCAACAAGTGGCCTCATATTTCCATCTAAGTGCAGCTTGAAAGCTCGATCGCCGTTCAATCAGTTTCACATGAGTCTCTCACATCGATTGCTAACATTTGTTGTTTGTTGCTTGTCGTTTGCTCGATCTTCCCATGAATTTGCCATCCAGCTGTTTGGGAACTCGCACTCGACTCTAATAATAATCCCCATGGCCGTTGACAAGCTGCCGTTGATATGGCTGTCATAAATACATAGATAGACGATGGAAGCTGCGCGGCTCTAATCCGGCTTCTAATAGCCGACACATAAGCAGCAAACACCTCTTATCTTTGGCTATGGCATGTAGAGGTGACACCCCCGTCGTTGGGTACGACGTGGGGATTGCGGACTGGGGACACAGTTTGTGCAACGATGTTGAAACCGATTCAAATTAACAAATGTGTTTTAATCTCCGACAACAAATTTGAATTGTATTTTGTTGGAATGTGTTCTTTATTTATATACAGACATATACATATATTATTTTTGGGCGAAATTCGTTTGGCTCGGAACACCCGCTGCTCGTCAGGTAAGTCTCGGAAATCAGGGACCTGGCAAACAGAGAAATGAAAATTTCCTCCTGTGCGCTGCCCGGTTAAACGCTGACCCGCTATGCGAGCTGTTGTTGTTGCTGCTGTTGTTGCTGTTGCATTGTTGAACAGGTCGATCGATCTATGACAGATGAGATCATGTTGACTTTGCACAAAAGCAGTTCCAACAGTTCCAACAGCAGCAGTTCAGTCTCTGAGCTGCTGGCTGCTGGCGTTTCGGCGAGTCCTGTTGCTTTCGATGATGTATCGCTTGGCAGTTGGGCCCACTCTCTGGGCACGGTCCTCTGGCAACAGGCATCAGGCATCAGGCATGAGGCATTTGGCCATTTGGCTTCACGCCATGCTGCGCTCCTCGTCAGCTAACAAATTCACATTCGAAGTGACATTTATGCCATGCTCTACACATTCCAGGCGATATGATTTGACGGACTGTGCAGCTCGAGTCCCGGGCCTTTAACAGGCATGCAAATGTTTTACTATCCCTCTCCACACACACACACACACGCACACTCATACAATAGCTATTTATTGTTGTTGATTTGCGCCTTATTTGTTGACAGTTTATTTGGCTTATCAATTGCATTGAGCCGTTTTGTTCAGCCTCTTCAGGCAGTTTTTGGGTAGTAAGCCTACTGTTTTTTTTTTCTTTCTACAAATTGCACTGAGAGAAATTTGATGTATGATGAAAAGAATAAGATAATTATAAGCATGATAATAATATATATATATTTAAATTTATTGATATATATGTAGATATATATTTTATATAGAGTCACATTGTTTTCGGTTTATAACGTTTTATATGTATATAGGCAGATATTGAATTGAAGAGAGATTAAAAGGAAAAACATAATTTTAGCTTTAACTATATTTAAATTTAATTTAAACAATAATTAAATTTCCCGATTTATATAAATTTATAAAATTTGGCCTAACTACAATTTTTTCTAAGTGCATTCGCAATTTGCAGTTTTACCAATTGCCAATTCACACACATTATCATACCTATACACCCATACACACACACACACACACGCATGCAATTACATTCACACACATGCAGCAATTCGAGTTCAAAGTGTGGACATTTCTCGTGCTGTGTTTAGTGGACATTGCCTCTGCTGTTTATTGTTGCTTCCGTAGCAGCAGCAGCAACTACAACAACAACAACAACAACAACAACAACAACAGCAAACTGGACCTGGCTGCTCTGGGCCTGGTTCATGTGGCATGTCCAGCTGACATTTTTGTTTGTCTCCTTTCATATCAGCAGCTCCGCCTGTTTTCTGCGAGTCGCTTCCAGCTACGTTTCGGATGGTTTGCTCTTTTTTTTTGTATACCCTCTAAATGAGGAAAGAGAGGGTCTATGGATAAGTATTCACTAATGATACAAAAATTTATGATTTTAATTTTTGCGATTTGCAGATGCAGTCTTGCATATAGTTTTACTTTTCATGGTTTACGTGTTATATTTCTCATTAACGTAATACTCATAACGTATTTCATTTACGTAATATGCATACATTACATTATCCATACGTTCAACGCTTTTCGTAATGTGCGTAACGTTAAATACATTACGAATTATTCTTTACGTAAGTATCCCTCACGAATACGTAATACTCTTAACGTAATACGCTTTACGTATTTCTCTTTACGTAATATGCGTTACCTAATATGTTTTACGTAAATCTCTTTACGTAATACACTTAACGTAATACATTTAACGTAATAACCTTTACGTAATATGCTTTACGTAATATGCTTTACGTAATATGCTTTACGTAATACGCTTTACGTAATACGTTTTGCGTAATACGCTTTACGTCTTACACTTAACGTATTACGCTTTATGTATAACCCTTTACGTAATACGCTTTACGTTCTACGCTTTACGTTCTACGCTTTCTGTAATACGTTTTACGTATTACATTTGACGTATTACGCTTTATGTATTACCCTTTCGTAATACGTGTAATTTCTCTGTCATATACATATGTATGCATGTATATACTAAACTTAGGGTATCTCACCGTCTGCCAGTCCTATCTGACGAGCTCAGACTTGTTTTTTCTTTATTTGCAACTGAGCAATGGGCAATGGGCATTGGCTGTGCAATTGTGGGCCAGTTTGACGTATGCGCATTTCTTGTCTTCTGTTTGTTTTCAAAATCGTGTTGACAGGCCATAGAAGCAGCAGCAGCAGCAGCAGTAGGGAGAAACAGTTGCATTCGCCATTGCAGCAGTTACTCTTGCAGTTGCAGTTACAGCAATCAATCAAGCTGGATGGACGAAAGAAAAAGGCAAACGTTCTCTGTTCCACATAACTGAAATGGGATGGGATGGGATGGGATTATTGTAAAGGCCCCATGGGGAATTTGACAGAGGCGTGCAGTTTTCTTCCTCTCCTTGTTGTTTTTTTTTTGTTTTTTTTTTTTTTTTTTTGGCCACAGTCATCTGGTTTAACCGCATTCGGCGTAATCAATTGTTGCTACCATAATTCCATAGGGGCACGCGTGGCAACAATAGTGATTCTAACGGTTAACAGCTGCCGATGATGATGTTGTAGCTGTTGCTGTTGCTGTTGCTGTTGTTGTTATGGCTTTTGGCTGGTCAAGCGCAGTCCGTGAGTGCCCCCAGCCCCACTCAAAGGGCCTCCACAGCGCCATGAGTAATTACAATTTAATACCTAAGTAAGAAAATAAGACAATTCAGCTGCAGCAACAACAAGTTTAACACACAAAAGTACAACTCACACACTCATAGTCATAGTCATACTCAGACTTTATTCATACACTCATTCGAGTATCATTTGGCGCGCCAAGCCGCTTTGATCACAACAACAATGCTTGCCACAACAAAACAACTTCTTTGGCTTTGTGTTGCCCCTTGGCGGAGCAGTTGAGACAGAGTGACAGAGAGAGACAGCGAGAGAGAGAGAGAGAGAGAGAGAGAGACTGATAGAGATAGGATGGACGGGGGTCTAAGGGTAGGGCAGCAGTTGAAAAGAAATCCATCTTCGCGAGCGTTTCACACTGATCACACCACAAGCCCAATCAGTGCAGCGATGTATGTGTGTGTGTGTGTGTGTGTGTGTCTATGTATATGTATATGTGTTTGTAGCTCCATTTAGTCACACAATGGCCGCCGCCGCCGCTGATGCTGCTATGGCCAGCCGCAGTTATACCCTGCAAGCGTCTAATAGCTGAGTTTGATATACTTAGGAATATCGAGTTATGGAAAGCCTATAATCTTTCAGATTCCCTTTAATATATAAATGAATATATATAAATGAATGCAAGATTTCTTCACAGTAATTTTTAATTTTGATTTATTTAACAGGACATTAAAAATTTTCTTATACTAGGATCAAGCATTCAGTATTCAAGCTATAGCCTACAGGGTATTTCATATTCACTCAAATCCCTATCCAATACTCATTTGTGGTATTTGGTAGTAGCCCGCGCCGAGTGGTAAAACATTTCGTACTACTTGAATCAGGCATTTGTAAACAAATACGTCCAAGCGGGAGAGACTCTACCCTCTACCCGCCCAGCCCGTTTCCATCTACCAACTGCCTGTGCGCAAACGGCATTTGGTTAACAACTACAATAAGAGCAGATCTCAGGCAGAGCAGAGCTGTATTCGTATTGTGCCGCAAGTGTGTGGCGTTTCGGGCAGCGTAATTATAATGGATGGCACATTCATACCACATACCATGCATATCCAGCACAGTGGGACGAGTGTATGGGAAATGAAATAGAAATTTAAATATTTATCTGAATTGAAATTTATTAATATATTCATTTTAAATATTTTAAAGAATATATTCTATTATTATTTATTATTTTAGTAGTATTCTATACAACTTTCTTGAAAACTTAAGTCTTTTAAATATTTGAATGAATTTTAAATAATATTAAGTTGAGTTTTATATTTAATTATCATTTACATTTTAAGTACTTAGAAGTATATAAAATAAATATTTATTACTTTAGTATTATTATTATTATAATGAAATTTCATGCGATCTTTAAAGACTTTAAAAGTTTAATTTACATAAAAATCATAGACAATTCTGACATATGTTAGAACCCCCCATATCTTCTATTTGTATTCTCACACTTTTTATGTTCCATTGAATTTGCAACCACCAAAACTGAATTTACATTTCTATCGACTTCACACCACTGTGCCGCAAGCATAGTTTCCAAGTGCTTTGGCCCAAACAATTCAATAATACAATAACAACAATCATAATAATAACACAAAACACCAACACGCCGCAACAGCGGCCACAATGAGCGAGTATTACAACAACTGAACAACTAAACAACAAACACGAGAGTTAAAAAGCGCAACCACATCAATACACCCCCACACACAGGGGGGAATTGTGGGGCAGGGGTAGTAGATATAAACATACATCATAACGCACCGACAGCGACGACTGACGAACGTCGCGACGTGCAGCTCGAAACGACCTTATTCCACTCACAATCAGTCAAAATTGAAAATTTATTGAATAACTGAAAATACCAAAAAATACAACAACAAAATTAAGTCGGGTATATACGACTGCCAAATGCGCGTTTCAAAGGGAAGTTAATGATGAGTAATTGTGGAATAAGATAAATAATTGTGAATTCCTATTGAAGAAATATCTCATTTTGATAAAGATAATGAAAGTGTCTTTGATGCAATTTGGAGCGTGAATCACAGCTACGATTATAGACAAACACATATGGGCAAAATAAATAATAGTCTATCAGTAAATTATCATTCATTATTCGAGTGATCTTATCTAAAGTTGAACTTGACTGCAAATGAGTCAAGATGTATTCCCAATTTGGCAATCGAAGCCTCAAGTCCTTAACTAAACCACATATACTTTCTTCCCTTAAAAAAGCAGAGTATATAAAATAAACTCCAAATGCCTCGCCGTGATCTTGCTCTGCGTATGCCTGTGTGTGTCTGTGTGCGTATCTGTGTTTGTTAAGATCAACAAAGGATTTCTTACCAAAATAGCTCGTGTCAAAAGACTTTGATCCATTAATCAATATGCCGCAGCCGCCGCGTGCTAAGGTTTTGGCCAGGTTGCCCGGTTGCCAGGTCTGCCCCCAGCTCCACACACGCTGTCCCCCTCCCTCCACCACCCTCTGCAACATTGCAAGTGTATTTGTTGTAAGTTTGTTTGATGATGAGCCCAGACAGAGACAGACTCCCAGACTCTGTGCGGCAGTCGTTCGACAGTTCAGATACAAAAGCCCAGCTGTACGCGAGTATTTACCTTCTTTATATTTTGGATACTTTTTTCTCTCTCTCTCACTATTTGCTTACTGCCCGGTCAAGATCATGATGAGGCTGTTATTTTGTTGTACTCGTATTTTGGCTGCCCGAGTCACGGTGCGTATTCACAGTGAGCATGAGTGTGCTGTGTGTGTTGGACGGTCCCCCATTGGCATCGCCTGACGCCCATTGTTGTCGTAATGCTCGACAAACCATGTGACATGTGTAAGTGATAGCGTTAATGCCGCTCTTAAGTAGTAATTACTACTACAATTGGGCCTTAGAGCTGTGTCTTGAGTTGGGTCTCTCGCACTCAAAGAGAGCTGTAGAAAAGCTGCTATCTAGGTTAATTACAGCCTGCAATCGCATCGCCTAAGTGGATTACAAATATTTTCAAATGAGTTATACAATGGTGGAGAAAAAAACTAACTGCTACAACATTATACATATATAATGCTGACTCTATATGGATAATGAAAACTGAATTGAGCAAAGTAATATTCTAAGATATGATGATCCGAAACGCAATTGTCAAATGCAGCAGATGCCGAGATTATTTTCGAATAGAGCTCATATATTAATTATTATTAAGATATAAATTTAGGTTTTACTTTTTGCCAATTTCAATGCACTTCAGTTCTAGAAGGCTAAAAATTCTAAGTAAGGATATTCTATACCGGCGCTTAGTGGGCAATTCATGTTTAATGTTATGGTTGTTGTTGTTGCTGTTGTGTTTGTTTGTGTTTTGTCTGTTGCTGCTGGCTCAGTCAAAATTGAAAACCCAAACAAAAACCCAATGGCCAAGGTCCGTGTGAAGCAATAATTGCCCCCTAATCTCTGTGAGGCAGGGTTCCTAAGACGAGTCGACGAGCTACGATGCGGCTTTTGTTTTTATCAGCTAAATTAAGCTTTTTTTTTTTATTTATTATTATTGTTGTTGTCGTTGTTGTAGTTGCTTTTATTGTTGTCATAATTATTGTTTAGTGGCGCAGGATGCGCTTGTGTCCTGGCCGGATGCCCTTGCTTCTCTTTCCACTCTGCCCTCTCCGTTCGCTTCGACTTCTTCATCAACTGCTGCCTGCTAAAATACAAATGTTGTACATAAATCGCGCGCACAAACGAATGGCCCCAGCGATTGGGTCTGCGGGATTAAAGAGCAAAAGATATCGAATTACACACCTGACGACGCGGCCGACAACCCAGGCCCAAATTCAGGCAGGGATTGGCTGAGGAAAGGAGAACGTAGAGCGGAGATCGGAGAGCGGAGAGAAGACAAAAGCTAAGCCAACGTATTTTATGTTGAACTTTCATTCGGCAGATTTTGCATTGCGTTGCAGCTCCAGAACACAGCTCCAACATTTGCCAAGTGTCAAAGTCAGCTGGCTGGCTTGGCTGGCTAGCTTGGCTGGAGCTAATAACCACAACGATGCAGTGCATCCAGCTCGGCATACTTTATGGGCATTAAAAATTCAAGTGGCAGCAATTTTTTTTTTTTTGCCGTTTGGCTACATCAAAAAGGCAAATGCCGCTGCCGTCCGGCTGTGGAGCGGGGCCAACTGGGGGCACCCAATTTAATGTGTCGGCGTGTTTATCGGCTAATGAAGTTGACAACACGCGGATTAGCGCATTTAGTTGCCAACTGCTGCGACTCCAGGCTCCAGTTGCCACGACTACCGAACGCTCGACGGTCGATTCTCGATTCTCGATTCTCGACTCTTGACTCGCCTTTCTCAACTCTCGACGCCTGACTCTCCAGTCTCCAGTCTTTGGCCAGCTTTTGGCATTAGCACAAACAACATAAGTTAATAACGATAACGATGAATATTATTTTTATGCACAAATTGCGGTACCTGGTCCTAGTCGGAATGGTCCAAGCCCGAGTCTCACTGCAATCATCTGCCTACCTTTTACCTCTCTCTCTCTCTAAATAAATAGCTGCTGTGGGAGCTTAGGCCAACTACAAGCAGCATGTGGTTCAGACTTTAGCTATTAATACCCTGTATAATTTAATAAATTAGCCATGAGGAATAATGCTATTATATAGCCATCAAGTTGGCTTTACTACAAGATATAACAATATATAGATAACAATCTATATGTTCTATATCGAGATCTGATCGAGGTCATCTATGTCAGCCAGATTATATTATATAATGCCATATATAGTATCAACATAATCTAGAAATCACTTAATGAATATCTTAAATATCATCATGTATGTATATTATCTGTATAAACTATCTATCATCTACATAATCTAGAATCCATTTCACAGATATCTTAATTATCATCATGTATACATAAGCTATATTATACATCATCTATAATCTGTCATCTATGGTAAATTTACCCGATATGTCGCCTGCCTTATTTTATCCATTTATAAAACTGAAACTCTTAGTACCTCCAATTATTATTTAACTTTTATAAGTTATCTCCCAACTGCAGGATATCCCATAGTCGATCAGTCCTCACTACTTACTTATATTTGCTATTCATGGCAAATGTAAATTGTTGTCGTGTCTTTTATGTTGTTGCCCAGCTCCATTTCGATTGCATCTGGTTTCCATGCGGCCTGTGGTGACATCGCAAGTTATACGATGTGATAAGACAATAAATATTTTTACCATTTACAGTTCAATTATGAATTCGTTTGCCATATAAGCCACATAAATTTGTCATAGCAACGGCTATTGAACCACGTTTCTGAGCAGCGGGAAAGACCCCCGAGACGATCGACAACTGACGAAGGCTGAGGCTAGTTTCTGCTGCTACTCAATACGCAACTAGTTTGATTAGTTGCGCAAGGTCTAAAGAGTGCAGATGGAGAATTTCAGATAAATAAATATGTTCTAAATGTTTAGCATTTTTATAATAAATATTGAATTTAATTGTGCAAAAATTAATGTGAATTTGTTTAAATATTAAGACAAAAAATTATTTTCGCCTTAATTAAAATTCAATTTTTGTATTATTTTGATCAGACCTAATAAGAAGCCATGTTTATACTGTTTATTAATTATATATTTAAAATTGATAAATACATAGTTAAATAACACGGTTTGCTGAAATTTTAAGATAATTTCATAATAAAAAAAAAAAATTTAGAATATTGGCATAAACATTGCATATTAAACATATAAAATATGTTGTATTAAATGAATACAAATTTATTGTATGAAATTAATTATAATGAGAAAATAAACACAAATTATATTATAAATTTATTATATTATAATAAAATTTTATTTATTTTATTTTATCATTTCATTTATTTATTTATTTTGTTTTTTATTTATTTTATTTATTTTTATTTATTTATTTTTTATTTTTATTTTTTTTTTTTTTTGTATAAACAAGTTTCTTTATAAAAAATATATTTTATAAAAATATTTATTAATGAAATTTGAACTTTTCTCTGATATTTCTATAAATCTTTCTTAATAATATATATGTAATATCTAGAAAATATATATATATATATATATATATATATATATATATATATATATATCCAGAAAATATATATATCTAATATCTAGTAACTTGAACCTTTCTCAGACATGTCTAAAACTCTTTCTCAATAATAGACTTCTAATATTTCTCTTCAATAATATATTGAATTCGACTTGTCAAAGTTCGTAAGAGTTCGCATTCCGATTTACAGACAGCGAACAGCTGCGAATGACAACGAGTTTTCCACATGTGGAAAAGCTTCGTTTGCTAGCAAATATTTATAATAATTATATACAACAAATTGTGGCGCATCGGGCATATGACAAATGAAATCATTTTGGGAAACATTGGAAGAGACCAAAGAACATGGAAATACGCGCAATTTGTGTACAAACATGCGACAATGAAAGCTAACTTTGTGGAAAACAAATCGTGTGGCTCGAGCCACATTGCATGCCCGACCTATAATTACCGCCCAGCTCTAATAAAGGATGCGTTAAAGACGCTACCCAGCAGGTGTGTGGGAGGCAGAGAAGCTCAGCGGGGGGAGGCAGTTGAATGCGTGCTTCATAATTCATGCTTTCGAAACCTAAAATTAAGTTAAATTGCTCGGGAACCGCACAAGCGGACAAGCCCCACTTGCTGAGGCGGTGCGTATTCCGTTGGGGTGTGGTGCGGGCTGTGGGGGTGTTGAGTGCCATGTAATTTGAGCCAAGTTTTAAATTGTTAACTACCTCGACCGAGCTGTGCGTGTGAATGTGTGTGTAATAGAGCGTCACCAGCGAGCGTCAGCAGCTGCTGCGTTCGCAGGTGCACTTCCTATTCTATTGCCTTACTTACATCATTTGTTTGGCCCAAGCAAAGCCCAGTCCCTGCCCCGACTTCAACTCACAAAAAACTGAACCCTCAACTAAAATCACAGCCCACTCTCTTTCTCTCTCTCTCTCTCTGTGTGTCACGTGGCGGCAGTTGCGTTGACGTCGATTGGCTTTGGGCGCATCATCTGGCTGCAAATTAATTCCATCTTCTATAACTCAGCGCAAAATGCTGTCAAAATATTGAATATCTTTTTATATACATACATATAGATGGGCAAAAATATATATATATATTTGTGCATATATATTTTTGCTAAATTATCAACGTCAAGCAAGCAGTAGAAAAGGTAGAATATTTACTTTGAACACAGCGAAGACGATTCAATGCTCTTGCAGTTACCTAGTTCAATTTTATATGAATATAATTTATTTATATATTTATTTTCAAAATCATATTTTAGCGAGGCAATCATTTAATAATTTATATATTTTAATTTTATTTTTAAATATTATATAATGACATAAATTAATTATAATTTACATTATAACTAATTTTTGTTATACTTAAACATAATATGTTCAGCTTGTTAGCTTTTAATATTTTTTTTTTATGATTGCTTATTTAATTTATAAATAAATTTAAATATATATGTAATATAATTTACTTCCAATTCATTGATTTTTAAAATCTTTTTTTTTTAATGAGTCTTTTTAATATAAATATTTTATTTATATTTTTTTTATTATTTCTAAATATAGTTATATAATAAAAGAATTTTATAAATTTATAAAAGTATAGATAAAAAATATTTATATATTTTTACATTATTCAAATTATAAAATTTGTTTATAAACATTATAAAATTTTTTTAAAAATTATAAGTATCTGTAAAGTTTTGCAGCTTTATTTTTAAAGTACAGTTTACAAGCTGTACTCAAAGTACCCTTTGTAAGAGTATCAGCAAAAATTCGCCACGAAATTCGCATTTTTAAAAATTTCCGCAGAAGCTAAAGGTAGCCCGAGCTGACAGCCCCTTTGGCAGCAGAACCCGATCCAAAGCTCAATACAAGCTCAGGCTCAGATTCAACTCTACACAAAGAGAGAGTAAGGAAAAGAGAGAAAGAGAGAGAGAGAGAGAGAGAGAGAGAGAGCAAAATTCATAACGACTATAAATTTCCAATTTTATTTTAGCCGCCGCCGTCACAGTGAAATGTCAGTGAGAGAGGCAAAGCTTATGGGCATTTATTTTTTTATTTTATTTTTTTTTAAGATGAGACAGCATGAAAACAAAATAAGCTATAAAATTAATCGGCGACTTAGCTGCCGATTAAGTTTATACGACCATCGTAGATAGCATCCATTTTGTGTGTTGTTTTCGCTGCTTTGCCAACGCAACGCCGAGCCATGAATTTTGATGGGATCCGCCGTAAATGGTCAGTCGCATTAGTTTTGGGCGTCTATTGAAATGAATTGGAAATCTCAAACGAATTTGTCACAATTTGTATTTGATGCTATAGAAATTTAGGCAATTATAGAATAACAATATTGATGGCCGATGGCTGAGTATTTTCTCTATAAAAGGGCTGAGTTTGGAGTAATTATATAGCATTGAGATCATTTGAGTATTAATAATAATAATATCGTTTGTTTTTGT
This sequence comes from Drosophila koepferae, assembly GCA_030914345.1. Classification (NCBI taxonomy): domain Eukaryota; kingdom Metazoa; phylum Arthropoda; class Insecta; order Diptera; family Drosophilidae; genus Drosophila; species Drosophila koepferae. Next base: position 4,212,665 of record JAUESR010000207.1, read on the forward strand.
TGGAATTTTCGATTCTATCTTGAGCTGGTTGCAGATTCAAAAACATGTAAAGATGTATCCAGCAAGCAAATCATGTTAACATTCAAGTAACTATAATTTATTGCGAGCTAAGCAAAAGAATTTATTTGGACTTTTTAATAAAGTATATAATGTATAAATATATACTGCGGAGACGACTTATTTGACTTTTTTACCTTATTAAACAAACGACATTTGAAGCGATAACAAATGAGTTCCCCATCCATTCATATTCTATTATTAATTTTAATAATAATATTTTAATAATATAATAATATTTTATAGAATAATAATAAATTGTATATTATTTTAAAGTACTTTTATTTTCCTTTATTATTAATTTATTTATTTTATTATTCATCACTTTGTTCATCTTTTTATGCATTTATTTATTTAATTTTTTATTGTTTTCAATATTTTTTATGTTTTCATTTATTTTATTATTTTTTAAAATATTTTTTATATATGCTTTCATTTATTTATTTAATTTATTAATATATTTATTACTTTTTTTTATAGATTTGTATTTATTTATTTTTGTATTAAATGTATTTATTTATTTATTTTATTATTTATTCATTTTAATTTTCATTACTTTTATTTTTAATTGTTGGTAAATCATTAATAAATAATACTTTATTTATTTAATACTCATTACTTTTAGCTGAAACTATAATACTGGCAATATTTGAGTAACTCATCTCACCTTAACTATAGAAAATCTTCCCGATTTATATCGAGCACTCTCGTCGACCTTAACATCTGTTTTTCTTTTGCTGAACAATTGAATTAGGTAAAAGATACACCCAGCTTTACACCTTTTGGCACTCATTATTCGAGTGGACATTGTTCGCAAAATGCCGACGTCTTAACCAGCTGAAATGGATCTGATTGAATATAATGGATATGGGCTCAGGTGAGGGCATTCGCTGATGCAACACGCATGCGATTAGATCGAAAACCATATGAGGGAAGCACAAATCAGCCATATAAGCATGTACGCATATAATAATCTATGTATCCCAAAGAGTGGAGGGAGTTGAAACCCTTTGTAATTGAATAAAAAGTGAGGTAGCTCAGTTTCGTCTTATGCACACCTTGAACACTGTAAACTGAGCTCTAATCAATGTGCGAGCATCAAAATCCTTTTCAAGACGGCTCAGGTTTATCAAAAAGGTGCCGATAATAGGCAAAAGGCTTGCACACAACTAGTGGGAGAGAGAGGGCGATAGAGAGAGAGAGAGAGAGAGAGGGTAAAGTACCCACAAATAGGACCCAAAGCACACACATGTCATCATTCATTGAATAGATCCAAATTGGTTGGATCTATGCGAAGTGCATTGTGCAAATTAATTGCATTTTCGAATTCGAAATTCGATATTCTTCAGAGAATACCGCCTACACAATTTCGATGTGAAATTCTAAACTTGAGCAGCGAAAAAGACTTGCGTAACGCCTTCGCCTGATAATGAAGCGAGGAATCAGCGGAATTAATTTAATTAATAGTTATATAGAATAAAATTTAAGATCAAATCTCTTTGTGTAAAGTGAATAGAATTTTAAGGAAAATAAATTTAAAATTATAATTATATAATATATAAATACAGAAATATTTATTACAATATAATTACATTAAAAATTCTACTCCCAGCCATAGCTCATTGTTAGCTGAATTATTTTTCTGTGTTAATTAATAATATTTAATAAACACGCAGCGCGATTATCGCAAAAAAAAATATGAAAAGCAAAAACACCAATCAGAAAATGCGAGTGGCTAACTATGAAATCGGCCAGAGCCCACACGCAAGCAGGAGCGGAGGCTGTGCCTGGGGCACATGTCCATATCTACATCTGCCATCCTGCAGCCACTGCACCGCAAAATGTCTGAGAGACAGACACACACACATTGGAACACGTTAAACAATTTTAGAGATGAAGATAAGTTCATCATCAGCCAAGCGGGCCAGTTGGACGAGCCGTGTCTGGTCTTTGGTCTCGGGTGTTGACGTTTTGTAGGCGGTGCCTCGAGAGCCGTTTAAACGCTCATAATGCCGCCACAACTTATCGACAGATTTATATCGTATCTGTGTGCCTGTTTGTATGTATGTGTGTGTGTGTGTGTGTGTGTGTTCGCCGCACAGACAGATTCTTGAGGTCTCTGTTGCAGTGCTTTTGAGTTTAGAACGTTTTGCCGCAGGATCAGCGATAAATCACTTTGTACATCAGAATCAATAAAAAATTAAGAATTTGTGAAAAGCAAGTAAATGAACGACTAACAACTACCCTGTTGGGTTATGCAATTAGATTAGATAATTCGATTTTCAAATCGATATTTAGCGATTTTGTGACGAAATATTTGTTTTACTATGCATTGATTTTAAAATATTTATAAATTTATTTTTATAATTTGTATTATTAACAAGTATAATATCTATATAACAACTTTTAAAAATGACAAGTGATTGGCTGATTCTAAGTAAAATATGAAAACTAGGCTCTTTGAGCGAATATACCTTCTTTAAAATAGTTACAGGGTATCCAGAGAAACAAGCAGCAGAAGGTGTTCAAATTGAAATGTTGATGTCTTCATCATGTGAGCGGCGTTTGATCTGAGCATTCGTTACACTCATGTAGGTCGAGGCGCTGGCTACTTTTATGTGTGTTGTGTGTGCGCACAGGTAAACGCAAACATCAAACCAGACTTGATTTACGTGTTTGCAACTGAAGAGAATTGATGGTCCGTTAAATTGACATATACTCAACTTAATTGCATTTAACTATAAAACTTTAATGTGCTGTTTATTTGCGTGTTAAAAGTTACTTGATTGACCGCATCAGAGAATCTCAATTTAAATGCGCGCCAAAGTATTTGCTGTGCAGCACTGGCTGATGGGCCACACTTTTTGCTGGGCCACACTAATTTGATACACTCTTTTTTAGTATTAATTATTGTTTGGTATTTTTACAGTTTGTTTCCTTCGGTCACTTAGTTTCAGTTTGTTGTTGTCTTAAGTCTGTCCGGCTTTATTTTTGAAAATAACTAAAAATTCGTATTTTCGATCTAGTAATCTAATTAATAAAACGCAAGCACATTTTCGGTTTGCTTGCTCAACTATACTTACAAAATTACGTGTGCGCGTGTAAATGTAAAAGGTGAGTATGACAAATCACGAAAATAATCACAATACAGCGCCACGCCGGCTGTCTAAAATCCAACAACAACAGTAACAAATATCAGCTACAACAACAACAGGAAAATATTGCGCGCGCTTTGAATTTTGCATTTTGAAAGGCGCGCTAACATAGTCAATTGCTGCGCTATTTGTGTTTTAGTACTCTCTTCGTATTTTATTTGGCCAGCGCCCAGCGATCTTGATTCCATTGATACGCGTCTAATTAAATAGTCTATAACGAGATCAGCGAACGCAGCCGTCGTGGACTCTGCGACGCGTCGGGCCGTCTGTCGATTGATCTTGGTGCTGTGCCATATCGAAAATAGCAGCCATTGACAACGTGCCGCAGTAGCAGCAGCAGCAGCATCACACACAGCATCAGTTAGCTGAAGTAATGTCCCCCATCACATAATGCAAACAAAAGTTTGCAAAGTTTGTGCTAGTCGGATATGTATTTATTTTGGCTTTCCCATTTGCAGTTATCCAAAATTTTCTGTGAGAAACCTATGGCACAGATCGCAACTGATAAAAGGTCAACGCCGGCTATGCGTCCACATACGACAGCAGCCAATGTTACATCTGCCACAGCCTCGGCCACAAAGGAGAACACGGCCAGGCATCATGCATCGCCAACCCGTGGCAAGGGCATCGAAATTTTAGACTTTCATGAATCCTGGCTGGAGGAGGTTGAACTCTACAAGGACAAGCTGGTGATGTGCAAGCAACTGTCGCATCATAATCACCAATCCACACATCCGTCGTCACACCAATCATCGCATCAATCCCACAACTATAGCCCCTTTAACCCCACCCGGCTATCCCCGCATATGCGGAGTGCGGCTGGTCATTCCTCACCCGTGGCCAGTGCCCACCAGGCGGCCGCAGCTGCAGCAGCCGTAACGACGACTGCAACGGCAACAACAGCTGCCGCAACCAAATTGATTAAGGGACATATGCAGAAGACATCTCAACTGGCGAATAGGCGATCAAAGCTGCCGGATACATCAAATGCCTCCGTTGCCAGCTCAGCGCCCGTCAAGTCAATGGCGACACGCATCCTGCCGAAGTTGAATTCCGTGCCAGCTCCTGTTGTTGGTGTGCTTCAATCAGAGCCGTACAAGAAAGTTCAGGTGAGTGGCATAAAATCAGAAACCCATTTTATGTATTATGATCTATGTAATCAACGTTTATATATGTATTTTTCTGTATATCTGTTTTTTTGTCTTACTATATCCAACATATATATATATGCTGTATATCTAACTAGTTCAGCTGCTAAACATGAGCCTTCCCTGCATTGCTAACGATAAACCAAGATGAATTAAATTCAAGCTAAATTTGCATATATAATTCTAAATGTACTATATAATATGTAATATGCAGATCAGGACATCTGCACAGCTTTCTTTGCAAGTGATCTTGTGTGATCTTTATACCCTTCATACATCTATATGCTGATCATTACCGTGAACATCTTTTCCAATTACATTTTTACATATTAACTGCTCAGCTTTTTTCTTAGCAAGTGATCTATTTGATCTAGATAAGATTCATAAATCACAGTAGTTAGACTTTTAAATACTTTTAAAAGGCATTCATCCACTATATCCTTGATTTATATATATATTCGTAAATGCATTTGTAATATATATATATTCGGCTTGCTGAATATATTTTTATCTGTCTTGATCACTTACCATGCTGCCTGTCAACCTCTACCCCTACCCCCCTTATCTGTTGCCTGTTTCCTGTGCGTGTGTTTCCCGCTTTGCTATTTCGGCTGCCAAATGCTAACACACAGATGCTCTTGAAGCGTGCTCGAGAGGATGCACTTGCCAAGAATGCAACGAACAGCAATGCCAACAGCAATAGCAACAGCTGCAAGCGCTCCAATACCACGGCCTGCCCGAGTCCACCTCGGGGAGGAATGGCCCATAGCTCGAGTGCTACGACAATTAAGGCGGCCAGCAAGATTGTTGTGAACACGTTCCATGGCAGCAGCATGCTGAATGGACAACAGCATGATGAGAAGAGCAAAATACTTACCCAGAACGGGCTAACCAAATCAGCGGCCTCGGCGCTGGAAACATCGCTCTATGCATCCCTCTATGCGCAGCCATCACAGATGCCATTCCAATGCTTGAACTCACGGATTGCATCCGGTGAGCATTCGGGTAACTATATGGGCGTCTCCTTGAACAAATGCGTTAGCATCAACCATGAAGGACGGCAAAACGACGATGATCCCTGCGGTGGTAAGAATCATATATCTATATATCCATTTATATACATATATATTGTAATTTAATATTTTTGTTTTGCAGCAATTGACGAAATCACCAGCTATGATGATTCGGATTCGGATGAGGACTATGTGGGCACACCGTTTTATCTGGAAGACGACAATGATGAGACTAGCCAGAGTCGTCACATTCGATTGAAACTGGAAAAGGGTCCATCCAAGACATCGGTGGCAACCACAACCACCACAGACTCCGAAGTATCTGTATATTTCAAGCCGGATGCCATATTATCGCCGAGTCTATTCCCCAATGTGCCACCCTATTTAAATTTCACATCGCATGCCGATAAGGGTCCACCTATGCCGGCGGCACTCCATCGCGTGCTCAAATGGAAGCTCAGTCCGGTCATGCCAAAGATTGTGAAGCGAGTTGTACTAAATTCTGGCTTTCGCATTATCAAAAGTGAGTAGAGCCGCTAGGTAGAGACTGATTGATGACTCATGGCCTATATAATATTCTTATACAGATACCACAGACTGGATGGCCGTGTGGGAGAAGCATATGAAGAGCCCAGGTTTTCGTACGATACGTTCGCATCAGAAATATAACCATATGCCCGGCTCATTTCGTATTGGTCGTAAGGATACAATGTGGCGCAGCATTGCAAACAATATGAAGAAATTCGGTAAAAAGGAATTTGGAATCATGCAAAAGTAAGTGTCCATAAAGAAGTGTAATACATCGACTAAGACTAATGCCATTTCTTATAGATCGTATATAATGCCTGATGATCTAGAACATCTGCGACAAGTGTGGCCAAAGAACGCTTCAAAGCTGACCAAATGGATTGTGAAGCCACCAGCAAGTGCGCGCGGTACTGGCATACGTATTGTGAACAAGTGGAGTCAATTTCCCAAGGATCGTCCGTTGGTGGTGCAGAAGTATATTGAACGGCCGCTGCTAATTAATGACAATAAATTTGATATGCGACTGTATGTGGTGCTGACCTCCATTAATCCGTTGCGCATCTATATGTTCAAGGATGGCTTAGCGAGATTCGCCTCAGTCAAATACAGTTCGGAGCTGGGCAATCTGGATGAGCGTTGCATGCACCTGACGAACTACAGTATAAATAAGTTTTCACAAAATTATACAAAGAACGAGGATTTCAATGCGTGTCAGGGACACAAGTGGACGCTGCAGTCTCTGTGGTCCTGCCTGGAAAATCGTGGTGTCAATACGAAACGCTTGTGGGCAACGCTACGTAATCTGGTAATCCGCGGCATAGTCAGCGGCGAATCGGGCTTAAATCGTATGTATCGGCAAAATGTGAATTTCCGTTACAACTGTTATGAGCTGTTCGGATTTGATGTGTTGCTGGATGAGAATTTGGTGCCCTGGCTGCTCGAGATTAACATATCGCCATCGCTGCACTCGGAGCTGCCGCTCGATTTGCATGTGAAGGGTCCGTTGATCCAGGCCGTATTGAATACAGCGCTATATCAGGTGCCGCCCAAGCTGAATGAACGACAGCAGCAGGAGATACTGGAGGAGCTTCAGATGCAGGGACCACTGGTCCATGACAAAAGAATATTTACCACCTGCCTAACAGCCGAAGAGGTGCGTAAGCATAATCATTTCACCAGTCGTGCGATTGAATTCCGTGAGGAATATGTGGACACCATATTGGACAATCTTCTGCCAGATGATGTTCGCTGCCTGATTGTAGCCGAGGACGAGCTGGCACGGTGTAAACCACTTGAGCGCGTCTTTCCAACGCTGGGCACACACGTCTTTCTACCTTACTTTGAGAATGCGCGCTACTATAACCGCTTACTAGACGCCTGGGAGACCAAGTACGCCAAAAATCGTGAACAGGGCATTGCATTATTGTCGCGCTTCTGCAAAGATAAATATCATTTGCAGGTCTCCGAAGCAGCCATGGAGAAGGTAAATATTGTGATTGCCATGGCATTAATTCACCTTAATAATTATTTTGTGTATTATTGTTTTATTAGGAACCCAATGTAGCTCTCACTGAGATCGATATGTTGCATGTGAAAAAGGATGAAATTCTGGATAACCCGACTAATTTACCGCTCATTAAGGCAGCCGAAAGTAGTCATGCAGCCTTGCAAGCAGCCCTTGGCGGCTACAAAGCGGCCACACATCACTGACAACGGAAGACTGACCATAAATTCAATCAGCGACTCTGCGCCCCAATCCATTGTCTATTTGTTATTTCGTATAGGTGCACATGAAAACAGTAACCATACTAACTCCAGTCTTTTAAACTCACGTTGAATTCTACAAAATTAAAGTTAAATCTTCACTGGTTAATATATTTTCTACACAACACAAAACAAAATTCGTATCTTTTTTTTTGTATTTTAAATTTGAGTTTAACTGCAGCTTAACGAATTCTGCAAGCTATCGTTATCGATTATCGAGTTAGTGTATCGAATTTAGAATTGGTGAATTTAAGTTGTTAAAGATAAGGAAATATGTTTGAAACTTATAGCCTATATGTATAATTTATACTCAATTTTCATAATAAATATAAATTATGAGTTCGCAAACGTTTGTATATTGTATGTTTTCTGATGCAGAGCATTTTAAAATAAAATAAATTATAAATATACATTTTATATTTTATTATATATTATTTTATTATTTTTATTTATATACTTACAGCATATTTTTCAAAAAGAATTTTTCGAACATTAAATTTAAGGAAACTATGAACATTTATTAAAAGACCGATTTTTTTATATTTATTTTGAAGATGCTGTCCCGAGAAGAACTTATCGATACATCGCCTAATATCATAACACACGCACGCGACGGACCAATCGATGCATGGCCAGTGGAAGAAGATGCGACAACTCTAAATTATCGGTAAGGCAAACAATGAATGCACGACGTACGACGAATGCTCGTTCTAGAACGAAAACGCAAAATTGTTATTAAAAATTGAGCAAGCATTTAGTTACGCGAAATCGCCCGGTCACCAATACAAATGCAAGTGCAAGTGAACGACAAACAACAGCAACAAATTGCGCGTGAGTTTTAGATAGCTTCCTGAGTAGCGTCACGTAGACGGCAAGCTACTTGCAAATCGATATTCACACTAACTCATATACACAACATACACACACGCACACAAACACACACACCAACACGAACACCCACCAGTACAAACAGTATGGAAAACACATTAGAAGGCGGCGGCGCTGATGGCGAAAATAATATTTTGCCGCTACCCGCCATGTGCCAGGAGACCACTCGCGCCACAGCAAGCGTCGCAGTAGTCGACGAGACGGTAAGTGTAGAATGCTGTTGATGGAGACATCGTTGACTGCAACGACGTCATATATCGTAATGTGCCGCCCGAAATTTTGCGCCTAATACTTTTCTTATCCATTCCACCTTTACACACGCATACACACATGTTGTGCATATGTATGTATATATACACACAGACATTGATAAGCAGCGACACAGCAGTTGCTGCGGCGTCATCGACAATAGCAAACAACGACAACAAAAAATCGCAATTGGAGAACGAAGAAGGGGCCACAATGAGCGCAGAGCACCACCACATGAACAACAACAACAACGAGAGCAGTGCTAAAACTAAACAACAAAAAGAGCAGCTGTCAGGCGATGGCAATGCAAATACCACAACAACAACAACAGCAACAACAACATCTACTACAGCAGTAGCAACAACAAATAAAACAGCAACGAATTGTGTCAAAGTGACGGCAGCAGCGACGCCGGCAGCGACAGCCGCCGAATCGGACAGCAACAAAACGGGTAAAGGCAGAGCTGCCAAGAGCTTTTCTTTTGCCCTCCCTCGCTGCCCTTACTGATGCACTCTTTTTTTCTGTTCTAGCTGAGCGCAATCACAAGAAGAAGAAAAAAGATAAGGAACGTGAACGAGATGAAGATAAGCGACACACAACCAGCAGCACCAACAGCAGCGGCAGCGGCAACACCTCCAAGGATCGTGAGAGCCAGAGCCTAAAGAGCAGCAGCGGAAGCAGCAACAGCAAATCCTATTCAAATCGACACAACAGCGACTACAAGTCTAGTTCCAGTTCCTCCTCCTCCAACGCCGTGCGTAGCAAAGACAAGAAGCAACACAGAAGCGATCGCGACAGAGAGCGGGATCGTGAGAGAGAAAAGGTAAATAGATTACAATTAGAACTATGGAATTCATGACGAAGCTTTAGCTGAAAGAAGTCATCTATTGGTTGATTAAACCCTTAGCATTCAGACATGGCAAGAACGTAGTTACTTGAAGTCAACGACAACTGTTTGTTTATACATATAATAATAACAATTCCTATATAATAATAACAATTCCTATATAATAATAACAATTCCTATTAACAGATACCCTCGTCATCGTCAAGTTGCTCATCGAACTCGCAATCGGATCGTCGTCGCAGCTCGGACAGCAGCCGCAGCAGCAGCAACAACAGTTCCAGCAAGTTTGTGGTCATTAAAGAGGAGAAAGAGCGCGAAGCAGAGCAGGAGAAGAAATTAGTTGTGGTAGCTAGCATAATGGAGCCACAAATCAAAATAGAGGACCCACAGAAAGAGTCTGGCGCTTTGACGGTACTTAATCACACTAAAACTATCAAAATGGAAAACGAAATCAAAAAGGAATCAGTGGAAACGAAGCCATTGCTAAATGGCGATGTGATCAAACAATTTAAGACACGCGACGAGGTCACGCGACAGTTGAGCTTTAGCGCCGATGGAGGCAAGCCCAAGGAGAACAACTGCAACAGCAGCAACAGCAATTCAGCATCATCACTTTTAATGCCATCGCCGGCTCCAAAAACAACCAACAATAACAACAGCAGCAACAGTGGCAGTAGCAACAGCAGCGGCAGCAGCAGCGTCAATCATCATTCCTCCTCGAACTGTAGCGCGCGTAAATCTTCCTCCTCCTCGTCCAGTAATTCATCGAGCAGTCATCACAAGACTTCATCTTCCTCGTCATCCTCGTCCTCATCACGGCATTCGTCATCCTTCTCGTCACGGGACTGCTCCAAGTGTTATAAACGCTCCAAGATTCGTCGCAGCAGCGTGGGCGTTCAATGCATTCAGCACGCCCCCGCTGCTGGCGCCTGGCGAACGAATTGCTTGCCCATTCCGACGGGTAATCGCAAAGCGCCCGCTGGTCTGGAAAATCTCAAATACGGTCATTACTTTCAAGTAGAACAATATCCGAATGGCGGTGCATCTGTGGTGCATCTCTATCAGCATGAAATTGACGCACTACCGCCAGATGAAATGGAACAGCTAGTGGATGAGTTCTTCAGCGTATGCTTTGCCGAGGACGAGCAGGGCTACGCACACCATGTGATGGGCATTGTACACGATGCCGCTCGCTATATACCCGATCTACTGGAGCATATGGCTGAGAATTATTCAACTTTAACGGTAAAGGCGGGCGTACTTGGCCGCAACTCGGACATTGAGACGTGCACCATGGCCCAGTACAATGAACAGGTGAGTGCGACATTGGCCAGACTCCATTAACAGACACCTAAATTAATTATCCATCTATCTATTTCAGGTGGTGCGCAACTATTGCCAAGGCACGTTTCGCTATGGACCACTGCATCAGATCTCATTAGTGGGCAAAGTGCACGAAGAGGTGGGCGGCTATTTTCCGGATCTGCTTGGACGCATCGAACAGAACCCCTTTCTGCGCAAGGCAAATACTATAAGTAATAAACGAAAGTACAATTAATTAATACATATATTACAAATTTTAGACAATGCCCTGGGGTGTGAATTCCATACTGCAAACGGATCCGCGTCAATCAAACGATGGACCCATTTTATGGATCCGTGCGGGCGAACAGCTTGTGCCTACGGCGGAGCTGAATAGTAAGACGCCACTCAAGCGACAGCGGTAAGCTTTTATATTAATTTTAAAAACTTCAGTTTTATATTTACTTTATTAATTATTATTAACTTTACTAGCCCAACTAATATCTGATATTTCCCTTTTTTATTTGTTGTCTTCCCTTGTAATCATAAATAAAATAAATAACATTTTTAATCAAAATATGTTAATTATTAGTTTTCATTTTTTTATAGTTTCGCATAACAAAATTTCTGCCGTTTCTTAACATAAAATTTAAGTGACATAAATATTTGTGTTATTTTCGGATTAGTTTTTATATTTATGTTTAATATTGCAAATAAGTGCATAAAATCTAGATTTTATATTTATATTTAATTGATAACTAATCATTTCTATTTCGTCTTGTAGCACGCGAATTAATGAGCTGCGAAATTTGCAGTATCTGCCGCGTTTATCGGAGGCGCGCGAAACCATGATTGAGGATCGAACTAAGGCACACGCGGATCATGTCGGCCATGGACACGAACGCATCACTACCGCCGCAGTTGGTGAGCTCTATATAAACCATTTTTATGACGAAGACTGTTCCATTCCTCAATTTCTGTATTTTCCTCAAGTTTCATGTTCACCTTTTCCTACATTTTCCCTTCTTCTACAGTTCTAATTTAATCTAAATTTTCTATTATTTTGTCAGGTATTCTCAAGGCTGTGCATTGTGGACAATCTTATAGCCAGAATCGCATCACCAAAGATGTGGTTGCCTTTGCCGCTCAGGACTTTAATACGCTGGTAGAGATGCTGCAATTGGATCTCCACGAGCCACCCATATCGCAGTGTGTGCAGTGGATCGAGGATGCCAAATTGAATCAGCTACGTCGTGATGGCATTCGCTATGCCCGCATTCAGCTCTGTGACAATGATATCTACTTTTTGCCACGCAACATTATACACCAGTTCCGTACCGTGACGGCTGTGACAAGCATAGGTAGATGGTCTTTAATTAATGAACTAGTTTCGCATTCAAACTATTCCCTTTTCTGTTGTAGCTTGGCATCTGCGTTTGCGTCAGTATTATCCGGGCCAGGAGGTAATCAATGAGAAGAACAATCCCGTGCTGGCCGAGACGCCGCATTATAAGGAGAAACAAACCATATTGCCCCATCCAATTGGCCACGATGAGTCTGGCAAGAAGACGCCCTCGAAGCGCACACACGATGGCAAGGCCAAGCGTAAGGCGATTGACTTGGATGGCAAGGAGCGTCGGTCCAGTGAAAGCAGTCAAGATGATCATGTCTCGTCTGCAAGTGCTTCTCCCACGCGGCAGACCAACATCAACAACAATAATAACAATAATAGCAGCAGTAGCACACCCAAAAAGAAGGTGAGCAAAGATGACTCCAAGATAGATATGCGCAAAATGGTGCTGGAGCACACATTGACCAAAGCTGCAGCCTCTACGCTGGAGAAGGATCGTAAGTCATGCAGCAAGGATCGAGACAAATCCAATCGTGATAAAGACAAAGAGAAGGATAAAGATAAGGAGAAAGACAAGGCGCGCAGCAAAAAGGTGGATCATAAACCAGAGCTGGCATCGTCTTCAGCTACGCCAGCTAAAGTGCCGCGTCTAGAGAACGAGGCAGCCGCATCGATTGGGGCAAGTGAAGCGTCTGTTGCCACTCTCAGTCCAGTCCTCCCAGTACATGCTCCCTCAACCCCAACGCCTGCCTTGCTGCCGGCACTGCCGCCGCTGCCTCTTGTGCCTCAGACCCCGTTTATGCATCGCGAAGCTTATGTAAATAGTTTGAATCAAAAGGAGCCTGAAATCAAAATACAGCTCAAAATGGTGTCCGATGAGCCCACCACAACGACAACGACGAGCGTCAGCAAACCTGAAATCCCTAATTGCGCGACACTAGCCTCTCCAGCGCCTAATCCAGTCGAGGATGTGGGCAGTGAGCTGATTGTGGAGAGCACGCCCCAGCTGGTGGTGGATCATGAAGAGGAGGTGACTGAAATCAGTGAAGAAGTAATTCCATTGGACATGCCATCAGTGGCAGCTTCGACAGTTACATCTGCACCTACAGCCACACCCACACCCACGGCCGCACCTCTTACGCCGTCCACATTGCCAGTTATGCGTCTTACGCAGCCACCAGTGCCCACGACCTCAGTCGGAGTAGCGCCAGCACAAGTTGTTAAAGTGATGTTGCCTGCTGCATCGCTGACGCCGATAGTAGGTCGCCTATCGACGGTGGTGTTAACGCCACCTTTGCCTCCCATGCCCTTGCCACCACCTCCACCGCCGCCACCACCACCAGCCAAACGTCAAAACAGCCAGAAGGCAACAACTGCAACCAGCAACAGCAAGAGCACCACCCATACACCCACCACCACGGCCACCTACAAAACATTCACATTGCCCTCGCACAAGATCATATTGGCCGGCAGCAGAGGTTCATCGAAAACCAAAAGCGTGTCGCCCGTCGATCTGCTCGGCTCCATAATGGCCAGCATGGACAATAAGCCCAGTATCACTAACTCCACAAGCTCAAGCAGCGGTTCCACAGCAGCAGCAGTAGCGGCTGCAGCATCCCCAGCAGGCGCCTCAGCTGCTGCCAGTAGCACGGCAAGCACGACGAAGCCTTCACTATCTTCCTATGCCAACTCCAATAACAGCTACTGAAAGTACGTTGCCCGTTGCTCAGAGGCTTCTCCACGCGATGTGTTCCATAGCATCGCCAACATAATTTTTGCAGCTATATAACGAAGAAGATATTGTTGGAAATTGTTTTTTTCTTTTTTTTTTATTTAATTGTTTCGATTAGGCCACGTTTTTGGCGTCTAACGCAAGCGCGAGCTTTAAAAGTTGGCCCGAATATCGTTGTATATAGCAAAACTGGGGCTAAGGTTCGTTCGTTTGTATAAATCGAACAACTTGCCCGCATATATTATTATATTTGGTAACTGTAGTTAATTAAGCTCAAAAAATGCTAAAAATACTTTTTAGTCTTGTAGATTTTTAATTTATTATTGCAGGCACTTTAAGGTATACACACACATTGGCAACAGTTAAAGAAACTTTGATATATATTCTTGAATAAGCAGATACATATATTATATATATATTTCTATATATACTTATATATATATATATATATAGATTTGTATATTAGCATAGGTTGCGCGCACATTGGCCGTGTATTTTTTACAAGTCAAATGAAAGTGCAAAAGGCGCCCAAGTTGTTTTAAAACTTTTTGTGTTTTTCCTAACATTTTTGAAACGTGTTTTGCAAGCACACCCACACACACACAAACACACGTCGATATGTCGATAATTATGATATATATATATATATATAGACACACAATTATATATATATATATATATAACACATATAAATGTAGTTTTTAAAACCAATGCACGTTGAAGAAACAATAAAGATTCGGATCGTACAAAATACAAAATAAAATGTTTTTATAGCATAATATGTTTAATAGAAAAAATTGTGATGATCTATCAGAGAAGCAATAACAGTTATATATGGGATATACAAATTCTTACTATCTATATCATTGGGGTTGATCCCTTTAATTCCACATATTACATATTTTAAGATAACGAACATAAAAATCAATGACATTTTAAAAACAATATCAAAATGAAATATACAATTGCTACAAATAATACATTGCAAAATAATATTTTTATATGTATATAATCCGATTTTAAAAAGCCCACCCAAAGTTAACTGCAAATATCAATGGAATGCCGTGTTCGCTTAGAGCTTGGAGCGCAACTCCTGGATGCGACCCTGCGCTGAGCGCTGCAAGTCCAACAGCTTCATGGCGAAGCCCATGTTGCCCTGAATCTTAATCTTGCCCTGGAAGAAGGCCTTCTGGGGCGGCAGCTTGCCCAGCAACAGGTCGAACACATCGTCATCACTTATTATAAAGGTAACATCACATTTTTCTGCAATACAAGTAGTGAAACCAAATAACTATACTGATTGCCTGTATATTCCATATTAACTTACGCGTTCCGTTGAAGATGACCTTGCCCTTGCCTTGCTTGGCATCAATCACCCAGAAGCCGGTCTGTCCCTGTGGTCCATTGTTCACCCTGAAGCCATACACAGCGCGAACCTTATCAATAAGATTGTCTTGATCCTCTTGCATTGCCTGCTCGAGCAGCTTAAGCAGCGGCGACACTTTGAAGCCCTCCTCGCTGGTCGCGATTTTCGCGGCGGCTGTCTTATTGTGCTTCACACCACTGGCACCCGGGAAACCCAAGCGATATAGAGCTACCACGACGGCACCACCCAGACCTAGATTGTGTTGCAGGGCCAATTTAACATTTGGTACCTGTCGCTTCTCGGCCAAACCACGCAGCTGCCAGCACAGCTCGGCGCACTGAGCCAAGCCTGTGGCACCCAATGGATGACCCTTGGAGATGAGTCCTCCACTGGGATTGATCACAAATTTGCCTCCATACGTGTTATCTCCGTTGTCGATAAACTCGCCAGCCTTGCCCTCGCCACACAGACCCAAAGCCTCGTAGGTGATCAGCTCGTTGGCCGAGAAGCAATCATGTAGCTCCACAACCTGTACATCTTGTGGCTTATAACCGCTCTTGGCGAATAGGCGTTGAGCTGCAAGTCGAGTCATATCATAGCCGGCAATCTTCATAAGACTCTTGTCAGCGAAGGTCGACTCCGGATCACTGGCCATTTCCATGCCCACAATCTCAACGGCTTGATTTTCCAAACCATGACGACGCACGAATTGTTCAGAGGCCAGAATGGCAGCACCTGAGCCATCGGAGGTGGGACAACACTGCAGCTTGGTCAGGACGCCCTCAACCACTTGCGGCGACTTCATAATCTGCTCCAGGCTGTATTCATCGCGGAATTGCGAGTATCTAATCGTAAAACAGATTAGATTAGTGTTTGCAATACATTAAGGCTTAACACGTCCATTTCATTTTAACAAGTCCACTTACGGATTATTAACGGAATGCTTATGATTCTTCCAGGCAATCTTGCCGAAGTGTTCTGGCTTGGTGCCGTACTTCTTCATGTGCTCCTTGCCAGCGTTACCGAAGATCTGCGCAGCCATTGGACCAGCTCCAATCTCTGTGAGTTCTCCCATCTCTGTAATGTGACGCTCCATGGGATTGGCACGGTCAAAGTACTAGCAGTAAAGATCGGATTATGGTTGATATTAAATTGGAATAATGGAGATGCCTTCTAGCTACCTTTGATGCCAAGGAACCACGCTCCATTTTCTCAAAACCCAAAGCCAGGACACAGTCTGCGTTGCCCGACTCGATAATCTGTTTGCCCAGGTACAAGGCACTCGAGCCCGTGGAGCAGTTGTTGTTCACATTGTAGACGGGAATGCCAGTCATGCCCACCTCATAGACCGCCCGCTGGCCGCAGGTGGAGTCCCCATAGACATAGCCCACAACGGCTTGTTGCACATCGGTGTATTGGAGCTTGGCATCTTGGAGAGCTTTGGTGACCGCCTCTTTGGCGAAGTCCGGGTAGCAAACATCGGTGCGGCGACCGGGTTTCTCGAACTTTGAAAGAGTTGAAAAGGTCAATTGTTTTTAATCATAGAAGAACAACCTTTAATCGGGCTATTTTAGATAATGGTAAGTAAACATGGAAATTAGATTGCACAGCAACAAGATTTGGATTTTGATTTCGATTTCTCCAATGACCGAAGTGCACTGTAGTTCAAAGTCCGAATGCGATAATTACAATTGTGACAGAGGGAGGAGCATGTAGCAACTTGTGGCAGCTTCTTGGAGATCGTGTTTTTCTTTTTTGCCTCTGTTTCTACATACGAAAGTACATAATGATATTTACCTTGGTCATACCAACACCAACAACATACACTCGGGTCTTGGTCATTATGATAGTTTAAGAGTATTATTCTTTAGAACGACAAAAACAAGTACAACCGCTTCAACTCGGCTTTAATCAATTACTAAACTAAACCAAACACAAAACAAGTATCGCTGGCGATCTAAACAAAACTATCGATGACAATATCGATATCTTACTCTGTTTATAAATGTACTCACTGCTTATCGCAATTCGCATAGCGAAAATAAGAATTATAAAGTAAATAAAATGAAAAAATGATCGATTTATACAAAATTTTGTTTCTTATTCAACTGCAATAAGATTTTGCAAAAAAATTGATTTACTTGTGGGTGGCATTTTTTTCAAAAAGAATATTGCTAATTCTCGGATACCTGCTGGGTTTTGTTTTCGTATAAAGGAAAACAAGTACTTCAAAACCACATTGGTTGCTGTGACCAGCTGAACTCGAACCCAAAATATCATAAATACATTTTAAATTACTTTCATCACTTAGTGATTCCACATAGAATAACTTTTAAAAATGAACTTGTTCAAAGCAAGAGAGCGCTTCAATTGAACTGATTCCACTTATACCGAAGTGAGTTCGCGCCCAACTGAAGATATGGCGAACAGTTACATTTTGGACGCCTACCATATCAGAACTATATCGAAATGACCAAGACAAGAGTTTACGTTGTCGGCGTTGGTATGACCAAGGTTTGTGCCAGATAAGTGACCTTTGTCTCCCAATGTAACTAATATCCGTTTCTTAGTTTGAGAAACCAGGTCGCCGTGCTGATGTTTGCTACCCAGACTTTGCCAAGGAAGCAGTTACCAAAGCTCTCCAGGATGCAAACATTAAGTACGAGGAGGTACAACAGGCTGTTGTAGGCTATGTCTATGGTGACTCCACCTGTGGCCAGCGGGCGGTCTATGAGGTGGGCATGACTGGCATTCCCGTCTACAATGTGAACAACAACTGCTCCACCGGCTCGAGTGCCTTGTACCTGGGCAAACAGATCATCGAGTCGGGCAACGCAGACTGTGTCCTGGCTTTGGGTTTTGAAAAAATGGAACGTGGTTCCTTGGCATCAAAGGTAGCTAGAGGGCATATCCATTATTCCAATTTAATATCAACCATAATGCTATCTTTTTTGCTAGTACTTTGACCGTGCCAATCCCATGGAGCGTCACATTACAGAGATGGGAGAACTCACAGAGATTGGAGCTGGTCCAATGGCTGCGCAGATCTTCGGTAACGCTGGCAAGGAGCACATGAAGAAGTACGGCACCAAGCCAGAACACTTCGGCAAGATTGCCTGGAAGAATCATAAGCATTCGGTTAATAATCCGTAAGTTCTATAAGAATTGATTAACTCTAAGTCGAAAGTTCGATGCCATAATAGGCGAAGGCACTTATCTTATCTGCTATCGCTTATCGTGGGGCCATCCTCCCGCTGAACATTGGCCATTCATTTGATAGTCGTGTGGTGCAGTCAGTCTTATCTTAATCTGTCGCCTCTCTTCACTTGTTGTTGTAGGTACTCCCAGTTCCGCGATGAATACAGCCTGGAGCAAATTATGAAGTCGCCGCAAGTAGTTGAGGGCGTCCTGACCAAGCTGCAATGTTGTCCCACCTCCGATGGCTCAGGTGCTGCCATTCTGGCCTCTGAGCAATTCGTGCGTCGTCATGGTCTGGAAAAACAGGCCGTTGAGATTGTTGGCATGGAAATGGCCAGTGATCCGGAGTCGACCTTCGCTGACAAGAGTCTCATGAAGATTGCCGGCTATGATATGACGCGTCTTGCCGCTCAGCGCCTATTCGGCAAGAGCGGGTTCAAGCCACAAGATGTACAGGTTGTGGAGCTACATGATTGCTTCTCGGCCAACGAGCTGATCACCTACGAGGCTTTGGGTCTGTGTGGCGAGGGCAAGGCTGGCGAGTTTATCGACAACGGAGATAACACGTATGGCGGCAAATTTGTGATCAATCCCAGTGGAGGTCTCATCTCCAAGGGTCATCCTTTGGGTGCTACAGGCTTGGCTCAGTGCGCCGAGCTGTGCTGGCAGCTGCGTGGTTTGGCAGAGAAGCGACAGGTACCCAATGTCCAATTGGCCCTGCAACACAATCTGGGTCTTGGCGGTGCTGTTGTGGTAACTCTCTATCGCCTGGGCTTCCCTGGTGCGTCCAAAGCAAAGCTGTAAATTGTTCGTTGTTTTTGTAAATAAATTATGAATTTCTATGTTTTGTTATTAAACCAAACTTGAGTTATTTATGTTTATTATGGACCATGTGAGTTTGTGCTATTTTGATTTATATTTAATATATTGAATTGTATTTGGATATTAAAAATTGTATCAATTTCAAAGCTGCAAAATGTGCCAAAGGCGAAAATACTTTTAGTTCGATAAGCAAAATACCAAATGGAATAATCGATTATGCGCAATCATTGAACTGCTTGATGGCAAAAGGAATTGTTAGTAATCGATTATGAAACGGTTAAATTGAACTGGTTTCAAATTTGAATTCGCCCGCACTTTTAATCAGAGCCATCTTTTGCAGCGACTTTAATCAAGTATGTGCACTTAAAAGATAATCTGTTAATTGCTCTAGTTTTTATTGATTATAAAATAATTTTTCTAATTGATTGTTCTGCTATTAACTAACTACGCTTGGCTTTGGACAACTGCCGTTTCCGCCCGCAACACATACGCCAGATTTTGAGTGAGATGACCAGGAGCAACAGCAGCCCAACCCCGACTGTCACGTACACGTCCAAGGAGTAGTAAACGAACCGATTAAGTTTTACAGCACTGGACTGCAGTAGTGGAGCACCACGTGTTTCAGCCACATGCTGTACCCACCATACAGCATTATCCATGGCCAATTGCGGACGCTCGTTGTAGACAGCTGCAACCCTTTCGGCCTGCCGCTTGTAGGCAGCATCCAGTGCCTGAGTAAGTGCGTCAAATACGGTCTGTTCGCTGAGTTGCTTGAGGTCCACACGCACAGCCATGCCACGCTGCACCAGAGCCGCCACATTCAAGTATTGATCTCCATAGACTGGCATGCCCACTACAGGCACGCCGCTGGCGACGGCCTCAGTGAGGCCCATGAGGCCGCCGTGGCTGAAGAACACTTTGACATTGGGATGCGCTAGTAAGTCGCGCTGTGGCAGCCACTTCATGATGTGTACATTGGCTGGCTTATTGGGCAGCGTGTCGTTCTCCCATTTCCAGATAATCTGCTGCGGCAGGCGCGCCAAGGCACGGAGCAGACTCTCACGCTTGGCGCTGGACAGTGAGTTGGCTCTCAGCTGGGAGCCCCAACTAATGAGAATGACACCATGCTCAGCTCTGTCCAACAGCTGTTGCAGTGTATCGTCCAAGGGCTTCGCTGCTCTCAGATGCAGTCCGCCCACCTCGATGACATTTGGTGGCAGAGGCTTGGCGCCGCTGAAGGAGAAATGCTGATTGATGAGCATCAGTGAAGTATTCTTCACCAACTCGCCAGTGCTCGGGATGCCTGGTCCGAATCTCTGACGCAGCAGTGCATCTGCGGTGGGCACATTAAGCCAGCTGCAAGCAAAAAGTAAATCTGAATCCGGAATCCGGATGTGAATCAAATGCTGCTCACCTGTAAAGCCACTTGAGCGTATGTGTGGTTATCCAGTTGCCCAGGCGACTTCCGAAGGACATGTTCTCGGACTGGCCCAGAAATAGAGCCGAGATATACGATGGTATTATGGGAGCGCCCATGCGTTCGTAATGCCACGGCATCATGGCGCAGCTGCTCATGGCCACGACGGGCGCCTGCAGCTGATAAGCCACACCCATCATGCAATCCGTATTGAACTGTTCCATGATGACGACGTCGTAATAGCCAACAGGATGTTGCAGTACCTTAGCGAGTGCCTCACTATGAAGCGAAGCATTGCAAGCATCCCGGCCATAGGCATACAGAATGAAGAACTCACCGAAGGGCAACAGAGCTGGCATCGGAATATCTTCAAACATCTGTAAAAGGAATTAATTGATTAATTAATGACTGAATGACTGAATACTGATTTAGTGACTGATTAAATGACTGATTGGCTGATTGATTGGCAAAGAAATTTACTGACTTATTGACTAACTGATTGACTAACTGATTGAGTGATAGATTGATCGGCAAATAGATTAACTGATGCAATGGCTGATTGACTGATTGACTGACAGACTGACTGATTGACAAAGAGACTGTCTGACTAAATACTGATTGAGTGACTGATTACTGTCTTAGATACTGACTGTCGAGGTAATAGACTTATATTGCCGATTAACAAACAGACTGATTTGATAAGATACTAACAGATAGACTAGACTAGCAGACCAATAGATTGAACTACAAACGCACTAATTATTTGACTGACTGGCCGGCCAATTTGATAAGCTAGTTGCATAGATTTTCTAACATAAGACTCAGTCAATCAATCAATCAGTATTATATATAGCCATATATTGCATAACTCACATCGAAACCCAGTTGATTGCTCAAGTTAACGCTGGGCAGGGTATAGTCCGTATAGCCCTTCGGTGGCTGTGCATCGCGAAATGGGCTAACGACATCCACATTGTGTCCTATTTCGGCCAATCGTCGCAGAAGTGGTTGAAAGAACTGAAAGTGACTGATGGCGGGATGGATGAAGAGACCCAAGATGTTAAGAGCTCCCACTGGGCTGCTTCCCGAAATCAGCGAAAACAGCAGCAAACATTTCCAAATACAATTTCTTTGCATTTTTTAAGTGAACTTTTCAATATTTGCTACATAAATCAAGTATACGATTAATTATATATGTGTATATATATTATATTTATAATATATATTTAAATATTTGCACGTAAGACACACGCAGACGTTCGTTTCAGCCGAGCAACTGAATGCGAATGCTCATAAATATTTTGAGCACACACAAAAATAAAATATATGAGCGCGATCTAACAGATGAGAGATAAGCAAAAAGAAGAAAGAATACAAATGAAATAGGTTGAAATCTATTTATATGAGAGAACTATCTATATAAGAGAAATATGCGAAAAGAGCTGGGCTAGTTTGATAGATGAATATTTGAAAGGTTTATTACTTAGTCAAATATAAATTTATTATTACATTCTATTGATTATAATATTCTACAATTTTCCATGATTTTCCATAATTTTCATTTCATTTATATTGAATATCTTTTTAAATTTCTTGAAGATATATAAACTACAAACAAATTTCCACACAACACGCTCAATAGTTGGAAGTAGGCATTACTAAACTAGTTAAAGTAGGACCCCAATAGACATTCACATCTAAAATATCACATAGACTTAGCCAAGGATCATATGAATTTAATCCTTTTTGTTCTTTTTACTAGATTGCTTGCCGCAACAGCGTCGTATGAGTGCAATCCAACTGCCAACAACCAGGGCCAGAATGGCGCCAACAACAACGTAACAGTCCAGGGAGTAGTACACAAAACGGGACAACTCCACAGCGCTGGATTTCAATAGAGGATTGCCACCAGTGTGACCCACGTGCTCCACCCACCAGATGGCCGTCTGCAATGCCTGTTGCGGTCTAGATTTGAACGAGTGCGAGACGAGCTTGGCTGCATCCACGTGTCTGTAAGCAAAGAAGGAATATATGAATAATAGTAACAGTGCTCGATGGGAGATACCCTGCTATTGAAAGCATCTCAATTATTTGCTCACTTCTTATCCAGCGCTCGCTTCAAAGCTCGCATAACCGTATTCTCGCCAATGTCCTCGTAGTGCAGCAGCACGCCCATGTCTCGCTGCACCAGGGCGGCCGCATTCAGGAACTGATCTCCGTACATGGGCGTGGCCACGACGGGCACACCACAGTAGGCCGCCTCGGAGCTGCCCATGAGTCCGGCATGCGTCATAAAGACCTTCACATTGGGATGACAGAGGATGTCGCGCTGTGGCAGCCATTTCATGATGTGCAGATTGGGCGGCTTATTCTCGAGCGTCTCGTTCTCCCACTTCCAGATGACCTGCTGCTTGAGTCGGGCCACGGCACGAACAATGCCATCCCGCTTCGCCGGCGACAACGAATTGGCGCGTATCATGGAGCCCCAACTGATGAGTATCACGCCGTGCTCGGCATTGTCCAGCAGGCGCTGCAGATCGACGCTCAGCGGATTGGTCTTTTGGATGTGCACGCCGCCCAGCTCGATGATGTTGGGCGGCAGCGGTTTTGGCCCACTCAGCGAGTAGTGTGTGTTGACAAACAGAACGGAGGTGTTCTTCACCAGCTCACCCACCGAGGGCATATTGTGGCCAAACTTGTACTGGACCATTGCATCAGCAGCGGGCACCGACAAGAGCCTAAATATAAAGGGAAAAGAGATTAATGGGATCTATGGCCAATAGCTGCCTATGGCGCGACCTACTTGTACATCCAGTTGAGCGCATGGAAGCTAAACCAGTTAGCCAATCGTCCGCCAAAGTTCATGTCCTGTGATTGACCCAGAAATAAAACCGGTATATGCGATGGGATTATCGGTGCGCCCATGCGCTCGAAATGCCAGGGCAGCAGGGAGCAGCTACTTAGGGCAACAACTGGGGCTTGCAGTTGATAGGCCACGCCCATCATGCAATCTGTATTGAACTGCTCCATAATGATAACGTCATAGTAGCCAGCCCTGCGCTTCAGTACAGTCTGCAGAGCCTCCGAACGTAAGGTCAAGTTGCAAGCCTCCTTGCCCCATTCGTAGAGCAGAAAGAACTCAAGGAAGTGACTGTAAAAGGGGCGCTTGTCGAAAAACTGCAAGAGATGCAATGTGAGAGTGTGTGTCCAAGAGAGAAAGAGAAAGGGAAAAAGAAGAGGAGAGAGAGAGAGAGAGAGAATACTACTTCAACTGAACTTAAGATTTCCAGTTTTTCTTAATGATAAATTTGCGAATGAAGTTCGATAGTTAAAATAAGACATTATAAAAATGCTTTTTATGCGACTAGCAGATACACTACAGACATAAATATAATATAAATTCATTTAAAAATATATTTTCTGTTTTCCAATTTTTTAAAGACTTAACCTTTTAAGTATATTCATTAAAAATAATATAAATGCACACATTAAGGTTGTACTTGCATTATTTTCAATGATTATTTAAAGCCGTAAGTATACTCATTCCGACCATACAATAAAAAATAGTTCTAATCATGTATATCAAAAATAGTTTATTATCATCTCGAAGGTACGTTCCAATACACCCATTAGCCTACTTGCACTTCGTATAGGGTATATATAGTGAAAAAGTGAAAGTAAATCTCTCAGCGTATAAGACAATTGTTTTGCAACATAGCTAGCGGCAATCCTTGAGCCATGATAGGCATGTGCCGGCAACGCACCTCAATTACAATTGTTGTGCGAGTAATTTAAAGTGAATCAAAATAAAAAACTGGCTTACCTTCAAGTCGACGCTGTTTGTCAGCTTCTCTGAGCCTGTTAGCGGGAAATCCTTGTAGCGTGCCGTTGGATTTTTAAGCGGAAAGTGGCTAACGACGTTGACATCATGTCCAGCTTCGGCCAGACCCTGCATGATGGGTTGAAAGAAGTGGAAGTGACTGACGCCGGGATGAGGGAACAAGCCCAGAATTTTTAGCGGTCTGCCGGCGTCCACAGAGACGTACTCCTGCAGCAATAGCAGCAGCGGCAGCAGCGCTGCCAGCAGCGAACGCAACTGCAGCATTTTGCTTTTGTTTCGTTGTTGTTTCTGTTGGCATGCGTGACAAATTTAAAATTAGAAAACACAACGAACGAACGAATGTACTAATCAAAGAGAATTGGAAAATAACACTTGTTGCACTTAATTGTGGCAAATTCTTAACCTTCGATGCAATTGGCACTGCGCATGCCTCAAAATTATGTAAACAATTGCAGTGTGAAATTGCATGGAAAGTACCCAAATAGCTATTAACTTACAACTTACCAAATTTGTGACGAACTAGCGCTAATTGTGTTTGTAAATTAAGTTACACTCATAAAAATTAATCAAATGCCGGAGCTTTAGTAAAAACACAACAATTGAAATGAAACACACACACACTGCAATCCACTTGTGCGCTTCGCAATCGACAAGCGACTGACAAGAGCCATGCAATTCAAGTCACATTGTAACCAAAAAGGCATCGACTGCGCTGCCGCTGAATGTTCGAAATTGAGCGCGTATCAGTGATCAAGGGCGTATTGTCCATTTTCTACTCTCACGCATTTAATACAGTCTCTTTCTCGACGAAGTTGCCGAAATGACGCCGACTGCAGCGACTCACGACGCGTCGCGACGCTCCATTCACCGAAAGTGAGCGCATATTTGTGAATGTATATGTGATCTCTCTCACAGTCTGCTTGCTCCGCTTTAATTCGCACTGCTCTCCCAAATTTTGCACAGTCAGCAATTACACATATGTACGCACATGCATGCGATTCTTTTACTAAATACCTAACCTGTGGAAGAGTATATTGATTTTGTGCTCTGCCTGTTTATTTGCTACGCTGTTTGCATGTAAAACTCTTCAATGAATTTCAATACAGAGTATTGCACTGCAGTTGTGTCCGGTAGCAAAACTTTTCTGTTTTGCTTCCTACACCGAGTTTCTGTACATGTGAATACGCTCACACTTGGAGGCTTGATACTTTTTGGGGGCTTCAACCTGAGCGCTAAGCAACCGGTTGCACTGCATGAGACGCATAAAAAATTGCATTTTAATGTTTAACTGTCGCTCTTATCGGTAATAAGTTAGCTTGGGTGCAAACACCTTAGTGCTGTTGCAAAAGCACTATCAATTTGATTTGATAACGTCTAGTAGCACGTTTTACTGTCACTGATAAATTTTACTTGCTCTACTTTATTGAGCTGTATGTTTGTCTTAAATAATGAATGTATGTATGTATGTTTGTGTGTATGCTTGTTAGGCCTAACATGCATTCAAATGTGATATATTCGTGATGTCAACAATATGACTGATAAGAAGTATTCTCCAGTGTGTTTAGTTGAAGGTTAATACTATTGTTTGGAACACAGCTGTATGACGATGTATGGGTAGAATAAACAGGAACGGTCCGAAGATCAAAAAACCCATGCATATTTAAAATGACTGTTGATGTCTTCTAATAAACAAATAATTATTCCGAATTATCTGTTCAGTATTAAGAAAATCATTTTTACGTCAGCTGTTAATAGGAATATTCCAATGCTATCAGCTCAGCTTATACTTTCATGATGACTATACTAAAAAGATTACACAGGTCTCTTCATATTCTAATTGTTTATAATTTCATTATCATAGAACAATGAATAACTGAAATATATAATCTTTTGAGGTCAGTGAGAATTTCTAGACTCTACTAAGACGAAATTCACATGTTGCTTTCGCGCATTAGTCAGCAATCACGTGTTCAAATTATAATGAAATTGATAAGGCTCTGTTGGGTTCTGTTTGCACGGGTGCCAAATGGAATATTTATTGTTTTTTCCTTTTTTGTTGCCTGGCGACATTTCGCCTGCCATAAAGCCATTTCAAAAACTTAAACAACTTCCAGACTGCGCCTAGAGAGAGTAATATGACCACCAGGCAGCAGATGTAAATATCGATCGAGTTGTACACGAACCAATTGATATTATTGCCCGCACTCTGAACAAGTGGAGCTCCATTGGTTTTGATTACATGCTCCGTCCACCAGACAGCCAATTGAAGTGGATCTTGAGGTCGCTCGCGGAAGGCAATTGTCAAGCGTTTCATCTGCGTAGCAAAGCTATAAAAGTTTATAGTTAGGAACAGAAATAATATATGAGTTATATATACTATAAATTACTTTGGATACTTAAATTTCTTTGTGTTCTACTTACCCCTCATCGAGTATAGTTCTTAGCGCACGACTAAGATGCTGTTCATCGAAGTCTTTAAATGCAACCATAACTCCGAAACGTCGCTGCACGACGGCTGCTGCATTCAGAAACTGATCCCCATAGAAGGGCGTTACGAGCAATGGAACGCCACAGTAGATGGACTCGGAGGTGCCCAGCAGACCGCTATGCGAGACAAAGGCCTTAACTTTCGGATGACAAAGCAAATCTCGCTGTGGCAGCCAGTCGAAAGTATATAGATTCTTAGGCTTATTCTCGGGCATGGCTTTCTTTATCCAGCGCATCACGAATGTATAGCCTGGCAGCTGGGAAATGGTATCGAAGAGTGCCTGCAGTTTGAGTGCAGATAAAGTGCTGGGATCAACCATCGAGCCCCAGCTGATATAGATGACGCCCAAGTGCGACTCATCGAAGAGTTTTTGCAGGTGCTAAGTATATAGAAAATATGATAAGTTTGTGACTTGTTGAACAATATTAACCTACCTTGGGTAGTGGATTGGCTGGACCCACGTGCAGACCGCCAACCTCTATAACATTTGCGGTGTAGGGAGTTGAGCCCGATAGTGAATAATGTTGATTGATTAACATAAGACTTGTGTTCTTGACAATCTCATTGATGGGCGGTAGACCTGGGCCAAAGCGTTCTCGAATCAATGCATCTGTGGCAGGCTCTGTTATATATCTAAAAAGATATTATATAGAATTAAACTATATATCTACGCATAAAGCTTATACATACCTATGCAGTGCATTGGCAATATGAAAGTGCAAAAAGTTATTAAGGCGCGCCACGAAGCCCATCTGGTCGGTGTGGGGCAGAAAGTTCATGGGCGTGACTGAGTTGATGTAGGGCGTGCCCATTCTTTGATAGTGCCAGGACATGATGGCACAGCTGCTCAAGGCAATTACGGGTGCATCCAGCAGATGGGCAACGGCCGAGAGACAATCATTGGTGAACTGCTCCAAGATGATGACATCGTAGCGATGCGACGAGTTGAGCAGCTGCTCAATCAGTGGCGAGTGCATTGCCACCTGGCAGGAGCGCAAGCTCCAGTCGTGAAGCATGAAGAAGTTGCCCATTTTAATAGGTATGCCCAATAGATCCGATTGTTGTTCAATTTGCTGGCGGAAGATATAGAGTTGAGTATTGCCAGTTGACCATATGGATCACATTTACCTTCAGATCCACAAAATCCGTCAGCAACGGCATACCCTCGAAGACGTAATCCGTGTAATTGGCCATTGGCTCTTTCAACGGAAAATAACTGTACATGCTGACGTTGTGTCCACGTTGAGCCAGCGCCACAAACAGAGGGCGAAAGAAATCAAAGTGACTCTTGCCGGGATGCCCGAACAAGCCAAGTATCTGGGCTGACTCAACAGCTGTTGGCAGCGGACCGGACAGGGCCAGACCCAGCAGCAGTAGTCGCAACATTGGCTTTAACCGCAACATGTTGCATGAGCGTATACCCAACTTCAAGGTTCAGATACTTTTGTATCTGCGAATTCAAATTGCAAATCTGTAATCTTTATGGTTAGATCGTGACCGGCATTTAGCTATTGTTGCCAGCTTTGTTGTGGTTGCAGTTGCAATTATGTTTTGTTTTTCTCGATTGCGGAACGAACCAAGTCTGTATTAAAGCCGTTTATCTAACGAGTTCTTAAATGCCACATAAAGGTTGCAAAGTGCATTGTCTTGAGGCTAGTCGTATGTGTTAATATATTGTTTAACACGAAGAAAACTTTGTGCCGCCAAACTAGTAATTTAATATAGAGCTTTGATTTCGTTTAATGATATGTGTTACATATATAATTAGCAAGACTGAAGTCTAAACTGCTTTAGCCCCAAAAATTAACTAAACAGTAATGGAAAATAGTTAAAGTTTGTTGAACTGTCAGCAACTCGAATATCAGTCAAATAATCTAGATTCAGACTGGCATGCCATGGGCGTAGATGGGGACTAAAGATGAATATACTAAATGAAATTTGTTGATATTAAACTTGATTTAAATTAAAATAAATTTACTAAATTAAATTTATTAAAATGTATTTAACTGTTTAACTCTGTTCCCTCTTCAATTAAATTCTGCCTACACCCATGTCTGTTCTTCTGTTATATCAATGTTTACTGCAATACATTGATATCAAGACTAATAAGTCCATATGTAGGTATATCGATATACTACCTCCACAGACATACAGCAATACACACACAGCCACACACACACACACTCACACACACACACTCACACAAGCGCACAGGCACGAGCTATGCTCTTGAGACAGCCCTTAAGTTGTTCCCCTAGTTTTTGTTAGTTTTATTTTTAAAAACATTTGTATTTGATTGTTGTTTATAATTAAATTTGCATAATTTAGGTTAAGACACAAAACAACAAAACTTTAAAGAGCTTGATTACTATTTAAAATATCAAAACTTTTTTATAAGGTGAAAAAAGGCAAATCTTTGTTGATTTTTGTTTAAACTAAGATTCAAAATATAAATATATATATTTAGAGTCTATATATATGTAAGTATCTTTTAAGCTCCACTTCTCAATATATATAAGTATATAAGTATATACGTAAATATATAGTTATTAAGTCACTTTAAACGCTTCACTTTATTTGAGCTTTTTTATGATACATATAGATTTTGTTTCGATTAACAAAGTTTACATATTTCATCGTTAGCTATATATATTTATATAAATATATTTACTACAATTTTTATATATTTTTTATACACTTGACAACTGTTTTGGGAATAGAAAATGAAACCAACACGTCGCAGTCGCGTTGCCAGACAAACTAAAATCGCAAAACTCAATGTGAATCGGTCAAAACTGTCGGCACGACTCATGTCTAAAATACACAGACTCGGCCAGAAGCAAAGATCTCAGTAGCAAAGTCAGACTCAGATCAGTTAGACCACTCAGACCCTGTTGGGCCCTGAGTCGTGATTGTGTTGCAACAACAACAAGTTCGGTTACGCTCAGCTACATATGATGCAAATGCAAATTACCTAGGAAAGCAGGTGAGTAGTAAACAATTGATGACTCTCCGGTTAAACAGTTAGCTAAATTTAAACAATTGTTGCGAATTCATTTGTAGTACTTAAACGATTTTCGATTTGTCAATGTGTTTGTTTTATTAAATAAATAAATATCCATTGATTTCATTTTATCTTTGTTTGATTTCGCTAGAGTGAGTTTTTATTGTTCACTTAGCAAACATTAATTGTTAATTCATAAATAATTAAGGTTTCTGCGCTAATACAGTAGGTACTTGTTATGATGAACCAACTCTGTTGAAATATATTATTGTAATATTTTTATTTAAAAGTATATATACAAATTTTTTTCTAATCAATGCAGCTTTCAAGAATTTTAGATGAAAAATATTTAAATTTTCTGAAATAGTAAAATTACAAAAAAATTTAAAGCTATAATAATTTTTTCGATATAAAATAATATTAAAAAGCGTTTAAAATAATAAACTGTAATAATAAATAACTAATATTAAAATAATAATTACTCCATATTCGTAAAGTTAAACTGAACCCATTTCTTTTCTTCGAATTTAAAAAATGTGTTTTTTTTTTTCAAAGAATATATAGATATAAAAAAATTTTAATTAATGCTAAAATATTTCATATATATTATTTATTTTAAAAAAATATTTTATATATGTTGACATTTTCTTACATTTTCTTTTGCCCCAAACTTTGCATGGCCCTCTGAGATAATTTCTTTGTAGCGCCCTAAGAAATGCCATAAATAAAATATTTTTAATTTCAATTTGCTGTCAAACGCACCTTTTTTGCAGCATACTTTTGGGCTGTCGTCTGATGGAGCGCGCTCCACACGCATTTCTTATTTAGTAAACTTTGGAGATTTTTATGAGAATTGACAAAAGTTTTACAAGTCCTGAGCTCAGGCTTATTAAAATTCACTTCAGTTGATAATTGTACAAAGGGAGCGCGCAATAATCGTAATTTTTGAGATACTAATTTCAAAATGTTGCAGCATCGCATAAAATATCATTTTGGCAAAATGCTGGAATTTTCATTTACGTATGGGCGGGGTCACGTCGTAATAATTGAGGAAATCATTTAATTAGGAAAAATTTTCACGTTCCGCTCAATTAGCGCACAACTTGAGCTAGAGATTTTTGGTAACTTTGACTGGGTAAAACTGGACGTTGTCAACAGCTGTGCTACTCTGTGAATGTCGATGCCTGACAGCAGAGGGGATGGTTGACTGCTTGGCCATGGGCGGGGGCAGTGTTCGAACGGTTTTACTGGGATGGGCTGATGCGACGTCTGGCAGGAAGTGTTGTGTTTATATTAGCGACACGTCATTAAATGCGCCTTAATTGTGAAAATTTTCACGAGCGAAAAGTGAAATGGCAAGTGCAGGAAAATTTACGACACATTATCAAATCAAGTGTGGAAAAACTTGTTGGAAAATTAGGCGCCCCAGCAGAAAACATATCAACAGCTGCTGCACCTGAGTGAAGGTGATTTTATATGAAAATCAATAACTGGCTTTTTATGTTAGCCAATTCTGGTTAAAATTATTGGCTTAATGTTGAGTTTGATTTAATTATTTAGCAAAACTTTAGTACTACATTTTCTTGCTCATTAATCTTGTTTTAGAATATAAAGTCTGAGGATTACAGCTAACGAATCATGGTATATTTGTTTCATTCTAGAACTAGTATTGTTAATGGTTCCCTCTATGGAAAACTATCTGTCTGCTAGTACAGTTCTTATTCCTTTACATATGTAGGCCGTGGTGGCCTAATCTTAAGTAAATATAATAATTGGACTATGCAGAAACATTTAGATATCTGAAGAGGTAGATATAGATAAAAAAGTTAAGATATTCTAAAAATTTAATCAGCATATAATTTCTATTGTATAATTATCAATCTTTTACATTCTTGAGCTACATACATGTACATACATAAATATATAACACCTCTTTCCTCTCACATTTTATTGACACGCGCTGGGGGGGAAAAAAAACTCACCCGTTCGTATCAATTTATTTTAACGTCTTTGGCATTTGAGTTCTGATTATGTGCACTCTTTCACTTTTTTTTTTTTTGTGTACTCATTTTCCATTTTCCCCGAGCTTTCTATTTGCTGATAAACGGCAATAAAATGGAATTTTAAATGATAGAAATCGCATTGAAAAGTCGCAGATAAGCTAAAAGGGTTACAGTCAGCGCGTGTTTGACTTGTGCAAAGTGGGCGGGGCACTTTCAACATTTTCCAGCCATTTACATTTAATGAAAGTGCATGAAAAGATAAGCACACGTATGAGAGTGTGTGTGTGTGTGAATGTGTGAAATTTATAACAAATCAATAAAATGACAATACGTGCAAACTTTATCGATGGATTTTGGCTGCAGAATGGGTAGGTGAATTGGATTGGGGATTGGATCGGAGGGGGCGCACGCCTCCCGGGAACGTCGTTCTATTGTGCAAAAACATTTGCCATTGAGACGACTCTGGGACTGCTCGATGGCTGAGCCGTACGTAGTTGGACGCGACTCGAAACGAAAGTTTTCGATAAACAATTTTTCGCACGGAAGTGCAATTTGAAGTGAATGCTATCGGTTCCATGTCCTGAAAATGCGGAAATTATACAGAGAAAGTTTCTAATACATTTGTTACCGCCAATCAATCGCTTTGTCGTAAGGTGTTGCGCCACAGCTCAAGGGTTACCTGTGCAGCTAGACAGGTGGGCTAATAGTAGTTGTTGTGGAGATAGCAAAGTTTTACGTGAAATAGATAGATTGTAAATGGTGGGGAATGGCTAGGAATTATATTTTAGTAGTTGAACTATATTGGGTGTTTGGATTTTGCTTTCAAGCTGGTAACTCGATAGCTGTAAGAATTTTCGATATATTCTATAATAAATGTATTAAAATATGATAAAAATTTATAGTATATTCAGAAATTTGAATTTATAGAGAAGTTGACTAAGTCTGTATATGTGTTTGAAGGAAACTTCGAGGAAACTGCTATTTGATTAAAGAATACCTTGAAGTATCTAAGAGAATTATAAATATATTATCTTTAAGCTTGATTTTAATTGATGTTCAACTTCAATTCCACAAATACTTCAGTTATTAGAGTATTTGGCCAATTGTCTTGCCTAGGTCTATTTTGCTGTCAGCCTGTAAGGAAACCACTAGCCCAGGCAGCTAGCACTTACCTGATGCAGGTGTCTTTAATTGACAGGCGCCAACTATTTATGGCCACGTCACGTGATCTATAAACGTGACGGCCCCAACCGCTGGCCATATGCCGCCTTGATTTACACATAAGCTGCTGCTCCTGCTGCTGCTGCTGCTGACACTGAGACATTCGTAGTCTTAAGGTGTGCTATTCCTCAGCTATATCGATTAACAAACAACATTGTGAGTGTGTATTGGTGTGTCTGTGTGTTTGTGTGTGTGTGTGTGTGTGTATTGTAGCTATTTCCGTGACAGTAATCAATTTATTTTTGGCAGTGCGCCGATTGCGTTTCCGTTCCTTGGAGTACTCTGCCAGAGATTGGGGAAAAGTTAAGCGTGGGCCAAGTTTTTCGGGCCAAGTTACGTTTCGTTTGGTTTTTGGCGCAGCGATTTCCGCCAGAATGTCGATAAATCATGTCCCGTCGCAGCGAATAGTGAAAATGCCAGACGAGAACTTGGAATTGGGAATTGGGCACGGATAGGTGGGCATTGTTATATATGTTGCATATGCTGCGACAGATCCTTTCACGCTGTTGTTGGCGTGATAGATAAGTTGACAGAAGAAGGGTTATCGCCGGCTGTCTGTGTGTCACGGCTTAATCAATCTTTCAAACTCTCTTTCCTTTTCTTTTTTTTTTTTTTTTTTTTTTTTGCTATTTGGCAATTAATTAATTTGCGAGCCCGAGCTGACGGCACGTGACCAGAAAAGTTGACTCTCAGCACGCAAGAGATAGAGAGCGGGCAGGCAGGGGTAGGGATAGCGGCGAGCCGATGCCTCTTTAAAATCTCTCCAGTCTCTTGCAGCGGCCCCATAATTCTGTTTTGGGCTCGGTCTCGGACTCGGGTTTGGGTATGGGTTCAGGTTCAGGTCAAGTGCTGGAATTGATGTTTCGTTTATGATTTATCGTCGATTCCTTGGCCAGTCATCGTATCAGTTACCCCCAACCAGGCCGGGCTGACATCTAATGGCCAGTATATTGCACAGCAGCCATGCAAAAAGCCAAAAACTAAATTGAACTTACAGCGGCTGAGGCAGCCAGAATAGTGATGAGCGCGTGACACGATGTAAGAACTGATAGTGGAAAGTTTCTGATCTGTGCAGGATATTATTCTCTTTAAACATGTTCAGATAACTAAAGCTATAATTAATATGTACTCCTAATATGTACTTTTGTTTCAGGAGTTGTTTTCTCTTTTCTATTAACTCTATTTCCGATGTAAATAGAGATTATGATTACTTTTCTAATAGAAATACTAAATATTATGTATGTATAAATAGTGAATATTATGTAAGAATTCATAAATATTTTTCTAATATAAATATTAAATATCTTTAGCATGTTTTTCCGTCTCACGACTCACGCATCCATCGCTAAATGGCAGTTTACGCTGAAAGCATCGTCGTCGTCATGCTGTCATAATCATCCGAAGACAGCATTCATCCATCCAGGTCGTTTTGCAACGCCCACATGTGCGTAGCCGCACCACCCGCGATTCGCAGACATCTCCATCAGCGCGCAACTCCAACCTACGCAATCCTGATGTAATAACCATGTTTTCAGCTTGTAATGCGGCAGGGTAACAACAACAACAACAACAACAACAACAGCAATTGAAACGACAGCCTGGCCCATTACATTGCGGGGGTTAAAGTCAAGTCCCGGCAATATACAGCAGGCCAAGCGAGGATAGATCAGGGTTGGGCAGGGTAGGGGAAGGCAGGGCAGGGCAATAGCTGGGCGAAGAGGGTCGCCAGTGTGCTGTGAGGGTGCTGGGCGCTACTTGTGAGTTGTGAATTGTTTTTGATGTTAAATGTGTGATAATTTAATGACTGTCGACGCCTGACGCATCGCAGGACGCCCGGACGATGTCTAGCAATTGAGCAATATGACTGGAAGGGAGTTTTCTGTTGCTCTATAAGAACGCAATCTTCACTTGAGCTGAGCGTTTAATTTACTGGAATAATAAAAACGTTTTTCGGGCATAAAATTCTGTGGCTGGATATGATTTGTGCACATTTCGATGTAACAGATTGTCTTTTAATGGTTTGCAGTCTTACGAAAATCATATTGTAGCAGTAGCAGTAGCTGTAGCGGTAGCTACCATCCCAATGGATCTAAGAGGGTTGTTTCAATTTCAATTTTTGCACTGATACGATGATTAGCCACTTGGCTGGCTGTGGGAAAACCGACTGGGAAACAGTTATGGAGATTCATCAACATTGTAGCGTCAAGCTAATTCAAGTTAACCTAATCCATATTCTATATACTGATAATAGCATTAACTTGTCGCTAGGCAAACTTTTATTTTTTTATTCATGAAACCTGTTTTAGTTGAGTTTATCTATCTTCCGATAATAATTTGCATACTGGACTTGTACTTTTCTATTTGCATAATATCAAAAACTCCTCCATCAATTATTAACTATTTTCTTCCATATTCCCGATGAGTAACACATCCAGTTCACAACGCTTAACTAAAATTTAAATTAATGTAGATTATAAGCTATAGAATATATAAAGTTGAACTATTAACTATTTTGTAGCTTATGGCATATAAATTATTAATATGAGGAAGGAAACTTTTCTTAATTCATGCGTCATTCTTCGTAACTTATGGCTTGGATGTCTCTTTCATTATCTCTATTTCTCTCTCTATCTCTCTCTCTATCTCTTTCTGTCGTTCGATTCCATTCCTTCGTAAGCCAGTCTGTCGTCCGCATGTCTTTCCGTATGCCTCTTTTTCTCTGGGTCGATCAAACAGACAGACGATTGTTTGCATGTATAAATGAGGTGATCTTAGAAATTGTATACTTTAATAATTCCCATAGATCATGTATACCTCCAATTATTGTTAAGCTTTACAGATTTGAGCCTCTCATCAAATTTGAAAAAACTTTTATAAATATACTATATATATTCGCCTATATTCATCACTCTAGTAATAGTAAATCGATATGTATGCTGATATAACTACACAGATTCTATACAATAACTAGTTAAGAGTTCTAAAACCAGCTGAAGTACTAAGCAATCAGCAGCAAGTCCGATAAACTGGAATCTAGACATATTTAGCATATTTTTGTATTTTTGAAAAAAAAAAGCCGCAAGTGTGTCAAACATGTTTAGTTAACGAAAAATAGTATTCTTTTATTGAACGTGTCTATTGTCATATGTGGGGAGTCACCCAGTCAGGTTTTTGGCCAGCTTAGCGTGAATCCAAGTGAAATTTTCGGCTTCAAAGCTAATCAAAATTTATGCAAATCCGAGCTAGCATTTTGATTTTGCACTAATGTAGAAATATGGCAAATGTGTTTTGGAAAAAAACTGAATTTCAAATGTGCAAAATGTGGCAAACACCACGCGCACACACACTCACACCCGCATCCGCACATGTGTGTGATTTGCATGCGATGATAAAGTGAGCGCAGACAGCCGCAAACAATGAAAAATGTTTTCCAGCCGTCGGCAGTGCGCGTGGGCGGGGCACTGAAATTCATGCTAATAATTTAATTTGCCAGTGAGAGGAAAATCAAAAGAAAAAAAAGGAAATACATATATGTACATATACAGATATATATATACATATATATATTTTTTTTTAACGGCGCCACGTGACTGCGATTTATGAGTTAAAACAGGCGTTCACAATTAATATTGAAATATTATATATTTATTTCAGACGTCATCTCAACTTAACCATAATGCGGCTTAGCAAAAGTGCAGGGCATTGAACTGTTCCCGATTATTGTTGACCATATTGTTGTATTTATAGGCAGCTGAATTTTGGGAACTGCTGCTGTTGCTGCTGCCATTGTGGCCGGAACTAACGCTCAGCCTGTTGCTGCGCAGGAAGCTGTCGGCCGGGCTGCTGGAGATGCCATATTTGCCGAGCTGCATGTCCTGTGTGTTGCGCATGGGACTCAGGTGCTTGGCTGGGATGGCCTTGCTGGCGGTGCGAGTCTGATGGACCATGATGATAGTGTGTATTCAAGAGTTCAATTTCAGTTACAAAAGCGTAAAAATGCGACTTGATCAAGTCAGGGCACGTTGGTCAGATGCGTGAGCACAAAGAATTCCAGGCGATTGCCGCAGTTGCTGGTGCGAGAACCCTTTTTAGAGGATAGATGCTTGGAGAGGCTGCAGGAGTTGCAAAAAATATCAAATTAGTATAAAAGTATCTAACATTTGATTCTAGCCTTGCCCAAACTCACCTTAAATTATTTAAAAGCTTCGCTTTGGAGTCCGGTGTCCTCATTGACACATTTGATTTGGCACGTTTACAAAAAAGTTATAAATTCACAAAAAAATATATTTTGCTGGTTGATTGCTTAGGCCACGTTGCTTGCTCTAGGTTTTGTGTTTTAGAAGCGGCCTTAACGCGCTGCTTTTATACCCCGACACGAGGCGCTGATCTAGTTGGGGAGATCATCAGCCGCATCATGTGGCCAGAGCGTGTTAGCCGAGTTGTTGTCGTGCTGGCCACGACAAACATGTTACGGCCAGACGCATATGCAAATTTTCGATTGTTATGAAAACAGCCAAAAAACGCTTTAAAAAAATCGCTTAAGATGCGTCAATGCTGCCTGAAAACAAGGCTAAAATATCGCGGACTACGTCATATTTCGAGAAGTTCGACTTTTGCATAAACACAAACAATTTATGGTGTTCCCCCAAAAAAAGATGAAATTTCGGGAAAGTATAGAACATATATCAAGATTCCAGAAAATTAAATTTCCCAAAACTGGAAAGTTCGGGAAAGTTCAGGCCACATGGATACCTTGATAAAAATAAACTTATGTAGTTAGAAGATGTCAACATATTTTAATAAGCAGCTTCTTCTTAGCTCTCTTCAGATCTTAGTTCATTCTGAGCCTAAAGTCTAAATAGTTTTTCATTTGACTATTGTGAGTTATGGTGCGTAAATCTAGAAATGAAGATGGAGCCTTGATTGCATTTTAACAAATTTTAATTATGTTAAACAATTTTGTAAAAAGATTTATCTAGTTATTTAATAAAACATGAAGTTCGCTTGATAAATTTTTAGTTATATTAACTTTGAACTAAAATCTCAATTTATTTAAGCATTTTTATAGATATTACAAAACATATATAATATAAAAATAATTTTTCTTTTTTAAAATAATATTTAATAATTTTATTTATTTTAATTTGACTTTAAAAAGATTTAACTTTAACTGAAAAATATATATATTTATTAAATCCACGAAACTACAGTATTTGAAGCTAATTCAATTTAGAAACGTTTCCCCAACTCTATTTTGTATCCAATTCCACAAACTTCCCCTTTAAACGAATTTAAGCAAAATGTTCAACTCGAGTTTCATTCTCCTTTATATACCTGAAATATTTTTGCATTTTGCGTAATGGAATATTATGTGTGAGCCGATGTCTGGGCACGTTTTCAAATTAAAACATTAATTAAACAATGAAAAAATCTGTCCATGTGTCTGGCTACATTTGCATAATGCATATAGCAAAAGTAAAATAATAAAAAATACAACAAAAACTTGGTATTTAACGGTCTGCCAGACATTAGCAACGATTCAAATTTAAAGCCAGAGCCAAGTGCAAATATTGACATTTAAGCCGACCCTAGATGTTCAAAGTACAATACCCAGTTAATATTTTAATTATTTTCTCTTATTTTGGTAATAGTCAATGGCCGACTGTTTGTTGTAAACAATAATAAATAATACAATTTGTTTAATCAATAATTTCTATTGAATATATATAAATGAATTTATTGTTTTAACTTTTATAACAATATTGTTATTTTGCTCAACTTGATTTCAATTAAAAATATTATTGTAAGTCAAGGGACTGGTTCATAAAACCAGTAGAGTCGTGTATGGAAAATGATAGATGTAAAAGCTTGAATATAATTTTAATGAGAATGGAGAGGGACAGTTGTGATAATAACTAAGTTTCATTTGTGCAGGGGCTTGTTATAATCAAATTCGTGTAGTTAGACTAAAATGAAGAAGTTATACTATATATAGTCGTTTTTTTTTAAGTATAGATTCTAATTTTAAATATACCAGATTGGCCTGTTTTTAAGACGTTTTATTGGAATTTCTATAAATTTTTATTAAAAGCATAGTTGCGCGTGCCATAATACATAACACATTACTTGATGAAGAAAGGTCAAATTTTATATATGAATTTTAAATATAAAACTTTAAAATATAAATTTTTTAGCTTTTCTTTATTATAATACGTCGTCCTTGAGAGCAAATTTGTATATCTCGAATGTAACATATACATAACAGAAAATAAGTTGGCAATTTTTACATAATACACAATACCATCTATAAGAACAAATATAGCCTGAGCCTATACTCATTTAAATATTAATTCTTTATTTATATATATTTGTATTTGAGCTCTTAAATCTTTATAGAATCAAATAGAGAATTTAAGAATAGGCGAATCCTGAATAGATTTTTACTTGATATCACTTTTAGTCTAGATAAATTTTTAATGTTTCAGATCTATAGCTATTTTTAGATATTCTCCCTTGATATCATAAAAAATGTTCATAAACGAAACTTTTTCGAAAATTTGTTGGTATTATTTACTATATAGCAAATTTTAGCACAGATCGAAACAGATAACTCTAGATAAATATATACACACTATATAACAACAAGAACAACAACAAATATGGACGTTAAGCTGTAAACTGGCTTTCATGTTCATTTCTTGTCCGAATTGGCTGATGCAATGCAATGGGCACTTTTCATCAGTGAGGCTCATGCATAATCTGCCGATATATACATACTATATATATATATAGTCGTATATACGATCAACAGAGGCAGTCGTAGTATTCAAAATATACATATTCATATTATTCATGCGATGGCCACACGACACAGCTGAATGGAAATGCAACAGTGTTGAAAAACAAAAAAATAAAACAGCAAAAAAAAAAAAATGTTCAGATAACTCATCTAGGCCGAGTTCCTCATAGAGCCGGCCGGTGGCAAATGTTGACGCAGTCAGTCGTACTACGTGAGTCTCAGCAGGTTCAGACAGTTCACTCAACAGGCGGTGGAGTAGCGGGAACTACTATATATACATATATTTTATTTTGCGCTTTGTATATCCTGTAGTATAGGTGGGCGAGAGGCTGTTTACGGGAGATCGAAATATTTATATATATATAATATAATACAAATGTGAGAGATAAATATGTCAGTTTACTGTATTAGCAATCAGCAAGATAAAGATCCTTCGAAATATCAGATATCAGTTTATATTCGTTATTATTAGTGTATTAGCAATCAGCCAGATTAAAGATCCTTCCAAATATCAGATATCACTTTATATTTGATCAATTTTTGCTTGGCCCTTCGATCAACGATGGAAATATGAATTTATTGCTAGGTTATGAGGTCTGATTCTTATTATTCTCATGTTTATATACAATCTGTCAAACATAGATGTTCAAAAGATGTAGATAGATGCTCATTTAGATATAGCCAGGGTATCTGCTAGTCGACCACAATCTGCCAGTGCCGCTTTCTGGCTTGTTTTTGTTTCGTTTTGCAAATGTGACAAACCAGTTAGTTGGCAACTCTAATTTGCATTGCCGTCGACGACAACGTTGAACGAGTTTTTGTCTACGTCTGAGTCTGGGGCCCCAGGTCTGAGGTCTGGTCACTGAAACGCAGGGCCAGTGCTCATTGGAGTTGATGGTGTGCGGGGAGTGCGGGGTGCGGTTGGCGAGGGCGGTTAGCGGGGCTTTCTTTATTGCTCATGCGACACGTTGGCTTGCAGCTGCTGCTTAGAACCGTGACGCTGAACGCTGTCGGGCTCTGCATTCGCATTTGTAGCATTCGCTTATTTAAACCAGTTGCAGGCATCGTTAGAGGCTCAGTAGAAAGTTCCGAACAGAGGTGAACGTTGCAGCTGATTTAAGCGCTTGGCAAACCGTTCACGAAATCCTTTCCACAAAAATTTATCATTTCTCTATCAATGTGCAAATTGCAAAAGTTTTGTGTCAATGCCAAAAATTAGCAAACCAGTTACTAAACTAGACAAACAATTAGGGTAAGTTCAGTTTTGTTAAGTTATGCAAAATAAACGAGGTGGCTAACAGTGGCTATGTCTGTGGCACTTTGCAGATTGGACAAAAGTCTAGCGTGCAGCAAAGGATCTCGTACGGGCAACTCGGCCAACAATAAGGAACTGAAGGTGCTGACATTGCTGCAGACTGTGCCGTGAACTTTGAACTCTACGAAAGAGCTAGCTAGAAAAAGAAAAATTTAGCTACTGCGCAGCTCAGTGTAATTGGAAATCCCAATCGGAAATATACAAAAAAAGAAAACAGAATTGAATCCAGCAGGAAAACCAGCAGCTCAAGTGAATCCAACAAAATGGTCTACACAGAACGCACCGACAAGTGTCTGACCTCCAGCAAGGACAGCGCTGGACAACACGGCAAATCCCAGCCGAAGTATCAGTCCAGTTCCAGTTCCAGCTCCAGTTCCAGTTCGAGTGCATGGAGCAGTCAGGCATCGAGCGATGAGAAATGGAAATACAATAATATGGTTAAGGATAATCGCGACAAATTCAATGGCATGCACTTCTCTTAACTCCAAGCCTGCAAAGGTTGATGGGGTGCGGAGTGGGGTGTCTTTGGGCTAGTTAATTAGCCGGAATGCAACGTGATTGAGACCAATTGTTATATCTGGGTTCTATGGGTAGAATTGTAACTTAGTCTAAGGCCTATTAGAAAGTGTAAAAATCTACAAAATCTGCAAAAAATTTACTAAAGAAAAAACAGATGCGCAAAAAAAAAAAAAACGTGTTTTGAGTAGCAAATGAAGCAAAATTGAGGTTATGTTGTGCTTTCTGGTTGATTGCCGAAGCGCAGTATAAAATAATGACGACGTTGATGCTGTATATAATATTCAATTTAATTTGATTTCCGTTAAACAATACCTTAAGGCTGAGCAATTGTTTATTATGAGCTAAACGGTTATTGAGTGATGTTTGAGCGAAAGTATCTCGGAATTGGAAACTAATATGCATATAGAGAAACCAGTTTCGATTTACTTGAATTATTTATTGGTAAACGAGGTGTGTATACAGTTTGAGGTTACTTGAAGAGTTTCAGAGTTTTAGGTTAGTTTGAATTGGGCTTAATTTGAGAACATTTTTCATTAACGAAGTTAAGAAAAGTTATATATTTATATATGAAGTATCTCTAAAGTAGCGTAAAAACAAATATACATAAAAAACCTACAGATATATGAAAGTATATGTGAAAGTACAGCTTAAGCCAGCAATGGAGATTTTTTACATATAATTTATATTGACTTATACAAAACAGGAAAAACTGGTCAACATTTTGAACTAAATGTGTCAGGTTGACTCTTCCTGCTCTCTGTCATTCCTTCTATCTATCCTTCAAAAGAAATTTGTTACTTTTTCAATATTTCCTTAATTCTGTTATTAGACTAAAGACTTACTTTAATATTCTAATATTTGCTGGCTGCTCGCTCTCGAGTAGAGTTCTGCTACTTGATATTTAGTGTTGATTATTATTATTATTATCACTTATCTCTTTAAAGACTTTAATTTCGGTATTTTCTCTTAACTTTTTCTCTCCTTACACCCTCTATTCAAAATTTGCTGTACTAATTTCCTTCACACAAATCAAGTTGTACGACACCCATTGACCTTGCTACTTGACTCATGGCATATCGCATCTATTACTGTCTGCAAAACATTTGCATGAGCTGTGGCTATTACCGTGATTAGCTTAACTTATGCGGAGGCCATCTCTCCCTTAGCCGGAACCTGGGGTAAAGTGCACTTAATACACATTAGGTACGCTTATTTGACAGACCCCGGGCCAAAGGGCCGTGCTGCAATATTGATGATATCTGCGCGTCCTGGCAAACAGCGCCCAGCCCACAGCCCGCGACAGGGGGTGGCGCGTGCCCGACTGTGGGATCAAGTGTATCTCTGGCCGCCCAGGCATTGCCATAGGGTTCGACGGGGTCCGGTAGTCGTTGCGGCGCAATGGTCGACAGAATTTACGCATCGCTTGGATTAGAAGTGCGAAATTTTTGATAATTTTTCAATTGTATTGTTTGCCAATGGGCAGATAGAGTCCTTCGAGTCCTTCGAGTCCTGGCAAATGGTGGGAGTGAGCTGCGGTCGTCCTTTTGACACACGACTGCACAAGGCACACGTGGCGCTGGCTATTAGAAACGATTTCCTCTACGCCGCTAATAGAACTTTTTCGATACACATCAGAAATTTTTATTTTTATTTTCTATATATATATATATATATATATTTATTTTTCCCTCTGCGTGAAATGTTGTGGCATTCTCTCTTCCGGGTCTGCTTGACACTTGATGTGTGCTGCGTCTAATTGAAGCGGCTTGTTTCAATTTCTATATACATTTCTATATATACATATATATATCCCGAAGTTTTTTTTTTTCTTTTAGCCTTGTAATTACTTTGTTTCCAAGCGCCAGGCGGTCGCTTCTTAATACTGTCAGGTTGTCGGCTTATTTCGTGTCTGGCATCTTCGTCACATTGCAATTAAAAACGCACAGCAGGTGTGCTCCGAAAAGTCCTTTGAACTTGTGCTGTAAAATGTGAATGTGTCACTTGCAAGGATTCCACAACCGGATGACGACGGCCCAAATGGACGGAATGGACCAACGGACGGGAATGGGGATGCATAGATGGGTAGACAAACGACAGTTTGACGCCCGTGACTCCCGTGATTTCTGATGCTATCCAAGTGCCAAGCAATTATCACGTCATTATCATAAAGAAGCCCTTGAATAGTCCGTTTATGTTTTGATTTTTTCTGTGAATATTTACAATTTATAAGCAGCAAGTAATGCTGATGTCTGGGACATGGAAGAGGGAAGTTTTGGGATTTCATTAAACATATAATATTTTCTATTTAAAATTTAATATGACTTTTATATATTTTAGGTATCTAGCGACTGTGTCTGGGATATAAAATCATGGAGTAAGGCAATGGACCTC
Organism: Drosophila koepferae; assembly: GCA_030914345.1. Lineage (NCBI taxonomy): Eukaryota > Metazoa > Arthropoda > Insecta > Diptera > Drosophilidae > Drosophila > Drosophila koepferae. The sequence continues at coordinate 4,257,083 of JAUESR010000207.1, forward strand.
TTCCAGTAAAGGAGGATTTCTTGTGTATTGAGTGTCTTAATAATTTAAAGTGAATCGGTAAAAGAACTATAAATTTATATATTTTAACTATTTAATATATTTATGTATATGTATTTTTCCGAAGGGTTAAAATCTATGAAATCTTATTTAGTACACTTTATTTCAGTTCTATTAGCTATCATTTATTGTACTACTCCTATCATTTGACCACAATAACAATCTCTCTCCCGTATAAGCCACTTCCAAGTCATTTCTCGACAAGGGTATTTTTTCCTTTTTTTGTGTTTTCAACAGAGATTATTAATTTTTGTCTGTCCTTTTAAATAGCTCGAGCCCTCAGGCCTAATGAACTCCGGTCCGGTTAGTTTTCGACGAAATGCTGGCATGTCAACGTTAAGGTTTCCGCATGCTCCTACTCCTCCTCTATTATCTACCGCCGGGCTTCCGTTGACAGACAACCCTTATTGTGAGCGGGCGATAAGATCTTCCGACAACATGTCACATGCCACGTGCTGGAAAATTATTATGAATAATTTCCGTAACTTTTGTGCTGTGCTGTTCTGGTTTGTTCTGTTCTGCCAAATCGCAGCTTGCAGTGAAAAAGTGACATGACCATGCCCAGCATTTGCAAGCCGCCCACTTTTCTAACAGTTCGCTATGCCGCGTGCCCGAAGTGTGGGGCGTGCCGTCAGATACAACTTCCGACATCCGCGACAGATGTTTTTGTGCGGGAATGTGCAAAGGCGGTTCGACTCGCACCCCTCTCTCTCTCTCTCTCTCTTTCTCATTCTCACCTTGCTCTGCGCTCTATGCTTCTCGCTACTCAGGTCTCTGGTCTTGTCTCTGATTTTGGGAGTTGCGCCCGGTTGCAAAACAATTGGCAGGGCAATTTCTCGACGCGGATGTCTCCGCCAGCAGTTCGTAAATTGTATTTGAATTGTGAATATGAATGTACTCGATAATCATGTACGGGCCAAAAGGTGTTCAGCGAGTTTTTCTTGTTATTGTTAATGTTATTGTTGTGCGTGTCACATGGCATCTCGTTTGTAATAATTTTGTTGGCAAGGTGTGACGCAGTTGCCAAACATCAAACAGACATAATCCAAAATTGATTCGCCCCCTCGCCCAACCGGTGCAAATCGTGCCCTATTTGAATGGAATCAAGCAGACAACAATTGGATACGCCCCAAGTGATCTTAATGCCAGCCTGTCACATGAGCTGTGGAAAAGGTGCAATTGCAAGCGAGTATGGTGAGGGATATATCTATAGACAGCTAAAGTTATTCAGTTTGATGAACAAGCTGCAAAATATGGATAAATATGAAATTAACTTGAATATATGTAGATCACATAACATAAGTTAAGAAGATTGCAGAGGACTTCTATATGTATGTACTCAAAGTCTTTTTTAAATGCTGAGTTAAAATCTGCAATTGGCCAAGTCAAGTTAGATTTTGGAATTGATATATATGTTTAATGAGTTTTCAGATATTTTTTATTTATTTATTATTAAATTGCTGACTACACAGCTTTAAAATTATGTATATAATTGGAATATATTCACTATATATATTTTTTACTATATATATATATTTTTAATATTTCATGAATTTACATTATGCATATTTCATATGTAAAATATTCTTTAATCTACATGATAGATAAATAGGTTTAATTAATTTTTTGACATGAATTAGCATGATAAAACCGATACCTAGATAATCCCAGCGGTAGATAAGCATTTCTATACATCATATCATATCATATCACATCATATAACATTTCTGATATTTCTGCTTCTCTCTTTAGATTATGTAAATGCTATATAATTTACAAAATATGGCAAACATGCGGCCAAACAAAGGGCGGCAATTACATGAAAATCTCAATTCAATTGTGAGGCTGCGAATTGAGACGCGGCTGTCAATAAATTGAGAACCAACCACCGTTAAATATGAATACAAACAGGCATCAGGCTCAGCCGCCATTTCTGATCGACAGCTGTCACGAATGACAATTGGATTGCCAAGCAGAGTGCCCAGGCTCTCCCTAGCCGTGTGGCTCTGGCCTCTGCCCTCCGTTGGCTGACTTTGACTCTGCATTAAAATCGTATAAAATATGCAATAAAAATATGAGACCGCAGCATTCGTATTTATAGAATACGTAAAATGCACGAGGTCATCAAAATCAGAGAAAACAATAACAACAACAACAACAACGACAACGAAAACGATATGAAAATTGAAACAATGGCAATGGCTCTACTCGATCCCGGGAGTGGGTTTCATTGCGAGACTGGAGGACACTTGAGTAAAACGCAGAAACGTGGTTGCGTTTTTCGTGGATTGTGGGAGAGAGTGTGCAAGAGGGAAAAATCTGAGACTGAGTATATTCATTTTAAATGAGCTACACACTTTAGCAATTGAGGTATACGAATACATTTGAAGAATAAAATGTCGGAATTATTAATTCAATACAAATATGCTAGATGTGATTTAGCTAATAAGATTCGGTTTCATTTAAAGCAATTTGATGAGAGTTTAAATGCAGATTTTCTATCTAATAGAGATTTCTCGTATTGCAAATTATAAAAGTGAGCCTGTACACTCTGCAAGACATGCCAACAATCTTGTCCTCGAGCATTCATTGTAAGGGATTGGAATGGGAATGGGAATGGGAATTGTAATGGATCATTGCTTTTTATATTCATTTATTTATTTATCTAAATAGATATTTAATTATTTATTTTTATTATTAATTGCTTTATTTATTTATGTATTTTTTTAAATGACATATTCATGTTTTCTATTTATCCATTTATTTATTTACTCTAGTTCTGTTTATTTATGTATTTTTTTTTTTTTTGTTTATATATTCATATTGTTCTATTTATACTTTGTTCCCAAAGGGAAAAAAGTATATTGGTTTTGTGCAATGTCCGTCTTGCTGTCCGTCCGTCTGTCCGTCTGTCCGTCTGTCCGTCTGTCCGTCTGTCCGTCTGTCCGTCTGTCCGTCTGTCCGTATGAACGCAATATTTTTCGGCGCTATTAGAGCTAGAGACTTGAAATTTTAAACATATACTCATATATGCTCCCGAATTATAAAGTGTAAAAATTTTCCCGATCCGCCCACTAGGGGCGTGGCAAATCGGAAAACTCTTCCGCCCATAGTTAAGTTATCATACTAGATGATGAGCTAGAGAGTTGCAATTTGAAATGTATACTCGGGGTGACAACCCAAGTTCAAAAAGCTATGGCGGATATATCTACGCCCATTGGGGGCGTGGCAAATCGGGAAATACGTATCTTCTACACCGTTAAAGCTAGAACGCTGAAATTTTGCATGTGAGTTAATGTTATGATTCTAAAAAGATCGATCAAAAAGTTATATGTCTACGCCCATTGGGGGCGTGGCAAATCGGACCTGAATATATAGTGATTTTTCAAATTGTGCTATATCTTGAACACTATTGACACTAGAGACTTGAAATTTTGCATGTATAATCGGGTTGACAACCCAAGACTAATAAGCTATGGTAGATATATCTACGCCCACAGGGGGCGTGGCAAACCGCAAAAGTTTATATCTCCTACAGTTTTAGAGCTAGAAGCTTGAAAATTGGATGGTTGAGTTACTAATGTTCTCCTCTATCGATGCCCCAAAAATAATTTTTCAGCCTCTTTGGGGGCGTGGCATATCGAAAAATACCCTGTAATTTTCGCATTTTTGGAATGTAAGCAACCAAATTTTGCAGTCATGTTAGCCTCGGCCTTTTCTAAGAACTGGCAAAAAATTATGCGTCTACGCCCACTGGGGGCGTGGCAAATCGGCAAAGAAGTTTGTTGTGGCCAACTGCATAATTCATGCATATAATAGCTTAGTAGCAATTGCTAAGATGGCAAAAAGCATTTTAACATAAATATAATATTATTAATAAATTTAAAAAATAAAATTGATAAGTTTTTGATTAATAAATAAAAAGTTTCCAGCGGGATTCGAACCTAGGTCTTTTGAAAACAACATGTAATCGTTAGCTAAACCTAAATCAATTCACAGCTGATCAGCTGACCAGCTGATCAGCAGCTTGTGACGAAACAAAACAATACAATCGCAATTCTTGCAATATGTATACACTTTTGGATGTGTATACACTTACACATAAATATATATATGCATGCATAGAAAAACTGCTTGCCACACAGCGTGGCAAATCGGAAAAATTGTTTTAGTTTTTGCTTAAATGCAAAATTCATATGCGTATGTTTATAAATTATCATCAATTGGCAGCAAGCATTTTATAATAAATATACAAATATAAAAAAATAAAAAATAAATAATTTTTGAAAAAAAGTTTTCCGCGGGAATCGAACCCACGCACCTAAGTATAGCTTGCGTAGTGCTTACCACCAGCGCCACTGCCCTGACCTGCGCTTCGTTAACTAAAACCAAATAAGACATTGCAATGCATTGCTAGAGCGCCTTTTGATAAAACTAAAGTAACGATCGAAAAATTCCCAATTCAGTCACAATTCTTAGAATATTCTGGCATGCAAACTTTTGTATGTATACTTAGAAAATTGTGTATACTCGTATAGTATGTAATCTGTATGTATGTATGTATGTGTAGGAAAAACGTTTGTTGCTTGCCATGTACGTTTTCTAATTGCCGAAATATTTCGTTAATTAAATGTTTATTAAATAAATAAGATGCACCTATGGGAACAAAGTATATCGCAGTTAGTGGCGCCTAACTGCAACGTTCTTACTTGTTTTTTATTTACTTATTTATTTGATTATATATGTATTTTTTTATTTATTTACTTTCATATTTTATGTTTTAATTAATTATTTATTTACTAGTTTACCCATTCATTTATGTATTTTTTGTTTATTTGTTTGTTTAAATATCATAAATAAGATCAGTTAAGCTTCAATTCATCTGTAGAGCATTTCCACAGTCAATGTGAGCCATAATTTCATCATATATATAAATGCTTTCTATAAAGTAAGGTAAAGCTTTAAATGCAATTATGGTTCATATGCAGCTCTTACAAAACGCCAATGATATGCGCTGAGTGTCTTTTGTTGTGGCTTAAATACACTCACACACACGCACACCCATCCACCCATACACTCACACCCAAAACCACTCTGTTGCGCGCCAAAAAAATGGAAAGGAGGAAAAAAAGCTGCACGAAGCTTCTATTTGTTGCACGTCGCTCGGGTGGTTCATAAGTAGATGAATGAGCATATAACATACATGTGCTTTATATGAGAATCTATATATATATATATATATATATCCGAATGTATATATAGAATATATATACATGGCATATGCATCGACAGCACAATCGCATCATTTTGAGCAATTAAGTGTGTGTATTATCCCTGTCAGAGGGCCTTGAAACACACACATACGCACACATATATCAAAACAGTCGCTGGCGGGGTGCCACCCCTACCCCTACCGCTGACTGGAGGTCCTGCCACCGGAAGTACATTGAATATGAGCTAGTGTGTGTGTATGTGTGTATGCTTTTATGCGCAAATTGTGCATTTATGTCGACAATGCGCGTGACGACGATTCAACTTGAGGCTTGACGAGGTTCACCTTTGTCCCTGCCTCTGCTACTGATTCTACTCCTGTTCCTGCTTCGGACCCAGCCTCAGCTGCAGTTCAACAGCATAAAGAAAGAGAGAGAGAGAGAGAGAGAGAGAGAGAGAGAGAGAGAGAGAGAGAGAGAGCGAGAGAGAGAGAGAGAGAGAGAGTGTGTAGAGAGGGGTTTCTGATCTGCTGCAGCTTTCTAGCATTTCTTTAACTAGTTCATTCTCTTTGTATTATAGTTATGCCCACTTTTACTTTCTGCCTTTGTTTACGTCTGACAGTAGGTGGGCGACTGTCAAAGCTGATGATCGAACAATCAGCGAGTCAGTTACTCCTACAAGCTGAGCAATGATAATTTTCTGTGGAATTGACTAAGAACTGCGAGAAAGGCAGAGAGACTGCTGATGAGACATTTTAATAAGGCTGTAAAATAAAATTTAATAATATTTTTAATTAATATAAATATATGTGTATATTTTATTTTTATTTATTTAAATTTATTTTTAAACTACAATTTATTTTATTTTATAAGATTTATTAGACATTTATCTTAAATCTCTTAAATCGCGATGAAATGTTGGAGTCGAGTGGGTGAAAATAAGCTTGATTTGATTTTATTGAACTCTTAGAGAATATTGGCTACTACACATATGTACTTCCTCAATAAAAGAAAATATATACTGAAAGTCAACTTCAGTTTGCTATATGGACTGTCAAGTCCAAGTGAAACTACAAATTCTGTCACGCCCCTGCTAGCCTCTACTCCCAGTCATGTGTCAGCTCATGGCCAATTTAAAATTCAATTTAAGTTCAATTGATTTGAGATTTGGAAAGTGATTTGGCAGCAGCCAGAAAAAGGAAGAACGCAGCACGCAGGACTCAAATGCTCTATGTAAACACACACACACACACACGCACACTCGAGCACAGCGGGGAAGCCCCATTAAGAGCTTTTCGAGTCTTTGACTCGGACCTGCGCTTTGTGGTTGCCAATGGGAAGGCGTTGAAAAGCAACAGCAAAGAGCAAATCTAATTACAAAAGAACATTTCCAAATGTAACCCGGAGAAAATGCTGAAGTGAAAATGTGATAATTGAAATGGGGCTTCCAACTTTCGGATAGAGTTGCCTGCCATAAGAAAAACAATAAATTATGCACACAGCACATAAAAGACACAACCTGCCGGGCGAGCAACCTGAGCACAAGCCGCACCACTGCCACTACCAACACCGTCCCCACCCAGCGGCAGCCCTAACAACAGGCCACAATTTCTAGTAAGGGGGTTTTAGCCGGCAAGCAACAACACTAATTGCCTAGCGGGCAAGCGGAAGGTGGCTCCTGTAACAATGCGAAGCAATCCAACAAACAACAGTGGCAACAACAGCTTGTTTTTGTTTTCACAACGACGACGTTGCTCGCAATGAAGGCCTGAAGCCGTAGGACACACGAGCACATCCCCCGAAAAATGTTGAAGAAAAACGGAAAAGCGTTTACTGCTCACTCGTTCACGTTCCGGCAATCTCATAAATAATAGCAAAATTTCATTAAGACAAATTATTGTCTATCAATATGTTGCCAGCGAAACACCATCTTGTCCTGGGTTGGCTGGCCACCAGCTCAATCAGGCTGCTGGCAACACACTAGCCAAACGGCAGCTCGTTATGTTACAAGTTTATTGGCCAAATTGTATTTAGGCTAATGATTGTCTATTACCATAAAGCTGTTGAATTGCATCGCTACGTGTCATACACTTAATCAAGCTACTCGTTACTGATTACTCGTTATAAATTACTCGTCATGATTTCTTTTTAAATCATTGTCTTTTCTTGTAATGGACATTAATGTGATTATAGCTTGGCTTTGCGCTCAATCGGCTTACTCGTTAACAGTCATGCTCTACTCGTTACATATTTCTCGTTATAATAAATTATATTACCTAATCGTACTGATTGCCTATCAGTATATTTCTCTCAAATTATATCTAAGTAGTTCATGCGCTTAATTAAGCTACTCGTTACTAGTAATTCTATTTCAAAAACTGAATTTTTTGTTCATGTATTGACTTTAAAATGCGCATAGACTTATCTTGTATTTAATCCAGCTACTCGTTGTAAGTTACGAGTTTTAGATAATTTCATTAATATCTTTTTTTTAAAGCAACTGATTTCCCATTTCTATATTATCAACGAAGTTCATCTGTGTATAAATTGTTTACTCGTTAAAGATATTCCTTTCATTATTTCATTAATAATTACTTCTAACTACTAATAAATTTATAAAATAATAAATACGCTACTCGCTGTTTCTTGTTAGTTTCTACTCGTTGCATTCATACACTAACTGAATAAACTCTCTCGATTTATTACTCGCTACCTTTTCTAACTGCTTATTCATTACATATTCATTACTCACTAGGCACTCTTAATTTCACTTTACACTCGAGTGCACTCGTTACTTTTTTCTCTTTGAATGCCCTTAATTAATATTCTAATGCCATTCGATACTTTACACTCAATTCCGCTCACTCCTTTCCTGTTCATATTTCGAACATATGCTTATTCTTAACTTTCCCACAATCTCATAGTTAAAAGCAGTTTAAACATATTCATATTATGTTGTTGTTGTTGATTTGCTGGCCTACTCGTTAGTTAATACATTCCATTCGCTCAGCCTCAGCTGCTCATTTGCTGCCCACGACGTCCTGGCAATGCCCTTCCGCTTGTCGTATTTGTGCTCGTGTGTTTATATAATAATATTTGCGGCTCATAATTGCATAAATTTTTAAATTGAACATTTTGCGCGCACCCTCGCCCCTCGGGTTGACCGCAGAGCCGCAGCCGCCCAACTGAAGCTGGAAACTGAAACCGAAACGGAAACCAACCCGGTTCATTGTGTTGGCTGCTTTGGTATGGTTAGGTTTTGGTTTTAGCTTAAATACGTTTGAAATGAAATTAAACATGCCCGCGGTACCCAAAAGCAAATTGAATTACGGCTCACTCACTCGCTCTCTCTCCCTCTCTCTTTCTCTCTCTCTCTCTCTCTTTGTATACATAAGTCACGTGCTTGTTTGGAAACTCTCAAGAGGCCTGTGAATTTCAGTTTGAGATAATTATGGTGAGCCTCGTGCTCACTCGAGGGTAGCCCTTGGAGGCTCGCTCATAAGTGTTTCGAAATCTTTATCTAGTCACAGATTTTTTCAAAATATTTTCCCAACTCTCTCAGCTGGCTCAACCGCAGCTACCACTTGACTTCTTCCTAATTGTTATGAGCAAACATAAATTCATATATACAACTTTCTCTATAGCATTTTCCCCACTTTGAGCCTGTCACATAGATGCGATGGCGATTCGTTGCGATGCGACGCTTGGCATCGTTTGGAGGTGCATCCAATTCGAGTAAATCGAAAAGATTTCAACGCGTTCCACTAGAAATCAAGTGTGAAATTTGATAAGTGGCTGAGCTGTCTGAAGATTACCGCACAGCTGGCCACAGGAACTGCACTGCTCTGCCGCGGATTTTTGGAAATTGGAAAAACAATTCGAATTATGAATTACGCACGACGCGTCGTTTTATGTACATTTTATGACAGACTATTAAGATTTGTTTTGCCCGCAGTGCCATAAAAAGGTTCGTAAGTCTCAAATTCAGTCGAATTGTATTGCAGCTTCAACATTATTCTCAAGAGTATGACAGACTTAATGATATAGTTAGGTTTTATATTGAATCTGGATTTGTTTGCTCTGAGAAAGTGTTTCTTGAGCTATGTTTTAGAAGTGAAGTGAAGCATATTAGTTTGGTCCGACTCTCTGTAGAAATGCAAAAATTTCTCGCTATAAGAACCCGAGCTTTACAGATGTAGCTTAGATATTGCCCTTTAGGGATACTCTGATATTCTAGCAGGTTCAGCTCAAATGCAGTTTCTTCTCATATATATCATTTATAAACCATTTCAACATTCTTCCATTTCCAAGTTTTGACTTGAACCTTATCCAATTACCCCATCAAATAACCAGTCAAAGACAAAGTTGAGCCCTTCAAAGACCGGTTTGGTCTAATGCTTGGGGCTTTGTGCTCTCTTTCCATGCAAAGCTCCATTTATTATAACTATCACATGCAATGCTTATAAGTCCGAACTTTAGTCCTCTCCCAACTCCATCTCCCCTTACACCCCCTTACTAAATGTGCTGTTCGCATTTGTCAGGGCTGGGCTGGAGGACTTCTGCTGGTCTCACGCTCCGACACAAAATCGCTTAAGGAGCTGCTGGTCAGTAACTTAGTATTTTATGTGTGTGTATAAAGATTATATACACACACACACACGCATAGCACTAAAGACACTAAGCACGACAAAAAGACATTAAACACGACAACGAAATAAAAAATATAAGAGAAACAAAACATTGAAATTCCTTATCAGCATTTCCGCTTTTCGTGACCAATGTCTCGACTCTGCGCACGTGCCTCAGTGTGTGTGCGTGTGTGTGGAAAGGAGTATCAATTTCGCACATACACACACACACACACATACACACACACATATATATATATATATATATATATATACACTTTGTATGGTCCGTGTGGTCATGCAAAGGTTATAGAAATGGAAAAGCCAAGTGGCTTAGGCCAACTTTGTGTGCGCGCACCTGTCATTGGCTTTTCGGTGGTTTCAGTGGTTGACGCCACAAAAAGACACGCCACTAAAGTCAACTCAAGCTGCGGCTATCCTGGCTATCCTACATTATTCATAAATATGCAAATCGCCCTGCACTCGTTGTGTGTAATAAATTCTGAAGGCTGTAAAAGCTTTTCAGCATTGTTTTTGCATGTGAACTTACTTCAAACTCAACCAAATTGTTGGACAGGGCATATTGTTTAGCTATAATCTCAATATATTCCTGATTGGATTTTATTATTGCAGAGTGGGCGATATATCGGACATTATAAAGTGTGAAATCTATAATTTGTTTATCTACTAGTTATCGATAAATATAATTTGTAACTTATTTTATAGACATTCCACTAGAACTGCAAGAGCTAAAGACCTCAAATATGTTATTATAGTTTCTGTTCACAATTCCTTTGCTCTTGACTAACTCCAAATATTTTTTTTTTCTGCAACCGGTATCTTTTAGCCGAACACTCCCTAGCTGGCCACACATATGTACTTACTTTTGGCCGCTTGGCAAGTCTTTGGACATGTTTAACACTCAATCTGTGCGGCAACTCCCAAGCCGAGGGCAAGCATATGCCACATTACCTCCGAAACAAATTAAATCGTTTCGCATTCGACTCGAAGCGAGCAAACAGCTCGGGCATAACCAGCAGGAACAGCAGCAGCAGCAGGAGTAGCAGGAGTAGCAGCAACTGTAAGGAGCAACTGCAAAGGACTATTACTACACACACACACACACACACACACATGCTCGACGCTCGTTAGAGGCGGTTGATGGTTGGCCGATGTGCGTGGCATGTGGTGGGCGTTGCCACAGCTTTGAACACAGACTCACACACGGGCATATTCAATTGTGTTCGTAATCTATGGAAACCACATACTCAAACACACAAACTCTGCTCTCTTGTATCTGCGAGCATACATATGTCTTGGGAAATGTTTGCATACCCTGAAATGCAGGAAATTATGTGAAAGGGAGGATTCCGACTGCAACAGCAACTGCATTACGCATTAATAGTTCACAGCTTGGAATCTGTTGAGATTATAATTTGTAAATCATGGCATTACATAGTATCACGATATATCAATATATCTGCAAAGTCATTTTAATATTATTTATTATAATAATATAAATTGTGTATTAAATAATTATTATGCTGAACAAACAGGATATCTGATTGCTGAGGCTTTCTGCGCTCTATGCGCTGCTCACAATTGAACTTTCACAAACTTAAAACTTAATACTAATATTACAAATATCTCTAACTCGCTCTGTTGCCTTCTGTGCTTCTTTCTCTGCCCACATAGCATAAAGCCTGAAACAACTAACGATTCGAATTGGTTAGTATAGAATATTCTTCAGCTTGAATTGACCCGATTATATCCTACATCACATTTGATGCAATGGATATTTTGGTATCAAATATTCCATTCGCATGTTACGTATTAGCTGGCACTCCGCAAACTCCCTCCAATTTACGAATTCTTTCGTATGACACTCCTCGGATCTGCCCCTTAAATAAATCTGGCGCCGAAGTGATGTCCAGATCGGCCTGTGTTTTTGAAGACCGCGCTTTTTGTGCTTTAAATAATCCTTCACTTTAGGAAAATTATAAATTGTTGATCTGCCCAAACACGCGGTCGCCAATGTTCCCCTAGATACAATAAATAATTAAAGTTATTAATATTAATAAAAAAATTATAAATATTTAATTTGAGATTAAATTCATAATGATCGGAAGCTCGTAGAAATTAAATGTTCCATGGATCGGAGATACCATGAAAGATTTCCCAAAGCACAAGTCTTTAGTATTAAAAATATTTCAAATGAGAGTTATCGAAAAAAAAAAAATATATATATATATATATATTCACTTGTACTGCGAACAAGTAAACATTTAATGGATGTACAGGCGGACAGGTCTAAATCGACTCAGCTCATCGTCCTGAACAATAATATGGATCGTTAATCGTTTATGCTTACGAGGGATAATAAGCGTTAACTGCATTTGAGTCGATACGTATACGCTGTACGGTAATTGCCCCATGCAACTGAAAGCGCGTATCCTGCCAAACATTACCAAGCGTAACGCCCCAATCGTGATGTACCCAGTTGCCTTTATAGTTCTTCTTGAAGTTGGGTATTACAAAAGTGTGGTCTTTTGATTCCTCCGTGGTAGATGTAGTCTTCACGCGCATTGCTCTTAATGCGCCAGATCTGCTGGATGTGACAGCATTGCTATAATTGGCCAAAATCTCGGTAGCATTGGTATAATTAGTCAGAAGGCTTAAAAAGTTTGTGGTTAAGTTTGGATGCTCTTGAGATTTAAGACCAAATAGATGCATTCCTCTGGGCTGAGCGTGGCCCACTACAGGAACAATAGGCTTCTCGGTGCTATTATGAGCTGGGTTTCCTCGCGTTGCTATATGCAAATTCGCAGAGAGTGTCGCCTGCAAGAACTGATTGAATAAACAAACAATACTTAAGCAAATAGATCAAAACTTACATTCATTTGGAAAGCGACAATTGTCAATAATAATAAACCGAAATTTATATCGAACATATTAAATATATCCAATTTATCAAATATATCAAAAAAATCTATACAACAAATTTTTATTTCATAGTCAACTCTAGCTACAAACTCCGAATAAAATATTTAAAGCTCTTCGTTTAGCATTTTCAATTTTTGCCTTTAGACGCACGGAGTACTCGAGTCGAGTATGCATAACGGGGCAATACCTTAAATGTAAAGATTTCTTTTAGCCATAGACGACAAGGCAACCCAAGATTTCTTGGGACTATAATAGAGTATACATTAGATTAGACCATAGCTTAGCCAATCTTAAAATCTCACATATATAACGAGAGAATGACAGCTCTGGTCAGATTAATTTGGCAATTCGTGTGTATTTGCCTAGATCACCCTCATATAATGTAATTTTTATTCTGGACAGTACTTAGCATATATACTACATTAAAACATAGCATTAGATACGGGCGTAGACACACTGAACTGCACTAAATATGACTTAATCTGACTTGAGTTGTCTAACTAGGTTCCGGCTGCATGTGATTTTCGTCTACTAGAATCCGCTGCCCATTTGGTGAACCGGATACATGGGAATAATGGACTCTAGGCGCATATTACGTCTGATCGCGCACTCCTGATATTCTCTCCATGTTTTATACTTAGTTGTGTCGTGGCACTCTTCGGAATTGCCCATCTGATAGATGTGCATGCGCAGCTCGTTCCAAATAGGTCGACTTTTGATTGGTACATTATAGACCTTACGTACCAGCCAGTTCTTGACAGCGGGCACATTATATATTGTCGACGCGCCCATACAGACCGTGGTGAGGGGGCCGCTGTTAAAAGCAAAATATAATATAATATGCATATAAGAAATTAGTAAATATATTTAAAACAATATATATTTTATAAATGTTTACAAACTCATCTGAGATAAGAATGCAAGTACTTACTCTGGATAGTAAGCTTTCACAGCATTGGAGTCGACTTTCGCATGTTGTATGGTCTGTTGAGCAACAAAGCGAGTATCTTGCCCAACTTTTCCATAGGTAACGCCCCACAGGTTATACACCCAATTACCCTTGCTATCTTTGACGAATTGAGGAAGTCCCCCTAACGAATTCAAACTGCCAGGAGGGACGGCACCACTGCCACCACCACCAGCAGCTCCACCGCCAGCACCTGAAGCACCGTTACCAGCAGGATCATTGCCAGCAGGACCATTGCCAGCAGGAGCATTGCCAGCAGGACCATTGCCAGCAGGAGCATTGCCAGCAGGAGCATTGCCAGCAGGATCTCCATCTTGAGGATCCGCGGCAAAGGCGGCTTCATCTTCACTGAATTCCAGGACACCAGCACCAACAGGACCTTGACTTTGCCGAACGCCTGTACCAGGACCGGTGCCATGACCCTGAGCTTTTTGAGTCACAGCCATTGGTGCACGAAACGCAGGTTGAGTGACACCAAGGTCTTCATTGACATCATCCTCTTTCTTGGTCGTCATTAAGCTCAGCAATGGGTCTGGCGTCTTTGATTTCGCCACAACGACGGAGGCGTTCGTCTTTGGTGCATGGGGCTGATTTTTGTTGCCAAATAAACTCATTACAGTCTTATCACCAGCAGCCATAAGCTTTGCTTCTCGGTCGCCTCGCGGAAGCGCAGCTGAGTTGTCCATCTGTGCGCCGATCAGGCATCCGACTGCCAAAACAAAAACAAAATTTGGTTTCAACATTTTGGGTGCAAAATATACTAGAAATTTGTGTTTGTTCAATTAAATTCACGCATGAAATGAATGAAATGAATTTCTCTTTGATTTTGAAAATCGGAATCGAATGCGAACTCAATGAGTTCGTTTTCAAATATAATCTGTTAAGAAAATAGCTAGGAATAGATGTGTCTCGGCTACATACGAAATGCCTACTTTGAAATTATTTGACTAAATGATTATTTTTTACTTAGTTGCAATATGAAGCACATCTTAAAACATTCATTTTAGTAATTTAGCCATTTAATTACTTACTGATAATAGATCATATTGGTTTCATAGCTGTTCGTTTAGCTCACTCTCTGTCCATTTCGTGATCCACATAGGGTAACTGCTGGCTTGTCAATTAATTCAGGCGCACTTCTCCACTTACTTGCCACTTAATTGCCGTTAGTTAATTAACTTTTCAAGAATGAACATTTTGCGCTACGATGGCCAGTTGAGAAGCTGCCGAATCTCAGCTGGCAGCACATTTCGCAAATGTCCTTTTTAGCCATTGTTTGAGGACATTTTTTGTGCGCGCTTTACCAACCAGCACTAATACATATTTTCAGTCAGCAAATTTGACGGGGACTTGACTAAAAACACGACCAACTGCTCGTGGGCGTGGCTGGCAGAGAAAGCACTTAAAGCAGCCACCGAATGCGACTAAAATGCGTTCAAATGCAAATGCTGGCCCCGTCGATGCATACAGTTCAAATTATGAGCATAATGAAATACTTTATTTCACATACAATTTCATTTTTAATTTAAATACCCTGTAGTGTAGGCGAAGTGCTGACAATGCAGACATATTAGTTGGAGACATAGCTCGATTGTTGTTGACCAGTCTCGATGTTGATATTGATTATACATATGTATATCAAATTTATCTGTGTTTAAATATTTATGAATTTGTTTATATACTAAATTCTACATTTTAATCCGACTCAATTTTAGAAAAATATATTCTGCTTCTTTGGTTCTTCCTCTTCTTCTTCTCTTTGTCATTCTCTCTCTCTAACTCACCTTGGTCTAGTTGAGCATTCCTTAGATAATATTTTCTTTTCTAATTCTCTCCCTCTACCTATTTCTCCTACTCTCTCCCTCTCTCTCTCTCTCTCTGTGTTAACTCTTATTATATTTCTTCCCTCACAGTTTACAGGGTATCTGTGCATACTCATGCTGTATAAACTTCTTTCTGCTATTGTTATTATTGCTGCCGCTGTGGCATGAGCATTGCGACTTCGTATGGCAAAATGGCAGTTTACGCTTGTTTGGCATTTTGTGGCAATGCAAACACGCCCCCACTGTCCCCCTCCCCCTCGCCTATCCAAAAAACAACAACAACCAGCAGCTAACCATTACCCATTACCCTTAGCCAGTTGCAGCTTCACCTGCCCAGGCATCGAGTGGCATACTCGAGCATGTCTTTACATCTCTTTACGCTTGGCTATAGCTCAAAGTGCTTAACTGGCTTAAACGGAGTGATGGAAAAAGAGGGAGAGGTGGATGGGCGCGTGAGGGGTAGACTGCATAAGTTGGCTACAAAATGGCAGCCACTCCCCAAGAGCTTCCCTTCTAAGCTGTGCAGGTTTTTTATATGTATACATATAGTATATATACTACATATATATATATAGCTGCATATGGTATATAGATTGATGATAAATGCTAAAAATTCAATTATGCTGAATGGTATGTTGAGGCGATAAGGGCTCGTTTCTGAAGAAGGTCTGGAATGGTCAGATAACTGGATGTGAACGGGGGAACCCACATTGTATGCATGATCTCGAGTATCTTTGTTTGTATTTTTAAACATTTATCTGGCTGGCAACAACAACAACAACAACAACAACAATAACAACGACAACAACCTAACATAGTTCTGTTTGCTCAGCACAACAGCAATTGATCAGATACTTTAGACTAGAGCTGAGCATGAGTCGTGTTTGAATCGCGTGACACGCCTGAAAAACTGTTTAGTACATGAAATAAAGCATATATATGAATTTGACTATGTATATATTATAAAGTGAAGCATATAGAATGCCTGCACCCTGAAGAATAATTCAGGATATGCGGTAATTGTAAATTGTCCGAGTCAACGGGATGACTTGACAGACACTGAATGGAGACTAATAAATAAGAAAACAAACAAAAAATAGATATATACATACCTACATATCCGTAAAACTCTATTCTGGCTGATTGTTTAATAGCTGGTAGCAGCTCAATCTACAGAAGGCGACTTTAATTTTAGAAATTATAAAAGTTTTTAAATTCTAAAAATATATATAAATAAAAATATAAAAATTCTTTCCATCCCTTTACTTTACAGCTGTAAACCCCATAAAAAGAAAAATCTGATAAAGTGTATAAATTTGCACTTTCTCTAGAATCGTACAACCCGTTTCCATCACTAGTTTTGCATTGCCCTTTGTGTACTTCACTGGGTTGATCTTGCTGCTGGGATCTGTATCTGTTTGCTGTGGCCATGGATTGTCTGAAAATCGATCTGCAGACATGGCAAGCGCCAAAATACGCAAAAGTCACGTAGTCAGCAAATGGCAACAGACAAGAAAGAGGGCTCCCATAAACCATCTGGGCTGGCAATATAGACAACGCTAATGAGTCCGCGCGATTTATGCAAATATTGTACAACTGATTCGCATTCGAACTGAGCTGAACCCGTAACGAGGCCAGCTGCAGAAAAACTAGTAGGAGAGTAGTCGTAGTAGTTAGTGGTAGTGCTGCTGGGTGTTCACTGTACCTGTGGATGTAATCCAGTGAGCAATTAAAGTGTCACAAGTTTGGGACATGCAATATTTCATGACGCAATGCCCAAGATTATGAATATAAATGCAAATTAGGCACAGCTCAGCTCGAGTGGGCGCATGGACGGCCAATCGCCTGTCTCTTATGGTGGGAGAGAGGGAGAGTGGGAGTGGTTGGGGGTGGCAGTGGGGTCGTGTATATACATAGGGAGCGTGACAATCATTAAAAGTCAAGTGAACGTAGTGGCTCCTTCGTCGCTTGAACACAATCACTGAAAATGAAAATGACTAACGGTAACCACGATAGTCGACATCCGGGGAAAACGGTTCCATTGGGTGGTCAGCAGGTGCTCCACGTGTTGGCTAACGGTGGTGGCAGTGGCACTGGCACCGCTGAAAGAAAATTACGCTCTTATCTTGCTTCCTGTCGTGACACAATTTTCTATCATAGCCAAACTGAAGGACTCGCTGTTGTTGGAGTCGCCGGATCCGTGTGTTGTGGCCAAAGACATAAAGTTATTATTGCTTTTGCTGCTGGCCGAGAGTGCACGGATTCCGGCCAGCCATGATAAATG
Organism: Drosophila koepferae; assembly: GCA_030914345.1. Classification (NCBI taxonomy): domain Eukaryota; kingdom Metazoa; phylum Arthropoda; class Insecta; order Diptera; family Drosophilidae; genus Drosophila; species Drosophila koepferae. Next base: position 4,274,995 of record JAUESR010000207.1, read on the forward strand.
TGTCCAGCGCACGTTTTGGCCAACGTCATAATTTAGTCAACATTACATCATATATATATATATATGTATATATATAATATTGGCCTAGAAAACTTGGCTAAGACCCTGGAAATCTTGCATAATTAGATAGACCGTCCGCATGCAAGCTCAAAACCGATTTTTATATAGATTAGCGGGACACAAACGTATAATTCTATGAATATCATAAATACTAATTCGTTATTAAGTGCTTGCCACAGCGAAACATATCACACAAAAAAAAAACAACATTTGCTATTGCTATTGTTGTTGCTGCTGCTGCTGCTGCTGCTGCTGTTGTTGTTGTTGTTGTAATGAGCAAGCCAGAATATCGAAGTGAAAATCTACCGTACGTGACAAATTGAAAAAAGCGCATCAGTGAAGCGAAGTTAACTAGTGAGACCTGTGTGGAATCAACCATAGAATATTGGACGACTTGGAACGATGTCGAACGACTTCGAACAACGACAACAGTTTTGATGACTTCCTACGACAGCAGCAGCAATAGCAGCAACAGCAGCAGCCAAGTCAGCCCAAAGCAACAACAACATCAGTAAGAACAACAACAAAAAAGCTACTGCTCGCTTTTTTACGAGTGTTCGTTAAAAACAGCCAACAACAGCACCCCGACCTTACCCTAACTTAACTTACCCTTTCCCACACACGCCCGCTGCATCCGAGTCTTTCAGACTTCAGCAATGCGACGTCAATGTCCCATGCTCGACGATGGCGACAACAGCTCTCGGTGCTGTAAGTAATACTATCTAGACACGTGAAATGAGTTATCAACGCAACGTGAAAAATTCTCGTTGGCACAGTGGTATGAAGTGCATACGCAAGTGCTCGAAATATTCGCAAAGAGCATCATACCTACATGTATAGAACTGAATTTTTATTGAATTATTTTTTAAAGTATGAAATATAAGGATAACGCATATAATAACGCATAAATATATTTAATATATATATTTATTTATTTAATAATTTATAGATTTATAATTTCTAAGTTAATATTTTGTATACTGAAGATGGAAAATCAGGGTATAATGGTTTTGTGAAAATGTTTTATAAATTTATTTATTATTATTATTTTTATAATATTTTGAAATTTCTTCTCTTTCAAATGTTTCCTATTTTATATTTTTAAATTACAGTATCTGCGTGGCTGAATAAAAAAAAAAAAGGTTAAACTTTACAAACCGCAGTCTAAGAAAATCAAAGAATCAAGATTGAACAATGTACTGGTCATATTAAGAAATATATAGAATTGTTTAAAAATACATATTTATCATATTGCATTTTGCCTACAAATGCATAGTCACTAAATACATGCATAGTATAAATCTAAGTATAATTGTGCTAAGTCCACTGTGCTCCATAAGTGAAGTATGAGTAAGCTTGACTATAAGATACCCTGTCACGCAGCTTGGCTTAAAAGATAATACAATATCTTAGATACTTCAGTTCGAGCTATAAATTTTTAACTATATTCTGTAATTTTCTTCAAGTTAAGATTTTTTGATTGTGAAAAGGTTTCACAGAAGTAAATACTGCATTAACATTTCAGAGGGTAGGCAAAAAGTCTGATTGCATGACGCAGATCAGAAATATTCTTTGAGTGTTCGTCGTTTCGTTAATGTTTACTGTTACTGTTTCTGCTCCCTCCTCCACACACATACATACATATGTACATATGTATTGACCAGAAGAATGGAACTGTCGTTCTGGTTGCCATTGTCACCCGACAATCCCAATTACCGTACACACAGATGCTGTGGTCGAGCCCAGCTACAACTTCATTCCAGCTCCAACTTCAGCTACAACTCCAGCTCCAACTCTAGCTCCAGACCCTGCCCTACCCCAGCCTCTGTTTCGGTTTCTGCTTGGGCCACTGGCTCTTATGGCTCATAACTTTTCAGTTAATGAAGACATAAAACTCAGCATTGGAAGCTGCTGCGGCAGCTGCGTCCATAAAGCTAAGGCCCTGGGCAGAGAGAAGCTGCCGAAGCTTTTGTTCGCTTCTCGTTTGTTATTGTTGTTCTTCCCGTTGCTGTCGTTGTTGTTGTTGTTGCTGCTGCTGCTATTTGTTTGTTTGTTTTGGCAGTCACAAGTTAGTTGCAAGATGCTTGTATCTGGCTTTATGCCAAATCGACATACACACACACACATATATACATTTCTGTATATTTAATTTATACATATAGAAATAAATGTGTATATATCTCTATGTATCTGGCGAGTGATAAAACGTGCTAGAGAAAGCGCATGTACATAGATAAATACATACATACACACAAACACACACACACACATACAGCAGTCGTTGTATATGCATGCACGCACGCATACACAGTGAAACGCCATTTTGAAGCGCTGTCGCAGTCGCTGTCGACGCGGGCGACGGGCCTCTGCCACGGCTGTTGCTATCAGCGCACATCAATGGACCAACGACAGTGGCGACATTTTGGAGCACATTACGTTGGTCAAAGTGTGAGAGAGCGGTGCGGTATAGATGCGCGAACGGGATGGCCATACTGAAGAGATAAGAGAGACAGAGAGCGAGGGAGATAGATAGCGAGAGAGACAGATAGATAAAGAGCGGGAGAGAGAGAGAGCGCACGCTGGCAAAATGAGCAGCGACTGCGACGGCGACAGCAACGTTGGCAGAGCGTCGGCGTTTGCGGCGACACAGAGATAGAGAGATATGATAACGGTAGCGACTGCGGTGGCGGCAGAGGGCTACTGTTTATGCCACGCCTATATGCGCAGCAGCACCAGCAATGATTGTAGTTGCCGTCGGTAAAAAGTAAAAAAAGCGGTGCGGACTTGATTTACTTGCGGCTAACCTAACCTCAATCAAGGACTCGTTCCGGTCGGCCGCAGGCATTGTCCTTGGCGAGGCCAAAGCTGGCGTCGTTGCTGCGCTGCCATTGCAACAGTTTGCCTCCACGTTTGGCCTCTTAACACACTTCATTAATCAAAAAACATGCCACTGGGGCCACAAGCAAAGTTGGCACAACGAATTCGAATTCGCCGCGATATACGGCGAATTGGATACGAAGGCTCGCACGCTCTCTTATTCAAAGCTCCACCTACCGAACCAAAGCGCAGACGCACAAAGCAAACACGCGACGCACAGCCAGCGCATGTGAGAGAGCGAGAGAGATACAGAGAGAGCAGCAGAGCAGCTCGTGTATTAAATGGGAGCTACGGCTGCTAGCTGCGCTGCCGTCAGTCGATGACGATGACAAACGAATGACAGACACTCTCCACGCTGTTTCTTGTTGTTGCTTCTGTTTTGGGAGAGAGATAATGGGCAAGAGATAAGAGACGTCAGGTAGCGATGGCGATGGCTACAACAACAACAACAACAACAGTTACACAAATGCCCGCCAGTCAGAAACGTTCGTTTTTCGTTTTTATGCGCGTGTGTGAGTGTCGGTGAGAGAATATATGTGCATATGCTTGTGTGTGTGTGTGTTTATGTTTCTTTGCACTGGGCAGATGTTTGCTGCGCTGTGAGCTTTGCTGTGCTGCAATTTACGATTACCTCATACTGTAAATTGCATCTCTTGCCATGCACAAATACGCGCACACACTCACACAGGTATACAATATACCCATACATTAATATATTTTGATAATTAAATGTGCGCTAAATAATTTCATTTTACCAATGCAATGCCCCCGTCTCCAATCCACTCCGCCAAGCAGCTCACACTTTGACTCTGTCTGCTGCCCCGTCAGAGAAATTAATGAGAATTTTCTTATGGCTCGCAAATTGTAATGAAAGAGGCCTTCACTTCATATATATATATAAATGCATACATATATACATGTATTACTGTATATGTATGTATGTATGTGAGTGTTCTTAACTCTTAATTAAGCCATCGCATTTGAGGTCAATACGTTGCGGCTGCAATTTGTGCTGAAGTTGTGGCTTGGCTCCATGCGTGGACAGCTTTCTGGGGTAGCTATTAAAAAAAAGTTGAGCATCTGGTCTGGACACTGAAGATGGAATAAAATCAGATTTATTTATATTGGAGACATACAGATATATATAATGAAATTTAACTGAATGTATATGTATGTAGCATTTAATAGAAAATATAAGATAAGATATAAAATTCAAGAATTATTATAACTGAAAAGTTTTGAAAACAAATAACTTTTTGATAGGAAAATATAAATTTTTTTTTTTTTAATATATAATATTAATGGTAAATATATATAAAAAAAAAATTATGAAACATTTTTATTATATTTATTTCATACAAGTTTAATACATCAAATAACAATTTGTAAATGTTTGCTTTTTTTAAATTTGTTTTTAAATTTTTAAATAAATGTTATATTAAAAAAATATATGTATATTAAAAAAAAAAAAAAATAATTTTGAAACATAATTTGAATTTTGTCATTAAATCCTATCCTATATATTCTGAAATATTTTATTTTTCACAATTTTCTCAGTTTTTATAATTTTTACAAATTCCTTCTACGTAGATAAAGAGGAAATATTTATTTATTGCTTTTACGAAAATTGCTTCGAAATGACTTCATTTGCTTTCGATTTGCACAGAATAACAAATATAGATGTAAACTATATATATATAGCATATATGTATAGAAATAGGTCACCTTGAATTTGGCAAGTCCCATGGGCAATATCTATATATATGTGAAGATGTGTGCGTAATTTCGCTGTAAGATCAAGTGCATTTATAATTAGAACAAAGCACAAATATCTGCATGTATCTGTATATATGTATATGTTCATTTACATATATATAGGGATATAGATTTCTGGCCAACTTTCTAGCACTCGTGTATGGCGCCCCGAATAACACACAAAACTTAGATAAACACCAATAAAAATTGTGTATAATATTAATAGGGCGCAACACATTTGGATAGCGAGTCGTTTACAACAATTATACGTATCATAAAGCTGCCAAAAACTACAACAGCAACAGCAAGAGGAATAGCAACAACAATTAAACAGTTGCTAAGTGCTGTTTGGGAAAATCTTTTTGCATATTTTACGACATGGCAAAACAAATGTTATTCACTCGCCCGAGTTGCTTTTATTATGAGTTTTTCTCGTAATACGAAAAAAATGCAAGCAATGCGCTGAAATTGGAACGCAGACTGCAGCAGCAACAGCAACAGCAACAGCAACAGCAGTAACAGAGCAGCAGGGCAGGTGATAGCCAAGGCAAGATGTGTGGCAGGGGATGGCGGATGTTACCCTGCACATGCATATATTGATTGCAAGCACTTGTCGTGGGCAATACTCGACGGGGGTTTCGCTTTTGATAAACGACTGACACGCGGCCTGCGCAGGCGACAAATGCAACGAGCAAAAGTTACTTAGAGCAACACTAAAACCAAACCCAAAGCCCGTCCACTGTCCCATTGTGCAGCCCCAACCCATCCACCCACACTCGGCTTGACAGTCCACTTGCCTGCCCAACGGGGTGGCCCGTACGCCTTGACCATTTGTCTGCCCATTGGCTGGGCTCGCGTCGAGCCTCGAGGGCTGTTCATTAGTTGAGGCAGCGCAGTGGGGGTGGCGCACGAGCTGTGTGGCCTCTCTCTCCCTCTGTGTATGTGTGTTTGTGTGTGGGCATGTGCATGGGCTTTCATAAGTGCCCTAGGCATATAGATAGATGGCTTAGATAACAAGGTTAAGTGAGCAGCAGTCGCAGATATGATCTTGGTTACAGTTAAATGCAAATAGTCATAAAAGTTCAACAAATATGACTTTTGGAGTTTGACCGGGCCAACAGTGGGAATGTGGCTATTAAAATGGCTTTCCATACCAATTTGATTGTCTAAATATGAATCAATTTGAATTTCAGAACTTTATTTTCTTTGTTAAAAATTTGTTTTCTCTTTTTTTTTTCGAAATTTGTAAGATATCGTTTTCATATAAACAAAAAATTTCCCCATTTAGATATTTTAGATTTAAAATATTTATTTATTTTTATTATTTCATATTCAAATTTTAAATTAAATTTAGTATTATTATATTATTTAGTATTATAATATGACATTTTTTTATTCCATTTTTCCTTTTTGTCTTTATATTAATAATAATTTTCTTTATAGCTTCTACTATTATTAAATGAAATATTGAAAAGTAACTCCAAATTATAAAAATAATAATATAACTAAATAATAAATTGATAATTATGTTAAGAAAGTATTTCATTTTTATTTGTTATTAATATTATTATTATTATTATTATAATGTGTTTCTCTATAGTCCACTCTATTTTTCAGTATTTCGCTCTTTCTTAGTCTCTTTGTTTCAGTCTTTCTCTATATCGAACAAATGGAAATTATATACTACCTTAATACTATATGCTTAAATACTATTTACTATTATACTATAATACTATATGACTAGTACTAGAAAGAAAGAAAGAGAGAGAGAGAGAGAGAGAGAGAGAGAGAGAGAGAGAGAGAGAGAGAGAGAGAAGTAGAGAGTAACAGAGAAAGAGAGAGAGAGAGAGAGAGGAATAGAGACATCAGTAACTAGGCCAAGTCTTTCGACTTGTCAACTACCTACTTCCTACGTACTTCTAGCTCAGTTCAAATTTTTTAATTAAAATATTTCTTATCAGCTTCATTCCAATGGGCAGCTGCAGTTTGATTCACTGCCTCGGCGTCCAGTTCAATTTCAGCTCTAGTCCATATTGTCGAGCGCCTTCTGTGAGATGGGCGCTCTGGCCGAGTCCTGGCTAGCTGTCATCCCCTCCTTCACGTTGCGTGACTTCATTTGCATGAATTACGTCGCGCTTTTTTTCTGTGTGTGCTTGCTTTAAGCTTAGGAGCACTGCTGGTCTCTCTACCTCTCTCTTAATCTCACACTCTCTGTAGCTCCCTCTCTCTCTCTGTCAATCTCTCGCCCTCTCCTGTGGCCCCGTTGACCTGGTGCTGGTCGTTAGTGTCCTTTGGCACACACAAACACAAGCACACGTGGAGCTGTAGCAACACCTACACGTGGCTGGCTGGTGGTTGAGCCAGGACTCTGGCTGCCATAATTGCTGCCGCCGCGTAGTCAGTCGCAGTCGCGAGCGGAATAAAAAAAGTTTTGAATACGTTAAAGAAAAAAAAAAAGAAGAAAAACAAAAAAACTATTGCTACAGCAGCAGCAGCAGCAACAACTATAACAACAATAACAACACATAGACGAAATACTCGAAGACTTGGCTCGCGTTGTCGGTGGCTTCGTCGCTGTCGCTGCTGCCGCTGCTGTCGCGGCTGCCGCCGCCGCCGCCGCCATCGTCGTCGTCGTCATCGTCGTCGTCAGTCGCCTCTGAGGAGCTTCAATAGGCAGGTGTGTGTGCCACACAGTCGGAGTCGCGTCAAAGTTTTGATTGTTGTTGTTGCTGCGTTTTTTGTTTTGCGCTCTGTGCCTTAAACTTCAATTTGCTTTTTTCGTATGCTAAAAGCGCTGCAACAACAAACACTTTTTGCCGTCGGTCTTTCGATCTCTATATATAGTTATGCTTGTATATATATATATATGTGTGTATTTCCAATCAACTGAATCGCCAACCTTTCGCGCGTGCCTCACACAGAGCAACAGAAGTCCAAAACATTGCCTGGCCACAATTTTAAAGTCTTAGCCACAGCCACGCCCCCACACGCCTCAATGCGTTGACGGCCGCTCATATGCAAATTGTAAATTGTGTCGGTTCTTTGTGCTCCTGATTTAAGTTGTGATTTCTAATTGTGCACACACATACACACACTCACACCCACACACACACATTGGGTGTGTGTCAATGTCAATGGCCTGAACTTTTGAACTCTGTTTTGCAATCTTATTCACGACCTGCATATCATGTGGATATAACTAGATAGAAGTTCAGCATTAATGACGTCCCTGCTCGAGATTATAATGCGATCCAAAGCGATTGCTAGAAAATTCAGTCAAGGTGAGCGAAGATCTAATAGTCAAATGTAAACTATAATATAACTCTGAGAGAAAGGGATACAAAGAAACTGATCAGATATGAATCTTCTATTGATATAACTAGGTGAATATATATTTATATATTGGTATATATATGTATGTATATATAATCATAATGTATTATAAAGAACAAAACTTGTATTATACTATGTAACATAGATGGAGTATAAAGTTTGTCCTTTATGTAATTTGAAGATATCTAATATTATTATATTATATATATTATATTATAATTATTAATTATCATTTTTTTTAAATTATTTAATTACTTATATAGAAATTTTGTTGAGAGATTCCATTCAATTTGAGCCTTAATAGTTTATTAGGGAATTAAACATACTCGAATTCAAGGTAGAAGCCATTGTTATCGACTGCCCTGACTCTCAAAAGATTTCTTACCGAGTCTTTTACTTTCAGTCTCATGTAGAAGCCAACCTTAATTTTATATTATACATATTCGCTTGTTATATATTATTACTGCTTACAAAATATATATCTATTTTTTTCTACTACTAGTCTATTCTTTTATGTTTATTGAACTACGCAAATATTCAGATATTTAATAGTTATAATCAAGGCAATCTTGCATCTAATTGCACTGATTTCAGTGTTAGTTATATAGGTTGATAATTTCCATTAGACTCCCCCTGAGATTGAGTTTTAAGCATTGCGCACTTGTTGAGGGCGACGCATTGATTAATTTTCGATACCTAAACCATAGGGACTTGAGGAACAGCTCAATGCTGAGTAGTTGATACTGTTTGGGCTGGGCTGAGCGAGTTCTTAGACATCTGTGCTATGTAGTGTTGCCTGACAAATTCAATGGTTGAGGTTTTTGATTCGTTGTTATTGTTGTTTTATTTCTTATTCCTTTATTTTCTTTTTTTGGAGCTCAGCCCGAAATGAGTTGAAGTTCTGTTGTTGTTCTTGTTCAGATAAACAATTGTGGCCAGCCGCACATGTTAATGCTCAAAGCTGTGAACAAAATCGTTTGGTTCTATTTTAAGCAGAGGCCCCCAAGCATCCAGTCGCCAAGCCACGCAATTCTGCCTTTATCAGTGAAAACTTCCGAAAGCCATTTAGTAATACTTCAATGAATGCATGAGGAACGGATGATTATTCTGTTCGGCTCTGTTCTGTTCTGTTCTGGCAATTGTCTGTAATCAACTGACATTGAAAATGTTGGCCAGTGATAACTCTGGCTGACAAATTGCGAAACAAGCTCTTTTTAAATATACATACATATATACATATATAATAATATATAAATATTTGCATAGCTTGGCGATAGCGGCTAAAGAATAGAGAAAGAAAGAGAGACACAGAGAGTGAGAGAGAGAGAGAGAGAGAGAGGGGGGAGGGGGAAGAAAGAGAACTAGAATTAGTTGAGCTATCATTTCATGATGTCATTTGATAATCTGTAGCATGGTCTAATTCCATGAAATTATTGCTGGATATAAGAGATTTCCGGACATGGACATGATATGAGGCCATATATATATATATATATATATATATATATAGTACGATATATGGGCTATATAGAGAGCATGCTGTATTTGTGTTATTATTGAAATGATTCAAAGAATTACCCAATCGCATTATAAAATATTATTTTTAGCATATACGCGTACATGGTTCCCTTTCCCGTGGGTATTGCGCTTCAGTTAGCGTTGAATTTGGTCCTCTGAGAGTTGATTGGGGTTCTGGGAAGCCAGAGATGCGGGCTTATAATATACGTATATCGTTTATGTGCATATAGTCGATAGTCAGGCAGCTATATGATGTGTATATATATATAGATCCTGTGGTAAGGAACGATACAACGATTCAGTCTCATCTGCGGGTGTACCGCAACCAGCTCTATATGAATCACATTCAAGCAGTAAGCAAATCGGTGAAAATAATATTTTTGAATATAAACTTATTAAAAGCAAAGTGATATGAAATATTATAGATTAATCATCTGATTTGAATTGTGAATCAGCCTGAACGGATGGTAATCCAGATAATTCATGCATTGCGTAAATTTTATGTATTCATTTTCGAATTTAAAAAAAAAAAAAAAAAAAAAAATGAAAAATATAACTTAATAAATAAATACTGTTGTTGAGATATAATATTTAAATATAATGGAATAGGAAAATATTTCTTTTCATATTTCCATTTAGACATGCTAATTGTATCCTGCCTTGACTTGTTGCATGAGCATGCTCAAAGCTGATTAGAAAGTATCTGAGCTACATTAATTCTTCTCCAAACGTTTCATATGTAAGATCTAATTGTAAGCTCTTATCTAGTGGAATATATACTGAATGTCACGTATTATTATTATAGAAAATAATTGTGAAAACAGTTCAGAATTATATTTAAAAAAAAACCCATTTCAATGATAAGACGAGAGTAAAAAAACTGAACAGCTTGAGAGATAAAGTAAGATCTGTCTATAGTAAATATGCCCAGACCTAAGTAATTCCCCGATGAAACGTTTCCTTATAGAGTATAGTTAAATTAAAATTGTATAAAAGATCCCGCAAAATTCAGCGCATGTGGCTGCAAAAAAAAGAGAAAATTTATAACAACAATTCAAAAATAACTCAAGAATAACCCACAACAACAACAACAACAACAACAAATTGCAGCGACTTCAAATTTCAGCGTCGTATCAAAAATTGAGCGACAACAGTGGACAGCGATATCAGTTTGTGTTTTTTTTTCTATTTTTTTTTTTTTAATTTTATTTTTATTACCTGTGAATCGATTGTATTAAGAGCTATTAAAATATTTTCTAAACCTGCTATCATATCATTCAATTAGGCAAGAAATGGCTGTATATAGGATCATAAAACATAATATTTTGTGGCTGATAATGGTTGTGAAGACTCTAGTCAATTTATTTGCTGTTATTATTGTTGTTGTTTCTTAACGCACATTAGTGTGCCATAAATACATCAATATAAAAATGTCGCCTTCATATTATTTACAACACGAGCGCAGATAATGGAAGACGCCAAAGAACCAGATAGTCAACGACTATGACAATGGATTGAGCATTAGACTTGCTCACTCGCTCGCTCGCTCTTCCACTCCCACTCTCTCTCTCTCTCTCTCCCTAGTAAACCCCATTTACTTGTTTTTTGGCACTCTGAGACGCAGATAAACGTTAGATAAGACGCAAGATCAAGATTGGATTACGCTTTATCAGCGCGTTTATAGCAGCTGGATGCTCCATAAACTTGATTAGATCTCTGATGATTATTATTGATGTTTTATTTAATTTTGTTTTGTTTTTTTTTTTTTATTTTTTTTTTTTTTAGTATATCTCTCAAGGGAAGTGGGTTAAGCACACAATAACTTCAATAGTGTGTGCAGCTTTTTTTTTTTTTTTTTTTAAGTAGAATATGGAATCGGGACGGTTTTATGAAGTTGTTGCTTCATCATGTAGACGTGCATAGCAGCACCTCGAGCGAGGCACCTGATATATTTATGAATTTACAATGCTCGAATTATTCTTCCAATTTCGACAATTTATTACCGAATACTTTGAACGTTTATTTGCCTGATTCGACACTCAAAAGACTTGGTACTGTCCCCACGGAAAGCAAGAGTGTTTGTGTGCGCTTGCAGATAAAAACGAAACTCTTGTCTAGATAGAAGACAAAGATAGCCACGAGCAGACCCTGCGTATGCGTTATATACGATGTGTTGTGTATATGATGGCCAATAAAGTTAAGCACCCTTTTAACTCGGCCATAATCGATCGACCTGAAGGCAACATATTCATACACTCATGCCCACAGTCATTCAATCAGTCAAGTCACTCAATCAATCAGCCAAATACTTTGCGCGTTGCTGAATTTTCTTCTCGTTTTTTTTTTTTTCTTTTATCGTTCGACCTACTACGCAAGTTGTTTACCAGAGATCCGACCTCTATATATGCTATATATGTATATGTATATATAGGGTTTACTGCGAGTCGCTGATATAATAGCTTGGCCCCTCTTTGACAAGATCGTTTCGTGTGTTTACTTTGATTCCGACTTACTGGGAAACGTGATTGTATACCCCATTCTCGCACTCTCCGTCTACTGTTCGCATATTGTATACGAACGGGCTTTGCTTTATCGACGCCACTGTCATTCTGTTGTCATTGGACCATTGTTTATGAGTACCGCACCGTTCTTCGTCTCTCGTTTCTCGTCTTTCTATGTTTACAGTGTCCATTACATGACAGATAGTTCACACTTGATATATCATGGCATGGCATAGGGCAGTCCTTAAATGGAACACATTATATATGTGCATATCGTTATACGATTAGCAGCTGAGTAACAGAACAAGATAGTTTGTAGTTTTTCTTTTTTATTTGACACTGACATTTTGGCATTACAATCAACTCGTCGACAGTATATATGATTTGATGGCTCTAGTTATGATGGGAAGCTATAAAGATAAGCGGCCCATTCATATAATTGGTCATATACATACATATTAACGATGGTCACTTCTAATCTAACCGGCAACGCAACTCCAAGTGTGCGAGCAGTAAAAGTCAGCACAGTCAAAACTTTTGTTACAGTTCCTGTCATCGAGTGCTCACTGTCAGTAACATCTTCCTTAGATTCACTTTTATTTCTAGTCCAAATCGAATCAAATTCAATTCAGCTTAAAATCAATTTGCTGTCTAGGCTTAAGATTACAGTCAATATCATCTATAAGAGGGTATTTCTTGGTCCCGTATATTAATCACTCCCCTAGCAATAACATTGTATTTTATTGTTGTCAATTATAAAACTGTTTACAAAGTGTCTGATACCTGACAATAATCAGATAGCTTCGACTGGTACAGGGTATCATTGCTAATGCCAAGACAAGCCTCAAGTTGCAACATAGCTGGGTATTATATGTCACCAAACATAAGGCAATTATTTACAGGGTATGTATTATGGTCTAGTCATATTACATGCAAACACTCCAAGCTACTCGAACATCGTTTACAGGGCATCTTGTAGTTGATCATATCAAAATGTTTGCTCGCTTCCCCTTAATCGTTAATGTGTTTATTTTCATATTAGAAAATAGATAGTAAATAATCGCCTTTCAAATAACAACAACAATAAAGTGCATAGTACACTTTTATAGAGCAGCGCCAGATAGGCGAGACAGCGTGCGTGTGCGAAAGAGAGAGAGAGAGATACGAGCAAGCAAGTGCTCGTGTTTTATGGGTTTTAGGCTAAAGCGACGTTTCTTCTGTGCAATGGACGACGTGATGCCAACTTTTGCTGTTGTTGTTCTTGTTCTGGTCGCTGCTGCTCCCAATACTCAAGCGGCGACGTTGACGTTGACGTCGACGTCGACGTCGGCTGCGCAGCTTCGAGCGAGTATTGATATTATAGCACTTAGCACTTCAGTTGGGCCATAATACAAATACTATTTGTTGTTGTTGATATTTCAATTTTTTTGGAGCTCGTTCATTGTGTATACACTGTTAAGGGAGCCGGGCAGAGTATATTGGTTTGGGGTTTTGATTGTTTATTTTGATATATGGAGTGAGCATTTAATATTTGAGTTAATGCGTCAACTTATTAAATTAAATTAAATGATTATTATTGAATATGAAAAAATTTGAAAAAATATGTATAATTTTGATCGAATTATATATTACATTTTATATATTTTTGGGCAAATATCTAGCAACTATATATTTATATATATGTATATTGGGGAGCTTAATCCAATTTTCGCAGTTAAATATTTTTCTCTAAGGCCCCAGCTCAAGCTGCAGTTTCAAGGCAACTGCCTTGGGCTCACATTTTGAGAGTGTGGGATAAGAGAGCCACTTTATAAAAGCTAGAGTATGAGTCAGTCGACTATTTTTAGTGTTGCTCTTTTTTTGTTAAATTTAGTGATATTGTTTCGAGCATTATATAAAAAAAAAAAAAAAAAAATTTGTCATCAAACTCGCTCTTCAAAATCATTTTTGAGTGCGTAAACTTGTCAGGCTCTCTCTGCGTGTGTGTGTGTGTGTGTGTGTGTGGTACGCCGTCGTTCATTGCAGAGCTCTCTAGCACTTCAGCGATCAATTGACATCGAGCAAGTCAATCGTAAAGTCTATGATCTGTTTCAAGCGTGTTGTGCGAGGCAAAGTGTGTGTGAGTGTGTGTAAAATGAGAAAATGCACTGCTAAATAAAAAGTTAGAGTAAATAGTGAAAGAGTGCTAAAAATAATGATCTATGTTATTTATGTGGTGTTCCCACGTTAATTAAAAATATAGATATAAATAGGTAAAAAAATAAATAAAAATTAAATAAAAAAGATTTTTTAAAATGTAGCAAAGAGTTCTTAGCCCGGCAAGGGTTGCGCAAGTGAGTGACATTTTATAATTATTATAGGATATGTATTGCTCAGCGATATTGAGGTTTCTTTCGGTTCTTTTTTTTTTTTTGGCGAACCCTCTTGGACCGGGGCAGCTGAAGATAACTGCACAGATCTTTGCTTGCAACATCTTCCGGTGCGAATTGCAATCGTTGGGTAGTTAGGCGGTTGTTAAGGGCGCGTGCCCTGGCAGCGAGTGCGTTTGCAGCTTTGGTATTAAGTTACGTGCCACGCCTACTCAGACATCATCTGCCCAGAGTGCAGCGGGCAGGGTAGATCTGGCAGTTGACCTCGTTATAATTATAGAGTGCGACGAGACTACTTCAATTTGACTTGAGAACGCGGCATGAGTTTTTGCTTAGCATTTCGATTCTCCGGCTTCTTCGTTTTTATTTTTATTTTTGGGCATTTGTGCGGCAAAAGGCAGGACTTCCGTTTCCCGAACAATAGCGATAGCAGCCGTCGTCCTGGTAGTGCTGGCATGTCAATAAGACACACAATTGAAAAACGTGAGCTCTTACAAGATCAGCAAAGGCAGATACACACACACACGCATAAGAATATATACACATATATATATATATATATATATGTACAGTACACATTGCCACTCGTCAAACAATAAGCGAGACGACTTTTGATTTCTTCAAGCATCGCAGCGCGAAACTTACAAACAAAAAAGGGGGCAACATACAAATGAATATGAATACGAATACGAATACCTATACTCATACTCATACACATACTCATACTCATACTCATACTCTTGCTTAGAGCACTCTTCGCATACTTGTTGAAAATCTCTTACAAAAGCTGCTGCACATATGCTTCAGTTCCATTGTCCTTGTGCAGACAGTCAAAGTCAAAGATCAGCCATCCAGCTGAGTTAATTATAGACGACAGCTACGAGGCTCTGTGAGTGAAGACCGTAGAACGGACGACAGCAGGCATTGCGGGGCAAGTGGGCAGCGCCTAAGGACATTAGATTATATATAAAAAAAATGAAAAACTATTCAGCACAGTTGGATATTTGGCGCGAATATGAAAACAGCAGCTCAGCGCTGATAATTGTAGAGATCTAAAGGATAGAGATATAAAGGATATGCATTTTTAAATGTAAATATATGTAAAGAAGCTTAGATATCTCCAAAGTATGTTAGGGCTTTGGCAAATATATTAGTTTAACGCTTTTAGAGAAGTCTCTAGGATTGAAGTCGATTAGTCAGGCAATTAAAAATAGCTAATTGTAATTCTTGTCTAGTTTTGGCAATAGAGAAAAATTCTAGAATAGAAAGAAATATAGAGAGCGAGAGAAGGAGAGAGATAGACAATTATCTTATTTGTACTTTTCAAATTCATTTTGAAACTTTTATATATACGATTTTGCTAATTTAGCACGCTTGTGGACAATTCTATTAACTAATCTGCCATAAAAGAAATGAGTAGATAGTACATATAGGAATAACAAGATTTTGCCACGGTTAGATCATTGGCTAATTTCGTTATCAACTCAGCTGTAGGTAATTGAAAATTTTATGACTGCAGATTAGTTGCAAAGACAGTGAAAGCTTAAAGAGTCGACATCAAATTTCTCTGTCTTCCAATGGAAAGAAACTTTCAAAAATTCTCATGTATTCTTTACGAAAATATGCGTTTAGTCAAAACGAATTCAAATAGATATTATTTGTTCAGCGATTTTCATATTTAAAAAAATCTAAAAAAAAATTGTCTTAAAATGTTTAATTTTAAATAGAATTTTAGAATCAAAATATACTATAATATAAATAAGTGTTTCATATTTTTTTCAAATTTAATATTCACTTTCACCTATTTCCATTTAGTGATCAGTTTTCCATAATTTGTCACTTCTCACACATTTACCCCCTTACCTGGTATTATCTATTATGCATTATGCATAACAAATTTATGGCGTGATCTAAAAAAAATCTACGTTATGCAATGTTCAATATGAATAGAGTTTTGAGGCGTGTTTACACATGAATTATGTGTGTGTGACTAGTCTGGGTCTGAGCCTGTCTAGGGACGGCAGCCCGAGTGCAGAGATAAACAACAATTCGAATGGTAAAGCCATTGACTTTTATGGCAAACCAAAGCGAAATGCAAATACAGTCCTGATAAACCCGACCCAATCCTTTTCTATCTATTCGCTTCACGAAGCACGCGAAAGTGGAGTGAGTGAAGCGTGTGTGTGTGTGTGTCCGTATGTTAAATTATGTGACAAGGGCGCAATGTTGTTGATTATGTTGTTTTAATTTAACGCTATTAGAACCTCAGAGCCCTCTTTTTTCCTCTCTCTCTCTCTCTCTCTCTCTCTCTCTCTCTCTGGTGCGACGACCCTTGCAACCCTCGATAATGACCTAACCAACTACGACGTGCGCCTAATTGACTGCTGCTGTTTGACAAGCGCAAATAGATACAGCTACAGCTACAGCTACAGATACAGATGTAGATAGAGATACAGCTACAGATAGAGAGTTGGGCATATGCCTGACAGCTTTTGTTGTATTCATATTTTATGACATTTCATGCCGTTAGCGCCCATGCAAATAAATAACATGCTAATATACAAATATATATTTATGACCCCCAACAGCAAAGGGTTGATATATGTCGCGACCTTTGGCATCGTGAACCTGTATTTCTCTTGCAAAATAATCATGCCTTAAGATGTGTGTGTGTGTTTATTTTTTAGTGTTGGCGTTGATTTAAAGCGGCGCGACTTCTTTTTTTTTTTTTAAGTACTTTTGAAATTAATTTTGAGATAAATTTATCAGCAATTGAAAATACACTTATGCGGGCGCAGGCAAAAAAAAAAAAAAGTAAAAAGGAAAACACCATAACAATTATCAGCGCGTGCTAATGTTTAACAACAACAACAATTACAGTTAGCAATTAAAGGGAAGTGCTTAAGGAAATCAGCAAACAGCATCAGAGCTTTAATATTTGCCATTTGGCGCCCCCATAAAACCAGAAAAGCTATTCAAATGACCGATAGCGCCTCTCGCAGGAAACAAGCAACAGCAACAAAAAGCGAACTAATGACGCCTCGATATATATGGGCTGCATATAGAGGTCAATGGAGTTATTAATTGGCTTAGCAGAAACTTAAAGTTGGCGTCAATGCAATTTAAGTGAAGCCAAAGTCGACTTTTATGAAACTAAAATTTAAAAATATATTTATTTATTTAGTAAGTTTGCAACACTCAATTTATTAAAAAAACAAAATTTATACATGTAAATTATATTTTTTTCATTTTTTTAAATTTAAATTTGCTTTTATTTTTTTTATAATACATTTTTTTAAAATTTCAAAATGATTTAAGATTACTTAAATAAAATATTTAAATGTGCAATGCTTATATAAATACGAAAAATAAATCTATAGAAATTTATTAGAATTTATGTAATTAATTATTTTGATTAAAAATATTTATATACATATAGCAGCATGCTTAAAGAATGTTGTATAGATATTTTTATATTTAAAAAAAGTATAATTGGCATAAAAACTAAAAATATTTTTAAAAAAATTAAAAAAAAAGGTTTAAAGTAATCTTAAAAACATTATTATTTTATTAAATATTTTTAATGAAAGAAAATATTTATTTAGACAAAAAAAAAAAAAGAAGCAAAAAAGGAGGAGATAAATTGTATTGTCTAAAATAACTTCAATTAATGAAAATCTCGCATTCATAACTTACATGCATTTCAAATTTAAGCAAAATCAATTGCAACTCTACAGAAAATTTACTTTCACGCCTTTAATATGCACATATCTTTAAGTAGGTGTTAATTGTGGGCAACAGGCTAACGAATCGCAAATAACAAACCCGCCATATATGTGAGCCCTATATGCAACGCAACCTGTTCAGTCCAAGTATGTGTGTGTGTGTGTGTGTGTGTGTGTGGCATAAACTTTGACGACAGATACTAAATTAAGTTGCAAACAAAAGCCAAGAGCCAAAAAAACGAATCCAGCTTATATGTACATAGCCTAACCGCACACAAACGCACACACATACACACACACACATATACATATAGAAAGAAATTTTGCTTGTTGGGGTCGCCGCACAGGCAAAGGCAGTGGCAAAAAAAAAAAAAAGAAAGCAAAAAGCGCAACAGAAAAAGCCCCCAGGCCAAAAGGCAACGCAGTCGCTTTCAATTATTGCCGTGAGTATTTTTTTGTGGCCAATACACATACAGACACACACACAGAGCCATTAGGCTAATGTGTGCTTATTGCGCACGCTTTGGAACAGGAACAGACGCAGGTGGCAGCAAGTAAAACCAACCCCCACAAGCACACACACACACACACACCAGCACACCCTCCGAGAGGGGTTGGGGGCCGCCAGCCACAAGCCAGAAACTTGGCAGTGTCTGACTGCAAAAGGTCTGCTGTGAGCTGGGTCAGGGGCGGGGGCGGAGGGGTGCTGCCGGTGTGTGTGTGTGTGTGTGTGTGTGGGCGCAGTGGGGTTGGCCATGCCACAATACACACGCATACTCGTGAAACCGCAAATAAGTTAGGTGTGTGCGAGCGAGACAGCAGGCGCACAGCAGCCAACTGTATTTGTATCTCTCAGTTTGTGTATCTGCAGCTGTGTATCTGTGGCTCTCTGTCTGCCGCTGTGTAGGTGTGTGAGAGTGTGTGTGCATAATGAATGCGAAGATGTGCACGCCCTATTATCCTGCTTTGGCTCCTCCCCTCAGCTGCTGCTGCGGCGACTCGGCTAGCTGCGACTGCGACTGCTGCTGCTGCTGCTGCTGCTGCTACGTCAGCTGCTGTTGTTGTTGCTGATGATGCGGTTCACGTTTTTGTCGTGTATCTGTGAGATACATACAGCGGTGTGCTGCTGCTGCATTCTGATAGGAAAACTGTGCAGAGTAAATAAGAGCGCTCTATATATACACACACATTGGAGTTTATGCACGTGTGTATGTGTGTATTTGCGCTATCCTTTTGCGGCCAGGCAGACAACAACAAGTAGCTGGCAGCAGCTGAGGCAGGAGCTCTGCCAGGGCCTCGGCTCCGTGCAATTCCAATCAGAACAAAACGTTGTTGTTGTTGTTGTTGTTGTTGATGCTTATGAAACTGACACAGATTCAAGCACACACACACACACCCGCACACACACACACACACACACGCAGAGAGCGCCTGCCTGCAGGGTAGTCAGATACAGATACAGATACATGCGCTGCGCTGCGCTGCCTTCGCTCTGCCGCTCTCACGCTCTTGCTCTCATGCTCGTTCTCTCTCTCTGTCCTCTCTCTCACTTGCGTTGTCACTCTCTTTTGCAACCCCTGCGGTGGCAGATAGTCAAGCAGCTCGATCATCATCAGCATCAGCAGCATCGTCTGTGGCATCCTGTGGCCTCTGCCACCACCATTACCAGCAACAGCAGCAGCAGTACGACTGCGACGCCGACAGCAACAGTGACTGCGACAGCGGCAGCAAGAACCAACCAAAGCAACGCCTCTGCTGTGCACCCCCCGATGCCATTGCCATCAGTGCAGTGCTTCGCTGTCGGCAGTCGACTGAACATCATCACTTAGTCAGTTGCTCGCTGCTCGCTGAGCGCGCACTAGCAAACGAAATCACAGTATAAACGTCGCTGTCACAGTCGCCGTCGCTGTCGCTGTCGCCGCTGACGCTAACGCCGGCGTTCGTTGAAGCTCTCTGCGTTGTATTTATTTGTTTTTTTTTGCGCTATCGTCGCTCTGCCAGCGTCACGTATCCGTTCGCTACTCAGTCTTGCGAAGACAACCGGCAGATAGAGACGACACCAAATCGAACATAAGCACATCGAGAATAAATATATGTATATATATTAATTTATAACTGAAGAAAGCAAACGTTCGCGTATAAAAGAAATATATCTATAATATATAGCGCATACGCAACGTGGGCCGCGCATTCAACTCGCACTCTTGTTAGCCATGTCGCGTCGCGTCCGGCCCACCAAATGTATCTGAAAATTGTTTACAATTGTAATTTGTGTTAGCTACAAGTGAAACGCGTATCATGTTATACGAACGTTATATTATGCCAGGTTGGTTTCAACTAAATACCTATATCGCTTATCTGGTGTCTATCGTTAGCTGGATACATCGCCTACCAGTCCCGCCCACTCCCCTGTCGCCTTCCTGCCAGCCTTCGCGTTTATCAGTGATTTTTTATGGCGAACGTCAAGTTTTGAGTTACCAATTGATGTTGCCACAAATATTTCGCAGCAGCTACTTTGAAACAGAGACATTATAGCGCTATATATGTATGTTGGATATATACATATATGTATATGTATCTACACTCCCCCGCCTCTAGGAACAAACATGGCGATTTAATATAGAGAAAACGGATTTAGTTTTCCATTCATTGTGTGACAGTGCAGACGTGTGTGATAGAAGCTTCCAGCCGTTTTATGTGAGCTGGCTAATTATCTCAGTTTTCGATTAAAGTATTTGATAGATACTTTATTGAAACATGTTTATAAACTGCAAAGATACTTTTCACTGTGGATGTCAATTTCTATAAAAAGTTAATGATTTCCTTTTGAGGTAACAATTAAGATTAACAAATTATATATTTTGGATATTTGAAAAAGTGTTTTATAAGTGAGACATTAATATGTATCTTATAGATACTTTTTGGAAAGTATCTGCTGAGTAGATTGAGTGAAAAAATCTAAGAGAGATACTAAATTAACCAAACATAAAATTAAATTCATATAATAGGTAAATATGATAAATATCTTTGAGATATCCCATGTTACAGTATGAATTTCTTGAAAAGAAAATAAAATAATGATTTCTTTGTCTAGAAACCTATGGAAAATCTTTCGCAATTTGTGTGCAAATATCAACCACAAACTTATGTCAGCTACTTTATATATATCACATGAGATGAGATGATTTATGTGTGCACTCATTTAATAGAGAATAGAACCATGATTTATCTATGCATATATCATAGATAATTTACATACATCGTGAGTTATCCTCACACTCATTGCAAATGTATCATGGATTGAGTGTCTATAGCATTAATAGATTAGTGTTTGAGCTAACAGACTTCAAGTCTCACTGTAATTAAGAATTGTCTTCGATGTCTCATCTTCATTTAAGCAGAAAACAAAGACGAATTAAAGACACAAAGTGAATCTAATAGATATTGAAGCAGGGAAAACGGTGAATAATATATTGGGAATCAGAAGTGCTTGAAGAATTGATTGGAAATATTATAAAATTATATTTTACTTTAAAAACAACTTCAAAATGGATCACAAAAGAGTTTTTAATATAAAAACAATTTAAAATATAATTTATAGCGCTAATCAATTAATGAAATTCTATTAATTTAAGTACTTAATTAACTATTGCTAAGCTTGCTGATAACCGTAAGTATCATGAAAATAAAGTCTGAGATCCAATTCAGATATTTACGCAACTGCAAATTTTTGTGCAGCAGCTTGCATCTCGAGTGACTCACAGTTGGCATCTTATCAAATGGGGAAAAAAAATAGAAGAAAACAAATAAAATTTAAGAACAAAAGCACAGTCTGCAACAGTTTAAAACAAATCCGAAATGTAATTAACTAAACTAATTAGCAGAGACCCCAAACAGAACCCAAAACTCTAACCGAAACACATGTGCCTAAGTGGATGTGAATAATAAATTGTCATGATAGCTGTGAAGAACCCAAAAATAAAGAAAAGAAAAAGAGAGAAAGAACAAGAAAACAAAATAGAGAACCCGCTCCATGCACAGCTGAAGGAATAGCTAAAACTGATACCGACTACTCATCGCTCGCTTATCGCTCGACGCAGCGCTATGCTATAGAGTAGAATAGCTCCGGTACGATTATAACTGTATAGCTAACGGATGGACTTAGTGTAGTTCTGGATCGGTGGGCGCGAAGACAGGCGGTGCCACAAAGGCACTTCAAAGAGACGAGGCGGAAGAGGGCGCGAAAGAGAGAGGGAGAGCGAGAGCGAGAGAGCAAATAAGGCTCGATATCGGATGAGTTTGTTAAGGATATTATGCAAATAGCGTGTGCCAGGCAAGTGCGAAACTTGTCAGCTTGTTGTGGATTGTGGATTGGATTCCTATTTGGTAAACCACTTGCCATTGTGTGTGCGGGTGTGCGGGTGTCTCTTTTGGTGTGTGTGTGTGCGGCTTATTTATATGGCAGATACTTATCAAATGGGTATTCGACAAGAGTCCATATTACTGTTACTACCTATTGCGGCTGTCGTGTGTACGCGCGCTCTGACTGTGACTGGACGATATCTTTTTTCGGCCTCTAGTTTTCGTTCTCGTTTTCATTTTTGTATTCTTATCTTGGCTATTTGTTGCCCTGTAACTGTGGACAGCGCCTGTCAATATACATATGTATACATATATATATATATTTCTGTCTAACAGCTCAAATTACGATTTAGTTTCAAGTGTTTAAATAAGCCACTAGGTAGCTAGCTGCAAGCCCCAGACAACAATGACAACAACAACAACAACAACGGCAACTACAAGAACAGTAAATAAATAAATAATCGGTGCGTAATTTGTGCAACATTTTTGACAAGTGTTTTTCATGATTATCTCTGTGTGCAAGTGTGTGGGTGTGTGGGTGTCTTTGTAGGAAATTGGTGTGAGATCAAAAGTGTGTTAGGGCTTGTAAAAAACTTTTCAAGTTGTGGGAATAAGGGTATTATAGCAATAGACAGGAAAGCAGGAAAAGAGTGAGAATGAAAGAGAGTGAGTGATAAAGGGAAATAGATATAACAAGAAAGATATATACAAAGAGAAAGAGAAATAGAGAGACTAGGACAATATGAGAAACATACCAGGGAGAGTGAGAGTGAGAGAGAGAGAGAGAGAAAGTAAAAGAAATTGAGAAATTCTGCAGTAATTAATTTTTTCATTAATTTATTAATGCAATAGCAAAAATTGTAAAAATTACAATTTACGTTTAAAAATGTGGATTTGTTTTATCTTATACAAAATAAATCTGAAATTACTCAAATTTTATCAATTTACAATTAAATGAATAAAGCTAAAATTAAGCTTTTATCATTTATTATATAAAATTTATTCTTCAAGTTACAACCAAGCGCAAGCCATGTATTGCGAACGCTTTCAAAATATGTTTGTATAAATATTTCACATCAAATATTTCTATATGTATATACAATTTATCTCAAATTAATATATTATCAAATCAGATTTAATTTAGTAATTTGTAATTTGTATGAGGCAAATAATCGGAAAGTCGGTGTCATTTGGGTGAAACTTCTAGCGCTGAGTTAAATGTCATCTCAAATGTCTAGTCTGGTTCGGGGAATCGTTGTTCTGTTGTTTTGTCTATTCATTTGATAAACAACAGCTGAACAAGTCACATCTTTCGAAATAAATACAAAACCAAATGCAGAAAGAAAAAAATTTAATATAGCAAATAAACAAAATAACAGAAATATTTCGAATAGTTGCCTCGAGTTATTCGATTCGAAGACATTGTTTGCACAGGCTGCATAACAACAAGCAATCAAATACAATCGTGTAATTCGATCTACAGGTGAGCTTGGAACGCACACTTCACTCGCCATGCCGTGGCACAGTACAGTGGGGCCATGCTATAGATAATCGATGTACAAATTGAGGAATTACCCATTCTCTCTCTCTCTCTCTCTCTCTCTCACACACTCTCTGTCGCTCTGTGAAGTGCGCAACAATTGCAAAAGTCAATGAGATAGAGACCCAAAACACCAAATTAAACCACGATGACAACTTCGATACGACGCTGATATGATGGGTGTATGTGTACGTGAATGTGTGTGTGTGTGTGTGTGTGTGTGGGTGTATGTTGTCTTTGTCAGAGATATGACACGTCTTTATCTAGACCACTTTCTATTTGTACACTGACAGTCGCTGAGCAATTGATCTTGATGTGGATTACGAGCCACTCGAGCAAAGTCAAACTTGCCAAACGCCAAACACTAATCGTGAATCGATAATCATTAATCGTTATCGCTCTTCTTTTGCAGGCTCTAACGGCGACGACTACGATCCGAGCGTCGTGCGCCACCATCATCATCATCATCATCATTTGGATCTCAGCAGTGGAGCGCCGGCTTTTGGTCCGCTGCCTCTGGCGCACTTAGCCTCCAGCCAGACTCGGCCCGAGGAGACGTTCGGTCGCCATCTGCCGCCAACGATATCCCCGCCACCTGCTGCACTGCTTCAGCAGCAATCGCAGTCGCAGTCACAGCAGCAGTCAGCGTTGCCACCGCCACCGCATTTATCATTGCATTTGCAGCAACAGCGATTGCAACGTTCGCCGCCCGCCTCCGTTTCCGCCTCGATCTCTGGTTCCGGCTCTGCCTCCGGCTCCGGCTCTGGTTCCGGCAGCGGCACCAATATGGAGCATCTGTTCGGCGACAAGACGCAGGAGTTTCTGCTGCAAATGGCGCGACTGCGCGACCCCTTTTGTGATCTGGACATTCGTGATACTGGCGTCTATGCCAAAACCGATTTGCCACGCGACTCCCGCTACGGACCCTTTCCCATGAACCTGTGCCAGCAGCCCAGCGATCGCCATCTGGCCTGGGAGGTAAGTAAAATAACCGATTATATTATTTGAAATCTATGAAGATGTTTATATTTGAAAGATAGTTTTTCAATATGCTGAGACGACTCTGTGCTTAATGAGTAGAAGTAGAAGAAAATATTTTATTGCCATTTTTATATTCATATACAAGAACTCTGTAATGGATTGTCCCAAGTCTCTAAGCTCTATAATCCATTTTGAAAATGATATTATTGCAAAAATAACTAAATACTTATAAGTATAAGCTTTTCGCTTTGTGATCGTATATATCATTAATCTTTAGATTTCAATCGATGATCAAGAGCTTCTTTCCCATATGTATGATCAATATATATATATAGTCTACAAGTTACTCAACTACTTTTAAACATGTGTCAGAAATATGGAACAACTATTTTTAACTATTTATAGCTGTTTATCTATATTACTATCTGATTTTAATTTTAGTGCTTCCTTTCTAAAGATTATAAAATTGGGCTACAGAACTTCTTCAGTCTATTATAACAATTACCAAAAAACACTTCAATTGAGATATCAAAGGCATCTAGTTCTTAGAAATTTATCAGTCGTTAACTGGGAACAATAAAAGATAGTATTATCACCTAAGTGACCATTAGGCATGACGTGGATGGTTTTCTAACGTTTGGACTAGATGATCTGTAGTCAAGGCAATTGATAATATTAATTTAATTCTAATCATATATTTCTAACTCATTTTTACGTAATTTTCTACATTTTCTCTACCCTTAACTCGAAAGAAGAACCGCAAATTGAAACATTTTGTGCAGCTCGTGACATTGTTACAGATACGCATATCATATATAATTCTCTCTCTCTCTCTCTCTCTCTCTCTTTCTCTCCCTTGCTCAATATATATACATAATCCTTTCGCATATGTGCGAATTTTCGGTCTGCAAATCGTCTCCAATTTCCGCTTCTTTTTTTTTTTCGTTCGGGAAATTTAATCCTATCAAAGCTGCGCGCGAAATTTTTATGCGAAAATTGCCCAAAATTTGTGGATATTTTTTTTGGGAAAATCAAACGATTGGAAAAAGATTTGATTAGCAGTGGCTGCGGCTCTGGGTCTTGCTCTGCTTCTGTTTCTGGGCTACGCTCAATTGTCAGTCAAATGTGCCTAATCCTTGGCCAGAGCTAATTTTCTGATTCTCACCGGGCCATCCACAAAGTGCGCCCTAAATGAGGCTTAAGTTGAGGCTCGGCCTGATGATTCCAATTAGTTTGGGACGCGAACCCTTCGATTGCTTGTCAGTCACTTAGTCCGTCGGTCGGTCCGTCCGTTGGACTGTCGGTCAACTGACACTTTTGCAGGCAGACAAACTGACAGACAATCCAATCAAATTATCGCGCCTCGAGCCTGTTGACAATTGTCAGAGGGAACCAAAGGACCCTAGCCTAGGCTCTCTCCTCTCAGCGTATATCTCTCTGCCTCTCATTCAGGTATTGCAACAATATTATTGTTGTTGCTGTTGTTGTTGTTGTTGTTGTTGGCACTCGAGCCAAAACGACAGTTGGCAGTGGCAAAATTGGCAAAAGGACACGTTGACAGACAGTCCTTGCGCTGATCCCTTCCCTTTCATAAATATATATATATATATATATATATATATATATATATATATATATATATATATTTTGCACACTGGATGATCCTCAAATCAAGCGCACTTTTTCCTCTCCCTCTCTCTCACTCTCCTCTCTGTCGTTCACATTTCCGTTTTGACAGATACATTGGCTGTATCTGTATCTGTAGCTGTATCTTTAGCTGTATTTCTGTATCTATGGCAATTTGAAGCCCTTGGTGAGCCGTGGTGTGAACCCAACACTTTGAAGAGATTATCTCTGGCGCGTAAATATTTTTCTTGCCCATTGACTATGCCATGTTTTGTACGCATTTTGTGGCCTCTTTTTCATTTTTCATATTTTTTTTTTTTTTTTATTATGAATAGCTACAAACGGTAGCAGGACACGTTTATTTTTTTCCTTTGGCTCTGTCACATGTACCGGCTTGCAGCAGGGATTAGCTCACAGCAATAACAACTAGAACAACTACAACAACGGCAACTTCTCATATGGTAGCACAGCCGTCGCAATCTTTAGCTTGTTGCTTTAGTCCTGTTATCTATCTATTGGATATCCTTATGATCTTATCTACTGGCGACCAGCTCAAATTGCAATTTCCGTTCCGAGTGAGCTACGGCTAATCTCTGTTTATTGTTGATATCTGACAGAGCTGCGATTAGCTCATGTTTTGCAGTTGTGGCGTCAAAAAACAGATTTCTTATATAAGAATACTTGAGACATTTTTTCTTTAAAGTGAGGTTGAATTAAAATCGTATGTTTCAATATAAATAGATTTTGTAGAAGTTTTCGCTAACCTAAACATTTCCTAACAGAATTCCATACTTCTCTATATTACCTTTCTACTTTCTACTCTTTATCTATATCATTTTATGAAAAGTTCTGTTTAACTCTGCTGAAGCTTTCAAGACATATGTAGATTGCTTCGCTGAACCTGATGTAGAGTATACTTCCTCGGAAACTTTTCATATAGATGAATGAAAGCACATTCCTATATGCAAAAAGTCATACAGTTTTGTATATATAAATTCATCCATTCATACATGCGTAGGATGCTTCTTAAGTATGCATGGTAATCCCTTATAAAAACTTTGCATTTATTTATATATACATATATTATTAACTTTTATTAACAATTAAAATATTTTCATATAGAATAAGTTGTGCTTATGTTCTCAATGTACATATGTATATTTATACTAAAAAATACATACGTACACTTCATCAGTTGAAGCCGCCGTTCGTTCCAAATTTCACATATCGTTACACCCGCACTTGACCACTCATAAACACACACGCACACACACTCACACACTTGCGCAGCAGTTGCGCTCATGTGTAAAACGAAACTTGAATTTTATTTTATAAAAAATACATACATATGCATAGAAATGTATGTGTGTGTGCTTCGATATAAAGTTGGTTTGAAATAATTCTTTGCATAAGCCACGGCGCGAGCACTTGAGCGTTGTTAACTTAATTTTTGGAGCGTGCACAAACATATGCTCTCACACGCACACACTCAGAAGCTCTCTCCCACTCTGCTCACACGCTGCCGCAGCGCTGTCCAAACTCTGCAGACTCTCCCACTCACTCACACACACACAAGCGCATGCAGACGCTCGGCACTTAATGAAGAATGCATCAAAAATAAAAAAAATGAAAAACGAAGAGAAAAAGAAAACAAAATCGGTAAAGCACCGTTTTTCCATTCGACTTGTTGGACAAGAGCCTGACGGCGGCGACTGGCGTTGACTGCGACGGCGTAGCGGTAAACGCAAGTCATTTAGCTGCCGTTGCTGGTGCTGCTTCTGTTGGCGTCGCTGCGTCTTTGGTTGCCAAACCGCAGTCGACGATTTGTATAAATTATGCGTATTTAGCGACGCGTCGCTCTTGTTGTTGCTGTTGCTGCTGTAGTAGTGGCTGAGGCGCTGCTTTTATTTTGCATACAAAAACTGTCGGCGTCTCTGCTCTATGCCCATTGTTATTGCTCTTTTTTCATTGCAAAAACATATATTTTTTTGCCTTCTTTGAATGACCTTGCGATCAATCAACCGGCGTCAGCGTAGCGGGCGTGACGTAGTCCTGCTGTGCTTTAAAGCCATTAGGATTAGCCTTTGAGTAAATTAGCTTAACAATAGCAGTCAATGAATGAATTTTCGCTCATTATTGAGTAATGAAATACAAATGAAACAGTTTATAACAAGAATTTTTTTTTTTATATCTCAATTATTAGAAATTTATTTCTGTTTATATTATTATTTTTTTTCCATGTATCATGTATGTATTTAATATTAAATCAAATGAAATAAAATTAAACCAAATAAATTAAAAAAAGTATCTGAAAAAAAAAACAATGAAAAAAATTATATTAAAACAAAAATGTATTAATATATAACAAATAATTGGCTGTTTTTTAACAAATTTTTTCTTATTAACCATTTTATGATTTATTCACAATTTATGGCTTTTGATTGTTGTATTTTAACTTTTAAAAGTAATACTTTTATTTTTATTCAACTTTTTCTATTTAATAGTAGCCTTCTACTACTCTTACCCTAAAAACTACTTTTTGAAAACATTTCTACTACCTTTTGCCGCAGTCATATGCGGGTTGCTGTCACAGCTGTGGGTTTGCGTCTGCGCTAAATGTGGCAACATATGCCAGTTAGCACAGTTATGCGCTGTTTCAGACAACAGATGGCGCCAGTGGTGGCTTATTAGATATATTTCAATTTCAATTAAATAAAAAATATTTTTAATTAAATTAAATATTTAATAAAATGTTTTTTCAGGTAATTGCCGGACCGCTATTCCATGGCTGGCTGGAGCCCTCAGCGGATGTGGCCACATGGCTGAAAAAGATACGCAACGCGCAGCCCGACGAGGCTGAAGAGGCTAATTTAAGGAGTTTCGTTGTCGATCGCTGTGTGCGTAATCAAATGACCTTTTGGCTTTCATTCAATTTATTGTACAATTTTTTAATTGTTTTTTATTGCATTTTCATTTAGCTGTGGTATGAGACGAAACGGGACATTAGTGCTGGCGCCGAAATTGTGGTCGATGCTCGTTCCCGCACGCCCTACGACATCAGCGATAGTCTAAGGAATGGCTACAGCAGCAGCAGTGGCAGCAGCAGTGCAGCAGCAGTGGCTGCCACGGCAGCAGCAGCCGCTGCCGCCGCTGCCGCTGCAGCCGCCATGGCAGCGGCTAGCAACAACAACAACAACAACAATAATAATAATAATAATAACAACAACAATGGCGATGATCGCAGCGATCGTGATAATGGTGAGTGCACAGATTGAGATGGAATTGAGATTGTAGATATATCGGATATATATATATACATATATGCTGGCAGCAGGATAAATTGTACAGCTGAGGCAATTAGAGTTCAGTTTTGCTGCATGAAATGCGCGTGTCAAAGTCAACGGCACGAGCCAACGACAACAACAATAGCAACCAGCAGCATCCCCTATATATAAGGGCTAAGTCTATCAGCCCCTTCCACGGCAATGTCCTTTTTGCGCATGCGCGCATGCAATCTGCGGCAACCGCACATGTTTTCATTTGTTATTAAAATGTTTGTTAATTTCCTTTTGGAGATCCATCAGCGTTGCGCACGCTTAATTTAAGCCCTAATCCAATGACGGCGTGTACACCCTAATGTACATTGGGTAGGGTGCTCCGTGTTTGCCTATAAATATGTGGGATTTATGCGCACGTCTCATTTGACAATATATGTATATTCCATATTCCCATAAGGATTTGCCACTGATATCCTGTTGTTGTTGGCTTTTCAACTTTATTTCCTATCTTTATGTCAATGTCAGCTTAAAAATATTCCATGTACATGTATATACATTTATTTTGAATTTTCATATTTGATACAGTATATATATAAACACTATATATTTCAATTAGCATATGCTGAGCTTAGCCGCTGAAATCTTTTTGCAATTAAAAACAAAAATTGAAAAATATTTGAGCTCGTTGCACACCTGTGCGCATTCGCTGCTCACTTTTTAACGTATTTTTTAAATATTCTAGTCAAGTTTTCTGTTTTTATAGTTCACGCCCTGTTGCCCACACAAGACGTTGATCCTTGTGTGTCCTGTGCAGGGGTAGCAAAGTATAAAATGCCAAGCATCGTTGCCTTTTCAATATGGGGGTTACTACTAAGACTGACCGTTACATTGCCTGCCTTTCGTATGGCTTAGTAATTCAATTTCTATTTAGTCTAAAGTAACGGACAAATTAATAAATTAACTTGTTGAAATGAATTCAAAGTCAAACTGAAAGCGCGTTTCATTGAAAGCATTTTGCATAAATTTCAATTGCATGGAAAAGTTAGAAAAAAGTTTTATATTGATATAGATGCTTGGAAAAGTTAGAAAAAAGTTGAATATTGTTACAGATGTTTAATGCAATTTTTATTTATATTACATATATATTCTTTTTTAATTTTTTTTAACTTTCATATTATTTTTGAATAATGCATACATTAAATCGAAATGCAATTTTCATAAATGTGAATGAATAAAAGCGAAAAGAAAGTAAAATATTGTTACACATGTCTTGTGATTTTTTTTTTTTTTTAATTTTTTTAAATCACATTAAAAATAAATAATTCACAAACTGACAGAAACATTTGAGAATCATTTTAAAATGTTTTATGAATTTTATGAGAAACTTTGTACAAACTAAAAAAAAATTGTTCGACAATTTTTGAATTTATTTTTTTTTTATTTTTGTATTTGAAATTTCATATTTCATTTTTCAAAATATAAAAATTATATGAGTACTCAGTATAATAAATATATTTTTTTTTTTACTTTTCCAAAGTTTTCTTTAATCAAATTCCGACGGCATCTGAGAATTGCATAAAATTGATTTCTAGGTTGGAAATGAAAGCAAAAGAAATAATTGTATGAGCTGAAATTGATGAGACTAAGGCGAAAATATTTATATTTATATTTTATATAATCAGAGCTCATTAAATATTTTTAATTTAGGGAATTAATATTGATTATTAAAAATCTTTGGACTTCTATAAAAATATATGAAATAGCAATATAAATAATATCAATAGTTAAAAAAAAACCTCTATCTTAAAAAGATCAAAGAATATTTTGTTTGAAAATTTTAAATTTCTAATTGAATTTGTTTGATTTGACATTTACATAATATAGTATTTAGCTAATTCTAGACTGCTATTCCTCAATAAAATTTATTTCTGCAGTTGTATATAAGTAAAGATTCAGCGCTAGATATGCTCAAATATAATATATATATAATTCGAAGAAGCTTAATATTAGCTAATCCTTAAATACTTTTATTTTTTTTTTTTATTTTTATTTTTATTCATTCAGTTTCATTATGCAATACCTGTCTGAAAACTGGATTTTGTATTCATACATATATAATAATATATTTTATATATATCTGTAATATAGCCAATTAATTAATTTGGCTTATTCATAAGCCAAAAATGTTGCATCGATTTCTGGTTACACGCGAAGCTTTCATGTACCGAAATCTCTCGTCCCACTGCCAAATGACAAAAACCATTCAATAGTTGTTGATAAAAAAAAAAACACGAAACATATAGAAATAAAGCACTAAACCACTTTTGAGATGGTTTTCAGCTTAGAGCGCGGTGCGACTTCAATCGACCAATCAAAGATTAACAATTGAATTCAATGCTCGATGGATGGCGAGTTGCGATTGTCAGAATGATCAAGGGGCACACGCCAATACCAATGGCAAAGACCAAGACCAAGACCAAGCCCAAACTAACACACACACACACACACACTGTGACATTGTCTCCAATGGATGATTAATGAGCTGGCATGTTATATGCCAAGTTACCAAAAAAAAAAAAACTACCGAACGAAAACTGAAAACCGAAAACTTGGCTTCTTCAGCTAAATGATCGTCGGTCGTCAATTTGGGCATCATTAGGAGTTGTTGTTTTTTTTATATACATATTTGATTAGAGACCCAGCCGAACCCTTTTTTTTTTTTTGTATTTAACTTTGACCGGCTGCCAAATCGATTAGCAGGCGGATCTAACTTTTGATTTTTGCCACGGTAGTTGTAAGGTGTAAATAATTCAATCAATCATTTGTCAACAGTTTTTGGCTTCCGTTTCGATATGAAAACACACAACACGTTTCACAATTCAGGGTCAGGCACAAGCCGTTCGCCCCCTCTGCTCAGCCGTCTCGCTGCTGTCTGTCTCTCAATCTGCCATCCTGATTGCAGCAGCAGCAGCAGCAGCAACTTCTGAAAACCCGCCTCCATTCAATTGTCAGCCAGTCGAGCGCTGTGGAGTAAATCAATCTGCCAGGTGGATAGCCAAGCAGCTGCGACTGGTGAAAGGTGTGAAAGGATTGCGATGCATGTGTGCTGGTAAAAGCGAATACTGGGGCGAGGGGTTTGCCAGGGCGGGGTGAGGCTAATGCACTATGATAAGGCCTAGGCTTGGGCCTCTAATAGATCATAGATGAGTAAAGAATTGCTTGTCCTAAAACTTGGCAATCTGTGATCAATTCGATTGTCAGCCAGAGATTAATCAATTGCGGAATTCCATTTTCTTTTTTATTGAGTTGCGAGATTTTAGCTGCAGAAGAAAATATTGACTAGAAAAACAAAAAATTGATTTTTTTTTTTAAATTAAGGTATTTAAACAAAATATATATGTATTTAATGAAATTTATACATTCTTATTAGCAGAAAATTGCAAAAGAAAATCTTAAGCTAAAATTTTTAATAACGAACATATTTTTTGAAATAATCAGAAAAAAATTAATGAAAAATAAACATTTATATCAAAATTATTTACTTCAATTTATGTTTATTTTTTTTTATAAAAAGTTTTAAATTGAATATATTAAATTTATTAAATTATTTTTAACATTTTTTATATTTAAGTACATTTTAAAAATATTTAATTTTTTCAAATTGATATTTTAATTCCAACAAAAATTAAATTATTAAATTATAAATTATATGATATAATTAAAGTTATATTTCTACATCAAAGTCAACTTTTTGACTAGAATTCATAATTGTTAAAATATTTTCATTTCTCATAATTTTAGTTTTTCATTAGAAACGTTTTCCCACAACTGAGCGAATGCAGCTGTCTAAGAAAATTGCCTGATAGTACTTTGCATATATGCAATTACCTGACACATCCATATGGCATCAAAGTCATTCCACTGTAGCGCTACTTGAAACCTTTTCTCAAGCTTGCACCTTATCTGCGGCCCACAGCTGACGCTGCGCCTGCCCAGAAAACCTGGGTGAAATGCAACCCGCCCAATATCCCACGCTTCCGGCCGCATATTGCGAGCATAAGGAACTCGACGTGGGAATCTTTGGCTCGGCCGGCGAGTAGGAGTCGCAGTTGCCCTCCTTTGAGCATATTGCACACGCTGAAAAATTAACTTTTGACCCGAAACATAGACGCGACCCGCAATTATGCAGTCTGACGAGAAGCACAATACGTATTCATCAAGAGTCACCCCTCTAGTCACCTATGGGGGGTGTAGAGGGAGTGTGTGTGTGGGCTAGGGGGTGGGCATGCCTTGAGAGGCAACACCTGTGCAACACCAGTTTCAGTTTGTTTTGGTATAAGGTGCTATATGACTTTCATATCAAAATCAGTCCAACGGAACCGAAGCTAACCGCGCTAACCAAGCGAGTCCTTGTCAACCCCCTCCCTCGCACGGCGTCCTCCCTGTGGATGTGTTTTTTTCTATGTTTGCATGCATAATCTTTCGACATTGTCATCCCTTAGACTGCATTCTTGGCCACTTGGTCAGAGAGGTTAGAGAGGGTGAAGGTGCTGTTGCTGCTCACCTGTGTCACCTGGTGGTTGTCCAAGTTCACGACGCGTCCAAGTCGCCGGACTTTTGGCCTGGCCAAGTGCCGTCCGCTCTGATAGTCATTTCCCCTCGGAATTGTCATTCAT
Source organism: Drosophila koepferae (assembly GCA_030914345.1). Taxonomy (NCBI): domain Eukaryota; kingdom Metazoa; phylum Arthropoda; class Insecta; order Diptera; family Drosophilidae; genus Drosophila; species Drosophila koepferae. Next base: position 4,309,596 of record JAUESR010000207.1, read on the forward strand.
GCCTCTCTCTCACACACATACTCATACTTTGTGTCTAGCCTGCTCTTTCGCTTGCTTTGTGTGTGTGGGCTGAGGGTGCTTTACTTTCATTTTGGTAACAATTATCTATTCAACGTCAAGCTCTATACCCTCTATGAACTATATGAGTGCACACACGATTTGGTCGCTGCTACCAATTTTGTGCTAAGTGTTTGCGTGTTTGTCCTGGTGTGTGTGTATGCGTGTGTGTGTGTGTGTGTGTGTTGGTCATATGTCAGTGCGTCCTGGCTAGTCCTTCCGCAGATTGTTAGCAAGCAAATAAAACATTAGCTCGGCGGCATAATGCGCCCACTGCGGCACACTTGTTCCTCAAACGCGAAACCGAACGGTTGTGTCAAGTGCTCCCTCGATTGTTAACCCATATAACCAGACACATATCTATATATATATAAATATATCAAATCATCATCGGAAGTCATCAAACGTCAAGTGAAGAAGTCCCAAGCTTAAGTGTGAGTGTTGTAAATTGTGCAAAGAAACCAAATGGGAATATTTCCAAATCAAAGCGAACATATTTATCAATAACAATTTATATGAGATATCTGATAGTTGTGAAAATTTTTCGGAAAACTAAAATCAACTTTATATATTAAAAAAAAAAAAAAAAAAAAAAAAAAACAAGAAAATAAGACTTATAAAATAAGAAAAAACTTTCAACACATTTTTTTAATGTTTAAAAAAAATTATCATAAAAAAAAATCTTCCAAACCTTTATTTTTTATTTATTTTTTTATTATTATTCAATAAGATATTTAATGATTCAAAAAATACATATCGTGAAATATATATATTACTCATATAAACTTTAAAAAATAAAAAGAATGTAATGTAAAGGAAAAAACTCAATTGATTAAAATATATAAAATTCATATCAATAACATTTTAATTTTAATTTAATTAATAATTAGAATTTTTAGTTTAATAGATCTTACAACTTGTGTAGAAATTTTTATTTAATTTATCTTACATTTACATTTTTTAATTACATTCTTAATAAATATATAAATAATTCTTAAATTTCGCACCATTTTCCATTTCAGGCTTTTACAGCGGCGACGAATTTGCCAAGGATAAGAAAAACATATCGATAATCAGTCAGGGCGACAACGATTTCACAGACGACGAGAACGGTTTCGATATACGCTGTGAGGTCTGTGATAATGTCTATACGGATTTAGAACGGTAAGTAGCAGCGTCTCACTAGTTCATAATTATAGTTTATAACGATCGCGATCGAGCTGAGCAAACGCATAGTTTTTATTGAGAGATTTTTTTTAGGGCATGTCCGCAAATTGCTTTGGCATTTAAAGCAGAAAAAACGTCAATAATCTAAATCAAAAATAGCAACAACAAAAACACAAAAATCACACAACTGAGAAACAACCTATAAATGTTAAGACTGAAAACAAGCTGCCAATTAGCTTCCAACTTACCCGTAGAATTATGGGTAAGGCGCCTTGACTGGAGGCCGACAGCAAAAACTAGCTGAAACAAAAAATATATATAAAAAATGAAACTCAAAATACAAAAAAAAAAAAAAAAAAAAGAAGAAATATAAAAACTATTCCCAATTGTTGCTAAACGTTCGAACCGCATGTCGGCGATCTTAATTAAAGTTGATAGCGATAATGCCTATTTAGTGTGGCCAATAAAAGCGCCATTAAATAAACGTCGCGGCGTTGCCAAACGTTCGAAAGTGAGAGTTGCCCATGCACTTCAGATTTATCTATCTGTTTTATTAGCTAAGGGATCTCGAACGGAATTTTCAGTAGCAATGTTTTGGAATTGTAAATATTTTGAATTGGGTTGTGAGTTACTATTTATAATGGGGAAACGCTTAAGGAACGGAGGGAAGGAGAGATATAAATACAAAGAGTGTAAGAGAGTATGAAAGATAGATATAATGATATAAATATAACGAGAGTGAGACAGATGGAGAGAGAGAGAGAGAGAGAGAGAGAGAGAGAGAGAGAGAGAGAGAGAGAGAGAGAGAGAGAGAAAGAAACTGAAATAAAGACAGACTGAGGAAAATGATGCTGAGTGTGGCTGAGAGTGAGAGAAGATGAGACTAGGAGAAGGATAAACAAGAGGACAGAAAACGAAATATAGGTAGACCCAGAAAGATATAGAAATATGGATAGCGAGAGAGGCGAAACAGCGAACGGAGACAGAGAAATATACAGAGCAGGAGAACAAAGAAAAGAGGTAACTTGGGAAGCAAAGTTAACTATGTAATATATTTTTCTAAAAGTCTAGTAAACTGTTTAATATTTATTTTAAGTCTTGAACAAATTCAATTTTATATCTGCTTCAACTTTTAGTTAATTTTCAATTACTTTCGAGCACAATCAAATAGAGGAATTTCTAGAGTAAATCATAAACAAACTAGTTATTGAAAGCCCCAGATATTGAGAGTTATATGACATCTATTAAAGCTAAATAGCTATCAGATGCGATCTTTAATAAACGAGAATTACTATGTTTAATGCAAAACTTTTGTACAATATTTACAAATGTTTTACACGAAAATAACATTGCTCGCTCTCCACTATTGTTTCGTCGTTTGTTTGCGCTCAAGTGCTAAAGTGCGCATTGATTTGATTTGAGGGGGGGCCAGAGTGTAGGGGCTACATGAGTGTGGGTGGCCAAACACACACACATACACACATACGTCGAGTTTTATCAGTGTGTGTGCGTGTGTGATTTATGGAATTTTACATGAGAAGCGCTCGTAGTGAAAGGAGAAGCTCTCTATCCTGCTCTATTTCTCTCTGTCTGATGTCTGCGTGTCGCTGAGTCCGTCAGGCTTTGCAATTTATCTGATGTTGAACATGCATACTTTATTGCTGTTTCTGTTGCTGTTGTTGTTGCTGTTGTTGTTGCTGTTGTAAGCAAACAAACGCACGCCCACACTTCAAACGCACAAGAGGATTGAAGCACTGGCCCAGTCAACTCTTCCATGTCGATGACAAAAATCACAACAACAACAAAAAGAGCTGGAAAAATGAAATGAAAAAAATTTGTACTCTCTACTATACATTCATATATATATATATTATACGTATATATGCTAAAAATGTGTCCGCCTTGTGTCGACGGCGGCTCCTCCCACGCGAGCTGCCGCGATAAGCATCGCACTCGCTGCTCCACAATCAAGGACACTCCGCGTAAAGGGAAGAGTGCGATGGGGGGGGGGGGGGGGGCGGGTCTGCAGAGGACACTCATTGGCCACAGCTGTTGGAGGGCGCGATCGCTTATCAGCGTCGCATATTAAATATTGAACATCATTTGACTAATTGACGCCAACAGCAAGTGGGGGACGTCGCATTGCCTAGGCGTGTGTGACTGTGAGTGTGGCAGGGTATGGGCGTTGCCCACTGTTGGACAACAAATAAAGTAGCTGCAGGCAAACACACACAGATAGCTAGAGAGAGAGAGAGAGAGAGAGAGAGAGAGGGAGTGTGTGTGTGTGTGTGTGTATGGATGGAGTCGTGTGAACTGACGCAAATGACGCTGATTGAGGCTGTCGATTGTGCACAGCTTTTGTCCCAACTGTCACAAATGCTAATTTCCATTTGCTGATGCCAACACTGGCGATAACAGAAACTCAACCACCAAATGCCATGAAAATAAAGCCCAATTCATAACTGTGTATATTCCTTTTGCATTTACAGCCTAGACGATCATCTGGTGGGCGCGCATCATTTCAAGCGCGGAGAATTCGCCTGCGAGCTCTGCTCTCAACATTTCTGCCATCGTCCCTTGCTGATCAAACACGGAGCAATCGCACATAATAATATCAGGAAATATTCCTGCGAGAATTGTTCCAAGGTAAGTGAAGATGATTTTAATTAAAATTCAATGTGATGGAGCGTGACAGTGAAGAGGAGGGATAAGAAATAAAGAGATAAAAACTAGAGAGTAGTTTGTCATGGGGAGAACTTGAAGAGAGGTAAAACTCTTAAGGCTATATTAGACTTCTACAGTTAATTCAAATCTTAAGCGACAGACGAGTTACCCAAATGTGGAATTGAAAATTTGCATTAGTTTGAGTATAGCAAAAACTTCAGAGCTCTAGGATCAAAGACTATCTCAAGTGTTAAGCTACAGAATAATCTGAGAACTTTCTTGGCCAATTTCTAAGATTTGCATATAATGTTAACTGATCTAATATTTCATATATATAATATATAATTAGCTAGAGATACCTTATCCTGAGATTGAAAATTCGCATTAGCTGTCGCTATAGTTTCAATCTGAGCCATACTTCATACTTAGCATATCAAAGATTTCAAAGCTGGATGTGACAATCGTAGCTTTGCCTTATCCAACAAGTACTTTGGGGACATTGTTAGATGAGGTGAGGTAAGGCCCTTTACGGCCAACACTGTTGATCAGGTCATTAATTATTATATCAGCTGACGGTGGCGGTGGCGGTGGCGGTGGTATGTGGTACACGGCTAAAGACTTTTGATTTCAAGCGGATCAATAGCCGCAGGCCCGAACAACACAAAAAAAAAAAAAAAAACCTCTTTGCTGGCTCTTGAAAACCTTTACGGCTATCGCACGCGCTGTGGCAATATGAAATCAGGGCGTGTACTCATCCAAAACACTTAAGCGAACCATTTGAGCTGCTTGGGTAATGAGCCGACTTTGTTGTTGTTATTGTTGTTGTTGCTGTACATCTTCGCGCTGCATTTGAATGCCAATGTAAAATTAAAGGGCCCGAGAGGAGCTTTTTCAAGTCGAATCACTATCTATACAAACAGTTAGGCCAGGCCACGGCAGGGCAGCCCCGACCAGCAAAGCGATCCATCTATGCATCGTTTCGATGCGATTCGATTCGATTCGATTCCGAGCGATTCGTTACAGGGTCCAGCACTTCGTCATTGTCATCGACAACGGCTTCGACATCTCTGGCAAAGATGTTTTAATGGCATGTTGATTACAATCTTGTGGTCGTCTGTCTTACCAGCTACCAGCTACCAGATCAAACCAAGCTTTTTCTTTTGGATTTTCCCTTTTTTTTTTTTTTTTTTCGTTTTCTACTCAATGCATTTCCAACGGTATTTCAATCGTTGCATTACAGTTAGTTTACTTAGCGCTCTGTAATTGTTTCGGTGGCATGTAAGTAGCACGCATTGTGGTGGGGCTCCACCACTACCGCACTCCCCTCTACCCTTACCTTTGGATCTGGCCCAGCTGCGACATAAACGGGAGCCACTGAGGCTAAACAAACGATGATCGATCTTGCGGGGCACTCGTAACTGGTCAATGCCTACATAAAAGGCCAAATACTTTCGCTGCTCTCCAGGTTCAGCATTGACAGGGCAACCCAAAATGAAAGAAACAAAAAAAAAAAAAAAATCTCTCGGGGGTCTTTGCAGCTGTCAGCTTTATTTGTTTTTCAAGCAGGCGGGATTTGCCACGGATCTAACATGTTTTCCATTTGCGCTTAGCTGCACTTCACTGAATCAACTGAGCAATAGGGTTAAAGAGCTCAAATAGTTACTCGAATAGTGCTTGAGACTTAACACTAAATTGGAGTAGTCAAAATCAAGGCCTAAGGGGTTAGAGTTCGATTAGATTGAAGTGATCGAATTAAACATTCTGGTCTTGGCAGGATTTTATATATTATTCAATAGGTTAGTATTTCAAAGTCGAGGAATATATGTAGTATATATTTGTCCTTTAAGTATGCATTTTGTTAAGCTTAAGCTATAGATCAACTTGGACTAGTTGAACAAAACTCTCGTTGTTCATATTTCCCTTCCCACTTCATTTAAATTGAAGAAGTTGCCTGCTCAATATCTGCTCATCTTGCTTTCTCGAGAGATGCTAACGACTATAAATTTATACACATTGAATCTGTATAAAAAGTTTCTCTCTGCTCCTTTTACTCTTAATTAGTATTTTACTTTTTGGCGAAATAGATTTCCTTGGCTTGGCAGCTTGGTCTCGGGGCAGGCTTTGAACCAGTTTGCACTTCTGCCTCTGCACCAGATCTCCTCATCATCTTTTAGTGCCCTACTCCAGACGCCTTTGGCTGACCCCACGTACGAGCCTAACGCCACACAAGCAACAAGCAACAACAAGCAACAACAACAACAACAACTGCTTGCCAGACAATCGCATTCCATAGACCAACCTTTGCGAGTGCTTTGCGAGAGCTCGTCTTGCCGTTGCTGCCTGCATGCCACAACACCTACACTGACTCCATGAGGCTGAAGCTTCATTTGTAGCCCGTTGTTGTTGTAGTTTGTTGTTGTTGTTGTCTTTTGTGGCCTTTTTCGCCTTTTTGGAGAGGTAGTTGAATCTAATCCATTTGATGTAGTTATAGCACGAGCTATTCTTGTGTGTGTCGCCGTTTGTCTTCGGGCTTTCGGTCTCCCTCTCTCTCTATCTCAGTCGCCCTCTCTCTCTCACACACTCTTTGCATCTTGGATAGACAAAAAAGGCTGACTCGATCATCGTTTGATATGAATTCGTAGCGCATTATGACAGCATGATTAGGCATAACAGTTTCGTAAAAGGCAGCGCGGGTGGAGGCTGACCGAAATCAAGTTTCAAGTGGGTACTGAGAAACTGGTACCTAGCTCTCGCACACTTTGCCAGACTTGGCCCGGCTTTGGCTCTGCCTGCTCTGCCTGCTCTGTGCTGTGTCTGGCCCAAGCGAACAGCAACAAAATTGAATGGCCCGATCTGTCATTGCGTTAGCTGCCCCCTGCCCGCATCCCATATACGAAAATATATCAAAGCTATGGATTAGACTAGGGTTGCACAGTAATTGACTCGCCGTAATTGTAGGGACTTGCTCGAAAGAGTGATTTTTTTTTAGAGTTCTAGGAATTTGTTTAGTTGGAGAAACAATAGGGTTGAATAGTTAGGTGATATTTTTAGATATGTATGCGTATACTTCATATAGGTAATAGGAAATAACAGTTGCTTTGCAGTCTAGAATTTTGAGGGTTTTCCCCGTTGACTTTCGCTTAACTTTTAAGGTCCAAGTCAGACATTTAGAATAATACTTGAGTTAGTTCCTGTTAACTTTAATTTTATTGTTACTCCTCTCTATTGATAATAATTTAATATTAACTCGACTCCTTAGCTCACAATTGTTTAGCAACAAGTCACTCTTTTGGTGAAGCGATCACAGCTTTCTTGCAGAGCAGTCTAGGCAAATATCGGAGTCAGTCTCAAGTGGGGCGGGGCAAGGGCGCAGAGCGGGTCACGGGGATGACCAGGCAGGCTTACGACAATTGTAGCAATTGATGTTAATAATTGACGAAGGTGTTGCTGCTGCTGCTGCTGCCGCTGCTGTTGGTAGTGGGTGGAGTTGTTGTTAGCTTTGCGTAATCTGAGAGCGTCGTCAGTCGCTCGCTCGCTCGGTCGATCGATCGAAGCATTCATTGTTTAGGCGCTCGCATAGATCCGTTTAGGGGCTACAGCAGCAGATGATTGATTAATTTCAGTTTCATTTCATTTGGCACTCGAATCAGAGCACAGGTAGCAGCAGCGACAACGACAACGACAACGATTCGCTCTCCGCTCAACACACACACACTCACAACACTCGCAACACTCGTTTGCTATTCAAATACAATACTCATTGTCTTATTTATTTTTTTCTGTTTCTGTTTCACAGGTATTCTGTGACCCATCGAATTTACAGCGTCATATTCGCGCCTATCACGTCGGCGCTCGCAGTCATCCGTGCCCGGAGTGCGGTAAAACATTCGCCACATCGTCCGGCCTAAAGCAGCACCAGCACATCCACTCCTCAGTGAAGCCGTTCGCCTGCGAGGTGTGCTTCAAGGCGTATACGCAGTTCTCCAACCTGTGCCGGCACAAGCGCATGCACGCCGACTGTCGCTCGCAGATCAAGTGCAAGAAGTGCAACACGAGCTTCAGCACCGTCACCTCGCTATCCAAGCACAAAAAGTTCTGCGATAGCTCCGATAGCTTTCGCAGCATCCAACAGAGTCGCCTGCAACACCATCAGCAACAGCATCAGCACCAGCATCAGCACCAGCATCAGCAGCACGTGCCGCATCAGCAGCAGTCGCAGTCGGGATCACTTCTATTGCCACCTGGTGCGCATCAGCGACTCGCTGTAGCCGCCGCCGCTGCCGCAGCCAGCAGCAACAGCAGCGACACAGGCGCCATGGCAACGCCGCCGAATCATATGTTCACGATGCATCCCTCGCATTCCTTCTTTCCGGGCTTTCCGCCGTACACGCTGCCCAACTTCTTTACGAACTGCCGGCCGCAGCCGCTGCTGCCGCACATGTTTCCCAATCCCCATCTGGGCGACATGGGCCGCGGCCTGGTGCCGCCGCTAGTCTCACCGAACGCTGCATTCCAGCAGCAGCTGCAGGCAGCCATGAGTCTGAAGTCAGACTCGCCGCGCCTCAAACGCGAGTCCAGCACGCCGGAGCGCAAGCCTGTGAAGACCGAGATGCAACGCAGCGACGACGATGAGGAAGAAGAAGAGGAGGAAGAGTCCAATTGCTATGATCAGCTGCAAGTGAGGCTAGATTCGAGTAAGAAGTCGAACAAGCTGAAGTCGGAGTCAGAGCCAAAACCTTGCGGCACGCAGCCAGCACAGCATGAAGATCAGGATCATTCCAATGATAATAATAATGACAATGACCATGACAATGACAATGACAATGACAATGATATTGACAATGATAGGGTAAGTGTGCAGCTGCACTCCAAGGCAACCTTTGCAGTCTTAACTTATTGAAATCTTTTCCCTATAGAAATCCATTGATATAATGAGCACACCACCGCCCGCTGAAACGGAGCTGCAGCCGGAGCAGGACAAGAGCAGCGTTGATCTGCTGCCTCTGGATCTGTCCATCAGTCGCAAGCGTCGCAGCTCACTGTGCACGGCCAGCACACCCGTGCCGCTGGCTATTTCGCTGTCCAGTCGCACATCCACGCCCGCCCTGGAGATCGCTGAGGGCGTTGCCGGCCAGCCGCCCGTTAAGCTGATGAAGCACAGCTCCGGCGAATCGTCCACCTCGCATCAGTCCTTCAAGGGCAGCAGTCCCACGCCCAGTGTCAGCGCCTCGCCGGGACCCACGCCCTCCCCTTCGCCGCCCATTAGCACCGGCGGCGAGCTGAGCAGCATGTCCGAGAGCGCGGCGTCTACTGCTGCCGTGGGCGCTGCCTCGGCGGCGGCAGCTGCTGCCTCGGTGATGGCCTGTCCGCGGCAACTGCATCCGCAGCTGCTGCTCGAGGAGCTCTATCGCTCACGCTTCAATACGCCACCGTTTCATTTTTTAGGCCAAATGGGCGGACGGCCAGGTTTTGAGCCACTCAAATCGCCGGCTGCTGTCATCAGCAGCGGCAGCAGCTCGCGTCATCTGCCGTTTCCGCCCGAGCACAATTTCCATGAGGCTCTCAGAGCCGCCGGCCTTGCGGCCGCCGCTGCCAATGCCTGTAGCAGCGGCTCCAGCATCGGCACCGTCAACGGTGGCAAGCTTAAGGATCGCTACACCTGCAAGTTCTGCGGCAAGGTCTTTCCGCGCTCCGCCAATCTCACCCGGCACCTGCGCACCCACACCGGCGAGCAGCCGTACACGTGCAAGTACTGTGATCGCGCCTTCAGCATCTCCTCGAATCTACAGCGACATGTGCGCAACATCCATAACAAGGAGCGTCCGTTCCGGTGTCACATGTGCGATCGCTGCTTTGGCCAGCAAACGAATCTCGATCGCCATCTGAAGAAGCACGAAGCGGATGCGGGCGGCTTCGACTACAACGACTCGCCCAGCTCGAATGAGGCGAACGATCGGGAGGAGGCATGCTTCGATGACATACGCTCCTTTATGAAGCGCGTCTATACGCCCACGAGTCTGGGCGGCGCAGATGGGGATACCGAGGAGTATGCGGGCAGCGATGATCAGTTGTCCGTCTCGACGCGTCACTCTGTCAACTTTGACAAGGAGTTGCTCGCCAATGGCAACAACAACAACACCAACAACAACAACAACAACAACAATAACAACAACAACAGCAGCAGCAACAGCAGCAGCAACAACAACAACAACAACAATCAGACTGGTCTGAGCGAAACGATCGCCGTCAGCACTTAGAGCAAAGAAAGAAGAAAGAAGAAAAAACTGTGGAAACTCTGAACAAACTGTAAAACTCTTAAATTACTTTAAAGAAAACTTTACTTAAGCGTGCCTCCGAGAGGGAAAACTAATCTTTAAGTAGTTTGCATTTTTTCCTTCTAGACATTTAACTAACACATCAAATGATTTACAACAAAAAAATATTAAAAAAAAAAAAATTAAAAAAAAAAAAACTAATTGTAGCTATGCAATCAATGGAAAAAGACGGTGAAGTAAGCAAAAAAATAAATAAAAATAAAAAGTAAATAAAAATTAAATAAATAAAATTGAAGAAAATTTGGTTTAAAAATCTTATACACACTAAACTATATCTTAAACAAATGTTTCAATAGCTCTTATAAACAAACACAAATTGTAAACTTTTTAAACTTTAAACTTTATTTAGAAAAAAATCATACTTAAATGTGAACTAACTATATATAAATCATATATACCATATAATTGTTAAACTTAAGTTTTAGTTATGTGCTGTAAATATATTTAAGTGAGGGATATTGCATTATGATATGCGCACAGCAAAAAGATATTTTGAATGAATGTGCTATATAGAGCACATGAAAAAAAAAATATATATATATACATGTATGTATATCGATCTATATATATATATAGGCTATGTATATGTAAACTGCATTATTACTTAAGTTTAAATATGTTTAGTGCTAATTATTGCAATTCTCAAAACAAATTTTATAACATTTACTTAACGTTTAAAATATATATATATATAGTATATATGTATATGAAAGCATTTGAAAGATCGTTATGGATATACTGAAAAATCAATAAATAAAACAATCACATAAAAAATACAAAAATAAAAGTAAGGAATTTCTATTTGAAAGACAGCTTAGATAACTCTCTAAATCATTTTTAGATTCTACTCTCAAATAGTTATTAATCTTGGCATAAATGATATTAAATTATACACAACTTTCAGCTACTTAATCTTTATTCAAAAGATTTCTCAATTTTTGGTTTATTTGTAACAAATAACTTAATTGAAGCAGTTTCATAATTTACCTTTATATCTATCCAGACAGAGACAAAGCCAGAGAGAGAGAGAGGGAGATAGTTATAGAAAACCACATGGGCCAAGCACTTGGCAATCATAATAAAGCCATTAAAAAGCACATCTACTGTAAATGAGCGCATAAAAGAAGACTTTATACACCCATCAATCCTGGCAGCGCCCCAAACATCATTTGAACGCATTTGCCTATGAAGTTGCCTTATTATTAATCATTCGCGCAGCGCCAAAAACAAAACCAAAAAAAAAAGAAATGTTAAAGAAAAAAGAAATAACTCTGAAATGTATAGCTTTTTAATATACAGAGCTAGCAAGGCAAAACCGAAACCGAAACCAAAGCCAGAGTCAGAGTCAAAGACAGAGCTGGTGCTGGAGCTGGAGCTAAAAACCAAACCCAACCATTCATTCATTCAGCCATATATCTATCTTCGTATCTATCTGGCTATCTATCCATCCAGCGATCCATCCATCTGCTCTGAATGCAAAGGCGTGATCGGCAAAGCGAGTTAATTACCCTTCCGGTTTAGAGTGTGTTACGCCTTCGGCGAAATGCGGTTAAGACTATGAGCTACCAATACTTTTCATTTTTTTTTTGTTTTGTTTTTTTGTTTTGTTTTATTTTTGAATACCCTACACCAATTGGGAGTCGCTGACAATGGATGTAATGTAGTGGAGCTAAAGCAATGGAATAAATGAATTAGTGTAAGTATATAGATTGTATTTAGTTATTGAGATCTACAGAATAGAATATTTTTGTGGGATTTGGCAATAAGAAGAGTTATGGATAGATAAGTGAACCAATGGATTAAAGCATAATAATTATAAGTTTGTCAACTTAAGTGAGTCTATTACATATGTATCCTAATCCTATTCGATATCAATAAATAGCTTTAAATTATTTGCTATAACTCTCATAACAGCCGCTAAATAATTTAAAATAAATTCCTAATATTCAATTAATATTAATTAATATATTTAGTAACTACATTTTTGTATACCAACTCAAAATTTCAGATATTTCTTCTTTTGAAAACCTCTATGTAAGTCTTATAATAGGGCTTGGTATATTGAACTGATTGATTTCAAAATTAAATTAGAGAACTTATAGACTTCAGCTTAAGAATTATTAACAATGATAACTTGAGTTTGATTCTAGGGTATCTTATCGCCTATCAGCTCACTTATTTATCTATATATTTTGTCTTTTGTTGCTATATCTTTTGAATGTTGTTGCTCTTGTTGTTTTTTTGCTATATTGGTAGCTGCTTTGTTTTTTAACTGAATTTTAAGTTGTATTCGCCTGGCGCTGTATTGGCATCAATCATTTTTTTGGTTTTTTGTTTAATTTTTGTTATTTTTGCTATAGTTTCAACCTGTGCGCATGAGCGGCGCACCAGCGCAGCAACTGAACCACCCTCCAATGCCCCACCAGCGTGGAGACCAGAGACCAGAGACCGTTACCGCTGCTGCTGTTGCTGCTGCTGCTGTTGGGGCCGCACACAATGGATCAGACAAATATCTGCGGTTCGGTCACTTTCGATTATGCGAAATACATTTGTCAGTTGGTAGCCAAAATAATAATCTTCGACTGTGGCCACAATTGGCCGGCATCGCCCGGCTACCTGCCGCCCCTCACTTGGCTGCTGGTGGCGCGTGGTTGGCCCTGACCACAGCCAACTTCCACAATTGTGGCACAATTTGAACGCAAAACTGGCCAAATTATGTTAAATTTGTGTAGAAAACAGTAGATAATTGGTAATTGCCTTCATTCCAATGAGCCGATTCCACAGCCCACCCCTCTATGTGCTCAACCTACGTTAGAATCTAGCGATATGAGCGTATATTAGTCGCTCAGCTTTGTGTGGCCTTTGGGCGTTAATTGAAGAAGGCATAATTTGAGTCTGAAAAATAGTTTGTATATACGCTTATGTGTTGGCCAATTATTCGATTGCTTATGACTTGGTCAATGGCATTTGGCTTGAACTCTTGCGAAACTAAGTCAAATCTATTTATGCGTGAGTTGAGACTAGACTAGACCACTTTTATGAATGTCATAATTAAGTGGAAGAGCTCTGTTGTAATAGGAAATATATTTTACGAAATTAAGTCAAGAAGTTTAGTAATTATAAGAGGCGCAGTCAATTGTAGAGAATATTATGAGTTTTTTTTTCTTGTACAGCATAATATCGATGTGTTTTAATAAGAGATAAAGATTAATATAATTGATCGTAGAGCACAACTTCTATATTATGCACGAATAGAGAGGGAGAGAGACAGAGAGCAGAAGCAAATGCAACCACAATATAGACTTACTTGGCCACAATCGAATCAGATTCCAGCTGATGAGCCTTAGAACAGCATAGCTCAATTTTATGGTCTGCTCGGAAATATAATGTTTTTTTAATCAAAGGAGAAAAAGCAAAGCAATTGCTGGAATCGCTTTGCCATTTTGCAGACCAATAACAGTCTATATTCAGGTCACTTACACCTCTCGCTGATTACAGGGCAGCTGAGCCATGTGCATTGCTAGCTGCTGGCTGATGGTACATCCAAAAATGTGGAACAGCCTCCGAATGGAGCAGAACACATTATGATAACGAGCGTGCTTAAAAATATGAATACACCGACTGATGCCCTAGCCGGATGGTCCAGACATTGGGGCCTGACTAACCAACTGTTGATTATGTGCCAGTTACACAAATGGCCCAGTTACACGCCCCAGCTGCTTGTCCCTCTGTCGAGATCCAGGGCTGGGGGAGCTCAGAAATGCGCATCAGTGCGCACATTAGGCCAGCACCACCGAGCATCGAGAACCGTTAAACGCTGCCAGACTTTGGTATCTATGGGTAGTATCTGTGGTTGACTTTCGAAAGGCATCCGCGAAACGGATGCAAATGTAGACACAAGCCAACGGCGCCCAGCACAAAACTGGCCAAGAGTCAGTCGCGAATGGCGAAGTGGAGCGAGGAGAGTCAAGAGTTGTGAGTCGAGAGCAGCGTCTGTGGACTCCCTCTGTCTGCTGCTGGCTAATGGCACAATTATGGCAACGAAATCAAAGCAGCCAACGGAAGACGTGAAAAGCGCTGCCATGGAATCTAGCCGAAGGATATCACGCGTATCCCATTGATCCATGAAGACCTACACTGGCCCTCGCAGCAGCCAGCAGCCAGCAGCCAGCCGTACATCGTCTAACTGTTGTTCATAACTTGGCTGAGTGATTGGGCAGAGCTATAGCAGTTGTTGTTGTTGCTGTTTAGTTCGACTGCAACTGCAACCAGGGGGCAATCAGTCAGCAGATGTTTTCATTTCCTACAAACGAACTAAGTGAGCACCCAAGCACCCAAAGGTAGCTAAAGCTGGCGCAGATGTTGTTGTGGCACAGTTTCGTGTAGCAAATTGCGCACAGTGGGCCGGCCCCGGGTCCCCGGTATTGAGTACCGGGTCTATTCAGCTGTCCCGCATCCCGCCATCCATCGTAGGCCACCACCCATACCACCTCCCGCGTCAGTTGCAGATGGAATCAAATATTGTGCAAACTACAACAAGAGCATCGTTCAAGTCCAACGGGGGTTTCTTTTTTTTTTCTCTTCTCTAAGTCAGCGAGTCAACTCCGCAGTTGAAGTGTTGATACCCATTAAAGCTGAGCTGAGTTGGGGCATGATTCAAATATAAACTAATTTTGTTTACCAGCAAGAACTTGGAACTTTCTTTATTTAAAGTTTCGTTCGAGCAGGAGCAGTAGAGTATTAGCATTTGTGGAGCTTATATGAGCTGATGAAAATAGTTCTGAAACTGTAAGTGTTTAATAAAATAATGAAAATATTATTAGAGACTAATTTACCTCAAGGATAACAACTCAAGCCAAAACATAAAGCTAGCAGATTGAGTAACAACTAAAGCTAAATGATTGGCAAATTAGCTGATAGGATTTAGCTTTAATATAACTAAAAATAAATTTAAATATATTTGAAATATTACTTTTACAAAATAAGTATGTACAGCGAAATGCATATATCTTATAGTGCAAAATATAATTTATATAATATATATAATAATTATATATATAATTAATATGTTTATTATTAGTTTATTCAAAGTCTTACTTTTATAAATTTTATTATTTTTATATATTTTATGAATTAATCGATTAACTTTTATTATTATTTTTTTTATTTATTTATTTTTTCTATATTTTTTGGTTTTTTTTTTAATAACTTCATTTTAAATATTTCATTATTTCATTTCGATTAATTTATTTTATTATTATTATTTTAATTATTATATTTTATTTAAATATTTATTATTTTTATTTATTTATCTATTTTTAAAATTAAAATTTCATTTTTATTTCATTCTAATTTTTTTCGCTTCATTTTACAGCTTTTCAATTAATTTATAAATTTATTTTATTAAATTTTACTTTATTTATATTTAAAAAATTTTAATGCATATTATAAAATCAAAATAATTTCAAATATTTAATGAAGATAAGCTGATTTGAAATGTGTTTCATTTAGACTTTTCTTATAGGAATGGAAATTCCTTCAAAAATCTAGTCATGTATACACTTTTTATTCACAGTCAATCGCTTAGAAACATGCTTAAAAACTCAAAGGTATCCTGCAGTCGTTCACTCTGCGCCTGCTCAATGCTTGAGCTGTTGTTTTTGTGCCTGTGTCATGCGCCTGGCACACGGCCTGTAACTAAATCACACTAATCAAGCCCCAAGTGCTGCTCCAGCTACAGCTGAAGCTGACGCTGTGTAGCTTGAGCTGTAGCTGTAGCTGTTACTGGAACTGGAGCTTGGGGTCTAAGCTATCAGCTGAAGCGCTGCTCGTGCCGCTTGTCGTCGCCCCCGAGAGACAGAGAGTATAGGGAGAGAGAGAGAGAGAGAGAGAGAAGCGTCGAGTGATCACTGAAATTGGCAAATCAAAGCAATTGATACATTAAATTACAATGCAGACGATTTGTTCACGATTCCACGCCTCGTGCTTGATTTTTTTTTTTTTTTTTTTTTTTTTTGCTTAGTTTTTATTTTGTTTGGATTTTTCTTCTTGATTTTTTTTTTTTTTTGTTGGGCTACGTCCACGCAATGCAACAAATTTATCGCCAGACAAAGTTGTTGTTGCCGTTGACTGTTGACTGGTGTCATCGTCAACGTTGCCAAAATGCCACAGCAGAGCAACAACAACAGCATCAACAGCTACAGCAAACAACAGAATGTCTTTTGGGGCCAACACACTCCATTCAACACCCATTACGAGCCTCAATTGTTTCGTATGTGTGTGTGTATGTGAGTGTGCTTGCTCCTCCGATGAAGCGATGCGTGGGCTTAAATTATGTTGGAAATGTCATCGTAAGATTCAACACGACAACAAGGGATGACATAAATTTCCACCAACATCATGTGTTGCCACATGAGCGACGTGGCAGCACCGATCCAACTTCAGCTCCAGCTGAAACCTCAGCTACAGCCACAGACGCTGCTACAGCCACAGCGCCACAGCTCGCCTCCAAAAATGGCAATAGTTGTTGCTCTTATTGTTGCTGTTGTTTTATTTCAAACTGGAGCTGGCCAAGTTAAGGTTGAGCCTGTGCCTGGTCGGTCGGTGCAGCTCCAGCTACACACATATCATTGCTCTATCAGTTGAGATCTCAGCGATTGCGCGCCAAAGCCAAATTCGAGCGCTGCTAAAGGAGGAGGCGGTCGACGTCTGGGACGACGGACAACGGCAAGCGTATATCTAGGAATACATACGTCTATGCATATAGAGGGCAGCTCAAGTAATTTGTAACTAAAAAAAAATTTGTAATAAATAAATAACTAAAATAAACAATAAAATAAAAAAAAATATATATTAATAAATCAAATAAAATAAATTAAATTACTTAAGCAAAAATATCTTATTTCTCAAACGAAATTTTTGAAAGAGATTTTATGGTAAAAAATATATATATTATAAAATTTAAAAAATAATAAATAATATATTTAAATATTTTTCATTTAGTCATATACTTAAAATACATTTAAAATATTTTTTCCGAAACTTTTCATTATATATATTTCATTTGTAATTAATTAAATTTATAGATGTGATAGATTTCAAGCTAAAAAAAAAATAATTTAATAATATACAGCCTTAATATATTATATATTTTATTTACACAGATTACATATGTATGCATATAAGTACATACACATAGATTTCTGTTAATAAATATTAAATATTTTATATATATATTTGATAATTTGTTTTCTTCTTTTTTTTCTTTTTCATACTTTTCATTGTACTATCTATTTAATGTATACTCCTTCCATTCAGCTTTTCTTCCATCATCTCATCTTCTTATACTCTTCCATACCTTCTATAACATATATGTATATGCTCACTTGCAAACTCTTCAAACTACCCATTCGTCAGCATCATCATCAATGCGGCCTTATGTAGTGCAAGATCTGGCCAACAACAGACTAAAAACGGATCAAAAAATACGAAAAAAAAACAACAACGGCAGCAACAACAACAATGAAATACAAAAAGTACAAACACATGCGAATCAGAGCTGAGCGCAGAGTCAAACCTGGAGACTTGGCTACGTTTGCACATCTCACAACGCGATGGCTTGGCCCCATCTGCGACTCCATCAGCATCTCCTATGCCATCCTATCCCAGCCTGGCTGGCTGTTGGCTGTTGGCTGTCGCTGCAAAGGTGTTTTGCAATTTAGCTGGCAACGCGGCAGCATCCAAAAAGTATCGTGGCTCTGGTCTGGTCTCGTCTGGCTTGGCTTGGCTTGGTTTGCCTTGGTTTGGCTTGGCTTGGCTTGGCCTGGGATGTGGATCTATCCAGGTCTGCCCGGCTGGGCCTCACTGACTTTGGCTGTGGCTCGTTTATTTTTGTGTGGTTGCTGTGTGGTTTCATTTTGGAGCTGGCGGGGCCTAGGCGGCTGCGGGCTCCACTTCACATGCCACATGGCAACATAAGTAGGCGCGTGGCATTCGTGTGTTGTTGTTACTATTATTGTTGTCGATTATTGTTGTCGTTGTCGTTGTCGTTGCTATTGCTCTGACTCTTGCTGTTGCTCTGGCTCTTACTGTTGTTATTTTTGTTGTTGCCAGACATATAACAACAACGTAAAATGACAATAAAATGCTGCAAAAAATGTAGAGAAGAAAAGAAGCAAAAAAAAAAAAAAATAGGCGAATGCCAAATCCAAATTGAATGCAAATGAAAGCCACAAACTATGCTAAATTCCTGAAATCGCATCGGATTGGCAATTTGTGCTTTCCTTTCCTAACATCTGAGTCTCCCTCAGCGAGTGTGTGTGTGTGTTTATGAAGTTCCAATTGCTCTCGAAGGCCTCTTGCTTTATTTAGTTAGTTAGAGCTTCGAGTTGAGGTACTTATGCAACTCCTCTGTCCGATGATTGCCCCATGGAGGCTTCTTCGATTGCAAATGGCTCGTGCACTTATGATCTGATCTCTGTCTCTCTCTCTCTCTCTCTCTCTCTCTCTCTCTCTCTCTCTGTCTGTTATTATATGAACGGATCGAACTAACTAACCTAATGAACATAGCTGTAAACGATGCTTCAAATTGCTTTGCCAGCCATTCGAAACTATTTTTGCTAGGCTTACGAATGCAAATTGTTGCATATCATCCAGAAATAATAAACAATTATTATAGTTTATTTATTATTGGAGCATTTTTTGTGAAGTTTGTTCAAGTCGAGAAATATTTGAGCTAAGATAAATATATTCAATAAATCGCATTCACATTTAATCGCAATAATTGCAACTTTCAAAATTTCTCTTTACATTTTTGCATACAGCTCAAGGCCTAGGTCGATTGAATTGAATTAAAACTTTTTTGCTTTTAAGCTTAATGAATTTTTTTATTACTTGGCAATTCTGTCATAGATACTAATTGGATTTATGCAGCGATAACTGAGTCTGATTTTGATTTTAATTCAATTTGATACGCATCTCAGCATTCGACAGGCTGCTTTACTTTTCAATGCAATGTTGTATCATAAACTTGACCACGGATGTAGCAGCTCTCGTCATTCCTCTAGCAATCCGCATACCTCAATCATGGCTAAGGATATTCCAAACTTGATATACAACAGTGAATGTTTTCCCTTGATTGAGCGTCTAATAACAATTTGTTATGTCAACGAAATTAATTGTAAATTTCTTGATACTGAACAGGGCTTGATTAGAATAGCGCCAAAATGCATTCGAATATGCAAATACCCGACTCGGGCTATGGCTATGAAGTTCCTGCATCCGTTTACTGATGACGGGGGTCGCCCACATGAACCTGGGTTAATTGTGCGCTCGCACTCAGCTGACTGTCCGGCACTTTCCGGCTTTGAGCTACTCCTCCGTTCGATCTGGGTGAGCTCTGACACATTTCGCTCTGCACGCAAAATGAAATAAATCATTTGTCGTATGTCGGATCTCATGTCGAAATGGCCATTAAGTAACATTTCTACAACTATTGAGGGGCTCATAAATAAAAAAAAAAAATATATATATATATGATAGATAAATGAAAACCAAAAAAGAAGAAAAAAATAGATATATATATAGTATACAAAAAATAATGAACTAAAAGCCGGAAAAACTATATCGTAAATTTATTTTTATCGATAGAAATATTTTATATATTTGAATACCCTTTCGTTGTTTACATGGCATAATGTTTTTGTGCATGCTTATGTAAGAGACAAAGCTGACATTTTTATAAGAGATCTAAAATAATTTGACACTGAAGTCTATTTTTTTTTTTTAGAAATATTTTAAAATATTAAAAAAATACATTTTTATTGACATTAAGACTTTCGCTGTTATTACTACTAACTAAGATTTTTTACTAGATATATAATACTTATCATCTGTAATATTAATATAATTCGTTTTTAATGCAACTTTTATAGTTTTCTTTTTATGTTGGCTAACCAGTATGAAATATATCTGTAAATTACATTTGCGTGGGTGCGAAAGTTATAGAAGTCCAATATAATTTTGCATTTCAAAAAAAATTGTTTTGCTTGCTGAATTTATGAAAAGTATTTACGAAACTATGACAAAATCTTTAATTGTTTGACGTGACTTAGTCTTTATTTGCAAATTCATGCTAAGACGCATTCAGGGTATCTTCTGGTCGTTCATTACGAACCAGACTACTCTGACTTATATGAATTACATTTTTTTTATTACAATAAAAACAACAACTCATCATTGAAGCGGTCAGTCGGCAGCAACAACGCCTAGTTACGGATATATTTCTATAAATATATATATATAAACTATATATATATTCGTATCTGTGACTCTGTATGTGTATCGGACAACATATTGCGGCGGCACCTAATATAGCAAAACAAATTTAATTTAAATTACAGGCGTGGTCGCTTGGTCGCACTCAAAGCTCTCATTGTGCAGTACGAGTTGCTGTTGTTGCTGTTCTTATTGTTGTTATTGTTGTTGTTGTTGTTGTTGTTGTTAATAAAATATGCAATAATCTACCACAGAGGCGCGCGCAATATACTTAGATAAAGTTTAGAGGTCGACTTTGACTTTCTAATTTATTTATGCGTCGTCGTGTTTCCATTTTGTTCCTAGGCCAGAACTTGGCATCGAAATGCAGCGCACAGATGCGTTGCCCAGTCAAAATCAAAATCGAAATCAAAATGAGATATTTTTTAGCTAGCTAAGCAGCTGCTAAGTGAGTGAATTGAATTTGCCTGCAACTAACTGGCTAACTGACATTGGGTAGAACAAACAACAAACAATACACAGCAAAAAAGCCTGTCCACAGGCTACACCCAATTTCAGCAAGAATTGCATTTGCAGCTCAAGTTAAGTTAAAGTTGCAGTTGCAGTCGCCGAGACCACCAAGGAACACGCCCAAACGAGTCGCACAGCTGCGCTCAGATGGAGCCTGCACTGCATTTGTATCCAGCTGCCAGTTGCCTAACAAAACTTTAATTCAATTTGTCTGCTTAGAGTAGAGCGTCGTCGAACAGAACAAATATAAAACCAACTCTTAATTAAAATGTGACAAAGCAGGCAACAATTTTGACAAAAGGTTGACATCCAGACGGCAAATAAAGTTGTAGGCGAAGCATTAAAAGTCGAAGTTAAATCCAAGTTAGACAGCAAAAGGAATCAAAGTGCAAATCTAACTTGCAAACTTTGACTTTGGCTGAAACTTTGAGATCTCGAAGTAGGGAATACCCTTGATGAAATGCTGGTTAATTAAAATAAAATTTAATTAATCAAAAAATAAAATTACCCAAAATTGAATGTACTTCAAAGTAGCATAACAATTTCATCAAAGTCACTTTTCGTGCTCAAAGTTATTCAAGCAAATCTTTTTTTGTTCGCCAAAAGGCCAGAGCTATTAATAACTAATTATCTTTCACTTGTCAATCTTTTGATTTGTCCATTATTATTTGTACTTCGCAAACCAAATAAAAAATCATAAAATGTACTTTCCGATTTGCATTTATTTATTTATTTTCATAATATATACGCTTTATCTCACAGGCCAATCGCAACAAATCGTAATCTGCCTCTGCAAATAGTTTTTTTTTTTTCTTTTGATTTTCATTTTGATTAAATTGTAACAAGTGCCAGCCCACATATCGTTTTACTTTTCCGTTGAGCACAAAAAATAACAAAAACAAAAGCAACAAAATAAATAAATAAATAAAAAATAAAAATTCATTTACAAATTTATTGCTAATATTTCATGTTATATGTCGTGTTGCATAAATACAAAAAGGCCAGCCCCAAAGACCCAGTCTACCATGTGATATCCACGCCAGCAAAGCACTACAACAACAACAACAATTTTCGCTTGCTGTTAATTGCAAACTTTTGCTTTTAATAGCGACACAGCAGCAGCAAAATGGGATGAAAACACCAACAACAACAACAACAACAACAAATATCAAAGAGCAGAACACAAAGCAGAGAACGTTGAAGGCGACGCAGGCCTCGACAAATGGAGTCCACACCAATACAAGCGCGCGGCCAACGCTGGCGCTAACGGTAACGGTAATCGGCAGCGCAGTCAACGCCGACGTTGCTTTACTAACAACGCCGTTATGGGCAGTAGCCAAGCAGCCGCAGCCGCAGCCAGTTGCCTGGGCGTTTGCCCACACCAGGCACAAGAGAGGCACACACACACACATACATACACATACATGTGCAGATTCAGCAGTCAGACAGTCGCTTAGTCAGTCGCGCAGTCAGAAAATTGTATCAAAGGCCGCTGCCAAGAGACAGCATCGAGCAGCGGGCAGCGAGTTTGTTGCCTAAGTCTTTTGTTTTTAGCATTGAGCGTGACTCGTTTGTTTTGTTGTTTTTGTCTTCTTCTTGTTCATCTCTGCTGTGCCCCGCTGCTTTTGGTCGCTGCTGCTGCTGCTGCTGTTGTGGTTGTTGTTGTTATTGGGTGACGTGCACGAGACCAGCCGACCACTGGCCGACTGCAGCAGCTACGCCGGCAGCGACGCCACCACACCCTTGACTGGATTGCAAAAAAAAAAAAAAAAATAAATAAAAAACAACAACAACGACGACGACAAAAAATAATAATAAAGAGAAGAGAGGAAAAAAAAAGTGGACTGTGGTCCATTCGCGCTGGTCTTGTGTTTTCCTCAGCTGCTTTGGCATTTGGTTTGCCGTTTGCCGTTGCCTTTGCCGTTTGCTGCGGCGTCAATTTGCTTGAAGCCATTTCGCGCCCGCTGCTCGCTGCCCGCTGCCTGGATGCGGCCAGCATTTGCTCCTTTTGTAATTGTGCGCAGCAGCAGCAGCGGCAGCGGCAGCCGCAGTTGCAGTTGCAGTTGCCAGCCGCAGCCACAGCCGCGTTTGCTATTTTGATCGGCTGCGGTGCTATCTATCGGTCCGGTTTTTCGCTTTTTGACTCTCGGGGTGATTCAAGTTTCGCCTGCAATCGGCCAGGCGGCTGCCCATTTTTTTTTTTGTTTTGGATGGTCTTTGGTCTTGGGTCTGCAGCCGCAGCGAAGGCGGCCAGTTGGCAGCTGCAGTGGGGCGTTAATGTGCTTTGCTATTTTATTTATTCATGCCAAGCATCTAAGCTAGTAAATTGTATTGCTTGGACCTCAACTCGGACGCGAAGTCGGGCTTGGCTGCGACAGCTTCAGTGACTGCATTGCGGGCCAGCAGCTTTTGCTTTTCTTTGGACCACGACAACAGTAAGACGACAACAACAACAACAACAACAACAACGACGACGACATCAGATTGTCATTCTTGTTTTTTGCTTCTTTTTTAATTGAAAGTCGCCAGGCATAGTTGATTATACACTAATCAAAATGGGTTGCTCCAGCTATTAATGAATGTTGATCAAGCACAGCGCAAGGCTTTATACAATGAAGCTAAGATGTTTTTATGTGAGCAGATGAATTGAGATATTAATTTTTGTTATTGCATATAATTTGTGAAACCGAAATAATTGCTGAGAATACAAAAATAATAATAAAATAATAAAGAAATAATTTCTGAGAATAAAAAAATAAATAAAATAAAATAATAATAATGAATATTTATTTCATTTATTATATTAAAATTTGCTAAATTATATAAACTATAAATCAAATTAAATTAATTAAATAAATTATAAAAATATAAATTTATGAAAGAAAACAATTTACTATTTTTATTATTATTTTTTTTTTTAATTATTAAAAATATATATTAAATATATTTTTAGAATATTTATTTTCCACTACTAGTTAATTTTTATAAGATTTTTCTAAGTAGGCAATTTATATATAAAATAAAAAATTTTTTTTTAAATAATAAGATATATAATATAAAAAATGAAAATAAAGAATGATATAAAAATAAATCTTAAATAAAATAATAAATATAAAATAAACGAAATTTGTTGTGTTCTGTATTAATATTATTAATAATTTTTTTTATTATTTCTATATTTTGATCACTTGCTCCACTTCCATTTGAAAGAGTATCTCAGCTTTGTTTCGAGCTGATTAGCCAATGCATATTGCATTTTTTGTGCTCTGTTTGCACTGTCATTAATTTGTTGCTCTAATATTTTGCAAAAATTGGTTTAGTTAGGGGCCGCGCTGGCTGTTTGGCTCAGCGCAGCACAGCGCAGCTCAGCTCCGCGGTCTGCCTGCATGCCTGTTTGGCTGTTTGGCTGTTTTGGCTGGACAGCTGGCAGTGCGATTCACTTTTTAATGGCTGCGTGTCCACATGCAGAGGCACAACGGACACCATGAGCGACGCAGGCTGAGGCTGGCAGCGGCTCGGCTGTTACACAATTGCGGATATGAATGAGTAATCCGTGGGCTTTGGCTTGATATATGTCCGTTAGAAAGAGAGTCAATTCACAATGGGTGCACACGTGTCGTATACGTAACGCAAATGCGCTTTGACGACGATTCTTATCGAGCTGCCAGCCACAGCCACACGTGTTGGGCCGCAACTGTCACAGTTTCTGGCTGCTTTGGTTATGTAATTGCCAGGCGCGAGTGTCATTAGGCCAACTTAATTTTCGCCAACAATTTTTAACAGCTTCATGCTGAGCCAGCAACCAGCAAAGTTCACACCAGCCAAAGCACCCACGATCTATGCTCCATGTCCAGCTGTTGCTGCTGCTGATGCTGCCTCTGCTAGATGATTCATTCACTACAACTGCAAGAATTCGGTAGTCGTTAAAGTCGCTTCTACAGCCACCGTTGGCGCTCTTCGACGTACCTGCCAGTCGCATCATAAAAAAAAGCAATGGCATACAGAAAAACTTCAGATCTTGCACGCCCATAAAAAAAGCGCCCACTTAACATCTACGCTGCGTTGGAAATCGCCGACGGTAATTTTGGTTTTCTTCTTTTATTTTATTTTGTGTTTTAAATGCTGCATTGGCTTCGCTTTAGCATTGTTGCCGTTGCCTTTTAAAAAGTGGCAACAAGTGTATGTGTGTGTGTATTGGTTTAGGATCTATTGTCTGCTGGGCCTGAGGGAAAATTCAGGAAATGGTTGCTAACTAGTTAAGCATAATAAGCTTAAAGAGCAATTCGTTAAACAGAGAAAAGTCAGCATATAATAAATTGCTAAATAAATAACTTGTAAATTTAATGAAAATCTATGCTTCATTAAATATATAGAATACTTAAAAATAAAATAAAAATAAAAATAATTTAAATCTGGTTTATCTTATAAGAAATCAGATCACAATTTATAGAAACAATAAAATATCACAAGTCAAAAAATTCTGTTGACATATCAAAAATATCTGACAATATAATTATGAATCAGGCGCTTAAGCAAGTCATTCGTTAGATTGCACAAACTATTGCCAAGATATAGTCAAAGTGGGCTAACAGGATGCGCTACAGCAATTAAAGCAGCGAGATATGAATGAAATCATGCTTCATAAATAATGAAAATGTTTGCTCTTTCATTGAAACCAATATCAAGTATTACACAATTTTTTATTTTCATTTATTTTATTAATTTTTACAATCAATCGAGCCGCCTGTTGGATCTAATCGAAAATAATTTTTTTTATTTATTTTTTAATTTTATATAGTTTAAGCTACCGAATAGAAATAAATAAATGTTAAGAACTTTGATAAAATTAAAAAGTTGATTTACTTAAAACTCAACTACAACATAAAATGAACTAAATGCGTTAATAATTATTGCTGCAAATGAATCAAGTCATTATTAAAAGTATAAACTTAATTTGATTCAAAATAGAAAGTTGAACTTGACGCATTAAATGCGTTGAAAAAATGCTACTTAAATAGAGATAAATTTAAATCATAAATAAAGTAAATTGATTCAAATCGCAAAACAACATCGAAATGCAAAATAAAATAAAGATTTGCGATAATGGCCAAAAGATTGCACAAATTTGTATTGGCTTGCCGAACATAGAGAAACACGCGCTGAAAGCATAAAAAGCAACAACGATACAAAAGATATTCTAGACAGAGAATTTACATGCAATTGTGTGTGTGTGTGTGTGTGTTGAGCAATTAACTAATTAGCAAGAATTTGCCAATGTGAAATTATTATGTGACGATAAGAATTAAGGAAGGCGGCAAATTGTTGCTAGACTTAGATACGACGCGATTGTCTACAACTTATAGACGATGTCTCGCTGCAGCAGCAGCAATAAAAACAGCAACAACAACAGCAACAACAACTATTGCTATTGCTATGAGGCGGTTCAAGTCAAACCAGTGCACTTAAATATCGCCTCAACAAAACGAAAAGTGACAATTTAATTGCGTCAAACGCAGCATTCGATTGGCAGCGATAAAGTGTGAGAGAGTTGGCTACAGCGAGCGGAACAGAGACAGACGTACACAGAGACACCAGACAGATCTAGTATACATGGATGCTGTCTGCGACAGTCTGCCTATCCAGAGCAGCAACAACAACATCGAGTAGTTGTTTAATTGAGAAGCGATCATAAAAATGCTTATGGCTTGTTTATACGCCTCACTTTGCAGCAGTTCAGTTGAGTTTTCGTTGCTGTCGTTGTTGTTGTTGTTGTTGTATTTGGGGAACAACATTATTGGCGATCGTCGATCGGCGATCGGCAATCGGCGATTTATGCATTGCGTGTAATTTATAACTCAACAACATTTACTTATCTTCTTACTTATTTATTATATAAATACAAATTCATAGTTATTTGTAAGTATAAATATTTAAGATAATAATTAACTTATAATATAGTATAGATTGAGAATTATTCATGATGTCGAGCAGCATGTGCTTATATTTAGCATATATGTGGGCAAAGTAATTCGATTAATATGTTATTTATATGTATATATATTGAATGAGAATTATAATGGAACTCAATATTACATTGATATTTTCATGTCGAACATATATAGTTCTATGTTATGTGATATACATTGAATATCACGGTCTTTCTCTCTCTCTCTCTCTCTCTCTCTCTCTCTCTCTCTTTCTCTCTCTCTCTCTTTCTCTCTCTCTCTCTTTCTCTCTCTCTATCTCAGTCTCCATCCCTCTCTGTTTCCTTTTCTCTCTCTCTCAGACTCCTTCTCAGACTCCTTCTCAGATTCCTTCTCAGACTCCTTCTCTTGGCTCTGTTACTTGCTGTCTATATCTAGTTTAATATAATTCTTTAACAAATTTTTTATTTAATATTAATCAACATTAATTTATTAAATATTGTAAATATTTCTCAATAAATATTTGCATGCACTTAAAATTTTTTCGCTTTATTTTTTAGTCATAAAGATTTTCATCTTCAAGTTATTTATTTATTTTATTTTATTTATTTATTTTTAATAAAATGTTGCTTTGACAATTTGTTAA
The DNA here is from genome assembly GCA_030914345.1 of Drosophila koepferae. Lineage (NCBI taxonomy): Eukaryota > Metazoa > Arthropoda > Insecta > Diptera > Drosophilidae > Drosophila > Drosophila koepferae. The sequence goes on from JAUESR010000207.1 coordinate 4,337,174, forward strand.
CGCAGTTAGCTGAGACAGCTCTAGCACTTGCTCTTGCTGTCGTTGTTGTTATTTTAAGTAGATTTTTATTTATTTATATTGAATTTATCGGGCCGACACAAGTTGGCATCATTAAGTGCGCTCGCCATTCTCTATTAGCCGACAAATTCTTGGCCTTCCCTGTCGGCGGCAGCAACACGCGCTCGCTCAGGCGGACACCTCAGCTGGCTACAGCTGGGTGGAGAGTTTTGAGGTGGGGGTGGGCGGGGAGCGAGGAGCGGTATCCGATAATGCATGTACCACAATCTAAATGGCCGTCTTGGCACACCTTAGAATTTGAGTGTGTTACAATTTGAAGTTGTCGACAATGGCAACGGGTGTTGCTGTTGTTCTTGTTGCCGTTGCAGTTGGTCAGCAGCAGCAGCAGCAGCCGCAGCAAATTGTGAAAGTATCTGTTAGATACGAGGCGCTGGCTGGCATCCCATGTGCCACACGACGTATGCTTAATTACAAACAAGCAAGGAAACAATGCCAACAACAACATGTGAGCTTTTAAAGGCTGTGGCTCTTGATGCTGCCTGCCCAATGCGAATTGCTGCCTGCTGCCTGTGAAGATTAGTCGCAGTGGGTCGCACATTTCGTTTCGCAATCGATTGCAACATGCAACAGCAACAACAGCAATAAATGCAGCAGCAAACACACGAAACGAATGTGGCAAGCAAAAAAGTCTATGTCTGCTCTAAAAAACATTGGAAAACTAGTTTAGGTGGGGACCAATGGATATTCTTTTACTTCTATTTCGGTTTTATTTTTATTTATTTTTTTTTTTATATTTTTTTTTTTTTTTTTTTTCAGCAACTGCAACTGCGACGCGCCGCACCGCGGCATTCTAATGGCCGCCCAATATGACTAAGCACACTCATCGCACTCCTGCGTCCAACGTGTATGCAAATCGAAACCAGTTTAAGCAGCGGCGGCAGCAAAAATATATAGCAAAATATGGGTCGAGATCTGAAAATGCAGCTGATCGAATTTTTGCATTAGGCGCAGCAGCAACAGCAGCAGCAGCAGCAGCAGCAGCGGCAGCAACTGCCATCCGGCCAGCACCAACTGTGCCCAAGCTGCCAGCCCGCCTGGCCGCCTGACTGCCTGACTGCCTGGCTGCCTGGCTGGCTGCCTGCCTGATTATCTGCCAAGGAAGGCATGCCAGCAACAACTGCAGCCGGCTGAGCGAAAATCGAATGCTATCTATATCTAACGAAGCAGGGCCATATAGCCAACATTTTGCTATTAGCCAAAGAAATATACAGCACACACACACACACACACACATACACACTGTGAAGTATCTGTATCTATGTATCTATGGCTTGGTCCAAGCGAACGCAGAAACGTAACGTATAATCTAAGAGGCACAAAATCAAGAGTGTGTCTAAGCTATGGCAGCCCAGGCAGCTGCTGCCTGATGAAATGCATTGTAAGCTGCCGCCGCCGCCAACAACTACAGCAACAACAACAACAACAACAACAACAACAACAACAACAACAACAGCCTATGCACACCTTGGCGCGTACGTGGCGTTGTCGGGGCGGACATTGCGGCTGCTGCTGCTGCTGCTGCTGCTGCTGCTGACTGAGGCCGTCCCGTCGAATCTGCTCGGTGGCCCACAGGCCACTCAACTCGCCATCGTCGTTCGTTGCATAGCGAATAAAAAAAAAATGATGAAAAAAATCTACATTTGTCCAAAATACCACAACTGCAACTGCAACAACGACGACGACGACGACGACGACGACGGCCACGCTGACTGCGCTGTTGCATAAAAGCAACGCTCCAAATTGCTAACTGAGCGATCCAGTTTAAATTGCAATTGCTCGTTAATGGGCACTAAAACGTGCCGGTGTCGATGTGTTGGTGCCACATTCGGCTCACCATCGTTTGCTGTTTTTATAGCCCACAAATACGAGCGTCGTTTGGCCGCGGCGTGTGCGGCGTATGCGCAACGACAACGAGCAGCACTCATACGCACAGTGGTGCTGGCGGTGGTGGCGGCGTTGTCTAAAACCACCTCCAGCTCTATGACTAGCCGCACTAATGATGGCGAGGCAGTAACACTATTAGTGCTGCTGCTAGCGAATATGGACATTTTTATGAACTCTACAAAATTGGAGACTTTTTAAAATATCCACGGGCTGCTTTAAATGCATATTTATGGCAAAGCAACTGCTTAATTAACATAATAATAACATCGGAAAGCAATTCTCCAAAAGTGGAGATATTTATTATGAGCTAGAATGCTCATTCGGCACCAATTACTGCGTTATCATAATAAATGATGTAATGATTGCTAGAAAGTAGCATTATTGGTAATAATCTAATGTTTATGGCTATTTTTATGAACTCTCCAAAAGTGGAGACCTTTAAAATGAGCCTAGCATTATAATATATGTTGATGGCAAACGATTATTTATGAATAAATGTGATGGCAATGAGAGATATAACTCTCCAAAATTGTAGACTTTTTCCAAAATATATAATTTACAATCCAAATTACATAAATTTAATCAAACAACAATTTGAATATTAAATACTGTAAGCTATAAGTCTACACATTTGTAGCGTATCAGCAGAACTCTACAAAATTGTCCATGTAAAATGATTTTTATCGCTGTTTTACCTTTTGACAGTCTAAACAAACAATGCTGCTCTATAAAAATCATGAACGCCGCCTAAATGTAGCGCATTTGTCGCATCTAAACGAGAGCCGACAATAACTTAGACCATGACAACATATTTCACAATTACGAAACAATACCCGCCCACCGCTAAATACAGATACCCGGCAGCTCTTCAGGCTACACGGCGAACAATAGAACCATAACCGAGCGCCCAACTGTCATAGCCTAGGCAGACGAATAGGCGTAGACGCCAGACCAGAATCGCGACGCGTCTATGCGGCGGCCTACTGAGGCGGCTGCATGCCAAAGCGGCACACACACAAAGATACAAATGCAGATGCAGATACAGATACAGATGTAGATGCAGATACAGATACAGATACAGATACGAATGCAGATGCAGATAGAGTTGCTCTATGGAGCTGCCAGAACGAAACCAGATCAAAGCCTATGGCAATAATTATGAAGGCACTCGACGAGGAGCCGTCGTCAAAGTGCGGTTCGTGCCTTAATAAACTCCGCAAGCGGCCGCATATTGAAAATTTCAATAATAATCAAACAGCGAACAGCAACAACAGCAACAACAGCAACAACACCAACTACCAGCAGCAACAACAGATATTAAATTTTATATATATAATCGTGTGTATGTTGGAGAAATAACAACTTTGGATGGATGGCGTTATACGTATTATTGATTTAAACATCAAGATAAATTACATTGGAGTCTGCCCAAGACCCAAGCGCAGAGGCAGCAGATCGCATTAGAAGGCGTAATACGATATATAAAACTGCACTCGAAGAAAGTTGGCCAAAGATGTTAAGGGAATTGCGTTTACAGAAGCAAAAAATATTTTATATTTAATTAAATTTAATTTTACTTTAAATATATATTGCAAAGCAAACTATTTGAGTCAAATTGCAGATTTCACTTAGCCACTCAATTGATAAGACTTTTTCTTCAAGTGTATAGCCACAGCTCTTCGAACAGTAACGACTTTTTGGCAGCCTGCCGTTGTTGTAATTGTAGATAATTGTTGTTGTTATTGTTGTTGCTATTGCAGTTGTTGCAGCTGCCTTTTTTTTGCAGGCGCTACAAATTTTCAGGCCCCACTAGGCGCATTTGCGCTGGCGCACGATCCCCACAAGCCCAGAAAAACAAAACCCAAAAAACGAACAACCAGCAATTGTAACATCAACATGAGATGTGCCTGGGCACATTAAGCCAAGCAGCTTCGGCAGCTACAGCCCGTGCCCCAAAATTTGGTTAAAGCTTTCAAGCTGGATATAACTCTTGGGCTAAGCAACTGAATGCATTGAATTTTTGTAGGATTTAAAATTATTTATTTGCTTTTTAAAAAAGGATTTCATTAATATTTGTTTGAAGAATGTTTCAGTAAAAGATGTGTAAAATTTTAACTAATTTACATTTTTAATTTTAAACTAATTTTTTAATTCAAAATATATATAAACTAATACGAAATGTAATAATAAAATTTAAATATATTTATAAAATGAGGTAGGAGATAATTTATATATATTTTATCTATATTTAAAATAAAAAATAATATAAAAATATATATTTATTATTATTTAATAATAATAATCATAATAAAATAATGAGTAAAAATTTATAAAAATAATAAACAAAAATAATAGTAATAAAAGAATAATTTGTTATTAATTTTTGCATAAAAGGTTAATTTTTCTTTTATGTAATATTTGCATCATTCTTAACATACTTTCCATGGACATCAACGGCATATTTATAAACTCTAATTTAAACTAAAAAAAAAAAATAATAAATAAATAAAAAAAAAATATACATATATACATTTTTTTTTAACTTTCAAATAGCTATAGCCGATATCCAATACGTGATGCCCTGTACCTCAGCCCGTGCCCAACGCTGTTTTTGGGTCTGAATCTGCTGAGGCTACTCTTTGACTTGCGTCTAATTTCTTGGAGTTGCTTTTCGGTTTGTGGTGCTGCTCTCTAACTGCACAGAGACGCCACCAAAACGCCGAATGTCGTGCCACGTTCTCTGTGCCAGCCTCCCCCACCCCTGGCTGCCCCTCAGCCAGTGCTGCCACTGCTCCACAATCTGCAGCCGTCGCCCGTTGTCGTTTAAATCGTACCACCACGGGCGACATAAAAATAATGAAGTGTGCGGGTGTGGTCGACTCGCTCTTAACTTGGCCCGGCTGACTGTCTCTCTGTCTGTCCGTCCAGCTGTCTGACTGTCAGCTCTGCCGGCTCTGGCTCTGGCTCTGGCTGTGGCTCTGGCTGTGGCTTTGGCTGTGGCTGTGGTCTGGCCTGGCCAGGTCTGCTGCTCCGGGGCTGACTGGCGATCTGTTTCGACTGTTGCCAAAGACGTCGAAGCCAACGAGACGTTTGCAGATTGCTGAATCGTGTTTAGCCCAGCGGTGCGCTTTGCCATCAAACCCAATAAACATTTGCTACACCACTTAGAACTAGCTGCAACTACTGTGCGCAAATTTTGCGCTAGACTAAATATAATTTTAATTTATAACTGTTTAATTTAAATAAAATGAAATATTTCTTATTAGGGTTAAACATAGATTTATTTTAAATATAAATATAGATTAACATATAAATTAAATTAAAAAATACAAATATTGTTTATAATTATAAACAATATTATTATCTATGCTATTAATTTTCTTCGTTCATATATATGCGGATTCCCATTTAATAACTCTATTCATTCATTCAACATGATCATTTGCAATGCAACTGGTATTTCCACCTACTCTATCTTGACTTTAAGAACTTGTCTAAGAATATGTTCGCTGTGTTATTTGCCCACCAGTTGACGTACACACACGCCCAACAACAGCTAGATATATAACGGTATCCAAGGTTGTGCTACGCTTAAAATGTAATTGTTCGACTTAAAGAGCTGCAGCAACAATAACAATAACAACACAAACAACAACAACGAGAGCAACAAGAACAACTGTAACGACAAGTTTTGGCTCAGTCTCTAATCAAAAGACGCAAGCGAAATACCAGTCGAAAGGCTGTCGCAGCTACCCACCTATGAAAGCTCCATGTGCATAGCAGCAGCAGCAGCCGCAGCAGCACCAGATACAGATACATTTGTATCTATATGGCCCATGCACATGCCATGGATATACGAACACACACACAGACGGACACACACCAACCCACTAGAGCCGCGCAAGACAAGCGCCGCACTCGCTGATTTGACTGACTTTGAGCTCTATGCGGGAAATTTTCACTTGAATATTCGACACACTTACGAGCCGAGGCGACTGGAGCCGGCGCACAGCTGGACGCCTTGGCGCAGGACTGTCTGACGGTCGGGCAGACTTGATTTTTTGTTTAGCATATACCCTATACTAGCTGTGAATAGGTGCAAGAGACGAATGATCAACTAAGCTAAGGGATGGGCAGGCATGTGTCTATAGAACAAATCAGGAGAAACAATCAATGTGTTAGCGATAAGTTGAAATGAATATGCCCTTACTAGAAGGGAGGCATATAGAACATGTAAATATTTCTGATGGGAAACAAGAGGTAAATCATGGCATATATATATATGTATACTCTTACAAGTCATCAGCATGTATCCTTAGCTTAGTTAGTCTCTAAATTGCAGCAAGTGCATATCAAAGCAAAGAAAAGGAAGGTCAAAGTTATCGATAGATGCTATAAGTCACGCACATTGATATTTATCGAAAAATATAATACTGCTGGCGTTGCCTGTGAGTTGTTTTCTTCAATTAATCTACAATGAGTCCATGTGACAGATGTTAATAAAAAAGAACAATTCCGAATGAATTAAATGAAAGAAGGAAATCGATATCATTTCATGTAAATTTCTAACTAATTCAAGCATATTTTCCATAAATCTGAATTTAAAAGCGAACACTTGGCATAGATCTAAGACATATTATTTCAATCTCCAATCAGAGCAACAACGTATACAGTTTAGATAGTATTTTAGGTATATAAATATATTTCAGATTAATGATATCTCATTGAAACATCAGAATGCCTTTAGAAGCTCTTTGGCTAGATTTATATGTTGCAGTCACAGGGTAATTGCTCGTCGAGCACTCTCGACTAGATCACTCTTACTGGTATCGCTTTTTTTCAGGGAGGGGCAACGTGGCAATTCTGGAGGCTATGCATCATCATCAACAGCATGGCAGCATGTTGCAACAATATGCAAGCGCTCTGCATGCATAAAATATTATGCAACACGAGGCGCACAACAACAGACAACAGACAGCAGACAACAGACACTGCAGACACAACAGACCAGACGACACTTGGCTCTGCTTTGCTGTCTATTTCACAGCTGTTGTTGCTGCTGCTGCTGCTGTTGCTGCTGATGTTGTTGTTGTTGTTGCCTGGCTGTTGACAGCATTTAGGTCTAATTGAATTGCCATTGCCTGTTCAAATGTTACGTCGTAATCCTGGCTTCAAGAACGCTTTGCTCCCATTTAAGCGAAGCCCATAAATCTGCAGCAGCAGCGGCAGCATGAATTATGGCAAAAGAGTTGGGGCAGAGGTAGGCGCTCCGGCACACCGACCAGTGTTGCGAAATGAGCCAAGTAGCGCCAAGAAATCTTGAAAATAATAAAATGACTAGTGCCAGGGCACGATCAAGACCAAGTGCTGCTGCTGCTGCTTCCACAGCAACTGTTGCTGCTGCTAGCTTAATAACAATAACAATGGAGCTGCTCGGCAGTTAAGATCGGTCGCCTTCACAGTAGTCAGCATTGGGGCGTCTGCAGTTCAACGTTCAAGTGGCATAGTACGCCCTAGAAAAATGAATTGATTCGATTGTTGCGACTGCTGCCGTGGCGGCTCAGCTCGACTTGGCTCACTGGGCCAAACTTGGCTCAATTCTTTTTGTATTTTTCTTCGCGGCTATGGCTCATTGTTTGCAACTTTTTTTTTTCTTCTATCTGCACAAATCAGAGTCACCCGCGCCCTCAACAGGAAAAAAAGCAAACCAAGAACTTTGCAAACGTATTGAACCTGCTGTTCAATGCTCGTTCTGAGCGATACATTCGATGGAATTTTTCTAACTATTAAATTTTGCTTAAAATACTCTATATACATATAGTGAACGACCTGTTAACCTTACCAGAAAGTTTTCCCGATTTCCTACTAATTCTGATTGTAGCTAAATAATCTCTGGATCTTGATACATCGCTAATCTCAAAAGTCTATCCTAAGATATCTATTTGCCTCTCAGAATCTAAAAATCAAATAATCTCTAACAATATCATCAATATAATTCTTGGGTAATAAATAGTTGGAGATAGATATAATATAGATAGATAGATAGATTTATAAACACTTTTCCCAATACCATCACTTGAATTTGCTGTGGGGATTTTCTCAAATAAGTAAACTATGTTCAAAATAATAAATCTTACCTACAGAAAAGATTTAGAGGAATAAGAATATCAATCCAGCTGTCGCAATCCTATATACCCGCTTTCATTAGACTAGCGAGCATTGAAATATACTAAAAACTGATGATACAATCGCGTTTTTGACTTTGAAAAGTCAGCAGTAATAGCAACTGGCAACAGCAACTGGCAACAGCAACTGGCAACAGCCACAGCAGCTCGACTGATCCATTGTTCAATAGTCGTCGCTGCTCGACAGATTGTTATTGTTTATGAGAGAGCTGCACTCGAAACAAATTTCGTGGCACTTGCAACATTTTTATTTCGAGTTTCGCTATTTGGTTACATTTAACAACAGAAGAAATCATCGTAGCCGGGCTTCAGTTGCAGCTGATATTGGCCAAACTTGGGTAGTTCGCTACCCTTGGGCACCTCCTGTTGCAGCCAGGACATCATCTGCTGCAGCTTATCCTGTGTGCCCTCCAGCTCGCCGCTTACAGCATATCCGCATTGAGTGCGCGTCATATAGCCGCGCACATTCAGCTCGGTGGCCTTAAGGGCGGCACGTGGCATCAGAGCCTTTACATCGTTGAGATACAGCTTGTAGGATACCCTGTAGACTGCAACCGGTTCGCTCAGCTCAAATTGCATGGACATCTTTGAACTGTTTCTCGAATTGTTATTGAAATTTATTAAAAATATATTTAAATATATATGCAAAGATATATACACTCGTATATATTTTTGTGTGTAAACTTGTATTATATATGTCAATTCCAATCGTATGAACTCTTATAGGAGAACAAGCGACTGCTACGATTTGGGCATTGATTATGATAGAGTTTTTCAAATATTGTCACGTTAACAAACACATTTTAAAAACAAAATATACTGAAGGCAATTCGTAAAAGTCTTTATAAGATATAAGATTAATTGAATTTTATATTTTTCCTAATTCTTTTGATGCATTCACATATATAAAAACTGAATTTTTCATTATTTTTATTTCTTTTTAAATTTTTTGCTTTATTTCATTAAACTTTGCAATATATATAGCTTTGAAATATATTTCTCAAATCCTCAGCCTTTGCCCTGGCAAAGTTCTCATTTCAAGGCATTCCAAAGGCAACGAAACAACTTTTATAAAATATTCGAATAATTTTTAAAATTTATTATAATATATATATCTTATATATATAAAATATCAATCAAAATGGATCTATTAAAGACGCAATTCTCATTCAATTCCACAAGGTATTTGAAATTGGTTGCTAGCCGCGTATTGGCTATGGAAAATGAGACGGAAAATGTTGGGGAAACGCCATCAGAGGAGTGTTCAGGTGTGGATTCCAATCCGAAACTTTGCTTCTGTACGTGCAAGGTGTGTCGGGATCGCAGAAAGACGTCGCTCACCAATGACACCGTGTATTATGTGGAGTTCCAGCTGCACGCACTGAAGGTCGACGACAAGGAGCTCACTTCGAAGCTGATCGCTCGCTGTCGCGAGGAAAATGTCCATGGCTATATTATCTATTCATATGAACACGAAGATGCCATGGGTATTATGGAGGGATCGATCAAGAGCATAAATGAGATCAACAGTTGGCTGCATACGCTAACGGAACACATACCCGAGCCGATGGCGGAGAACATCTATTTTTCCTGGTTCCTGGTGTGCCGAAGGCCTTCAAAGCTTGAGTTCGATGAGCGCATTACACCGCCGCATTACATAACGCAACTAGTCGACAGATCGTCAGAATATGCTTCCAGCGATTAATTTAACCAGTTTTTCTCGCAGTGTAGTGCAGCTGACTCGTGCTGCCAACAGCATGTACCCATTGTTCAACACTGTTTTTTTTTTTTTTCTTTTTTTGGGTCTCAATCTCTTAATTAAATATGCGACTAACTGGCACCCGAAGCAACAAATTATATATATATATATATATATATATATATATATATATATATATATATCTTGACTAAGCTCAAGTCGAACTCAAAGATCGTCGTTTAGTGTCGAAATTGTGCAAGTTTTTGATTTTTCCTGCTGCTGTTTTGCTGCTTTTGTTATTGTTATTGCTATTGTTGTTGTTGTTGTTGTTGTAGTAATCACCCAGCCCGCGAACAAGAAATTAAATCAGCCAAGGTTATCTGGCATTAATAAGCCCCCTTGGTTTTTGGCTTACATTAACTTGACTCGCAGCTCGAGCTGCCTTTTTGGCGTCTACTCAATTATTAAATTTGCAATTTCCGTGGCCTGAACTTTTGGGTCAGTAGACTGATTTAAATCAAAGCAATAACAGTGCAAAAAAAATATTGATAGAAGAAATATTGGAAACACAGAACCACAACAAAACTGGCGATAAAATTTGACGAATGCTCAGTGGGGCAAACCCCACAGCGGATGTGGCCAAAGTTTAAAGTGCTTTGGGTGAGGCAGCTTCTCTAGCTCTACACACACACACATACATAGATTTGTATATATAGACACACGCACACACCGAATCGCTGAGCTAAGTGGCTTTTCATGACATTTTATTGACACTTCCCTCCTCCTAGCTGGGGGAAGACCTGTTTTCTTTCAAGCTATTCGGTTTTGGTTTCGGTTTCGGTTTTCTCACTCGACTTAACACATTTGACGAAGATGTCTATGCCAGAAATGACGTGTCATCAATGGAGCTTAGGCACCCACATAGAGATGTACCCAACACACACACACACACTTGGATAGATCCAAAAAAAAGCACTTGATAAGGCTCGAAAATACAGCTCGTAATAAGCCTGACATTTGAGAGAGATGAAGAGTGAGAGAGAAGGCGACAGATCCACTTGGAGGCAGTCTTCGATGTTTCGTCTGTGTGGGCGTCTGACAAAAAAAATAATAATTAAAAATCATTTGAAATGCGGAAATGTTACCAAGAGCTTAATGCCAGCCATGTTAGACAAATATATCAGATTACTTGTTTTGGTTACTTGAAAAATAAAAGAGCAGCAAAAAAAGAGAAGAGAAGCGAAAAAAATAGTTTATTACAAAAATAGAAAAGAAAACAAACAGAAATGAAGTCGAGGGCAGATCAACAGATCAGGCAGATCAGCAGCAGATCGGGTCGAGTAGGCAGATGACCAGCGAACACGATTTCATTGAACGATTTGCTCCTATGAATAATGGATTGCCATAATAAGAATTTGTAATGAATAGAGAGCTTTCAAGACTTCAAATATATTTACAAGTTGAGTAGTCAAAATAACTATATCATAGTAAAATGTAGAAAGAGAGAGAGATTATGTATAGAATGAGAAAGAGATATAGAACGAAAGAAGCAAGAAGACAGAGATAGAGAGAGGGGGAGAGAGAGAGAGACAGAAAGAAATATGAAGACCTAGTTATTCATTGAGAGATACAGAGACGAAAAAAGACAGAAATACTGAGAAAGTCAGTTAGACAGCTGAACAGAGAGTGATATCTCTAGTTTCGATCCTAGCCAAAAAAATATATTTTATGTAATCATTTCAACTCATTATTCAATCTCTTACATAGATTCAATATCCTCCTGCTTACTACAACAACAATATAATCTTATTTTCCAATAAATCGTATTGCATCAGCTATCAGCAATGTCGTCTGATTCACAATTAATATAGAAACACTTAATATTTGTAACTCTCAATTAAACAACATTTAATAATTATTAACAATGTTTAAGAACAGCGTACTCTTAGTCGAGCATACTCCGCCGCGCCGCAGACTTGCGGAATAATGAGTATGAAAAACTATTTCCATTTCAACTTAAATTGCAATAATTAAATCCCAGTGGATGCATGAAATAATAATAGCTGCCGCCACAGAAGCCTTTTTCGCCAACTAATATTTAATAATCCACTAAAAAAAATGAAAATAAATAAAAACAAAAAATAATTTTGAGACAGCTAAGGGGCAAATGCAACAGCGCAGCTCGAGTTGCACTCGGATTCCGACTCACTTAGTTGGGCAGCTCCTAAACGTTGCACAGAAGGTCAGACCCCGCACGTTTCATGGCTCGCAGCGCACCTATCGTATAATTAGAAACGAACGACAACACAGGCAACGCTTCATATATGCATGTGTGTGGGTGTGCGAGTGTGTGGGTGTGCGAGTGTGTGAGTGCCAAGGTGTGTGTGTGTGTGTGTGTTTGCTCGAGTGTGTGTGGCCTGGCTCTGACGAGCGCGTACGCAGCGCTTAAATGAGCCAATTGCAGAACGTTTAGCGCTATACATAAAAGAGCGAGAAACATATATGAATAAAAAAGTGCGCGAGTATATAGTATTTGAGAAAAACAATAACATAAAAAGAAAATCTGTAAGTTAAACGTACAACGAATACACTAGTTAATATAGAGTAAAGAGAAAAAGTAAATTAAAGATAAGTTCTTGTTATAGATATTTAAAATGTAGCATAAATAAATAAAAAGAAATGTATTCTCAATAATATCAACAGCAGTTAGTAAATATTTTATTTGACTTACCAAATAAATGTAATTTGTTATAAAAAAAACTCATTGAAAATATTAAATACTTTTTATAATATATTTATACTTTTTTATATTTTAATAATGATTTTTTTTACATTAATAAAAATAAATTCCTACATAAAATATTTTAATATAAATATAATTTTAAAAAATTAATAAAAAAAAACTCATTTAAAATATCAAATACTTTTTTTTAATATATTTATATATTTTTGTTTTATATTTTAAGAATGATTTTATATTTGATATAAATTCCTACACAAAATATTTTTATATTAATATTTTAATAATTAATAAAAAAAAAAAAATACTTCTATTTGCATAAAATATAGAATGAATTAACATATACATATTTATATTTAAATATATCACAAAATATAAACGAGAAATCTTTGAAGAATAATTAACAATTATTGCTTGATTATACAAATCAACGAGAAATCTTTGAAGAACAATTAACAATTATTGCTTGATTATATAAATCAATTTATTTATTTTAATTTAATAGATCCGTACGTCAGTTAAAGCGTAAAAATAAATAGACAAATAAATAAATCAATAAATATAAATTTATTTAAAATATATATATGAGAATAAGACACATTAATTATAAAAGTATAAATATAATTCTCTTATAACTATAAATAAGTTCAATTCATAAATCCAAATAACTTGTAAATAAGAACAGATTCATACATAGGTTCTATGCTGCTACAACTCAATGCTGTTCAGCTATACGAAATATATACATATAAACTGAACTATATGTCAATACATACATATATATATATAGTATATATATATTATATAGTTAGCTAGGGGCCACTGACAACCGAACGGTTGTAACTGAGACGACAACAGCGAATCGCCTGGCATATGCTGATGGTGTTTGTCGTAAGCGATGCTGGGCAATCGTACGCGCACTCGGCTCGGGTCCGCGACAAGCTCAGCTCTGCTCTGCTCAGCGCAGTTATATCAATTTGAAGTCGACGGCAAGCCCAGCCGCACCCCTCAGAGTCCCCAGAGTCCACAAGATCCAACTGAGTGGCTCGTTCTCTCACTGCTGCTGCTGCTGCTGCTGCGCGCGCGCGCTCGCATTGCCGGCCCCATGCAAAGTTTGTTTGAAGGCGCGCGTCGCTGATACGTCCGACATATGTATATATTATATACACACACACAGTCAGAGACACAGGCGCACACACACACACATGCACATACATATGCTCACTTTCGATGTATTTCATTTTTTCTTTCGTTTTCATTCGCTGCGCGATTTGAAAACGTTTAAATAACAAGCAACAACAAGCAGCGACAAGCAGCAACGGCTTCAACTGGCGGGCGGGTCTTCTGCGCGCACACACAAAACCCAACAAAACTTTACGAGCTTTTTATTATTTTTTTTCTTCTTCTTCTTCTTTCGTTATGTTTTTTTGTTTTTGCTTTTCGCTGTGAGCCAATTATGTGCAGCAGCTGCCGTTAAGGGTAGGCGCACGAGGGCAGCGAGAAGTGCTAAAGCTCGTCGTTGTTGTTGTCATTGCTGTTGTTGTTGTTGTTGTTAGAGCTGTTGTTGCCGGCCATTGCTGTTGCTGTTGCCGTTGCTCTCGCTCATGTTGTCGTTGTTGTTGTTGGTGTTCCTCTCAATTTTGTTTTCTATTTTGCGCATAAATTTATCAAATTCCTCATTTTTATTTGCATGCCTGCCGTTAGTGTTGTTGTTATTGGCCATTTAGTAAAAGGCTTTAAACCATAAGCTAAACGTTTTTTAAATTGTTGCTATTGTTGCTGCTGTTGTTGTTGTTGTTGTTTGTCTGGCTAATTATATTGAACATATCAATTCGAATGGCATCGCTTGTTTATGGGCATTGCGAGTCTCGTTTATGTTAATTTTCATGCACTGCTCGCTACGTATTTAAATATTCGTTTAAAACAGATATATTTATTTATTTTTTAAATACAGGAAACCATTTACTAAGCATAGCTAAACATGATTTATATTGGCTCGACCCCGATCTTGAAAGTTTTTAGGAAATAGAAAGGTTGAGAAATTGCCAGCTTCGAATGGAAATCGCTTGGCCTAAACTATTAGAAACTCATAAAACTCATTCTAGATCAATGAGTATAAGAAACGTTTAGATTAACGAATGATCCACTTACAGAGTCTCTAAGAAAAATGTAGCAAGAAAATTTATAAAATAATAAAATGAAAATATCATAATAGAGAATAAGTTATTGAAAAATGAAAATAAATTTATAAATAAAAACATTATAAAATAGAAAAACTAAATCTTATATTAAAGTATTACTTAAAATTTGTCTTTTTATAGATTTTGCATATATTAATATGTTTTTAATAAATGAATTTTTATTTAATTATTTTAAGCTTACGAAAATAAAGAATATGATATAAAGTTTATATTTTAATTTATTAACACAAGTTTGTTCAAAAATATAAAAAATAAATTATTTAAAATAATACATAAATAACTTTAAAATTTATTTGATTTATGTATTATTAAATAGATATTTAAATCGTACGAAAATCATAATTTAACTTTATCTTCTACATTTTCCATATCTAAAACGATTTTTAGACTCGATATATGAATACTTATTTTGCAAAGTACTTTTCAGTTTTCCTTTGCTTACATAACACATAATTTGTATTCAAATTCATAAAGGAACATAAATGCAGTTAACAGGCTGAACAGAAATGCACTGAATGCAATCTTTAGTTTCAGCTTTAAAATTGGAGGACAAAATTAATTAAAGTTTTTCGGCTTTTTGGGGACTCATTAAAAGGTGAGCGATAAATCTTTTGTGGAATTGGGTATTGCAACTCATTGCACATATCAGCATCTTGCCACTTAAGCATTATCGGGCCATCAATCAGTGCAAGCCAACAAGATGCTTCCTTGCCACATGCCACATGCCACACAACAGCAACAGCAACAACAACGGCAACAAAAAGCCATTAACTTAAAATGGGATAGAAGAAAAAAAAATAGTTGTGAACTCATTGACTCAAATAAATAAGAGGCACGCGGTCGAGCTGCCCCACAGAGGGGCAGGGCGGCAGAGCGACAGAGAGGGGCACGAGATCATCAGTAACAATAACAACAGCAACAGCAACAGAGCAAGAGCAAGAGCAACAGTTGCTGCTGCTGCTGTTGCTGCCACAACAAACAGCTACAATAATAGAGGAGCCGCGATTTGCAAATCTGTGCCATAAGCTGCCACAAGTGTCGGATGATGCTGGAGGACGATGCGAGTCTCTGTCAGCCATAAAAAAAAACACAAGAGAAAAAAAAAATAAATAAAACGGACAAACGATCGTTGGTGCTGTTGTAGTAACCTGGGTACCTGTTGCAGTTGTTTGGCTGCAGTTGCAGTTAGCCTTCATCGCGTAACGGTACAATTTCTACAAGGGAATGTGCTTTCATTTTGAAGTGTTGCAGCCATTGGACTTGGACTTGGACTTGGACTTGCGGCTCATTCAAAAATCTAAACAAGCAGCAGAGAGGCGACCGCTACTGTTAGACAGCATGTTGCATGCAACAGGCAGCGAACAGCGAGCAGCGAGCAGCTGGCAGTTAGTCACTTCACAAAGTCATTTTTGATTTGATCGATTTCGTGCAACACAGCCACAGAAGCTCGGTAGAAGCCACATGACATGGTCTTGAACATGGCCAGGAACAGCCTTAGAAGTAGGACAGCCAAATGCCTGCCACACAAACCCTTCTCCCATTTGCAACACACACTCACACACACTCACATGTGTGTATCGTATGTCGTATGTTAATCGCCATCAGCAAACTGTTGCCGAGTGAAAGACGTAGTTGAACTTTCCATTCTCCATGTCAGTTAAGACTTATCTTAAGCTGCTGCTTAATTATTGTACGAGCCCTGGACTTGGACATGGCCAACTGGCCAGCAGAAAGTAGCAGCAGCAATAGAAGCGGCAACAGCAGCTGCGCCCCCCATCATTGTTGTTGCCGCCGCGAGCTTCATGCGGCGACTGCTGCCAAGCGCAACTAGACGCGCTCACTTTTGTTTATTTGGTTTTTGTTTTGTACTTTATGTACGATATCTTGTTGGTCTTTCGTGTGGAACGCATGTGGAACGTCTAGCTTCGGGTTTTTGGTGGCTTCGTGTAGCTACGACTCGTGCTGGGGCGGAAGATCTCCACCCAGTTTCGGATGCAATTGGAATGCTGTTCAGCGCCGGCTGCGCAGCGACTGCGTATTTTCATTGAGTAAAAAAACTGTTGGCGCAGCTGTGCAGGATGCACGCGACTGCCTCATTTACCGTTTTGTTGTTTTGTCTGCCAGCGTCGCTGCCGCTAAACTTGTCTAGGCAGCCGAACACTCGAACGCGAAGTCGAACTCTAAGTCGTCGTCGTCGTACTCGTGGTCGTCGTTGTCTCACAGCAGTTGCTCTATTCGTTTGTATGTGTGTGTGGATTTGTGGATCGCTCGATCTGTGGTGTGTGCTCTACATTAAGAAAGAAGTGTATTAGCTTCGATTTATTGCATCGTCTCTGGACTTCCTCAAAATGCTGAGCTCAACTCTGCTGAGCGACGCTGCGCTGCGCTCGGCTCTTCGGTTGCTCTGCCGTTAAGCTTAGCTCTGCTGCTTGTGGAACTCATCGTCTCTGCTGCTCGTCTCGCGACTCGCGGCTCGTTTCGTATTCATTCAGAGCACCCATACATAGACAGAAGACGTCGCTGCTGCCCGTATAACTATTTTGCGTTTATTATTAGGAAATCGAAATCGCTTTGCACTCTGACGACGCTTCGACTCCGACTTCGACTCTGCCTCTGCTTCTGCTTCTGCTTCTGCCAGTGACTCTGACTGTGAAGCTGCGCGCTAGCCGCCTATCATCAGTCCGTGAGACGGTCTCAAAGCTATTGGTCGTGTTGTCGCTTGTCGGTCGCAACACCAGCGCCACATAACTATTACAACAACAATAACAACAATAAAGCACACACAAGCAGCCCCACAGCAGACGATAACCCAGACGATCGACCAACTACGTAAGCCAACACTGAACGCAACGCAACGTAACGTAACGCGATGTGAGCGCGCGCGAGTAATACTTAAAAGATAACGGTACATATGACCAATATGGAAATGTAGCAGTGCAGTGTATTGCGAGGGCCGTGGCTCAAGGATTATTCTCAGCCAGTGTTTGAAAAAAAAGAATAAGAAATATTCAGCTTAAACATAAAATGAGTGCAAATGTAGTCGAATAATTTATCAACTAAAAGAGGAGCAAAACGTTTATTTTCGATCAATTTCTCATGCAAATAAATTTCAATATAAATTAATAAGATTAATATGAAACTTTCCAACACTTCAACATAACCTAAGCTATAAATCTGCAACTTTTACATTCCTAACTAGAGCAAAAACTAATGTATAAAATTAAACGTGTTGTATAAAAGTTTTCAATTCCTAACTATCCCATTAAGCTGGCACAATTTATGACACAAAATAGAAAAGAAAATATTGTTCTATATAAAAGATATCAAGTTTTGGACGCGCCCAGTAGCTGTATCACATACGAATGTGAACTAAATCTATACATATAAGTGAATATCGGTGCTAAATCAATGATAACTGCATACTTAAACGTAATTAATGCAAATTGTGACAGATGCAAATGCAAAGTGATCTAAGCTGCGGAAAAGCTACAATAACAACAACAACAACAAACCGAAGCACATGTGTACAGGCTGATGATGATTATGGGCAGGCATTAAAGAGAGACAATCCATAATGAAATTATAAAAGTAAAAAAAATAAATAAATAATGTCAAGAAATGAATGCGATATAAGTCAAACTGATTAAACGAAACTGGGAAGTGCTCGGTGCGGATTGGTGTCAACAAGAATAATATGACAATTACAGTTAATTAATATTGCAATATTAACTAACTAACTGAATCCATAAATCAGCCAACTAAAGAAAGCCACAACAACAAAATCAAGTCTTTAGTTTGTACAAAGTGTAAAAAGCAAAATCTTAAATAAAAAACTAATATAAATATAATTTCATAAATAAGGAAAATCAATTAAATATCTATAAATATAAATCATTTTTTATAACTGCCTATAGACATTTTATATAATTTTTAAGAATTACTTATAGAGCGAAAAATTCTTTATAATTCTATTCTATGTGTTTCTACTCTAAACCTAAGCTCAAGCAGCTGCTAACTATCACAAAACTATAAAAACATAAACTCTTTTCAATAAAAACATTAAAAAACAAACAAAAGTGGTATTAAATATTACAAAATACCGTTATAAAAAGGTGTTAAAAAGCGTTTTTCACACGCGCCGTCGGCTTTGCAGCTCGCTGATCTCCTTGTTGTTGCTGCTGCGTCTATGCAGAATGACAACAACAACAACAACAGCAACAAGATCAACTCTATATAGCTATAGCCAATGCCAATGCAGGTTATCAACATCCGTAAAGCGCTGGAATCGCCAACGGTGCTCAAATGTTGATTTCTTCCTGCCGGCCAACGGATATCCGTGCGGATTTTATAGCTGCAGCAGTAGCAGCAACAACAACTGCAGCAGCAGCAGCAGCAGCAACTAGACTACGTTGTACAATTAAACTCGAAGAGGCTAGCAAATTTATGCTGCAACAACTACTACAACCATATACAACTTCAAGCATGTAAGTAGCAAGCATTTGTATCTGACAGATACATTCGAGCACCCTGAAGTACAGCTCATATTTAATAAGCATAATCACAGGATCTACAATACAAGCTATAGATACAGTTGCAGCTCATGCGCCTATCCAATATTAGTCTCAATTATCTATCAGAGGATCTCAGTGCGGAAATGCAAATCTTTTCATTCACACACATTAAGCAAATGTATCTCAGAGATACATTTGTGCACCTTGAAGTACTATTCACTCATAATAATATAATAATAAGCAAAATTAGAGGATTTGCCATAAGTCTTAAACTTAATGTCAAGCACTAACAAATAAGCTATAAAACACACACACACACATACACACACAGATATAAATTCACATACATAGCTAATGCATCTCAAAGATACATTTAACTATCGTAAAGCTTAGCGCGCACTAAATCAACGCAATTACAGGATCTACGACAAATATTAAACTTAATGTCAAACACAAGCATTATACACACACACACACACACACACACACATTTACAGTTATGACTGTATCTATGTATCTGCAAGATTCAAGGCTTCAGCGTTCCGTTCGACTTTTGTGCATTGTAATTGATGAATGAATGAAATTGAAGTTCGGGCAATGACGCAGCCGTTTTCAACTTCAAAAAGCCAAAACAGCGCGAATAGAGTTGTCCAAACGGATGGCATGGGAGGGGGAGTATGAAGTATGGCAGAGCTGGCACGTTAGAGAGGCTGAATACAGACACAAACACCATATATACATTAACAGCAGACACAGCTACATTTGCGGCCACACAGATGGAGCTCAAGTTACTTTTTAATTTTTGCCAATCAAAAGAAATAATAAATTATATAATTTCGGGTTACGCCTAAATTCACGCACTTTTGCCAACGGCACGAGCAACAATTTTGAATTATTATTATTATATATTTAATATTTTTTATTTTTATGGATTTTGCTTCTCGCTTTTATTGTTATCTTTAGCATGTATGAGGGCAACAGGCTAATGGAAGTATTTGCTGAGCCGCATCAACTAAATGAGTTTTAGATTAAAATTTGCTAATGGCAACTGAAGCTACTATATGAGAGATGTGAGGCGAAAAAGTTTAAGATAGATTTGAATTGAATTATAATTATAATACAGACTGAGAAATTAATGCAGTTTTCAGAATATTTTCTGTACACTTTACACTTAGCAGTTTTTGGGATAAAAGTCAGAAACAAAAAATTATAAATATAAATAGTTCTTGTATATTAAAAATTATTATTATTATATACATTTTGCTTTAGATTTTGTTTAGATAAAAAATCTAGTAAACTTTAAATTTATTTTACATTCAAGTAAATTTCCGGCAGGAACTGAAATTTACACTTCACTTCACGCTTAATGCTGAGCTCTAAATGTGCAGTCAGCCTGTCAAACATGCAATCAATCAATCAATCAGGCAGAGATAATACATAAGCCGTGATCAACGAGTGCAGATAAGATTTATTAGCACATAATACCCTTGCAGCAGTTGACTACAAAAGCAGATAGTTTATATCATATTATAGGATTTTAACAGCAGAATACTGCTAAATATATTACAGAGTATTTGATTATATTACTTATGACTGAAGATATGCCTACTCGTCCATTTACATAACACTTAGCAAACAGTCTTTAGAAGCGGGTAACATTTTTGATTGCATGTCTCGTGTTATTGTTGCGCTCTATGATCTTTTATTTTCGAAAGTGATTAATAGCTTTGACATGTTACTTTTACGCTAATTGAGCGATCAAAATCAAATCGAATTTTGCCAAATTTGGCAGCCAGCTGGCCATCACAGCAGCCTTCGTGGTGAAGGGTGAAAGGGTCGGCATTCCACACTGAATCCAATATCAAAGCCGATAAAAGAAGAAAAAAACAAAACAGGCCTCAAAGAGCCGTGTCCAAACGGGTCATTTGTGCGTTAAATGCACGAAATGTTCGGTCAGGCCAGAGTTTAGATGTATCCAACAGATGCAGATACAGCCAACTGTGCGTGGATATAGTCGGCTATATAGGCAGGCATACGGGGCCGATTAGTAGCGCCTTTCGATTTTCATTTGCTTCGAGTGAATGTTTTTTTTTTTTTTTTATTTGGGCGCGTCTTAGCACTTGCTGGGGCCGGGGATGGGGCAAATGGATTGAAGCGACGGCTAGACTAGGGCTGGGGCTGTGGCTGGGGCTGGCAAATTAAGCAGGTTAATTTAATTTTAAATAGAAGTTGATGGTTGTCTTAAATTGTGTTGCTCTCCGAATTGGTCTGCGTCTCGGTCATGCAGTGGCAGTCGAACTCTCGATGTGGAAGTGGCAGATGGGCGTAGAAGAAGCGCTACAAAACAGATCATTAATTTTACGATCTTGGAGGTTAGTGAGTGAATGAAGTAGATGAGTTGAGTGAGCGGCTGGCCCGGACAGGTTAAGCCCAATGAATGGATGCTTGGACAGAGGCGCACGGTGGAAGCTGGAAGCTGGATGTGCACATCATTAAGAAGTTAATTAGTTTGAGATTGTTTAGAATGGCTGTTAAGAACA
The DNA here is from genome assembly GCA_030914345.1 of Drosophila koepferae. NCBI lineage: Eukaryota > Metazoa > Arthropoda > Insecta > Diptera > Drosophilidae > Drosophila > Drosophila koepferae. The sequence continues at coordinate 4,359,012 of JAUESR010000207.1, forward strand.
TAGGAATTAGTCGAATCTATGTACAAGTTATTAGCCGAACCACTCTTAACGAGATCAACTGATGCGAATTGAACGTATAAAAGCGAAACAGGTTTTCGGGCTGAATGTAAGTGGAGCAGAAAGTGCAGTGGGTCAAGGGCAAGCTATGGTATCCTTTCTAATGTGCGGGACATGATCTAATGTACAATTGAGAAACGGGAATTTAAAAGGGGGAAGATTGAATTTGAATATGTATATTGAGGTATATAGTAAGTATACAAAAGAGATTCAGGTCTCTTTTTATCTAATCTTTGGTATCTGGCATGTAAAGCGAGATATAGATGGGGAGGGAGACATTGAGAGTTATAGGGAATAAGAGCCAGATATACAGAGAAGTTGAGAGAGTAGACAAACAGAAAGGAAATGACAAAGGTTTTGAAAATATAATGTATCAAAGCTGCTCTCTAGAGAGCAATATATATATACATATATATGTATATTGAAAAGAATTGATCAGGAAAAAATATGCTGAAGAAGAAGTTTTTAGCTGACTTCCATATGCTCATACTTCAATCATTATTTAATTAGAAAAGTAGCAAGAAGGAGAACGAGATCAGATGGCAGAAGTATATATGATGTATATAGAAGAAGACACACACAGATAGATAAATTAGAATAAAAAGTCGGAAGATTTGAAAGCTACTGACATTTATCGTAGCAGAAAGTATTGAAAGTCTTGATGACAACCATTCATCAGGTATTACAATTTGATTTTATTATATTTAAGTTGAGCTATATACATATATGTGTAAGAGAAAGAGAATGACTAGCAGCCTTGTCCTCTACACTCCATATAAACAAGTATACATATAAGAATATAAATTTATATATTCATATATTCATATATATAATATATATAATATATACATGTCAGCATATTTACACGCATCTCTCATTTTTATCTCTTTTCCAGACTCCCTTTTAATAATATTCTGAATTAAACTTTTTTTTTCTCAAATTGAAGACTTTGAAAGTATTCGAATGGCATTTTTCTCCCATCAAATTTCATGGCCAATTGTTAAGACTATGAAAATCGAGTAACTTTCTAAGCGATTGGCCACTGGAAAAGTAAGAAATGAGAAAGAAGAAAAAAAAAAAACTCACACGCACCAAAAATTATGACATTTCATCAATTTAACTATCGAACAAAATTTGTGCGTCTGCAACGTTCAAAATGCCAATTACCAGAGTCGAGAAAGACAGAGGGAGAGGGAGTGGTAGAGGGAGAAATACAACTGAAATTACAGACAGAAATAAGTGAAATGTTGTGAATAAACTGCAAAACGGCTGACCATGACGTTCATAGAGAGAGACATATATATGTATATATAAAGACTAGACGTAGCCAGATCTTGGGATGAGTTGAGATGAGTTTTCTGGTAAGGTGAATGTCTGTGTCTGAGCATCTACACGTAATCCCCAGTCGGTTAATTGCGTCTTAAACCGGAAACGATGGATTTGATTGCGTTACACATTTTGTGTGTACTTGGAATGTGCGCTGATTTTTTATTTTTATTTTATTTTTTTTTTTTACTTTGTCTGCCTTCAATCTGCTACTGCTTCGTCAACTTCTTCTTCTTCTACAACATTTCGTTTTCAATTTCAATTTACAGCTGTTGTTGTTGTCTTGCGAGTTGGCGCAATGACGATGACTGCGTTTCCGACTGGGATAACCGCAATCACTTTGAAAATCTAAAAAACAAATCACTCGAGGCTGCGACGCATTCAGATCTAAAAGTTTCCGAATCGAGCAGCGCAGCGCGCTGCCTTAATGCCTTGGCATACACTTAATCCACATTCAGCAAGCCCAACCAGGCCTGCTCGAGCCATTCGAGGTGCATTAGACGACCTCGCAATGAAAGTTGCCCGAGTTTGGAGGAGGGGTAGCCTCTCCCCTCTCCCCGCGCCCCACCCCCTCCTCACTCTTCTTCGACTGCTGCAATTATTGCTGCGCGCGATACGCAAATAGATTAAATGAAAAGCATTTGCCGGCAGGCAAAGCTGCAATCCACTGTGCCCCACTGTCATACGGAGCCAATAGATCGTCAATTTATATATATAGAATATATATAGAATGATCCATATATATATATACATTTATTGCTGTATATACATGAAGGTGCCCCCGCTGTGGCCTTATGTAAGATAATTTGCAATGCAGCACAGGAGATGAGTTTTATTCTAATTGGAACGACACACACACACACATACACACACTCAGGTACAGTGGAATACTACGTAAATGCTATTGTGTTCTATTTAAATAAATAGCGAGTCGAGTCGTAAACTGAACTGCAACTGGTTTATCTATAGAGAGTTAGATAATGATGAGCATCCTCTATTAAAGTGAATGTGGAACTTCCTTGGCTAGAAACTGGGTATGGAAAATTTCTTTATAGGCACTGTGTAGTTTATGCCATTATATTTAAAGAGAGCAGAGCGAAAACTCATATAGAGAAAGGTGCAAATATTAAGCATGCTCTTTACTCTTTCTTTTGATGAGCTTAGAAAAGCTTAAATTGGATTGTAAAGGTAATATATATGTAATATTGCGATAGATATGTGATATTAGCGAGAGAGTGAGAGAGAGATAGAAGGAAAGAGCGAGTAAGAGAGACACAGAATTGAGTATATGTATTTAAGGTGCTTCTCAATTAAAGTTAAAACAGAAATAATTACGGAATTACGTAGAGTAATACTAGGCGAGATTGTAGTCGAGTTTTGAAATTTCATTTTCACTGATTTGCAGCTGGCTTATATCTGATTTATATATATGGCTATATCTGAACATACAAGTGTATCATGGAACGTTATTGATACATGAAAGAATTCATTTTTTATGCAATTTTTCTTTTGTTAAATTTCTTTTCTTCATTGCTTCTGCTGCTTTATAGTTTTAGTCTCTCTCTCTCTCTCTCTCTCTCTCTAACTCCCTCTATCTGCCTTAATTTCTTAATTTTCTAGATTTTTCTTATTATTGTTACATCCAATTGATTTAGCTATTTGACAGCTGCAAATCTTCCGCATAACTTTGCACTATGCCAACTCAATTTATTCAGCTCTTCCCACTCACATATTTGCAATGCAGCTGCTGTCTGTATACACTTTGCCAAAAAAAAAAATAAATGATTCTCAATCGTGTTATGCGCACACGCAAGAGACGTCAATAATTATAATTTGCATACTCATCCGTGCTCAATGCAAGACGCTCTGCTGCCACACCCGAATTTGTAGCTCACTTTATGCTTCACTTTGCCTCAGATCTTGGCGGAGCGACAGTCATTAGCAGATTGTAAAAGTTCTGCAGTTGGCTGTCTACCTGGGTCGCACATAAATTTCAAAGGCCCTGCGCACATTGGCTGTGCCGAGGCGAGTCGGAGCTAATCTACTTAGGAAACCTGGCTTTATGATTACCCCACCCATTTATAAGCCAAGAAAAAAAAAACAATAACAATAACAAAAACAAAACAGCTACAACAACAATGCGTGTATTTTGAAAGCAAAAGTAAAGTGTTTTGAAAGTAAACTACACTAATTTAAAGCTGTAAATTAACCAACTAAACAACAGCAAACAACAACAACAACAACAACGGCAATATCAAATTGAATCCAAGAGCGCTTCAGGCCCGCTTTGACCTTGAATGCAATGAGAGAGCTTTAATTAATTGTGCTGTGTGTGTGTGTGTGTGCGTGTGTATATGTCCACAATTAAAAAGGCGTAAAAATATACAGCATCCAAAGCAAAACACAAAAAAATAAAATGATATTCTATGTCGCACAGATTGAATCATAAATGCGCCTCATCATTGATCAAGTTTGCAATCTGTGCACATCATGATCTCGCATGCGATATAAATTTGAAGAAAAAACTAAAGTTTCGATTGCAATGAAGTGTAAATACACTAACCTATTTTAAAATAAACTGAATAATTTGATGGTAATTTCTATAGTTAATTGATACAAATTGAAATGGAAAATATTTTGTAAGAAAGTATATTTAAAATACAAATATATTATTAATATTCGCAATTTATCTATCTTGCCAAACATAGATCATGTTAAAAATATTACTTTACAGATATTTGGGATCTCTAGCATCTGGAATGGGCATAGTATATTTAAAATCTAATAAAATATACTATAATATTAAAATATTTAGAAAATTATATTTTTATTTAAATAAATTAATACAATTTATATATTGTAGCAATCGTAGTAAATTTATAATATAAATCCGAAAAGATATTCACTAAAGATTCAACCAACCCAAAGTATATATAAGCTACAAGTTCCACAATATAATTAATATACTCCACACATTAGAGTATATGAATTCAACTTGAGCTCAAAACTGGAGCAATTTTCACGCTAACTAGATAAAACATACACAAAGCTAAATAAACGTCATTTTGGCCGCAGGCAGGCGACACAGCAACAGATGACAACAAAAACTTCCCATATAATAAGAGATCCATAAGACCCGTAAACCCCATGAAAAACAAGACGGCATGCAGTACGGCGTCATCAACAAAGTTGTCGCTGCTGCTGCCGTTGCTGTTGTTGTTTGTACTTGAAAATGAGTTGGCCCAAAAGAGCAGACACAAGACACAAGTCAGACTTTTGTCTGAATCGTCTACACTGATGAGTAAACATATACATATATGTTATACATATACATATTTGTATATAGGTATATTTGTATAACCGTTGATTACAATAGGAAATAATCCCACAAATTGCTTTAATATTCACTGCAAATCAAATGAAGTTGTGCCGCAAGCAACACAATGAATGCCTCAACTAAAGCGACACAAAGTCGCAAAGTTTCTCATTTTGTCTCTCTTTTTGGAGCCGCCCCTGCCCGCCCGCACTCCAACAAGAGTTCCCTGATGCCCCAGTCAAAGCATTTAACCTTGGACCATAAAACTCTGCAGGCAACAACAACAACAACAACAACAAACAGTAGCAATCGAGTAATATGTAATCATCGCATTGAATCTTAACTTCGTACACCGCGCATGTGTGTGAAATTTCTGATTTTAAATGAGTGTGTGTGTGTGTACCAGAGTGTGTGTGTGTGTGTGTGCGTCTCGTTTTTTCGCATTTTTGGTACGAATTGTTGTGGGTCTCTCCTCTAATTGTAGCGCATTTAGCATGGCATATTGTCTGCTACCCATGCTTGTCCCATGATATATGGGCTCACACACACACACACACGCAGATATATGAGAGTCAGGTGTACTTGGCTTTACAATTGATGTGCCCCGAAATTTGCTTTGTGTTGTTGTCTTTTTTATTTTTTTTCTTTTTTCATTTTTCATTTATCTTTTGGCTCCATTGTTGGATGGCCACTTGCAAAGTGGGCTAGTTTGTGGGCAATTTTCAAGAATTTGCCCACATTATGTGCAGTATGTGGGTTGTGCGGTGGCCAAAATGGCTGCTAGACATGACAGTGGCTCATTTGAGTCGACTTTATGTAAGTGGGTGCAGAGCAACAACAACAGCAACAACAACAACAAACTGAAATTGGGATACGATGCGGTTCGTAACGAGCCAAAAATTGAATACCTTTATCTACTTATGGAACGGCGCATTTCAGAGATTGCCTCGAAGATATTTTAGCTATGCGGAATGGCAATCGCGTCTTGTAATCAGCAAATTTGGCTTTGATATAAATCTTTAGATTTAGAGAAGTGAGCTATTAGCCATATAGCAGATGAGTATTAAAGTCAAGCTAATGTTGTCGAGCTGATTGACTTGATTTCTAAACGAACCAATCATAGGCTTGACCTACACTGAATCTAAGGTAGACAAATGGTGCTTGATACTTTGAATAATATACGTAGATTATCTATTTGCATTCAATAGCATCCATACCAAAATTAAGTCATATTTAACAAAACTTACGAAAGATTTTTGCAAAATCTAAAAAAATGGCACCAAAGCAAGCAGCTCACTTTATTCTACAGTTGAAATCAGCTAAGACAACTATTTATAAGCTAATAGCAACTACGTGAAATACTACTATTTTACTATAGCATTTACATTTCTGAGACTCTCTAATGTCAATCCATAAATTATGCGAAGAGCTGGCAAATCAAAATTCAAGGCGATCAATTGAGATGAGCTGAGAAAGATGGGTCAATTACCTTACCCAGATCATGGGATTTATAATATTATCAGCTGCAACTAAAAAATAAATAAATAAAAAATAAAGAAAAGAAAACCTGACATTAATATTCTAAAGTTCAGCATTGCAATCAAATGGCAGACATAAAATCTTTGAAGACTAATTACAAATATTTATAGATTTCCACTTGATTGGAGACTTTAGATAGCGAATAATAATGCCATAACAATTAGACAAAAAATGATTAGCTTAATCGATTTGAAAAACGGTTATTCGGCCGATTTTAACGCCTGAACGTATGCAATTATAAGCCATAAGCGCTGTGGGGCCTCAGAATTGAGCTGAGATTGACAAGATCAAGTTTTGCTTTGGGTGACCGGAAGGAAAAGCCATTTAAGCCATGCGCGACGAATGCCGCTAATGCATTTAGGCAATTTACCAACACTGGAAAAATAACTGCAAACTGAGTGAAATAAGCGAAAAACAAAAGCAAAAACAACAAAATAAAAGCCAAGCGAATGCTGCACACGGCAAGCATGTGTGCAAAGCCGTCAAATGTAATTGCCCGGCCAGCGCTAATTGAGCTCCCAGTCGGGGCCAATTATTCTGCAATGTGCACACAGTCGCGGCTCAATGTGAGAAAGGCGGGCGGGGCGTGGCATCGTATGGCATTCGCGACAAGAGGGTGCGACACAAAACAGCTTGTCAGCAAGTGCGACGCAGCAGCTGCTGCCCAGAGATCGGCTCGCATCGTCTTGAATCGGATCGAAGTCGGCTGTGGGGCTCAGGCTCAGGCTGGGTGTTGGGATGGGCTGAGTGTGTGTGAGTGTGTGTGTGTGTGTGTGTGTGAGGAGGAGTCAAAGCACTTGGCGCTCGCTGGCGACATACGCGGACGCAGCGGCAACTAGAGCACTTTCACTTTAGGCCAAGTGGCAGTGGCAGCTGCGATTGATTGGCGTATTTACAATACCCTGTAATCTAGAGCAGCAGGAGAAGCCTCGAAAAAGTTGTAGAGATAAGTGAGAGTGGAAGAAATGGGAAGAAAATCGTTGATAAAGAGTAATTGAAAATGTATATATAATAATGTAAATGCATATATAATAATATATAACAAAGAATATACAAACAACAATTGGGTAGGCAATAGAAATAGAATCAAATTAACTGCGAATATAATAACTTTGTCATTTGTCCCGTTTGAATATTTAAGATCTTAGGGTGGACAGCTAAAGTTTATATCACATTATAAATTATAGCTGAACTCTTCAGCTTATTCAAAATACGATAAAATTACTTAAATTGCTGTAAAAAGTTTCGACATATACAAAATCTTGTATTCAAATAAATTTGTTTGCATATTCGTAAGTTAGTAAACATAAAAACAAATATAAATATATATATTTTTTATATTTTAAAATATATATTATATTTATATTTATTATTTTATAATATAAATATAATATATTATTTTTTTATTAATAATTTATGAGTATACAAATGAAAAAGTAATTTTTATCAATCATCAAGAAGAAAATAAGTAAAATGTCAAAAGCATTTCAAAATTGATAAAAATGCATATTACAGGATATCGCTAGGTCGCTTCCAATTTGATTTATGGCTAATCTGATGTTGGCAGCGCACGTGGCCCAAACAGTAGCCGCATGTTTGCTGCAGTTGCTGCTGCTGCTGCTGCTGCCGTTGCTGTTGCCTCCTCATGTGCAGCAGGTTGGCGGGGGCGAAAGGCAGCAGAGCAGAGGAAAAGTGAGCAGGGAGGGGATTACAATTGGCTCGGCCTGCAATATAATTAGGCCTGCAGCGAGAGGCATTCGGACATGCGACGTTTGTTGAATGTGTTTTCAGTTTTTTTCTGCTGTTGTTGTTGTTGTCTTCTGTTTGCTGCTTTCGGGATGTGCGCAATATTTTATGCTTATGGATGAGGAGGAAAAAATGTTAGCCATGTTACAGTTAGGTTTTTGGCCATTGTTCGACGCCCGCAGCAGAGCTAACTAGGCGCAGGCGCAGGCGCAGGCACAGGCGCAGGCACAGGTTGGGGCTCCTTGGGATTCATAGATGTGTACATGTGAGGCATGCACTGGATGCAGTTATTGTGAGCCACCAAAATGGCCAAGACAACTTTCTTCTTCCTCTCTCAGGTGCAAACTGGTTTACTTATGATGTGAATGTTGATACGGTTTCTTTTCAATTTTGTATTTCTTTTTGCTGCTTCTATTTCGTTATTTCTTTTTTCTTATATTTAATAGACTATGTAAGTGTGTGTTTGTGTTGACTGTTTTTTTTTTTTTTTTTTTTGCCGCCTTAACTGGCGACAAAACTGGCCGGGTAGCTCGGGCTATCGCTTTCAACTAGAACAAGCTTAACTGGCTGCCCGGCTGACTGGCTGGCTATTGGAATAATTGTATCACCTGGCTGAGTCGAACTAAGTCGAGCTGAAACTGAACTCAATCTGAATTATGTGGTAATAAATTTATATCAAATGAGTTGCTTCCACACACACAGCTAGAGACGATCAGGCAGACAGAAGTGCGAGGCTCAATGAAGAAATAAAATGTTAATTAATTGCATCAGCGTTTAGGCAATCAAATGGAGCAGCTTTTTTTGGCTCTTTGAGTTGTTTGTGTCTGATGAAGTCGTGAAATGCACAATTATTTGTATTTATTTCTTTTTGTTAACTTTAAAAGTGTTTTTGCTCAATTAAAAATTTGAATATCCAATTCGCTTCTGCTGCTGCTATTGCTGGACTTGACTCTCTGTGCTCTGTGCTCATGGCTCTCGGCTCGTTTCGTACTCGTAAACACTTTCAAAATTTCGCTGGGCAACATTCACTCGAGCGAGTGGGTGCCACACGGATATTCGGATATATGCATGCCAAGCATTTTGTGGCTCTGTATGTCCAGAGCGTCTATTATCTATCCACGTCAAGCAAATGAGAGCCACAGCTAAATGAATTCAAGTCTGTTATAGCTATAATAATTTATTAAAAAATTATATTTCTTGGGTGTAAGAAAAATGAAAGAAAAGACTCCATGGAATATGTGTATAAGGAATTTTCTATACACAGATATTATTATAATTATTAATATAATATAATTAATGAATTATAATAATTAAATTTATAATATAATATGCTATATAATTATTAATATAATTTATAGCAATAATTTAATTATACTCGTTAAAAAAAACATAATTTAAAAATGAATAATAATTTAAATCATTTTATTTGATAAATATTTCTTGCATAAAATACCCATCTTATCTCCAGAAATTACAAAAAATATATATACATTATTATTAGACTTAAAAAATATATAAATATTTAAAATTTAATTTAAATTATTTACGTATACAAAAAGTCAATCAATAGTAATTTTAATAGATGAACACTTTCAAATAATCTTATTAATATTGTTTATAAAATTTCAAAATAATAGGGATAAATTATTAAATAAGAATTTAATGATAATATTTTATTTATTTTAATATTAATTATTTAAAATATTTAAAAAATATGATAATTAATCCTTTTTTTGATTACATCTAAACAAACAATCGAAAAACAAAAAGAAAAGAGTTCCCTATCAATTATACAAAAGTGATTCAGAGTAACTTTTAGTCTGTCAGTTTCTGTATTAAAACAGTCTAACTTATTTACATTTAAGTAAAACTGCGAGACTTGAAATGAAATTCCTCAGCTTTAAAGTCGCCCATAATAGAGACTTCAGTCAGTAACTCATGTCGCACATAAAGCAAACTTTAAATATAGAATAAATGTCAGATATTCGCAGTCGTATATTAATAAGCGCCTGCAAGAGGCTGGCCGCCCACAGGGCCTGTGCGCGGGCTCGTATATCAAGCCAACTGTGGCAGCAGCAGCAGCTCAATAAAATCCAAGTCTGGCCAGCAGACTTACTTGGCCTGATTGTCATTTACAAATGAGCGCTCTAAACAGAGGAGCATTAAAGTGTCCCACAGCAACTGCAAGAAGAAGAAGAAGAAGACAACGAAAAATTGCTCAACCATTGGTCGAGCGGCGAGTAAACCAATTTTGCACCTACGAAATGCGCTGAAAAATTTCAATTATTTAAGCGCTGCCACATGCAACATGCAACAGACATTTGTTTGGCCGAAAGCTGAGCCTGACCGACGTTTAGTTATATAAAATACAAAAGCCACACGAAAAAAAAAGCCTTTAAGTAAGAAATAAAACGTCGAAAACTATAACAAACAACAGGATGCAGCAGTTGCAGCAGTTGCGGCACTTGCAGCAGCCTGGCGGCCGTTGGGAAAGCACTTGCCACAGTCGAGGAGCTAAGCCACTGAAGCTGACGGCGAGTAGCTAGCTCTGTGCGAACAGTTTGTGGTCGATACAGTTTTCGACATTCATTCATTTGGCGACCAACGACCGAGCTTAGATCGAAGAGCGACTGGAGAAGTGCAGGGGTTAGAGAGAGGAGGGTACAAGCAGCCTCTGTGTGTATATGTATTTGTTTTGTTGTTAATTTCGTTTCTGTTAAAAATTGAAACAATTTCCGATGTCACTCTCACTTTTTATGCCACTGACGACCGTCCAGGCCATAGACATAGCCAACTATAGGCAGCAGCAGTAACAGCAACAGCAACAGATACAGATACATTCGCAGATACAGATACATTTACACAGCGCTACGGCTGGCAGTCGGGCAGCCAATCTAGACAACGAGATATGTAATGCAGACGACAAACGCGGCAAGACGTGATTTGGAGATGTGTTTGCGACTGTTGCAGCAGCAGCAGCAGCAACTGTTGCTGCCGCTACACTTGTTGTGTCCAGCGCTAGGAAAAGTGGTACAGATTGCTCCAATGCAGTCGCATCATCAACATCATCAGCCATTCAGCTGCAAAACGCATCCAACTTTGTTGCAACTTGTTATTGTTGTTGCTGCTGCTGCAGTTGCTCTTGTTGATGTGTGGCATTTGCTGCTGCATTTCTTTTCAACAACTTTTAATCTGCAACAATTTCTGCAATCATTCACAGTTGAACGACGGCGTTGAAAGCTTATATATTTATTTTGAATAATTTATGAAAGATTCGCAAGAGTTTTGCTGGCTTTGATGTCATTTGAGCTAATCATTGAAGACTTAAGCTTGTTAATCCATTTATTTTTATTTTTATAAAAAATGCTTTTATGCTTCTTGTTTGTTATTTTGATATTTAACTTGATATATTTGCTAAAAATTCAAATAGTACAGAGATGGATCATTATAGATCATCATGCTCGCAGACTATATCTTAGAATTTCTTTTCAGTTTTAATTTAATATTTCATTTCATTTATATATTTGAAAAGCAGAAAATTTGTTTTATTAAAGTATGTTCAGCTTGCTTTACAGCCTAATAGACAACCTAATTTATTTTATTATTTTATGAAATTTAAAGAATATTTTTATTTTATTTTTTAATTTCTCATCAAAAAATATCTAATTAAATATTTAATTTTTTATTTTACTTCAAATATATTTCCTTTTTGCATGCGCATGCGTGAATGATATCCAATTGGGACTCCAAAATAAATGCCGCGTATTATTTTCATTACCTGCCTCAACTTGCGCTTGACTTCATATATGAGTGTGCGATGTGTGTGTATGTGTGTACGTGTGTGTGTGTGTATGTGTTGCTTTGCGTGTCTGTTTGTTGTTGTTTTTGGTCATTTGTTGTGACGATTTTGGTATCAGGTTGCCTCGTTAGAGTCCGAGATAGATGCGAGTCGAGAGAGTGAATGAGCTGAGTGTGCGTGTATAGAGAGTGAGTGTGTGAGTGAGTGAGTGTGTATGAAGTGAGTGTGTTTGTTGATCCTGCCAACAAACGTTTGTCGCCGCATTGCTTGTCAGTCGTCGCTGTTGATGTTGTTGTTGTTGTTGTTGTTGTTGCATCTTGCTTTTTGCACTGATGTAACAAGGTTTAATTTTCCATTTCAATGCGCGGCGGCTGCGCTTTGGATTTTTACTCTCGTTTTTCAAAGCGCGTCGCGCAGCGTCGCGTTGCTTCAGCTACAGCTTGACTTTTCGCTATAGTTTTTTTTTTTTTTTTTTTTTTTTTTATTTAGCTATAGTTTTAGCTATAGTTTTTAGCTTGGGTTAACTGTTAGCTCGTTGCGGTTGATTATGCTTTGCTCCTAGCGCGGACCACAAGCGTAACCGAAGCCACTCGCTGATTATGTGGATGACAAAGATGATGACAATTATGATGATGATAATGATGATGATGATAATGATGTTGCTGATGATGATGATTAAGTTGCTAATACTGGCGTTATAATTATGCAGCTGCAGGCTAATGACCAAGTCGCTCTGTGCATTCAAAACAAGTTGATTAACTGTTAGATACCCTGTAAGCAGTAGAGAATAAGAAGATGATAACATTATATGTGAGACTAATGATTAACTAGTTGATGAATATTTAGAACTAGATAATCTGTAAGCAGATTGACCGCCAAATATTCTGTTTGTAGCAGAAGTCATATATAAATTTGATGAGAGTTCAAAACTTGTTTGGTAGAGATTGCTTAGGCGAACATATTGAATGACTGCTAGATACACTATAAGTAAAAGAAGTTAAAAGAGGATCAATTTATATGGACTGACTGTTATGTACCTTATATATACTGAAGTAATTATAAAAGCAGCAAATAATATAGGAAAGTTATTTGATATTAAGTAAAGTAGACTAAAGACGAATACATTTTAGTCAGCTTGATTGACATTGATACTCTGTCAGTCTATGCTATGCAAAAGCTTTAAAGTTTATAACTTCTAACTTCTTTCTATATATGCTTCCAAAGAAATTGCAAATGTTTTGCATGGCATATGAATGAATTAAATTCGAATATATCTAACATAAACTTTAAGAGCTTGAAGCTGGAAATCGATATAAGCATCAGTAAAAGACGTTTATTTATTATTATTTAAGATGAAACTAGAAATGTGACCAAAAATATGTATACAAAGAAATTTATTAATAAACGAAAATCAATTTCGAGTTGAAATCTTTACACATTAAGGAACTTAAATTTATACTGACTTCATCCTCAGACTCTAAGCGAATGAAAAGAAATATATTAAAAATCATTAATAAATTATAAATATATATATGTCAGATACACACAGCAAACAGTCGAACGCATTCAATCATTGCCAATCTGTCACTTTCTCAGCTGCAGCAGCTATGTCGGTATAATATGATACTCCTCTCCAACTACCTGTTTGAGGGTATATACATAATCATAAGGCTGCTGCCGCTCTTGGTGCCTGGGTGGTGGTGGTGGTGGTGGCGGTGGGGCGAGAGCTGGTGCGGCTGCTGTAAGCTGGCTTTGATGATGGGTACGGTGTGATCCATTTTGAGCATGACCAAGCTAATCTCTTCGGCCAACGTATTGTCAACGGCTTTGTGGGGGCTGATTATGTTGGCTTGGCTTCAACTTGAGCTATGCGGCTACCAAGATAGGCAACAGTGCTGTTGCTGTTGTTGTTGCCTGTCGACATCTTCCACTGGACATTTTCCAATCTGGAGCGTTTGCCAGTTTGTTGCTGTTGCTGTTGCTGTTATGTGTCGCTGTCTGTTTGTCTGCCTGACTGCGTTTTTCGCGGTTTTACAACTTTGATTTCACTTTTCTTTGCAACATGCGACTTTGTTGGTTGTTGTTGTTGTTGTTGCTGTTGTTGTACCTTCACTGGCCGTTTTTTGAACTGTTTGCTTCATTGCTCTCGTTGTCGTCGTCGTCGTCGTCGTCGTTGACTCTGCTGTCGGTCCGCTTAAACTTTGTTACTCTTTAATTGGTTTTTTTTTTTTTTCATTCGCTCCCCATCATCATCTGCTTTGGGCATCCGTTTTTTTTTTTTTTTTCTTTTAATGATGATGCAGTCTGCTGGCCGGAGCGTTGGCCATAATTGTCAACCACTTTTGCACGTTAGCCACAAATTATAAACACATCGATATGCAATTCCATTTGAAGAGGTTTCCATGCCGCGTCTTTTGGCAAATTGAAAATTGTCGGGAAAACGCGCTCAAATATTTGCTGTGTTCATTAAAGGGTGCTCAAAGCTGACGTATTTTTCCTGTTATTTACTCTTTACTAACAAATGTCATTTTAAAGTCTTTACTCCATCCAAAAACAGATTTCATATTTATTAGCAGACTTCTTTATCTGTGGATTTCTATGGATTTTTTTTTCAATTTTTTCTACTGATATATATGAAAGCTCTCAGTCTTAGAACCACTATGTAGTAGCTAGATATTTGAAAATGGGTGCTAAAAAAATTACTTACTTATTCATTTTTTATTTTATTTTTTATCAGTTCAAATAAATAAATGTCTATCAAAATTCTTTTTCAATTAATGTAAACGCAAAAAAATATTTTTTAATGTAAATGAATTGGACGAATTTTTTTAAAATAATTATTTAGTAGTAATAAAATAGTTTATTAATATTACTCAGAAATTATGTAAGCCTCAATTCCACATTTTCTTTGTCATTCACAGTTTTAATATTAGACCTTAGCTTACTTATATTATTAAGCAAAAAACCTTTGTTTAATTGGCAAAAAATATGATCCCAACTGAAGTTCACCTTATAATCGCGCTTATAATGACTTAATTATAAATGATCAGATCCGATCAGCTCAGATCATCGCAGCTGACCAATCAAATTGATTAGCAGCTCGCTCACTTCATCCCTCACACACACACACACACACACACTCCCTCTCTCTCACTCTCTCTCTCAGTTTCTAGACCCCCACTATGCACTCAAGATCATCCAGTTAAATTGTTTTGACTTAGTCATAAATCGATACGATCGAATGTTATTTAGCATCTAAATCTCATCTCAAAATATGATTCAAGTTCGTACTGGACTAAACTGTCTCTAGTCTAACAGCTGCGACTGTTAAATATCTGTTTTAAGATCGCAGATCAGCTATCTTATGTCATCAGCGCGACGGCCAACGCAAAAGTTCTCAAGCTCCAAATACTTTTTGTTTTGTTTTGTTTTTTGGGTAGAAATATTTCAAGTCTTAAAAATGGCTGAAAGCAGTAAATCAAAGCAGCAAATGCGGCTAATTAAGTTTTAGGCCAACAGCAACAAAAGGCAATTTGTTGTGCGATTGTATGTACACATGTGTGTGTGTGTGTGTTGAAGTCGCTAAATGCTGCACCAGCCCACGGAAAATGTCTCGTGAAATATTCTGTTCTAGATTGTAAGAGCAGCAGCAACAGCAACAGTTGCAGCTTCATTGAACGCCTACAGCTGCAGTATGTGGCAGTTGCAGTTCATGTGGTGAATACCCTGTAATTAGGTGTAATTGAGATATGTGCATGAATTACAATAGCTGCGCTAAATGAAAATCGATAGCATTTGCATTTTAGTCCAATTCAACAATATTCAAACCTCAGAAATAATGTCAAAATAACTTTGAGCAGCAATCAAATAAATTATTTAATTTAACTTTATCAAAATTGCATTTATTTTTATTTAAATATTTTTCGTATATTTTACAAACATTTATATTACCAATGCTCTAAAAACATTCATCAATTAATTCAATATTGATCTTTATATATAATAAAATATTTAAGAAGAATGACGGAAAACTATTTAGCTAATATTTATAATAGAAACTCTCTTCTGTGTGGCAATCGCTTACACAGCAGCTTCAAGTCCATCAGTCCGCAGCACGAGCACATTGACTGCTTGCAGTTGCAGTTGCAGTTGACTTTGTTGACTGTCAGTGGCTTTGTTTTGGCTGCTGCTGCTGCCTGGTTCACATGACTTGCGTGCCATCTGCCTAGAGGCCAAGTGGCAAAGAGGCAAACTTTCAGCTGGCAACTGCTGCTTCAGACTGTTTGGCTAAACTGCAGCCTACGCAGCACGCACCTCAGACTGACGACCTCCATGGGGGCAAGTAGTATGCCTACCCAACCCTCCCCGCCTCCTCTACTGCCCCTCTGCTCCAACGTCTACTAATGTGTACTTAGATGTTTGTCAGTATTTTTTCCGTCTGTTTTGTCTTACATAATCGTCACTCTAGATACCGTTAGCACTCGTTTTTTTTTTTGGTTTCTTCTATTATTATTACTATATATTTTTTTTTCTTATTTCTTTCCGTTCCAAAACAACAGACAATAGAACAATTGTTTAAACTAGGGGCTTTTGGCATTGCGCCAATAACAAAAACAAAAATTGTTGGTCGAAAAATAAAAATTAAAAAAAAAAAAAAATAAGAAAAAACAGCAACTGAGTTGTCACATGAAAATATAGTTCTCTTTAAGACAATTATGTTTCTTTTTTTTTCTTACTTTTTTTTGCATTTCAAGCCAAGCCATGACGAAGATGGGAATTACCCCGAGCTATTAGAACCTGAACAGCTGTTTGAATTATAATGGCATAAATAATTGGGAGAATCTTAAATTTCATTTAATTTAATTTAAATTGAGAGAGTGAGAGGGTGATATATACATATACATACATATATATAGAGTATATACATATATATAAGTTGTGATATATATGGGTGTATCTTAGCGCTTCTAAAGGCTATAAGAAATATGTGCTCAACATATAAGATAATATAGTTAAATATATAAAAACATAATTTAATAATTCAATATTATTTGTAATAAATGAATGTTTACAAATAATCAATTTTTAGTTGCATTTTCTAATATATTATCAACTCCATCAACAGTTCTCTTTCAGTGGCCTAGTTATTTAGACAACTGATAGATAATTATTCGGATTTATGTATTCGGCATACGATTGTGTATTTGGATGGATTGTTCTCTTAGCGGAAGGTCTCGGCTTGTTTGCTGATCAAATGCTGTGACAATGAGGCTAATTAATATTAGTTGCTCAGATATTCAGACAAATAAAGTATACGCACCGCAGCGCAACTGAAATGAAATGTCGAATCTCTAACTGCGCTCATACTTAGCTCGCTATTTACCCTCTGTCCCCCTCTTCCATTGCCTGCGCGACTTTCTTCACCCAATAAATATATCTTGCTGTCTCACTCTCTTTTTCTGTTAATATATATAATATAATATAATAATAATAATATATTAAATATATATATTAAATATAAATATATAAATGATTTAAATAAAATTTATTTGATTTATTTTATTTATATAATATAACTCTATTAAAAATACTGAAAAATAAAACCTCTATCTCTCTCTCCCTCTTCCTCTCTCCGAACAGGTTAATAAATTCTGCCTTTGAACATATCTTAACTCGAAGACAACAAAAATAAGAAGAAGAAGAAGAAGACGAAGACGAAGAAGAAGAAGCTGACGAAGATTTATTGTAAAGAACCACCAAAACTGAGCAAGCTGAGCAAGACAAGAGCAAGAGCAACAACAATAGCAACAATTGAATCAGTTAACAGTTATGAGAGAGAAAGACCACTCACCAAGAAAGATGCTTCCTAGCCCAAAACAGGGCTGTGTTTACCCTGCCTTAGGATTAATACCCACATCGTATATATCACATGTACCTTATGATCTGTCCGCCTCGACGACGGCGGCCACAGCCACTAGCAGCATGACGACAACAGCAGCAGCACGACACCAGCAACATCAGCAACAACACCAACAACAACAACATCAGCAGCAACAACAACAACAATCACATCATGGCAACAAGGCGAAGCGACGTAGTAGCTACGATCAACCGTTGGATCTGCGGCTGGCGCACAAGCGAAGGCAGCCCATCAAGCTGGAGGAGGAGGAGACGCTGGAGCCGCAGCCACTGGAGGACGAGAACAGCAATCTGATTCTGTTCGCCAACGAGCTGGCCGCCCAGCGCAAGGAGAAGGAGCTGAACAATAATCACATAGCCGCCTCGCTGGCCGATCTGGGCTTCGATATGAGCCGCAAGATGCTGCGCGCTCTGCGCGAGGGCGTCACCACGTCGCCGCCAGCGCCAGCGCCCAATGCGATTGTTGCTGCGGGCGTGCACTCGACGCTGCTGGAGGCGATGACCAAGACGCTGCCGCTACAGTATCGCAATGTGTTCGCGCCACCGGGAGCGACGGGCA
The DNA here is from genome assembly GCA_030914345.1 of Drosophila koepferae. Classification (NCBI taxonomy): domain Eukaryota; kingdom Metazoa; phylum Arthropoda; class Insecta; order Diptera; family Drosophilidae; genus Drosophila; species Drosophila koepferae. The sequence continues at coordinate 4,377,273 of JAUESR010000207.1, forward strand.
CGACGTGTGCCACAGCGCCAGAATTTGCGTTTCGCCATCCGCTCAAGAAGAGCGACCTGAGTTGGGCGCCGAACGAGCAGCAGCAGCAGCAGCAGCAGCACCAGCAGCTGAAGCTGGAGCAACAATTGAAGCTGGACTTGCCCACGGCCACGCCCACTCCGCATCCCCATCCGCATCCGCACCCGCAACTGCAGGAGTTTCAATCGCGGCAACATTCGCGCAAGGCCAAGCAACGGCAAGCGCAATCCCAATCCCAGGCCCAGCCTCAAGCTGCAGCCGTCGGCGCTGGCAACTCTCTGCCCGTGCAGCGCAACAAGGATCGCTACACCTGCAAGTTCTGCGGCAAAGTGTTTCCGCGCTCCGCCAATCTCACCCGGCACCTGCGCACCCACACCGGCGAGCAGCCGTACAAGTGCAAATACTGCGAACGTTCCTTCAGCATCTCCTCGAACCTGCAGCGACACGTGCGCAACATTCACAACAAGGAGCGGCCGTTCAAGTGCGAGATCTGCGAGCGCTGCTTCGGTCAGCAGACGAACCTGGACAGGCATCTCAAGAAACACGAGTCGGATGCGGTCTCGCTGAGCGCCCTGAGTGGCGTGAGTGAGCGCATGCATTGCATTCGTCGCTTCTGCGAGAATCCCAATGAGGAGTCCTATTTCGAGGAGATACGCACGTTCATGGGCAAGGTCACGCAGCAACAGCAACAGCAGCAGCAGCAGCAACAACAGCAGCAGCAGCAGCAACAGCAGCAGCTACAGTCACTGCCATTGGCAACATCACGCAGCTCCGCCTCGTCCAGCTGCTCCGCCTCGCACACGCCTACATCCTCGCACACGCCCACACAATCGGAGTCAGCGGAAACGCTGGCCCAGGAGCTGCGCCGGCTACAGGCGGAGCGCACCAAGTCGAGCGACGACAGCAGCGAGGAGCAGCAGCAGCAGCAGCAGCAGCAGCAGCAGCAACTGGAGCAGCAGGCGCGACAGCTGGAAGCAGAGGCCGAGGAGTCCAAGTGCATATTGCAGCTAAAGAAAACACTTGCCTCAAAACTATTTCCCACAACAACAACAGCAGCAGCAGCGGAAACCCCAGCGCTCAAGGAGGAATCCTGAAAGGGCCACCTCGCGTTGCAGCCAATCCTGAAGCAGATGACAACAATTTCCTATACGGTAGAAGCGAGCAGCAGAAAGACAAGAACAAAAAAAAGTCTAGCTTAGCTGCAAATATATATATGTATATGCATATATAAAGCAAATAATATATGTATGTGCATATTTTATATATTTTGTATTTTTTAATTTGTAATTTGTATGTTAAATGTGTTTTAATGTGTATATCGAATTGTACAAACAAGAAAAATGAGAAACGAAACGAAAAGAAAATATTAGTTGAAGATTGGCAAATGTACTATATCAAGTTAGTTATTTAAGCATTGGTATTTTTTGTGTATATATGCAAAGCTATGCGAGACGTATGTACGAAAATGACAAAAACAAGCGCCCACTGTTTAATAAAAAGTTACAAGTTTTTTTAAATTTACTAAAATTTTATAAATTTTTTTTAGAATAAAGTTGCGTGGCATGGCGACATCTGTTGTTGGGTAGATACGCTAAAGTGTAGCGCCATCAAATGTATGAAATAGCAAACGAATCTCTCAATGCAAGTTAAATGTGGCGCCACCTAGTGTCAGATATAGTAAGTATAATTTTGCAAAGACAGCAACTAGTGTTAAGTAAGTAACTGAAATGTTGCAGTAAGGTGGTGTCTCACTGTTAAATGGCTCACTCTCTCAATCGTGAGCGGCGCACACTGACTGTTTTAACAGTGACCGGCCACCATATACTAACTTACTGTGCCACAACATGGTGTGAAACTTTGCTAACTCTGAATGCGTTAAAAAACTAATTTTGTCTATGAAAGTTCAATGCTTTTTGTTTTAAACATATCATTTAGGCAGATTTACTATAATACTTGACAGCTCTCCCAATATTGTTGTTAGTCTAGAATAATAAGTACAGGCTTATCTCAAAATATAAACTTCCCGATTGAGTGAAAAAGTATCTATTTTTTTTTTAACAGTGCTCAAAGTCGGTGATCAACTGTTGATACACAACAGAATTCCAACAATCTTATGCTAATAACATTTGCAGTGCAAACTATAAAATTATCAGTGTTCTGCTGCTGTCGTGCCACAATTGTGTGCTAAGCTGATAAGCGTGGTCATAACTAATTAAAGACCGGCTAATTTTCCACAAGGCCATTACCCCACCCCCTTAACTAAATTTGTGATAAGAATATAGTAATAGTGATACAGATGGCATCCAGCCTGACAACAATTACGAATTTCGCAGAGCTAACTGAACTGAAGAAGCTCCATCTGAAAGAATGGCCCAAGTACTGCGTGGCCTTCTTTTGGCTGGACAACTATTTGCGCTGGCTGGAAAAGAACCCGCAAACGAAGTACTTAACATTCTACACACTCGATGGTGATTGGCGGCGTGATGGACTCTTCTTACTAGTGGTCTGTATGGGATGTGTTTATTAGCGAGGGATTGAGATCTTATATTGGGGCACTTTCAGCATCGTTATCAATTGTTCTTCAGCAATCTGAGCAGACGAAAGACACCTGAATTGCTGACAGCTTTAACTCTGCTCGACTGGACACGTGGCTACAAAGTGAGCGCCATTCACGAGACGCACCACAGCATCTACAAGCAGCTGCTGGTGGAGCAGCATCTGTTCATGGATCGCGAGATGCAGACCATTATGTATCGACTGCCCTGCGAGAAGGCCAAAGAGCTGCAAGTGTGCTGCCCGTCGGGCTACTTTCTGGACAATGTGCGGTTGGAGCATGCAGAGCTGATCAATGACTTATGGTCAGCAAAGCATCAAGGCTCCCTAAAGCTTATCCAGCTGCTGATCGAGATGAATACCAATGTTGGACTGTATGAGCAGTCAACTGGCCAGCTCTGCGCCTGGTGCTTGAGGTAGGTCAGCTATAAATATTTTAAAGAGACTCGTCTTGACTTCATATACTTTTACAGGCTCCAAAGCGGCTTCCTGGGCGCCCTTGAGGTGCTGCACACGCATCAGCGTCGTGGCCTTGGCTTAGTTGTGGCTGCTGCCATATCCAAGCGCATAGCGAAAGACTTAAATCACGATATAACGGCGTTGGTTAATCTAAATAATGCAGCCGCTTGTAAAGTGTTTGAGAAGCTAGAGTTTATGCTAAGCGAGGGAGAGCACTATTACTGGAGCATGTGCTTGCCCACGGCAGGGGGCTCCATTAATTGGCGAATGACCGAATGAGTGGCAGACTGAATGTAAATAGCAGAGCTTTGTTATGTGATACCCATCACCATATAGTGTTAAGCTTTGTCAGATTAGTATTATCTTACCAGCTGCTCAGCTTTATAAAGCGCAAGCCCTCGAAATGTGCTATCTTGTATTAAGTGTTCCGCTCAGCGAGCAACTACCTTAGAGATGAAGCTGCAAATCATAGAAGTAGAAGGCCTTCGCCAGCTGCAGGCGCTCTACAGGCGACAGTGGCCCAAGTATTGTCAAGAGTTCTATAGCCTTAAGAACATGATCTCATTCCTAAAGCTCGATCCGGAGATAAAGCATCTAAAGGCTTACACGCTGCCGGATAAGCAGGCAAAGGAGCTGGGCCTCTATCTAATTGTGGTATTTATGAATAAAAAAAATTAGCGGAAACTTTGATTTCATCAGAAGATCTTTTAGGATCGCTATCAATTGCTCATTGGCTGCCTGGGCGATTCATTCGGTTTGCTGAAACAGGCTTTGCATCTGCTGGACTGGTCCAAGGGCTTGCTCTGCACCACTATGCCAAAGCGATATCTAGAGACTGTGCTGCAAGTGGTCCAAGAGAAACAGCTGCCCGTTGAATTTCAGTTAGAAGATATCTTCCATTACCTGCCAGCCAAACAAGCACTGCAGTTCGCCATCGAGTTGGTTATCTCTCTGCTATCTCGGTCTACTCTTATCTAAAGCGTTTCATTCAACAGCTGTCCAAAGGGCTTCTATTTGAAATCATTGAACGAGCAAGATGCTCACTTCATTGATCACGAGTGGGCTTATAGCCAGGAGGGATCCTTGTACTTCATACAGCGCCAGATACGCATGTGTCAGAGCATGGGCCTATATGAGGACGATACTCATGAGCTGGTGGCTTGGTGCATCAGGTTCATATTGCAATTTCCATCATATTTCAATTTCACTTACGGAACTGTTTTCTTTTAGGACACAAGATGGTCTCCTGGCCTCCCTGCAGGTGCAAAAATCTTACAAACGTCGCGGCTTTGGCAATCTGATAGTCCGAGCACTTGCTCGACGCATTGCCGAGTCGGGCGATGATGTGACCGCCGAGGTCAGCATCTCAAACACAGCCTCTATGCACCTGTTTAATAAGCTGGGCTTTCAAAGCATCGATTATTGCTACTGGCTGAGCATTCTGCCTGAAAATGGCTGCTTCACCTGGCCCAAGGGTGAATGAGAGATAGGAAATAGTACTTAGCAGAGATTCTTGTCAGTATTTGTGAAAATATTTATAATTTTTTTATGATATATCATAAGAGTGTTTTGCCATGCTGAAAAATTTTAAGTAAAATCATAAAGCTTTTATAAAATCAGTTGATTGACTTTGACTATTGAATAATATTTTTTAAAAAACTTTAATAACTAAACGTGTTTATATGAAATTAAATAATTATTCATACAAAGTACAAAGATACAATACTGATTAATTAAAAATAAAATCAATAAATTCAAATTTCGTATTGAACAACAAAAATAAATAAGAAGTTAAGCAATATATTTCTATTTAAATAGACTTATTTGCACTAAAAATTTATCTTTACTGTAAGGTGAAGACAGTAAAGTCTATTTTGCATACAAATTTGTATATTTCATTTCATTTAAAAACAAAATTTATGACACTGATGAGCGCTTTAAAGATTCATAACTAAACAAAAACATAAAACCATCTTAAATTATATGAAACTATAATAAAATGTATCCTTCTCTTCATCCCTCTCACTCTCAACAACTCTTGATTAGCTTCTTTATGTAGAGCAAATATTTAGTTTGCTCTCAAGTTAAAAATTCGCTTAGCTTTCTGATATCGCTCCCGCTCTCGCTCTCGCTCTCGCTCTCACTCTCTTCAGAACATGTTTCATGTACTGCACATGCATCGTCAAATTCAATTCAGTCTGTTACGCTCGCTCGCTTCGGGCTGTTGTCTTTGAGCATGTCGCTCCAATTGGAACGTGTCGACCTTCAGCAGCTGGAGCACTATCAACAGCATTACAAACAGCAATGGCCCAAATATTGTGCAGAGTTTTATTGCCTGGCTAATTTCATAGGATTCTTCAGAGACGATCCACGGATAGAGAATATTAAAGCTTACACGCTGTCCGAGCAGAGAGCTAAAGAAGCGGCGCTCTTTATGATCGTGGTTAGTCGTAATCGTAGTTATCATAGTTGTTCATGATAGATTATCATATTTACAATTTGTAGGATCGTTATCAACTGTTTGTGGGTTGCTTGGATAGTGGCAAAGAGCTGCTAAGGCAGGCACTAGACTTGCTTGATTGGTCAAGTGGACTGAAATGCAGTTCCATACCATTTCGTCACATAGAAGCGCTGGAGGAGGTGGTAAAGGCTAAGCAACTTAAGCTGCAGTACAGAGATATTACGAACCTATACTATATGCCTCAAAAGGAGGCGGCTGTTCTTCAAGTTGAGTAAGTTTGCCTTTCCAATAAACAATTCCAATTTCTCTATAATGATATCTAATTGCTTTAGCATACCAGCTGGCTACTATATGAAGAGTCTCAGTGAGGAGGATGCTGAGCTGATTAATGAGGAGTGGCCCAATCGGCATGTGGGTTCCTTGTACTTCATACGGCGTCAGATTCGCCTCTGTGCGAATATTGGTTTATATGAATCCAATACTCATGCGCTGGTTGCCTGGTGCATCAGGTGAGTCACGGGGGTTACATCAACAAAGTTCATCTAGCTCAGCTTAGCTCCTTCTAGATTACAAGGCGGTTACCTGGGCGCATTGCAGGTGAGAGCAACACATCTACGACGTGGCTTTGGCAGTCTGGTCACCAAGGGAATCTCTCAGCGCATTGCTGCCCTTGGTCAGGATGTGATGGCTCTGGTGAATCCCCATAACCAAGCCTCAAATCAGATGTTCACCAAGCTGGGCTTCCGAGTAATCGATCAATGTCTTTGGCTGAGAACTGAGCCCGTGGCAGGCGAGTTTATGTGGCCGGACGGGCAGTAAATGCCCGCGCCCGGACTCGTATACATTACATTCGTTACAAATACAATATGATATCATAAAATACTATGGACTATTGACTATTGTATATGAATACAACTTTGGTATACAAAAATATGCCAAGGCCTTCTTTCCATCTGAACACTTTGATCGATATATTGTTTCCGTTGCTACTGCTGCAGCTGCTGCCACAGCCGTTCGCAGCGCTCGAGCAGCTGGGCCGGGCACTGCTGCACGCTCGGCTCCCGCCGCATCTTCTCTAGTAGCTGCCGCACACACTCAAGATCATATTGCACGTGGTAGGCGTTCATTTGATATCTATCGAAAAGTAATTGGCTGTTGTTGGTCATTGTGGTCCGGCGTTCGGTGATGAATTCCAAAAGTTCTATAAAATCGAGGTAGTTAATGCCAAAGCTGGCCCGCAACATGGTCTGGCAGTGGGCCTCAAAGTTGTCCATCTGCTGGCAATCGGCGATCTCCCTGTGCACAGCTTGCAGGTTGCTCAACAGATTACGCCACACAAGCGGCACGTTGCACGCATTGAACCAATTATGATTCACGGAGATGGTGTCCGTCACATTCCACACCTGGTGGTACCAGCCGCTGGGCACAAAGACAGCCTCGTTGGCCTTTTGATTGATGGTGAAATAGCGCACATTGTGTTCCTCTAGCAGCGACTCATCTATGCTGAAGGGCAGATTGGCTAGACGATCGGCCAACTTGAGCTCCTCGCCCGGCGGCAGTATGAGCCACTTCTTGTGGCCAACAATGTTTGTGGACCAGCTGTATGAGCCGAAGACATCCGAGTGGAACGACGTCCTGCAGGGCAAAGCAGTGTTTAGTGAAGTTATCTATTGGCCAGCTAGCACTTACCAGGAGTCCTTGGGACCCATGTACACGAAGCGATAGTCGTCCTGCTTCTGCTCAATTAGCTGTTCATTCAGCCAGTCGGAGGCAAAGTACTTGGGCACTTCGTAAAATTTGTATGCCGGCAGCTGGGCAGCCAGATGCCAGTCTTTGAGGTAGAGATTATCCTTGACCAAGTTGCAGTTGGGCTCTGTTGATAGCAAATTTGAGCTATCCACTTCTATGCTGCGCTGCCAGCGCTCCAGGAAGTCGTGGAACTTCAACTCCAGCTTGGCATGGCTATTGAAATAGGTGACATTGCAGTCGGCGACGGGCACGGCGAGATCGTCAATGCGGCTCTTGAGGTAGTCGAAATTGATGGGGCTGCGGATGTGGGTATTGGCATTCTCGTTATCGTTGTCTTTATGCGCCCAGTTGCGGCACTCCCACGAGTTGGACACATCTGTGATAATCACCGGCCAATTGGCGTGCATGTATCGCCAGTAGAATTCGTTGTAGCTCAATTCCTTAGTGTGGCGCCGCTCTATCTCGGTGTTAGCCACATCCGATTGTGGATTTTGGCGTGGTTGCAGCGCCAGCAACTCCGGCGCCGCCTTCTCTGACGACATGTCAGAAAAAAAAAAAAACAAACAAACGTAAACAAAATATGACTAGAGATTTGAGTGTGGTAGAAGGTTACGCATGAACATGAGCAGAAATTACTCAGTGAATTTTAGCAGCGAGATTTAACTATAAAAATGACATATAATCAAAAACAATCAAGTAATTGATTTTCAATACTTACTTCATCTTAACATTGCTAATTTAATTATTTATGTTGCGTTTCATAATATATTTGTTTATTTTAACATGTTAAGAAATTTTGTGACGTCACAAATACTGTGAAGCCGTGCTCCTTGAGGAGCAAAAATGTAAAGAGCACTGTTAACTGTAACTCAATTGTGTTGGCTGCTCACGATTGACTGATAATACGTTTTAACAGTTTAGAATGCTAACTCCACACTGTTAGAGCACAATATTGCTCAATCATGTTAAAAGCTTATAACAACATATTTAGCGAGTACACAAACCACGAAATCCGTTTGAGTTCTCATTCTTTCAAATTCAAAATAAAAAAACTATTTAAATTTTATTTTACTGCATTCTGTTGTCATTTTATTGAAATTTATTTGCTAAACATTTTATCCATTATCAAGATTTAACTACAAATTGGATTTTACATACAATATGTGTTTCATGTGTATCATTTCTTATATGCAATAACCCAAAGATCGTCGCCGTATTATATGACGAGTGTTTGAAGAATTCGAATTGAATTGTTATTATGTATGTGTGAATTTGTTTTCTGTATAAGTTGCATATGCAAGAGTTCTATATATCTATGCATATGTCTATATATATATATATATGTAGTACATGTATAAACTTTACAGATATTTCATGCTCTCGCCTTATAGGCAAACATTTAACCTAAAAACTAACGCTCCACTAACAACTTTCTAAGATACAATGTAATTGTAATTGTTATTTCAATTGTAATAATATGCATATTTAATTTAATTTGCTAGAAAACTATAGAGGTGTACAAATCATAGAGGTGTGTGTGTGTGAGAGAGTGTGTGTGACTGTAGGTAAAAATTCTATATACAGAATTACATACAAAATCGTATAAAATACGTCATAAAAAAGTTTAACAATAGTTTTTAAATATTTGCGTAGAAAATGTACAATTATTGAGTTTATTATTATATTTATTTATTTTTTTTTTTTTATATGTATATTTATTTACTTAGGTCTAAGCACATTTGACTAAACTTTCTTTTGTTTTGTAGGTTCAGAAGGTACAGAGATACTGACAGAGAGTTTTCTTTTTGTTTAGGGAGAATTCATTCGTAGTTCGAGTAATATATTTATTTATTTTATTTAATTTTATTACGCCCAATTTAATTTATTTACAATTTGCTTGCGTGGCATGCACTTTAAGCTATTTGCCACGCCCATTTCTGGGTTTTGCTTACTTTGCTAATTTAGTATGTGGTACGCTATTTATGCCGTTCAGTATATAGTTTATACAACTGCTTAAAAAATTGAACTAATTATTTAATTAACCTTTAATTAATGCCCGCCCCATAGTTGCGCAAAGCTTTCATTAATTTCCTATATATTTTTATATATATTTCATATATTTTTTTATAATAATAATAATTATAATAATGTAATATTTAATGTAAGTGTATGCTTTCCCACTTTGTTTTTTCTTATTTTCTTTGAATATTTGCATTAGCATTAATCTAAAAAATTAATTCAATTTTACTCATCATATTTATTACACACTTGATATGTAGTTTTCATATAAACAACTAAATGAATCAAGTCGGAAACATATGTTGAAATTGTTTTATTTATTTTTATTTTTATTTTTTCATATATTTGTTTTTCATATTTCATCTATTTCTGTGTTGGTCCAGTTGAAAGTCGTAATCGGGCAAAATTGAGCGAATTTCATATGGGAGCAGTTGGGTTGGGTGGACAGCAAAAACCTTTGTTTGTTTGTTTCCTCTTTTCTCTTTCCTCTTTCCGCCTTCCTCTTCTCAAATAATTCTCTTGTAAATTGTGGGTGCTGGCTTCTCTTGGCAGTCTGTAGATTGTCTCATAACTTAACAACAACAAAATTCGAAAGGTTTAGTTAGAACTTAGCAATAACTAGTAGCCAAATACTCTCATCGTCGTAGTAATATACGAATATACTTAAAGCTTATATAAACCATAGCTAGGCCATATCTTACGTAACTAGAATGCAATTGTATTTATTTAAGTTTCATTCATAATATTTCATATTAATTTCTATGTGAATTCACTTTTTTATATGCAGCCAAATATATATTGTATTTATATAGATTCATTATTCGTTGCATGCACCTCGACTAAACTGGTCTATTGTACAACCTGTTTGGCTTTAATGCTTAGATTTAATTAGCTAGAAGTACAATTGTATGGATCGTCAGTGCGAAAATTGGGATGATCTTCGTAGGGCTTCAGTCCGGCGGCCTTCTTCTCATCGCGTAATTTCTCCACCTGCTGCATGACACGCAAGAAATTTCCGCCAGCCAATTTAGTTAGTTCATCCATGGTCCAGCCGCCACCCAAGAGCTCTGCGAATAGAGTAGGATACGACGAAACATCTTCCAGGCCTTTGGGTGTGCTGCATGATAGAGAGTGTGGGAGAAAATTAATATATTTGTTAGAGTTAAATTTTTATATAATCATGATTTTTAAGGAATAAAGTGAAACTTAAGAGAGCAATTGCATCGTAATTATTATATATGTATATTATTAATTTGATATATCGTTTAGTAAGTCCAGGGATTGACTATTATGAAAAGTATTTGAAATTGCTTTGTATTATCATAAAAGCAACTGTGGAAGAGAGCAGAGCAATTGAATTCTGCTTAAAAACTCACTCTTACACATGAAGTCGCCAGATAGCTTCCTAACTCAAACCTTCAAATAATATTATATCTTTTTGAGCTTCTTCATTATGCAAAATTAAATCTCCTTCATGTACACATATTTCAAGCTAAATATCACAGAAATTGCGTTAAATCAAAGCAACATATATATGTATATAAATTTCCTATGAGCGTGTCTTCAATTATATTTTATTTGCTTAATGGCAAATATGGTCATCAAAATTAAACAATAAACCAGACGCTAAATGTACCCAAACTCTGTTCGGATAATAAAGCAGAGAAAGGGAGAGAGAGAGAGCGCAGGAATTTATGCGAGCCAAGGCTAAATAAATAACAAGCAAACCAAATATAATGGCAAATAAATAATAAATTTATATTCCTGGTCGCACTTGCAAAGGAAGTACGAATAAATAATAATTTACTGTTATATGCAGCGTTTAGGCCACAATTTAAATGACATGGAAACGGGATATGTGCACGTGCCCAAGCGCAATACAGGGTGCTCAAAGAGTGAGCGATAGAGAGAGTGGGATAGAACAAAGCAAAACAAGATTCAAATTAATGTTCAGGTTAAATTTTCAATTGCAATTGATAAATGCTGTAACTATTTTCATGACAGTTGTCACTTTGGATGAAACACCCTGTATTTGTAATGTTATAAATATGTGAAGCATTCTTAAGTCAAAAACAAAATCCAATTTCTGTCATTTGCCTTTGTTGTCCTATATTTGGTTTCCCATTTACATTGTTCTTTGAGCTGCCTTTGCGGTGCTTCGGCTCTAATGGCTGCGTGCATTCTTCCGTTTTCTATTGCCATTTTCATGCATTTCGCATTTCTGTTGTATTTTATTGTTTGTGCGCAAATTAATATCTCTCATTTGCGGTTATGGCCAGTGCTTTAAATTCAATTCGCATTCCACATGATAAATTTATCGCAATAATCACGCATTAGAAGTAAATTTAATTAACAATAGCAGAGCTAAGCACATGGCTAAGCGAATTTAAGATACTCTTTCGATAGCCAAATATGACAGGCTGAGCTTATATCTTGTGCGATTTTAAATAGTGAATGCTGGTTCTAATTTGAAAGCATTTCATTTATTTATTTGTTTATATATATGTCGTAGCGTTATAATTATTACTCTCGCCTTCCATGGTATGTTTGCTCAGCAACGAATTCTCGGTGTCGCCGACTTCTATTTCTACAACGTCTTCCTTACCGAACCATCTCTGATTAAGTATGCTAATTCGACTCTCCTGTCAAAACTGCCTCTTGGTTGCATATTCTCGTTCATCAATATCATAGCAGCTCTGTGTGAAGGGCATAGCTCTCTCACTCTCATTTCGCGACATCCGAGATCACGTTCAGCAAAACCTATGCATAGGTTATAGCTATGGTTGTCTCTTTTCTAATGAGGATGTGTCATTATTGTGTGTCATTAATTGTCACTAAAATGTTAACTCATTCGATTAGCGCTAGTTGTCAGTTTCTCTTTAATTCTACTGCAACTGTCAATCACAACATAAAAACTAACACAACGTCATAATTAGGGTTGTTGAATATTTTGAAAATATCGTATCGATGATATTTTAAGTTTTGAAAAAATATCAAAATGATATTTGATATTCAACTTTAAAAATATCGATATATCGATATTTTATTGATATTTTACAAATTTTTTCCAACAATAAACTTAAAATGCGACCCAAAAAAAAAAAAAAAAAAAAAAAAACAAAAACAAGAATAATAAGAATATTTTTTTTTTATTATAGAGACCAATATTCGGTACTAAGAGATTTCAAAAAAACGCGTTCCGTTATATGACAATCTGTCATATGACTTCTGGAGTTGCAAACGACGCATTTGATTGCCGAAGCAAGTCTCTCTGACGGCACTGAGCTGCCAGGGGTGGTTAGGCATCGTAATGCTATTTTTGCAAGTACAGGCATAGTCGGCTTTTGGCTATTCCAAAAAATTCCATTTTGAAATCTGAATAATTCGTTTTAACCCTTTTGATTCAGAATGTCTCACAATTTGTGTGACAATTTGTGTGATCAACGATATATCAAATATATCGCAAAAATATTCGATATTTGGGCAAAAAAATATCACGATATAAATATATTTTTTTGTATAAAAATATCGATATATTGATATTTTGATATATTATCAACAACCCTAGTCATAATATCACACCGATACGACATATATTATATTTATTATATTAAAGTATTATTATTTATATATTTAATTTAATTTCATTTATTTATTTTATTATATTTATTATATTAAATTATTATTATTTATATATTTATTTTAGCAGCAGCTACTCAATTATTTATTTATTGCTCTTTTTTAGCAGTATATTTTATCTTTGATTATCTTTTTTTGCAAAGGTTTATTATATATTTTTCATACTTTATTTCAAAGCTTTACTAATGTTTTTCTTTCTCATATTTATCTGCCATCTTAATCTTTATCTCATCTCATATTGGTATTATAGTAGTAGCAATTCTATTTCGTGTTCCTTTTTTTTTCGTAAATATAAGAAATACTAATGAAAATAATAATATCAAAAATGACAAACATAAATTTGTTGACTGACTTTAAATGCTACGCTGCACTTCATTTGCTTTGACATCTAAATATAGCTAAACGATTTAAAGCTATATTTAAATGGCTATTATGCCAAGATTTATGGCACTAACAATTCCATTCAAAAGTGTATGAACAAAATTCAACAAAAGCATTTATCTATTCGAATCTAAACATATTAAGTGGCTTGCAGATTTGGTTAGAGCTGAGGTGAGGAAGCGTAGCTTTATAGTTTTACAGAGAGTAATTAGAATAATTAAAATATTTTTAATAAAAAATAAAAATACTATGCTATATAAAAACCAGAGTAATTAGAATAATTAAAATATTTTAAATAAAAAATAAAAATACTAAACTATACAAAAACCAACTGAGTTCATTAAAAAAATCTATTCAACAAATTCCAATTGCGCATATCGAAAATAAACAATGTAACTATTACTACATTTATCGAATATATACGCTCTTTATAATACCGTGGCATACTTCATTCAATAGCTTAAACTCTCTTTACATTTCAATTGTATTTTAATAAATATGAAACAAAAACATTTGGCATAAATATGCGATAGCCTGGCCAAAACTATGAAAATGTGTCAGGTGTCATTGAAGTGGCTCGGAATGCAGTAATACGAGCCACAGCAGCAAAACAACAACAATAACAGTTACAGCAACAAATATTGAAAACAACGCAGCTTCAATTGCTGCTTGTTAAATGCATTAAATGCCAGTCAACGCCCAAGGGCGTGGCTGTGGTTGGCCATGCGGGGCTCGAGCCGGAAAAATACCATTTGACATTTTGTAATTTCATAGAATTTTAGATTATTTATTGTGAAATACTTGTGCCACTGTGCGTGTGTAACTGAGTGTGTGCCTGTGTGTGTGTGTTGTGTGAGTGTGTGTGTGTTGTGTGAGTGGCCTATAAATATTCATAAGCGCAATTTCAGTTGTGTTTTTTTTGTCATTTTTTATTTGTTGTTGTTTTTGTTGCTTTTTTGGCGAAATGAACTTCGCTTCGTTTTGGAAATTGATTTACATGAAAATTGTTGTCGGAAATTTTCATATGCATGTCTCATTACAACAACAACAACAAGCGACTTGTTGTGGCTGCAAAAATTGTGTTGCATGTAGTAAAAATATTTAATTGAAAAACACGCAACAAGGGGTGTGTATGTGTATGTGTGTGTGTGTGTGTGTGTGTGTGTGTATGAAAGGGTCAGAACACACTGGGACAACGTTGCTCCTCAAATTTCGTGGCTTTGTTTATTTTTGTGCTCTGTGTCGCCAAAATAAAAGCCAGTGAGACGAAAATAAATGCAAATTTTTGGTCGACTGTGTTATCGAGTTATTGCTGCTGATAACGTTGAATGCTAATGATAATGAGAGCAGTCTATATATGGGTGGGTGTGCATCTCTGTGTGTGTGTGTGTGTGCCACTGACATATTGGCAACCATCAGAGCGAAGCAAATTAAGTCCATTTGCGCTTCAAACTCTTTCCATCGGGCTTCTCTCAATTTAAATTGAAGTGTGAAACTGTCGGACAAATATCTCCCTATAACTAATTTAAGTTGAAGAGTTTTAGAGTTGCATCTACAAAGCATATGTATCGCTCGATAATCGACATGGACAATTGTTTGCTAGAGTAGTGGGAGTTTAAAACGAGTTTGAAAATTGAAATAAAGATAAAGCACGGATTACATATAAGTTAAGCACACACACACTACGAGAGTAGCGATTATGTGCACTGAGTTATATTTTCGCGTAGACAAATACACTTGGATTCAATGAAACAATATATTTAATATAATTATCTGTATCGTCTGAATAAAAACTGAATAGAAACAGCTCCGTACGTTGTATTCTCCTCTCATGTCTGATAGTAGAATCCAGCCTACTACGTATCCTTAACTTATATAAGGACTGCTTATTAAATGAGCGCTGGTATAGGATTTCATTGAATAGAAGTTTTTTATTTTGTAAACAATTTCATATGAATTGTAATATATTGCAAACGACTTTTATGTAATCTTATTAACCTGTTTACTTTTTCAACTGCTGACTTTTCTTTAGAGTTCATGAAAATTTTTAAATTTTTAATTTTGATTTCTGAATTATACTTAAAAGTAATTTAAGCAATTAAGGTTAAATGCACTCAACTCGGTTTAATTTAAACATCAAAGAATTCGAAAGCTTGATTATATTTTTTCTGCCGTTCATTATATTTCTTGGAAAATCTTACTCACATAACACTTGTTACTTGTTTCTCTCTCTATCTCTCTCTACCTCTTTCTCTCTCTTATATTCCACTCATACTCTTCCTACTGTATTTTCTCTGTTTCCTCTCACTTTCATTACATTTTGGCTCTACTTTTCTTGTTCCCGTTTGGCTTATTACGCTCTCTATCTCTATCCATATCTGTATCTCTATCTGTAAATCTATCTGTTAATCTATCTGTATCTCTATCTGTATCTCTATCTGTATCTCTATCTGTATCTCTTTCTGTATCTCTTTCTGTATCTGTATCTGTATCTGTATCTGTATCTGTATCTGTATCTGTATCTGTATCTGTATCTGTATCTGTATCTGTATCTGTATCTGTATCTGTATCTCTATCTCTATCTCTATCTCTATCTCTATCTCTATCTCTATCTCTATCTCTATCTCTATCTCTATCTCTATCTCTATCTCTATCTCTATCTCTATCTCTATCTCTATCTCTATCTCTATCTCTATCTCTATCTCTATCTCTATCTCTATCTCTATCTCTATCTCTATCTCTATATCTATATCTATCTCTATCTCTGTCTCTATCTCTATATCTATATCTCTATATTTACTCTCTTTTCAGTCTCTTTGCTTCTTCCTCACTCTCTTCATTTCAATTAGTCTTACGCTATGCAATTAGTCTTAGCTATTCAAACTTCATCATAGCCAGACACAAATATGCATATAAATTGAAATTTTTAATGTCTTTTGCTGGCTAGCTAATATGCTCTTGTCATTTTGGAAGCGAGTATTAGTCGATATATAAAGTTATTATAAAATTCTCAAAGCTGTCACGGCGATAAATATTAACTCTGCCCTTGGCAACTGGTGTAATTATTCGCAGAGCTTATTACTGACCCCTTATCACTCTTACTCTCTGTCTCACTCTCTCCCATTCTCTCCCACTCACTTTTTTTTCAGTCCCCCGTTTTGGAGACGTTAACGAACCGCAATATGAATTGGCAGCCACAATATGCCAATGTTAAGCTTCTGTACTTAAATAGAATCAATTAATAACTTAAAAACCACCTGGGCAGAGGCCGCGACAGCGACAGCGACTGCAAGTGAGTGAGAGAGAGAGAGAGAGATGAGAGAGAGAGTGTAGCGCTTCTCAGTTACCATGGCAGTTGCTCTCCATGAAGCTTGTGGCCAAGGGAAATGCGCATTTAAGTGAAATAAATGACTTTTACTTACTAATTAATGCCGTCGTAGCCGGCGCCGAGGCCAACGTGATCGATGCCAGCAACGCGCTTAATGTGATTAATATGCGCTGTGTGAGTGAATATGTGTGTGAGTGTGTGTGTGTGTGCGTGGGTGTATATCAGCGGGTGTTCGAATGTGTGTGTGCGTCGTTTTGCATTTCGTTGTGTTGGTCAGCAGGATATCGAATGACAAGCATTCAAGCGTTATGTTGTTTTTGTTGTTGTTGTCGAGTTCATTAGAGTCCATTGTTAAGTGAGCAGCGTTGCCGTTGTTGTTGTTGATGTCGTTGTTGTTGTTGTCGTTGCCATCATCATCATAAGCCGTCGTTATTAAAATTTTGCAAATTTGAAATGTGTCCAGGCGCCAAGACAATGCCATGAAAAGACAAAAAGAGATGGAAACCAAATCACGTCGCATTAGACAATTGCACAATAAATACCAAAAAAACGAAAAAAAAAAAAAAAAAAAAAATGTAAAGAAAGCAAGCAAACAATTAGCAAGCGGAAAACATATTTTGAATTGCTTCTAGATACTCTCTAATAATTTTGTAATTATCTAAATTGATTTTTTTTTTTTTTTGAGTAAAGGTAAAGGAGTAGATAGGCTTCTTGATTCATGTCTAGAAAGTGTCCATTGAAATTCATTTAATAACAATTAAGTTATATAATTATTAAAATGAATTATTATTTAAGATAATATTCATTCATTCAATCTTTATTTTTCTTTGATCATTGTCTAACAATCATGTGATATTTAAAGACCTACGATCCTTACATAAAGATATATGTTATAAACATCTGACAACATCTTCATAAGCTGACTAAGCATTCTTCTCATTCACCCTTCCAATTGATTTCTATTGGCCAACTGTTCATTTCACTCACAGTGCGAGCATACCCACTGAAGTCTCTCTATAGTATGAGCAACCGAATTGTGTAAGAGCCAGCGAAACAGGAAGTGATTACGTCCGCCATTTTGATGGCGTGTCAAAAGCAATGCTAACAAAAAAATGGCAGCGCAAGCCGAAAGGCAATAATGAACTAGCTGAAACAATGGGCTGACAATCAGCGGTGCTGGGTGGTGCTGATGGTGCCGTTGATGGTTCCCACTGGGTGCCGCATAGACCGCAGTCAGTCGGTGGCGTTAATTGTTTTGCATGCTTACACAAAAAAGCTAAACTAGTTGGATGGTAAACCTCTGCGAAATTAAATGGAATTTCAATGGAAAAAAAGTAAACGAACTACAAAATCAAAGTTAATAAATATTTAATGGAAAACTTACCGACTGCATCCTGAACCGTTGAATTGTCGCTGCAGGACAAAAACTTGGAGTAAAAGTTGACCATGACGAGTCCGCCGTTCTTGGCCAGCGACTGCAGGATGTCATCTTGGACGTTGCGGCTCGTATTGCACAGTTCGTAGGCAGAGGAATGCGAGAAAATGACCGGAGCTTCGCTCACCTCGAGAGCGTCGCGCATGGTGCCCTTGGAGACGTGCGACAGATCCACCATCATACCCAGCCGATTCATCTCGCGTATGATTGTCTGCAACGAGTCAAAGAGAGGGAGAGAGAGAGAGAGTTAGAGAGGCCAAGTTAGAGGGCTGGGATTAATGAAAGTTCGTTAGTCAGTGATTAGAGCGTGGTCAGCAGACATTCGGCGCTGACAGTGCGGGGGTCTTAAATGGCTTTCATATCAAAATGCGATGCCATAAGCTAAGCCCATGTCATAAAACAAAGGCAACGGACGATTGAATGGAGCACGACCCAAGTACCAAGAGGACAGCCAAACAGTTTCATTATGTATGTACTTTTACTTAACCTTTGACTCTCGCACAATGTCTAAGTAAATTGATATTGCTTTGTCTGCCTACATAAGTGTGTGTGTGTGTGTGTGGATATCTCTGTATCTCTATGCGTCTGAGTGTGTGTCTGTCTCTTTGTCCCACTGTAATTTGTATTTATGCGCGGATTTATGGTCGCTGTCTCATGTGTGTGTCTGTGTGTGTGTCTGAGTGGTGTGTGTGTTTGTGTGTGCGTGTGCGTGTGTGAGCAGCTTACATAATTACTAATCTGATGCAGTTACATTTGGCGCCACAAATTATGAGCAAATTAATTACACTGCGCGAGATTAATTTCAGTCGCAAGGATGCTTATCAGACACTCCAACCAAGCACAAATTTAGCATTCAAATTGCACATTCACAAAATATATGCAAAAACTGCTCAATGGCGAGATATAAAGAGATTTGAACATATGGATTTCATTCAGCTCAAGATATGAGCAAATGGCCAGCAAAGCAGTAGAAGCTATTTAGTTCGCAGTGAAATTAATTATATTTTGTTGTTCTTAAAGCGAATTCAATCCTTAGGTGAAGTGTGATGAAGTTTGAAAAATTTTGTATTTATTTATTAATTTAATATTGTATTTTTATGTGCGCTTTATTGACTAGTGTAAAATATTGAACAGAAAATTAAATTTAATGTCTGCAACGATAACGACCAGCTCTCTGTCTTTTAATCCAGTTTTAAATTTGTATAAATATCAATTTTTGTCAGCAAGATATTCTCTGTCGAATTTACTTGACTGCTGCCCTATCTCTACTCCACTATTCAAACACTTTTCCAACTGTTTTTATTCGTTGTCTAATTCTCTCCCTTCCGTCTCTCTCAGCAGCAACTCAACCCTTTTAACCCCCTCACTTTCTAGTTAACTAAACTCAGCGAGTAAATTAAATAGTTTGATATTTATACTTGCTATACAACTAAATGCATGTCCAACTCAGAGTAGAGTTTTTTCAGTGTATGTTATGTGCGATTCCATTTCGCAGATAATTTTTAATTGCACTCGTGAGTGGGCGTGGTAAGAGCAGGCATGGGGCTTAGCAGTAGCAGCAGCAGCAGCAGCAGCAGCAGTAGCAGGAGGCAGACGAGATGCCAGAGAATTGGTGATATGTCTGTTAGTAGTTGGGGGCATGCGAGATCTAACCATATAGTCAATAGTCAGAAACGGGCGTCTGTTTGGGGCTATTGGCCTTAAATTAGCTAACAAATTGCAGTTGGCCGAAATGCTCAATTGCCATAATGCCTGTGCACTTAATGGGCGTGGCATTAAAGCTCGAGCGTAAACACGGCCAAAACTAATTGGAATCATTCGAATGTGTCTGAGTGTGTGTGTGCGTATGTGCTTATGGTCGAGTGTTGTGCTCTAGAAAATGTGTATTAAATGCTTATTGTCGCCTAATTACGCACAAATACACACACACACACACAGGCATAGACAATAGCAAATGTGGGCTGAACGATGGGGGCGTGGCTGACTGCGCATTAAATCTTAATTAACGGTGCACAGAGAACGGCTTATGCAACTGTCAGTACTCATGTGTATGTGTGTGTGTGTGTATGTTCGTGTTCGCTGAGCTGTTTACAGCAACTCGAGGCAGTAAATTAAAATTTAACAAATTATTTGGTGATTAATTACTAAGACTTTGCCAATACGTTATTTATATATAGATGTTGACTGTATGTAAACCATATAGTCTACGTAGATCGCCAACATATATTCTCGCTTTACATTCCATTTAGCAATCATAATAAATGTAATCAATTCAATTGCAATACATTTTTATTTTTGCTTGCATCAGTTAATTGCACTTTTAATTGAGAGCATTATGGTGCCACGCGGCGTATGCTTAATGCTATCCCACATGCAAATTTGCCAATAAATAAATGAGTAAATAAATTATTTACTCTTAAATGCATTAACTCTACGATTAAAACTATGCGGGCTAATAATGGTAAGAATTATATATTTATATGTATATATGTATATTTATATGCCTTAAGTCATACGACTCGAATGTCAATTCACATTGCATAGTAATTTGGAAACAACTTTGGCTTCGTTGGCAAATCTAAGGCTTTGCATTTCTTTTAATAATTAATTCTAAAAATCAATTCTTAAATTCTTGGCCTTATTCTTAGTTTAAATTATAAATCTTAAGTTGTTTTTGTTTTACATTTTAATATAGCTATATCCAATAATCAAGATCGATCCTCCATGTTCGCTCATTGCGTTCAGGTTGCGCCTACATAATGATTATCTAACTGAAGACATTGTCAAATTGACTCTCTAGACTGTTGCAGATTGTTGTGGTATTTGTGATTCCCAATATCAAAGGAAGGCACTTCGAAAGTAGCTTTTGTATAATGGCTGGAGCCAATACTCTTTAGCTAATAATTTAATAAAGAAATAATTGCTTAAAATAATATATTAAATTCATATATCTAATGTATCAAACTTTCAATTTTCTTTTAAAAACTCACCAAATTAAATTGGAAATCAATCTTTGCTAATTAAACATTTAATTGTTATAAATTATAGGATATTGCCAAGTGAGCAGCCCGATAAATGGCCATATGCTATATTCAAGTAGCTGCAAGTAGCCTACTCTATTAGCCTACTCTATTGACGTGCTGTCTATGTCCGAAATGTCGACAACGTTATTATGGCAACATTTAAAACCGCCAAAAGGCGATGCGCATAATGCGAATCACTGGCTCTGCCGTTGACTGAGTGACAGGCAAATTGAGGAGCAACTTTTCACAATGCTCATTAATGTCAGACATCAGCATCAGCATCAGCATCAGCAGCTGCCAGTTACCTACCAGTTGCCTCTCGCGTCCGGCCACCTTTGTATCGATGTGTCAGGCTTCAGCTTCAGCTTCAGTTATAGCTATAGCTACAGCATGAGGCGCCAACAATGCCGCTGTCAGCAGCAAACTCAAAAAAATTAAGGAAGAAGAGGAAGCTGGACATGGCATTCGGAACGCATCCTTGCAGCCATTTGCTGCTATGTCGAATCGATGCCTTTTGTTGGCCATTTCAATTGGGAATGTGAAATTGTTATTAATTTTTGGTTGCTGTCAAATATATACTAGCTTTACAGCGCATGCATTTCTATATATTGGCCAACAATTAAATTGCGATTTTTGTCTAAAAAATATATTTATAAAATATATTTGCAAATGCCAGCTAAATATGTTTACAAATTTAATATTCAATTAGCAGTCGTGGCCACATTTGGCAGCATCGATAACAACAAATCTGCAAATGCATTTAAATTGCATTCAGTTTTGTGTTTTGTTTCAGTTTTTATATCTTTGTATTTAAATTTGCTTAAATCTGCGCTAAAATAGTTAAATGAACTTTTGGGCAAAAATAAATGAACTGGCGCAACGAAACAAATGGCAAGCCACAAAACGAGTTAACATCGACATATGCAGATACATATGTATATGTAAAAGAATATATATTATAGATACATACTGTATACAAATTCATATATACATATAGCAAATTCACTCACTCGCAAAACGTTGGGCATTAGCGCTGTTTGGCAAAAACTCATTAAAAACTTTAAATTGAAATAAAATAAAATGCATATTTATATGCATATATATATATATGTACATAGTTACTATATGTTTTATATACTTATAAATGGGCCAATGCATTTGAAATCTCGTGACAATATGCGCAAAAAGTTGTAAACTCGCAAAATATCCTTTTGCAATCGGCTTATAAATATTGCATTGGCCACAAATGTGTTTCAATAAGTTTTATGGCACACTTTATAATTAATTTGTTTTTCTGTTGCGACTTTTGCGTAAATCTTGCTTTTCAGCTGTTTGGGCCTCACATGTGAAACATATTTAATTAATTTTATTCAACTCTTTGTTTATCAATGCAACTTTCGTATTTTATATCCAGTTTGATTGACGCATTGATTGCCTGAGTGATTGGCGTTGATTAATGATTAAAGTGCAGCTCTTACGGACAGCTAACAGTGAAACAACATTTACAAATGCTTATGCTTAAATGTTAAGAACTTTGTTTTTAATTAAAAAAAAAAGGATAATAAAATAATTTTAATAATAAAAATGCAAAACTGCTTTCAGAATTAACAATTTTAATTAAAATTAAATTTTAAAAAAATTGTTTGGCATTTGATAGGCTTTTTGCTTCTTTTGTATTAGAGCATTTAATATGCTTTGTCTGAAATTATTTTAAGTTGAATTAGAGAAAATTGATATATATTTTTTTTTTATAATTTTTTTAAATTCCTCAAAAAAATTAACAATATAAAAATTTATTAAACTTCACACGAGACAGCTAAAAATATATAAAAAGCATTGAAAGAGATTGCATTGTTCTTCCTTTCAAAATATTTTTAAATTTATATTAAAATGTTTTATATGTGTATAAATATTCATGTAGGCATATGTAATAATACATTCATAAATTAAATCAATATTGATTAATTTTGCCATCATTGTAGGCCTCATCATTTATTGAATTATTCAGTTTATATCAAAGTTTGTTTTTGGCTTAAATACACATGTCATATGAATCTTAAAACTCTATAAATTGTTTAAGCAGTTGCTACACATTTTGCAAGCCTTTTAATGGAGTTTCTCTGCCCAAATGACAACAGTTAATATCGGTTGCTTTGTGTTATCGGGGCGGGGCTTTTTCAATTTACAAATAAGATTTCATTGTCAGCAAGTCCCGATTCGCAATTTGCACACACACAAAAATTGTAAGAATAATGAGAGCTCCACTGAGCTCTTATCTCTAAATACCGACTGTGCTTACGCAGCACGCCGGACAGATATACAAAATGTATATATATAAATATATATCAGATCCAGTGGCTCGATTTCGCCCCCTACGTGTATATATATGGGAATGACCTAATAAATCCGTTTTATGTCTTGCCTTGGCGCCGCCTACGACTCCCCGGAAATGCTGGCGGCTGTGGCTGTCGCTGCGGCTGAGACTGCGGCTAAGGCTGCGGCTCAGGCTGCGGCACATTCACTTCCTGTTACTTCAACTCCCACTCGATTCATATTCAAATTCGAATAGTGGGTGTGGATAGGGGTGTGGCCTAGGGGCCGTCATTTATTGACTGCGCCATTAGCTGCACTAATGATCCATTCAGGCGCAACTGGAGCAGCAAAAGAAACCTAAAGCGAACCCATATTCAAATTCAAATTCAAATTCAAATTCAGTCGCAGCAGCAGCGTCAGCAACTGCCAACTGCCAGCTGCCAGGGGCCCCGTCTCCAAACCAGACATACAAACACATTGGCATTGTCAATATGCTTAATGGACTTTCAAATATTTAAACAGTTCGACAAGCAGCGAATATTGCGGTTGAGCCTGAGCCAGAACCAGAGCCAGAGTCCGGACCAGAGCCAAACAGCCGTCAGGCCATAGCGTATTGGAATGCCATTTCTGACTCCAGCACAACTTCATTTGGAGACAAACTCTCCAACGCTTCTCAGCTGGTGTCCAAATGCATTAGGTACATTAACTCATTTTCTAAATTCAAATCAAGTATTCTGTTGACAAATTAACGATTAGCAATGGCGGTTAAATTAGAGCAAGAATTTTAATTGATATTAAGGATATTAAATAAATGCTAGCAGAAGTAAAAACTTTCAATCAACTATAAACTCTGCTCATGAACTGTTTCGTAACAGCTCTAAAAAAAAAATACATTAAAATAATATTGTCACTCAGCAGTGTCTATTCGCTATGTAATTATTTGCCAGCTGTCAGGATGCTTTACGAATAATATCTGCTGGCTATTGGCATTACTTAAAAATAAAGAAAAAATATAAAATAAAAATAAGTGCAGATGATTTTTGCCAAAGCTCAGCTGCAGGGCATGTAATAAGAGTGCTTCTGAGCAGGTAAGATAAGGTAAACACACACACACATACACACACTCGCACACACTGGCACACTCATAAGCAGCGCTTGCAACTGGCACGCATTGCGCGCTTGAAATAGCACAAAAATGTTTGCATTTTCTTGCGTAGCATTTTCCCTGTTTCGCCAGTCTCCCGATCTAAGACTGAGAACTCAGGACGAACAGAGAGTCACATTTTTTTTTTCCCCCGTTTCCCGTTCCCGGCGCTGATGGCTGTCAGAGGCTATAATTGAAGCTCTTAGTTGTCGGAGCGGATGCCAGCGGATGGCAGAGGAGGTAATGTAGGTAAGGAAAGCAACAATCAAATAGCAGAGAAAACTGCAACTGAAATTACAACCCAGGGCATTCGCCAGAGTGCAGAGAGCAGCTGGCTGCCATTGCCTCAAATAAGATATAAGAGCCAAGATATAACTCGAGAGCAGCCAACTAAAGCGAAATAAGCCAAGCAAAATATGCGCTGGGTTGCTGTGTGTGTGTGTGTGTGTGTGTGTGTGTGCAGAGCAAATGTTGCAATAAATTGCTTGCAGCCAGGTGAAATTAATTGGAAAGATATTTTAGCTATTTTAGCTGCTGTACAAATTCCTTTGGCTGGCTATTGAAAACTTAATTAAGACTATGCAAATACTTAGTTGTCTTCTACTGCATTTCCCGCACATGCAGCTAATTAAGCACAGTGTTCTTTTATATACATGTACATGTTGTTCGACTGGCGGTTGTCAAGCAAAAACCTAAACAATTTCCACTAAATTATGCATACGCCGGGTGGGTGAGCTGCGCGCCCAACAAGCCGAAGTATGGCCAAAGAACCTGACAGCCTGTTGGCCACAGCTCACATGACAGTCGTTGGCCTGAAGTCTTGCCTCGTTAGCCCAAAGGAAACTTGACATTTGAGCCATGTCAGCTCAACAAAGCCAAAGCTAGTTGATGAATAAATATTCATTTAAGTAAATTATGAAAACAAAAATACTACAAATTGCAGTCTTTGTAATTTGATTCAATAATAGCCTAATATTAAGTAACTTGTAAAATATAGTTAGAGCTTGCGAAGCAATTCCCTCAGAGTTGTTTAAATATTACGCCATGTGCTGCACATTTGAGTTTTAGTTAATGCATTCTTCAACTAAACCTGACTTCGATTAGCTTGCTAAAAAATTCATTAAAAACTTTTAGCAAGCGACATGCGGACAGACAGCGGAGTCAAGCAGATACAGCGAGTGCGAGGGAGTTAGGTTTGTGGAGTTTGGCTGTCTTGCGGCTCCCTAAGCAGCCAAGTTGAATATTTTATAAGCTGTCGTTAGTGGCGTAGCTCAGGCCACACACAGCTTTTTGCCAGGTCATACAATTTGTTGCAAGTAGAAATAAAAAAAATACGTGGCACAAGAAAAGGAAAGAAAATACGAAACAGGATTGGCAAATCTCTCGGTATAAGCTGTGACTGAGACTGGAAAATGGCTGCTTCGTGTTGTGTTGATGGCGACGTCTGCGCCCGCAGGGAGCATCAGGCACGACAATCACAACAACAGCAACAGCGGTAAATAGAGGCGACGTGGCTTGGGCCTGGTCTTAGTTGGGTTGGCCAAGATGGATGGCCAAATATTTAGTGGGAGGTCAGCTAGTTGCAGTTGTCAACCAGCAGGTGAGCAGGTGAGCAGCTGGATAGATGTCAGGTGGCAGGTGGCTGTTAGCTGCCTGCCACACACGGCAGGTCACAGTTGCCAGTTGGCAAACTTGTGCGACATTACAAAATTACCAATGTGAAAATCAATTTCATCAATTTTCAATATTCCCATTTGGGGAAGAAAAAAGAAAGCGAGGCGTGGCCAGAACTTTTATAGATTGTTTTGCAAACTTAAACTTTGTGTGCTCTATTTAAATATAGAATATGAGCGTTTGCTTGAAAAAACAACTCAAACTTTTGCCAGCTGCGACGCATTGCTCTTTATTTCATTTGGGAATTATAAGTGCGAACATTGAGAGCTTGTTGAATTAGGCTTTGGGGCTGAGCCTTAAATGGACTTCTAACATTCAAATTGCATTTTTATTTGTATACTCATGTGTGTGAAGAGCGCTCAGAGCATACGGCCCCCGCACTTGAAGTAAACATGTATTCTGTTTCATTTGGCCAACTGAGTGAATGCGAACGAGTTGGTAAATGGATTTTGGGTAAACATCAAATGAAACTTCTTGGCAAAGGACTCAAATTGTGTCTTAAGCTGGACTCAACATGCATTAGCAACACGTAGAGGGAGTTCCCAACCCCACTACACACACTCCCTCTTTCCCTCTCTCTATCACTCTGTGTGGGCGTAATAGGGCAAACAAAAGTCTACTCGGCTGCCAGCTGTTGTTACAGTTGAATACATTCTGTGCAAAAGGTGAAAACAAAAGCCGTTACACATGTGGCTAGATAATAACATTCTCTGAGCACTTGAGTCGTCCCCAGTTGCCAGCTACCAGCTCCCAGCTCCCAGCTCGCAGCTCGCAACTCCCAATCGCAATTTTAGACCTCAACGTCTGAGGCTCAGCCCAAATCTCAGCCTCGCAGCCGCATAGCTTCTCAGCTCTGACGACAGGTGCGGAAAATTTGCAGTTGAATCTCGGCCAGCTTTTGGGCACAGACTGTGCCGTGTCACATTTTTAGCCCTGCCAAACGTGCCCAGACAATGGCAAAAAGGTCAATACTAGCTGGGCATTAACCCATTCGACATGCCAGCCATGGATAAGGCCACTTTGGGGTCGTTGAGAGACATATAGAGAGGGTGCAGAGGGGATTTGCCCCAGCCTCTAGGATTTGAGATGTGACTGTGCGTGGCGCGCGTGTTGTTGGACAGCCGAAAGCTGTGTAAATAGCATTTAAGTCCCAGGTATTCTATGGGCTGAGTCGCATTCAGCTCGTTACATGCTGAGCAGGCTGAACAGGCTGAGCCGACGAGTGGCCATTCGATTTTAGACAAGCTTTATAAATAGAAGCCAAATGGAATAGGCATGTACTCCACGTGCTCAACGTTCGCCAAGAGTTGACTGCAACATGTGTGTGTCCAAAACCCAGGTCAATATTCGTGGTATGTGCATACAGCTGACTTACAACTACAGAGAGAATTTTTGATCAAATGAAATTGAATTTGTATCACTATTCAAGGCATACTAATAGTAACAGTATAATAGTAATAAATACAAAAACATATCTATGATTGCTGACAAAATATGATATCTACAATACATTTATATTTCATATATTTCATTTCCTATTATATTATGCAACCCAATGAATTTAAATTCTTAAATCAGTCAATACGAATATTTCTGTATAGATAGCTCAATATAAAAATCAACATATATCAGCATATGTTACGTGTCGAAAATAGTTTTCTATTCAGTTTGAAGTCTGCGTTCGTTGCGGTACCTGTTGCCAGAGACTCTAATGAGAGTTGTTTTTTTGGCGTATGCACACGAGAGCGTCAAAGGTTAAGCCACAGTGAGACCGAAAAGAATTTACATATCATGGATCAAACACAGAGCAAGCCTAGTTGTTGGCATGAATGAGAGATGAGAGATGTGATATGAGAGATGTGCGTTGCGAGATGATGGGCTTGCCAGAGGGCGCCAGCCAGAGCTGTTGGAAAAACAACACGCGTCTACATACATATGCATAAATTTCACGCACAACTGAATTGCGATGGCGATGGCGATGGCGATGGCGATGACGATGATGACGGCGCTGGAGTGTATGCGGATGTATACATGTATATGTATGTGTGTGAGGAATGAGCATGAGCAGGGGCTGAGTTGTGTGCTATACTGCAACGATTGGGTGCGGAAATCTGCACAAAGGAGCCCGTGAAAAACAAACCACATTGGGTGCCAGCTGAGCAACGAAGCGGTGCAGGCGGTATAGCTGGGCAGAGACAGTTAAATAGACAGGCTGACAGGCGTTGCTGGGCGTGCAAAATTCTGAAATGCCGTCATTAATCTTTATTTGCGCCGGCGAGCGCGTGAATAATTTAGCTACCTAATAATAAATCATTGCAGCTGTGCATTAGTTGACTGTCGCTCATGACGTGTGTGCGTGTGCGTGTGCGTGTGTGTGCTTTGTCCCTTGATTCTTGCCCTTTATCTCCCAGCGGAAGTGCCGAGTAACATGCTTAAATGCTTATCAAATTTAATGCGCCTCACACCCAAGCAGCCTGATGAGCATTAATTAATTGCCAGCGCCAGTGCCAGCGACATTTGAGACAAAAACGAAACCAAAATCAAGTTCGCAACCCAAACTTATCTTAAAGATAAACCACCTTGGTCTAGGCTAGAGCATATGCAATTATCTGAGCTAGCACAGGTGAACGCGTCTTCCTTCCATTTGGTTCTAGTTGGGAATTTGACGAAAATTTCATTTGCCAAAATGAGCTCTGGATCACACTTGGCTTAACATTATGCATACGACGCTTGGGCAAACATTTATCTTATCATAATGCTGTGGCGTTCACAGAAACAAAATCTGCTGAATTTCCTGTTGAGGAAATTGTGGCATAGGAAAGAATATATGTAGCTGTAAGAGGCATCAACAGAATTATAAATATTAAATGAAATTAAAAGTATTGTAAGATATTTAGATAAAAATATATATACTTCCGTACGTATATAAATTTATATCTTATCTTACAATATCTGTTAAAATCATGTTTCCATAGATATATACAATATATAAAAAAACCTTGTGCAGAACATTAGAAGAGAAAATAATTCAAGCATACAAATATTAATGTAGAAATAAAAATCAAAATAATAATATATATTTTTGTGAGAGGAAAATAACATAATTAAATTCAGTACACATTTTTAATTTTTTAATTTTTTTTTTCATTTGTTTTATTTATTTATTCTTTTTATATAACATATTCTCTTTTTTGTATATTTGAATTCGCGAAATTAAAGCGAAATATTTTTCTTTGCAGAATACGCTCTTCCTGGTATTTTTTAGCTGCGAAAGCATGTTGTTGAAGCTGTCTGGAAACGGCTTTTATGCCCCTTGGGCACACGCGACGTATGCGTAATAGCCAGGGAATTCAGCACACACGCGGTTGGCGGTTTTCAACTGCTGAGAAATACTTTTGCATTTAAATTTCTTTCTTTTTCTTTTTTTTTTTTTTTTTTTTTTTGGTTTCCAACATCGTCCAAACAATCAAGCCACATTCAAACGTAATTTCAATAGATGTGTGTGCACATAATTTAATTACAGAGCAAGCACAAAAATGTGGCCGAAAATACTAAAAATGAGTAAATGTGCAAAAGGTTTTTCACCATCAACACACAAACACACAGAGACAGGCATGTAGAGAAGACAATTTTGTAGCCGTAAATGCATTTAGTTGAAGTAAGAATTTTAATTAAACTATGCACAGCAAAATTATTGCTTAAAAATTCCCCAAGCTAGGTTAGACTAGGCGCGCCAGGTGCTGGCAGATAAATTGCGGTGCAAGTGTTTGGCAGTTGCCATCGAATGGGAAAGTGTCAGGTGGCAAATACAATTAAATATTCAAATGTACAATCAATAAATGGTTTGCAAATTTGTGATACAGCAATTTGCTGTACCATATATCCAATATCCAACATTCAGCATCCGGAATCCGACATTCAGCATGCTGCAGGCATTTACAGAATTTCACTATTTTGGGTATTTTTTTTCTTTACATCTCTCTATCAATTTTCATTTTATGTGGCCATATAGGACATGCATTGATGGCGCATTAATGCATACATAAAGCTCTATCAAGTATTCTATAGTGCATGCTCATTGCTGCAGGGCATCTGGCAGTCGTCTATGCAATATATCTGCACGTTATTTTTTTGGATTTTAAAATGCATGCAGCTCGTTGCAGTTGCATTGCGGTCAATTGCAGTGTCAAACTTGCAAATATTTTCAATTAAAAGCGTTTGCAACTCTTCCTCCCATCCCTGATCTATCTCCCATCTATCTCTCACTATGTCTCTCTTTCTGCATTGTTGATCTTTGCTGTACTTTTGTCTCGATTTAATTGTGTATGCAGAGGCGTGGCAGCATGCCACAAATGTTGGGCGTCAATACTGCTAGCCGAACTTCAAATGCTGACATTTTTCTTCTCTTTTTTTTCCTATTTTTTTTTTTTTTTTGCCAGCATAACAAAGCGATTCGTGTTGTAATTCACACAGTCTGGCCGTAAAGCTCACATTCAGTTGGTCTGCATTTAAATTGTAGATAAATATTCGTGTGCTTTACGAATACCATTTTGTGCAATCATAGAAAAGTTATTCGCATTTTTCACATTACCAATGTTTAGGCTACGTTGAGTCCGTTGCACAGCAGAGAAATGCATAAATATCTGTCTAAGGCTGCATATATTTTGGAATATAGAATTAAAAAATAATATATATTGTGTACAAATGCTTTGAAATTTGAACTTTTATTTGCTATAGGTTTATGGCTTAAGAAATCTATTTTCTATGAATTACTATAGAGATATATAAATGTGTGGATATTCAAAAAAATGTTTAGATAAATTTAGGATAATAGAATATAAAGTGTGAAGGAATAGATTTATATTCTCTAAAACTAAAAATGTATTTAGCTGTGCAAAAGAAATGTTTCGATATTTCGTTATTGTACTAGCGATGAGGGCACCTGAGTTCTATTCTCGGAAACAATGAAAACAGGTATTTTATATTATACTGAAAAATTTTGTATTAAGTTTCATTCAGAGTCTTATTTGCTAAACCAATTTTGTTGACAGATGAAATACTGAGCTATCAAATTTATTACTTCATAAATATTTTTCAAGTATTTTCTACAAATTCAAAGTTAATAAGCACATACCAGAAATACCCTATATTTCACAAATATTTGCCCATTTTTGTTTCTTTAGCAGCTTAAGCCACTCTCTCAGTCTGGAATTAGAAATGCAAGTAGAACATGGCAGTTGCATGCATTTGCATTAGCCAGTCTCTGCGCTGTCAGCTTACACTATTCATCATGGTAATCAGTTGCATTTGCAGCACATGTATATTTCATCTAACACCTAAATCACCTACTTAATTAAATTTACTGAGCTCAGAGACGAGCAGTTGCTGTAGTAGCTTACTTCGAATTGGCACTCCAATTGGCTAAATATATACAACAATTTCTGCCATTGCTGTTATGTTGGTTGTCGTTTCTGCGCTGCTGTGCTCTACTCTGCCTCTGTTCTGCTCTCATATCACATATCAAAACACTTTGAAATTTAATTGAACATTATTGTGTTTTGGCATTTACAACGTCCCAGTGCGGGCGAATCATTATGCCTACGCCTGATCAATAACTCGTAGCAGTTGGTCGCTAGGTAGCTATAGCTAGGCAGTTAGGCAAGTCAGAGCTCGGGCTTTATAATAAGCATGAATGTCATTAAATTATTTCTGGTAAATTGATATTTGCCTATTGGTTATTTAATGAAGTATACTTGCAACATTTTGCGGGTCGTTTGTTGTGCATGTTTTTGACTTTAACTAAGCGTGTGTAGGGAGTGGAAAGTGGAGAAGCTCTGATGTGGGTCAGTGTAAAGCGCTGTGCATGTTTCTAATTGCGCACTTGGTTTTGAGTACCTCTGCTCTTGGCTCAAGGAGAATGGCATCTGTACAATAATTGGGCAAATGGGATTCCATAATGTTGAAATCAAACACTGAATCTCGTTGCTGGATGTGGTTGCTGAATTAGAAATAGATATGCTGAGCACTCGAGCCAAGAATGTTCAATCATGTGCAAAAGAAAATATATATTTTCGGTTTTGCTGTTGTTAATACGATAATCAATTGAGCAACTGAGATAATTACAAATAAGCTGAAGTAGTGTGTATACAAACAGACTAAATGCAAGCTGAGTAGATGTACATATATTTGCTTTGAAGTGGTTTAAGCTTCGATATGCGAATCAAGTCAATGAACCTTATTATTGATATTTATTTAGAACACATTTGCTATATAGGTAATATTGATTTATATTTGATGTGCACCTAATTAAGATAATCAGAATTGCAGATTAGCGCATCAATATTAATGTCTTGCTTTTTGAATAAATGCAGTTCTCAATGCAAATTGCAAAATCGAAGCTTCATCGATATATCTATGAGTTCATCTATTTTGAAATCATATATTCATATATTTGTTTAAAAATCAAACATATAAATCAAATAAATGTGTTTAAATGTAAACATTTTTCAGCTAAATTCATAAATATTTGTTTTACAATTATTTAAATAATTATTTAAGCAAATTAAATCAAATTCGAGCTCTGCATATTTATATGTTTTTCGACACACAAAATTGTATTGGTTTCCTTGTTTTTATTTTCCTATAAAATTCATTATGCAGTTAAATTTAAATAAATTACATTTACAAATAACTTCAGACAATGCGAAAATGATTAGCTATTTCGCCTCAAGGCATGATTGTGTTCAATTAACCAAAATTTGATTAGACAGAATTTAGAATTTCGTTGCAAATTGCCCACATGACAAACAGCAATATTAATTTGTACATTGTACATATAGACATAGTATATATGTATAAATATTTATTTCAATTATTGCTGCTGCTGTCACATAATTTATGCAGGTTGTTTGGCTAAATAATAATTAATCAACAATTATAATCAAATATTTATTGATTGGCTGCAAAATTGAAGTGTGGCAGTAGCAAGAGTAGCAGCAGCAGCAGGAGTAGCAGGAGTAGCAGTTGCAGATGGCAACAATATCAACTAACTAGCTAAATAACTAACTAACTGCCAACTAATTATGCACTGCGATTGCACCGCACGCACCACACAAAATGGCGTCTATTGCCAGCAGCGCATAATATAATTATAAGCACGTTTTTTAATTTGTATTAGGGTGTGTGCGTGGGTGTGGTTACGTGTATGTGTCTGTGTCTATGTGTGTGTGTGTGTGTGTGGCATAAGCGCCGCTAAGCTGCAAAATATTTAATTAAATATTAAACTATAATTTTGTTAGACTATAACACACATATAAAAGTTTCAAGTTGTTGTCAGAGCTGCTGAGGCAAACTCACAAAAATTGTTAATGACATTTGGGCGGAGGGGGCCGACGAGAAGGCGTGGCTGGGCTGGGGCGCAAACTTTTTCACTAGCTGCATCAAAGTTTGTGTGGCTTAGTCGGTGTGCATGTGGCTCTCGCTGTTTGTAATATGCACAAAAGCATAATTAAATACATAATGAACAAGGCAACAACACACACACACACACACACACACACATACATATATATATAAATATGGGTATATATAAACATGCGTATATGTATATGTATGTGTGTTTCTGTGCGCATATCAAAATGTCGCATAATGTAAAAAGCTTTACAAAATTTGTTCAACTGCCAAAGTATGTGTGAGTAGTGTGTGAATGTATGTATGTATGTATGAGTGTGTGCAGCTCATTATGACTAACTGCAAACAACAACAAAAAATAACAGCAAACAAAAGAACAACTAGCTAGGCTAGTCTTTTTTCTCAGTGTATGCATTACAACGCATATTTAAATTTGCATTTTTGGTGCACTCTTTTTGCTGTGTATATTGTTGAGAGTCACTTAAACTGAACCTGAGCACAAAAGGTGTCTATTTAATAATGTCATTCAGTTAAACAAAAGCTGTAAAGTTTAGCTAAATCTAAATCTGACCATGTGAAGTGGTTGCTTTTGGAGAGATCTCATTTCAAAGCCAATTTAAGGAGAATAATTGAAATTATTAATAAATGCAATTCAATTCAATTCAATTTGTTTCACTCTTTGTTATAACAAGAGATTTTTGTGAATGGTATCTTACAATAATTTAAGAGTATAAACTAAGAATATGAAAGAAATAGAAACCCCCAAAGTTATTATTAATAAATAAAAGAAAATTCAGTCAATATTTCTAGATAACATATTAATATATCAATCGAATCAGTCTTCAGTTGTCCACTCAAATAATTTTCTTCATTTTAAATCCATAAAGTGCAAACACTCAGCTGTAGCTCAAATTGTAATCAGCTTTTACTTATCAACTGATTTATTATTATTTATTTAGCTTAACTAATTCAATATATATAAATTGTTCTGTTATTTAATTTAAGCAACTTCTCAACAGCAAATGTTCTGCGGTTGCTTTGAATTGCTTCAAATCTGATTTGCAGCGCTTACTAAATTACGATTTAAATGGCAGCACACACAGGCATATATATGTATATATATGTATATATATAGGTAGATGTGTGTGTGTGTGTGTGTGTGTGTTGGTGTGTGTCTATTGTCTTGCAAACAAGCTGAACTCAGTTGGTTAGATGGGACTCTCAAGTAGTTGGCACACATGTTTACAATAAACCAAAGCAGTCAACTTGAGCGCTAGCAAGCCAAATGCCAGCTGTGCTGCACACACACACACACACATGCAGAGAGAAAAACATGCCAATACATATGCACACATACATATGGAAACGCGCACACACACACACACATACACTCAGGCAAAGTCAGTCACTTAGGCAAACGGCCGCCGCCCGTTTCAATTTGTCAGTCATCAGCAGTGCCAAGTGCAGCAACTACTATGTTGAGTGTGAGTGTGAGTGTGTGTGTGTGTGTGTTATTTGTATTGTGTGCATGTCAAAGTCATCGTGTTAACATTAATTAAATCTATGTATAGCCTCGCCTGCCAACCCAATGCATTCTCAACATGCATTGTCCTAGCTGCGCACACATCGAACAAATTCATTTTGATTTGACATTTTCTTTTTTTTTTTATGTTTCTCGCATAGCATTGACCTCGCTCTCTGCATAGTTTGTCAAAACTAATTAAATATGAATGTGCAATATTCTTCAATACATGTAGAAATATTTCTGTGCATGTCCATTGTTCAATTGTGTAGGAAATTGGCAAACATTTAGCTAGCATTCATAAGTATGCAGCAGCAGCAAATATATCAATATCCGTTTAACCCTTTGGGAGCAATTGAAACAAACCAAAGAAAGTCGTTTGTTTATTTATTAATATTGATTTAAGCAGAGCGAGAGAGAGAGAGACCGACAGCATGTGACACAAGTAATTTGATTAAGTTTATGGAGTATTTGTGTAAATCTTTTAAAGTAGCTTTTCTTTTAGATTCATATGAAGCTCTTCTTTAATTCTTGTTTGCCTAGAGATCACAATCGCAGGAAATCGTATTCAATTCAATTGTCAAATATAAATAAATTATTATAATTGAATTACAACTTCAAATACAACTCAGGTTGCAGCTATGCTCATTTAATTTCCACATTTTATTGTTTTAGCAGCAAACATTTATGATTTCAATGCAAATGCTTTATTTGGATCCTTGTCGTTGATTCAAATTATTTTCATATAATTTAAATTCCAGCTTTGATCTGTGTTTTGTGCTTTGTGTTATCTCAGCATGAATCTTACGCTCCCGGCTGCTAAATACTTAATTAAAATATGTGGGCACTGCAAAGTATGCTATGCCCGGAGGTGTCTGAAATGACAGCTGGAGCAGCAGCAGCAGCAATAGCTGTAGCAATGGCAATGGTGGAAGCCACATACAAAGGCATTTGTTTAATTATTTAAATTTAATTTCATGTCATATCAAATTAGTGCCAGTCATTTTCACCCCAAGCACGTGAAACGTGAAACATAAAAGCCTAACATACTCGCACACACACACACACACACACACATTAAGTGGGAGTAGGCAAAGGCCAACAGTATTCAACTCATTTGCATTACGTAGCCGACTCGTTGCCGCCTGCCTGGCACAAAGCTGCAAAAAAAAAAAAATAAACATCTTTTACGTGTAATTATTATATTTACTATTATTATAATAATTATTATTTTTATTACGTTCGCTGGCTTTTAAATGCAAATGAAAAGACGTTGAACAGTTGAATGCGTGACTGAATGCGCACAAGTGAGTGCAGGCAGGTGTGTAATAGACGTACGTGTGTGTGTATGAGAGAGTGCTTGCTTGCCTGCCTTCAATTGCATTTACACACACAAACTAGCAAGCGTACATTGACAAACAATCCCACACAGTTGAGACTCACGTAGACGTTGCATAATTGAATTAGCCAAACAACGACGTCGGGCTACAAAATGCCTCAAACAATGGCTAATAATGCTATGGGAATGGAAGCCCATAGGGGACATGCCAGCTGCAACAGCAACAGCAACAGCAATGGCGACGGCGACAGCGAGAGAAACAGCAGCAGCGGCAGCAGGTAATTGTGTGGCAATAGTCCCTGAGGGACATAGCACAGAGTACGGGGCTTGCAGTAGGGAAATGAACAATGCATAAGTAGTTGCCCAGCACATTGAATGCAACCCTCTGATGTAAAGTTCTTTAGGCAGCACGACAGGAAGCAATCGGAACGAGTTAAGTAGCTCACATTATTTATTTTCCAGTTGTTGTAAATCTCAAGGAATGCAAACACACTTCGTTTCTTAATTATTTATTCAAGATAAATGCCCAAGCAGCAAGTGGGAAGGCGAGCAGAAAAAGATTATTGTAAAATATATGTAATACATATTTTATATAGTTATGTATGTTTATAATACGCATATTATACATTTGAATATATATACATACACTCAAGTTTGTATATAATATACAATGCGTGCATTATACAAATTAAATTATTGAAATTTCCACGAAATCAATTTACAAATTTTACAATTTATTTCGTATTAAAATTTACTCTTTCACATACATAGACACACACACACACACACACACACACACACTTAGTACACTCCTACGCTCACAGCCTCCCCCTACATACACACACAATAGTCAATTAAAAGCTGGGATTTAGTTTTTCCGCCAAGCTACCCTCCGCTCAACTTAATATGACATAAATTGTAGTCGGCGCTCAACTCCATAAAATTAATTGCCATTGAATTTTTAATTAACTAAAACTAAAAACAGCTCCCAAAAGCAAAACTGTGACTAATTTCAAGAGCTTTGTCGTAACGCCCCACGCAGCATGCCCCTTGCTCCTTGCCCCTTGTCCGGCGCAGGCAGCGAATGGATTTGCCACGCGCTCGTTTTGTATTAATAGCTCATAAATAAATTTTCCAAAAAGAACTAATTGCTTTATTTTGCGTGCATGTATTTTGTTTATGGCGAAAAAAATGTCGGCTGCCGCATGGCAACAACAACTCGAAGTAATTTTCGAGAGAATAGTCGACGAGTAAATATGCTTTAGCGACTTTCGGAATGTGAAGTCATGCAGCCATAATATAATACAATACATAATAAATAATATATTATAAATAGAATGAATGATATATGAGCTTGCCCAACTATGTATATTAAATATAGAAAACAGTAGGCCAAGTAAAATATATTTAAATATTTAAGATATTTTATAATACGAAAGGTTTACGAAAATTATACAAGAATTTTTCTCTTTATATATGCAATTTTTTCTCTATATATATATGAATATGTCAGGTATTTCTCAGCTGCCCTGCGTTGCTCTCTTTTCTAGTCCGTGTCTCTTAGCGACAGGAGGGACTATGTTCAGCATCAGCAACATCGTCTCACTCACTGTCAGAAAAAGTACTGCCAGCTTGAGAAAAAACTGATACCTACTACTCTTAACCATATCATGGCACTTTAGACTCCAGAGCTTTTTACTATTCTATTATCTTTCATAATTCTTTTTTATCTCGTAGGCTTAGATTTACTAGTGAGAAGGATTATAAAATATCTTATTAGTCTTCTAATGTGTATCGTTTGACGTGGGCCTTAAGTCGATCATTATAGCGACTGTAGTAAAAAGGGATCTGCTCCTCCTCTCCTGTGATTTACTACGTTTACGAATATATATGCACTATTAAAACGAAATTGAGATGTTTTCACTACAGACCTAGGCATATGAGTAGACCTCGGCTCAAATGAGAAAAACAAAATCAATTTTGTTGTTCATGAAGACTGTGGATACTAAAAAGCTATCTAATTAGTACTATTATTTTTAATACTATTTTCTTTTTTTTATACGCCTATTACTAACATAATTTGGGTTTCATTTATCATCACCTCATAAAATTGTCTATTAATGATGTTATAACCTTTATTCTGCGCAAGATATATTTTTTGGCTCAATATATAATTTTTTAATTGTATATAGTGATATGACAGACTTCTATTTTCTATTTTTAAAATCTCTTAATAACTTTTTTACATTTAAATAAACTTTTTAATAAATCTCTTAAATTTCCAGAAAATATATTATACACTTCCTATTTAGCCAATGACTCTATTTTATTTGAATTTCATAAATACTTATAAAGAGCTTATGAATCGAGAACCAAGTTAAATGAAAGCACTAATTTGGCTTCAGATGTAAATCGCTTTGCCCATAGTGCAAGTGCGGCTTTGTAAGTATAATTTATGCAAAACATTTATTCTACTCTGTGATACTCTCTAAATTATTTGTACTATATTATTTAGTGCTCACAACATTCGAATTCTGTCCTTCTGTACCCTTGTACCTAGCTGACTAAGTAGCTATATTTAGAGCATTTTTGATTGGAATATTTTTTATTCATTTCAGTTTATACTCTTTTCCAGATGATCACACCAGATAATGGCAAGTCAAGTGCAAGCAAAAAGCTGATCAATGTACTTGCTTTTAACGCAATGTTTTTTTTTCCTATAGTATATATACATATATATGTACACATTAATTTTTTGCTGATGTCATGCTCAAGTTTTACTATTATTGCTGTGGCTCTGTGTTGTTGTATTTTATTGCTGGCCAAAGCAAGCGCTGTGCTGTCATATATCGATTTTATAGAGACCACACCTTGCAGAGCCTGCTGCCCTTCAGCTCTTCTCATTCGCCTCTCGCTCAACCCCTTCCACACTTTCGCTTTATCGCACAGTGATATCTATATAATGGAGGCCTCTGTTTGATTTTTACGCATTAAGCTGTAATCTGGTCAAGGTTTTATCTTTTTTTTTTTCGCATTGCGATAACTGAGTGGAGCATCTTGTTTTGTTTATCATCTCATCTGGTATACATATATATTTTTTCGCTTTTGCCGATTTACGTTCCAATAAAAGCGGCAAAAAGAAAATAACGTAAATGAATTTATATTTTGATTGATATTTTGAGTTTATGTCTCAGTTTTGGAATGCAAAGATCAAAAGATGTAAAGATCTCATTGTAAAAATTAAAGTGAGGAAAAATAATGAGAATGCAACGTTTAATTGGATTTTTACAATGAAAATGTTTGGAATACTGAAAATTAAGAGAATATGGACTATTAAAAATATATTTGCTTGGAGAAGAGACCGGAAAGACGTAAATATCGTAATGATCGAAGTTTATTAATAATGATCATAATTTACGTAGACCAAGAAACATACATTTTCATAACCTGCTGGATTAAAGCCAATGCAACTGTCCATAAAGCTTAATATCTCATCACATTCACCTGCTCATTCATCACATTAAATTTCTATTAGAATAAACATTTTGTTTTCGTTTCGTTTTTGTTTTCTTTCGCACCGCGGCGAAAAAGAATTTTCGTCTTCATTGTTTTTTCTTCAAATAAATGGAAAATCTATTGGCAAGATTTTTGCATTCGATTGGATTAGTTATTTATTTATATGAATTCGCTCGTTTCGTTTTCAAAGCTGAAAAATAAAGAATTTTATTGGCACAAATAAAAACAAGTTCAATTAAGTTTTTTTTTTTCTGTTTTTCTCTTTTTTTTTTTTCGTTTTTGTAACCTACTCTAAGGTTTCGTACGGAATCGTTCC
The DNA here is from genome assembly GCA_030914345.1 of Drosophila koepferae. Classification (NCBI taxonomy): domain Eukaryota; kingdom Metazoa; phylum Arthropoda; class Insecta; order Diptera; family Drosophilidae; genus Drosophila; species Drosophila koepferae. The sequence continues at coordinate 4,417,572 of JAUESR010000207.1, forward strand.
AAAATACACATTTATTCACATTTAAAAAAATAAATTCAATACATTTACATGAATATAAGAATATATGTATATATGTATATAAATATAAGTGTTGTGCGTGTGTTTCGGTTTGTTATGATATATGCATTTGAATCGTTAGACAAATATTTCTTACATCGAATGCATAAATGCGAAAATATACGAGAGAGTATCTATGCATATACATATGTGTTTCTCTGTGTATGTATGTGTGTGTGTGTGTGTGTGTGTAAATCAACAATAGTTTTGTATCGAGTTTTGATGTTTCTTGCTTCGCGTGTTATTCTAAATAAATAAATATTTGTATTATTACACACATTTATTTTAACATGAATAAAAAATACATTTCTCAACACTTCATATTCCGTAGAGCGACTAAAAACCTGTTCGATTTTCTTTTATACAAGAGCATAACATTTATATATATATGTGTATTTAGATAGTATGTAGTAGAGATTAGATATATATCAACAATTTGTATAAGGTAGCAAGTTTTAAGATTTAACATAAGTATATATATATATATCGTAAACATAATCATATTTAATCGTAATAGTTCAAGAGTTTCTTCATATAGTATATGTATTTATATATAGTAATAACAACAACAATTAGGGCGTTAGACATGGCACATACAGTTCAGATTCAGATCATATAGCATTTGTATTTGATTTTCATATAATATATTTCTATGGTCCACTTAGGAACTTGAGGACCGACACAAAATTGGATATATGTATATAAAAAGTGGATATATATATATCTATATACATATTCCACAAATGAAAAATAACTAAGTTGGAAATTTCATTTCCAGCGACAACAAACGAAACACAAATGAAAAATTGTGTTGTGCACAACAAAAATACTCAGTATTATTGCTTTAAGCCTGTGCCAAGCCAAGTCTAGCCCCGATTCCTATAGCTCTATATAGCTTTATAGAAATACGACATTCATAATTTAGATGTAATAGGCATCAAATGTGGACCACTTGGACATATAGTTGTTAATTGTGCGACTTGTATGCGCAGAAGAACGATTCGAGTCCCAAAACGAATTTTACTACAGCTCAATCCAAAATGTTGAGAAAGTGCTGTACATAGTTAAGATGTGAGGTTCGAATCTTTCACAAAAATTTAAGTTGTGCTCAATCCGAGAAGATTTTCACAAAGAAGTTCAACTTCTAAAACAAAAAAAAACTTTGGAGCGGAGTTCAAATTCTTTGAAAACTTTTAATACAGTTCAATTTGTTCTGTTGAGCAATTAGAATTCTAGGAAATTCAGAATCATTCCGCTCTTAGTTCATAGCTTTTTCTTCTTTAATTAATTCGAGCTCGAAAAGGAATTACTAGCACAGCTGTAACCCTGAGAAACGGGGTTAGGAACTGTTACAACAAAAATTTGGGCAGTACCGCTCAATCTTTCTTGTTGAGAAAGTGCAGGACATAGTGCAGCACCAGATCGTAGCAGTACTTATATTCGGTCATATTCTCGACTAGCTGTGGACGGTGTCGCCGCACGGTCTTGACGGCCTGAAAGACATCGACCTCACCGTGCTGTATGACCTGCTCGATGCACGCATTGGCCGCACAGTAAACCCCGGCACGGCTGCGACCATCGGGCGAGACAACACAGACGGGTCCGTAGTCGACTTTATTGCGCCAGATCTCGACCATATTCATTAGATAGACCAGCGAATTGGTTGAGCTCGGCACCTTGTGGCCCATGGGCCAGCAGGTTAGCTGAAACAGCTGGACGGTACGTGTTGGCGCCTTGACGCCCGCCATCATTTCGGTCAACGAGACAATCTTCTTGTTGATCTTGAACTCCCACTGCTTGATGTTCGTATAGCTCTTCGACATCACATAGTGCACCGTAAAGACTGGGCCGTATTTCTCCATTTTCGATTTGTTGGGCCAGAACGCGGGATATTGCTGTGACTGCGACGGTGGCTGACAGAGAACCACAACGGCGGAGCACTCATGATCGTAGACCAGAGACCAGAACTCGCCCAGTGTATGCTTCATTGGCCACTCAGTGACAATGTATTCGCGCGGTTTGGTATAGCCATCCACAAAGACCGAGTTGATGTAGTCCGTGAATGCGTTACCCTGGAAACTGGTCAAATATGGGCGAAAGTTGTCCGGCGGCACGCAGAGTACATCGCGATTCTTCTCCCGATTATCCGCTCGGTGTCCACCGGCACAGTCACCGATCGTAAATCGTGGCGTTTGCTTGCAGATCTGATCGTATTCGGCCTGGTACTCATTCATCTTTGTGCCGGAATTGCGACGTGCCTTGGCCTTGAGCCGATCGGACAGCTCGGAGACAGGAAACCAGGTCTTGCCGCATATGATGTGCTCCTCCAGCGTGTCATAGATGAACTTGTATTGCTCCACATTCTCAACGAGACCCTTGCGCGATTGCCGCAGCTTCTTGAGGTAGCCAAACACATTAAAGCACTCCTCCTCCTCGGCCAGTTCCAAATTGGCATCGATGGACATGTAGACGCCGGAGCGACCACCACCATCGCTGCAATGCACCAAAATGGGGCCACGCATTTCCACATCGTCGCCATCCTTGATGATGTTGCCCACAACGAGACGCACACGACGCCTGAACTCGAGCAGAGCATTCGAGAACGGACAGGAATGGGAATACCATTCCGTATAATGGAACTGCAATATTAGCCGCTCATCCGTGACCTCGCCCTGTTCATTCTTCTTGTACAGCCGAAACGTGCGTATGTGAAAGTTGGCCAGCTGCTCCTCTCTCACAATATTGATGTGTATATCGCCGTAGGTTTCGTGCACCTCCATGTTCGGTGGCCAGTATTGCACGCACATGACCTTGGCAAAGTCAAAGGTCTTGGTCAGCATAACAATGGCGCTGATATTCTCCTGCCACACCATGCGCCAATACGCATTCACCGTCTCCTCAACGGGGCCCTGGGTGACGATGTAAGCATTCGGCTTCAGCAAACTATCCATGTAGGAGGCATTCACATAGTCTGAATCGGGCACACCTGGCAGCTTTTGCAGCACAACACGATTGTAGTCATATGGAATGCACTTGGGATTCTGATTCTTCTCCAGATTGTTCTTCTTGAGCGCATGCCGACAGGTGTTTGTCTCCACCTTGGCGGCTGTTTGAAATTCCAGTTTATAGAGCACAGGGAATTTGCGACGCAGATCGCACAATTTGAGAAAATGCCGCACATCGATGGGGCCGTTCGGTATGGTCTTTGACAGCGAGTTGTTCTCGTCGCGTGCCTCCAGTTTGATGCGCTCAAAGGACAGCAGGCCGCTATTCAGCATGCTCAGCTTAATGGTGTTCGGAATGGAGACGATGGCGCGACTCTTGCGCTGCTGCCTTTCCACGTCATCGTACCGAGCGGATGACCTCGACCTGTGCTTGCTTTGCTTCGTGTTGCCACCCGATTTTGTTGTGGTCGTTGTTGTTGCTGTTGCTGCTGCTGTCATGACTATGTTGCTGTTGCCTACGGGTGCTCCCGCCGCTGCTGCTGCTGCTGCCGACTCAGTCGACGCTGCTGCTGCTTCTGCCGCTAGTTGCTGCTGTGTTGTCATCATCAATCAGTGGGTATTTGCAAGTGTGCGGGTGTGTGCAAGAGTGTATGATTGTGCGAGCGAGTGTGTGTGTGTGTGTGTGTATGAGTGTGCGTGTGTTGGTTGTGCGTCGTTGCGTATAGGAGGAGGAAGTAACCGATTAGTATTTGTAGTACACTTGGCACAGCATTCGCTTTTGGATTAGTAGCTTATTATTTAGCATTGCATATGCTGCTTCGACGTTTCTCGTTGCTCGTTAGAGAATTTGCCTTAAATCAGTATGTTAGCTTGTTAGTAATTGTAAAATGTTTGCTATTTGTTCACCTTTTAATGCGTCGCGCTAAACGGAATTTGTTATAAATAAATATAATGCACACACCGTATATCGTTGGCTAATTTCTCTAGTCGTTTAGCAGACTTTTTCCTGCTATTTTTTCTGTATTATTTTTCTATCTTTTTTTTCCGCCGCTGCTGCCGTTGCTGTTGTGTTTTCCACTCTGCTCTTCGCTTGGCTTTTCTTCACTACACACTACACGACTGTTTGGTTGGCGTTTGGCTCGTATCTACCATTTGTAGCTCAGCAGCTGCCTCGTTGGGGCGAATTTCGTGGACGACTGTTCGAACATTGCGCGATGTTTTGCGCTTTCAACTCAACACAGGCCGAACAGACGGCCCAAAGAGTGAGATGGTCTGACAGTGAGAGTCAGAGAGAGAGTGAGAGAGAGCGAAAACGACAGCCTGGCAACATTTTCACCATGGCACATGTGACTGGCGCTTCGTGGGTGCGTGACGGGTATTTTTAGCTGTGCGGGTGGAACGGAATGTTCAGTGCAAACAGTGATACAATAATCATTGCTAATTAAGTTGAGGTCTGAATAAAGCATTATCTAATATCAAATTTTAGGTAAAACATATTTGCAGTATGGAATTCTGTTTCATAGTATATTTATTTATTGTTATGTGCCAAACTTAAAGTTGAGTGCGTTTGCTTGTTTATTATTTAAATAGATTACAAATTAAATGTATTTAAAGACAAATTAAATTATTTTAGTTTTTATTTTATATTATTTCTTTTTATATTATTTATTTTTTTTATATTATTTATTTTTTTTTATATTATTTATTTTTTTATATTATTTATTTTTTTTATATTATTTTTTTTTTTTATATTATTTATTGAATATTTTTATTTATTTTTTTTTTGTATATTTTATTTTTATTTTTTATAAAAAATCAAAACAAGATTTATGAATTCAAAGAATTTAAGAATTTATTGACTTACTTATATATTTTACAATAATTTTAAAATCCAATCCATGAATTTGCTTTAAATTTTCAATACATATTTCCTTATACTCTACTTATTAAGAATTTGCAGTAATTAGTACTATACTATTTCATTTAATTTAATATTTTTTTGATAAGACTATTACTATTGAATTTTGGGTCTCATCTCAATATTAACAGACTAAAAAATTGACATTGTAATACAAAAGGTGTGAATTATTGATTTCACTCCTTACTTGAAACATTTGACTGCCTATCACACTGTGCAATTCACCTTATAGTATGAATGAAAATTCCGATTTTCCCATTGCCTCTCATTTCGTCGAGGCGAAAAATTTCCATTTACCACATAGAAACGATTTCGCCCAGCTGCTGGCGCTCTCTCTCTCGTGCTCTTGACGCATGCGCCTTGGAGGATTTTCACTTTTCATTACGTATTTCATTTTCGCCTATTGTTTTTTTTTTTCTTTTCATGTTTTGGGATGCCTAATTGAAAATTCCGTTATTTAAATGAGGAAGTGACGCTGATTTTGTTTTTGATTATAGCCAAAAATTTTAATTTCCATATTTAATTGGCAGGGCAAAGCCAAACAAAATTATGATTTATATTGCCTGATGCTAGCAGATATATCCCGACTTTTTAATGACTGTAGTAAATAAACATTTCCTGCTATGGTCAGGTTTGTTTTTGTGATTTTATTGTTGCTATTGTTGTTGCCGTACATTTTTAGACTTTCACGTTCACACATTTGATTTCCGTATGCACTGCCTCTAAATAGCTTTTGGCAATAGCCCACAGCCAAAGAGGAAGCGCAGTGCGGCCCCTCGACACACGCCAAGAAGAACAAATAGAAACAAGTATAACAAATAGGCGATCATCTTGTTTGAACAGCATCATCTTCGCCATCATCGTATCATCAGCTTCATCGTATCATCAGCTTCATCGTATCATCAGCTTCATCGTATCATCAGCTTCATCGTATCATCAGCTTCATCGTATCATCTTCGTCTTCATCATCATTATCATTATCATTATCATTATCATTATCATCGTATCATCCACCTTGAAGGTCAATGCGGGATAACTCTTGGATTTTTTAGTCGGTAAGCAGGCATGCAGTCTGACACACCGGTCAAAGTGACGACCTGACTGACGGTGCATAAAGCATTTTTTCCTACCTCAGCACAAAAAAAAAAAAAAAAAAAATCATCGTATCAGGTTCATCGTGTCACCTTCATCTATATCTGCAACATTATCTGCATCATCTTCGTCTACGTATCATCAGCTTCATCTTCATCATTATCATCATCGTATCATCTGCATCATCGTATCAGCTTTATCGTATCACCTTCATCTATATCTGCAACACCAATTGCAACAGCTTCATCATTATCAATATCATTATCAATATCATTATCATTATCATCCTCCTCTTCCTCGTCATCACCACCACGAAAGAATGTTGGGGCTGTTTGTTGTTGGAAGTGGTTGACGGCTGGCGCTACTCTCGAGGTAATTTCGAATTTCGAAATAATTACACGAGCGTGTGTCAATGAATTTTTGTATGTAAACAAATCTTCTTGTTTACAGTGGGCCCTGGCAATCAAATGACCGAAAAAAAATTTAAAAGCAAAATTTAAAAAAGAAATTCTATGCACCTCAACCTTGAGCGACAATTCGTACAATTCGACGCCTTCTATTCATATACATTTTTCAAAGCCAACCAGAACGCATAATTCTTGTCGCACTCGCAGTCTGCAACACATTATTTATATCACCACTAATGTGCGCATTTTATATCAGATATCTTTTAAACATTACAAAGATCAACTTGGGCATCATTGATCTTTTTTTATAGAGATCAATTCCACGTTGACATCACTCAAACTGAAGCAAAATATTGATCAAAGAGTCCAAAATATCAAAAGTAAAAAAAAAAAAATTGGAAACTCTCAATTAAAAACTGGAAAAACATTATCGGCAATATACTTTCTTGAAAATACTCAGCAACACGAAATATCTGGAATGGACACCATGCCCATACTTTAATACATGAAAATTCAATTAAGAGGACAGCCCCCTTCAAAAAATTAAAAAAAAGAGAATATTTATTCTCAGCTGGCTTTAAGTTTTGCCACATGCACGCCTCTGCCAATGCATATTATAAACAAAATAGATTATTTAAACGAGCTGTCGGAAACAACGTATTGTAGAGCCAGCCGAAGCGCTGTGGTTTCGGTAGCCGTAGTTAATTTAAGATATTTGCGTACCTTCAGTCCGACAATAATCCGGCGTAAAGCTGCGCGGCTCTTGCAAATTGCTGTAGCCACCTAATTTGAGAGCTGTTGACCCATTAGGGGCACAAGCCGTAGCGCCCCAAAATGGCGCCGGCACGCGGCTGAAGCACTTAAATATGCCAAGCTCGCTCCCTCTCTTCTCCTTCGCAGGCTGTAAGAGCCCACACGCACTCACACACAACATTTATGACTGAGCCAACAAAGCGTTGACTGTGGCTGACCGCAGGTTGCAAGGGCTGAGGAGCAGAGCACGCATCCTTAGCGCCACAAAATCCGCCTAAAAGCCACACGAGAATTGCCCCAAAACCGAACTGAAGTGAACTCAAATGCTGAACACGCTGAACCGTCGTCCTCGACTAATTAGCATTAAATCAGCTATAAGAGAGGACACACAAGGCTATGAGGCCGGGCACTTACCTTGCCAAATATGGTGAGTCCACCGTGCTTCATGTTGAAGGTTGGCGCATCAGCATAGCTCGAGTCGGCCCACGGTGTATGGCAAGTGGATGTCAGCGTCATATACCTCACCCCAATTGCGTACAGGGTGCGCAGCACAGCTAGCGAACCGCCCAGCGAGTGGCCGCCCTCGACGCCGGTTAGCGAGCACAGCTGCTGGTTCTTGTGTGCGTCGATTATGTCTGCAATAGTAGAGAGCACAAAATAGAGTAAGAGGTGGCGGATTGTACAAGTTCAAGCAGTAGCAGAACTTTGCTGGAATAACAATTTCAGTTTCTCAGCTTGCCGCAGCGCAGTTGCATTGTTTATCAAATTATAGTTAATGCCATGACGCACTCTCAATGCCCTTACATAATATTTTGGTATTATATAAGATTTGCCTCTATTGGCTCTGTTATTATGCATTACTCTTTTTTGTCCGCTTCACTTTCAGATGAGTTATTAATGCATAGCGCCATTTTACGCATTTACTCATTAAAAAAAAATAGTCAAAAAAAAAGTTAGTTGAACTTAACTTCAATATTAACTACCTGAATCTGACCGTGCGTCATTTGTGCTTAGACAAAAATGAAGACCCATATAAAATAGGTACAAAATGAAAAAAAAAAATAAATGAATACCCATATAAAATAGGTACAAAATGAAAAAAAAAAAAATGAATACCCAAAAAAAATAGGTACAATAAAATTTGACTTGAACTTTTATAAATTATAATAAATACGATACGCTCACATTAACTGTTCTACTTTTAGATCAGTTATGAATGCATTGCGCCATTTTACGCATTTACTCATAAAAAAAATAGACCCATAAAAATAGGTATAATAGTTATTTGAACTTAACTTCATATATTCACTACCTGAATGTGACCGTGTGTCATTTTGTGCTTAGACAAAAATGAAGACCCATAAAAATAGGTACATTATGCACGAGTTATTCTATGCATATACAAAAATGAATACCCAAAAAAAAAAGGTACAATAGTTATTTGAACTTAACTTCATATATTCACTACCTGAATCTGACCGTGCGTCATTTTGAGCATAGACAAAAATGAAGACCCATAAAAAATAGGTACAGTAAAATTTGACTTGCGACTAACCATTGTCTGCAAAGTTATCTAACAATCTATGAGCGTCAAGATGTCTGATTTTGACATTAGCGAGGCAAGCGATGAAAGCGATGAAAGCGATGCTTTCGTACTGCAACTTAATTTAATGCGCGGTTAAGGAGTGTTGTTTATTTATGAAATAACAATTTCATAATTTGAAAGATATGCGATACAGTTAAAATATATTTCGCGTGATCTCTCGCCACGCCTCGTTTCGTATTGCAATGACTCCGCTTTTCATTAAATTTTTCGAGAGCATAAGGACGCAACACAAGTAAGAAATATTGTTTTGCTGCGTCTGTCATTTGCTCTGCTGGCCCGTTGAGCTCAGTGTTCATTGCGGTCTTAGCAAGTCCTTCCGACTGCTTGGCCTGGTCTGTCTGACCACTGTTCTGTCTGTCAGTTTATCCCAGCATGGCATTTGTGCGATGCTATGCAATATTCACGGTTGTCTTGTTCAGCAGCTTTGATCTCTTTCATTTCGCTTAGTTTTGTTGCCTGGCACTTGTCAAAATACTTTCTCATTGTTTCTCCTTGTTCGTTATTTATTTTGCACTTTTTTTTGTACTTGTGCATTGTTCTCTTATTTGTTGTTGTTGCTGTTTAGTTTTTGTTTCTCTGTTAGCCAGCAAGTTGAGCAATGTTTGCATAAAGTTGTTATACAACTTCTCTTGTTCGACTTATTTCTCGAATGGCATGTTAGATTTCGTTAGATATCTAAATTGAGAAAAGCCATTTACCAAAGAAGTATTGGCATTTATTTTCTTTGTTTTGACCCAGCTAAAGTCAAAACCCGAGAAAATTCGAAAAAAAAAATAAAATTTTAATAAACACTCCGACAAAATGTATAACGTATATATGTCATATATATGTTAAAAACAAAAACCGTCCGTCATATCTAACACCTTAATACACTAGAAACTTTCCGCTAACTCCTCCCATACACATCCAAATTGATTGACCTCCACTTAAAAATCTTTCCGTTCTTCCAGTTGGAAGAATCGCGAGTTTCCTCAATAAATTTACGGGAATTTAAAAGAAAAACTCCCATGTCGGATACTCCTCGCAGAGATCCGAAATAACTTTCCATTCCCATCTCCCCACCAGATCACTGCGGAACTTTTACACAGTTATAAATGACGCATTTAAAGAAGAAAATTATTTTTAGCAAAGTTTGAAATATTCAGCGTTACTCCGACCAACTCAACAAATACAATGAGTACCCAGTCTAAATACGGGTTTGTTTCTAATTCCCCTAGAAAAAAAGGGATGTGGCTGTTACGACGAGCGACACTGCATCAATTCTCAGCATGTGTCAGTTGCTTAACTCTGAAGCAACCGCTCTTTCGATTTTTAAAATCGTAACAAAAAAAAAAAATAAATAAAATAAATATTAGTTTTGCATTTGGGTTTATTGTATTCCCATTTTCAAGCAGAAAAAAAAAAAATGCACGCACTGCAACACTCTTGGCAACAGCAGAGAAAAAAAAAAATAGATGTGGCTGTTATGATGAGCGACACTCAGTTCTTTGATGTGTCAGTTGCTTAACTTAGAAGCAACCGCTCTTTTGATTCGTAAATCGTAAAAAAAATCGATTTCAGCCATAGCCAATATTTAAAATTTGGCTATAATATTTGGGTTTTTTGATTTCTCCCAATTTTAAGCGGCAAATAAATAATTGCACGCCTTAAAAAAAAAAAAAAGAAAAAAAAAAATTTAGATGTTGCTGTTATGATGAGCGACACATTGATTTTGGTTGGGTCAGTTGCTTAGCTCAGTAAGCAACCGCTCCTCAGATTTTTAAAAATCTGAACCACAAAAAAAAAAAAAAATTGTTTCTGCCTTAATTTGCTCTTGGCTTCAATATTTGGGTTGTTCTTGTTACCCATTTTTCAAGCGGCAAATAAAAAAAAAAAAATGCACGCATTGCAACAGCATAGAGCCGGCTTTTTTATAATAGCAACGCCTTGTTGAAAAAAAAAAAAAAATTAGGCAGTTGCGAGCGACACTGCAGCAATTCAGAGATTGTGCAACAAAAGCAAAAGCTTTTGACGTGTCAGTTGCTTAATTCAAGCAACCGCTCGTTCGGTTAAAAAAAAAAAATAGACAAAAATAGTGAGCTGCTTCTAAAGCCAACTGTAAGCACCAGCAGAATGCTGGGAAGCAACTGAATTAGTTCCTCGGAAATGCGGCTTTTTATAGCCCGCCGGCAGCCAAAAATTTGCTAAAGTACACGTCAGCGTTTATCACTCAGTGTTGGTAAATTGCCGTAACAGTGTTGGAAAATGGCATTTGTCGTTTATCGATGCTGCCAATCGAATTAAATCAGCTGGAAATTGTGTTTTGCTAGTTTGATTCGAAATTCAACTAGTAAATTGCTTTAGCCGTAACATTTAGTTTAGCTTTGAATCAAAGAGTTCATGACACATACGCACAATGAACGATTCAATAATTTGTTCGCTGCATTCAAATCAAGCATTGTAATAACATTTCAAATGCCACAAACTGGGAGCACGACTCAATAAATTGTGCCACAAAGGGACGCCAAAGTGGGGCCAATGGCAGAAGTCACAGGATACGGACTGCTGGAATCCTGCTTGCAAGTTTTCAGGCAATAAGTAAATAAGCTGCGTAAAATCAAAAGGACGCACTTGTAGCCTTGCCCTGCTCCAGAGTATTTGTTGTTGCTGTTGCCATGGCTCCTGTTGCTATTGCTGCTGCTCCTGCTGCTGTTGCTTTGCTATTGTTATGGGAGCCAGGAAAGCAAATACCTGCCACAAAACCAGCTCGATGTCGTCGTTGCCGTAAAACTCTAAAATATGGAGCAAATAAACAAATATTCAGCCAGGGCCTTTGCTGCAGCAGCAGCAGCCGTTGTTGTTGTTGTGGCAGTCAAAGGAAAAAAGCTACCAAAGGCACTAAAATGCGCCACGTGAGCTGAAGTTCAATTTTTGTAGCGATTATCAGACCTTTGGACTCGAAGCTGGATGCTGGATGCTGGATGCTGGTCCGGCATGTAATTGTCTGTGACCGGGCTAGCAACAAGAATCGACCATGGCCCCAAAACGTAATGTATAATATATGGTCGATGTATCGGATGCGATTTAAGGCAATATTGAAACGAATGCTCGAACACATTTCAAAATGAAAATCCCAACCAAATGCCACTTGACGCAATAAACCAAACGCAAGGGCATCAAAATGTACCCAATTTTCACAAGTAAAACTTCAAATGCACTTACACGGCTTCAGTTGGAATAACTGATTGAAATTGTATTACGCTGATTAGCTGATTAGAATGGGGAATTGAATTGAGAAGATTTGAGGGTATTATTATATTTATATTGAGATATGAGTCGAGTCAAGCCAAGTGTTGCAATTGAACTGAAATATAAGTAATAATAATAATTGTAATATAATGCAGAAAACAAAGAAATGAAATAAGAGTACAAAATAATTCTAGCTTAATCTGATGATCATACTTTTGTTTTGTCTCTTTCCAGATCCAATTAACATTGCCTTGCCTTAGCGCAAATCTCTTTCACTATTTCTTTTCTTTTCGCAGGCTGGTCTAGAGAGTCCACATGCTTCGTGGGCAGAGCATGCGACGAAAATGTCAAAGGCTTTTCAAATCGAATGCAATTTTGGTTCTCAGCTCCCCCGTTTGCTCAATGCAATGCGGCAGCTCAGTGTAAATTGAAGTTTACACATTTCGAAGGTGGAAATTGAAAATTGCGAATGAAAGGCATTCACACATCGACACGGCAAAAATGTAAAGTAGCAAATGCAAACAGCAGACAGCAGGAGACAGACGCAGGAGAGATGTCTCTGACGTAGAAGCAGCGACAACAAAGGTGAGTGGAAAATCATGGAAAGAAAAGAGAAAAGTGGAATATCCACGTATGCTTAGCTGCATGTAAACCGAGTTTCAGTTTTCAGCATTCACATTTATTGTGTTTATGCAGCGCGAATGCAACGCTCACTTCACACTGCCTTGATGGTAACCAAGGAGCAACCAGAACCCAATTGGACATACATTTGTTGTACTACATCTGCAACAGCAGCAACAAGGACTAGGGAAACGGGCATGCTGACTGACTGACTGACTGACTGACTGGCTGACTGACATGAGATGTCAGTTGTCGACGACTCGACGTCGCGTTCTGTTTCAGTTCGTTAGCTTTGCATTTTTACAATCACTTTGGCAGTCAGCAACATCTGACTAAGACTACCTCACTCACTCACACTCACACTCCCACTCACACTCCCTCTTCCTCTCCTACTCCCTCTCTCTCCCATTGTTTTTGATGCCTGCCCAATGGACATTTTATTTACAGGATATGCGTGCAGCTACTACAATTCCAGGCGAGTGCATTTATTTTCGTTCAACTCAAATAAAATGTTGGTTTTATTTTATGCAAGAGCAACTGCAGTCCAGCTACGGTCAAGCGATTAATATTCTTGGCTCACTGAATCGTTTCGGAACTTAAATATGTGCTTCAACCTTTGCATTGGCTCTGCAAATGTGAAATCATTTCGATTGGTTTTGCCCTACGTGCTGAAGGGCTGATGATAGAAACTAAAACATTGACTGCTAAATTCCCTTTTCATAGTTATTGATAGCAATAGTTAAGCAGCTCTTTCATACTTGTTGTTGCAGTCGGCATAATAATCGATTTGGACTTTAATTAAGCCAACATGCAGTCGATAATCCTCAACTGGAATCTCAATTGCTACAACCATTTAGTGCTTAACAACGATATGCAACATGAATTGAGCTAAAGCCATCTTAAATGCTCTCTGCTTCAGCAAATATGACCTACAAACTGTTTATTAACTTGGCTATCGAATAGTTTCCTCGATTTACCAATTTCCATACAAACTGGGTGCATGCACGCACACTCGCACACACACAGCGATTACAAATTGTGCTTGTTGCAACGATATAAAGTTTGCTTGCAATTTCAGCTGCACTTTTAACTCGCCCAACTGGATTTTGCAGTCGATTTTTGTTTTGTTTGCATTTTTGCAGCATTCAAGAGCTGTTGGCCAGGCCGCCACACAGCCTTCTGCTGTTTAGAGTGCGTGCATTCGGTTAAACATATGGGGTTCGCTTATCACAATTTAGCACTGCCTGCAAGAACACACTCAACACATATATGCTTACGTGTATGTGTATGTGTGTGTGTGTTGAGGGGGTATTTTTTTTGGGGGCATGCATTTCCGCTCGTAAATTTCAAGCAAAAACTTTTCTTCCTGTGCATGATTTTTATGGCCATGTGATTTATTGACATTTCCATTAACGGCTGCATAAATGTTTCAACGCGCACTGGCGGAAGCGATTTCTTGTTTGTTTCGCTGCGGTTTTCCTTTTAGAGCTCCAAACAAATACCCCAAAAAAATGAAAAGAGAAAGAAAAGATTTGAGAGTGTGTGTAAGCGAAGGTGTTGCACTTGGATATACCCTGGAAGACTTTAAGCCAAGAATAGATTACTAAAAATTATCAAGGAATGAAGATGGATGCATATCCTATAAAAGCGAAAAATGTTTATATACTCATTTATTTTCATATATATATTTGTAGTATCTGCATCTGAGCTTAAGTTGAGCCTAGAGCATGAACAACTCGTGCAGTGGAAATTGGATGTATTATATCGAATTTTGAGTATTTACCCCATTAATCAGTTCATTCCATTTACAGGGTATTAAAAGAACACCAAAAGATTGCCAAGTTCTACGGCAGCAAATCAAAATGCAAAACGGAAAACAAAACCAAGAGCATCGACAACAACAACAACAACTTGAATACTGGCCGGAGACTCGAACATAAGTCAAACTTTTGCAGTTGCAGCTGCACTCGCGGCTGCGACCCATAGAAACTGCACGCGAAGGACTGGCACCCGCTGTTAACTAGGTGAGTGCGGCATATCAAAGGAAATGACGCAAAAATATGGCACGCGGTAAGCAGTTGACTCAAGTGCAAGTCTGGAGCACTGCAGCGAGTGCACCAACTGCTGCGACTCTACACTCCTCTGCTCTGCTTTTTCTCCATTTCTTCAAAATTACTCTTCCATTTCTTTTTTCCCTTTTATTTTCTAGATTTCGTGCTTTTGGATACTTTTTGAACAACTCGCGAAAAGTTTCCGGCATAGCAGCAAATTGAATGCGTGTACTCTGAGCGCTTTTTGGGCAGGGCTTAGAGGCGGCGTATGTGCAATGCTTGCTTATTTTACTTTTGGTATTTTTCCGGATTTTCATGCAGCTGCAAAGTACTTACCCTGTGCCGAGGTGCATGTGGTTAGCTGCGGTGAATATCGATCCGTAAGTCTTTTGATCACATCAATTTGTTCCAGCGTCAGCTGCACTGCATCGCGATGTTGTGCCTCACAGGGCACATAAGCTGCCCAGAACTGTAAATGAAAGAGAAATTTTGTTGTGATATTAATCAGAGCTGAAAAGAAAGAACTTAAGTTTAAGTAAAGGCTACGCCTGCAATATATTCTTACTGATTGGGAATTCCTATGAGTATTTTGTATATTTCTCAATTTCTATGTCTAGTTTATAATTTCTCAGTTATATAAGGCAATGGAAAAAAAACTTAATAAATCAAATTACGTACAGCAAAATTTGTTATCCACTTTATGCAAGTTATTTGGCTTTTAAATTTCGTTTGCTAAAGAAATTCATGTGTATAGAACTTTCAATTATTTTACTTAGCTCTATTTGTTGCTCTGGTCTGGTCTATAAACAACTTTACAAATATTTGTAAAAATGTGCATTTGTTTGTTGTTGTTACACTAGAATTTGTTTATGCATATATAGTGAGTGCACACACTTGCAGAGCAAGAGCAGAAATTGGAGTTGTTATCCATTTATTGCCGCATTTCATTATTTGCTTCATAGTGCCAGACAACCCAAGGGTATGCTGCATGTAGGGGTGGATAGCTGTACGGCAGGGGACGGTGAGGAACGAGTTACACAACAGCAGCCAGTAACCAACTAATGACATGTGGCAACAATGGCAACAACAACAACAACAACAACAATGGCAATACAAAATTTTGCAAATACCTTATGTAAACGCTCGTTCGTGCAATCGTAATGAACGTTGCTGAACGCTGTACAGGTGTAACAGAGGCCAGAGACAACGGGCTAGTGGTGGTGCCTGGCCAGCTCTGCAATGGCCGTACAATTAACCCGAATTGAGGCAAATGCTCATGCACTTTTGTCCCCTGATAAGCTGGCAGAGCAGTATGTATGGCACCCGGAACTAAGCAGAAATAACTGCAAGCCTCAGGGGAGTGGAGCCTAAGAGTGGAGTCATGCAGGATGCGGAAAGCAGCAAAAATTGCAACAAAAAAAAAAAAGTTGGCTAACATAGATAATATGTAGACGATAAGCAGATACCCTGTAATGGCTGAATATAAAGTAGTCTATATATTCAAGATATGGAAACTGATGTGAAAAAAAAACCACAAATATTTAAGTTTTCTATGAATTCAAGTAATGTGTTTGTAAGAAATATTTACACAAAATTTTAAGTATTCAAAGATTAAAGAAACTATAAGCTTTAAATATAAAAAAAAATATATATATAAATATATATACATGTTTATATAAATAAAACAGAATTTAGTTTAGCTTTTTTTGAACTAACTTTTACGTTTAGCTGTTTTCCCGATTTAAATAACTAAAACTTGTGGTATGTCATCGTGCAAGAGCGTAGATTGAAATAAAAAAAAAAGTCTTTATTTGTTAACTGTTCATAAAAACTAACTGAAAATCAACAGACGTGCAGAACCGAAACATGTGGGATCACGATGCTGGCCAGTTGGATAAACTTTGTTAGTCTGTGCACTAAATGGAATTTATCCATGCGCTTGTTGGCTGGGTCGCTGCTGCAGTGGAGGGGGGTCTATATGGGAGCTGCTGTAAATTTGTTAGTTGTACAATTAAAATTGCAGAAATGTGAAACACTGAGTGAACGTCGACTGACCTATGCGGACTTCAAATCCAATTGTTCGGGTAACCTGGTCGAGCTCAACACCTTTAGCAATAAACTCAACGCACTTGCCCCTCACCTCGCTTCAGCTGTTTCTTAACTCTGCTAAATTGTTTTTTGGCCACAGAAGTCGTTGCGAGTCGTTTATTGAAAAGTTGTACTCCAACTGGAAATGCCGAGCTGGCCAACAGCAAAATTTCTATATGAATTGCGGTGCTTAAATGTATGCACTCCATCATCATCATCATCATCATCATCATCATTAAAATTATTATCATCAGGTAGACAACGATGCTGTAGCTGCTGCTGCTTATGGGAATGGGCAACTGGTAAGTGAACATTTTTCAGTGTTTTGCTGTTTTGTTTTGCTTTTAATTTAGTGCCCCTGGAATAATTTTTGGGGCTACGTGCCTGTGTGTACGGGGTGTGCTCTGGCCTAGTGGAGGTTTTTTGGCCAGCTGGTTTGGGTTTGGCTTGATATTTCTGGCACTCGTCCAGCACACAGCCCCTTACGAATTTATATTAAAAATTATTTATTGCATTTTGTGTTGTCAGGTTCTTCTTGTTGTAGTCTCCTCGTTTTCTGTTCAGCTCGCTTTTTGTTCCAGCAAAAAGCCAAAAACTTTTTAATTGCTCTTTCAGTGCTTGTTGTTGTTGTTGTTGTTGTTGTTTGGAATTGTTTTTTGCACTTTGGCTGCTTCCTGTTCGATGGAGACACGTACGTGCCTTCATTTTTCCCTAATGATATAACGTGATCTAATGGCTGGCATACGTTTTACGGCTCTGCTTGTGCAGCTACTGTTTATATACTTTACAGCTAATGATATAGTACGATATACAGCTTTTTAAAGCCACAATTGAAAGAGAGAGAAAGAGGGAGACAGAGTTGAAATGGATGAGATCTGTGGAGCATAGAGCAAAATCCTTTAATTGTCGCTGCTCCATTTGTAATATTCTAAGAATTTAGAATTTGTTCTTCTATATAAGAAAAAATAGCATTTCCTAGAACAAGAAATTCTGTTCATTTTTAGATATTTCTCAAAAAATGTCTTTTGCCTGCTCTACTATTTCATTGTAGCTCTGCATAGGTACGTTGATTGCTGTAAGCTGAGCAACATAATTCGTGGAAGAAAATTATTTTTGATTTCATGCTTAATGTTGGCACACAAATCCCAAGGCTCAAAACTGAAATTTCAGGGCAGTCAAAGAATAAATGAATTAAAATTGTGTAATTTAAAAATTGACAAATCTAAAAGATGAATAAATTCAAATGGAATTGAGCCAAAATAAATATATAATATAAAGTTAGAATTGATTGACTTTAAAATAGATTTTACTCATTGAAAACTCTGCATTTGCTGGTTGCTAAGAGCATTTAAGTCTTTGGTTACCCTAGGTACTTAAGCTTTTGTCCTACTATAATAGAGTGCTTATTTACTGTATACATTTATTGATTACAATTTGCTGGCCAGAAGCTAAATACAATACTTGTTTATGTAATTTATAGAATTATTGCACGTTGTTCTTTAACAATTACCAATTTATGCAACTTTATTATTAAATGAACTCATTTTATTGTGACACCTGCTAAAATGTACATCAATATTTTACTTTTACATTAGTTGCGGCTTTGCCGCTTACAAATTGCTTTATATAACAGGGAAAACTCACAACCTTGAGCGCAAACAGAAGCTTAGTTTAACTCGTTTTCTTCTTGCTGTTGCTGCTGCTGTTGCTGCTGCTCCTGCTGTTGCCGCTGTTATCTGTGCTTGGCTCTTCACAATTGGATCTCCTTTGTGCGCATTATTATGACGCTCACTTAACATTTCCGTTGCGTGGGTCTCTCACCTTTTTTTGGTGTATTTTTTATGTGCTTCCGTTTTCTTTGTTGTTTGCATTTACTTCGTTTTTTTTTGCTTACAAATCCTCTTAAAACATTTTTGTAGGCATTAGACAGGAGGCGGAGACGTGAGAGGTGTGGCATGTGGCGCCTCAGTTATTTTTTTTTTTAGGCAGCATGAAAACCGCAAAGGGCAACAGGTAAACGTGGCGCAATATTTAGCCAGGGTGCTTTGGGTGTTCTGCAGCTATGTGTGTCTCAGTGTTGGTAAGGCATTTTGTCTGCCATTGTTCTAGCTCGACAGCTGGCAGCAGGCCGACGTGAAATATTTCACTTATTGCAGCCGCATCAAGTCACCTGTTGCCGACAACAACAACAAAGGCCGCTGGACTGGTGTATATGAATTGGCTGGACTGAGCTGGGTTCAGAATATGATAACGGTGCGCTTGAAGTGTGTTTAAGCATGACACTTTGCCATTAGCAGCAGCACCTGCAGCACACAGACACATACATACACCCCGAAAGTGTCGTCAATGTCTCAGGAATGTCCTTGGCGCTTTGTTTGTGTCCTCTCCTATCAGCAGCATCCGCAGCACGAGCACCATTATTGTCATCATCATCATCATCAGCAGCAGCAGCAGCAACGGCAGCGGCAGCATTGTTGTTGGCTCAAGGCATATTAATATTTAAAGTTGTTTGACGCTGGCAAACGAGAACAGCAACAACAACACGAGCAGCAGCAGCAGCAGCAGCCGCAGCAGCAGCAGCAACAACAATTTTCCCCAAGGATAGCATTTTGGCTTCCAGTTAATTGTGAATGCCTTGCTCGGTGTGCGTGATTTGTTGTGAATGGGCGTGCCTGTTTATGTATTGGTGTGTGTGTGTGTATGTGTGTGTGTGGGTGTGTGTTTTGCTGTGTCTTGCGGTTGTGGCATGCTGATGGCGTTGGCATTTATTAAACGGCTGCTACACAGCGAATGCAGCTGTTGCTTTGCGGTCGAAATGGCAAACAGAAAGTTTCGTCATAACAAATTGCATTGGCATGCGCTCTATTCAATCAAATGACATTTAAATTTGTTTTACATTGCCATAAGTCAGCAAAGCACAAATTACACATGAATTTGAAATTATATGTTTATTTAAATATAATAAATATTGGCACATTTGTGTGACACAAAGCTGTTTGCTTAATTAAATGATTTTCATATGATATTTGTTTGTTTTTTTTTTTTTTTAATTAAATGTATGTAGAAGAGTTCGTATTTGCTTGTATTAATTTTTTAAACATGTTTTGTGGCTGAATAATGAAAAAGTGTAAAAAATGTTATGTTAAAATATTTATATATATAATCTTTTTTTTTTTTACATTATGCGACTATTAAAAATATAATAAAAAAAATATATGAATGTATATCTATTATATAAAAATATATATTTTAAAAATATTTATTTAATAGTCACAAAGTGTAATAAAGCTCTAATATTCTCTAGCCCGCGAAATATGTAAAAATAATTTGCATTTTTAGGAATTTCTTTTTAATGATTTCATTTATTAAGTCATCCGAGATAACAATTACCCCTTTGTGAACTTTGTCATCTAAAGATTCAACCCTTTGGTAGAATGTATTTAATATATTTTAATTTAGATCTACTTAAATATGATATATTGTAGATGTTGATCAGCAACAATATAAATTTGAATATAATAAAAAATATACTTTAAAGACAAGTTAAGAAATAACTACTAAAGCCAACCAAATTTTTATTATTTTTTTTATTTTATTGGATCTCAGTTTGAAATTCATAAATCTTCGATTTCAATTTCTCTTACCTAAATTCTAAATTTTCTGACTAAAACCAAGCCATTCAGACAAAACTGAAATGAAAAACCCTAAGCCAGCAGCCAAAGTACCAAAGCAACGATAAGAAATCTGCTTATAATCGAATTATAAGTACTTTCAACAAAAATTTTGTTGCAATTAAGATCAAATTTGTTTAGAAACGTCCCAAAGTATGCAATAGTAAATGGAAATGCACTTAAGAGCACACACAGAACAACCTAAATAAGCTGCTGCTCAAATGGTGCTTGTGTCTGCATTTGGTAGACAATTTCTAGGTAAACACACATTCAGCAACGCCTCAAGTAAAATACAAATCCCTGACAGCTTAGGCTGAAAAACCTAAAAACCTGCAGAGCATCACAGACCGTAAGCAAAAAAGAAAAAAAAAATGAAGAAATAGAGCCAGAGTGTTTAGTCCGAGCTGCTTCCGTTGCCAACATTAAATACTTTTTAAAAGTAAATACAAATTTGAAGCCAACGGCCAACGAGATAAGCGCCATAGACTCGGCGTTGAGCCTCAGCCTCAGCCTCAGCGTCAGCTGGAGCAGGAGCGAGAGCCTGAACCACAGCAAACCACCAACAAGGAACGAAGACCACTTTTCAAATCCCAGCGCTACATGCATGCTGAATGCGGCAATGTGCTCTACTGCATGTCCTGGCTCAGATTACAACATGAAATGGCGGCGGCATTCACATCCGCCTTCGTCTGCTCGAGCAGCTGGATAGGGCTGGGCATATATGCGCTTTCTATTAGGCGGCAGTCAGCAGCGACAGCAGCAGCAGCAGCAGCTAGAATGCAGTCAGCCATGCAGGAGGACAACCGTAACATGACGTTTCCGTGTCCGTGTCCGTGTCCTGGCGCTGATGCTGCGCTGCCACTGGTTACGGCAGCTGCTCAACGAACACCGCTGCCAGTTGGAGCCAACTTTTCGTCTGTCTGATATTTCAACAATGTTGTTGCTGTTGCTGTTGTTGGTATTGCTTATGTTGTTATTGCTGCTACCTGCCCAACTATGTTGCAGACACAAATGTAGGTTTTCTTTTTTGGTTGGATACACTACACATGGAATGCAGTGGAGTATATTAGCTTGGCGACATGTGATCATGAAGCTTAGAAAGTGAGTTGAAAGGAAGAGACAGACAGCTTCAGAAATTGAGATGGATCGATCGACAAAGACAAGGTAGAAAAGATGGAGGGGCTTAAAAGACAGGAAGATGGGGAAGAAAAAGGAGGAGGGAGAGAAGAAAACAGGCAGGAAATGAGATAGACGCAGACAAGGGGGTGGGCCAGAAGGAGACAATGGTTGAGAGTGAAATAGGAGTGAAACATATTAAGGAATAGGCGAGATAAAGGCAGTGAGAGAGATAGAGATCCAGAGAGAGAGAGAGAGAGAGAGAGAGAGAGAGAGAGAGAGAGAGAAAAGAGAGAGAGAGAACGTGAGACTGAGTGAGAGAAAAAGAGAGATAGTGTGAAAGCGAAGGATGACAAAAAAGAGGGATAAAGGCGAATCAATTGAAAAATCTAGATAAAAGACTAAAAAATCTAAAAGAAAAAAAACGAATCTATTAAATTTTGAAGACACTTTTTGATCCTAAAATCAATCACTTTTTTTTTATTCAATTGTAAGCTCTTATACATCCGCCGATAGGGTATGATGAAGTTTACCTCAACTGCAATATTCTCACTTTCTTTTTGTTTGACTCAATAAAGGCGCAGCAACTGCTTAGGCGCTGCTGCTGCAGCAGCTGTTGGCAGCATCACAGTCTGGCAGCTGCTCGAGCTGCTTGGGCGCCAAAATGATTCGAGCCGTTGCCCTGCAACACTGCACGCGTTTGAGTGCTTTATGGCCTAAACGTGATTTTCAGCTTGTCTATTAAACATTTTGCTGTAGTTCTTTTTGCTCGCATCGTTCTGCCCGTTGCGCATTGTTTTTTGTCATTGGCCTTGGCTTTTTACTGAATGCTGCTGCTGCTGTTGCTGCTGCTGCATCGACGACATGCAGTCAGTGCACGTTTCGAATTTTGGGCAGCAATTGTTGAAACATGTTGTCATCCAGTTAGTTAGTTGCCATGTTTGTCATTTTGTTTTCTCTGCTCTCCTTTTTTGTGAACTGCCTTCATTGAGCTTAGTTTTCCGTCACGAATTAAGTGCGAAATGGCGCAGTTAGCGAACAACTTTAACTGGCAAAATGTGTGTCACGTAGTTAAAGCTACAAATTGGAATTCATAATGTAAGCAAAATGCTTGAAATGATTTATTATAGAGCTTAAAAGTGCACTGTAGGCGTGTTGGAAGAGTCTGTAAAATCTCTCTCTATAAAGTCACAGAGTGCATTCTCACAAATTTATATTGTTATTAAAAAAAAAAAAAAAGATAAATAAATAAATAAAAATGTGCTGTTAATATACTGAGCATATTCTATGAATATATCAATTTATAAAATACTACTAATTAAAATATTTTGTAAAACAGACTTCCATTACACATTATCCAGTTCTCACTGTAAGTTGGCATAAATCAAATAGTCCAAAGTAAATATCCGCTCAAATGCTAAACTAGTTGTACGTGCTGTGCTTTCGGCGCAAATGAAACGCAGCGAAAGTTCATAAATCAAAGGAAAATAAACACTTTTTGGCTAGAAACCACTTTAATATTTCAAATCGAGAGCGTCGCAAGCCAACAGAATGAATTCTCACGTTTCACACGCGAAAAAATGCGCCGGCACACGATTGCCATTGCGATTGCCTGCGACTTGGCCCAGTGAAAATGCTAAATGCAGGCTTTAAACTTAATGAAAATTAACTTGCGCCATGCATTTTGGGTCGTGTCATGGCCACATGCCACGCCGCCTCAATGTTGCATTTGCTCACGCGATTCTATGGCTTGGCCCGCTGCCGCCATAAATTTTATGTTGGCAAACAATTTTTGGTTTTGCTCGACGCACGGCGAACAGGTAACAGCTAACAGCTAACAGGTAATTGCAGTTTGCGGCGCAATATTGCAAAACTTGGCAGCGCCAGTAAATGTGAAAGGCAACAAGCCGAAAAGCTGCAATCAAATACCCTGTAGTAAGTAGGAGTGAAGGCCGGAAATAAGGAGAATAGGCGAAAGAAACTTTCAAAATGCATTAAAGTTGGAATAGAGTGAGATGCATATAAAAATATTTGCAGGTATTTAATTAAACTTTGAAGCTTCAGTGGAGTTGAATATTGGGAATTGTGAAATTATATGAAAAGAATTTATTTTGCTGCCGTCTAAATTATGCAGAAATCTTTTAAAGTAACTTTCAAAGTATATTGAAGCTAATGAAGTATTGAGTGAAGTTAATCAACGACTTGCAATACATCAATCGAAATACTGTGGAGCCTTGGTTAACGAACACAATTCGTTCCAATTCTTGAGCGAAACGTTCGTTAACCGAAAACGAAAAATGTTGCATCGAAAATTGCATCGAAAATAAATAATAAAATTTATTTGGGTATTTCTCCCATTTCGCTGTTTAACACAGACAGAAATTTTGCATACAATAAATGTTTTCAATTTTGTTGTTGGTCGTTATGCGACACATTGTTCGTTAAGCGAATCTTATTTTTCTACACAAACTGATTTCGTTATGCGAAATGTTCGTTATCCACTTGAATATATAAGCTTAATATATTTATGGAAAAATATACAAGTAGCTTTAGTAAACTTAGTTTTCTTTAAAATAAATATTAGTTTCACCAGATTATTCCACTGCAACCCATTTTAATATCCATTTAATTTATGAATATTATTTCTTTACTCACAAATCGGCCCCACACCGTCGCCTATCGTTTAGAGGGTATAATTATGCTGCACTCAATTTAATTACGTTGGCAAATGGCGTGACTTTGACTCGTTGGCTGGAATTGCTCACTGGCTTTTATGGGGCCACAAGTCGATGCTTATTAAAACTTCACACTTTCAAGCATTCCTGCCACGCCTTCTTTCCCGTAAATGGGGAGTTGTTTTAGTTAACTGCTCCCAGGCGTCATTATTGCCATACTTATTGGTATTTGCAACTAGTTGGCAGGCAGCCTGCCAGGCTGCCAGGTAGCTGAAAAGCTGAAAACTGTTAACTGAAAACTTCTAGATTCTCGTGTTCGATGAGTGGCGCACAACAATTTACAAGTCCGGGGCTAGCTAATTGAACTTGTTGATGATGGCGGCAAATTGTTGCCACAAGACGCCAGCCACCAACCGCCAGCTTTTGGCTTTCACTTTGCATTTTCGAAATGCATAAAAACCCACTCACACATACATACATACCGTATGTGTGTTAATTGATGTCAAGTGCGATTTCAAGTGTGCAAAGCATTGCAAGAAACTCATGTAAGTTATTTTCCTTACTGAGGAATGCGGTTAGGAAATGAGCTGCTGCTGGCTAGAAAGATGCATAAATGCTCATCCAATTTTTATGAGATATTGCTGAGCAAATATTTCTTCTAGAAGAGTATTGGAGAATAGAGGTATTTTTTTGCGAAGCGGATGAGTTATCCCAGCCACAAATAATAAACTTATTTAAAAATAAATACAAAATTAAATAAAAAAAAGAAATTATGTGAAAAATATTTATAAACAAATAAATAAATAAGAAGAATGAAGATTAATAAATAAAAAGAGAAAGCAATATAAGCAGAGAGGGAGAAAGAAAAGTAAACGCTCAGCTCACAAGCTTCCTGCTGCTCGAGTCGAGTCGATTCGCACTATGTGTTGTCGCTTCTCTTTTCATATGCCGATCAAGGTCCCTCTCTCTATAGCTTACTTTCTCTCTGCTAATGCCTCAGCCTCGATTCATTTTATACTCGAACGTAGTGACTCTATTGCTGTCAACACGCGCTCTTTGCACGACTTTTGAATATTTGCTTGTGTTGTTATTAGTTTGCTCTGCTTAAACTCTGCCTTTTTTCATTCTTTCTATCTCTTGTACTACTGTTTGATGCGAATTAAATAAAGCTCAGACATACATATGTATGACAGAAATAAACTACGCTGCGTTGTTCATTAAATAAATAAATAAAATAAATAAATAAATAAATATAAAAACATACAAAATATATACTAAATTAAATATGTACTTCTCTCTTTAAAGAAAGCTGCAATGCTGAGCATTAGCTTCCACAATGTGGTCAAAGTGATATTCTCCATAAATAGTTGGCTGTCCTAAGCTGAAATAAAGCTGTAGCACTTTGCCATAGCAGCTAGTAACCTTAAGCTACTGTCACACTCAAAACCCAACAGGCTTGTCCCCATTGGTATACAAATCAAGTAAACCATTAAAAAAAAAAAAAAGAAGAAAATATGATGTACGAAATTCAGCTTAAGGAATCAATAATGGCCAATTAGAAAAGACGTTCTAAATAGCAGCAGCAGGCCGTTGCATGGCAAAAATAATTAACGCATCAGCATGAGCAGCAGGAAGCGGCAGCAGCAGCAGCAGTCGGCAGCATCAACAGAGGCAACGAAGCCCGACAAGGGCTGAAGCTGTTGCTGAAGCTCTGCTTCAGGTGAATAGTGGTCCATAATTAATTTTTTTTTTCACTTTTTTTTCTTGCCCTCTGACTAGTTGAAAGATGTGTAAAGCAAAAGCTGAAGCAAAGATAGCTTCAGACGACTGCAAAGGTTGCCCGGACAACGACTAAGCGGCAATTAGAAAACAAAAAAAAAAAAATGTGAAAATGATTGAAAGAGAAGTGAAACGAGACAAGTGAAGCTAAACGACTGTCTAATACTCTATTTCAGATGCAGAAAGACGAAAACTGTATAAAAAAAGAGTTGATAGAAGACAAGTAAGAGAAAATGTTGTGTGAAGTATGGGAAAATATGTTGCAGACTTTATAGAAATGTCCTATTGAATATTAATAAATATAAGAGCAAAGGCATATATGATGCATAGGATTTAATACAGAGTATTTCCACAGCCATATCAATAATTAAATTTGCTGCAAAATATTGAAAATTCCAGAAGAGCCTGACAAGCCGGGCAGCAAACTTATGCGGCCCACAGTCGAGTGGTATTTGATAAGTTAGCTGGCCAATTAACGCTTAAAGTGCCAGCGAGCAGAGACGCCGGATGGCAGGTGAGCTAAGGCGGGCATATATTGTGCACTTACCTGCGCTGATATGCGTCCCTTCTTCAGGCGCGTCAGATCCGTGTGGCTCCAGTGGCTGCGCGCCCAGGGCACCACGTTGCGCAAGTCCTCATCAAAGCTGGTAAAAGGAAAAATTAAAAAAAAACAATATTAAAGGAAAAATTAAAAAAGACGTTCGTTTAAAAAATATATATATGAAAAATAAATTGCATCTGCGTATTGCTCACTTGAAGTCGTTGAGTCTGTTGTGGAGGAACTTGCGTATATTCCAGGGTAAGTCATTATGCCCATCGATTAAAGGCACTTGATCCAATAGCTGTACGGCAACGCGTAAACGCTCCTCAAAGGGCGCACCTGTCAAGGCAACAAAAAAAAAAAAAAAAACCAAGAGAGAATGAGAGAGTGAGCTAAAAAGTGAGTGTGTGGCTCATAAAACCAAGTTAGCAGCAGCTACTAACTAACTTGAACGCATTAACACGACACACAGAGACAAAGGCAAGGCACAGGCACACGCATAGCGTCTCTTGACACTTTGAGCTTTGGCTACGTGTCGTATGCGTTATGGTAATTGATTTATTGTCCGGTATCTGAAAGCGGAAAACAGTCTACACAGTCTGCACACTACTCACTTGCAGCCACACGTAGCGCCAGGGGCACTGCCACACTGGCAGCGCCAATTATCAAGAGTATCGAGCTGACTGCCAGCCAATGCTTGGCCGCATCGAAGCCTGGCCAATGTTACGTATACGCAACGTATTGCCAGTAAGCAGCAGCACCAGCAGCAGCAGCATCAGCATCAGCATCAGCATTCATGATGATGACCAGGGCCAGCGATTCATGATGTCGTTGTTGTTGTCATCCATGTCGTTGTTGTTGTTGTTATTGGTAGTTGAATGCCAAGTCGTTTGTAGTGCCGTAGAGAACAACGACGTCGTCATCATCATTGTTGTTGGTTGTTTTGTGTTGCATTTTGTGTGTGTGTGTGCAAATTGCCGTGACAGTGGCATTGATTACACCAACAACAACGACAACAAGTTGTTGTTGCATTTGTTTTTATTTTCCCCATCATTGTGTAGCAGCAGGAGCAGCAGCAGCAATAGAAGAAAGTATAATAAGGAAATATGGTTAGTTAAACGTTTAAAATTGAATTGCTTAGTTGGTTTTACTTGACAAAAGACGAACAATTTCTTGTTAACTGAGTGAGTATTTTATGTAGCATGCAATGACTCGAGTGGGAGTGTGAATGTGTTTGCTTACAACTGAGATATTAGCTATATTATTATGCAATGCGAAACACTCAATGAGCTATTATGTCGCCTCGTCGTATATAAAGTGAGTAGAAATTAAATAATGGCAATTAATGAAAGCTGCTTAGGCATGACAGTTGAAAACAATACAGTAAATGGCAGAGAATGTCAATTATTTAACACACTTGTTGACATTTAAGAGAAGTGATACGTCTTCTTAGATGTACTTAAAAAGTCTTTGGGTTACTTTTTGCACATAGAAGTTGAATGGAAACTTGATTTTAAGCTGCAATGTCAACTTGTAACTACTGAACTGAATAGTAATAGCTTATAGAGCAGCAAAGAGTTAAACAGCAATGCTGTCGAGGCATGCTTAATAAGAGATGGAGACAAGTAACATTCGAGACAGCAAGAACTTCTATACTCAGCGTCGTAATTAGACATATGCACTGCTGGTCTCAGGTTAGACGCACTGATACTTTAGTTAGTATTTGATTTAAAACTTTTATTTGGAAAATATTAAAATGATTATAATATTGTATTATAGTTAATGAGCACAGAATAGACAGAGTGATACAGTATAAATTTTACAGGTAAAATTGAAGAAGATATTTGATAGAAATGAAGGCAAGAAATGCTTGAGAATGGTGGCATCAGAGTTAGCTGCTTGTTCTAGTCTAAAGGCTAGAAGTTCTGAATAAAATTTATATAAGTTTCAACTGAATATATTTATAAGAAATCTCTGTTTGCCTCATGTAATATATTCTCATGTAATTTATAGAACATAAATCTGCATAATATTGCTTACAAACTTGTTTCTAGCCTCATCTAAAACTAACTAAATATTAATCAAATTTTTCAGTCAAGTTTTGACAGACATTTGTATCAATAGCGTTGAATCCACTTTTAATTGCAAGCCAAATTTGATTATGCAACTGAGTCGATTGATCAGTGAAGAGGGGGAAGAGAGAGGAGAGCAGCTCTGGCAGCTCTGGCAGCTCTGGCAACAGCTAAGCAAATAATGTCAAGTGAGGCGTAAAACTAGCTCAGTTTTTGCATGTTAAGCAATCCGCTTGATTATGGAAAGAGCTCGATACTGGGCAGGGAGTGCTCGCTGGTCTGGACCTGACTCCAAAGTGAATTACCGATAAGCAAGTTGCAAATGGAAAGCATGTGCCGCAGTTGTCTGACAACTGCTGCTGCGAGTGGTTGCTGCTGTTAAAGTGGTCGAAGTAGCGGTGGGCGGCATTGCAGGCATCAGCGATTTGCATAAATTTAACATGACAGGACATCGTACGCAACGCAGTTTTTGGTTGGTTGTCGGGCACTGAACTAACGAGCTGCAGCGGCGGCGGCACCACTGCCTGCATCAGTCTCTCTAGCTGCCTTTGGAGTGATTTGGAGCGCTTGATGAGTACGACAAAGTCACGCGGGCATTGGCAACGTTTAACATTAAGCGTCCATGTTACATGGGGCGCAATCAAACGGCTAACGACTAAATAGAATTGTGTGTGCCTCCCAAGAGGGTCGCCTGAGCAAAGGCAAAATAGCACAGCAGCAGGTCGATGCTGTCAGGTAAGAGCATACCAGGGCTGCGCACTCAACAGGGAACTTGTTCCCAGAGCAAGGGATTTGATATGATATGATGTAGAATGCAGATATGGAAATGGCAAAAGAATCTTCAATAATTGACTTGACTATCACAATATGACAAATTTTAATATAAAAAATATATTAAATTTAATTTTTTAAATTAACTATTATCAAGAATCGTAAAATATTCGAAAATCTTGTTGATTTTCTTGTGAACTTACGAAATGAGTTGGTGCCCGAACTGGATGAGCCGCGACTGGGGCACTGTCGATGCTTCCATGGCATGATGCTTGTGACGCTCGAGTGCAGCTGATGATGTTTCTGTGGCGTGGCCGGAATGCCGCCACTTGCGCCAACGGCCGCATGATGCAGCAACGAATGCGCCACATCGTGTGCATGATAATGATGCGAATGGCCATGTGGATGATTGTGTGGATGTGAATGGGCGTGGGCTGGCAAATGTGACTGCGAGTCGCGCTCTTTGAGAATGCCATTGCTGTTGGCGCTATCGAAGGAGTTCATTGTGAAATTGGAGGAGGCCAGCGCCGATGATTGTTGCATTTTCTGATACGGTACACGGCAGCCGCCATCGATGTCCACCAAATTGCCAAAGCTGCGACTGTTCATCGGCAGCGTCCAGTCCATGCTGCTGGTGTGAAATATATGTGCTGCTGGCTCTGTCAGTTGCTGCAGAATGCCCAGGTTCGGCTTGGAGTCTGATTGTTGCTGTTGTGGCTGCTGTTGCTGCTGTTGCTGCTGTTGCTGCTGCTGGTTGATCGGAAAGTTGAGCAGCGATTGGGAGAAGCAGCGACAACGCTGCTGCTGAAAGTGAGCCAATTGCTGCTGCTGATGCTGCTTCTGCAGGTAGCGGCTATAGTGTGCCAAGTGCCGGGCATAATCGCTGCTCGGCCCAATTGTATTGTATTTGCTTGGCGCAACTGCAACAGTTGCTGCTGCAGCGCTTGTAGTGCCAGCTGCCGTTGGCGCTGCTGTGGCTGGCACAAAACATAAACTGGGATCAGATTTTTGCGAGTGCGGCGTAAAGATGTTGTCCTCCTCGTGTGCGGCGAAGGGCGGGTGCTTGGGTTTGTGCGATTTCTTAAGGCTGTGGTTGTGGCCATTGCCATTGCACAGATCCGGCTTGACATTTATGGTGCTGTTGGCACTGCTGTTGCTATTGCCGCTATTGGTGCACTTTAGCAATGTGGCCGCACAATCATCGAGCGCTGTCTTGGTGCAGTTCTCAAGCAGGTCGCTGCTGCACAGCTGAGACATGCCCAATGCCAAATTGTTGTTGCTCTTGTTCACAGCCAACGGCAACACTTGCTGCTGCTGTTGTTGTTGCTGTTGTTGCAGCTGCTGCAGCAGACGCAGGCTGCGCATGCTGCCGTTGCGTTTCAGCGCAGGCGGCGGCGGCACAGGCGGTATGATGTCCACATCCGACAAGCTGGGCGTGTCGCTAAGCTGCAAGAGATTAAGAACAAGGCGTTAAATAAATTGAAAATTTACAGCTGTCACAAAAGCGGAAATTGCATTAAATCAATTGACATGGAAAACTTCCGGCAAAGAGTTAAGAGCAAGAGTTGGCCATATGCTTAAGAGACAGTTTGCTAAACGATTTCACAGGCATTTTAATGGGATTTTTGAAGAGTTATATTAATGTTATATTAATAAATATATTAATATTTTATACATAATACAACAAATATAAATTTAATATGCTTTAAAGCTGTTCCTTTTAGCTAATCACATTTGTTATTCCATATCCTACATCCATACAAGTTTCCTTTGCTTATTTATTGACTTTCACTTGCCTAAACTTATCTACGCTTAATCAATATTAACTAAGAATATTGATGCGCAAAGAGTTTTCAATATATATTAATGTGGCGCCTCAATGTTTGCTATAATCTAGCAAATTGCTGAAATTCTATAGAAAGAGATTTTTTGAGGGCCAGCGTCATGCGTTTGCAACAGCCCAAAGGCTACATGAAATTTAATTATGCCATAGACAGACAGAGAGAGAGAGAGAGAGAGTTAGACACACACGCACACACGCACACACTGGTCGCATTAAGGGCGTGCGAAAAGAGCAAGAAAAAAGGTTTATTTGAGTAAAAGGGAAACTTCTCTATATAGTCGGGCTATTGCTATTGCCCAGCTTCCAGTTGGCCATCTAAGTGCGCAGTGCGTGGTGTTGGTCTCCTAATTGAATTTGTTACGGTCAGGTCATGGCGTCATCATCATCATCATGATCGTCATCATCATGATTATTATTATGATTATTGCCGTTGAGCATGAAACACCGACGCTCCGGGGATTTGAAATTGAATTCAGTTACGGGAAATACATTTGCATTGATTTGCTTTTTATTTTTATACGTCTGGCCGAAATGAAACGCATTGACATTAATAAAAATTTCCTTTGAATTTTGATTGCTTTATGTTGGGCCTCTCACAGCATGCCTACACGCCCACACTTCCAATCTGTGCTTGGCCCCTCGCTTGTTATTATTGTTGTCGCCTGTCGTGTTCCTGTTGATTATTTTTATTATTTACTTAGTCTTGTCCTGTCCTTTCGTCCCGGCCTATACCCTGCCTAGTTGTCGCTTCAGCTCATGAACGGGCATGTCCGCTGCTTAAGTGGAAATTGAAAATTTTCATATTTTCATTACACGATGCTGGTAATTTCCTACGCCTGTCGCCATCCGAAGAAAACAAAAAACTTCAATAATTTATGCAAATATTCTGCGGTGGCATCTCTTGCATATTTTGCCTGTCCAACGGGCTGGCCAAATTTTCATGATTTTATGATCTTCAATTTTTTTTTATGCTGCCCGAAAAGTTTCTAATAGCCAATTAAGGCAAAGAGAAAGGTTTTTTTTTTTTCCCCCAAAAAAGGAATATATAAATATTTAGTGGAGTGTTTGGTTCAGAAAAGATAAGACTTAATTTTTAATATAATATTTTCATATGCATGACATTAAAGTTCAAACTTATAAATTGACTTGACATAGGCAAATTAGCGAGCTCTGTAAATATTGAATCACTATGAATTTATTCATATTTATGCAACAGAAATTAGCGAGCTTATATATTCAATCAAAAATATATTCATATTTATTCAACATCCAATCCAATCCTTCAGTCACATTTAACTTTGTTTCATACCTTGTTTCAAATCTTCATAAATATAAATAAGAATGCCGCTCAAGCGGTTCTTACATGAATTAGTCACTAACTAATAATAGTTTCTTTTTTTTTTTTTTTTTCTTTATCATTGTTTATTGTACACAAGTTTTCATGCTGTTCCCAGTGGCTGGCTGGCGAACTCAACTTTACAAAGTATATTTACTAATTAAAGGCAGAGAGACGGAGCTGTGTGGGTCCCCGGCATCATAAATATGCTTGCATATGCACTTTGAACTTCTTTCGCATCTTGCGCTTCTCACTGATTTGTGCTCGTTGCTGTTGCTGCTGCTGCTGCTTTCGCTTCAAGTAGAAGCTATTCTAGCATGCATATGCATATGCATAACTCCCCCTGGGTATGCTGGTTAACTGCGCCCCAAAGTATGCAACATTATGCTGCATGCTGTATATGCTTATTTGGCGTTTATGCCACAAATTGGACGCCATGTTTATGACGATGAGCGAAAAGAGATGCGACAGACGTGCAGCAGCAGCTTGGGCTATGAGTGGCACCGCAGGACTTGGCTAACCACAGCCAGCTTGCTTTTTTGAGCATTAAATTGCTTGATATATCGTTGCATAACTATGTATATTTATATATATATAGTGTAAGTGTGTGTGTGTGCGTGTGTGGGTATATATCTTTTATTTTACATTCGCGACTTTTAGCTTAGCTTTCTCTTTGCTGACTTTCTGCGTGCGCTTTTCTTCTTTTGAATTATGCGCGCCTTTGTCTCGCCTTAAATTTCATAATGCGCATTTTATAATCATTTTTCGTCTACTTTGCTGCAATTTTGTGCAATTTTTTACCATAATTTATGTAAGTATGTGTGTGTGTGTGTGTGTGTGTGAGCATTCATCATTGTTATTTTTTTCCGCTGCTTCTCTTCAAGTTTCTCGCTACAGTCAGGAACATTTTTGCAGCTCAGCGTTGCGAATATGCTCACAGTTGTATCTGAGTGTGTGTGTGTGTGTGTGTGTGTGTTTGTTGGGTGTAATGTTGAGTTATGGCAGTTTTGTAGTTTGCGCCAAACTTTTTTATGCTCCGCTTTCGTAGCTGTTGCTCCGAGCAGATCCTTTTACATTTTAGTAGTTTTATCCTTTTTATACGCATTTTCTTTGGTTTTTAGGGACTGGGCAGTATGCTTCTCTGTCAGGGTATTTAGTTAAATGTTCGTAAAATTGAGTGTTGCTTCTCTCTCTCTGAATATATATATA
Organism: Drosophila koepferae; assembly: GCA_030914345.1. Classification (NCBI taxonomy): domain Eukaryota; kingdom Metazoa; phylum Arthropoda; class Insecta; order Diptera; family Drosophilidae; genus Drosophila; species Drosophila koepferae. The sequence continues at coordinate 4,451,351 of JAUESR010000207.1, forward strand.
TATATACATATAAGAGAGGTTTCGCTTTGGCCCTTTAATCGATTTGCCAAAAGCAATAAGCAAGACGAAAACTTTTATAAATGTACAAGTTTGTTTTAGTTTTATTTCCATATTTATTTTTATTTTTTTGTTGTTGCTCGAAATACTATCAGAGCTGGACGCTGGTAATTACCCGACAGCCTCTTCACTTTACGACTCTATCAAGGGATATTGGGAGATTTTATTTTTGTTTTTAGACCGTAATTATTTCAAATAACTTTGTTTAAGACACGCTCATAAGCAGGCAATAAAAATGTTGGCTTTTAGTGAGTATAAAATATTTATTGCGCTTACGCCATGTGGCTGGAGTGTTAATTGAAGCCTGTTAAGATTCTGCTTTAGCTTGGCAAATTCAGATACGAAAATGAAATTTTCAAAAGAATATTTGGCTGATCAAGCTAAAGCAACTCGTTAAAAACAACAAACATTTTCTCATAAATTTTGCACTTTAATTAAATCTTTAAAACTTCAGCTCATAGCAATGCTTGTGAATGCTTAATTTATTGCAGTGTTTTTTTGTTGTTTTTTTTTTCACTTTCATTTGCCTTAATTTATCGACCCGGCTCTGGCTTAAATATGTACTCAATTGTCTGATTGATTTATTAAGACAGAGTTCACAGTTCAGTGGGTTAAGTGCTCGGCAGGCAGGCAGGCAGGCTGGCTGGCTGGCGGCGTTAGTTGACTGAATTGTCACATAAATTGCGTATACGCCGCATGGCCTCGCCTTGAACAAGCAACAACGGCAGCAGCAGCAGCAGCAGCAGCAGTCTGATGAATTTAATGCCGCTGGCTTGACTTACAGTCCAAAGTCAAAGTGGAACAACTAAATGGCGCTAAATGCAAAGCATAGCGTAAATAAAAAGTTAAACGATGCTACTAAATAACGAGTATGTTTGCCTAGCAAGAATCCGGCTGGAATGCACCCACGCATGCCACCAAATTGTTGCCGCAATTTGTTGCAACAACTTGGCAAAGTGGAGCAGCTGCTGCTGCTGCTGCCACACACACACACACACACACACACACACACACGCACACCCACACAGCTCTTGCCGCCGAGGGCCACAGCAAACGCATACATCAAATGTGTCAAAGAGATTTGTTATGCATGACAGCGGTCTGAACTGAACACAAAAAAATAAGGACAACTGAACACAAGCAGATCTAGCTATGAAGCCGAGCTGTGCGAGATAATGTGAGCCTGCGAGTCTTTTTTTATACGTAATTGAAGTTCCGCCGTGCTAATTGTGACAAATGGCAGGCACAGCCAAAGGCCAGACTACAATGCACTTTTATGTTGTAAAATTGAGAAAATTGTTTATATTTTTACTGGAGAGCAGTGTTTCCTTAAAGGGTACTTTATTTTAACGAAGCATATCCAAACTTCTTCAATCAGTCTTCTGTGATATGTTGAAATTGTGAGAGTGATTTGGTTGCCTGTTATAAATACACATACATATATAGTAATGTAATGTATATATACTATACACACATGTTTTCACGTCGTTTCCCCCGTGCCATACCTGATGTGTGAATGTGTGTGTGTGTGTGTGTGTTAGTTGTGTGAGCCTCAGAGTCTAAAGCCTGCCTAAATCAAATTGGTTTTCTTCACCACATTCAAGTACTCTTCGCGTGACACTTCGCCATCGCCATCCAAGTCGGCCTCATCGATCATTTCCTGTAGCTCCTCATCGGTTAGTTTCTCGCCCAGTTCGGTGGCAACACGCTTCAGATTGGCAAAGCTGATGTGACCGGTGCGATCGTCATCGAAGAAGGAGAACGCCTTCAGGCTATCCTCTATGGCGTCCTTGGCGGCCATTTTCAAGCGCATCAAGCGTAAGAAATCATTGAACGCAATCCTTCCAGTCTTATCCTTGTCGATCTCATCCATCATGTTTTTGATCTCCTCCTTGTTGGGCTCAAAGCCCAACGCTCGAATGGCCACGCGCAGCTCCTTCACCTCGATGAAACCGGTGCACTCCGTATCGAACAGATCGAAAGCTTTCTTAATGTCCTCCTTCTGCTCCAGCGATAGATCGAAGGACGGCAACAGCTTCTTGTTTTTCGCCTTGCGCGCCCTCATCATCACCGAACCCGACTGTATGGTGGCCGCCGAGACGGCGCTGCTCATATTCAACTCCATGCTGAAGTCCTTTGCCTTTGTGTGGTATGTTAACTAAACCTTTTTTGTTTTCAATTTTTTAATTTCATATGTTTTTTTTTGTTTTTTTTTTTTTTTTCGTATAGATAAAAATTTTAATATTTTTTTAAATTTTTTTTCGTTTTATTGTGTATATATATGTTTACAATCCTCGCCGTCGGAGAACTGAATACAATATGCTTCCACACATATGTCTGATAAGCTGTTCAGGTCAAACTACTTGCTAGCCGCCTACTTGGAGGCGTGGCAGGAAATATTTCTTTCGGTTTGAAGTAAGCAGCAGAGCAACTACAAACTATCTTAACATTCTAAAAACATTTTGAATCTAGTAAAAATAAAGTAACAAAAAAAAAAAAAAATGAATAAAATTTTATCTTGAGCCTATTTTAAACTTAACGAAAATAGGTTTTTACCTCAGCCAAAAATTAGAATTAAAACTTTGCTTTAAATTTGTTACTTTGCTGCAAACAAATTCTTTGAGCACAATTTTTGTCGCTAATGCCACACGCAAAAAAAAAATAAAATAAAAGTTTGTTGTCTTTGAGCTGCTTCAAGCCAAAATTTGCCCAGCAGCGAGCTAAGCCAGCTTTAAAGTCGAAATTCATAAAAAAAGTCATTTTAAGTCGTGGTCACTTTTGTAGGATTTGAACTTCCACGAAGTTCGGCTTATCCGCTTCAGCAGCCCACAAAATTTTTGTTGAACATGCTGTTAATAGCACATCATCTTAATAAATTTCTTTCTTAAATAAAATACTCGTTAAATTTGCTTTAATAAATATTTTAAATTTGGTATGAAAATTCAATTCAATTATTATTATATTTAATTAATATTTAATTAAATTAATATAGTATTTGTAAATAAGGTTTTTAATTCATAATTATTTAAATTAAAAATATATTTGATATTTTTATAATTTTGAGTTTTAAATAATTTTCTTATTATGTTTTGACGTGCTGCATGTAGCACATGATTATATTCATTTTTAAAAACATGCTACTTAATTTACTTTAATGAACATTTTAAATTTTATATCAAATTTAAAAAAATTTATATTTAAGTATTTGTAAAATTTTTTAATAATTTTTATTTGTATTTTATTTATATATTCCGTAATTGATACAATTATCAGTAATTCCATTATTATTATTTTTAATTGCATATTATTCAATTTGTTAGTCATTTAATATTTCTAATATTATAATTTTTAAATTGTAAATATATTTTATATTTTTGTGATTCTTATTAATTTTAATTAAAATTGAAATTTAGCTATCTTCTTTGTCATTTCATCAAAACTTGTTGCAAATCACATACGAATTAATTCAAAAATTAAATAAGTTTCTCTTTGGCTTTGGCTATGTATTTGAATAAAGCTTGATTCATTCTCATTTTCATTCGCATTTTCATTTCATTTTCATTTGAGAGCTCAGCTCAGCTATGCAGCTATGCTAGTGAGTAGCTTTAGCAGCAATTTATTCATAATCTATTATGAATATTTAACAAAGTGCTTGCTCAATCTGTGCACTTATGTACAGTGTCGTGCCACCGAATGTTGCATACTGTATTCAACGCTGGCACAGTTATGTATTTGGACAGGCAGCTAGTTGGCAGTTGGCAGGTGCTATGTGCTATGTGTTATGTGTGCTATGTGCCGTGTGCCATATGCCATGTGCCAGCTGCCCAAATGTCAGTCAAAGTTCTTGCTGTTGTTGTGGCAAGTACGTGCCGCGAATTGTTTGCCTATCAAATTTGCCTGCATATATATATATATATATATATATATATATATATATATATTGAGATAGGTCTCTCTCTCTCTCAGCTCGACACTCACAGCACGTGCCTGGCACTCAGGCTGTGCTGCTCATGATTCCAATTACATAAACATAAGCATTTGCGCTTACCTGCGACTCGCCTGTGCCCTGACTGCCGCTTCCGCCCATGCCACCGCCAATAGAAGTCAGTGATAATTTACGATTACGTTCACGCTCCAGTCTCATGAGTATCTGAGCGTTCTGCTCACAGGTGTAGGTGTGCGTCTTGCGGCGTCGCTCCAAGCTGTACTCGTACAGCGGACGCGCTGCGTCCGGTTGCAATTGCGCCTCATCGCCGGCATCGCAGCTGCAGAGCGATTGATTGCTGCGGCCCTTGGCCCGCTTAAGCGAACCACGATGTGAACTGCTTATGGAAGCGCCACGTTCGCTCACATAGTCCGAGAAGGTGACAACATTGTGATTGCCGTTCATATTATTGTTGGCCTCGTAGGCAGAGGCCGGCCTCAGTGCTGGCCCAACAGGTGCCACGCCCGATTTTCGCTTGGAGGGTGAGACATAGTAAATATCATGCTCATCGAACTCAATGTTACGCTGCTGCTGCTGTTGTTGTTGGTGCAGCGCTGTGGTGGCAGTGGCTGTGCTGCTGCTGGTGGTGCTGGCGACGCTATTGCCACCGCTGCTCAAGCTGCAGCCAGCCAAATCAGCCAGCGAGCGCTGCAGCAGCAATGGATGTGGCACACGTTCGCTGCGCAGCGAATGCTGCTTATGCAGTGATTCCAGGCGTCGCAGCTCCGTCATCTCAGTGCAACTGTCTCTCTCACTCTTTAAAGCAATAGCTATTGTGAATTCTCTTAGTTACGCTTGACTTTGTCTCGCTCTCCGTCTCTCTCTCTCTGTCTCTTTATTCCAGCTTGCTGCTGCTCATCTTGGGGCTTATTGTCATCACTTGGCTGGGCTTAGCTGCCTGAGTCATGTTATATTCATGGCCCACTCACTCGCATTAGCATAACACTTTGTCTGCCTTCACATACAGACACTTATATATGTATACGTGTGTGTATCTGTCTATATAACTTTTCGGCAGATTTTTTAATTTTAAATGTGCCTGCAGGACTGGCAGCTAGCTAAGCCGGCTAACGATTTCCTTATGTCAATATGGCAAATTTTCAATCGGCTTTCGCCAAACCGTCCAACTGTTTCGATTGCTCCCAGCACCAGCTCCAGCTCCAGCTCCAGCTAAGCCAGCTTCCAGTTACCAGCTGCTGCTGCTACTGCTGCTCCAGTTGATGCCTTTGCTGACAGCAGTGTGTGTAGCGTCTCATTGGCAGCCGCTTAGCAATTCGATTTGCCAAGGATTTTGTCTCCTTTCACGCTGTCCTGCTGCGCCCCTATTCTTTCTGTCTTCTTTTAGGCTGTTTGTTCTGTTAATAGACTCGTCTTTCGCACTGGCTGCGCCTCTAATAACTGCAAAAAATAAGAGAAACAATTTTTTTTCTGCTTTTAGAATTGAGTGGCAAAATAAATGTTTGTTGTGTTCTTTTTGGATTTTCATTGTGTGCCTTATGGCCGTACAAACAGGATCAGCCCAAGTGTGCGTAATCTCTCTCTGTGTATGCATGTGTGTGTGTGTGTGTGTGTGTGTGTGAATGTATTTATATATTTTGTTTCGCTTAATTGGTTTTTGGTTACGCTTGAGCCGTTAATTTGCAATGAAATTAAATCTTTAGCTTTGAGTCAAGTATTTAGATTTCAAGTGAAGAAATAATGCAACGAATAAATGAATAAAATCTCTTATCCAATTAAAATTAGATTAGGGGAATATGTGAATACCTGATTGTATTTGATATGGCACATTAACTGAATTTTAGACTAATTATAGGAAATGTAAAGAATGAGAAATGAAAGATGAAACATAAGCCCATTTTAAAAGAATTATAAGGGAAAATAAAAAATAAAAAAATATTTAAATATTAAAAATATGTAATAAAAAAAAAATAAATAAATAAAAAATAAATGAATAAATAAATAAAAAGTAAATAAAGAATAAAAAGATAAAAAAATTACAATAAAAATATAATTTTGTAAATTATAAAGTAATAAAAAAATTAATTAAATAATATATAAAAGTACTAAGCAGATTCATTTAATTTTTTTAAACTTATAGAGATTATACAATTTTTATTGATAATAAATAAATAAATAAAAGGATCAAATGAAATGAAAAGTACTATATTTTAAATAAAGAATCTGAATTATGTATTTTTTACTTATTTATTTATTTTTAATTTTAGTTATTTAAGCTGAGTTTCATTACATAAAAGTCTTAATAAAAATTAATGTAAAACATTTTGTTGATTATCCGCAACCAAGAAAATCATTAAAATATTTATTCAAAATGCAAAGTTTTCTAAAGTTTTCGCAAAGCTTTTCTTGCAAATTGTTGCAAGTGTTATAATCGGCAAATACTTTACCAAATTGCTAACTCGCTCTCACTCTCTCTCTCTCTCTCTCTCTCTCTCTCTCACACACACACGCACGCACACATTCACATTCATATATATATGCACTTGAGTTAAACTGTTGTCAACTATTTAAACTCCGCCCTTAAAAACTTGACGCTTTGCAACAGTGCAAAAGAATTAACTCATTACATGCGCTCATTAAGCTATAGCTAAAGTTGATTAAGGCCTTGAAAAAACTTTTGTTCAGGAATGTCTCAGCGCCTGCCACTGCCGTCACTGTCGAGAGGGGAGGAGGCGTGGCTGGCGACAGAGAAGACAGACACAAGTCTGACAGCTTGAAGTGCCACTCGAAATATGCCCAAGACAAAATGTTTGTTGTCGTTGGGCGGAAAGTAAAAGTTGCCGTGGCAAACTTCTTAAAAATACTTAAGAGGCGATAAATATCGTTAAGCGTATATATATATATTTATATATATATATATAATAATATATATATATATCTACAGCATATACACACACATGATACGCTTAGGGGCTGGCAAATGTTTTGACTCTTCAAACTTTTGCTCAAGTTGCCTATTTGTTACACTTCATGTTGTTTGCTTGTCGCTGTGGTTGTACGTTGATGGGCGTATGCCATGCCACGCCCACTCTCAATACGACAAATTTGGCATTGTTTTAGTTGCTGTAGCTATTGCCCCGGCACATTATATTTTAACGTTATTATTATGCAGCACAAAGTTGCCAATTTTGTTACTGGCTCTAAGCAAATTCCTTCAAATTCCCATCCAAACTTTACAGCCTAGGCAGCTGCCTCAATTCTATATATTTGAAATTGTTGCTGTTGCTGTTCGTTTACTGTTGTTGCTGTTGTTGTTGCTTATTAAAAACTTGCTAACGTTTGTGCAAAATGCTTTGCCATCAAATGTTGCTGCAAATGTTTGCCTCAGCAAATGGCGTCTCAATTTTTGCTTTCAAATCATGGCTAGAAAAAGTCGAAAAGTTTATGCTGAATGTAAATGACTGCACAATACTCTGTTGGCTCTAAGAGATGAGTATGTGAAATGTATAAAAGATATTTTTGGCAAAGCCTAGGTTGTAGGCTTTAGGCTTTAGGCTCTGGGCTCGAGGCAAAGCACCTTTTGTTTATTTATGCTTGCAATCCCATAACATTAAACATTTTATATTAATTCAATATACACTCTTTTACATCATCAATAAAGTGTATATAAAAAAAAAAAGGCTCATGAAAATTCTCACAAATTTCACATAAATTCTGATGAATTTGTCTGTCAATCAATAAAGGTAACAGCCAAGTCACACGCGATTTCGTTGTATGCTTTCTTGAAATTAAAAACAGAAATGGAAAAATATTGAACTTTTAAAAGGTTAAATGATAGATATCCTGTAACAACTTTTGATGTAATGTAAAAATATATATGAAATTATTTAAATATCACTAAATAATAATAAATAATATAAATAAATAAATAAAGATAATTTAATATTATATAATAAATAAATTTATTTGGAAGAAAAACAATATATTTATATATATAATATAAATATATATACAAAGTACACTTAACTTTTATATAAATATCAGAAACTGAGTTAAAGGAAAAATGCCTTAAAATTTGTTACACCTAAATATAAGTACATATACATATGTCGAAGATAAGTCAGTTTCCATATCTTTTATTAGCAATCGCCACGCTATATCACGAATTCCCTGCGTAGTTGCGCTCTGGTTCTCTTAACGTCGAACTTCTCGAAGTTTCTTCATATAACAACATCTTCAAGTTATCATAAACTAACTACTCTCGATTTCAGCAAAATTTCCTTCAAGCCATTCAGTTCATGCCACTCTACATTCTACAGGGTATAAATGCTTGTGGTGCAGCTCCAAGCATCTGTAATCAATAAAAATGGCAACTGACAGCTGTTGACGGGCGCAGACTGAGACTTTGAGCTGTCTGGCTGAGTCTGGCTTTGACGCACTCACTTCTAATAATAATAATAAAAAAGAATACATGCTTTTTCTGGCTTGGATTTTTATTTGGAAACTCTTAAAAGCGCATAAATATGAGAAAATAAAATAAAAATGTATAAAAATGGAATACACAGTTTTAAGCGTGTCATGTGGGCAAACTTTATGTTGCGCCTAGTTTATTGCTGCACTAATTTGGATTAATTAATTTTGGCATTGATTTAGCAAGAAAGCTGGCGAAATGAACGCTGGGGTCAGGTTCAAAAGGGTTTTATGTGTCAGGTCATAAAGTCTAAGTGGGCGCAGTGAATTACAAAAGCGTCGCGTGGCGAAGGACGTTGGTGGCCCACGCAAATGAAAATCTAATTTAGAGCAACACGCACACAAAGAAAACCCAAGCAGAAAGGAAGTGCGTGGGGGGTGGTGGGCCGTTAAGAGGGTTAGGTTAGGGGATGCGTCGCATACACAAATGATACATGAGCTCATGGCAGCAGTAAAAGCTTCGGTTTGCCTTTCATTTGCGTTTAAAGACCCAAAAGGACTTCCGCCTGCAGCGGCCTACAAATTAACATGGCCCCAATCTGTGATTCTCCCAATGTGTGTGTGTGTGTGGGTGTGTGTGTGTGTGTGTGTGTGTGTGTCTGTTTGTGTGTGTGCGTGTGTGTCCCGGCGAGCGCATGAATTATGACGAAGCCAGCTGCAGACTTAATGGAAAAAGCTCCACCGCAGCCTCAGTCGGAGCTCTGGCGCACGCAAGGCGTAAATTAGAAAAAAGTAAATTTCCTATAGCATACTTATTTGGGCGCGCACGCTGCGTATGTGTAATAAGTTGTTCTACGCCACTCGCACAGACACCAAATTGGACACGATCTCTGGCTCTGGATTTGCTTAGAAACTTCGTGCAACCCCCTCCCAACGAAATTGTTCTTGCCTGGGCACTTTTAATTTTTGACACGTTCCGCAGGATAGCGAAACAAGAAGCAAATAAAACACGTGTTCTTTGACATTGTGAAAGCAGACAAGGCGTAACAACTGGCAAATACAATACAGCAAGAGATATCCATATACATATATATACATATATATATATATATATATATATATATATATATATATATATACGATTGTATGTGTATGCTCTATATATATATATTTTAAAATTCCAGCAGGCAGCGCGTATAATGAGTTTCCTGGTCGTAAATACATTCGCCAAGCTCGTAGATACGCGTATAGTCGCTTATATAAGTATGCGCCCATAGGTGGGCTATAAAATTTGTTTAACACCAATGCGCCGCACGCACTCGCGCCAATCAAATTTATTTCATTTTATATATGTATTTATATATACACGAAAATAAAATAAAAAGTAAATATATATTTTCTTATACTGTTGCGAGTTTTATGACAAAGCAGCAAATTAATGAAATTTTTGCAATAAATCATTGGGAAAATGAATAAAAACGCACAGCGTATATATGTTCAACATATGACATATATACATATATATATCGGCCATAAACCTAAGAAATAAATAGCAAAAAAAAAAAAGGAAAAATTAATAAAACATGTAAATGCAAAATGCAAGCGTCAAGTGCCTTAAATATTAATTGACTTTTATTTCGTTAAATGAAAATATGTGTAAATATTTTTATTTAAAGAGAAATGTCAAATGTCAAATCAGTTTGAACAACTTCAAAATTTTAATAAATAATAACTATTGTTTTAAAATGCTTTAAAATTCTTGTAATATGAAATAATTTTTATTTACATTGCAGGAATATTTTATTTAAGTTATCCTTGCGCAAAGTGAATAATTTAAATATGCATTTTGGGTGTTTATTTATTTATTATGTTTATAGTTGTTTTTTTAATCAATCAGAGAATTTTTAAAGACTTATAAATATTTTTCCTCTCTCTGATCAATTAAGAAATCAACCATATTAATAATAAATATATAAACACAATGAAATTCATATTTAAATTAAGAAATATTACTAATAAATAAATAAATACCAAAAATGTATATATTTAAACTTTCTTTAAATTCTTCTTATTTTCATTTGCTCATATATATATATTTTTTCTTTTATTCATTTTATTTTTGCCTATTGAAATTACTGCAGTTGCCTTAATTTTGTTTCGCTTACTTCACGTACTTAAAAAGATCCTTAAACAGCTTCCTAAGTAACGTGTCTGATTTTTTTTCACTTAACTCTCTTCACACATTCCCTCATAATTCAGCAATCAAACCCTCAATAAGCACAAAATCAATTTCTACAGAATTCCTCAAAAAATACCTTCAAAAATACTTTTCCACAATTCCTTTCCATAAATTTTCTAATAATTTTTTTTTTCTTTAACATATTTTCAGCTATTGCACACACTTTTCAAATTCTTTGATATGTATTTTACAAAAACATTCTCGCACTTATTTAACCAAATAGTCAACCATAAGCCAAGGCAGACGCCAGACACATTCCAAAACTCTTCTGCCCAATCCCATTCCCATTCTCATTCCCATTGCAATTTCAATTCCTAGTCCGAAAATCCATTCGCAAGTCATATTTTTTGGTCACCAAGTGCGTTGACTGCACTTTTGGTGGGCGCATATAAAACTTTTGCTACGGCCCGTAACATGGCCCACCCACCACTCACTCGCTCTAGTCTCTAGGCGCCACTGAAAATAGTCAACTATGGAAAAGTGGAACTAGTTCTGGAATATATCCCTATACTCGCGTTGCCTGCAACTCTCTCTCTCTCTCTCTCTCTCTCGCATTGTCTCTTCCTCGCTGGTAATTCCGTTTGCATCCGTTTCTAAAAAGTTGTGACCAAATTCAAGTGGCTGGAGCCAAAGGCTTTTAGCTGACTTAACACCAGCGTGGAGGACATACACTCTAATATATTGTGCCAGCTCCCTCTGACGCCTGTCCTAGAGCCTTTAGTAGCCTCATAAAGCTGGAGCTTAAGCATGTCGGTCCAAAAAAGGGTTTCCGACTTTGACTTTGGCCAAAAAATTTGCCCAACAAGCGCCCACATGAAAATTGTGCGTATTTCTGTGTGTATGGGTGTTTGGGTGGTGGGGTGGTGGGGTGGTCAGAGTGGGTCAAAAACACAAGTTAACAATGGCGCTCATGACTTTAAATAAAGAAATAACTTGCGCATAGTCCAAGTCAAACAATGCGCGACGCAGCGCTAAGAATTTAACATGGATACCCTTTTATATATTGCTCTATGCTTACAGTGCGTGGGCGTGGCCGTTGCTTCACTAACAATGCACGGTAGTCTTTGTACAAGTTTTGCATTTTTTTCTTTCTCTCTCTGTTTGCCAGTCGCGCCTCCGTCGCTCTCTTTCTCTTGGCTGCCATTTTTTTTTTTTTTTTTTTTTTTGACAGGCAGCGCCAAAAGTTTAGCACTTAATATTTTCTTTACTTCTTGGCTTGTGTCTTTGGCTTCTTGCTATGGCCTTATTGGCCAGAGTCGTTTAGCCCTGGCTGGCTATAAAACATTGTTGTTCTTCATCTTTTAGCCATCTTCTTCTTATTTATGACTCTCACGCATTTTAGCTACATTTCTGACTTATTTACGTACCTTGCACTTCCGCTACAGTTGCCTTCCGTGCCACGCATTTGTTTTTTCAGCCAACCAAAGGAAAACGCACTGCAATAGAGAAAGCATAATATATTTTTAATAAAGAGTTTTCCAGTAATGGATTGTGAGTCGTTGTCTGTGCGCTTTGGTATGTCTGTGTGCACGAATGCGTGTTTTTTCCGGTAGTTGCTTTATCAATATTGTGCCAGCTGCACTTCTACATTAAAATTAAAAAAAAATTCTATGAAATAGAGATAAAGAGAATATTTTACAACAAATTTATAAAATTTTTTTTATCAAGCTTGAGCTCTTCTTTATAAATTTTATATCGACATTTTTTTCATATTAGTAATATTTTACTTCATAGGTTTTTGTGTGTTTATGTTAAATAGTTTTTTTTTTTTGACGCAACTTGTTCGAATATGTTTTGTGTAACTGAAACCATATTTTATATATTTTAAGCGTATTCAGTTATGTATATATATTTTATATATTTATGGCTAAGTCTACTTTCTTTAAAAAAATTGTGATATAAATTGAATCTGTTATAAATACAATTAAATTATACTTCATATACTATTATCATATGGCTTAAAATATACCTAAATTTTTTAACAATTATTTTAACAAATAAATATTTTTTCCATGATGAAAAGTTGCTTTAGAAAATCTTCAATATGGTTTTTACATTAATATTGCTATATATTTCATTCGCTAGCTTTGTCGTAATGCCAAAAGTAAGTTTACTTAAAAAAAAAAACCGGACTTTTGGTAGAAATTATGTGTATTTAATTTCTATTTGATTTCAAGCAAACGTCTTCTATATACTGAAAACATATTATATTAAATCTTTGTATATTATATCATATTATAATTATTTTATTTTATTCGTTATACAACGAATTGTCTTAATAAAAAACTCTTCAATTTAGGTGCATTATCCTAGATATATATTTATATAATTTAGCATCAGACATTACCAAATGCACACACACACTCAGAGAAAAGGGGGGAGAGAGAGAGAGAGAAAGTGACACACACATCTATACGAATGCATTGCAATGCCAGTTCAACACATTGTCATAACTAACACAAACTTATTTATCCCCGGGGTCCGATTTATATTACTTCCCCGTTAGCCATGTGGCAAGCAGTGTGCTTTGGCCCCTAGCATTTTGCCCGGCCTGGTCCATTTTCAACAAATAGAGAATGCACAGTCGTTCTGTCGTAGGTTACAACTCCAAGGTCTGCGCTGTAAATTTATCAGTGTCAAAAATAATAGCGCGCCCGTTTTCGCTTTTAATAATTTCCCTCGGCAACGAGCCGAGTGCGAGCATTTGGAGCGGAAATTGCTGCTCGAGCAACGAGAAACGGCAATAGTAGAACAAGTCTGAGTGCTTAGCTCCTAAATGCATGATCGACCAGTAGATACTCAGTAGTTTGTTGAAGCATAAGATAAACTTGACAAAAACACTTTATCTGAATGTACAGTATATAAAAGTAGAAGAAGCTCTTGAAAAATACAAAAAAATATTTGTAAAATATATTTATTTAATATAAATCTATAAGAGCTAAAGTAAATGAATTTTAATTTGATCAACAGTCTATCATATCATCACTTGCTTTACTTAGTTATTTACAGGGTATATTAATGTCAGCCAGCGACAACATCAGTTGGGCATTAGAACAATGGCTCTGCCTTAGTGCATGCGCTGCAGGACAGAGCCACACCACATGCCACCTACACACACGCACACAGAAGCACTCACACATACACATACAAACATACATACTATATGGTATATTTGTTCTTTGGTGTACCATCTAAATAATTTTAGTTAAGACTTGGTCGCGTCGCCTGCTGGGGTAATGGAATTTGTGCAGCCCAATTTGGGCTAAGGGAAACACAGCTCAAAATTTCCGCTTGTCGGCCGCGCTGCTTTCACATTTTCCACATTTCCCACATTAACGTTTCGATTTAGTATATGTATATATATCATTTGTTAGCTTTGCCAGCGTCAACATCAAAAGCCATCAATTATTTAATTAAAGTTGACTCTATTTGATATTTGTTTGATTACGTCACAAAAACTTAATTTAATTACGTTCGTATCTTTCTTTATTTGTTGAAATTATTTGAATACTGGCAAATTACTTTTGACATTTGTGCAAATGGAATGGCATAAAAAATTCCACATAAAGCTAATTGCAAAATTGCAAAATTACAAAAATTCATTTTCAATTTAATTTGAGTGTGAAAAGTTCATATTTTATGCAATGGGCTTCAACTAAAGCTTAGCGAAAGCAAAAAATAATTCTGTTTATTTATTCAATGATTGGACGTCTGAGTCACTTTGTGCTAAACTTTGCCAAACTGTTACACTGCTGAGAATTCTTTTAATATTTCCATTTTTGTTCAATTTTTCTTCTTCTTACAATTTGTGCCTACCACAATATCAAGTGACTGGTCGTGAAGACTTTCCATTAGGATTTCAGTGCCCTGCAGTTGTGCACATTAAACTGAAACTTTGAACATAAATTCAAGACCTCGCCTTACATCGATAAGATGGCCCGTCCCAGAGAGCGCGCATAAGAATAAATAAAATATTCAGCCAACTTTTTGTTCATTTCGTTTTTTTTTTTTTTTTTTTTTTTTTGCTTCCTTTAAGCTATTGACTAAATACTTTGGCAAATTCATAAATTGAGGCACATCATAATAGCATAAATATTTAGGAGATCCAAAGATGCAAAGCAACGAGAAATTACTAAGCAAAATGCCCAAGAAAATTGAGTTGAAAACTTTGGCCTCCTTATTCATCGTTTCATTTTTTTTTTTCTTCTCTTTGGAGCTCGTCAACTTTATTGACTTGATTTTTAGCGGGTACTGCAAGGAGTGCGGAAATGAAGTGTGAGACGGTTGAATACTTTGCAAATGTAAACTTATTAGAATCTAAAATAATTTCTTATTTGCCTGATCAAAAAGGATGCGCTACGAGGCGCTTTTCATTTGCAAATATGTTTGAGCTGACTTGGAAATTAAAAAATTTGAAAAATATAAACAAAAATAATAATAATAATAATATAATAAATATTTAATAAATTCTCAAAGGATTTCAATGGAAGTTTGAAAGAAAGAAATAAAGCAGCAATGCTGATGACACTTGACTTTCAAGCCAAAACTTTCTAAGATTGATTTATCTACAGCAAAACTCCATTCTCAAACAGCAATATTTACTTACCTTTAAGATTGGAGGGTATAGATGTGCGTAATAGAACATAAAAGTTGGCCACTTATTTAGTTTGGCACACTTGCTTATTCAATAGCATTCATCAAAGCCCACTTAATGCTCCATATTGGCCAGGGCTTAAACAGTTTTGACCGCAACTCTGACACGCAGCACACAAACTTAGATATTTGGTAATGTCATGTTATAATCCACATTGATATTGAATGGCCACAAACAGACAGACAGACAGACAGACAGATACAACTTTCTGGCATTCATATGCACAGCATTCAGCTTTCCGCACACACAAGGCACTGAGACAATTAGGGCGTACGCCCGGGCGTGGCACATTGGAAAACATGTCTCAGTCGAGTGGAGTAGAGTCCATTATCACACTCACTCCCCTCAAAAACAAAAAATGGCCATTAGACTTTAATAAGCCAATAAGTTTGCGCTCAGGTGCCTTACGTCCTGGCAGCGCCCTGGCTGCCATTCAAAAGGCACTGCATTAATATTTATGCGCGTATTACGCTTGATTGTGGCATAGACTCGTTGCCGTTGAGCCGTCGTTGTTGGTAGGCCAGGCCATGCGTGCGTTATAAATAAAATTAAATGTGTATCAGTTAAGCTGAATTTGGTTCGAAGCAAGACGAAGGCGTCGATAAGTCGACTCGGCCAGCGGCTAATGAGATTCCACTCCTCGGACTGGTTCTTAGCGGGTTAATGATGCGTCCGTTAGCATTTAATGTGCTGATGTACTTTACAGCGATGTGATTATCCCCAGTCAGGTCAGTGTGAGTGTGAGTGTGAGTGTGGGTGGCAAGTGCCACCAATTCAACCTTCACGCCCTGCCCATGTGATTTGTGGTTATTATCAGCAAAATTGTTTGCCAAACTTTGAAACATTGTGTGTTTATCTATAGCTGAATAAACAAGCCATTAAATATTGCCTAGCTGCAGTGTTTTATAGACATATGTATGTATATATATGTTTATATATACTTAAGTATATATCTTTGTTGTAAGCTGAGAAAATCCTGGATTGAAGCTGAGCTTGTCGCACAGCTGTTTTTTATGTATTCACAATTTGTGTTGATAAAATCTTACAGATAAAATCTTACAGATTAGCTGATCGAAAAGTGAACTGTTATAAGGCAAGTAAATATATAAAGTAAAGGTATAAGCTGAATAAAAAAAATTGTTATTTTTTTACTTTTAATTTTTTATTGATTATTGAAGCGAAATTATCAAAATTCTGTTTCTATGAGCTGCGCTGTCCACTTTCACTTTTTTTTTTTTTACTTTAAAAACAAATTTTTGTTTAATTATTAGTAAAACACATGATGATGAAGAGTTCGATGGAAATTATTTAAGCTATTAGATATGTCTTGCTGATATTCAGCACTCATTATTATAATAATATTTTTACTACATCATTAAACATGGAAAAGTTTTCTTCTGTGCCTAGAGTGTTCTACCATCGATTCGCAGCTCAACTGCATCAACTGCTTGAACGCAGAGCCATCAATATTTACATAGCACTTTTATATAATATGGAAAGTCCATAAAATTGCAAAAAAAAAAAAAAAAAAAAAAAAAATTTATTTCAGTTAACTTCTGTATAATTGAAAAATAAAAAATACATTTTTAAAGTGACAACAAAAATTGAAATTAATGCCAGAATTTCGTGCATTTTTTCTATAGTGTTTTAAATTCTTAGTTTTATTAAATTTAGGCTGTAAGGCTTTACTAAGCTTTACCTACACTTTAATACTTAACTCTTATTAAACCGATACAATACAAAAACTTTTTCCTTTATCAACCCCAAATTGCCAACAAAGCGAAATCAACTTATGTGAATACGCTTCCCTCATTTTTCTAAGCTCTGCGTTGCATTCGCAACTGAAAATCACGTTCGCCGTTCATTTTATGAAACTAATTTATTGATCGCAAAATTTGGAGCCAATCATTAAGCTTATGTATTTTATTTATAAAATTTAAGTAAACTCTTTCAAGTGCTCCCTTTGCCCGACGGCTACCCTCGAAGGATATCCTTATCAGGGTATGTTTTCGTGTAACATGCACGCGAATGAAATAAAAATAATGAGCGGTATGGCAGGGATATACAGGAAATTTGTAGGGAGTGGCTATAGCTAAAAGCGCACAGGGCAACGTGGCTGCCGCTGCTGCTGCTGTTGCCTGTCACAGGCAGCAGGAGCAACAGCTACAATAACAACAACAACAACAACAACAATACGAGGAATTAACTCGCATGCTTGGCATAATAAACATAACGGTCCAGGATTCATCTTTGCAGCATCTTTTCTCTCGCTTGCACTGTATTTTTTCGCTGCTTCTTCTTGTTTGTCTTGTTGGCGGCTGCTCCTTTGACTGGATTTATTTGCGCTGCTTTCGCGCTGCCAGCTCGCATACAGAGAAATCCTAGTATGTCGCCTTGGGGCGCGATACTTTCCCTGTACATGTTAAGAAAATGGCAAAAACTTGTAGCCTTTACGACTCGACTCGACTCGCGTCGAGAAGGCCACCCAAAAAAATTACAGCAAGAACCCGACTGACTGCAGGAGCTGATGGCTGTTGTTGCACGGCCAACAAGCTCGCAATTAGTAGAACGTTCGCAGCTCGAAAGGCTTTGCCGGCTGCTGCTAACTAATTGAGTGGCCGTGCGATGCTGTGGGCAAAGCGGCGTATGAGCGATGCCTTCGTTTCGTTCACCCTGCCTTGCCTTAAGCCTAACAAATTAAATTGTTGTATTTGGCTAGCCACTTAATGTGCCACACAATTTCGTTGCCTTCATATTTGTGTTTCTTTGTTGTTGTTGTGTTGTTGTTGTTGTTGCTGTGGTTATCCCTCAATCGGCGGCTGTAATATAGTTAATATGATGTCTGGCCAAGATTTCACTCTATTAATTTTGGGAAAAGGTCAATTATTTTTTAAAGAAGCCAAAATTCATTTGAAACTCAAGCGTCTGGATAATCTTAAAAAAAGAAGGAAAATAATATATAAAAATTTTATTTTTTTAAATTTATTTAGATATATTGATTATACAATTTGAAAAAATCTAAGTATTCATTTTTTCATGGCATTATACAATTCAGTATAATAATTCTTAGATCTTTTTAGGCCAAGAAAAAAAAAGAAAATAGAAATTAAACTCAATGAAAATTAAATCAAAATGAATAATATTTCCAACTTAACAAAAATGTATAGCATATTTCTATAGCATATTCATTTATCTAACCAGTTGTAGCTTGAAATTTATAGTATATAATAAAGGAAGAATCTGTACCTTTTACAGGAGTTTGCCCTGTGTCCACAGCGACGCATTCAATCAACGCCAGAAAAAGTCAACTTTAGTTTTGGCTGATATGAAATAACCTCCATTATTCATGCCTCGTACAGACACTCATACATACTCTACAGCTCTTTTGCTTGCTGTCTCTTTTCATCTATCACTCATTTTGAATTACACAAAAAAAGAAGAGAAAAAACTTTCTGTTGCCCTGTGGCTTAAAAAAAAAAAGAGAAGAAAAGGTTTTTATTTTTATTTTTGTAAAGTTGTGGGTTGGGGTTACGCGACTGTCTGACTGTCTCTCTGTCGCATTGTTGCCTCTTACTCTGCTCTTTGTGTCTGTCTGGCAGCCATTTTTGGCACAGCCAACAAACAAGAGAGAGAGAGAGAGAGAGAGAGAGAGAGAGAGAGAGAGAGAGAGAGAGAGAGAGAGAGAGAGAGCGAGCGCGAGAGCGAGAGCGCGAGAGCTGCCACTTATGCGCTCTTGGCATGCTCATAAAATTTTATGATTTCGATCAACTCGAGTGCGGAAATTATTAAGAGTCGAATCTGTTTCAACATCCTGTGCCGCACACTGTATAGGCGCAGCTATCTATATGTGTGAGTGTGGTTATGTATGTGTGTGTGTGTGTGTGTGTTACAAAATTTCATATGACAGCTGCCAGAGGGCTAAGTGCAAGCCAGCCTCAAAGGCAAGAAGCGATTGTGTGAAAGAAAGAGTACGACATATACAGTGAGAGAGTGAGACAGCCTACTACGCACAAGCACATAAACTTCAATGGCCTACATTGCCTGTCCCCCCTCAGTCATTGTGCCCCTCTCATCACACACACACACTCAGATACTCTGCATGTGAAGTGCCCGCCATTTTAATTTATATTGTAGCTGTGTTAAAGTTCAAATATAATAAAAGAAAAACATCGCATATGCCGCTTCGTTTGCTCATTTTACTTATTTTGCTTTTTTTTCGGGTATTTCCTTCTCGCTCTCGTGGTCCTTTTCATTCTTGTTTTCTTCTTCTTTTTTTTTGAGTGTCTGGCACTGTAAAGTGCGTTTTATCTTCTGGCAGGTGGCGCCCGTACATTTTTCTCGCCAACTTTGCCAATGGCCAATTTCTTAGTGCTGCCAGTTTTTATGAACAACTCGGCAATGAAATTTCCGTTTCCTGTGGCCGCCATTTCATTTACTGAACGCTTTTACTTGTATGAAATGTTTCGGCCCAGTTACATTTTGTAGCCATTGTTTACGCACAGTTTGAGCACTCACTACGATATATGTATATATATAGAGAGTGATGTGCTGTTCGATATGTCATCTGTGATGGTATCTATTGCTATAGTTGTTTCTTTGCCAAAGGAAGCAAAAGTTGTCTTGGCTTACCTTTTGCCATATTGCTAAAGTGAGTTAATTGAAAAGCAGGGTAATATCATTGAGCAAATGATAGCTGTAGCAAGAGAAACTATAATTAAAGAATTGCATTTCAATTTGAAGCCACATCTATGCCTTTATTAAATGAAGCATCTTTTGAATGTGCGTCTTGACTTTGCTTTCATTATGAAGCTGCATATGTGCCATTAAAAAGGAAATTTTTTTTGGTCTTAGGATTGTTCAAAGAAGTGCAGTAGAACCTGAAATTTTATTTGAACAGCAATCTTTGAAGACATTCGTTTGCCTATGATTTCGCATTGATGACTAATGAAATGTCACATGATTTAAATGGATGTTGTGGGCTTATTGCGCTATGTGCTTTGATACTCTAAGCAATGGCTGCTTGAGGGAGTTTTCTTTTTAAGTTTCAATTAATGAAAAGTTAACTTACTATGAAATAATTCTTTCTAGATTTATTTTAATATACTGCTTAAGCAATTTAATGCAAATAAGGCTAATTATTAAATTTCCCAAGATATTTTACAGCTCAGTATAATAATTCTTATAGCTTTTGAGGCCAAGTCTCGTCAGGCCAACACCTTGAAGCAGTGAAATATAGTAGTCAAAGCATACGCAAAGATTTGATGAAAAATTATAGAAAACTACGTATTATGCTTTATTGAAAAACGTTCTGAAACATAATCAATATGAAATAATATAATCATTAAACAAAATAAAAATAAAGAAAAAAGTGTCAAACAATCGAAAATAACATAAAATTTTAAAAATTAATTTAAATATGATTTAATATGAAAAAAATACAATTTAATGTATGTACTCAAATATTTAAAAAAAAAATTAAATTGTTTAATTAGAATGATGAAATATAGAGCATGGTTTATTTGAATTTTTTTTTTACTGAGCCTCGTTTAATGGAAATCTCCTATAATTTGAATTTCTGTGTAAATGGAAAAAAACTGATCCCCTTGCAATTTCGATTTATCGAGAATCTACTGCATGTAGATAATGAATAACTCGACGCTTGACCATAAATAGGAAATCGTATCACTTTTTCTACGCTGTCTCTATATACTTTAAAGACAGAGCAGAAATATGAAATAGTCTCACTATTGCTCTTGCTCTATGTGCATAGAGCCCAAAGGTAGACTCTCCTACAGCAGCAATATATTTCATGCTACTAATAGGCCATTCTACCTCTCCATCTACCCGCTCAGCTCGTCGTGCATGCCCCGATAAATTCTCTCTCACTTTTTACTAAAATGACTAATATTGTTAGTTTATAAGCACTTTAATGCTTAATCTCACAAAATATACTTAATCTACTATAAGTCAAAAATGAAACTTTTTCTTTCACTCAATCACCATCAATAGAAATCTGTTTAAATTCAATTCAACTTGATATAGTATGTATACGTATGTAGTATATGCTCGCTTAGAGCTAACAACTGGCTTTAAATTGGGTTTGCCATTTGGGCATTAAGCCCATTAAATCCAATTAGCGGTGGCAATTTTAAAGTGTCGCCTGGATTTGCCAGGCGCAGGAGCCATCAAAAGGACATAAATAACTTTGCGTTCGGTTTGCGCATGCATGAATCCCAGGCAGCTGTTCAGTCCAAAGAGCATTTCACGCCCACCAAGCAGCCAAGCAAGTGAAGCTTTAAAAATAGCCAAACAAAAACTCATACGAATGGAGTGAGTAAACCAAAAACTGGAACAAGTTGTGACCGCTTCACGGCTTTGTGTTGGTTTTGTACCCGCAACTCCTCCCGCACCTCTACCCTTAACTGATGACCCGATACGCAACGCAAAGCCGACCCATAAATTTTGTGCGTGCCTTTAACGAGATGCTGCCTGCCCCACGTTCACCTGGCCTGTGGCCCGAATATTTAGTAAAATGACCGCAAAGTTATACAGGCATATATACAAGTATATAATATATGTATACATATATATATTTATATAAAAAACATTTTCAAACAAACACGACACACAGACACACACATACACTGGGCAAAAAGTTTGAAGATAAGCATTGGAGCAGCTGTAAAAAGCGCATAAACATGCGTGTCGGGTCAGTTTGAACAAGTGACTGAAAGTGGAGTTGACTCGTTGGCTGGCACCAAAAAAAAAGTTGATAGCTTCAGAGCTACCATACCACTCACACCTGATAGCCTTTATGTGTGCACTTTTCATGCTTGGGTTGTTGTTGTTGTTGTTGTTGTCGTGCTACTTTGAAGGTACTTAGGACGTTTTGAATTTTTTATGAGCATTTTTCCTTGGTCATCATGTTCAGAACGAATATTGAAATAAATTGTGAGAGCTTTACTTTGTCTCCCTCTGAATGTGCGAGTGTGTGTATTTATGTATAGGAGTACAAACGCCATATACTATAATTTACATATCAAGCTACTTTCTTACTGCTTTTGATCGAATATTATTATTATTTTTTTTTTTTCTTTTACTTAGTTTTTTTTTTTTTTTTTTTTTTTTTTTGTAACGTTGCTTGTAGCTGATTTTAAAATATTTGTGAGAAATATATTAGAATAAATATCAAAGAGCAGATGTCTATAAGACGATTTCCTGCGCTAATTTTATCTTGCTTCCATTTTAACTATCTTCCAAAACTCCTTTCAATTTATATTAAGTTGTATGTTCCAACATCTCTGCCTGCAATCTAAGCATTCTCTCTAAAACTTACTTGAAATGAATCATTATCTCTCTGTAATCTCATTTATAGAGTAACTAATATTCGCTCAACTGGCTTTAAAATTTTATTTTGATTAATTGAATTGTTTATCGGAGCTTTTGCCACCTTCAGCAGCTGCTGGCACCTCTGCTCTGTATAAATTTGCAGAGTGTGGCTAATGTTTGCCTGGCTAATGTTTACCTGTCATGTTTATAATACTCACTTTTATCCCATTAATAATGTTTGACTTTTGGCTTATGAGTTTTTAAAGTGCATGCAATATTGATTGGATTTGTGGTCAGCATTTAGACTTTAAAGCCAGCTGCGTGTACATTATAAAATGATTTTTGGTTCGCTTCAGCTGTTTATGTAAATTTGGTAGCTCAATTTTTTATTTATTTATTAATTTTTTTTTTTTTCATTATTTTATGTGTTTGTAGTAGGTATTATAAAGTTGATATGAAAATGTTTTAGGGCATGGCCAGGAGAGTTCAGTAAATAATTCTTATCTCTACTAACAGCAGAAGGCAAATGAACTAACTTGGAGTTTGATACTATGCAAAGTTAATGTTGAGTTTGCAAGCTGTTTTGCAAAGATAAATATATTTATCTTATTTTGTTGTACTCCTGCTGCTCTTATTGAAAGCACATTAATGTGATCATTACACTATATAAAATTAAATTAAATTTATTTCTGAATTATCTCTTGAAAATAATTTTTTATAGCAAATTCTTCGCAATATATATTTATGTAGTTGATTGAATTTTTTTCGAGCACCTGCTTATGTGCACTTAATCTTATTTAACTTTTAATTTAATGATCAATGAAATTATAATTCATTAATATTTATTATATATTAAATTATAATGTCATATTCCTGCTGCTTGGCATTTGTCATAAAATTCTCGGTTGGCTCTTCAATCCTCATAATTGCCGCGAAATTCTAGTAATGCCATAAACCAAATTGTAATATTATTACTTTTTGTTTTATTTTTTGTTTGTTATTTTTTCTTTTTTTTTTTATTATTATCATTTTGCTGTTGTTGTTGTTATTGTGGCAGCCTTTGAGTTATGCATTGTTTCGCACATTTGGCGCTCCGATTTATTTTGTGGCTCTCATAAATTTAGCCTCGCGACGCGCATCGTCTGCTGCTCGAGCCTTGCGGCCTGTGGCAGCACTCTGTCACGTGTTGCATGTAGCACGCACACGCACACACACACAGAGAGAGAGAGAGAGACACACACACATACATACTTGCTGCCACGCGGTTTTCACCATACAGCACTTGGAATATTATTCATTTTTATTATATTTTGTCGCCTTAACGACCATAAATTGCATTAAAAATGCTGTCATTGAATACGGCCTCAGATGTTAATGGAGGTGCAGGTGGCAGCACCTAAAGGATGCTTACAGTGAAGCTTGCTCGTATTTAAATATAACCATATATAAATATATATATATGCTTGTAATTCTCGAAATAATGTTTATTTATATTTAATGGATTGTAAATCGCTTAAAAGCAGAATTGTAAAAAATTCTCATAATTAGCTTAAATATGCATGATAAATATTTCTTAATAATATTGAAAAAGTAATGGCTATAAAATAAAGTGATATATAAATATATTTTAAGTAGCTTTTGTTCCCTCAGAGCAGAAATTGCTGAAAGCAGCTCCCAAGTGGAGCAAAGGCAATATGAAAGGGCCAATTAAGCCTGAGAGATATTGATTATATGATGAGAGTTCTTGTGAGAGCTAAAATAAAAGCTATTGCTCTCCTTTAATTTAAATTAAATATTTTTTATCAAATCAATATGTATATCAAAACAGATTCAGGCATAAGAAATTAGAAATAAGAAAAAAATTAAAAGATATAAATAAATAAAAAATAAATAAATACAAATAAAAAAAATAATGTTATGCTCATTTAACACTTGTGAATTTTTTTTTTGTAACTAAAAATAAAAAATAAAAATAAATAAATAAAAATTAAAAAATAATTTCATGCTCATTTGACACTTGTGAATTGTTCTTGTAATTAAAAATACAAAATAAAAATAAAAATAAATAAATAAAAATTAAAAAATAAATTGATGGTCATTTAACACATGTGAATGGTTCTTGCAACTTTACTCATAAAATATTAAATAATAAAAATAATATGCGATAAAAAGAATAGTGTATGAGGAGCCTTGCCATCCATATCAATAACTCAATGAAATCAAATCATTTTGCATATTTAAAGGTATTTTACAATATTAAAGGTATTTTACAATATGCATTTAAAAAGTGAATGTATTGTAAAATATAGTAGTATATTGTTTTGCTTTGCAATACAAAATATATCTTATATACACATACATACATACATATATATATTAAAGTGAATATTTCCGATCCACTTCCCTTTGCTTTCTCATAAAAAATAACTTGTATATATTTCAGTCAGCTCAGTCAATATCTACTGTAACTGCGGCCATTTAAAAACATGCAACAAAAAGTACTTTGCAGCTTTAAAAAGCATTGGAAAAATTATTTTCCATATATAGATAGCTGCGTTGCCATCAAAGAAAAAACAACAAACAAACAAAAAATTGAAAATGTTTGCAAAAAATATTTTAAAATAAAACAAAAAAATAAAAATTAAAATTAAATAAAGCCATATTCAAATTTTCCAGCGTGTCGCATTCGGCATGTATTTAAAAAAAATTTTTTTATAGGAAAGTCATACAGCTGACTTTTTTTTTATGGCTAATGGCTTTTCACGCAGCTGAATTGAATAAGCAAAATGCCAAACTGACAGCCTAATGCAAAACTTTGACTTTCGCCTGAAAGCAAGCGGCAAAATTTTTGAAAATGTATTCTAAGCTAAATGACAAAAAGTTGGCACGAAAACTCAACCGCATGAAGGGGTGTTGTGCCCGTCTTAAAGAAGCACAAAAGGGAGCTGAGGGTCTAAATAAGAAAATAAGGCGAAAGAAATGTGTAACTTAACCCGCATCAAGAATTTGTCACGATTTGTAGTCAACGTCCTCGTCGCCGGCATCGTCGTCGTCGACGTTGTCATGCGGCATGAAAAATGACCAAGCTGCCACAGTGCGTATACGTAATGTGCGCTGTATCTGCGCGTCTTGTTCTGTGATAAGTGTATGGCTAGATTTGGCTACCTACCCAGCCCTACCCCGCTCTACGTTTATCCCTTGCCAACCTCACTCTCTCTGTCTCTGTCTGCTTCTGTCTCTCTCCTGCCACAACAGCTTCGAAGCACTTCACGCTTTCAGCTAACCCAGCAGCGAACTGCTTCACACATCGTTTGTCACATTGTTCGCAAGGATTTTTCGTGAGCTCCAAATCTACGTCCTTTGCTTTTGCTTACAAATAGTGTCAGCTATTGTGTGTGTGTGTGTGTGTGTTTGTGTTTGTTGGGCTGTTGTTGTTGTTGTTGTTGTTGTCAATGCCATTACTATTTGCTATTGTCATTGTTGTTTTGCTTTTTGTTGTTAATATTTGTTGTAATTTTTCATCTCATGTTGTGTGAAGTTTTCTTTCAGTTCTTTTATTTTTTTACTTGTTTTTTTTTTTTTTTTTTTCACACCGTCTGATATTTGCTTTTTGCCTATTAGCAAAGCTCTTTCTATATGTGTGTGTGTGTGCATGTGTATTTGGGGGCGAGTCATGTGTAATCAATTTTCAAGCCATTTGTGTGAGCCAAGCTACCTACCTGCATAGATAGTTAGTTTGTTTGCGGCCCAGGTGTGCAAAGTGCTCAGTTGATATGAAAAGCAAAAATCGTTTGACTTGTGATTCGCAAACACTTCAAAAGCAAACTTTTGTGTGTGGCAAGCTTAAGTAGAAATAAGCTCAAAAAATGCCTAGAGTAGAGCCAGATAGCTTGTGCACAGCTGGATAGAGATTGGATTGAGTTACCTCTTGACAGACACTTGGGCAAAGTGCAGATAACTTTGACAAAAGCATAAAGTATAAAACATAAATTAAACTAGAGCTAGAAACTATCAAGCTTTAAGGGAAGACCATATGAAAATTGAAAATATTTTTAGCTTGAATTTTGCATTTTCTCTCTAGCTTGCAGAGCAAATAAAAAAAAGTTTTTACAATTGAATAGTTTGTACAATTAAAAAGAAAGTTTTTCTCAACTGATTCACATAGCTAATGCCAATCTAAAATCTCAATTATCCCCAGAAAAAAAAAAAAAAAATAGAGAAAAACTAAAACTTAAGCTGCAAATATAACAAATTCAATTACATGGCAAAGTTGCAGCTCAAAAAAACTTTTCGCTGATTACATTCCAAAAGGCAAAATGATGAAAGACCTCTCTCTCTATGTGTGTGTTAGCTAGCAAAAATTGAAAAGGCTATAAACAGTGCGCATATATTTCGTGGCGCACAGTGCGTATGATTGACATTAAAACATTAATTATGCAAAGAGCAGACTGGGCAAAAGATAAAGAGATAGGGATAGAGACAGACTGTTAGACAGCGGAGCCAACTTTTCAGCCATGTTGAGTGCTTTGTAAATGCACAAATAAAAGCAGCAAAAACAACAATGAACAAAAAAATATGTACAACTTGCTCAACAAATGTTTTGAAAAAGTTTCGCGTCACTTTTCGCATTTGGCCACACATCGTATACGCAATTTCTGTCTCTGCCAGCATAAAGTCAAGTTTTAATTGATTTAAAATACCGCCTCACACCAACTCTCACTTGAGCATTCATTTAAGCAGCATGCCAGCCAGTCGACCTGTCTGCCAGTCAGCCTGTTTCATTAATACATCAGACACCCTGGCAGTGCGTATGGGCGAGTGGGCGTGCTGCAAGCCAAGTCTAAATGGCCGCATCGTGTAATCAGCAGCGAAAGGCGTGATTGACAGGACAGCAAGCGAAAAGGAGCCGCGTATAAATTAAGGCGCACAATTTCAGTCACTGTCGCAAGCGCGCTGACATCTTTTATTTATGAGTGTGAACTTCAAGCACCCGCAGGATTTCCAGTTCATTGTCTGATTGCGGCTGTGCCCGCTGCAAGTTTCAATTAAATGCACAGATTTCTGCATGACAATTCCATATTGTTTTTAATTATATTTTGAAAATGTTTTCGTCGCAGGGCGCAAGGGCGGAGCAGCACTTAATTGTCTATATTTGGAGGCGAGCGCGAGGGCAGATTAGAGTGAGCCACACGGCGTATGCTTAATTGAAGCTTTTGGTTAGTTGAAATTGTTTTGCTGTTGCGCTTAATTAATGGGCGTAACTCAAAGTCAAGCTGTTGTTGTTGTTGCTGTTATTTGCTGACAATAAGCAATTGGGCGTGAAAAGTCGCTTATGCAGCGCTGGCTGATTGATAATCCAATTACCTTGGCCAGACAGAAGCTGCTACGCAGAACGACAAGCTTTAAAGTTTAAGTTGAAGGAAATTTTAATAAAATATTTAAAGGATAACTATACATTGTAAATGATATCTTATAATATTAAATTTTTTGGCATTTATTATAATAGATATCATATAAAATTCTCCAAATATATTGCATTGCTTTCAACTCATTCTCATTCTCTACTCAGCCCATTCTACAGCTACAAATTATATTTTATTCAGAGCAACCCACAAGTACGTGTATTTCTTATTACCCTTCCATATTTCATTTATTTTTAACAGTCTTAAAAATCCTTTCTCGATTTTCTGTCACTTCTAATTAACACATTCAACTTTTAACATAGCTGACCCAAATTTACCTGCCAGTTAAGCCCGAACGTGCTCGGTCTCTTCATGCCCGCATTTGCTCGACATTTTTAGCGTGGGCACCATTAAAATTTCATAAGCTTCGAATGAAACAAGAAAAAGGCATTTAATATGTGCCAGCCTGACAATCAAATTCTAATAAACCCAATTAAACAACTTCCAACATTTTCTTGACAATTTGCGAACAGAAGCCGAAGCGAATGCGGCTGATGTGTCGGGCTGTTGATGGGCTGGGTTGGGCGTGGCGTGGAGAAATCAATTTGTCCTTTTTTTATACGCCACATTCAATTAGTAAAAAGCCTGTATGAGTGCGGCAGAGTTGAGTATATAACGAGCAGATACTCTGTAAGCTTTTCATCTAGATTATAGATGTTATATCTTGAGCGAATTGAGCTGAACAATAGAAAGTATCATAATAAACCGAGTAGAGTTAGTAAATTAACTCACATATAGACCTCAGCTCTTGCTAATATAGTGCATATACCCAAGCACACATTTTATTTTCACGAGGATATTAAAAAACTAAAGCGTTGTCAGCTCTTTTTGCTAGCACTCTCGCTCTTCGGCTTCCTCTTTCTCTCTGCCTGTCTCTCTCTCTCTCTCTCCCTGTCTCTCCTGTGACCAACTGCATCTGGAGACTGCGGCAATCAATGTGTCAAAAGTTAATGCAGCCCGAGGTCGGAGTTCAGATCTGCATTTCAAGGGGCACTTAAGCTGGCTGCCAGGATGGTCAGCCGTCCGGCTGCCCGTCTCGCTCCGCTCAGGCTGTCAGGTTGGTTGAATGAAAAAAGCATTGCACAAATTGCCTGGCCACTAGAACGTTGTCCACGCCGTCAACGTTGGCGGCCATTTTGCAATAAATTTTGCAAAATGTCGTCGTCTGCATTTCCTGTTTGGCACTTTTGTGAAATATGTGTGCCACACACGACATCCGCTTGTCACACTCTCAGCACTCGCAAAGCTCGCCACTCTCCGCTCTCCCCAATTGTTTATTATTTCAACTAAGAGATAAGCCGACCACCGCTGCCACGCCCACTTGCTATTTGCATAAACTGTGTATGTGTTTGTATGTGTGTGTGTGTGTGTTTGTGTTTGTTTCGTGCTTTTGCTGCTGGTAGTCAGAAATCAAATAAAATTTGACTTTTTGGAGTAGGAGTCGGACTAGAGCTGTAGCTGTAGCTGAAGCTGGGCTGCAGCATCCTCAGCATCGCTCCTGTTGCCGTCTTTGTTGTTTTTCGTAAATTCTTGTTATTTATCTTATAATTATGCAAATGTTCGCGCAGTCAGTTCCCCTTTCAGTCTCTCTCACTTTTCATCTCTGTCGCTCTCCAGTTGCCCTAATGTGCCAGGCAACATTTTTGTTTTGCATATTTGAAGTCGTAAGGGTCGTCGAGTCGAGTCGCAAAGCCAGCCAAAAAGTCAACGGATTTTTGTGAAAGTCAAAAGCGAAAATTGTGTTGACTTTGAGCAATTGTGACCATTGTGAATAAGTTTGAGAGACAGAGACGAGAGAGAGAGAGAGAGAGCAAGCCAGACGAGATATAGAAAGTCGATAAAAGAAAGAAAGAAGATCGAAAGGGAATCGCAACGACTGAGACAATAACATTGAATAGGAGTGTAATGAATAATGAGTGTGAGTGAAATAAAAAGAAAGTAGAAGTGAAGAAGAGAGTTATGCAGGTACAACAGGGAAAAACGCAGACAAAGCGTGGGAGAGAGACAAAGCGACAACGACAGATGGAAAACGAGAGCGCAAAGTGAGAGTTATATAAGAATAAGTGAAGAAGACAGACAAAGCTCTCTTTGTGGTCTGAGATCATTACTACCAAGACTTGAACACGTCTCTCTCTCACTATTGACCTCAGCACCTCTCGTCTCTGCACACAAATCTCTCAATTTTAGAGCTCGTGAAGCATTTTGTCTGTACGAATTACTGTACGCATTGCAATTGTCTAGAGTAATGTATGTATGTTGTAGTTAGACTAACATGCAGCAAATAAACTCATCGAGAGATGTCCAATCGAGTTATCGCGGCGGTCAATTGTCGAGAGAATAGCTATCAGCTGACTGACTCGCAAAATTATTCTCTTGAAGTCAATTTCTGAGTTAATATTCTCAAGTTGAACAAGCGTAAGACACATCGTGATAAAATGGAAAATTATGCTGAGCATTTTCCGTTCAGTTAACAACAATTTAAATTGCTTCAGCTAAACTATAGGTGATTGGAGTCTCTACACCTATTCTATTCACTTATCTTAATAATAATTTTTTTTAGATATGGATCAGTGTTAAGTCGTCTCTGTGTATAACAATATGAAAAGGAATATCAAGAAATGTATTTTAAAAAATTAAGAAAATTCAAGAAAATAATCCTATCATTTTTATTCAGTTTAATTCTTCTTTAAATATATACAAATTGATTACATATTTGTATTTATTTATTTCTTTATTTATTTATTTATTTATTTCTTTATTTATTTTTTTATTTATTTATTTATTTAAGTATTTATTTATGCATTTATGCATATTTATTTATTTATTTAATTATTTATTTATTTATTTACTTATTTATTCATTTATTTGTTTATTTATTTATTTATTTATCTTTTTATTTATTTATTTATTTATTTATTTATTTATTTATTTATTTATTTATTTATTTATTTATTTTTTATTTATTTTTTTATTTATTTATTTATTTATAATTATTATTATTATTTTTTTATTGTTGTAATATATGCTTCAATGCACTAATAAAATTTCCTTCTTTCCATTTCAACCAAACCCAAATTTCTAAAACGCATTCACAATTCGTAGCTAAGATATTATTATCCCAAAATGTTAATGTCCATTGTGAAAATTTGTTGCTCTATTTGTTTCTGTTGCATAGATTTTGTAGCGTCTGTTGTTGTTGTTGTTGTTGCTGTTATGTGGTTTCTGTTTTGCTTGGTTGCCAAAATAACAAATAATATTATTGTTGAACTGTGCGCTCGATGACACAAAAGTTCTGGTCCGTTGCTTCAGCTGAGCAGAGCAACGAGCTAAGGACATGGCTAAGGATACTAAGCGCTGGATGATGATAATGATGGGGCCCGTTCAATTAACGGCAATTCAATTACACATGTTGGCTCCAGGTTCTTGGTTCGGTCGCTTTGCGGCATATGGCACAACAATTAATTAAGCAAATGTTGGTCAAGTAGCTCAGTGAAGCGGAGAAGATACGGACAAGTCGATGGGGCTCACTCTGATTAGGCTTATGCAACATTCCAATTAACTGTGAACTCCAGAAGGCCAATAGAGCTTTCGATACGCATTTGAAATGCAAATGGCAAAAAAAAAAAAAAAGGACCGAAAATCATTGGGGAAATCCACTCGTTGGCCAACAACGAAAATCTACATATGTGAAAATTTCACTGACTGCAGCATATGTATTTTCAGCTGGGTTATCCTTTTGCTACAGCATTTCGCCTTGTGAATTGTGCCACGGACGTAGTTCAAAGTGAAATTCCGTTTCATCTGCAGGCGGGTTGCCTTATTTTCTTTAGATTTTCCCTAAATTAGGCAGCTGGATAAAGAGCAAAAGAGAAACAGACAGAGGAGAGAGGGAGAGTTGGATAAAGAAAGAGCTGGCCAGCAAACTCAATGTTGTCTTATTTGTTGTTATTGTTGTTGTTGCTGCTGTTGTCGTGTTGTGACATGTCGTGTTTATGGGATTTTGTTACTTTTGGGTTTTCGTTCGTCTGGCTCCTTTATATATATACACGTTTTTTTTTTTTTGTGTGTGTGTGTCGTCTTTAGAAAATGATTTCATTTTATTTAGAATTTTGTGAAATAAGATATTTATTTGGTTCTTAGTCGCTTTGCAGTCTCCGGACTTGGCCTTTTCCAAATTGGCAAATAAATAGACCGGCGGTCCGGTTTGGTTCGCTGCTCGCTTTGTCGCTTTTTGTCAGCTTGGCTTCCAAGTCCCCAAGTCAATTGTTTGACTTAGGTCAGTCCTTGGGCGCCTCGCATTCACATTTGTTTGGCTTTTCGCAGTGTATTAAACATTTTCTTTTTTTTTCGCTCTATTTTCGATTTTTTTTTTTTTCTTATCTGTGTCAAATCTCTGGCCAAAAGCAAATTAATTTTGTCATCTGTTTGGGCAGCTCAATGGTGAAACTTTAACTTAAAAGTGAGTTCGTGCTGAGCATGTGAGACAGTTCCTATTCATCGATTTGAATTGCAAATTGATCCGGACTGCACAGAAATATGAAAATGTAAGCCAACCAAAAATTTATAGAATTTGAATAAAAAGGAAACGATGTACGATTGATGGAGGGATGGATTTGAAGAGGGATGGCTGCAGAGACAGGAGTTTGTTGCAAATTTACAATTAACTGTGTCATTTACCTAGACCATGTGAGTGTTTAAGCTTTGAAAGGATTGAAAATAACATTGAGAGCAGTTCAATCAATAGCTATAATAATTTGCTGCAGAAAACTAGAAAGCTGCTCCTTTGACTTGTGTAAAGATAATTAAAATATAAAATCAAAGGCAAAAGCAAGCATGATTAGAAGATGTGTTTCATAGATCTATTCGTTCTAATATTTATACAGTCGAGCAATAGAAACATACACACAACTGATTCACACACACTGAGAAAAATATATATTAAGCATTTATGCTGCATTTGTTCTCTTTCCATCTTTAGCCTTTCTATATGTCTCATTTATTATTCAATAACTTCAGTGCTGCATAAGCAAGCAAGATTAAAATTTAAGCGCATAAATGTGACAACTAAAAGTCTAAGAGCTTTCCAATTAAGTGCAAAATGAAATGTGCAGGTAAAGGAAATATTTATAATAAATATAGT
The DNA here is from genome assembly GCA_030914345.1 of Drosophila koepferae. NCBI lineage: Eukaryota > Metazoa > Arthropoda > Insecta > Diptera > Drosophilidae > Drosophila > Drosophila koepferae. The sequence continues at coordinate 4,484,585 of JAUESR010000207.1, forward strand.
TTTCATAGAATTAAGTAAATTTAGTCTTTCCATATGATCTTATCTGAAAAAAAAAAAAAAAAATAAAGAAAAAAAATAAAGAATAAAGCTTAAATATATATATAAAATTATAGAGAAAAATTAAAGAAAACTATGAGAGAAAACGAAAATTAAAAGACAATCTTATATCGTATTCTTCTGTCTATTTCTCTATGAATCATCATGAACTTTCAAATAAAACATTAATTTAAAAAATAAGAATAAGCAACAAATAAAATTTAATATGAGAAATTATATTGCATATTTTATATTTTTTCTAAAATTAAATTAAATTTAAGCAAACGCTTGATTCATAACTAAATATAATCACAAAAAAATATATAAAAAAAACAACAATTTTCTTTTAAATTTCTCTTTACTTTAACTCAGCAATTTTTAAAAATATATTTTGCATATATTTCATAATGAAATAAATATAAATACAAAAATATACAAATAAAAAAAAAACAACAATTATTTTAAATTTCTCTTTACTGTAAAACTCTTCTAATTAACTGAGCAATTTTTGTATATATTTCAAACTGCCATAAATTTATTTACTTATCACAAACTGGTTAATTTCATTTCTGCTGCAAACTCTACTAATTACCATCATATTTAATTTATTATTATTATATTTTCTTCTTATTTTTTGTACGCAATTTAACACGTAAGTAATATTTATTTTGCATTCTTCCTTTTGCCAAAAAGCATTCTTAAAATGCAATCATTTTCTGCATTCATTTTGCCTTGGTCCAAATAATTATCGCTTAATGATGTGCACAGGCATAACACAACAGCAAACAAACAGACCAACAGCAACAACAACAACAACAACAACAACAACAACTTTTGCTGAACTATTCATAAATTGTCTGCTCTTGGCACTAGAATAAAAGTTTTGTTTACTAGAACTCCATTCAGCTTCTCTCCGCTATCGCCAACTATCGAAACTTCCACTTAAAATTAGTTCAACGAACTTGAGCTAAACGACTTGGCTGCATTTGAATTTCATATTTTAGTTTCTGAAATGCATTAGCATGAAATTATGAATATATATACATATATAGCTATATGTATTATGCACTTAATAATGCCAATCGATATCTTTATAAATATGTGATAAATATTTCAAATTTAAAGTCAAAGTGCTGGCCTGGCATGAAATTAAAATTAGAGCAAATCTCTGCAATGACATTTCAATGCTGTCTATAGATAACTGGCAAATGAACAAATCGCATTTCTAAAGGCTTGAAATTTCCAAGATTTTCGTTCAATTTTGTTAACAAATATTTATATATTTAAATAAATTAATCATGTTTTGTATTCAAGTTTTGACCCAGAAATTTAACAGATAATAGATAATTTTGTTAAATTACGAATTTTCGCTTAAGAAAATACCGCAAAAATATGCTTTAATGTTTATCATATTCACTTCAATCAAGTCGAGTGGCTTAGCTCGCCATATCAGTCTAATACTACTTTATATATTATTAAGACAATGCATTGCAATGGAAACAATGTTATCATATAACACCAAGCTGATAATTTCTATTGTCTCAAAATACCAACGACCCGAATAAATTAATGATATCTTATCAGCTTTTAGTAAATGTAGTACTAATTTAGTGGTTAATGCTAGTTGTTAATGAGTTGTACTAAAAATGAAATGCTTTGTGGTAGATATCACGCACAATCAGTAAAAGTTAAATGAATTAATAAAATTTAATTTTAATAGTATTTTGAAACGATATTAATTATCTTTAGAAACCGAATTTGTGTTATACTGAAACATTTTTAAATATTCCTGCAACTCGATCTATGAATAGCTTAATTGCCAACATGATTGACTGAAGCATGGCCTATTTTCCGATCATTGACTGACAGACTGAATACTAGATTAACTAACTGTTAAACTTTGATTACTGACTGATAGACTCAGTGATTGACTGATTGAGCAAGCTTATTAATAAAAGCACTAATTTAATGATTAAAAATTAAAATTATACAAAACTCACACTGTTTAACAAAATTTCACATAAACACAACAAACTGATATACCTTTTGCCTACCTAGACCAAACAACAGCATTCAATATCTTCGCATGTTTAATCTCCACTGTTGGCTTATCAGTGTCGAGATTAGGCTTGTTTTATACCAATAAATTTGCATGTAAAATGCACTCGAAAAAATAGATATGAAAATGTTGCTGGATTTCACATAGCCACTCCAATGAAAAACGCGCATAACTCATTGTTAAAGTCTTTGCGATAAGCTGACAAATTTATTCATGCAGCATTTATCTTGAACTGGCAAACCACATCGGCTCAGTTATAGCAGTGTATCAACATTTTCCCAGCTGCGGTCAGTCAATTAGAGTAAATTATTTGTATCCGTCACAGAGCTCGCCGCATTTATCAGATGGGATTGCAGCCCGTATGCCCCCCGCCACTCCACATACACCGAAAAGTAACTTAAGCTGTTGACTATCGCGACCTCAGTGACTCGGCGTATGATTAGATTAAATAGCGCGTCGCGACGGTAGCTCGAGCAGTTTCATTTCAACAGTTGAGCAAAACACACGTCAGATCATCAGCGACAATGAGTCTCGAGCAATGGGAATCCAATGAGGAAATAAAATACTTTCGCGAGTATTTACGCATACCCAGCGTTCATCCCAATCCCAATTATGGTGTGCATTAAAAAATGTGTGTAATTGTAAATTTAATCCGCTTAATAAAAAAAATGTATATTTCCAATTTACTCAGCGCCTTGTTTGCAGTTCTTGAGGCAACAGGCGGAACACCTGCAACTGCCGCTGGCTGTTCATTATCCATTCGATAGCGACAATCCCGTTGTGGTGCTCACCTGGCAGGGCTTAAAGCCAGAGCTGCCCGCCCTTTTGCTCAACTCCCACATGGATGTGGTGCCAGTGTTCGCCGAGAACTGGACACATCCGCCCTTTGGCGCCGACATGGATGCAGAGGGTCGAATCTTTGCCCGCGGCACACAGGACATGAAATGCGTGGGTATGCAGTATCTGGCAGCTATTAGGGCACTGAAACGCAATGGCACCAGGCTCAAACGTACAATACACATCTCATTTGTGGCAGGTAAATATAAATATACACATATACATTGTTGTGTAAATATATTTTATTATGTATAGCAACTTGAATCGGACTGAAATTGATATACCCTAGCAGACAAGAAATGCATATCGCATTGCTAGACTATTTATGGTTTTTTTGACAGTTTCTTGTGATAAATGAGTTGTAAAGAGTTTTGTAAATAAACTCGTATTTGCTAGGAATAGAAGTGGAATGAGAGAAATGTAATTGTAGTATAATAATTGTAAAATAATTATAATTCTTCTGAATAACTTGTTTAACCACTTGAACTAGAAAATTGATAAATATTTAAATAATATATATAATTCAGGGTTCTAATAATACTTTATATGCAAGAAAATTCTTCTCTCTTATGAAATACAGCTTCCAGTGAATTCGTTTGCAATTATGATCAATCGAAGAATTCAATAATATTATACGCTCATGAGCATTTAAGTAATTTAATTTATCCATTACGTTTGTGTATAAACATTTATATTCGACTAAATATAATTTTGCTTATTTTATTTTTTAATTAGCACATTTTTAGGAATTTAAAAAATAATATATTTATTTGTTATTTTTTTTAGTGTCTCAGATTAATTTTATTTATAAATCATACATATTATTTTATTTTCAATTTTTTTTTATTGTTTGTTTTATTATTATTTATTTTATTTTTTGTTTGTTTTATTTTATTTATTATTTATTTATTTTTATATAATATATTTAATATTTCTACTTCGAACTAAACTTTCCATTATTATTTAATTGATTATTTTATTGACTGTTTATTTTATTTATTTATTTTATTTTTTTTTTTTAATTATTGATTTTTACTTTTTATTTATTTATTTATTTTTTTTTTTTACTGAATCAAACATTTCTCTTATTACTGTTTATTTTTAAAGCTCGCAGATATTTGATGAGCATTTTTCAATGACTGCAAATAAGTGACTTTCACTCGCTCTTTAAGAAACAAATTCAGAGAACAATCGATTGCGGCGGCTCTGCTAGTATGAGTTCGTTTCGCGTTTAAGCAAAAATTCTTTCGTGTATGTATGCGAGAGCTGTGTTCGCTAAACATATCAACAGCGCACGATCAATGCTCGTATGTGTATGTATGTGAAAGGAAATACCGTTTGCTTTGACTTTTGGAGTTGTCTGCCCACTCACTGAGCTCATAGCTGAGCTAGACTTCAGTCGTATCTCTCTCTAAATGATGTTCGGTAAACGACCGACACACGAACAGCTCCGACAATCAAAACGAACAGAGCCGAAGACTCTTGCTGAGAGCGAGAGCGAGAGAGTACGATTTCTTTAGGCTGATATCTTGTACAGAGCGCAACACTGTTAAAAGACTCTGTATTACTCAATCGTGAGAGCGCAAGTCGTAAAACGTTCAACTGTTATAATTATTATTAAAATTAATATATTTTAATGTTTTTTATTTTTATCTACTTTTTATTTTGTATTTAATTCATATTTTTCTTTCAATATTAGACGAGGAAATGGGCGGACGCCGTGGCATGCGTCCCTTTGTTGAAACTGCAGAGTTTCGTGCCTTAAATATTGGTTTTGGCCTGGATGAGGGTCTTGCCTCGCCCACAGCTGAGTTTCCCGTTTTCTATGCTGAGCGCAGTGTCTGGCGTAGGTTCAACTAAAATCTTATCTATTGCACACTATGTCTATAGCAAATATATCACGTTTAAGGCATGACCTTTAAGATATCGGGCACGGCTGGGCATGGCTCGCTTTTGCTGCCAAATACAGCTGGCGAAAAGCTGCATTATATACTCGATAAAATGATGCAGTTGCGCAGGCAGCAGGTGGCACGTCTTGAGAATAATCCTGAGCTAACAATTGGCGATGTCACAACCATAAATCTCACCCGAATCGGTGGTGGAGTGCAGAGCAATGTGGTGCCACCACTGCTGACAGCTGGCTTCGATGTGCGCCTAGCACTCGATGTCGTGCACGAAGAGTTTTACGCACAAGTGAGTACCATATATACATATACATATATATATATTAATGTTCGAATATCTTCAATGTTACCTTAGTTAGAAAAGTGGATGGAGCAGGCAGGCGGCGGCATTGAGCTGGAATTTGATCAGAAGCATCCATACGTGCCAGCCACAGCCACAGATGATAGTAATCCCTTCTGGCTAGCCTTCAAGAGCGCCACAGATGAACTGTAAGCGACATTTGAGTGCTAGCAAATATTTCTCTTATCGATTTGCTTTACAGCTCACTAAAGATTCGACCACAAATCTTTACGGGCGGCACGGACTCACGCTATTTACGAAAGTCGGGCATACCCGCTCTGGGTTTCTCGCCCATGAATAATACGCCCGTGCTATTGCATGACCACGATGAATGGATTGGCGCTGATACATACCTGAAAGGTATCAAAATATATGAAAAGATTATTAGTAATTTGGCTAATGTGGATTGAAATTATTTTTTATTTAAATAATGTGAATAAAAGTTTTTTATATGCATATAATTTTTTTTTTTTTTATTTTAATGGCCAATGTGATTTTTAATATTTATTATTAATATCTATATATGAATCTAAATTCCCGATGCTTATTAAACTGAGCTCATATCAATCGTATAACTTTTTCCTTTCGTAATATCAATATTATATTTAATATAATATTTAATGCCCGATTGCAGTTGGATTTACTTATGACAAATTGAAATGATTTCTGAATTTTGACTTCAAGCTGTAAATCGCTTTAAAATAGTCATATCTATATACATACTTATATAAATATATATGTAAAGTATATATAAATTATAGTTAATTTCTTTGCTTGCCCATCGCTCGGTTGCTCATCAATTACAGCGCGGGGACAGAGAGAGAAAAAAAAAACTCAATTAAAGCGCTAATTAATTTATTTGCTTAACAAGCCATGTTTGGCCGCAAACTCATTAAGTTGTCACATGTAATCAGCGTACGGTTTGTCCAGCCAAAATTGCAAAAAAAAAAAAAAAAAAAGAGGAAAGATGGAGTTTATAGAGGCAAGAGCAGTCGAAACTAAAAACTAAAATTGAAACTAACTGACCAGCTCCGGCCGGAACATGGACATAGACGAGCGACAGCAGCCGGACAGGAGATTCAGGCCGAAGGATGCGCAGAGCAGGACACGCCAAATGGGCAAGTGAGCAAACTTTGTAACGTTGCAGCCGCTGAACTTTTAAGTGAGTGACTTATTTTTTCTATATATATATTTTTTTTTTCGTCCTGCCAGTTGCCAGGCAGCTGCCGCAACGCAAGCGCCATGATGAGTTTACAGAAAGATGCCAGTTCAAAAAAAAAAAAAAAAAAAAAAAAAAAGAAAATCAAGAGAGACTTTACATCGATGCCAGGCAGCCAAAGTGTCGTCGTTATCGTTGCCTTTGCTAAAAAGACAAACAGAAGGCCTCAAAATAATTGAGATGAACCTGGCGGGGCCAGCACTGCGAATGGGTTGCTTATAAAACTTTCGAGTCAAGTTGAAATAAATAAATAAAGTTTAGTTTTTTTTTTTATTATATTTTCTATATATTTCTTAATTTATAATACTCATCAAGACTTTAAATGTTTAGTCTTTTAGACTATCTCTGTTGAGCAGAGTTACATTATTTAATCATTAAATCAGTCATTCTATGAATAAGTTGTAGTCTGAATGGTGTAAAACAGTTTATTAGACTAGATTGTGATTGATGCACTCCGCAACTATGTAACATATGCCAGATAACATTTTTACAGTCTACATGGTTTGATTTGCTCTGTCAATCAGTTAGTCCGGCAGCTAAAAGGACATTATGGAATAAGCCAATCTGTCTGTTGTAAGCATCAGTAGACAGTGAGTCTACTTGTGGTCAAACAACCTCTTCGACATTATGAATTTTAGTCGTAGCATAACAAAAAGAAAAACGTTAAAAAAATCATTTAATGGATTTTTTGTGTATTTTTTAAATTTTTTTTAGAACTTTCATTTTTTTCCAATAAAAAAATTAATTAAAATAAAAATAAATAATAATAATAATGAATAAATAAATAAAATAATTTAATGTTTTTTTTTTTTAATTTTTTGTGTATTTTTAAAATCTTTTAGAATGTTTTTCTTTTTAAGTTAAATTTTTCAAAGTTGCACATATAGTTAAATTCATATTTTTAAATTATTGAAAATAAATGTACATTGATATTATATAAAAAATAGATAAAATATAAATATATACGTAGGAAAAAAAATTATATAAAATTATCTCACTGCCTTTTGATAATTTTACAATATTTTCAAATTATTAAAAATAAATATAAATAATAAATAAAAAATAAATATATACAAAGATATACAAATTATATAAAATTATTTCACTGCCTTTAAATAATTTTACAATATTTTCAAATTATTAAAACTAAATATAAATAATGCATAAAAAATAAATAAAATAAATATATATATAAAATAAAAATTTTATAAAATCATTTAAATTCTTCATGCGCATTAACAATTTTTAATATAATAAATACGATTTTCTTTAATCTTCTCAGTACTTTAAATACAACCCTCTTCAAACGCCTCAAAGGCTCTGCAATGCAACGTTGCATTATAATTAAAAATCTACAAGTTTCTCTGTCGTTGTCGATCATTAGAAGTTCATATTATGATAGCGTACGAGACACGTGTAAGCAACGCTTGCAAGAAGCTAAAAAAAAAAATGTAAAAAAAGATTAAAAAATAAATAAAAAAGTTGTTCGTCAAGGCTGCTGGCTGGAGCAAGTTTTAAGTGTGCTGCTGGCACAGCCACAAAAATTGAACTTGGTTATAATTTTTGCCAAAATGCAACGTTTCAATATGGTCACCAAGGGGAGACAAACGATAGGCACAGGTGTGTGTGTGTGTGTGTGTGTATTGCATATTGATGACGTGATTTGCATTTGAATATGCGGCCAACATGACGTTCTGCTGCCTGACATGCTGCTCAATTAGGGTAGTTGTTGTAGTTGCCTGGTGCGCTTCGTAATTTTCACACGTTGATAAACTTGTTTTAACGTTGCACAGTTGCCGCATGCCTCCTTTGCTGCCGCTGCCTCTGCCGCTGTGCCTCATCATTGGCTGCGTCCTGCTGCCAGCCAGGCGAATTTTGCTCCCACCTGCCAGCAGCAATTTCATTTTTTTTTTTTTGCATTGTTACCAAATGCGTTTAATTGGCAAAAATGGCTGCTGTCGTTGCTAGCCAAGTTTGTTGCATAATTTTGCAGGTGCTGCTGCATTGTTCTACACGTTGTCCTGCTTGTTGTCCTTGTCGTTTGTTGTTTGTCTTCACTTTGCTGGCTTCGCCTCATTGCAGCGTTTTGTTTAGCTAATTTCCTTTAACCGTGCGGCTGGGATTTCTCGCCAATTATTGAACAGCACACAAGTTGGCAATTTGGTTAGAGTTGCCTTCAAATGCCACAAGATTTTCATGCAACCAACATTAAGCTGAGAGCTTTAAGCGCTGTCAACTTGGCTCAATTTGCATAATTTTGGATAGCATTTTGCAGCGGCAACAAGTTGGCAATTTCAATTATCGAACTATGGAAGCGAGGGAATCGAGTTAATGGGCAGACATATGTAATCGGGTAATGAGGAAGCACAGAGAGAGTGAGAGAGAGAGAGAGAGAGAGAGAGAGAGAGGGAGAGAGGGAGAGAGAGCTGAAGGCATAGAAAGTGACTCAAAGTGAGATTAATTATGGATTAAATAAGAGACAGAGCGAGACAGAGCGAAATTGGAACAGTATTTTAGAATGAGAGAAAGATAGGGAGAGATAGAGATAGAGAAAGAGAAAGAGAATGTCGAATGTAGGTTAGATGGGTGTCTCAGATATGGAGAAAGAGCGAAAGTGAGAGAAAAGCTGGATAGAGAGCGGCACATAAGGGGAGAGGTTGGAAGCGACAAAGTGCAAGCGTTTCAGAGAATGAGAGAAAGATAAGAAGAGATAGAGAGAGAGAAAGAGTGAGGGAGAGAGAGATATATATATATACAAGATATAAAGAGCAAGTGCGAAAGGGAGAGAGAAGTTAGGATAGAGAAAGGGACACAAGCAGAAAGGTTGAGAGCGAGAGACAGACAGACGAAGAGAAAGATAAAGGAAGTGAAGTGAGCAGCAGATCGAGGTAAACAGTCTAGAGAGACTAGGAAACTATGAGTTAATGAAATATATATACATTGAACGCTAAATGAGTTGAGCTAAATCATTTACCTTAAGTCAACTATAAATAATATAATATTGCAAAGAGTAATGATAGATAGGAAACAATATACATATATTCACTGTATTTAAATTGTTTTCATAACAATATGCAAAGATAAATATATAAAGAGCAAAGTACATGGAAATGTGGACAGCTCTGTATCTCTATAACTCTAAGCGTAAGTCCCAGGAATTGTAGAGATACATATATATTTTTTTTACTGAATTTAATGTGTGCAACAATATACGTATGAAAAAAATTTGTGTAATCTTTTTTATATATTTTTGATCAAAAAATAAATTCAACTCAATAGTTGAATTTCTCTTCCAGGCTTTTACAGCTATTGAATCATTGTATATATAAATCTTTAAATAATTATAAATCATTATATATAAAATAAAATCATCTGCTTTCAGCTTTTCACTATGTTTCATTACAAATTTAATTAAATATAAATTTGTAAACAATATTAAATACTTGCAAAAGTCAAGTTGAATTTTGATTGAATCCTAAATTTCACACGCAATTATTTCGCTTTAAGTGCTCAATTGTTATGCATGACTGCAAACGGATCTGGCAAACATGTTTATCCAAATGTATGTATGTACATATATTGATATATACAAAGAGCTCGCGATTGTTCAATTCAATTTGAGCGAAAGTAAGAGGTTAATTCCATAACAATTCGGCATATAAAGCCGATTCGAAAAACCAAATCAATGGCAAACGAGACCCATGCAGAGCTTTTGTTCGCTGGCAATTTGCAATGAGGGAGTTGGTAATGGAATGGCCAGCCGAACTCTGGCCACCTGAAGGCTAGGCTACGTTTTGTGTGAGAGATGGGCCACCTGCGGCGTTAACTCTCCGGCCGGGCAGACAGGTGTGGCACTCAATAAACGGCATAATGACCGCAAGTGGGTGAGGGTGGGAGCTGCTTAAACGGGAGAAAGCATACGGTTCAGGGCAAAAGGCTGACTCCGGCTACCTGAGAGCCCATAATTCAGGACAAAGAAATTACGTAGCCGGGCAATAAAAAAAACTTTTCGCCACAGCGGGGTCAGAGTTGAAAGACAGAGTTTTGGGCGACTGCGGGCGCCATTATCATTGGTCGTATTAAAAGTTTTGATGTTGCTCAAATTATTTCTCGAAATTGATGCCCAAGGATTAACTTTACCGCAAAGGCACCACCAACAGAGTACAGAGTAAAAGCACACTGAAGCGTCCAAGAAATATAATAAAGGACATATTTTTGGACAGCGGTCGCAAGTTTCCTGGCGTTTTTTTCTTCTTTTTGCTGTTGTTGCTTTTTCGTTTTCTTTTTTCCTCTCTCTCTCACTTTGCCCCGTCTGTGTTGCACATCAAACGGCGTATCACACCGCTGGGACGGTGGCCAGCCCATCGCCACTGACAGCTAGCCTCAACCTACCGTGGCACATGATGATGAGCAATGATGATGAATTCTTTGCCTTTTGCCTTTGCGGTTTTGCGACCAGTGCCGAGCGATAAATTTCGATGCGGCTTTTTGCGTTTACTTTCATCTTCTCGCATAGTTCCAGCCGCATCCTTTGTACCCACGCCACCGCCCACACCTAGACACCACCCCGACCCCAACGAGCAGTACCAAACTCTCGGCTCTGTGCTCTGTACTCCATTCCTTCGGCTGACTGACACGCCACTCATCAGCTGGAAGCGTTTCGCGTAACTTTCGTCGACCCAATCCCAGCCAAATGAAGGCGCTCGATGATGTGCGAAAGATTTTGATCTATAGATACCCTGTAAATGTATTGACAATATTTGGGCTTTTATCTTAGAAATTTCTACTTAAAGAAAAGTAGCTAAAGCTATTATTCCAATCTCTTTTGATTGATTGATTGATTGAGTTGATATGAGTTATGCTTCAAAGCTGAAAATTCACTGATAAGCCAAGTCCAGCTTTAATCATTATTTAAAAATGAATTGACTGAATGTTTGAATGCCCTTATGATTGATGCCAATTGTCTAGCACAATATTTTATGAATATATATATACATAATATATATAAATTCTTCTATTTCTCAGCATTCCGTCAGCTTAAAAATTGTAATGAAAATTGATTTCAAAATTTGCATCTTCCATTACGAACTGCCGTTCGCAGCATATATCATTGTTACAACTTCAAATGCCCTCTATGGAGCTGTCTAGCAAGTAAAAAAAACAAAGAATGAAAAGAAGAAGCAGAACTTTGCCATTCGCCAGTTGCATTACAAAGAAGTTTTCATTTCCCAGCGCGCCCGCAGGACATTATTTCTTTGGAAGCCCCCGCCACGATTTAGGAGCCCTGGTGGCTTGTCAGGCCATTGCCATGAATGTCTCACACCGAGTATGAGTGTGTGTGAGTGTGCGTGTGTGAGTATGAGTGTGTGTGTATAAATGTGCGTATGTCCAAGTTGGATATCTTTGTTTTCTTTTCATTTTTTCCTTTTCCTTTTTTTCTCTCTCTCTTGTTGAAGACTTTTCTTGAACGCTTTTTGTTGCACTTGTCACAAGTTGAAGCTAAACTTGTCGCAAAACTTCGGACAATGTAATTGGGAAAAACTTATGATTTGGGAAATTACTTAATATGAAATGTTGGATAGGTATAAAAGAATATTAAATATATATAAAGCAGAAATTAATGTGAGCTACCTGAAGCTGTTTGAATAAGTTGAGCTATTGTGAAATCAATTATGAATGGTAATGTGAAAGCATTAATAAAAAATAAATATAAATATGAATAATATGTATATGAATATGATACTGAATACATTACACAATGTGCATGTGAATATGAATAAATGTGTGATTCAATGTAAATATGAATGAGTTAATTATTATAAATAGAAATAAAAAATATATAACGATAAAATATTATGAATACAAATATATGCAAGAATATGAATATAAATATTATAATAAAATTAAAAAAAAAATAAATAAATAAAAAAAATATATATATACATAAAAATATTGAATCCAAAATATAAAATTTAATATGAATATTTTTAGTAATCGAAAATAAATAATATAAATTATAATACTAATATTAACAGAAAAACTAATAAATCAGAAAAAATATGAATTAGAATATAAATAATTAATATATAATTTTGCAATTTAATGTGAATACAAATGTGAATTTTAAATTTGAATATAATCTAAATATTACGAATAAATGAATTTCAATGAATAACGAATGTGCATATGAATGATAAATAAATTAAAAATAAATTAATTTAAATATCCATGTGAATTTTAATGTGAATATTTATATTAATAATCAAATTTTAATACACACAAAAATAAATTTAAAGAAAAAATAAAACAAATTTAATTGCATTTAAAGAAATATTAAAATAAATATAAATACACTTGAACTTAATATTTGAATGCAAATAAAAATATATTAAATATTCATAAATAACAAGATTACATTGTCTAAGATAATGCGCCCCGCGATTGCCTTGGCGAAATTGATTTCGAATTGCTACATAAAATAAACATAAAGAAACTCAAGTAAAACGCCCAAAACGTTAAATTTCAACCAAAACAATTGAAAGCTCATTTTGCTCTCTTTGTTTTTGTCTATATATATATAATTTTTTTTTTAACTTTTCTTCATCTTTTTTTGGACTCTCGACAATTATCAAAATCGTTGCACATCTTTGTTCCCATATGATTTACTTTATGACATGCCTTTTGCCATTTTCGAAAGCTTTTCGATTTTTGCTTTCATTTCCGGCTACGGCTTATGTGAGGAAAAACTGTGCCAGAGGGTATATTGGTTGGGTGAGAGTGTGCGATGAATTTCTGTGTTTCTGCATGGTATTTCAAGGAAAGATTGATATTAGATGCAATCTACCTGAAGACTAATGTGTCAAGGCTCATGCCAGGCCCTCCAACTCCTTTTTAACTTAAACAAAACACAGTCATAAAGTCACTTTGGATTTCACATTTTTAGGTCTCAACTCCACCTCAGAATCATCTTTCATCTCTGCTCGCTTTCGAGAGTATTGCCAAGTCGTTTATAGCCAATTGCTTTTTGGTCTAAATGTTCGTTTTATTGCGCCTTTCCGTTGATCTGTTTTTATAGCTGAACGCCTGCCACGCCCACTTTTCAGCTCGCTCTGCGCTCTTTGGGAATTGTATAGTCCGTTTTTTTTTTCCTTTTGGTTTTCTGTGTTTTGTTACGAGGTGCTAAATCAAGTTAACGTTTAAGTGTCCGTTTAGTGCCTATGTTAAGCCTCAATCCCATTCTCTATTTCGTTTTCTCCCTCTCTCTCTCTCTCTCTCCCTCTTCCTCTCGCTGTCCTTCTCGCCCGCCCGACTCTGCCCCTTTATTATGATTTTGCCTTTTGTCATAAAGAGTTTTCCTGCATTGCTTTTTATTGACTGTAAACTTTATATTTTTTAATATTTTCTTTATGTGCTGCGCTCTCTCTCACACCCTCCTGCCAACTCCCTCTCTTTCTCTCTCTCTCTCTCTCTGCTGCTGTTGCTGCTGCTTTGTTTTTTGTTGCTACTTTGCAGCTTGTAATTGTTTTTTAAACAAAGTTTATAACTTTCATGCTGCCCGCTGCTTTATTCTTATGGGCATACACAGTTTTCTTTTTCTGTTAAGGTTTTTTTTTTTTTTGTTTTTTTTTTTGTTTTGTTTTTCGTTTCTGCTTTTTCTCTGAGTTTTAATTTGCTTGTCTGCCTTTTAATGGCAGTTGTTATGCAATTTTTCCAAAAGAAAAAACTTCAATTGCATTTTTCCTGCTTTGTTGCTAAAGCAGGCGCTGAGAGTGCGTAATTAAAAATATGGAAATTCTCACAAGATTTTTCGTTGTGCAGTTGGTGAGGCAGGGGCAGAGGAAGAGAACTTACTTATAGCATAATTACTACGAAATTTCAAATGAGAAGAAAAATGTCTAATGTGCAGTCAAGATTTAATATTGGGAAATATACGAATATTTAATCATATTTTATTATTAAAATATGCACAAAATCACTTACTGGAATTTTATGTATAACGATTTCAAAATATATCAAAATTTCGCCAATATTTCGCTTTAATTTTGCTGAATTTTAATGAACTAAAATTCACTAGAAAATACTTGAATGAAAATCTTGAATGGAGAGTACATAACAATCTAAATTTTTTTTTTTATCAATATTGAATTTGTTTACATTTAACATTAACATTTAACATTTAAATTACATTTAACATTAACATTTAACATTTAACATTTAACATTTAACATTTAACATTTAACATTTAACATTTAACATTTAACATTTAACATTTAACATTTAACATTTAACATTTAACATTTAACATTTAACATTTAACATTTAACATTTAACATTTAACATTTAACATTTAACATTTAACATTTAACATTTAACATTTAACATTTAACATTTGACATTTGACATTTGACATTTGACATTTAACATTTAACATTTAACATTTAACATTTTACATTTAACATTTAACAATTCGCATTTAAGAAATCGACAAAAATATTTCAATATATAATATACATATAAATATAATATATAAATATATAATGAAAGTGAGTTATAAAGCGAACTGACAGTATGCTTGGAATTGATATGATTCGTCACATTTCATTCTATTTTACAATCAATTTTATTGAGTTTAAAATAGTTATTTTATTTTGTGAATATTTCATCTATACTTCAACTAAATTTCTGAGAAAATTAAGTAAATAAATTCTTTTCTACCAATTTCATTTAACTCTTACACTTATTTACGTTGGAAACTGTGAGGTGTATTAAAAAAAAATTTTTTTAAAATATATATATAAGAAAATATCTTAATAAATCTACAACATTAATTACGTTATCTACATTAATTCACTTCATATATGTACATATCGTGGCGCGTTGTTATACTAGCTATAGAAATTGATCAATTTCCGGCAAATATATGAATTCAATTCCACCTTTATTTCGATTCACATTATTGTTAGTAAATTTGTGGTTTTCGTTTTAGCCATGGCCATTGTCAATTGCTGCACGCGTTTATTACATGTCGAATGTCTTTGATAAGTGCAACACGCAAATTTCAATTTCTATTTCAATTCAATGCAAGTGCATTTCAATTGCATTGATGTAATCAACAAACAGTTGACAAACCAAACACACACAGCCTCAACACACACACACACACACACACACACACACACTCTGTAAAAATCGTGCCATCGTGTTGCATTATTGATGCTCTCGTTGTTTTGAGTTGAATGAACATATTTTGCCTTGACATACATTGCATTGTTTAGCAAACAAGAGTGTCAAGACCCTAGCTTCTGTCGCTGATGCTCCGCCCTCAGCCAGCCACGCCCACACGCATGCCATAGAAATGAATCAGCTCTGCCTTGGCGTGCTCTCTCTCTCTCTCTTTCCTCTTCTCCTCACATCAAGGCTGAGTGTGCACAGTTTTTGTTCAAATAACACGAGCTTGTACAAGAAAACCAAACAGCAGCAGCAGGCAGCAGAGGCAGCAGAGGCAACAGAGGCAACAGAGGCAGCATCGGCAGAGGCAGCAACAACTTGCATCAAGTTGCAACAACAACAGCAATGACATTTTGACTGGCAGTTGCAACAGAAACAGCAACAGCAGTTCAAAAGACAGTGTTGGACAACGGCTTAAAAGAGTGCGAAATAAAACGAAGAACAAAAAAAACATGCGTTTGCTATAGAGTTTAGCTGCAATTTAAATATACCCTGTACTAGATTGAAGAGAGAAAGTTGCATTGAAATATAAAATAAAATTCTATATAAAATATATTTATAAATGTATGAAAAAGTAGCTATGCAACCATAATAAAAAAAAAAATAAAATATATAAAAAAAAATAAAGAAATGTAAAAAGCATAACATTTTATATATATTTTGAATATTCATTTTAATTATTTATTCATTTTTGTATTTCAATAAGAATGATTATAAATAGTGATAAATTAAAAAAAAAAACAATTTTATTGTTTTTTTTTTTCAATTTAAAAAAATATTTTCAAATATATTTTTGTTTAAATTATTTTTATTATATGCGATCGACTGAGCGCGTTGAAGGAAATGAGCGTAAGGGAAGGTTAGTAGATATTGCGATGCATACACAAAACATCATCAAAAACTTACACATACATCATATCTACATCATCATACACATCATACACCATCTGTTCCTTATCTTCTATATTTATGATAATCATTAGTTTATCTTGCACTTAATTCAATCAATTTGCAGCTCTGTTAATCTCAGTTCCATCTTATATCAGTCTCTGTCTAGTTTAATATCTACGCAGAGAGCCCAACAAACTTGACCAAATCAACTTGTTAACTCTGTAAACCAACAGCCAATGTAGTTTCTCAAGCAGGCACTTAAGCAAATCAATTGTGTATATACCCGAGCTACTCGCTTAGGTTAGGGTATGGCGCGCTGACGACGCTGTTCACAAAACTTGTTGTGCGCTTGTTTGGTTAGGCTCTTGTTGTTTCCAGGTTGTTTGCTGCACACACACACTCACACATGCACACATGTATGTATATATATTATATATAATATGTAAAAACTCAATGTTGCTGTTTCTGCTGCAGTTGTCGACATTGAAGTCTTCTGTTCACAAATACTTAACATGGCTGCTCGCTATTTACACATCCTGCACTTGTTGCAAATTGTTTTTATTGCAATTAGGGCAAGCGACGAGATAAGAAAGTGAACGATTGCAAGGGGAATGGGAATTGGAATGGAAAAGGAAATCAGTATATTGTTGAAGGATTTCACATTGCTTGGCTAATAAACCAAATTGTGGATTTACTTCAAGTTTGCCGTTTTCCATGCCCCACAGCAATTTTATTGAGTTTGCCATTGAAGATAAGAATAAACATGCTTTGGTTATTGATAGAGTGGAAAGCGAAGCGAAAAGTGGAAAGTGGAAAGCGCAAAGCTAAAAAGTTTGTCCTTAGACAAGGTGCATGGCGCAAATACAAATACTTCAATTGACAGTTGGTCCAAGCAAAGTTCTCGACTCCAACTCCGACTCCGACTTCGACTCCGACTACAATGAAATGAAGTTTTCAAGTTTTCCCATCGCAGCAGCACATATTGTAAAATTTGACTTTATTTGCAAATAGCTAATAGATAAAAGATAATGTATATATGTATATACATAGATTGTAAATGTTTTTTTTGTAAGTTTGCTGAAGTTGATGTGGGGCAAATGGACAAAAACTAATTAAAGGAGTTGAGGAATATCTAGGAAAATATAATTAAATTGAGAAGGGCTTAAGAGTTGAAATAGATTTATAATAAATATATATCATATATTTATATTAAACTATATCCATTTATATATAGTATATATTCCTCAAACTGTCTAGTAAATAAATTTCATTTCATCAAAGCCTCAAGAGCAAACCTACGTGAGCTGTTATTAGCACACAACAACAATTTGTGTAACTGTAATCGCCAAAATAAACCCATAAATAAATAAATAAATTTAAGAGTCTTAACATATTTTAATCTCAACAACCGTAAAATACTTTGAATTTCACTTTATTATTTTCCAAGCCATTTAACTTTGGAAAAATTCCAACTCTTTTCTAATTTATTTATTTTGATTTTTTTTTTTTCCTGGCCAACATTTGTCGTAAAATGCAGGTCTAAATGACATTTGCAGTCATTTATTTGTTTAAAATATTTAGCTAAATGTCTGGGAAAACGAAAGAAAATTCATCAATTGACACTTTTCCAAGTGGCAATCGCAAGTGTGTGAAAAGCAATTTTCTGGTATGTTAAGCAGTTTTTAAGCACGTTTTCTGTTTAAAGCTCCATTAGGCAAGCACAAAGGAAAAGAAAAGATGCTATTTGTAAATATCAAATACCCTGGGAATTATACGAAAGCGGGTAGTTACGTTATATGTAAAGTGAGTTTATGTAAGCCAAGATTTGTGAGTGGGAATCTATATAAACTTCTTTATATATATGTAGATTATAGCCGACTACTCTATACCCTGTATACATGCTAACAGCAATTTGAAACAGCTGTGATCTATTATTAGCTAATTATGATTCTTCTTTTAGCTAGTTAGGATTCCTTTTTTATGCATTTTTAATTGAAATATTTCTAGTGTCTTTCGTAGTCGTCTATACCCGGCTGTAACTATTTCTCTGCCATTTTGTTGCTGCTGTTAATTGTCGACTCGGTAAACTGCAAAACAATTTGAGGCCTTTTAAACTAAAAACCAATCAGCCATAAATATTGCATTTTTGGGTTCCTATAAATTTTGTCTGTTGGCCACAAACGAAAATTCAAGAAGAAGAAGATAAAGAGAAGAAAAGCAATGTGTATGTGTATGTGTATGTGTGTGTGTGTGTGGGCCAAGGAGTGTCTGTCTGACTGACAGCTGCACTCATTGAGGCAATTTGCTTAAGTTACAAATTGAAATATTTGCATTTTATCTTAGAAATGCAAATGCAGCATGAAAACGCCCAATGCCCGCCACCACGCCCACCAAAACGTCAGCTCAGCCTGGGCAAAGTATCTGAGCAAACAATGCCAAACAAATTGGCTATTCAAATCCGCAGACAACTTACAGCAGCACCACCATTGCCACACACCCAACTCCCACTGCGCCCACACAGGAGTTAAGGATCGGGTTCAGGATCGAGCGTGGCTCTGTGGCTCACAATTTATGCGTTGGCCTCCCCACGTTGAATGCATTTTGCAATTTTCATGGGCTGCCTTCATTTTGCTACCATTTGCCTCTCTCTCTCTCTCTTTCTTTTCATTTTTTTTTTCTTATGCAGGGCTAGCGGCAACTAGAAAGCCATTAAGATTACTTTCTATGGACAGATTTGAGTCGCCAGCGTGTGGGAGCGAGATAGTCTGAGCCTGAGTTTGAGTGAAATGCAGCAATACGACAGACGAGCAGTAGCAGAGCTGCAGCAGCAGAACTTAACTGAAAGAGAGGACTGATGAGATTTTTGCCAGTTTCTCTTCTTTATTTTCGTTATTTTTTTTTTCTTGCTTTCCGCACACGCAAATGCAAATATACATAGCAGGGTATGCAGCTTGTGTATAGATTGCTCAGCAGTTCATACAAAAGAGCAGCGTGCATGTGTGTGAGTGTGCGTGCGTGTGTATGGGGGGAGTTTGAATAGGGCCAGACAATTGATGAGGTTAGAAAACTTAGCAAGGAGCACAATACTGGGACTATTGCAATCGAATAAGGTGAAACAGTAGCAACGTAAGGTGGGCTTAACCTTTAAGTGTTTCTCTTAAATCTGCGACTTTTTTTTTACAGTAAAAAGGATGCAAGGAAAGGTTTCTTTATTGCTTTGAATTCAAATTTGTTTTAATTAATTTAAGGTCCTCTTATCATTCGCAGTTGCCTAAAGAAACAAACTTTTTATTCAGGGCTAAACTGTGATGCCTTGCTACGCTGAAGATACATTTCAAATGCATATTTAATAACATTTCGTGTAACTGATGCAAAGACACATACACACATATTTTCATGTTCATGTTGCTCAAAAGAAATCTGCAAGTGTTTGCATTAAGAACTCAAAATTGTGTACAATTTCACTCAATTCACGCCGCTCTCACCGCACTCGCGGCTGGTCATAAAGGAATTGCCGAAAATTGCGGGCAGCGCTGCTGCTGCGCTGCACGCTGCATTAACTTTGTGATCATTGCTTAGATGACTGCGCAGTTTGCGTTCTCTTGCGGTTTGCCTTTTCGAGTGCGAAAGTTGTGCGGTGGCTATTTTTAATTGAGCGTAAAATTGGCGTGAAGATTACAGCTATTTTTAATGGCGTTTGCGGCTGCTGCTGTTGTTGTTTTTGTTGTCGTTCAGTACATAAGGAAGCGACGAGAGAGCAATGAGCGCGCGTCACTAAATGCAAACGCATCCTCGATGCGCAAATTAGTTTTCGAGCGCGCTCCTTGCTGCGTACATGTGATCCAAATCGGTCGAATCGGAAGTTGTAGAAAATTCGAGTGCATTTGCAATAAAACCAATTTGGATTATTGCGCAGTGTTTGGCATAATGGTTATTTGGATTAGTGTATTGTGTTAACAGCTAAATGAAAGAAGCAGTAAGCCGGTATGCAAATGTGTGTCAAGCGACCGTTATAATTGTTGGTCCCTTTTGTGGTTTTATGGACTAGTGAGTGTGAGTGAGATAGAAGACTTCAGAACGGAAGGGTAAGTACTAATGGCAATAGATGCATGATTTAAGTAGCTTATAGATATAAGATATATGAATACTTTTTAATTTATAATATAATCTGCGTCTCGTAGTATATATATACGAAAAAAAATATATATATAAATAAATAAAATAAAATAATAATAAATATAATAAAAAAAAAGAAATAAATATAATATACATAAAATATATATTTAACTAACCCAAGATATAAAAATGTTACAGGGTATTTGCAACTTGCTACGCAAAGGAAAAATTGTTCTTCAGCATTGACTTTCTATGCCCATTCTTTGTTCGTTGCTTTGTCACTGCGCAAATTAAAATCTCTAACGGTTCTTTTTGCGTTCTACCGCAAAATACTGAAAACAAAAGACAAAAATTTTCAATTCCAAAACCAAATTGTCTTTTATTTCAAGCTCATTAGCTTTTAATGCAATTTCATGCGGCTCAACGCGCCTCAATTTGTGGCACGCGTAAATGTGCCAAGAGCGAGTGGGCGTCAAGTAGAAAGGGACGCATATAAATGTATATACATATGTGTACATATGTATATACATGTAAATTTCTACATACGTACATACACACATCATTTTGCATTATATTTTCATGTGTGCAATTGTTGTTGTTATGCCATATGTTTTTCTGACATGAAGAGCATCGACTTTTGTCGTCATGAATTAAATTCTTTGCTCCATATTGTATGTTGTTATATTTTTCTTATTTTATTTTTTTTTTGAAGTAGCTGAGAAGACGTTTTAACATTTTATGCAAATTTTCTTAAATATTTATGGAAATGTAGCATATTGTGAGAGACTGCGTCAAAATGGCAGCCAAGTAAATACATACATACATACATTTGCATGCGAGCGTGTGAGTGTGAGTGGCGCTGCCCACAAATGTTACATCAACACCAATACACTCACATAACACACTCATACTCACGCACAGGCACGCATGGCAAAGAGCACAGACATCAGCATAAATTTTAAATAAATGCTACAGAAAGAGAATATTAAATGCTGTTTTGTTGTTGCCTTCTTCATGAAGTCCGTTTTACAGTCGTTCTCTCTCCATTTTCTCACTCTCTCACTCTCTGTCTGTCTCTCTTGAGCTAAACGCACAACTCGCCGGCTGAGCTCTTTGGCTAATGTACCTCAAGACATTGCAGGAAAACAGAAACAACAAAACCGACAAAAACGAAAGAAACGCAGCCAGAAAAAATCCCAACCTCAAATTGCCTTCAGGTTGAAAGGTTAAAGGCATTTCAGCAGCAGATCAGAGTTGAGACGCTTTTCATAAGCTTTCATGTTTTAGTTTTGCATGTTGTTGTTGTTGCTTGATGACGTTTGCATATTCCATTCATATGCTGCCAACACACTCACGCACATGGAATAGAGCCAGCGAAAAGGGAGTGAGAACGTCTGACAAACAGTTATTTGAGCTGATGCTGCATTTTTTTTTCTTTCGTTTCTTGCTTTGTTAAAGCAAATGCTTGTCTATTTTGAGTACGAGAGAGAGAGAGAGAGAGAGAGGGACTCTGAAACAGCGCAACCCTAACGAAGTAGCTGTATGCAAATGTATTTGCCAAGTGCCAAGGCGACAGTTTTATTGAGCTTATCTCAGCTGCTGTATTGTGTAGTGGGCGGGCAAGCGAGATGCCAAGAGACAATTGACGGACGTGCCGATAAAGTGTGAGCGGCATTAAGAGCCTGGCACACATTAGAACATGAGTATGAACTCAAACTGTCGATCATCAGAGATTTCACTCAAGCAAACGTTGAGTGTAATAGTGTTACGAGAAGAGTCGAGTGATTGACAAAATCAGTTATGATATGGGTAATGCATGGATGAAAAAAGGAGATAGAGAGTATGCATATTACTTAAATATTGTGAGAGTAACAAGGAATAATAATATGCATACAATAGAGAGTATAATATAATTTTATATTTTTTGCAGCTAACCACAAGCTCAACTAAACTCAAGGAGATTTCTCTAAGTGTATTTCAGGGAAATATAATATAAACGCAAGTTATAATAGTTTGCCATTATTTTTACGTTTCTCCAGCTACTTTGTGGATTATTTTTATTTCAATTGCTTTTTCATGTCCATTTTTTTCTCATTTTTTTTTAGGTCAATTTTCCCAGCTGCTCCGCAGTCCACTTTTCATTCCGCAGTCAATTGCGGGTCCTAAAATACATTTAAAATGTATTTGACTTTAGTTTCAGCAGCCACAGCTCCTTTGCTTCGGCAGTTACTTCATTTTTGCATACAATTTCCCAAGCTCAGTCCCAACTTTTATGGTAGATACACTTTGTGCTATGTTAATATTTCTCACATCTAATAAAGTTTTCGCATGCTATCAGAAGTTATTCAACGTTCAACTATCAACAGACGTTGGCACGCCCTTTGCCAAGTCTGTATACTACATTCAGGTAACCCAGGTACCCCTTGGTAGCATGTACATGCATATATATATATATATACATACTCCACTGTACTTGGCATCCATCTAATGTGCTTAATCAAATGTTTATCTTTACGCTAGCAGCTCCCTTACGTTCACCCATCCTGCCACACTACTCGCTCTCCCCTTTGCCATCTTTTGCCTTTCCTGGTTTTTGTGATTTTTCTCATTTATTTTCGAGCGCATAGATTATGTAAATTTTACTACTTTCACTTCGACATTTTCATTATGTCGAGCCAGAGCAAGACAACGTCTTGCTTCACCTTCCTATCCTACGCTCCTCTTCTCTCGTCACTCCACTGAAATTTCTGTCTGTGAAAAATTGCGTTCTCATTTTGAAAAAAAAAGAAGTCAGAATTCGTATTTAAAATACTTGCACATAATTTATTTTCTCGCGAATACAAATCATTTCATTTTCGTGCAAGTCATGACGACGCAAAAGTGTAGCATATCTTCCAGCGCCATTAAAGCGAACCTTCCCAACCCTCAGTCCCATCCCACATTCCGCCAGGCTTGGAGCCTCTGATGATGATTATATTACATTAACTGCAGCCAGCAACAAAATAGTTTCGTGTGCCAAAAGTAAAATGAAAATAAAATGTTGCCTAACAAAAAAGTATGGCTAAGGAGCTATAGAGACATAGAGCCATAGAGCCAGAGAGCACATAGCGCACACAGTGCAATGAATATGTAACTAGATCCGGGCGTTTGGCGGGGTTGCGAGGGATGTTACAAGGGTACTCGAATGCTTGATGCGCTGCGTTTAATGTCTAAAGTAATTTGGCTAAAAAAAAAAATGATATAAAATCCATAAAACGCAAATAATATTCTAATAAGCTTTTTGGCAGTACGCCATCTGGTGTTTGAAATTGGCAACAAGTGATGGAATTTATGTGAAATGTGATAAAGAAATAGCTATTTGTATATATGAAATATTCTATTTTTATAGGCTTACTGAATGACTAGCTGATTAGTTGAGGAACTAAAATTAATTAGCTCAAGTGAATTGGTTAATTAATCAAAGAAATCAAAATTAGTCCTTATTAAAATATTTAAAATAATTCAATTGAATATTTTGAATAGTTTAAGATTATTTAATTGATTAGCTAAATTACTACGAGGCTGTCTTATTAAAACACTCAGATTAAGTGCTTTATAGATTGATTGATTGATTAACAGAATAAATATACAGAATATACATTCAAATTCTTCCTCTGCTCCCCAATCAACACTCTTCATCACCTAGCTAATATGCCCTCGCTGTAAGCTAGAGCAACACAGCTGAAAGTCAGTCAAGTGTGACACGCCCATTACTGCGTTTATGGGGGCGTCGTCGCATGGATGTATGTGGCCTGGTGTTAAGCTAGGTAAACAGAGTTATGTTAGACTGTCACTTCGCTCATTAGTCTGTTCGCGTTAAGTGCATATATTTTTAATGCTGGCGACTCGGCGTATGCGTAATTAAATTTCATGTGCGGAAAAAACTGCGCCACAAATGAAACCAGGTTGTCGCCGAGACAAAGGGAGAAACCGGGAGATAGATAGACAGTGCGAGAAAGAGAGAGAGCGAGATGGGAGGTGGAAGAGAATTGGGCTGCTCAGGTAAATTGTTTTTTACAACATGCGGGCGTTGGATGCTGCGGCTCATCCACTGTTTGCAATTTAAATTCTGTAAAGTTAACTGCTTGGAAAAAGCTTCAACGCACATGCCCCAAAAGGAGAGCAGAGTTTCAATAATGGAAGGAAATTTGTACAGATTCGAGAGTGACGGAAAGCGAGATACTCTCTATGTGTAACTAGTTATAAGCAATTAAATTCTTATTAATTATATTAATGTAATGATTGATAATAGCATTTATATTAATTTGATTAATGAATGGGGTCTTGAGATATTATAGTATACAAATTATATTAGCCTTGCTTCAAGCACTTCTCATGCAATTTGCCAGACTTACTTACAATAATACCCATTTCAGCTCTTTTGCCAGGGTATACTGTCAGCCCTTCAACGCTGTGACTGACAGTTTTGCGTACAGGTCAAAGTTCAAACATGCATGCAATCCGAGCAGTCAGCCAGCCATCAGACAGCTATCAGCTCACGTTTATTTGCATAAATTTCGCAAGCTGCCAACTAAAGCTAAATCCAAAATCCGAAACCTATAGCCGAAATTCAAGAGCAGCTTGCTGCAATCCTCTCAACTGTTATCTTGTCAAGCGCAAAGTTGCTGTTGTTATTGTTCTTCTTCGTGTTGTTGTAGCTGGCAAATATCAACAACTGTCTGTTCGTTTATCTGTTTGTCTGTCTGCCCTGTCCCCTCTGTCTGACTATCTGTCTCGCCTGACAGACGTTTGGTTTTCCACCAGATCAACACTTAATTGCTTGACCTTTTTTTTTTTTTTTTTGCAATGCCCTTTTTTTCAGTCCAGCTCAGTTCAGCCGTCTGACACCAACCCTCTTGTGGTTCTCGCCACTGTTGACCTTTGACGGTGCTGCAAGCTTTGCATGCGTCAACGCTGACGGAGTTGCTCCTGCTGTCGAGCTAACCATTGACATGGATAACCACTTGGAGTCGAGTGCAAACAGGCGCAAGGCCTCAACAATGCCCAACAACAAGTTCAAAGCCACATGGAAAATTCACTTCAAATGAACAATTTGAAAAATTTCGAACTGCGAAAGCGTTTAGTTGTTGCTTCAAGCGGATAAAGGTCGAATGTTATAGTTGAGCTAAATGGGAGTGTGGAGATTGATAGTTGAATGTGAAGATTGATAGTTGTTTTGCTTGGCTGATCAAGTAATTGCTATTAAATATATTTTGAACTTGAAGAAAATGAAGTAAATGCATATAGAATTTGAAGATGAAAATATATATATGAAACATTATATATATGAAACATTAGTTGTTAAAGGAACTGTGGCAATCTTCAATATATGAATTTAATTGATTAATTTAATTAATTTTAAATTCTTGTAGCTTGCTATAAAATGATATAAAATGAGTAAAATATGTTGATAAAATCTTTATCAAATTTCGGTTAGGGTTATGGCAGCATTTTATTCTTCATTTTACTGATAAATAAATATTATTCCCATTCTAAGTCACTTTTGAAGTAGTTGCTCAGGAACTAGTTCAATTGATATGTTCAATTCAATACTGAATCTTCTGCTGATTCTTTCATGACCATGATAGACGAATCTAAATAAATATATCCTTGACTTTGTTCAACCTTAATAGCTTCTTTACCTACGCAATCCATGTCATTCAAAGTCCATTTGCTGCTCAGGAACTAGTTCAATTGATATGTTCAATTCAGAGCTCAACAAATCATTTGACAGAACAATGAAAACCAATTGACACCCAAGCCATTGAGACTCCCGGCTGCCCTGCGCTCTATGGGATTCTCTACCCTCCGACAACTGTCAACAGCCTCAATCAACATTTTGTCATGCATTCATTGTGTCGTTGAACATTCATTTGTCGCACCTGAATTTCTAACTGAGCCAGCTGAGACTGCTGCAATTGCAGCTGGTTGCCTCTTTTGTTTTTGCTGCTCAGCTTGAGGCCATTTGCATATTTATTCTTAACCGAAATCTAATAAAAACATTGCAGCAAAGCAAATGCATAAATCAACAGCAAGCCAGAAATGGGGCGGGACCAGGTTTCGGGGCGTGAAAAGAGGTTTCTTTTTTGGGGTTTGAGGTTAGAATTTAGGGTGTTTTTTATTTTTATTTTTTGAACATGAAATGCCAAAACCAAGTGCCATGTAAAATCCCACAAGTGCATAAATTTTAAGCGTTCACCTAGTGTTATGATGGCCACAAAATCTACGCACACAAACACACACAGAGCACAACACATCCGACCACACATACCGGCTGTGTGCCTGGAAGCTGACATTGTGTGTGGCATAACAACAACAAGAAGAGCAGCGAAGAAACAACTTTAATGTGCAGTTGCTGCAGCTATGAAAACATCTTGAAGATGCAACATGTGTGCATAAGTGTGTGTGTGTGTGTGTGTGTGTGTGTGTGTGTGTGTGTGTGTGTGTGTCGCAGTTTGTGTTTGCCTGTAGAGATTTTTGGACATGTGCCGCATACCTCAACGCAAACTTATGGCAACATTTTTTGCCCGTTTTATGCAGCATTTTTGGACGATTTTTTTTTTTTTTTAGTTGCTGAGATTTCGAGCGGCGTAAAAAGCCAAAAAAAAAAAAAAAAAAAAAAAAAAAAAAAAAAAAAACAAGAAACTGAAAAAAAAAAACAAGAAGCTGTTGCTAAACTTTCGCTTGAGCAAATAAAAAATGTGCTGCGGCAGCTGCAAGACGTTTAATACACTTGCCAAGGGTATGGGAACTATGAGATGTGTTAGGATATGTCTAGTTGAGCGTAAATGTAGATTAGTATATATATTATGCAAATTAAATAATAATTATATGCTGTTTTAGTATGTTTTCGTATGGGTCGAAAATATATATTAACTCTATGCAAGACAGAAAGAGAGATTTTATTTTAAATTCTAGTTGAATATGTGTAATAATATTAAAATTGTTCTTAGAGCTTCTAATATTCATCTATAAATATTCTAAAAATAACTCTGATATTTTTATTGCAATTATTTTTAAAGCTTCCCTCAATCATATTTACACATCTAAATTCGCTAAAAATCAAAAATCTTTATTCTATATGGCACTGTATTTCATATTCGGCTTCAATGTCTTTACACATATTTGTTTTCCCTTTATTTGGGCGTGACTTGCCCTGCGCTCTTTCTCTCCCTCTCCCTCTCCCACAGCATCAACTCTCTCAGCTGCCTCAACCATTAGCCTGTTCCGCATGTCAACTGGAGCGGCAATAAGTGCCATGCATATTGTCGCAACCAGGTGACGCCACAAGCTCTGGCTGACAGCATAAACTGCAACTTGGCTGCTAACTTGGCTTATTGGCATTGCCAGGTAAAAGTCGCAACGATAGTTGAGGAGTAAATGGCACGCAACAAAATGGAAGAAAAATAAGAAGAAAATGCAAGTATGCCCTGGCTTAAACCTCAGCACAGGAGCTTACCAAAAAGCTGGCAAAACTTTCTTTTATAGCATGGCTTGAAAAATTGTTGACGCAATTATATTGAATGCAGTTTGATTAAGGCAAAGAAAATAGCAATAGCCATTAAAAATTGTTACCTTATAACCGTAAAAGTTCAACTTTATTTTTATTTATTTATTTTTTTTTTTCTTAATTCAAACGCAATCTCTAACAAACATCTTAAATAACTGTATATTGTCCAGAGCTCACCTCTATCTAAATTGACAATAGTTATATTTTATAGCACACTCTGCCGTAACCAAAACTAAAAATTGTCTCTTGAAAAAAGAAGAAAATTGTAGTCGAGTTTTATCGTATACCCAATATCGATGCACATGTTCTACAATGGCTGAAGAGAAATGGATTTCGTTTGCTGCACCCTCGTTTCTCCCCTCTTTCGTTCATCAACAATACATGAGCAATTCACACTAGTTTCCCCCTATTTTGCACCTCGCGATTTATATTTATTTATTTTTTATTTTTTTGCTGTATTTCTTTCCACAACCCTTGAAGCAATTTACGCGCTGGTAACGATTGCATTGCAATTGCTTGACCCACATGTCATAAACAATAAAATATATTAAAATATATACGCGGCATATGCGAGTGGACCCATTTAAAACAGGACGCACAACAGCACGAACAACAATGGCCAATGGTCAATGCAATGCACCACTGGGACTAGCTGGCCGGTTGGCTGGCTGGCTGGCTGCCTGACTCGCTGTAAAATTTAAACAAATTTTTGCACATTTCCTGTTACCCATTGTTGTTCATTCTCAGTTCTCTGTACGCTGTTCACTGTTCGTTGTTCACTGTTCCCTGTTCTCTGCCCTCTACACTGGGCACTTGAATGTGTGCTGCGTTGCACTTGCAGCTTGACACAGTTTTTAACCACACCCATTTATTTGCAATGTCAACGAGGCTGTTTCAAAAATAAAAAAATAAATAAAAATGAAATGAAATATGAAAATATTCGCATTGTTGTAGCTGGAAATGCCTAGCGAAATTATATGCTGTAGCTGAGCTCAAAACAATTGCAAATTATAATAAAACTAAAAGCTAAGATATTTTAATAAGTTTGTAGCGGAAATTTGGCTGGAAGCTATATAATGATATTTAAGTGCAACAAGTTTTCCAAAATCCTAATTTCATAAAAAATTATTCTTTAATATATATAATAATTATAAAAAAATAATAAAATAATATATAATAACACAATAAATATTTATAGTATATGCTTCATATGAATACAAAGTAAATTAATAATAATAATAATAATAAAAAAGAAAATAAAAAAAATTGTATTGAAATAAGTATTCACATCAATTACCTCTTTTCGAATTTGATTTATATATATAAATTAATTAATGCTTCATAAAAAAATTATACACATTATTTTTTATAGACAGTTTAATACAAAAAACAAATAAAATAAATAAATAAAAAAAAAAACGAAAAAATTTAATATAAACAAAGAACTCTCCATAAAAATTCTTTTAATGAAAATCATGTTTATAATTGTTTTTTTCAAGAGTTTCAAATTTCACTTCAATTGCCTTGTCATTTATTAGTTAATTAATACGCCTTCTCTGCAAAATATTTTTAACATTTCCTCACTTTTCATAATTGTTCTTAAACATTTTAGGGTATTCAACAGTCAAAAGTCCACCATGATGTCATTGTGCATGCTTATTTGTTAGTGCCATCTGCTAATGGCTATTACATGCAGCAGGCCATGAAATTTGCATGTAATAACGTGAGCAGCAGCACAAACAGCTGCAAGAGTGAAATGGGTTGATCATGTATTTATGATGCGACACCAAATGCTTAGCTATACGAGACGCGACCTTGTCGCAAAGACCTTGAACCAAGTGACAACTAATGCAGCAGACAGCTACAGAGAACGCCTCTTTGCTGTCGTGGCGATAAGACAGAGGCAATTGGCTTAGTAGCTAATTAGCCATTGGCAAGGGCGTGGGCAATGGCGGCACTTTAAATGAATTTCAAGTGAGCCAATTAAAGCCAAACTTAAGTTTATTTTTGTGGCTGGCAGTATTTTATTGGGTTTTAATTTCCGTTCTTGAAGGAATGCATGTACAGCAACCGCAAGAGCGTGTGTGAAAATTGAAATGTCAACTCTGGCAAGTCGACTTGCCGCAGTTCCTCTCACTTCTCTCTCTTTCTCTATCACACGCTCACTCTACTATTTTTACTCTGAATTTGCTTCAATCCCTTGCTGCAGTCAGTGCATGCGGTGGTTCGCTTTTGCTGCCGTTGACAGTCATTGACAGCGACGAGGACAAAAACGAGTACCATATCGAACGGGTAGTCAAGGGACAGAGCGAACGAGGTGGAGAGCGAGAGGATTGTCGCATAACATGCAGGCAATGTTGCATGCTGGGCTGCACTTAATGCTGACTCAACGCTATATAAGTTCTTATTTGCCAGGCGACTTGGCTTCTCCAGTTCCCCCTCCCCTCCCGCTCTCTTTGTCATGTTTCGATACTTTCGCATGGCTTGACAACGTGCGGTACTTAATTTGTGCTCTACATCGGTCATAGTCGACACTTGAGTGTGCTTTGTCGAAGCGAATAATAATTTATGGAAATTAGAAGAGTCTTTTGACTGAAATTGAAGATGAAGCTATTTTAAATAGATTTTAAGCTTCATAACAATTGATTTCTGATAAAGTTTAATATTTTAAAACAATTTATAAAATATTTATAAAAATATTATTAATATATTTATTTATTTTTGTAAAGATTTATTTTTGTATAGAAATATTTCTATACAAAAATATATAAATATTTTTTCTACACAAAAATAAATAAAAATGTTTTAGAAAATATATTTCTTAAAACGTGTCCTATTTATAAATTTTTTTTTATTTATTTAAGTCTTTATTTAAATACTAATATTTTTTTTTTAGTTTTTTTTTGTAATTTAGCTCATACACAATTCGTAAGAATTTTATTTTTATTTATTTGTTATTTTTTTTTTTTAATATTTAATTTATTTTGAAACCAAGCTACTTGCGCTGTCTTTTATTTTCCCTGCCACAGCAATGTTTGACCTCGCTTCGCCTCGCTCTGCGCTTCCCCCGCACAACATTTACCCCGCTGTCTTGCAAAATAAAAAAAAAAAGAATATCTTTAGCTGCTTTTTAGCACAAATCCTTTTTTGTAGTTTAAAACGCTTTGGACAGGATTTAGTTGCATGACTTTTTGCTTTTAACATTTTGCTAGCCCACATTTCTAGTGTGTTGGTCAGTTCGCAGCCGCACTTTCCGCAAACGCTCTCTCTCTCGCACTCTCTCTCTCTCTCTCTCTCTCGCTTTGGCAAACACCCACTCATCTCCCTTTAGCGCTTAACTGCTGACTGGCCTGAAGCTGTGCTGTGATCCTTATTCGGTTTCTGCACCAGACACGTAGCTCCATGGCCAAACGTGCGCGGCATTTTCAAATACAAATACATGTCCGCATTTTGTAGCTGCCACCCACTTACTTAGCAGCATCCCAATATAGCTCGTAACCCCTGGTATCTAACCCGATTTAACCCTTTATTTTCCATAAATTGCATTTGAGGTTTATTTCATCCTTTTTTTTCGCCCTCCCATTTTGTGTCGATCGCATCTTTATTTTCACGTTGCAATTTGTTGTGGTCCAGTTGAGATCAGAGTTGCAGTTATTATGTATGGGCTAATTGTTAGCCTGTTGACAGTGGACACTGTATAGTAGCCTAGTTTTAAAGCCGGCAACTGCAGCGCTTGTTCGCGGTAAAAACTTTGCACTCATACCCACTGCTGTAAAGATTCTCCCAAGAAGGTATATGCATTGTGTTAGAGAACTGTTGCAGATCACTGAAAATTTGTACATTTTTTTTCGGAGTGAATTATTGATTATCTAAACTTATTAAAACTTGCAAGACTTTCGGCTAACTGCTTTCAATTAAGGCTGATCAAGTTTCTTTCTACAAATTGATTAAAATTATGTTTTACATAATAAGAAGAATATAATTTATATAATTATTGTTATATATATAAATTCTCTTTTTAAGTAAAACTAAATATAAGAATATCTCATAGTCGAGCATTTCCGTCTTCCAGTTGTTGTTTTGTTTTCAGTTGTTGTTAATTCGGTCAATATTTGCGGACGCACGAAATAAAAATGGAAAACTCAGCGGAAAAGTTTTCGCAGCGCTGTCGCAGTGGCGTCCAAGTTGAGGAAAAATAATGAAAAAATCTATTTAACCCCTTAATGGCTCTTGGGCTAAAGTTTTGTGTGGTCGGTTTTTCTTTTTGCTTCCACTTTTTGTACTGTGTGGTTTGTAGTTTGTTTTGGCCAGGCGAAGGAGAGCAGAAAGCAGCTAACTTTTGAACTATTTGTAAAGGCTGAAGTAATAGCATATACATATATATATAAACTAATATATAAATATATATATATTTATATACATATATATAAGCAACAGTTGTAGCAGCTGCGCAAAGGGAAAGCAATTTAAAGCCGTAACGTTTAAAGTATTTGCCCAAAAATATTCACTTGCAAACGGCTTTGAGCTAAATATTCATTTAAGCTTTTATTATTATTATTACTTTTATTATTATTGTATTCTTATTGTTTATTTATATTTTGAAGCGTTTGCTCTTAGCGTTAATTATAAGCCGAGTTGTTTGCACAATTTACCTGCTGTTTAGTTTGGCTGCCACGCTCCAGTTCTTCAGTTCACTTGGATTCAGATCTGAAAAGCATAAAGCAAACAACATTTTTTTTATTATTTTTTATTAGCTTTTTTTTTTTGTAATTATTTATGCTTCTTTTGTTGTGCTGTTGCTATGTTTAGATTTTGCTGGCAACGAGGTAAAGTTAATTAGCTTGAGCTACCTTTAACAGTTCTAGCTGAGCAAATTCTGTAGTTTAATTAGCATTTTTGATAATATGCCTTGAGTTGAAAATAAGTAAATAAATATACAGTGAGCAGAAATTAATTAAAATTCAGTTTTTAAGTCAAATTTTCTACATGCTAACTGTTGCATAAATTATTTCCTATAATTTAACTGGAATCTTAATCAAAACACTCTAGAGCTCATCGACTTGTTACATCACATATTAGTAGGGCAAATTAAGGGATTATATCTAATCTAGGAATTAAAGCTGGAACGGGGCATTTTTGATCTGCTAATCTACATACATTCATTTAATCCTTCATAATGTCGCAATAAATGTATATTTTGCAAGTAGTTGAATCACATGTAATCATTAATGTAGCTCGCAGTAAATTGCATGCACTTGGCTGAGAGAATGAAAAAGAAGTCCACGTAGTAGCCGCAACAGCAAAGAGCTGACCATAAATAATCAAATCTTGTACACAATCTGGAAACAGATTTTGCATTTCTAATAAATTTCACTTTGCAAGCGAACGAAAGGCCGGCAAAAAAAAAAAGTAGATAATCTTTAGTATATATACTTATATATCTATCTAATAAAAAGCTAGATTGGCCCTGAAGGCTGTCCACGCAAAAAGGCAAAAGCTTTTTGCCAGACAAGAAAATATAAAAATTTATATTTATATTTATGTCAGGGCGATATATGGACTTTGTTAGCTTGGCGATTTTTCGATAGTAAACACTATGGGAAAAAAATGTACATATATACTATTCTATATATATATATATTTATATATATATATATATATTTATATATATATATATATATATATATATATATATATATATATATATATATATGATGTGTAGCAGAGACAAGCAGTGATAACAGACAGAGCGTAGCGACAACAAATTATGGCTCACTGATTTTATAAGCAATTTTTATTCATGCCCTAACATTGAGTATATGGAGTTGGTGACAAAACATGGAACTTTTTAAATGTGAGATAACGTTATAATATTAATAGTGTTGATGACAATTGAGAGCATTCAATAATGTAATATAATCAATAAATGTTTTGCATTATCGGGTTTTGTGCCTTGGCAGAAAAAGTTTTAATTATTAAGCTAGACGAGGCTGATATAATTTTTTATTTTTTTTTTTTTGGATTTCAAATATTTGTTTTGTATTTGTATTGAAACGTGAAAGTTTCTCTTTGTACAAAAATATTAAAAATTCAATATTAAAAAGATCTTTTTTAGAAAAAGAAAATATATATAAAAATAATATTAATATTAATAAATAAAATCAGTTCTAGAAAACTTTGTAAACATAAAAATTATATTTATACAAAAATATATTTATGAAAGAGCATCATATCATTGTCAATTCGATGTTAACTCAATTTTTTTGTCGATCAGATTCGGTTTTCTTTTTCTTTTTTTTTTGTGCGTGTGCATGTGTGTCTGTTGTCAAGGACTCGGCCTCTTGTATGTGCGGTGTGAAAATGTGGTTAGAAGTCAAGAACATAATAAAAACGTTGATATTTGTTGAAGGTCGCACGACGCATCAGTTGAACAGCTGCTGGAATGGAACGCGCAGCGTTTGCTCCAACTCAGCTGCGAATTTCGCAGGCGAAATTGGAGATTTTTTTTGTTGTTGTCTATGTCGAAGACCCTGAGGCCAGTTCGCTCGTGTTGGGCTATTCAGGTTTTTGTTTATTGTATTTTTTTTCCTCATTTTTCTTTCTTTTTTTTCGGCGGCAGCAGAACAATGTGAAAACAAAACTTTCATTGCATTACAATAGGCGCAATGGCGTGCCACAAGCAGCATTTAAATATAAATACCTGCAGCTCGAGCAGAAAAACAACCAGCGAAAGCCGCCGTTGGCTAAAAAGTGAAAAGTTTTCTGCGTTTTACAGGTAATTTTACCCCTCGCTACCTCTCATACTCTATCACCCTCGGTCAGTCTGTCTCTTTTTCCCTGGTCGTTGGCACGTGAAAGAAAAAGTGCAGGTGGCTTTTGGTCTATCCCCGTGGCCAGCAAAATAAATAAACTTCAACTTTTTGCTGGCCACAACAAGCGCAAGAGGGGCAGAGCCCTAAAAAACAAAATCTACGAATCTGGAATATATATATCTAAAAATATGTAACAATAACAAATGAGAAACAGAAACGGGCACAAAATTTGGAATACAAAAAAACAGCGTACAAGAAAAGTTTTATTTATTATTTTGGTTGCAGGCAAAGCGTGAAAAATTTGTTAAGCTTAAAATTGTGTTTTTTTACGGATTTCGCTTTTGTTTTTTATGGTTTTAAGGTAGCAAATCATTGCGAACAAATACATACAAGCTGTTATTTACAGAGAGCAAGGGGAGAATAGAGGTAGAATGGAAGGTAATGCCAGCTGCAGCAGTTGAGTGTAATGCTTAAGGTACAAGGAACCACAAAATGGGTCAACAGTGAACAATGCAACAAAAAAAGAAAAAAAAAAAAAAAAAAACAAAAAAAAATTCAGAGCAGTTACGATATGGATTAAAAAGAAAAGTTGCTTAAATATTTAAGCTACGTTTAGGATGTTAGGTTTTCCTTACAAATGCGAAATTTTGCTGTATAAAGTCTTATGTAAAAGAAGGGTCTGTAATAGATTTATTTTAAAAGTATATTTTACAAATTTTGATGAAAATAATTTAAGTGTTTGTGCTCTGTGCTATTCCTTATAATGTACAAACTTTTTCTTGTATATTTAAATTGCATTAATTTTGTAATAATTAATTAGGTCATAAATAAATATCATACGCATTAAAATATATATATTACATTTATTTTAAAATATTTTAAAAATTTTCTATAGACATAATTTCTCTTCTTATACAATGTTTTTCATGTTTTTTATTTTTTATTTCTTTTTTTTTTCATTTGCTTTTCCCTTGATATATATTTTGTGCATTTCCATTGCAGTCACATAGTTCTATATGTTCATCAATTATCATTAGGTCCATGCCCCCCAGCTCTCAGCTGTCCAGTTAAATTTTCACTTTGCCACTTCAGTTCGTCTGCCACGACTCAACTCTTGCCTCGTAACCACTCAACCTGCATTTTCTCATTATTTATACTGCTGCTTTTTGGTGCTACCTTTTTGCCTCGCCGTGATGCGCCGCAAAATAATTGCCTACTTTTCAGGGCGCGAGGCACAGAAAACTTCATTTGAATGCAGGGATTTCCCCGTGGGAGCAAATTCAGTTGCCTATTACAGTTTTTCCTCCTCGACTTTTTTCCATTTTATTTTTGCAAAATTATACAAATTAATTTGGGAGCGACAATTGCGGAGTTTTGAGCCCCATGGCCAGCCAGCCCATCGCTTCATCTTCACCTCACTTTATTCTTCGACTGCGGAGCTGTGCCCATTTCGCGGGCAGCGCATTAATTATGCTCAAGTGTCCGCTGGGAATGTGGCCAACACTTGTTATGTAATGACTTTTGTAGCGTGCGGTAGGCGTTAAAGGGGGCGTGATCACAGTGGCGCGTGGGCGGCGATGAGAAGATGAGATGCGGAAGAGAAAGGGACCGAACAGGGAAATGTGGCTTTTTGTCATCAACGTGTCGCGTTGTTAGACAAGTTTGTGATTTGATTTAACAAACTGGTTGTTGGCTGACTGTGGGAATTCCGATTTGAAGAGCCTTTACTTGGCAGAAGAGGAGAGAGAGAAAGAGAGATGAAAGCCTTTTGCTAAATAAAACTAAAGTGTTCGCTGGCAGCCGTGGTAAAAATTTATCGGCTACGACAGCTGCATGGCAATATATCACAGATTTATGTCAGCATCATGAAAATACCATACGCAGATACAGAAATAAATACACACAAATACACACACACACATATATATATACATGGATATCCACGGAAACACAATACAACTATGAATTCACAACGCAAGTAAATAGAGTGAAAAAAACAATGCCAAAACTAAAGAAACAACAAAAACTACGGCAAATATTTTTACGAAAATCGAGCCAAAAGCAGAAACGAAAATGTTAAAGCTCAAAAGCAGAGAAAAGCATAAAAACAATAAAAAAAAGAAAATGTAAATGCCTGACTTGTTGGCATTGTGTGCGTGGGTGTGTGTGTGTGCGTGTGTGTGTGTGTGTGTGTTGACTCTTAGCAAATGGTAAACAAATTGTAAACCTTATCTGTGATTGTACATAGGCGTATTATGGCATGAGCAGCATAAAAAGTGAATGAAAGTAAATGAAACAAGCTGAAAGATGCATACAACGCGGTTCAAGTTTGAAAAGAGGTTAAATTATAAAGTTTTTTTTTATAAACCTAGTTGCTATCGATATTTTCAATCTTTTCTTCTTATACTTGAATGTAAGTTAGATTTCAATTGAAATGTTTCACTTTAAGAGTATCTAAATATAAAATACATAAATATTTATCTATAATTGACAGACAAGAGCAATCACTCTAACTATTCTGTCTGCATAACCTGAAGCCATTGAAAGTGGGATATGAGTTTGTCTAAAATGTATATAACTGATAAAAGAAGGCGTGACACTTTCCATAAAGTATATATATCATTGATCAGGACCACGAGTTAAGTCCATGTGGATATTCGTCGATTTTCTGCCCTTTCAATATTCAAAATTCTTTCCATCTGTCTCAGATTTGAAATGATAAATATTTAATTATATATTTCTGTATATTTATATATTTCCCTTTTTTCTCGGCACAGGCCGGTTTCAAAGTATCTCCTAGTCGAGCAATTCCGGCTTGAGCTCTCATACTTGCTAAGCTTACTATATATCAATCGGTAAATTGAGATTGCAATTATCTCTTTATTATGAGCAATTTTAATCTTCAGCATTTACACACTCTTACAATATATATAAATTAGAGTCGAGACAGCTTTTCACGCTGCTACGATAAATGTTATATAATTCTCTAGGGCAGCAGCTGCCGTCGAGCAGCACTTGAAACGCCTCCCCTTGGAGTCGGGCCATCAGGTTTGTCAGGCATTAATTTGCGCAAATGACAAAAGCATGTTGCAAATGGAAATTCTGTCTGTCAAAATTTACGTAAGTGGGTTAAAATCATTTACAACTGTTTTTCTTTTACCAACTGCTGCTGCTGCTGCTATTAATGTTTTTGCTGTTGTACTTTCTGTTTGTTGTTCACCTGACATGAAGTTTAATAATGACCCTTGCATAATTAGTGAATTTTGCTGTTGCATTCAGTCTGTACGGGTTTGAGGTATTGAAACTCAGTTGTGCGCTTCACGCCTGCATTTGACACAATAATAAATTTTAAGCCAGTCTGTCACACGCACAGGCACCGACACACACTCACACAATTAGTTGGGGCTAGCGTAGTTGAGCACACTTTAACCAGAGCAGCCAGTTTACAGCAAGTGATTTATGTGCTCAAAGTTCGAGAGAACTACATGGAATAAAAATACGCTCAAAGAGGGAAAAGGCTATGCAAAACTTCAAAAACAACTGTCGAGTCGAGTTGCCAAAGCCGCAGCAATAAAAAATTGTCGCAGAAGATATACCGATTCGGTTTCAAACAAATACATATATATTTATATATATAGAGAGAGAGAGTGTGTGCCTATATATACGAAGTACTAGAGGCAGTCACATGTGTTTCAATCCAATCGAAAGTGTCGTAAATTGGGTCAGACGCGCCTTCGCCTAACGGCTAAATTCTTAAATCAAAGGCAGCTAAGTAAAGTGTAACGATAGAATTATTTCTAAGAGATACCCTAGAGGTAGGATAATCTTTGTTGTATCAAATATTAAGATATTGCTGTGAATGATTAAAAAATATATATAAACTATAGTTAATATACAATAGAATATATTGATTAATCCTTGTGTACGATATAGAAAGTTTTTTGAAAAAGGAAAAGTAACTTGGATTCACAAAAAAAATTTGTGAATGATAAATATATATATACTATATAATTGTTATAAAATGTTCCTTTACCTTTCTATCTCTTATATCTTATCTCTCTTATCTCCTATCCCTAATATGAAAGAATTCTCGAGTGAATACATATTAATTTGATATCTTAAAGACAACTTTATCCCTTTGTATATAAAAAATGTACAGTAACTAGCTTAAACTACCCTGCTCCGCTTGAAAACTTACAGGGTATTCCAAACCCAACATCCGTCTTTAGCCTCAACTCTAACAACGATGCTACCAGCAACATACATATCCATGGCACGCCCACGCGGCATTTCGTGGCGCAACAAATTGCCGAACCGTGGCAAGCATTGAGTGTTGCCTACAAATTGTATTTGTGTGTGGCAAGCAGAGTGCGCACAGTGCGGCAGCAGGGGAAAGTGTGTGGCAAGCAAACGTGTGGCACAGGCCGCAAGACGTACTCGGCTGCAAATCAATTTATCAATTTGCAATTTGTAAGTTTCGCAGACGGCAGACAAAAGAAAAATCACATGAAATTA
Organism: Drosophila koepferae; assembly: GCA_030914345.1. Lineage (NCBI taxonomy): Eukaryota > Metazoa > Arthropoda > Insecta > Diptera > Drosophilidae > Drosophila > Drosophila koepferae. The sequence continues at coordinate 4,524,091 of JAUESR010000207.1, forward strand.
CGTTTCATTGCAAGTAAAATGGAGAGTGAAACTAAAGAGAGGGGTTACCTAAATGGATAAAGGTGCAGAAAAAAGCTAAGCCAAGGCAAAGTAAAGGCAGCACAGACTGAGTGTAAGCGACTGTAGAATACTTGTTAGTTATTGAAAAGCAAAAAGCAAAACAGAAAAACCGCTAAAAGTGGCCTGTGGCTGGGAATAAATATAATACAATCAATAGCTTTAGAAATATATCTGCAAAGGTGGCCAATATACCCAGCTTTCACTTTTCTGAACGGGTATAAAGAAAAGGAGGAATGAGCGTTAAACTTGATCGCATTAAATTACTAAACACACACGTGTGAGGCTGCTGAGTTGCAGGTTTGTGCACGCTTTATATTTTCAACTTTACCTTACGTTCAGGCAGAGGCAAAGTTCTTAAGAAATTGCTTTCAGCTCTAAACTTGGCCAAAGTCGTTGAAAACTTGCTGCCGTTGCTGCAGTAGCTATCCAAAAAAATAAATGTGCTGTGAAAGTCAATCAAGTGTTGCAATTTGGCGAGTGCAGCAGCCAGCCAAGTTCTCCTTCACGTGGCTGGTTGGTTAGCTGGTTTAGCTATCAAAGTGGTTGGCGGTAAGTGATGCAGATGCTGCATCTGCATGTGGCGCCACAACCAACTGGCAACATTACAATTGACAGCTAACCAGGGGTAGCAGAGACGTTCGTATCATGGGACTGGCAATCCAGCCAGCCAACCAAATTAATGGCCAGCTCGATAGCACAAGTTGTTGGCAGTCAAGTGCAATAGGTAATTGAAGGCATCCTGGCCAAAGACAAGCAAGTGCATTTTATGCGAGGGAGCTCTTAAGTTGGCTTTAAGGGAATTATAGGAGATACTGGAAAGAGCTTGATAAGATGTAGGAGAAGATATCCGCTGCATGTTAGATATTATTTTAACTATACTGTGAACGTGATATGGATACTCTAAGAATAGCTATTTATCGGTGGTTTTTATTTTATATTGATTTCAATTATAATAAATTATAATATATATAATGTTTATTAAAAAAAAAAAGTTGAAATAAAATAATATAATATATATTTTTATATATTATTAATGTAATTAATAAAAAATAATTGTATATTCTGAATTTATTAATATAAAAACTTTGAAAAATATAAATTTTAGTGACTTAATAATTAATTTAATAATTTAAACATTCAGAAAAAAGTTATAATAAAAATATTACGAATATACCGCATTCCTCAATTGAATTTTCACGCAAAAGCTTAAAGAGTATGTTCTTCCATTCAGCCAACTTTTCGGGGCTTATCTGCGGCATTCCAATGGCTATTGGAGCCAGGGCTAAACCGATTTGGCTACGGCTTTTGGTTTCTGTGCCCACAGCTGGCATTCAATTATAAATCAAGCATCAACCATAATTGAAAGATCAAACGCACAAAAACTGAAACATGTGTAGAGGAGGCCAGCTGCGTGTGTATGTGTTGTGTTGTGTGTGTGTGTATGTGTGTGGGTATATTTGCTACGCATTTGTCGCAGCTTTCATTCATGTGTTGATAAAAATACACACACACACTCACACGCTGAATGGGGCGTAAGCGAAAAATGTTGTGTGCGTTAATAAATTACAACAATAATGACGCCAAACATGATAACAACATGGCTGATAGATGGTAACGGGGCCAGCAGCAAGCGAGTGAGCCAGCTATAATGTGGCTGACTGCGACTCTGATTTGAAGGGGGTGTGTACATATGTGTATGTATGTGTGTGTGTGTGTACGGCAACCGTTTGTTATTGATCATCGCAATATTTTGCGCATTAAGCAGACGCAAGTCAAGCCAAACATATGCAGCTACAGCTATAGAATGGGAGAGAGCAGGCAGCTCTGGCCAGAACTGTGTGTGGCCAGCCTTTTATCCATTTGACTTGTTTGCGCAGCGAAGGCAAAAAGGATAACATTGTCCTCTGTCACAGCGAGGGCGAGGCAGGCAGGCAGGCAGTCAGCTAGGCAGCCAGCCTGGCAGTTGGGCTGGCAATCACAGACTGCTGAAAGCAGCCATTCAAAGTGCTGAAAGTCTAAGCCGTTAAAGCATATTAGTTTTCCGCCATTGTTGTTGCTGTTTGTACCCTCCTACACACACACACACACACACACACAGACTCACACACATACATGTTTATTACAGTCTGTGTGTGTTTTTATTTATTTCGCTACATATTTGTTTATGCTCGACTGAACAATAAAAGTTTTAAAGGATTGACATGATTGTCGTCGTGTCTGTATTGCTTGTTGTTGTTGCTGTTGCCCTTGCGTTTGTTGTTGTGCGCTGCCGCCATTTTGTATTGGGCTTAATATAAAAAAAAGGGGCAAAGAAATATGCAACAGTTCTTTTTTTTTTTTAACGGTATACATTATCATAATAATAAAAATGTTCAAATATTTTTGAGAAAAGTTAGGAAATGTAGAAGAAAAATACACTTTTGATTATGAAGTATTATTTATTGACATTTGCAAATAAAAAATTTCATTATTCAAATTTAAGAGCTAATATTTAACTAGAAGCCAAAGATAACATAAAACTCGCATTTGATTGAATTAGCCTTTATGGCTTTAGTTCAAGTCGTTAAACTTCTAATCAGAAATGATTAGATAATTATATGTCTATATGTGTGTGTGTGTTCTCCGCAAAGAACAATAAATTCATATTACGCATACGCCTCATCGGCCATTGGGCAATTAACAAAATAAGCAATAGATTTCAACTACATTGAGCATTAATTAAACCACTAATTTATATTGATGTTTATTATTTGTGTTTAGACAGCTTGATGACGTTTAATCAACATAACTCAATGCAAAACTATTTGAATTAAATTCAATTAAATTTTGCATGCAAATAAACAATTCAGCTAATTTATTATGCACTTTAAATTCTTGCCAGTGTGCAGATTTCCATTCACACTTCAAACTGCTTTTTACCGAAATATCAGCGAGCTATGCCAGCAACTCGACAATAGCGATAAAAAAAAGAGCGGGAGAGAAAAAAATACCAACAACAGCAGCAGCAGCATTCAATGCAATTTATTTTCGTAATAAAAATGCATTTTTACTACAAACTCACCATAGCCGGGCAAAAACTAGCGCACGAAGCGCCAACGAATTTATGTGGCATTCATTATGCGCTGAGGTTTATATCTTTATATATATGTATATAAGTAAATTTATATACATATATATATATGTATGTTCAAGTATATAGTATACAACGTTTTTAATACCCTTTAGATGTAAAAAACAACGTGTTAGCAATTGCATCGTAACATTAAAGTGCTGAAAACGACAAAAAAAAAAGTTGACATAGATGTAGATATAAATTGTTTATGTTTTGATGGATTGTCCTGTTGATAAATTAAAGAGCAAGCTGAACTATAGATAGATTGCGGCATATGTTTTCATTATAGCTAAGCTTAAAAATCTGCATGAGAATTTAAAATTAATAGTAAAGATTCAGTAACCAAAAATTTTCTTGAAAAACGTGAGGAATATCTGAAAAAAATTTCCCATCGATTCGCTGCCGAAAAAATGTTCACTCTAATCAAATATAATTGAAAATAATTATTACTACAGGGCATTGTCAATTCTATCACAAAATTTTCAAATTACTCAATCTTGTTTATTGTGCATTTTGTTTGAAAATTTGTTCGGTCTGTGCAAAATTTTATTAAGCTATTTACATTCCAGACTCTTTTTTTCTGCTTTTATGTTTGTGTGAATGGAAAGCAACGAATCTCTGTACGTGTGTGTGTGTGTGTGGGTTCAGCTGCAGTTGCAACGCGTTCACTCAGAATTTATGTTTTTAATATAGAGAGCGACGCCAATAAATACGATAAACTGACCCGTGGGCTACAAACAAATCCCGTAGCAACGGCCACCTGCAGTTTGATTTTTTTTTTCAGCCATTAAACAGCGCTCGCGCTCGCTTTTAAGCCAATGGTTCCATAATAATTTGTATACATTTTATTTGCAGTTGCTTAGGCCATGTTACGCATACGAACATTTGTGTGTTCCCACTCAGATAGCGTGCAAATAAAATAAATTGCAATAAATAATCTGGCTGTGTGCCATAAATCTCAGTTAAATGGACATTTGCATCTTGACATCGTCGACAGTCACAGCAGGAAGGGAAAATACACATACGATGAAAAAAAAAAGAGCGGGAAGAATTATAAGAGAAATAAATTGACGAAAAACAACTTGAAACAAAGCAGCAAAATGATAAAATACTAAAAAGAAAAGAAACAGGCAGACAAGCTGAAATTAAATGCCTGGCATTGGATATGCTGACCAAGGTCGCTTCAATAGGCCTAAACTACTTCTATTTGCTATTGAATAATTGAGCTGAAGCAGCATTGAAATGGCAATTGAATTAAGCAATTTGGCTAAGATTCTGAGCTGAAATTTTTGTATGTTTATTAATTCTTATTTTACTTTTATATATGTTCAGTCATGATACATTTTCTTTGAGCTAGTAATTTATAGAGATAATTTTTTTTTTATTTAAATATAAAATATAGTCGTCTAACTTTTGTATTATTTTTCTATTTATTAGACTTTGATAGTTTATTTAATATCTATTTTTTTCCGAGTTTTTGATTATTGTTTTTTAATAACATTTTTTCATAAACATTTTTTTTACTCTTTTAATTACATAAAATATAAATTTTTCCCAGTTTTCGATTAGTTTTTATTTTAATTCCTTTTTTCATTTTTGTTGATTATTTTATGATATAAAAATAAATTAATATAAATGTTATCCAACTTTTCAATTATTTTCCGAGCTATAATATTTTTTTATCTCTTGCAAAAGTATGAGCTGGTCTCAACTTGGCTTTTAAATATAGATGTGCAAAAGCAAAGCAGTTGCCATTTCTCACTCCAATCACTGTCTCTGCCCTGTGGAGCTACCCCCGGGGCCGCAGACTTAAGTACGTGTTGATTATGGCTTGGATTTAGTTATTGCTGTTGCTCTTGCTGTTGCTGTGGCTTTGCTGTTGTTGTTGCTGCTTCTGCTGCTGCTACTACTGCTGGTGTTAATGGCGACAGAAACTACAACTGCAAGGCAAAAGCAGATGCAGATGCGAATGAGGATGCGGATGCAGCAAAAGATGCTGAATGCGCCGCCAACATGAGGCAAACTTCTAGACCATTTACCATATTCCACAATATAAGCAAACGTAGTTTTTTATGCAAATATTTAAGAGCATCATCGAAGCAAAGGCGAAGAGTGCACAGCCAGCTCTATGCAGCTGCAATAATGTTAGATATAGATGTGCATGCGTGTCTGTGTGAATGTGTGGTATCTTCTGCTGTCTGAAGAGTCTGAGAGCTGTAAGCCATATGTAGCACATACAACTGTGCGTATGTATGTGTGTGTGTGTCTGGGTGTGTGGGTGTGTGCACACAACACTCGACGATAAAATCGTCATGTAGTCGTAATGTCTGCATCAAATTGCATTTGCTAACGCCCCCTAACAAACGCCTCATGCCCCTGCCACGCCTCAAGTGCCTCAAGGAAGGCGTGAGCAGCAGCATGGTCGTGGAGGACGGGGGGGGGGGGGTATATGTGACGATGTCGTCGCCGTCATCGCAATGTGTATTTATGCATAGTTTAATGCGGTTCAATGTCTGGTAAGGACATCAAAACACGACACAGGGCAACGACGCACTGCTAAAGCCATAATCATAAACGTAATCATAATCAAAGTCAGCGACGGGAATCAGAGAGCATAATCAACAGGCGCTCAGCTGAATGGAAAAATACACACACACACACACTAACATATATATATAGTCATCCAAATATCCAAACATATAGAATTTTTCTTTCCTTTATTATTTTCAAATTGAATTGACATGTCGTCGCATCAGACAAATCGGATTTTATTTAAGAAATATCATATGGAATTTGCATTCAAATTCGTTGCAGTCGTTGGCAAAATGTTACGACACGAACTTAAGCATAGATTAAGGGTTACGATTAGACTGATTTATGTAATGTTTTAGTGCAAGTGGGAGGTGAGTGGAGTGAGATTCAATAGAAAAAGTGTTCAGACAGTCAGCATCACGATAGCCGACGAAAGTAGTGAATTGGATAGTGATGTTAAAGAAGGAAAATTTTGCGTGGTTGTTAAGGACTTTTAGGATTATTAAAAACAATTTTTTGTGTATCAAATACGAAAGAGTTTCCAATAAAGTTTTTTGTACAATTGCAATCAACTATGACATAAGCTATATATAGAGCAAAGCTCACAAATAACTATTAAGCTGTAAATAAATATTGAATTTAAATCGTAAAAAATTTCTCTCACGAGATCAAGCGAAAAAAATTTACTTTTTTGCTCTCGCTCTGAGCCTTCGTTTCTTTTCGTTTTTCTTTTCGGCTGAGCGCCTTGAGTTGAACTATACGTGTAATGCTCTTTTAACGAATATGATTTTGGGAGCGATGCGATTGACGCTCGCCTAATGAGGTTCAGTAAGTGACCACACAACTCAAAGAGTCTATGCAATCAGTCTTCACTTTGCCACACACACATGCACGAATTCACACTCATGTAGGCTATTTGTGTATTTAGCAAAGACAACTCTCGCACACATACCAATGCAAACACGAGAGACTTTTTGCTCCACAAAACTATCCAAATGTTCGGGAAAAACCCAAAGCGAAGCCGATTGCGAACGAGCTCATTGAAGAACTCCCGCAATCGGTAGGCTCTCTGAGTTTCTTCTTAACATGTGAGTGCAGGCATTGGGAAGCAATCAACAGATATTTTGAACTCTGATATATAGCATATTACTGATAGCTATTATAGAGATATGTTTATGATAAATAAATAAATAAATTTTATATATATATATATTTATGCTATAATGTATATTTACATATTCCTCTATGGGTTAATATTTGTGTTAAAAGCAAATACTTGAGACATCTTTGAAATGTTCTTGAAAACAACTAAATTAAAGTATCAATATTATTTTAATATTATATCATCTTTTTTTCAAACATCTCTCTTTAACATTTTCATTTGCATATAAAATTCCATGATAATAATCGATTTCAGTCTTTCGTTCAGCTCCATTACGTTCTTTAATAGCAAAATTGAAATTCCTTCCAAGAACAGCTTTTACATCTAACAAAGAGTACATGCTTTGTAATTACTTATACCAAACAAAATTGAGTTTCTGTACATGATTGGATATCCACTTGCTAACTGAATCTATTCACTTAGCTCATGCACACGTTCGTCTACAGCCAATACGTATGGCAACAAGAACAGCAGCAGCTCATTGACAGCATTTTTGTTATGAAGGAGCACTTCATTTGAGCAATCAGGATCAGCACATGCAAATTGCATGGCTCAAGCATACCAGTTGGCAATATTTCATTTCGTTAAACAATAAACGATTTGCTGCTGCAATATCAGTCTATCAATAACAACAAAATGCACACACACACACACACACACATAAACACACAGACGGCCAACTGTCACTTGAAGTAGAAGTAAGCCAAGGCACATGGCTAGAAACAATTGATTATTGTGTGTCATAAACACTGGAAGCAGCAGCAGCAATTGAGGGGATCCATCTATGGTCAAATGGAAATAAAAAGAAAATTTTCGGTGGCAAAATCAAACACACACATAACCACACACACACCCACACACATACCCCCACACACACAGAGAGACGAAACTGTCAAGCGCAGCAAACAGCTGAAACGATCCCGTCTGGGGCTTGCTCCCAAAACCAAATTTAAATGTTAATCAACTGCCAAAAAAAAGAAAGAAAATAATAAAAGCGAGAAAAAAAATATTGTTGAAATTGAAGAGAAGCGAAATGAAATTCGCATGCATGCACATGAAAATGAATTTGACATGGGTGGACCATGACGGAGAAGCGAATCGTTCAGAGTTCATTCGAAATGTAATTGACAGCTCCAAGTGGCAAGAGGCCTGGGGGTAGCTACTTAGCATTATTGCATGCAAAGGGTTTGATGTGCCCCCCAAAATGTGAGATAATAAAACCAAAGTCAGACGGCGCAAAGTAATTAATAAAATTACGATATTGTTGAATTGAGCTGCTAATGAAAATGGGTTGAATTGAGTGACTGAAGGTGGGCGAAATAACCAAAAGTGAGAAACTCTTTAACATTGATTCTTAATGAGAATGACTATTAAAGTAGAGCATTAATATGAAGGATTTTTATTTATTTGTAATGATTTCTAAAAGACAATGAATATTAGTTGATTTTGCAATAATCTTTTATATGTTTAATATTACATATTTAATATTTAAATGTTGAACAAAAAACTCTCCCTTATCATTTATTATTATAGATGCTTAGTTCAACAATCACTCTACCGAGCTGTTCCTTATAATGAAAAACAAATAAAAATATTACTCGCTTGCAGGCATTGTTCTCATTTCACAATAAATATTATTATGTCAGCTATTTTGATAAATATGTCAAGCACATCCCATATACAATTGTATCTCCCATACTGCCTCGCTCTTTCTCTCTCTCTCTCTCACTCGTTATCTAAACATCTTCATGCATATTGCATGCGATTTGGTTTGCCTGCCTCTCTACGCACTTCTCACACAGTTGACTTTTATTGATTCTGCAGTCGTTTCCCATAGCCAATTTATTGAATGTTCGCTCATTATTTGCTCTTTAATTGCAACAATTTTCTGATTTGATGGCATTTGCAGTGCTTGGCCCCGTCCATCCCGCTCAATGTCCATTATCTCCAAACTCGTGTGACTGTGTGTGTGCTGGGTCATAAAAAACCGAAGCAAAAAGAACTGAAACGCTGAAGGCTCATAAAGTGTGCCGCATCAAGTCGTGCATTGCGAGTGTTTCAGTTTTATGCTCCATGTGCGCTGAAAACAATCCCCAAGGCATGCAGAGCAAGGCCCACCCCTCCACCACCCCTTAGGCTGCTGCCCGCCAGTCAAATCAATTGGCGGAAAATAAAAAGAGAAGAAGAAGAACAAGAAGAAAAACACACACTCACACACACGTACGCACACACTCTACACAAATACAAATAAATCGCAGCATTTCCGCAACGGTCATGTTCTGCAGCTTTTATGATTATTATATAAATTCGCCCAGTCTAACTGACCGAACGCCCACCCGCCCTCCACGCCTCTGGCGTTGCTATAAACAAAATAAAATAACAGCGTTGGCAAATAAAAAAAAACCCCCCAAGTCCTGGCCGGATTTTGTTGATGATGACGCAAACTGCACGCTTCATTCGCCAGCGCCATCATCAGCGAAAGCTGTTCCGAGTGGACATTCAAACCAGCCCCAGACTCCATCAGACTCCTCACTCACACGTCCATTGTCAGTGCTGCGGTCAATATTCAAATGTTGAAATGGTCAGGGACCATGGCGCATTTATTAAGCTGTTAAAACATAATTTTCTGTTTGCCAACTTCAAGTGTAGTCAGCTGCAACTTAGTCGCAATTCCGACAGTGTGCGTGGCACGATCTCAGTGCCTGTGCCGCGTCGCGTTGCTTATGAATTATGAAAGTTTTTTTTTTTTTTTTATGTATGTGTGTGTGTGTGTGGTTTAGTCAGCAACGCGTGTTGGCCATAAACGCCTGGCTTTATGACCCACAGAGCTATGGAAATTGAAAGTGAAATGTTGAGTGCAATGTGACTGTGGCACGACCGCATTTCGGGTGGGCCTATTGTGGCATATAAAACAGCGCAAATTGAGGTGCAAATTAAATAATCAACTAGACGGCAATTTTGGTACAAATGTGGCAATTTGTCAAAGATGAGATAAACCAGCAGAATAAACAAATATTTCGTTTACGGACATTTGGGAATTTCATATTTGAAATTTTAAAACTAACTCTGGTTTCAAGTATCATGTTTGTTGAATATATAAATGTTTTTATTTTTATTTTTTTACTTATTTATTTTGATTTTATTTATTTTTTATATAGTTTTTATTATATTTATACTTAATTTATTTTTATTTTTAATTATTTATTTTATTTATTTATTTTTATTATTATTTTTTTTTTTTTGCACTTAAGATATTTTTATTTTAGTACTTCTGTGAGTTAAAATAAATTTATTTTTCTTGAATGTTGATTACCCAAACCTTACCAAATGCTTTCCACATTATAACAATTTTATAAAAATAGAATTTGTCTACATTATTTTTTATTAAAAATTTCCAATGACTACAGTCTTAATTTTATGATTCTCTTGGGACTTTTTTCCATTTATCCAGTTTATATATATATATATATATATATATATTTTTTTTTTAATCTAAATGTATACTTCTCAGATTCTCGACGCTTGTAATTTCCAATTACATTTCGATTAAATTCTGAAACAAATTACCGCATTGCTTTACGATTACGATAAGTGGCAAGTGGCATGCAATAAAAAATTCAGATTTTTCCCATTTGATCAGCATATTTCGCACATTTTGTATTCATTCCTTAGCTGTGCAGTTAACAGTTCAACACTTGATCTCTGCACTGTGCTTTTAATGCCTTCATCACGGCTTCATCTTTAATACGCTGAAATTTGACTCAATTTAAGCTCGCCCGCTCACTTGGACAGCTGCACTTAATGCCCGAAGACAATGAAATCTCAGTGCAATTATCAACTCCCGCAACATAAACCAATGCAATGTCAGATGATACACACACACACACAGACACAATCTCTCTTATTTATTCATTTGTTGATGAAAGCCGTGGGAGAGCAATGCAAATGAATTAAACGTTGCCTTCTGCTTTTTATTTATTTTTTCTTCCATTTCATTTGTATGTATGTGTGTGTGTGTGTGTGTGTGTTTTTTTTTTTCGGTGTTATTTCTTGCAATTAAATTTCATTTGGAAAATATCCAAACGACAAGCGGAAAATGTGGAGGCGTCAGCTCCGTCGCCAACGCCAAAGATGCTTCACGCAACCCTCGCTCCCGCTCCCCTGCCCGCCCCCGGCACCGCACAAATGCAAAGAGAGCGACAGAGATTCAGCATGGGCGGGGCCAAAAATAATAATGGCGTTGATTTCATTTCATTTCTTCAATGGCTGCCATCATTTGTTCTTTCGCCCCCTTCTTTTACTTTGTTTGTCTACTTGTTAGCAGTTGCCTCGGCATTAACACGTTAAAAATTTCGCTCGAGCACATTCTCTTTATTTTCATCCTTACTTTCGCTCCTTACTGCCGTCTTACTATTTCCGTATTTTTTTCATTTGCTGCTTCAAGTGAGATATAAAAAAAGAAAACGAATATATATATATGTATACTATATATATTTATTTTTCCACTTTTGTTTGCTTCATTATTTGCTTGGAAAATGCAAACATTATCTAGTTTTTGGCATTCTCTAATGAATTGATGACAAATTTGTCGAGAATTTATATTATTTTATGCAATTTTGCAATTTCTCATTTCATTTGATTATATTTTATACAATTGACTTATAATTAGATGCGATTTGCTTGCTTCATAATTTATGTATTGGAAGGTAAAGAAAATATTTTAATACTGCAAATTTATGGAGTTTTATATGTCAGATATGTGAAAGTTCACTTCTGTATTTATTGTCATTTATATTCCCTTTAAAAAAAAATAAATAAAAAAATAAAAAATAAATAAATAAATAAATATAAACATAATTAAATAAAAAAATTAATAAATAAATAAAATGCATTTCTCCAGCCTCCCAAAAATGTTCTACTTATCAAAAATTCTAATAGAAAATATGCAATAAATAAAATACCATAGAAATTTACAATAATGTAGACAAAAACCAAAACAGCATATGAAACATGAAATTGTTTTCATAAGTAATCCATACTTTACTATTAAATTGCACACACAATAATTGATATAGCAACCAGTATGCAGACATGCTCTTCTAAATCAATTAGGCGAAGCCATCAAATTATAATTATGTGCAACCGCGATATTAGCACTTTACGAGTTCCATTTTGGGCAAAACAAATAGTTGGAAATATGATATATGTGTGGGCACACACAGGCATTTAAAAACGCGTGTGTGTGTGTGTGTTTGCCACATTACGCATACGTTACGTATGCAGCTCGAAATTTGTTGGCTTTGGGCCAAACCAAATGGCAAATGCCAAAACGTGTAACATATTTTCGGATAAAATCTGTGCAACAATTTGCGCAACGAGTTCAAGTTGCGTTGCCACGCCCACGCTTATAAACGCCTACTTTACGTTGAAATCAATGCGTGATGGACATTTATGGAACATTTTGTCGAATTGCAGAGCTTACAACTGCAAACTCAATTGCTGGCAAGTGGCCAGTGAAGTAAAATGTTTAGCTGGCAGCAAAATAAAAACTTTCATATTTTTTGGTTTCCTTTTTTTTCAGTTTCCTTAAATGTCAAGTGAAAATAAAATGTTGGTTATAAAATTTTATGCCAATTGAAACATTCAATGCGCGAGCATATTTCCTTTATGGCCATAAACATACATATATATTTTATTTACCTACGGCAACTCGACGATGCAGTTTTCAGTGAATGCATGGAACTGCTGCAATTGCAGCTGCAGCTTTGGTGGGGCTGCTTTCTTGGGCCGCATGACGCCACTACTTGCTGCATTTCCGCATTGCGCACCAAGGACATTATTCATTGTGTGCCTTGGCAGAGAGAGTTGTACAGGCAGTCGGCAGGCAGGCCATGCAGCACTCTAGAGTGCAATAGCAGTTAATAATGCCTCCTCTTACATGTCGCCGAGTTCTTGGCCACTCGCTGGTGCCACTACTACTTTGGCTGCTGCTGCTTTTCGCCAGTTTCCTTATCAAGCTACACGCCCGAGCACTTCCGGCGGACAGCCAGAGAGAGTGCGAGTGAATGATGAAGGGCGAGTGGGCCACTGTGGTCTAGTGTCCTGTGTTTTGTTCTGTTCTTGTTATCAACAAACGTTGTCATTGCTGCTCAAGTGTCGTGGCTTGTAGTTTTCTTTTTTTCATTCTTCTATCTTTTTTTTTTTTTTTTTTTTTTGTTATTATTTTCTTGTTTTTTGCTTGGCTTTTGTCTTTTGCGTCTTTTGTCTTTCACTTATGCATGTCCCGTTTCCTTTTGCGCTGGCAACTTCTGGAGATTTTATGACGCGCCAACTTGCCGAGCCGAGCCGAGCCTCGCACCAACCCGCACTCGGCTCGGCCAGGCCTGCCATATGAGCCCCCAAGGCATTTGGCAAAGACAACGGCCCTCATAAAGTGCGCAAAGTTACAGTCAAAGCTCAGCTACAGCCACAGCTACAGCTACAGCAACAGTGACAGCTACAGCAGCATCTTCTGCTTCAGTCAGGCTCTAATACTTTGATAATCCTTGAATCCTTGGCTACAGCTATGACTGTGCTCCGACTTCACATGTCGAATATGTGCTGCCACAATAACTTTTGATACGCCAGCGTACTCGTTATCCTGCTCATCCTTAGACTCGATATGGATATGGATATGAAGACAGCCGCCAGTCAGCTTTGTTACTTGAGCTTTATCGCATACACAAACGACTACAAATATAACGCAATGTATCTATGTGTGTGTGTGTGTGCGTGTGTGTTTGTTGCAAATTATATAAGCATGATAATGTTGCATAACACACACACACACACACACGCACACAGTTTCAGCTCGAGCTGGCGCTGGAAAACTATTATGGCTTTCAGTTCGTGCTAGCTGCAGCACTTTGCAGTTTGTCTAGTTTCAATTTCAATTTCATTTTGATTTTCCTTATTGTCTACTGACGTCCTTTATCTTACTCCTCGTTTGCTCCACATTGCAAATGCATCTCCTCAGTGATTTATCAGGGATTTATGATTGTGCTGGCCCGGCGCTTAACTCTCATATTGCACTAGCTCAATAACAAAACCAATTGTAGTCCAACCGTATGCAATGCTCATTTCAACTTAAATTGCGAACAGCATGCAATGACAATTATTCTGTAATTCTGAAATATGCAGCTTTCAATTTTCATTGAACAAGAAGTTGTTGTTCTTATGCATGTAATCGAAGTGGAAGTTGTAATTGTCTGAACGAAATTCAGAAATTAACATATTTAATGGCAAGTAAATGCAGCGTCAATTAATTTCAATTTGAAACTTATAAGAGCCACAAAAAAAAAAAAATAAATAAATAAATAAATAAATAAATAAAAATTAAAAAAAAAAAAAACATTCAAATTAATTGTAAATAGAAATAAAAACCTAATGAAAGAGTAATTAAAAAAATAAAATTATATAAAAAAATAAATAAATACATTTTTAATATTGGCAAAATAATAAAAATAGAAATTATCAAAAAAGATTTTTTTTTTTTAAATAAATAAATTTTTAAATAAATTACAATATTAAATTTTAAAAAATATTTATAAAATATATAAATTACATTTTTACTTGTAATATAATATTGACAAGATAATAAAAATAGAAATACAAAACTTTTTCTTTTATAAATAAATTAATTATTCATATTTTTTTTTTTTAGAATTCTAATATAATATTTTACAAAGCAAATTTGCTTTAATAATTAATTAAAAGTGAAATTACAAAGCAGCATTAAACAGCATTTAATATATGCTTAATTGCCCCTCCAAGTTGGGGCAAGTAAATTTCATGCAAATTCCATTTGCAGACAGCTGCTTCCACACAACTTGAAAGCCAAGCGTGTGCAGGGTATTGCCAGCCACATGCCAGACACAAGTCTGTGGAGCAGGGGCTGGCGCAGCAGCTGACGGAAGAAACCGCAACGAAATGCGCCGCTTAACCGCAGATGCTTTTTGCATGCATCACGCAGGCACAGGCGCAGGCTGCCTAATTGCATATTGATAACAATTTCCAGCGCTAATCAGTTATGATGGCGTCCATGAAAGGAGACGGACATAATAGCGAGCGCTAGCTCGGAAATGCACAATTTTGGGTTTAATTTGTGCGAGCCACATGCAAATGTGTGTGTGAATGTGCGTGTGTGTGTGAATGTGTGTGTATAGGTACGTGTTAAGCCCATTTGCTTGCTGCTTTCCAAATGATTAAACTATTACATTTACAACATTTATAACATTGGCTCCAATCGACTGCATTAGGCCGACTGCAGCTGAGCTAATCGTGAGGCTGGCACATGAATTAAATTGATAATATTGTTGACAGTCATACAACAACTACATGCACAATTCAGTTTGTCGAACCTAAACCGAACATCAATATTTGTACACACATATTTGTCAAGCAAATATGGCTGCAATATAACTTGGCTGCGCGTTCTGTTTGTTAATTAAATATTTGGCCAAGGCTTATAAATGCTTTATGCATGCAACTTTATATAGACAAATGTATAAGTGTAAATTTATATATATAAATTTCTATCTATATATATATTTGTATAGCTGCCACTTAAATTATGCGATAGAGCGCGCGACAGTTGACACAGAGAGAGAGAGAGAGAGAGAGAGAGGGGAAATAGAGCAAAAGGAATATAAAATTTTGATATGTGAATATGTATATGTGTGCTATAATTTTACATAGACAATTATTTAGAAGTGCGCAGCCAGAGAGCATTCCGAGCACAAATCTTAACATCTACACAGATGTATGTGTGCGTATGTGTGTGAGTGTGTGTGAGTGGCAAAGACTTGAGCTTAAGTGACACTAACAGCTCAGCGAGTGGAGCTGGAAGCTGGATTTGGTATTCAGAAATGCAGAGTATGAGATTTCCGCCTAGCCTGTTATGTTTTGGCTGCTGAGAGCAACTCAATCTAAATGCGGTACAATGACATCTAAAGTGTTTTGGGCTGAGCGCCACGATGCTGTACCACCAGGCAGTCGACTCGGCTCCCCAGTTTACCCTCATACCCTCGCAAACAAGCTTTGCCAGGCTATGACATTAGTTCTGCTTTCTTTTAAATGTGTCACGTAATTTCAGTGTGCGAATCTCTCACTCCCTGCTTCACCCTTCTCTCTCTCTCTCTCACTCTTCATGCCACAAACTATGTGCGAGCAGCAACGGGGTCTGCCAGGACAAACACAGAGACAGACACAGAATCGAGTCGAGTAGAGTCGAGTCGAGTCAGGGGGGAAACACACAGAGAACGATTGTATATGGCTGGCATTTAAGTGAAATGTATGTAGCGCATTTTGGCAGTCAGCTGTACTGGTGTTGTGAATGCAGAAGAGCCAGTTGAACAGCACGCGGGGCCACTCGAAATGTATGCCAGTTGACATTTAAAGATAGTTAACAGTTTGCAATACGCGTCGGAGCTCAACAGTTTCAGTAGAATGCAATAATTTTAAGGCAAATGTTGTCGCCGACCTAAATAATTGCACAAATTTCGCAAGCGAATGTTTAATTGTTACCAAAATGAAATGCACAACAACAGCGAGTGGGATAATAAATTTTGCGCTTTAAATGGCGAAAAGGGGCTAAGAGTTTAACACAACAAACAATTTAGGAGAATTTAAGCTAAATTTCTAAGCTTTGTCTATATTTGAATTTCGTTTTAGTCTACGCATTTTAATATTAAAATATTGTGAATTTATAGAGCTTATGTAGTTGTTTATTTTTTATACAACTCTAGTTCAAATACCATTAAAATTCTAATAAAACTAAAAAACTTAACAGCAAATAGAATTTTCGTTATGAACTTTTTATAAATCAAATCAAATATTCAAGCGTTTGTGCTTAGAATAAAAAATGTATATGGGTTTTTATCTAAGGTCTGGAAAATATAATAACATTCAACTATCCGTTCTCATGAATTTGCAGAGTAAACATTTCAAATAAATATTATTGTATAATGAGATCTGATAGAGTCTGAAATAGTTTTCTAAAATACAAATTTGGAAAGTTTCCAATGTGAAAAATGTTGGATTTCTATATAAAGAGTGCAGGCAAAAAAATAATAATAATAAAATAAAATGTTATACATGTGTTATATAAACAAAATATAAATTATATAGCTGAGCGCATTGAATAAATGAAAAATAAAAATGAAATTTTTTTTTTTCCAATTTCGTAGCTTAAAATCATACATTCTTTTAGCCACACTGTTGACTTACCCAACATATAAACCTATAAATTTTATTAAACATCCATTGCATCATAGCAAGTCCAAAAAAAAAAAAAAACAATTATTTAAGCTATATTTGAACAATAACCTGCAGTCGACATGCTGCCATTTACATTTGTACTTGTTATAATAGTATTTGCATTTTATTCAACGCTGAGCACTAAAAGGATTTTATTTCAAATCTCAAAAATTTTTTTTTTGTTTGCCAATTTTTGCACTTTACATTTTTCTTTGAAAAAAAGTTACGATAAAATATCTCTAAAAGCTGCACATATAATATAGCGTAAATTCTATATGGATTCCTTTTTTTTTGTTGTTGCCTCCTGCTCATTGACAGCTGGGCATTAAATGCAAATTGATATTGATTTAAATTTAATTTTTTTTAGCATTAATTTGATGCATTTTACAAGATTTTTTTTTTTTTTTTTATGAAGGCAGATAATCCATTGGCATTGCATTAACAACTCGAACAAATTGCAGTGCTAAATAGAACTGGAAAAAACGTGACTGTGCGTTTATAAGCTTTCAATGTGCTATTAACATGAACTCCGTTCAGGCACTAAAAAACAGTGAATAAATCTCACAAATCAGCACTTAATGTTAATTAGACTATTATTGCATGCTGTAGTAATTAAATGTGAGCATAGCAGGTATATTGATTTAGTTGAAATTTAAATGGGAGAGGAGAGGCCAAGGTGGAGAAACTTGAATATATATCTATGAATTTGCTAAGCTCAAAATCTATGAATAATATGAGACTGAATGTAGATGCTACACTAAAACATTTATCACATAATAAATAAGTTTATTTTCAGAATAATAAATGAAATAAAATTTAGAAAATATAAAAAAAATTAGCTTCAGTTGTAAATTCATATATTTAATGTTAACTATAATAACTATTTATTAAATATTTATTTGTTTTAATTAATTATTCAAAGATTCATTTCAGACCATGAACAAAGTAACTGAATTTATCACGGGATTAGGAAGACAGAAACTAGACAGGAATAGCATTTACAAGTGCATGTGTTTATTTGATTCATCATGAATAAATATAGTTTGATATGCCTTGCCAATAAGGTATCTATCATTCGAGCAATATTTAGTTCTCTTGCCCATTTTATTTTCTTCTCGCTGATGTGGAACTTTAATACGAGTTGAAACGTGTAAAATTACAAATTAATATAGTAACGCACATGTCACACATGGCTTTGCATACGGATTTGCTACAATTTGTTGGCAATTGAGGACAGCTGCAGCTAAGTGCCTGCATTTGACATTAAATGCGCCAACTTGAGCTCTAAACTCGTAAACTTTTTGCTAGTTTCTAAAAAACTAAGCTGCGCTACATGCAAAATGTTGCGTATGCAAATTAGTATACACAAAAAAATAAAAATAAAATTAAATAAAAAAACAAAATGCAGATGAAGTTAACTAGCAGCCAAGCTGAGAGCCCTGCTGTAAAAGCTAAGCTCAAAAACGGGGGCAACTGGCGGGGGAGACTCTAAGTGGAGTGCTTGTCGCTGTTGTTGAATTAATTGTGCACACATTAAAATTGCTTAACTGAAAGCCACTTCAAACTGCCAAACCAACAATTTTTAGCCCCTAAACTGTGCTTCGCTTTTGTGCGTTGCCAACAACATACAAATTTGTGCCTGTGTGTGTGTGTGTGTATGTATTTGTGTGTGGCAAACAAATTTAAAGTTTTAGGTTAAAGCTAGAACTCTATGGCGTCAAGGGATTAATTGCTTGAACAAAAATGAATAGGCAGGCATAACACAATATAGCAAGCATATCTTGTGACCTACGGTTAAAGGTTAAACATCACTCATTTGAGTTTGAATACGTTGTGTGAAAGTATTTGAGTTATGCGATGGATTTTGTAGTTGCTTCTGGGTATATGTAAGAGCATAGAAGGAGGAAACTTTCTGGAATATGCTATCTGTTTCTTTGAACTTTCATAAATCTGTTTACTGTGGTTTAATTCTATTTTCCAGGTATTTCAGTCTAATGCCTAATGCTTTTACTATGACAACTTTAGCGCATATTGAGATGTGGATTTTAAGAATTGTGGCTAGATTTTTGAGTAAAAAACAATTTAAGCTGCACTCAGATTAATCTTCACTGATCTGAGCGTTACTTCGCAGAGCAACGCGCCAAAGAGTTAGCTGCGTGAGCTACATCAATCCAATGATCTTCACGTTTTCTCTGAGAGGGAGTACTTGAAAAGCTTCGAAGACGAATATACACGAACTCGATATGTATATGTATATATAGCATTATGCTGAACTGAATCTTCACTCTAGACAACGTCGGCTTTTGCCGATAAGAATATTTTTCTTTCAGGTAAACATGTTTTCTTCTAAAATACTTTGCTTTCTCTTACTCGGAGCGCTTCGTGGACCATAAGGCATGAACTATATATGTATATAGCTATAGCATTATGCTGAACTTAATCAACGCTCTAGAGAACGTTGGCTTCTGCTTAGAATTCTGATAGATTATTCTTCTTTGCCAGCTAAACATGTCTCTTTCCATACTGTCCCACGACGAGCACGAGCAAAACTCTTTCTCTTATATACCAAATCTCAATCGTTTAGCCATTTCATATGTACGTCACTTGAAGTAACCTTGCGCGATATTTTAATAAAAATTCTTTCATTTCTAATTCGTAATGCTTTCAATAACTATTCATGGCTTAATCAAGCTAAACAGAGCTATAACCATATTGAACTACATTTGTTTTGCCTCATATTAGAGTATTTCAGCTTCGTTTTCATCTTTGAATTAATTCAATTATCTTTCAATACAATTTGTCGAAGTTTTGCGCATGTGTCTGGCAACCTTGGTTTGTCCTGTTGTTGTTGAATACATATGTGTCCCTGTGTCTTGGGTTTCCTTTTACGCTTTCTATTCAAAATTCGCACACTTTTCCTATTGCTATTGTTTGTTGTTGTTGCTGTTTCTGCTGCTTGCCCATACAGTTTCTATTGTTATTTTCATTTCCACTTTACATCAAAACGACTGTCTATGTCTGACTCGCTGGGCGCCGCTTTTTCCCGCTCATCATTACATTTCATTAAGTTTCAAAAGGCAGACCTTAGGTCGGGCCTTGTTTCGTGTATAGTTGTAGTAGTTGTTGTTGCTAATGTAGTTGTTGCTGTTGCTGTTGCTGCTGCTGTTGCTGCTGCTTTTTGTGTTTATTAAACGCTTTCGGGGCGCGTGTTCATTCAATTTGTTGTTGCCTTGCTGCTTGCTGTAAATGTTGTGTATACATGCCTGCGTCTAAATAAACAACAAAACCCAGCAACAACAACAAGGACGACAACGTCAACTCGCAGCACAAACGCAAACAACACATGCAAAAGCTCATGCTGTTTCGTTTTTGTAGGCATTTTGCTTCTTCATATATGCATATATATATATATATTTTTTTTCTTTTTTTTTCTGTGTGTGTTTCTGAGAAAACGCTGGGAAAATCATT
Organism: Drosophila koepferae; assembly: GCA_030914345.1. Classification (NCBI taxonomy): domain Eukaryota; kingdom Metazoa; phylum Arthropoda; class Insecta; order Diptera; family Drosophilidae; genus Drosophila; species Drosophila koepferae. Next base: position 4,544,721 of record JAUESR010000207.1, read on the forward strand.
TTAATTGTTTTGTTTAAATAACAGAACGAGCTGCCAGAATCCAGGTCCATGGAGCGACGAAACATTCAGTGTTTGTCTTCTAGGCGTATACTTAATAAATTGCGCGTGTGTCACGTGTCTGTGCGTGTGTGTGTGAGTGTGTGTGTGTGTGTGCCCGTGTGTTCTTTAATTTTCCATGTCTATACGCTAAGCGTGTCGCCTAACAAGCTCAAGTGGAAGAAGCATATAAACTAAGTGATTTAGTTTGCGTAGATTAGTTGAATTTATGCGCATTTTAATATAATTTACATTTAACATAAAGTTTTGTTTTAACAATAAAAGGCATATATATTTTTTTTTAATATATTTATATTTTGACATTTTTTTGAGAATTTTCTAATATTTATTTTCAATTTCATAGAGTTATAAATATACAAGAAAAATTTCAGGTATTTCTCTATAAATTTCCTAGCATTACTAGGAGCAGATTTTGATATCAAAAAATTAGTCAGACGTTTCTTATTTTCACATATTTATTTGCCTTTTTTCAATTGGAAACTTAGCTGAGAGAGAGGCTTTAAATTGCGTATTGTAATGGGTTGTCTGGCCAATGAAATACTATAATATTTAAAATGCTAAATGATTTATATTGAGCCGCACAAGTTTATTGTTTGACCTTTGCACGACCAAGGCCAAGTGCAAGCTAAAGTTTATCAATGCCCGCAGGGGTCGAGCAGGAGAGCAAGTAAAAGACGTTTATTGAAAATGCTTTGAGCGCGAACACGTAGCAAAAGTAAAAGGAATAAAACTTTTTTACCACGACATTCACGCGTACGTGCGTGCACTGAAAAGCTGTGTAATTAAAAGTAGTATCTATATATATATATACTTATATATCTGTAATGTTTAATATATACATATATGTAACTTTATGGTTGATATGATAAATCCACTTAAGCCAATTCGGCAAATAAAATTGAAACGTGCGTGGCAAAAAAAAAAGAAGAAGAACAAAACGTAAATAGAAAGCAAAGTCAATGTCGAAGACGACGTAACAAAATTGCCAACTTTTAATTGTGAAAGTTTTAGTGTGGATGAAAATTGCGAGGGCAAACCACGCACAGAGACGGAGCGCACAGCAGGTGTGTCAAATTGTTGCCGTTGGCATTAGGGGCCATTGGGAAATGGCCGGAGGCAAAGTTTCTTACTTACGTACATATGTACATATATATGTATGTACCATACGTCCTGCTCATAGGATCTGCTGTCATTTCGTGTTACTTGTCATCAGCTTCATGCGTTTTGACATTTTTATTAGTCGAATACTCCTTAACAGCACGCTCCATTGCGCCAACGCTTTGGGGGCTCCGTCTCTCGCTCTTGCTCACTCACTCTCGCTTTCTGTATATATATATCTTTGTGTATTCGTCTCTATTTCGCTGCCCCCACCGTTGCCGCTTATTCAGAACTTGTGACATCTAATAAGTGTTTACTACCCAAGAAGCATGCTTTTGCCAGTGCTTTAAAACATCAGGGGGAGTTTAAGTGCGTGTGTCTGTTACAATTTGCTGCCCTGCTGGATGCTGCACGCTCTTTACCTCCACGAAACAACCCCCCCCACACACACACATATTCCCAGTCGATAAAGAACGAACAAATTGTGCGCAAAATACTTTCTCTTCTTTTTCTTCTTCATCAAACTTCTAGCTTGAATTGTTTTTATTTATTTTATTTTTATTTTTATTTGTTTTAATTTTTGTTCATGTGCTTTAAGCCAAGACGTAATTGGATGCTTGATAAATTCTGTTTGGTTGATTGATTGATGTCAAAAGCACGACGAATTTATAATAAATAAAAAAGTCTTTCAGCATTAATTCTGATAAATGTTGCAAATATTAATCAAATAAATTAAACATCCATTTAAATCACATATAGTATAAACTGCCATTGTATAAAAAAAAAAAAAACGCTAATTAGGGCTCTGTAAATTGTTCGTCGGCCATTGTAAAAAGCTTTCGCATGTTTATTTGCTCAACTCGTGTACGAGGCAAATACAACAACAACAACAGCAACAGCAACAACAGACATACATATGTAGCTTTAATTTATGCAATTAAACTGCTTTAATTAGTTAAGCAACGACTGCAAGAATAACAACAGCAACAATGAAGAAAAAACAACAGCTGCTGCATAAATAAGTATGTACATTTCGACAATAATAATAAAGGAGAAAAACCGCATTAAAACAAATGTATATATCTACATATATATAAATATATATACATATTTATTTATATATATACACTCTATATATACATTTTAACCATTCACGATTTCGTTTATTTTGCAAAAACCAAAAACCAATTTAATTTGCGCACAAAAAAAAAGGTAGCAAAACTTGCAAACAAAATACGTTCAATTCTTGGAAAGGCAAAATAAAAAGCTGCGTGAGCGGCAAATGCTTCAATCATTAAAATTTTTCAACAAAAAAAAAAAGTATTACATAAAAAAAATAAGTAAATCAAAATTAAAATATTTGAATATGCACAGCAAATATTTGTAAGAAAAAATGGAATTTAGGCAAAATGTTATTAGATACACATTTATTCATGAAATAGCATAATAAATTCATGAATTAATAATAATAATAAATATTTCAAAGTTTTTTACTTATAATTATTTGACTAAAAAATATTATAAAATTTTTTCAAATGTTTTTAAAAGTCAATAATTTTATGATTATTTTCATGTAATTATATGCACATAAAAATCTCTTTCAATTTTTTTCATTTAAATATACAAATAATGTATAAATATTTGTGTCTATTTAAAACATTCAATTAAATACAAAACAAACTTCCAGCAAATAAATTTAATTTTGAATAAATATTAAACATGTTTACCACAAATTTGCGACAATTTAAAAAGCTAAATGAGCATGACAAAAATTTATACATAATTGATATATGTAAAAGAATTAGATAAAAATACATAATTAAAAGTTGAGAGCGTGAACCGACACAAGTGCTCGACAATATTTGAATTACCAATGGAAAATATGAAATGTTTGCCCAGTCAAGTATATTAAATTCCATATGACACAAAATGGGCAAATAAAATAGCCAAATTTTAAGTGCACTAGAGATATCCACAGAAAAATGTAATCAAATATGAAAAAATGCATCTTCTTTGATTAAATTTTTTGGCAATATAAAATTAATCTAATCCAATATCATGTAATTCCCCTCAGTAACCAATTCAATGCTGTAATAGCTTTGAAATGTGCCGAGTTAACAGAGTTCAAAGTTAGGCGGCGCCAATGGGTCCCATTTGGGCGGATCGTTCAGATTGTGTAAATGTTTATGATGCGCCAAAAGAGAAACCAAAGCCATGCAACGTCAATGTCCATTTTCAAAAGTTCTCCCAAGGAACAAACGGGAAGGCAATTGCTAGATGCGGACTTGAGTGGGCCGAAATGTGGCAGCTGGCGTACGTTCCAATTTGACCCAGGAGAGTGTAAGAGGGGGTAGAGGGCATGGTTGAGGGGTGTCCAGTTTCCATTCCAGTTGCAGTTCCACAAGCATCAGCGAAACTTTTAAATGAAATTTTTGCCTTAAAGTTTTGTCAGGTAAGTTGCGCACCAATGCGAGCAAGCTGACTTAGGTCAGCCAGCAAAGTCTGCGGTCTACCGCATTCACACAGCAGCAGCAGACACACACACACACACAGCTGCACACCTGTACACCTGCACACACACAGACACACAGTCATACAGAGACACCCACATAATGCTGTATTGTCACGTAGCTTGGTGACAGATTCCAAAAGCCAGGCAAATAGCATTAAAACAACAAACGGCAGCTAAGCAGCAGCGCATTATGGCTACTAAGGATGGTAAGCAGCAGCCCGATGGCCTCTTGCAGGTATGGCACAACAACGAAACCACCTTCGTCCCTCACCCCCTCCCCCTCCCTCTCTCCACTACCGTGTGTCGTTTCAAAAGTTTTGTTTTAATGTCTCAGCAAGTGTTGCCATCGCAGAGTCTCTTTGTTTGCCATTTTAGAGCCAAAAAAATAGCGAATGAAATTAGCAGCATATGCGAGTGCTTGCCAAAAAACAAAAATAAGAATGACCAACTAGCAGTTACCCTAATTTAAGAACTCAATCGAAAAATATATAAAGCTAAATAGCTTTCAGGCGAGTATTATGAAATTTTTATAATTCATACACCTTCAAACAGACATAAAAGAAAGTCAATGAAAATCTACAAAATAAATGTAATATATGAAAATTATGCAAACTTTTTAGCTTTAAAAATGCCTTCAACACAGCGTTACACACATTTGCAATTTGCCTTTCATTTTTATAAAGCATATAAAAACGGATCACATATAGTCGTTTAGCTAAGCTGCTGCTGCTGCAGCAGCATTTAAAGTAATTACAACATTTCTTTAGCACATATTCGCAGTTATACACATACATATATATGGATATAATTCTAACATTTTATATAGCATTAGCGTTAATGTTTTCTTTTTGGCTTAAGTCGCTGTCCAAATGTTTTTTGTTGTTACCAAAAAATTATGACACTCTGCTTCAGATTCCGGCTTTCTCTCACAGTTTGCATTGCGGCTCTAAAGCCGAAAGCTAATGCGTTTTTAAATATGCTGCAGCGGATGCTGGGTTAGCATTAATTAACAGGCGCTCAGGCCCAGCCGCAGCAAGGCTTATTGTGGTTACAAAGACTGAGGGAGAGAGAGAGATTTGAGAGAGAAAGGCGTGGCTGCTTTGCAAGGACATTAGCACAAAGCGTTGCGGAATGTATTTGATAAGCTGACGAGTTGGATTTGAGTATTTTTTTTTTTTTTTTTTGGATTGGGTTTGATTCAAATTATTAAGCAACATGACTACAATTGCTTAGTTAAGAGTTCACGGAATTCCGTGATGAAATAAAATAAGAATTTGTTGAAGAATTTTTCCATATTTTTATACTTTGTTCCCAAAGGGAAAAAAGTATATTGGTTTTGTGCAATGTCCGTCTTGCTGTCCGTCCGTCTGTCCGTCTGTCCGTCTGTCCGTCTGTCCGTCTGTCCGTCTGTCCGTCTGTCCGTATGAACGCAATATTTTTCGGCGCTATTAGAGCTAGAGACTTGAAATTTTAAACATATACTCATATATGCTCCCGAATTATAAAGTGTAAAAATTTTCCCGATCCGCCCACTAGGGGCGTGGCAAATCGGAAAACTCTTCCGCCCATAGTTAAGTTATCATACTAGATGATGAGCTAGAGAGTTGCAATTTGAAATGTATACTCGGGGTGACAACCCAAGTTCAAAAAGCTATGGCGGATATATCTACGCCCATTGGGGGCGTGGCAAATCGGGAAATACGTATCTTCTACACCGTTAAAGCTAGAACGCTGAAATTTTGCATGTGAGTTAATGTTATGATTCTAAGAAGATCGATCAAAAAGTTATATGTCTACGCCCATTGGGGGCGTGGCAAATCGGACCTGAATATATAGTGATTTTTCAAATTGTGCTATATTTTGAACACTATTGACACTAGAGACTTGAAATTTTGCATGTATACTCGGGTTGACAACCCAAGACTAATAAGCTATGGTAGATATATCTACGCCCACAGGGGGCGTGGCAAACCGCAAAAGTTTATATCTCCTACAGTTTTAGAGCTAGAAGCTTGAAAATTGGATGGTTGAGTTACTAATGTTCTCCTCTATCGATGCCCCAAAAATAATTTTTCAGCCTCTTTGGGGGCGTGGCATATCGAAAAATACCCTGTAATTTTCGCATTTTTGGAATGTAAGCAACCAAATTTTGCAGTCATGTTAGCCTCGGCCTTTTCTAAGAGCTGGCAAAAAATTATGCGTCTACGCCCACTGGGGGCGTGGCAAATCGGCAAAGAAGTTTGTTGTGGCCAACTGCATAATTCATGCATATAATAGCTTAGTAGCAATTGCTAAGATGGCAAAAAGCATTTTAACATAAATTTAATAATATTAATAAATTTTAAAAAATAAAATTGATAAGTTTTTGATTAATAAATAAAAAGTTTCCACCGGGATTCGAACCTAGGTCTTTTGAAAACAACATGTAATCGTTAGCTAAACCTAAATCAATTCACAGCTGATCAGCTGACCAGCTGATCAGCAGCTTGTGACGAAACAAAACGATACAATCGCAATTCTTGCAATATGTATACACTTTTGGATGTGTATACACTTACACATAAATACATACATATATGCATGCATAGAAAAACTGCTTGCCACACAGCGTGGCAAATCGGAAAAATTGTTTTAGTTTTTGCTTAAATGCAAAATTCATATGCGTATGTTTATAAATTATCATCAATTGGCAGCAAGCATTTTATAATAAATATACAAATATAAAAAAATAAAAAATAAATAATTTTTGAAAAAAAGGTTTCTGCGGGATTCGAACCCACGCACCTAAGTATAGCTTGCATAGTGCTTACCACCATCGCCACTGCCCTGACCTGCACTCCATTAACTAAAACCAAATAAGACATTGTAATGCATTGCTAGAGCGCCTTTTGACAAAACTAAAATAACGATCGAAAAATTCCCAATTCAGTCACAATTCGTAGAATATTCTGGCATGCAAACTTTTGTATGTATACTTAGAAAATTGTGTATACTCGTATAGTGTGTACATGTGTAAATCTGTATGTATGTGTAGGAAAAACGTTTGTTGCTTGCCATGTACGTTTTCTAATTGCCGAAATATTTCGTTAATTAAATGTTTATTAAATAAATAAGATGCACCTATGGGAACAAAGTATATCGCAGTTAGTGGCGCCTAACTGCAACGTTCTTACTTGTTCTAAATGCAAGAGGAGAAATATAAGATATCGTAGCTTTCTACGGAAATCTCAGCTTTTTTCTTCACATTTCACATCCAGTATCTATGTAAATCTATTGGAAATTTAACGATATCAAAAAATTCTGCAAAGTGCGAGAATTGAGCGATTCTTGGTATAAATACTTTCATAAGCTTTGCTAGTCTCTTTTATGAATTGACAGACTTTATTAGCATTATAAGATATGTACAAACTATTTTATTTTTTTCTTATATTTCCGACAGATTCTTTGTATTTTTAGATGAAACATCTAAAAACATCAATACATTCATTGGATTATATCTATATTTATCTAATTTCGACTTCCGTATATAGTTACAATAATCATTTAATTGCTTTCTGAAATTGAAATTGATGTCTCTCTTCTCTTCAAATACATAATTTGTTCTTTTCCTAGAAAACATCTTCAATTGACCACAGTCAATGTCACGCATTCGTTTTTATATACAAACTTATATATCAAATATATATATAATATTTGCTCACTCACCTGTTGCTGCTGCTTCTGCTGCTGCTGCTGCGTTTGTCTCTTGGCTGCCAGGGGGCGTATGCTTAATGTTTTAATTAAATCTTTTACGTCTCTTTGCTTTTCTTGTTATTTGCTTTCTTCTCGTGGACACACGCGACACTTGGCAAAGGACACTCGAAACACTGAGCAATAAAAATGGCGCTTGTTACTTGATTTCAATTTCTAACGGGCTTATGTTTGCTTTAGTTGAGGCGGCTACACTAAAAATACTTGCACAAGACATCGTGTAATAAGCCGCACTTGTACACACACACACACACACATTGAGCGAAAGAGAGAAGGACAGACACACATAGAACTGGGCACAACTAACTAGCGCATGTATTTCTTGTTGTTGTTGTTGTTGTTCGTGTCCTTTTTGTTGTCGTCGTCGTCTTGCTTTGGGCTTGTCGTGAAAGGCAACAGCTTGAAATGCTATTAAAATATAATCTGCTGATAATCTGCACTTAATTTCGTGCTTTGCTCAATGCAGGACACAACCACACACACACACACACTCAGTCTTTATGAAGAAGAAAAAAAATGAAAGAAAAGTGTGTGTAATGTCCTTGCCACAAGGCAATCGTCGTCAGCTGTGCGCTGTCGTTAGTTGTCCTAAGCCTTGAGCAACTCCTGCCCCAGATTATGGTCTACTAAATAATATTCGTGCCTTTTAATTTTTTTCTTACTTAGTCTTTCTTTACATTTTGTTGGTGCTATTTTAGGTTTTTCAGTTACTATTTTATTATTTTTTTTTTTTACAACTCGTTCACTTGGTTACTCTTTTTATAAATTTTTATTGCTGCTGTCTTTATTTAATTTTGGTTTCTTTTTTGTTCACTTTTTTTCGTCAACCTTTTTGGCGCTTATTTCTCTTTTTTCTTTTTGGTGAGCTTTACGCTTCGTTGCTTTTTAATGTTTGTTACGTTTACTGCTGCTGCTTTTTGTTGTATTCTTGCACAACTACAAATGCGCTCATGTGCGTGCGTGTTGATTTCCTTTGCTGTTACCTTTTTGATACACTCGCACTTTTCTTCTCTGTTCTGTTCGGTTCTCTTTTTATTATTTTTTGGGTATGCGGCTATTGAGTTTTGAAATTTATTAAATTTTGTTTCTTTTCTCTTCTTTAATCAAATTTCCACTTGATTGGAGTGACGACAATTTCGTTGATTTCCGGTTGCTGCCGTTACTCTGCTGTGGGGGGCTGTGTGTGTGCGTGTATGGGTGTCGTTATGTGGATGAGTGTGAGTGTGTGTGTGTGTGTGTGTGTTTGAAATAAATGACAGAAAAGAGCAGAGAGTTTTTATTAGTTAGATTGTTAATAGTCGGTATTGTTAACTGTAATAAAAACAATACTTGATTATATAGACGTTTCATATTTATTAAATGTTTGTTTCACAACTTGATTTATGGAGCATAAGTTGGGGTATATAAAAAAATTAATATTTAAAATAATAATAATAATAATAATAATAATAATAATAATAATAATAATACATAATAAATCATTATTTACTTGATTCTATTTTTACTTATTGAACGAAAGACAAATTACAAAATTGCTTAACATGAAACAAATAAGTTTTTATATGCTCTAGAATTTGTTATATTGGAGATTATATTTTAAAATTTTGTAACTGAAGCCCCTCTTATATAGTTTACATTCGTTATTATGTTAAAAATTATGTGAACAAGAAATGCAGTTTTTATCTTAACAGAAATGTAATAACAGCTGCTTTGGCTTTATTAAAATAAGCGGAATTCTGTTAAATGATAACAGAAAATTAATTTAAAATTTATGCTCTTAAGCATTTCTTATATAAGAAAGATTTGTATATTCAAAAGATTTTTAAAATTAGTTTTATTTAATTTTAATTTAAAAGAAATTAAATATTAAATATTTTTCTTAATTCCACATTAAAAACCATTCTGTGTAATGAGCTTGTTAATGTCTTAACAAATTCTGTGAAATTAGCTTCTTATTTTTCATTAATTTTCTCAGCATAACTGTCCATAACTTTTGCTAATACATTAACAGACAGACACACAGACATACATACATCGGTTTCACGTCCCTCAAAACAAAAGTCATTCAGGCTGCAAAGTGTTTCTGATTGAATATAAAAGTTTGGCCTAACTTTTTCCAATTGCACTGCATTTAAACAATTTGTGAAGTCAGAGTCTTAACGGAACATTGTTGTGTGTCGCATTTTATTGTCGACAATCGCTTTTCATATTTTATTCATTTACAGCTTTTGCCAATCTCGCTGGCTCTGGAGCTGCGAGGCTGTGGCTATAATCAAAAACCACTAAGACGCTTCTTTAGGAAATGGAAATGGGCTTAAAGCAATTTAATTTCCTGTAACTGTTTGCATCTTTATTTTATTCCTGGTTTTTTAATTTAATTCGTCGCATTTTTTTTTGTTCGTTGCGCACTCACTTAATTTTCTTCTTCTTTTGCTTGTGTAAATGTTTTTTAAAAATAATTTGGCATTTTTTTCTGTTTCGTTTTTTATTTATTTTTTTTTCGAGCCAACTTCCAGATCCTCTTAACGTGGCCTTTTTGTGCCTTTTGCTGGGGCGTGTGTACATAATACCCCAAAATGCAACACCGCGGCATTAACACACACATACACACACGCATACACACATACACACATACACACGCACAATCACTCTGCCTCGCGTAGACATTTACAAGCTTAAATAAAATTCGTTTTCTCAACTTCAATTTTTATTTTTTGCTGGTAGTCATTTAGTCAGCGTCTCGCGTGTCGACACTCAGAAATATAATAATCATTTTTTTTTCTTCTTGGTTGCTTGCTTCGCTGCCGCAGACTATAAAATATTTAATTTCCTCCACGCATCTGAGGTTTATAATAATTTCTTCCGGTTATTTTTGCCGCAGAGTGTTTCTAATTCCCTCAAAAGCTATTTGGAAGCAAAACATCCGCATGGCCGCCAATACAGCATAGCCCACAACAATTTCCATCAATTTCCACGCCGCTAGAAAAGAAAATTTAAATCACTTTTTCTTTCACACGATTTTCTTTTTGGTTTTCCCATTCCCTCCTGCTCTACTTCTGCCTCCGCTTTTCCACGTTCTGTATGTTTCTGGCATTTATGCTTCATTTACTTTTGATGGTTTTTTCTCTGTCAGCCATGTTTTTCACTTTGTTTTTTTTTTTTTTTTTCTCGTGGCGTTTAATGGTTTATTGTTTACGTTAGCTTAAATTATTATGTTTACTTGCACTCAAATGTTGAATGTAAATGAATTATAGACAGACCAAAAAAAAAAAAAAGGAAAAAATGACAAAAAAAAAATTATATATATTTATAATAATATAATATATTGAGCATATCATATAATCTTGCAATAAATTTGAATTTTTTTTTTTTTAGAGATTTTAGTTTTTGAATCCAAGTAAATTGTATTTTTACACTCATAAATCGTAGCAAAATATGCAGAAATAATGTTTGGGAAGTATATAGATATAATCGAATATATTGCGGAGTATATTAACGAGTCAAAGGTGTTATATAAGATAATTAATTATTATTATTATTATTATTGTTTAGTTTAAAAAATATGGAACTTAGAAATGCCTTTTTGTAAATAGATATATTTTTAAATTGTATTAAGTTTTTTTTTTACATATCATGGTAATTTTATACCCTATTAAACGGAAAGTTTTTATTTATTATTTTTAGACAATTATAAACCAATAAACATTTTAATGAATAATAAAAAATAATTTTAAAAATTCTTATTTTATATTTTATTATTATTATATATACATATATTAAATATTTTATATATATTATATATTTAATTATTTTATTTATATAATAAAATAAAGAAAATGTAATTTAATTTTTAATATAGAGAATTTGCTGAACTTATATAAAATATAATGCAAAAAAAAAAAAAAAATATTTTCAATTAAAATAGTTTTTATGTTTTATGTATCGTAGTAAAATGCTTGAAATTAATTCTTAAATATATTTAAATTAATAAATACAGATTAATAGCAGAAATCAAGTGGAATTACAGTTGATTTTAATTATAAATGCTCGACTGTCAATATTTATTTGCTTTTTGCTTTTTCACATATTTATGAAAAACAAAATTTGACCATGTAAGATGTTTATATAGATTTTATATAAATTGCATATAAATTGCATAAAAATTTACTTTTCAATAATAATAATTATGCAGTCTGCAACAAATATTGGTTTGTCTAAAGGCAATCATAGTTTCATTTAATTTAAGCTCATTAAAATAAATCCATGAAAATATGTGAAATTCCAATTTGTAATCTGTCATATTATTTCATGCGTAATTTGAGTAAATATTTTTGTTTTAAATTGAAATTATACATCAATAAAATATTCTCGACATTTTCAAATTTATAAGTATCAAAATTATTTAAATATATTGCCAAACAACATAAACAGCGAAATTAATAAAAATGTTCCATTCATTAAAAGCTTATGCATTTTTCTCTTAACTAATCCAATTAGATGCCAACAATATTGTAAGCTAGTAAAAAGACTTCAATTAATTTCCTCTAACAGCATTTCACAGATTTTCAATTGAATTTGAGCAACAAACGAAATTCTCTTACAATGGATCGAAATCGGGAATCGGGAGCTCATGAATTCTTTGTTTCGTTGAAACTTATTGAAATTGACTTTTATTAATAGGAATTTATTTGGTTCGTTCAACGTAACTTTATTGTATAAATTTTCACAGCTTAAGCCAAAAGTAGCTGTTGGCTACTCAAGTTGGCTTTTATGAGCTGACTAATTAGTTTTATTTGGACATATTTTATTAGCCGAACTCGAAAGCGAGTGGTAATTAAATTAATTAGAAACCTGTAGAGAGACGTTTGCCAAATAAACCGAGAGCCATCATAAACTCGTTTTATATTTTCATTTAAATACACCCACGCACACTCATATACCCTTCATGGCATTTTAATGAGGTGTTTGACGGTTGGCAAACGGGCAAGCAGAGCATTAATTAAAAAAGGGTTTTTTTTTTTTTTGTCCTTCATTTTCATCTGAGGCATCCGCCAAAAATTGTCGCTCAGCTGTTGAGCCGAGCACAAAAAAGTGCAGAATATCTAAAAAGCAAAGATAAGAAGAGGAGCAAAAACCTAAGTAAATGCTTTAAAAATAGCTTAAAGCACAGCACGCATCGCACGTGTTCGAAGTTGGCCTTTTTTTTTTTTTTTTGCTTTTTCGTTGCTTTTTTTTTATTGTTTTTCTTGTCAATCTCAGGCCTAGGGACACATTTTCAATTGAGTTCATCGCACTCGCCCTCAGCGCCCATCGAATTTCTCTTGCTAACACTCGGCAGCTAGGCCTCTCTCTTACATATCGCTTTAATTTCCGCTTGAATGCAAAGCAAAAGGTTTTCCTTTTTGTTGAGGCTCGAAAAAAAAAAAGGGAGCCTTCACTTGCATGTTGACTGCTCGACCTCAACGGCCAAGGAAAACAAAACAAAAGCCATTCATACATTCTTGGCCCCAAACTGTGCCCGAGCCGTGGCCAACCTTTTCAACTTGATTAATTTTCACAATTTAAGTTGATGAGCACAAAATCTCCCAGCTAAACAATGGCCAAATGCTAGTCGCTGCCATTGAATAGGTGTCAGTCAGTCAGTCTGTCTGTCTACTCGGTCATCCGGTCAGTCTGTCAATCAGACTGATTTAACTTTTTTTATTGCATTAGATACTTTTCTTTATGTACATCACTTTTCAGATAACTTTGGCAAATGTGCTGCGATTAGAAAGCGGCACAAAAAATAGACCCACAATTTGATTTATATATACGAAAATCTGGCGACATTTGAGCTAATGGCTAAAGAGGCGAACACATCAAATTCCCTTTATGCGATCAAACTTAAAATAAGCAAAGGTTTCTAAGATGAAAATGCATTTAATTTTTTTTTTTATGATTTAAATTGTTATTGCCCAAAGGCATTAAAAATTGAATTTATAGACTTTTAGCTTAGAGTCAATAGAAAATGTGCGTTAGCCTTTGAGACAATTTTTGTGTTGAGTTGTAATAAATATGAACATTTTCTAAGGCATTGAAATCATTGCTTATAATTTAGATATATTTATTTCTTTTTTTTTTTAGTTTAATATCTAAAGAAAATGTTAATCTTAACTGCTATAAATTATATATATTAAAATATATATGAAAACTACATATATTAAATTAAAAGATTATCTTTTTTTTTTTTTTTTTTTTTTTTGTTAGCATTTAGCCTTTGTAAATAATTAAATGAATTTGAATTTTTCGTAGAGTTTATATATTTATATTTTTCCTATTCCATAATAATTTGACATCTAAATTCTGAATAAAAGGAAAAACTAAGAGTAATAAAATACAATATTTCTTTCGCAAAAGAAGTTTCGTAATTGATATAACATATATGTTGTATTTTTTTTTAATTTTTTTTATTTTATTTATTTATTTATCTTTTTTTTTTTCTTTGAATTTGTATATTGTAATTAAATAACTTTTGCCTTGATTAACATTTTCTTTTCATTACAAGAATATAAGTTTCTGCTTTATATTTCTAAGAAAAAAATTAGTATTTAGTAAATATGAATTGTTTTATTTATAATAGCCAATAACTTGCCAGACTTTGTCCCAATAAATATACATGAATATTATATGAAAAAAAAATTATTTATTTATTTTCACAGCTGCATCAGCTGCAACTGAGCTAAACAATTTGTAAAACATTGCTTATACGGCCAGTTGGTATTGAATAGAGCAAAACTATGCCAAAAACTCTTTAAGCACAGTTTTGCAGTTTACGGCTCACAGTGGTGCTTGCAGCTTGGCCAAATGATTTATTAGTCTAGTTAAAGTTTGTTTTGGATTTTTGTTCAGTTTGCCTTCGACTTTTTGTTTTGTTTTGTTGTTTGCAGTAGGCCAAAGGTAAAAGAACTCTCACAGACAATATATGAGTTTTAATCAATTTATTGATATTGGAATTGTGGCTGACAATTTACCAAGATTTATTAGTATTGGAGTTGTAAATTTTGGAAAATACTTGTCTATACAAATTGATTCTAATTAAGAGCTTACATAAATGTACAAGCTTGTTCTTTTAGGAATATTAATTCAATTTATGCATTATATTAAATTTCTTGAAGTTGCTTTGATATAATATTTTGTTAGTTTCATATATGAACTCCAATAAGTTTTGTTTTTATGCAAGTTGTTCGAGTTTAAAATAAATATAATGTACAAAAAAATGTTATATTATTTTATGCCTTTAGCAATTTAGTTTTAAGCTTACATTTTTGGAAACACGGCTCAAACTAGCGACGACTGGGTAGCATAGTTCTACCAGAAGCGTTATGCTTTTTGAATTTGTTCACTTTTTGGTTTGGTTAACTCGCATTATGAAATGCTGCCAAGTGTAAAGGTTAGCAAAAGGCGACTTTTAGCTTGAACCGGTTCGCGTTGGCTTCACCTGTCACTTGGGGGCCCTCAGTATCTGTTTGCTTTGGCTTTGCCCAAAATTTTACACACACCAATGCACACACACGCGTCGCGCCGCGGAACGTCTCAAACGCACGCACGCACGCACTTGCACACACACATACACATACACTACCAACTGATACACGCTTACGTACATAGACAACTACAGGCCGAAACAGGACGCGCTCAGTGTGTGTGCGCGCGCTTGATATAACGGGAACGCGTGCAAAAGGCTGCTCCCGGTTTGAACGGATGCTGGAGCTTGACTGAAATCACGTTCACCTTAGCCCGAGCATCAGCGCCAACAGCAGGCCAGAACCTAGCACAATGCTAGGCATTCGCAATGTTCACATGAAACCCGAATGGCAATGCGAACGAATCTGCTGTCACGAGATACGAGGCAAGGATGCGACCTGTGTGCCGAGTGCTCGGCAGACTCTTTGCCATATTACAGCATCCCTGCGAGAGCTTTCGCATGTAGCTTTCATTAAAGAGCGCGTGCCGTGCTTAAGAGTATCAAAAAGCTTCACCGAGCTTGCAATACACATTCAGCAACGGCGCGAGAGAGCATCAGAGAGGGAGCTTTCGAAAGCTTTTTAGCACTTGTTTACTTGTTTCTGTTTTTTTTTTAAGGTTTTTTATATTCTTTTTATATATATTGTAAAAGGATTGTTTTGTTTTTGTTCATTTTGGGCAACAGACACAGTTGTAAAATAAGCTTTGTAGTCCTTTATTGTGTGTGTGTGTGCGTATGTGTGTGTGTGTGTGTGTTTGTGGGTGTGGGACTTTTTGCGGTGCCGGCTACCAATTTAGACAATTTAACAGGTGGTCTCGGCATTTGACTAGGCTTTTAAAGGTTTTTAGTTGATTGTGAAAAAAATAAGACATACAAATATGTAAGAAAAGTTTTGCATAGAATTTTGAATACTCTTTGCGAGATGGGAATTTAAAATATATTTTAAATATATTTACTTATTTTCAAGATATTTATTATGAGAATTTGTTAGAGATTTTCATAATGAAATTAGTTCAAATTGAAGAGTTGAGTAAAGCATATATATATTCTTCTTTAATTAGAAATTATATAGATACTCTTCTTGATATATGTATTAGATATGAAAGCGAAATGAATTAAATTGTATAGCACAGACTACAATTGCAGTTATTCCTAACCTAACCTGAATTTTCTATATTTTTCAATGTAGTCTGACAAATTATGTTTGGTTCTATTATGACAGCTTCCCACTTGCATTCAATATATACAAATTGCTGCAAAAAATACTATGAATATTTTAAATAAGTCTTTAAACAGTAAGATATATAAAACTATCAATTGATATAATTGCATGCCTGTTAATTTAATTTATTATTCATTATTTAATTTATTATTCCTATCCATTGTCAGAGTATCCAAAAAGTAGGCAATATATAGCATACTTTTTGGGGCCAACAAAAGGCTTTAGCTGGGCAAGCAATTTGAACGGCTGTCAAACGCTGGCCAAAGTCTAATCACAAATACCTATCCCATCACACACACATACACACACACACACACGCGCGCACACCTGGAAGCCAATCAATACAAGGACAAACTGATGCAGAAGGCAGTGTAGTTTTAGAGGCAGGGGGTCTTGGTTACATTTATCGGCTAAATGGTCAATGCTGGTCAGCGACCAAATTTGTCCACTTGGTTGAGTGGCAGCAAACGCTAATTAAACTGCTGGACAGGAGCAGCAGCAGCTGGGCCAAGTGATACAAGCCCTGAGATAATCAACATGCCAGAGTCCACCTTGTTGCCCCATTAACTGCTTTGTTCATAGCGTCATAGAAAAACGTTGGTGGGACCAGAGGTCAGGTAGGTAGGCCAATGGGATCAGAAATGATTGTATAATTCCAAGGGAAAACGCTGCCTAAATGCGTAGCCTGTCCATGGCCTGTGATTGACACGTAGAGACAATCGAATTGTGATTTGCACCCAAACTCTGACACACAAACTAAATGAACAGCTGGCAACGTTGCACGGCAAGTTGCTAGGCAGCAGAAATGAATCTGGATTGGAACATTGGCTGCACACAGCCCAAGTAGTCGACGCTCTGCTCGACACTCTGTTATTTGGCCATTAAGTGGAGAGCGGCCGTCAAATGTCCATCAACTTTCAACACAGTTGAAATCTAGCGCAAAATCCTGTTGAGTTTCGTGAATAATTTCGTTGCTCATTAGCTGTGTCATGAGCAATGGCCAAATTATGAAATTTGAAATGTGAAAATGTGCGCAGAATGTTAAAATAATTGAGGCTCTTATCACATTGAAATTATGCCAAGAACCGAAGCGTTCAACGAGGCATTCCAAAAATAGCAATCTTTCGTTGCTTGAAGTCAAAACATTTCAATAGTTTTGTTTATTATTTTGGAACAAAGATAGGTTGCTAAGTTAGTTAGATCTACAAATTATTGGTTACCTATGCTAAATGTTTATTTTACATTCTCTATAAGCAAATTGATGCGTAAGATTATGTTTATGTTTATGTTTCAAATTTATGGTAATTTTTGTGAGCTTTGAATATTATTTTCTAAAGATTCTATTTATTTATTATATATATATGAATCATTAGCCAGAGAGCGGTTTATCCCACTTGCTTTTGTATATTTTCTATTAAAGACTTTATAAACTTTTCTTGTCGTAATTAATGCATAAACTTGAAGCATTTATAATCTTGTAATTTCTTTGTTTCGTTATAAAATATGTATGCATATTTAAACATATTTTTTTTTAGCTGTTAGCGTCAAACAGTTTTTACATTGGTTTGAGCAAAAAGGCAGCAAAGAGAATATTTTATTTGCATGCTTAAACGTCACAGAAATATATATATTTTTTTAATGTTTCTACATAATTTTACATAAATATATATTATAATTATAAAAAGAAAACAAATAAAAGTAAAAACATTATTTTATAGCATTTTTGTATGTATGAATGAATGAATATAATAATAATAATTGTGTTTCAGCCTTATAAGCCTTAGACTCAGACTAAGGTCTCATCCTCTTGATAACACTTACGTCAATTCTCGATAAATTTTCATAAATGCTTTTAACGGAAAATAAATGCGTTCTAGATTTTCTTTTTTTTTCGGAATATCCTCTTCAATGTCTGTTTTTTGCCAAGAAAAGGAAATGCGAGAAACCTCAAGCAAACACATGTGCATATGTGATGTGAAACATTTGATGTATTCTCATTTTATTCTCTTTTATATTTTATATAGCATTTTTTATTTTTTAATCGTCTTCAATTGAATTATTCACTGCACATTGAACTCTTGTTTTTACGCTGCTAAAAAGTAAAGGAGAAAGACGAATAAAATAAATAAATAAATAAGAATCAAGCAGCCGGCAAATGTAAGCAGGGCAATGCTGCAGAACATTGACGGTTGGAATGATGGGGGAACTTAAGAGATTTCCCTGGAACACTCGGCAGATTATTAAAGCATGATATATGAAGCTGAAGCGCTCGCTCACTTAACTGGGCGACTGTCTGAATTTCTCCAGGAATAATAAAATAAAACAACAACAAAAAAAAACTTCAAGGCACACACACACACACATGAACACATTTAGAGTTGTCCTGGCGACTGATGCGCCTCTCTGTCATATATCATAGATTTTTGTTTGCTATGAATGTGTGTGTGCGTGTGTGTGAGTGCGTGTCCCAAGGCCCAAAATATTCTTCTTTTCGCTGATTTTACTTCTGTTCCTTCTGTTGTTATATTTGCCATTGTTTTTGCTTTGTTTGCTATCTCTCTATGTTATTGTTGTTGTTGTAGCTTGCGAGTAATACTCGTAAACTTAAATTGTTATTTCACCTTGAAAGCACCACAAAAGAGATTTACGGTCACCCTGGCACCTCGCTAGCGCCCTCAGACACACTCTATCTCTAGCTGTCTCTTTTTCTCTTACTGTCTCTCTCTCTCTCGCTGTTCATTGCTCTGTCATTTTATGCTCATTACTTCGTATTTGCTGCTGCTTGAGCTACAGTTTCACTCGACGCTTTCAAAATATACCAAAAGCAACAACAACAACAACAACAATCAGAATTTTCCATTTTCTTTTTTGTTGTTACTCGCCGAGGATATTTTGATTTCTATTTACTTGTTGTTGTATTGTTCTTCCACAGCTTTGTTTGCAGTCGCTTGTTCGCATATTTATTACACTTTGTATTATGATGTCTAGAATTTTGGCCAGACAATTTATGGTCCACACATAAGTACCACATAAATACACAGGACACTGCCAAAGCTGGCGATCAGGTGTTGGCGGGGTGCATAGGAATAAATGGTCGCCCCATTAAGACAATATTTACCTGTTAATGCTTTCTGGAGCCATTGATAATGCTCCAAGCATTTTCGCCATGACAGTGGTACGAGGGTTTTTCTTTCTTTTGTAATTTTAAAATGTTTGAGATATTAGACATATATATATTTGTGGAAATTTTAGGAATAAATATATTGTGGTATAACTATGGAATGAAATAGATGTTAGGGAATGTTAATGTATGTCATTGGATAACTGAAAGTAATTATATGTTAGTAAAGTAACTCGTTTTATTAGGTACGCTCTATACAAGAGAGGGAAAAAAATAAATAATGATATATATCTTACTCCCTCGTACTAGCTCTAAGCAAGCGTCTTCAGGTTTTTTCGTCTATACAAGAGAGAAACAAAATATATGTATCTTACTCCCTCGCACTAGCGCTGAGCAAGCGTCTTCGGTTCTTTTCGTCGAACGAACAGAGGGCCATGCGATTGATGCTCGCTCCTTGAGAATCAGTAAGTGAGCAGAAAAGTCAATGAGTCTATGCAAACACTCTTCTCAGACCCATGCAGTCACGCTCATGTGCGCTGTTAATGTGTTTACCAAAGACAACCAAAGGCAACACATACCAATACATGAGAGTGAGCAGAACTATCAGAACTGTCATACAATCAATGAGTTCAACGAACACAACTCTCGCATACCAATACAAAATACTTTTTGGCAGAGTGAATCGTGAATCGATCGATCGTGAACAAACTCGTTGACGAACTGATGCGATCGGTTGCTCTCTGAGTACTTGCTCAAAGTGTGAGTGAAAGACACTTATTAGCATATATTTATATATCTGTATATTTGCGAGCAGCGCCTATTATATATTCATTTTATTAACTACTTCTCCAATCATTGCAAACACGGAAAATCTTTTAAAAAATCTAAATACATTCATAATATATAAATTCATTTCGCATAATCTGCTGCAATTTGTACAGAAACTCATTTGTTATACATACATACATTTGTGTTTGCTGCGCAGAGCAGAGCAGAGCTCTGCTGTCTGTGCTGCCCATAAATAACATACATCATTATTATCACATTACACCGGGGCCAGGCGAAAAGCCCAAGTAAACTATATATACAAACATATATACAAATATATATAAAAAAAAATAAATAAATAAATAAAAAAAAATGGACTATCTGCGTTGTCAACGCTGCCCAGTTTACGAGGATGGCTGCCGTTGCAGCTTCATATTAATTAAATACAAAATGTTTACACTAATAATTTCAACATAAATTCGCGCTACCCTTGCTCGTTCCCCCTTTCCGTGCAAGCGGAAACATCATAAATTTCGCGTTTCGTTGCAAGTTGCAAGATGGCAAAAGGCTGCCGCGTACACGCAGCGGCCACAAATTGTGAGTTATCTTTGTGCGGGTCGATGCTGTGGCAACTGCAGCCCTTTCCCTACTACTGACTCTCTCTCTCCCTTTCTCTTCCTCTCCCTTCCCCTGCCATTGCCGCTGCAATCGCATCGTTTGTTGCCTTTTGTCGCCATTGCATGCAAACACATTAAATTAAATTATTGTCGCACTGGGTGGCTGCTGCTTGCATTGTCGTTAGTTGTGCCACGTCTTAGTTTGGCTTTTGGTCTTCAACATTGAGGCAGAACGCGGGTCGGGTCTTAAATGTGCCGCTAAATAGCTCCCCAGTTGCCGGCGAATGGCATAAAAACCCTTTTGCGCTGCCTAAGTATGCTGCACAATTTGGCTGTGGCAACACGTTTCATTAGGCACGCCAAAGGCGTGCAACGCTGCGTATACGTATCATTGTCAACTGGGTTGTTGCTGCTGCTAGCCAAGGCTTAAAGCGCACAACGTTGTCCTAGCCTGCGCCAGCCATTAAATAATGTGCCAAGGCTTTACAATTGCTGAAATATTACCAAGCAGTTGGTATAAATATTTAAGTTGAATGGCTTCAACCAAAGATTTATGACACAGATGTTATGCATTAATAGGTCAATGTTGTTGTATATGCAAAGTATAAATATTTTAATTTATATACGATTTGTATAAATGTGTGAGCTAATTACAGGGCATCCATTATTCGTCCATATTATAATTAAAGTCTAGTTTTTGTGTTGAAAACTTTTGTGGCTTTGGCTTGTGGCTAAAAATTTTTGTAAAAGCAGCAATACAGACACAATGAGCTGCACACATACACACAGAGAGAGAGAGAGAGAGAGAGAGAGAGAGAGTGAGAGAGAGAGAGAGAGAGAGAGAGAGAGAGAGAGAGAGAGAGACAGAGACACACAGGCACTTGCTTAAACACACACACACACACACATACATACACACGCACATTAACACAGCTGCACACGCAAACTGCGTTCAGTCGTGCGCTTCGCTGCTCTGCCTTTGGCTGTGGTCAGTCAACTTGTTGTCGTTGTTGTTGTTGTTGTTGTTGCTGTTGTCAATGCAATTTTTTGTTGACGCTTATTACCCTGTAGATTTGATATACATTGACGATAAGGCATATAAAAAAAATATATTAGGAAAAGAAAAAGCATAATATTTAGTTTAGAACAACAAAAAAAAAAATCTAAAAAAAAAAACTTTTGTATTGATGTGTCATTTTTTATTTTCATTTTTTTTTTTTTTTTATATATTTATTTATTTTTTTGTTGTTTAGCTTTTAGGTTGTTAATATTATTTAAAAAATACAAAATAAATATATTTATACAATATAACTTGAAACTAAATATTTTTTAAATCTTTTACGCAATATACAAGTTTCTTTTTTTATATAATACATTAGGAAAAGCAATAACAAACTATTTAATTCAGAAAAAAAAACCTATTTAGATATTTTTACTATTTTCAACAATATTTTTATTTTATTTACGATCAAAATTTTAGAATTTAGAAGTTGAAAAAATATTTTTACAAT
Organism: Drosophila koepferae; assembly: GCA_030914345.1. NCBI lineage: Eukaryota > Metazoa > Arthropoda > Insecta > Diptera > Drosophilidae > Drosophila > Drosophila koepferae. The sequence goes on from JAUESR010000207.1 coordinate 4,566,881, forward strand.
ATAACTTGAAATTAAATATTTATTAACATTTTTTTTACGCAATATGCAAATTCTGTCAGAAGCCTAATATTCATAATATTATCATTTGTGTCACTTTAAATGTTAATATATATAATAAATAAAAATAATAAATAAATTGAATAAATAAAATTTTTTTTTACCATACATTTTCATTTTGAATGTGCTAAGGCTATATAAATTACATTTAATTCTAGAATTTAACTACAAATTGCTGCACATCTAAATTTAAATTAAACTGCCTACTAGGTATCTAGTAGTTCATCATTTTGTTCATTTGCTGTTGGCTTTGCTGTTGCTAGGTGATTTGTTAGAAGCGTTTGCCTTTGACGCCTGCATTAGCAGTTACTCCAATCTACGCTCTAACTACACTGCCCCAGTCTGCCCTCCAGGCCTCGCCCCCGAGCTCTGCGCTCTCTCCATTCACTGCTTTGCACTTTTTATGATGCAGCCATTAACGCAGCGTCGACGCATAAAGCGTAAGCGGAAGCGAAGGCGTCGTTGCTTTGGCTTTTTGTTTTCAACGAAGCAGTTTCCTCTCCCTGCCCCTCATGGACTCTTTGACGGTGGCATTTTAATGAGCGACTGGCCCGCAGTTTGTTTTGCTAGCCAATTTTTAGGCCACATGCAAATTTTGTGGCCATTGCAATTCGCATATTAATAGCAAAAAAAAAAAAAATATGGCAGCATCACCAGTAGCAGCAGCAGCAACAACAGTGGCAGCAGCGGCAAATGTGACCGAAGAATTTGCATATTTGCAGGTAAAGTCAATATTGAAATTGGGGCGAACACGGGGAAAAACGCACTACGATAGCTGCCCGATAAGCACGTGCCCCGCACAGCATGTACAAAAGTAAATATTATTAATGGAATGCCTCTAATGGAACTCACCTGAAGAAGAGTGCGGGCCACAATTAGCCCAATGTCCAAACGTATTTAAAAAGTTGGCCAACTAGCTAACAAAAGCCGTTTCATTGATAAGTTTAAACAATGGGGCAAATCGCATTAAAACCAAACAAAAGTTTGCCAATTTTCAAAAAAAAAAAAAAAAAAAAAAAAAAGGAGGAGAAATCCAGAGGGCGAGCGAGAGACTATAGTCCGGTTAGCCAGAAAAGCTTTGCAAAAGAAAATTCTGCAATGCATTTTCCATTAAGCCGAATGAGAAATTTTCACTTTTAGCATTAAACAAGCAAAGTCCGAAGAACGTGGCGGCAAATGTGGGTTAATTTGCAAAAATCTGCAGGTACAATATATGCAAGTGTGTGTGTATGTGTGTTGGACTACCAATAGCCATGTACCCACACACACACACACACACACACACACACATACATGCACACTTTTGTAATGGCAAAAGCGTGCAAAAGTTTCATTGTTATGAGCTGCCTTTTGCTCAAGCAAAAGTTAGAAACGTTAGAAAAGTGTGTGCCTGTGTGTGTGAATGTATGTGAATGTGTGTGTGTGTGTGTGTGAGTCGATGGCAAAGAGCTTTTTGTAGTTTAAAGCGTTACGCTTCACAGCAACTGGCTTTAACGATTGTAATGACCATGGCCACATGAAAGTGCCACAAAATGCTTAGCATTCTGGCGTCAAACGAAAATTACAAGTACAATCAACTATGCAAGAGAAGGTTATATAAATGGAAGAAACTTCAATTTGAAAGGGTTATATACCAGATTTAAGATATACATCTAAATATAATTAGAAATTAGTCGTGTGCTGAAGAGAAGAGCTAAAATGAAATTATAGAGTTCTCTTTAGTATGTACTAAGTAATTAGAGATTGAGCAGTGATGAATAATATAGAGCTATAGGTATATATGTTGAGCTGATCGTCGCTCTGAAGATACGATGAGCACTCGGATCTGAATAAGCACCTTCGGTTATTTATTATTCGTGCGATGATCTTTTCCCGAACATCGTTGAACGATGTTCACTAAGAGAACAGATCACTCAAAGAGTCTTTCACATTTGCTTAATAAACCTCAACCAAACCCTGGGGGGAAAATTTCATCCATGTAATGTAAGTTGAGCATAGTGCAAAAGACTTTATCTTATATCGCTAACCTCCAGCTTATCAACATTGAAGATTTTCGCAGTTTCCATGTTCACAGCGAATTCATTTAGTTGCCATCCTTGATTCATTCATTTCGGAGTAAACGTTTTTTTCTTCACAAATACACAAATTCAGAAATCTATCAATTCTATTCGATTTTTGATTTATCTGAATTCAGTTTATTTACTTTTTTTTAATAAGCTTTAAAGCCTAATTTTTTCCATATTTTCCATTATTCTCGTCTACTCCACTCCATGAACTTAAATATTTCTTTACAACTCCAAGTCAAAGTCAAACAATTTTTGGTCTGCTTCAAATTGTCAGTGCTTTGCGACCAATTCTTGCTGTCAGTGTATTTCATGGACCATCTAATTATTAATTTATTTTAAGCATATTTAATTTTAGCACAAAAATGAATTCATGTTGGCAGCAGTCGCAAAAGCCAGTTAAACAGCGCCAAGCAAACAGGGCCGGAACAGAAGTCTCCACTTCGGAGCCAGCTGGGCAATAGCCCAGCAGACATGCAATTAATTGTGTCATTGTAGCCATTAACCAGACAGTTGAGCAGTAACCCAATTTGTTCGCATGATTGTTGCTCTCAGTCTGTGAACGTAGGAAGTTTGTGGGCCGAATGAAGATGGCAGGGACTGCCTGACCGCATCTAATGGCTTCGCAATGGCAGCTGTTTCTGCTGACCCCAACCCGAACCTATTCACACTATCCTGGTTGCCATTGTGTGCCAGTTTGCAATTAAGACGCCCCCCAAAATAAAAGAAACTGATGCTGTCTCTACACACACACACATGCACACATGCACACTGAGAATGGGGCAAACGGAAACGTGTAAGTGTTAAAGTTTTCGTTCCATCGAACCAACTGTGCTCATATGTCTTTATATGCCAGTTGTCATACATAAATAAATAGGTTCTTTGCAAATATACCTGGCACACAGCCTGCATGCGTAATGATAATGTCTTGTCTTGAGTCAGTAGGTTAGCTCAATGTCCGATGTGCCAGGTGAAATTAACGTTACATATTAGATTTAAACGTCCTGCGTTAGGCAGTCGAGGCATTCATACGTTGATGACCTGTGATTAGGACAAGCACCGTTAACTTTAAAGGAACTTTGACTTGATGACTTTACTTGAGTGTATGAATTTTGCTTAATGTTTTGATTTGCTTAGACTTGATTAATTTTATCAAATTGAGATTCTGTTTAATAATAATTTTGCCTGAGGCTGTTTATTATGAATATTTAAATATCTATTACAGACTTCTTAGATTTGAGGCATGCTGAAAGTACCTAAAAGACGTGCAATACGCATTGCTAGTATTCCAATCATTTGATACTTCCAATATGCATATCTGATACTAATATTGTACAAGTACTAATAAGCTAGATATTGCATTAAAATTGAAAATTATTCAATTTGAACTTGTTTTGCTCACCAGATTCTCGCTCTGAGCCTGAGCCTTTGATTCTTTCCGTTTTAGTTTTCATTTGAGAGTCTTGAATTGAGCTCTAAAAACGAACAGCGTTTAGGGAGCAATACGATTGACGCTCAAACAATCAATTGATGTGTTTAGCGAGCGCAATCCTCTCCTACACACTAATACATATAAAAAAAGACTTGAAACTCAAGCAAACAGTTGAAGAAAAAAGTCTTCAGTTCGTTCGCGAACCGATGCATTCGGTAGCTCTCTGAGTTTTTTTTTTTTTTTCTTCTCAAAGTTTGCCCGTTAGACATTCTGATAAATATATAACGAAGCAAACATGTGAAAATATATGTGTATAATCTCACTTAGATAAATTTGAACAACTGTTTTTGCTTAATAAATATTAAAATAGACTATAAACACATATGTATATATTTTTTAAATAATTTAATGTCAAAGGTGTTGAAAACTAAATTTGTAAAATAACTACACAATTATTCAAGGCTTGATAAATAATAAAATAGAAACGATTTAGTGATTTTGATATGTACAAAGTGAGCGCAACAATGCAAATGTGAGTTGAAAGAAATCAGCAATTGAAAATAAGCATGAGTTCACAAACACAATAAGCAATCGAATATACATAAAATATAAATAGTTTTCTATTATGCATGCCATGCACTTGAGTTGCTCTCTCTCACTCTCTCTATCTCTCTCTCTCTCTGTTCCATTGTATATGTACATTGAATAGCCTTGACGTAAATAGCATCAAAGTTAATAACGAACAACACAGATGAAAGTTGATGTCTGAAGATTGCGGCAATAAGCTGAGCGCTTTACAAATGCATTTACGGCTTCGCATTTCAATGCTCTCCCTCTCGCTCTCGCTGTTGCTCTCTGTCTCTGTCTCTCGATTTTGTGGGTTGCACACGTGACTGCATGATGCTATATAAAGAGGTAAAAGATAAATGTAGGTTGATTCGAGCGTGACGAGCTTATCACAATCATATGACAATGGCACTAAAATTGAAAATTGAGTGTTTGACGACAGGATAGCCATTTTATTGAACTAGATTGAAGTTGAGCAAAAATTGAAATAAAATTACATAAATATATGTGAATATTTATTATTTATGTGTATTTTTGTATACTATGATAGTAGAATGGCATAAATACACATTTTAATTTGTTAAATATTTAATTGCATTCCAGCCTTCTGTAGTGATAAAATATAAAAGCTTATCCTTAATTGGTATTCATTATGCATTATTAACAATAAATTATAAATAAACTAAGCAGCTTATACAATTTTAGCACAACAGAGCCACAAACAATTGCATAAGCAGCAATTATGCTAGACTTTTCCCAGCTGACTTCTGTTGAAAGGGCTTAGTCAAAAGAGAGAGAGATTGTATATATAATTTTATAGTTAACTAGAGTCGTTCTAAAGAGAGACCAACAATTATATAGCTACACTTTCCAGAGGCGTGACGAATCAGCAAGAGTTATATACTGCAATTTTTTTTGCATATTACGGCATTCTGAAGACTTATTTTAAATTTAGAAAATTCTCGTGCTTGAACTGTAACAATTTATTCACATTTCTGCAACTGAAACGCTATCAGCAATACTCAGCCATTTACATTGGACTAAGCAGAGTAATTCAGATTTAGGTAGCAAACGTGTTTTCAACATCGAACCTATGCAAATGAATAAGCAAATATCAACTTGAATTCCTGCAATCTCTTAAAGTAATCGTAAATAGGCGAAACACTTAAGCAGTGCAATTACAATTACTCAGGGCCAAATTCGATGGCGTTTAATGCAAATGTGAAATGCGTAATTTTATCTGTAGTCAAATTAAATTTTCGCTCGTCGTCTTCGTATTAAGTTTAAAAGCCGCTTTACTCATTACGCCCAGTAGCACGTTCAAGCATGGTGCATACTACTCGACGACAGATGGCGCCATATTAATGCATCTGACTGAGCTGAGGATATGGGCTGGCTTGGCTGCCCCGCGGGGACGACGTATTATCGGACCGAACATGCGTTGACAAACGATAAAAAAAAAAATGGCACAACGAGTGCGCTACCGAACTGCACGGACTTCTTTGGGAGCGGGCCAGAGCGCCTTTGCCTTGTCTTTCCTATATAATAACGCAGCAATAATTTGATCGTTAAAATGGACACTGCTTTTTAATGGTTTGTGTGTGCGTGTAGCCTCCCACTCGAGCTCGACCATCGAGGTCCAGCTGTTGGCCGAGACTGTTGTTCGCACCCTCCTCGCTCTCCCCACTCGCCTATCGCTGGCCGTGACTTTCTCTGTCAATGGTTTGGCTCCCAGCTGCAATTAAATGTATTTTTACGATTGTGCAGCATTTGCAGTGAACGCCGCCCCGCCCACTCCACGGGGTAATGAAATTAACAGCCTGCGCTGAAGCGAACGACTCCACATTTGTGCGCCGTTGTCCTTTGGCCATGTCCTGTGATAAACGATCGCCATTGCCAGCTTTAAAATGCCACTTACGAGTAACTGCTGTGAAATGCTTGTTAAGCGTTAAATGGCCAAGAAAATATTTTTTTGTTGTTGCTTTCGTTTTCTCCACCTCATCTTTGTTTTCATTTTTTTTTTTTTTTTTCGGCTAGAATGCGTGAGTGCCTGGGCGTGGCAATGCCCATTGGCAGCCATAACTGCCAGCAGCGACGGTCGCCATTTTGATATTATCTCTTGGGCAAACACACACACACACACGCACACAAACAAAGGACACACGAGCCCACTTGCCTGTCCACAGGTGGCGCTTTAATTTGCAACTTTCACGCGCCCGGGAGCCCTGTCAACACCACACCAGCTCTCTCTCTCTCTCTCTTTATCTTTCCCTCTCTCCTTCTCTCTATCTCTCTCTAAGTGAGCCACTATGTCAGACAGTGCAAAGAAAAGAGCGAGGGATGTCGTTGGGCACCTTGGCCAAGGAGCAGGCCAGGACGCTGGGGAGTAATTAACACTGCGTCGTTTCTACCGCTGAGCAAACAATGAGAAACTGATGCACTTGTTAATTACGCCGCCAACTGCAGCTGCTATGGGCGTGGCCAGCTAACAGCTCTATAAAATTATATATAGTATAGAGAGTGAGAAAGAAAGTAAATGAGTGGGTGTGGGTGTTGAGGTTAAAGTGCATAAGAACTGCAAAATTCAAAGAAATTATTAGACTCTATTTGATAATATTAGTTTTTGTTGTTTTTAGGTATTCCATTTTGAATAGAAGTAAATATATTTAACTCTAGATATTTTTGAATTGCATATTTATGTATGCAAATGTTTTGATGGCAAACGACATGCAGAACTCTTCAAGCCAGTGTGACAAGGTCAAGCATTGTCCAAACTTGTTCGACAACATCTGACTGCCATTAACAAGGGTTCAACTTTAGCAGCTATCAAAACATTTGAACTTGTCGAGCAGCTATTTGACAGACTTTGATAAGGATTAGACACGTCTAGACCTAATCTGACTAGGTTCATGCAAAAGAGAACTGCTAAAAAAAAATAAACCAAAATGGATTTTCTTAAATCTAAATCTAAATTCGCATTGCTCATTAAAAAAAAAAAAGTGACCTTGCTAAATAAACAAATTGTAGGTCAAGCAACCAATCTCCTAACTCTTTTAGAAACATCTTCAAAGCCATTTCATTCATGAAGACTTACAACAACTCGTTAGCCATTTACTGTTATGGCCAAACTTTGTTGGCAACTTTTCTCATAATGTCCACGGAGCATTCGCTTATTGAACTGTTTACAAACACCTAAAACTATCCCATCTCCTGCCTATTGCCAAGCTGCAAAAAAATAAATCATTTCAGCCATCAATTTTCCTAATTTCATAAATGTGAATTGGCTGTCTTGCTGACATGCCAATAGCTGCACATGTGCTGCTGCCTTTGCATCCCATGTGCCTAAGGCAAACAATCAACTAGAGCAATACTCAGAGAGAAAGAGAGAGAGAGAGAGAGGGAGGGAGTAGAAAGAGAGAGAGATGGGAGGTGGCTTGTAAAGGCTTTCACATTTCACGGCATGTGCAAAACTTGGCGCCCAGTTACAAGAGCCACAGCATTGATGCTCGCTAGCCCTTGCTCCCAGCTGGCCCACATCAAGTTGCCACCTGGCAGCTGCCACATGGCGACGGCGACATCGACCCCGACAAACATTTGTATACTCTGTAGAAATACACAAAGTATGTTAGCGTGTGTGATGAGCTTATATAGTTCATATGTAACAAAATGGCTGCCAAAGTGTAGAGTATCTGCCAGATATATAATTATAGCCTTGCCTGAGTCAGCTAATATGTATGCCAATTGTGTTGATAATAGTAGAGGATATCTATTAGTCTACTATTTGTATATATAGAGCCAAAAGAATGCCTATTGATTGAATATTTTGCACAGTTTGTAGTCATATAATGGTTTATTCACATTTCAGGATATTTAGTCGTCAAGCTTTCTATGCTGTCTCTATTTTTAAAACGAAGGCAACAATTTTTGTTCAATAAACTATTTCAGAAAGTAAAACTTGCATATACAACTTCATATGCTCACAGCCACAATTAAAGGGTATGGGTCAGTCCAGCATTCTTCTCTCTCTGTCATTTCAACGCGCTCTTTTTTTCTTTTTGTTGGTCTCGTTATTTGCAGCTTTCATGCATCGACTGCGTATTTCAGCCAAAGGCTGCGACGACGACGCAACTTTGTGCCCTTTTCTAAAAGAGGGCGTTCGGGGGCGTGGCTGCGTGCTTGCACCCCATTTTTTTTCTGTTCTTTTTTTATTTGTTGTTGTTTTTGCTTAAAGTAAATAACCAAACTGAAGTGCAGCGAGACGGTTGAAATTTTTATGCACAGCCAACAACACGAAGAGCAACAACAACAACAACAACAACAACAACAAAGTTGTATAAAATTCAAAACTAAACTATAAAAAAAATGTGTGCAAAACCGCTGCACACGTGGGCAAACAAAACCATGTGTGACGGTGGGTGTATGCGAGTGTGTGTGTGTGTTGGGTTTGTGTGCGTGTCTATTTGCAAAGTTTCTTTTGGGCAAACGCGGCTTTTGCCAGCGTCGACGACGTCGCCAACAGTTTTGAGCCACATACTAAAAATAAAAAAATAAAATGGCTGAAGGAAATGTATAGGTACGCCCACTTGCCAGTTACCTGCCACGCCCACTCGCGAGACATGCAACTGCCACAGCAGCCGCAGCAGCAGCCCAGCATAAATTTCCATTACCGTTGACAAATATTTACACATCGACCTCAATTCATATTCTTTTTGATGCAGTTGCTTTTAGCCGTTGCTGCTGCTGCTGCAGTCGGTCTGCATTGCTAGGGAGCGTGGATGGTATGGCGGTGCAGGTGCAAGATATGGCTGCGCAAATGTATGCTATTTATACCCTGTAACCATTTAATATGCATAAATGAATGGGGTGTAATGAAGTTGGAGAGTGAGTTGTGTAATGCATCGAATAGTTGGAAATAGATGAAAGTCTATAATATTAAGAGCTTCATAGATATTTTTGAAAAATCATTGAGATCGATAAATATACATATATTCTATTTAATTTTGTTTTGTGCAAATTGTAGCCGGTTCAAGACTTAAGCTAAGAGATATATTTCAATTTGATTTATAGGTCTAACTGCTTTTGTAATTGATTTCGTATAATTAAAGAGTAATCGATAATTATCGATTATGAATAGCAGGTAATAGAGAAGAGAGGAAACTTGTTTAATACTTTAAGCAGCAAATTAAAAAATTTAATTATTATTAATAACAATTTAGTAATAATTTAGTAATATAGATACACCGATATTTCTATAATCTTAAGAGTTTTATAAATATTTTCGTTTAATTGAGGTTCACAAATTTAGTTTAAAATTGCTGCCGATGAAATCTAGTTTTCAGTAATCAGATATATTTATGTTTGTATAAAATGCCTAACTAAAATGTTGATATATTTTTGTAATTCAATAGTATTCGATAACCGATAACACATCATATTCACACATTTCAAGCAATGGATTAAAAATTTATGTATTATTAATAATAACTAAATATAGCCAACGAATTACCATGCGCATCATAATTACACAAAAAAAAAAACTACTTATTAAATAAATGTACTTCCCAAATCCTATCAGGTATATCATAGTCGTGCATTCCCTATAAAAGCACACCGACCTGCTTATATTGGGGCAGTTACAGCCAGCAGTCAGTGAGCTATTACTTAAGAGCCACAGTAGGCGTTGCTTGAGTGGGCAGGCTCTGGTCTGGCTGCCAGATTGTGAAGGTAGACGAATTGACAATCATTGAAACGATTTTCCGTTTACGTTTACTAAATAACATATATCAAACCAAAAAAAATGTTCCAAATCGCAGACTGCTCTTTGTGGCTGTTGTCCTTGTTGCTGTTGGCTTTGCTGCGTGACGGCAAGTCGGAGGCGTTTCGGCATCGTTTGACAATCTTTGCGGAGGCGGGTCGTATGGAGTGCTACCATCAGCCGGTGTCTGCCACCGAAATTATCATGTTGGACTATCAGGTGATATACGGCGGCCAGGGTGAGACGCACATCAATTTTAGTCTGATGGATCCGCATCGCAAGGTACTTGTCTCCGATCATAAGCAGCAGAATCAGAAGCACAGCCTGGTGGCCAATGATACGGGCATCTATAAATTGTGCTTCGACAATACGATTAGCACGTTCAATCAGAAAATCGTTGTCTTCAATTTGGAGGTAGCGGCGGCCAATCGTGAGGAACTGGAGCGCCAGGCGCTCATCAAGGAAATGACCACGGACTATCATTTCGATCGCACCTACACACACATGCACGACTACATCACCAAAATCGGAGTGAACATAATGCGTTCGCGTCAGACGCAGGACTATATACGCACTCTGGAGGCCAGGGATCGTAAGCTGGCCGAATCGAGCTTTACCATGGTCAACAATTGGTCCTGTGCCCAGTTCATAGCCATGATTATCGTAGGCATGCTGCAGGTCTTCATGTTGCGCAGCATTTTCAACACCGATGGCCGTTTTTACAAGTTATGGAAAAAATTTTGAATTGAAATTGATGTTTAATTGAAACCAATTATGGAATAAAGTTGAACGAATCAAAGATATATGCTCAGTAGAGTATAGAGTGCGAGAGAGAGAGAGAGAGAGAGAGAGAGATAAATGGAGATAGATATATATAAATATATATATAGAGAGAGAGATTGAGTGAGGAAGAGTGAGGAGAAAGAGGAAGTTAATTTAATATATGCTCAATGGTATCTTATCGAAACCTTGACTATGTGAACACATGTATTTCTTATTGCCAACAAACAGTCTCTCATGCTTAGCTGCTCAGAGCTGTCCAGCCTCAATCAGTCACTGTTCTTCTCGATTGCCCACAAAATTTGTCAGGACTTGAAATAAAATCTGTGTACCAAACTCTGACATACTATATATGTATATATATGAGGCTCACGCCCCCAAAGCCACGCCCACCATTTGACATAAACTTCGAGCCGGTCGTGTGTCTCAGCTTTAAGAGTGGCAAAGTTGTGGCAGCTGCCACAATACGAATTAAGCCCAAAATGGTGAAGGTCAGCCACAGAAATGTACCATGAATTATTAAAAACGAGGCAAAAGTGTGGCCAAAAGTTCCCACTACTTGACGCTGAGCCACTTGCTTCAAACAATGATTGCAAAATGCTAAGCCAAATGGTAGACACCTTTCCCCTCCATCCATGCACAGAGCTGTAGAGGAAGCGTACCAAAACCGCAAGACCCAAAAGATGTTTTGACATGCCTACAATGTAGGCAATTGCTGGCCCACAGCTGACCAGGCTAGAATAGGCCTACTTCAATTACACCCCAGCTCAAGAGCTCCCCACTCCTCACTGTCTCTTGCCACACCCTACTCCAAGTAGCACTTTAAATTAATGAACTGAGATTAAGCAAGACAAATTGTTGTAGCTCTACAAATTCTCTATAAAGGCAAATTGTTTTGCGCCCGAACCGACCAACGTGGAAAAGCTCAAAGAAAAATTTATTATTTCTGTTTGCTGCCTGGGCTCAAAAGAAAATTTACAATTTATTGTTATTGATATTTTGTGCCAGGCAGCAACAGCAGCAGCAGCAGAGATATAGCAGCCACTGTAACAAGAATTGCAATTAAGAATTTAAGCGCAAAACGTGGCCACAGAATGTTGCAGCATCGATTGGCTTTCAGGCCAGTTGTCAACGCCCATGGACAACAAATTTACAACTGTTTGGAGACAAAAATTAATTTTGCATTGCATTTGGCTGCCCAAAATGCTTTTGCAGCCAGTGCAGCTCCTCTACTCTACTTTCACTGCGATACGAATCTCATGTGTGCATGCAATGCAGCCAATTGTAAAGTTTTCACTTGATGTTGCTGCTGCTGCTGCTTTGTCACAGGAACTGTGTCGGATTCTTTTTCTCTCTTTTTGTTTTTGTTTTTATTTTTTGGTTGCTGCAGAAAATATTCATTGAATTTCCTAGTGACAAAGGACAAGTTGTCAGTCACTGGCGAAAAAGTAGCTTACTGGAGCAAAGCGACGCTTAAATACCCTGTAGATGTGAGACGGATTGGGAGGACTTGTGTATGAGAATGAAAGTTTAAGTTTACTATGAGGCTATATAGGGAGGGAGGAAGTGGGGGAAAGAGAGTGGGAGAGAGGATAGAGGAAAGTGAGCATGGCAGGAAGTGAAGAGTGTGATAGAAGGAGTGAAACAAAGATATAGAGAGAGATTTAAAGAAAACGAGAAAACGAGAAAACGAGAAAGGAAGAAGAATGGATAGAAGGTTAAAAGTAAAAGTAAAAGACAGAGGCAGATATAATGATAAGATAGCAGAGAAATAAAGAAATACAGAGAGAGAGAGAGAGAAAGTGGGGTAAAGTGGACAAGAAAGAGAGAGAGAGAGAGAGGGAACAAAGCGATAGAATGACAGAAACAGTGAAAGAGGTACACAAAAAAAAAACAGAAAAATAAAGATATAGAATCAACGAGAAAGGAAGGAAAAAAGATAGAAGAAGAGTAAAAAGACAGAGAGAGATTGTGTGGTAACATAGTAGAGAGATAAAGAAGTGCACACTCGAAAATGAGAGAAAGACAGGTGAGAGAGAGAGAGAGAGAGGGGAAGAAATAAAAACGGAGAGAAAGACAGAGTGAGATCTAGTTATAACATAGTAGAGAGCTTAAGAGGTAAAGAATAAAGATAGAGAGAGAGAGAGAGAGAAAGAGAGAGTGTGTGTGTGGAGAGAGAGAGAGAAAGTGTAATTAATTGAGAAGAATAGATACCAAGAAAGAGACAGAAGAACAGCGACAGACAGAAATATGGATATAGATCGAGTAAAGGATTCGATAGCAAGGCAGAGGTGATGAAGAAAAAGAGAGAATGAGTGAGTAGCAGTACAGGAGAGTGCTTATAGAGGTGAGCATGTGATATTTTAAAAGTAGAGTAGAGTCTTCTTTATATTCAAAATGCATTCACCAATTCACTCTCAAATATATGTGAAAAGTGTGTCATCATCATCTAAATAAACTCCTCGCACTGCTCAGACAACGAGTTTTATTCTCACTTAATGCACTCGACTACCCCATCTGCCTGGCGATATATATTGAGCGATTAAGCTGTGCTTCCCTTGATAGTTGGACAAAAACAAAAAAACAAAAAAAAGCAAACAAAAAAATAAGCTGAACAGAATTTTCAAGTTGTTGAACAGAGAACAAATTTATTACCTTATGCTGCATGCATGAGCTGCTGTTAATATAAATTCCAATCAAATGTAGAGCGAAAGCAGGGAACAATGCTGAGTTGTGTTGGGCCATTACGATTGCGCCATAAGACTGGGAACTCAAAGTTCGACTGTCGCGCTGCAATATAAATAAGCAATTTGCAATAGCAATAGCAACAACAGCAGCAGGAACCACATAAAACGCAATGAAGCAACAATTTCTCCATCTTTTTTTTTGTGGCAGCAAATTACACGAGAAATAAAAGTGGAATCTGTATGGGGCAGCAGCAGCAACTGACACTGGTTGCAAGGACATTTTGCGCAGCTTTAGCCAAAGCGCTTCAAAGTGCTTCTTAACGAAGCTTAAAAGCAATGCCAACAGCAACGGCAATAACAACAACAATAACAACAACAGCAACAACAACTGTTGCAGCTTCGAAATTGCTGCTTGCTTGCTGCTTGGGCGCACAGTCAACAGACCACGCCCCCAACAGCTTGACAAGTTTACAGCAAAGCTGCTGCTGCTCCTGCTCCTGCTGCTGTTGTTGTTAATAATGCTGTTGCTGATGCCCAGTGAAGCATGCCAAAGTTGTCGTGGCCATTGCGGCTATTAAATAGGTTTACGAAGGCTCCTCAAAGGTTGCCACACGAAATTCAACTGGATTTGGTTAATGTGTAACGGCTACTTATGGTTAACTTGCGTCTTATGCTCGCTACAGCTTTCAATGCTTAAGCATATTTGGTTGAGGCAACTTAAGCAACATTGAATAATGCTTTAAGATGTTTATAGCACGAATTTAAATCGTAGATAATATGAACTTTATATTGTGTATTGAGCTACATATTTTGAAATACATTTTTTAGAATTTGGATAATGAATATGAGCTTCACATTGTGAATTGAGCTATTTTTCAATACATTCCTATTGATTGTTTTTTTTTTTTTTTAATATTATAGGCAGAGTCTAAGAAAATAAATAAATAAATATTAAAAAAAAAAATAAAAAATAAATAAATATAAATATTTTTAAAACTCTATCAATAATAGAAAATAAAGTTAAAAAACTATTTTATATAAATATTTATAGATATACATATATACTAAATTATATACTAAAATCTCTTATCTATTTTCATATTTTTTTATATTTATATATTCACGTCCACAGCTAAAACCCAGTTACTCAACTAGGCAAAAAAGTTACTAGGGGTGTAGATATTGAATAGAATACTTTATCCCTCATGGCTGTTAGCCTTGATATTAACAAGGCTAAATTACACAGACATCAGTTGCGCATCAAGCCGAAAATTAACTGTTTTCTTTGCATAAATTGTTAGTAAGCAACGTTAATTCTCCATTTAATACAACAACCTTTGCCGGCAAACAAGTATCTTGGCATTCGAAGAGCTTTTGATAGAGTAATTTGTGCAAGCCAACTATTCTTCATCCATTTAAAACTCCACCTCCATGCGAGCCAAACAAAGCGACAGAAATTTAATCAAAACGGAAGGCGAACTAATTTAATAAGCCCGCAAACGTTGCTTACAAATGAACCCATAAAGACTTCCGCTAGCTGTGGGCGCCCAAGCACAAGGACTTTGCGCAGGATATTCACTATTTTGGCGGTATAAACACAGGAATGCCGACATACACGAAGCGCATTGTAGTGCGGTAGGGCACCGACTGAGCTGACACAAACATACATACACAGCAGACTAACTTAACCCACTCAGGCACTCAGCAATTCCAATTCGAAAGCAAGCGAAAAACGTAAATGGAATGCTTTTCACCTGGCCGCAATCTGGGCATCTTCGATGAGTGTGCTAAAGCCCTGCCATTAGATACGCCGCGCCGCGTACCGATTCGACTCGACTCAACTCAACTCGACGCGACACGACACGACTCGACTTTACCTTCATTTGCGGTTAATTTTGTCTTAGTGTGCTGCGCGTTATCCTTGCAATCCTTGCTCCAAAAGTCCTGCGGCAGCGGTGCGTGGCAATTGAAGTGCAACCTTCATGGGCAAAAGTTGTTTGGCTTAGTGCAGCTTTCGCCCATGTTGTCCTCTTGTTGCTGTCTCTGTCTGGCATTTAGCTTTTATTCGCCTAATTTCCGCTACGCGGCACCCGCATCCCGGCGCTAATTGACGCCGCTTAGTGTCAGCCGAAAATCTATAAACATGAAACACAGCACAGCCACTGAGACGCGTCCTTGCTGCTGCAGTTCGGCTACTTGTTTTATGTGCGCGCCTTTAAGCATAATAAATCTGTTTATCTCTGTGTGCTTAATGGCTGCCAATGTCCTGGCATTGTCCTCGGCCCGCTTAAAAGTTGCTGTTGCTGTCGCTGTCGCTGTCGCTGCCTTACCTGACGCGACGATAAAAACTTTGCGTGCGCCTTTTGTGGCTGCCGTTGATACCCTCGCCAAGGGAAGACATTTTCATTTTGTCATTAAATATGTAAAAATCTTTTATTGTTCTTAATTGCACTTCATTTATTTTATGAATATTTTGTTAGTATAATGTATGTATTTAACGTGTTTTTATGTGCTTGTTTGCATAATTTGCTTACATATAGATTTCTTAGCATTAAGGCTCTTAAATTTTGTATATCAGCAAATAGATGATGGAAGTCGAATCAGGTTTACTTTACTTGAAATCTGTATTGGAATAAATTAAATATTTTTTTAATATATATTTAAAGATACATTGGCAGTTTAGTCATATGGATTTAAACATTATTTTATAATTGTATTAGATTCAATGAGTTATATTGTGATATCTGATTAACAAGTTAGTCTGTCGGATTTAAGTATTAGTTTATATTAATTTCTTGAGCTAGAAATATAATTCTTCTGTAATAAGATTGATTTTCATTTGGAAAACATTTCTATTAGCTTTCAGCTTTGACCTTTTTGAAATAATATAAATATAAATATAAAATAAATAAATAATGATATGCTCAATGTTATAATATAAAATTCTTATATCTCTATATTCTATAAACTCATTTATAGCACTAAAACTTTCTCTTAGCGCATTTCAACTTCGTTTTCTTTCTGCTACAAGCTTTAAATTTTTGGGCAGCCCAAACAAAATCTTCGACTTTTCTGTATATATTAAAAAAAAAATTTGTCAGTCAAATTTGTTGCGCTATTTGTTCAGATAATGCCATACAAAAGTTGACAAAATAAAGATTGGCTTTGTGAAAGCTTTTTAGAGCTTGAAAGGAATTCCAAGCAGCCACAAAGTGAAAAAATTCGACTTGTTCATATCCTTTGAGGCTTTAACATCGCGTGACTACCTACAATTTCTACTTCTTATTCTTTCAACCGATTCCATTTCATTTCACTGCAATCGCAGCCAATCCAATACGTTTGCTCTGTCTGTGGTCGAGTCAGTGGACACCGCAAGCAACTCCCAAGTTTCGCGTCCAAACTCGAAGGAAACCGCAAAATGGCAAAACAATCAACATGCGACGAGTCGAGTGTTGGAATACTTCGTATGTCTGACATATGTATATATACATATATACTTGTATTTGTGTATGTGTGTGTGAGGACAGGATACAGGATGTGTGCACTGACTGACAGCAAAGAGTGTGAACGATGAACAAAGCAAGTAGCTGGCAATTGTTTGGATTGACAAGCGAATCCTGCAGTTGCAGTTGCCAAAAGAAAATCGAATCGGTTAGTCAAATTTCAACTGCAAAATGTGGCCAGAATTTGATCAGATGTTGTTTTAACTGGATTAACTCTTGGATTACACGAGTGTGAACGGCAAGTCAAATAAGAGTTTTTTCAATATTTTGTGACGATTTTAAGTGTTTGAATAAATCACGATTTTTTTTATATATGTGCATTCTATAATTAGTTTTTGGTTAAAAGATATTTATAAGATATTTATGTTTTATGAGAACTGATTTTTTTTTTAATAAATTAAGTATTTGCTTCAAATATGTCGATGTTGAATTTCATTTTAGATGTAAGATTAAATTGTATTAAAAACAGAACAGTTGAACAGTTCTCAAAGTTACTGAAAAAAAAGCCAAAAAATAACAAATTGCAACTGTTCTCATGGAACTCGCTCACGCTCAGATAGCAAAGATGAATTTGCTCTTCTGAGATCTCCACATCCGAATAAGTAGCAGTAGGTGAGCGTCTATTGTATTAGTCGAGAAATAGGTCTTCTTAAAAGAGTATAACGCTAATTGCTCAACGCGAAACTGTCAGACGAAGACAGAAATGGAACAAAGAAAAATCTACTACTATATTATATTATTTCTTAAATAAACTTATATTAACTAGAGTTTAGTTTCCAATAACAAATGCCTACCAAATTTGAGTCAGTCCTTCAGCTTGTTTAACAGAAATGAAATAAAACATTTTTCCAAGTTATTTCAATGCGTTCCCAACAAATCCAATTTATACCGAATTACAATCCTCAAAGTCTTTCTGTCTAATACAAGTTGGTCTAAGCTTATTAAAGCGCTTAAATCGAAATAAAACAAAACAAACGCAAACTTTGCGTGTTGCCTATGTGTGGCGGTCTCTGTCTGTGAACCCATGCTTGCCACGGCCCGCCACCCCACCTACTTCCGTTGCCTGTATAGCCGTTCCCCCTTCCACCATCCAACCACTTGAGTTGCGAGTCTAGCTAATTCATTTTGTACTTAATTGTATTTCTAGTTTCTCAATTTGGAAGTCGAGTGTCTGCTGTACAAATCCAATTCACAATTGGCCGAAAAACTTTGTGTAACTACGACTTCGCGCCGTTTGCCTGTTACCACGATGAGGCCAAGAAAATGTTCGGACAGAAGACTTTGATGAAGTTTTGCCAAAACGGCCAGCGGAAGTGGCAGCCAAAAGTCGAGTCAAGAATCAAGTGCTCCTCCATTGTTGTATTGTGTTCGCAAACCAATTGGGCAATTGTTTCGCCTCCAAGTGGGTAAGTAGTAAACTCTCTCTCTCTTTGACAGTTAAAGCCTTAAACTAGGCAACAATATCGAACGTCTCGCAATTTACCATGAGAATTTTGCTGCTATTTTAACTAGAGTCAAAGCTGCAATTGGCACTTGAAACGAGCAGCTTGAAACTTTTGTAATAAGCGCATTGAATTGCGATTAATATGGGCATTATAATTGAGTAGCTCAAAAGTTATAGACTGCAAAATACTCTGTGAAAATGTTTGATATTAACTAATAATATTTCATTAATAATTTGATAATATCTTTAGAAATCAAATATTTTTAGAAATTATTGTGCAGTTCATGTCTCTCACTTAAGTTCTTTTTGAGCAGCCTATATAACTGACTTTAGTTTAGTATATATAATATGGTATATAGCATATACATTGATTTATATCACATTAATAATGTGAAAGGTCTCAGTTTTTGTTGCTTTTATAGAGCTTTTTAGCTCTCACCTTTGCGCAGCAAGTTTTATGCAAAACGATATTTAAATATATTCATTGCATGCAACTTTTTCGCAAAATGAAAACTAAAAGATCTAGCTGCCACATTGAGGGGCAGGTTCAAGCAACGATGGGCGTGGCAAACAATGGCAGCTGTTGCCGCATGGCAAAACTTTGGACATCAAATGAAAAAGAAGTGGACTGCAGGCAGCTGATGTTGACAAGGCCCATGGGGGGGACGTTGCGATAGAATGGGCTAAATGTTGGTTGGCTGGCGCGTCGTTTTAAGTGTCGACTGTGTAACGGTAAATTGCAAGCAAAAAGTTGCCGCTAGATGGCGCCAGTCGTGCCATTACAAAACTAGCATCAGCTGTGCCATTTAATAGAGGCGAGCTCTGCGTGTGGTGTGTGTGTGATATGTAAATAAAAATACTTGAAAAGAGTTGAAGCATACATTGATATAGGATGACATTAAGCATTATAAAGATGTCGGCTAGCGCAAATGGAATGTGTTTAGGTACAATTTATATATTAAGTTAAATTTGCGCACTGGCATACCTAATCAAAATTTATTTTATATATTATAAATATTATATATATATATATATATGCATAAATACATGTATAAATCATGTTTACTTTGCATAGACATCGACATTAGTGTATGGAGTTATATGAATAGTATTCTATAGGTGTTACAGTTACACAGTTGTTATCTGGGTATTTGTTGTCAAAATCAGAAAGTTTAGTATTTATTTCTGAATAGTCTTTGATCATTTTAAAAAACTCGACATTTTCTAGCACAAAATTCAAACACAAATTCTGTACGAAATTATTGTGTTTTTGTGGTAAGCGCCAAGTTGCTTAGCGCCTTACGCAAAGCATCCACAAAACAACAAAAAAAATCATATCCTTGCCGTTCCCCCCACCCCCTCCTTCGTAACGAAAAAGTGAAACAAACGACAAACGTATCCTTATCATAGGGGACGCAGCTGTAAATGGAACGTGCAAATGTTTACTAAATTTTTAATGGATAGAATGGACAAAAAATTACAGCAGCAACAGCAGCAGCAACAACAACAGCAGCAGCAGCAATTACGCCAGCATATGCACGCCCAATCACACTCACACTCGCACTCACATCAGCATCTACATCACAATCAACATCAGCAGCAGCAGCAACATCAGCAGCAGCAACATCAACAGCAGCAGCAGCAACATCATTCGCATACGCATGCGCATTCACATTCGCATTCCTATCACGGCAATCAGTCACAAAAGCCGCTGTCGCATCCGCTGCAGGCCAAGCTGGTGGCTCTGGAAGCAAAGCTCAAACAGAACACTGGATCGTATATAGTAACAGCTGGCACGACTGGCTTGGGCACAGCATCCACAACAACAGCAATGGGAGCCGCTGCTGCTGCTGCATCAGTCACAACAACAACAACAGCCAACAACAACAACAGCAAGAAGGCAAATCAACATCATCAACAATTTGGCAGTCGTTCGGCCGTGTTGAAGGAATCGCCTGCCAAAGAGCGTGAACGTGAGCGTAACAATTGTAAATTTGAGGCCAACATGGGCATGCTGGGACGTTATTGTGTGCCCAATACGGTTGGTGTTGGTGGTGCTGGTGGTGCTGGTGGTGCTGGTGGTGCCGCCACTCAACAACAGGGGACGTCACAGCAGGCGATGCCAGTGCTGCCGCTGTTGACGCAAGTGCAGCGAGTTAACAATGATCTAACGGATAAATTATCACGTATGGCACGCCGTAATACCATCAAATTTCGTGAGCTAGCCGCTCTTCAAGTGCAGGACAAGAATGCGGAGGCATTGCAAGAGCTGCAGACATCCATACCGGAGATAACGAAAATCTTCGATGTGCATTGTCGCATTGGTAGCGGCACCTTCTCCACCGTACTCCTGGGCACACTGCAACGCGAACGCCACTTACCCGAATCGCAGCGACGTCGCTTCGCGATCAAACATCACAATCCCACCAATCATCCGGAGCGCATATTGCGCGAACTGGAATGCATGTTTCGCATGGGCGGCGATCATAATGTGATCGGCATCAATTGCTGTATACGCTACAATGACAATGTGGCCTTTGTGATGCCGTTCATGAGCCACGATCGCTTCCACGATGTCTATCGCAATCTCAGCCTGTTCGAGGTGAAGGACTATTTGCGCAATCTGCTAATTGCGCTGCGACATGTGCACAAATTCAATGTGATCCATCGTGATGTGAAGCCGAGCAATATATTATATAATCGGCGGACGGGTAAATTTTTGCTCTGTGACTTTGGTCTGGCTCAGCGGCTCGCAGACGATGGCAGCCTGATACAGGCATCGGATTTGAGCGGTGCGGCGGCATTGCTGCGCGACATGGATGCCGCCCAGCAGCAGCTGTTGCGGCACGAGGGGTACAGCGTACAGGCCGAGGATGAGGCAGCGGCTGCACATCGTCTGCAAGCCGATTCGGAGCGACGAATGCGTGCGGCTGGCGGTGGTACAAACGCCTTTGGCGAATCATCCAATCTGCTGCTGCAGGAGCCAACGAAAAAGGATTTGGCCATACAGAAGGCGGATACACAGCGTTTGATTAACCGTTTGCGCTACACCAACGCCAATGTGGATCCCAATAATTATGTGGTATCCACAAATAATACGCGCAAAGAGATGCATGCCTCAAGGGCCGGCACGCCGGGCTATCGGCCGCCGGAGGTGCTGTTACGGTATCCACATCAAACGACAGCGGTGGATGTGTGGGCGGCTGGTGTGATAATGCTATCGATGCTATCGTCGCTGCATCCGTTCTTTAAGGCGCCCAACGATTGTGCCGCACTGTCCGAAATAATGAATCTGTTTGGGGATCTGCAGGTGCGCAAGACGGCCTTCATGTTGGATCGCCTAGTGCTGATCACACAGAAGGTGGCCGCATTGGATTTGCGACGCGTGTGTATGCGTTTCCGTTATGCCAATCATTTCCTCTCGCCGGAAATGCAGCGACGTCATCGTCGTGCCGATGGCAATATGGAATTGTGCCGTCACTGTGAACAGCCGACATTCAATTGCATTTGCAAGCACAGCAGCCATGCCCTGGAGACATATGAGGGCCTGGACATGTTCCCAGCACAGGCATACGATCTGCTTGGCCGCCTGCTCGAAGTGAATCCACAGAAGCGCATCACTGCCGATGAGGCTCTGAAGCATCCATTTTTCAGTGAACATCATCGCATCATTAGCGGCGTGCCTTTTAACCAATTGACGGCACCAATTGCAGCTCTGCGGTCAAGGGAATCCCTGCAGGCGTCCGGTTCTCGCACTCTAACGCCATATATCGCCTATCCGTCGGGCCTGAAGCAGCTGAGCAATGTGGAGTTGGGCAACAATCGTACGGCAGCCACATCAACCACACATGTTTGAAAGTCAAGTCAAGTCAAGTCGCATATCTAAAGTTCTCTTCGCGTGTTTGTACGGTCATCGCCCGCTATGGGTGGCTAGCAAATTTTCAATTGAAAAAAAAAAGTGAAAAACCAATACAAAAAAAAAAAAAAAATCAGCCAGCCAAAACAAAACACGATTACGAATACGAAATCATTCGAGTCCAGTCGAGTCGTGTAACGAAATTTTGAAAGCAAGCAATTAAATAAGAGTTTTGATGTTTTGTTCTTTTTACCGGTTTTCGAATTTCCCATTTGTTTTCTTTACTCATTTGCGCTGGATTTAAGCTTTGGATAAACATTTATGCTTGAGTCACTTAGCTGTGTTTGTTGTGAGAAAAAATATCCAAGTATAGATCAGATATAGGTTTAGTCAAGCAAACTGACGAAATTTGAATTGAAGTTTTGTCTATTTTCTGATTATAGATAATAGAACACAAAATTTCATCATAATATAATATTTCTAGCATCATAATTTTTAAACAAATTTATAAACTGATATGTTTTGCACATTAGATTAGATCAAACAATGAAAATTTGAGGAAAATAATAATTTTTTTTTTCCAATTCAGAAAATTTCACATTTCTAGCATATCTCTTAGTCATTAGATTAGATCAAGCAGAATGAGAATTTAAATTGAATTGCCTTTTTTCTAGCATACTAATTATTGAACATATTTGTAAACTAATAGTTATTGCTCATTAGATTTAGTGAGCTCAGCTCTGCTAAAGGCAGCCCTGACTTTTAGCTTTCTAGCGCAAATCTTAAAAGCTGCATATGTGTATATGTGTGTGTGTGAGTGTGTTTGTGTGTGAGCTTCAAAGACTTGAGCTTAAGTCACATAAACAGCTGAGCTAGCAGAGAGAGTAGCCCGAATTTGGTATTCTGAAGTGCAGAGTAAAAGATTTTAGACTTTAGCTGTTGAGAGCAACTCAATCTACAATAAAAACTAAAACTGATGCAGCCTGCTGGGCTCCTAAGTTGCACTCGCTTGAAAAAGGCTTTCGAGTTTCTATGAAAATAGTTCTCTGTTCTGTTTTAATGAGTCACATAATTTCTGTGATCTATTACTTGATTTTCTTTTCACTCTACTGTACTGAACTAAAATGAATTAGAGAATGAACAAAAGAAAATGTGATTTATTTAGAACAAAACTTTGCGTTACTTGCAGACTCTCTCACTCTCTCTCTCTCACTCTCTCTTACCTTCTCTCCCTACAGCTCTCCAACTGTCATGTTCCTTTGACTTTTTGTGTAAATACTTTGATTATAATTTCTTTAGCTTTTACTACATTGTCCTTTTGTGCACTCTAAATAATCTTCGATATTTGCCTTCACCTTTGCATTTATCATACTTTCTGACAACAAATCCCAATCATATATTTTTTTTCTGTGGCCAGCAGCCATTTTACTTAATTGGTTTGCGCTCAGCTTGACAACAGCAAATAGTCTTAGGTTTTTCTTATCGATTTAGCATTTATTGACAGCAAACAATTTTATTTTTCCTTTTCTCTTTTGGTTTCTCCTTTGTATGTTCGCATTGTCTGTGAAGAAAACCACAATCAGCACAAAATTTATTGGCCAGACTTGTTGACAGTATCAACAAAATCTCGGCCACCTGCATTTTCGAAATGAACTTTTACATATTATTGAGCGAAATGTTTGTGCTTCGTTTGTGCCGGCTGCAGGCGTGCATGCAAAGTGTATTATGGTCAAAGAGTTTACGTGAATGGGTATGTTAGACTAGATGGATCATGGTGAAATTAATAAAAATGTTTAGTATATAATCATGTAAAATTAAAAATTCTAAATAAATTAATTACTATAATTATAAATTACTATATAATAATAGAATTTTCATTTTATAGAATTTTATCTAGTTAATGTTAATACAAATAAAAAATATATTGCATACTCTTGGGCTGCTAATTAAATATTGCTACTTAACATAACTCAGACCACTTAACATAACTCTGTTAGAAGCCATAGTTATATATAAATGCAAAAAATTATTGCATACTTTTAAGCTGCAGCTTAAAAGTAATGTTACTTAACAGTAGCGCTCACATTTAACAGCGGCTTAGCATTTTGCGGGCTGTTGCAGTCGCTGTCCGAATTTTGTTCACAAGGATTTTCACACATCAGCGTACTTACACATACACACACACAGACATTAAAGGCTTTTAGCGGCTCGTTTGAGGCTTAGTCCAGTTACCATTACATCCAGCTGCCATACGCTTCACAGCAGCCACGTACTCCAACAGCTTTCAACTTCAGCTTTGCATTCTTTTGCAGCATCTGTGCAACTGAACTCCACGGCTTCCTGCCAGCCACCGGAGAGCCATAAACATATCTCACACTAACCGTCGCCGACGCCGTTGCCATCGCTGTCATTGTCCACGTTGCTGCTGCTGCTACTGCTGCTGCCACAAAAGCCGCGTGCGCAGCTCGCCGGACACAATGTGGCTTATCAGGCCAAGCGGACCAAGTAACAGAAAAAAAGAAGAGAAGATAAATAAGAAGGAAAAAAAAACAAACACACACACACAGATATACTGTAGTAAGTGTTTGCATCCGCCCGCACACACACACACACACACTTTCAGTTGCGCCTTCTGCCATTGCTCTGCTGCTTCGCTTTTTGGGCTGCGGCTGTAAATGGCCGCCGACACTGTCGAGTGCCGCTTTATGGCACATGATAGATTAGTCTGGCCACAGGTGTGCGTCTGTGTCTGCATGTATGTGTGTGTACGTCAGCCTGTTTGCCTGTCTCTCTCTGTGTGTATGTGTGTCCGCGCGGCTTACGCCAACGCTTGTCCGCGGTCATGTTTTTTTTTCCTGCTTCTGTTTTTTAACTCTTTTTTTCGTTTTTCGTTTTTGCGGCTTTGTCAGACATTCACTGGCAGATAACAGTAATTATGTAATTAGAATGGCGCTCAAATGTAGGCAACACTTAAAGCTGCTGCAGCAAAGCGCAGTCTTGTGCAGCTTTCAAATAAGAATAAAAAGAGAAAAAAATAAATAAATAAAATAGATAAATTCTATATAAATTTCTATTTATTCAGTTTTCAATTTTGTTATAAATAGCTTATATATTTTTTAATAAGTCATCATTAAATATCATTTACTATAAATTTACTCTTGGTAATTAAATATATTTCGTTTATTTCATAAAAATTTTATATGTTGTATTATTGTTATTAATATTATTATTATTATTATTTATATATCTTAACAATTAATTTGCAATTTATTTATTTATTTTTGTGTAAGGTATTTAAATATTTATTAATATTATTATTATTATTAATTTTATTATTATTATTATTATTATTATTCTTATTATTATTATTATTATTATTATTATTATTATTATTATTATTATTATTATTATTATTATTATTATTATTATTATTATTATTATTATTATTATTATTATTATTATTATTATTATTATTATTATTATTATTATTATTATTATTACGAATATTTATTACAAAATTTCAAGTCTCTAGACGAATTGAATATAAGATTCTATAAAAGTCAAAAGGCTTCAATAATTTTATTCTTTTATTTCTGTTTAAACAACGTTTGTGAAGGTTTGTTAAAGCCTAAACTCTAATGTACAAAATTTCGATATCAAAACAATCTCAAATTTGACTACAATTCAAGTCCCTCACTCATTATGTCATGTAATTATGCAACACTAATTATTAGGCTAATCTCCGATATTATCACAATCGAGCAACTCATAAACATAAACATATTTGACAACATGTAGCTTTAAGTATGCGTGAGCTTAGCACTGCTCTCACACGGACTACAGATTTGTCCATTTGGCGTTTTGCAACACTTAAGCTGTGCTTACATCGCCAACGGGGCGTATGAATGCGCCAAATGCTGCATGCGGTGCAATGTCCTGACCCCAAGCAAACGCTGAAATTGTTGACTTATCCATGGCTCATGTCTGTCTAACTGTACATCTAACTGACTGTCTGACTGTTTGACTGTTTGACTGTTTGACTGTTTGACTGTTTGACTGTCCTCACATTCTGTCTGTCTGTCCAATCCGTCGTTTCTGTCTTTCTGTCATTTTGTTTGCTTGCTCGCCTGTCGCGCTTTGTTTGCCACTCGCATGCGTTGCCACGTTAAGGCAAGTTAATGCGTCATGGTTATCTTTGCACGCTCATCATGAGCAGCCAGGGGATTGGGGCCAGTCATAGTAACCAAAGCAACAACAACAAACGCATCCATATCCACATCGATGATGATCATCATGATGTTGTTGTTGTTGCTGTTGTTTGCTTCTGCTGCCATTGCCAGCTGCTGACAACGCTGTTGGTGTCGGGTCAGTAAATGAAGAATGATGGACCAGCCAAGCACAAACACATATCATCCACACAACCACCCACACACACACACATATATATATACAACTAGCTAGCTAGCACTAGCTATAACCATATGACGTCGAATATTTTGTCATCTTCAACGTGAGCTGCTGCAAATGGGATTTATGCAAGTTTTGTCTATAGCAGCAAACTCGCAAAAGGTGACAGCAGCTATTGCTGCTTCTTGAACTTGAAAGTTAATTGGAAAATTTTAGCAATTTGCTAGCTTTCCACGTGTTGAATGAACTTTTGCTGGTATTGTTGTTGTGGCCAATCGTGAAATTTGCTGAACAAAATATGGATTTATGTCAACAGCAACAGCAACAGCCGCAGCAGCATTGGGCAACAACAACAGCAACAGCAATGTCATGCTTGGAACATTGCAACCATTTTTCGCGCTCTTCCTGCATCGTTGTTGTCGACATTGTCAGCTGCGAGCTGTTGGCAATGCATCACTGATTATGAAAAGCTGGCTAAAAGCTGGACTCATGATATATTGCTTTTGTTGCCGCTGCCGCTGTTGCTATTGCTGTTGCTGTTGCTGTTGCTTTTTTTTTTTTTTTTTTTTTTTGTCGCATCATTGCTGCTGCTGCGCGTTGCTTCTATTGTCATCATCATAACAGCAGCAACACATGGCAACCCTTGAGCCAAGGTGACAATGATGAAGTTTTATGCTTTGGCACCTTGCACACACAGGCATGTGTGCCTGTGTGTGTGTGTGCTACAGATTTACTGCCAGATTATTGATGAAAGCAACGACAGCAATGAAATGGAAACGTTAGCGATTTCGATTTTGCTTTCTTTGTATTTTCTTTTTTTTTTTTTTGCTATTTTATTATATGAAATCTTCTATAAAAAAATCTCTTTTCTTGACTCTGTTTCAGCTTCTCACTTTCACTCAGGCTCAGGCACAATTTAATTCTGCTTCTAACTCTAGCTCTGGCTCTGGCCTAAACTCAAAATTCGCTTTTACCTTAACTTCTGATTCTGAATCTGCCTTTGAGCTGCATCAGGCACAGGTTTCTCCTTCTACTCTGCCTCCTTCTGCAGCTTACACTCAGAGTCAGCCTTTGATTCTGATGCTCCTAATTCACACACTTCTTCAGACTTTTCCTCTAACGCCGGCTTCGACTCAAGCTCTGACTCAGGCTCATACTCCATAGCCTTTAACTCGATATCTGCTTCTGCCCCTGGCTCAGATTCAAGCAAAAGTAAACTCTTTTTAATTCGAAGCAAACAAATGCAACTGCGATGAATTTATTTCAAATGTTAACTGATGATTGACATAATTATAGTAAACATTTGAAGAAAATTAAATTAATTAAATTAAATTAAAGCAAAAATGAAATGTGTTAAGGAACTGTGATCACTCAAATATCGTGTGCAACCCAGGGTCAGGATCTATCACCCATTTAGTCAATGCTCTCAAGACATCAAAATGTTTTATATATCGCAAATTTTCAGCAAAACCGAGCTCAAAAAAAAAAAAAAAAAAAAAAAAAAAAAAAGAGAAGAGTCCATAAAAATAAATCCCTTTATTACTTTCACAACCTTTTCAAATTGTGTTTGGCTGCGCTTTTATACATATGTGAATTGTTTGCTTTTAATTTTTTTTTTATTCAGTCCTTTCATTTGTTTACTGAATACGGCTAATCAAAATGATGTCAGTGAAGGGTGCGAACCACAAATGACGTCAACTGCTATTAAACAGTGTAACAACAACATTGTGATAAGTAATCCCGAACTGCAAAGCGACAAACACGACACGCAGCATGATTAATTAGCAACAAAAAAAAAAAAAAAAAACATATAAAGTAGAAAAGGACAAATGAAAAGAGCAAATCACATTATCCAGCGAAATGTCAGAGTTACTATAACATAGGCCATGATGGGCGTCAGCTATAAGGTAATACCCTGTAAATTCTGTCTGTGAAGACATCTATAGAGTACATTGGATTGAAGGTCATGTTCCTGTAATGCACTTTGAGTATTGCTTTACCTAGGGTATATTTCTGATCTGACTCACTTACATTTACTAGTCTAACTACTAAGCTTTGACTGCACTTAACGAAAATTGTAATTAAAAGTCAAGAACTTGCTGTCGACAATATATTTTGTGTAATTACAGGGTATGTTTTAGTCATTATTTCACTTCATATTCTTATACAGTTGCCAGCTAGTTGTATATAAAGCAGAAGTTTACTTCAAGTTAACAAATTTTAGAGACTAAAATTAAAGGGTATCTACCAGTCGAACACTCGTGTAACAACTTAACTTTTTTGTCTAATCCACCAAAAGACAAACATATGCATATATGATTGCAATACATTTAGGTGCTCAAATAACTTCTTAGTCCAACCATGCGCTCTACAGGGTATTTATGAGTCGAGCACGTCATTCATTCTTTTGCTATACAAATTGCCGTTGGCCTTTCTAATTTTAATTCACCGCAAAAGACAAAAACGCAACATGTTCAAACAGAGTGTTTAAAATATTTAATTTCTGTCACATTTGACCCAGCGAACGCAATGAGAAACGAAATGGAATGGAACACAGAGACCTAAGCCTTGCCTCCAACTACAGGTGCGTGTGGTTCGCATTTATGAACTCGTTACACGTAATTAGGGTCAGTGTGTGTGTGTGTGTGCAGAGAGTGGGTACATGTGTCGCGTGTGTGTGTGTGTGCGTGTGTGTGCGTGTGTGTGCGTATGTTTATGTGAGACATCTCTAGTTACATATCAGAGCAAGCCTACATACATATTTCCCTCTCTGTCTGCAGTCTGCTTCGGTGAGCTGACAATTAATTAGAGTTGGGCGAAACGCTGGCAACAACAACAATGGCACGAACAACTGCAGCTAAGCGTAATGCCCAGTGGATCTGGCCAAATTGTGCGAACTATTGAAATACAAAACGGTTTTTGGGCAACAGCGCCACAAAAGTCATAAAGCTTCTTTGGCCACTTTAATTAGGCAGCCATGTAAATTAGCCAGAAGCAGAACTGAAAGCCAATGGCTCAGGTGTAACGCACATGCTGCACACGCACACACACACACGCACACATACACTATTTATTATCAGCGTTTCATATATGCTTGGCATATGTGGGTGTGGCACACATGCCACAGGACTCAACAGCCAAACGGCAACACCCAAACGCTCCTCCAGCCGTGCCCCTGCTTTATAGTCGCATTAATTGGCAGTGGGCATTCCATTTTAATTACTTTTTGCAACGGTTCAAGAGCCCCGGGCGCCAGTTCCTAGTGAACAGCGTGAATTATTATGCCCAGCGTAATATATTTTATAAAACGCTGACTTCTGCTGTAAGCGAGTGTGTGTGTGTGCGTGTATGCCTGAAATTATGCATACATATATTCACATACATAGTTTGCTATACATGTTTATATATATAGTATATATATATGACATCGCTGCCAATGCCGTCGAATTTAATTGAGTTGCATTGTGGCGGCTGCTCTGGAATTTTGGCGGATTGCAGCTGCCAGCCGAACGCAGTCAGTGCTATGCTCGTTTATCAGCGACCAGGTGGCTGTAATGTAGGAGGCGCTTCAATTCAATGCGGTGGGTGTGGTTGTGTGTGTGTGTGTGTGGGTGTATGGGGCGTGGCTAGCATAATGGCCATAGCTCTGTCTAATTATATGCCAGCTATTTGAAATTAACAGTTCAAATAGCAATCGAAACTCAAATAATTGCTAGCTACAAATACCTGCAAGGGTCAAGAAAGCTTGCACGGCCTGTGCGACCGTGAGTGCCTCTGGCAAAAGCTGACAAATGTATGCTAAGTAAAGGAATCTAGAGAGTATAAAAACCATCGAAATTATATACAAGAATATAGAGAATATGGCTAAGATTTGTCATGCAAGCAAGTCGACTCCTCTAACTCAACTATTCAATATAAAATGTTTACTTAAAAAAAAAAATGATAATTGTACAAGATTTTTAAAAACTAAAACTAAAACTAAAATATAATAATAAAATGATGAAAAGCGTCTTTAACTGGATTTTTCAATATTTTATATTTTTACTCAAAAAAATAAAAAAAAATTTTACAATATTTATAGAAGCTAAAATTAAAAATAAAATATAATAATGAAAATCAAATGATGAAAAGCGAACTGGATTTGCATTATTTCATGATATAAATTGATAAGAATTTTTTCTTTTCAAATATAAAATATATAAACTTTTCCAATTTCAAAGTTAGACTTTGTAAACAAAATAAAACAGCTTTGAGTTTTCTGCAATTGGCTTTTATATACTTGCTTTTATATATATTTAAAAATTCTACATTTTGCATCCCTAATCAAAAAATTTCTGATCGATTAAGAAGACACAGGTTAAAAAATAAGAAGGTTCTTACTGTTGTCTTATACCCTTGCTAAACTCGAAAAACTCGCGACTAACTCGAAAATTCTCCAGTTGGACTCAGTAAATAAAATGTATAAAATACTTTCTAACAGTAAGGTTAGTGAAGGTTAAAAAACACGCTCCATAAAATTTGTTTAGCCATTTGAATTTAGTATTTTATTATTCATCCTACTTTGGCATGGTTTATATATTTGTAAACCTGTTGATTCGCAGTATTCGATTTGTATTCACTGGTTTTAGAACTTTTAAAAAAAATCACAGATTACTGAAAAGAAAACTAAGTGAATTTTCCATGACCCTCGCTCTACATAAATATAATGATTTAGATTGTATTATTCTAAATTTAATTTCTTATAATTTGATGTAAAAATCGAATACGAAACTAAACAAAAAATTAAAAAGTGAATAAATAAATATATTAAATAAAGATGAGATATAACTAAATAAATTTTCTTGCCATTTTCTTAAGAGAAATTTATCAAGTATATTACATTTTCTTTCAATTACAAATTGAAGTAAGCAACTTGAAAACTTTCTAGTATTAAAAGTCTTTTAGTGTAATGAAGACCACATTTTCAAAAATTAGCCGGCAAACTTTCCTTAGACCACCGCAGGCGACTCACTCGACGATTAGGAAACCCGTAAAAAAAAAAATGAAAAATTGTAAGAAATGAAAAGCCACAAAAATGCAGCTAGAAAGTGGCCTAATAAAGAGCTTCATTTCATAAATAGAGCTCAATGATCACGAAAGAAAAAAGGAAAGGTCAATGAATTCAGAGATCAGACTTCTGTGCTCAAGAGACAGCCCCTAGATCAAGCGTAATAAATAGTAGCTCGCTCAGTAGGAAGACCTTAAGCGTGTGAACCGTACAACACCTGTAAATTGTTGAACAACCCCCACTTGACTAAGCCCGGTTGGGTAAAAGGATATTACACACATGCAGTCATCGTGGCCAATTGTGCAATGAAGTTGTTTTGATGCTGCCAGAGACAGCTGCCAGCGACTGACAGTTTCCCTTCGCCCTTCGTCTGCGATACCCTACAATTTTCAGTTGAATGTAAAACTATATATTAATCAATATTTATGGCAGCTTCGGGCATAATAACACAAAACCGAAGCCATCTATCAAGTGGCGGCAAGACGAACAACACAAATCGAGCAGGCCCGAATTGAGAGGAAACCTGTTATGTGAGCCAAGTGCAGGGCAAGGCAAACAAAGGCAGCCCAGTAATAGAGAAACAGGTAGAGACAAGAGGGGCATGGCATTCAAGGCGAGGGCGAAAGCAAAGGCAAAGGCATAAAGGCATAGCAACTACTACAGTTGGATTCATGCTTGTATGCACTTTGACCACAAAAAGGTCAAGACGCTTTCAAACAGACACAGAGAGATAGCTAACGAGTGCGTGAAAGATATACCCTTTCTCTGTATGTGTAAGTGCAATGGGTAGTCTAATTTGACTAGAAACTATATAGAGAAAGTGAGCCAGCCAGAAAGTGCAGAGAAAGAGTTTGTTAGCTAATGTAAAGATATTTAAAGGAAAGCATATGAGATTTTCAGTGATATTTATTTTGTGCGAACTCAGCTCTAAATAGAGACTGGAAACTTAACACAGATACATTTGCTTAAAGTAGTCGATATATATTATAAAAACCAGGGATCGTAACAATTATAATTTTTATAATCAAAATTATGAAAAAATAATTATTTTTTGAGTTATTAAAAACAAGTTATTTTTATTTATTTTTATGATACAAAATTAAAAAAAAAAAAAATTATTACAGATCCATTTTTATATAAAAATCGAATCATAACTTTTATTTTCAATTTTTATTATAAAAATCAAAAATAAGAATTTTGCCTTGATTTTTATTTTAAAAATTGAAATAAAAATCAATGTTTTATATCATTTGATACAAGTGAGATAGATCATATATAGACTTATATTTATAATATATCAAATGATATCATATATAAAAATATGTCATATATAGACTAATATATATGATCTACGCATTAAAACCTTTCAGATGATTTAAAATTTTTTTTATAATATTCATTATACAGAAATATATTATGTACAATAATTTACGTTAGATATTTTCCACAATCTACAGAATTTTGTTCATCTCAGACTAAGAAATAGCATAACTAAAAATATACAGTTAAAACTTATTTAATAATTGCTCAATTGAGGGTATCTTAACTACAACAGTCCCTCAGCTATACTCCAATAACATACGCTCAAATATTGTTGCTCTTTTCCCAGGCACATGCCGCTCTTAGGGGTCCAGGTCCAGCAGTCCGTAACCAAATAGAAAGAGACAAAGAGAGAGGTAGAGAGAGAGAGAGAGATACGGTATGCGAACGGCCGCTTGTTCGGCTGACAACCGTAAAAGTGTTGCCTGTTGCCTTTGGAACGGAATGTAAAGTCATCTTCATGCATAAGTAAGCGTGCGCTCCCCCGTATCTCCGAATTGTGGACCAGCAACGACAGTCCACATATATTCCATATCAATTTCCATATTAAAATAGTTGAGAGCAAGTGGATAAGGTATTCTGTGCGAAGAGTGCCAGAGTTTTCTTTGATTTGTTTGCACGAGCAGCAGGCACCACCACCACCACCACCACCATCAAGACTTGCTAGCATTTTCTTTCCCACATCATTTTGCCACCGCAGACGTCGTCCAGAAATATATTTCTAATTGAATGCACAGCAAAAAACGAAGAAGAAGAAATGTGAAATAGTCATTCAGTTTTTCAGTGCTTTGGAAAAACTTTGGACTTCTGCTCTGATGTTTGGGAAATGCTTAATTTCATTAAATTTCATGAGATGTGCTTTTGTTTGTCTCTCCTTCTTTGAGAGTGGAGAGTCAGGTGTGAACTTTGATATTTATTTGGGCTCCACAATTGAAGCTTCATAATTGATTGTTATTTTTCCATCATTGAGAAAGACTCGAGAAATTTGGTCTGCTGATGCAGCAGTTTTATAATTCTTTCCACAAATTAAAATTGGACTGGGAATCGAAATGATTTGGCTAGGGATGAGCTCCTAAATTGAAGAATACAAATGCAAATGCAAATGTCTGCAACGTGTCGCCATGCTTAATTGTTGAAATATTTATACGAAATCCGTTTTACAATTCTTGCTTTAAGCTAACTGCGACAATTCGTTTATCACAAAATCAAAGTTTTCAAAACAATAAAAAATCAAAAACAACAACAAAACACGACAAAGAAATAATTTAGCTAGACAAACTTTTATTGCATTGGAATTTGCGTGTTGCTGCACACAGTTGTTGCTGCTGCTGATGTTGTTTATGGAATGCTCTTGCTCAAGGTATTGAAGTTTCGTTAGAGCATAGAGCATACGATATTATAGAAGATAACTTTCGCTACCATAATTGACCTCGCAACAACAAAACAATATTGAATCGATTTATAATAATTTTGCATAAAAAAAAAGTAGATATAAATTTTTCATATTTTCAAAAATGTATAATTTTTATGTGTATTTATTATTTATTTTATTTATTAAAAAAAAAAATAAAGAATTTAATTTTAATTTTTTTTTATTAGATAATTCTTTTTTTTAATAATTGTTATATAAAATATATAAAGTTTTATGCATTTTGAAGTCATTTATAATGACTATACATTTATTAAATATTTATTTTATTTTATTTATATTTTTAAGTAAGTAAAATTTTATTTTTGTATAAATTTGCTAACACATTTATATATTATTAATTAAAAAAAAAAAAAACAAACATTTTATTTTTAAATTTCAATTTTTATATATTTTTATTAAGAAAAATTGTATATAAGTTATATAAAGTTTTTTAAATTTTCAAATAATTTGTAATTTTTTAAAAATGTATTTACTATTTGTATTATTTATTTATTATTTATGAAAAAATGTAAAAACTTTAATTTAAAAATATTGTGTATACTTTCATGAAATAATTATTATTTTATTTTATTTTATTTATTTAATGTTATGGTTTTATATTTAAAAAATAATATTTATGTTTTTAACATATATTAATTTTTTTGTTTTTTTATATATTTTTCTAACATTTTTTTTATTTTTTATTAAATTATTTTTACATATTTTCCTCACTTTCAATCCATTTGCAAGTGTATTTACAATTCGTTAAGTCTGTTGAAATCCCTTTGGTCTATTGTCTGTTGTTGTCTGTCTAACCCTGAGCTAGCGTTAACTGCTGCAGATTATTTGAAATGCAAGTGTCATTAAGTCGAGTTGCTGTGCTACAGCTGTGGGCATGGCCTGGCCATATGGCCAGCCACTGCTCTGGCTAGTGCGCGCAACAATTTATGTGCATTTATAATTGAAAGGGACAAAAACACACAGAGAATTGCAAAAAAAAAAAAACACACACATAGAGGAAGATAAAGCAAAGCAGCAGCAGCAGCAGTGGCTGTAGAAAACAAACGTCGCAGACAACGGACACAAATTGAATTGGCTAAAAAGTTTTAATTAATTTATTGTTACTTCAGCTGGCCTCAGCTACTCAGCCACGCCCCTTCACACACACACACACACAACTCCCACCCACAGGCTGCTCATTTAAATTGTTGTGTGTGGATGTTGTTTTTTTGTTTTGTTTGGGACACTTTTCATTTCACTTGTTGTTGTTGCTATTGTTTGTTGTAGCTGTCGAGTTAATGCATGGCTGCAAAAGTTGGCTAATTGTCTAGTGTGCTGGTCCATCCAAGCAGTCATGCAGCATCCCCCAAGCCGTAAGACAACTCAATTTGCTGGGTGTTCAAATGTTCATGTCAAGTCCTGGGGCTGGGCCTGGGTCAGGATCTGCGTCTGGGTCTGGGTAATGGTCAACCATGAGTCAGCAACTTTTTGGGTAAAAGACAATCGAATCTTTGGGTTCACAGCATTTTAGTTGCAAACCAACAACAACAACAAAAAAGTTTCGTAATTGAAATGTATCCTAATTAGAACAGAAGGTAGGCTTAGGCTGAATACTAAACTCCCAGCATTAGCATTTTGTCAACCCGCTTGTTAAATACCTCTTAAAGCTAACCTAAGCTTTATTATGTCTGAAAACAAAAAACTAATAAAAACAAGTTGTAAGTGCAATTAAAAGAGCTAAAGGGAATTGGGTAATCTCTTGCAAAATTATTTGAAGTCAATATATATAGCTTAAATCATATATGTGTAAAGAGAAATATATAAAAAGTATATATAAAATGTATGGATGAGTTTATAAATAAATATATATTTATATATTAAAGAGAAAAGTAATATCATATATATCATCATATATATTTTATATAGATAAATATACGTAGTTTCTTCTAAAAGTATAACGTGGTTTACGTTTTTCATTCAATTTTCTAATATTTTCATAAAATTTTTCAAATTTCGCGAAGCTCCTCAAACATACTTCGTATATAAGAGACGATTCTTATTCACAAAATTGAAAAATAAATCAAAATATTTATTTAACAACATAAAACAGAAAATATTTTTGAAAGCTTTTAAGCAATAAATTCCATTGATTTTCCTATTGATTTTCTTCATCCAAATTATTCATTTTCTGCAAGATATCTGAACTGATAATAGATCTCTTGATTTCTTTATCAACTCAACTCTAAATATAAGAAACAAATATTCATAAAATTCTGCTGCTTTGAATTTATTATCAATAAATGTTTTAGTTTACTGCTTGTACACTATCTCACACTCTCCCTCTCCCTCTCTCTATCGCAGCCTCTCTGACCGCAGCTTAAATCAAAATGCTGCAATTGCCTTTGACTTTGCCTTTGCCGTTTACGACAGAAACACACTCAATTTGTTTGTATGCTGTGACATTTTTATTGAATTTTAATTTATGCTTTTTAGTAGAATACTATGCTGCAGACCCACACACACACACACGCACACGTACATATAGTTTGTGCATCTCGAGGGTTTGCTCAAATCAAAACCCAAAAAACAAAATCAATGTCAATAACCTGGCCAAGAGCTCTGCCTGCCGCTGCTCTTGTTGCAGTCAACTTTAGAAAACTGAAAAACTGAAACACACACACACACACATCGAAAAAATAAATATAAACAGCATCAAGAAAACAAAAACCAATTTTTAGTTTTTGAAGCGTGACAACAAACGACATTTTCCCAACCTGGGACCAATGTCTCGGGTCCATTGGACCAAAAGGTTGCCTTGTTTTGATTACCTGAGCGACAGAGGAAGAGATAGAGAGAGAGAGAGAGAGAGAGACAGAGAGAGAGAGAGGGAGACAGCGTGCTATATCATTATTAGAT
This sequence comes from Drosophila koepferae, assembly GCA_030914345.1. NCBI lineage: Eukaryota > Metazoa > Arthropoda > Insecta > Diptera > Drosophilidae > Drosophila > Drosophila koepferae. The sequence goes on from JAUESR010000207.1 coordinate 4,604,126, forward strand.
AATCTTTACTAAAGAATCATTTAAATATGTCATTGAATATGAGAAAAGTGAGCGAATTGATAAGAGATATAACTAAAATATATAATTTATTAAAATTAGATAATTATATAGACAAAAAGCTTGGATTTTCTAATAGTATTTCATTTGTAGCAGTTTGAAAGTCATTTAGCGTAAATTATGAATTACATTTTGATTAATTTTTTAATAATTTTAATAATTTTAGAAATTCCTCTTACGATTCTATTATTATGAATAAACAGCATCAATCTAAATTTATCAAATATCTTACAAAAATCATATACAAATCAAACTCTTGCTTGTCTAGCTAGTGTATTACGCATTCGTCATGACATATAGTTTAATAATCTCAATCGCAATCAATGCCCTTTTCATTTTTATTGTCGCGCTGCTCTTGACCAAGATCTTGCAATTGGGTTCATTGACTGGGCGAGGCAATGGCATACAAAGCGCATCTAAATGCAGCTAGAGATTCTATGATATGATAACCAAATTTATGGCTACTTGAATGCGGCACATTAGCGTGAGCGGCAGGCAGTCCCATTAAACATGATGTCGTTTGATTTGTATGGATTTATGTAAATCTTTTGCTATATATACATATATGCTGAGGATAAGCTCAGCTGACGTGGTTCACTGAACCCCGTAGAACAACTCTCTCTCTGTCTCTGTTTTCTCTCTTTGTCTCTCTCTCTCTCTTTTAACTATGACAAACAACTAGCTGAACTGATAATCCACAAGTGTTGGCAGTTGGCGCGTTGCATGCATCAACAAGTTGCGGCCACAGCTTTGACTTTGTTTTTGCCTCATCATCAGACACACACACACACACACATACGATTTTCACACTCTGCGCCCTAAGCAAACATGGCATTGGCTAATAACATAAGCGGGCAAGCAAACAAACCTCCCCTGCCTCTGCCCCGACAACGCCCTCTCTTGCAGCCAACCAAGCCACCCGCGTCTAAGCACTGGCTGTGACAGCGGCCGGAGAGATATAGAGCGAGTGCAAAAACTAATAAAGACAAGTGGCAAGTCAGAAGCAATTGCCCCAGCTACCAAAACTCAACCCCAGTGCCGGCTACAGCTACAGCTTCAGCTTCAGATATCAGTGCCCTAGCATAGTTCCAAGGTCCATTTCCAGCTTTAGTCCAATCTCTGCCACATCTTTCACTTTGCTGCTGCTGCTGCTGCTGCACTTGTGCTGCCAGACAAAGCCTTTCAGCAAACACATGGCTGGAAGGATGTCTGTGTGTGAGTGTGTGTGTCAGTGTGTGTGTGTGTGTGTGTGTGGCTGGTTGGGTGTCCCATTAGTGCCATGCGCTAATCGCCATTGTCCACCCTTGTCAAAGTCGGACTAAGAACTGGACTTGGTCTCTGACTTGGACTTCTTTCAGTGCTTGCCTTGCAGTTATACCCTGTATGCATACTCGATGGGGTATACATTTTAAAAGATATAAAATCAATATAAATGACAGCTTTATTCTAGAATTTAACAGCAGCAAATTGAAAATTTCTAAGCGATTCTTAATTCTGAATAAAAATTGTGAAATTAGTGAGTGCTTTCTATATCTATATCTATATCTATGTCTATCTATATCTAAATAATCTAATTGAATCAAATTTTAATCTTAGTTATTCTAATATTTTAGATATATATATTATTTAACTCCCAAAAACTCTCATTTCATTAAAGTACATAAAATATCTCGAAGCAAGCAAGTATGTGTTGCTTTTGTATAGTATAACAACTTCAGCTAAAACTCCAACTATAGGATATCAGCTAGTCATAATGTCTCATTTAAAGCACTTTCACTTATGCTTTTTTTTCGGGGTAACTCGAAATTGCCAGCATTGAAGCATTTTATCGCAAGAAAAGGTTCAGCTAAAAGCGCAAATAAATAATCAGCAACAGTTGCCAAATAGATCAACACTTATCACACTCACACACACACACACACCCGAGTGTGAGGGTGGTGCTGGGCGTGGCTGTGGTGTTAAATCCGTTTTGGGGCTTTTGGCATTTGCTGGTTTCTTTTTCTTGCTCTGCTTCTTTTTTGACTGCTTTGCTCGTCTAATAAATTGCAATAGATTATTGTCAGCAGCTTTCGATGTGCCTGGGCGTGGGTGTGGGGCACAGTTGTCGCATTTGTTATTGCCCTTATCATTATCCTTATTATTATTATTATCCAGGCGCACATAAACGTAATCTATAAGCGGCAAGTGCACTCGAATATGCGCGCTCGTTTAGATCGCCGCAGATGTAAATCGTCACGATTCGGTTAAATCGCGTGTAAACATAACAAAAATGGGCCAACTAATGAACGAATCCTTGACTATATCTCGATGGCACCATTGGGTGGTTGAGCTGTGGCTGCACCACAATTCGCTATCAATTCGAGTATGTGTGCTATTTCTATGGCTTTCACAGAGCGAGTTAATTGCAATTGAGAGGGGGAAGGAGAGGGGGCGACGTAAACCCACAAAAGTTTCAGTTAATTGAAAGTCATCTGATAAGCGTTCCCCAACAAATAATAGAAGAAAATCAATTCTAATTGATTTATTTTTTTGTTTGTGCTGTGATTTGCTTTGCTTTCGCTATTTAATTGATTGTGGGTGTAAAAAGGGAAAACGACACGTTTTCCGATTACATCAAATGGTTCTAATCGTGCTTTAGCGCTTTCGATATTTTGTTTGCAATTAATTTTGAATTGTAGAACATTGCATGCAGAGAAACAAAAATATTGTTATAGAATTATAGGCACCAGAATATATAAATCTATTTATATAATATAATTTATAATATTTATATAAGAAACTTTTTGAACAATATTAAGATTCAGGAGATTAAAGGAGAATGTCAAGTCAGCTTGACTCTAATACCTAAAATTAAAATATTTTAAATTACTTTAAAAATATATAAAAATAATCTTTAAAAAAAAAATTATTACAATAAAAATAAAAGAAAATCTGCGGACAACCACTCAAAAAATAATAAAAAAAAAATAAAATAAAATAAAAAAATAAGTAAGAAAATCTTGTATAAAGAATTAGACTTTAAATTATAAATTCCTCTCCTCATGTTCCGCATTAAATAGACAAATTGAAAACTCATTTAAAATATTAATTTTATATTAAATAAGTCTCTCTGAGCAAATTTATATATACGCCTATATATATTTCTTTTCGACATATGGCTTGCTTATATAATTTTATATCTCATAAAATCTTCTACATTTAAAATTACATTTATGCTCGTTAATATTCTTGAATATCCTAAAACAACTGATTTTTTTGCCTAATGTAAAATGCAAATATATTTTATTACTTTTAATCACGTCAATTATTCGCATAACTATGCTTGAACGTGTTTCATATATTTATTTTGCAATTTCAAGTTAAAGTTGAAAAGTTTTTACATTCAGCGAGAGCCTAATTATATGGGGATTTTCTTTGAAAACCTTTTCAACTTTTGCAACACGCCAAATGGCTGAGGGCCTTTTTCACTTGCTACTTTTAAGTAGATTTCGCTGTGTTTGGCAACTGTTTGCTTAAAGCTAAACCAGACTGCTGATGCTTGGTCGGTTGGGTTGGATGCACGCTGAAGGACTGACGCATCGACCACTGCCAGTGGCCATTGAATTTCCAATATTGCTGCACATGACATGGACCCTGGCAGAGCAGCAACTTTTAATTGCAGCCACGGATTTGCAGTAGTTGTTGCAGTAGCAGATGGAGGAGGAGAACGAGCAGGAGGAGCAGCAGCAGGAGGCGTCGAGTAGAATGAGAATGAACATCCTACTCGGCTAGCCATGGCCAATACAATGGGCAAACATGGCACAGACATGATACTGAAAGAGAGAGAGAGAGAGCAAGAGAGAGAGAGTTAGAGAGAGAGAGGTATAGAGAATGGGCGCTGAGGCAGCAAAAGTTGCTGCAGCTGTGCATCGTTTTGTACGTCGCATAGACAAAACTACTAAATGTCAAAAGTGTCAAAATTTCTTAGAATTATGTCTTGAGAACATCAAAAGTTGCCCAGCAAAGCTATTTCCAGCTCAAAACTCTGCGGTTACCAGCTGCCCCATGTAACTAACATTGCCTCTAGTCTGTTGGGTTCAGCTTGGTTTTGGTTTGGTTTGCTTTCGTTTCGGTTTACTTTTCTTTAGCAGGCAGCTTACAAGCCGCAAGTTTCAGCTTGTAACATTTTCGACACATTAACAGATGGCAGGAGGTGCAAGAGGTGCAAGAGGTGCAGGAGGTGCACGAGGTGTTAGTGGTGATGGTGTCTACGTTTCAGGTAGCAAAGTGGAAACGACTCGAAACCCTTTTCACTGGCCATACACTGACATTAGGTGTATTTTCATTTGGTCCTGAAATATGTAACGCTTTAATGAACGCAGTGAGCACACGAGCGCAAGAACCTGAACATAAAGTGTTGATTAGCATGAAAATAATTTGGGCTAAGCAGACAGATATTATTCTCGGCTTATCAGCAAAGTGCATGCATAAATGTGAATTGGAATGGCATAAAGCTAAAGCTTAATTCGACATTTAACAGATGGAAAGTAGAGGCTTTTAAATTTAACAGCTAGACTGCAAAGCTAATCGAATCATCTGCTTCTCTGAACATTAGCAAGGTCTTGAAAATAAAAGTAGATATTCTAGATAAAATTTGCAAAAAGGGGGCAAACCATGTCTGACGTTTTGTAAATTTCTTGCTAAATATATGTATAACAAATTCTAGGAAAGTATTTTTCATCAACTACACAGGGCTCGTTATCATGCGTTATCCTGCACCTGCATCACAGGTGACACCTTTAGTTCATAATCCAAATCAAAAATATGAAATCAAATTTAATGAATATCTTTAAATAAATAAGACATTAAATATGTATTCAAAATATTAAAATATTTCAAAAAAAATATCAATTAAAATTGAAAAAATAAAATAAAATTATAATTAAATTAAATTAAATAAAATACAAAAAACTAAGACTTAATTTTCAAAAAAATATATAGCTATAATATATAACAATAAATATTTATAAGTAAATAAATATCAATTAAAATATGAATTAAATTGTTTTAAATAAATAAAAATAAAAGAAATAATACACAAATTAAAACTTAATGTTAAATAAAATATAAATAAATACAAATATTAAAAAAAAAATAATAATATATAAAAAAAAAAGTTATTTAAATAAAAAAAAATAATAATAATAATAAAAAGAAAATTTAATATAAAATAAATTAAAGCCACATGTTGAATAAAATATAAAATAAAATCGTTTAAATATTAATAAATATTATTTATTTATATTATTATAGTTATATATTTTATTTTATTTATATATTATTATTATTTTTTAAATATATTTTTTAATGCAAATATTATTTTACATATTTTGTATGTATCTATGCTTGCACTTTACATTTTAACTGAAAAAAAAAAAAAAACATTTCTCAATATTAGTACATGACATATACTCATATATTACGCAACTTGTATAGCAAATGTTTGTATATTCCGTTATACAACAAAATATAAGAGTATATATATATATATAGTGTATACAACTATTCAATGCTTCAAAGCTAACTATTCGCCGTCTTGTGTTTTCCTACATTGAGCAAAAGCAAAAGCAAAGAGATGTAAGCACACCTCAGCACAGTATGTGTACAATCTTGTGTGTGTGTGTGTGTGTGTATGTTAGTGATAGTTGGGCATGCGATATGTGAAATTGAGAACTGTAATGCTGTTGTCAACGAAACGTAATGCCAACTGACAGCAATGCCAAGAAGCACCAGCAGCAGCATCAGCAGCAGCAGCATTAACAGCAGCCACATAGCTAAGTCACGTACCGCAAATGCTGCAGTAGCAGTAGAAGCAGCAGCAGCAGCAGCAGCAACGACAGCAACAGCAAACAACCAACAACTGCAAAATAGTTACATGAAGCTGCTTAATTTTTTAACTGTTTGCAATGGCTAGCAGATTGTTTGGAGACGATGCAATTAAGTTAAGCTGCAGCAACATTTTAAGCTGCAGCAACATGTTGCAGCACAATGTTGAGATGTGCAAGGGTGCCAACAGACGCTGCGAGCAAGCAGCTAAATGAGACAGCAAAGCAATTACAAAGGCACAGCAGTAAGACGAGCGGGGGTGGAGCGTGGAGGGCCAGTTGAGTAAAAGAGGTTTACCAAATAGAATAGAGTGCTAAGCCAAAGCGCACAATATGTGGCCAAGAGCAAAAGTATAGCAAAGCGAAGAGAAACCGAAGCAGGCCAAAAGCATTGAAAGCGAAGACTTGAATGCAAGAGATGCGGGTGCCAAGGGACAAGCGAGCAAGCTGGCAAGCGGGTGTTGCAGCCAAACTGGGTGCGTCTTGCAACAGTAGACGACGTAGCAAACCTGTTTGCCCCAATGCGTGATGATGACCATGGCTCAAAAGCAACAGCAACAGCAACGGCAACGGCAACAAAAGTAACAAAAGCAACACGAATTGAAGTCTTAGCCTGACTTTTTTAGTGACGACACAAACCGGCTTTACAGCTTGGCAGCTTGGCAACGGCCTGGCTGGCAAAGGGGTGAGGGGTGAGGGGTGTGTGTATGTCTAGAGGGAGCTGCGACGTCGACTGCTAAAGTAAACTTCACATTTGCCGTCTACTTATTGTTATGTTTTATAATATTTTAGAGACAAAAGACAGATGCGCAGAGTGGGTGAGAGAGGGAGAGCGAGAGAGTGAGAGCGAGAGAGACAGTTAGACATACATACTGCATAGTCGGGGCGACACTTTAGTTATTTTCCACTTCTTCTCCAGTTGCACTTCACATTTCAAAGGCGCATTAAAATGCATGATGATAAAAACGCAGGCAAACGAAAGGATGCGCCGAGCAGGAGTGGGCAGCAGCAGCGAGCGTTTGCCTTGAGGCGCAAATGTTGCAACTGGTTGGCATGTGTAGCATGCAGCGTGGAGCATGCAGCATGCAGCAATGCCAGCATGTGTGTGGGTGTGGGTGGCGTTTGTCCCTCTGTCTATGCGTCTATCCGTCTATCTGTCTATCTGTCTGTCTGTCTGTGTGTGTGTGGGTGCAATATGATACATTTTAAATTTTAGCATGCAAGCTGAGGCAAGAGGCATTCGCCTCAGCGCCTCAACTTGGTTGGTGGGCGTGTTGACGCACGTCTGTTGTGGCAGGCATGTGGGAGGGAATCGTAGCAGACTCTTGTTGCTTGGCGGGTTAATGTCAGAGCTGACTAACTGCTTCGAGTTGCGGCACGACCTGGCGCGGCCAGGCTAGGCCATGCCAGGACAAGTTGCGCTTGTGTGTGCTCCTTAAGCTGCAGCTAAAGGTTAAGTAGTTTGGACTAGACTTCAGGGCACAATGTCTGCGCCCACGCCTCACGCCCACGCCCTTAGCCTTGAAAGAGCTCGCTCGCCCTGGCACTTTAGCCAGCGGCTGGCTGGCTGCTTATTATTACTTCTGCTGAAGTCACTTTTGTTTAGCTTAATTATAATGCATTTAATCCAGCCAAGCGTTCTTATTGGCATGCCTAATGCCCAATTGGCTGAGGGGCCTCGGCCCGGGTCACGCAGCACATCAAACAAAGCTAAAAACAATGACAGGCAGCAACGGCAACGGCAACAACAGCAACAACAGCAGCAGCAGCAGCCTTAGCCCCTGTGGCCATAAAAATGATTTGACCTTTTTATTCGCCACCAAATCAAAAACAAAACAAACCAAAATAAACCAGAACTGTAACACACTCTCGGACCTAAAAACGTTGTCGTGTCAGCGCACATAAAAAAGAAATGAACTGAATGTGGAAGCTGTGCTTTGGCTTTCGATGAATTTTGAATGCTCTTGCTGTAAACAGTAGAGGTAGAGTTAGAGTTAGAGTTAGAGTTAGAGTTAGAGTTAGAGTTAGAGTTAGAGTTAGAGGTAGAGGTAGAGGTAGAGGTAGAGGTAGAGGTAGAAGTAGAGGTAGATATAGAGATAGAGATAGGGATAGAGATAGAGATAGAGCTAGAGATATAGATATGTCTGGAATATATATAGAAAACAAATTTTGTTCGACATAAACTGAACTTCTTGAAGAATTAGAGCTATGGGAACTCTAGTTCCTAACTCTTTTTAGCTTGACAAATTTTCGTTAATGAAGTCTAAGCTCTTACCAAGCAATAGTTACTGGAAAAGCTATAAAACAATATATCAAATATAATCAAATTTGTATTTCACAAGTTAAGTTAAAAGAAGATTTTAAAGTGAACTTTTTGATGAGTTGAAAAATTTGACTATTTTAACTGTAGAAAAGAAAAATATGATTGGAAATTTCAAGCTAAGCAGAAAAGTTATTTCAAGCTAATTCTTCTCTTGATTTGAATTGAAATCTATTTTCCCTGTAGCTTTGTTAAACAAAATAAATCTTAGAATTTATTTTAATTATTATTAGTATTTTTATCATAATTTCTTATTTATTTAAGCATTAATTCATTTATTATTTACATAATTAATTATTATTATTATTATTATTATTAATTAATTTTTTATTTACTATTTATTTTTTTTATTATTTATTTTATTTATTTATTATTATTTATTTATTTATTATTATTATTATTATTTTTTTTTTTTTTTGCAGCTTAAGGCTGAATAAAATATCTGTAAAATTATATAGACATATAATATCTGTAAATTTTCACAATTATAAATTGAGCTCAGACATGTTCCAAAATGTCTTTAATAATGTATTAAAATAATTATACGACGAAGTAATTTTTCAAAATAATATAATTATTTGAGGAGGTAATTGTGAAGCTCTCATGTCAGTCATTAGACAGTTCAAAATCAGTTCAACAGTTCAAATATTTCCTTGCTTATATGCGATGTCTGTGTGACGGACAAAGCAAATGAAGTAGTAGAAACAAATATTTACTAAAATATATAAATTTCATTAGAGCAATAGCCGTGCTCATTCACTGCTGTGTTATGCAATTACCAATGAAATGAGAATACCCTCGGGCAGCGCATAAGTACAAATACAGTAAAAGCAGGCAAAATGGCAATTGGCAAAGCCAACGCTAAAGTCAAAGCCAGAACCAGAGCTAGAGCCAGGGCGAAAAGCTGAAACCGAGCCAAGCAGAGCAGAGCAAAGCAAAGCAATTGAATTCGAATTTGTGTATCTGTATCTAATCTAGCGTGGAGCCAGCCAACAAACGGCCAACAAACGTCGCGTTCTCTGTGGCAGCAGACACTCGACAGAAGCACATAGTGGAGATGGGGGCTATTTGGGGGCTAGCTAAAAGATGCACGTAGCAGCAGCAGCAGCAGCAGTAAACAGAAAAGGAGAGTAAACGCAGTAAATAAATAAAACTAAGAGACGGATGTACAGTGGAAATTCGTTTCAGTTCGCTTTAGTTTTGTGTTTGTATGTTGTTGTTGTTTTTTGCTTAAGCATTGACCGTTTTTCAAAAGAAGAAGCTGAAAGAAAAACGTGAGGCGCAGCCAGCAAACAAGCAAATAAAAACAAAAGCCAGAAAAGCAACAGCAACAGAAACATCTACAGATGCAAGAGATACAAATAAATACAGTTCTGCACGAGTACACAGATGTCTCAGTGTGTGTGTGTGTGTGTGTGTGTGTGTGTATCTGTCTCTCTGTGTGTTAAAAGCGCGCGCAAAGAGCATTCAAAAAGCCAGCAAAACAGACAACAGGTACAAAAGGTACAGTCCACAAATGAGTCAACATTAACAGCAGCACAAAGCTGTGCATTAACAGAGCGCTGTTAAATGCTAACAATTGGCAGCTGTTAGTTAACAGTGAGAGAGGAAGAGTAAATAAGAGTGGCAACGCAACGATTGGAAATGAAACAGCAGCCCAAAGTAGTGAAGTGGCTGAGCGATTGAGGTGTGAGTAAAGCAAAAGAGAGAGGGAGAGACAGAGAGAGAGAAGAATGTAACACAACTACGCTCTTATTGTATTAACTGTAACTGATACATGTTGCCTACAGCAATGATCGCGTTTGCCAATAGAGCAACATGTTGAGCTCATACTAAACTGTTGCTTATGGCTGCGATAAACTCAGTGAACATTACATTAGCTTACAGCTATATGTTGAGCAGCTATTGAGAGATGCTGAATATTATATTATTATATTATATATGAAAATGACTTGATTTTAATTATTAATTGATAAAATGAATACGAACACAACTGCAATCTAAGCACAGCTGCCAGCTACATGTATCAAGAATAGATTACATTTGAGATCAACTTTTGTTGCTAGGAGCAGCATGCCAAGTAAATATAAAAATGCTGTGTAAATATGTTATTGAGCAACATGTTTCTATTATATGTTATACGCATTTGTATATGAGTCTATAGCAGCATGCTGAGCCACTGTTAGCATGTTGATCTGTAAGCAACATTCTGATTAGCTGTTTACAGAGCAGCATTTTTGAATCAACGGAAATTTACCAGCAACATGTAACTGACAACAGCTCTGATCTAGCTCCAAGCACAGCAACATGTTGAGTTCGATTGAACATGCTGCGTGTTGCATGATCTGCAGCAGCATGTTGCGCCAGTACTTTGTTTATTTAAAAAAAAAATCTAACGAAAATTGAGTTTCCTTACAACTTTGGCAACTTCAACAATGGATCTTTACTTGCCTCCCAGCAAGACGTTGTTGTTCTTCACTTCATTCTAAGAACATGCTGCTCAATTAAGCACTCGCAACTTGTTGCCTGTACTAAGTGTAATTTATTTTGGCAACTTTGGCAACTTTGGCAATCATCTTCTTGAGCAAAACATTTGCATTACTTTGCGCATTTTAGTTGCTTGTTAACTGCCAAAAACTGTGCAAGTGCCATGAAGTAAATAAGCCGAAGTAGCAAACTAAATCCCGAGCGCCCTTAACCTTTGGCAGACTGAACTGAAACTTTCTACCAACATATGTCAGCGGGGCCGAGATTGTTGCGCCCTGCAGGACCAGAGCTAATGTTGCAGCGGCGACAACTTTGCGAACTTTTGCCAGTTGTTTGCTGTTGTTTTAGCTCTTTCCGCAGTGAGAGCCATTTCTGCCATTTGCCATATTTCCCCCATACCGCAACGGTCACCAGGCCACACACACACACACACACACACACGCACACACACTCGCACACAATTGGCTGAGGTTGCGCAACTTTTTACACAAACCTTTCGCACATAAATCTCAATTTGTTGCCACGCTCCGAGTGCGAATAGTTTTGCGGATACTGCGCCATCTACTCGCATGAGTCACAGCGAGTCACACTCGGCACACACACACACACACTCGGCACACACACAGACGCACTCGCTTGGCCGCATAAGTATGAGCCCCTCTGCTGTTGCTTGGCGTGCAGCACATTTGAATTTATGCTCACTCGAGTCCCAATTGGAGCCACCCAACCGCAACATGTTGCACGTTGCACGTTGCTGCGCGCTGCACGTTGCACGTTGCACGCTGCTGCGTCAGCTTCAGCGTCATCAGCGTTAACAATGCCCAAAAGTCGAGTAGGGCGCTATGCTAGTTTTTATAGCAAATATACCCTGTAGTTGACATCTGCCAGTGGGGTAGATTGGCGCAGCTGTGAATATGTTCATTGAATTTAATGCATTTTGTTTTATTTAAAAGAATTTTGCAATAATTTAAAAGAAATACAAGACTTTAGCTGTTCCAATTGATGATATATATAAATAAATAATATTTTCTATATGATCCAAATTATTATTATTATTGGTATATATTTATTTTATTTATTTTTTTTATTTATTTTTTATTTATTTATTTATTTTATATGTTAGTTTTAGTTTTTCCATTGAATTAATTTCACATTTCTATCGATTATAATCGATATTTTTACTTAATTTCTGCAATTTAACTTGAAGACACTTCAAAGCTGCACCCCTTAAACACACTTTGTAGCACTTTGCTAAAGACTTAGGGTATTTCGCAGTCGTGCCACTTACCACTACAACACACACACACACACACTCACTGTATATACTCGCCCATTGCAGGGTATTTCTGTGAACAGCCTAGCCTAGCCTTCAATTGACTTTCAAATGCGCTCATATAAGTTTCTTTTTTCTTGTTCATGTGCCGCTTACTAATGACGTATTTGGTTGTGATAAACGCGCGCCACGCCCACCTAGGCTGCCCTTGGGCAGACAGCAGAGCCACACACACACTCTCAGAAATGAGAAATAATAAAAAAATAGAAAAAAAAAAATAGAAAAGAAATAAAAAACATTCGCTGATGCGTTGCACGTGCTGACGTTGCGGGTTACATTTCTAGCTGCAACAATTGCAACAACAACAGCAACAATTGCAACAAGAGTCGCCTGCAGCAGCGACAGCAGCAGCAGCAACAGCAGCAGCAGCAACAACAACTTTGGAAAAATTCTCATTACAAGCGAAGTTTAATCTGCTGCCAACGCAGCGCCCACGGCCTAAAAGTCATTGCAGTTGTATGCCAGCCGCATTGGGGGCGTGGCAGAGACCAAGCGCAGTCAAATATAGAGATGATGCATATGTATGTGTGTGTGTGTGCAACTCCCTCCACTTGCTTGTTGCTCTTGTTCTTGTTTATGTAAAATGGGTGGAAAAAAAACGAGGCGAAAAAAATATGTTTTAGAAAAAAATCCATGTAAATTCATTGTTTTACACAATATGCGAGCGCTGCCTGACCTTTGCTAGTGTCCCCACTGACCCCACTGCCACGCCCCCATTATCCATCGTTGCCTTTGGCTAGCTATAATAATCGCAAATACACAAAACCGGCAAACTAAAAACTCAACTGTAACTCAATTGTATTGCAAGTTCTGCTTCCTCGCTGCTTCTGCTCGCATCTCCTGACAGCTGAACGCCCACATGCCACGCCCCTACCTCATCAGTTTGCCCAAATTTGCATGTTTTGGTAACTCTCTATATACATATATATGTATATATATATGGTAGTTGCAGCAGGTCTTCCTAGGCGATTTTCATTTCATTATCTTGCAGGTTATTATTTTTATATGCTCTCTCTTTCACACACTGTCTCTCTCTCTCGCTCTCTTGCTCTGTGTCAGTCTGTCATATGTGTTGCACTATCGAAAAACACTATGGAAATGACTTGCAATAAAATTATAATGAGTTTGACTTGTGCTTCTTTTGTGTGGGCGTTGACATTGCCATGAGGGGCGTGACAGGATTGAATACTCCATATTGGGTTTAGCATAAAGTGCATATGACAGCAGAGTTGCTATATCTATGTTTAGTTGTCGTATATATGATTGTAGATAATGCAGCATTTTGAATAGACACAAAAGATGTTTTCAAATGGAAACTCGGAATTAGTTGAATGTGCTTTGAGTGTTGCACTGGATGGTCAAATTATACTTTTCTTTGAGATTGTTTTAGTTACTGTAAAATTTTAAATAAACGTAGATTTAAGACCGGCGCATGAACGTTGCATTAATTCATTCAATGCAATGCATTGTTGATAAAACGAAACAAATTAATTTTTTTTTTTCAATTCGAAATATTGAGATTCCACTAGATTTTTAAAATACTTGAGATGCTCAAGGGTTTTTCTTTATTATTAATATATAAAAGTTATATTATATATATTATTATGTTATTACATATATTGCATTTATGTATATTTGTATGATATTTTCCTGGCTAACGATCTGTTTGAAGTTCAATTTGTGGCTTCTACTGTATGGAGAGCCCGCAACCTTTAAAGTTATCTGCCTTATTATTCTCTTAGTTATTTTCAGCTGAAAAATTCTCGCTTGTATAAATACATAATGCACTCAACTGACTTAATATATATTTATAGTTTTATCTACATAATTATAATATCTAAATATTAATTAGATAAGCTTAGACTACTCTCTAGAATGAATGCTTGAAAGAGATAGCAGAAGGTGTTCAAAATAAATTTACATAAATTTATTTCATTTATTAATATTATTAATTTTTTTTCGATTCAACTTTATTATATAAAAGTTATTTTATGTATTTTTTAACGGGGTTTTATTCGAATATTATTATAAAAACTACATAAAATATAGGCCACTTGCTTTAATGAGCTTCAGGTTCTAACAAAATCATACAATAATCAAGAACGAGATATAGAATACAAATTTGAAGAAGTATGAACGAAGTTATACTGAAAAAAAACAAATTAAATAAAAAATCTGTCCGATTTTGACGAGGTCAGAGACAGACAGTGGGACACATAGAGAAACAGAGAGAAGATAATCATCTTAATCAAGAATATGTACCATGAGCGCCTCCTGCTGCAGCTGTATATAAATTAACACAAACACATTATACCCTTCCGGTCCATTTGCGATGAGTAGAAAAGAGAAGCGTATGAAAACTTTTAGCTTTGACAGTATTTTTTTTTTTTTTAGAGAAATTCTTAGATAAATACGAAAGCCAGATGCCATAGAGATCTGCTAGCAAACATTTTTTCTTGGCTTGTTTACAGCTGAAAATCGTAATTAATTTAACAGAGAAAGAGAGAGAGAGAGATAGGGGGAGAGTGAGGTAGCTATAAATATAAAGCGTAAAGCGAGAGAGCAAGTAATTAAGTAAAATGATATTTGTATGTAAGAAATAAAGGTTGCAAACTCTTTTGGTTATACTCAAAAGAATTCTTTGGCTTATTTAGCTTGCATTTTTTTCCCTTTATTTATATATATTTTTAAAGTTGGTTTTTCAGCTGTAGCTGAAAATCCTGTGAGCTGGTTGGCAAGCTGCAAAACACTTGCAATTACAATAACTACAACGTGGCCGACTGCTTTGTATCCTTTGCCTTGGCCCGTTGCTTGTTTCGCCGCCTCCATTCAGCTGGCCGACATTATTTTTCTATATATACGTATATATACATATATATATATATTTATTTGCTAACTGTTTGCTAGCAACGGCAGATGCCGGGTCGTGTCGCCAGACGGGCTGCCTTGTGGCTGTTGCTTCTTCTTCATCAACTTGTTCTGCTTTTACTGCTCCTGCTGCTGGTGCTCCTGCTCCAGCCACACACGCAAAATTGAGCTGAGCTGCATATGGCACTGCCTGCAGTTGTCCATTGGCTGCCAACGCCTGTTAGTTTTTGCCCTGCTGCTTGCCGCTGCTTTTTCCGGCTGCTTTTTCCGGGACCTCACACACGCCTCAACCCCAGCTCCTTTGTTCCGGCCCAAATCCTTTGCCTTCTAGCCCTATATATATCTGCCAGCCAGTCTTCGGCCCCCTTCATTTACACATTACGTGTAATCATCATTTTCTGGCTGGCAATAAACACATGCTGCCTGTTCGCAAACTAGCTTTCTCCCACTCTCTCTCTCTCCCGCTCTCTCGCTCGGTCTCTGTTTCTCAATTGCCCCAAGTAACTGGACTACATTTTGCAGCGACGCCTTCGCCCAAGTGACGAACTCCCTATAACAACATACCCTAGGCAGCGCCAACATCCTGCTCACTCCCTCGCTCTCCCTCTCCATCTCCCTCTCCATCTGCCTCTCACTCTTCGGCCCTCACCCTATTCGGCTGCTCGCACATTTCCATAGTGCCGTCGCCTGGCCATAACATGAATTTACAATTTCCAGTGCACTGCACACTGCTCACATTCTTTACAGCATGCGATATTTTTATTGCATGCAAAATGCACAACCATCGACAACAACAAAAAAAAAGTGATATCAATGGCAATTGAACAGCTAACTGATACCCTGTATTTGTGAACATTTCCATTTTAGAGTAGATACATATAAAAGCGAAAAGAGACAAACTCTAAGCAAATGTTGTGAGCTGATATACGAAATGCATTTATAAAAATTTGATTAAACATTTTTTATATATTTATTTAATTGTTATTGTTATTATAAATATATTTTGTTATATTCATTATAATATTTTTATTGAACATTTATTATTCTTATATTTATTATTATTATTTTGTTATATTTATTTTAATTTTTGTAGCTTTTTATTTAATTTTTTTTGTTATTATTATATTTATTATTTTTTTTTTTTTCATGATTTTTATAAGACTAGAAATAAATATTAGGTTTCATGTCTGCCGATAGTTGAGCTTGTTTTTGCCTTAATTGAATAATTAGAGCTTTATATTATTTTTTTTTTTTTTTTTTATAAGCAACCATTTTAATATTTTAATTCGCCTTAAATATAATTTTTAATATATGTTACTTTTCAATTCATTTAATGTAGTCTTAGTCTTTTTTTTTTTTTTTTTGGGTAAAGCAGAGGTAAAAAATTAAGTATATAAATAAAAAATAAGTAAAATATAAAAATAAAATAAAAATAAATGAAAATATTTTCATATTCTTTTTTTTTATTCTAATGTATAATATTTCTTTATTTGCAGCTAATTTCTGTGCATTTTCATAAACAAAAGACGAGACCCAAATCTGGCAAAGTTAAAAACGAAGTATGGAAAAACATTCAGCTCGAAGCAATAATTGCACTAAAAGTTTACTTTTCGAAACTTTGTTTTATACGAAAATATAAAATAAAACGCAAGTTAAACTAATAAACAAAAAATTATTAAAAGTAAATAAAAAATAAATAAATTAATACAAATAAAAACAGAAATCGGAGCCTAGCATTAAAAAAAAAAAACTCAAAAATAAATTATTAAGGCAATAATTTTAAAACAAAATAAAATGGATAAGCATTATTAGGTAATTAAAGAAAAGCGAAACAACAACAAAATACCCTGTAAAAACCAATCAAATAAAATATTTGAAATACTCTTTTGCTCAATATTTAAATCAACTAAAGACGCAGACAATATGCACTCACTGTCAGCACTACAGGGTATATATTTTTACCAATGCTTTGGTTTTGGTTAAGCGTATGCAAAAATATGGCCAAAGGGCATTCAAAGCGCGAGCGAGTTTTGTTGAAAAAATAGAAGCTTCGATTAAATTTAAAAGGTTGCTAATGCTATTGGCCACGTGTGCTGCACAATCTGTATGGATGGGGCAGAGTGGCACAGTGAGCAAAATGAATATGTTATGTGCCACAATAAATAACACGATGGCGCCAGAGATGCCCGCAGAGAACTTGTCATACAATATGCATATTTCGATTGCTGTTCATAATTGATTTTGGTGTGTGTGTGTGTGTGTGTGTGTGTGCTCGATTTGTGATGCAGCTAATCATGTAGGTCAGTTCGCGATTTGTTTTGCCAGTGGACCGAACGCACACAGCGGGTGGCAGCAAACAACAAAAAGCAGAGATTATCATGCGACATGTAGATAGAAATGCGGCTGAAAACAAACAAACAAACAACAGCAGCAGCAATGCACAAGAGACAAACAAATTCAAATCAAATGGACAAAAGATGCCACAGTCGATGCGGCAGCTAAAGTGGAACACGACAGTCAGCAACAACAAACAAGCTGTGGTCTTAGCAACATTCACAAATGTTGCTAGCTTGGTGCGCATGTTGCCAAGCGCGCACGACGTATGTTGCTGGGGTGCGCTGCGCTGCCTGCATATGCGTGTGTATGAGCGCTGCATATGTGTGCAATCAGCGCGGCTTCGCTAATGTGTGTGTGTGTTGTTGCTGCTGCCGCTGCGTGGCCGTTTGGCAACTTCATCGAAACAGATACACTCAGTCTGTTGGTAACTGTTGCATTCAACGCTTCGTTCGCTCTCCAGCCGAATTCCCATTTAAACATTCGACAACGCCATTTCGTTCGTTCGTGTTGTGCGCTGTGCGACTCGTGTTCGTTTCGTTTCGCACGTTCGTTTATTTTGTTTGGCTTGACTCGGCGGCACGTCGGATTCGTTCGATTTCGTCGTTTCTCACCCACACACACATACATACAAAGAACAGACGCGCGTATTGGTGTGTAGTGCGTGTGCGTGTATATATTTTACCGGTAAACCCGAATACTTAACGTTCCACGCTCAACGTCATCAAATTCATAACGTCATTTCGTTTTGGTAGCGTGCGCTGTGCGTGTGTATCTGTAGGAGCTGTTGCTGTAGCTATCGCTGCCGTAGTCGCAATCGCAATCGCTGTCGCTGTCACTGTCGCTGCATCTGTATCAGTGAACGCCGTATATTTGCGTCTTGGCCAACTAGTGAGCCGGACTTGCGTTCTTTCGCGTTTGCTGTGCCAATTGGCAGTTCCATACGAAATCAAATACATACATACATATATATATATATATATATTTATATATAATAAATATTTTGTGCCAGAAAAGCGAGAAAACCGCAACAAATTTCGTCATCAAATTTTTGCTGTCGACAGTGCGCGCTAAAAGTAAACACATATAAACACAAACATACACACACATACATACACACTCACATACACACACACATACAAAGGCTGCAGCGGCCATAAAGTGTTCAGTGCTCTGCTTCAGCTCAGCTAAAGCGACACATTTAATGCTTGAAAAGCTAAAGCACAACAACAACAACAACAAAGGCAGTAGCAACGGCAAAAATCACTAAGCTCTTTGCCAAATACGCGAGAGTGAAAAAAAGCAAAAAAAAACAACAACAAAAACCTCAAACATAAAAATCATAATAATAAAAAAAAAACGCCTTTGCCAGGGCAAAAGTCACATAAAATACTTATAAAAGTGCACACATAAGGATTACAGGAGCTGCAAAAAGAAGAAGCAGAAGAAGTAACAGAGAAGAAGAAGAAGAACAAGCATAAGAAGAATCTACAACAACAACAGAATGTCACGGATCGTTTTTGTATTTCTGGCAGCCATCTTAGCAGGTAAGCTGAATTCAAACTCAGTTAAGAGCGCGAAGCTTCGGAGATGATATCACGAGGCAGCGACGTTTATTTTTAAGCACTGATTGATACACACACACACACATAGACACAATATGCATGTGCCCGTGTGTAGGTGTGTGTGTGAGTGTGTGTCACTTTATTTTTATAGAAAACTTGTTCGCTAGTAAATTCTATATAAAATACCTCGTTGAACTGGCGCATTGTTAAAATATTTCAAATATGATTGATTAACATTGAAGTGAGAACTGTTGGAAAAAGCTGCCCATATCGTTTAGTGAGTGTCTCGTGTCACGCGTGAGTTTTGGCGGTTTTTTGTGACACAGATTTTGTATGTTTTTTGATACTTTGCCGTATTGCGCATGCTCGTAGGCTCCACAGCCGAAAGACTTCGGCCGTAAGTGACGAAGCCATCATCAGGCGAATGCCCTGTGACCTTTGGTGAGCAACAGCTTGAGCTTCGTTGTCGTACGCTTCGCTCTTAAGCCGAAAAGGTCAAATATGCCCAAGTAACTCGGCTTTTAATGAAGCCATTGTGTGGCGAGTTGTTTGCTCACTTGGCTCTTTGGCAATAATTAATGTTTTGCCATATCAGACATGAAAGATTCTAAAAGGTTTTCATGATCTATTTAAAAAGGGAAATTGCATAGAAATGAATGAATAACATGGGAAATTAGTTTCTTCAAGATTTATATTTGATGAAAAAAAAAAAAAAAATTGATTATAGCTCAAAGTAAAAAATTATTATTTATTAATTTTTTTAATTTGATAAAACTTTGTTTAATCTTTTTGAGGTAAAGATTAGATTAAAAAAATATTTAAAAAGTTTTTCCTAATACTTTTGTTTCAGATTTGTTTATAAAATTATAAAATTTGAATGAACTTTGAAATTTTATGCTCTTTTTCTTGAGCTTTTCGGGTTCTTTTTAAGAAATTCCTAAATGTTTTACATGATTAGATAATATTATATTAAATTTAATTCTTTATACTTTCTAAAATTCTAATGAATTTACATGCACGCTGCTCAGTTTCTTTTCAAGAAATTCAAATTTTTTATGTATTTTTTTTTCAATTTCTTTTCAAGAAATTCTTGAAGTTTTAATTGTTTTTTTTTTTCCTTTGAGTCTAATTTCTTAATTTCTAATTATGCGGGTCTTTAAAAACATGTTTTTTTTCCTCCACATAAATCACCTAAGCTGCAATTTACCTTTCTGTTATTATTATTATTATTTTTTTCTCTTCTTCTGAGTAGCTTGCATCTTAGCTCTTAGGCATTCCACAAATCTTCAATATTCTGTTCGTAATGAAAGGCTCAAAGAGTTATGTCTACAATAAAGGTGCTCATGATACATCCTAGCAATAAAAAGACGAAAGCCTCTTCCTCTCTTCACTCACAATTCTGCCTTATGTGTGCATGCAAGTATGTATGTGAGTGTGTGTGTGAGTGTATGTGTGTGTGCCTTAAAGAGCCCCATCTACAGTTGGCTGGGTTAAATTTACAACTTGCCAGCGCCTAGCAGCCTATTTAATTAAAATCCTTCAATGTTTTTCAGTTTTTCCCTTCTTTTTTTTTTGTGTTTTTGGTTTGCTTCTTATTACGCCACACAAAATTTTGTGAGCCCATGCAGCGAGGGCCGCACATGGCGGCTCCCATTCTCATTAGCTGAAAAGAAGCTGCTGCTGCTGTTGCTGTTGATGCTATTTATGCTGCTGCTGCTGCTGCTGCTGCCTAACAACATTAACAGAGTCGGGCGCCATATGAAGCAGCAGCAGCATCAGCAGCAGCTGTCTCATTACAGTTAACCCCCATCCCAGCCTTAGCTACGCCCACCTCCCCACCTCCCCAACCCCCAACATGCTCTCACTCGCTCAAGCCAAAAAACCCCCATGAAATACACGAACCTGACGTGACTTTAAGACAGACACTTTTTGTTCACATCGTGCTTAGCCTTTGCCGCAGGCAAAACCTTTCAAATGCCGCCCAACGCGTGTCGAAAGCTGACAGCTCCCATTGCCTACCCTACACCTACCCCAAACGTCAACCTTTAGTTCGCATCCTTGCAAATTGTATGCAAAGCAAAAAATCCGCTGTAAAAACAAGCCAAAAAATGCAACAGCTAAAGCTTCTGATTCACATTCTGATTCGGTTTCAGTTGCTGTCGCTGCCGCTGCTGCCGCTGCTGCAACTTGATGCAGCTTAACGCAATGCAGCCGCTGCTCTCGGGCACTTTACACTGAATACTTTAACATTGTTTTGTTGCTTTCGCTACGTTAAGTTTTTTTTATGGCCAAAGCACACATCAGAGCTGGCATCTTGTAATTATAAATGTTTAATGGGCTGCTGGACGCAGCTCCATAGAGAACGATAGAGAGAGAGAGTGAGAGAGAGACTGAGTGAGTGGGCGCGCGTGTGTGTCCAGACTGTAATTTTTTGTATAACCCATCTTTTCTTTAGAAAAACTTGCTGCATACGCGGCGTATTAGTTATGGCATAAAATAACCAAATGTCAAATGCAAAAAAAAACTGCTTGCAGCTTATGCATTTTAATAGTCGCAAATTGAGGCACGCCTCTCGTCCTCTCTCTCTCTCTCACTCTGCTGCTCTTTCAGTTTCTATAATAAATAAAATAGCAAACAAAAAGCAGGCATAGACATAAATATTAGATATTTTGGTTTTGCAATGCAACACGGCTGCATTTGTTCAGCTACTGTTTTTGGCAGCCTGGCTGAGCTGACTTTTGCATGCATTACTTGGTAAGTAAGACAGCGCATACAGTTGGGCATGTGTGTGAGTGTGTGTGTTTAAGATGATATCGATATTGTTTCAAAGATATGATTTACCCAGCATTAACATTAATGATGCAACTTTGCAAGTAATTGAAACTTGCGGAAGAAATAAAGTAAGAAAAATATATACATATATATATATTGATTCTTATAGTCAAAGTTTTCTGGGCTTATTTTTTTTTTAAGTGGAAATTTCGTTAGAAGAAATATTAAAGAAAATGAACATATAGGTAGTAAATTCCATAATTTTATATTTTATTTTGTTTTAAAATAATTTTCTATGAATTCTTATAATATAATAAAGTATTAAGATCTTTAAAATAAATACAACAAAATTAGTTTAATGTAATAAATTAATAACAATAATTTTAAAATCAAATACAATACAAAATATATCATTTTCTATATTTTTTTAAATATTTATCTACGTAGCTTATCTAAAACTTTCGGTGTCTTGCGCTATATATGATAGCGTATTTATATAGTCAATGCAGCATATTCTCTTGGCATTTATTACATCGTATGGTAATTGCACGTACATGCTGCATATAAGAAGCAGCACAACTGAGAGACAGAATTCTCATTCATATTCATAACATCCTCGTTTCGTTAGAGTTTTTTGCTTTGCTTTCTACCCGTGCTTGGACTTGGACTCGACGTTTTTTTTTTTCGTCTTCTTCTGCTTGTGTTTTCTTTTTTTTTTCGAGCTTAGAAAACAAAAATGTTTGTAACTGAAACTGAAACTGGGCGAGTTGAGCCAAATGCTGTTGGCCCAAAGCAATTCGCAGGTGAATGGGCTCAAGACAAAGGCTTAAGCGCGCCTCCAGCTACGCAGCGAGCAGAGTTTGCCCAGTTACTTGTTCTTAACTTTTTTTTTCTTCCCCCTCTGCTGCTGCTGCTGTTGCTGCTTTTGCTTTATTCAATTTCCGCTTTTTAATTGCTTGCCGCCCACTTTTTTTGTTCAGTTTATTTTTTGTATTTTTTTGACGCCTTTAAATTTGCAGCTCATTTTGTCGATTGCTTTGGGTCTGCTTTGGAATGCCTTCGGTCAGATTGGCAGCGCAGCGCAATAGCTCTCTATTGATTTTCTCGTTTGAATTCACTCACACAAATTTGTGGATTATGTGGCACAAATTGGTGTCATTTTTCCTTTTCGGGCATTTTCGCTGTCATTTTGAACGCATTAACGGCGTTTTTTTTTTTTTTGTGGTAAATAAAATAAACAAATTCATGACTAATTTGCTGAACAATGACGGAACAATGTCAGCAGCAGCAACATCAGCAACAACAGCAGCAACAACAATTCTGAAAGACAACTTTTTTAACATGCATAAAATGCAGCTTTGTGTAACGCTTTATATGTCACTGTGTCGATGTGTGTATGTGTGTGTGTGTGTGTGTGTGGCACAGGAAGTTGGCAATGGTTTGAGCCATGTTGAAATATTTGGGCAAAAGGCACATGCAGATCGTTGCGTAGCAGCTAGAAGCGAAAGAGTGAAAGAGAGAGGGAGCAAGGGGAGAGAGAGAGAGGGAGAGTAAAGTATGTGGTGCGATATTGACAAAGCGTATGCCAGGCAAATTAAATATAATAGCAGGCACAAGCTCCACTTAGTGCAGCACACACACACACACACACACATACGTACGTATGTATGTATGTATGTAACAAACAATGAAACATTTGCGAGACAATAAAGAAAAGTTGAGAGCTTATAGAGAAGTTTGTCAAATGGTGTGCGTGTGTGTGTGTTAGCTTGTACTTCCTTAAGTAGAGCACAGTTTACAGTTGACAGCTTACAGTGAGACAAAGTTTTGATCGATTTGTACGCATTGTCTATATAAGCACGTACAGGAGGAGTCTTTGACTAAGAGCTGAATGAAAGAGAAAAGTTACATTTAAGTAGTACATCGAATGATGAGCGAAATATAAGCACTAACTTACAGTTTGAACTGTAGTCAAAACATATTTATAGCAGCTCTAATTGAGAGTGGATTGGCTAAGAGTTGCTGTTGTTGGAGAAGTTTATATTTCTTATAGGTAATATTTTTACTAGTTTTATAGAAATTTTAGTAGAAATGCAGAATATAATTGTTTTTGTTTCCCAATATTCTTTAATCTAGTCACATATTAACAGAAAAATTTATATAAATATTCTTAATAACATTAATAATATATTTCTAGTTATGATACTCAAGACTATACTCACATTTCTCTTGACGTACTCATGCGTAATTTGGAATCGAAAAATTATTATATCTTATCTAATCTAGAATACTAAATAGTATTCATAATACTTGCAAAATCTTGCTAATACTCATTATACACACTCACTCCAGTAGTTAGGTATTAAGAGTACCTAATTACTGGATAAGTGAGTATTAAGAGTATTTGTAGGATTTTGTAAGTATTTTGAATAGTTAAGCATCACTCACTTCACCTAGATCTGTTGATCTTTGATGTATTTCAACTGCAGTCTCTTATGCTCAACTCATAGACTCATGCGCACTTTGACTGCAGCTCTTACTTGAAGCTCTGCCTAATCCAGCATAGAATACAGAATACTGTCCAGCCTAAGAAATGTATATTTAAGACTCTGCACGCAACCTAGACACATATTCACATACACATGATCTGAATCAGCTTCCATTATCACATATATTATATACACTTCTCATATGACGACCTAATTCAGTTTTATTTATTTCTGTATTCCACGAAATAAATTCTATTCCTGTATGCACTTATACACTTGATAAGAACAATAATTACAGCTACGGTCAATTATATATATATGTACATATTATATATGTATATGTGTATAATAGAAAAATAGTACGAGTATATATCAATGATTCACTAGCTCATATTCGATTCACGATTCAAGTCCAGTCGCTGCTCGTAATTAGTCACGCACGTCTCTCTCGCTCTCTCCCTCCCTCCCATTTACTGCAAGTTATTGACTAGAAGTTTTTCATTTGGCAAACGGAATATTGAAAGAAAAAATACTGTTGTTAGTCATGGATACGGTTTGTGTTTTCAGTTTGAATGCATTCACAAATGCCATTCACAATCGAACACAATTGATTGTATTTGTTTGTGCTATTTTGTGTGCGCGCGTGTGTGTGTGTGTGTGTGTGTTAGTTTGGCTTTGATTTAGGCCACGTTTACCTGATAACACAATGCACCTGTGCAGCAACAATTTGTAATTTCCATTATTGTTGGACGCTTCTCGTTTTTGGGGCAGACACACACACACACACACATATATATTTGACATATTTGTGTACATTGATTTTGTTGTGGTCGCATTGGGTAAATGCGATTAGATAAGCTTTCTGCTAGTGGAGCTCTTATCAATATCAACATTTTGTATAACACACACACACACACTGACACACACACACACACACGCATTCAATTTGTGTGCTGGCAGGTTACAGATAAGGCCACTTTATTGTGTCATATATATGCGTATATCTGGTCATATCTGGCATTATTCACATGTGGCCAATGCAATTTGCTTTGTGTGTGTTGCGGCACAGAACAGAATTCCAGCTTGTCTTCATCTAATCGAACTGTAGCAAATTGTTTGTGGCAAACAAGAAGCTCTTTCTCTCCCTCTCTCTCTCTCCCTGTCTCTCTCTCACTGCTAATTTTGGCTGGCCAAAATCTCATATCGCAGGCCGAGTTATGGCATATTTGATTTGCCGAGCTGCTTAAAAATGTAATTAAATTTTAATAAAATCCCACAATAGCAGCCGCTTGCCACATCCCACATGCCACATGCCGCATGCCACTTGATGCTATTGTACAAATGTCAAATTGATTAAATTTTAATCAATATAGACAATTTTATTATTATTTTTCCATCTATTCTGTGACATGACTTGCTAAATGAATCGTTCAGCTGGACAGCGGGCTCAACTAGATAGATAATTGTTATTTCACTATGTGGGCATGGCTTGTGGCAATGACATGCAGCATGGCTGCATGGCTGTATTTCGAATGCATTTTTGGCATATTATAACATAATTAGATGTGCAATTTTAATTAAATTTACATGCCAAAATGAGCATATATGCATTAGAGTCCTGCTGACCCGCTGACTCGCTGTCCGCACATCTCTTGAGCCCTGTTTACCTGTCTGCCCGAATGCAAAATAATTGAAAATAATGCAAGTACAATGCTGTGAATTATAATTAATAATTATTTCAAAACAAAATGCATTTGTCCAAACAATGAATGGCAGAGATAATAAGTATAACAATTGTGCAAATAACCGAACATTACTTAAAATAAATATTAATAATTTTATGAAAAAATAAATACGAGTTTAACATAGATACAAAAAAATAACAGTTGGGTTGGGAAGTTCTCTATAATCCCTAGTAATTAATTGAATTATTGAATATCATAGTAAATGCTCGCATGTCTGCATTGCTGACCTAATAATGAAATGAATTTACAGGGTGTAATTAAATTAAATATTAGTAAAGTTATCTAAATGAATTTGTGTAAAGGCAAAAATACGAATAATAAATATAATAATGAATTTTGAATGCTGAATGCTGAGCAATGAGTAATGTGGTATGATGATGATGTGGTATATGAGTAATGCAGCAAATCAAACTTACAAATTTGTAAATAATAAATAATGTTAGATGAGTCATAAATTAAGTAATGAAATATGTATTATGAATAATGAATGTTGAATAATGAATAATGTACTATATAAGAATAATAATAAATTAATTAAAAATAAAAATATTGATAATAATAATGAATAATGACTAATGAAGAATGCATGATGGATAATGAATAATGAAGCATGAATAATGAATAATGAATAATAATTAATGAATGATGAATAATGAATAATAAATAATTAATAATAAATAATGAACAATGAATAATGAATAATGAATAAAGAATAAAAAATAATGAGGAATGAAGAATGCATGATGGATAATGAATACTGAATAATGAATAACGAAAAATGATTATTGCATACTAAATGATGAATAATGAACAATATAATAATAATAACAAATTCAATAAAAATGTGAATAATATAATAATGAAAAAATGTAGAAAAAACTTTAAATAATAATAAATAACTCTTATGATTATTCAATTGATTATTATAAAGTTAATAATAAACAATATTACTTATATAAAATGACTAGTAATTAAAATGAATACGAAATAACAAATTAAATAATTTATTAAACCAATTTTAAACAAAACCTTTTACTGTACAAAAGATAATTTAAGTTAAATTTCAACTGTTGCCCAATTACATTTTCTTTTCTAAAGAAAAGAAAAAACTTTCGGTAAAACGTGTTCTCGAGCTTTGCAACACATTTCCACATACAGCTTATGTATCTATATATATATATATATATGTATCTATATATATGTATGTATATATCATATCACACCTTCTTCAGTTCTGTAGTTTGTAGTTGCTGCTGTTGCTAGGTATGCAACCGCAGCTTGGATCGCTCTGTTCAAAGTTCAAAGACTCTTCCTGTCTCTCTCTCTCGCTTCTTCTCACTCTCTCCCTCCCTCTCTCTCTCTCTCACGCTTCTTCTCAGTCTCGCCCTTTAAGAGTTATGGCATGCTCGTCTTTAGTATATTTTATTATATTTTATTTTTCTGTTCAGCCTCACCCAAGCACATGTTTACAACTTGTACGCGAACAAAGCTTCTGCGTGGCTCCTCGCCCCGCCAGCTGCTTGCCAGCTATCTTTCATATCTAAATGCTAAACTTTTGTGTAGCTTATAGACACACACACACACACACACACACACACACAAACGCATCACAACTTGTATACTACTGAGTCAAACAGTTGCCAAGTTGTTGCTCACGAACCGGTTCCTCGATTCTGCTCGACTAGTTTCCATTTTTGTTCATTATAAGTTGGCGCTTGTTCTCTTTCTACAACTTCTTGTGTTTCTTCTGCTTCCTCTTCTTCATGTTATTTCTTAACATTTCCAAAGCTATTTTCAGTTGTGGTTTCTTGTTTTTTTTTTTCCATTTTCAGTTAAAGTTTTTTTTTTTAAACATTTTTTTTTTTTTAATTTGCCACAAAATGTTATTAGACCTATATTTCGTGTGTTCGCTGTGAAGCGTGAAAAGCGTAGCAGAAGCACGCACACATGCGCAATGATTGCCACAGCGTGTGTGTAAGTGTTAATCATTTTAACTGTTATTGCTATTGCTCTGTATTGTTGCAGCACTTATTATTATTACTGTCCATTATGTTTTGTTATTTTTCCATATACATGCATGTAGTTTTTTCAAGCTCTATGCAACTCACTCTATTGGTTCTATGGGTGTTGCCGCCGCCGAGAGACGCAGAGCGAGAGAGAGAGAGAGTGCAAGAACGCTTCAAATTGTTAAAAGTTAATTATTTGTGTTTATATTGCTTGCACGTTGTATTTGTACAACTTTTTCGCTGTTGTGTGAGTGTGTGTTCTGTTTCGACTTTTTTGGTTTCTGTGTGACTTTTGGTACAAAATAAAAACCCGAGAAACAAAAAAAAAAAATAAGAGAGAAAACCCAAACCAGTAGGGAGTCAATTTCAAAGTTTCGACAGTTTGGACAGCCGCATACACATGCACTGTAAATCAAATTACAATGGGGTATATTTGTTGTATAGAAGTCAGGAATGCTCTTAAGATATTTGTATATAGACTGATAAAGTGAAAGAATTTTTCTTTTTTGTCATCTTGATAAAATCTTGATGTAATTTTTTATATTAATTTATATCACTTAATAATTAGAAAATGTTTAAATATAAATATATAAATATGTCAAATATTTCAACTAGACTTCTCTTGTGGTCTTTCGTATATCAGGAGCTAATAACTATATAGTATATAATATAGTATCAAATTTTGTTTAAACAATTTCACTTAAATTTTATCTGTCTAACAGCGCATTGTAGAGCCTATTAAGCTCATCTCACTTGCTATTATTATTTTATATACAGATATTTGTGTACACTATGTTGTAACCCATTTTCCAACCATGACCCGACTCTGACCGTCACACAAACATTTTGTTGGTTATTTATCCAGTTATTGTGCTTCTTCTTTAACACACATTGAGATAGAAAGAGAGAGAGAGAGAGAGAGTGTGTGAGAGAGGTAGACAACTAAAATACATTCACATAATTAAAACCTTTGTAACTGGCACTTGAGCTGCGGCTGCGGACTCAACAGCTAATGTCTAAATTGTTGGGATCGCTGTTTGTCCTGCAATTAAAGAGACGGTGACAATTTTGCTATGACATGACAGCAGCTCGTTAACTCTCGCTTCTGCCACACACACACACACACATACACAGAGACAGGGGCAGACACAAAAATTGACAATTTAGCACCAGCTCGGACAGCGTGTCGAGTGATAGGGCTGGGGAGAGGGTGTGGGCCAAAAGGGGTTTAAGGGTTGCTGTGCCCAACTGAAAAACTGAGCATGTCCGGCCGCTACAATCAGTGCAATCTCAGCGCCTTCGAGCCGAGACTGGGCACTTACTCATTTATTGGCCAGACAATGAGCCCAGTTGTTCATTAGCAACACGTCTGGCTGGTTGAGCGAACGACTTTTGCTACGACAGCAACTCTGGCTTGCTTCCCCTCCCGTCGTCAGCCACGTCACCCACTTCTCCCACGTCAATTTTCTCATCAATGTGCCGCTCGTTCAGATTAGGATTGATGTGGGCATATTAACATGCCTGACACTTTGCATGCAATTTTGAAGTGTTTGGAAAATTGTGCAAAATAAACGAAATGAGGTGGAAACTGTCTTAGCTAATGAATGAAATGCCGTGCCTAAACAGCAGTTGCAGTTGCATCAGGCTAATGAAGTCAATTAGAAAAGACAAAGTGATGAATTTTGGCAGTAAGAAGGGAAGAGAATTTGAATAGCTAATAAGAGAGCGCTGGAAGATCTTTTATGAAACTGGAATGAAACAGGGTACATAATGAAAATGAAACAAAAATGGTTAGTTCTTAGTTCTTAGTGAAACAAGTGGAAACGAAACAGCGTTAAACTTTGTGTGTGTGTATTTGGCTTACAAATGCATGAAGATTTCAATCAGCTCAGTCAACACATTTGTGTTTTCCGTTACTTTGCCCATGTCAAAATACGCAAAATGTGCATTAGTAAAACCTTGCTCAACGTTTTATACCTTATCTAACCCACAAAACAGTCGGCTCGACGTCAGCCAACGTAAAGCCCAAAGCCAATCAGAAAATCTTCTATGCGTGACTAGTCCAATACATTCCATATGCAAATGCCAAAACTGACCTGAGTGAAAACTCGTGGCCATAAAATAAAATCCAAAAAAAAAAAGAGTTTATTTTCCCCTGCCTCTCTTTAAAAACAAAACATTACGGCGTAAACGAGCTATAGTAGAGTGAACTTTCAAAGAAATAAGTATAAAGTACATAGAATTAAAATTAAATTTAAATAAATTTCACAAGGCACGCACGTCGAATGTGCGAGAGTGAGAGAGAGAGAGAGAGAGAGAGAGAGAGAGACAGCGAGTGAGCGGGTGAGATTTTCCGTGACATAGACATACGATTTTTTATTCTACGAAAAAGGTGAAGAGAGAGAGAGAGGACGAGGAGAGAGCCTTTTGTATTTTTTATGTAATTACTTTCTAAGTGAGCGAGTGCGTGAGTCAGGCAAGAAAGTTTTTTAGCTTTATGGCATTGTATTTTTTATGTTTATTTTGCTTTATTATAAGCCTGGCAGCAAACAGCTGAAAGTTTTCTAGCCCCCACTAACTAACGCAGGCCCGGAATGACGGCTCTTAACTTATCGCATACTGAAGATATATATATATATATGCATATGTATATGTATATACTTTTAAGGCCAGACAAACATATGCTGATAGTGTCAGTCGACCCTCGGCGACTTAATCAGTCGACGCAGTCAGCTTTGTTACCAACCTGCAAATAAACAAAATAACAAAATAACAAAATAAAAGCGAAATAGTTTAGAGCGCGCAAAATGTGGTGAAAACTATTTAAGCTCACTTGCTGATTAATTAGCTCTGGGCGTGGCAAAAGATAAAATATAACTAATTAGCCCTGCAGCGCATAAATTATGTAATGCTTAGTTAGATAAATATATATAAATATATTTATAGTCAAGTTGATAATGACTCAAGGCGAAAGAAACCTTTAGCAATGCAGACTATGTGAAATTAATAGTTTTAATTTCTATTTATCATATTTTCTATTATTATATATTATTTAGCCTTTATGTTTTACTTAACAAATATCTTATCTTATTCTCAAAGCTTTTGCTCACACTTTGTGTGTGCTTGGCAACTTCAACTTTTAATTGAGTTAATTTCCTTCTTCTACACTTGCTCAACTACAAAGTTTCCACAGAGCATCGCTTAAATAACAGAAATCGATCCAAGGTCTCAGAAACAATTTCCATGGTTTAAATATTGGAAATATTTCAGCTGCTCTAAGGCATGCGTTGCTGTTACAGTCTCTTCACACCTAACTTTGTTGATCCAACAGTTTTTCAATTGCTTTGCCATTTTCACTTGTAAGCCTAGGCGCCTAGGTGCTCAGGCATTTTAATTGCTTGAATATGAATTTGAGACTTCAATTTCGTTTTCATTTCGCATTTCATTTCTAGTAGCTGTTGCCCTTCGAGCACTTTCACTTCATAGAATCGCACTCACAGTGAGTTCTCATATTTCTGTAGCTCAAAGCGCAACGGCTTATCATCAAACTAATTTCAGCATTTAATTAAGTAATTAAACGTAGAAAATTAACATGCACAGTAAAAGAGACCAGACCCAGACATAAAAGAGCTAGAAAAGGCATAAAAAAAGCTCTTCAAAAATATATGAAATACAGAAAAACTTTCACCTCGACTTAGACGTAAAAAGAGGGAGAGAGAGGGAGACGGCAGACAGCTGTAGATAGAGACACAGATAGACTTTTACAGCATGAATGTTTTTTTGTTGGGCTTGAGAGTTTTGTTGTGGAAATTACATAAAAATATTAAATAATAAAAGCGAGTAAACAACAATGCGACAATTTGCTGGCAACAACTGCAAAAGCGAACATTCAGCAAAGCAAACAAACAAACTGAATCAACATTTACAACAATTTCGCCGAGCGGACAATGAGGGCAGCGCAAATAAAAGTAATTAAAATGTTTACAAATTAAATACATTAAATGCAAATTAAGTGCAGCTAAAGCGATTTTCCTTCTTTTTCCATTTTTTTTTTTCACTTTTTTAATTTTTCCACTTTTTTTTTATTTGGGTTTTATTGCCCGGCGGCCTCTTTAAAATTTATTGCAGAAGTCAGCATATGCCAAGCATTTAATGTTTGTTACCCAATTTCAATTGTCTTTTCATTAAGAATTATCATTTAGTTTAATTGTTTTTGTTTGCGCATCAATTGTTTTTTTTTTTATTATTATTATTAATTTTTAATTTTGTAATTATGCATAGCAAATGCGCTTGTAATAATAAAATGCTAATAAACAAATAATTGAATAATGATTTCATAATCAAATTATAAAAATTATTTAACACATTTTGCTGCACAACATAAATATGTCCAAATGAATATATATACATATATATATTTTTGTGTGTATATTTATAGACATTTGGCATTACCACAATGCAATGCGATTTAATTTGTAAATTCGTGAATAGATTGCCGAGCAAATTTGATTACAAATATAATTGTCCAATGCAAAACAATGCAAATGCGGAATGCGGCGCAACTTAATTAGGGCTTTGCTCGCAAATATTTGGCAAAAATATGCGCAATGCACAATTTGTCAATAATTTCAATTGTGCTTCTAAGTGGGCCTTTAAATTTCTGCCAAACGCTGTGATTAGGTTCTCGAATGTGCTATGGAACGCTAGGGGCTTCGTTATCGTATGCTAGAGAGTTTAGCTTTTTTTTTTTTTAAGGCCAAATGAACGAGCAAATTATTAGTAAAATAAAATTAAATTTTTTTAAGAAATATATATTTATTTAAAAGGGCAATAATTTAAAGCTTATTATTTTTGAGCTTTCATAAAAAAAATTAAATATTTTTTCATAAATTTAAATTTAATTAAAAAGAAATATTTGTAAAAAAAATGCGCAACCACAAAAAATTCTAAATTAAATCCAATTTTATTTTATGTTATGTATATGTATATGCAATATATGTATATTAGTATTTTTATTTAAAAAAATATATATTTAATGTAATTTAGAATTGTATATTTTTTTATTTATTTCATTTTTAATACATAAAAAAATATTTAATGTAAATTATAATTATATATATTTTTTATTTATTTATTTTTTTTTAAATATAATCATTTTTAGCATAATTTAAAAAATATATGAAAATAAAAATATATATTTTT
The DNA here is from genome assembly GCA_030914345.1 of Drosophila koepferae. Taxonomy (NCBI): domain Eukaryota; kingdom Metazoa; phylum Arthropoda; class Insecta; order Diptera; family Drosophilidae; genus Drosophila; species Drosophila koepferae. The sequence goes on from JAUESR010000207.1 coordinate 4,637,168, forward strand.
TATTATTAAATAAATATGCATCAAAATAAATATGAACTTATTTAAATTCTTATTTAATTTAAAATGTTAGCATAGCCTATTTATATTGTACAAACTTTGCTTTCAAAACAGCTTAGCAAGCCATTGCAAATAAGTAACTTAAATGAATTGAAAACAAGATAATAAATATATATAGCAAATCCCTTTAGTAAGTTTTAGTCCGTGCCCTAATGCGCGCTGTGGGAGCCCGTGCTCGTTGTGTTGCAAAATATATGTATGTATATGCACTCCACAAGTTGCACGCACACACAGTTGAGGCGCTGTCAAGTCAACAACTTGAATAGCAACAGCAACAGCAACAAGAAGTAACAACAACAACAAACAAACATTCAACAGCGACTCGCAAATGGTTTACAACTTTTCCGCTTAACTAACTTAAAATCGAATAAAGTGAGAGGTGACTCGACTGTTTGGCAAAAAAAAAAAAAACGCCGACTGAGTTGGGGGCCCTCAGCAAATGGTACTAAGTATCTAAATTCGATTTGGCTGCACTTAAGCGCGCTGCAGTGCGGCGCTTAAAGTTAAAGCGCCAACAACAAAACAAACTGTAACTGCCGACCCACTTTGGCCGCTCAGCCGGCCCACTTGAGTGGGTCAAGTAAAACCTTTTTGTCAGCGATAAAAAATGCGCCAGCTACAGCAGCTGCAGCAACGGCAACAGCAACAACTACGGCAACAGTAACCACGGCAACCAAGTCCAATTAAACGGTTGCCATTGCCCATAAAGCGACTTACTTGAGGCCCGAACGCGACTTCTGGCAACGAGTTCTCCAAGTGGCTTTTTGGCGGTTTTCTTGGTTTTCCTTGCATTTCTGGTTACGAATACCCTATGGGCATTGCCAATTGCTTAAGACGAGGCTTATAGCTGTGGCACTAGCTGAATGCTATAGCACAAAGACAGTAAATTGAAAATGATTTTGTATTTGAGGTATGAGCTGGGATTTCAAAGACTTGGCATGAATCTAATAAGGATTTATATAATAAAATACATAAAGCAATATAAATACAAATTTCTTTCATAAACTTTTACATTTAACTAGCGGAAATCTGAAATTTTAATTCTTGTAAAAAATATAACATGGATATTTATAAATGTGTATACTTATATCAATGTTTATATATGTACATAATGGATTGATTATTGCTTTAACAAATATATATGTGTATAATATATTTCACAGAGATAACACTTTGATAATGGCCATAAGCCTATGCCAAGCTAACTATTTATAAATAGCCTATTGGCAATTTTTATATTTTTAATTTTTATTCAACTTTTATTTATTTTTCTTAACAAAAAAATTAAAATAAATAAATAGGAGTAAGAAATAAAACAAACAATTAAAGTAAAATGAAAAATAAATAAATAAAATAAAATTAAAATAATTAATAATAATAAAATAATAATATAATAATATAATAATATAATAATATAATAATATAATAATAATAATAATAATAATAATAATAATAATAATAATAATAATAATAATAATAATAATAATAATAATAATATTAATTTTTTTAGCTTGCCTGAATTTATTAAAATTTGTGTTAAATTTATAACAATTATTTTTAAAATATTTGTATTATATCACAAAAAATTTCTATATATTTTTTGTTTTCCATTCATTAAGATATCCAAATTAGCACATTTATTTTACATTATTTATCATTATTTTTTAAAATATATTTTTTCTATTTTTTTTTTTTTTTTTTTTTAAGTATATATTTATAAATTAGTTTTAATGTTTTCTTTTTTCACATCTATTTATTACTCGAGGGCAACTTGTAGTCGCAACGCTCGAGGCGGCTCGCGACGGCACTTTTACGTGACTCGATTCTTTGGCTGTTGCCTACGCCGCGCCACGCCCATTTTGGCAGTTTTCATTCTCATAGTTACAACACGACGCTGGCCATAAAAATGCATAAATATTGCGGTCGTTAGTTTGGGTCAACGCCATTAAGTATTTTTTTTTTCTCTCTCTCTTTCTCTTTTCGGCAATTCGCCTTCGCTCGTCTGTTCGTCTGACAGTCAGTTTTTGGCTTCTCATCTCTGGCATTAGTGGAGTTTCCTCGCGTCATAAAAACTGGAATGAGTAGACGAGAGAACTCCACTTTAATTGCCATTGCATGCAAATTGCGCAATCCACTTGACCAATCGAATATCAAAACCACAAAATCGCTGATATGGGAGATAACGAATGCGCATTTCGCTGACATTGAAATTGTCGAATCACATTTATGAATGAAATATATTTCGGGTGATTCACAGTGTAAACACTCATCGCCATAGCTGAACAATATATTCATGAATACGTGAGGTCCCGGTTCGGGGCTGTGGCTCAATTGCACTAATTGAACATGATTCAGTGAGTGCCCCTATACTCAGTCGTATAGCTCTCTCTCCCACTCTAGCAAATGTCTCTAATTAAGCTGAATATTCAAATGAGTTGCTATTAAAGTGTTTCTGCCGATGACGTTGCCTTTGGCCTCACAGTGCCGCATGAAATTTGTGGTACACTTAAGCCGAACAGTTTTTGCCATAAATGCTCTATGCTCTATGCACTTGTGTGTGTGTGTGTGTGTGTGTTTCGAGTGTGAAAGTGTGTGTCTTTGGGGTTTTGGCTATTTGCAGTCCATAACCGAGCTGGGACAATTTTTGCATGGGTGCTAATGTCATAATCATTCATAATCATGCAATTGAATAGGTGAGAGCTATTTGCTATGATAGCCAAAGGTATATATGTGATAAACAGCTAATTTGTGGCACATGCGAAAAGTGTGGGAAGAATCATTGTCAATGCGAGAGGCTGAGGCAGGACAAAGAAGAAGCGAAAACAAATCAGCTTGCAGCTAAGAGCCATTAATTGCACGTGATTCAGGATGAGGCGAGTGAGTGGGGAGAGTGGGGGAAAACAGGTTTCCCTATAGAGAACATTTAATTAGCAGGAAATTGGCTGTAAGCTAATCATTGTAAGTAGTTGAGAATGAGACGGCAAAATAAAGTGCGAAAACTAGTTTCCAGCTGCAGGCAATTACTTGAAGATGGTTAAGGATAAGAAAGGGAATAGGGAAAAGAAGAAAACAACTGTAACTATATAGGTTTCTTTGCTCTTGAATAACTGGGAATGCTTTTGATATGCATAGAGGATGGAATTATGGAATTACAAAAAAAAATAGAAAGAATATAAAGGGAAGATAATAATAATAAAATAATATAATTAATAAAATAAAAATATTTAAAAAATAGTAACAAAATAATAATAATAATAAAAAATAAATAATAGTGTGTAAATATAAATAAAATATAAATATATAAATATAATAATAATAAAATAATATAATTAATAAAATAAAAATATTTAAAAAATAGTAACAAAATAATAATAATAATAAAAAATAAATAATAGTGTGTAAATATAAATAAAATATAAATATACTTTTAAAAAAATAATAGAATATAAATAAAGAGCATACAAATATTTAAAAAAAAATATATATATATAATGAAAATAAGAAAAAAAAAAATAATAGTCTAAATATAATAAAATATAAATATACTTAAAAAAAATATAGGTAACTTTACATTTATAAACTCTATTTAATGTATGCCGTAACTTTAATTAATTCTAATACTAATTCTCTTTCCCCACTTTATTCTCTTTGCAGGTAAATAACCTAAAATTGTGTCAACCAGCGAAATGAACTTTTGAAGGCTCACGTAAGCCCTGGCTGTGATCTCATTTCTAGCCAAAAACATTAAGACTCTCTAGAAATACGCGAAACAATTTATTTATTTGAACCGTGAACCCAGCCAAGCGAAAGTTGTCCATTGCTTGGGAAGAGCCCACAAATCTTTTCTGATGGCTGCAGGGAATTTCGATGCGAGGCACGCCTCGCACTGCCAGCCAATAAATGTCACTTGTTGGTGCGCTACCGGAAAACTATTAAAAAAGAATTATCACCTGGTGTTAGAGAGGCAGGGAGAACTAGAAGTAAAGGAAGGCGGAGAAGAGAGAGAGAGAGAGGCATAAATAGAAATATGCGTCGTGTGCCAACGTTCGGTCTTAATGTGCCGCAATTAGAAGATGCCACGCACTCGAAATGCCACGAAAAAAAAAGAAAGTCTCAGGGAAAGAAATACCCAAAAAAGAAAAAAAACCTTCCATGTAAACAAAACAAATTTTTTTTGTTTTATTTTTGTTGACACTCGCGCGTCAAAACGGAAGCAAATTCGTAAACAAAAAAGAGGAGAAAGAGCGAAAAATGAGAGATTTGAGGAAAAGTTTACGCTTTCATGATTTTGGGTATAATTTTATACGTCATTTTTTTTTTTATTGTTGCTTAAGTTGATGGCGTTGACAGGCTCAAATGTTCGGTCTGTTGACAGCTGTTGGAGCTGCCGCCTCCTGCCGCTGCTGCTGCTGCTGCGGGCGCACAATGGGAACGTTTGGCAATGGAACACGCGCACGCTACAACATTTGTTTATGCTGCAACGCATGCAACAGCTCAGGCAACGTGCAACGTAAACAATGCGTAGGCGTGGCAGGCAGGCACACAATGTAGCCGTGTGTGTGTGTGTGCCTGAGTGTGCGTGTGTGTGCGTGTGTGTGTCTGGTTAAAGAACAACAAAAACAATTGCGCGTCCATAATTAAAGCAAAACAAACGCATAAATTGTGGCGGGTGTGTTGAAACGGGCAAAGGAAAGGTTAAACCATAAAAAAAGAAGAAATCAAATCACGGGTGTCTTCAAAGCGAGAGCAACTTGTACAGTAAACACCTTGAAATTGTTGTTCATTAACAGGAAACGGTGTGCGGGCAATTAACACCAGAAATCCACCCCACCCACCCACGGCCGTTGCTGAAAGCCCAAAAATAGTTTCAACTAAACGAAATGCCATTCGAATGGGATTTACGGCAAGCATTCACTTCACAGAGCCCAATTGCAATTCGATTACAATCAACTGCAATCAATGGCAACAAAAGCAACAACAAGTGCAACACACACACACACCCAGGCAAATGTCAATGGCCTCACATGAACTGGCGTGTGTGTGTGTGTGTTTGGGGGGCGTTTTCGTGCGCTTCAATGCGGCTGCCCGCCCTTGTCGAGCCGTCAAATTGTTTTCCGGCTTTTGTTTTTCACTTGGTTTGTTTTTCTTCATTTTTTTTTTAAGTTTTTCTGTTTGCGGTTTTTGAGTTTTGCTTTGATATGGCAAAAGCGATTTTTATCTTGTTTTTTGTTTCGGCTTAAGCGTGTGAGCCACGAATTGCCATAGCAATGTGTGGGCGTGGCACAAGTGCATTCCATTCTGATTTCCTTTTTGGTCTACTTTGCGCCAAAGTCAAAAAAGTTCAATTCAATTTACTCGCTGCAGAGCTTAAAGACCAAATAAATCCATCAAAAAGTCAGCTAATTGAATATTTCTGACAGCGGCTGGGGGCAGGGGCATGAAATGGGGGCATGTTCACTGTCCGAGTGAAAGCGAGCTGCAAAATCAAATTGACTTGCAACGAAAGAGCATCAATTGAAAGCAAATGTTTTGTGGCTTGAATCAAATCCACAAAATATATTGTTTACATTTTTGTTGTTGTTTTTAGTTGTATCGTTGTTGTTGCTGTATGTGACACTGAAATAACAACATGAAACCAATGACAACAATGAGAGCTAACAAGTGTGCGGCGGCAGAGAAATGTGCTCGATTAGAAGATATCCTAGTTATCCTAGAAAGAGCAAAAGAGAGTGAATGAATTGAGTCATGTATAGTAAATGTACTAAAATCAATTTAAAATGTAAACTATTTTATGCTCTTAATTGACGGAGCTCTTAGATTATATATTTATTGATGATAGATTTGATCTGGCTCTAGCTCTTAAAGGCAGAGAGAAATATATATAGAAATATATTTCATAAGAACTTGCTGAGCACAGTTGAAGCTATATAAAACTTAACTCTAAATACTCAATCTTATTATTGCAGACTATAAATCTTCTAGGTAAAAACATAGCTAGATAAATAGCTAGATTATTTAGTTAGCCATGATTTCATATATATTATGCTCTCCTCTTGTCTCTTCAAAATTTCCAATACTAAATTTAATTACTACAAAATTTTATTCATTTCAAATTTAATCACATAATATCCTCATTTAGCCACATTTCTAATTGGCAACAGGGTATGCCAGGAGCAACATGCATTTACAATTATTATTTTTGTTGCTTCTATTGTCCATTGTCCAGCTGGTTTGGTCAGAGCCAAACCACAATCTGTTGCACACATGATTTCATTTTTATTTCCTATTAAAATCACATAAAAATCTAACACAAATACTCGCAGCAATAGCAAACAGGACAGAAAAATATGTCAGGCAATGGAAATTGATTCTAGATTCGCAATTTTTCGGATAAATCCCTCAATAATCCCGCACTCTCCATCTACAGCACTAAATTCGATTTGTGGCCTGTTGTTGCTTTAATTGATATATGTGATTTCCAATTAATATCAAATGCAACTACCAATGTAGTTCATGTTATTGCATATGCATTGTCGTCGTTGTTGTTGTTGTTGTTGTTATTGTTGTCTGCATTTGTGGCTTTAGTATCTGGTAAATATTGCCCACAATTGATTAGTTATATATGTGTTATAAATTCATTTGCTAGTTTTTAGCTCGAGTGTCATTGTGAATGCGAGTGTGTGGGTGTAAGTGAGTGTGTGTGGGTGTAAGTGAGTGTGTGTGTGTGTGTGTGTGTGTGTAAGTGAGTGTGTGTGTGTGTGTTTTGATTATTAGCATCAGACATGCATATTGCAGCTGTTGTAATGCATAAGCTGGCAGCATTAGATTGCTAATTGAAATTCTGTTAGTAAGCTATACATGTTGTAAAACCAGAACAGCAAGTGTTGAATACCTAAAGTATAAATAAATATATATATATATATATATATATATATATATATATATATATATATAATATTGAATCATACCCTAACAATGTCTCTAATCAGTTAGCAACAAGTTAGCTTAGACATATTAAAGATCACAGATCTCTAGCTGCAATGGAAGATCACAAGGTGTTGAGTACATGAAAGGTTGACGGAGATTGAGTGTATAATAGAAATTTTAATATATGATTATATCGAAACATTTAATCTATTAAATTAGCTACAAGTTAGCTCAGTCATATTGAAGATCAATGATCTGTAGTTATAATGCTCGATCAGTAAGGGTTTAGTATATGAAAAGCTTAGATTTATTGTTATTATTATTATTAGAGTATATCCAAACATTTAATCTGACAAATTAGCAACAAGTTAACATAAATGATCTCTAATTGCTAGATAGATATACAGAAATTATGAACATCCAAATACTTTATTTAACAAATTATCAACTAGTTATCTTAGCTATATTAAAGATCAATGAACTCTTGCAATGCTAAGAATGCAAAGAATTGAACATAGAAAAGGCTAATTGAAATTCTTAATTTCATTTATGTATATGTCAACTAGCAACTTAGCTACAAGACTATTCAAGATCAAATATCTCTCATGCTTACTTCAACAAAAAAAGATCATTTCAATTGAAAAGATCGTTAATATCTGCCTAGCCTTAACACTATCTAGCCCTATAGTTTCCCCTCTGCAACAAATGCATTTCTCGATTCCAATTTTAGTTACTCAACCCATTACCTGATCTGATCTCAGCTGCATTCTTTATACAGCTAGCTGGCAATACCTCGAAGCACTCTTGATTAAACATTGTGCACTTCTTTCTCTATTTTCATTGATCAGCGCCCCTTGGGCCATTGATAATCCCTTCAGTCTGTTGCCAGGCTGTCGTAGCTAAAAATACAAAGAACTGTTCACGTCCGCCCACCCGTTCGCCTGTTCGCTGCCTCACTATGAAATCAAAAGCATCTTAAGCTGTACCATTTGCCAGCCGTTAAGCTTCCAAGTATAAACATGCCACATACTGTAGAGAGACTTCAGTTGCTTTGCTCTGCAGGCGGCAGCCTCCATCTGGCGATGCTTGCAACCAATTTGTTGGCCCTTTGTGTTCATTATTCTTCATTATTTGTATTTTGATTGTGTTTTTCATTATTTTCTTTTTTTTTTCCTTGTTGTTATTGTGCCCCATTCTTCCTTCCCCCCCCTGGCAGCGAAGGGCTGCTTCTAGAGTTGTATATTTATTGATCGAATGCTTGGTTAGACATTCGAGAGGCATGCCACTTGGCTGTTGCAACAAGCTAACTTGCTGCCTACTGGCAGCTATTGCCAAACTATTTATTATGCCCTAATTAGTCATCTAGCTAGCAGAGCAGAGCTAGAAGAGGGCGTACGAGTGACAATTGTATAAAGCATATACCGACATATGTGTCCCAAGCTGTATCTCTGTTGTCTGTTAAGCGCGCTGAGCACACGCCCCGGCCACGTCTTATCAGACGTTGCCAACGTCAGCCTCAACGTCAGTCTGCGTTAACAGTTCCGCTCTGGAACTGCCGGAATTGTTGCATCGATAGACAGTCACAGCGGGCGCACAGGCTGCTCTGCATTCTCATAGTACTCAGGCTACCCTCTCTCCCTCTCTCTCTCTCTCTCTCTCTCACACACTCTGGGTGCTCTGGTATGTTTCATTTGTTTCACAAGTGGCTTCAAGTGCTGCTGCTGCTGCTGCTGTTACTTCAGCTTCTTTTGCTGTTGTAGTGTTGTTGTATTTGTACTTTTTTTTTGTTGCATTCTGTTTATGCATCTTTGTCGTCTGCCGTTGCATAGTTTCGTTCGCTTTGTTTACCCATCAATGTGAGCTGACATGAAACATGCGACGACGCCCACAACAAACGAGCATCCAGTTGTGATTGTTTTTGTTCTCGGCTATTGTTGTTGTTGTTGTTGTTGTTGTGGTAACTCAGCAGCCAGCTCAATTTAATTTGCTTTAACATTCATTCCTGTTTACTTCTGTGAACCACACTTTCTTCAGTTTATTACCCGTTTCGTTGCTTTTTTATTTCTCTTTATGAATATGTTTATAAAATATATCCGTTTTGATTTGACAGCCCGCTGATTGAAATGGGTTAGCAAGATTCATTAGTTCGTTTTGCATTATTCAGAATTCAATTGAATTCCATGCGCTCAATCAACAAAAGTTGTTTCAGGCAAAGGAAGCGCAGCAGCAGACTGTGAATGATATAGGTAGAGACATTATGGGAGTGTTGGCAACATTTTTCAAAAAAATTAAAACTCTTAAAACAGAATTGAAGAATTTTCAAAACTAATTTCTAGAATTGAAATTCAAATTTTAGGTAAGCACAAAAGTGTTGAATGAGCAAATCTTTCAAATATGCATTAGTATTAGATCAAAATATTGTAGAACTCGGAAAATCAGTTCAAAAATGAAAAATGAAAATTAGTACAATCTTAGACATATGTAGATGAAAGATATGATTTACAATATGTTCGAATTTCTCAGCATTAAATATTAAATGAGATTCTCTATAAACTTTAAAATTTATCAAACAACATCATCAGTAAAATTCTTAATAAATCCAAACAAAATCTACTTGAACCAATTATTCCAAACCCAAAACACTTCAATCAGAGTTCTTCTATTATTAACTTCCAATTCTTAAAACTGAGGCAAAGAAGCCCAATAAAAAATCATTGCGCTAGATGACTAATCAAATTCTTTGCTCAACGCACAAATACAAGCGATTCTTGATTATAGAACAAAACAAAAAAATTGCCTTGTCAGAGTTTTTTCAGGAAAAAAAAAAAAACATACAAAGTACAGTTAAGCCAAACCCCAAATTCCGGTCAAATTGAGTTCAAGTTCTTTATTTACGCTTTCGAAAAAAAAAAAAAAAAAAAACGAAAATATAATTGTGTTCATTTGCTTTATTTGCTTGCGTGCGTTCATAATTAAAACATTTCTTTAAATATTTCTTAAAAAAAAAAAAATTTGAAACAATATTACGAAAAAAACAAAATCAACAAGAAACGTGCAAGGTTCAAACTAGATACGGCCAATGCAGCAACAACTTGGGCGGAAAAACCAAGTTAATTGTTTGGGAAGCAACAACAAAAAAACAACAATAATAAAGCAAAGCAAAAAGGTAAAATACGCTGCATAATAATTATGGGAAAATATAAAAGTAACTAAAAAGCTGAATTAATTATGAGGAAGAGCAAAAACAAAAACACGGAAAAAAACCCCGCACAAAATTTGCAGAAAAATGTCAAATAAAAAATCCGTAAAAATCTTGCCATGGGGTGCAATCGACTTGATAATACTCGTTCATAATCAACACAAGTTGTTTATATAAATATCAATATTTATATATTTTTAATGCCATCAACTGTTATACGTAGATAATAGATATAGACATCGATACACCACGCCCCTATTCAATCAATTTCTATTTATACCTTCAATATAGGCAGCCAAACAAACAGACAATTCATTTAATGCACAAGACCAATATACCCCTTCCATGGAATTTAGTAAGCATTAGAAGAAGTGAAGATAAAGTACAAACAGAAGGTTTTTGTACGCATTTCTTTGAGAAATATTTCTCTAACAGAGACCGCATCTAAATTCAGCTTCTTTTTTTCTTAAACAGTGCTAGTCAAAAGTTTACAGTTTTCATTGGCATTAATCAAGTGGCAATTAGCAGCTGCCAAAAGTTGACACACCCACTCTCTCTCTTTCTCTCCCTCTCTCTGTTTCTATCTCTCTTTCGCTCTTTCTATTCCTCTTTTGTGTGTGGCTTAAATTGTCGCTGAAGGGCAATGAGAGAGCTTGACAGTTTGATTGGGACTCGAGACACATGTGTCTTACGCCCACTTTGCGGCATTCCTATAACCGAAAAGTTCATTTCGATATCGATTATGCTAAATATAGATGGAAGCAAGGCTTTTGTGGTTATATAGAATTTGACAGCTAAATGTGTATTTAGATGAATTAAATACATATGTATATAATTTTATTTGCTGTAGTATCTGTTTCTGATATGTAACATATTGTAGATCAATATGTATGATTGACAGACTTGCATGTCACATACATATATTGACTGATGGACTAATTCACTAATTGAGCAATAGTTGGTGATTTGATTATGGGACCTAGTATAATTGACTGATTGAATGCATGCTTGATTGAGTCAGTGTCTGACACATCAAATTGACTAATAACTAAGTAACTACTAGCTAAGTGTGATTGACTGAGTCAGTAATTGATTGATTCAATTCAATCTGCCTTATTGAACTAAGGAATAGTGAGTTACTTATTGAATGACAGACTTATCGATTAATCGTTTGTTTATGTGGCTGATTGAATGTTTGAATGCGACAATTCTTAACTGATTGAGTGAGATGATTGATGAAATAACTCTCTACTAATTGATTGATTGACTGAGCGAATAACAAGTTTCTTGATACTACGGCCAATTGACTAATCATGTGACTGATTGATTGACTGTCCAGGCTGATTTACTGATTGATTGACAGATACATCGATTGCCTGACGGACTGATTTATTTACTATTATTTGTCTTATGAATTGGCTAGCTTCATCACTTCCTATTTAATTATCATAAATTATTGAACCTATCAGCCTGATTGAGCTCAGCTCTACATAAAATTATTCAACTTCTAATTATTTTCACTTACAGTGTATTCGAAATTCGAATTTGTGCACAAGTTTGCAGTTTAACTCTTTAAATTGGCACAAATTAAATTGTTTGGCAATCGTTGATTTTCTTGTGTAGGCGTCTCACACATGTCGCCGAGCTCGCCATCGAAGCTCTCACCTATTAAACTCGTATTCAAGGTGGAACCGTCTGGCTGTCTGTCTGAGTGCGAGTCTTTAAACAATTTCCTGTAATTTGCTGTTGCTTAGCTTTCGTCGCACTTGATGAATCAAGCTGAAGCGTGAAACGCTGTTTCTTTTTTTTCCAGTTAATATGGCATACATATATTTCTCTTCATAGTTTCATGAAACTGTTTGTGTGGCTGGCTAAATTTTGTTGTAAATACGACAAAACAATTAGAATTTAACTGGAGTGTGGAGACAGAGCGCGAGAGGCATGCCTGAGCTGGGGGCGCGGCGTTACAGGAAACTTCGGCCATGTGCGCAATTCTCATGTGAAGAGGGAGTGAGAGAGAGAGAGAGAGAAAAAAAACCAATTTATAGCAATTTTTTTTCTGTTTTTGGTTTGTTTTCTCATTTTTGCTGGCTGTTAGCATTTTCTTTTGTGTTGCTTTTGTAATTGCAACATAATTTGCTATAACACGCAACTTGCTTTTGTTGTTGTTGTTGTTACTTAGTTTTGTAGGTCTCTGGGTCTCGCAGCTGCTGCGCATTGCGAAAGCGAAGCATGAGAGCAAATTGTGCATGGGGAGGGGTCATGGAGACTGGGGTCTGATGTGGAAGAGGCAGAGGCAGACGAAGACAATTACAAGCAATTAGAAATGAATTGCTTGAAAATGGCAACTTTAGAAACAATGCAAACAAAACTAAAGTTTCAGTTTGCCCCACAGTGTGTGTGTGTGTGTGCGGGTGTGTATATTTGTGTATATGTGGGTGCCTCTGCCAATGTGTGTGTATGGGTTATTTTTGAAAAGTTTGGTGTGGACAAAGTCAAGGGTTCTGTATAAATTGGGTTTAAGTTTTAAATATCACAATTAATGCAGCAAAAAGAAAATTCGCATAAAATGTGTCAAAGAAAACTTTGAAGAAAAGAAGCAAAATTTAGTTGAACAAAAATAGCTAAATTTATTTTAATTTCTTACAATTAAATGTTAGCACATCAGCAGTACGAATTATACAGTATTAAACATAAGCTGTTAAGTTTCTGATTATCTGTTAACAGTGTGAAAGATAATTAAAATTGATAACATTAACGTAAGCTGCATAATGTTAAAATATATAATGAGGCCCATTCGGCTATTAATATCACGTTAATAGAAAATGTAATATGTTAACATTCTACAAAGCTACCAAGTTCAAAATAATCCCCTTAGTTTTAAAGGCTGTTGCACAATTTGCAGATAGCTTAAAGGAATATATTTAAATATATGTAAATTTTTTTTACTTGAGCTAAAGAACGCATGTCTGATAAATTTCTGGAATTTTTCTCTTGTATGCTTCATCTAACTCTGCTTACCAACATTATCTCTTCTCCTCTGACCAAGCCAACATTAAATAAAGATAAGCAACATACCAAAGTGCATAAAATAATTTAGTAAAGCATTTTTTTTTTTTTTGGTATCTGTTTCATTTACACTGGCTAAAAGAAAATAGCAGAAGATAAGCTGCAATTAGTTGGAAAATTTTGTGGCACATATTGGACATGGCCCAGCGGCCAGACTGCAAAGCTGTGTGCTCCCGAGAGCAAGTGTTTTTGGTGCAATCGCAACTGCTGCAGCTCAGACTCCTGCTATCTTTCCCAGACTCCTGTTAGATACATTTACAGATGTAGATATAGATACAAATGTGAGTGCGGAAGACAAAAGGCAGCGGCAACACGAAACGTAAATGCAAAACAAACTGTTAAATGGCAATGCGTGTTTCATTCGTGTTTGCTGCTCGTTGTATGCACAATGAATGTCAACTTGTTGTTGTAGCTGTCCACAACAGCAATAGCAACAGCAACAGCAACAATAACGACAACAACAAATGAGCCGCAAATTTTGCATTTCTCTTTTCCTCCCCTTTTTACGCTTAGCTATTTTTTGTGCATTTTCAACATTTCGCACATTTTTAAACTGGGCAAGCGTGCGCTTACTTTTTGCAGCCACTGTTGCTTGCGCGCTGCAAGTTATCAAATTGCTGTTGCAACTTTAGCTATTGTTGTTCTTGTTGTTGTGTATGAAAACGTAATTAACAACATTTTCCAGGGTTCTTTATTTTTCTTTTATTTTTTTCATTTTTATTTCATGCTTTCTCAAGGGATGGGGTGCGTGGGGGAGAGAGTTGTGGGGCTGGGCTTTAGCCACATGCCAACACAAAATGGCATAACCTATGGCCCCGTTTGTAGAATGTGTTTGTTGTTGCTCTTGCTGCTGTTGTTGTTCTTGCTGCTGCCAGCAATTAAGTCACTTAAAATGCCTTTGCTCTAGACTCGTTTTTTTAATGATTAAGTTGTTGCTGCTCTTTTGCATATATAGAAATAAAGAAGAGTTATAAAAAGAAATAAGTTATTGACTAGCTAATGCTCTATATAAGCGAAGAGTTATTCTATAAGCAACTCTAATTGTATATAAAGATGAGATTACTCTAATCAACAATAATGTAATATACATAGATATTATTCGAGCATTATATGGAAACCACATCAAATCAAATATGTATTCTCGTCTACAATGCAAACCAATATACCCCATTTGTGCACATTCAATGGCTACATAAACTCAATTGAAGTGGATTGTCGGCTCTGCTGGGACTCTTTCTGAGCAGCTCTGATTGCACATCGAGTTAATAATAATAATTAATAAAAACAAAGCCGCAGCCCCAGCCAATTTTTAGCTCCAACTTGAGTTCAGCTACAAAAGAGTAGAAAAAAACGAAAAAAAAACGCTCGCACTCGACTGAAACTTATAAAAAGCGAACACAATTTCAATGCTCAATTGGTAAAGTTCAGGCCGGGGCTACTTAAAGGGGAACTGGCCACTTGAACCCCTCAATGACTGGCAGCAGCTACAAATTAATCTGCATAAAGCTCCAAATTGCTATACGCACTGAATATGTTGTATGCCATTACTTGGGCAGGGTCAATATGGGAGCGCTCCATGCCTAAATGCTATGAGTAAGCAGACAATATTGTGAGTAAGCCTATGTGAATCGAGTTCATGGCATTATACAGATGCAATTATAGCTATGTTTCTGAATATGTTTAGAAAATTAGTAGGGCTACAATTTGGAATGACTTGTAGAAATTACAATGTCGAAGTAGAATAATTATAGTAGTGGTATTAGTAGGAAAAATAATAGTAGTAGATGTAAAATGAATTGCTGAAATAGTGAGACAGTAAGAGTCGTACTAGAAATGGGTGCTACTACTATTTGCACTTATTTTAGTAGTAGTAGTATGTAATAGAAGCAATAATATATAGTAGTATTAATGGTAGAAGAGCAGCTTATGCAAATGGTAGTAAATCTTGAAATAGTAGTAGGAGCAGATAATAGTAACAATACTATAATAGCAGTACTAATAGTCGAAGAACAGGTTCCTGAAACAGCAGTAAGTCTTAAAATAGTAGTAGTATTATATACTCGTAATAATAATATAATAGTAGTACCAATAGTAAGAGAACAGATTCCACAAGTAGTGAAAACTCTCGAAATATTAGTAGCAAAAAAGAATTTAATTTACATATATATTTATATGTAATTATAACAAATTTATATAATTGTAATAAAAAACACTAATTCGAAATTCTCTATTCTCATCAAGCAAGTCTCTATAAATATAATTAATAAGCTGCTGATATGCATAATATAGCAAAGATCAGAAAGTAAATTAATTTATGTCATTTCGTATTCGCAGGGAATACCTTTGTTCATATGTAGATTAAGCGTTCATAAATACCTTTTCAGATGTTGCACAACTCTCTCTTTCACTGCTTATCTAACTCTTTTCTTTATGTCGAGCTCATAAATTCATTTGCCTTATTGTCAGTTTGCTACTGTTATACTAATTCTCTCTCTCTCTCTCTCTCTCAGACACACTCTCTGCTTCTCTCTTTGAGTGTTTCGCTCATTCGCTTAGATCGTTTATCTGTCTATCTTAATACTTTATGTGTGCAGCACGCTTTGTTTTCAGCGCAGTCAGCTCACAGTCTCAGCTTGTCTCCCTCTCTATCTCGCGCACTCTTTCACTCTCTTAAGCAATCTTCATTCCTGCACTTCGCCTGCCGCACGCTTCACATGGCGTATGCGTAATTGTCTCAATTATTCACCAAAATGAGCCGCCATGTAATGTGCATGTTTGCATGTATGTGTGTGTGTGTGTGTGTGTGTGTGAGTATGAATGTATTTGTATGTTTGCAAGTGATTTCATATGCGCCTTGTCTGCAGCAATGCCAACATCTACGCCTCCAACAGCGGCCCCCCTTCTCGCTCTTTATGTCTCTGTCTCTCTCTCTCTCTCCTTCTCCCACTTGCCGCTGTTTGCATTTGGAGCGCTGTGCACAAATTACATTTGTATGCGTTTTGTGCACCACGCATTGCAATTGCAATCGCTGCATATAAATTGCGCCACAAATGCAAAGCCACAACAATTGTGAGGCAGCCACCCCCAGCCAAACTCTACTACCCTACCCTACCCTTCCCATAGCCTCCACCCGCTGCCCGCTGCGCGCTGTCTGTTCAGTGAGTCATTAATGCGCTCGCCTTGCTGATGACTATCTTTGCTTATGCATGTTGCTCGACTGCCTCCAGGCCGCAACAAAAGCCACAGCCCAAGACAGAGCTCTTGGCCGTTGGCCCAGTCCGGTTCGGTCTGGTGGCAGACAGTCGATTTGACATGCTGACGTTGTCAACGGCCAACGACGGCCGATTTGCACGATTTATTAGTAGAGCTGTGCTTTACATTAAACAGAAAAGATAAATGCACACACGGACTAGCTACATATTCATGAGTGTGTGTATCTGTGTGTGTGTGTGTGTGTTTGTGTTTGTGTCTCGATTTTGTTGGCAATTTGTTGCATGCAACCAACGCCTGCAGCCGCTGACCAGCAGCTGTTGGCCTGTAATTAGAGCTACCAATTGGTATTGGCCTGGTCAAAATCATAACTAAACCTCGACTCTGATTTCGCATTTGATTTGTGCGGTGTTTGAGTTGATTGTTGTGGCTAATAAGCCACGTCCCACCCCCACTCGCCCGGCCACAGCTCAAGCCACAATTGCCTCTCGTGCCTTGTCTGTGGCATGCAATTGATGAATTTTGTACAATTTCCGCTGTGAATTTACGGTGCAAGCACTAATAGGAATTTCGGACAGCACAGGAAGCTATAGATTAATATTGAAAACTCTAATAGAATAAGTATACGACTTTAGATGCAAGCTTTACGTGTGGGTTGCGTTGAGTAAGCTAAGTAGACCATATGTCAAGTCAAGGCAGAGAATTTGTGCTTTATTGTTGTTGAGCTGTTGCACAAGAGTGAAAATCTCTAGCTATTTATTATACACAAGTCTTTGACATTAACTAGCTAGATTGTCAGTTTCAGCTCTAAATTGGAAATTATTGAATACAAAAATAATAATAATAATGTGAATGCTTAATCGTTAACAAAAGAGTTTAAATTGAACACGAAACTATTGATAAAGGCAATTTAGATATATAAGAAATGTTAATATTAACAGGAACATAAATGTTAACATATTTACGGTTGGATTTGATAAGACTTACATGAATAATGACAAAATAGTTGACATAAAAATTTCATGAGACTTTTAATCATATCGCGTAATCAGGCCAATTTGTTGCTTAGCTAATTAAAACTCTGCAGCAGAACATTAACATTACCAAATACTTGAGCATAAGTCTGAATAGTAGCATTAACATTGTCAAGCAAATAAGGAACTTTAAGTTCTGTTAGCATATTTAAAAAATTGTAAAACTTCTTGCTTAGCTAACACTATTACAAAGCTGATACAGCATACGAAAAGAACATACATTAGCACACTTTAACATATGTAAATATTAACATTAACATTAATATTAACATGACACTAAAACGAATTTTATTTACTGCATTCATTTCATTAAACAAAACTACACTATTTACATTTTAACACTAACGTGAACACATTTAAAAAACTGCAAATGTTAACATTGACATTATCATATTAACAAACAATTAAAACAATTTGAAAAAAATGTGAGCGTTTGCAATTTTTTAATTGAACAAAAATAGTTCTATTGTTTACAATATTTATCGAATTACAAACTGTCAAAGTAGTTTTATTATAATGGGTAATTAATTGATTTTTATAGAAATCAAAACAAACGTGCTTCACGTTTTCAATGCCAGGCGAAATGACCTCGGGATAAAAGCAATTATAACGCATATAAAAACAAACAGTAAACCAACAATAACAGCAACAAAATGTAATAATTAAAACCTAATTAAATGTTGCCTAAAAAAAAAAATAAATAAATAAAAAAAAAATGTCAACTCCATAAACCTGTCAACGCTGTCAGGCTTGTGGCTGTTCGAGTAGACGCGAACCAAGGAGGAGGAACAGGAGAGTTTATAAAACTTTCACAAGACGCGCCGCAAAGGCTTGGCCAATAATTAAAATTAAATATGAAATTATCATTACGCGCTTTTTTCTAACATCTGGCAAAGAAGAAGAAGCAAAAATGCGAGCGAAAATTACTTTCGCTTGCAATTTACATGTTCGAGCGGCTGACAGCCGCTAGATGGCGCTGCTGCCATCAATCTAATTACTGTCAATGACGCCTTGGAGGTGCAGCTCCTCTATGAAAGACATAAAAAAAATGGAAATGAAATGAAAATGAAAATGAAAACTGAGTGCAAGCAACTAGCGCACTCACTCCAATTAGCCAGTCTGCCACGCCCACTGGCTGTTGCGTTATTATGGCTAGTGTGGCATTCATGTTATTGGGTCGTTGCGTCTGCTGAGTGTGTGAGTGCATTCAACTGGCGGCTGTCAACTAAAATGGAAAGCCCACATCAATTAAGCCAGCTGCAAGAGTTGCCTTTAAAAGCCACCGAGATCCGTCCGGGACGCCATCTAGTCCACTCGAGGCCATTGGCCATTCATTGGCCGCGCCTGCTGCTTGGCTTTGGCAATTAATTTATGAGCTCAGCCGCAGCTCAGCTTTCACATCTGGCCATAGATAAGCCAGTTCCAGAGCCCAGTCGCTTTTGCATTCGTTTCTAAAGTCAGCTAAGCTCGTTCGAGCTGTCGTTTCTGGTCTCAGTCACTTTTATGGCCTTTAGTTGCAATGCTTTTTATGATGATGCCCGCAACCATGCTGATGCTGATGAGGTTGGATGGGGGGCTGGTAACTTGGCTAACTGCAATTGCAATTGCAACTGCATTTGTGCAGCTGTAAGCCATGCTAATCCCATCCAGCAGTTTGGCAGCAGTGACCAGAGCTCCGGCTGGCACATCAAAGTGAAAGGGTTTTCTGGCCACTAGCCAGCCAGTGGGCAACAACAGCAATATGAACAAGCACAGTCACACCTATACCAACACACACACACACACACACCTCTCTATAGTGGCTGCCACACTTTGGTGTTCGCTTTGCATTTGTTTGTTTATTTGCGTTAACCTATTACACGTTGTAGAGCCACCCTTTGTCCCACGCCCACTCACTGTCCAACTACCTTCATGGGGAAACGTTTTGAATGTTTTGCTATTGCTGTCTAATCCTCTGCAATTTTGACCGAGGCTGCAAAAACATAAACAGCTAACCAAGCTAGCGCAGTGCCTAAGCCTTGGCAGCTCACACCGAATCAGTGATGCGCTAGCTGAAAAATATGCAAAAGCTTTGCTCTAGACTTTCAGCTGAAATGAAATAATAAAATAAATAAATAAAATAATAATTTGGTAAATTAAATTAAATTTTTTCATGTTTCATTGCAGTCTTTCTCAGTTACTGATTTCCAGTAAAATTTAGTTTTAATTTTACTGTTTTTTTGAGTACTGCAATACTTTTTTTAATACACTTTCTTTTTGTTTAAATGCAAGATTTTTTATAAATGACATTTAAATACTTCTTATGCAAATTAAATTTCACTGCAGTGCTTTCAGATTGTGTCATGTTTCATTCCACTGTTTCTTAGGTAATCTGAATGTAATATTTGCCCAAAGAGTTAGGTCGTGCTTTTAACTCTACAGCGCTCCATACTCTTAAGTGCAATTCCATATTGTCCCAAAGACTTTAACATTTTAACATTTTTACTTCTCATATTCAGTTCTGATCGCTTCTTAAAAATCTCTCTCAGCTTGTATGCATTTCTTACCTAATAGCAACATTTTAAGCTTCTATACTACTGAAACACCATTTGTCTGCCATTTCCATTTTTTTTTTTCTTGTCTACTATTAGTTATCTTGAAATGTGATAAAACGCATTTAGGCATTTTATATTGTAAATCCTAAAATCGTTAGCCGTTTCCGAGCTTTTCTCTGCTCACTTTCTATCTAAAATCTGACTAGATTTTAGTTGTGTATTTGTGTTTGTGCGAGTGTGTGTGTATTTTTTCGTCTATTTGAACATCCTGTTCAGTGCAAGCGGCATGAGAAGCCCATAAAGCTCGCTACGAAATGCAATTCAAATTGCAAAGCCAACACGCCAGGTGGCGCTACTGCTGCAAATCGAGCCTGGGCGTGGCGCAGGTGGAGAAGTGGCTACCTTTTGTTGAGCAACTGGCACGTCAGCCAAATGCTGCTGCTGCTGCTGGCGTTGCTGCTGCTGGTGTTGCTGCTGCTGCTGCAGCAGAGTTCTCTCTGTTTTTCATACTAAAAGCAACACGGCCTGGCAACACTTTTTGGTGTGGCTTTCAATTTGGCTGCCTTTGGAGTTGCTTCCGTTTTTGCAATCGTTGTTGTCGCTCCCGCTGTTGCTGTTGCTGTTGTTGCTGCTGTTGTTGTTGTTGTTGTTGCTGTAAAGTTTGCCATTTCCGGCGCGCTCATGCGTATAATTTTTGCTTGAGGCTGTCGCTGAGCACGAAACAATACGTCAAAAAAAAAAAAAAAAAAACTGCCAGCAAACAAAAGCAAAAGAAAGCCAAAAAAAAGCGAAACGAAGTAAAGCCAACGTGACGTATGCGCAATGTACATGTAAAGAACTACAAAAAAACAAAAACAACAACAACAACAACTGGGAGTGGATTTTCGCCCAGTTTGAAGTCCGAAATGTGCGGCTGATATTTGGGGCAGGTTGTAATTTTATGCAATGCAATTGAGTTTTTGTTTCAGTTCGGCTTTCTTTTTGCGGGAGCGTGACAAAGAGATGGTGGAAGAGTGGGTGGGGCAGTGGGCCGATCACATTTTCTTGCTGTCAGTGGACATTTGGCTTAAAGCCTTAAATTATGGCTTACACATTGACAATCTTCACATGGTCACAGAGCAGTGGAGAGAGAGAGGGAGAGACAGACAGAGAGAGGGGGGAAGGCAGAGGCAGTGCGGGCAGTTGGCAGGACAATGAAGGCGCAGGACTCGCAATCGCACTCGGACTCAGTACAATTTTTATGGCCATGGCCATGGCCAGCCAGGTTGGCTGCTTGTTTCATTGTTGTGCGCTTTTGTTCGTGCCCATTTGGCAAAAAATTGTAAAAAAAAAAAAATTGTAAACAACAACAACAATGCACTCAGCCAACACACACACACACACACCCACACCCAGCTGACTTGCTACGTGTTAAAAACTGTGCACAAAAATGTGCATTTAATCAGGCAGGTTTGGCGAAGCAGAGGCAGCTGAACAACAATGCAACAACAGCTCGGACCAGGGATTAAGCTCCCACGCTGCGAAGGCAAAGTGCGTTTCAGCTTCTTTTCAATTTTTTGCCGTATTCTTCCTTTGTGCGCAGACACTTGAAGTTTATTTATCTAACTTTTGCATCAACACGCAGCAACAAACTACCGAAACCTCAATGCAATCAAGCTGCACAGACTGCGTCCAGGCATGCCACGCCACCTGCTGCTGTGCACATGGAGCAGCAACAAAAACAACAACAACAACAACAACAACAACAGGTGGCACGTACAGCTCGTTATGAACTAACACTTTGCCCCTGGTCCTGGCCCTGGCCCTGGCCGTGCTCATGGTCATAGCTGCTTGGAGGTCTCATATGCCTCATAGCCATTGCTTATTGTTAGATTATCCCGCGGCGCACTTTTGCGGTTGCCATTCCCATTTCGCATAACTATAACTGAGCACAGGGCACAGCGCGAGACCCAGTGCCAGTCCCAGTCCCATTCGCTCCATTCCATTCGCAATCACTAACTCAACTCAATCCCTCGGATCGCTACCGAGCGTCGGCGCATTAGGCAATTTCTTGCAGGCGCATTACACGATTTACTTTTCCATTTCCAATTCGAATCTCAAGCTATGCAAATTGCTGTGCGGCACAGGGAGCCGGCTCTTTGGCGTTGGAAACACACAGAACCAACCACCAAAATAAAGGAAAAAGATATAATATAAATGTAAGGAACAACGAAACAAATAAGACGCCAACACGGCCACAATGAGGCCAATGATGAGCTACAATCACGTACAATGGTTGTCAATGAGATTTTGTTTTCAATCAAATTTTAATATTTACAATGAAATATGTATTTAATTTACATACTCAAAATTTCTGATAAAACTAATTTATATAGTCAATTTGTTTTATATTTAATTTATATAAATTTTAAATTGGATTTCCATTATATATAAATTCTGATCGATTGAATTGTATATATCGATAACACATATATATATATATCTTGTCATCAGCTAACATTAATAATTTATCGATTCATATTCATATAAGATTGGCATATTTTTAAATATTTCTAAATAAACTCTTAGCTTGATTCTGAAATAAATTGTAATCGATTATATGCCGCTGCTTCGATATATCGATACATTATTTGCTTTTCGATAAACTGCTGTATTTCATAATAATCAATTTCTTGATATATATTTACAATATTTCTATTATTTCTATTAAAAAACATATTTTTAATGGATTTTCATGCAATTTCGATATTCACATAATATAAATACTTTATAAAATAAAAGGTCTCGATATTTCATTGCAATATATTTTTGATCGATTTATATAAATGAAATATCAATCATTTTTGATTTGTTTAATTTGAATTTCAATGCCTTGTAGTATATGCTCTCTATCACAACATTGCATCCACTTCGTTTTTCTAATCCCACTGTAAATATACTTCGCACACACACACATATACTTCACTCATACACCTGCACACACTCTCACACACCCATAGAGACATTCGCAACACATTGAGTTGGCTTCCTTCGCTGCACTTAATGCACACGCTTCAGGGAGTTTATTGAAAACTTTGTCGTGCCAAAAGCAAGTGGCTGGCATTGTAGTAGGCCGGAAGGAGGTGGCCAGGTGGCCAACTGGTGGGTAGGTAGCGTGTGGTGAGGGTGTGAGGGATTGGTTACAGGAATGGCACACACAAAAGACAGGTATTATATGTACGTTGAGCATATTTGGTTGCGCGCCTGAGCAGGTTGTCGGCATCGGCGTTGCCGCTTGAATGCTGACACAATGCAGCGCGGACCACGATTGCCTTCGCTCTATTGTGTCTGCTGCGCTTCTAGCACCGCATCCTGGCCCCTGCCACCACACTCTACACAGCTGGTAGCCAGGTTACGGGCTGTCGCGCGTCTTAAGTAGCTCAGCGCTGGGGCTATACTCCGAGATATCGTGAAACGATTCGGTTTAGAGATCTTATGAATGCGAAGCATGTTGATAACGCGTTTGCAGCCCGTTCCATCCTTTCCACTGGGGCACTGGGGATGCGTGGTACGTGTTCAGGGCACGTTATGGTCATGCCAAACGGATGATGATGGCGATTATGAAGATAGCTGCAGATGCCAGAGATGCAGATAAAACGCCCGCGCATGTGACTGCCAAAGGAGTTCCTTTATTTTTTTTTTCCCTTGTCTTCTCTCCATTTTCCTATTCATTTCGAGTAAAGTTCTCGACTCGAGTTAAAAGCAAATGAAGGAAGAAAAAAAAAACACAGCTCGTTTTGGCATTGTTAGCCAAACGGAATGCTGCAGCCCTTCGCTCTGTCTCGCCTTCTCTCTTAGGACAAAAAGTCGAAAGTCTAAGCTCTGAAGTGATTGCCTGCGTATGGGAATTGAGCGCGAAAATAGCTTCATTATTTAAAGTACTTAGAAAACGGGCAGCAAGCAGGATGTGGATGTGTGCAGCCTGAATTGAGCTGTGCATTGTGCCAGGCGAGAGTGAAAAACTGAAATGGAAATTGCCTAAATAATTTGTATGCCCTGGAGACAGTTCCACCCGCATCGACTGGCAAACTGAATTGGTTAAATGCAAAAGCGACAAAAGAAAGATATTCTTATGAAGGAGACAAAGTTGATACTTGTTGAACTTTAAGCAAGTGACATTTGTTCGAATTTGTCAGCTTAGCGTTGGTGAGCAGCTTAAAAGAAACTCTTTGTGTTGCTTGCGAATGCTGTAGAATTTTTAAATATTCATATTTTATTTCTTTAATAATAAAAAAAATCTGAGAAAATTAAATTAAATATTTGATTTATGTAGATTTTATTTATAATGTTAAGGTAATGTTAGCTTAAACTCTTGCTGCTACTGCTTTGCTGTTAAATATCATTACTACTGTTAGCTCTTATGTTATTTTAATCATTGCTGTTTCTATAATCTCTGCTGTTATTGAATATGCTGCTGTAACTGTAATGTTATCTGTGAGCGAGCACTTTAATATTAGTATTACAATAAAAAATTCCCTGTTCAATAAGCGTTATCTATCCAGTTATCAAACTTAAATGTTTCTATACATGTTCAGCATCAGCTTCAAATCGAATTCCACATAGTTTCCTGAAGTCCATCAATGTTTACAGATATGCAAAGCCCGATAGCATATTTATTAACAGTTTTTTTTTTTTCTGCATTTCCCCATAAACATGCACAATACCCAAACAGCACACAATTGTCACGGTGCATTATTAAACTTCATAACATTGCATTTGCCATAGAGAACGAGACAAAAAAATATATATATATGTATATATATGCATGTAAATCGAATGCATGACGAAATATGGCGACAGACGACAGACCAGTAGCAGAAGCAGAACCAGAAACACAACCAAAACTCAAACCAAGCACAGGCTCCAGCACATACAGCTCAAATCCGATCAAAGTCTGTAAAAGTGTGAGAGTTCAGAGTTGAGCGACAGAGAGATACCCTATTAAAGAGGGACTAGCAAATAATAGTGGAGTTTGTCATCTATCAGAGTAATGTTAAAGAAATGTTATTGAATAATGTTAAATGCGCATAAACATAGAATACATTAGTTACATTTTTTTTATAGAGCTACAAATGTTAGCCCTTTATTGCATACACCTGCTGTCAAAAATTTGTTGTAGGGTATTGGAAATAAAAAGCTTGAACAAAACACTGGCTAGCAGAGAATTTGTCAACGCTGCAGGAAACCGGAAACTAGCAACAGTTGTTGTTGTCGTTGCTGTTATTGTTGTTGTTGTTGTTGTTGCTGTCATGCCTGCTACCAGAACTTTATTTGTAATGCCCAGCCACCCTCTATACATATATATATATATATATATATGTGCATATTCTTGCATATATGTATGTCTGCACCAACCCACCTTATCAGCGCGTTAGTTTTTTGCTCGCGGCTTTTCGACTAGGGCTTTATTTTTTGCTTTGTTTGTTTGTAATCGTTGAAGGTTCAATGTACCTGAGCACAGCATGCAAAATGTATGTAAATTACACCATAATATACACATAAAAGATATGGAGAGGCTGTGCGAGAGCTACGATAGACACCATGAAAGAATATACCATGGCAGAGAGGGCAAGCAGCTGCGATGTTAAGTGTAAAAGTTACTATATTAACCACCTGTGGCACTTTTTTTTGTTGTTGTTATATCTCTCCGAGCGCACGCAGAAAAAAACGCGCGCGAAAAAATGGAAAATGAAAGCAACAACAACAATAACAAAGAGTGTTTATTATGTGTCTACAATGTGTGAGTGAGTGAGTGTGCGTGTGTGTGTGCGTATCTGTGTAGTTGTCTAATGAGGCATATGTGCGTTGGACGACATAATATTAAGTAAATAAAAGCTCCCACACAGTGAGTTTTTTAAACGTCAAATTTGCACTGAACAAAAAAAGTTGCTTTGACATGTGAAGCTGTTGGCAATGCAGGACTAAAAACAAAAAAAATAGAAAGAAAAAAAAACAAAAAATATAGAAAACATGTCACTTGCTACAGGTTTTTCTTTTGTCATTTTTCATATTTTCTTGGCTTCTTCTTTCGCAGATGGGCGTGGTTGGGTGAGACTGCATTGACTACATTTGCATAGATAGAACAATGAACCATGAATAAGACATGAGGCAAAAACGAACATCCTTTGTGGTTGGACGTATAAGTATAGATAATAGACACAATGATGCAAACAAAATGAACTCAATTGACAGTAAAAAGCTGAAGACGAGCAGCAGTTGATGGAGGAAAACGATTTCAAGAATGAAGATGGGAATATCAAACATAATTATGCATTGAATATTTTAGCTAACAATTTGAAATGGAATTATAGATTTTTTTGAAAATTGTTTTTTATTGTAAATATTAAATAAATGAAATATAGGAAGAAAAAGAATATGCAGAATATGTGATATTTAGGAGTTCGCTGATATATGAAATATATTATATGAATGAATGATGCTATATGCTAATGATTGATGGATAGTATCAATTTATTTATTTTATTTTTTCACTGTAAAAATTAATCTTTAATTCTTCCTCTTCTAAAAATTTTAGAAAAAAATCTCATTTTTGTTTAACATTCTTCTCTTTACAGGTATGTAATCTGAACTTGTGCTGAGCATTTTAGATATTTAAAACAAATTGGGCAGGTAAATCTTGAATGTATACACTGAAATATGATATATACAGAAATATGTAAATTTATATATGTAAATGGGCTTATGCTGTCAAACAACTGTTAAATGCGGTACTTAGAAACTCAGACTAAATCGTGCTTCAGGCAAACGAGAGAAAAAATTAAAGAAACAAAGAAAAGAATTGCAAAACCCTCAAGAAAAAACAGCAAGAAAGGCAAAAATGTTCACACTTACAATTAAGGAAATAAAAAAAAAATATTATGCAAAAATTGTAATAGCATAAAAAATGTGAGAAAAGAAACAGAAACAAGTCAGAAAATTGCCAAAAGCTGTAAAAGACTGCGAAATATCCCTTCACAGATCAACAGCTAAGAAAAGAGAGAGGGAGAGTGGGAGAGAGAGAGAGAGAGAGAGAGAGAGAGATTAAATATTCCATATATTATACGCATAAAATATAATTATTAAAATTGCTGCATTATAAACTAAACAGATGAAAGTAGCATAGGGTATTTTTTAGCCTAGTCTTTTAGCAGTTTCTAATTCGAGCTGCACAAGTCTTCAACTGCCAGCAAAGACAAAGAATTTCACACTTATATCCCCTTTATAAAAAAATAACTTGAGCGTGCATAAAACTTACAAAAAATATTAGACATTGGCCAGCTGGAGCCGGACTGCACTTTATGAGCCTGAAGGGCGTTTGTCTGTTGGCAATTGGGTCAAGAGGGCCATAACTGCTGCAGTAGCAGCCGCAGTCGCAGTAGCAGCCGCAGCGCCATCTAGCGGCGTTAAGCGAATTACGTATGAAGCGCACAACTGAAAGTGGCATCAAAATGGAAACGCACTAAACGCAATCGTGTTCGAGAATGGCCCCGAGTCCGAGACCTGCATACAAAGTGCAGGGCAAACAGTTTGCAATTAAAATGGGGCAAAAGAATGCCTGAACAATATAAGCCAAAGCAAACTAAATACGGGCCGATGGCGAAGCATAAGCTGTTGCTGCTGCTGTTGCCTCGTAAGTTCAGGTGTCTGCAAATGAAATTAGAAAAAAAAAAAAGAAAAAACCAACACACACGAACAGCGAACACACCTTCAATCGCTCCACTCCACTTGACCGTATTAAGCCGTACTGCAGTTGCAGTTGGTAACCGCGGCCCCGAAACGTGCGACCATTCGAGAGTCAGCGGGTCGCTATAGCTGGTCATGACTGTGCAAACAACATACACCGAGAGAGATACAGAGTCTTTGTACATATATGCTCTATAGTTATAGCTTTCACATTCCGGCGCTACACTTGACCAAGTTAACTGGCAGTCGCTGCTGTTTGGTTTCGCTACGGTCTCGGTCTCGGTCTCGCTCGGGCTCTCGCTCTTTTGGTTCTATTCCCGCCTGACCACTTAGCCGACCAGCTCGAAGCCACTTTCCCAGCACAGACACACACACACACACACACACACAGATAGAGGGGACAACTGACTGCAGTTTATTGGATTCCATTCAGCGGGCCTCAAAACTCTTTCAACTGTCGCCAGTTGCTTATTTTATTTATTTTGTGTTTTTGTAACTATTTGCTAAATATTTGAACATTGCTGCGCTCTCGCGCGTTGGCTCATGGCTTTAATGAAAAACACTCGGAAAACTTTAACTGCTTTTGTTCTGGCCAAGTTTAGTGGAAACACTACGCAACAGCTAAACATTTTCGACAGTTAAGTGGGAGTGGGTGGAGATGAGGCTGTGGGTGTGGGCGTGGGTGTGGGCGTGGGCGTGGTCGCGCTCTGTTGGGCTTTTGACACTCGCTGGCATTGTCGCAACCCTTTTTTTATTTTTTTTTTTTTTGGTATTAAGCGAGCCATGATCGAAGCAGCGACTGGCCCGAAAAACACCAAATAGTCCTTTAGCGTAATTAAACTTTGGTTTTTGCGCCTCGGCTAAAAGCGTTAGCAACATTTTTTATGGTATCGATTTTGATTTTCTTTGTGTACGAAATTGTTGGGATTTTTGTGTGGTTGCTAATGAAGAGAGAATTAGTTTCGTGCATGGTAAAAGGGGATAAAAGATAAACATACAGTTTTTTACATTGTATAAAGATGTGGGTAGAGGGATCAAGAAGTATAAATACGTATTGAATATATAAAAAATTATATAATGTAGTGAGAATGGTAGAGTAACTTAATATAAATATAATATTAATTATTAACTGAACTCTAGATTATGCTATGTTGAGCTGAAATATGTTTAATAATTTGCTAAGATGTTGAATTTATTCTCAATGAATTATATTTTCAATGTTGACTCTCTATATATTTGCCATGAACTAACATCATAATTAAGTAGTTTTTGCTTATGCAAAGCGCACTGTTAACTTAACAGTATGCGTGGCTCGTTTGACTGTAAACTAACATACTCTCAGAAGAAGTTCAAGCTGAGATTGTTAAAGCTAACAGAATGTTGCCTCATGAATTACTAAATATTTATTGCTGCTCAAAATTAAATTAAAAAAAAAAAACAAATTTAACATAAATTTGCAGTAAAATGTTCTCTTTAAAATCCTACCAAAAATTTCTAAATAAAAAATTCTATATTCTTAAATCATTCCCTAAAGCAATTTCCATTACATGCATCTTAAGCAAATCAAATCTTGGCTTAATACCAAGCCTAAAGCTAGCTGACAAATTATACAAGCAAAATATTAATTTAACCCCAAACCTAATGCAAGCAATGTTACAGTCATAAATAAAAGTCGCTTACACCCAGGAAAATAAACCAAAAAGAAAAATTATAAAAAAGAATAATAATAAACAAGAAGACAAATGATTAGCTATAAATTTGTCTGCCAACGGGAAGCCGAAGCAAAATGCAAAGTCTGTGGGAAAAACAAAGAGCAAAAGCGACAGATGAAACAAATTGACTTTCACTTTAATGATGTCTTTAGCAATGAACACATAAATTAATAAACATTAAAAAACATAAAAATAGGCACGAATCGTGGCCAAAGCCCAAGCAGCTGACCAAAGCGCATTCACATTTCCCCCAACCAATGCAGCTTCAAGTGCTAAATGGCCTTTCGAAAGACTTTCAAATTTAACACACAAACACACACACACACACATAGCCTACATGTTTATAATATTATAAAGAAAAGCGGTATAACAAAATGAAATAAAATAAAAACAAAAAAAAAAACCGATTCCATATGCAATCGGGCCATGACTTTCAATGCTGTTTGCAGTCAAGTCAACTCAACAAGCAACATGCAACATGCAACAACATGCAAATGTTGCCTGCTGCTGCCTCTTTGTATGCTCGACGAGTCTCTGGTGGAGTCATGTCGTGTCGCTCAACCATAACGATAAGCCTGCAACTCCATAGCGCAGCGTAGCTCATAAAAGTCTCGCCTGTCAGCTCATCCTCTGTTGACCCCAAAGATCTGGGTCAACTGGGCCGTTGGACTCGCCTTTTATGGCCAAAGAGACGCGACGCAACGCGCCGCCTCATTGCGAGTGAAACTTTTCGCGCTTTGATTTCGAACCATTCATTTTCGACTCTCTCAATCTCCGTCTCTCTCTTACTCTTTCTACATATATAATATTGATCTATGCACTTGGCTTCTATTCAGATTTATGACTCTTAATTAGCTGAATAGTTTGTTCGGTTTCATGCCGCATGCAACATTTGATTTAGACCCGTGCCAACAACAGGCACTGTGACAGCTGTTGAAATGCCTGATTGCTTCCGATAAAATAATATACAATAAATTAATAAAATAAATGTGCGACAACAGCAAAAAAATTAACAATTATCGATATCATTGTCAAAAATGTAAAAAAAAAAAATAATAATAAATAAATATTTACGGAAGTGAAATTTGTAGCGTGCACTATGATCAATCTTGACATACCCTGTAACAGCTTAAAAGAGTTGGGACTTGGATGCGACTTAGATGAAAGCATTATGAATACTCTCAGTTAGATATTTTATACAATATATATTATATATTTTTAAATTTTCAGCTAACTTTTTGGTTGGAGTTTGCATTGGAAATTCTTTAAAAATATTTGCTAAAATTATGCAAAATAAAATGGGATCTTATAAAAAGAATAAAACAGAGATATAGAAAACAACATTTAGATTAAATCAAAAATGATATAGCAAATATTTCATATCAATGAAGAAGGCTAAGGTATATCCTCATAGCGCGCAGTGTCTACTCTAAGAATATATAGTTTATAGGATATATGCCGTTTATAGTTCAAGCTGTTGCCGGAAACGTTTTGCAGGACAACGACAAGAGACAACGACCAACAGCAAACACACACAGCAACAATAACAACAATTTCTATGTATGTGTGTGTGTGTGTGTATTTTCCATGCATTTCGTTTCACTTTTTTGTTGCATTGTTGTCATTTTCATATGCATAAAAAATATAAATAAAAATAAATATCTATGCAATCTTATGAAATTTGGCATCATGACATTTGCCATTCGCCTTTAGGGCAGCTTGTTGGCCATTGTTGTTGTTGTTGTTGTTGTTGTCATTGCATTATCATTTGTTGCCTGAGTGCACTTTAAATAATCGTTGCCTCAAATTGTTGCGTGTGTGGGTTTGTGAGTGTGTTTGTGTGTGCTTGTGTTTGTGTTTAAGTGAGGGGAGTTGAATGTTTTACCTTGACTGCTGCAATTTTTATCAAATTTTTTTGTTGCTGTTGTTGTTGCGCCAGCTGCTCCACGACGTTGATGAGCTTTTTATGGCCGGGTCATTAGGGGGCGTGGCACGCAATAGCTGCTGCAACAACCAACAGCCAGCAGCATCGTCTTTTGTCTTGCCTGCTGCCATAGCATTAGCATCATCATCAGCATCATATTGCTTCTCTTTTTCTTCTTCTTCTTCGTCAGCTTTTGCTGTGGCTGCTTGCATCTTTGATGTATCTGTGGAATTGTGGCAACCAGTTGCCTTTGAACCGGTTTCTGGGCGTGGTTTGCGTGTGCCAGCAATTTGCTCGAACGTTTAACGATCTGTTTATGGGCCCCAAATACAATAGTTGATTTTCCCTCGAAGGCGCAAAAGGGTTCCCTAAACACACATACATGCATATACCTGGACCTACCTATGTACGTCCACTTAAACCGCAATCAGCTACTCGAAATCTAGCCCAAAACTTCTTTTTCTTTGCTCTGGCATATTCAAGTGCATTGGCCATGAATACGACATAATAAGCAAACAAACAAAAATTCACATTCATAGCATTTACGAATACTATTCATACATTCAAAATGAAGCACTCGAACAACAAAATAAAAGAATCATTCAACAATGTGAACAACAACAGCCCGAAATGGTTCCACTGAACTAGTCAGTCAGTCAGTCAGTCATTCAGTCAGACTTGTCTGCTGGCAACTCTACAATAGTTCATTTTACTCCATTCTATTGCTTTCTTTACATATTTTTGTTTTCTTTCTTTTGCATTTACCTATTGCTTTTGTCATAGTCACTGTCAGTAGCTTTGTTGTTGTTGTTGCTGCTGTAGACGGTAGCTTGCATAAATATTATGCACTCATCTATTATCAGTTGATCTCGCTCTCTCTCTCACTCTATTACTGCCGTTAATTCAGTTTCCAAGAACGAGCCCAAGCCCAAGTCACTCTCTCTATCCCTCTCGCACCGTCTCGCTCGCACAGCAGCAGCTGCCTTCTAAGCTTCGTCAGTATTTATGCTCTTTTCACAATTAGTAGGAACATTTACAGTTATTGTACTGTTCTCTTGTTGAGTACACTGCGCGACATGTTTCTAAGGCAGCAAAGTTAGTTTGTCTATTAAAAAAAATATTTTGAATAATGTGTTAAATCTAAATTTTATAAATGATTAATAAATGTACAAAGCTTATTTGAAATATTTTATTAATATTCAGCTCTAATGATTTTTATAGCACAGAGTAATTACGTCTATAGCTTGTGGCTCAGTGCATCGCTTTGGGCCACATTTTCTGTTACGCTCGATTAAAGCTATAAAGCCTTTTGCCACCTCTCACCACTTCCGCAACCCGCTCAGGCATCAACAAACCCTCTATCATATTTATGCACTTGGCATTTTTGCATTTATTGCCGCTTTGTTTGCCCTGCTGTTGCTCCCCACACTGTGTTGCTGCTCCCTTACTCACTCTCTCTCTTCCTGCGTCTCTCTTTCTACCTTACCGTTGCAATGATTTTTCAATGCCAAGCTACAATTCTTGCTTCCTGCAGGCATTCCCTTGGCTACCCTCGCTCTCTCTGCTTCTACTCTGCCTCTGCCTCTGCCCTGGGCGCAGTCAGTCTTGTCGGCTTAGTGCGCACACCACCTCTACAACTTCTTCTTATGCTTCTGCTTCTATGTCTGCTTCTTATGGCATTTTATACAATACCCGCACAACATGCACTTCATTTCAAATGCCTTTCGCTTGCCGTCCTCTCCCGCTGCCGTGCGTCCCTGTGCTACGCTTTGCTCCCCTTTTGCTGCGTTCTTTACTGCATTTGCTCGGCCCATTTCATGTCTTCAAGTTATGCCCAGCGTTGCCAGAGTCAGCCAGAAGTTAAGCCCGGGGCTCAGAGCACTTCCTTCCTGCCTTGAACTGGTTTGTGGGCTCCGTCCATGTTCGTGAGCACTGTTCGCAGTGTGGGTAAACGTTTAACTCTGCTGATTGATTGCAGTCAACAATTGTTTGTTCTTTATACAACATTTATTTCCAGTTAGGCGGTTAGTCATAGGCTTTTTTCTGCATACAGGCAAACGTATGTGTGTGTGTGTGTGTGTGTGTGTGTGTGTGTGTGTGTGTGTGTGTGTGTGTGGGTGTGTGTGTGTGTGTGTGTGTGTGTGTGTGTGTGTGTGTGTGTGTGTGTGTGTGTGTGTGTGTGTGTGTGTTGTGTGTGTGTGTTGTGTGTGTGTGTGTGTGTGTGTGTGTGTGTGTGTGTGTGTGTGTGTGTGTGCTTGTGTGTCTACCCTCGCTGCTGTGGGCGTCTCTCTGTTTGGTTATGCTAATGTCTTTTCATTCCAGCTTTCGACTTTAAGTTTTTGCTGCTGGCCTCTTGTTATCTTTAATTGGCTTTCCCACTCATTTATTGTAGCATTGTTTGTTGTTTTTCTTGTTCCGCTCATAGATCAATTTACAAAGAAACACACACGCACACACACACACACATGACTATGCACAGCCACGCCCACATGTAGCCCATAAAAACCAACTAGTATTATAATTGGCCGAGTGTTTCCAATGTGTTCAATGATTCATGGCCGTTTTGATTTTATTGCCGCTTGCATTTTGTATTTTCTGTCGGAAAATACTCTACGAAAATTGTTATATGAAATTTGTGTGCAATAAACTGGCAATTACTGGAAAATACAGGAGCGCACTTCTAACCACCTGTAAGTGGGCAATTGTATGGAAACATTTTATTCATTCAATATGCATAGCAGGCAGGGTTATGCATGAAATTCCAAGAATCACATGAGCTTTGCTCTTTTTAAGGAAAAATCGAATGAATAATAAAATAATAGTTACACAATATTTGAGAGAACTTCACACACACATAGAGCTCAGCCTGAAAATGAATTGCATGAAAGCTCACTAATACTTGTGCATTTAATAATGAAAATTGCAATATTATATGTAATTAAAATATTTCTCACTCACTCTCCATTTCATATCTGTATAAATATATCTACTACTACTAATTATCATAGAGTTGATATCAATTTTCATTTAATTAAAATCCTAGCTGCAGGCAAAATGACAAGCAATTGCAAAGCATTCAGAAGAGCCAAATGCCCCTACCTAAAATAATAAAATACAAAAAAAAAAAAAAGTGCAAAAGAGTTGAACGAATTCGACGCTTGGTTGCGTTTATTGCTGCCTTTTTAGTTACGGAAATTGATTGACATAATAAAATAATCCTTGAGAGTTAATTGAAATAGACGAGGCGAGCAAATGTGTATAGAGACAGAGAGAGAGAGAGTGAGAGAGCTGAATAATGCGTGACAGGTGGGAAAACCAAATGGAAAAACAACAGCTAAAGCAATTAAATGAAATTAATGCCAGTTTTATTGAAATGAAATTTAACTGACAAAAATTGTAGAGAGCGTAGCAGAAGTAGACCAAAAAAAAACATGCGTAAATTGACTTAAATTTTGTGCCAAATAAATTCGATTAGTGCGAACTGAATTCGCGTGCCGACGACCTTAAAGCGTTACCAATTGAATTTCTTAAATAATAAAACGAGAAAAAAAAAATAATGTAAACTCTTTCTGGCCATTACTCAAAAGTTTTGGTCTCTTGTTTGCCATCAATCAACGCTGGGCGAAAACAAAGCCAGAATCGTATAGAGCACAGCACAGTTTTCAGTTCAAAACTTGAGCGAGTTGCTCTGTGCTGTGGTTGTTGTTGCAATTGGGGCTATAATCTGCTCGAGGCTTACAATGCGGCAAGAAATTTTAATTATGGCTAGCTTAACGTACCAAACTTTAGGCACGGTCAGTGCCCAGCTGTGCCCCTGCGTCCCTTCGCCCCTTTTGCCACAACTGCGACTCCAACTCGTACTCGAACCCTTAGCCCTAAGCCTTAACAACAACAGCTTCGAATAGACAAACTTTTTCGGCAACAATTTATTTATTTGCCAGAATAACAACAGCAACAGCAACAGCCAAATAAAAATAAGATGGCCCAGTAAACCCTATTTGAAGCCCTTTCGTGTTTTTGGCAATTATTCGCTGCTAGGACATCTTGTTGCCCAACTGTCAAGCATTTTTAATTGACTCGCAATACCCATGGGTACTCGGAATCCTGGAATCAAACACGCATTTGAATCCAATTTTAATTGCCCTCAGCGAGCACTCTACCTCTCTGTGCCTCCCTCTCTCCCTCTATATCTCTCCCTCTTTTTCTCTATTGCCCACTAAAAGCTGGACTGAAACTTGGTCAACAATTTATTGGAATCGCTGCGTTTTTTGAAGTTTTTGTTTTCGCATTTCGCCTTTCATGCGCTGTATTTAAGGAGAGTTGAGTGCCAAAGGGTATATTGGGGTTGAGCATATCAATGTGACATACTGAAGAAGGATGTTATAGTCTAGTGCCATCATTGTGCATTCATTCCTATGGCCATTGTTAGCTCTTTCTGTCTCTATATATAGCTAGATACTCAAATCCAAAACTCTTTTACATTATTGAATAAATATATTATATATAAAGAATTTAGATAATAATCCTTATCGATATATATCAATCCAGCTCCATCTAGTGGACTTTAAGAGTCGATATCCTTTAGTTACATTTAGAAGACTTTGATATAAATATAACATAGGGTATCTTAGCTTAAATTAGCTTAGAGTAACTGCTAATCGAGCACAATCCGAATTCACTCTTTCCACATTTATCTGTTGTTTTTACAAACCGCCGTGCGCTCTGCCGTAAAATTAATGCTCTAGCAGGGGCGGGAACAACGGGGCGGAGCAGGCTTCGGCTTGAAGCAGTTTTGCCCTTTTCCGTGAGCCATGTTGTGTTGTCTTTTTTTTTATCTCTTCTATTGTTTTCGTATGTTTCCGGCTCAATTGTTTCACTAAATACTTTGCACAAACATCGGCGCAAAAGTGCCCGAAAAGGGAACCAGTTCGCTTGCATGCCAGCTCATTTGAACATATGCTAATGCCCCCTCGAGCAGGAGTTTGCCCAGTTGCCTGATGAATGCCCTGCGCTTCAGTTCATCTCTAATAATATGTTAAAGCCAATTGTCTTGTATATAGCGACCTTCGCATCATTATTAACGCTTGAGCGGCAGAAAAGAAAACCGTAGCGAATGCAAATGACGAATGACATTTGATATGCATCTATGTATCTGTAAGATACGATTCAGGCATATGTAGGTTTACGACTCGCCGAATGGGTTTTTGGCCAGCTGTCGCCTGTAATTGGATTTGTAATTAATCGCTATAACTAGCGGGCTTAGGGGTTTGACTTGATATGTCGTTAAGCATCTAGTTAGGCTAACAATTCTAATGAGAATTCATTGTCAGTGACGGTAATGAATGTGAATGTGAATCATTTGCTCAATGCTCTTAATGGGCAGATCATTAAGTTTCGAGAATTTATTATGTGCTCGAACGGAGGTAGTAGAAAAAGCTTTCACTTATAAATACTAAAACTGTAAATTATTTGTACATTTTTGTAAGAGCATTGCAGTAGATGAAAATAGCTCTTGGCCAAGGCTTTAAGAATTTTTAAATAGAAATATATAAATAGATAGATAGATTAGATAGATTATAATCACTATCGTAGATTATAATAAAATCTGTAAATATTCACATTCCTTCATTAAACAATCAATTACAAACTAAATAATCAGCTTTAAGCACACATATTAAGCTTAACAATAGCGTTTTTTTTTTTTCATAAAACATAACAACATAAAAAATTCGCTTTTTTATATGATTCGACTGTCCATCAACAATTGACTTCACTTATAATCTTGTTCGTATGTCATGCACCTCTCAAACTGTATTTTAAATGTTAATTCGGCTTTTATACCTTATAAACAAAAAACGGCTTTCCATCAGGTTAAATTTGATTGATTGCATCACGCTAAAAAAAAATTGACGATGCGACCATGTTAAAAACTTTAATAAGTTTAGCAACGCCTGCATCAATATCTGACGCTAAAAAAAAATCTTTTACAAACTTTCCCCAAAAAAACGAAAAAAAATTCCTTTAAGCAAATATTCAGCGAAAAAGTTAATTAAATTGAAAGCATTCAATGGCTGCCATAGCAACAACAAAAACAACATACAAAAAAAATTTACATTTACAACATCGAAAATGTTTCATGCAAATAAATAGCAAACAAATTGAATCCAATTGCGAATAGGGCACTGCAAATAAAATAATGTAAATAATTGCAGCTACAACTTTCTATGAAAATCCATAAATATATATATATTTATATTTATATTTAACTTTTCATTTATATATAGAGAGAAATATATGTATATTAAATATGAAGAATGTCCGAAAATTGGCACGACAAAAAGCAGCCCAGAGCTCATCAGCTATCAGTTGTACAAATGCCATGAGTTGTTGAGGGACAATAGTAAAAGAAACAAAAATTTATATAGATACCTAGTACTATATAAAGTCTAGATAGAGTATGACTTGAACTGAAAATAAAAATATAATAATAGTAATAAATAATAATGAAGCAAAAATTCTAAAATTTTAAAATAATGTTTAATTATAAATCTATTAATTTATAATAATAAATTATGTATATTATTTTATAATAATAATATATTTAATATAATTATTTTTTAATTATTTTTAAATGTATAATTACATATATATTTTAATTCCTATATATACTAAAAAAATTTTTTTTTTATTTAACTGTTGTTTATTTATTAGATATATTTTTAAATTTTACATATATATATATATATATAAATAAATCCAACAAAAATCGCAGTCAAATAAATTATAAGTCATATAAATATATTTATATATATTTTAATAAAAATGATATACTAAAATTAAATTTAGTAGGAAATGATCAAATTCAAGATAAGAAAAATTCATATATATTCGAAAAATTCATATATAGTTTAAAATGAAATTTTACCTCTTCAGTAAATATTAAATGTTATAAAGGTTTTATAAATTTGGTAAAAGAAAAGGTTTAAAAGTACGTAAATAAAGGAATATAATATTTGATTTTTTGCAGAGTCTCAATCGACTGCAGCAGCATCAGATCAGTATCGATAATTTGTATACCGCGTGTTGCATTCATTTGTTAAAACTTTTTACACACTTTATTGAATGCAGTTCACAGTAGAAGCGAGAAAAAAAGAAATGGTCTGTAAAAGAGAAAAGCGTGAAAATTGTGCGCACGTTGAATGTGGGAATGGGGGAAAAAAATTGAATGAAAAATGGAATCGAATGTAGTTGTAAATGTGAAATGCGCTTTAAAATGCACTGCAATGCGTCTTGTTAATTTAATGCAATTTATATTGAGCAGAGAATCCTGCCTTCGCTTGACTTGGCCCCGTTTGTTGATTGCGGGCCGTTTGTAAGGATTGCGGTTGAGTTGTCCTTTTGGACAACTGCCACGCAACGCGACGCAACGCAACGCAACGCAATCAGTCGACAGAAGTGTTTGTGCCACAAATGATTTTGCGAACAGATTGCCTGCCGGGCGATGTCTATTGTGATTATGCGATGCCAGTTGACAACTGGCCCCGAGGCATGGGGTAGGGGCCAAAATGGGCAAGGCGTGGCGCAGTCACACGGAAGCGATGACAGCAGCAACAGCAACAGCAACAGCAACAACAATAACAGTTCATTACGGCGGCTGCAGAAGTCAGGCGAGGATGAAGGCGCCAAAAGACAGCAAAAGCAATTGCAGCAATACAGCACAAAACTGCACAAACTGCAAACAGAGGCAAAAGCAAAAGCAAAAGTATCTGTCAGATACAATTTTCAAATTGCTGAGATACTCTCACGGCATTTTGTACGCTTGCTTAAGTCCCACACACACAGACGCGCAAGCAAGAGAAACAGAAAAAAAAATGCGGAAAACTGTGAAAAGCCATGAAAA
The DNA here is from genome assembly GCA_030914345.1 of Drosophila koepferae. Taxonomy (NCBI): domain Eukaryota; kingdom Metazoa; phylum Arthropoda; class Insecta; order Diptera; family Drosophilidae; genus Drosophila; species Drosophila koepferae. The sequence continues at coordinate 4,676,456 of JAUESR010000207.1, forward strand.
CTGTTAACTGAAATCAAGTCGGCGCCGCAGGTGCTGGGAAAATGGCAAAAAGTTGCCAGCAATTGAAATTATGCAATTGCAAAATTTCACCCAACTGCTGTAAATTTGCTGTTTAGGCCAACAACAACAGCCTTGGCCCAGTTCAATGAGAGAGAAGATAGAGAGGGACAGAGAGAGAGAGAGAGAGAGAGACAGTTGAAAATAGTTAAACATAATTGCCATTCATGAGGTAGTCTTATCGAGACGCTTCCATCGGCTAGCCACAATGGCACAGGATCAGGATTAGGGCTCAGAGTCAGAGAACCAGAGAACCAGACAACCAGACAGCCAGACATCCAGACAGGCAATTCGGTTTAGTTTTAATCCACTGTTGACAGTTGAAAGGCCCATTAAAACGCAAAAAGATATACAGCCAAAGATACTGTAGCGGATGCCTGATGATGGCTGATGGCTGATGGCTGTTAGCTGTTGGCTGACTCACAGCCAGATAAGGTTAGAAAGTCATTCAATTAACGTTCGCCCAGTAGTCAGCAAAATGTCACTTTTGACATTTATTAACTCACAATTCTTGTTTCGTTCGGTCTGGCTCTCTCTCTTTGTATATCTGCCACTCTCTCCCTATCTCTCCCTCTCTTACTCTATACAAAGTCCTTTCCATTAAGCAAACACTTCGGGCCCAGGCCAATTGTTCATGCGCTTATGCGGGCAGGGCTCTGTGAGCAGAATAACTGAAATGTGACTACGTGAAGATAAATGAAGATGCAGAGCGAGCTTAGGGTTGAGTTTTAGATTTGGCAATTCATAGATGCCACTGATAGCAGAGAGTTTGGCGAACCGTTTCAGTTAGTTGCGCAACGGTTTACACAACTCATATATTTAATGCGATTTCTGACATAAGATCATATCAAATTTTAAGTGTTTTTCAGCTTTAATTCCTGAAAAACTCTCAAATTGCAATTGTAAGAATGCTGTCATTAAATACCAAAATCGGCTTAGTTTCTATTTCACAATACTCTTAAATTTTTCAAAATGTTTTTCGTATTTTTTTTTTTTTTTCAACCACAACAATTTCGTATAATAAATGCTGCAGTTGGAGCTTTGCAATCAATCAGCTTTGAAGCATTAACAAATGAGAAATTCCAGTTTAAATATTTTCTTCTCTCTTGTCAGTTGTTAGTCACTATTTGGGTCAATAGATGAAGAAGAAGAAGTAGCAGCAGCAGCAGCAGCAGCAGCAGCGGCAGCGGCAGCGGCAGAGGCAGCAGCAGCAGCAGTTCCCAGCATAATTCGATATGTAGTCATCGCAGCGAATCATTTCAAGCGCATTCGATGCCAGCATTTCAGCTTTCATCTAGCCCCAATGCTAACATTCCCCACAACTATCTATCTAACTATCTATCTATCATCTATCTATCTATCTTTAAAATGCTTCTATTGACAATTTAGCTTTCGCCTGTCGCTTCACTAATTTCGCACTTGACACAGTGATTGAGTGAGAGAGATAGATATAGATGAAGAGAGAGAGAGAGAGAGAGAGTGTGTGAGAGAGAGCACAGCCTGCCCTCACAATTTTCATTATGTTGCGTTTAGCATTTGCATCACATTCGCGACATGTTGCAAATTTCTAGCTTTGTTTGCCTACATTTTCTTTCTTCCATTTGTCACTTCTGCTTTACGCTTCGATGCTCAGCGCTTTTCTCAGCGGGTCCATTCACATCGCTCTGCCAATGTCATCTGTCAATATTGATTTAAAATCAATTCATCTACAGCTGCTGCTGCTGCTGTTGAATTTGATTTGACTGCAGCTTGAGCTTTTCATTAGCCGTCGCGGAAAGTCGGTCGTGGCACAGTTAACTTGTTGTAAACATTGTTATGCGTACGTCTATCTCCCTTATTAAATTTGATGTATGCATGCTTGCTGTATTAATCAAATTTAGTGCGACACGCCCCGAAAGCAACAGCAGTCACATAGTCAGCAGACAGTTGGATAGTTGTCAGTCAGAGCCAAGCCCTTTTGAGTCGCGTCCATGACACTTGTCCATCAGCTGGGCAAACAAACTGGCCCAAGTCATGAGCCATGGCTAGACCCGCACCTATCCCTGCTAGCACGACCAACAGCCTGCCTGCCTGGCTGCCTGGCTGCCTGCCACTCATTTCAATTGAAACGAACGTCATTTGAAACGTGTATACCCCACCCCGAAACGTCAACGAGCTCAACTTCAACCGCAGCGATTACGATTACCAACCCAGTTCTCAGTTCGCAGTTCTCAGTTCTCATTTGCCGGAGTTCAATGCTCCAATATGCAAATTGAGTCTTGTTATTGCTTTTGCTGTTGCTTCTGTCGCTTTTGCTGTTTGTTGTTGTTTTTCTCTTGTTGTTGTTGAGCACGCACTGCAAAAGCAACAATATCTTTAAAACATCGACTTAAAGCGCCGCTGTGCCCTCCGCTGACCAACTGAAATACAATTTTGCGGCCATGTTTTTTAAGAATTACAACGCGAAAATGCTGTTAACTTGGCCCCTTACACATGCAAAGCCCCCATCGAAATCCATGAAATGACCATGCAGCCGTACGACAACTGCGAGCACAAACACTCAACCGAGCAGGCATTGATTGAATCGTTGCTGCACACAACTTTCGCCAAATACCCTATCAATAAGAGGAAGCTGAGCGTAGTGAGAAATTAATATGGTTTAATATGGTATTTAAATATTTTTAATTATGAGTTTAAAAATTAAAAAACGTACAATAAAGAAAAACTATATGAAGTCATTTATTTACTTCAAATCTATTTTGTAATAGATTTAAAAATTATTTATGAATCATTTTTATATATTACAAAAATGCTTAATTTTCATTTTCTACTAATAAATGATATAATATATTTATATAAATTATTTTTCACAATTTTCTATTATTTTTTAATGTTATTATTTTAAAATGTAAATAATAAAAAATGAAATAAAAGAATTTCTTATGCAAATTTAACTAAAATGCCTTAGAATAAACATTTTAAAAAGTACATATAATTAATTAAAACGTAACTAAAAGTTCTTTCAATTAAAATAAAAAATTTATTTATTTATATAATAAATGAAATAGATTTATTTTAATAACAATTTATCCAATTTAGTGCAACTTAAATTTTAATGAAAACTTTTCCCATATGAATGAACTTTGATATTTGTAATAATAATGCTTTCATATTTTCATTTCTCTCTCAAAGCTGCCTCAGCAATTTTTTTGCCTCTTTGCACTAAAGACCTCTCACGTCAATTCCATGCCTAAGCTGCTAGCTTGTTTACTTATTTAAAAGATTTTACAATAGTACAGATATCTAGCCAAAGTTCAAATTCAATGTATTTTCGTAGGCTTTGCTCATATTTAAATATCAGTCACAAAGTAAACGAAAGCAAATCAAATGGAATCATGAAGAGCTGCTTGAAATATGTTGATATTAAAAGGAATATTAAACACGCACGCACACTCACGCACACATACATGCACACTTATATATGCACACATTACCATCAGCCTTATAGGGTATCAAAGGCTTTGCTGCTTCTGCTGCTGCTGCTGCTCCTGTTGACTTCTCATTTCAATTGCATTCAGAACACTTAACAATTTACTACCAACTACGCAAACGAATTACACAACATGTATACTATCGCATATACAATATATATGCATATATGTTATATATAAATTTTCACGCAATAAAGTCAATGGCTTTTAGCTCGGATGGGGAGAGAACACACACACACACACACAGACACACCATAAGCTGTCCCGTTTATAAGGCAGTAAAATTTATATATAAAACTCATTTTTTCAGCATTTTCATTAAGAGACGCAAAAAATGAATTGAGTAGCGTGCGCTGGGTGGAAAAATTGTCGTTAAAAAATGACAAACAGTAAATACTGAAAATGGTTTTTTTTTAACAAAAAAAAAAAAAAGGAGAGAGAAAAAATGTGAAAAAAAAACGTGATTAATCCGTGTGATAGGCGAACGCGTTTATAACAATTTAATTTGAAGTTTATCAGTATTTTATTTTTATGACCAATTTGAAATTGATATATGCAGCAATTATCGCTTGAAGAACGCAAATACTCCCAGCATTCCGTAATTCATATAACATTACAACATTTTAATTAAAATTTACATTTAAGCATTCGCATTTCAAGTTAATCGCATGCAGAAATTTGGAAATTTACAATTTGACCGCAAAATATGCGAAACAATTAGACAATAGTGATGTGCGTGTGTGTGTGTGTGTGTTTGTTGTAAATTGAATTACTTTACAGTTTTATTGGCCTATTCATATGCAAATGTATATTTAACTCCATCGTCACACGACATTCATCCAATTTGCATAGATGACGAAGTTAATAATCATTTACTTCTGTCTTTGACTTATCTTTAAGTCTCGCATGTAATCAGCACTAAGACAGTACGCATTCCTTGTGTGTGTGTGTGTGTTAAATTAAATTAAATTAAATTCAGGCATATATTTGGAGTAAAATTTTAATTGCGCGCATGTGTGTGTGTGCTCACTCGTATGCCTAACAGTTATGCTTAAAAGTATATATACATTTATGGAAATATATATGCATATGCATGTGTATGTGTTTGTGTTTTTTGTATCTGTCAGATACTTGACTCGCTGTCTCACAGATACTTTTTGCACACCATCCACTCGACGTGCACGTGCTCGAGTTACAAATGAAGCTTGATTCAGTTTTGACAGGTTCATGTACGAAAATGAAGTTCACTTCCGAAATTGTCTGCATTATTGCTATATTAATTAACAACAATATCGAAATAGCTAATTAGCACTTTATTTCGCCTTGAAAGTAATTTTTGTTTTCCAATTAAATTTTGATGAATTTATGGATTAAGATTGATTGAACACGAAATTGAGCTGCAAGCATTTAATTGATTCCTATGTGGACAAGAATGGGATCTAGAAATGAAAAATATTTTAAAATGCTTCAAAATACTTTAAATTATAAATAATATTAATGAGAATAAAAATTATATAGTAAAAAACAAAAATGTAATTCACAGAAAAATATTTTAAATTCATAAACATATTTTTTAAATATTTATAACAGAAAAAAAATAAAATAAATATAAGCAAAGATAATTATGTGTCGTTACTGATAATAATTATAATAAAAAATAATGATAAAAAATAAAAAATGTATTTAATACAAATGAGACTGACACTGATAATAAAATTATTATTATTATATAAAAATAATATTGAAAATCAAAAATTAATTATAATTGTAATTTTAAATACCAAAATTTACTAAAATTTAAAAATGAATAATGATTAACATTTCGCATTGTCATCTTCATTAGCGTTATACACTAATTGCCTATGAATGCTTATTGAATGCTAATTACAGACTTAACTATGAATTGTTTCCTTATTATATTTGCTATTTTGTAAGTGCTTCTCATTTAATTTAGTTCTTTAGCTGCAAAATAACTTATTGTTGCAAACTAAATCTGGTTAAGCCCAATCTATTATAAAGGCATTTCAATTTCCATCTCAATTTTCATTTACAAGTGTTACGCACAAGTACAAGGATTTTCCATTCGAATGTAGCCACTTAATTGTAGTCGAAAATCGACACTCAAGTAATAGATATTCATTAAGGATAAAGCACAAACACACAGAGAGCGAGAGAGAGAGAGAGAGAGAGAGAGAGAGAGAGAGAGAGAGAGTGTGTGTGTAAATAGAATGTATTTAATTTGGAAAAGGCCTAAAAGACATGACCCAGACCCAAGTCTGTGCAGCTGAAACTTCCATTAAGAACAACAACAATTTAATTACATTAAAGTTTGCTCTATTTAATCAGCAACAATAACAGAGAATGCCACATGAGCAGACGCATATGCAGCGTGTGGCAGGAGGCATGACTGTTCCTTTTTCAGCTCAGCATTTGGCTAATTGATGTGCCACAAAGTTTAAGCAAATATCAAAGTACATTTCGTGCTCAAAGCGCAATTGCTTGCAGGCATTTCGAAAAACAATTTAACTCAAGTTTTTAGTTTCTAGCCAGATGCTCTAATTCACTTAGCCAGGCTGCAACTGTAAACTTGTCAAAGTTGCAGCCAACACACACAGAGGAAGAAGTAGAAATAATAATAATAAAAATTAAATTTGGAGAAAATGCCAAGAAAATGCCAACAACAAATTGCGATAAAAACCTGAGGTAGGGAAAATGTCAACAAAACTGAAAGCTGACAACAGCCAAAAAGATGCAGCTTAGCCAAGGTAAAATGTTATAAAATGCGACAACTACGGCTGGCGAGGTGGGAAGCTGCAACACGTGCAGTCAATTTGGTGTTAAGAATAAAAAACAACAACAACAAAGTTTTTGGCTATTATTAAATTTGCGAGAGCCCAACTAAAAACTTAACATACTAAACTGCCAGCTGCGGCTGCCACGCCCAACGTCCCTTTCAGCACCTGGCTGCTGGCTGACAAGGGGGGGAGGGGGAACGAAGTAACAGTTGAATAATTACTTAAGTTGACTGGAGTTGAGTAGAGTGGAGCAGCAGCAGCAGCAGCAGCAGCAGAGCCAAAGCATGCAGCACTTTATGCTAGCTGGCGATTTATGTGTCTCCAGAGCAGCAAAGGCATGTGTGTGTGTGTGTGTGTGTGTGTGTGTGTGAGTTGTGTTGTTCTGCTGCGCTTAAAAGACGTGTGAATTTATGTACAGAGATGCATTTTAAGTGAATTAAATTCCCCAAGCAGCGAACAAATAAAAAAGAGCAGCAATATTCAATATGCCGAAGAATTTATACACTTAAATTAAATTTCCATTCAGTTTATTAATGATGCTTGACTAAATTAGTCAAAGAGTTGTGTAAACTTCTCAAATATCAAGCTTAGGTATTAAATTTTATATATTTATATATTTTTATATAGAAATTTAGAATGTTACACAAAATAATCATATTCAAACTCATCTTGCTATATGACGTATATGATTTAGTGCTTCGATACAAATCTTACTCTTAATATGTTCAGCCTAAGAGAAGAAAGCCTTTGCCTATGCCTATACCTTTACCTAAGCCTCTGTTAAATGAAGGTTTTAATTTCCATAAAAACCAACACATTCAAGCTGTAATTAATATACTTTACAAAAACTTCTCTCCTCTCTGCATAAAAGTTCTCTTTCCGTTTCACATTTCAACACAAAGTAATAAACGACGTTTGATGCGCATAAAACTCACTCAAATGCAGTTGAAAATGTTGCTCATACATGTTGCGGCAACATGCTGCCAATGCAGACTGCTAGCGCAACGCATAAAACATGTGTAGCAACATTCTGCTTAGGGTTGCAGCCGAACTCTTGGCAAACAGCCAATGGCTGCAAAGCCTATAGATAATATCTAAAAAAAAAAAAATAAATAAAAAAAATTGATGGCTTTGACGCCGCTGCAGCTAATGATGTTCATAACGACAGCGCTCATGATGCTGATGCTGTTGCTGATGATGTTGTTGCTTGATAATAATGATGCATGGAACAACCCTGCAGCCGCAGCGCTAGCCAAAGCAAGCCTAAACCAATTTGGCACGCGAAAATTGCATTACAGCTGGCAAATTTAATAAACCAACAAACCGAGAAAGCAGATAGCGAGAGTGAGTGTGTGTGAGAGAGAGAGAGAGACAGAGAGAGAGGAAACTGTGAAGGAAAACGCCTGGCAAAGAAACACTAACAACAACAACAACAAGCGGAGACAACCCCAGCATGTTGTCAGGGGTGTCACGGCACACCACAAATGTTAAAAATTTCACAGCCTGAACTTTAGCTTCCATTTTCGTTTCAATATATGTATTTTTTCCTAAAGGGCTGCGGGGTTGCTTCACTTTTTATTTGTCGACGGGGATAAAATCAAATAAATAAAGCCGCACACACACATTTTTCGGCTAAATGTTTGGCATATTTCGGTGCGTGTAGCATTTGCATCGCCATTTTTGATTTATGCCGCATAGAAAATGGAAATTTATGTGTTCTGTGTGGCCATTAGAACGTGAGCTACAATTTTTTTTTTTTTTTTTTTTTTTTTTGCCAAACGGCTGTTGCTGGAGCCACAACGAGCTATTAAATAAAATTCTAGCTATTGCTGGGCAAAATAAAGGCTAACTGTCAAATTGCATACAAACTATGATAATATTAGCTCAGCAAATGTCACGCCTATTAGTTAAGAGTCGCCTACCATTGGTTTAGTGTAAAATATGATTGAGTTCTGCTGTGTATATAGCCAAATTTAGCTATTATACAGAATTTGATGGACTATAAAAATCAACTCGCAAATTCAATTCAAATTCCAATTGTGGCCACAGACGACACACACACACACACACAGAGCGAGAGCCACAAAACTCCCCCTGCCGCCCTCTGGAGCTGTCAACATCTATTCAATCGCTATTTAAAATTCCATATCCAAAATCACAAAATAAATATAGATAGTGCGTGTGTGAGTGTGTTTGTGTGTGTGTGTTGACATCAGCAGCGAGCTGTTGACGACAGGTGAGAAAAACTATTGAAAATTGTAGTTAAATATTTCAATGCCACGCCCACACACACACACACAGGCACAGGTTAGTGAAAAATGCATGGGGCAAGTTCATTAGTTTGATTGTTGTTAGCTGTTTTTGGCTGTTTTTGTGTTGCCACAAGTGAACGTGGCTGTGAGTGTGAATGTGTTATAAAGAGGATCTGGTTAGACCGCAAACGTTGCAGGTAAAACTCGTGCATAGTTGACGGCAACAACAAAGGGGGAAAAAACGAAAGGCGCAAATATGAAATATTTGCGAGTCATTCATTTTTGGCTTTATTTCTGGCATTAAAATGAAAATAACGTAATTCGTAATGAAAGCCGACTTCAAAACATGCAAACACTCGCACACACACACACACATGCATACATATGAAAGTTGTTTCTGCATACTCAGACACACACACACACACACACTGAGACACTCACTCACGCATTCACATTCACACACTCACACCCACTAATGGATTTATGCAATGCTTGCAGAATTGTAAAAATTCCTTTGGCCTTTGAAATACCCTGGAACACGTAAAGCATGAAACGGGAGTTTTATGATGAGAAGAAACATGAGAATATATATGTACAATATATAACTTATATAAGCTTTAATTTTCTAGCTTGCTGCTAACTAGATTGGCTTCAAAAACTCTAACTTTTCTAATGAATATTAAAAATTTTAATCTTTTTCAAATTTTAGCCGATATTAAATTCGATACACAGCTTCCTTAAATCTAAATTTCAATAAAACTGAATTCTGATGAAGCTTAAAAATTTTTTTAAATTAACAACAACAACAACAAGAGTTTATTGAATAACTCCTAAGTGTAACCTTTTATGTGTTTTTTTTTAAGCTCTTGCTTAATACATTTGTCCTGCGCCTCTTTCATGAAATATTTCATGCTGGCTGGCACACTCTAAAGCTTTGATAGTAAGGTGGATGCACAGTTTCTGCTTGCGCTGACAGTGGCGAAGGGCAATAAAAATTCCACAATGGCATTAGCTCTGCTGGCACAAACACACACTGAGCGAGAACACTCTCTGTTTGTTTGCGTGAATTTGCGGCGCGTATTTGCGGCCAAGCAATGTCGCACACGCGCGGCACTGCTAAAAGTGAAATGCAATAAAATAAAATGAAATGCACAGAATTTCGCACCAGCACATATGTAGATATATGTGGATGTGTGTGTGTGTGTGTGTGTGAATGTTTTTATTTATATTTATTTACATTTATGCTATTATTTACATACGAAGTCGCAGTCCAACTGCAACTCTCAGTACGAGAGAGAGAGAGAGGGAGACCGAGAGGGAGAGAGAGGGAGAGAGGCAACTGTACTCTCAGCTCGGTGCTAAATCGTATTACTGCACGCGATTCCCTTGAAAGCCATTAACAGAGGCAGCAACAGCAATAACAGCCATAGCCACAGCAACAGCAACAACAACAGCAACAGCAACAGCAACAGTATCAGAGACTGCAAACTCGTAACTTACTAACTCAACAGGACTGTTCCTATATACCATTTAATAATAATAAAAAAAAAAATAAAAAAAAAATACATATATATATATTTAGAGCAATTTACAAGTATTTTATTAAGGAAAGAAATTGAGCGTAATATTAAATATTAATATAAATATATTAGCTAAATAAAAAATAAGAAAAAAATCACAATATTTTGGCTTGATAAATAAATTAAAATTTAGATGATTATAAATTATATATATAAATTTATAAATATATATCAGTTATAAATTGACTATGCATATGTGTTTTAAAAATTAACACTAGATTAAATTAAATAAAAAAAAAATCTTTTCTAATTCATATGCCAGGATAGAACTTCAATTTATATATTCAAATGCCAAATTCTCTTAGCCAATTTCTCCGAGTGCATAATTGGCCATATAGTACATAGCATATCATGCATACAACATTCGTAAATATCTCTGTATGTAGACAACAGTTGGCGGCTATAATAAGCCATGCCAAAAAAGCGAAACAGTCTCGTTCCAGCAATCCATAACCCTAGCCCCTATTACTGCCAACGGCGAGCAGCCGCAAAAAGTTTACGCTTGCAGGGATAGGGATAGGGATAGGGATAGGGATAGGGATAGGGATAGTAGAAATCAGTGGCTCACTGGCTGACTGGCTGCCTGGAATGTGACCCACAGTAATTAGTGTAATAAGCCTCAATGTACACACACACACACACACACATATGCAGCACTTAATGTGTCTATGTGTGTGTGTGTGTGTGTGAAATTGTGGGCAAACTAAATCCTTTGCATCAGTCTCTATGCAGCCATTTTGTGTGCGAGCCAAAAAAGCCAGAATCCAAACGGAATTGAACGAAAATGCCTTGCAAAACGTTTATTTTCATTCCCCTCTCCTTTTTGTGTGGTATTTTGCAGATATGTGATTCGGTCAGAGATAACTTGCTAACTTCGAATCATATATCATCTTTTTTCGTGTGCAGTGCTAAATGCTTTTTGCATTCATTGGAGAACTTTAAGAAACTTGTTGCCCAACTGAATGCCACAAAATTAATAACAAATTCACACAAAAGCGGATTTGCCAATAGCTTTTTATTTCAAATTCGCAAATTGTAAAAAAAAAAGGAAATTACTAAATTGTGCCTTAATTGAGCTTGTGTCTACATGAATTGGCCAGATATAGGTTTTGATAAAAACTAATTTGAAAAGGATTTCAAAGGACTCTCAGAAGTCAAAGCTAAAGGTTAGCATGAATTTAACATAATGTTAATTTATTTGCTTTAAAGTTATGAACTTAATTCATAAATCAAAAGCAACTTAATTAACATACTGTTAACTTCATGTTAATATTAAAATAAATTTGCATAACTGATTTGCTGGCAAATTGTTCAAGTTCTCAGCTTGCTTACGCATAAAATAAACTTTGTGTTAATGGCGCACAAATGAACCTAAAGTCAACTGAATGCTAACAACTCGACTTGACATATAAACATGGTTTTCAGCTACATTGCTCGACCTGTTTTTAGCATAAAAGAGCTAAACAAAGTAAATTAACCTTCATCATAATTTACAGCTAGAACAAGTTTTGGGGCTATCTAGAAAAATCTCTTTAATATTTTTAACCTTATTATGCAAACTGAACTAATTTCATTTTATCATCTTTTACTTGCAGGTAATTACAATTTGTTCAATTGACAATGGGCCGTGGCTGGAAGCCACAACATAGTAAATTGTAAGTGTTTTGCCACGCCCCCAATTAGTCGCGCATTTAACAGTGAAGACGACAACAATTATTATCGATGGTAAAATCTATATATATAAATTTAAAAAAAGAGGTTCTATTGAATTAAAAATCCATCAAAGACTTGGCTGGCCGCAGTTGCGGCTCGTGTTTTGTGTTTGTAAGCGGCTCGTGACACGACAAGCGAATCACTTACCCCCTGTCGTGGCTCAACTTCAGTCAGTCATGCACAAAGGGCTACTTGTGGTTGGCTCCTTCATAAAAGTTAAAATGCAAATACAATTTGCCACTTAAAATCAACATAAATTGAAGCATGGACCGGCAATTGCAGGCATACACAGAGCAAGAAAGAAAGAGAGAGAGTGTGGGAAAGAGGGAGTGAGGCAGCAAGAGGAAGGCTTAGTGGAAGGGAAGGCCAATCGTTTCGCATTCGAGAGGCACTTCAAACAATTTACAACAAAAACGAGGCAGCACACACACACACAGATACACAGCAGAGACTAGAGAGATAGGAGACCAGAGACAAGCGACAAGAGTGAAAAGTCAGCAAAATAAAAATCAAATTCTATGACCATAAAAAAAAAAGTTCAAACTAAATATGTGTGCAGCGTTTGTGCGGAAAATTACGGAAACGGAACTCTGGCAAATGCAAGGGAAAAGGTTATCAAAAGAATAAAGCTGTGCAGTTAAAGTGCAGCACGACTGCATAACACTCTGTACAGAGAGAGAGGAGAGAGAGTGGAGAGAGAGGAGAGAATAAAGAACAAAACTCAATTATAATACAAACTCTTAAAACTGTGAGAGAGTGTAAGGTAAAGTTTGAGTGGATAACTAAAATCTGTTTATATTTACTTAAAATCCCTCTCTACCCCAAACTGCTGTCTAGCGCATAAACAGCCAAAGCAATAAAATAGAAGTTGATGTATTCATCCATGGTTACATATCCATTTCGTGAAATTTCATTTTGTGGCTACTAATATTAAGTGGAAAAAGCCAGCTTCGATTTGTTGCCAAGTAACCCGGCTTAAAGCAGACCTAAGCGCATGTCCAGCTGCCTGTCAAAACTTTGTGAGCAGATTAATTTTTGAAGTGCATTAGATATTGAAATGGGTCTCACAATTGGAGTGAAGAGAATTGTAGAGTTATATATAAACTGAAAATCGTAGTTAGAGATATAGCCAGAGCTCTTGAATGTTGATTTGAATTTAAGTAAATCTCTTCAGCTTAAAATATTTTGAATTTCTGATATTAAGATGTGTTAAGAGAAAATATTATATATTATATAAATAAAAATGAATATATTTGAAAATTTATTTAATAATTTTGAGTTCTTCAACATTTTCCATTTGAAATAGAATTTTTTAATATTTAAGACTTTAAATATATTCCGTCACTTATCTCACTTAACTTTCCCTTTGTCTGGGATTATCCTCAGCTGCTGCCGTGGCCCAAAATTTTGATATCTATATTTGATGGCAGCTGTTACTGATTCTCAAGCCATAATTACCCAGTCAAAAACTCACACACACACACATACATATATATAACTAGGCACAATTGTAGTCTCTAATAAATTCATAATTGACAACGCCCTTCAGCCCCCCTCTCCAACCCTGCACACATATGACAAATGCTGCGAGGCGGCGCATTTCACGCATAAACAGGCCGCACTTCCACATCCTTCAGCCTTTGCCCGGCCAACTTCCTGCCACGGCTGCCGCTGCTGCTGCTTTGCAAATTGCTGCGCTTCCTGCTTCATTCGGGCCAACAACAACAACCAGGAAAAAAAGGGTTAGGGTTGTCGCTGTACGCACAACCCTTCGGGTAATTGCAAAAACTATTAAGCCAAATTATGGGTTTTAATATACGAGGCGCATAAAATGCCGGCTGCCTGGTTCGCTGACTTGCCGCCTCGCCAAAAACCCCTCGACTTCGGCTGCACTTGAGTGTTTCGAGTGCCGTGAAAATCAAGCACACGCGAAATTATTATATAGATTTGCAGCCGGGCCAAGCTGTGAACCCCCCTCGCAGTTTGTTTGATTGCAAAATGTTTGCTCGGGCGAACACGAAAAAATAAAAGCAAAAAAAGGCGCCGCTTCGAATTATATATGAAAAATGCAAGGGTAATATTTGCTCGACCTCTATGCACGCAGCACGCCCCCGCCACACTCGCAGATCAACAACATTTTCACATAGAGTAGTTTATTTTTTCCCTTGCTTACTTCCCCCCAATTGGCCCAGAGACCTCTGTGGCATTCCCATGGCGCTCTTTAAACATTTCAACTCCGAGTCCTTCGAGAGACATAAGCAAAAAATTCCAAAAAAATGAAATAGAAATAAAATTGAAAATTTGGCAAATATGAAAAAAAAATGAAAAGTCATTTCCACATACATCCAGGATGAGGGTGAAACGTAAACGTGCAAATTTTCCTCTTGCTTTTTTTTTTTTTTTTTTTTTGGTTAGTTAGTTTTATTGTTATTTGCTGTTTGGGAGCTCTGGCAGTTGGGGCCAACCAACTGCTGCATAATTTAAGCGATGTATTTAAGCGGAATTATTGACTGTAAAATTCGCCTGCGGTATATGTGGGTGTGGCTGCCATAAGGCGTGTCTGTGTGTGTGTGTGTTTATTTCCTGTAAATGGATGAATTTGCTGCTGTGTATATTGGATATTTGGCCAATTCCATTTAGTCTCCTGCTGATGGGCAGAGAGAGAGAGAGAGAGAGAGAGAGAGAGAGAGAGAGAGAGAACAGCCATAAATCACAGATAGTTCATAATTTAAAGCATTTGCCGTCACATAAAAACAAAAAAAAAATATATATATATACCATTTACAAATTCATCTAACAGCTAGTCAAATATTTAACCAACACATTTTTGTAGATTTTAATTGACATAATTAAAGCACGGCTCACATATGCATGCTAATTATAAAATAATATAAACAAATTATATTCCATATATGCATATGTCTAGGCATTCCGAAACATAACACGCACTCGTAAATAGAACGTGTTTGCTTAGTTTTAGCTGCGTGTAATTTCAACATGCATGTCAAATTTTAAACTGACAAATATGTATTTAACTGGAATATTTGGGGTTTTGGCTATATGCAACATATTTTAACAAAAGTCTGTGCAGTAGGAGCTTAAAATGTCTGTTTCGTGTATATTTTTGATATATTGAATATATTTATTTTTATTTTAACATAAGCTGGAAAGGCATGAAATTGGTTTAACAGACATGTTAAGTAAATTCAACTATAACATTTTCATGACTAATTTAATTTTATATAAAAGAAAAGCTATATATATTGCTTAGATCAGCAACATTTTCATAAGCTAACTAGTCTAGTATATATTTCTTACTATCAACAAATTTATAGTTGGCTTATCATATTTAAATCTTAAATTTGAAAGCAATATGCATTGCATTATCTAATGTTTATTTTAGATGAATTCAAGCTTTAAGTAATCACTTCTGAGATTGTTTTATAGCTACAATATGATGCCATTGCTGTAACATCTGTAATCTCATCTGCATTGCGGTACGCTAACACTCGCTTCGCACTCTCTCGCTCACGCTTTCGTATATGTATTTCCCCCTTTCGCTCATACCATTTGCACTTGCAGCAAGCTTCGACCCAGAGATAAATTGCACTGCACTTGGCCATAAATTAAATATATATATAATTTTCTTTTCATTTTTTTTTGTAAATCTAACAGAAATATTCGCTTGAACGCCTCTTAAGAATTGAAATGCCTGGCTCAGCAGACAGCTAAAGCATCCCCTCTCAAATACAAGCCGACTCGTGAGTTGTAGAACTGACGACGACTGTTCTCTGTTCGCTGTTCTCTGTTCACTGAAATTTTAATAACTCAATTACGCACACATTTGAATTCATTAGCGCCACACGAAATAACAACAACAACAACAACACGAACCAGGGGCTATTGGCAAAGGAAAGAAAGATAGAAAGAGCGAGGTGGTTTATGCAGGGGATAGCAAGGGGCAAATATAATAAAATGTATATAAATCAAATTTAGCGCTGAAATGGCAAAAGGAGTGCGAGGATTTAATGAATGAGCGGGATACGAGCAGAGAGCAGAGAACAGAGAGCAACGAGCAGCAAGCGAGGGACGCAAGAGTTCTGGCATCCTGAACCTTTGTTTGTCCACGGGTTGCGTGTGCGAACGAACACAGTTCACGGCAGGGGTTTCCTTTGCCTTTCTTTCACTTCTCTCCCTCTCTCTCTCTCCCTCTCTATCTCCTTTTTTTTTTTTTGGCAAGGGCTGCTTTTTGGAAAATTATTGCCTGTGCCGAAAGCATTTGAAAAACTAATAACCATGTACGGATTTCATAATAAATCAAGTACAGCAACAACAGCAGCAGGAACAACAATAATAATAGCTATTACAACATATTCATCTATGCAAAGAATTGGGCAAGCAGGAAAAGCAGCCGTTAAAATGCATTTCTCTTGCACACGGGCAGTCGCCATTACATATGTTTCACTGTACAATTGTGCAGTGTGCAGTGTACAGTGCAAATACAACAGAAGGCAACAACAACTCCAGGCACTCCAGGCCACATCTCATGCAGAAACAAATCGTGTTTGCTGGTTCTGTCTCGTATTTGCCAATCGGCTAATAAGGTCAGATTTTCGAACTCAGGTAGCAATTGGCATGTGCTCTATAAAGCGTAAGAACCATCCCACTGCGATTGTCTAATGCGGCTTAAGCTGCTGCCGAAAACTCAGCAGCAACTGCAACCATTTGGCTAAGCACCGCTTCCTGCAGCCAGAAAGAGACAATGCGAGAGCTGTGAGTGAGATTAGCTAAGGCTGCTTGACTGCAGTCCGCAGTCCTCAGTCGAACGCTTCAGTGGATCGCAATCAGCTGGCAGTGAAGTTGCGACTAGGGGCAGCTAATTGACAGCTCAGCCAGCGGATGAGGTCAGCTGGAAATCGATGGGATCGACTGAGTGAGCACATATTGGGATTTATGCAGGGCGCTGATTCAATTGAGCTGGCAATATGCCTGTCAAGTTTTTTTTTTAGAACAATGCTGCGATCGTGAATAGATACGCATAAAAAGCGCTGATTCAATTAAGAACAACTCTGTCTGTAGATCATAAATCTATAGAAATTGTATACAAGTTTTTTATGTGTAGAAATTTAAGCTATATATATATAATATAGAAAATAAATATAATATTTATTTGTAATATTATTTTTTGCTTATAATATTAAAGCATTTGCATTCATTAAAATATTAAAACAATGAAAAGACATGGAGATTTAAATAGCTAAAATGTTTGCTAATAATAAACATGAAATATTCCACATTGCTTTTGTCCATTCATGTTTAAACCACTAATTATGTTGACCAAATGTATATGGGCCATAACACACACCGGTGCACACCCACAGGCAACACCAAACACTGCTCAACGACCACATTAATTAATTAAATTTGGAATTTTGCATTTTGCGACAAGAAGCAGATCAGCTTACAATACTAATAGATATATCTATATATATATATGTATTAATTATGTATATATATTTGTAGAGAGAGGGAGAGAGACTAATGTAAGTGTGGCTGGCTAGCTAGCCCAAGTATTTGGTTTCCAGTTACCATTGACAACTTCCTGAGCTAACAGCTAGATGCGTCCGCATTGTTAACTAATTGAAATTGTAGCCGTTTGGTAAAAATAATTTATATTCAACTGCATTTTGGACAGCTCGCATTACAGTTAGCAGACACCTGTTTGCATTTGCTTACAAATCTAACGAAAGTCGAGCAGAGTATATTGCTATGCATACATATATGTATATATATATATTTATATGCCCTGAGGCTCGCTCTTGATGTTACAATTTTGAAATGGCCAAGCTAATTACATCTCGACTGACAGTTGTGATGCTTTTGTTATATCCACTGTCTATGACATAATTCCTGGTCGAATTTCGCCTGAGTCCCCTGCTCACAGGCAGCCTGCCCTGACTTTTCATACACACACACACACTCACTCCGCTCAATGACATAATTAGGGTGAGCTCTGTAAGCTACCCTCTTAATGCGTAGCCACACCCCTCGCTTGTCTGCACAGCTGGCTGTCGTGGAAAAACCCAATCAAATGTAAAGCATTACAATTGTTAAATGAAAACTTTTGCTTTTTAATATCAAATTATGCAAATTTTTCATTGAGCTCGCTGCATTTTCACGCATTAAGCGACGAGCGCTGAAACTTCATGAAAATCACAAATGCAACAATAAAAAAAAAATAAGCAAGAAAAAATATATATAAGAATAAAAGAAAGGGAAACAAGAGCTAGCAACTATTATGGGTACATGCACTAGGTGTGAAGTATGCACTAAAAATACCCTGTATTTGTTTTTTAGTTATTGTTGGGTTCAGCAAGCGGAGCTATGTCTAGCATTGTTGGCTTATGCAAGAGTTTTACATTTGTAAAGAGATTTCGTTCATTCGTTCCGTACTCTCTCCATTCTTTATATTCGTATTTGTGCGCATCGGCTTGATTATGCTAAGCAGAAGATCGTAGTTCGAGCATAGTGCGAAACTAAGCATCGTCAGCTCTGCAAAATTTGTTATATATGCATAGAGTAGTAGCAAACAAATTCTGTACGCTGTCTGAAACATTGTTTTTATAATATTTTATAATAAATATTTATTTAAATTTATTTTTGATTATTTTTTTAACTATATGCCAATCGCTATTTCTATATACCTAGCTACAAGCACTTAACCTACAGGGTATATTCAGAGGGTGCACCTAGCATTTATTACAAGTCGCGAAGACCCCGAGGCGAACAATTGCTCGATTCATCCGCACTTCGCCTTGACGTACCATAAAAAATGCAAGTCAGCAACTGCAGAAATCCTGGCGGATTTAGCAGCGATATTCTCTCAATGCTTAAGCTAAAAGCTTTGCAACGCTGAAATTTTTGCGCTGATTTCTCCAGTGTCGTCATTGCGGGAATTTTGCTTCTTTTGTGGCACTCGAAGGATTTCGAACAGTGCCGAAGTCGGAGTTTGGGTAAAATATTCAATAGTCACAGATACTTAGTTCATGAAAAATTCAAGTTATTTGCTCTGATTTTTATTAGCTAATCGAAGCACACACGTCTACTCAGTGAGTGTTCGAGTGTGTGAGTGTGTTGTCGAGTGACAAATCAGAAATTAAGCTTCAATTTTTAATGTGTCCAGAGCTTGCAATTTGTAGTTTGAGCTCTTTGCTGATTGTTTTCATTCACTGAATGTTAATGAGTCAAATGCATATTTAATGCAGCAATCAGTTCCCTAGTCTATGATAAACATTGAAAGTGGAAAAGAAAACAAAAATAACAATGAAATAGATTTGATAAAAGTAACTAGAATTTAAGATAAGAACAAATATCTGTTGCAACTTTAGTCAGTCAAGATTTTATTATCTAATTTGTCTTTAAAGCTTAAATACTTTTTATTCGTTTCATTTCACATTCCAATAATTTAACCAAACCTCAGCTTTTAAATTTAGTTGCAGTAATTTTTTCGAGTGTATTATCGAACTATCTGAAATGTTCGCAATGTGCTGATAGAAATTCAAGTATGGCCAAAGGCCAGCCGAAAAGCATAATTAAATATTTCAGCTCTGGCCGAACTGTCTTGAACAATTAGTGAAATTCAGTGCTCGAGCGGAATTGGAAACTGCTCGGACCCGACTAGAACCCAGGCAAACCGCAAGCCAAGGCGGGACAGCCAACTTGACAGGGAATGAGGGACTGAGGGAATGAGGGAGAGAGAGAGAGGGATGGGCGACAGGCGAGAGCAGTAACGACAAGGACAGCTCATCATCATTAACACCCAACGACAATTGTCGTAACTTAGCAACTAGGCAACCAGGGATTGAGTTAGGGAAATGAAACTCTCTGGCATGTGGGTTGCTGCTGCTGCTGCTGCTGCTGCTGTTAAAGTTCTGGTGCTGCTATAGGAATTGTTGCTGTGCCAGCATAATAATGTAACCAGGGAATCGTTGACGACGTAAATCAATGCAATACACATATTTACTATAACCAATGAGTGTGCTAGTATGCGTGTGTGTGTGTGTGTGTGTGAATTGAAACAATCATTAATTAATGTCAATCGAATCGAAATGAAATTTTGCGACAAACGTTTTCCGCTTGAAATCAACGCAAATGAGCAGCCCTCGTAATTATCACCGACATCATCATCAACATCGTGAGCAGGAAGAGCAGCTAGGGGTAAAGGGTCTGCGGGTCTTATGGCAGGTAGACCAAAATTCTACCCCAACTTCGCCAGACATTCGTTGGCTAAATGAAAATAATTCTCAGCATCAGTTCTTGCCAGCAGAAGTTGGCTACTCTTTGATAGAAGACAGAGAGAGAGAAAATGAGAGAGATAGAGGGAGACGGGGGAGAGGAGGGACGTTGGGGATTGACGTAACGGAAACGGAAGCAACGAAAACATGACAACAACTTTTTGGCACAAATGTCGCTTGCAAAAATCCAGCAATGTCCTGCAATTAATTATCGCAATGCTAGAGGAATTTTTGTGGTTTCCTTCGTTGCTTTGCATTTCGTTTTTTTATTTTTTTTTTTTTCGATTTTTCTTTTCGAACAGCAATATGTGTTGCATATTGATGTTGACTCGAATCATTAAGAATTACATTTGCTTTCTGCACAAAAGATAAGCTAGGTAATTGGCACTGATTGTCACAAAAAGCAGAAGAAAAAGAAAAATTGTTGAGCAAAGAAAAACTGAGAAAATGGAGCTGAAGTTGTTTGAATGCAAATGCAAGAATAACTCCCAAGTTGAATGGGTAATGAAAATATGAATGAAAGCAGTTGATAGAATAAGTTAAGCATGTCAGACAATGCCAAGAGAGTTGTTAGATATTTGAAATATGAAAATAAAGTAATTTGAAAATGTCAGAAATTGCCAAGAGGGTTTTTAATATATTTTAGAGATAACTCGGATTATTTCAGAAAATTCAGTCACTCCCCAGCTCTCGCTCACTTTCTCTTCTTATTCTCACCCAAATATACAATCAGTGCATATCTCTTTTCTCAGCTTTGAAGCATATCTGAAATATTTAATGATACTTCGAACGTGTCGAACTGCCATTTCAATTTCCTATGTCAGATTTCCGAGCAGAGCAATACTTGACTAAAGCTTAATTGTAAATAAATTATATATCGAAACGAATTACATTTGAAGCCCCCACTTTAAATGATGAAAACATGATTTTTATGACTGGCAAATTTTAAACGGGGCCATAATACAAATTTAATGTATTTCGATTTCCTTACTTTACGTTTTGGTTGAACTGTTTTTAATGCTGCTGCCATTGTCATTTGAAACAATTGTCGAACCCTTTTTCAATAATTGTTTTTTTTTTTTCCTTCTCAACCTTTGCGGCTTTCAGCTTTACATGCAATTGAATGCCAAGGCTTTTATAATATATTATAATGCATTGGCGGGATATAAAAAATAACATGAAAATATATACAGAGAGAGAAAGATAGAGAGAGAGAGAAAGATAGAGAGAGAGAGAGAGAGAGAGAGAGAGAGAGAGTCAAAGGCATAAAGTGTTTGACATTTATAAGTGTATTTTGGACCTTAATTAAAATAAATATATATTGAATGTGTGCTTAAAACAGAAACAACACAGCATTAAAAGTAGCTGAACACAGAGTGCTACAACAGATGCGATATTAAATGACTGACGAATGTATTTTTGCAGACGGCAAAGTGTTTTCGCTTGTCAGCAATAACAACAACATCAACAACAACAACAACAACAACAACAACAATGACAACATTTGCACCACGAAACACAACATAATTGCAATTTAATGCAGTTTTACAGGCTATCAATGGGCTTTGCGAATCATACGATGCGTTCATTAATTAAAAATACGTTTTCATCTCCATAAATCTTACTGTCTCTTTCTCTCTCTCCCTCTCTCTCTCTCTCTCTCTCTCTGTCATTAAAACTTTTCAATTTGACAAGCTGCTTTTCAATCCGCTTCAAAACAACAAACACTAAGTCATCGCGCCTGTCAAACAAATCGCAACATTTATTAAAACTAACGCCTTACCTCTGATGAGTCCTTTTAGGCATTGAAGCTTTTAATTAGAGCTGCCCTGGCAACCCCCAACAGCCGGCCTCACCCCGTTGGGCAAAAAAAAAAACTTATTCCATCATCATAAATCTTGACGCCGGCCCAAAGGTAGACGAGCTGGCCTGGCCTAGACGAGGCGGCCAAGCATGCGGGCTTACTCCATAATTAGCCCTGTCCGTAGAGCAAACGGGAAGTAAGCCCCACCAAACGTCTCTTCCGCCAGCACTGGCACAGCACAACATAATTATGCAAAAGTGTGAAGCGCAAAGCAAAAAAAAAAACACGAAAAGTGAGAAAAAAAAACACAAAGTTGACTAAACAAACAGTTTCTGAGCTCAACTTTCGCAACATAATTCGTTATTTATGACTTCAATTATGTTTGCCCGTGGCCAACGCGCGCTTACACACACAAACACACAACTACCTGTATACACAAACAAACAAACACACACACACACACACACAATGTGCAGGTTAAACGGGCGCAGTGAGACGCATTTAACCTGCAGGCGGCTGTCAGCTAAAGCGCCTCGTGGCATGCTACACATTTGTCGCCACCTTCAATTTGAGTAGAGCTACATGGAACTGAAGAAAGAGGCAGCAAGAGTACGAGACAGAGAGAGAGAGAGAGAGAGAGAGACATACTGAGCTAAGGTGCGGTCACCTTTCGCTTTTAATTAGACTTTCAACAAAGGTCCGAAAACAATGCCGCCTCTGCCCTCACCGTCAGCCACGCCCCATACCTATTTGCTGTGACAAACGACAGCCCACATTTGGGAGTACTTTGCACACTCTATGCTTATGATAAATTACGTTGCGTTAAACTTCTGAGACCCGAGACCTGAGTCTTGACTCGAGGCGAATGCCTTTAAACGCATAATCGCGTGTGTTCCGAAAATCAATTGCGACAAACAGACAACTGAAACTAAGAGAATGTCACTAATGTTGAGAAAAGTAGAGCGGCAAATTGAGGCAATAAGTATTTAATGCGATAAGATTTTGTAAAATATGAGACGTCAAAATATAAATAAATGAAGATAAATTTGTAATTAAACTCATTTAAATAAAAAAAGAAAAATATATTTATTTTTTTTTTTACAGTTTGAAATTTAATTCTTTACAATTTTATTCATTATATTATTGTTCTGAGAGTTAAGTTACAATATTATAAAAATAATTTACAAATTAAATTATTTAAAATGTTAAATAAATACTCAGGAATATCATATAGTTTATTCTGCCTTCTCTTTCTCACACAAAACTGTTTTCTATATATTTGTACTTTCTAGACTCGTAAATTTCTGCTTAAGCCTCAACTACTTTCTCCACAATAATGCCAACTCATTTCATTTGATTGACTGACCAATGTATGCAATTGAATTTTAAAGAAATTGAAATCGCATTTAATAATAAAGGCTATACAAAATATTAAAGTTAATACGCTTTCAGGAACAGATTTAACGATTGTCGGCTTTTGCCAATTAACAGTTTCTGTGCAGCAAAAAAAAAGCATGTAACTGATGATTATGTCATCGTCCCTCATCAAATTATGCATAATGAATTGCATATATAGTATTTATATATATAAATCCATGTTTCCATTTATTGTTGCTGGAACTCCTTTTCAATGCGCATTAATGTCAAAATATATAGAGCTGCAAAATACATTTTTAATAATCATATTATTTGAGCGGACAGTTAATAACAAAAAAAATCACATAAGCTTTAATTATGCGAGCGCATAAAAATTGAAATAAAAACAACGGACAGAACCAAGTTAATTTCAATGTCATTTACAATGCATATATAACAATTTTATGTTATCAGCTGATTAAAAAATAAGTAGCATGCAAATGAGCAACGACAGCAGAAATGACAAATAAAAAACTTGAATATTGTTATGCGATGGGAAAGTAAATGACTTTTGGCGTACTTGAACCGAGGGCAGAGGTCGTCGTGCAATTGTCAAGTTGAGCTCAAGGCTGATCCATTCAGACACCCACGCTAATGCCAAGCTGAGATTGTAGACCTAATCACATTTATATAATACTAGCAGTTTTTCTTCTTCTTCTTCTTGTTTTTATAAGAAATGCAAACTCGTATTTTAAGTACACTAAGCTCTAACCAGAAGCGGCTCACCTTGAGCTCTTGGCGCTTGTCCAATAGGCAGCCCGTCTAACTGCAACTGCACTGAAACCTTGAGCAGCAGCAGCAGCAGCAGCAGCCGTCAGCTCATTTTCCCACAAATCAGCGCTGTGAATGGTATAAAAAAAAACAAACACGTTTCTCACTTGGCTTTGCGCAATTTGCATGAGAGCAAACAAAAAATACAAGAAAAAAAAGATAAATACAAAAAAAAAAATAAAAGAAAAACTGAGCCATGGACAGACTCTACCTGTCTAACAATATTAAACTATAAATTGGTTTTTATTTGTTTTAGTTGCAAGCTGGAAAGCATTTAAATAGCGACAATTATTGCATAAATTAAAATGAAATGCTGTTGCTAAAGTTCTTTGAGCAGCCTCTCAGGCCGTTCGTCAGCCGCCCGAGTCAAAGTTCAAACTCAAGTTTTTTCTTTACATTCGCTGCTGACACAGAAAACGCAGCAAAAACTTGGCCAACTTCTTTAGCACTTTGTCAGATGTCGAGAAGAATGAACAAAGCACAAACAAACAAAAAAAGAAAAGGTTAAGATTGTATATAGACGAAGATTGTATACACTAACAAAAAAAAAAAAGAAAAGGAACGGAAAACTTTTGAAATTTAGATCTAAATTTATATTTATATATTTCGTAATAACTGATATGCATATAAATAAAAATAAAATATTTTTATACGTTTCTTTATCTTATTAGCTTTAGGTAAAGTTATATAAGCTTCAAGTTTAAAGACCTTTGAAGCTCTATATGCAAATCAGACTTGCCACGAGCATTGTTAATCAGGCAAACATAACTACTAAAATTGTATTGTTATATAAAATCTTTAGACAATTTTAAACAATACAACAATTAGAGCATTAGAAATAGTGAATCTAGCAAATGCTGAACTTGCAAGTTGATCTCAAATAACAAATATACTTATCTCCCTCACTCTCTCTCCCATTTTTTCTTGCTCTTTCTATGCGTTACACATTGCATGACACATTTAAAATACCCTCGACAGGAATATAATAATAAATTATATTTTCCGCATTTCATTTGCATGACATTCATAATCAAATTCGCACTGTGACCGAAATTTTCTGCGAGCAACAAAATTCTTTGCAATGAAAAGTAAATAAAAATAATAATAAAAAAATAAAAAATAATAAACAAAAGTACGGCACATATGTGACGCTTTAATTTATGCTTAATTCAAATTTGTTTGGTCTCGGCTTTAGCCACAAATTCAATTTCGCGCCAGAGACTCTCTATGAGTCAGTTGGTTAAGCAGCTTTTTAATCAGTTCAACAGATCAGCGTCAAGTAAAATGCAAACTTGAAAGTTTTAGGCTGAACTGAGAAGAGAAACAACAAAAGCGAGTTCAAAGACACTTTTGGCATGACAACTGTTAGTTATGCTTAAGTAAGCACCGTTATGAAAAGCAAAAAAAAAACCTAGATTACAAAATAAAAAAAAAAAAAACAATAAATAAAAATAAAAATAAAAATTGCTCATAGTCTGTGCTGTGTTAACGGCGATGACACATGCAAACAAATTTCTTTTTGCACAACATTCAAAAGTTGCGCAAAGCAGAAGAAAAAAAATGTAAATACAGACATATATATATGCATATGTATGTATGTCATATCTGTGCATATTAATTATGCAATTAAAATGCCGTCTGCATCTGCTGCACAAACACACACACACGAGTAAGGTGTTAAATACAAAAGAAATATGCCAACAATTTTGGCTTTAATTTGTATGCACGCCGCATTACGTTTAATACTTTTCAGCCCAAAGTCATAAATAAATAAAAGTAAGGTTCAAATGTGGCTAATTCTTGTTGTCACAGATTGTCAAGAGATTGCATATCAATATGAGCAAGTCAGAGTTGGGCTATTAGAGAAAACTTTATTCTGTTTTCAATTATTTAGGTGTTGAAATATTTAATGAGATTTGCCAATTGTCAATTAAAATAAAAAATTTAGTGAAATTCTCTTTTGCTTCTTAAGGCAACAGCCAGATGACTTAGCAAAGTAAAATAAATGATTAAAAGTAGTCGAAGCGACTAAGTAATTCAAGTGAGAGAAATTGATTTGAAATTGTAAATTAGATTTAAATTCCACATATACTATGACTTTTGTCTGTGTTCTCTTGAAGTGAAGGAGAAAGAGCTCTGTCTCCAATAATTTAATTAAATTATCAACAGAATTTTTTCCTATTTTGTTAACTGTAAAATTTAGTTTACTCAATAACGCATATTGAAATTGAAACTTTTTAATACCAATAACGTAAAGTGAATGATAATTTGTATACAATTTACTTGAAATGTAATTAAAATTACAAATTTAGTCACCTATATATTCTATCTGCAATTTTATGCAATAATTTAATAAAAATTTGTGCATTTTATTTATGCACATTTTCATTAAATTTACCTTGTCAAAATTCAGAAGTTGTAATTTAAATTTGTAATTCAATTAATTAAACGCAATTAAATATTAAAATTTGTATACTCAGCAATACCAGAGAGCACACAGCCACGCCCATTCGCATTCGCCTTCGCACTCTTTAAGGTTGAGCTCCGTCGGCGCTGTCAATCGAGTGCCCCTCGAGGGCATGTCAACACCCGTTGGGATCAATAACCCGAGGGCAGACAAATTGTGCGCAATATTCGTACATATATAGAGTATTTCATTTCTTTTTTTATATGTGTCGATATTTAATTGTTAATACGCACTTGCAGCGATAATTAATTGATTTGATTCGTTTTGTTTCGTTTCGTTTCGATTCCGAAATGTGACTTGACGATACGCCAGCCATTTGTCAAACAAATTTTGTGTGCAATGCAATGCGTTGGCACATAAATTATGAGACCGAAAACCGCAGATCAATTTATTTTGTGGCCAGAAAAATGTTCTAGACATTTTGCCTCACCCTCGACTATGCTGCCCGCCCAGTTCTGTCAACGTTGCGCCGCAAAAACAATTAAAACTAAGCCCCAGACATTTTACGAGCGTCGGCGACATCGACATCGACATCGACGGCGACGGCGACGGCGACGGCGACTACGTCTGGACTATTACTGGCCATGCCTCCTCTCACCCCTCACCTCCACGCAGCTATTGCCATTAACTTTATTTACCTTTTGGCGCTGATTTGGCTAACAATTTTTTGTTTGCCTGTCTCTGCGTCTGCAGGTTTGATAAATGTTTTGCAAATAGCAGGCGACACTTGGCGTCCAGCCAAGCGACCTGAAAGTAGGCAACGCTTTTTTCTTGGCTCTTTATAAATTTATTTCGATTCTTTATGCTGCCATAGCTTATGTGCATTAATAACTGTCATCCTGTGTGCTCGTCTTAAAACCATTTCAAGCTCATATTCTTTACCTTTTTTCTCCATCTTAAAGTAAGAAATAAAAGCGAATCGAATAAAATTCAAGCCGAACGCTGTGCTGCTCCTTTGCATAATGCCAGCAGCGAGGAAAAGGCGCAACAGGACTGCCTCACCTGGCATAAGGTGCGGCAAGCTGGCGCGTGTATATAAAAATTATGTTAATGAACGCCTCGATAAGCCACACTCTGCCTCGCTGCCACATACACCATGTTTGTATATTTGCCAGCAAAGAGCAAGAGCTGGCTAAACTATGCTCCATGTTGGCTTTGACTCGAATACCTCGTGAACTGATTGCGTTACGCTGCTTTCAAATATTTCAATAATAATCTTAAAGCTCCTCAGGCACAACTTTGCATAATCCTAAACATATTTATGAATGGTCTTTATGTTGGTCTATGGCCATAAATATATATATTTTAATATATATTGATCAATCTAAATACCCTGTAAAGTCTCAAGCTTCGCTAACTGCCAACTCGCTCAAACTTCTACTAGAAGTTTATCAAATTCTTAAGCTTTCACACCTCATACAGGGTATCATTGTTGGCATCATTGACTGCTTTGTTTTGTAAACACATTCGCCATGTCACATTTTGCGTGTGCGTGAGCTTCATGCATTAAATTATGAAATTAAAGGGGAAAAATGTGGCAATGGAATGAGCTGGAATGGGCCTTTGAGACCGGGTAACAATTTTCTGCCGCCTGTCGCATAATAAAACGAAACGTATTTCTTTGAAGCAAAACAAACAGAAACTGCTCAAAAGGGTTACGAAACGAGTTCACACGTGTTAATATCGAATACATTAAATTCCCGGAAATATACAACAGATTATTATATTAAACTAAATTGAAATTATTCCAAGAATATGATATCAAGATGAAACACATATTTTAGCACACGACAAATACTTCAAGACCGAACAAGTGGAAATGTTTAACTAAAGTTCAAAGAACTTAAAAGAGTTTAAAGCTGAAGCTATTTGCATGAGTATATTGATATTTAAGATAATTAAGCAGTAAGTAAGATTTAAATATATATAATTTAAATTTAATTCTGCTAAGCTCCAAGTACCCCACTCAGCTGTGCTTAGCCCGTTGGCTAAGTGTTGTGCTTGCGCACTTCAAGTTGAATTGGCAGGATTAAAATGCTTTCAAAACCTTAACGGAATATAATGGAAGCTATTTAATATATTTATCATTAAGCTGCGAACAATGAACAAGATAGATTTTCAATCAGACCTCGTCATATTTTATGCAAAACTTCATAATGGAAAATTCAAGCAGAAGCTGAGTGTGTGCGTGTGTGTGTGTCTGTGTGAATGCAGTTTAATATAAATAATGAGCCGAATTTGGTTTAAGTTATGCTCATTTTCGGCCCTAGTAACGGCTGTCACAACAACAGCAACAGCAACAAGAACTCTGCTCAAATGGCCTGAGCTGACGCATATTAATGCTCGCTCAGAAAACTAGCGCAATTAATTTGAAATATTCGTAATTGGGCAAAATACATTCAAATGCATGCAGCAGCAGCAGCAGCAACAATAAGAACAGGCTGTAAAGCTCTTCCTCTCCCGCTCTGTCTCTCTCTCTCTCTCTCTCTCTCGCCCTCTCTCTTTCACACTCGTATTACTATATATAAAATGGTTTTGCAGTTGTTGTGCTGTAAAATTTATGAGGAAAATGCACCGCAAAATTTATCACATGTCCGGCAAACAGAGTTTTGAATGGCAAATCGCTTTTATATATATGTATATATATATATATATATATATATATATATATAGAGAAAGGATATAGTATATATATATATACTTATGCATATATACACATCTGTATGTAATGAGCTAAAGAGTTCTATAGCTGTACTTAACAAAGCTGGCAAACTTTGCGGTTCAGTCCCGTCTCTGACATCAGTTCAATATGGAGCCTTCTCTCCCCGCCCTAAGCCACTTATCCCCTTATCGGCCCACGCTCTGCTCATTGCACTGCATTAATTATGATAATAATTCTTGGAGCTTTAATAAGCATTTGGTATTCTGTGGCCACTTTGCTTGCCTTTCTGCCCAGTTCGACCTATTCAAATATGCAAACAGCTCGCCACTTGCAGTCAGCTTCGGTCATGTTGTCATAGCATTTGTTATTGTTGTTATTCTTGTTGCTGCTGCTGTAGTGCCACTTGACTGCATTGTCAGGTAATTACAATAAGACGCTTATAAGCTCATCGAAAACTTAAGTGCCAAGTGCAAGAAGCTGACTCTGCATAGCAGCAGCCACAGCAGCATCAGCAACTCCTGAGACTCTCTCTCTCTCTTCTCTCTCTCTGATGCTCTGGCACAGAAGATACTTTTGCCTTGTTGCCTTTTGTGTTTTTGGCATATTTTATAATAATTAACTGAAAGCTGTTCAAGTGGCTGCCAGCTGTATCTATGCACACACACACACAATTGTTGCTATTGAAATGACAGAAAACAGAGAAAGACTAAAAGAAAATGAAAAAGCAAAAGAACTTGAACAGTCAAACAGTTGTTGCAGCAGACAGAGTCGATGTTAACGAACAACGCAATTAAAATAGATTTTGTGCAAATCTGATTAGCAAGATTTTGTTTTTTTTTGCTACTTTACATAATTGCAATTGTTAATTATTTAGTTAGTGAAATTGAATAATTAAAATCGAAAGTTTAAATTAAGTTAGGTGTGTGATCTTTGAGCTTGAATGTTGTTGCATTCTTGCTAGTTTGTTGCACTTGTTGCTTTACAGAAAAAGAAAGCTTGTATAGAGTAGAAAGAAATGTATCTAACTGTTTGCTAGGTTTAGGAACAGGCTCTGGATTATACTACATAAAGCTATCTAAAGCTGCATAGCTATTTGTTTCTGTAGCTGCATAAATATATGTATCTATAGTTGACTAACTATTTGTATCTATAGCTTCATCTATATATGTATCTTTATCTGTTGCTGAATAACTTGATGTATCTGTAGCTTGATAAATATCTTGATCTATATCTGCATCCATCACAATCTAGAAACTCAGAAATCGCAAATGCAGAAAGAGAGTTCTTAAATCTTGAGTAAATATATATAAATATATAATCCATAAAATAATTTTATTAAGAACTGATTTAAAAGAAACGTTCTACATATTTAAATTCCAATAAATTGTTCAGTTAAGATTTGCCTCTTTAGCAGTCAGTCTCAGCCACTTCAACTCTAATTCTAATTGGCATTCGATTGCTTCGAGTGCTGCTGCTGCGCAACAGGAAACATTTTGCGGGTTGAGTAAACTCTCTGTGTCTGGGCAACTTTCACCTGGCCAAATGAAAATTACACTCAATACCAATGAAAATTTGGCAATTTGGCATCGTCTTTCACTTTTATAATGGCCCAAGTCGACGATTAGTGAAATGCAGTGCCCAATCATAGATGGCGCTGCGGTGCAACGTTTGCCCTTACCAAATTCGAAAGCCAAGCCAAACTTGAAGCCACTTTTGGATTGAGAGGAACAGGCTGCCAATTAATTGCAGGGCTGGGCACAGCTCACTTTTACCATCGGCGGTGTGAGTGTGTGGCACGTGTGATAAATGGCCGACCACTTGACCTCGCTCTAGCAGAGAGAGAGAGAGTGGGAGAGAGAGTGAGGCAGGCAGTCAAAGAGACTTTTCTCAAGCTTTTGAGGCAACCTTTGATAATTTGTCGCTTAACACTTTTCATTATCCGGTGTATAAATCAAATGTAATATTTAATAAATTTGGACACCTTGTACATAAAGCGTGATTCATAAAGGCCATAAATAATGCTAATAATAAATAAAAGGAAAGCCAGAGACCGCGACCCGGCAATTTGATGTAACAACCAATCATTATTAATAGCCAAAGAAATTGCACACACGCCATGTTGGCCCGCATCATAAAAAAAAAGCAGAAGAAAAAGAAAAAAACTGAGCAACGAGTTTTTGCGCTTTTTGCTTAATTCGTGGCCAAGAGTCAAGCTTAAGATGTGCGCACACAGATATCACATATCAGCTCTAGACTAGGATATAATCGCGCTTTCCTTAACCATAAATCAACAATAATTATTAGTTTTTTTTTTCCTTCGAGATTTTTGTTGTGTTGTTGTTGCTCATTGTATTGCGCTGCAGGTGGAAGCAACAACAACAGCAGCAACGATTCATCGATAAGTCGCGCGCTGATAAATTGAAAATTACGAAGCAACACAACAATGCAGCATTATTTGGCCAAGTGCTCGCTCTCGTGTCTATCTATGCCGCAGACATAAACATGACTCTATAGCCACAATGTGTGGCTGATTCCTTTCTTTATGCCCAAATTGCATGCCGACTTCTTGTGGCTTGCCACCCAACCAGGCAGACAGGCAGCCAGGCAGTCAGTCAGCCAACCAGACAGACATTGCGCGCTGGATTTGGCTTATTCCTTTTGACCTGTGCAACAGAGAGCCGCGCACAGTGGGGCAAGCAAACTAAATTGTGTAGCAAATGAAGATAATAATGCTGAGAGTAATCTGTGTGAAGCATGAATAAAACATGGCCACTGAGACACTGGACTCTGAATGTGAATGTGAAGAGATAAAAAGATGAATACAAAAATTTCAAAATTTGATATAAGCTGAGTCAGATTTCATAAGAAATGCTTCATCTATCTGTATACTAGCAAAAATATTATAAATACTAAGTGAGTTTTATTTTATTAGTATATATAAATAGTTTTATATTTCAACAACTATCAAATAGCCCCACGGTGCGCACTGAAAATTCGAAAGAACGTCGACTGAGGGAAAAAAAAATGAGAAAAAAAAATGGTTGATGCGACTGCCCCGCGGGGCGGAAAATCAAATACTTGAACGTTATATTTAAGGAAAAATCACGTTTCACATAAAAGACGCTAACGTGGCCAAAGTCAAATGGAAACAATAGCCATGCAAAAGGGGGCGTGTCGCGGGGCGTGCCACTTGGCCGCGATTGCCCGGCAATGGTCGGCAAGTTGATTTTATTGCGCTTTAAATTAAATATATTGTACAATTTATATAGAAAGAAAGTGAAGTGAAATGATTTTGTTGCTACACACACATACACAGCACGTATCAGAGTGAAAAAAAAGAATGAAATAAAACAAAACGGAAAGCACCAACTGAGCCATGACCACTGAACTGGACAGTGTCCGTCCGGCTGCAGCCGCCGCTGGGTCTGGTTGAGCCAAGGCGAAAACTGCAGACTTGGCATCAAATAAAGCACACATATTGCCGCCAGATAGAGTGTGGAAGACAGAGAGAATGAGAGAGGGTGGGGGAGAGAGGTGGAGTGGTAGAGCTATAGAATTTAGAGAGAGCTGACGAGATTCCACTGAAAATGCAACCAGCTCGAAAAAAAAAAACACAAGAAACTAAATAAATAAATATCACGATGCGTTACAGGGTATATATGGTCTGCATGGCTAGTCAGCAATAGGAAAAAAATAAAATAAAAAATCATAAACTGATAAATACTCTACCCTGACTTAATCTATCTTAATTGAGATACAACTTTGAGTAAAAGTATAAATATTTATATTTCCATTCAATCTGTTACATATTAAATATAGCAAAACAGCATGCTCGCTTTAGACAGCTCACGAAAGGGCATCGATAGAGAATCACTGAGGCGAGCGCTTTTCGTTCTTTTTTTTTTATTATTTTTGAGAGTACGACTATGTAGCCAATCCATTCCGCATCCGTTTGCCATTGTCGCCATCATCTTTGTTTTCATAGCTGTGTCGCTGTGTGTGAATGTGATATTCCACAGTTGTGTGGCCGAGTGAGCGTGATCTGGGTGTGGGGGCGTGGGAGTGGGAGTTGTCGACAAGTGCTGACGCTTGAAATTCTAGCTTAAAACTGAATATAAATTCAGCGATTTGGTTTATGTACAGAACTCTAAGTGGTTTCATTGCGCCGCAAGCTCAAGTGTGAAATAAAATAGCAAAGAATTATTGAATGAGATCGAGAGAAAAATCACTAGCAATTCAATTGTCAACAGTTTGGCAGCAGCCAAAGTCGGAGTAGAGTGAGGGGTTAAAAACTGAGTTTTAAATTTCAGTGCGGCTAACGGACCAGCTGGGGCTGACCCGCTTTAAAGCCAAACAAATGCAAATATCAAAGACGAGTGCAATGAATTGGCAGCTGGCATGCAAAACAAGCATTGTTGTTGCCGTTGTTGCTGTTGTTTCCTGTCGTGCTGTGCCTGCCGAGAGTGTGTGTGAATGCGTGTCTGTGTGTGTGTGTGTGTGTGTGTGTGTGTGTGTGTGTGCGGCTGACCAAACAAAAGTCTTGGCTGGCCCGCACGTCAGCCAGACAGAGTCAGTCAAAAAGCCAAAAAGCGCAACGAAATTGAAATCAATGCATGCCCAGCTGCACTTGGCTGGCCTTCACGCCACTCCCTGCTCCCCGCCATGCAGCTGGCAGCGCCACTGCTCTGCCTGCTGCTCCCGGGCCTCCTGCTCATCTCAGCAAACAGCTGCAACAGCAGCGGACTCGTGTTTATGGCACATTTTGCAATTTTGCGGCTTTCATTTACAAAATTAGTTAGATTGGCATTGTGCATGCCCAGAGAGAGAGAGAGAGAGAGAGAGGGAGATGGAGAGAGAGGGCTAGACTGTGAGGTGTCATGAGCGGGCAGCAGAGAGTCTGCAGCATTATCCATTGCTACAGTGTGAAAAATGAAGCCTATGCGGAAAAGCGCAAAAACAACAAATCAATCGATCAACAACACAGAAAAAAAAGAAGAAAGAAAGAAAAATGAAAATTTGAAGCCAAATTTGTTGGCAACAGTTGGATAAATGTTTTCCATGCCCAGTTGAAAGGCAACAAATTGCGGAAAGTGAAACGAAATTGATAGGGATAGGAAAAAGCATTATGACTGAGCAAATTATAAGTGAATGCTGAACGAAAATATACACAAAACAGATGCAAAACAAAGGCAGAGCTTAAAGAGCTAATGGGATGGGATAAACAAAGTAGAATATTACTAATATCGACTTCTATGTGCTGCAGAATAGTTGGCCCGAATCAAACGCAGTCAAGTGTAGCTCAAGTGTAATTAAACAGAAAACGTTTTCAGGAACAGTTTAAAGAAAACTTTCCATGTTGCTAAATCATTTAATTTGTAAGTTGGCAAATCGCTTCAACATCTTAATTGGCAGCAGCCAAGGAAATAAAAAAAAAAGGCTGACTCTAAGAGAACTTTTGCAAATGCCATTGCAGTTAAGTTCTGCACAGAGACAGAGAGACAGAGCGAGGTATTTGAAAACTGTTTGCCAAGAAAAAAGATGGCGTAATTGAAACTTAATGAGTAGAGACAGCAACCGCAGCAGCCACATGCATATTTAAGGCTGGGGCAAGTTGTTGGCCAACTTGTGAAGCGTTTGTCGTGCGCTGTAACTGAAGATACTCAGCGCAGCACAGATGCGTATCTTAAAGATGCAAAACGTGCAAGTGTCTGGCTGAGCGATGGCCAGTCATTAGGCAACCAGTTACAAGTTTCATTTTGTCGTTGTTGTTGTTGTTGCTGTTGTTGTTTGCTTTAAAGCCATAAAATACCAGTTAACAGATACAAGATACTTTGTGTGCGCATTGCACAACAATAACAAACAAGTCTAAACAATGGGCATTCATTTAACTCAACTTTTGCTTTTATTGCAGATGCGCTCAGCTTTGGCCAGGTGAACGTGGAGCCCAACACAGCGCTGCTCAACGAGGGCGATCGCACCGAGCTGCTCTGTCGCTATGGACGCGCCATCAACTATTGCCGCATCGAGATACCCGGCGAGCAGAAGGTGCTCAATTTATCGCCCGTCTGGAGCAAGACGCCTGGATTTACCTACTATGGCTCCGGCTTGAATGCCGGCCAGTGTGGCGTCACCATCGAGCGCGTTAAGGCCAGCAACAATGGCCAGGTCAAGTGCAGTCTGGGCGTCGAGGGTGAGGAACTGTCCGGCACCATAGATCTGGTTGTGGCATGTAAGTTAACCGAAAATATCAATTTCATATTGCTCAAGTATTAACACATTTGTTATAACTCTCTCTCTCTCTCTCTCTTTCTCTTTCTCCTTCTCTCTCTTTCTTTTTTACAGTACGCCCCCAGCAGCCCATAATTGAGCTCATCTCGAAACCCAATCGCGATGGCTTCTTCGCCGAGAACACCGAATTCCATGCCCGCTGTAGTGTGCGCGATGGCCGTCCAGCTGCAAATATTTCCTGGTACATTGACAATATGCCCGCCAACAAGCGCACCAGTCCGCTGCAGGTTGTGGCCACGCCCACCCACGATAATGTCGAGCTGTCCACCTCAGTGCAGGACATCCAATGGCCATTGACAGCGGATGACAGCAATCGCAAATTGGTCTGCCGTTCACATCATCAAACCGATCGCGAAAGTGTGCCGCCCCAGGAAGCTGCCTACATCATCAATGTGCGATGTAAGTAAATGGAAACTAGGGATGGGAAGGGCTACAGAATAAATGCTATACAATTTGCTATAAATACTCGATATATAACAAGTTATGGATCGATTTATATCAAATTTATATACTAGTTTATTTATGAAATATTTCCTTTCGTCTATCATCAAAGAATTTTTTAAAGAGTAGAATATCCACTAATATACTACTATAACTTTATTGAGACTATGATGCTCTCTAAACTCTTCCTGGAATACCCTCTCCAGCATTTCAACTCAACTCATTCTCTTTAAAGAGTATTTGAAACTTCTTCTCTCGCAGTTTAAATAATATTTAAATTACTCACCCAAAACTTTTGATTATTTTCGATCTGACAATTGTTTAATCTCAACAAAAAAATGCCCCTTTTTGCCCGCAGATGCGCCCGTTCATCAGCCAGAGGCATCGGTCTATGGACTCTACTTGGAACACACAGCCATTGTGAATATATCGATTCGTGCCAGCCCGCCACCAACTATTGAGTGGAACATCGATGGTACCATTGTGTCGCAGGGCCGCACCGAGGGACGCTATTCGGCCTATGAGCCACAGTATGTGGGCAATGATGAGTACAATGTGACTCTGGCGATTGCCGGCCTCACGCTGGAGGACACGACCAAAACGTATAATCTGCGCGCCAGCAATGAGCTGGGCACCACCGACTACCATGTACGCATCAGTTCATCGAGCAAGCCGCCCAGCAGCAGCTTGGATGTGGCTGCCATTGTGGGCATCGTTGTGGCTGTAGCTGTTCTTGTTCTGATTGTGCTGCTTCTACTGTTTGCGCGCGCCACCGGCAGATGGTGCTTTGGCGGTAAGTAACCAGAGCGTAGGCTGCTCTAACTCTCTACCTCGCTCTCTCTCTCTCTCTATCTCTCTCCCGCTCTCTTTTCTACTTGGGGCTTTCATCACATTTTATTTGTGCGCGGTAGCCCTTGCCCCAGCCCTTCATCATGATCATCATCATTATTATCCATGTACTCGCATCATTGTAGACATCATGCCATCATCATCAGCTATGCTAACAATAATTTCTGGCCCACAACACCACCCCCAAGCCATTTGGCCATCGCTCATCTCATTTGCCCTCACAGCCAGCACATGTGTGTGTGTGTGTGTGTGTGTGTGAGATAGGGTGTGGGCGTGGGCGTGGGCGTGGCAGGCATCG
The DNA here is from genome assembly GCA_030914345.1 of Drosophila koepferae. Classification (NCBI taxonomy): domain Eukaryota; kingdom Metazoa; phylum Arthropoda; class Insecta; order Diptera; family Drosophilidae; genus Drosophila; species Drosophila koepferae. Next base: position 4,713,613 of record JAUESR010000207.1, read on the forward strand.
CCACAGCCAGTTGCTAACTTTTAACTCATTGTGCGGCTTTTAAATTTTAATTAGCGTCGAGTTGCAAGCTGGCAGTGGCAGGCAACTCGCGCAGCCTTAAAAACTCATCTAATTAAACATACTTTTCATATTTAAATTCTATTTTTTTTCTCTCTCTTTCTTTTAATATTTTGTATTTCACTTGACTTTTTGGGCGGCTTGTCCTTTGCTTTTCTTTGTCTGCTTTCCTCAAAATTTTTGTTGGGCGGAAATGAAGGGATTGCCACAGATTCTTTAGATGTATTTTGCGATGCTTTAAAAAAATATATGTAAATAATTAGCATTAAATGCTAAGCATACAAAATTCTAAGAAGCAATCAAGCAGCTAGCCAAAAATTTATAAAACGAAAGCACGATGCAGTCGCCTGGCATGAGAATATATTTTGAGATTGAGCATTAGATGAATTTCAAATGTCTGCCTAACTCTTTGCTCTAATTAGAAAATTTGAAGCTGAATGAAGATTCAATTTGATTGAGCTGGAATTCAGCTGGGCGTAGTCTGAAATACATTAGATTATGATGGCTTAGGCAAATATAGAATTTAATTTTCAACTCAAACTAAAACACGCTATATACTTTCCGAGCCTGTTCAATTTTCCTTTTGCTACAAATATATTTGTATAATATAAATAAATTGTGCATAAAAGTAAAGAATTCGTAACTAAATAAAACACATTATCAACAGCAAAAAAAATGTATTAATAGGAAAAAAATATATATTAAATTAAAAAAAAAAATAATAAATAAGAAATACCAAAAATTTGTGCACTTCTATATATAATTTTCTATATATATTTTTGTTCATATATATATATACATATTGCAGCTATGTATCTCTTACAACATTCTTGAAAAGCTTTCATTAACAAATACTTCAAAGTTTTCTTTTACATCAATGCATAAAACATAACAAAACGAAATAAAAATCCCAAAGTGCCCATTATCAATAGGCTTAGGCTATGAAAAGTGAACAAAGCCCCTATTAAATACCTATAAAATTGCCGTTTATACACAAGGCCAACACATGCACACAGAATTACAGGCACACACACACACACACACACACGCACACAGCTTATAAGAAATACCTCTCTCAAGCCGAAAACAAAAGCCAAGCACAAACAAAAATTTGAATATAATTTTTATTTTTCTACATTATACTATATATGTATTTAGCATATGAAAAGAAACGAAAACATAACACAAACAATTGTTAAGCAAAACAAAAGAAAAACTTGTATAAATAATATAGCAAATACACAAATACTCTGCCTTAAGAAATGTCTACAAATGACAACAACAAGAAGAGCTAACATAAGAGACGCTTCACAATTATTAATTACAACCATTTTTATTTATTTTTATGTGTTTCAAACTTCTATATAAAAAAAAAAAAAAAGAAGAGAATTCGATTTTGGTTTTTGCTTCTTCTCTGTTTCACTCTTAATCTTAGTTTTCTACTCTCTTTTTCTTTGTAACTTATACTTTTCTATGTTTTTTTTTTTTTTTCTTTGCTACTTTGTTGCTTTACTTGGTAAATGGACTAACCCCACACGTTTTTTTAGCTTTGGCTCAAACCGACTAAACTGGTTCAATGGTTGGCCCAAAATGGTTGTGTCAAGCAGTCCAGAGCTCGCTCGTCGCTAAATGTTAGTTCTTGTTGTTCGTTGTTCTTGCAGGCGCCACACTCAATACGGATCTCGGTCCCGATTCGGAGGCCCAGATCCATCCCGATCAGCAGGACGACGAACTCGATGGCCAAGACAATGGCGATGAGCATATCGATACCACGCAGCAATCAGAGGAAGCCACGCCCCCAGTCACTGACAAGTTGGAGGCGCAGAAGAAGGCCGATCTGAAGAAGAGCGCCGCAGCGACTGCCGCAGCTGTGATTGCGGCCGGCAATGGCCAACAGAATGGCGCCGATGCACCCAAGCCGCCAAACACGTCCGTTTGAGACGAGAGTAAGAGATCTCTATCTCTCCCACTCTCTATCTCTCTCTCTCTCTCGCTCAGCTGTGCGCATTTAGCCTCTGCTCTAAGCAAACAAAAACCTTAACCTTAAACAAAACAACAACAAAAACAACAACGCTCTCTATTCTGCTCAGAAATCTCAAAAGGCGCACAAAATATACAATTAAATGAAATACAGAAAAACTAAAACTAAAACGAAAACTACAAATTATAATAGAAAAACAAAAGAAACTTGAGTTGGCCAAGTATTTTGATAAGCTCTGGCACACTCTTGTGTCGCTCTCTTAAGTTAAGCTTAACAAATCTCGAATTAATCAGGAATCTCGCAATTTTGATAGGCCCGTCCGCGCTCAGAATATACTTATATGCAAAATATAGATATATGTATGTGTCTATTTTTTCCACCTTTTTTTTTTATATTCTATATGTAAATCACAAATTGTATTTTGTAACATAATTTTTCACATTTTTTATAGAATTTTTTGCCAGCAATTAATTTATTTTAAGCTCCGACCTGCCAGCATTTTGCATTTTTTTCTATCTCTCTCCAATATATACACAAATAATTTTTGTAGCCCACTCAACTTATTAGTTAATAATAAAAATAAATATTATGCATATGCTATAAATAAAACTTGGCTTGAATAATTTGAAGAGACGTACATAAATTATATATATAGTTGTAAATCGTAAACAAATTGGCTAAAACCCACACACACAAACAAAAAAAAAAAGTTAAAATACAATTATTATAATTTGCTCACACTTAATTTTCAGTTTGTAGTAATTTGTATAAGCAAATGAAAAGAAAACATATATATATGTGTATATATATATGTATTTTTAAAGTTAATAATAAAAATGTGTTTTTATTTAAATAAACAAGAAATTGACTTCATTTGGCTTCTCTATACAGCATTCGCTTATGATGATGGCGGGGCTTCCTTTCTGACCCATTCACGCTGCATAAATTCCATTTCTATATCAATTGAAATATTTTTCTAAATTGTTTTCAATAATTATATTTCAATAATTTATTCTTCTCTCTTATGTATTTCCGCAGGCAAATCCATTAAGACGCCCACAAATGAAACGTAAGTACTCAAACCGATCCTCAACAACTGTCAAAATTCAAGTTCAACGTGCAACGGGACCAGGTCATTTCAATATAGTCATCAAATAACTCGCCTTAACTGGACAATCCATACAATTAACTAACCCATTGTAACGGTATCTGTTCTATGCATCCTCTAATTAATTTAGAACAATTTTTCATTGAGCTTTCTGCATGAATCTTGTTGCATGTGCTTCTTCTTGTCGCTATTCAAGCAATTCATTTTCGTTAATTTATATACTTGAATTGATTTTCATATTTACAACTTACATTAACAGAAGCTATATAGTAGTTAGACATCATCATCATCATCATCATCATCATTATCATTATCATTATTATATTTAGGCTAGTTCATAGTATTCATATATCAAATTTAGTCAGCGTTTAACCTAAGCACATGCATAAACACACAAATACACACACATACATATAAATAATATATACATTCTTCGTTTCCACTGGCAATTGTAAACTAGCAACAACAAAAAAAAAAGTTGACCAAATATCTAAAGTGCTAAAAAAATTTATTTTTTTAATTTTATATATAGCATAAGTAAATATTTAAGCTAAGAGTACAAATAAATATATGCAGAACTTAGATAAATTTTTGTTTAATCCCATTGCAAATCACGCTCAACATTTGAAATGCAATTATTTTAATTGTCAGTGGAAAATGCATAAAAAAAGAGAATATTCCCAAAAAACTAAAACAGAAAAAAAAAATAACTAAACAAAATTTCGTGAGAAAAATAAAAGGATTGTGTTTTTGTCTCATTTTCGTTGCGTGACGCTGTCTCTTGTCTATTTTCAAAATTGAAATCAAATCAAAATCACTTTGCTAAACAAATTTCACGCTGCCACACACACTCACACACACAGCCATACAGCCACCCACCCACTCACACACACACACACAGTCAACACCCTCACACACACACACACTGCTCGCTCGCTCGTTCGCTCGCCTCGCCTCGTCCAGCAACAAATGCTCCCTAGTCGTACCAGTTGCAGTCTGTCTATCTCTTTCTCCCTCTCGCTCTGCCATTCTCTCTCTCTTTCTACTACTATTCACTGTGCCGTCCCGCAAAACAACAACAATTTAATATGCATATACTAAAACGTCAAGTCGCTGTCCAAGCCATATACCAAACAAACAAAAAAAAAAAAAAAAAAGTCAAAAGCAAACAAAATCAACAACTGAAATTGTCCATTTCGCAAATGCATCTCAAAAACAACAACAACAACACAATTTTCCATTGTACTTATTTTGTGTACTTTCATATGGACAACATAACATCCACCAAAAACTAAACTGTCAAAATAAATTCAAAACTGTCAAAAATTTGTTGTTCTGCCCCACCCACCACCAAAAAAACAAATACTCAACTCAACCACTGAACCACACCAAACATTCGCGGACTCCATTTGCAGCGAGAAGCAGCTCAATTCCGGCGAGGCAGCGCATCATGGCCAAAATGTGGCGCTGCTGGAGACGCCCAATGGCATCACGCTTCTAGGCGCCAGCAAAACTCGCGAGGCGAATGGCAACGGCAACAGCAATGGGCATGGGCATAATCATGAGCGCTTCTCGGTGGAGCGACGCGTTCACGATGAAGATGATTCATTCGAGTATGGCACGGATCGTGAGAGCAGCGTCTATAATCCAACCACAAAGCCGCTGCGTAATGTGCTAATGGGTCAGGCGGGTGGACGTAATACGCAGGCGAGCAGAAACGAGCCGGAGGCCGCCACTCTTGACAGCGATACGGATGCGGATCTGTTGCAGCGCGGCAATCAGTTGGGCATACCCGAGTCACGTTTCTCACGCTGGCTGCCCAAGGATCAGCGTGAGCTGCTCGAGAAGCAGGCTAAGCTGCTGTCAGGGCGCAGTCAAGCGTTGGCAAAATCAGCTCCGCCAGCCACGCCCCCAAAGCCAAACAAAAATCCACAAGCGACAACTCCAACAACTCCAGCACAGACGACAACGACAACGCTGACGACAACACCAAGGCTGCCACAGGAAACGGAAATTTAAATGTGTGTGTGTCTGTGTGTAAACATGTGTTTAGGTACAGGAAATGCCACAAAATTGAAGTCTAGAATTTCTAATTTATTTAGTTCACAATGCCGTTCCATAGCAGCGAGCTATGCTGCTCGACAAGCTAAGCGAAACTCATGACAGCTTCATTCACACACACACACACACACACACACACACGTACACTTACACATATACGAAATCTTGACATAGTTGAGAATTTTCACCAAAAAAAAAAAAAAAAAAGATGATAAAGAAAACAGCATGAAATTTAGACATGAAATTAAGAATTTGTTCGAATATGTACTATGTAATTAATAGAGTTGCATGGCCAAGTCTGAGCGTCAAAAAGCTAAATGCTATGTCACTCAAGCAGCAGAAAACCAAGAGAAAAGCAAAACTGCAATTATGTAGTTTAGTTTTATCTTTTCATTTCACTTTTCTCAAGTATTTATTTGGAACAAAGCTAAAGAGTGTGTTCAACTTAAGCTGTGCCCACTGTACTTTATATGTAATATTATTTTTTTCACTTCCTTAAGAGCCAAAACATATTTTCCTTCATTGCAATTGTATTACATTTTTATTGTCTAATTAAAATATTTAACTTAAGTTTAAGAGTTGAACAAGTAGTTAAGGTTGATGATGAAATGAGTTTATTTATTAGTTGACTTTCTTTGATAAGGTTGTTCTTTATTTTATATCTATATATATATACTATATACATATATATTTTTAATAAATTAACAAAAATAAAACCAAAACTGAATAAATGCCTGTGTGTGTGTGTGTGTGTGTGCGTGTGTTACATGGTTTGAGGGATTTTTCAAATGTTATTTTTTATGTATTTATTTTATACGTTTGTTTTTCAATCGTTTTTTTACTTTTTATTATTATAACTCAGCACAGTAGTAAAACATATGTTTTCGTATGAAAACTGCATATTATTGGATTTGTTGAAGCTGCGTGCTTTACATTTCCAATATGGCTGGCCAGTTCGAGAGCACGTGTCGCAGTTTAACTACTCACACACACAGACACACAAACACCCACAAGCAAACAGCAATAGTTTTTTAAATAGTTATTTGCTACATGTTATCAGGCAACTGAGCAAACACGCAGCCAGACGACGGCCAGACATTCAAATGAGCCAAAAAATTATTTATAGAATTTATATGGATATACTTAACGTGTGCTGCACGTCTGCCTGTGTATGTGTGTGTGTGTGTGTGCGGGTGTGCTGTGTGTGTATGGCAAACAAATTATGCGACCAACTAGCAGCTATCAGCTAACTGGCATCTGAGCAGCGCCAGCTTTGAAGGTCAATTGCGAACAAGTTGAGCAGAGGTCAATGGTAAAGCCAAAGGCAAAAAGTTTTTAAAGTAGATTAACAGGATTCTGAATTTGTGTTGAAACATGTGCTGAAATAGATAAAACAGCTTTAGCAACTCGAGAACTTGAAGTTCTTTAAGTGTTGTCCACTCAGCAAGTCTAGCTGACCGTGAAACTTATTCGCCAATGCAGCAAACTATTGCTAAAATCAATAAATTTTAGATAGATGATGAGAGAAAATCATTGAATTATAGCAAAATATATATGCAATAGACATAAAAATAAATAATAATCATGCAGGACTCCTCTTAAAAATTTATCTGAAGTGCTCAAAAAAATATCTTTAAAATATTTGAATATTTTTATAAAACAATTTTTCGATTTTTTTATCCCAAAAGAAATTTAATTTAATTTCTTGCCAGCATTTCTTTAAATCCCATTTGAAATTTTAATAGCCCCAGACGAATACCTTATATCAACTTTATACAAAACTCCAATCCCATTGAAAACTATTTAACAGATACCGCGCGACAGTTAGCTAAAGTTCACATTCCTTGCTCCGCTCTCTTCGCGTAACTTTGCCACAACAATTAATTGCAATTCGAAACCAAACATTTTAGAGTAGTTAAAGGTTTTGGTTTAATTGGTTGCCACACAGCAAATAACAGTTACCGCCGCACAATTTGAAGCCACTAACCCAGCAGCAAAGGAGCCAGACTGTAAACCAAAACACTTTCTCTAATCCAAAGCACACACAAACACACCTTCTCTATCTAACCCACGACTAATACCGCTTTAATGGCTATGCTTTGGGGCCAGCCAGCCAGGCAGCCAGCAAGCCAGCCAGCCAGCCAGTGCTCTGCTATGCTATGCTATACTCTCTGTTAATCTTACTAATGTCCCGGCTGCACGACAAACAATTATTTTGACACATTTAATAAGTAGCCCCAAAAACTCACAACAACAACGAAACGGCAAACCCTTAACCACAATTGAAACCAAAAACAGCAGCGACACCGAGAGCGCCGACATAAAAGCCACCTCCACCTCAACCGCGACGGCAACAACAACGGCAACCAGTACGGGAGCAGGAGTTGGCTTTGGTGCTGGCGTTGGATCTGAGGATGTGGGCAACAATGGCAGCGACCAGGAGGCGCCGGCCGGCAAGAAGGCCAAACGCTTGCCAGCCTTTGCTGTTGCCATTTTAAAGCGTTTCAATGAGAGGGATGCCAGCAAGAAGGATGCCAAGGATAACAATGCTGAGACGCTGACAACGGCGACAGGCGCAAATGACAACGACAACAATATAACAACAGCAACAGCAACAGCAGCAGCAGCAGGGCCAGCAGCAGCGGCAACAATCGATGGCAATGACAATGAACCAAAGGTATACAAAAACTGAACCAGTCCTTGAATAGACAACCACACAAAAGTCTCGCTCTCGCTCTATCTATGTCTCTCTCTCTCTTTCTGTCTCTTAATATGCGTGCTTGTGCGTGTGTGTGTGTGTGTGTGCGTGTTTATTTAATTGTGTGTGTTTCTACACCATTTAGCTTAGCATAAACTTGTAGGCCAAATATATAAAAACATATATACTTATTATATCGATTTATAATTTTTGCATAATCACAAATTTTTTGCTATTTGCTCTCTTTCTCTCTCTCTCTCTCTTTTGCTCTCTCATTTTGGCTGCTACACAATATTTTGCTTAATTTTTATTGCTATTCTTTTGTAATTTCGTCGTGTTGATAACGCATGCAAAAAATTTGTGTAACTTGTGTAAATACTCTGTCTATATAATCTGTACAATCTATCGATATATGCTATATAAAGGCTATAGTTTGGCAGAGCACTTCACCCGTATGGACTTTTAAGTAAAAGAGCTAAGCATAGTAGAGAAGCAATAAAAAGGTATCACAATTTTCCCTTCCCACCAGAATAAATATATATAAATGAAATGAAATAAAATGTAAATTGTTTTTGATTTTTATTTTTAAGTTGTATTTTCTATATTAATAATAGAATTTTGTTTTATTGCCCGCAGCAAGACAAACAACTCGTCTATGCTGAACTTGTACTAAAGCCCGCCCAGGAGAAGACAACAGCTGCAACAACAACAACAACAACAGCAGCAGCAGCAACGCCAGCAAACACAACAACAACAACAACAGCGGGTGCAGATGCAGCTGGCAAAAATGCAACAGAATATGCCGAAATAGTTTATGTGCAAAAGGGCGATGGCAAGAAATAAAAATACTCTACAAAATGCCCAAGAGGCTGTAACAACTGCAGCAGCAACAAGAGCAACAACAACACAAAATCAACAACATTTAAGAAAAAAAAAAGTAAAAATAAATATATATATTGTGAGCTACAACAAAATACAAAACAAAACAAAAAACACAACAAACCCAATGCATAAACATAAATTAATAAAAAAAAAACAAAAAAACAAAATTAAATAAATTATGAATCTTAAGTGTGGTTTTTCAAAAACTTCATTGAATGTGTGTACTAAAAAAATAAAAAAATAAAAAAAAAACAAAAAAAAAACCATTAAGCTAATTACAAGACAAAACGTAATGAATGTGTTAAAAAGAAGATAAAAGATACAACTAAAACAACAATAAAAAAAATACATTTTTCCACATACATAAATATATAATTAAAAAAAAAAAAACATACGCACAGCTAAATCCATACACAGTCCCACACACACCTAAATAAAATTTACAACATAAAACTAAAACAAGCATAAAATTAATTAAAAAAAAAAAAATTATAAATTAAATTTACATAGGCAAAACACAAATAAAAAAAATAAATATAAAAAAAAAATTAAATGAAACCTTAAAAAAATATTTGAAAAATCTCAATTATTTACATAAATGTCTCGCAATTAAGCTAAATGTAATTTAAGCCAAGAATAATATGCAAAAACAAAACCCTCACAAAAAAATATTATTATTTATTACAAAACGATTTTTTATACAAAAATGAAAACGGATTTTTTTTAACAACTTTTTGATGAATATTAAAAGAAAAACAACAAAAACAATTTAAGCAGCCAGAGTAAAGCATTTAAGCAAAAGTAAATAATACAGAGAAAAACCAAATTTCATTCATTAATATTCATAATCGATAAATATCGATTATTGTCGAATCTCCACGAAGGCGCAACAAAATTGTAACCGAAAGTATTTTATGCTAATTTTCATTCACATTTTCTAAACCCATTCTGGCATATATTATTATGTTATTAAGTTAAACATACAAAATAAATATATATATTATATGATTATGATAATTATTATGTCTAATTTAAGCGCAGCACTAATTACAATTACTTTCATTATTGATTTTTTTACCTTGTAAATTATAATTTGTATAAAGTTAAGCCGTGTAACTTTTTTGAATAAAATTCTTTACCATAAAACTGTGTCGAGTTCTCTTCTCTTCTCTGCATGCTAAACATTTGCAGGGCATACTTAGAGATAATCCAGAATTGTTATCCTGCCAGTGGCATGGTAGACGACAATAGAACGTGGGAGAGGTGAAAAGGGGATGCATTTGATATGTCCCAACAAAAGGAGGCCCAGACACTACACACACACACTGACAGCGCTCGCGGTCGTATACTTAATTTCTATTATCATGCAATCCACATGCTATCTAGAATGTTTGTCTGCGTGTGTGTGTGCATGGGCGTGTGCGTGTGCGTGTGCTGTTGCTCTCGCTGTTTTCGAGTGCTTTAAGCCACAATGCAAAGTAGAAACTGAGAGCATTTTATTTGTTTAATTAAAACTACAAATTTGATGGCAACAGCTGCAGGTACAACAACAACGATAACTATAACAAATATAACGACTAAGCCAACTATATGAATTATTTGACTGGCAATGAAATGTAAAATCTACAAGTAAATTGAAATGGAAATCGAGTTTATGGCACAAACATGGCAATTTCATGTCTGCAGCAGTCACGTAATTGAATACAAGAAAAACCACATTTGAAATTTGCAAATTTGCTATTCGAGTGGGTGTGTGAGGCGTGCTTGTTTGGGCTTACTTTGATTTAAGGCTTATTCTGGTGAGCCAAATACTCAGGACAATTGCAATTACAAGCAAGTTAGCCAATTGGAGTGGCGACGACTGCAATATACTCTACATATACTGGGGGCAATACTTATGAGAGGAAATATTTTTAGCTTTAATTGGTCAATATCTACTACAAACGCATTTTCCTAGGAATTACTTTTAACAATTTTAATTATTATTAATATTAATATTCTGTATTAATACAGCGTATTATTTATAGCATACTTTTGCCTAGGCCACTATGCCACGCTATTATTATTTTCCATGTCCGGCAAATCTCATAATGCAATTTATATTTTTATTTATATATCTTATTTTTTTCAAAAGAAACATCAACTTTTGCACTTGACTTGGCCAAAGTAGAAGAGGCTCTGTATCTGGCTAGGTCTGGGGCTTTGACTTTTCAGCTTGGATTTGGCTTTGACTTTTGCTTTAGCTATGACTATGGCAATGGCTTTGGCTTTGCCTGACTGCCTTGTCAGTCATGCGCTGGGCGCACTCAACTTTTTCTGACATTTCAATTTATAAAGCTCAAAATCTGCGCATTACCCCGAGCCGCACATTTTACATTAGACGAATAAAAATAAAGAAATAAAAAACTTTGCATTTTTATGCGCCATTCTTACATTTTAATGGGGTATATTAGTTTGAATGAAATGTATCCATGCTATATTTATGCTCTAAATTGAGTTAATCAACTTAATATCAATACAACAATCAAAAATCTTCTACAGAACTGGGCAGAGAGTATTTTCTAGTCTGTTAAACTCACTCACAATGTTCTGATATGTTTTTTGGGTGCACTTTACTATTTTTTGGGTATGTCTGCGGCGACAGCGTCAAAAGTAAAATACAATTTTTGCATTTTCCTGCCTTCGGCTGTACATTGAATTTGACTCGAAATCTTTTTGCAGCCTTTGCCATCACAGTTTTTTTCTTGTTTTTTTTTTTCTGGATGCAGGTAAACTTCAAACTGCAAATGCGCTGAAGGCAAATGCCTTCGTTGTCAGCTAACATGGCTGCCGAATGCATTTTAAATGAAGCATTCGACTTGTACGACTTTTGTTTGGGACAAGTTTGACTCGGCTGCATACAAATTCAATCAATTGTATGAGCCATCTCCTTCTGTATTGGCTCACCTGCACCTCAGCTGTTAGCTAAGTGGAGATGCTGCTGTTAATTAAAGATTAGCTGTCGAATAATAGATGCAAGTCTCTAAAGTGATTCAGATGCAACATCAGAGTATGCGTTAAGAATTAACTTTTAACAGCTCTAGATTTACTGTAGATGGGGTATATTTTTGGAGGATTTCATATGTCAGCATTACTTAGCATATAGCATTTAGATGCTTTTGTATCTTCTAAGATACATTTGTATGTTATCTAGCTGTTAGAGACATTAAGTGAGTGGCCCTTGGCTTTCAGATATTTTTGTAACTAAAACTGTTGACTCTTACAGATACAATTTCTCACAAAGTTAAAAAATTATCTAATAGAATATATGAATGTATCTTTAAGATACATTTAATGCTCTAAGATACTTTTAAGATAAAGTTAAAGCTGGATAAGAGTTATCTTCACTGCGGATTCACTTTCTACTTTATACTTGTAATGCATATTGGTTTTGTATATTAAGGTTCTACATATATCAACATCAAATCATGTTAAAGCTCCCCAGCAGCAGTTCGATTGATTCTGCGATCTCTAGTGAATCCCCTTCCACAGTTTCAGTCTCCATTTGCAGGGCACAGTTTGAGTCCCAACCTTACTCAATGCCTACATAAGAAATGTGCGACAAGTTTTAGCAATTGCTTTGCAGTTACCCATGGGAAAGACACTTGAAGCACCTGTACAACAATGACGACAACGAACCCAACAACAGCAATAGAAACAAAACGAGATGAACAGCGGGGATAACTAGAAACTTTCTTGTTCTCTGCGTCTTGTTTTTTGTTGTTTTCTTGTTGCTTGTTTTGTTTATCTCTCACTCTTTTGGGCTACGTCTAGAGTTGTCTTTGCTCTTAATTTTTGATTTTTGTTTGATTGTATTTGAGTTGTGTTGCCTTCAAGCTGTTTGCCTTATGAATGTTGTAGTTTCTATACCCAGCACACATTGAAGAGGGGCTCGAAGTGTACTGGATTTTTACTTGTTTGATTTGTTGCTACGAAAACAGGGTATACATAGGTCGAGCTGAGCTTTAGCAGAAACACTAAAAACTATTTTCTTTCATGTTTGTTATGCTAGTGACAAATGTATGTAGATTTGATGTATGTGCAATTTGGCAAAGTAAACGCAGACAAACTTGTGCTCACTTAGTTAGTAAGTGGACGTTCAACTTGCCTCACTAACTAATTCAATTAATATTCAAGCACAGAGCTGACCTCAGCAAAAATGTAATTTGTCACTTTTGTAAGTTTTAGCAATATTACAATTTGGATATGAATTGGCTGGAATGTCAGTGTATTACTAGTAATCTGCAAAGTACTGAAAATATTAATTATTTAAAGATTGAATTCATTTAATAAATTTATTTAAACTCTAATTATTGCAAACATATTAAGTTTCAATTCAATTTCTTACAAATTATATTTAGATTCAGGAATTGGTGTAAAACTAAATTTACCAAAATTCAAGAGTTTACATTGTTATGAACTCTCCTACCTAAACTCAACAGTAATATATTGGCTGCCAACCGTTGCTCTAACAAATGTGGCTTTATAGTATGCATAAGCTCGTCATGCTTAATTAGTTGACAAGTTGACGTCTAAGTTGCGCTTCCATGGTTATTCAATTAATAAGCAGCCACAAGTCGCCATCTCGACTCCTTGTCAAATGGTTTATTGTTGCTCAATTTCAGGGCTCGTCCTAAGCCATTCCATTTATTGAAATGCACACAAATACACAGACACACACTTAGTGGGCGTAATTAATGCCACGTGCATTTTAAGCTGATTATATAATAAGCGAATGCCATATCTACTAGCCACAGATATCAGTTGCATAAGTGCATGGCTCGCATTCAATATAATGACTGTCATATAGGACTTATCTTTAATGTTATTAGCAATTTGCTAATGCACATGAAAAGTGCATTAAAAATATGAATATCCCGCAAAACTAATTGAGAATGAATTGAATTTGAATTAATCTACCCAAAATCAGCTTTAGCTTATATGAATAATGGAAACTTTGACGATTTAAATATAAGTTTTTTAATAACAACAAAATAAATAATTAAATTCAATTAAAAAGTCAAATTAGAACCACACGTGTTAGATAGATTTCAAAAAGAAAGAGCTAAAAACGTGGAATTGGCAGTTCTAAAAACAACCCATTCAAATTTGAACCCCAATCGGCACAACATCCGCCCACTAAAATATGCAACGATATCTTGTAAAGTGACGATTGATATTTAAATATTAACTGCCAATTAGATAGCTACTACTTATTTCTGCTTGCCTGGTACATCCGAAACTTTAACAGAAATTATGTGAAGTACCAGGCGAACAGAACTGAGCTGTAGGGTGGAAATGTTAGTTAACAGTATACTAACATTGCTCTGTTAATACACTGTTATTGTACAGCGTGATATCATATGATCACTGTTCGCCTGTACTGCAGCTATTTCAAGGCATAATTTGGTCGAATTACCAGGCGCCCAGAAACGAGGTGTAGGGTGAAAAATGTTAGTTAACAGTGCTGTAACAGTGCACTGTTAGCGTTCTGTTATTGTACAGCACATTAACAGGATTGTGTTAACTAACAGAGTATTATGTTAACAGCAGCAGCCCCCTAAATTATGCAATGTTTTTTTACCGTTGATTTTTTAACCAGCCCCTAAATTATGCAACGATATTGCAATTTTTAATTTTTGAACATTTTTAGCCAGAAAAGAAGCCCTGTTAAATAAAAATCAGTTTTTTAATTTATTAACAGAAAACATTTATTAATTTTCAAATTTACACTGTTTTTGCTGGATTTAATTTACAATATTTATATGTAAAATATGTACATGTATATGAAATTAAATATATATATATATAAACATTTACAAAAGTTATAAATTATGTAATTCTAAATAAACATGTCTCTATCTCTGCTAAATAATATATATTAATGGGAATATGGATTTTATTGCATATATATTAATGAGGATATGGATGTTAACTCTTATCTGCTGACACGGTATAATCTGAAATTAAAAAAGGTATTTTAGAATATAGTGGATTTGGAATGGGATTGCGCTTACCTCTGATGGCAAATCTTGAAAAATATCTCTGATCTAAGCAAAAATTTAGTCTGCTTGAAGAGAAAGCTGAAATGAAATGAAATAATAATTCCTTTAGATTTTATTCATATTTCCACAATTTACTTGTTTTATAGTAAAGATCTATCTTAGATACATTTAACCCCAGTTAGCTTTTACTTTGCTGCCGCATGCCAGATTGGATTACTCAAAATGTTAACCCACTCATTATTAACATCATATGTCAATGAAAAGTTTGTCCGTTTGCCAGGATATGCGTTAATCGCGCTCACAAATTGTTTAAAAAGTAGCCCGTGCAGCTTTCGCCCAAGAACAGCTGTTCCAGCTAGAGCCTTATCAACACAGTTAGCATCCACACACAAAGGCAGTGTGCTCTCTGCTGAATGCGAAAGCATTGCGTGTGCGTGCTGACAATAGAGCAAAAGCTTTCAGAACTTTCGCATTGCTCTTAGCTGCGCTCTCTTAAGCAATGAGCTTTTTAAGAGAGAGCTCTAACTTTTAACGGTTTACGAATTTGAGCTAGTATATGAATTCTACTTAGAAAAAATATATTTTTTGGGCAATAATTTGTTCGTCTAGCTGACTGCCTAATTGATGAACTCTTAAGAGTGTGAAAGGCGGCTTTTAAGAGCAAGTCGCCGAGACGTTCACACACACACACACACACACACACACACACACGAGCAAGTATTTGCACTAACACAAATAGAATGTTGGGTAATTCATAAAGGAACTGTGCCACTTGAGCAGTCAACAAGCTTTTGCTTGTGTCCTTCATAATTCCAGCGCTCTCTGTGTTGGTGTTTCTGTCTGTGGCTATATCTGTGTGTGTGCGTGTGTGTGTGTGTGTGTCTGTGTGTGTGTGCTACTTATGCACTAGCATTTTAAGTAGCAACAGGTCTGCTTTTAAAAACTTTTATGCTACTCTGCATTTTTCAATGCCTGTCCAAGATGACTTTTACGCACACACATACATATATACTTATATATATAAATATACATTTATAAATATCATATATATAAAAATATATTTATAATTTATCAATCACAAACAAAGTCATTTCTAACTGAAGTTGGCTGCAATTACGCTTGATTGCCATAAAAATGCGTTAATTAAAACATTAAATAATATACGCAGAAACAACAAAATAAATAAATAAATATATATATATATATATATATAAGATATAATATATATAGAGACAGAAATTAAAAAAGTAATGAAAGCAACTAAAAACTTTCGTCTGTTGGTTTGGCAACGCTCTGCAGCTGTAGGAAGCCGTAAAAGGCAACAGTGCGCATACTTAATTATATTTGTGTTGTTTATATTACTGCTGCTTGTTGCGTTTGTTGTTGGTGGTGGTGGTGATGGTGGTGATGGTGGTGTTGATGGTATTCCTGGCACTTCTGCAGCTATCCTCAACGCAAATTTCTTTTATAAAATTTGTGGTTTTAATAAGCGCAAACCAAGGCAAAAATAATATGCCAAAGCCAAAAGCGTAAAAGGGACACAATTAATTACACTTGCAAAGAAAAATAAACCAACATAAAAAAATGAAAAAAAAAACAACAACACAAAAACTGCGCAACAAGTTGAAGTTGAACTTCTGTTTGCCATTTGCTCCGTGAAAATTAATGTGTAAATACAAAAAATACCAAGAAAGAGAAAAAGACAAAAATAACAAAAAACAAAATATTTGCCAAAGTTTATTTAGGCACGTGCGCTTAAAGATTCTTATCAAAGTTTTCACTTCAATTTTGGCAAAGGGTTTCAATTTTAAATTGGACTTGACTTGATTTTGACTTGTCTTGAGAATATATTCAGATAAATCCAACACAAGTATCTTGCATAAGAGATGTTATGATCACTCTAAATGACTAACATATAGATACTAAGATACAGATCACACTTACATTAAAGAATGAGAGAAAAAAATCAAGAAAATTTTAACTTATAGTTATACTGTACTAAAATATAAATATATATATAGAATTATAAATATGTTTATATGCATATTTAAATTTTTATAATTTATTTTTTATAGCAACTTTTGGCATTCGTTTATGGCAAGTGCCTAAATTACATGTTGACAAAAATTGTATGTAAATATATTAAAACTAAATGGCAAACATTTCTGTTCAAGTGAGATACATATACATACATTTATAATGAAGTGCAGAAGCAGGTGCAGCAGCTGCTGTTCCCGTCACCCGGCACTCACCTTCGTCCTTCTTGCGTCCCATTTGCTGGCTGGTTTATGAGCTCGGGCCCGTGTTCTTGTTGCATGAAATGCAGCTAAAAGTAAAAATAATATGCGACCCACAAAAACCGCAAATCTAGCACAGCGCATTTAATGTAGCCAACAACCGGGCGATGATGTGGCACCCTGACAGGGGGCGTGGCTGGAGTTCAACAGTTTTGCGCAATTTCACTTTTCAAACAGTGACATTCAATTTTCAACTGAAATGTTTTGTGGCTATGAGACGGAAATTGAAAATGTCGCAAAGCGCACACACAGCACACAAATGAACAGTGTCGGAACTAGTTTCCATTGCGCAACATAATAAATTTATTATATGTAGATGTATATAAATATATAATAAGCAGACTCTATTGCAAATTGCTGCTGCTGCATTTGTCTTTTAATTACTCAAAGCAGATGGCAGACAAAAGCCCGCTGAATGAAGAAAGTGAAATGTCGCACAGTTTAACAACATAGTTTAATAGTAACAGCAGCAACAGCAGCAGCAGCAAGGAGAACAACGCTAACAAGTTGTTTGCCTGATCGGACTGCTCGACTGCTCGACTGCTCGACTTTCGCGCTGTCAGCTTGAGCTCGTCAACACGCATCAGGGTGTAGCATTTCAGGCAAAGTATTTAATTTCCACAACACACACACACAGAAAGAAGGCAAACAATGGAAGCTGGCATGAAATGTGTGCCAAGGCGAAGGCTGTCGTGCGAGCCATTGCCACCAACCCTCGAAGCCTACAAGCAGAAAAGCGAAAGGTAAGCTTCATGCCACGCACAAAACTATGCTACAGTTTCTTGCTGATTTATGTTGAGCCGGGTACATGGGCTAACTGAAACTGTTTGCCGTGCGCACAATCAAATTCTGATATATATGTGTACTATTTATAGATTATATATTTATGTTCATCGATTTAAATATATATGAACTCATTTATTATTCAATAGCTTATAATCTTTTAGTTAGGGCATTTGAACTTCAGTCTGTCGACGTAGCTCTACACATGCCTTGTGTATTTCTCGTTTTTCTTATTGGTTTAATTTTGTCACGTTTCTGGCAAGAGAATAAAAGAAAGGTGGGCAGCACAAGGAAAATGGCGGAAGGGGGGCCAAAATGAGTGCAAATCATTTCGTTGGCTCGACCAGGAGCAGTGGCAGCAGTGGGAGCAGGCAAAGACGGAAGGAGGTATTCACATAAATAAAAATAAATAGCAAAATTTGCCATTTCGTGCAGTGCCTGGGAAAAGTTTGCTCTCAAAAAATGTATTTTAGTTTTATGGCTTAAATCAATTTAAGGCAATGCAAACAGTTAAAGCTGCTGATCGGCCGCGCCAGCTGGCAATATAGAATATGGAATATGGCAATGGAACGAAGACGGAGGTGGGAGGTTTGAGGCTGGCTGGCATTGGTTATAAGCCGGATGTTGTGGTTGACCCCGCCGCCAAGTCAATAAATTCTCATTGCTTGAGCCATAAATCAGCATCACGGTGCGCTAAGTGTCATTTTTTGTGACAACGGGATGGCTTTTTACCTGGCCAAGAGCAACATAAACAACTGAACGGTGGGCGGGCATGCCGCCCGGGCCCGTCCGGCAACTGGCAGCTCCACAATGCGCGTTATAATTTACACCTTGCGAAGAGAGACAGCAACTACAACTGTCATTTGACCTTAGCCCAGCGGATGAGCTGAGGGTGGCACTGATGGCCATGGTTAGTCGACTGTGAGCGCTGAGCATAGCAAAAGCAAGCCAGAGCTGTGGGAGGTAAAGCTGCCAGCTGACGGTTACATAGTGTCACGTTATATATTTTACTGAAAAGCGCAATTGCTTGATTTGAAAATTGGCTCTGATGGCTTTTCATTTTGAGTGACTGATGCGAGAGAGCAGAAGATGAAGCGACGACTGGAACAAATATATATATATATAGAGTGTTAATATACATACATATGTATATATGTATATATATATATATATATATATATGTATATGCATGAAAGGTTGCTAAAGGTGTAATATTGCATTGCAGCTATGTGATTGATGCTCGAAGCCAGAGTATAGAGTATAGATTGCATTAAGACTTACTGAGTGCATGGCAGAATACGAGACCGAGATCAAATTGAGAAACCAATTACTTTCAGTTGGCAGCACTTTCGTTTTTATAGTCACAGCTAAGAAAACACAGATGAAGATGGTGTGAAGGGAATATAAATATGTATTATAGAAGTTACTTTAATAGGCCAGCTACAAAGGTAATTAATGACAGAAAGCACAAAATAGAACAGTTTTAGTGTTGTTTATGCCATTTTCCATTGCCAGGAAATGTTCCTCCCCCACATAGTCCAGTTAACATAATCATGTTAATAACATAAACATTTCTTCTCCGTGCTTTTACTTCCTTTTTCTCCTGACAAGTGTTTCTGCTTATGCTAAATTTGACTCAAATGTCAGCCCAAATTTTATATTTTTAATACTCTATATAAATTAATAATAACAAAGAAAAAACATCATTTCATCTATGTGACTGCAAAATAACACATTAATTTACATGCAATATACACACACTTACATATATAGATACATCTTTTTCATACTCAACTGTTATAGCTTCCATTTATCCACGCGATAAATTGTTTTAATTTATGGAAATGTGCAACAGGCTTTAAGCTAGATGAAGGCGACTCAAAGTCTATACCTGCTGGCGCTTGCTTAAAGACCAGCTGCGCTGAGTGGCAAAACAACTTTTGAAATTAAGTCGCAGCAAATGAAGCAGATCGAATAAAGCAGAGCAGAGCTGAGCACAGAGGGCAGAGCGATGGGCATTGGAACCCTGGCAGACGGGCACACAATTGACGCAATTGCAGCGATACTTTGATTTTATTTCATTTGCAGGCATTGCGAATGATGAGAACACAGAACGAGCAGCAACAGCAGCAGCAGCAGCAGCAAGGAACAAGAATATCAAACAACGCTAGCATGGTTGGGGCCATCGTGAAACTGGCTGGCTGGCAACGCAGTCGACGAAACAGTTGCCAATAAAAATTGCATTGAAAACGCTTAACCAAGCGGCGTGCATTAAATTGATTTCATGCGCCAGCTACATGGCTGCAATTTTATAGCGCGCCCCGAAAAATATGCTACGCTTTTTGAGTCGCACAAAAATATTGTCTTGCTATACAACACGCACACGCATACACATATATATATATATAAATATATCATACATATACAGCTCTGGAACCAGCAACGAAATGTAATTTTTGTAGCGAACAACAGACAAAATTAATAATATACGACTCTGCTATACCTTCATAAGGCATCAATTGATTTGAAATTGAAATGCGAACTGAATCACAAATATAATGCTATGGTTGAATATATTGAGATATATTTAAATGATTCTCATTTAATCTTTGTTAAATCATATTAAAAATTTATTCAAATTATAAAATTATATTTTCTATTCTGAATTAATTATATATTATATCTATTTTTAAATCAAGTATAAATTTAGATTTAACAGAATATTGTAACAAAAAATATTCAATAACAAAGCTCAAAATCAACTGCAGACTCCATATACATGCTTGAACAATTAGTTAGGGTATTTGAAAAAAAAAAGCAAACGGCAATGTGAAAAGCAAAAGTGGCATGCGTGAAAAATACGTGAAAATTGCTGGCGAGCTTTGTTGGCATTGTTCGTCTCGTTGTTGTTGCTGTTGTTGGCGTATTCGTTTTTCACGCTCAATCCCTCAATCAACACCAGCGACTCGAACCGATGCGATTTTCGCATGCCTTTAAACTTGTTATTTCGAGTATATCCGCGGCACAATTCGCGCTGACGCCAAAAGTTGGAAGAAGAAGAAGAAGAAGCATAGGTAGGGTCTGGGTAGGGTTTTTGGGCCAAAGAAAAACATGCACACATCCACTGGCAGTCGCGGCTTTGGCAACAAATTCGCTTGTTGTTGCCAGATTTCTTTATCTCTTTTAAGCAGAACGCAAAAACAAACAAAAATAAAAGCTGGGATAAAAAAAAACGGCACATTCATATCGTATGTATAAGCGAGATCTATTCAATTTGCAAGTTCGAATCGTTTGGCATGTTTAGCAGCTCACTGAACAATTTCCAAAACGTTGGGCAAGGAGGGAAATGCCGTCAGAGGGGCTAACAAGGCTAAAAGAATTCCCTCAGCTTTTTTTCCAACAACTATCAAAGGCTCTTAGCTGGATATCTTTAATTAATTATGCTATTAGCCACGTTTACAGAACACTCAAGACGTCGTTGCTGGAGCGAAAGCCTCTGGGTCATAAAAGTTCATGAATATGACAAACACTTAGCAGCCCGGCTGCAGAAAGGTTGCTGGAATGCATTAACTGACGGCTGAAAGGTGCCTGCTGCAAATGCGTTTTCTATTAGTAGAAGTCAGAAAAGAAAGAAACACGTTCCATTTGAAATGCAATAAACAGCGGCTGGAGTTAGCACTGCACTCATAAAAATAAGAGATTTCTTAAATGATTTAAACTCAGAAGTGGTAAGTTAAATTTAAATTAAATTATTATTTATAGCAATAATAATTATTTATAACAAATTATTATTTAAAGAAATGATCAAACTAGAGTGGATTTCAATAAAATAATTTTAAATATCTCCAAAAAGTTTATAAAACATAATCCATAAAAAAAAAAAAAAAAAAAAAAAAAAAAAAAAAAAAAACAGTTTTATCAAATCCATAAACAAATTTGTTATGCAATCCATAATACAAATTGTTTCATAGAATGCATAAAACTATTTATTTACAATAAAATAAAGTTAAATTTGGAAAATTTACATGAAATAATTTTTTTTTTAATTAAAAATAAATAAATAAAAAATATATAAATAAAAAAATTAAAGATAACTTGATTTAGTATACAAATTGTTCAATGACATACATATAAATTTCAAAATGAAAAAAAAAAGAAATGAAAATGAAATGAAAAAATATGTATTTTGGCATTTCGCATTTGTATTCGCGCCTACAGCATGAAGCAAATGGAATGCAGTGTCTGAGATAACCTAACAATATTTGGAAGGAAGACTGCTAATAATATTGCTCTCTCCCTCTCTCTTTCTCTTTCTCATTCTCTCCGTCTCTCCCTCCATATATATACAAACGCTTCTTCAATCTTTAGAGCTTTAGCAGAGCACACAAAAAAAAAATTTTTTTTATTTATTTCGATTTATCTCAAAATTTCAATCTTAATTTAATGCGCCCACTTTCAATTCATAAAATAAATCAATAGTTATTTAAAATATGAGTCTAATTCCTTTATCTTGTAGAGAAACAAAAGCGAACTCAATGTGATGGCAGTTTGCGCTGACAGGTATCCAATGGCAAGCGCTTAATAACACGAGCCCGCAGCGAGGCATCAATCAAAAAAGCCACACCGTGTGTCTCG
Organism: Drosophila koepferae; assembly: GCA_030914345.1. Lineage (NCBI taxonomy): Eukaryota > Metazoa > Arthropoda > Insecta > Diptera > Drosophilidae > Drosophila > Drosophila koepferae. Next base: position 4,736,159 of record JAUESR010000207.1, read on the forward strand.
TTGCTGCTCTAAGCCACTTCCTTTTACACTAGCCTCACTCAACTCACTGATCTAACCTCTCTCTGCCCATTCCACACGAGTGGTGTAACCTTCAAAATGGCTACCACAAATTGGCGTTGAAAATCGATGGCTAATAGGCCACTATACTATGTGTGTGTGTGTGTGTGTGTGTGTGTGTGTATTGGCGTGTGTGCTGGTGAGTGTGTGAATGTATTGGTGTCAGTTATTGTGATGTGTCAATGGCAAAAGGCAGCGCAGCATTGCATGAGACAAGCACCTACACAGCATGTGGGTGCGAGTGAGAGAAGAAGAAGAGAGAGAGAAGGAGATAGGGCCTCTCTCTCTATGTGTGTGTGCATCTGAATTTGATTTAAGGCCAAGTTTCTGAGCTAGTTCTTGGCTAAGTGGCCTGCAGCTAGCGAGACATTAGAAAAACGCGGCAAGCGTGAAAAAATGAACACCAATACAAACACACACACACACACCAACACACAGCATCACACAGACACATCAACACACACACACACACTGGCACACAAATTCTCATGCATGTGCGGCCGTCAACGGCAGTCAAAGCACAGGCAAAACCGTTAGTCAAGTTGAAAGATTGATTAGTTTTTAACAACTTGTGACTGGATACTGGATGGACAGCAGAGCGTCAGTGGGGGAAGTGAAGTTATGCGAAAGAGAGCAGTGCATAGGGAACTAGCTCCAACACGTGCAGAGAATTAACACCGAAACGAGAGCTTGATGACGAGACTGTCGAATAGCAGCAATTAGCAAAGCCAAAAGCAGCAGCAACAGCAGCAAAGTTGTCAAAGCTGCAATCGACTAGAGAAGGAAGAGATGTTGGAAAAAAAATAAACAAAATATGATTTCTTTGGGATATATAAGAAATACAGGTATACCATAAGGAATATATATAAATATGTATAAAAGATAATCTGTTAGCATAAGACAGATGGGATGAAAAGAAAAGACAAAGACATTAAATTGTAATTCCCTGATTGACTTACTGATGCTAAATGCTCACAGCCAAATGGATATCAGACTTGACTTTCTGACTGATTTTCAAAACAAATTCAAAGAAATTATCAAAATTGACTCGAATATGACATACTTTGCTTCAATATTTATATATGTTATACATTTATATATTTCGTTAAATATTTCTGTAAAATTTCTGCCTAACATTGACTTGGATATTTTCTTAGCGCCCCTAGCTGCAAATAGTGTTGCAACTAAAGCCAAGTCTGGCATGCAGGGCTTATAAGAAACATTGTTAGTTAGAAACTTAAATTTGCTAAAAACTTTGCTGAACCACCGCAAACCCAACGCCGACCACAGAGCAACCGCTCGAGCTCCAGCAGCGTCCAGAGCGGGCAGCTAACGCCACCTAACGCCTATCCATGCATGCTTTATGTGTGGTCGGTCGGTCGCCAGAGAATGCGATAGAGAGCGGGTGCTGCAGGGATGCTGAGCTAGTCACACAACTGCATACAAAATCACATTTCATATTTGCATACGAAATGTATTTGCGCTCTGCGAAGCACAACAATAAACATTGTAAATATTTTTTATATACATATATAAAACACATATATATATATATTGTTTTATTTTTTTCTGTTCTCTTCATGATGTTGCCGGCATTTCCACTTTTCCCTGTTCATTTTTCCTGCATGTTTCGTTTGCCTTTATACCTTGTTGCTGTGGTGTTAGTTTTTATTGCCGTACAAAATATATTATTCAATTGGGTTTTGTTTTTACCATGCACATCAATATTTTTATTGTTCCATACGTAAATCAATGCTTCTGCGTGTGCGTCACATATGCGGAAAATTTGAAATTGGGTTAGGCAAGATGCAAGCAAATTTAAAAAAAAAAAAATTGAAAATTTCCTGCAAAATGCAATCATAAATAATTGACATAGATGTTTACATGTTCAAGTAAATTAGATTGCATTTAATGCTAGAAAATATTTACCTCTCCTAGTGCTTGTACTATATATATATAAAAAGAAAATCTTTATAACGAATTCAACTCGATTTTCATTCTAATATCTTTCTTCAGTGTTAATGTGAAATTGAAATACCAATGGCCTAAGATATCTCCTAAGATATCCGAGTAATTAGTTAATTATGCTCATGCCAAGTGGAAGTTAATTAGCCAGAGCTTTAGAGAAATGTGATTGCAAAGCTTTCAGCAAATACAGCTAGTTGATTTAACTAATTTGCTAGATAGGTTGACATTTTTAAAAGGCCATGCAACAACAACAATACTGTTGCACGTGTTGCACTAAAAAAAAATGTTGTCGGGTAATTGGAAAAAAGTCGCAGCAGCAGCAGCAACAATAACAACAACAGCAACAGCAGCAGCTGCAACTGCAGGCAGTGGGCAGCAAGGAAACAGATCCTGTCCAGCAGATAGCTGGCGATTCTAATTAAATTCATGCTCGCACTTTCGTTTAAGCAAATTTACAGGAAGGCGTGGCGCAGGCCAGGCCACAGGCATGGGCATGGGTATGGGCATGGGCACAGGAACTGTTGTCGGGACTCAGGGACAAAAGTTGAAGGCAACATTAATTGCAAATCCACCGAGAAAGAGAAGGGCAGGCAAACAGATAAATTGAGAGCGAGAGAGAGGGAGGGAGTGAGCGCAAGGCGGTTGGCTAGAGAGATCCATAGCAGACGCCACCTCAGCCTTGTCGTCCTGCAGCCGTTGGCTGGCTGTCCTCGTTGGGCGCATATCCTTGACCCGTTTTGCTGCCGCTAGCCGGGCCGCAACGCCGCAAAATTAAAACGGCTTTTTCTTACTTCATTTCATTGCATTTCATGAACAATTTAAGCCAATTGCCAGCCGGCTGTCCTTGCGCCCAGAGCTTTATAAATTAATTTTTGAAAAGCAGTTTACTCTACCCAACAACAACAGCAACAGGAAAGCCAACTATGCGCCTGATTCAACTTGGGCTGCAACTTTTATGCAAAATATTCTCCCTATTCAACACTTAATTACATGTTTTATTTTTTTTTTTTTTTTTTTTTTTGCCTGCAAAATGTCGAAAGTTTAGTGCGCATCACAAATGAAACTTGATGCTGCAAAGTTAGGTATTAGTGGGAAATATATCTCAATTTGTTGGCGTACAATATGAATTTAGCATATGAATGCCATGAAATGGCATTGATATAAATTTGAAATTCAAGTTTGAATTCAGATCAAAGTCAAGTGGAAATCAAGTTGAGAGAACTTCAAATGAATTTGTGAACTTTGGCAAATTTGAATTGAAATTCAGGCAGTCTAGACACTTAAATCGAATTAGATGGCATTCAGGTAGCAATCGAAATAAATATTCAAAATACTCTAGCCTAGTAGAACATTTTTAATTAAAATCTCGCAGCTGTTCCACAGAAACTAACCGCAAAATCTTGCTTACACGCCTAACCGCAGTTTAATGTGGCATACATTTGGGCACCCAGACGGGCTTCACCTTTTTATTTACGACTTCAATAACGCGTTGCCGCCATCATGTGTTAGGCTCAAGTGGGTGTGGCATGCCTCAATGGTGGGCGTGGACGTGGGTGTGGGTGTGGGCGTGGGTGGCAGCTTTTCGCACGCCAAGTTATTAAAATGCGGCAGCTTTGAGCTCGACTCTCGGATATTTACTGTCGCCGTTCCTCACACAAGTCGCGACAGGTGGTTGCCCACACGAATGCGCCACAGATATGGCCATTGGGTGTGGGCTGGCTTGGTGGTAATCTCATTAATAGGCACACGTAAGGGAGCATTGACTTTGAAGAGTTGCCCTAATGGATGCGTAACAAGATTTTCCTGCAATGATTTAAGCAACTCTCAGTGCAAATATGTGTGGGCCATTGAATATAATTAGAATTTACATTTTCCAGCAAGAGATGAGTATTTTCTCTAGAAATAGCTACCTTGATTCGACCCTATTCTCACCTGAGCCAATCTATGTAGATTTGACCTCCAAATTTGTTTGTAAAGAAAAAAAAAAAAGTTTTTTTTAGCATTTGCTTTCTATCTTCACAATAACAGACAAACACACACACACATGAACACACACATTTACACACACTCACACATGCAGTTGAGCTTTTCAATTGCCAAGAAAAGTTGTTTGCTTCAAGTTTCTCTTTTGTTGACTTTTTTGGCCAACAATCTTTTATTTTTTTTTCCTTTTTTCATACCCTGAATCCAATGGTAATGGAAATTCAGGGTATAATAGTTTTGTGCAAATGCATGTGGCTGACAGAAAAGGGCGTGGCATAGCCCTTAAGGTATATATGTAGATTCTCTTATGAATGCAGGACTCTCTTTAATCAGCAAAGCTGTAGACTTGCAATTTTCAAAGAATTTTTTATGCTTACCAGACGAGATTATCTCTTCTTTCGATAACTCATTAAATTCCCTTATTATCGATCATTTTCTTTAATTTTATATTATATTTACAATCGGAATAGGATGAGTTATCGGAAAGAAATGTGCTGTCAGTATATTTTGTATATTATGATATTATTTCATTTTCGATAGCTCATCCTCTTCCTTTCCAGTATTCCCTATTCCATCTAGGACAAAAAAAAAACTGTCTGAGACCACAAAAATAGGCATCATAGACCGCCAGCAATATCAGCTCTAAGCTGAATTCAGGGTATCTTCTAGTCGAACTCTCACGACTTGCATCTCCTTGGTATTTTTTGAATCCAGGCGAGAATTAACAAACATCGCAAGTCTAGTAAAAGAAACTTTAAATACGAGTAGTTCATATAGAGCAGGAGCCAAAGCAAGTGCTGCAAAAAGAATTTGAATATTTATAAACATTTTTGCATTTTTGGCAGCTGCAGCCCCAGAAGCAGCAACAAAAGTCTTTTTCATTGAAAATTTGTTTATTTGGCCAAGTTGAGGCCAAGTGCCAGAAGTCGCAAAAGGGGCCGCCGGTCTTTGGGCCATATAAAGTGGAGTGGGCCTGAATCGCTCGCAGGGCAATAACAAAAGTTTTGCCTAAGTCAAGCAAATACTACTTTCAAGTTGTATTAAAAACATTTTTTTTATTTTCTGTTCAGTTTCTAGCTTTTGTAGTTATTGTTGAGCGAACAGTTGACTTTGCTATGTGCGGCCAGTCGTGGCAAGTCTATTAAAAATGACTTTACCCAACATGAATGGCAAGTGTTTATTAAAACTGCTGAAACAAATGAAAATAAACTATGTATTGTTTAGCAATTGACTTAAAAACTAAAAACTGACTGCGTTTCGCAATGAAAACAGACTTCTTTACGTTAAGTTGTAGAAAGATGAATTATTTCAATATATTTTTCAAGCTGCTTGTAAAGCATAGCTCTCTATACCCAATATAATGAAACTAGACTTGATGTGGAGTATTAGTTTCGTGAGTCGAATGACAGCAAGGAGCAAAACCTGTTTGAGGAATTTAAGTAATTTACTTGAATATGCCAAGATAATATAAATATAAATTTTACATTTTTTATACATTTTTCTGTAACTCTGGCAAAAAAATATATTTAACAATTTATATCTATAAACTTTGTCAGCAAGAACCATTAAAGCAATAGCAAATATTGAGCTTAAAACAATATTAAAAAATAAAAATATATATATAAGTTTGCCCATGTGCAAACTAATCCGGCAGGAAATAGAGCGTATTCCAGGCGGTGCTTTCAATTAAATGGAACTGCATAGAAGCGCTGCGAACTAAGCTGCAAAGTAGAGCCCGCTCCATCAACAAACAAATAGACAAACAAACAAACTGACAAACTGGCGCGTCAAAAAGCAACAAATGCGTTTAATCAAACATGCAGACAGGCACTGAGTCCATGGCCAGCGGGTGGGGGCTTGAGGCGTGAGGGGGGCAGACAGGTTGCATGCAACAGCATCAAAGGCAAAAAGGCGGGGGAGTGGCGTGTCAACCTAGTTGCCAGAAGCAAGTACACAAAACTGGGCACAAAATTCTAGGCAAAAAAAAAAAAAAAACAGAAACAAAATAAAAACATAGCAAGCGCAAATATTTGTCAACTGTAATGAACATTTCATATTTTCTTCAGTGAATTTCCTCGTTGTTGTTGCAAAGCCTTTCAGAGCCCATTTTCTTTTCAGCAGGCGCAAAGGGTGCGTCCGGGTCTCAATGAGGGCAGCAGATGAAAGATCCCCCCGTAGCCCAGGTTCGAGCATTAATAGAAATGTAACGTACACATGCATGTTGCAGCCCTGCAGGCAACTCGAGTCGAGTCGGATCTCACACTTTGCCTCTCTCCCTCACACACTCTCTAGCTCTCTCTATCGTCAGTCAAACACAGAGACACACTTTCACCCGCCTACACCCATGCAGTTATCACTTAACAACACAAATCGGTGCGAAATACGTAGCCCGATTCTAATTTATTTTCAATTTAAAAAGGTAAATGTGCCAAAGCCTGGCAAAAGGGCGTATAGGGCCTACTAGGCTGGCCTGGCTGGCAGCTTGAATGTGCGTTGCGTATGACAAACAATTGCCCTAAAGCAAACTATTTGAGTAAACAAATTGTAGGCAGCTACCATTTTTGAATACCCTGTAACCACGGGCATGCGTTTGCCTAGGGAATAGGATAAGTTAACATTTATTTAAAGTTAAGCAGCTAATATATGATGATAATTATAATAGACTGAGCATTGGCAATTTAAAGGACAGCAAATAAACATTTCTTAGATCTGAATCTCACACCAACTCATCTGACTCGTTTTTTTAGAGTCCATCACAGAGTATCTGCTAGTCTAACATACTCAACCAAATGCCAACCTATATTTGTTGTGTGCTATTCTTCATGTTGTGCTTTGTTGTGGAACAGGAAATGTGACATAAAGCAAATGCTTCTGTCCTGAGTTTAAGCCTCACAGCAAATTGACGCCACAGGTGTATTGTAGACATTTGCTAAGTGGGCGTGGTCATTGCACTAAAATAAAACAAATTGTTGCCGGGCAGTTGAGTGAGGTACGAAAATATTAAAATTCCAGCATAGCTTAAGTAGCCAAAGAGAAAGAGCAACAGAGGGAGAGAGAGAGGGAGATAGAGTGAGAGAGGGAGGGAGAGAGAGTGGTGAATGTAAATGACTAAAATACAAGAAAAAACTTTCTAAAAAAAAAAAAAAATTAAAACAATTTTGTAGGAAGGCTGTGCAAAACATTTTAGCTATATTCATGATGCTCATGAATGCTACGACTTTGTAGTATTCAACTAAATATTCAACTAAAACCTGGTCTGAGAGAAATGTATTGTTAGTGTAGCAAATATTATGAAATTATATATTTAAACTTCTCACTTGAAAAGAGCAGCACAAATAGTGAAAGAGGAAAAATAAAGTGTATATATACAAGAAATACAATAAGTGTAATTTTCAATCATCATCATGTTAATTATTGCTTATATTTTGTAAGTGCAAAAAGCTGTTCATACATTACATTAAACCTTAAACTGTCATCTTTTACAAAACAAGGAAATAAACAGAGCAACAGCAGCAACAGCAACAACAGCAACAGCAGCAACACCAGCAACAGCAGCAACAGCAACAGCTTATTGAGCTGTCTGCAGATACTTTAGAGTTGCAGCTTTCCATAGACACAACTAATAGAAGAGTCAACCTAAGCGCTGGCAAGATATGTGATTATCATATGAGCTACAAAGCATATATCATAAACCTTAGACGTGTTTTCAACTCACGTTCTGTTCTGGTTTATAAACCACCTGACATATTTGCTGTCCGCCAAAAACGCTTTTATTCAAATTTAAGAAAAAACAAACAACAACTAAATATTCCACACAAAAAAAAATATATATATGCCATATTTTTAGCTCTACGCGACGGCGAACAACAACAACAACAACAATGGCAAAAAAGAGGTGAGGACCTAAACACGCGGCCCGCTTATCAGAGCAACAACAGCTGCGGCCACACACAGCCAAAGAGCAACAGAGAAAGCAGAAGTAACAGAGAGCGTGGGAGTATATATATATTTATATATATATATATATATATATATATATATGTGTGTGTGTGTGTGCTTCAATTTCCATTGCACAAGCTAAGGCGCGCGCCTCAAAAATTCCCGCAGCCATTTTATTATTATGTGCAAAGTTTTTTCAGCGCGTTGCAAAAGTAAAAAGAAACAAAAAATAAATATGAAAAACAAAAATAAAACAAATTCAGCGAAAAGTGACAAATGCTAAAAAACCAGAGACCCCGAATAACTCTTAAGGATTTCAAACACTCCACAAATAAGTGTTTCGCATGGAGTGTTATAAATAAAACTCTCAAAATAACTCTTTCAGCATGTGCTTGAAAGAATTCCTTTCACTCAGTGAGAAACAGAAAAACTGTGGGTTTTTCTGTTGTCCTCAGAGTGATATTTTATTGCCTTGCTAAAAAAAAATAACCCTTTTTTTTGTGTGTGCTGCTGCTGCCTAGATCAATGACGCAGTTTGCTTTTGTTTTTTTTTCTTCTAACTGTTGCTGCTGCGTTGCACTATGGGAGCAAATGCCGATTTAGCGGCATAAACTCAAAATTTAAATATATGGACTTGAAATTTAGCAAATATGCTTAGATTACTTTTTTAGAAATCTGGATTTTCTTGTTTTGGAAATTTGAATGGGAAGTCATATACTTAGACTTTTCTAAAATGGAACTACGGAAATAAATAAGAAAATATAACAAAATATTGTTGGATTTTATGCCGCTAAATCGGTGTTTGCGCCCATAGTGCATTGGTCAGCGATGCACTTTGTTTTTGCCAAAACAAAATTTTTTGTGCTGCGTTGGTGTGTATGCAAGGGTTGTTTTCGAGGAGCAGGTCAATTACGATCTACATATAATTCGATTCGACAGACAGAGGGACAGACGCACAACACAGACATACATATAAAGGGTCACACAAACAGAGCGACACACAGACAGACACACAGTTATAGAGACAGACAGACGGACAGACATAGGGACAGACAGATAGACACAGAGACAGACACAGAGTTATAGACACGCAGGCAGACACACATAGTGACAGACAGACAGACGGACGGACAGACAGACATGGCTATATCAAATTTTTTTCCTGCTGATCAAGAATATATATACTATATAGTGTCATCCACGCCACCTTCTGCCTGTTATATACATATATCGACTCTGCTCGTCGCCCTGATCAAGAATATATATAATTTATATGGTCATATACGCCCCATTCTGCCTGTTAATTACATTTATCAAAACCATAATAGTTTGATTTCTTATTTTCAATCAGGTTATAATTAAAAGCAAACACAAAGCAAACACAAAACAAACACACAAAGCAAAAACACATACAAAGTTTTATAAATGAGGATTTTAGAAATAAGTCACAAAATAACTCTTTGTGTGAAAGAGTTAAAGTATTACTCGCAAAATAACTCTTTTAAAAAGAGGAATTGCCTGAATTCCTCCATGCCAAACACTCAGAGTAGGAGTGAAAAAAACCAAAAATATCTCTCCTACTCAGAGGAATAAAGTTTGTGTGCGTCTTTTATCTCTTTCACTCAGAGACTAATGGGATAAGTGAGTCGGGTAACTGTTATTCGGGGTCTCTGTAAAAAACAGACAGAGGTGAGTGCTGAAAGAGAGAGGGAGACGGTGAAACATAGAGAGAGAGAGAGAGACAGTGGACGTGGAAGTGGAAGTGGGAGAGCAGCTGGAAGAGGAATGACAACGACACTTGATGCATGATGGCAGCAGGGTAATAATGACAACGACCACGACGACTGCAATGGGGCAGATGGCAGGCAACAGGAGCAAAGTCAGCAGCAGCAACAGCAGCAAGAGCTCAAAAAGAGTCGAGGCCAGAGTCCTGCCACGCAGCAGGATGCCAGCTTTTGGCAGGAGCTGCTGCTGCTTCTACTTTTGCTTTTACTTCTGCTTCTGCTTCTGCTTCTGCTGTCTCATTTGCTGCATTTCGCATGCAAATGCTTGCAACGTGCGATAAAATGACGCAAGAATGCAATAAGCCGCAGGTAGCCACAGGCAAAAGCTGCAAATGATGAAGCAGCTGCATCTTTGCCTTAACATTTACAATCTTAAACAAGCTGCAAGCCGAGGGTTGCCCTTGCTATCTAGATGGCAATGAAGGAAGCTGAAGCAATAATAATATCTATATAAGAGTAGGAAGCTAGATTATGACCAAGCATTCCAAATCTTTATCTGCAAGCCAGTTCACTGTCAAAAGAATTGCAATCTGTAAAGATCAAGCATTCGAGAAATTCAAATACAAATTTTATTTTACAATAAATGACATTTCAAAATAGTCTGAAAATATTTAAAAAAAAATACTTGACAAATACTAAATATAATAAAATAAAGAAGTTAATATATTTATATAGTATATTAAATAAATAAAATCAAATAAAGATCATATTGCTTTGCCATCAATAAGTACAAGATATAAGCATACGATAATATAGACTAACTATTATTCAATTTCCGCTCTCTTCAGCTCAACTTCTCATATACACCTTTAATAGAGTATCGCATATATATATATGGGGATAAATATCTGGTTGAACACATGGCTGTGTTCTGTGTTCAATCTGCGTGTACAACAAACTTGGCCAACAAAGTTGACAGCACACACAACAGCAACAGCAACAGCAGCAACAGATATTCGCATTCGCATTCGCATCCGCATTGATGGATTGTCTGTGGCAGCATGCAAAAGCATTTAGCTGTTAAATGAATGCCGCTAAATGCCAGCGAAACTATTTGACACCCGAGACAAGTTTTGAGGCCAAGTTGCAGTTGAAGAAGTTTCAACGAAATTTAGATTGATCTGACGAAGCGCAGCCAAGGCAGCTAGCTGCCTTATTAATTTGCCAAGACATCTCTTTGGCCAAGAGTGAAGAAGCAGCTGCTCTCAAAGTTTAACGACCATGCACAAGTTGGCGCCAGCTAAAACGTTTAGCGAGAGTTAGACTTCAGCAAGGCGCAATGAGAGAGAGAGAGAGACATAGAGAGGGAGGGAAGTAGACATATACTCGCACACACACTCAGTCGCACTTCAATCACTTTAATTGAAACACGAAGTCTACTCATTTATCTACATCACCTGCAAATATTGCTTTTGCCCCAGCTCCACCAAGAGCACCTGGTTCAGCTATATGTGCCGAAGCTGATAATGATGAAAGCTGTCTCACAGCTGCCTCTGCTTCTGCCTGTGTCTGTATGTGTGTGTGTGTCCCTGTGCGCTTCGACGTTACTGAAGTTGCGTGAAAAGACTTCAATTAGGCGAATTGTGAGCAGCAGCAAAAAGTTCCAAATGTTCTGTATACCACGCATATATAGTCTAACGGGTATGCTTATGCCATATCAAAAGATATATTTATACTTTATTTATAATAATTAATTGTTAATAACTAATTACTGAACATGCTTGAGCATAGCTAATCTCAACAGCTTAGCCGGTCTGAAATCGTTTACAGGATATTTTAGAAGCAGTAACAGCCAATAGGCAAGGCGCAAGTAAAATGAAACATGGTCAACACGCAGCACAGTAGAAAGGAAAATTCAACAAGTATTCGCATCAAGTCGAACCTAAAAAGCCAAAAAACTGCTTGAATGAAGCAACAACTGAAAGCTGCACTGCTCAGAGAAATGCTCTTTGATAATTTAAAGCTGAGCAGCTCTAACAGAATCTTATGAACAGTTTTCCTTTTTCTTTTCTATTGTCTGTTTCTTGACAAATTCATTAAATTTAAGCACTTTAACAAAATTCAAATCTTGTCATTTTATGTATAAAAATATATTTTAGGAATCTGATTAAATAAACAATATTAAATTCTTGTCAGTAGAAAATAAGAAACATATAGTTAAAAATTAAAAATAAAAAATAATAATAATAATAATAAAATGACGAAACTTTATTAACGATAATTAAAATAAAGAATCAAATAAAATGTTTATCACTCAAAAAAAAAAATCGAATGAAGGCAAGTCAAACGCTATTTCCTACTGCTTCATTAAAGCTCTTTTTAGGGCAGATATACACAAATTTAATATTTATTTCAGTCTCGCTAAAGATTTACAAATTCTGTTCAACTATGCTCCAAAAAATTAGCATTTAAATACAAAACAGAAATTGTTGAGCTAATTGAACTCTGATTAGTTGAAGCGTTGGCAGAAAACAATAAATTAAAAATTCCCCAGACAATCATGAAACGAAATATTTAGCCTCAGTCTGGAGGCAAACGTTTGTCGATGCGATTCGAAAATCAAATAAACCGTAGCTAATTGTGTTTCTAATCAACTAAATAGCTTGGCATTTGCCTTTTACGAGGCAACCTGGAGATGTTCGTAATGTTCGAGACCAAATACAAACACAAATACCAATCCGTATTAGTCAAGTCTCTGTGTGTGCAAGATACTATATATATATGTCTCTCTCTCTCTCTCTCTCTCCCTCTCTCTCTTTGTGTTTGTGCTTGCATAACCTCACTTAACCTGCAAGAGCAAGCCTCATGCTGCTCCCGATCGCCGCTTGCCTCCTGCCGCTCTCAGCAAGCATATAATTAATGACGGTAGAGCAAAAAAAAATGTAACATCTCACGCCAAAAGTCCAAGTCGAAGCGCAAAGCAAACAAAAGTTTTCCGGCTCTACGGCTAGACACGGCGTACGCTTGATGTCCTTAGTCCTGGTCGGAGCTACTTGCTGTTTGACTATCAACGCCTTGGTCGCTTTGTCATCATTTCATTACCTTGCAGAAAGTCGCCTCGCCTCCTGCCCCCGCATGCCGATGCTGGTGTAATTTGTCTTGCAGGTGCGCCTTGAAATTTGTCAACAATTTCGGCCCACAAAACTTGCGTTTGCTTTTTAGCCTCGACAACAATAAAGTGACCTTCTATTAGTGATAAAAATAGTATCCAACAGCAGGCGCCTGGAGCAGGAGGAGCAGCAACGGCAACAAATGAGCCAGCAGCTGTCCAATGACTCAGCAGCTGTTGTTTTTCGAATCCATAGAGCCATTGAGAAATTATTGGCATATTTTAAATCAAAGTTTTGGGGCATGGAATTTAATTTGATTGGCCATTAGTCGGCGCTTGGCTCGACTACAGTCGGTCAACCACTTGATTTTGACAAAACGCCGGCTCTTTAATAACAGCCACTCGTTAGCCACAACGGCCAGGTTATCAGCCTTCAAGCTGGGCATTATTAAGTTACGACCTCTGTCCCGTTGGCAGCAAGACAGCATTAAATTATGACTTTAGCCATTTGGCGGCCATAAATGCCAACGGTTTGTTACGACCAAATGATAGCGGCTAAAGGATTTCCCATAGTTCTGCACCCAGCACAGTCAAAGGAAATGCGTGCTATTAAAGCTTTAGAGCAACGTGCTTGTCGTCATTATGAACCTGATAAGCTTTAATGGCGTAGGTGAATAAAATTATAATCTGTTTTATTTGACACCGCAGCAAATGTTTAGTTTCCTTTCATTACTAAAACCTGTAACTGTAAATGTAAATACTCTTAGTTGATTCCTTTACTTTGTACTTGGTTATATAGAACATCGAGGAAGTTGTTTAAAGTTCTTGCAATAGCTAGGTATATATATTAAGCAAATACTATACTATAATAGAAGTTAGTTGATTCTGTTACTAAGCTGCTTCTACACAAATCTATTCATGTGATTATCAAATAAAATCGAGTTGTATTGAATGGCCAACATGTAAATCCAAATCAACTTGAGCACAACTAAGCCGTTTTACAAAGATATTTATCACAAATATCATTCGACTGTTTATCGATGCCTCTCAACAAGTGTCTTCCATTTAAACTGAGAGAAACAAAACACTCTCTGAGTGATCCGATTGCTTCGGTTCTTCAACGAGTTCGTTCGCTATCGTACATTACACTAAGACGATCGTTTGATTGAGTTTGATGATGCAAAAGTCTTTTGTATATGTATTGATAAGTAAGCGAAGGTTGTGTTCGCTCACGAAGATTATGTATGTGTATGGGTAATTGAATGAGAATACAGTTTGCATTCACTCTCTGATTTATCTGCTTACCTACTGAGTCTCATTGCGCGAACGTCAATCGTATCGCTCCCTAACTGCTGTTCGTTGAAAGAAAGTTACACGAACAGTTCCGATCACCCGAAAATCAAAACGAAAAGAAACGAAGTCTATTGCTGAGTGGAGAGAGTAGAGTGAGAGTGAGTGAGTATGATATGAGTATGATAATCTAGCGAACTGCCATTATTTTTTTCACTCTTCAAACTCTTGCTAATATCAGTACGACACATCCATCTAGAAAAGTACGCTTATACAGTATTGTATAAATAATTTAATAATGCAATATATGTAATTATAAACATTTTTTATTATATATAATAATATATATATAATATATATAATATAATAATATATATATATCAAAAATTATCTTGTTAAATAAATATCTAAGCTCTCTCAAGTTTAATCAACTATAAACAAATCGATCTATAAAGTCATGTTCTCTCGGCACCAGACATTTCATAAAACTCCACTTAATCAAATAATTCTAATTATGCTTATGAAAGCAGCCAAAAGAAAATCTATAGATGCCATGCTCACTATTCAGCTACTAATGACTGGGCTACTCACTCGGGCTGAGTACCCAAGTATAAGAGCACTTTAATCCGCCTGGCTGGCTGCTTGACATGGCCTTGGCAATCAGGCTGAAGAGCAATCGTAAAGACATTTCTTTTTCGTATAAATCAATCAAATGTTTCGCAATGCAATTGCCAATCAATAAACGCGCCCCAAAAATAGCAAAGCCAAATGAAATAAAAAATAAATAAATAAAAATAAATAAATAAGAAATAAAGTTTAGGCAAGTGCAATTTATCACTGCAAGAGTAGAAGGTGCCAGCCACGCCCACTGGGTGGATATCAATTTCAGACGCCCGCTGGCTCATTTTTAATGCGCGACGACAGCGCGCGCCTGCATAATTATGCATGATCCGGCGGCCTCAACAGCCGTCCCCTTGCCGAGAGCGAGCTCGAATCGAAAGTTTGCAGCATTTAAGCCACCAATCAGCGTCAGAGTCAGCATGGCTAGTTGAGGGGGCTGAGCGGGAGGTGGAAGTGGAAGGGACACTAATGCCAACACGATGGCGCCTGTTTTGAATTTTGAAAAAGTACGTGAAGTGAGCTAAGTCGCTGCAGTGCAACACGGCTGTGGATCCACGGCAATGGCTACGGCTACAGCTACGGCTGTGGTTACGGCTGTGGCCATGGCCATAACTGCACCAAAGTATGGCAATCATTTGCCGCTTTAAGGCAGAAGGCGTCGCGACTGCTAGCCGCACGGAATGACCAACATTTTCAATTACAACAAAGGAATGCCGGTCATTATTTATTATGCCGGCCGCATGGCCTCCAGCATTATCCGCCACCCGCTATCCGCTATCCGCACTCTCCACTCTCCTTATCTATTCCCGTCTGCTACGCTCCTCTCATAGCTTCAGCTCATTTCAGCCGCTGAGCAACTTAAACCCTTCCAGCAATACGATTGTCCTTTAGCCAGTCGCACTGGTCTAGTTTGGGCTTGGCTTGGCTTGGCATTCATTCATCTAATATTCATGAAGAAAATGTTGCGCTCGTGCATATACATTTTGCAGTCAGTGTCTGTACGCCGTCATTTTTCACAAACAGCCCTCCCGCCTTGGCGGCTTTTCATAATTTTCTGTTTATAAGACGTGCAGGCTGCACTTTTTTTCCCCACTCATTGCAGACCGTCTCCCGCACCCCAACCGCTCGCCGAACCCTAGAGCCTGTCAGTTTTATGTGTTTTATGAAATTTTTCACAGCATATTTTGTATATATTGTATTACGCTTTTGCTTAATTTTGTGCGCCGCTTGTTGTAAAATGTTCGGACGAAAAATGCGCTCATAAATCAAACACAGGCATTTTTCTTGCAGCTCCCAGCTAAACTTCCACTTCTCACTTTCCGCTTCCTAGCTTGAATCCTGTGCCAAACGAGTTCATTGGCTCTGCAATTTTTTCATTTTTTTTTTTTTTTTTTTTTTTTTGGCAAAAATTTTAATTGCATTCTGCAAAAGCAAGTTGTAGTTTTCTATGCCAACTTCTCAATTGAACAAAAGACCAGTCAGCCAGCTGAAGGACAAAAGGTCGTAGCGCAAGAGTTGTCCACGGTAACTTGAAGATTTAATGGCCTCTTGAAGTTATTTTAAACAAAAGTTGTATATTCTTGATCAAATCATATGAATTGACGAATGTTAGATGAAGTTGAGATGAACAATTGCCTATGATATTTATATATGTAAGAAGACGATATCTATGAATTGGAATCAGAAGAGGCACTAAGACTAAGACTGGTGGAGTGGAGGCTGAGGCTGGGACTGAAGCTGAGAGTGCAACTGGAACTGAAACTGAGAGTGAGGCTGAGACTCTGACTGAAGCTCTGAGTGAAGCAGAGGCCAAAGCTGAGGCTGAGGCTGTGGCTGAATGTGAAGCTGACACTGAGGCTCAGAATGAGGCTGAGGTAGTTGAAGCTGAAAGTGAAACTGAGACTGAGACTGAGAGTAGCGCTGGGGCTGAGTTTGACGCTGCGCCCAACGCGGCCTCTGATGATATGAGGCCCGAGAGTGAAGCTGAGGCTAAGGCTGTAGTTGAAGTTGAGAGGGAAACTAAGACTGAGAGTGAGGCCAGGGAAGTCACTGAAGCTGAGAGTGAAGCAGATACAGAAGGTGAGGCTGAGGCTGAGACTGAAGTGAGGCAGAGGCCAAGGTTGTAGTTGAAGCTGAGACTGAAGCTGTCTTGAAGCTGAGAGTGAGATAGGTCTGTAGCTGAGTGAAGCTGAGGTTGGGAGTAAAGCCTGAGACTAAGAGTGGAAACAAAACTAAGAAAGAAGCTCAAACGAGGGCTATCCAATCTAAATGAGCTTATTAAATGTATCTTATATATTAAATATATTAAAATCACTTTAAGCTGCTTTCCCATTAGAACACTAGTTGAAGCTTAAAAAAAATATTAAATAATATTATTCGTTTCAATTAGATTTAGCTATGACTAGGCAATAAAAAATTAATTTTAAAAATTAAAAAAAATATATATTTTTTAAAAGTCTGCATATAATTATTATAAATATTATGTTAGTATCGCAATTCAAATTCAATTTTTATAAACGACCGCAAATTGATTATTAAAAATTTGGTAGACTTTTTCCATTTAATTTCGATATATCAAATATTTAGCTGCTGTATATATTCTGCTTAGCATATATCTAAACCCATCACATAGAGTAGGTCAATTAAAGCTCAATGTACCAAATTATGATTGACAAAAGGCAAGAAACAAGCTCGACTAAATTAGTATGACCCCGTTTTGCATTTTTTTGTCCTCCCTTTTTGTTTTCCTCTCCCAAACACAGAAAACAGAACCTGAAAAGGAAAACCAGAAATTAAGTTGCCAAAGGACACGGTTTGCCCAAAAGGCAAATGAAAACAATATGATGATGAAAACGATGACAAGCAGAAAGAAAAGATGGGAGTCAGCATATGGATGAAATATTTTATGTGCTGAAGATTAGATACTCTATATGTTAGGGTAATTATGCAATAAATATAAATATGTAAAGTATAAATAATAGAACTATGATCTTTGAATTATTGGAAGATAGTTTATATTATAAGTGCAAAAGATGAAAACAAAAATTTGTATTACCCCAATGTGTTCTCGCTCTACAATTCATAGCCCGTTTAACATAATTACCATATACCCCATGTAGTGTATTCGAATACAAGAATATGCCACTAATTTGCTAGGTTCGTATTCATAATGTTCGTGTTGTTGTTGTTGTTATTATTATTGCTATAGCTACATCCGTTTGCGCTGCCTAATTGTTGTCCAGCCCTGACACAGTGCCACAGTTACAGATACAGATACGAGGGAGAGAATTCCAAACAATGGCAAACAAAAGTAAATGCAAACCCTTTTTTTTTTTTTTTTTTTTGCTGCATTGTGCCCTGGACTGATGGAAGTAGTGAAGGGGGGGCAGAGCTGGGGCTGGTTGCATAAATCCAAACAACAAATAAGTTTGAGTTGACGGCAAATGTGGCGTATGCGTAATATTATTTGTGTTGTGCGGTCACAGTGGTCTCTCGATTTGATTATGTAACAAATAAGCCGCACAAGTGGCTCACCAAATAACAACAATGACAGCAGAGAAAGTTGTCGGCCAAACAATAGAAATTTACGATATATACATATACATATAAATGTATAAATTTTTGATTTATTTGAGCGTGTAAAGGACACACAGACATATACACATAAGCACATACATATATATATGTATATGCTACACACAGGAAATCCAAGTAGGAAAAACAGAAGCGGCAAAAAGTTTTTATTTTCGTTACAATTGTAGGCCATGCCACGCCCACGCAATTCCTGGAACACCTCGACGATAATCCTGTTAAAATTTGTTTGTTTCCATCGTGCCAAAGTTTTCTCACCCATTTCGTATGCCCTAACCGAGGCCAACTGAATTGTGTCAATAAATGTGCGCGTATTGGCAAAGGAAATTCAATTTTTCTCGATCAACTCCAATTGATAAAAGTCTGAATTGATTGTGATATTTGACAGTGAGAAAAACTTAACAAAATGTTTTCTTTATATGCTAATTCGATTCTGCTGAGACTCTAGTGAGATTATAGTTATAGCAATAATTTTTTATGACAAAGCTAATTCCTGTATTATATTTTCCCTTTCAGTATTTTTTCAGTATTTATTTTAAAACAAAAGCTAATCTAAATGTATTACTATAAAATTTCTTTCGACGCCGAAATTATGAAGAATTAATAGAAAATAAATCAATTGAGATGATGTGCCTTAATCAAACGAATTCAACTTTAATATAATGTAAATACTTATAATGCTTTTGTGGCTTACTTGAGCTAAATTTTCCACTGGCCTTCGACCCTCTTTTTGACTTGCTTGGCTAGAGAATTTGTTATTCGTCTTGTTCCACAATGTGCTGCCATCTTGTACTTTATTTTTTTCTTTGTTTTGGTTTTTATGGCTGCAACTTTGGCAGGTTAACCAAACTGAAATCGATTTAGGAGCCAGCCAGCAGGAAATTGATTTCGTATGCCAGCGAGAGGACGTAGAGTGCCTTCGCTGCCCTCTCACAGCCACACCAAGCACCACAATTGCGCTCTCGCTCCACCCTGACTGGCCGCACTCACAAATGACCCAATAAAACACAAAGCTAGCAAAATGTTGCTTTGATTTGCCAGCAACGCGCAAATTAGCTGCTCCATAGTTTGTGCTGCCCTTTTTTTTATATCTCGCCATAAAATGTTTTCGCGCGAATTTTAATTTCGTCCCGCCCGTCCTGCTGCCCTGCCGTGGCATCGTTGTTGGTCTTTGTTGTTTACCCCAGAGCACAAATGTTTGCCTTTGTATTTGCTTGTAATTCATTTTAGCGTGAAACTTCATTTGCCAGCAGCACGATTGGGGTTTCCATGGTATTTGCTTTCCCCCTGCTGTGAAAAGAGTGCCCTTAGTCAGTTTTCAATCTGGCTGCTTCAAAATGCAATCGATGTATTCCAATTTGTTCGTTCATTAGATTCGATTTATTAATTAATTTCGCGTGCAACACCAAAAACAGTTTGCCACAACTTTGACAGTGGCCAACTAAATGCTGAAAATTCAATTTAAATCGTGGCAAACAATACAAGCAAAAACTATAGAAAAAAAAAAAAAATATATATATATATATATATATATATATATATATATATATATATATATATATATAGAAAAAATAATGACCTGATCATTATTACAATAAAACGAAACAAGCTGTAGAAAAATGTTTAAAAACTTTTATGTGAAACTCTCATTGCTGGAGGGTAAATCAATCACTTGAAGCTTATAGAGTTGCGATTGAAATATTAACTTATGAAATCTGTATAGAATTATATGGGTAAAATATTAAAATTAAAATATAAACGAAGAAAGGTAGCTTTCCCTTACATGGCATCTACTTACCAAAGCAATTCGAAGGCTTCATTCCCTCTGGCGGACCCTTCAAATCATTGAATGAAATAGAAAATTTGTTAAAAGCCAGGATAAAGCTAACTTGAAATAATTGCTTATTGATATACCATTGAGCCAGTCTTAATTATATTTCATACCAAACACAAAATATTATGCAAATATGTATTAAACTCAGCTAGCTGAAATAGAATCAAACTTGTGGCAACATATAAATTTCAATTATTAATATATTTTTCTATTCTTTGAATTATTTATTTCTCATTAAAAAGAAAATAGTTTCAGGAAATTGTAAAATTTATAAAAATATTTATGTGTATATTTATATATTTATAATGCTTAGCCTTGCTGCACATTTGTCGAATGCATTCAATCAAAATTTCCATTTTATTTTCTCACATCGCTGTTTATAAGCTCTAAAGGCTTTTATATGAATTATATTAAAAAGTTTAGTAAACAATTATTTTTTCTGTTTAAAAAACATATAAAACTGATGTGAAACTTTCAAAGCAAACAGCTAAAAATAGAAATAAAGAAATTAAATTTAATAAAACTTTTACCAACACCTAATTGAACTACTTCAAATCATAGTAAGCAAAAGCTTAAATCTCATTTGTATTATTCCTTTTCTACTATGCATTCTATTTATATTTGCAATCAATCTCCACTTAACTTCAAATACCAAGTAATCAATTTCAATTCAGTTTTATGGGTCAAGCATATGTTGCACGTTCAGCAGTTGATTGAACCCCAATGCCAACTGTTAGCTCATCAAAGGGGGAGTCTAAGATTGTAATTGTAATTGTAATTGTAATTGTGTGTAGGAGGGGGTGTGTATGTGTATGTCTAGCATCAACTAGAACTAGACTAAAATCATAACATGTTCCATGTCCTGTCCATTTCCTATACTCGAGTTTATGGATACTTGAGCAGACTTTCCCTGGGAAAACAACTTGCCAACTTTGCCGCACAAATGTGGCACGAGCTAAAGTAGGCAAAATGTGTCTCAACTGTTGCCTGCTTCTGTTTATTAAATACTTGTAGACACTCACACACGCACACACACACACGCACACATAGCCTGCATAATGAGCAACTCTTGCAGCACATTTAACGGACAGAAGCAACAAATGTGCTTCATGTGGCAACAACTTAGCAACTTGCCACTCGACTTAATGACGTTTCACTGGCACTCCACAGCTCTCTTGCGCTTTATTATTATTATTTATGCTGCAGATGATGAAGCGCTTTTGCTCGCTGTTAACAACCATTTATGCTTATTAAAAGCAAATTATACAAATACTCAAATACATAAATATATCTTTGCTTGTATATAGAGTGTACTCTTTTTTTTTCGGTAAACTGACTTGAATTTATGAAAACGAAAAGCAACAAATTATTTGCTGCTAACAAGGAAAAGCCAAAGACATTTTTCAGCTATGAGTTGGCTAAAGGCAAAATACTCTACCATGAAAGACTTAAGTTAAAACAAAATTTCAGAAAGAACGTAAAATTCATAACAATATATTATATGAATATAAATAAAATAAGTGTTTAGGAAACTAGATTATAATTTTGAGAGTAATTTCCAAGACAAAGAAAAGTAAAAAAAAAGGATAAAATTTAATTAAATTGATTTGAAAATAAATTTAAAACGCTTGAAATATTTTCTTTAAATTTTCATAAAAGAATATTTTAATTAAATATATAACAAAGAAAATGTCGAGTTAAAATATTTAATTAATAAAAAATATTTCAAAGAAAATATGCAGAACAATGGATGATAATTTTAAAATAAATTTCTAAACCAAAAAAAAAAAAAATGGTATAAATTATTAACTATATATAATTAAATATTTGACTTAGCCTAACATTGCATTTAATTTTTTGACGATTTTTTACAGTGTAAAAAATAAATGCAGCGTTTCCCAAAATTCTCACACACAACAATTTCTTATTTCTAAACTAATGCCTAATCCTAGTTTTAAATGAACGACAAATACAATCAATCTTATCAATCATTGCCAGCAATTCTTGTACTCCGTTATTGTTAAGACTTTGATGCATTTTAAATGCTCGCTAGCAATTTTTAATAATACCTACGGGAAGGGTATGTAAATGGTAACAAAACTACTCGACATTGTAAAAGCTGCTCCATCATCAAGCGGAAACGCATAAATTTGCCAAAAGTTCGTTTCAGCCAGCCCGAGGCGAAAGCAATAGAGATGACAAGAGAGAGTAAGGGAGAGAGAGAGAGAGAGAGCGAGGCATTGCAAGTAAGAGAGAAACTAATCAATCTTAATGTCACAACAAGCAACAAATTTTTAGCTGTTGTTATGCCAAGTTGTTTCTCGTTGCTGTTGTTGCCGTTTTTGATGTCATTAGAAAATGCTGCAGGTGAATGGAATGCGAACGATCCATTTTCCAAACACAACGCCTAACAGGTAATAGAAAACTTTGCAGAGATGTTTCAGCAGGGTTTAAATTTTTTATAAAAAAAAAAAAAATACGAGTATTTTAACAGGAAATACTTGACTAGAATATACCTAGAATATACTCACATAAATGCGTAAAAAATTCAATTTATTCAATTACCTTGGAGCTTGATTTACTCATATTTAAATGTTTATTGAAATACATAAATCAATTTTCATTATACCCAGCTTTAACTTTACTTAGGGTATATAGAACATGCAGACTTTTCACATAAAGAAAAATCGAAGCGTTTAAATTTTAACGCTGCGATTTCTTTAGCATTTAGGGGCGTGTGCATGTGTGTGTGTGTGAGGGGGGCGTGTCTCTGTCTGTGTCTGGGCCCACAGCAGCATTCAATGAATTTGACAGTGCGTTGGACGCATGACAAACGTGCTGGCTGGTGATTGATGTCTCATCATTCAGCTTACAGCATACAATTCCTTCATCTTTTTTTTTCCTACTTTGCTTATGTTCCTTTTGCTTTCTTTGCGTTTCTTTTTTTTTTTAAGCCGTTTTACAAATGTTTACAATGTTGCGTGATTTGCAATTGAATAAGAGTGCAACAGCAGTCCTGACAGACAGGACATACGATGGGTGGGCGGGGCTGATGGGCGACACATGGGTTAACTGAAAAGTTTGTGTTGAGAAATGACAAGAGTTTTACGTACTTATAACAGAGACAAAGGAGCTTACGAGTAAGATATTAATCGAATAGAGATATTTTTGTTGAGCGACATGCAAACAAAAGAAATAAATTGCAGGGCTTAACAGACACAGAGAGAGAGAGAGAGAGAGAGAGTCAGCGTGAGGCATAAGGAGTGAGAGAGATAAAAGAGATAGAGGAACTAAAGACTGAATATTTATTACAGATTAAATATCCTAGATAATGAACGAGTTTTGCCTAAAAATTATAAAAATTTAAAGGAAATACTAAACAAATGTAAAGACAAATAGAGCAAGAAAGAGGCAGAAGGAAAGTAAGTAGAACATACAGAAAGAGACAGAGAGAGAGCAGAAAAGAGACACAGAGAGATGTAGACAGGGATGGCAACAGAAACAGAGACACAAAGAAAGTTTGAGAGAATTATAAAGCTAAGGCCTCATATATTTTTAGTAAAAATCTTTAAGATCCCATTAAAAAATTTCTACCTTATTTTAATTATTGGATACGCAAGAAGACTTGAAAAGTAGAACAAGAAATATAAATTCCTCAGCAAATTCTTAAATCTACCCGCTCAGGTTATTGCTTCAATTCTCGCAGCTTCACTCTTGTATTTACCTGTAAACTCAAGCACATACAAAACACATTACAAAGCAACAACAACAACAACGGGAGCAACTGCTCAGCGATTACGTGCCATTGAAGAATGTTGGGAAAACAAAGTTAGCGCGAAAATTGCCAAAAAAAATGTTTTAAAAAAATCAAAATTTAACCTTGAAAGGTGCACGAAAAACCAAAGTTGACTCGAATTTAAGCTGAACTACGCAAAGTGGGGAGTGCGAAGTGCGGAGTGGAACGTGAAGCAACTCTTAACTTACGCGCTGTGCTTTTGCCCCATTCAAATTTAGAGCGCGACAGAGAAGCGAAAAGTTCGCGCACAAATCCCATAAATACGGGCAGTTGCCGCCGACGCCAAAATAAATTATCTGAAACGTTGTTGCAGCCAACAACAACAACAAGAGCACGGAAAAACAACAATTGTAACTGCTGCAGGACAAAAATTGGCATGCAACATCCGGTGGCGGCTGCGCTTAGAATTGCAACAACGCCGCAGTCAGAAAACAAATGTCGATTTGAATGTCAGAATATTATTTGGAGCCCCGGGCAAAGTCGCAATGGGTGCCGAGCGATATGTAGGCAAGTGAAAAGAGGATGGCCCCGTACACACAGCCCACTGCCCGGTTTTGTGTGTAAGCCAGCAATGCATGTCAATGAAAATATCAACGGCGAGAGATATGCAAACATGCAGCAAATATGCATTTTCAATGTGGAAATAGCCACTGTAACAGAGCGAGCGAGAGAGAGAAAGAGAGACCAAAAGTGAGACGCATAGAAAGGGAGAGAAGGAAATAGAATAAGGTTTTTACCTTTAAACCTTGAACAGAAATTATTATACAAATAATCACAAAGCAGTGAAACTGAGAGAATATTTGAAGAATTTCATAAAAATGAAGAAAATGCGAAAGAAGAGCAAAAATATGCAACAAAACTTAATTAAAGGATCAAGAAAACAGAACCAGACAACAAAAATTTTTCATATATATCATGAATTTCTAGAAAATTCAATTATTAAATGGACAAGGCAAGGTAAAAGGAATTCAAAAATAACACGAAACAAACAATAAATTCCAAGAGTCGAAAATACTGTAACGAAGTTAAATGAGCAAGCTGCAGTTGCAGAGTGAAGTCGCTAAAAATAAATTGGTTATAGATTTACTTTGATCTGTAGTATAATTGCAGTTAGTATTTTTATTTATTTGTAGTATTTTATTTAGTGATATTAGCCGAAGGTTCTAACTTACTGTCGGCTTTCTTACTCTGTTATAATAACTCACTAATATCACAATAAAGTCCGACCGAATTCAACGCCAATTAAGCACAGTATTTATGCAGTAATGAAGCACAGCGTAGCCAAGCACCGAGAGAGAGAGAGAGAGAGAGAGAGAGAGAGCTTGGGTGAAGCGCGCGCTTGCGGGAAGCGAGTCGAGCTACAAGAGCCGATCAAGCCGATGCTAAAACGATGTGAACACGAAGCTTATTAAGAATAAAAGAAAGAGAGAGGAGAGAACAAAAACGACGCATTTGAATGAAATCTCTTTACAGCTATAAATCTATTTAGCCAACTGCAGTTAGCTGTTGCTGGACTCAAATAATATATAAAATTTATTATAAGGTACCGCAAAAAAAAAAAGAGTTGTGAATTTATTATTTACTATATTGTTATTTATATTTATTTAAAAAAAAAAACTAAGAGTGGTGAAAAAAGACAAACAGCAATTAAAACTGCAATTTTTTTTTTTAAGTTGCTAATTTATTAAACAAGATTTATGTGATAATAATCAAAAATAATTACTACACATCAAATTTTTATATTAACAAAAAAAAAATTAAATTAAAAAAAAAAACAATTCAAAACTTTTATTTTTTGCAATTTAATTTCATTTAAAAGTAGGAATACAAAATACTGAAATTTATAAAGATTGGATAGGATTTTAAAAATAGAATATAATAATATATCATAGTAGTAAACGAAATTTGAACGAATTTGATATTTTAAATAAAAGATAAATATGTAACAGATCCTTGTAAAATCAAACAAGGAAATATAAAATTGAATTAAATAACAAAATATATATATTTAATATAAAAACTAGATTTCTTGCAAGATAAGGCAAATATGTTCTTCCTATACTGTTGAACTGTCTGCAACGTTGCAGTTTTCAATTCTTTTCTTTTGTTCTTCCTTTTTTTTTCACTTGAGCTCAACATTTACAGCGCGTGTTACATTTCAGTGGGTTACTTAAGATCTGGCCTGCCAGCCGAAATGTCCAACAAATAGAAATCAGAAGAAATGCAGTCAACAGTAAATTCTTTGGCAGCGCTCGAAGGCAGGCTATACTATATACGATATACAATTGTGTCCAGCTTAGTTGGATGGCAAGAAGTAAGCTTTGAATTTTATATGCTGACGTTTGATTATCGACACGCTTTTCTGCGCTTGCCGAACTCGCAGGCTTTCGTGTCCCCAAAGGACCAATCTAACAGTAAAAAGTGCTGCCATGTGCTGCAGCAACAAAACAGCTTCCGAGAAACAGAAAGCAGCAGCAGCAACATCAGAAGCAGCAGCAGCAGCAAAAGCAAAGTAAATGTGTCTGCCACATAAAAACAGCCTGAAGATGCCAAACATTTTGTGCAGCTAAGATATGTGTGTGTGTGTGAGTGTGTGTGTGTGTGAGTGTGTGTGTGTGGCATGTGGAAAGTAGAAAGGGGCTATGTATGTGTGTGTGTGTGTGTGTGTGTGTGTGTAGACCGAGCTGTGGCCGACTCTTGTGCTGTTTGACAGTCATTTTCCAATAACTTCATTTTTCCGTTGTTGAGCAGAGATTGTGTTGCAGATTGCAGATTGCAGATTGCATGCAACAGCAGCGAAGCCAGCTGCCAGCAGATAAGCACCCAACCCGACCCGGCCAGACCTTGCCAAACACACACAAACACACACACACACACACCAATGACAGGCCTTGTTATGCGGCTGCCTTGGCAACAACAAAAATTGCATTACATTGATAAGCGAAATCAGGTCAATGTGTGCCAGAGTGTCTGTGTGTGTGTGTATCTGTCGAGGCGTATACGTAATGTAAATAGTATTTTCCTTTTTTGTCCCTCTTGCATTTGTTTGTTTGAGGAAATTCACATTCCTTTGTCTGATTCTATCGGCTGACTTTTCTATAAGCTCAGCCTTCAGGCCAAAAATTAAAACTATTTCAAGTATGCTTAAGTACGATGTTGTTATAGTAAATGTCTGAGCTTTTCATGGTAAAAAGTTCGAAGTCATTTGAGCAATTCAAATAGTAGACGAGTGTTAAGGGATTTTACTCTCAAATATAAGGAATAAAATTTATCTCAAATATTGATCATTAAAATACATTCATATTAAGAGCTCATACAAATGTTAATAGAAATAATTTCAAAATAAACTATAATGCGAATTTCGAGCTCATTGACGCCCGCATAGGTCACTTTTAATAATGATTAATTGTTTTATGCTTTAACAAGATAAACAAAAGACCAACCATCAAATGCGCTTTAAAATAATGTTTAATTAAGACATAACATATTGAACAAAGTGCCAGCAATTAATACAATTTGCATTATTAGCACAATGCATGGCTTTTTTCCCCCGCTGGCATAAGCATTGTTAACAATTTGATTAATTTGTATTTTTGCTTTTCGTAATTTTCACCAAGTGCATTAACGTGCAATTAATTTTTAATATGTCGGCCGTCAATTGGAGCGACATTTTATGTGCGTGTGTGTGTGTATTTGATGAACCCGAGATCGTGCTCGACTAATTGAAGTGTAAACATTTCAATGGCTTTCGAATCGATGCACAAAACGCATTAAATAATTATCTGCAATACAAAAATAACGAATTGCAATTGCGGGCACAGCCAACTGCACAATACTCGTTCGGTACCGAAAAGAACTTAATCTGAATAAAAATTAATAAAATATTCCAAAATTTTTAAAGACCCAATTTAAAAGAGAAAATTATGGATTATTAGATCAAGGATCTAATACAGTAGAAATTTTTACTTATTTATTTATTTTATTATTATTTATTTATTTATTTATTTAATTAATTATTTATTTATTTATTTTTGTACTTACTTACTTATTTATTTATTTCACTTTTATTTTAATTTATTTGATTATTGATTTATTTATTGAATATATGAGGAGAGAGGGAGGGAAGGAGGGAGGGAGGAGGGAGTACGGAGGGAGGGAGGGAGGGAGGAGGGAGGGAGGGAGGGAGGGGAGGGAGGGAGTGAGAGGGAGGGAGGGAGGGAGGGATTTATTGATTTATTTTATTTATTTATTTATTTATTTATTTATTTAATTATTTGTTTATTTCACTTTTATTTTAATGTATTTTATTATTGATTTATTTATTTAATTATTTGATTATTTATTTATTTATTTATTTACCTATTTATTTATACTTATAAATTATAAATACATTAAAAGATTATTTATAAAACTCTAAATTGCTGCAATCTATCTGAAAAATGGCTCAACTGTAAAGCAAATATTGGAGCTTTAACTAAGAAGTTTCAAAGATACAACAATTCTCATTTACTGCAAATGAATGTTTCAGACAGGCAATCGAACTCTGTACAAAACCAATATACTCTTTCCCTCTCTCTCTCCCTCTCTTTCTTCCTTTGTAAACGAGTAACAACGATAAGCGTCGCGGTGGCTTTAGCTGACCAACGAATCAACCAACTAACCGAGCAACCAGTCGAGTCCAGCTAAATTGCATTAAATTGCGTTAATCAAATGTCAGAAAATACAACAAAAAAAAAGCAAAATGGATGCAAATAAATGTGTGCGTGTGTGTGTAGTAGTAGTAAGAGGAGAACTGGTATGGCATTTAAAAGTCCATCAATATGCATTCAGATATTTAAATTAATAATGCGCGCATTATGATTATCGTGGCGTGGGCAGAAGCCGTGCAAGGTGGATACAATTAAACCGTTACTTCCATTGCACGCAGCCGCCATTTTATTTTGTGCCGCGACGCTGATTACACTTCCGCTTTGGGAATCCCCGTTTATGCCGTTTGCGCTGTGCATTAATGAATTAATTGTTCCACCGGATATTTCAAACATTTTAGATTTGTGGTTTTTAATTTCCTGCAAAATAATCGACAATAAATGCAATATTGCCCAACATGAGTAGTGAGAAAGGGTATATTGAATTGCATATGAGGTATGCAACAGAACGAGATAATTACAGTGAAATCTGGAATTGCAATACAAATAATTGTTGATGTTCTCACACTTTCCACCTCTCTCTCTCTTACAAATAATAATAATACTAATTGACAGAATAGAAAAATAAGAGAAAATCTATCTATCTGCTTTAAAACAAATTTGTTGATTAGCAATTGTATCTAAAAAGATTTCAATTAATTTTCTAGAAAGCGTATTCAATTTACTTTCATACACATCACAGCTAAACGTTCTTTGTGGCTGTCAAATAAAATTATATTCAAATGTTAAATATTTTGCGGTATACGTTCATTGGCAGCCTGACTTTAAATGCCAACAGCAACAACAACAACTCAAACATTGTGACAGTAGCCACAAGCTGCCAAATGAATGACATGTTTGTGTGAATGTCAATGAGTGCATGTGTGTGTGTGTGTCTATTTCTATATCTATTCTGTGTGTAGTGGTTAAATTAGCCTAAGTGCAGTCAACACCACTGAAAGCGGCTGCATTTTACGATTTGGGCCCAAAAACTTTTCGCTAATAGAAAATATAAATTTTTGAAAAAGGCATTTGAAAATAAGTTAAAAATTTTTTAAAGGCTTTTCTCAAGCTGACTCACAGATGTTCTATGTAAAAGTTTGTGCATGAGACTAATTGCTCAAGCAAGCTGTTCACATCTGAGAGACAATTAGAAAATGTTAGATACTATTTCACTTAACATATTAATATACATAAATATATACGTATATACATGTATGTGAACTTCTTCAAGTGCTTCAAAATAAGATATAATACAAAAATATATATATATATTACAATACATAAAAAATAAATAAATATAACAAATTAAATAAATATTATCAAATAAATGAAAATAAATATTATTGATCATATTAAATAAATATAATAAATAAATAAATATAACAAATTAAGTAAATGTAATAATTTAAAAATATTGAATAAATGCCTAAGTAATAAATAAATTAAATAGAGAAATAATATTCGACTTTAATATTTATTTTATTTCAAAAATTCTCAACTATTCAATGAGTTATTCCCATCTTCATACTTTATTTCACTTATCGAAACTCTCTCATTTGCCCCCTGATGCAGCAGTTTTTTTTTTCCATTGAGCAAACGAAGCACATTCAATTGATTAGCTGCAAATAGCACTCATATGTGCCCATTGATTGGGACTCTGTCTGTACATTTCCCTAGCTGGTTTTTAAACGGAAAGGTACTTTAAGAACTCGCCCAGCGACTTGGCAAACGAATGCCACACAACTAACGGAACCCCCCTCGCACCGCCCGTCTTGGCAACCTGCTTAAGCCGCTTCCAGTTTCAATTTCTTTTCTTCTTTTTTTTCTGTGCAGTGAGCCCACAAAACATATTTCCGTTTCATTTACTGGCAAAAAAAAAAAAAAAATGAAACGAAGAACTAAGTGAAAAACGCTGGCCAAATACCGCACAGAGCAGCAACTACAACAATAAGGGGGTGAATCAGTAGCAGAAGAAGAAGCAGAAGAAGAAGAAGAACTCCATAAACAGGCGACCCAAGTAAAAATTGCTTGTAACCTATTTGGCAGCAATTTCATCGAAGCCCAGAAATTTGCTCGACCACAAAAATTTCACCAGCGCCAAAAACTTTCCTTGGCGTTTTCCACAGCCACATCGTCCCACTAGTTGTCCTGTTGTCCTGTCGTCCTGTCAGGACGTTTGCATGTTTTCTCGCCGCACTCGCTTGTTTAGCTATTTGGCCAAAAACGAATGCAGTCGGGTCGACACAAACTCAAAATAGTCGTCAAGAAGAGATCAAAAGTAATGAAGAGATCAAATAATGAAGTCATATGGAATGATCATTGAATGAACTTGCTCGCAGTTATTAGAACTTATATGTCTTGCGTTAGATAATACTAGGAAAACTGTCTAGTCAAATAAGCTTTACAACATGGCTTATCCAATAGATTATATATCCAAACTTCAAGTCTCCAAGTCTCAAGTCTCTTCGATTGCTCTCAACATACTTTTTTTTTAGAACTCACACATTTGAATGACAACTCTCATAGCTATCGACCATATATACCCGTTTGACTTTGTGAGCGCGCATAAGAAATATAAATGCATGGCAGGCCGTGGCTACTTCATTTTCAGCTTTATATTTTGCAGTTTTCAAGCCTGTGGCTAAACCACAAGGCTTTACAAGCATTTTTTGGCACTGTCCGCTCTTGCGCCAGCTATCTCTGTTACTCGCCACCGTTGCCATCTCGCTCGCACAAGATAAACAGCGATTTGAGCCAAAGGTCTTGCGCGGAGCTCGCTGCATATTTGTGTCTAACTACTGACGATGACTCTCGACTCTCGCCAACTGGCCAACTCCAGCAGAGGCTCGAACTACCAATTTTGTTGGCTGTGTTGCCTTAGCTGCGAAGCTTTCTTCTTCTTGTTTACCTTTTTTTTTGCATTCCTATTTCCTATATATGTACGTATGCGCTTGCCCTATATGTGTTCATTGACCGCATTTTTTTGGCGCGAGCCGACAAATTTTTCAATTTTTGTTTGGCTTTTTTTTTTTTCTTTTATTTTTTTTAGTTGGGTGCGATGTTTGTTGAGGCATAAAAATGCATTGAAAGTGTGCACAATTTTACATTGAATACGGTTCGCATAAAGTTCGATGAGTTTGTACCACAGCCGGAAGTCTGACAGCAAAAGATATGGTTTAATCAAGTTACGGCAGAGCACACAATGTGCAGCGCCATGATTATATTTTGCATATTTTTAGATTATTCCGTTTATCAGAAATATATATTTTGAAAGCCGAAGAGAGATGTACAACATTTATATAGAAGAAGTGAAATTAGGATGAAAATAAAATATAAACATATACACATACTTAAGATGCAGCAAGATATTTAACTAGAAAACCTTACTAATTATACAGCTTGTCTCTTATATATTCTTCATTTTACATACTCTACATTTAACCCAATTATATCAATCTACTCCAAGAGTAGTTAAGAAAGCTCTCAGTATTAATTCGAAAATTTATATATATAAAATACGGAATACAAGAGAATCGCATTAAAATGTTAGATAAACTGATGACGTGGCATCATCAAAAATTATCTGCAAATTTTTACAGAAGAAGACACAAAAATGAGTCAAGAGAATTTACAAATCACACTTACCGGATCGGTTTATTTCAGTATAGAAATGATTTCTCAACTCGACCAAAAATCTTAACGAAGCCTTTACATCTGATCAGCTTATTGGAAGGAAGCTGTAAAGGGAAAATTTGATGCTTAATTTAAAAAATATAATAACAAAGAAAAAATAAGTAAATAATAATTAAATACGAAAAAAAGAGCTAACACAACTAAAACCTTAAATCAGTTTGCACTGAATAGCTTATAAAAGCTTACTAAGCAAATATGTTTGATTAGGCATAAACGTGATTTTAATGATATCATAAAAGACTCTTGCAATATTTGGCTATATTCAATATTTAAATAGATGACCATTGGATGGCTTTTATGGCGCAATAATGAACTGAAAATTGAATATGGAAAACTGAGAGATGAAAACAGTGGCAACGCAGAGACGGCCACAAGAACGCACCACAAGCCATATCTGGGATACGAAAACAGTTTATCTTGCGGCCCGAACAAGTAATAAATAACTTTGAAATGACCGCAACAGTTCATATATCAGCCGAAGGCAGGCACTTTCATAGATTTTTCGCAGTGAGTCTTTTACTGTTTCGGCTTTCAGTTGTAGTCAGCAGAGCTGAGCGGCACCAGGGAGAAATGGCAATATCAACACTCTAATGCTGGAGGGTATTGCACAAGTGTTAATAGCTCATAAATATTTTAAAATGTTTAGCAAATTCCGAGAAGCTGTCTTCAAATCCCAGCCAAAAACCCTTCCAGCCAGCCCACTCTCCAACTCTCTCTCTCTCACTCTCTCATTCGTACTCTCACTCTCTGTTTGTGCATGTGCGGTCATAAATGGCGAGGACATCCCTTAAGTGTGACATAATATCTGAAATATTTTGTGCAAAGTTATACAAAAGGCTAAAAAGGCATCAGGCAGTTGGAGTGAAAGGAAACGATGGCCAGCCAGCCAGCCACATGTGCTTGCCTTGCATGCCATTTAATTTTGCAAAATGTTTGTTTGATGTCCTTAATAGGCTTAGCGACGCTCCATATCTAGCTCCTGCTGCCCAAAATACTCTTAGATATTCTCAAAAGTTTCGCCCACAAGTTGCGCTTGCTTGCTCACAAGAAAGCTGCAAGTCAAACACAAAAACTACCTTCAAATTTCCATACCCTATAGCAATTGAAAATGAGGTATATTACAGAAGGTAACATATATTGATTTATTCGATATGATTTGTTAAAGGTTTTGCTGTCTAATTATTGATCATAAGGCGAGTAAGGCTGTTCAATATCGGTGGCAACTAGAGAAAGAGAATGTCTGAAAGACAGCATTATACACATATTTCTATGTGCTGTACGCTGACATTCCAAAAAAATCGACAGAAATTATAATTGTCAGATTTAAGCTGCTCTCCCGTCACTTACTTTTTAATGTCTTTAGTCTAAGCCGTCTTAGCAACAACTTATACAAAAACTCTTGGTATCCAATGAAACGCTCTCATCTTTAAAATAAGTAAGAATGTCTCAGTCAACCGCAGCTGGCCATGTTTAAATCATTTTACACGGTCAATAAACAGCTAAACGAGATCTAATATAAAATTTTTCTAAATAAAAACTGCATCCATGTCCGTCTGTGTAAATGTATGAACTCATCCATATCAGAACCTAGTAGCTTAGCTTCTATGCCGTTTAAGCTAGAGATTACAAAAATATTGTATACGTAGATAGATATTATGAAGCTTCCTTATTATACACTGAACCCGTTGAATTCAGGAATTCATGGGTATAATGGTTTTGTGAAAATGCATGTAACATTCTTGATCGGCACAAAAAAAATAAGTTGATATACCCCTGTCCGTCTGTCCGTCCATATGAACGTCGAGATTTCGGAAACTACAAAAGCTGGCGAGCTGAAATTTCACATGAATACTCGTATGCCAGTTACGCAGTTCGAGTTTATTCAATGTTTTTCGATAACTCATCCCATTTCCAAATTATCGATAATAAATCGATAATTCGTTTACTTTTTTACGTTTACGTTCAAATTTGTCGCGATGATTATGATGACCCCTCTCTCTCTCTCTGTCTCTTTCTTTCTAACGCCCTCTCACCATATTTAATAAAGGTAGAGATCTACGATTTGATAGCATATATGTATGTATAAATGAAATCCTTGAAAGTTCCATAAATACATCTAGAATTGCATAGCACTTAAAATGTAGCTTTGTATGTGTATGTTTCCAGTTCGGATATGCATGGAAAATCTTAGGAAATCTAGGCAAACTTTTCACATTGAGGTTGTTGAAAGTTTGTCTATTCATTAACCTAAATACGAGTACATGGCAGGACACGACGACTGCAAGGCTATGTGTTTTGGAGGCCCAAGTCAACGATTAAGTTTCAGAAGCTAATTTGCATATTTGAGTGACACGGAGAGTAAGAGAGAGAGGGAGAGAGAGAGAGAGAGAGAGAGAGAGAGAGAGAGAGAGAGAGAAAGACACAGAGAGAGAGAGGCTGTGACTTTCGCTTTTGTTTTCTTGGCCAGGCCAAGAAAATCCGCACAAGTTATCATTGTCAGATTTTAGTTGTGCAAGTGCTTAAGCTGCTTTCAACTCTTAACGTCGCGCAATATGAAAGATGTCACGAATTAGGTGCCGCCACCTAATGTCCAATGTATTTAGTTTAAGCCGTCTTAGAAATAACTTTTTCCCAGTTCTCATCGCAATGCTTGCTGCTGGCTAGAATGCTTGGTGCGAATACTCTTCCTTGTTATGTGTGGAATACACACATACACAGCATACACAGCAGAGTTCCATTAGCGAGCACGTTATTATCTAATCAATTGATATCAAAGCATCAGGCACGACTGTTACCTTTTCATACGTTGAACCGCAAATCAAATACGCCCAATTAAACAGCATTTCATCTTAAAGCGAACGATTTTCCTTCAGTATTTTCTATTTTATTTTATTTTTTTTTTCTCTAATTATTATCTAGCTGCAGGCCTTTTCAAATAGATTGTGTGAAATCAGCGCCAACCAATTTTCAAATCAATCACATAGCTCTGAGCACAGTCAACCATTGAAGTCAACTCCTGCCCCAGGTCCAACCTTTCGCTACGAATCGAGCGTAATCGAGCGTAATGATTGTGCTTATCTCTGAACCAAGCAATTGCTATCTTTTATTTATTTTTTATTTTTTTTTTTTTAACTCTGGGAAAATGTGTTAAATTAAGCGCTTATTATTTGAAGTGTATGTCCCCCCGAGTTGGGTATTGAATATTTGTGTCAGGTTGCAAAATTAAAGGGGAAACTCGTGTCTTAAACTAAAGGTTCAAATTCTGTTGGCATCACCGCACATTAATGAACACATGTTCACAAAACATTAAAATTAAATGTGCTGCTCATTAAAAATTGAAAACATATGCAAAACACACACACAGGGTCGGTCCACAGCAACTGCTACGGCAATAGCAGCCGAATGACCCACAGAGACGAAGTGACAGATAGACGGACTGACAGACAGACAAACAGAGGACATTTAGATCCCAACTGTGTTGCGTCATAAAACAATAATAATGAAGCATTTACGTTAAATGTCAAAAAGGGTTTTCATCAACGGTTGGCCGCCCGATTTTCATCTGTTAGCCAACGGCTGCCGATAGGGCCAAAAGTGTTTTGGTCACTCAGGCCATGCGACGGCAAGAGAGGTGGCGAGGCATGGCATATCTATAAAACAACAAACCAACACCGACTGAAAGACTAAATGACTGACAGACACAGCGACAGAGACAGAGACAGCGACAGCGACAGGACAGGACAGGACTGAGTGAGTGACATGAACATGGCACAAGTTCAATTCAATTTTTGGGCCATGTTTTTGACATTTCCATATATGCAAATGAGTAGATGCTGAAAACCGGCAAATCAAACAAGGCCAGCAAAGGCAGTAAGGTAAACAATATGGCCAAGAGGCAGATAGTTGTTGTCCAGGAACTTCAGCTTAAAAGCGTACGTAATTGGAGCGAGTCTCATCGATTATATCTTATTTAACGGTGTCAACTATGCTGTAGTGTCAGTTATTGAAATCCATTTAATTTCAATCTAATTGAATTGATAATGGAAGGAAATTGAACAAGGTTTTAATTGAAAGAGTGTTGCTATAAAAGTCAGTTAATCATGTGTGAACTAATTATTATAATTAATCAATTTAATGGATTACCTAGGCAAGTTATTTATATATTAAATATATTATACTATTTAATAATATTTATTTTATTTAATATATTAATGAAATTTGTAGTTATATCATTATTTATTACGATATTATTATTTTTATTGTAAATATAAATTTGAAAAAAAGAATACATTTCTTATTCACACTTGTAATTCCAATATAAAACACAACTTTCATTAAATATACGGTATAAAATGCATATTTAATTTGAATAGAGTTCACGGAACTGTTTAAATATCTCACATGCCCCAAACGTGTTCCCATTCTATGCATTCTGTGCTAAATGCCAAACGTACAATGCCGGTTAGCCTATAGCGAAATTCAAATAGTCATAGCTTATAGATTGGTCGTGTTTTTGATGGGCAATGACTAAAGTCAGATATTTAACGCAGCTAAATGATTTACGACAGAGAGAGAGAGTTAGAGAAGGTGTGAAGAGAGAGAAGGAGTCATGGAGGTAGGATGAATGGAGGCAAAGCTGTTGGGCAATACAAATGAACATACGCAATGCGGCAAACAAAAGCCAGAACAGGATATACACAGACACTCATACATATACATACATATATGCATATATATGTATATGCTGATATAGAAAAGGATGGAGCACGCATATGTAGAGAGAAGAACATCCGTTCTTGCCACTAGCGACGACAAATGTCATCAAGCAGTCCAAATAATAATAAAATATACACTTAAGCCTCGTTTTGTGTGCGTCCGTCCGCCGGCCCACAACTGTGCGAGCTACATACGTGTGTGTGTGTGAGTGTGTGTGTGTGTGCGTGTGTGGATTTAAATAAAACGGAAATTTATTTCGACAAATGGCATTTACTTGCAACGGATGTACCACCATTACACTGACACGGAAAGGCTAGACTCTCTCAGCTACTCAGCGAACTCAGCTCCAAGACTCAGTCGCCAACCATGCGCAATTTAAAGTGCCTAAGCAGTAGAGAGGAATATAAAGCTATTATTCAGTTGACTGCAACGAACTTAAAATACACTGCAATCAAATTCATAATTTACATTCAAAAACAGCATTAATCAGAAGAATATATTAAAGAAATAAAGTATTTGTTTATATTTATACTTTTATCAGCTTATTTTTGTTACATAAACAGCTGCAATAACATGCATATATTAAAGCTCTTTGGTAAGCTGGAAATCTTTGCTAACCGAATGTGGCATGCCTCGCAGTGGAATAATGTATCCCTTTAATAGAAACATCATCTAAACTGTACGCTGATGGGAGGCAATCGCAATCCCAGCATGACAAGGACTGACTTACTGCTGCAGCCTCGTTTCGTTTTCGTCTCTCGTCTCGACTGGCTAACTGACTGACTTGAGTCGAGGCGACTGAGTGAATGCCTTCAACGTGAATAAGTGGGATAATGGGTCAGACTAAGCCACAAGCAACCCAATTGGACCCACTGAGCTGTCTCCGTGTCCGGAAACCCTCACGCAGCGCACACACGCGCGACAGTTGTATGATAAATTGTATAAGATATTGCTGTAGAGTTTTACATACGTACATGCATATGTGCGAGTGTATGTGCTTGTGCCTGTGTGTGCGAGTGTGTGTGTGTGTGTGGTCCCTTATTATGGCCGGGGCATTTAGCATTCATGAGATAATAAAAAGCAGCCCAAAAGCCACTGGACAACAACAAATGATTTGGGCCAACTGTGCTGTGTCATGTGTGAGTATGTTTGTTTGCGTTTTTAAAGCGCCACATTGCGTATACGCAATATTGTTTAGCGAGCAAAAGTCAGTGCGAAGCCTCCAGCTGTTGATAATTTAGGGACCAAACCAACACACACACACTAACTCTCTCTCTCTCTCTCTCTCTAGTATATTTTTTTTTCGGTTTTTTGTTTTCTGTGGAAATTTCACTTTGATCCATTTGCCAGCGAACACATTGTTTGTTCGGCTTTGGCTTTAGATTTGTATTTTATTTTGCTTTTATTAAAAACAAAATGTTTTATATGCATTTAGCTATTGGGGACTTGGCTTTCTTTTCTTTTACATTTTTTCCCCCCTATATGTGTGGGTTGCTTAAAAAGGGTTGGCAGCTCGTGCGGCATCCATTTCCTTGGCGTGAAAAGCGGAAAAATGCTCAATGCTATCATGCTGCGGCGCATTTCCCTCGGTGCTATACGTAGATGATAAAATTCACTCTGCAAAATATGCAAGGTAACCGCCAGGTAAGAGCGAAAAGTGAAACGTAAAAATTGAAAAGGTCGAGCTCATTTCGAACACAATTAACCATTTAATGAGGCATTCACATTCACATAAACTGAACTTCTTCATCAATTATGCAAATGACATATGCTCGACAATTTTATATTATATATTCAACTAAAGGCCGATAAGATGTGCCATTATTATAAATTAATGTTTCTAAAGAAAATTTAAACTTCTTATATTAAAAAAAAAAAATAAATAAATAAAAATTAGAGCAATTTTTAAGATTTGGAAAATAGAAAGGGTTAACAATTTGGGAAAAAGAGGGAAATTGTGTAAAATACTCTTTATTTTCTTCTAATGACATTTCTATTATCCTCTCTCAGTTTCCTATCATTCTTCTTCACAGTACGGTCTTCTCTATCTTTTTAAATAACTTTCTCTCTATCTCTTTTCCTATCGGTCACTATTTTTCTTTCTCACAAATTGTCCTCCCTCTCCTCTCTCTCACTCTCTCTATCTCTCTCCCACTCACTTTCTCTGTTTGCCAAAATTCTCTATTCCTTAACTATTATGCTTTACTTTCTCGATTTCTATAGGCTGTATTCACTCTTTCCTTTCTCTACCTTACGCTCTTTAACTTGTATCTATTCCTAACTCTATAAGGCTTTATTTTTATATTTTCTCTCTCTCTCTCTCTCTCTCTCTGTCTCTCTCTTTCTCTCTGTCTTTCACTTTATAACTGAACCATTTAGCAAGCCATTTGGCTGGCAAACTTAACTGTTAATTCAATTATGAAACGTCATTATCAAAGACCGCATTGTGTCTGTGTAGACCATAAACGCATTACCGCGGCGCTAATGAAGAGTTATGCTGAAGAAGACGCAAAAGCAGACTAGACTTCAATAATAAAAGCGGCGCCTATAAAAATGTTGGCCCATTAACATAAACGAGGCGAACTTCAAACAAGCCGCCGCTCCTTTTGCAGTCCATTAAAAGTGCACAGAAAAACACATACAAAACACGCTTACATATATACGTATATGATTATGATATACACATAAATATATGTATATATGTATGCATGTATATGTACTATGTCTGGTTGGCTGAGTTTAATGTGGTCAAGGTAAAATCGTTCAAAG
This sequence comes from Drosophila koepferae, assembly GCA_030914345.1. Classification (NCBI taxonomy): domain Eukaryota; kingdom Metazoa; phylum Arthropoda; class Insecta; order Diptera; family Drosophilidae; genus Drosophila; species Drosophila koepferae. Next base: position 4,775,937 of record JAUESR010000207.1, read on the forward strand.
AACGCGTCGAGGGACTTGGCACAACTGCAGCAACTTCTGCAGTCAGTTGCTTGAATTATTAATGAACCCCAAACAATTAAAAGTGAAATGTTTTCGCCAAAAGAAAAGCAAAAATGAAAAATAAATATAAGAAAATAAATTTATGTAATTACAAACAGAGTTGTTTTTGAACTGGAAAATGGCATAGGGAGTGCATATAAAATATTTAAAATTGCTTTAAAAGTGCGCGGGGGAATTCATTTGCAAAGCCCCACCGATAAACAATGTAGATTGTAATTAACTGGACCGGAGTAACACGCAGGTGGACTGTGAGCCCTATCGAATGCAGGTGCGCGACGAGATCCGCCAAGTACGTCGCTGAGTCCTGGGCTTAATTGCATGCGCACAGGACACGGGCTAGCCTGCGAATGAATGAATGACATTCATTTTCGTGCCTTCTTTTCAGTTTTTTTTTACGGTTTTTTCTTTTTTTTTTTTTTGTGTTGCACTTCCGTTTGCCACAGCGGAAGAAGTTGCCAGATAAAGGCAAGCTGATGCCGGGCATTGAGATTGGAGGGACGAAGTAGAGCCGGCAAAATGGGCAGCAGCATAAAGTTACAGGACGTGAACACGGCTGAAGGACTCAAGCGCACTCGAATTTCATAAAGCATTCTCAATGAAAATAATTAAAATGCGTCGAGCGTTCAAAATCAAGCAGCATGGAAATTTAATTGTATTGATGGCATCAGCAGCAGCGGGAGCAGCAGCAGCAGCAACAGTAGCGGCAGAAAAATGGGATGCGCACACGCCTACACCCATGCCCACGCCCACATGATAACGAATGGATTCCCAGTTGCATTGGGGCGATAAATGAGTTTTCTCACAGGTGACAATGTTGAATGCAAACAAAATACCTTAAATCGAATGCAAACGTTGATAAATTGCAACAGCACAAGAGAATCCATAAAAACAATTTCTGCCTGTTTACAGGTCACAGAAGATTATCAACTAAGTGTTCAGGGCATCAATATTGTCATGAGAAACACAAATACATAACTTGTTTTTTTGAGCAATCAGGAAGGAGTAAGCGATAATTAAGAATTGTACAGAAAATTGAGAATTGCAAAGAAGAGCTGCAATACAATTTCTAAAAGTCAATTATAAAATCAACATAATATTGACTTCGTCTCTATTAAAGATTATACAGGATATATACATATATATATATATATATATATATATATATATATATACGCATATAAGATTATACATGATAAATACATACATGTAGAGCATATCGCTCTTCAGCTGTGTTTTCACACAATTCGCGTAGTCAATGGACTAGGATATAGCCCAAGGCCACCGCAATTCCAGTACAATAAACACACGCATACACCCTGAGTCGCAATGAGAACTCACAGCTGTTGTTGATAATAAAGAGCAAAAAAAAAAAAACACATTGAGAAAAGCGATTCAATGAAGACAAAATACCCTGCAAACGTTGACACAGATTACAAATTTGAAATTCATGAGATCGCTTTTATAAACTTACTAACATATGCACGTATATAGATCTGCGCTTGTCTAGCAACAATTGCATAGCAAGCGTTTGCTATCGCCCTATATCTGTCTTGTTCTCTCTCAGTCCACATAGCTGCTACACTCTCAAATTTGTCTAATTGGATCAATGCCATAACGACCAATGACGTTCCACGAAGTTTGAGCTGCGGCGACTACCTGCAGCGCAGACATATAACGGGATCTAGATATGTACAGTAGATGAGCCTAATGCTTTACATAGCTATGAACAGAAAAGAGAGAGAGACTACAAAATGTGAGAAGCTACCCCACTGTGAATAGTTAATAGATCAAGCGTGATTGCAGTGATTGCAGTTAGCGTAGAACAGAAAGAGAGGACTATAATACCTCTGACTAAATGGCATTTAATAGACGCCATCTTCTGCTGCTGTTACACAATTGGTGCGAAAGTTTAAGTACTCTGTTAAGAAGTACAAATAGCAGTAATCGTAATAATGGCCGTGCACCTTTAACAAGGGACTACAAAAACCACATTCCCAGCCGAACACGCAACCGCAGCCTCAATAACAACAACAACAACAACAATAACGAGAAGAACAATCAAACATGTATTTTTTTTATAAATCACAAAATAAACATTCAACTCGACTTTATGCGGCGCTTGTAGTGGGAGTAGGCGCAGCCACAATGCTGGCATATTTTACACTTCTGCTTTCAATGCAAACAAATTTTTTTATTACAATATTATTGCTGAAGGCATAACATGTGGGTTCCCCAACAACCAACAACAACCATCCTCACACTTTTGCTGATATTTATGTGAGAGTAAAAAAAAATGAATAAATATTTATATATATTTGTTGATACATACATATGTGTGTATGTATTTGTATTTTAATCTGCACAGCCTTCAACATAATTGAAATGAAAGCAACGCCATTTGATGACGCGCCCATCTACCTTCCCCTTCACAGACCCAACAATTTGTGTGTAAAAATATAAAAAATGCTATTTTTATGATTTGTTTGACAAGCGCACATCAAGCCCCCTCTTGAAGGAGAACACCTAATAAGATTCGCGGCAACCCGAGTCCAAACATATTTTCCACGTCTTTTCCCATTTTTCAGGACACAAAATGCCATTGACAAAATACACAAAAGAATATAAAAAGAAAAGAAAATAAAACATATTTATATATATATATATTTATATATATAGACGCACGAATGTTTGTGTGTGTTTATAAGTAAAAATATTGCCAGGAACATAAGCACAATAAATGAGCGCAAAAATCAATTGACAATTTATTGTCGAAGGAATAAAAAATGAGCTGGAACATTGGCTAAAAATCTATATTAAATTACGAGACAGCCAACCAAAATGGTCAAATAATAATAATAAAAACAAAATAAAAAGTGAGTGAAAATTGTTGGACTAGAATGCATGACTAGACAATACCCTGTTTTAAGTTTAACAAATTAAGAATAGAAATTATAATTATATAAAAGGTATGAATTATAAAAAAGACAAAAACAAATAAAAATAGGAATTTTAATAATAATATTACTTGATAGAAAATACATGAAAGATTTCCCAATAGAAAATAATAGATTATTAAATAATAAATAATATGATATTTAATTTTTAAACATTCTCCTGATTCTAAACTTGACTGTTTAATATTCGCTAAGTTTTTCATTTAACCAGTTAAACAAAAATCTAATTTATATTTCTCATAAAAAATCTTATTGTATCTGAGACATTTTAGAGCATTTTGCATTCTTCAATCTTAATATTCTATTCTAACTATAAACCACATTTATAGGGTACACACTTTCGCAAACCTTTTAACACAAGTCTCAATCGACTTGACAGTTGATTCAGATCAAAAGAAATATATATTTAGATAAGGGCATATTTAGGTACACCCTTAAGAATGCACACATATATTTGGACAACTTTGTGATACCCTTTATGGGCATTTTTATGTGTTCGGCGTATTAAAAAAGAGGAGAAAAGTCACACATATACGATATATGATATATATATATGCATTGATATAGATGTTTTAGTATTGGCCTTTTATTTTTTTGTGGCCATTGTTGCTGTGCTCAATTGCCTTTAAATTGTGCCGAGTGTTAAGTGGCGCACGTTAAAAAAACATTTAACGTTTTTATTTACGCTTCAAATGGGCAAAAATGTTGCCACAGCTCGAGTGGACGGCAGCCGAAGGGGCACACGGCGGGGCGGGGCGGGGCGTGGTGGCAGAGGTCAGCGCAAGGCAGCGAAAGTGCTTTGTCCTGGCCATGGCATAGATACAATAAAGAATATAGCAAAATACATACATATATATACACATGATATGAGAAGGTATTGGAAATATCGAAGAATGGCCAAAACGGAAATTAAAATAAAATATGACACTGGGAATTTTATGTGCTCGACAGATAGTGGAAACTGTGTGCCGACGGAAAATGTTGAAATGAAAATAGAAAAACTTTTATTTACGAATTCAGTTATTGCGAACATTGAACGAAGGTTCTCAACTATTTTTCTATTTTCTAGTCAAATATAATGGAATACATGTAAGATCTTCTATAGACAAGAAATGCATAAAATTTTGACTATTTATTATTATAATTTATTTTGTATATATATTTATAATGTAAGGAAACTTTGACAAGTAGATCTTGAACATTTTGACGAGACAACAATCTCAAAACTATATCGATTATTCCAACTTATGCCTAATGCATTCATTTTAAGTGAACTCTATTTTATATATAAAAAATATTTGTAGAAAATTTTCATTTATTTTCTTGCAAAAAGTTGAATTTGAAATCTGAACGTAAAGTTTTTAGAGTTTAGTAAACTTTTATTGAGAACCTAAACCGATTGAAATGTTGAACTCCGCCTTCAAAGCATTGCTCTAGATTCGACATTCTCATTAGCATGTAGCTTTTATGATCGTTTAATCTATAATTCTATTCTACTCAACTGTCTAATTTGAGATAAAATTGTGAATTTGTAAATTCTGAAATTGAAACTCCATAATACTCAATTCTATTTATTTTTGGCCACCTACTACGCACAACATTTCAGTTAAAACCCAATCGAAAAGCAAAAATAAAAAAAACAAAATAAGAATAATATATAGCCAGAATGTATCGGAATGTCCTAACAGTTCTATCCACGCAGCTGCAGCAGCAGGTGAGTCGTGCATTGAAGCGATCCGTTAGCTGCACGGCTGCCCAGCTGCCGCGGCCACTGGCGCCCGGGCATGAGGAAACCAGTGTTGTCCGGAGAGACGAGCCATTAGTGGAGGAGGTGCGTCTGGTGCGCATATACTTGGAGTATAAACTGCATAAACTGGAACTGGGACCCGATACATTGGTCGCTCTAACCGCACAGGAGGCAGCGCTCTATTTAAAGCAGCTACTGGCCATCCGACGTCTGGAGGCAGCAGCGGCACAGTTGTATAAGGAGCGTTTGGTGCGCGGCTTCTGTCATCTGTCCACCGGACAGGAGGCCTGCGCCGTCGGCATCTGCTCCGCTCTGCGCAAACAGGATAATCTGGTAGCCGGCTATCGCATCCATGGACTGGCCTACTTGATGGGAGCCACGGCCAAGGGTGTGCTCAGCGAGCTGACCGGCAAGGCGAGTGGCTGTACCCAGGGCAAGGGCGGCTCCATGCACATGTATGCGCCCAACTTCTATGGGGGCCATGGCATTGTGGGCGCTCAGGTGGCTCTGGGGGCGGGCATTGCTTTGGCCAACAAATATCGTGGCACCGGTGGCGTCTGCTTAGCTTTGTATGGCGATGGGGCTGCCAATCAGGGACAGATCTTCGAGTGCTTCAACATGGCGCATCTGTGGAAGTTGCCGATAGTCTTTGTCTGCGAGAACAACAACTATGGCATGGGCACGAGCGCTTGGCGTTCCTCCAGCAACACTGACTATTACACCAGAGGCGACTTTCTGCCCGGCATCTGGGTGGATGGCCAGGATGTGCTGGCCGTGCGCAGTGCTGCACGCTTTGCCATCCAGTATGCCCAGCAGCGGGGTCCCTTGGTCATGGAGCTGTGCACCTATCGCTATGCGGGCCATTCCATGTCCGATCCCGGTACCAGTTATCGCAGTCACGAAGAGGTGATCCAGGTGCGCCAGCGACAGGATCCGATCAATCGTTTCCGCAAGATCTGTCTGGAGATGTCGTTGCTCTCCGAGCAGCAGCTGCACATCATCGATGAAAGCGTGCGCGAGGAACTGGAGATGGCGATCCAGGCGGCCCGGCACAATGAGGAGCTGCCGCTGTCGCATCTCGCCAACGATGTCTACTCGGGCAGCTATGCCGAGCACAAGCTCCGCGGTGTGCTCGACTACAATCTGGAACATGCTTGCAGCAAAACCAACAGCATTCACAACTAATTATGTTTTTGCTATGAATCGGACAAAGTATCTATCAATGGCACAGCGTATCATGAATAAATTTCTCTACTTCATATATGTCAGCTAGCAGCTAAACTACCCCACTCTGTTTACTTCACTGGGTAGTCAGAATATTAGATTTTCATACGCATTTCTTCAAGCTATTGCAGACGTAAAATTTTGCCATATATGCATTTATTTATATATTCAACTGTGGAGCACTTGTCATAACCTCCATTAGGATTCGTTTGCCTCTGTCTCTCTCTTTCCCGTCTCTGTCGTAAGTAATTTATGCTAAATGATCAACGGCAGATGCTTATGTCTACGTTTTATTTGCCAAGCAAAACGAAAACAATAATTTAGCGTGTAGAAGGCGCACCAAACTGCTGCACAAGCACAAAAAGCGCAAAATGAATGCAGAGTGGGCTAAAAAGGGGTAAACAGGAAGCGGAAGTACGCCCGCACACACACACACAAACACACACACACGCAGATGGAGCGCACAAACTCATTTGCCTTTGCGCTCACGTTTTCTGCAAAATTTATGCCAAAAAGCAGCATGCAATACATTTTTTTCTCTTCATTGCTGCTGTTGCTGCTGCTTTGTTGCTTTCTTTAAGCAGCCGCCTAAAAGTATGCCACAGTTGCGGCAGCTTACGGTATGCTATACTTATTGTAGGTTTCAGTTGCTTACGCCACCCGCCGCTGGGAGGCGCTTTACAAACAAAGATTACAAATTACAGCGCTTCGCTGTTTGCTTACGTATGCGTGTGTGTGTATCAGTGTGGCTGCGTGGGAATGTGTTTGCTTTTAATTTTGATGGCTTTCATTTTACTCAACTTGCTATAACTGTAGACAAAATATAAATAAACTTATTTTTAAGTTACCTAACCTCAAAGTGTATGCCGGTTCCAATGTATGTGTGTTTATGTGTGTGAGTGCGTAAGCCCACCTTGCAGCGCTGATACTCTTAGAGCCTGGCAAAAATTACGACAGGCGCGCAACCGGAAATGAGATATCACACACGACTAAATGCATAACGTATCCGGCATCTGTAGCCAGCCGCTGGGCAACCGGAAGCACCTGGGGAATGCTGCTGAATGCCCGCCGCCTCCCACAGGCAAGCGACATTTCCATGCCAACGAGCAGAGAATTCAAATATAGCCCGTTCCCACAAACGAGTGAGTACTTGATTTGTTTAAAAAACCGAATGCTTATATTTGGCCACGCCGAACAATATCCAAGACGTGCCGTTTATCCAAGAATCGTAGCTAGCGTTTACAATAGTGTGTGTGTGGATTGTTGTTATTTGTTTATAAGCAAGCCGCCTCTTCAAATCAATCTACTTCCTATTCTGGTTGTTACGCGCCATATCCTTGGGGAAGGAACGCACTGGCGGCGTACGAATGCGACGTGCCTCACGGGAACGATTGCGCACCACCTTGGAGTGGATGGCGCAGGAGACGCAGTAGTGGAGCTTCGCATAGAGTTTGGGAAGCACATAGGTGTCCCAGATGCTGGCCTCGCTGATGTCGCGCACAGCGGCCGCCTCAACAATGTTGCGGATAACAAACTTCTTGATCGCCTTATCCTTAGGCACGCAGCGGGCACAGTTGGTGCAGCGCACGGGCTTCACATGGCCGCGATTGTGCTTGTTGCGTCCACCATTACGGCGCTTCTTCGTCATTTCGGCAGCTACATAATGTTCAATGGGCGATCGTTAACCATTGTGGCATACATTTACAGCTGGATGGCAAGCATATTTACCTTATTTAATAGTTGAAAAATCCACGAAGTAAAATCCGCGTGTTCACGCCAGGCGACACTTGTGCGAAAAGGGAGTTGCCAGCTAGAAATTTTTAATTACCAGCAACTCTGGGTAAGTAGCGTTGCCACTAAATAAGAATTCGAAACAGTGTTGGTTTTTCAGCAATCGTTTGTAAAGATAGCGCACCGTTCTGTTAGCACAACTGTTGAGGTAGCTTGAGATACTTTGTTAAAATAATTTTCGTATTTTAACAAATATTTCGATATGACAATGAATTAATATTAATAAATTAATTTATTAACGATTTTAAATAAATAAGATTTATGATAAAATAATAATAAATTTTGCATTGGTAAATAATTTTGAATGGCGCCAAGAGGTGAGTTTCGCGTTTTCCCCTCATGTTTACGTTTTGCTTCGCGGCATGTGCTCCAATTGGACGATCTTGCCGCTAAATTTGCTGGATAAAAGCGACTTAGAACTACAACGTTGTTACATACCCTACCAGGAAGATGACATTACAGCCATAAATGGCACTTGGTGTAAATGTGTGCTTGAGGATGGCAACTACACCGTTTGCCGTGTGGAGCAGCGTGCTGGAGCTGAAAAAAGTTGCTTTGTGGACGATGTGGTGGCATCAGCTGGATTCATAGCCAACAGGCAAAGGGTATGCTGCCTGGATCCATTAACGTTGACTAATAATGTAGAGCGAGTGATTTGCACAGTTAACATTGTCGAGCATCTATTGCAACGGCCACAGATCTCTTTGGAGCAACTGCAACAGGATGTGGCCATTTTTATGCGTCACCTAAAGTTGATAAAAGGTTGCCGTGTGCAACATGAACGGCTACTGAAACTGGGCATTGCCAGCATTGAGATATGCGATGTCCTGGGCACAGATTTGGCATCCAGCAGTTGCTTCGAGCTGACGACGCTGGAGATCTTGGACGTCCGTCTGCCAGCGGCAACAACTTTGCCACGAATCAAACACTTTCAGCCGCACGGCTTTGAGGCGCCCTTGCAGGCACTGGAGCAGCTGCTGCAAAGTTCAAGACGAGCACAATTCAAAGGACTACCTTCAAATGCTCTGCTAGTAGGCGCTGTTGGATCCGGGAAGAGTTGTTTGCTCGCCGAGTTTCTTCACCGGCACAACTGCAATTGCTTCAATATAACCGCCTCCCAAGTCTTGCGCTCACAGCCCGGCGAAACGGAAGCGGAACTTCGCCGCATCTTCCACTCTGCTCACGCCTTCCAGCAGCTTCTCCATCCAAATCAACCCATAGTTATATTGCTGGAGGATCTTGAGCTGCTCTGCCCAGCAACTAGCTCATCCGATGCTCGCAACTCAGGCAACGCCATGCGCATAACGACGCAGCTCTACAGGCTCATCGACGAGCTGCCCCAGCGTGCTCGTGGCATCCTGTGCCTGGCCAGCAGCAGCGCCCCGAATGCGGTGCATCCACATGCACGACGCGCCGGTCGCTTCGGCTATGAGATTAGCATCGATATGCCCACGGAACAACAGCGACGTCAACTGTTTGCGGGACTCTGGCAGCAGCAGATCGAGGAGAAGCAGGAGCAGGATTTGGAGCTGCTAACTCCGGCACTGCTGGACTATGTGGCACAGCAGACGCAGGGCTATGTCATAGCAGATTTAACACTTCTGCTACGCCAGCTCCAGCAAAGAATGCTGAACCTATTGCCCACGGCAGCAGAGTTTGATCGCTTACTGAGGAATTCTCTTTTACAATGCCAACCGAGCGCTTCCCGAGCTACAGATGTGAGAGTCTTAAAACTCTCCACTGGCTTCGAGTCGATTGGGGGCATGGCTGCACTGAAACGCACACTGCAGGTCTCTGTCTTGGCTGCTCTCCAACACAGTGAGGCACATGCCCGCTTTGGCCTGAGCCTGCCGAAGGGTTTGCTGCTCTATGGTCCGCCTGGCTGTGCCAAGACGTCCATTGCCAAGTGTCTGGCCAAGGAGGCGAACATGACCTTCATAGCCAGCTCGGCTGCGGAGGTCTACTCTCCCTATGTGGGCTGTGCGGAGCGCTTCATTACGCAAATCTTCAACACGGCGCGCAAGAATGCGCCATGCCTCATATTTCTGGACGAGATCGACTCTCTCGTTGGCCGCCGAACGGTTGGAAATGACTCGGGAGGTGGCGGTGGCGGTGGCGGCGTTCAGCTGCGCATCCTCTCCACGCTGCTCACCGAAATGGATGGCATTGTGAGCTCTGACAATCTGCAGCATATACTCGTCGTGGCCGCCACAAATCGGCCAGATATGGTGGATGATGCGCTGCTGCGTCCTGGTCGCTTCGACAAACTCATCCATGTGCCGGCGCCGGACCTACCCTCACGTCTGGCTCTGCTTCAGCTGCACGCGCAACGCATGCCATTCCATTCCAACGTGCAGCTGGAGGAGATCGCCGCACGCACCGAGTGCTACTCCGGCGCGGATTTATGTAATCTTTGCAATGAGGCAGCCATCGAGGCCTTCCAGCGAGACTTCAATGTCAGCCACATTGAGCAACAGGACTTCGAAACGGTTCTAGCCAGACTAAAGTCATCCCTCGACCAGCAGCAAATCGAGAATTATTATAAATTTGCAGCAAGGCATTTATAAGAACGTGAAGAAGTTCATATTTGTAAATAAATCGATTGTTATATAAGTTCATATATATAGAGAGAGAAATATTTATGCATAATTCAACATGATTTTTTTTTTTGCTTTTTTATATATTTTGTACATTTACAATTGTTGCTGCTGAGCTTAGATCGTTTCTTTGTACACAGTTTCAACATTAATTTAGATGGGAAATGCAGTGGGGGGCGGCTTGGATGCTGATGCGGCTGGTGCTGTTCATCCACGCTCCTTGGACACGCTGCGTCTATGCTGTTGCCGTCTAGGTGAATCACGTCGCTCTCGCTCTCGCTCTCGCTCTCTGCGCGAAGGTCGCGTATCACGATCACGTTCACGCTCCCGATCACGGTCACGATTGCGATCCCTTTCACGCTCTCGTTCGCGATCCCTTTCACGCTCCCTCTCCCTATCTCTGTCACGTTCTCTCTCCTTATCGCGTCCTCGCTCAAGCTCACCATCTCGTGGTCTCTTGCTGCTGCGGCTCTCCTCTTCGACACGTCTACCACGACGATCACGCTCTCTGTCCCTTTCCCTGTCCCTCTCCCTCTCCCTTTCTCGCGCTCGCTCTCGTTCCTTGGCCGGAGATGCCTCTCGCTTGCCATGGCCATGCCCATTGTGCTGTTGTTGACGCCCTGCTGGCGAGCCACTGGGACCTTCCAGATTGAAGTCATCGCAATCAGATTGCTCGGTTCGCTTTGATTTTCTGTTGTTGACGCTCTTCTCATTGCGCGGAACCTTGGCCTGTGGTTCGTCACTGTCGCTGCTGGAGGATGCGGCAGTGGAGGAGCTGCTGTCGCTTTCGTCTCCACTGGCAGCGTTGCTGGAGCTGGAGCTGCTTGTCTCTGCGTGTTTGCGCTTGCGTTTTGTCTTCTTTTCAGCTGCCTTTTTCTTCTCCTTCTCTTTTTGCTTTTCCTTCTTTTTCTTATCCTTCTCCTTGGCTTTCTCTGACTTCTTTTTTGCTTTTTCCTTCTCCTTCTCCTTGGACTTTTTGGCCTTGCTCTGCTTCTTCGAATTCTTCTTTTTCTTGACGCTCTTCTCTTTGTGCTTGCGCTTGCGGCTTGTTGGCTCACTCGATTCGGAACTGGAGCTAGACTCGCTGTCGCTGTCCTCGTCGCTGGTGTCGTCGGAGGAATTGCTGCTACTGCTGCTGCTGCTACCACTGCTGCTGGAAGAGGAGGAGGCGGATGAGGACGAACTGCCATCTGGAGCTGCTTCGCCAGTAGCATTTGGATCCTTGAATGGATTACCGCTGGCCAGCAGCTCAGCATTGATGGCCGGCACGGCCTTGGGCGCATTCTTCAAGAATCGACGCAAATCATCCGTCAAGCCACCCAAGCCGATGGATGTGAAGAAATTGATGGAGAAGCGTGTATTACGCGGATTATCCTTCGGGAACAGTCCCGCCAAGCTGTCCAGCAGCACATCCTCTTTGAGCTTAGCATTTAGCTTGCCCAAGCCCATGTATTCGGCCAACTCCTGGAACAAGATCTTGATGAAAATTCGACTCGAAGAAGTCGTGTCATCCTCGTTTAGCTGTATGCACTCCAGCACATCCCAGCTGATGGCGTCTGTGAAAAGCAGATGGGCAAAGAATTTGCTAACATTGCGCAGACGATTCGTGTCCAGGCGATGTGTTGTCTGATAGGTATCCTTGAAGATCTCCTCGAACGGCGGTATATAGATCTTGTTGATGCTGCAGAAGCGCTGCGCCAGCAATCCATAAAACTTCTCGTAGGTGCGCTGCTCGGCACAACAGTCGAGGAACATGTGACACAGCTCCACCTCCTGGCCGGGCTTCAGCTGCATCTTCATGAGCTTGTGCGCACACTCCTCATAGTCCAAGCTGGAGTTGATGGTCAAGTAGATGGTACGACGCAATGCAATCAGATTCGTTTCCGTATTGTCAATAATATCGCCAGCGGTGGTCTTCTCGCCATCCGCATCATTGCCCGAACCAGAGCCGCTATCCGAGTCACTGTCCGAATCCGAGCCAGAACCGGAAGAGCCAGAGCCCGACCCACTGGCATCGCTGCCCAATATCTCGCGGCTCAGCGCCTTGTACTTCTCCTCGTTCTCCGCATAGTTATCGTCGAACTTAAATACATCTGCAAAAGGCATAATAAGATTAATGAATCCCTGGAATATTCCAAGTTTGCTTTATTCACTCACTCAGGATATCCTCTGTTTCGGTGGCCTCGTCCAGCATCATCAAATGTGTGAATTGATCGTCCTCCTCCACCAGCTCCAGATCATCCACGATAGCCGGATGATCCTTGAAGCCATCCTTGCGCACCTGGAATAGCACCTCGATCATGTACTGCACGCGTCTATCCAGCTTGCCTTCGTGCAAAATGTTTCGCAGCATCTCGAAGATAGCGCCAATGCCCTTGGAGGAGACCTCCGTCAGTTTCATGCCGCACTCCTTCAGAAAGGCAATGGCCACCTCCACGGAATCATCGGTGGGCATCTCCACGAGCAGCGTTAGCATTTCCAGCGCCAAAATCTCATGGGCCACACGCTGATTGACCAAGTGACCAATGAAGCGTGTGGCGGACATGCAAACCATTTTGTCGTTACGGCGAAATGCGCGTCGAAACTGGATGACCAAACGCTTTAGCAACAACTCACCAATATTCGGAAACTTGGAGTTGATGATGGCCACCAGCGCCGCATAGACGTGTGTAAAGGTGGGCGAGGCCGCCTGCGCCTGAATGATGCTGCGACAGAGCAGGCCACGACCACGCACTATATTCTCACGGAGCAGTTCCCTCGTGATGATAGCGATGTTGGTGACGTTGACCTTGTTGATGTAGCCATGAATGGATTTCTTGAGCGCCTCCCAGGCAATGCGCTGATACGCCGCCGAAGCCTTGTCCGTGATCTCGGCCTGCATCAGGCGCAGCTTGGCCGGCGGTATATAAGCGCCGCCAGTGCGCGAGGTTAGCAGATCCACAGTGCGTCGCTGCCGTTCGCTAATCTTGGCAGCCGGCTCACTGACGGTGGCATTGTCCGCATTCTCAGCCGGCGGCGGCGTGCTGGATTTAGCTGTTGCTGAGGACGGCTCGTCACTGCGGCTATGCTTATGTCGCTTCTCACGCTCGCGTGCTCGTTCCTCATCGCGCTTATCACGCTCCTCGTGTCGCTTCTGGCGCTCAGCACGCCGTCGCTCAAGAGAACTGGAGCGGCGCCGCACTGGACTCACACTTCGACTACGCGGGCTGCGTGAGCGAGTACGTCGTCGTCGCTGACGACGAGACGGACTCGTGCTGCGACTGCGACTGCGACTGTACGACGTCTGTCGTCGTCGTCGTCGCTGCTGCTTCTCCTCCTGCTCATCGTCGGCGCAGCTGCGACTTAGTCTGCGCACCTGACTGGCTATTTGTGGCGGCTGTCTGGGCGGTGGTGGTGCCTGGCTAATGGCAGACTTCAGCTGTGGCTCTTGTTGCTTGACGGCGACTGCTTTGTCTTCCACGGGCTGTTCATCGTCCTCTTTCTACAAAGTTAAGATCATATTTTTATATATATTAGAGATTAAGCTCAGATTAGCTTTAGTCTTTATCTTACATCGGTAATTTCGCCCTCCTCCACTGTAGGACTAGCAGCAGCGGCCTCCTTGCTCTCTCCATTCCCATTGCTGGTCACAGCTGGCAATTGTTTCTCTTCCAGTGGCGGCTGCTGCTTCTTGTGCTCCTCCTCCTCTTCGTGCTCATCTTTCTCTCGGTGCTCATTTGGCAGCTTGACTTGTTGCTGCTCTTCAACAACTGCATCTGTTGTTGTTGCTTCTCTTATTTCTACCTCTTTCTTTTCTTCAGACTTTGATGCATTTTCTTCTTCTTTCCTCTTAGACGTGTCAGCAACGTTTGCTTTAGTGTTGTCAACAGACTGCTGTTCTGCTTCTTCTTCTGTCTTATCACTTGTCAACTTCGATTTATCCTTAACATCTTTATCCTTATCTTTGCCTGCTGTTCGTCTTTTCACATCTTCTTCCTCTTCATTTGGTCGCTTGATACGGCTGCTGCTGCCAGCGTTGCTGTCGTCGTCGCCGCTGCTGCTGCTGCGTTTGCTGGCTCTGCCGGCGCTGCTAGTGGAACCACTGCTACTACTGCTGCTGCTACTGTTGCTATGACTGGAGCTATCGCTCCCATCACTTTCGGCATCACTGTTGGGCATTCTCTAAGCCGAATGCACAATTTTAACGCGTAACTTGTCGAAAAATTATGTTGAAAATTTCTACACCTAAACGTTGGCAAACGCGGTCGCTTGGTCAGCGGTTGGGATAATAAAATATATGGCAACCCTTAAATTCGCCGAGATGTTTTAAATAAATATTATCGATACATTTTCCCGTTTGCAGCGGGTATTCGATAAAATTGCTATGCAATGTCGATTGGCGCCAAGGAAGATTTGAAGATTTTAAATAATATCAGATTATTTTAATTATTAAGCAGTCGTTGCAAACATAGCCAAACTTTAGAGTATTCAAAAAGCAAACCTATTTTCTAATTCAGTTTATATTTTGATTAAGTCGAGGGTGTAAGATAGAACGAGCTCTTCACACATTTACAAATATAACTTTTATTCTCAAAACAGTGTTAAATACACTGCATTCAGAATTGAGTCCATTTATTTTTAGCTTTTCGGATACCACAAATATAAAATTTTTGATTGCAAGTAAATTTTTGTAAATAAAGTAGTTCAGCTTCTTCGGAGGTATTTAAAGGGTAAGCAATACGAACTATTGCTCCAATATATTATCCTTCATTTATTTTCGCTAGACATGGCATATAATCGTCTAATCAATGTGATTTCGACCAATAATACGAAGCCGACCTGGTCCCGCCAGGCAATCCTGAGCTGGTGCAACAAATGCCTGAACTGCGATATTCAGAAGATCGACGATCTGTGCACTGGGGCTGCCTATTGCTGCCTCATGGACATCCTGGTGCCGGATTGTATTAACCTGAACAAAGTGAAATTTAAGTGCTTCCTGGAGAATGACTACGTTAACAATTTAGTCCTATTGCAACAATGCTTCAAGAAGCTGAAGGTCGAAAAGAATATACCAATCTATAAGCTGGTCAAGGGCAAATTCCAGGATAATTACGAATTCGCCGTATGGTTCCGTTTGTTCTTCGAGGCCAACTTCCAAAAACTGCCCGAGGGCTACGATGTCATGCTCAAGCGCAACTATCAAATATTCATCAAGGACGTTAGCCCCTCCATAGCTAAGATCCAGCGCACCCAAGCGACAGTCGCCATCTCACCGAAAATGCCACGCGAACGAGAACGCGAACGCGAACGCGACCGCAGCCGCAGCCGCAGCCGCAGCCAGAGCCGCACAAGTGAACCGATCGTAAAGGAGCCGGCAGTCCGTGTGGCGCCCATAACGGCCATAGCCAAAGCCCGAGCCATTGGCGGGCAATCGACAGATTTGGATCGACATTAAAATATTGTTGAAGTTATTGTTTTCTAGTTGTGATGGGAATCGAGTGTGTGTGAATCAAATTAAAAAGTTCGGCTGCATTGCAACAAAAACATAAATATAGCTATATAATATATAATAGTATATATATATAATATAAAATTAGGATTACACTAAACAAGGGATCAGTTATCTCTATGCCATCTAAGCACGTTCCGGCTTCGTGGGCGCCGTTTCTGGCCGCTTGGGCGCCACATCGTCATCGCTGCTGCTCGAGGAAGAGCTGGAATCTTCCGCCTTAGTACGCTTCTCAGGCACTGTGTAGGGGAACTGCTGTGACTTCTCCTCGACGGCCTGCTTGAGACGCAGTAGCGCCGTGCGATTGATATTCTCCAGCGATACATCCTTGATGGCACTGGCTAGCACCTCTAGCGCCTTGTCCGTGTTGCCCTTGTTCGTCTGTATATCTATCAAACAGGAATAAGCATTGCCAATGGCACCTTCGCTGATCTTGCTGCCGCGCAGCTGTGAGATGACTGTGGAGGCCAGCTTCTCGTCCTGCTGTTCACGCGCCGTTTGCAGCACACGCTGGAACATCAGGCGTGGCGCACTCGATAAATGCTTATCCCAGATCTGCTTGGAAGCCACCTCCTGGCCGTTCGATATCAAATGCATCCACAGCACATTCATAGGGCCCAACTGATTGTGGGCGGCGTATTTCTCAGCTAAGGCCTCATCTAGTAAATGACACAGTTTAATTACAGTTTATCTAGAGGTTGAGAATGACCATCGATTATCTACTTACACTGCGCAATCAATTCGGGATGTTTGTCTAGGATGCCAACGGCGCCGCCACGTGGAAACTTCTCGGCCAATTTGCCCGCCTCCTCCGGTGACTTCGCCGCTTCGATCTCTGTGCCGAGCTGCTTGAGGAACTGCTCCGCCTTGCCAGCAACAATATAGGCATGGCAAAGGCGATTGTCAAAGGAGACGAGACGTTTCTGCTCATCATTGAGCTGCTGGCCAATACGCTGTATCACCTCCAGATCACCCGAGGCAGCAATTTTGTTCAGATAAAACTTAAAAATCTTTGGCTGCGGATGCTGTTTCTCACCGAGCAGCTCTTCCACATATTTGGTGGCCTCCGCCAAGCGGTCGGCACGTACAAGTAGCTCAATTAGTCGCGACGTGTCCAGCACATTTATCTTCTCCCCGCTTAGAATACGATCCTTGTAGGAAATTGCAGCATCCAGATCATTGGCCTGAATGGCACGACGAAAGGCGGCAATATTAGAGATGGGCTTGGCTGCGGGCACAGCCTTGGCGGGCACAGTCTTCGTTTTGGGTTCCACTTTGGCTTCTGGAGTTGTCTCTATCGGTTCTACCGCCTTAGCCTCATTTTTATTCTCTGTCTTGGCTGGCTTGTTGCGTTTGCTCTTCGTCTGCTGCATTTCGGGCACCACGAAGGGTACTTCGATATTCTTGCGCTTCAGCAGCTCCGCCAGCTTCAGTAGGAATGCATCTGTGGGCGTAACCGCCTCCTCCTGCATTTTAGTCCACAGGCCGAGCGCCTTCTCAGTCTCGTCTGCCTTATCATAGCTGAGCAGCAGCGTGTAGTAGATTTTATTGCGGTCAATATGACCTAGATCCTTGGTAGCCTCAATCAGACCCTCGAGCGGCTGTAGCATGCCCTCGTTCTTGTACCGATCACAGGCGTTGCTGATGCGCTGTGGCCTGGTGCGCAAACCCGGAGTCTCCAAAATCTTTCTCGCCTGACGCACGCGTCCACACTCGACGAATGAGAACACTAGATCGTATAGGCTGTTCACCTCGCCGTGGATGCTCGTGCTCAGATCTGTAAGACGCTGCAAATTGGCCGCATCCTCCTTCTGGATAAGCCGGCAGGCCAGCTCGTTCTTCCATGGCGTTGCCTTATACTGCTGACAAATCTGCTCGAAGGCATCGATAGCCTTGGGTATGTCGTCACGCAACAAATGCACCTTGATCAACGGCCCCAGCACCACATTCGTGGGCAGTACATAGTTACCCGAAACCAGGGCATCGAAGACCACCTTCAGTCGCTCTGCATTGCCCGCCTCGGCCATGCTATTGAGGATGCGCCACACGGTGCTCACATAGTTGAAGCTACGGTCGCCCTCAGCGAACAGCGCCTCCTTCTGGTTCTCCTTGAGCAGCTGTAGTGCCTGCTCCACATTCTCCTCCTGCAGCAGCAAATCTACCAGCCGCACAGTCTTAAAGTTGTCCAGCTTGAAATTGGCATCCGCTGTGCGCAGTTTGTTGTACTGCGCCAGGGCATCCGAGCTGCGCTTGTGATGCGTATACAAATCCACGAGCTGGGCATAGACGCCAATTGGAATCTGAAATTTGTCCTGCTCGAGTCGCTCGATCACCTGCAGCGTCTTTTCTAAGTTCTGCGAACGGAAGCAGGCGTTTAGCAGCTGACGCTTAATGTTGTTCGAGTTTTCACCCTTTGCCTCGACATTCTTGATGAATCGTTCCAATTCTAGAAAGATTTAAGATGCAAGAGTTAATATAATTAATCAATTTAATTATCCATCTCAGCTACTTACCATCAATGGTCAATGTATCCAGAGAACGCTTGCCGCTATTGGGCAATGGAATTGGCTCCAGTTCGCCCGAGGTAAGCTTGCCCAGCTGCTCGGCGATCTTTGGTGTCATCTCTGAGCCGAGCAGCTCGGACAGCGCTGTCGCCTTAGCACTGCTCAGGGATAGACCCTGCTTGACCAGGCCTTGCAATATCTTCTCCAGATTTTGCACGCGCTCACGCCGGAAGTAGATGGCCGCTTCATAGACAATTTGGCCCACCACATCCGGAGTCTGACGTTCGGGCGTGGCCGGTGCTTCCACATCGCTGGTCGCTTGATCTGCCTCCTCGGTGGCTTCTTTGCCGCTGCGTAGCTGAAATCCCTCGTATATTTGCCGCACGCAACGTATGAAGGAAGCAAAGTCATTTGTGTGGGCCAGCGCCAGGATGAGCGGTTGACGGAAAATCAAGGGCATATAGAAGACACGATTCTGTTCCATAATCCTGGCAGCATCCGCTATCTGATGAGTAGTCAGAGCCGAATAGGCAGCGGAGGTGACGGCCGTGGAATTGGGCACACCCGCATCACGGAGCACGGTGATCACACGATCCCAGTTCTTCTCCTTGAGATTGGGTATGACATAGTCGCGCACCGTCTCCGAATTTGGATTCAAGGCGAATTCCTGCTGCATGCGACGCACCACGTCCAGCACCTGGTTTGAGTCAACGGAGCAAAACAATGGCCAGAAATAATGCTGACGAATGGGCAAACCCAGATTCTTCATCTCGTGCAGCAGAGGAAGCGCATTGTTCATCAGGCCATTCGTCAGACCAGCCTCGGTGGCAATAGTCAGCGCCTTGGGATTGAGACCCTCCGATTGGAGAGTGCGACAAATGCTTAAAATATTCTCCACTGGCCGATTAGCCTTGACTAACTGGCGGATGAAGAAGGCTCCCACGTCGACAGGTTCTCCATTAACTCGCGTGCTGCGCGGCATTATGCGGAGCAGTTTCAGTGCCACATCCTCATGGCCTTTGTTGACCAGGCGCAAGATAACATTAACTGCATCCTGATTGAAGCCGGGCGATATACGCAGCTTGGCCAACACTGTCTCCACATGCTCGCCATTGCCATGCACCGCCAGCGTGTAGGCAATGTCCAGCAGATCCTTGTCCAGCAGAATAATCTCTTTCGACTCACACTCGGCGAGTGTCGATTGCAGCGCTTCGATATCACCGTGACGCGCAAAGGCACACAGGAGCGTCGTATAGGTTTCGGCACTGGGCTCCAGTCCAGCCTGCTTCATCACGCCCAAAATGCCTTTGGCGGACTCTAAATCGTTGGCCTGAAATATATATAAACATATAAGATCACCACCTGGGTATGACCGGGATGGACTCACCTGTGAGTGTCCCAGTATAAGGGAATTGAAGACATTTTCGTTGACGGGCAAATTCTTGCCGCGCATGTACTCCAGGATACGTGTGGCTCCCTCGATGTCGCCTTGCTGGCAATAGCGCGCGATCAGACGCTGATAAGTCACACGGTTGGGCTCGATGCCCTTAGCCTCGATTTCGGCAAGGAAGTCGGTAGGTGCGAACTGATGCTCGTTCTCTAGATAGACGCGCAGCAAAGCATTATAGTGCGATATATCCATTGGAACATTTAGAGCATTTAAAGTCTTCCAGATTTCCTGCACGAGGGCAGTCCGCACTTCGGGCAGCTCCTCGGGCACTAGATTACCGCAGCAGCGTATTACCAGTAGTGACTGAGAGCTAGTCGCTGTGCGATGTGTGCGTATCTCATCCAAGACTTCCTCCAAATCCCGCCTGGAGATGCGGCCAATGCGCCGTGCATCCTGATCCAAGCGACGAATCTGCCGGTCCAGGGTCAACTCCGCCTTTGTGGCGGAAGCATTGCTAGCAAAGCCACTTGTAAATAAAAGACAAAAATATATATTTATTTTACAATTTATCCCAATCTTTGCTGCTCCAATTTGAGGTTATGTAAATCTGGCCAAACATTTAATACAATTTTCTTACAGAAATCTTTAAGCAATTACACTGGACTGAATGACGAGTTTGGACATTTGTAATAGTGCAACAAGTGATGTCATTTTCAATTATTGTCTTACACAAATAGCCACATGCATTGCGTAATGCCGGGCAGAAACTTCGAAACTTACTTCTGGAATTGTCCGCACATGCAGGGCGCCGATTGGAGAAGATTATTGCTCTCGCCCTCGCGCACCGAGTTGACCACCACGTTGCGCGTAAAGCCTGCAAAGTAACGCAACAGTTTGCCCGTGCGTAGTATGGATGCCATTATAAACTATTTCAGCAATAATAAAACAATATTAGAAACAATTGCAAGGCAGCGCGCACACCAGCAGATGTAATAGTGTGACCGTTGATCTGAAATGCAATAAAACCGAAAGTGACGGATAGCACACTGGACGCAAAAGTGAGATAACCTAAAAGCTTTATCTGTCGACTAACAGACTATTGTTAAAAATTAACAGAAACCCCCAAAATAAAAATATTTGAATTAAAATCATTTTAATTTTACTTGGGAATAAAATCATTTCAATACTATTTTTCATAAACTAGTCTATATTAATGTTGCTATTAAAATCTAAAAAAATGATTAGCTGTTTACATTAATTGCACATTTTTCTAAAAGAATTTTAAATTTTTCTTTTATTTATTATTAACTTAATATTTATTGCAACAAAATAATCATAATAATTTATATATTATATTTTGGTTATTTTTCTGAATTTTATTTTTATTTATTTATTTATTTATTTATTTTTTTTTTTTTTTCAAATGTATATACATATATATATATATATTATAAAACAAGTGTTCTGTTACCATTTTATATTATAGTTTTATTATGAAAATAATCTTTATTAAGGTTTTGAATTTTCTCTTACTTTTATCATTTTACTTTCAAAAGCAAAGCTCAAAGAATCTCAAAGAGAGAACTTTTAAAAGAGTAAAATAAATAAGTCGCTCTCTTTGCCTTTGCGGAGCTGTCAGCAAAGAGCAGATTCCATCATTCCGCATGATTCCATCACTACACTCGCACAGTGGAGTTGGCGTATAATCTTTCAGGCAGAATTTATTTAAAACCTCGAATGGTTCTATGTTTCGAGATTATATTCTAGTTTATAATTTAACCGAATATAAGAGACATTACTCTTAGCACGCAACATCATGAATTTCAATACAATTTATGTAGAATATTTTGAGCACCTCTTCCGCAATTTTGGCCATGGTGCAGCTTTCTTATGTCGCCAGCGTCGCTGGTTGCATTCATTTGCAAAAGATTCGTTGCACATCGCGGTTGCTTGCGCTTTTCGCTCTCTGCTTGTTCTTTCCACTTCCATTTGCGTCGCATTGACTTTGCACAGTTTACTTACACACGCACACACAGGCACATACATATTTCAGTTCCTGTAATTGTGTTTGTGCATTTACAATTTCTGCGTGCTTGTGTGCAAGTGTATATATATGTGAATATGTGTATGTGTGCTTAGTAACGTTCAAGTGCTCGTGGTTTGCGCATAATTTCTTGTTTCACGGTTTTTTGCGGGTTTTCGCGACGTCACCGCGCCGTCCGTTACATTGCCGTAGGGCTATTGCCCGCTGTTGTTGTTGCCGTTGCCGTTGTCGCTGCTGCTGCTGCTGCTACCGTTGGTTGTCTTTGTTGTGAGCTCTCTTTTCATCATCAATTTACATTGCAGGTGCGTTGTACTTTAACGATCGCACCGAGTGGGCGGCGCATTTTCCAACACTGGTAAGCATCCCAACGCCGACGTCGCTGTCACCTTCCGCAGATGATTAAATTTATTACATTCGATTGTTACACACACACATACACATATGTACATACGTATAACAACGTTCACTCACACACACATAAATACGACAAGTCCGCGGCTGCATTACTACAATTACGTGTGCACGAGCGAGAACACATACAAAGCGTAAGAGAAAGCAAGGCAGCGCAGGGGCGTGAGTGAGCAGGCAGATGAAAATTGCAATACACTCGCTCACACACACACACAGCCAACTACACAAACAAATTTGCCACGCAAAAGCGGCCGGCACTTCGAAGCTTCCCCTTTCCCAACTCATTTCGCTCGCGAGCGAGTGTGTGTGCAATTGTCGGATTGTTCTCTGTGTGAGTGTGTGTGTGGATGCACTTGGTGCGATTCATTTGGTTTTATTACCATTTTTGTTGCTCGCCGCTGCCGCTGCTGGCTGCTTACTGCCTGCGTTGGTCTGTGCTTTTGCAATTGCACGAAGCGGCCGACGGCGACGCGTTGACTTTGATCGGCATCGGCTTTTTACGGCAGAATATGGCAACTCTGGCCAAACGTTGGAGAAAAAGTTCTCTACCCTTTTGTCAGTGTGGAGCGCGACTTTGAAATGTACGGCAACAGCAACGGCAAAAAATGCATTTGGCAAGTGGCTAAAAGAAAATATTTACTTAAATAGAAATTTCAACAAAATAAATACGAAAGAAAAGAAACTAAAGTGATAACTACCAAATGATAAAATATAAAAAAATATATATTTTTTAAAAATTGTTATAATTAATTTAGAAACATTTACAAAATACAAACGGAAAAGTAAAATTTATTACCTCAAATAAATTAAACAATCGTTAAACGGCTAAAAACGGACAAATTTCAAAGCTATAAAACGCATTTTTCCGCATTGGCGATGACCTACGACAAAGGAAATGAAGTCACACAAATACACAAACATTACTCACTCATACACACACACATAAACACACTGGCTCACTCACTCAAGTGCAGCTAGGCAAGCGAATAAGTGAAACAGACGCAATACAACAGAAAAAAGCAGCAAAGCAGCCCTAACAACAATAACAACAACAAGAACAAGAAAGCGTCAGCAATGAAAAAGAGGAACAAGAGGAACAACAGTAGCAGCGATGTTAACGTCGACGGCGCTGCCGCCGTCATCTTGCACTGCGCATGCACATGCATACGCATACCAATGCAATAAGCTCACTCACACTGTGCACTGTGTGCGCTCGTGTGTTGGTGCGCTTTGTTCGTTGCTTGGGTGCAAAAAGCAAGCAAAAAAGAAAAAAAAAAAAATTGAATATAGAGGAAAAACTTGAGAAATTATTCTAAAAATATAGAAAATGCAAGAAAATTCAATTTTGAACAAATGCAAAAAATAACAAGATACTTTACTTAATTTATTTATAACTAAGTGCGTAAGTGTGTGTAGCTCGATTCAAATATATATACCTATATTTATTTCGCTTATGTATTATATTTAATAATTTATGTTTATGTATATATACATACACATGCATATAGATTTATATATATCAGTGTGTACACACTCGACTTTAATATGCGCGTCATGCTCCAACGGCAGTTGAATGCACTCAACGCTGATGATAACAAATGAAAGAAAAAATAAAATCTTTATATATTTAATTTATGCCAAAGAGATTAAATTATTATATTGAAAGCTTCGTTTTCCGCAATTGACAATATATACATATGTGTATATATATTTATTTTGTTGGTTAACAAATTAAGTTTTATTAAAGAAATATTTTTGATTTTCCATTAGGTTTCGATTTATTTATTTATTTCGCGCTGAGTCATGTGCATACCTGGCTTGTAAATGACCTTGAATTGCTGCATTATAGGCACAGATATATACCAAATTATAGAGTAAGGAATAGACAACGTTTCCGATGGGGCGATACATACAAATACTTTTTCTATATATGTCATATATACTATATCACACACAGACACACAAACAAATTACTCATCCGTTTTCAAAGAGCTCAGCAAATAAATCGAATGGCACATAAATAAAGCGATACAAATTTATGCAAGTGCACATATACAACTACATAAATAACAATATAAATAATAATTATACAAATACAAAAAATACAAAAAATCTATCGTGGAAATTTAAAACTGCGCACGCGTTGCAATTTTGTTAACAGAAAAAGTAAAATAAATAAAATAAAAAAATGCAACAAATCGTAAATAAAAAATTTCAATAAAAATAAAAACTATGAAAAGAAAAACTATTACCAAGAAGCAAAAACCGAAGCGCAGCGCTGCGCGTGCGAAAGGGATAGCAGCTGTTTGGCAGTTCGATGTCGCCTTCAAGGGGCTAAGGACAATGGTTCAAGTGCAAAGAGGATGCCGCAACGTAATGCAACACACGGGCCCCACTGGAAGCGGGCAATAGGTGCTGGCGGCTCGCACAGGAACTGCAGGGAGACAGCGCAAGGACACGCCGTTTACCGTGTCTGTGTGTGTGGTGAGTTTCAATTGCATATACAGTGAACTAGCGCTAAAGTGAACCTTTAGTTTTAAGTGAATTTTATAGAAAACATAAACTAAAAGCTTAATGAAATGAAAATGACTTAAATATTTATGTAGAATCTTTCTACCACTTTAAATAAAATATCGTGTCCATTGTATGGCGTGTATACTGTATTGCGTATACGCGATGTGGTGAATTCGTAGATATTAAAGCATCGCTCCAGCTCCATTGAGCAACTATTTTTAGTGTGCAGCCCCTAAAGTGGAGTGCTACCGACTGCTATACTCTGCCCTTGAACGAACAGAATTCGCTCTGGCTCTGCCCACACACACACACACCTACACATACACTCACATGCACACACAGAGAAGCGTCGTACACTGAAAGAAATATTGCATTGAGTTTGACTGATAGGGACTTTAAATAGGATTGTTTGCATTTTATTTGCATATTATTTATTATTTATTTTTAATAATTCTGAAATCTTAAAGGGAACTTTAAATACAATTTTATAAACAAATTTGCTAATAAGAGAATTTATTTCTTGTAGTTATATATTATATATAATATAATTTATTCAAGCTATACAATAAACTTGGGTTAGGCAGTTTTATTTCTCTATTAAATAATTTTTAAAATTAATATTTTTTATGCAAAGTAATATTGGTTTTTCTTTTCCATTAATTGTTCTGCATTTAAAATATAGTTCAATTATAAATTCATAATTTTTTCTTCGAGTGTACTTGCAATTCTCTCTCTCTCTCGCTCGCTCTTCCTCTCTTAACATGCGCTGCAACCCAGTCTAGTGACAATATCTGTGCACAGCTGGAAACCAGTTGTTTCATCTCTGAGTAGCTGCATATGTCAAGCGAGTCGAGCATTGATGCCCAAGCTTCACTCCCTGCCCCCTTCGATCACCCGCCCCGCCCCTATAGTTGCTGCACTCCCATGCCCTTTAGGGCATGCCCAATGTCCAAATGTCCTTGCTTAGTGAACTCTGCATGCGATGACATTGATTTTAGTTATGTGCGTGTGGGTGTCGGTGTGTGTGTGGGAGTGTATAGTGTGTGTGTGTGTGTGTGTGGGTGTGCGTGGGAGTGTATGTAAAGGCATGTATGTATGTGTGTGTGGGTGCTTTGTGGTTTCCAATTGCAGCGGCGCCTCAGCTGTCTGCTCCATTAGCATTTCAACTTGGCTTTAGGCTCCCGCTCTCTCTCTCTCTCTCTCTCTATCTCTCTCTCTCCCTGTCGCTTGCACCCCTCTCTATATTTATTTGCTATTCGTGCGCTTTGAGGCTACATTAATTTTGTTTATAGAGATTACATATATTAAACTAACAAACATTGGAAATTTGAGCGCAATATTGAAAAGTTAAGTACTTAAGTTGAAACATTATACTCATCAAATAACATTGTTGTTATTTATATGAAGAAACGTTTCGATGTCATGGGGTTTCGTTTACAGATTGGACTAGTTGTTCGTTAAATAATAATATTATTTATTTATTTTATTTTATTTTTTTAGATCACTTAAATATAAATTAATTATATTTATTTTTATTTATTTTACTGCCTATAATATTAGAAAAAGGTTTCATATTTCATATATAAATATAAATAAAAATTCAAATTAAAAAAAAAAAATTCAAATTAAATTCCCTCTTTTTCAATTTGTATTCCTAAAGCACAGTGAAATTAATTTCTCAACACGTCGTATGCGTGATGTTTGTAATAAACGAAATCTTTTACAAATTGAAATATTTGATTGAAATGTAAGAATTCAATGGCTAGAAGAAAAGTATCTTTGGGATACACAAAGAGGCGAGAGGCCAACTTGACTCACTGCGACTCGCCAGATGCAATGGCAACAACTGCATTCTAGTTGTTCTTCTTCTTGTTCTTGTTAGTTGTTATTGTTGTTGTTGTTATGGCTAGTTTTTCTTTCTTTTTTATTTTATTTTATTTTATTTATTTTTTTTTTTTTTTTTTGTACGCGGAGGCCGCCATTGCTGCCGCAAGTCGCGACGTTCTTCTCGGGCAATGCCGAGAGTCGCGGCGTTGATAATGGCGATGACGTCGTTGCCATGGCTGCTGAGGAGTACAGTCATAGAGCGAGACATGAGCAGAGACGAGTGTAGAGAAAGAGAGAGAGGAGAGAGAGAGAGAGAGCGAGCGTGTGTCGGGGGTACACTCTACAACGTCGCATCCATAAACTACACAAATTCCTTTAAAAGCGTAAAATGCATTCAATAGATACACACAGAGCGAGACAGGCTAGCAGAATACACAGAATGCGGAGCGAACATAGCTACAGATACATTCGCACAGTTGCAGATACAGATACGGCTACAGATGCAGACGCAGATACGGATAGGGCAGCTATAGTTTGTCTGTCATCTATTCGAATGCATCTGTAGGTGTGTGTGTGCGTGTGTGTGTGTGTGTGTGTATCTGTGAGTGTCTCTGTTAGCGTATCATTTGCAGTTGTTGCTTTGGCATTGCTCATATTTACTTGAAATTCAATTTGCAAACATATCAGACGATGTCTTTTGTTTGCCCAAAGTTTCAATTGTTTGTTGTTTTGTTTATTTTCATTGTTGTTGCTGTTGTTGCTTTTAGCTTTACAAAATTTGCAATTAATTTACGCTGTTTTTTCTGCGTCAAATTACGCATCAGCTTTGATAGATTGCCACGTATATGATTGCTGTTTATATGTACATTATCGGGACGTATATACTATATATGTATATGTATATAGTTACACATTTTTGACAATTGGTGAATGCGCTTTGCTCCGTTATTCGCCAGATGGTCAGCTTAGTTCGATGCAGCTGTGCAGAAATGTTGCGAAAGGTTCACATAATGTTTGAAAGAGGTTTGAAGAAAGAGTTACGCAGGATATGATTGTTGTGCGTGCAATCTAGAGTTACCGGGAGTGATGGAGATCGCTGCATATTCTATATAATTTAATTTATTATTTTCATTAATATATACATAATTATTTAGGTTTGCTTACATTTATCTGATTTCAATTTGAGTTTTACGAATTCTTCACTATGCAGCTGAGATATTTCAACAATGTTTGAGGCAGAGGGGAATTTTCGATGTGACTTTAGGAATAATGTTTTAAGGAAAATGTTAGGACAAGTATCTGCCAACTATGTATTGAACAAAATATGATTTTGTATATATGAAATTATATATAAATTATTACATTATTCATGCCCTGCTGCATGGGCTGAGCTGGAATCTTGAATTGCAGCTTGATCTGACTAAAGTATTCTCCACAGACATCAATAAATGAACAACATATAATCCCTTTACGTGCACTCAACCGGACCATTAAAGGCTACCATCAACTGTCTTTTACCACAGTCAACAACTGCAGTTCGAAACCCTCTCAGGTTTGGGTCGAAAAGTAAAGACTCAGTGCTTCGCTTGACTGAATGCTGCATTCAGTTTTTGACCAGCTCAATTTAAGTTAAGTTCCTGTGCCTGCAGCAAGGCACAACTGTAACTGGAATTTATTATAATATTTGCCAAGCAGGCGAATAATTCGTATTTAGAGCGTGACAAGAAGAGGGAGACTGCTTCATACCCTGTTCAAGCAAGTGCAAGAAAATGCATTCAATATTAACTTTCAAAGTCATCAAGGCAATTAGGACATTGCGCATTCGTAGTAACTTATTTCTATTGGCTTATGACTAACCCTAGCTCAGTGTATGTGTATATAGTAATATATACATATATCATGCATATGAAAGAGCGAAAGGGAGCGTGTGAGAGAGAGAGAGAGAGACAAACAATTGCATTGGTAAATGCATTGTAATGAATGTCATCCGTTCATTAAAATTATGTCATACTCGCATATTTTGACACACATTTGCACTCACACATAAACACATACACTCAGACTAACACACACATATATTTATATATGTATATATGGAGACACTTCGTAAGCCCAACCAACAACTGCGCCTCATTAGCAATAGCAAACTGAACCGCCCCGTTGGGGCCCGGCCCCCTCGCTTCGACTAACGCACGCTTTGTTTCCGTTTCTATTCAATGCGATACCCTACTAAAAAACAACTCCTCCCTCTCTCCCTCACAGACACCCTCGATTCGGCATTTTAGCTGACCAATGAAAATCGAGCGACGTTCTGCTTCGAATATTTTTGTTGCTTGTTTATGGGTTTTCACATTTTGATGGCCTAGCATAGATTGACGTAATGTCGGCTAAGTGTATGATAAAAGAGTGAATATATATAATGGATATCTATATATATGTATAGATTTATTTACATTTGTATATATAATATGTATTATATATAATAAGAAATAGATAAAATGTATTTGGACTTAGGTGTAGATATCGAGTTTGAAATAGAGATAGAGATAGGTAGAGAAATTGATAGATAGAGTGATAGAAAGATAGATAAATAGACAGATAGAGAGATTATGGAGTTATAGAGAGATTAGAGAATGAAAGATGATGGGCAGATAGGGAGATTGAGAGATGTAGATAGAAATTTAAACTATTGAAAGGTAAAGAGATCAAAATAGATTAATTAAGAGCTGAGCTGATAGAAAACAAAAATAAATAAATAAATAAAAACAATTTAATCATCTGTGTTCTCTTTAAATATTATTTATTTGAAAAATAATTATTTTTCGACTTATATTTTAGTAACTCTTGAATCATTCGAGAGAGTGTGAGAGATCGAAATAGCTTAATTAAGAATTGAGCTGATAGAAAAAAAAATTAAAAAGAATTTAATCATCTGTATCTTCTTTAAATATTATTGATTTCAAAATTAATTATTTTTCAACTTCTATTTCAAGAACCCTTACATCATTTCCGACAATTGTAATTTAAATTTCTTGAAATTCATAATATTTACGATTCGCAGTAATACGCTAAACTGTTATTGCTCAACAGCTCTCATGAAATTTCACGACACGAATTGCATCACTTTGCAAGTGATTAACATTTTTAAGTAGCTGTAAATAGTGGAAGTAGTTGGAATTAGTTTACATAGATGTCGCTTACTGCTCTCTTTTAGTGCTCACAGCGCCCACATTGCTGTCTCCCTTGCACTCACTCTAGTTTCTATGCCCTGCAAAATGGCCGCCGACGAATTTCTTGCGCGACTTGGTCACACTACAAAATATTTGCTTGGCTTTTGTTGCTAAGGCGTTGCAGCCGCAGCTGCTGTTGAGCTCTTTTGTTGCTGTTGTTGTTGTTGCTGATGTTGCTTTCCTATTAATTTTTTCGCTCATTAATTTCAATTCTCCATTCAAATAGCTGTCGAGCGTTCGCTGTGCGCTATTTTTTTTTTTATTTTTTTTATTGACGTCGCGACGTTTATTTAAATTTGAATTTTCATTTTGTGTTCTTCGTATTAGTTCGCATTCGCAATGCTGATTAATAATTATTAAATGTTGCTAAGTTTAGATAGACTCTAATTATTATTTATCTAGCTTAATTGGTGTGAAACAAAATAGAATTGTATATATCAGATGTCAACAATTAAAAAGTGTATAGTGCACAATGGAAAATGCATTTACAAGTGTTTTATCAATTGATCGAGGGAAGTAGTTATTTTGATATAATACTTATTAAGAGTTGTTAGTAATAAAATAAATTGTTTGACGATTGTTTAACGTAAAGAAACCTTAAAAAAGCTATTAAAAAGGAGCATTAAAAAAAATGGTTGTACAAAGATATTTAAAACGAAATAGATTGAGTAAATAAACATTAAATAAATTGTCAAAATAATTGTTAAATTATTGGATATATAAAAGAATATATTTTAAATATTACTAATATTACATTAATGTAAACTAATATAAACTAGTGTTCCATATCATATGTTATGTTCTTTCATATTTATTTAATCACGTAGTTCAATTTAAAATACAAAATAAATTTTTTAATTCATTCTAAAAAGCTGAGACTAAAGAGCTAAATGATATAGTAATGTGGAGACTTCGCTATATATACTTTTGTATATATATGGTTATAGCGTCCTCCGGGTATAATGGCGATCCATTGAGCATCGCTATAACTAGATTCTACTGTATTTCATCAGAATTTCTGACTATAAAATGAAAATCTTCAATATGAAATGGTTATGTATATAATAAAAGATCCATTAGACTAGTTTGATTGAATTTAATTATTTCTCTATCTATTCCATTCACATTTTATGCAAGATTGAGATATATAATCAGTTCAGTTATTACCATCTCAAATATGATCCAATCTTCGCTCACTTAGTATACTCAATGTGCAATTCAATGCAATTTGACTTCGCATATTACAATGTTACAAAAAGTTTACACTGTGTATATAATTTTCGGATATTAACGATATCAATTTCAACATCTCATTTGACCCTTTTCATACATTTTCGTATTATAATCATGCCACATAAATTGCGAGCGCTGCATACACTTGTTTTTTTTTTTCAGAATCTTGCCACACCGTCAAATCCCATAAAAATCAACAGATTTTTGTCTTTAAAATTGCGCACAAATTATATGTTGAGGCTGCAAGTGGCTCTTGGCCTACCGCTTTTTGTGGCAGCTCGACCCTCTGCTGTGTTTTTGCTTAACGGTAAAGCTAATTTATGCCACAACTTTTTGAGGAATTGCTCTCTAAAGCGCAAAGGCGGAAGTTGCTGTTGCTGCTGCTGTCCAAGAAGCCAATTGAATGCAACAACAACAACAACAACAACAACAACAACATGCATTGTGGCAAGTGGCATGTTGCAGGTTGCAGGTTGCAACTCTCTTGGTAGCTGGTGAAAGGGGCGCATTATACCGTTGGCTTTCCCAACTGTGTGTGTGTGTGTGTGTGTGTGTGTGCATCTCTTTTCTGACCTGCACTTGTTGGCCAGCTGCATGTGTTTAAGCCATGGCTTAAACTTGTTTTTTTTTTTTTTTTAATTTTTGGGGGTAACCCGCGGCGTATGCGTAATTAGATTTGCGTTTGCTGCGCTCGCTCACTAATTGGCCTAAAGCTTGGAATGAGTAGAACGCAACAAATATTAATGCTTCAGAGTGTTTTCAGTGTAGCTGATCGACTATGAGATACCTTAGAATAGGTATGAGAGAGTATATATTTATTAATGCTCGTTTTTAATGTCAAGAAAGGATAATATAATGAAGAAGAAATCTAATATATTATGTAGAATATTCAGAAAATGTTTGTTAGATGTTAGATGAACTTTATAACTTTTTTTTTTTATATTAAATATTAAATAAGGTATTTCTTATTAAATTTAATTTCAAATGTTTCAGCTTAGTTTTCTGTGTATTAAATATGATATAGGTTAAATTTAATTAAATTTGATTTTTTAAAGGTTTTCAGCTAACAATTTTTCTTCTCATAATTTTTAAGGGTTTTCCTTATTAGCAGAAACAAAAACCTAATTTATATAACTTTCATTTTGCCTAAGCTCTTATTTATGGAGAATTATAAATCTTAATCTATTGAATGTATTTTATTCTATACCTAATCGAAGAAATAGTCTATATAAGACTCTCCTCTCCTGATACAATATCTTATAATTTGACAGGATATTTGGCAGTCATAGATACCTTAACGCTTATAGCAAAGACATCCACTTTTTGTCCTGGGGCAAGGAATCGCAAGAAATAAAAAAAAAAGAGAGCAGAGAGAAAATTGCAATTTCTGGTTTAACGTTCACTGATCCGCATTCTGTTGCTGTTGCTTCTTCTTCGACTAGCTGCCTCATATGTTGTGCCTCGCTGGGGTGCCAGAGTGCGCTGTCGATGACGTTGCACTTTTATGCTATTCTGTTCTGTTCTGATGATTTTTTTTCTCTTCTTTTAATTTTTTTGCAACGTCAATAAACGAGTTTTGCGGCGAGCCAAGCGAACTGCCCAAGCGACGCTCTATTGGTGGCAGAGGCATGCACAAGGTGTTGTCAAGGGAGGTGGATGGGCGGGGTAGAAGTTGAAGGGGAGGTTGGTATCGGGTTTTGGCTTCGACTTTGGTTCGTCTACCTTGTGTGTGTTGTTCTCGCTGCTGCCACTGCTGCTGCTGCTGCCTTTTGTTTAGTTGTTGCCATGTTGCATAGGATTTTGAACCCGTTTTTGTAGTCATGTCGACCCTGCCTCCTAGCCCCTGTACTCCATGTGGCGCGTCCATAACCTAACCTAACTTTTTTTATAGCCTCCAGATGAAATAGCGTGCGGTAAACGCTTTGTTAGCCGTTTGCTGTTGGTGTGTTTAGCTGTTTGTGCCGTTTTTGTGGGTTGCATGTTAAACGTGTTGATACCCTAACTGTTCAGCCCTCTGTGTGTTTGTTCAACTCTTTGTTCCATGACCTTTGTATGAATGCATTCTATAGATAAATGCATTTTGTTTGTGCCTTGTTCAGTGGGCAGTGAGTGCTAATTGTTTAATTGTTATTTTTGAATACAGTTTGTTGATCTCTTTCCCGTTTTCTTTCACAGCAAATTGTTTTCAAAATCAATTACTTAAAGTGTGACAGAGGACGCTCTAAAATAGCTGCTCAACTATTTTAGTTTCTAAGAGTATGAGAGGGATAGCTATATGATTGCGACGAATTACGTAGAAACTTAGCTTGGCAAGCAGCTCGTAAATTAGCTGCATTATAGGAGCCAACATTTTGCTTCTCTCTCCTCTTCTTTGCTTGACAAGAACTTCAGAACTTTTTGCGTGCACCTTTGCTGCTGTCTTCGCTAACCAATGAAATGTGCGCTTAATGAAAATAATTGCATTTTTAGCATAATTTATGACACACGCATACACACACATACTTGCAGTGCATTGTGAAGACACACAAAAGCCGCTGTCACCCACACACGCACATTGTTCGGCTCAAGAGCCTAAGAAGTGTGATTCTCTCTTCAACTGACAACGCTCGCTTTTCGGCTGGGTAAAGTAATTTTGTGGCACATGTGGGTGTCAAGCACCGTTGCAAAAGCAGCGTAAAATGCAATCAACAACAATGAAAAAATTGCAAATGCAACAATAACAACAACATGAGCTTGCGTATTTCCTGTGTGTGAATGAAAACAGCAGTCCCAGCCACAGCAGCAGCAGCAGCAGCAGCAGCAGCGGCGGCAGTGGCAACGGCAGCGAAAAGAAATGAGCGCAAAATTCAATTTGTGAATACTTCTGCATAATACGTTAAAGAGAGCTGTTTTTGGAGCTAGCTGGACAAAGAGAGCACGCGATAAGGCAAAAGCTTTTGGCGCTCTCAGCGGCTGGCATTGTGTGCGCTCTCTGTTGCTCTTCGTTGCTCTCTGCTGCGCCGCATGTTGCGTGTCATTGACCTTTGAAATTGCATTGCATGTGGCTTCGCTAATGTCGCTGTCGCTGTCGCTGCTGCTGCTGGCGTCGCTGCTGCTTGTGCTGTTGCTGTCTTTTGCTCTGCTTTGCTTTTGCTACGTCATTCTACGTTATTTCGCATTGCCCACATTCCGCGGCCCTCGACGTCTGCTCTGTCTGCCTGCTGTGACTTCGTCATCAAGCTCACACACACACACAGATGCCGAGCTTGCGAGCTACACGTGTATTTGTTTGTGTGCCTTGCCATAACATCAAATTATATTAAGGCAGCGCTGAAGCAAAGTTGTAGAAGAAGAAGGAAAAGAGAGGATAAAAAAAAAAAACCAACACTGCTTATCTGCTGATCCCCACCCCCCACTCTACGCTGCAGCAGCTCCATTGTGTGCCTTGAAAGTTATTTTAATATCTTTCAATATCTTGCGCTTTTCGAAGCACTTATTTTTCTTGTTCCTTGTTGTTGCTGTTGCTTACTTCGATAATCGCTCGATAGCAAACAAGAACTTTGACAATGGACAGGGCGACAACTCTCCGTCCGAGATTCACCGCCCGAGTTGCATTGTCTAAGTGGACGAAGAGCAGCAGAAGCAGCAGCAGCAGCCGTCGCACAAGTTCATTGAACGCCCCGCAGACATAAAGCAAACTCAATAAACGAACGCACAGCGCAAATAAACAGCAGCCAATAAGAAAAACGAATACGCAGATAGAAATCGCAACCAGGCAGAAGATGCAGAAGAGACAACGAGACCCGGCACAAGACCAAGACCTCGACGACGACGACAACGACAATGACTACAAGACGCATGCAACAGAAACAGACGGAAACAAAAGACAACAAAAAGAGAGCCAAAAGGAATGAGTAGCTGCTACCGTTCATACTCACACACACGCAAATATATGTATATATATGTATATATACTCCACACACTCAGACTCTCTAAAAGTTGATTCGTTTTAGCATGATTATCACAGTTGTTGATGTGCCATAAAACCGATTCAATCCTAAAATAACAGGTGTGTAAAAGCTCATTACAAAAACTGTTATAATTGAACCGGTAACCGGTTTAATGTATTTGGGAAATGAAACGTTAACGAGAACAAGTAAGCAATATAAAGCTGAAACAAATGGAATCGAAACAACATCTGTTGTTGAGGGAAAAATTAAATAGATTTTTCTTACATTATATTATAATATAAATTATAATTATATAATATTCAAATTAGTTTGACAGCATATGGGAGATGTAAGGGAATGATCGGAATTATTGTTTAAAATAAAATTCAAATTATTTTTAGCATTATAATATTAAATAAAACATTTTTAGGTAAGCTCCTGTTAGTAGAGAAAATTAAACAAACAATACAGAATTTTAATTTTCTCTTGGAATTATTGAATAGAATTCTTCACTTGCATTTTTAATGTATTTCAAATATTTAAAAAAAATATATATAAGAAGATTATTACTCAAATTACTCATTCGAGCTTGTTCTCTTTTTATAAAACAAAAGTATATTTATAGAACGCAAAGAAAAAGTGCAACAAAAGAATGAATCACTGAACTGGTTCTCGTCCCATAAGAAATACTTTAAGTTTTGTAGTGACTACAATTATCGTATCGAATCGTCAAATCTTATCAAAATTGATTATGACATAATAATATGTAAACAATAATATGCTCGTTGCATCACTTATCAAATATTGGAACACTCCATTATGATTTAATTGCATGAGAGCTGGCTGCGGCGACAATATTGTTCAATTTGCGAACAACAAAAGAGCAGTCATAACAAGGGGCGAATCCAAATTCGAATCCGCTGTCCAGACTCAAAAGCAGAGCCACAGACGAGACGGTGTAGGGGGAGAGCACATGCCAAAAAGGAGCAGTCAGTCAGTCACACATACGTAAGTGTAAGCGAGAGAGGAAGAGTGAGCAAGCCTGAGCGTAAGCATGTGTACATGTATGTGCGTGTGTGTGCTTGTGTCTGTGTGTGTGTTTGGGTAGCCATGACGCGGCAGCACAACCATGACCCACACCAACAAACAGGAAGCGAAACGACAAAATAAACGCCAAAACAGCTTTGCCGAAAAGCGGCAACTGTAAAAGAAATATATGTACATACATGCAAAAGGCGGTAGTGGAAGAGCGCAACTGAAGGAAGTATGTGTTTGGGAGAGAGAGAGAGAGAGGGAGAGCGTGAGAGAGTGGTAAAGAGAGCAAGTCATTTACTCGCTTCAACGCCAAATTTCAATTACAATTACCAACACGGCGAAGGCCACAAAGGCAAAAAAAGAAACGAACGATGAAATATGCAAAGCGAAAAAAAGGAGAACGTAGGCAGAGTCGTGGAGGCGGGGCAATGCAGCATAGTGTGAATGAAGCATAAACTACGAAACGCAAATAGCAGCATATAGTGAAAGAGAATGAGCAGAAGCAGAAGCAGCAGCAGAAGACGAAGCTGATGCAGAAGAAGTCGAAAAAAAGAACGTCGCCGTTGCCCAGACACAGCCAGACACACAAGCACACATACATACATACATTCATATGTACATGCATGCATGGCCTGGTATGTGTGTACATATGGCTATTAAAAATGGCTGCTAACATGGCTGCGAACATGGCAGGCAGCGCAACAGACAGAGACGAAACACATACAACTTCAGCAGGCAGGCAGCATTTAAATCGGAGCAGTGGCACCAGCACCAGCACCAGCAGCAGCAGCAGCTCTGGAGCTTCTGCTGCTCCACGAATGAAGTTGCAAAACAGAACGCGCAAAGGTTAATCAACTCTGCGTTTGGCTTTGCCAACAACTTCCCAACTCGGCACTGGGATTTTTCAAATGGGCAGAAGAGGAGTCGCCTTCGCCACCGTCACAGCCAACGTGCGACTCTCCGTCGCGCACCATGTTGTTGTCTGTGGCAAAGGAGTTGGTAACATGCACAAACAACAACAGCAACAAACGAACGGCATCTAATTGAATTGCTTGCATGTGCCGCTTATCTCACTGTTGTTTGTGTGCATGTGTGTGTGTGAGCGCGAGCACGTGTATATGTGTGTGTATGTGTTTGCAACTCCCATGACAATGGCATTGAAAGAGCAGCAAGCAAGCAAAAAGTGACCCAACACATTGTGAGAGTGGCAGTGGCATGAAGAGAGCGCGCGTCAATGGGAGAGTGCGCTTAAGAGAGCGCGCTTACAAATGGCGTATTGCATAATTATGTGCAACTGAGCTTCGTAGAGGTGCCATAATTTCTATGTGTGTGTTCTGAGCGTGTGAGCCTGTGTATGTGTGTGGCATTGTGGTTCTTATGCGGAGGCGCCTTTGGCCTTGGTTTTTTTTTTTTTAATTTGTATGAAAACGCGAGAATTTCCCCTAGGGATTGAATAAAATCAAAGTAAAATAAAACGAATATGAAATTAAGTAAATATTGGAATAAATGATAAAATGAAATGTAAAACGAAGGAATTGCTGTTAAAAGGGAAATTTTTAAGTAAATAATAAAGGAAAAATATTTTGAAAACTAAACTAAATATTTAATAAAATTAAGTTGAACTGAAAATGTTTAATGAGTTGAAAGCTAAATATATTTAATAAAATACACCATTTTTTAAATGAAATCATTTAATACAAGAAAGTATTTTTATGAAATAAATATACTATATAATTGAATATTTTAATTTCAATTATGTAAATATATATAAAAATATTTGTAATATGTAAATATATGAAAATTCAATATTTTATTAAATATGAAACATAACAAATTTTTAAAAGATGTAAATAATTCTTAAAAGATAAAGATTTTAAAAGACTTCAGACTTAGGGTGGCTCTAATTATATACAAAAATAGTTAACAGCTTTGAATATTTCCTTTCTAATTTCTGATATAGTTTACGTTTGCTGCTCACTTATTATTGGCTGTTAAAGATATTTCAATGCCCGCAAAATGAAACATTTATTTTATTATTTAAATGCCCTGCAGGCAAACACACCCACACACATACATACATACATACATACATATATATATTACCGCAAATCCGCACGCGGTCAGCATTAAAAATGAAAATTAATAGCCGGCGAGTTCATTTTCCATGCAAACATTTCCACATGATTGCGTGCTGTCGAATGAAAATTGTTGATTAATGTGCAAATAATAAGTGAATTTCGATATTATTTGCAGAGCTGTGGGATGAAATGCAAATAAAGAAAATGTTAATTAACAGACTGAACGGGCTTACTCGTCGTATGGATAATATCATATCTGATTCTCTTCCGTTTTCGTGCTCCCAAATCCCGAAATAATTGCAGCTTATATTAAATGGAAAACTTTTTCTTTTCGACTGCGAAGCAAAAGCAAAACAAAAACAAAACAAAAAGTAAACAAATCCATGGTAAGAGCGAACAGCAGAGCCTAACTGTAAGAGAGCGTCTGCCTAAAAGAGAGCGCAAGTGAGAGAGAGAGAGAGAGAGAGAGAGAGAGAGTAAGCAAGCAAGAGAGCTTTAGTTGCAGGGGCAATGACAAATGCAAAGCTCATGCTGCCGGCAGAGCGGTTACCGGTTTTTTTTTGCGCGACGTCAACGTCGACGTCTGCGTCGCAACCTAAGTAGGAAGGAAGCGCGCGTGTATGTGTGACGTCGTTGTTGACTGTGTGTGGATTTGTTGAGGCAGGTCCTGGCTAAAGTAGGTACAGCCAACGAACTGCGCGCAGAGACAGCGCGACAGTTATGTGTGTGTGTGTGTGCGTGCGTATGTGTGCGCTGCTGCTGCTACCACCAAAGAATCATGTGGCAGGCCAATGGGTGAAGACGCAGCAGCATTTTGGCAGCGTCTCGCTGCTGTACATATGTATGCAACAACAACAACGGGCACAACAAGCAACATATAGCCAAAACACTCGATAGATACAGCGACACACACACACACACACATACACATAAATGGAGTACAACGCTCAGCTGCAGCAGCGCAGTCGCTGCACAGCAGACCCTGCTGCTGCCGCTGCCGCTGTCGCTGCCACGCTCAATGGCATTTCAGTTTCAGTTTTTTGTTGTTCCGAGGCATTTGCCGTTCAGGAAGCGCAACGCCAAGTTGCCCAAAGCAGCCAAACTAAAGCTAACACACACATACACATACATATATACACACATGCATATGTGCTATGTGCATAGCATATATAGCTAAAACAGAGCTAAAAACTTAGCTATATACGGCTAAAAGGCAACTTTTAGTGTGCAAATTGTTTTGTTTTGTTGTTGTTGTTTTTCTGTTGTTTCGTGGCTATTTTTGTGGGCAATGGCAGCAATATGTAGTGGCAGCTGAGCGAACGTTTCTTTGTTGCAAATTGAATTGCAGCTTGCAACAAGCAAGCGGCTTACGTGGCCAGCAGACGTAAATCTGTTGAGGATTAAGCTTCAGCGATGAAAAAATACGCTTTGGTATATAGATATGAAATTTATATATAACAGTAATAACAAAATCCATATACTGTAAATATCTAACTCTCTTTTCTTTCAACTATTTACAGCTTCCTTGCCAGAACAACAAATTAACCCAAAATAAAGGAAACAGTGTAAGCTTTATCTCCGCTCAGCACAAGGATTAAAAGAATTCTTTTCCTCTTTCAGCTTTGGCAATGTGAGGTGGATGAAGAAGCAGCTGGCAAAACGACTATCTACTGGAATTTCGCAACAATTCGCAATGCTCGTGCATCAATCAAAGAACTTCGTAAATCCCATGAGAAATGGTGCATACTTACATATGGACCATTAACAGAAACCCGTAAATCCGAACTTGTGCTGTTTTATATCTGTTACAAGACCGGCATTATGGGAGTCTGTCAATGCAAACAACTTGGTTTTTGGCAACAATGCAAAACAACATTGAAGATAAACTCTAAATGAAAGTATAAATCAATATCAAAATAACCACATATCTAAACAACAATCAAATATTAAAATCAACAACAGTTCATAAACAAAAAAAACAACCAATTAAATTTTAAATAATTAAATAAAATATGTAAAAGTAACCGAAAAAATAAAATAAAATACATAAATGTGAAGAAAAATCAAAATAAATAAATGAAAAATGAAAAAAAAAACATTACTTTATAATATTAAATTTATAAACGACATTTTTAATTCAGAAGTTCTAATTAATAAATAATGATTAATCAAATCATTTCAGTTAACTTTTACACACAATACAATAAATATAATTAAAATATAAATTCCATATTTTAAAAATATATTAAACATTTTATTCGCTGTTATCTACATAATTTAATGAAATAGAAAAGAAAACCAATCACAAATTAAATTCGAGTGCTGAAAAATATATTAAAAATGTTGAAAGCTGAAACTAAAAATATATATTATTAAATTTATAAAAATTTTTAATAATATAATATCAAAAACAATAATATTAAAAATATGAATAAAATGGTAAAACAAAAATAATATAACA
Organism: Drosophila koepferae; assembly: GCA_030914345.1. Classification (NCBI taxonomy): domain Eukaryota; kingdom Metazoa; phylum Arthropoda; class Insecta; order Diptera; family Drosophilidae; genus Drosophila; species Drosophila koepferae. The sequence goes on from JAUESR010000207.1 coordinate 4,816,454, forward strand.
ATATATAAATATACATATAAAAAATTAAGTAAATCAATTTTAAAAAATAAATCAATTTATAAATATAGTTATTTATATTTATGTGATTAAAAAAAGCGCGTTTATCGTTTTGAATAATTACAAAAATTTGATATTAAAAAAATATGACAGCTTCTTTAAAATGTAAAAAATATATAAATCTAAATACCTGATAAAAAATACTTAAAATAATAAATAGAAACATAAAATAATGCAAAAATAAATGTATTTAAAATGAAAAACCTCAATTAACAGTTTAATACAAAAAAATTAATACATTAGATAAATAAATAAAACACATAAAATATAAAAATTAATAAAATAAAAAGTTAATATAAATAAAAAAATTAAAATATGAATTTTGAACATCTTGTATATAAAAAATAAAAAATCAACATTTTAAAAATAAATCAACAGAAATTTTTAAATAATACAAGAACATATTAATGACTTAATCTAATTAAATATATAAATAAATAAACTTCAACTATTTATTTATTAATGCCATAAATAAATGTTAATTTGTTTTGTTACACTTAAATAATAATTTGAAAATTTGTAAATTAACAACTTATTTAATTTAATATTGTACTTTGTCAAATCATATATTTTTCTCCTTAAGTTTTCATGTTATTGGTTTTTACTGTTTTATTCAATTCGTTTATCGATTATGTTTAAAAACGAAAACAAAAAAAAATCTAAAAACCAATTGACATAAACCAAGCAAGCAAAAAGGACTACACCAAGGACCTTTTTCTCTCTGGCAAATTGAGGTAGTAGGTTGTATAGTAGTATTTATTGACCATACTATACAGCGTGCTAGCTTTCTTTGCTTGACTTATAAGCCGCAAAGACATCCCACACACACACTCGCCCAGCCATACAATGTGTTCTCTCGCTCTCAGTCTCGACGACTCTCTGATTATATATATATGTGTGTGTGTGTTTGTGCGTGTGTGTGTATTTGTGCGAAAGTGTTTTCACATTATTATTCTTATATGTAATCGATCTGTATTCATAAGAAATTCATTGCATATTACACATTGGTATTAGTGACATGTGCAAATGTTTGTATGGCTGATTCCCTGAGACCCTAACTTGTGACTTTTAATACCAGTTTCACAAGTTTTGATCTCCGGTATTGGACGCAAACTTGCTGATGTTAGCAAAAAGTACACATCGAGCTCAATCAACATATATACATATATGTCGAACTGGATATGTCTATATGGGCTAACTGCGTTTGTATATATCTGAACCGGACATTCCATTCACATAACTTCTTTCATTTTATAAGACTCTATTTTTTTCTGTTTTTCTGTGCTATTCAGGTGTGAATGTATGAAGTATGCTGTCATGTATTTGATGATAATGATATGAGATGTTCTGGATATAAATTCTTTAATTTATTGATATGTGTAAGTATGGGTAGAAGAATTTAGATTGATTGTAGATGATTTATCATGAATTCTAAAAGAAAATTTTGATCGGTGTAAATTTGAATATTTTGTAGAAATTACTATAATTAATAGACTTTGTATGAATAATGATTGATTTGTGGAAAAGATCCTCAAAGGAATTATATTAGGAATGTCAGGAATGAGTCAAATTTTTTGCTTTCAACAGCAGCTTCAGAAGAGGATATATTAGTAGGTGTCTGATATCCGCATATCATTAAGTGAAATACACATCATTTATATTATGTATCTATAGTATATGAACTAGAATATCAAAAGTATGAATCGAATTTAAATATTTTGTGGTACTTTTAGTGGACTCAAAAGTTTTTTGATAAAATGATTTATCAATTTTGTAGACAGTTATTATGCAGTTTTTGCATCATCTTTTGAAATACATAAAAATATTTGGTTTATCTATGTCCTATAAATTAAAAACAATTTTTTATTTCCTTAATTAATACAAACTTTTTTATTATAGCCACATCTTGGCATCCAAATCTGAAGCGGATATAGAATATATATTAAGCTGAGCTATGCGATCAACTGGATGAGTTTGCACTGGAAAATGCGCTACTTCTTCAGTTACATCGAATATTTAGTATTCATAAAATCTAATACATAATTTGTATTGTAATACAAAACTGTAAAATCAATTCAATTCATCTATCGAATTGAAAACCGCTGAACAAACATTCATTTTCCTAAACTAATCAACACAAATATTTGTAACCCTCTAAAACAGCAATAAAAAACAAAAAGATGTATTTTTATTTTTATTTTGTTTATGTTTATTAACAAACATTTATTGTAAACCCAATGTTGAGTTGTCTGTTAACAGATGCGATACACACATCAAAGGATTAAAATAAAGCTTATCTAAAAACTACAAACTAAACTAGTTCAAGTTGTGAATATTGAATATGATGAAAATTGATGTGAGCTAAACAATTTCATTGTCGTTTGCAATAAGTGTGTGTGAGAGAAAGAGAGAGCGAGTGAGCATACAAAATGTACGATTAAGTATATATATATTTAGTAAAAAGATCTGCTATATCCTATGAACGCAGGGCGGCTTCACTGATGCGTGCACTTGTTATCCTTGGACTTCTTTTTACGATCTTCACTTGAATTTGATCGTCGCATACCTTGAATTGGCATGTAAGGCGGCGTAGGGCTGGCACTTTGATCTACAGACAGTAAAATGGATTAATATATAGCAGCTAATTATTGAGCAGGGTTTAAATACATATATACCAAAGTTGCCGGACTTGGAGTATTTGAGATGCGGCGAGACATCGTGCCCGCTGGACAATGTGCTGTCATGAGAGCCCGCCTCTGAGCCATAGTGCTCCGAACTAGAGGATAGATGTATTCAGTTAAAGCACTTAAAATAGTTCATTCATCTATTTACCGCGTCATGGAATTATGCTGCAGCTGCTGCTGTTGCAAAGCGTCTGCAGTCAAATGCAATGAGATGGGTCGCTGATGCCCCGGCCCCTGGCCCGGCACCGGCCGACAGCTGTCCACGGGCAGCGTATAGATGTCATCATCGCCGCGTGTCAGGCTGCTGGCAGCTGCGGCCGCCTGTCGCTGTTGCCGCTGCATGGAGCCGTGCGAGGAGCTGCTGTCCCTGGTCAAACTGCCATTGGTCAGAGTTCCATTTGGCTGTCGTTGCTCAGCTCGGCTGCTGTTGAGCACATCGATGGGATTGGAATAGGCTTCCACATCGATATCATTTGACATTTGTGACGCGGACATGCAGTCCTGAGGCAGTGCCAACAGCGGACCGCAATGCGAGCCATTTGTGCCGCAGAGCAAACTGTTTACGCCATTGACTCCAACACCAGCGCCACCAGCTATGGCTCCTGCTTCCTTCTGCTGCGATTTGCGCAGGCGCGCCTTCTCCTTGGCGCGCTTTACTTTGGCTTTCTCCTGCAGAAAGCAAATGAAATTAATTAGTTTAAGTATATTTAGACTGAACGTGTATCAAAATATATTTAATTTAATATTTTTTTACAATTAAATTTTAAATATTGAATTATTTATGGCATTAAATATATGAATTAAATTATTTTATAAAATGAATTGATGTATTGGATAGATGAAGATATAGACTAAGCCATTCAGCTAATAGTTCATTAAGCAGTTTATATTACCCTGTATAATACATTTAATTTACTCTCTGCTCTTATACCATATGCTCTCAATTTTATATTTTATCTATCTTAATGACGTATACATATTGACAGATATTGACTGAAATGATCAACGAGCTGCAGCAGCATCAACCTACTTCAGGTTAAGTTTACGAAATTCGTTTCAATTTTTCTTTTACCTTAACTGCAGAAATTTTGAGTTTCCATAATTTGAATATATTTTTTCCGTACTTGGAAAAAGAAGGATATACATATAATAAAATATATACAGTTTAACAATGGGATTAAGTTTACCAAATACTAAATATTTAATATTAAATATCTAAATTATTTAACTTACGCGCTCCTGTAACATCTTGGCGAGTTCTTTGTCCTGCGCCTCAATGGCCAGCATGCGATCGCGTTGCTCCTGTAGCGCGCTATCCTTGCTCTCAATGGCCTGCAGGCGACGCGCCAGTAGCTGTAAGAAAGTGAAATACATGAATAATAGCTAGAGTGTTTGATATATGTAGTTGCAAGTAAGCGTACCTCATCCTTTTGCTCCTGCTTGAGCTTCTTGCTCAGCTCGTGCAGCTCCTCGGGCGGCAATCCGATTTCGCGCAGGCTCGCATAGTCACAGGGATCCACATAGAGCTCAATGTCGTCCGCATGCTGTTGCATGTGCCGCTCGACGGCCTTTGCATTGCCCAGCGCAAAGTTGCCAACCATTTGATCGTATTTCTCCGGCGAAAGTTTCTGAAATTGCGGTTCGGTACGCAGTAAGTTTTCGTGTGAGGCCGAACGCTGTGGCACAACTGCATCAACAACAGTTGCTGCTGCAGCGGCTGTCGTTGCTGACAGACCCCGTATGCTGTCAGCAACGTCGGCATAGTCCACCAGCTCGTCTATGTCAGCTGCCTGATGATTGATGCTGCTGTGTGTGGGTGTGTGCTGAGATGTAATGCTGTGCAATGTAGATGCAGATGCTGATGTAGATGTACATGTAGATGTTGGTGCTAGGCGACGTGCTGATTGATGTTGCTGATGTGCGTGATGGTGACGTGTTTGTTGCTGCGGTGCAATTGTTGTTGGCGTGTGCTCAGCATCACTCACCAACAGCTGATTGTGTTGTGGTTGTGTTTTTTGTCTAGGGGGTGTGCTAACTGATGCTGCTGGCGCTGCTGCTGGCACATCAACACTATTTGGTATAAGCGATAATCCTACATAGTTGTCTGTTTGTGAAAAGTGTTGCTGCTGCAGCAGCAACGGTTGCTGTTGCTGCTGTTGACTAAGATATCTAGCTTGTTGTGAGGTGCTGGGCTCAACTCGGCTATTCGATTCGTGTTGCAGTTGCAGCTGTTGCTGTTGCTGCTGCTGATGTATACTTGCTTTGGCTGGTCGCGGCGGCGGACGGCTCTTGTCGCGTGTTGCTGGCGGCGGCACCGGCGGCAGATTCACATAGATTTCCTGCAATCGTTACAGATTAGTTGTGTGACAGATTTTAAATGTGACAGATTGTTAATGAAAAAATGTTTGTTATTTAAAGAATAACAAAAAATGTCGCTAGTTTAGGCAAGTCTAGTCTAGGCATAATACATGATGTATTCAGTTATTCGATTAAGGTTTTGCTGATTTTTTTTTTTTTGCCAAAATTATGATTGCTATATAGATGAGTAGTAAGTCAAATAGTATAAAACAATTCCTTAATTTTAATACAGATAATTCTATTGGTCCACTTGGACTCTAATTTTGTACTACTCAACTAATATTTTTAAAGTAATCCCTTCAGTCTTATATATGTACAATATTTATAAAATTACTTAAAATTTCTTCAATTTTTTATACATTCTTATACCGTCTTTAATGTCTGTCTAATAAGTGTATTAATATTATACTTTATTAAGTCTACATTTTCTACATTTTTAATGGCATTCTTATTATACTTTCTGCAAACTAATATAAATTCTTATTCTTTTTATACTTTGTTCCCAAAGGGAAAAAAGTATATTGGTTTTGTGCAATGTCCGTCTTGCTGTCCGTCCGTCTGTCCGTCTGTCCGTATGAACGCAATATTTTTCGGCGCTATTAGAGCTAGAGACTTGAAATTTTAAACATATACTCATATATGCTCCCGAATTATAAAGTGTAAAAATTTTCCCGATCCGCCCACTAGGGGCGTGGCAAATCGGAAAACTCTTCCGCCCATAGTTAAGTTATCATACTAGATGATGAGCTAGAGAGTTGCAATTTGAAATGTATACTCGGGGTGACAACCCAAGTTCAAAAAGCTATGGCGGATATATCTACGCCCATTGGGGGCGTGGCAAATCGGGAAATACGTATCTTCTACACCGTTAAAGCTAGAACGCTGAAATTTTGCATGTGAGTTAATGTTATGATTCTAAGAAGATCGATCAAAAAGTTATATGTCTACGCCCATTGGGGGCGTGGCAAATCGGACCTGAATATATAGTGATTTTTCAAATTGTGCTATATTTTGAACACTATTGACACTAGAGACTTGAAATTTTGCATGTATACTCGGGTTGACAACCCAAGACTAATAAGCTATGGTAGATATATCTACGCCCACAGGGGGCGTGGCAAACCGCAAAAGTTTATATCTCCTACAGTTTAAGAGCTAGAAGCTTAAAAATTGGATGGTTGAGTTACTAATGTTCTCCTCTATCGATGCCCCAAAAATAATTTTTCAGCCTCTTTGGGGGCGTGGCATATCGAAAAATACCCTGTAATTTTCGCATTTTTGGAATGTAAGCAACCAAATTTTGCAGTCATGTTAGCCTCGGCCTTTTCTAAGAACTGGCAAAAAATTATGCGTCTACGCCCACTGGGGACGTGGCAAATCGGCAAAGAAGTTTGTTGTGGCCAACTGCATAATTGATGCATATAATAGCTTAGTAGCAATTGCTAAGATGGCAAAAAGCATTTTAACATAAATTTAATAATATTAATAAATTTTAAAAAATAAAATTGATAAGTTTTTGATTAATAAATAAAAAGTTTCCACCGGGATTCGAACCTAGGTCTTTTGAAAACAACATGTAATCGTTAGCTAAACCTAAATCAATTCACAGCTGATCAGCTGACCAGCTGATCAGCAGCTTGTGACGAAACAAAACAATACAATCGCAATTCTTGCAATATGTATACACTTTTGGATGTGTATACACTTACACATAAATACATATATGCATGCATAGAAAAACTGCTTGCCACACAGCGTGGCAAATCGGAAAAATTGTTTTAGTTTTTGCTTAAATGCAAAATTCATATGCGTATGTTTATAAATTATCATCAATTGGTAGCAAGCATTTTATAATAAATATACAAATATAAAAAAATAAAAAATAAATAATTTTTGAAAAAAAGGTTTCTGCGGGATTCGAACCCACGCATCTAAGTACAGCTTGCATAGTGCTTACCACCAGCGCCACTGCCCTGACCTGCACTCCATTAACTAAAACCAAATAAGACATTGTAATGCATTGCTAGAGCGCCTTTTGACAAAACTAAAATAACGATCGAAAAATTCCCAATTCAGTCACAATTCGTAGAATATTCTGGCATGCAAACTTTTGTATGTATACTTAGAAAATTGTGTATACTCGTATAGTGTGTACATGTGTAAATCTGTATGTATGTGTAGGAAAAACGTTTGTTGCTTGCCATGTACATGTACGTTTTCTAATTGCCGAAATATTTCGTTAATTAAATGTTTATTAAAGAAATAAGATGCACCTATGGGAACAAAGTATATCGCAGTTAGTGGCGCCTAACTGCAACGTTCTTACTTGTTTTCAATTTAACATACATTCTTCTTACACTTTATTTAATCTTATATTGAAATTCCTCCATCTAACATAAATACATTCATCTTATACATTCTTCACTCCAATATAAGTACATTTGCCTTCTACACTCCTCAATCTAATATACATTCTATTAATCGTCTTCAATATAATATTTAATTCATCATCAAGTATTCAAGTCATTCCAAATTCTTCTTCTTATATTTTAGTCTATTATATTTTAGTTTTCCTAATATCCTTTCCTCTTCTGAAACACACCTGCATTTTCTGTGCAATTAATTCGCTTTGTTGCAGCTCCTTTTGCTGCTGTTCCTGCAGATCGCGTTCCAGCTTCTCGGCAATTTCTTTGGCCACACGTTTGTCATGCTCCTCCCTGGCACATGCAAAAAACAAAGAACACACATTAGTTAAGCATAGTAGAAAAGCTAGAGAATTTAATATGTGTTTACTGTTCGGTGAGGCGTCTTCGGTAGGCCTCAACCTGCCGCTGGGCCTGCTCCGTTTCCTTAATTTGCTCATGCAGAGCCGTGGGGAAATCTTCGCGCACCGTTGCATTCCTGTACCGATTGCCCTTATAAAAGTCGTTAACTGCATGGAGAGAGAGAGAGAGAGAGAGAGAGCGGGCATTAAAGTGCAATCTAATGTTGTAAAAAGGCTAAAGCACTTACTCTCCTGGGACTGCAGCTTGTAGGCCAGGGCGCCGTCCTCACGCACGAGCCATTCCTTGCAAACTGAAATGGGAAATCGAGAAGATGCTTAAGTTATTAAGGTTCACTCTAATCACCTTTTGATGGCTTGCCCATAAAATGGCAGCTTGCCCAGCTTGATTACTAGCCATAAAAAAAGTCAGTAGAAGAAGGGTTCTAAACTGAATGACTAGAGCATACCCTGTGAGGTACTAATAGATATTAGATTATGGTATTTATTACTGCAAATATTTTAGTATATCTAAATTTGTATGGAAAATAAAATTTCTTAAATTAATTTGAATTTTTATAAAGTCTTTAAAAAGATAATTCATTGCGCATTAAAGTTGAAGCGGAAGAAATAAATCAAATCCTATAGGATGACAAATATGAAATGCTAGAACAAATGATTTATTACGGCAATTTGCTGTCTATAAAAAGAAAAATAGGAATTTATTCAGAAATCTAATTTTTACTTATGATAAACCTCTTACAAATGTTTAGATTTTAATTATTAAAAAATGTATTTTGATAAATTCAATTATTTTACAAATTTTATTCTTATTATTAGATCAAGTAAATTATTTATAACTTAAGATTTTACAATTCAAATATTGAAACCCAATCTTGTATGCGCCCTTAAAGACCCAACTCTAACAACTCAACTGTCTATCAAAGAGCTCGCCCCTTTATCACACGATACACAAGCCCATATACCTTTCCATAACGACTTTCATTAGGCACACAGTTTATTAGAAAATATCTACTAAACGGCAACTGAGATTTTAATGCATGCTCCCAATCGGTGAGCCTATCAAATTACCCAAACCGAATCGGAATCTAATGAAGCACCGCAAGAGCATATTATAATCTCGTAGTAAGCCAAATGAGAGACAAAAGTGGAAAAAAAGTAGAAAAATAAATAAACTGCGATGAGTCACGTCTCGAGAGTGAAGTGGCAAACGAGAGGCGGGGATCCTGAACAAAGGCATTCCATTGAGGATGCACATGCTCGGCGCGTTTCACGGAAATGCATTTCGATGCAACTCCAGATATGCCTCAACTGGGGGGCGGGGATGAAGTGCGGCTATTGGGGGGCGAGGCCAGTCAGCGGATGTCAGCTTTTGATCGATTTGATGGGGCACTAAGATCTTGCTTCGCTGATAAGCGAAAGCGTGGAACAAAAATTTACTTTTAATTATGTGAGTGTGTAGAGAATTTTTCTTCTTTTCTTTCTCTTTTTGATTGTCAGCTTACAAGTAGCAACTGTTGTTGTTGTTGTTGTGTGTCTGCCTCTGTTTCTGTCTGTGTTTACGTTTGTGCCTCGCTGTCATTTATCATTAGTCGCGGAGCTGTTGGTAATTGGTTGCTCTAGGGCAAAGCTCTATCAACTAAAATTGTGTGTATGATTTATAAAATGGAAAGTGCCACACGAAAGTCGAGGCCCAGCTCAAGTGTCTCTTGCATCTGTTGCTTCAAGCTGTTGCAAATGAAGCCAAGTAATCAAAGTTAACTGGATTTATTGGCTTCACTTAATTGAGTAGTTTTTCCCGAGGCAGCTCAAATGCGAACCATCTTGGAGTAAATGAGAATCTTCGTTTATATATTTAGAAACGTTTATTTTCTCTAAATATATTCTAGCTCTCCATTATTTTTTTCCCGCTTGTTTATGTGAATTTGTTCAAATTGCTTCGGCTTTCGCTCGTTTCGGCTCAGGGGAAAGTCGTTCAGACTATTTTCTAATGCGTTGTGGAAGAGCTATCTAATCAAACATCAAATTTCTAGTTTTGCTTTTCTAATTTAGTTCATCTAAATTCAAAATATTATTACGAATTCTTTGCTCATTCTAGTTTATTAAACTTTAATTAGTAATCATTAATATTCGCTTGCCTCTTTTGTTTTTTCTAGTATAGATCACAAATACCCCTATATCATTCTCAGACAGCTATTCTGACAGCCAAGCATAGCTCTCATTTATTTTCATTAACAAACAAGTCTGATATTTCATTCAGTTTTTTATGCCCGTGTTTATCAAGCGAAACGGGCATATTTGTATTTAGTTTCTGAAACTCAAAACTTTGTATATGCATCTAGGGATATCTGAGTCAAAAAACGTGTTTGCAATGATCATTAGGTAGGTGTTGCATTGAATATACATGCATGTATATACATTTATGTATCAATATATACATATATATATTTTATAACATTTTTGTTGAGTACAGTCATTGTGGGAGGTGCTCAAAAAGTTCAATTTAATATCTTTGGTAGTATCAATCGTAGCCGTAGTAACGGTTGTAAAGCATTAATACCAAGTAGTCGTAAGTAATACTAAGACTATTATAATAATTATTATTTATTAAGCCAGGTTATCGCATGAGAAATATGCGGACTGAGATAATAAACTATGAATGGGTGAGCCAGGTTATCGCAAGAGAAATATGCGGACTAGCAGGTGTTCAAGTTGGGCTCTTTTAAGTCTACATATATGTCTATATGGACAGTGTGAAGAGTGATTTGTATAAGAGTATTGCTTAGTGTTCTTTTTTGATTGAAGCGTGTATTAATAGCGTTTGATGATATATGTGAATCTTAAGTTTTTCCTAATGTCATAATTCCTAGCAAACACAAAAGCAATTAAACGTATTATAATGCGTTTAAGAGTATATATATATATATATATATATATATATATATATATATATATATATATATATATATATATATATATATATATATATATATAGTTAAAGAGATTTGTCATGCCTTCTATACAATTAAACTGAGCTCGATTCGAAACGCGTATTAGATAGTTGCTTAAACCCAACTGCAATACGCTGTTTGTTGTTTATCTCTGCTCAAATGTCAAACGTACACACACACACTCACACACTCATACTCACACACACACACACACACAGCCATTTACACTTGGCAGCCAATCGCTTTAATTTAAAGGTTCTTTGACTTTTCAACTGTCACTCGGCAATTAGCTGCACTCTGACCCGCAATTCGAATTAGTTTGTTCCTAGTTGAATTATGTGGCATGACAAACTGGCTGCTGCAATTGCAGTGGCAATTGCATCTGCAGGCGCTGCTGTTGACGTTGCTTAATTAACTGCAATTTGCGGAAGTGCAAGTGCGCTTGAGAGCTTGCTGCAACGTTGCACGAGTGTCTGACTAGCAGCCCCTCTCCCCCTCTCTTTATCTCTCTCTCCTCCCTTCTCTTATTCTTTCTCCGGCAAAAGAATATTTGCAGCCATAATCAATTTAGCTGTTTGCTTCAACATTTGATTTCTCACTGACCTAAGTATGTAACACTCTGCATGGGTGTGCACATGTGTGCATGCATGTGTGTGTGTGTGTGTGTGTGTGTTTGTGTGTGTATTGTCTGTGTTTGGGTATCTGCTGCTGTGCATAAACAAGAGCAAAAGTATCTTTTTTCCAAGTTTTGTTGCCCCACTCGATGGCGGTTCAGCGTGATTGCTCAGGTTGGTGGGGTCCGCGACTCGTCTTACATATTTGCGCTGACTCCAGCATTCGTATGCACATGTTAACCCTAGCCAGTCATTCTCCCTCCCAACCCCTCCAATCTCGCTCCCCTCCTCTCATGGGTAAGCAGTGCTCAGTCTCCTCAAGCCCCATTGGCATGTGTTTATTGTGCTTTCAGCATACATATTACTTACAAAGTCTCTTGTGTTGTTCTTTCGTTTGCGCTTTGCGCTTTGCTTTGCTTTTTTATAATGCCTCGCAAAAGCGCAGCTTTATATACCCTGTAACTGCTGAGATTCGATTGCGAGCAGCTAAAGAAGTTAGCGAAGACTTTGCTTGTTTTCTTTGAAATGTTTTTTTTCTTCTTCTAGTTTTTACTTTTGCTTCAAAACTTTTTTGTGCCAATTCTTATTTGATTAATTTTAATATATGCATATTTTATTTTATTTTTGATATATATTTGTCTAATTTTAATTTTTTATTTTTATTTATATTTAATTAATAGTTCGAAATATATATTTTAATTTTGAATCTATATTTTTTCAGTAAAAAATATTTTTATTTAATATTTTAAAATTAGGTAATAATAAAAATATAATAAATATTTTATTTTAATTAAAAAATATATATATATTTCTTTATTTAAATATTTACAAATTTATTAAAATAAATTTCATGATTCAAAGAAAATTGTTTTAGAATTCACGCCGCACACTCGTAGTCGCGCATGCCATTGCCTAGAACACTTACTCGTTATTATGCACAACGGGCCGCGTTTCGAAAATGGTAAAAATAAGTTAAACTTTGGCTTTGAGTGGTCAGCAAATGTGGAAATCAACTTGCAGTACATTTTGCGCTGGCCGTTAAATAAATTTTCAGTTTTTTATGTTACAATTCGTTTTGTGTTTAAAGCGTCACAGGAAATGGGCTAGGCCGTTAAAAAATATGGCAAATATGTCTATTCTAGCATTGTTAGCCAGCTGCTGTTGGTGGCTATAAAAGAGCCGAAAATGCATTTGTCACAAAAAATTTGAAATTCTTTTCATTTCCTGCACTGCTAAAAACTCATTGATAAGCAATAAACACACGCATACAAATCACAATAAAAATATAAGTATTATAATGACAACTGATTTATTGCTCGACATATATATATTGTGTTATATACGTATGTATGTATTTACCTTGCCTTGGAACGGGTTTTCTTTATTTTTCTTTTTTTGCGCCACATAACAGTTAACCCCAGCACCACCAACAAAAAGTGACACACAGAGGTGGTGTTGTGGTGCATGTCTCTGCAATGTGGGTCGCCGCTACCAGCAGTTTATTGACTTGCCAAAAAAAAAAGTGTAAAATAAAAGTAAATAAATAAAATAAAAGAAAAGAAAAATAACAACAAGAACGGGTTAGTAAGTCAGCAGAATACGACTCTCTCAATCCCCGACTCATGCGTCACGCGGAGTTCTCTGAAATTCCAACAGAAAAAAAGAAAACATTGTATTTCGTTTTGGCACAGTCAGCTGATCTTGGGCAAGATCTCTTACCTGGCATGCCAGACACCTAAGAGTAATCAAAGAATTCCCAAAAACTCATAACATATTTGCCAGCATCTGACAATCTTCTTGGGTATTTAAGGAATTTTTATTTTTATTAAAAACAATAAAACAAAGAGAGTTTATTTTAAATGAAAGAAATATGTTATTTAATTATTTTTAATAGAACATTGAGCAAAGTTTCGTAATATTGAATTGGCTTTCATAATGCTATGCTTCGTCATATTTTATTACAAAATCTGCAACTTATTATTACCAAACCACAAATAACTCGATTAATATAAATGCCATTGTTAGAAAACCAATGCACTGAAGCTGTGTTTCCTCAAATAGTTTTCATAGTCATTCATAGAATTATTTCAAATGCTATAGACTGGATACCTTGAATATATATTCAACTATAAATTACCAATATAAGACCAGAATACAAAATATGTATAATTAAGTAACACTATATCATTCACAATTTTCGAGCTAGAACCCAAAAATGTTGCAGAGGAGTTAATATCAAGTCATTGTCTCTGGACTAAATTTTCTTAGCTTAAATCGCTAATCAACTTTGCTTAACTAAATTTAAAAATTATATTGAAATTCCATAGTCAAGTTATAAATTTTACAAACTAATTGAAACTATCGTAACAATATAAATAAATATTGAAATATAGTTCATAATAAATCTATGAATTCCTATCAAGAAAATTATATTTAAATATATATTATTTTATTTATTTTTGTATTTAATAAATAAATATATTTAGAATAAAAAAAACAAAAAAAAAAAAAAAACAGAATTATCAAAATGAATAATCTGTCTTGATCTCTTACACCTACATTCAAAGAATTCAAACCCGTTCAGCCACTAATTCTTTGCATTTCAGATATTCCAGGTATCATGTTGCACCTTTCTATACCCTATGTGTATATTTAGTTGCAACATTTTGTTGCAGTGCAGCAAATTGAAGACCTCAACCTGTATTTGCTGTGCAGACGAGACCTTTGATGAAAAGCATTTGATAGCAGACCTCAATTAACCTTCGCAGTGCATTCAATTCATGAAATTCATTTTCAGTTCACAGCACTTTGCATTGCGGTTCTCTGTGGCACTTGTGATGTGTTTGTGGGGCTTCCCTCAATGATTTTTCACCTCTTGCTCTCTTGCTGTCTCTTCCACCCACTCTCTCTAACCATCTCTTTCATTTTCGCTTGCTCTCTCTCTCTCTCTCTCTCTCTCTCTCTCTCTCTCTCTCTCTCTTTGGCCAAGTTCAAATAGCGGTCCACGCTTGAATGGTTCGGTCTGTGGATCGCGTGAAGCGTTACACAACGAAGGAGGATATGGAAAAATGGTAAAAAAAAAACAAAAAACCTGAACGTAAGTTTATGCATATGCATACGATATAGCATATGAAAAACTATGGTATCGAGTGGAAAACCGAATTGGAAAGTCGAAGGAAAATTTATGAGAGGCAAAAGCAGCCAAAGCAGGAAAAATGCTGTCGACGCTGTTGCATTGATTAGCGGCTGAAAGTGGAAAAACCTGACTCAAGGTTGTTGAACATGCCACCAGCCAGCCGAAGTCCAAGAGGCAGCATAGGCAGAGGCAGAGGCATATACATAGGCATAGGCGGGGGCAGCAACAGCAACAGACGCTTGCCACAAACAAAAATGTGGCTGCAACGGCGACGCCGACAAGATGCGACGTTGACTATTTGAATGTTGCAGCTGATGGATACACACAGAAAACGAGCTAAAGATACAGCATGTGTGTATATATTTATATAGTGTTAGTGTGTGTGTGTGAGTGTGTGTATTGTGTTGCCAAGCATTGACCTTAGCCATGGCCAAAGCCGTTAATAAGAAGCTGCTGCTGCTGCTGTTGCAGCTGTGGGAAGAATTGAGCTCATTATGCAGCTGAAAACACTTTAAATGCGGGCCGATTGATTGATTGATTGATAGACTGATCGTTTGAACGATTCGCTGAGAGCTCTGCTTAAACACGCGCCAACAGCAAATCTTTAATAATGCTGCATTAACAAATTGGCGTAACTTGATATTTGCTGGCGCCTTGATTCAGCTGAGGCATTCGCTAAGCTAAAGCTAAAACCAAACTCTCATTAACGTAACTTTCTCTGAAATTGAGGTCCACAAATATGACTTCTCAATTTGCAAAGCACAATTGTGTGTCACATTGAGAGTCGAGCTTAAAGCGGGCAGCTAGTTAGCAAAAAAATAAATAAATAAATAAGAGAAGATGTAGCGAACGCGCAGCCAGCCAAAGCATTTGCCTTGAAAGCTTCTTCTATACACATTATTTAGTTAATTGAATTTCGATTTCATTCTACATCCAAGTCAATCACTATGTGACTATACAAGACTGACTTGTGAGACAGCCGACTCTATTCTGGCTCAATCTCGTAAAGAATAATTAATGATAAGATATCTTCTTTAAAATATATATTGTCTTTATATAGGTATATTGTGAAAGTTGTATAATCTTCAACTTCCTGATAAACACGTATTGAAATGAATGTGATAATTTAAATACTTGAAAAATATAAGCAATATTTTGTAATAAAAAAAAAAAAAAAATCATTTTATGTGCAATAAGAATCATTTATATGGTCGTAATGTTTAATTCTTGATTATAATTATTTTTGAAATTTATGTAAAATGTTGAAGAAGAAAAAAATACATTATAAATAAGTTAAATATATTAATTATTCTAATTATTAACAGATAGAATATTGAATATTTCAACTTGGATTGGTATTTGGGTGCCTATCAAAATGATTCTATAGGCACCCAAATACCAATCCAAGTTGAAATATGGGAAATTGATTTTATTTTTCACAGCCTAACAATTATTTATTTATTTCATAGAATATTTTCATATACTTAATGAAAAGGTTCTACAGAAAATAATCCTTATTTATCGTGCATTATATACAAAACTAATTTTCAAGCTAAAGCAGTTATAGGTCAGTAAATATACTATATAAATAAATATATTGAGTAACTTGAGCCTTATCAATGCTAAAGGTGCCAATAATCCTCTCCAGAATACTATATAAGGAATCACTCTAAATATGTCATGCGAGCAGAGCTCTTAGTATACAATTTAAGCAAACTTTCATACTAAATTCTGCGCTCATTCCTATTTAGTCTTTGAGTTCACTTAAAACAAAAAAAAAAAAAAAAACCTTTTAAAACCTTTTGTATGCCAAAACAATTATGTAGCTAGCAGGAACTGGAGATTGGGAATTGTGAGTCTTTTAGGTGGCATCGCTAAGCTAAAGCCAAGTGGAGACCTCTTTCTGGCACTTGCACATCCTGTCGCCGACAAGTGAATCATTCGTGGCATGCAACAAAGACGCAGAGTAGTGGAAGCAGAAAAAAAAAAAAAAAAAAAAACACAAAAACAAAAACATGCCACATAAACTGCAGTCAGTGAGGCAGCTCCGGCATCTCGTCAAGCAACTGTCGACTGTTTCATTCTGCTCCTTGGCTCCTACTCCTTGCCCCATCCCTGTCTCTTTGCTAGCGGCCAGTTTGTCAGGCATAAAGCAACAAAAAAAAAAAATGGTAAAAGAGGCCAGCATTTGAGTGGCAGCCTCAATGCTTGCAGCTCGGAGCTGCGGCTACACATTGTGGGGGTCTCTCTTTTGTCTTTTGTTATGCGTGCTTGGGCGCAAATGAAGCGGCTGCCCGAAGAAGTTGCCAGCGGGCAAGGGATACTGGACAGAGAGGCAGAGAGGCTCAGGGGTGGCGGCTGGGGCAGCTACTGTCAGCTGTTGCCTGCTGCACGCGCGTATCTTTAAGATACAAAGATACATTTAGAGTGGGGTATTTTTTTTTCGCTCTTCTTCTTGCTCGTTGCATTAAATGGAAAACGCTTGAGGCACAATTTTTGCACCTCCGGTTGTGTATAGATTTTCGCTTTCAGTCAGCCCACAAATAGTGTGAACTATAAGCAAACGAGGGGTGCTCCAAAAGTTGAGCAATACAACTGAGTAGCAGTAAATGTAATCAGCAAATTTAGAAATTTAAAAAGGTGAGAAAGCGAAGAGCAGAGAAGGAATGAAAAACTGAGTGTGCTTGAGAAAGAAAGGGAGTAAGCCAGAGGAAAAGCGAGCATTTTTAGAATTTTCCACTCTATAAACCTCTCTCTCTCTCTCTCTCTTTCTTCTACTCTATATATATATATATCTCTCTCCCGCAAAAATTCCAATCAAAAATCCCAATGGCATTCAAGTTTTGCTCTTACACAACATTAGATGCAGCCCTCGATATGTTATGCCGCATTTGTTTATTTTCAACAGAAATTTCAGCGTTTTATGTTTTTGGAAGTTGTTTAATTTGTCTGTCGGTTGTTATTGTCGTCGTTGTAGTTGTCGTTGTTGTTCTTATTGTTGTAGTTGTTGCTGCTGCTGCTGCTGCTGCTGTTGTTGTAGTCTGCCTGACTGGCAGCTCATTGTTTTTGTTTATCGTTTCATGAAGAAAAAAAAAAAAAAAAACTTTCAAAAACTTAAATTGCACACAGAGCATAGCGCCCCTTTCGAGAAAGATGAGAAAATAAAACCGAAAGAAAGTTCGTTGGCTTTGGCTCTTCGGTTTTTTGGTTAGACGCACAACAATTGCTTTGATTAGCATAACAACAAATTATGACTAACATCTCTTGGGAGCTTTTGCCAACTCTTTGTCACAGATGTCGTAAGGTTTCTTTTCAGCTCTGAAATTAATAAAGTTTCGTTTTTATCTCTGAGCTCTGAACACTTTTCCGCATTGAACTTTGCTATAAATAATGATCCCAGTGTCGAACTCTTTCTTAATTTATGCAAATATATTTTGTTATATTATATAAGATTTTGCCAAACAGTTCCATACGAATGTAATTAAGATCGGTTTGTGTATTTGTGACTCACATAATCAAAACGTAAGATTTGTAATTATATTTTTATTTTTTATTAGCATTATACTCGAGGGAGAGCTTAGGCCTAAGTTGCAGGCACACATTCCGATTTATGATTGGAGATTAATGTGCATATTTGTTTTATTATTAAATCGATAAAGCAAATAAATTATGTGCTATATTTTAAAGCTTTTCCCCTTTTTTGAGTCTAATATGAGAGCGAACCGTAGCTTGGTTCAGTTTATGTTTACTTGGTTGATTTCAAATAAATTTAAAAGGCAGTTACATATAGATAAAGAAATTTAAATAAATCAATAGATATGACTTTATTATATTTATTCGTAGAGTGTTGGAGAAAATGTTTATAACTTATAAACTATTTAAACATTTGCTGTGCAAACAAATCTAATTAGCAGTAAACATGAGGCTGTGAATTTCCTCTTTAGAATGTAGCGTAAACTCCCTTGGAAATATTACACAATATAATATTTAAAATAATATAAATATTCTTTTAAAGGGGTTTTTTCTTCCCATATATTATCAAAATAAAATTTAAGTGGGCAAGGCTTTGCTGTACTCTTTTTTTATGTTAACAATTTTACATACATACATAAATAAATAAAAAAATTATTAGAGTATTTTTTTTAATATGCATATTTTTATATAATATATAATTAATAATAATTATTTGCTGAAGCTTCAAAAGTAAATTAAATATTCACACATTCAAATTTCATTTTTCGCATCAATCATATCCATATCATATTTTATGTGTTAAGTGGACTTGAAGTGCTTTAAGACCTACTTATTGTTCTTCTTTTGTTTTTGTTTCGAAAACGTGTTATTATACTTATTACAGCACTTATTAACACCGTAATTAGAACTGCGACTCAATGAGGCACTTCCTGTTACAGCGAAACGTATGCGATGCGATAAAGAGCGAGCGCTATATTTCAAACTCACCCTAAACTAATTGACATAGTTTCATAGTTGTTTCAGAACAGGTCTACCGAAAACACTCTTTCGCTCCCCTTCCCACCCACCCGACCATCAATGCATTTCAAATGATATGCTATCTCTGTTGCGTCAGGCAAAGAAGCCCAACAAGCAAAATCTGAGCTGCTGCTGTTGTTGTTGTTGTTGTCTCGCTCTTACCTTCATTAACATGTCCCGATCGAGGCAGTGCGTCCTTTTTTGGCACTGCGGCCGTTGTTGTTGTGAAATTGTTCATCTTCCTCTGTTGTCGTTGTTGCTTATTTTGGTGAAATTCTCTTCCCAAAGTTGAAGTTGTTGTTGTCGTTTCTGTTGAACAGGTGTTTTAATTATGAGCTCAAGGACGTGTTGTTGTTGTCTTTCGCTCAGTTTCAGTTTCAGGTTTCGGTTTGATGCTGCCGCACCTTCTCTTCCAGTTGAACGACAGCGGCGGCGCGTCGCTTTCAATAGATAAACAATTAAGCAGCAACAAACCTGACTTTGATTTTTTTTAATTTTAGAAATTTTTCACTTAATTGCGTCGCTCTGGCTGCGCTCGTTTATGTTGTGTGGAATCCACTTGTGTTTAGTTATGTTGCTTGCAACGCATTTCACTTTCACGCCACGCGATTTATTTATAAATTTCACACTAACATACACACTCACAAAACACAACACAAACGAAACGCGCGCGCGTCTTTGGGGCAGCAGCTGCAATTTTTATGTCCCGCTCGACAACCACGTCGCACTTCTGCCGCAAATATTAACGCGCTCGCAGCTCATTCAACAGCGAAAGCCGCTCAACGAATGCGACAATGAGGATGGCTGGCTTGGTGCCTAGCATATCGATAAGTCGATAGTTTGCAGTAACTTTTGTGTATTCAAAATACGTTCAATTCGAACAGCACTCCAAGTGGCAACATCACACAGATTGATAATGTAAAACCTATTTACTTGAATGACTTCATTTAAATTCATTAAAAATCGCAAACACAATTGTTTTCAAATAGTTTGTCTCATATAGAACATTTTAAAACTGCTTACAACTATCGATATACCGATATATGTGCAATACTTGAGCGCGCAACAGCTGCCAATTTGAGTAAACAATGCTGCCAAGCAAGTTAACAAAATTTGAATTAAAGTTAAGTTGATAGCTATTCACATAGCCAAGTCACCAACCCGTAGCCAGTTCTATCACCATATTTTAAAACTCTACACAAAAACACTCAAACTTGTTTGCTTTCGCTAAACAGCAATAACAACAATTTACTAACAAATAAAAATAACAACAATCATGAGCTGTGTTATATTGTTATTTGCTGACTCATGACGTCAAGTGCTTGCACATATTTACAAGTCTCAATGCTATGTAGCTCTTTAAGCTATAGCTTCCTTAGTGATTGTCATTAAATGTTTCATCGACTCGATACCCCTTTGCTTCTTTTAATTATTTTATTAGAGTGTGTAAATACCCACTTGGAAATCCATTCATAAAAATAAGTACAACAAAGAAATGAAGTCAGGTGATGGGCTGCTGTGCAGATGAGTCAACGTCTTTCAGCAATGCGTTTCGCTTTATCAGAAAAAAAATTGGCAAATATAAAGAAAAAAAATAAATAAAAAAGTTGTATTCATATTTGCTTAACACCCGTTCGAATTATTATTAGAAATTGCTTAAGGGCTATTCAGTTAAATTCGGCTCAAAGAATGCGCAAATCAAATTCAAAACAAAATAGAAAACACATACCAATGCGTTTATACCTGTAAACACACATACTTACACACACACACACACACACACACATGCAAATACAACTATGCATGTGCATAGTTAAAAATCAGTTTGGGTGCTTACACGCACACACACACACTGTTGCAATTTACAACTATATTCCATAACGTAAACAAGAGTCAAGTCGTTTGAGCAACTGAGAGCGAGAGCGAGAGAGGTGAATTTCTGTGGGCATTCAGTCTGCTTGCTTGTTTGTTTGCGTGTGCATGTGAGTGGTGTGTGTGTGTGTGTGATGTGACTCGAGCTCTGCTTGGTAACATTCGGCAGAGCGATCGTGCTGTTGCCAGTTTTGTGTTGAATGTGGCTCAAAGCAAAACGTTTGCGGCAGACAAACGAAAATAACTCAAAAGGCTGAAAACATTTTTAAATAACTGACTTTTTTTGTTGTTGCTTCAAATGCAAATAAAAGAGTTTTTAGTGCATTAAAATAACAAAAATCAATAAATTGTTGTTAAGAAAGGCAACTACTGCATTTTCTGCTCAAGTGAAACTAGTTTATAAAGCGGCTCACACACACACACACAAACGTCACTCACACTGAAACTGGACTCAACGCGAAGTGAACATTTAAAAAAAAAAAGAAGCTTTGCCAAGAAGCTGGCAAGCCACAAAATTATGAATCATAGCACAGGTTGGAGTTGTTACCTGTGCAGTGCCTAAAATAAATCAGCTTCTTCGGTGCATATAAACGTTATGTAAAAAACAACAACAATTGCGAGAACAAAATTTAATAAAACAAAGAAATTCGAAAAGCAAGAGACAGAGAGAGAGAGTGTGTGTGTGAGAGAGAGAGAGATATAGATCTCACGTTAGAGCGCTGATCTGATGTCCGGCAAGGAAATGCGTCCCCTTTCGCTCTCCATTGGCGCTTCGCTGCTGCCCAGCTTCTCGCTGGTGAGCGCTGCCAATGGCCGTGCCGCCGGCTCTGGCCAGGATTGCCATGGCAAGCTCTGCCATGCGATCACCGAATACTGCTCCATGTTCGTCGAAAGCTGCATGCCGTGTGCGGACATTTGTGACGCCAGCTCGCATAACTATCATGCGGACACCTGTGCCAAGGAGTGTTCAGGTGAGTTACAGCCAAACGCAAAACTTTCCACTACATCATAAAGTAAAAGAAAAAGAAAATAATTACAATTGATTTGCTATGTATTTGTGGCTAAAATTAAAGTTTACATAGGTGTGCCTAGCTGTTTGTATACACTGTTTTGTGTTTGTTGTTGTTAAGTAAATATATATGAAAGTTGACTTGATTGAATGCAACTTATACTAAGCTGGATTGGTAATGTATATATATTTCGTCATATACGAGGGTAGTTTGATAAACTTGCATACTTTATTCAGTGTGAGTTAGGAGGTAATTCAGATATATATATAATTCTTATCGCATGTGAAGATCATCTAAGAAAGTTAGACAATGAGGCTAGTTACGTATATATGTATATAGATAGGCAGCCATGCCCTCAAACGAGAAAAATCGATTATAACATCACAAAATCTGGCCAACAGTTTTAGTTACAATAGCTTCCTTAGCCTTAGCAACTCTTCTAGCTCACAGTGAGTGTATTATGCAGTTGGCAACACTCCAAGGTTTTGTTGATGGATTTCCCATCTGAACATCTATCGTCTAGAGTTCATAGCAGTTAATTGCAGTCACTTATGAACAATTGATTAGCTCATTTGGTATTGGTTGAGTATGCAAACAATATTAATGGAATTCACAATTTAACAGGTATTTGTTTAATCATTTTATTTGAGCTGCTTTTTTGTTGTGTTTTGTTTATTAAGTAAATCTTAGGCGGAATTGTGAAAATAAATTCTGCTTGGCTATCTATCTGCATTGTCACTTATGATAACTTATCTATAGATAACTATTTCTCCTCTCCCTCTCTCTTTTGAATTCAAAGCGTAAATAATAATAATCATTATTATTATTATTATTATATTTATATCATCACAAATTCTAATAGCTGCCAATCTC
This sequence comes from Drosophila koepferae, assembly GCA_030914345.1. Taxonomy (NCBI): domain Eukaryota; kingdom Metazoa; phylum Arthropoda; class Insecta; order Diptera; family Drosophilidae; genus Drosophila; species Drosophila koepferae. Next base: position 4,839,282 of record JAUESR010000207.1, read on the forward strand.
ATCCACAGCCTACAAAAGCTATGATCCTCTGCTGAATGACATACAGAACCGAGTGGTGCCCAAGCTGGATCAGATACGAATTGTGTTGCTCATTCTGCTAATATTAGTTTTCATCAATTATCTGATAAAGTTTCTGCGCTGGCTGGGCGTCAAGCGCTGTCTGCAGCGCTGCTTGACCCGGCTGCAGTCCAAGTCGCAGCAGAACAACAATGGAAAGGAGCTCAATGGCATGACTATACAGAATCCGAATGCTTTCAGCCGTGACATTGAGCGAGCACCATCGCAGATCTATAGTGTAGCAGGTAAAATCTGTGAATTTGACTACCTGCTTTTGCATGTCACAAATTAACAATTTTTATTTTTACAACTAGGCGCTGCCGAGGGTTCTGTATTGACCATGGCAACGCCGGTGAGCACTCGCTATCCGGCCGAGAATAGCACAACACCAACAACTGTGGTCACCGAAGTTGGCTATGGACAGGGCTATGATAACCAGGCGATGGTCGTGACGCCCGTTACAGAGAAGGCTGTTACGGCCACAACGTCCACAACGGCGGGCTTCTAAGCAGCGTCAGCATTAACAGTGTGCATCACATTGAAACTAGTGATATTATCTATATTTAATAAGCATAATGATATTTAATTGTGCAGAATGAAAATACAAAGTAATACATACATCTTCATATATATATACACATATAATCATAATAAATAAACCTCTCTGATAAATCATATTTAAATTTTCGATAAATTTTGCGAATTTGCAATAGTATATTTGAAAACGTAACGATAAAACGATTGACAACGAAGTATTTTGAATTGCCGATCCATTGTGGCGGCTAATCGATTGGCATTAGAGAGTGAACGCGTAGCTGCCACATGATCGATAGCTTGTGGTGGCTGGTTGATTACGTTTCAGTGCTAGACAATAATACATTTATTTTAAATATAAATGAAATTGGCATATAAAAACAATATCAGCCGTTTGGCTTAAAAGTATTGTCATTTATTTTAAAATTTCGCAATTAAAATTGTTATGCTTAATACTAATATTGAAAGTTGGCAAACGTTCTTACATCGTTAGCTAACTAACTTCTATATGAATATATATTCATGGCTATAATATGGCAAAATTTGTATGGGCTTTTGCATTTTTGTTGACTTTTCGATATGTAACTAGCAAATTGATATACATAAATGCTTGATTAAAACTAAGAAAGTCCGTTGGCTTATTAACTAAAACGTGCGAATCTCATAAATCAGCCTTAAACGTACCTAAATATACTCGTAATTGTATGGCTAAATAAATAGATTAAGACTAATTTGCCGTAACTCTTGTTGCATTTGCTTGCGTTCAGACCCAATACTGATTTCGGCGCAGCAGCGGATTTGTGGGCGGCGCTGAAGGCGGTGAACTGACCGAACCCGAAATCGATATGCTCTGCGGCACGGATGCATAGCCAGCAAAATCGTTGGCCATGTCACAGGATGAGCTCCATGTATCGTGATCTATGTGATAGGGATTGTAGCGCTGCGGCAACATCATTTGTTGCGGATCGCACTGATCGTCAGTTTCATCCTCATCGGGATCGTAGTCGGGAAACTCGTGCTTATACGATTCCACCGGAATTATCTTGCAGTGGGGTATATTACTGAAGCCCGGCAGAGGCGTTGAGTTGCCCGTTGCCGGAACCGAATCAGCCTCGGAGCTGGCATAATGATGATGATGATGGTGATGATGATGTTGTGGACTGACCGACGTCAGGTCCGGTGGGCAGGGCAACGGCGGTGGCTGATCTTTGGATATGTCAGCCTTGCGCTTTCGCATATTTCGCATCTTGAGCAGGAGCAGCACAAGCAGTAGGCAAATGAGCAGGACAAAGAGAGCACAGCCCACGGCCAGATAGTTAATGGATATATCCGCATTGCCCAGATGCACTGTCTCCGTCTCTTGCAGCTGGGCACGATACTCAATGGCCACCGTCGCCTGGGCCGGCTGCACCGTCTTGATGAGCAGCTGATAGTCGAAGCTATCGCTATCCGCCTCCGTCTCATCAATCGAGGCATGCGGCACAAAGTAGACGACGCCACTGCGCAGCTCCTTGTATGAAAAGATGTTAGTGGAACGCTCATTCTGCCCATCGGCTGCTCCATTCATTCCCGCCTGCGTCAGGCTGGTGCTCCGTATGATCTTCCGCAGTTGACCCGTGGCGGGCATGCGTGTGATAACGAACTTGGGATTGAATTTGTTGAGCTTCAGCGAGAGCGGATTATCGTTGACCAAATAGCTACTCAGCCTGATCTTTCCACCCGATGCACTGGAGCTGGACACCGCCTCACGCATGGCAATGTCATTGATCTTGATCACTGGCTCCACATTGACCACCACATCCACTTGGGCGGCATAGTTGGTGCCGGGCACATAGGCGCTCACCTGGAACGTGTCATTCGAGCGATTCAGATCCGTTTGCATATAGCTAATCTGCGACAACTCCAGCTGCTGCTGGTTGAATCTCAGCGTCGGCTGATGCTTATACAGAATGATGCCATAGAGCGGCGAATTGGTTATGTTATAGGCCAGTCGATCCAGCTTCACATTGGTGTTCAGCCCGATCTGTTCCAGCTTCATCGCTGCACTGGTTGCTCCCTGCTGCAGACTCACCGGCAGCTGCGTGCTCGCCGGCAGCAAACTAATGGGCGTCACTTTGATGGTGAAGATCTCATAGGCCGGATTGAACTGGCCATCGGTTACGGTGAAGCAAAAGGTCGTCGACTGCGGCATGCCGAAGTGCACATAGATGATGCGATCGTTGTTTATGTCCGCCTGTGTGAATTGATTGGAAAACGCGAGCAGTTCCTCGGCCACACCATCGTTGTTCAACTTCTTGAGCACACCCAGAGTGGGGCCACTCATCACATCGTAGATGATTTCCTCAGGCGGCGTATCCTTGTCCTCGGTGAGCAGTATATTGCGTGTTATCGTCCGATTCTCACCCTCAACAACCTCCATTTGGGGCAGATGCGTGGCCAGCTGGAAGGGCTGATCATTGATCGGATTTATGGACACGGGTATGGTCAGATTGCACAAGAAAATGTTTCTGTATAAAGAAAATTGGATAACAATTAAAACTATATTCCTCTCATTCACTTTTGTTTCAACTTACCCCTGCGTCAGATAGACGCCCATCAGTATGGTATCCTCCAGGGTGTCCGTGTGATCGTGAATGTAGTAAACTTTCTTGGTGAAGAAGTCGCTTGGATGATATCGTTGCATGGGCTTGAAGTCATGACCTAGTCCAATGCTACCATGTGATGGCTTTTGGGCTGTCTCTATAAACAATTCCGGATTGTTGATGCCCGCACGTGTCTTCAAATACTCCAAGATCTTGGAGAAATCCAATTTAATGGGCACCGATCCACCCTCATCCACGGTTAGCTTCGACACAGGCAAGAATCGTAGCAAGCCCCCTGATGATACGGAGATTTCAATATTGAACTTCTGATCCAACAGACGATCACTGCGCTCAGCGACTACATCAAAATAGAAGGAATCATTGATACGGAACTCCATTATGACTGCCGTATGCTCGTAGAAAATGTGTCCATTGTCCACATCATTCTGCGTGAACTCGGTGATCTCCTTGGCATAGCCATTGCCCAGATACTCATTGACAATCCGGCCCAGACTAGGCGGAACGGTCAAATTATAGCGTATCTCCCGCTCCTCATCCGAGCACTTGTAGTGCAGATGATCGCGCAAGATTTGCTTCTTGGTGAGCGGAAAAACGTGCAAGTTTTCATTGCGCTCGACCAGAATCTCAATGGGCTTTATCTCTATATTCAGCAATTGCGTGCTGGTATTGAATAGGCCATCAGTGACTAGGAAGGACAGCTCGTTCTTTCGCGAGTTGGCATCGTGTATGAAATAGATCTGTTCCGCATTGAGCTGAGCCTGCGTAAACTCTTCGATCTTGTGCTGCATGGAGGATTTCTCTGCCAAATAGCCGCCGTAAATATGATGAACAATGTAGGTGAGATTCTCAGGCGGTGTATCGTAATCCTGGGCCACTATAGGAAAAGAGATTTGATATGATTTCATATGAAATGTGCATAGTTTCTAGCAGAGTATCGTCTGCTTCAGTAACTTACATAGATCTGTATTCTTGATGACATAACGTCCTCCGTTCCACACCTGCAGTCCCGTATTGGTGACCATCATCGGCTCCTCGTCGTTGACGGGCACCACTGCGAACTCCAGCTCGAAGGGCACACTCTCCTTGTTCCGAGCCACGGCCACCATGGTGATGGAATCAGTGCTATTCTCGCTGCCATTATGCACATACTGAATGCTGCCCTGTTCCAGTTGCTTTTGTGTGAAACGCTTGACCTTTGAGCTGCCAGCCAATATATGACCCGAACTGGGCGTTATCGTGACTATATACTCCAGGATCTTGCCACGATAATACTCAGAATAGGGCTGTATATCTGTGGAGCTGATCTGCACCGTTTTGCCCTCCACCACAGATATGGTGTTGGTGTGCATATACAGCTTCTCCGGTATGATGACTATCTTGAGCATCAAGTGACGCAGCCAGGTAATCCCATTGGTCACATCGAAGACGAAGTAATCAGAGGATTGATTAACGCCCGCCTGTATATAGAACATCTTTTCCGTGTTCACTGACGACTGATCAAAGACCTTGCAGTTGTATTCATCGTCAAAGGACATCGACTGCATTTCCAAGTAGCCGTGCATGGGCGACGAAGTCACCAGAAAAGTGATATCACCTGGCGAAATGTTGGGATGGACGACCTGGGCAAGGAAAACATATCGGATTGGAATTAAAATATAGTTGAAATATAAAGACATCATCTGTTACCTCTAGAACATCACGTGAGATCAGCACACTTGTCGACTCCTCCACGTAGAGCGTATGATTCTGCTTCACCTGCAACGGCTCCCAATAGGCCGAGGGATAGATGCGAAAGAGGACCTCACCCTCAGCCGTTATGTTCTTGATGTGAACGCGATATCTGATGAAAGATTTAATTTCAAGAAATATAAATATATATATATCTGATATATTTGTCTGAAACTCACCTCACTTTATCCATCGAAGCGATCTCCGTATTCCAGTAAACCAAACGTTCCCGCTCAATATCCAAATGCGTAAAGTTGCCCAGGGAAGTGAAATTCGTTGCCTTATGCATAGTGGTGCCATTCTCACCGCGCTGTCCGCTCAGATACATGAGAATGCCGTAGGAGGGCGGCTTGATAACTTCATAGTAGATCTCGTCCAGTTTCATATCCAAATTGGTCTCCAACACAAAATCTTTGTTTTTTAGTATAACAAATTTGCCCTCCTGCACAATGGAGGCATTGGCCGGCAGCATGGATACAAATGGATCGGAGGCGCGTATCTCTAGCTGCCCGTTGACCTCATGCTCGCGATCCGTTACTATGAACGAGGCGGTGCCCACATCTGGTCCACTGTGCTGGAACATAATGCGCCGATTGGCAATATCGTCCTGACTGAAGCTGTCGATAAAGTGGCCCGACTTGTAGAAGGCGCCATTGGTGCTGGACACATGTATGTAGTGTATATCCGTATGATTGGTATTCACATCTGCATCGAGGTACTGCAGCGCCGTGGGATTCAGAGTGCGTATGCCATTGCGCACCACATGGAAGACTCGCTCAACGGCACTGCGATAGGGCTCATTGTCGTTGACCAGCTTGATGTGCACCTCCATGTTGGCCACGAATTGCAGATCCGTCTCATCGCCGGACAGTATGAGCAGCTCGAAGCCATCCAGGGTGGATTCCGTATCATCATGGCAATAGTAGATGTCATTCCGAAACAGCTGCTCCAGCGTGAACAGCTCAATGGGCGTGGTCAGACCCGTTTGCTCATCGTATTTGCATATCAGGCCATGAGCTGGCGGCACCGAGACATGGAACTGCAGACTCTCGTAGATATTGAAGCGGATCTCAAAGTGATTCTTTGTGATTAACGCGCGCTCTCCCTCCTGCACCTGCACCGCCTCGAACTTCTGGTAGTGCAGCTTGTGCGTCAGCTCTGTCAGCGGATTAAAGATGATCTGCAGCTTGCCCACAACATCGTCACACTCCGCCACAGACACCACAAACTCCAGGTGATCCATGAAGCTTGAGTAGCAACTGTGATGCGTCCTATAGCGTATGCGACGCTTGTCTATGTCCAGCTGGGTAAACGAGTCCATTTCCTTGGCCGCCTTGCGCGAACCCTCCACATAGATGCCGCCGTACTTGGTGGGCTTGGTGACCTTGTAGATGACATTGCGCGGAAAACTGCCCATGGGCACTGTCTCGTAGTTCAGCAAGTTGTTCGTCAGCAAAATTTCACGTGTTCCATTGATGGCAATCACAGCCGGTGAGCTGCTGGCAATGCGCAGGCGCGTGAACGTTATGCGAAAGTCAAAAGTTTGCGTCGTCACAAAGCCAAAGGAGGCAATGAACTGGTTGGGATGAAAGAAATTGTAAATGAAGAGATTAGATTGGTATCTAAATTGAAGTTAGATAGAGAAAAATCCAAGATAAAAAAAAAAATAAAAATTAAATAGAAATAAAATTAAAAGTAGCTCAACTACTTACTTTGAATTCGTCTTGCCAGGGAAAATCGCTGTTGTGCAGATAGCGTATGTGACCCAGCAGGAGTTGGCTATCGGTGAACCACTCCACATTGATCCAGGAGCCATCGATTTGACGCAGACGCTGCAGCACGCCATGCTGCGGCGGCTTCACCACATCGTAGCGAATGTCAATGTGTTCGTCGACTGCATTGGTGCCAATGGACAGATTGGCGGGAGTCAACAGGAGCGAGCTCTTGTGTATCATGATGAGGCCGGTGTTGTTGACCACGCGCAGTTCCAGGGGATGCACAGACACGGGCAGATAGACCGTATCGCTGGTCTCAATGCCATCGGAGACATGCAACAGCAGCTGATAGCTAAAGGAGTCGGTTGTCGTCGAGTTATACAAATAAGAGACTTTGCCCATATTCACGTCTGCCTGAGAGAAGGTCATGGTGTGGATGCCGCCGACCATAAAGCGGCCAAAGGCCTCCTGGGAATTGCTTGATGGCATTATGGTGTAGATCAAATCGCTAGGCTCGCTATCCGGATCTACTATATTGAATAGATCCACATCGAGTATACGCTCGATGCCCTCGATGACGCGCAGAATTTTGTGTGAATGCAGCTGCAGCTGGGGCGGATCATTGACGGCCGTGATGTTCGCATGAAGCAGAAAGCGATGCTTGCCCAGAATATTGCGTGGTATCTTATGCGGATCACCAGAGACCAGCATATCCAGTGTGGCATGATCGTTGAAGTTCTCCAAGCCATTGTGCACATACTTAACCCTATCTGTGGCCAGATCAACCAGATTGAAGCTGCGACAGGGCACAAAGTTGCCCTTCTCCGGCAGTTGCAGCAATTGGCCAAACTTGGGCTGCTGCACCACATGGAAGGTGATCGATTGTTCATTGAGGCTGGGATAGCGGCGTGTGTCCAGCAGCACGTCGATGATATGTGGCGAGAGAAAGGCGGTGCCGCCCTCCAGCAGTTGCATGGGCGAGACATACAGTAGCTCCAGCTCCGGACTGGTCTCTGTGAAGATCTGAAGGGCAAGCATAAAATATGATTAAAATAATGCAAAATCAACTCAAGTAGCGCTTACCTTGAAGGGACCCTGGAAGTCGGCCTTAATGCAGTAGGACTGATCGCAGTAGCAAATGAATTCGTCCACGCCATGCTGGCTGCAAATGCCGCTCTTGAGGCAGGGACTGTGCTCCACGCACGGATACTTCCACACACAATTCAGGGCCAGATGCCGCGATATGGTCATCTCGGCGAAACCCAATGCCAGGCTATTCACCTGCAGATTACGCATGCAGCCCTTGAAGCTCAGATCGTTGATGCGCAGTCCCTTGTTAAGCAGCCGGCGACGCATCTCCTCCTGAACGCCGCCAAAGAAGACGCTCTTCTCGAGATTTATGGTCGCCTTGGTGTCATTAGCGTGCTCACCTCGATAAGTTAACGCAGCATCGTCCAGTCGCAGCTCCGCCATGGCGGCATTATAGCTCAACATCACACGATGCCATTTGCCATCGGAGATGGTCTCATTAGTCACGAACTGCACCAGGCTGCCGGCCTTATTGAATGTCAGCTTCAGCTTCTCATCCTCGATCTCCAGCAGCAAGAAATCGTAGCCGCCATTGAAGAATACCGTGCCCGAATCCGTCATCGTACGAAATTGAAACGAGAGACTGAAATTATGATGATAAATGAGCTGAGTGAGGTCTTGAAATTTCGGGGATGCCAGCATGAAGTGATTAAGTTAAACTAATCTATTTTCATCGAAGTATTATGTCATAAAATTTGTCTTTAAAATGGTAGCCACTAAAAATGACAGCTACTAAAAATGCATATTTGCTCTTAAATAATATTTTTTAAATCGAATCGAAATTCATTTTATAAAAATATCTCGAGTTTCTGAGAAAATAAATTTATGTATTTATTTTTCAAGTTATTCATTTCATTTATAGATAATATCTAAACAGTTCTCATTTAAGAAATCTTGTTAATAATATATCAATCCCTCTCATATCTATTCTTACCTCTCGCCTGTGCTATGGGACTCCTTGAGCATCAGCGCAAATGAATCATTACTCAGGTAACTGATGCTATCCTGAATGGTTCCATCGAATTCATTGCTGCAAGTCCAAGCGACTCCAGTGCTGGTCGTGTGGCCCGTGCGATCTTTGGCACGTTTTATGATGTTGATATTATTGTAAAAGACCTAACGCCATAAAAGAAGCAAAATAAGAAGAAGATGTTGATAATCAAATCAATTCGATTCAACTAATGTCAATTGGCACAGTTGGGGCGGCACTCACGTCCGATATGCAGCCGCGAAAGCCGATGACATCATTGAGAAATTCGGCCGTAAAATCGCCAACGCCGCCAAGGAACGTGCCAAAATGTACATTAAGAGCTAGTGAATCGGCTGGCAGCTGTTTGCGCATGATGTGACCATCCACCTGCAGGGTGACATTATTCTCGAAACGTTGCACAGCCACATCGTGCCACTCCAGATCGTTTAGCGGCTGTTTCTTGGGCGAGCGCAGCTGCAAAACAGGATTAGGCTCTCGGTTAGCAACGCAATTTATGTTAACTAAAATATGCAACAGGTTACACATGCACATACACACACACCTGAACGACATCCCGTTCGATTTTATAGCTGAAACTGATGAGGCCATTCTCCAGTCGCAGCAGGCAGTAGTCGGTGCGACCCGCTGCCAAAAAGAGAAATGCATTCGCCTGCTTGGTGCGAAACTTGACGCGTATATTCGTTGACATTTTGGCCTCCTGCAGCGGCATCGATACATATCCATCGCCGAACAGCGAAACTGTAACACATTAATAAAAACAAATTGCAATAGACATTTCATCAGATACGGATGCACCTCCCCCAAATTGCCACAAGTTCCACTTGATTGGTTCTGTTCGTGCTGCGCCTTCCTAAAAACTTGGTCCAGGCCTTTGGCCAGCTGTCAGCCTGTCACTCACTGTCTGTGCACTCTGTCAATCTATTTAGCTATCAATCTATCTATTTACATATCAATCCATCCATCTATAGCTCCATCTCGTACTTGATTTGCTCAATTAGCTGTGCGCCTTGAGAGGGCAACCTCTGTTCATATCGCGTGGCTCTATTCTCTAGCTCTAGCCTTGCTATACGCTCTGCGCTGTGTCAGGTTATTGCAATTTGTTTATTTGTTTTGAGTTCATTTAAAAGATCTGAAGATCCGAAATGTTGTTATCTCGTCAATTTTAGTTCTGTAGCTGGTCTTAAAGATGTTGAACTAAGGGTAGTGAAGGGCCAGCTCTGCCTATGTTGCATAAAGTTTATTTGATCATTTAGTTTTTTAAAGTAAGCGAATTTTTTTTTTTTTAATACAATAATTAAAAATAGCACATTTTAAGTTTTTTTTTTTGTAATAATAATAATTTTAATTTTTATTAATCATTATTATAAGTTTTAAAAATATTAAAAGAAATACTTCAAATCATGAGCATTTTGAATAATATTTTAGAAAGTGAAATAATCTTTCTTTACTCTGAAAATATATTTGTTTTAGATTATCTAATTTTTTTTGTAAGAAATTTAAATATTTAGCTAAAAATTAATTTTTATAATAAATTATTATAATATTTAAGCAAATGATGAATATGGCAAATTCTACAAGTTCTTTTGCCTGACAGATTTTTATTTCTTTGCAAAAACATATTTTATATCATAGTTTTTATACATTGCCATTATAGAGTTTGAAATTAAAAACTAAATATTTATTCAATTCAGTAAATATTTTTGAAAAATGTTTGTCAATTTATATAAATTGAGATGATTTATGAATTATAAAAAATATCTAATTATATACCTGAATTTCTTAGTCACTTTTCTTTTTCATAGAACACTTTATTGTATTTATTTTTATCTAATTTTTGCCTCATAGTCTCCCCCTTCGATTCTGTGCTCATGCTGAGCTACATTTTATATGTATGTTTCTCTTTTGTCGAAACATCTATGTTTCAAGGCAATATGATGATTTATGACCCGTTTCTTTTTACATATACGTACATACGTCGCATATGTAGACGAATTTAGTTGTCACATTTTAGGGTTTATTTCGGATTTAGTTTGTTAGTCTAACAAACTATATACAAAATGCGCTCAACTTTGGCATCGATTTGTAGCAGATATTGACCTAACCCACATTGAGATATTTAGCTGGATATGTTTGTGTTTTGTTAGCTGCTTGAATAAACATGAAACAGTTGCACACAAATGTTGCACGCACACACACACAGAGAGAGAGAGAGAGAACAGAGGCACAACTGACAACAGTCCACAAGATAAACAAAGCAAAATGAGATACAAATAATTCGGTTGTTGTTGTTGCCATTGTTATTGTTGTGATCAGCGTCGGCGTCGGTGTCAGCGTTGGCAGAGCCATTTTGACGCCAATTAGCAGCAATCAGGCGTCAGAAAGTGTCGGAAAACCTAAAAAACACTTTCCCAACTCAATGCATTGACCTACATTAAGATATCGTTCAGAGCTGATCTGCGAAATATAGTGCGTGAGGCAGGGTGTATACGACTGACTGATGCTCCATAGTTTTATGGTTTATGCAGCTGTTTTGCTTTAGGTTGAGAATATTTGAAAAGATTTAAAGATATGAACAAATTATATTTAATAAATTCTAGATAAATGTTTTGCATGTTGATTATTAAATTAATATTTATTAGAATATATTGGGTAGACAGAGCATAACTCCTGCCATCATTAGCAAGACTAATCTGGCATCGCTTAATTTTGAATTCCCTTTCAATATGCTCAAGTTGAAGCTACGTTCTTAGATATTGGAATTATTGGAGTTTAGCATAGCTAGAAAAACTAGAGTATAAGGAGTTACAAATTAGCCTTTTCAGTGCTGAAGGAAAACGAATAAACTCAAATAGTACATCTCGTCCTATTCAAAGAATCCATCAATAAGCAATGCATTTTTCTGCCTAGTAAAATCAACAAAAACTTAATTTATTTTATTTCATTTTATTTTACAGCAGCTTGAACATCTTGTTTTGGATGTTGGTTTCGGCATAAGCAACGTGATTGCATCCGGAAGTGGCAACGGCAATTTGCATCCAAAGTTGACGGCTGCAACTCAACTCAAATGTCGGCGCCCAGAAACAAATGAGACGTCATCAGCAGGCGGCAACGGAACACCAAAGCAACCCACATGCCATAAGTTGCAGCAAGTAGCGCGTTGCACGAATTATGGCAACAGATGCGCTGCAACTGGCTAAGGCGACCGCTGGCAGCGCCACCCCCGCTCGCATTCAGCCAAATGAGAAATTTATGTTTATCTGCCTCTCCCACACTCTCCCTCACTCTCCCTCATTCTCTCTCCCTCACTCTCTCTATGGTCGTGGCAAGCGAATAGGTATTTATGTTATGGCCAATGTTTATTTTATTTGAGTTATATGTCGCATTCGCTCCAGGTCCAGTTGCCCAAGTTTATAGGTATTTTTTTTGTTCGTTTATATAGATTTTATGCGTTTGCTTTGATGGCGGCATCTGCTGCCCCGCACCTCCCCCAATTAATTAATGCGATCTAGGTGGGCTCCAGGCTAGTCAGATTTCGCTTGTATTTCATGTTCTGGCATTCATTACAACATTTTACTTCGACATTGACAATTTATAATTTTTGATGCATTTTCTGTAACTTCATTTTGACTAATAATGTCACAGTTTATAGTCTGGACGAGGTGATTTGTGCGCTTGCTGCGTGTTGTTCAGCGAATTGCGTTCAGAATTTATGGAGCTTGTTGCTGCTTTTATGATGCTGAACTAATTGATAAAGCAATGGAGAGAAGTAGACATGGTTTTTGTTACTATTTGTGGACTTGAACTTGTAGGCAAATTTTTGAATTGATAAAAATAAATATATAGCTATATATCTTGGCAGATGTAGCATAGCATATGCAACACTTGGATTTACTCACAGAAATCTCAAGTAATCATAGACGAGACTAATGATAGGAACATATCAAATACTTCTCAAATGAAGTTAGTTATGTAGAAGTGAATGTTCATTTTTACAACTTCTCTCATAAGTATGTTTATTGCAATAGTTAACACATGCTAAACATTCCAGCTCATTTCTCAGCTCATCATTGGGCTCAATCATAGCTGAGAGCCAGCTTGATGTTTATGGCCAAGCCAAAGCCAGTTGTGCAACACTTTCACAGCAAAGCATTTGATCTCTCGTGTCTTTTATTCTCTAGATTTTATGGCTTCATTCGACAAGTGAAGAGATCAATTTAAATCAAATAAAACCACCATGACCATATAGCAAAACACATTTAAGAAACCATTTGCCCGGTTTATGGCATGCCAAGCCGCAGCAGATAAACATGTGGAATGTGCATGGAGAGCCTCCCAGCAGCAGCAGCAGCAGCAGCAGCGGCAGCAGCATCGCTGCGCAGCCTAATTAGACCCCGGGGCCGCATAAAATTCAATTATTTTTTGTTTCTCTAAATTTTTTTTTTTTTGTCTATCATCAACTGCGAGGCAATAATCGAGAAACGACTAACGACAAATATCGTAAAGACAAATTTTCACATGACTCAGTTCCGGTAGCCATCGACAATGGGGCATGAGAATGTCGCCAAAATAAATAAGAATCGTAAATTCAATGAGAATTTAAGAACTTGGGCATAAATGCATCGACACATCTACACAAATGACTGTAGCAGGCGCAGACAGATACACATATGTATATATATATACTATAGGGAATAAGTACATATAATTGAGGCCAGATGTTACTCAGCATCCATCAGCATATAATACCTAGAATCAATATATGTATGTAAGTTATATATATGTATATATATTGGGGGAACGGAGACAATTTGATATGAGTAACATGCCTGGATACCCGTTATCAAGAACTCATAGACATCGATTTTAGATAATATATATGCTGAGTAGTCTAGAACAGATTTCCTCACTAATGATACCCTCTAAATAGAACACTATATGTCCAGAAATTGAAATATTTCTTTATTTTGTATGAGAAGTATGCATTAGTAGTTGAGGCTAAGCTGTTTAACTGTTAATATCTAGTATAAAGGCTTTTAAAGGCTTTTTGCTCTTTAATGTACATGCTCGACTGACCCATCTTTTTTTTTTTATTTCTAAATCAAAGATAACACAATTTTTGTATGTTGACGATTTTATTCATTTTATTTGGTTCGAGTAGATTTGTTCACATTACTTATTGAGTATGATATCTCGCAAATGGCCGCGTTGAGCGTTAACGGCATATTATACGAAATATCCATGTACGCTAGAGTCTAGCATTTGAGTAGATGATATTCGATCAATTGATTTGTCAATGTTTATGAATTAAATATTAAAAAACATAGAGTAGCTTCTATCTTCACAGCATGCCTATAGACAAACAAAGAAACCAACAAACTTCTGTAAGTCCATAAAGATAATCAAGCTGATTATAGCTAAATTATATGGCATACAGCCTGTGTATAACTCCATACCTGCTAATGAGTTTTCATTAACTACAGAGTATAAAAATAATGATTAATCAAGAAACAGCAGGCAATAGTAGTAACAACAGCAGCACCAGCGCCCATGGTGTGCCACAGAGTCAGCTATAGATACACAGATACATTTGTATCTTGTGCGTGCATGTGTATCTGTATCTGAGTGTTAAAATTGGCACAATGCGCTGCGCGTGTAAATGATGTAGATTTTATGTAGCCGAAATAAAATTTTCAGTGAAAATCGCAAATAAAGCGAAAACATCAACAAATAAGTGGAAAATTCGCGTTGACTTTTGCCGCATGATTCATGCTGCTGCAAAAGTGACGTCACACGACAGCTAAAAATACACTATGAAAATAAATGAATATATATATATATGAAGAGCAGCAGCCAAAATAAAGCGTGTATATACTATAGAGATACAACACAATATATATAAGTATATATATAAATATTCTTGTACATCTAGTGATGAGAATTAAGAGCAGGCCTGTTGCTTGGGTTGCTCTGGCTGCTTTGGCTGCTTTGTCTGTTCGCGTTGCAACATTTTGCGGCATGCCACAACGTGGCTGTGGAGACATCGACGACAAAAGTGCGCCCCAAGTCAAATGTCAAGCGTGAAAAATGCGTTAAGTGCACGGCGACGGCGCATTGCACTTAAGTAGTTGAATTTTATGACCAAACGTTTACCATGCAACAATAGCTTGAGAAAGTTACAAAAGAAGAAGAAGCGCATACAAAAATACCATAAAATGCTGGCACAAGACCAACTTTAGTTGGCGGCAGTTAGTTCCATCAAATTACATAAAAGTTAGCCAAATTTTCCATTTTTTTTCTTTCAATTTTGGCAACAGTTCGATCTCAACTTATGTAAACGAAATCAGCCTAGTTATATTTGCCAAGTCAAGGCCAGCACGTATCTATGGATAGTGAAATGGTATTTCCCTAGCAACTATTTCATTCAATTTTCTTAATTTGTTTAGTTTCTTTCTATTTTCAGTTTTCACGTGGGCCGCAAAATCATTTCGAATTAATTTAATTTATTAGTTGTTAACGCTTGAACTAGTTCGCAATTTACTGGAAACATTTTGAGATTCTGTGCGGCTGCGTTAAGTGTGTGAAAGCTCTCTGTGCTGCTTTCTAATTGTGTGAGCTATAAATATTTTGAAAACTCTGTGCTCAAGCATTGATAAGCTCTCAAAAGATTGATTCACTATGGATCGTAGCTCTCTAATTGCCTGTGTCAGAGCTTTTTAGCACTGTTATTTTGAAACTTTTCTTACTCTTAAATCTAGATACCTCTTGTAATTGAAAGGGCTCTCAAGAAATCTATTCAGATCATCGTCTGTATGTGTTGCATATGTGAAAGGGCCTTAAGACTGTGCTACTGTTATATGCTTGCTTTATGAACTTTTCTTCTTCTAATCTATTACAGCAATAAATACTTGTTATTGGTCAGCCTTTACAAGCTGTTTACAAAATACTTTCAGCTGTATGTCTGGCAAGTCTTTAAAACTATGCTACTGTTATAATCAGAAAATTTGTTTATAATATTATTGAAATATCAAATATAAGTCAAATATTGCTGTGTTTTACAGAAAGCTCTTTAAAACTCAATTGATTTAACTGTTATATATAAAATAAAAGCAATTTGCTTATCTATTATTAAAGCTGTTATTAAAAATATGTTATTATTTATTTGAAAGCTCTAAAATAAAAAATTCACAAACAGTTATACTCTAACTATTCTAATCCTTTTATGCTCACAAATGGCTGAGCTGGTATTAGTGAGCTTTCCAAGGCTACCCACATAAAGTACGCGCCTGTCTAACTGTTTGGCATCTGTGATTTGTGTCTGTGTGAAAGCTCTGCGAAAACTTTCTGTGGCTCAGCTGCCCACAGTGCCTGCCATTTAACGAACATGCAATGCAAATGAAATACACAAAAACCAACAAAAAGAAGTATCTTGGACTGCACCATTTGCAACTCTTTATTTTGACTTTTATTTATTTGTTGGCAGCTAAGTAAATGCAATTTGGACATGGCCCACGTTTGCAGCACAATTTCTGCTGCTGCAGCTTCTGCTCAAAGTCGAGTGTCGCGTTTGCGGCCAATTCGTGTCTGGCCATATTTGTAATGAGCATAAATCGTGCGTTGATCATTTGCCATGATAAATCGCATGTTTATGGCCGAATGGTATTAAGTTCTGTGCGACAGCCACACGGCTACCGACTGCGATTTCAAGAGCGTAACATTTAATTAACTGTTCTGCAGCGACTCACCTTTCATAGATGCTGCCATTTGCAGCAATTGCAATAGGACTAGAAGCAATCCAAATCCATAGCCAAATCCCATTCGACGATATCCACAGAGTCGCAACATGGCGCTGCAGCTGCTTTGAAGTTATAAAATTTACAGCAGGAGCTGGTTTCGTTATTCGTTTTTCTTAGTTTTTCGTAGTTTTTAATAATTCTGCGTGTTAATTGATTTTTCATGGGGCCACGCATCCGTCGTCGTTGTCGAGCCCTCTCCCTGTTTATGTGGAGACCAGTGCGCTCATAAAAATAGCAACAACTGAGACTCAGCAGCAACAGCAGCAGCGCGTCCTGGTCTACGGCTACATAGACAGATGCTGCATGTCATTTCGTTGACAGAACTCATGCGTTTGCACCAAGGGGGGGCAAACAGACAGACAGACAGAGAGACAGTGAGGCAGACGACCGGAGGGACGATCAGACGGCCACACTTATAGACAGACAGGCCTTTGAAGCTGCTATAGTATATAGAATTGCGCTTCGGTCTGTCTATTCAATATCGCAATATCTATCTTTGCTACGTTTCTCTTTTGCTCGATTACGTTTCAATTTGTTGTTGAAGCATTTTCATTTTTCACACTTCGAGCACTATTTCTGCGCACTGAAACAATTTTAGATATATAGATAAACTTAGTTAGATATATATTTTTTATTTATCAGTTATTTTTACATTTTATTGGTTTGATTTATTTGGATTTTTCTTTTATTTGACTCGTGGCTCTCGTTTGTGGCAGGGGCAGTAAATTAGTTTTTTATGATCAATTTTAAAGGCACAATTAAATATTTTAATAGACACACATTTATCAGCAGCTGACATTTGACAAGCTGAACTCAATTGAAATTTTATTGGTTTATTATTGAATTTGTAAGTACAGCTTAAGCAGCTCTAAAAGCTCATGCATTAGTTTATATTTGGTTTCATAAGCATAAGCAAACAGAAGTATTTAATTTTTATTGATTTAAGTTTTTATAATTTGTTTGTTATTTATTTGTTTAATTTTTTTTTTTGTAATTTTTTCCATTTTAAATTTTTTCCATATTCAATTTATATTTTTAAAAATTTTCTTTTTATATTTATTCACATAGTTTTTTGATTTATTTTGTCTTTCGTCTTTCTTTTATGTGGGGTGCCATATTTCCTGTTACTTAATTCAATTGCTTGAGAATAAATCTTTTGTAATTCTTATAAAAAAAAGAAGCATAATCCAGCCATTGCATTGGCGCACATCCCAAACCAATTTGTACAATCCCCACATATATATCATTGATTAGCGTATCTGGATATTTTATGGACACTTAATTGAGTTGCTGCAGCGCACTTCTCCTCGGCACTGTTCTCTCCGCCCCACTCCCCCCAGCACCAGCAGTCTCCCCGCATGACACTTCACTTGAAACTGGCGCTGAGCAATATTTATTATATTTTGGGCCAAGTAAGAGACGCCCATAAAAAGCAACTTAAGTGGCATGCCACGCAGCTTAACATTGTATGTGCCACATCGTGTTCTATCTCTCTCTCTCTCTGTCTCTCATGTTTTTTGCTTCAATTTCTTATTTTATTTTTATTTGATGGTAACAAATTGCCAAAGTGGAATTTCTAGTTCATGATTTGGCCATGCAGCGCAATTGCTGTCAAAGTTCAATTCAATGTTGTTCGACAGCCTATTTAAAAATAAAGATTTTGCTTAAATGAAAAGTCAAAAACAGAAAGATCAATTGGATGTTGTCAACTAAGCAATGCTTATAATAGTAATTTAACTCAGGCGAAGAGAGTCGATGATTATAAGACCAGAGAAGTTAATTTGGAAGTCCTAAATGAGAAATTCCTTGGAAAGATTTCATTTTGGAAACACTTTATATTTAGATTATCATCTGTCTATGGAAGGTCATTATCCAAAATCTAAAACCTAGATAGATTTTAAATCTCGATACTTGACAGTCAAAGCCAATGCCAAACTCTAATCCATATATATCAAGGCTATCATGGCTGATGTATTTTAACTTGAAAATGTATTTACAACATTTTTGAGTCTTTTTCAGCCCCTTTCATGCTAAACCATATTAGAATTCTAGCTGAAAATAGTTTCCCAGTGAGTCGACTACAGAGCAGCTATGAGTCAAGCCAATATACTCCGCACAGCTCTAACTCACAGAGTATATCGGAGAGATATCAAAAGGCCAAATAGGGCGCATAAACACTTTCAAGTTTAGATGCAAATCAACAGCGACGCAAACGTAAACGCAAATCCCTTGGGTGGAAATCAACAAAAATTGAACCTACAGCCTAGAGTAGGGAATGGAAGCAGGCGCGCTGAAGCTGTCGAGGAGGCATTTCCCGTTAGTGGTGCTGCTGCCATGCCACACCGCACCGCGCTGCCGTCAGTTGGTGCAATATTCGTGCGACGAACGTCAACAACTGTGACTGGAAAATGAATTATTTACGCCTTGGGCAGCTAAAAATACGCAGACAAGAAGTCGGAAAGTCAAAAAGTGGGGAGACTCTGCCAGAGGAACAAGAGAGAGACAGCGAAAGAGAGAGAGGCGAGAGATCGGTGCATAAGCATTATGAATATGTTCAGTATGTGGAGTATGTTTATGAAAGGGAATGCAAATGGCAACTTCAGGAACTTCAGGTTCGACATCCTGGCGGGGTCAATTGTTGGCAGCCGCGGCTTGTTAGCGCTCGTTCAAGCTAATTTTACTAGTTAATTTCTTACATACATATACATACATATACATATATGTGCATATTCATCTACCCCATTTGGAGTGGGTTGTCATTAGTTTTATGGCCCGTCAAAATACAATTTGAGATGGGGACGCAGTGCACCCAAAGTGACAATCGTTGCTGCAGTTTTATGAGGAGCGCGTGTTGCCAGCGCGCATTTACATAAAATTTCATAAATGTATCTGCATCCAAGTATCTGGCCAATGCAGCACCAACATGTGCAGCTGCATCATTTTTTTGTTTTCGGGTTTTCTTTTGGGAAAGTTCTGCCATGATATTGTTGGCCAGCTATATATTTGATGGCAATTAAAATTAGTGGCAGCCAAACAAAACGCCGCTCTTTAAGTAGTCCGAATTAATTTGATAAGCCAAAATGCTTTGAGCTGCTTTGAGAGATTTCTTTTTCTTGTAGGCGTCAGCTGCCCACGCCGATTTTCGACACTTTTCAGAGCGCTTGAATGCAGATGAAGTGGACTTTGGGCTAAGTCATTCGCATAATCTATTGATTCATAATTGAAAATTCAAGATGAATGCCTAATGCTAAGGTTTACTCTCTGTTTTCATTTGAGTGGGCGTACATTTCAAAATATATACCCAAATTTAACCATATTCGCATCTGCTTAGCTCTTAAGGTGGCCTAAATATGTATATTAAAGTCTTTTTAAATTTTCCTCAAAAATTGTTTAGATTATTAATTTTTATTTATTGTGTAGGTAGTTTACATGAATAATTTATGTAACTATTTTTTTTTAGATTTAATTTTTGATATATTTTCATGATAGATATTTATAGCCTGAATCCATTAAAATTTAAAAATTTGCTTAGAATGTTTTTTAATGTGCAAGTTTTTGTATATTTGTAACAAGTAATTGATTTTATTTATTGTTATACTTAATTAATATTTCTATTTATTTTTAAAAATTTTTGAGTTTTGTATGTAGTTTTAATTATTTTTAAATTATTTAAACACAACTTTTTGTTTTTATTTTTACATATTTCAATATATGTTTATTTAATTTTAATTTTAATTTTCAAGACATAATATTTTGTTATCGAATACAGTTATTTATTTAATTTTTTTGGAATGCCTATTTATTTTTTGTTTTAATTTCTTTTTTAAATTTTATTTTTTTTTTTTTTTTTGTTTTAAACACTCTATATTCACGCGCGCATTTCCGTTAAACAATATTCTTATATTCCGATTTCACATCTGTTGTATATATATTTATATATAACTATCTCTTGAAAGACCCTTAGCACCACAAAGAGCATCCATATTCACGGTCAATTTGCATTGGTTACCCAGAAGTTCATATGTATATATGTATGTATATGTGTGTGTTAGTGTGCGTGTGTGTGCATGTATGTTGTGCACATTTCAACAAATTCAGTTGCATTTTCTCTCAAATGCAACAACAAACGCTTCCATTCAGTATTTCTTTTTATCCAGAATTCTTGATAAAAACGACAAAAAGCGCCGACAGAAGCGAACCAAACCGAACGAAAAAGACGGAAAATAAATAACTTAAAAATAAATTAAATTTTTTAAATGTGCGGTGAATGGGCTCTGCGCGCTTTTCCACTTACTGAACAGGCACACACTCACACTCCTACACACACATACATATACACATAGGAAGATTTGTTCAAACGCGCACACTCACATTCGGTGCGCGCAGAGTTTTTCCGCAACGTTTGCCGCCACCCGCAACAGCAACGAAAATTCGAATTTGTACGATAAGCCAAAGGCCGCCCAGGCCCAAATAAAAAGCCAATGCACAGCGAACAACCGAAAACAACAACAAACCGAAACAACCCAAAAACAACCAAACGGCCCGACGTTTACTCACAGACTAACTGACTGACTGAATGGCACCCAAAACCGAACCGCACCGAACTCGAAAAAGAAAATTCCGCACGCAGTGCGCAATGCGCAGTGAGACAGACCCCGAAACACCGAAAGACCGAAGACCGAACTCGCCGAACACTGAAAGACCCCGCGACAGGCCACGGCGCACCCGCGAGTCACTTTTACGCGGTTCACTCAGCTCCCTCGACTCTCGAGCGATCTCGGGGCGCAGGCGAAAAGTCCAATAAGCATGATTGTATCTAGATATACGAAAACAGTGATGAGCTCTATTTTCAATGGTTGAAGAATATTTCGAATTTGAGTAGATCATAAAGGGGCATGAAATGAAATGTCGAATTGTATAAGCTATAGATAAATAGAGAGGGATTTAACAGTATAGTATATGATGATAGTATATAATGATATAAAGTCTAGTTTAATATAGTGTATGCTGTAGTAGGATCTATTATAGTATAGTGCGGTATTTATTTTCTCTAGTTTAATTTTTTTTAGTATATATAATATAAATAATTAAAAATGATATTATTTATAAATCTGGATATGTTTTACGCATAATTTTGTATGGTTCATTCATGTATTATTATAGAAATTCATCTCCTATAAAATTCATATTTTATTATCTACGAGATTAACTAGTCGATCCTGATTCGGTCAATCCATATCTCTTGCATGAAGAATACCATCTACGTTCAGCCATCATAGAACTCTATGCAATGTACTTAAGGGATATTATTAGAAATTCCAGAATTTCTGAAATACTCAGATTTCATAGAATTTATTAAAACTCCCTATAAAACAAATGTCATTTCGATTTTATCCACTTTTGATTTACTGAAATTTAATGTAAAATATGTAAAATGTGAATTGAATGATTTTTGAATATTCAAATAATGTTGAGCTGCTTGCGCATCTCTGTCACTGATGAGCGACCGAGTTCACTGTAGTACGTACTCTGTACTTGTGCGCTGTGGAACATGTTGATGATCATCTAGAGATGTTGTCGCTGCTCCCTTTGCAATCTTTGTTGGCTGGCAGCGAGCACGCGAAAAATAAAAAGCGAACAACAAGAAAGAAAATAAGCTTGCGCGATTGAGCAATTGCGAGCGCCAAGAGGCTGAGGACTTGAAATTTTTCAATTTGTTTGCCTCAGTCGCAAATGCTCTGAGGCTGCAGTTGCTGCTGCTGCTGCTGCTGCTGATGATGATCATCGAGTTTGTGGGGTGAGCTGCGAGTGAGGCACACACATGTGGATGCAATTTGGTGGCTGTGGCCATTGCCACATGTTGTTTGCCTTTGCGACGTCGTCAACTCCTTAGCCAATGAGTGTGTGCATGAGTGTTATTGTTGTTGCTGTTGTTTCTGCTTGTTGATGAGTGATAAAAATCTACTAGACACTTTTGTTAGCAGCCTATTAAGTTACATAAGTCACAGGGGCGCATCGTGTGAAATATCCTTTTGGCGTGCTAATGAACCCTTTGACACCAACGGCAGCCACAGCCGTACCCACCATTCATGCCACATGCAGCAACGCAACATGCCACTGACAACACATGCCACATAAATCAGTGTGCTGGCCAACGGCATTCGCTACGGCTCAGCTCATTAATAAATTACAAGAAAACGCGGAAAATCAAAAATTTACCTATGAAAAAGTGGAGCATAGAAAGATAGTAGAAAGCGACGACCATCAGCTGCAGGAGTGTGTTCGTGTGTGGGTGTTTGTATGCGTGTGTTTGTTTGTTTGTGTTCGATATCGGTTACACACGCCCCCCTTCCAGTCAAGCCTGCTCATCGGGGCAACCCTTAGAGGTTATATTTCGGGGTGTGATAAGGCGAACGACTTACAGGCACGCACAATTTAGAGCGGATCCAGCAGGAGCAGCGGCTGGAGTGGGAGCAAAATCGAGCTGCACCCAGAGGGGCAACCACTTGAATACTATGCATACACATATGCATATACATAGTATATATATATATAGATATGGATATAGATATACGTAGACATATCGAATATGCATGTATCTGGGTTAGGCCACACAGCTGTGCGCCCTGTGGCATTATGTGTGGCATGTAAAAATATAAGCACATAAAACTGCACTTTTCCTAATTGCACCAGGGAGAAGCAGAAGCAGCAACAGAAAGAGGGAGAGAGCGAGAGAGGGAGATGGTCTGCTCGTCAAATATTCAAAAATACAAATCGGCGATAAAGTCACATGCATATACTAGTTCAAGTCAAATATATGTATATATACATAGTATATTTCGATGCACGTCAGGGTAAAGATCTAGCAAATGCACACGTGCGCCACTAATTGCAGTCGCAGCAGAGCTGTCGAGCTAAGCAACGAGCTGGGTTGTCATGCTCAATTATGAGTGCTGAAAATATTTACATAAAATTATAAGTTTGTGAGAAAAATCAGTGCAGGTGTGTTCAAGCGAGCTCAACTGCAGCAGCAAAGGCTGATCAAGGTAGTAAGCGTTGACAGCGCTTCTTAAAGAGAGTTCTATGGGTTTTAAGGTCTTCTATATAACCTTCAAAATATTTTTGGAATATATAAAGTATATATATTTTATAAAAAAATTAAAAAAAAAAAAATATTTCTTTAATTCAAATCGAACATGCTAAAGACTTGACAGCCCTATTGTCTTATAAGCTATGACAAAAATTTTATAAAAATATTAATTGAAGAATATTCCATTCCAAACTATTTCCTCAATTCTCAAACTCAAAATACCATAGGCCTGTCAACTCTGTTGGATATCTATAAAGGAAATGATAAGTGCAGCAACACTTACCTACGCGAAGGGTGCATCCTTTTACGCATCAACAGTTTTTATAGTTGTTTGGCCTATCACTTGGTTTATACGCTCGAAATTTCTTTGGAAATGTTGGGGAAGCAGAGAGTTGGGGGCGTTGCTCAACCACACAGTGAATCACTTTTAGGGCGTGTAACCAAAGTGCATCTGTGTGCGTGTGTGTGCAAGAGTGTGTGTGCGACTCACATTGTAATTTATGCATTCGTGTAGGTAATGAACTTGGAATTTATACGCAAATACCATGTAATTTGCTCATTAACAAATTGTTATAGTTTAGGCTTAGTACATGCATTTTGGGGCTGATTATCTGGGTTGGCCTTACTTCTTTTTTTTTTTTTTCAGCCAGCTCTTATCGAATGCTCGACTCGTCATGTCCTTTTCGATCCACTTCAGTTTTCCACCCCTGTTCTGGTATTATTGGATGTTATTGGTAGGCGTCTCATATGTCCCATTATAACTCAATTTTCCATTTTCAATTGCGTATAATTTTATTTTTGACATATTAAATTAATATTGACACATTGACAGCTGCCGGTTCGTCAAATTTGCCGACAGCCTGCCAAAACAAACTCCCCCAACCGCCCTGCTCTAACAATCCATTACGAAAACTATCAACGACCATGTCCGAGTCTCGGTCTCAGTCGCAGTCAGACTCACTATCTCTCTCTCTGTCTATGTCGGCGTCTCAGTTTTGACGAGCGGCTGTCGCTGTCGACCACCCGCTGACAATGTTCTATGCTGCGATCAACCAATGCGGGCGCTGATCGAAACTATAAACGAGAGAATGAAAGTAACAAGAAAATGACTGATGCGGTAATACCCTCTGTGCAGTTATGAAAGAGAGTTATGGAGTAACTGTTGTAGAGGTGAATAAAGTTGTGTCAAGTAGAACATAGTGTAGTGGAGTTGAGTAGAATAAACTAGAGCAGACTAAGTAAATATAGAATGCACAGAAAGCTTGAGTAACGTAGAGTGGGGATGACTAGAAAAGGTCTAAAGAGAGTTTCGTAAAGTAGATTAGACTAAAGTTTAAAAATTAACTTGAATAGAAGAGAGTAACTTAAAAATGATCTGACTAAAGTTGAGAAGAGTAGAGTATATAACAAAACGCTTAACATAAGTAGGGTAAATGAGAGAAGAGCTGATGAGAGTTAAGTACAATCAAGAAAAGTAAATAAAAAATAATTCAGCTAAGATTATAGTGAGAGAATGGAAGAGTTGAATTGAGTTGAGTAGAATTAAGAAGAGGAGAGTAGATTAAAGCTTACTTAACTAAGCTGCGCATTAATAGCACTACTGTAATTCGTAAGTTTCTCACTCCACTTAATTTTACTTAAATTATTTATCTAGCTTATCGATGTAGATCATTTAAAAATCGATAATATTAAATATCTACTTCATAGAAACAATGATATCGTTTGTATTTTGGAATATAGAGCAGGGCTTGAGAAGCACTTATCATAAATATGTCTGATTAAGAGAGCACGTGTCAAAAGATAATTATAATTTAGTAAAACTTTACATTTCTTATCTGCATGTAACATACTTTCACATTGCAACTATATACCCCTTCCAAATCCCAACTACCCTGCACAGGGTATTGAAAAATAAAAAATATTTGCTTTAATTTGTCGAATTCGTGCGCTAATCATGCGCAACGTTTACTTTTGGTGAAATTTTTAATTGCCGCTTGAAACGCCAGAGAACAAATGTGAACCATGGGCTTTACTTCCGTGGAAATCGGCAGTGTCATCATTTTGGGATTGTATGTATATTCTTGGGGTGTGTATGTGTGGTGTGTGGTGTGTGTGGAGTGTGCTGTGTGTGTAGCGTGTGTGTCTGGCGTTTCCCTTTATCTAAAACGCGCCTGGGAAACGGCGAGCTGGCTTAATTGATAGATAAATGTGGATGGTTGAATGGCCGAATGGAAACACATCGAAACAAATACA
Organism: Drosophila koepferae; assembly: GCA_030914345.1. Lineage (NCBI taxonomy): Eukaryota > Metazoa > Arthropoda > Insecta > Diptera > Drosophilidae > Drosophila > Drosophila koepferae. The sequence goes on from JAUESR010000207.1 coordinate 4,865,135, forward strand.
TTACAAATGGCATCTCGCACAAAGGTTCACGTTTTTAATAGCTCAATGTGTATCTGTTTGGATTTGCCCAAAATTGGTCGATGAGCTCGAAGTGCAAAGTAAACATTAAATTGGCGCAAACTAACAAATTGACCTTTGTTTTAACCCCCTCTTCCAATGGATTTTGGGTTGGGCTAAAGTCTATATATGGAACTGGGTGCGTGGTCTAAGATCGTACATCAATTGATAATACATATTATATATCGATTTATTTTACAACTTGTAGTTTGCACCTCGTAAAAATAGAGAAATAAAAGTGAATTTAGATCATATCTAAATGGATTTTCAAATTATTTTAGATAATTAATTAATATAAATTAGAATTAAATTGATTTTATTGTAAATAAAATGTATTGCAAAGTAAGAGAAATAATATATATACATAAAACCTCATTAACATTTTATAATTACTTTATATCTTTCTCAAGCCCTTCAATTGATTGAAATGAGTTGTTAGCTTAAAACATTAATTTTGGTGCACTTTGAGTTCTCTTTTTACACATCACAGATCTCCTGGTGGCCAATTTATCTCCGACATAGATATATACAAAGTATCTTGATGGCTCTCGCTGCTCGGACACATTTCGTTGCACGCAATTCAATTTCATTGCACCGTGGCAACATTTTGTTTCTTGGCTGCTTATGAATGAACTCTCTGCCGACAGAGAACAGTTGGAGTCAGCTCTGGACTGGGCTAGTATCTGGTCTCTGCTAACTGTGGGCTGGGTAGTCCCACATCGCCCACGCCTTGCACCGCAACGCCCCACAATGTCCCGCCATGACCTGCGGTCTTCCTGAAGTTGCCTTCGTTCGTTCGCTTCATTGAAGCGTGCCAATTTTTATTGAAATGTTTCGGCATCTTCTGTTGTGCGTTTACGTCTTTTGCTCACTTTCCGAACGGGTATTACTCTTTGCTTACCAATTGTGTAACGATGAGGGAAGTAAAGAGAGAAAAAGAGATGTAGACAAAAATAGGGAGAGAGACAGATATAGAAAAAGGAAGAAGGAAATAAAGGGAAAGATGTTGGCAGAAAAGAGTGAGAGAGTGAGAGAGAGAGAGAGAGAGAGAGAGAGAGAGAGAGAGAGAGAGAGTATTCTATAAGTACTCACTAAATTAGTCAGTGATTTCTATAATATTTATTTTTAATATGTATTACATAAATTTTATATTTATGGTAAACAAAAATCTGCTCTACAGATATTCAAAGTCTTTTCAATTCTTCGCAACATAACTTGTGTAGCATAATTTTGTGCTGCTTTTATATTTTTGTTAAGCTTAACATACATATTCAAAAGTTTCAAATATGTTCCATCTTACATTATATTTTATTTTTGCCTTATACAAAGCTAAGTTGATAAATTTCACATATTGTAAAAAAAAAAAACTTTTCAGTTTTAAATTTTATAAAAAATTAACTTACAATGCAACACTGTTTGCATTCAATTAGAAAGAGTATACAAACTTCAGTATGTCGCTCTTGCCTCATTCAATATTCATCTTTAATTTGTTGCATGTTTTACTTGGGTCTTTTTATGGCATTTTTGGTGGCGACACAGCCGTTGTCGGCAATGTTTTTACTGCTCTGTTTCTTCGCGCATTTAAACGAGTGCAATGTTAATTATTTATTATTTATTTATTTTTCGCTTTTGGATTGTTAACGTTTATCAGCTGGCAACAGACTGCAATTTGTTTGCAATAAAAAATGTCGCCAACTCTGGACAGGAATAGTCCGGCTTCAATTCTGTTTAAAAATTAATTAAATTATTTATTTATAAATGGCTCACGATTTTTCAATTGTTTTAAATCAATTGTTTCATTCGAATATTTTTCTTTTCTTTTCAGTGATTTCCATTGAAAAGGAAATGCTTGCATTTTTCGAGAGGAAAATCCCAAAACCGTTAAACGAAACTGGTTTTTGATGCGACTACAAAATTGCAATTTAATTTGTTTGTGCTAAGCGAGCCCTAAAATATTGCTTTTTAAAATTTATTTTTAGAATTTTGTGTATATTTTTTTAAATTAATTAAATTTGTTTAAGAAACATTTTTATTTAATATTCAATTCCGCTTGCTTCCCGTTCAACAGGTTTGTGTTGAATGTTCCTGAATGTAATTTCTCTCAACATGTTTTAAGCTCTACTTTCAGCATTAATCAAATCAATATATAAGGTGTTAAAATAAAATATTCAAATTTTTTTTTAAATTATATATTATTACATGTCAATATCTATTATCGATCAATGGTTGTAACTTGATAAAATGTTTTATGAGCTATGAATGAGAAAGACTTTTTAAAGGTTCTGTTAAATGTATGTAAATAGTGGAAGAAGACGTGAATGACGCTATAAAGTATATAAATTCTTGATCTGGGCGACAAGCTGCAGCGCTCTAGCGCTTTTCGTGTGATTGTCTGTTATAAAGTTGTTTAAAGTTTAAATAACAAATTGTCCATAAAGTGCTAATCAGATATTTCGTTCAAAAGGCAATATTTCATTTTTCTTTCGCATTAACAGATAGCTAATCGAATTTGTGCCTTTTGGTATATTATTTTTATATGAAACACATTTTATTATATGTTCGTAATATGGAAATCAAGTTACCAAACGGAAATCTCTTTAAATAAATTATAAAATTATGTCGAAATATTATGTAATATATGAAAGACACTATATATGCTTAATATCTTCGTCGTTATGCAGAGAAAGGTCTATGAATATATCAACACGGTTTATTGAACTTATTAAATGAGCTGTGAAATTCATTCCTTTGTTATATCGATTATATCTTGTTGGCTGCAATACTCTGAACAAATGATCAAATGGTCGTGACCTGAAATGCAAACTGAAGTCCATTCATCTCAGAAGTTCAAGGCAGAACAGGTTAGCAATATTACATTTCGATATATACGCTATTTCACATTTCATATAAAATCAATTTTTAACACGTGCTGCCAGAAGTCGCCTGCGGCAAACAGTTGAATCGATCAATTGCTCATTTGATGATCAGTCGAACTGCTGAGATCTGTTCCACTGCAATTATTTGGCAATGCACGGGGCAATTTGTAAGTACAATTGCAACAGTAATACAAATATTCGTATACTTCAATATATTTCTACAGACTTACACACACAATCAGGAAACGCAAAGCAAAAGTAAATGCAATAAACAACAACAAATGCAAGTCAACGTGTGCCAGTGCTGCCTTTGGCTTTGGCTTTGCATGCCAAAGCAAAGCAAATGAATAAACAGTTATTTTTTGTGTTTCTTTTGCGTTTGCTTTGCTTTGCAGTCACTGCAGTCGCCGCTGACGCTGGCAGCGCTGATTAAGCAGCAAAACCTAAAGTGTTTCCATTTCGCTCGGTCAGTGATAACTGACACTTGCCAAGCAGCGAACGCGCCGAGTGGCTGAATTCAAATCAATTTTAATTCAGCAGTGAAGTAAATTAAACATTTATCAAATTAAAGCCCTAGTCCAATCAACCAAATATAAAGGTGATTAATTTATTTAAACTAAAATTAAATAAACTCTAAGTTAAAAGTTGAGAAATCAGTGAATTAAATTATTTCATTTGCTTAATTAATTTTGATTAATGGATTTAAAAATAACAATGATATAAAGCTAAAAAAAAAGTTTAAGAAAAAGCAAAGAGTTCAGTGAAATCCAAAAAATCAAAATCCTAAAATAAATTTGGAAAAATCATGTTTTTTACTCTAATAATTTAAAAGTACAAAAAAATTAACTTGTTAAAAAATGTTGAAAAAATATTCTATTGGTAAAAATAAAATCAAAAAATGATAATTTAAAATTTTAAAAAATAAATAAAATAAATTTACTAACTGAAAAAGAAAACAAACCAGAAAATATAAAATAGTACTAAAACGGTTATTTAAATAAAAATATATTAAAAATAATAAAAAAGATAATAAAATATATTGAATTTAAAATAATTTTATAAATTTAAAAATCCTCAAGCAAAACTCAAATATCAAACCAAATTCTGAAAAGTTAATATTATATTGTTATTGGCATACAAAAAATAAAGTTTCTCTGCCAATTAAAATAAATAATTTCAACATTTTAAAATAATTAACTATACTATAGATATTTTGTTATTAGTGGTTTTTACTACATCTTTGTGCAACTGCAACAAATTAGACAATTAAACGCGAGACCTTAAAAATAAATGCATTTACGTGTGAAGTTGCAACTGGGAATAGAACACGAAACCTTGGTAGACACCTGAGCAGGGGCCTAGGCACGTCAGTAAATAAATATATGTGTATATATAAAACTGTTATTAGATATAACTGTAAAGCAAAGCACATGCATATGTGAGGCATGAGGAAAATCAAATAATTCGCAACGCCAGACTCAAAATTCTCCAAATGATATGATATACAAAGCAAATACATATCGTAGTCTAGACTATATACTATATAGATATGTAGATATTCATACGTGTGTGTATTTGGCGTTTTTGCGATACTCAATGCCGCAGAGCACCGTAATTTATTTATTTTTTGTTGTTTGTTTTATTTTATAGAGCAACAGCAATTGAAACAGCTGAGACGCTGTAATGTTTATGCAATGTACATTTCATTTTATTTCTAATTTCTTTTTTTTTAATGAATTAAGTTAAGCTTAAGATATTTATAATAGCTGTTAATCTGTCATTAGGCAAATCGTATCCAATTAGAGACCAACCTTATATGTTCAATAAGAATGCGGTCCCGCCTGTTCTACTTTTTATGCGCAATTCATAAATGATATGAATAATTTTTTTTATAATGATGAAATGTAGTTGTTGGATTTCAATCAAATGTATTAATCGAAAACTTGATCAAGATATTAAAAAAAAATGTTTAAATATGCCGAATATTGAAATGCTCTATGACAATAATGTATATAGAGTATAAGTATTAAAAAAGAAAAAAATATGTATAAGAGAATAATAGTATCAATAAGAATTATATAAATATATACAAAAATAGTTAATACATTTATATAGAATGAAAAACTTTTCCATATAAACATATTACTGTTATTTACTAGTATAAGATATGTAAGATCCAGATATATTGTAATTATCATCATCAAATTAGTTGACTCGTGAGCATTGCTATAATTATTTGATTTTAATGATTTGATGGATTTAAACGATCTGATGAATATGGAATACAAGTTCAGAGTAAATAAATATTATTTATATATTTATAAATATATATAATTTATTGGCAAATTTTCCATAGTTTCCGTATTAAAAAAAATTGTTTAGAAGAGGAAATATTAACTAGAGTAGAGGTTTATATCATCGCATTTTTCCCACTTCAATTAAATAGCCTAGAGAGGGTATTATAATCATTGCATTTGCCAACAAATGAAGGTAATAAGGAAACAGACAAACAGCATGTTTATCATTTTGCGTAATTAAACAACATTAGTTGCAAATGCTGACGCGCTTATGCAAATCTGAATTAAACGAAGTATAGAGAATGGAACTGGATATATGTATGTTAATCTGGCACTCATAACTGGCATTTTAATCGGTATTTCAGATGCAGCTGCAGTCGAGATCTTTATTCTGTTTCATCGTGCTCACCGTGTGTGGACTCTACTCGGATGCATATCGTATACTGTTTATGGGTCCCTTTCCGGCGCCCAGTCATTGGATGTGGCTGGAGCACTTTCAGCGAGATCTACTACAGCGTGGACATCACGTGACCAGTCTCAACAATCATCCCACAAAGACACCACACGAAAATCTCACTGAGATCATACTCAATCCCAGCTTTGATATACCCAAGCATTGTGAGTATGCAAGGCCTGAGCAAATGTAATTCAGTTTCTCTGAGAGTATATATTTATATCTTTTTAGTTCCCAAAAAGAATATATTCACCATGCGCTTTGCCAGCGATTTTCAGAATCTTCAACTCTGGTGGAAAATTGGAGAATTGACGACGGAGCATGCTCTGCAGGATCCACAAGTGAAGCGACTGATCGAGAGCCAGAACGAGCACTACGATCTGGTCATATTGGAGCAATTCTTTCACGAGGCCTTCCTCATGTTTGGCCACAAGTTCAAGTGCCCCATAGTCACAATTGGCACCATGGGCTATGCGGATAACATGGATCATGCGATGGGCATTCTGACGCCCTGGTCGGTTATACCCCATTTGCTGCTGTCGCACACGGATAAAATGACTTTCAGCCAACGTGCATACAATTCGTATTTGTCTCTGTATGATGCCGTCATTAGGCGTTGGTATTACATGCCTCGCATGCAGCAGCTGGCCGAGAAGTACTTTGGACCAGGCATCGAAGGTGGGTGACGAAATCTTAGTCGCAATCTAAGCAGCTGCTCAATATTTTTCACACCTCCCAGGTGCCTTGCCCAATGTGCTAGACTTGGAGCGCAACATTTCCCTAATGCTGATCAATAGCCATCGCAGCGTCGATCTGCCACGCCCCAGCATGCCGGGACTCGTCAATGTGGGCGGTGCGCATATAAGACCTGCCCAGAAGCTGCCAGCGGATATTCAGAGTTTCATGGATAATGCCACGCATGGCGTGGTGTACTTCAGCATGGGCTCATATATGAAGAGCACGGATATGCCGCCCGAGAAGACGGCGCAGTTGCTCCAGGCCTTTGGTAGACTGAAGCAGCAGGTGTTGTGGAAGTACGAGAACGCCTCGATTGGCGATTTGCCGGCAAATGTGATGATACGGAAGTGGATGCCACAGAACGACATTCTGGCACATCCGAATGTCAAGCTGTTCATCACGCATGGCGGCATCTTTGGCACCCAGGAGGGCATCTATTGGGGAGTGCCCATGCTGTGCATTCCCTTGTACGGGGATCAGCACAGGAATACGATCAAGTCGGTGCGTGAGGGCTATGCACGTTCGCTGGTCTTTTCGCAGATGAATGTCGAGGATTTGGTGAGCAACATTGAGACGTTGATCTATGAGCCCGCTTACAAACGTAGCGCCTTGGAGGTCTCCAAGCGTTTCCGTGACAATCCCATACATCCTCTGGACGAGGCCAGCTTCTGGATTGAGTACATCATCAGGCATCGTGGAGCACGACACCTGAAGTCACAGGGTGCTCACATGCCGCTCTATCAGTATCTGCTGCTGGATGTGATTGGCTGTGTGCTGCTCGCCCTGTGGTTGGGCGTCTGGCTGCCCTGGCGCATGCTGCGCAAGCTTTACAATTGGTGGGCGCAGGCAGCGGCGACTGCGCAGAAGCAAGAGGCTAAGAAACATCTGTAAAATGTTGAAGAAATATTTGTTGTAGAATATGTCTGTTAGTTACATCAAATAAATGGTGTTATAATTATAGAAATTATGGAAATTTGTATTCCCTGTACTTTTTAGAAGAGATTACATATATTTCTAGAGCTATCTACACAATCAAAGCAATAACCAAACATAGAAGAACAGCAAATTATAAGACTGCGATAGAAGAGGCGGATCGAAACATATGCAAAGCATATTAAGAGCTTGAGTGAAATGACTTTTATAAGAGTAGCCATATACAGAGCAAATATTCATTTCACATACATATGTAAGTCACTTTGTTTGCATGCTAATAAATTATAATATGCCTGATTTAGTATAATTGAGTGTATAAGAGTGAGCGACGCAGTAGAGTCGTACGCAGTCAGCGTTCCCTTCAGCATTCCTTTTCAGTCATTCTCTTTGTCTGCATATTCGTAGTTCCTATTGATTGTTATAAAACGGAGCTTAAGCTCAGTGTGTGGATAGCCGCGGAGAGCGCAGGTCCAATTCCGAGTGAGCGCAAGTTTATATCGCGATTATAAATTAATTATGTTGCCTACTCTTAGGCTGCAAAGAAAATTACACCATCACATCATATGAAATACAATAAAAAAGTGTAGCATACTTTTAAGCAGCAGCAAGATAATAAGATGAAATAATTCATATTTGAAATATAATTGTATAATAATAATATTCAATATAATATATAATAATAATAAAAAAATATAACAAATATTTTGAAAACATTTAAAAATTAAGTACTTAATATAACGAGTGGCATATTTTAACTATCGGCACTGTACTTCTCTAATCTCTTGAAGTTCTCACTCACACACACACACACACGCACACTGATATATACTTGGCGGCATCAGTTAAAGGTAAGTGGCATAGCTTGCTGCCCAGCATTATCTATATATACAATTTTATTTTTTCTATTTCTATGAATAATTTATGTCCCAATTAATTAAATCGAAATAGGCAAATGGAAAAACTTAACGAAAACAAATCCAAATCACATGGCATATATTGTGAGCGCTGTATTTTTGTTGTTTATTTTGTTTTGTATTTTTTTCAAATTGTGTTCTCTGCGGCTGGCAACCATCACGAACTCACAGACAACTCCAGCCTCAATGCTCATAAAACGCCCTCGCACTGCACGTTCTTTTTTTTCTGTTTTTTTGCCAAGTCAAGTCTGTAGCTCATTGTCACACATGGAGCATATGGAAGCTGTTTAGTTATGCTGCAAATGAAATAGCAAAGCTTGTGACTAGGTGAAATATGCGGCTGACTAGGTTGAAGTGCTATATATATACATAGCAATAGCTTATAGGTGTACATATAATATGTAACTGATATCTTTATTTATCATGAACAAGCATGAATAAGCAATTCAGAAAATGTTATAAAAAATTCCATTTTATAACATTTTTATGTGACTATTTTTATTTATTTTTTGTTCATTATTTTTTATTTATTTTTATTTTTGTTATTGCTTCATAAAAATATAATTTGAGTTTTACTTCACCAGATTTTTAAATTTCTATGAGTGCAACTCACTCAAAAGATGTGCAGTTTCCCATAGCTATAACTTTTTCATTCCTGCTGATTCCAACTATATTACATAATATATCAAAGTTCATTTGCACCATCTGTAAAAAACTTTGTGAAATTCTGGAATTGGCAGTTGTTAAACTTCAAATAATTGCAGTTTAACTATTTTATTATATATTATTATTTTTACTGGCCAAGCGTCAAATTCCAGAAAGTTGAATAATAATAATATAATACTAATAATAATTTTAATAACAGTAATGAATAATAATAAGTAGCACACCTTTCACTGTCCTAGTGATTGCTTTATAACCGCAATTTGTATTTAGTTGAGACATTTTCTATTGGCCACATTGAAATGATTTCATTATGGCCAAGCTAATTGCCACCATCTTTTAGTTTGTCATTAACATCAATTCGGGGTTCACAATTCAATTTCATTTTTTTTTTATCGTATCATTTCATCATTTAACTTGTTTTTGTATCCCGCGCAATCATAAATCTCAACTCAAGTCCTTGAGAGTACAGCTTTAAGGTTTTTCTTTTACACATATACTATAATTACCTTTAACATTAGCCACATGATGCGCCCTGAGTAACAGTCGCTGCTTGGTACGAGACTTTCTCTGCATTAACTTTTGTTTTTGTTGTGAATTGGCTTCTTTTTTTTGGCAATTTATCCATCAATCATTTGCTAAGAAAACAAAATAGCTGTACTGTATATATCTACTTCTTGATAGCATTTCAACAGCTAATTAAACGAGGCGTGTCTCACATAACTGATTCTACTGCGGCTACCGTTTGAATTAATGCCAATCGCCGCCCTCCTTCTCATCCATTCACAATACAAAAAAAAAAAATTCGCTTTGGTTTCGGGTTTATGTCATATGGATCTCATTTACTTTCACTGCGATCACCTTGTGAAGGTTCAAGTGCGACTCCATTGTTGTCGATCTTGTCGTTGCCGTTGTTGTTGTCAGCTCTGTCCGGGCGCCCTTACCGGTTCAGCTGAGTGACCAAAGAGTCAAAGAGACTGCTCGCATAAGTCGTTGCGCATCTTTGGCATTTTGTTTATTGTTTAACTGGCTTTTATGTTGCCCGATTATGAATTGGACAATTAATTAAATATGCATGCATACGTATAGTTCAGCTGATCCCCCGCTGCGTAACGAGAGCTAGCAAATAATTTGACATCGTAACTCAAAACAGCGCCAAGCTTGAAAAGCAAATATTCAATATTCAACACTTGAATGATTTTTCGGATTCAACCTTTTGTTATACTTGACTTGATTTTTTTTTATGTTGCTAACGGTATTTAATCAGTAATATATATATATATATATATGTGTGTGTGTGTGTGTGTGTGCGCGTGCTTCAAATATCATTTAAATGATATTTGAATGTTTACGTAATGAACAGATACCGGACCTGCGAACAGACAACGTGGCACAGTCGTAGTTCCGAGAGCACATGAATGATGGTGTCTGTGCCTAGCACGCGATTGCTTGAGCCTCCAATATTTTGATTCTGGATGGGCCACTTTACAGCTATGAAGTGTGTTTCTAACGAAAAACCGTATGCTAGACAAATTTCAATTAGCGCTACTTGAAATACCCTGTAAAAGGCTATCAAAATGTATAATTCTATATTTGTTTCATATGCTTTGCCTCATCATGATTCCCTGCTCTTTATGAGCTCTTCTTTTTGATTTATTATAAAATGGAGGACGAAATCGAGAGAGAGAGAGAGAGAGAAAGAGATACCTAGAGACCTACAGACCTACATAGGTAATTCCAATGCTATTAGCTTAGCACTCATTCATTCGTGAATTCATACATGAATTTCACTTTTATTGAACAAGTTCTTATAAAGGAATATGCAGTCAAAGAACTTGGTTTCTACCAACAAGAACCCATCAATAACTTATGTTGTGCTTATATAATCTTATCTGAAGCGTGATCTGAGAAGCAGAGAACATATGCAACACAAGCAAACACAGTAGCTTATGAGGGATCACAGATGACAGAGCTTCCAAGTTCCACTCAGCTCGTAGCCTTGAAAAAGATTATATCAACTACATATGGTCTGTCACGCCATCTACAGTCCGTTACATACATCCTAATAAAACACGTATACCCGTTTATATGTTAAGGCTATAAAAAAAGAATCGCCATCCAGTTCAAATTATATAATCTTTTAGCGCCAGCTCACGAACCGGCTTAGATATTCTGAGCAAATTTACATAAAATGCCATCGTCATAAAAAAAAGAAAAAAAAAAAAAAAAGAATAACATTGAGTGCTGTCTATAAAAAATGAAGTTGGCAAACGAAATCGAATTTTTGAGATCTCGAGATAAATTTGGTAATACGATTATTGAATGCTATAAGCCCAAAGACGGACACTACACATCCGCATTGACAATTAGCAAGTGCTTCAACTAATTTGCGACATTTCAGTGCATATTTACTTTTTACTCTCAAATATCAGTTTGGTAATACAAAATAAATTGTTTAAAATAATGAAAAAAGAAGTTAAAAATGTGACCAGTTCGTCACATGCATTCAACAAATGCCAAAAACAATGACTAAACAAGTAAACAAACTGCTTTTGCGGCTGCTGCTTCTTATGCTAAAAAGCAAACAAAATGTCATCGAAAAAGAAAAACAAAATGAAGTCTAGCTGCGAGAGCACGTGATGCGCTGTCGCATACTCTATGTTTACACTCTTAAGTTATTGAGAATGTGATAGCTGGGTATATGGATTTTTGTGTAGTAGATGCGAATATAAGAATAAAATATATCAAGCAGGAGTCTCTCCCCGTCTCTCTTTGCCCTTTCGTATGAATGCAGCGAACTCGTTCACAATATCGGCAACCAAAGCTGAACACTTGAAATTTTTTAAATAGACAGTGCATAATAAAACAGAGCATACCTTAAAAAAAAAATAAATAAAAATTTAAAAAATCCTTTTAATTATTCATTTTTTTATTACTAGATAAGTACTGCATTAACCATTAATAATTAGTCCCTAGGCCCATTTAAAATAAAAAATTTGTTTAATTGAAAAAAAAAAGAAATATAAATATTTTTATTTTCCATATTTTTATTTAAATAAAAAGTTTCTTATCTTTATTTTAAAAAGGAAAGTTCATTTTTTTTTTTAAATCTTTTTCTATCTTTTTTTTTCCAATTAAATTATTTAAATATTTAAATTCGCATTAGTGTGTTTGAACTGTTTTATATATATACATAAATAACTCAAGAATAATAATATAACAGCTCTGCTTCAATTCAGGGTAACTCCTAGTCGGCAATGCTTACTTCTGTATGCTTTGGTTCCTGCCACTGATGTCGCGGCTTGGAAGATGAAGACGAGCTTAGAGAGCACGTGATGCGCTGTCACAGCTCATGGTTGTTTTTTTTTTTTTTTTTTTTTTTTTTTTTATATATATATTTTTTTGTAAATATTTTTAAATATTTTTTTTTTTTAGTTTTCTGTATGTGGCTGACTGTAAAGCCATAATTAGGCGAGTGGCTGAAAATTTAAATGTAATTTGAAATCAGTTTTTATTTAGTTTCTTTCGTTTTAGTTTTAGCTTTTTGGTTGGTTTTGGTCAGCTGAGGTGACAAATTAAGGCCCCGACAAGGTCATGTGAGGGGCGTCCATTAGCCATGAAGCTGGCGTCTCTACACACTGTGTGCGCATCTCGTTTCATTTTCAGCCTTTGAACTCGCATCTCTGTCGCTGTCTCTGTCTTCGTCTGTCTCCCACTCTCACGCCATCTCTTTCTCGCTCTGCCTCTCTGTTTCTTTATTTGCTGTTTGATTGGAAAGTTGTTGCTTTGTGCACAGTGCTGAGCATTGCGAGCGCCCTTTGATAAACAAATGATGCAAAACATAATTTGAACATAATGTCGTCGCCATTATGCAAATCATCATAAATACATTGACCTGCATTGATGCCAAATATTTACCTTAGCTTGTGTCTGCCAACAATAAAACAACAGATTAAAGAAGTTGTTTGCCAAATGTGTTTTTCAGTTTTATAAATGAGCAAATATTTGCTTAGCCTGGAAGGCTCAAACATGTGCCTCAGTTTAGTTCGACTAACTAACTATGACCTGATTAGAAATAATTAGATTATTGAAATATGTTATAACTAGACAGACAGAATATCTGTTAGGTATGCACATCCTTGATGGCAAATTATTCAAAAATCATTAGCCGAGTCGATCAAGTACGTGCTTAAAAACACGCATGTTTTAGATGGAAATACAAAACTATTTTATATATAAAATATAAAGGCAGACGTCTTTTTATCTAAACATAGGAATCGTAAGTAACAATCTCGGAAGCTATAAAAGCAAGCTAGACTAAAAACCAACTTGTTTATTCTCCAGATTAGGCTTGTTTCAAATAGCTTTTTTATTTGTAAGGTTATTGTCTTAGAGTATTTAAATACAAAGTATATTCATTTGTAATATATGTTTAAGTACCTAAACTCATTTATCATATTTAGCAGCTTGTCAGCTTAATTCTAGCTAACTTTTAGCTGAATACTTCCGACACATTTACATTATTATTGTAAATATTTTATATTTGTACAATTTACATGTATTATTAAATTATATATATTATTTATATACACTTTGTTTATTATTTTCAAAATTGCATTCCAAAAATAAATCTATTTTTTATATAATTTTTTTAATTATTTGTATTATATTCAAAATTGCATTCCAATGTCTCTTTTTTTTACAACAATTTTCTGTACTGTTAAACATGCTTTCGACTTATTTACATTTTCTTTCTAAGCTATAGCAACTTGTATGCACGATTTATATTCCTTATGAAAGGATTTATGTACCTAAGTAAGAACTAAATCTGCAGAGATCTAGATAGTCTACAACATAAAGCAAAGAAATAAATATAAATAATGAAGAATTATTAATAAGGAACTATATAATATGAGTTCCTAAACAACGCAAACACAATAAATAGTTTGAAGCTGCAAACACAAATTTCCTGATTCTGAACTGTGCCAAGGTTCCTTCAAAATGCTTAAACACATATTCAATCTATTATATTTGACATATTAAAAAGACATTTATATCCATATATGCTTATATTCAAATTAAATAAACATAAGTCAATATCAAAACAAATTCTTGAATAGCAAGTTCTGTGCACTTTTCAGAGAAAAAAAAAACTCGATTAATAAATATTATTAATAAGAGTTGTTTGAGCAACTTTAGCGGAATATACATATTTATATGTAGATTCGCTATTTGGTGATTAGATGTTTCTGAGAAGAAATTCTCGCGACATTATTCACAGTGGGGAAAATTACGAATTCTTAGATTATCATCTTGAAATCGAGATGTAGACGGAGTTGTATTCTGCCCGTAGCGGATGCTGTAAAGTGCGCAAACACGTTGCGCTCTAAGTGAATTAGGCTGATTTTAATTAGCCAAGTCTGCGATTACTTCGACGACAATTGACAAATCTTAATCAATTTTACGATCACCCATTGTCACCTGTCGTCCATGTTTGTCTTAGAGCTTAGCATTGCGATGCTAAGCAAACTGTTTGAGCTGCCCATTAGCAATGTCTATGGCCGCGCACTCTCAGACACTGGGGTTGCCCGGTTGCAGAGATTATGTAGATCTATTTGATTTCTAATGCATGGCAACACCCATCAATTGAGTTTGTTTGTAAATAACTAGATATGAATTGCCCAACTGGGGAAGCGAGCAAGACCTTTTGCCAAGCTTACATCACACAGCAGGAGTCGCTACCAACGCGACCCAGGTCGAAAGCCCTGCTCAGAGACTCAGACTCAGAGACTCTGGCGTATAACTTGTTTGATGCGATGCTTCGACAGCAATAAATATTTGCCTCTTCACTCAGGTTTTTGTTACTCTTGTTGCTGCTGCTGTTGCTGCTGTTGTTGTTGTTGTTTCTTGTGCAAATTACAAAAATAATAATAAGCGACACAAAGCGCGTGACTCCTTTCACAAGCCCCAAAAAGTGCACACAAAAGGTGTTAAAATACATCTGTATATATGCATAAATATATATTAATATATAAATGTACATATACATCTACATATTCAAATAAACATACATATATATTTAACTATGTATTTAGCCAAAATTTGTCTGACCGCAAAAAAATAAATTGAGAGAGCAAAACAAAAGCATGGCCCCCATCTGACTTTAGTGAATTGGCCTGATTTTGCTTTCGTTTGGGTTCGCATGCTGTGTTGATGAGTGTTCGGCGCATCATTTTTACTTTCTCCATAGTACAACACACACACACACACACACACACACACACACACGCATTGCTGCTTGGGGCGCCATTGCACTGGTGTGCGTGAGAGCTGTAACTGTGCCGGCAGCAAAACAAAAAAGCTCACTTCTCTCTCGCTCTCGCTCGCGCTCTCTCTACATCTCTCTTGATCTCTCCCTCTCGCTGTTTTGTCTGTGTGTGTGTGTGTGCTTTGTCTGCGCTTGCGTTCGCTCTACCGGTTTCGTGTGCAAGCTTATGGCCGTATATCCGTTTTGGCTCGTGTGCTTTGCCTTTTAAGCCCAACCACCAGCTCAGCCAGCTTTCAGATACGTTTTTGATGTGCCAGCGTGCAAGTGTTGGCTCCAGCACTGTACCTTTAATCTGTTAAGCTATCGGCAACGGTTAGCGGTATTTGCGGTGTATCGGTTTTCGGTTTCGCTTCGATTCGATTCGGTGTGGTTCGGTTCGGATCTTGTCGGTGCTCGTTGAACGGGCTAAAGAGTTGAGTTGTGTGCCGCAGGGTTAATGCAAATCGCATTCACATCGATCCCAAAATAGGCTCGTCATCGATTTGGTTCTATCAATGTTGTACTTCGTATTGCCTGCGTTATGCTAATTACCGAAAGGATACAAATCGTTGCGTACATTATCGGTTACAATCTCTTTGGCAAGAAGACGTCTGACGTTTGTTGAAACAATTCAGCTACTCCAAAATTAATTCCTCAGCGCTCAAAGTGTTAATTCAAAACAAGAATTCCAAACACAATCAAATCAAACGCAAATCACGCATCATATTTATTGTTTATCAATTTGCAAAACGTGCCAAATATAATTTAATAATTCTAATCTATTTATTCTCATTAACAAAGAGCTAATTAGTTTAACTATAAATTATTAAGTCGTAATCTTAAATACAAACAAAGAAAGAGAGAGAGAGAGAGTGTGTGTAAAGGAGAGAAAGAGAGAAAGCAAGAGTTTGCTTCAAAATGAATAAGCAAGAAATGCTATTTAGTTTAATTTTATGGTGAGTTTACAAATTATCTATAACAAATTCCTGTTATATCACCCATTGTTCACGAGGAATTTATGATATAAGTGTAGCGATAAATTAATTGAAATGGTTTGTTTTGGTTTATGTGGTCTCACATATGAGAAAATATTTAAGAAATTTTGTTGAAATTTTTTACTGAAAGTAAAAGTAAAATTCTGATATCATATAGTCAATAATATTATCTATATATACAGCCAATTATTAGCAATAGTAATTAGCATAAATTATATTCTGTTTAACTTTGCATCTATTACTCATGCAATTGCTAGAGAATACTTGAATGATGTATATATTATCAGCTCATCTCAAGTGATTCGAGCTCATGATAAATCTGTTTAAAAATAACTTGAAACTTTATTTTTTTCTATTGCCTATCAGAATCTATAATGCTAATAAAACTGAATGAAATCTGAAAGTCCTTCAAACATGCTACAAATTCTTGGTTCACCTTCAGTTGCAGCATTTTACATTATTTTTTTTTTATTTTTCGATTTTGAACACGCCCACAAATGCAATCACAGTTTTGGCATGGCCTTGTTGTTGCCAAGTTCGTTGCCTAAGTCTTTCGTTTCTAGCCCACGCAATTGCTCCAATTAACCAGGCTATATGCAAAATGAAAAATATTCATAATATACATATATATTACTATATATTTATAGCATTTTAGAGCTCATCTGAGCGCCGGCTAAGCCTTGACAAAGTCAATAAACAAATGTCAAGCAACAGCAGCAGCAGCAAACATTTTTTTGGCTGTAAAGCACTCGAGAAAACTTTTAACAAGAATTCTACAACAACGCGTCGTCGTCGCAATAAGTGACTTAAGTGTGTCAACTAGACAATGTCAGTGGCTCGGCAGCGATGCCAACATCGACGTCGACGTCAGCATCAGCAGCACAAATAATGCTGTGCTTAATTTGCCAGCGTTTACAAGTTGCTTGGCTGCATTCTGAGTGCCGCCGGATGACTAAGCCAAAGAAGTTACAGGCAGGCAGGTGGCCAAGGCTGCTGTTACCCCTCCCCATAATATTGTGCAGATCAAGCATGAATATATACACATATACGTATATGTATGTATGCAGCTGAATAGTGTATCACAGCTCCATAATACAGTTGCGTAATGGCCATGCAAATTGTGCTGCGATTTGCATAGATTCAACTTTGATTAACAGCAGATCGCGAACAGAAGAAGAAGAAGAAGAAGAAATAAACTTTCGAATAGATTGGCAGCTGCGTGTGAATTGATTTTGGTTGGCCCAAAAGAGCTGTTAATGAAAATTAGGCCGAAGATCTATCTATAAATTAGCTGCACTCTCTCGCGCAAATTATGTAAACCATGGCAACCAAATTATGTCAATGCGGTTTGTGTTGTGTTAACACAACAAAAGGAAAACCAAACTGAGCCAAACAGAAACAACAAAAAAAAATCAAGTCATGATTAGGTAATCGTTCCAAAAAAAAACTACCTGGCACGACACACAAACATCTAAAAAGCACTAGTGCAACAACAACAATAACAATGTCCAACAACAACCTCTAAAAGGTCTTTCGTTGTGTTCAAATCTTTTCTCTTTAGCGCTGGGCATCTTCGTCGAACGCGTGTAACGCGAAATGAAAGTGAAACTTGGATTTCTTTCAGACGTTCGAAAAAAGCAAAATAAAATAAAGCAGACTTTTCTGAACAATGAAATATTTCAAAAATTCAAATTCAGTTCAATATTATGTGATCTTTTCCTATATGGCAACAAATTAAATGTGCCGCGATTAGCATGCTCATGAATATTAAAAAAAAAATTATGTATATATATAAATAAGTATATAAATAAATAAAAGTGGACAGCAACAGTTTGTTTCGAGAGGCGTTTCAATAGCTCGCCATCTCAATGCAAATTCTAATGCTTTGCATAATTATGCATGCCGTCAAGGATAGTCGAGGAGTCAGGTGGGGGGGCCACGCGCTATTAGGCGGCAGATCTATGCTGCTTCCGTTGGCACGTCTTCAAAGTCTTCAAATGATTAATGATGCGCACTTGTGGACAGCTCAGATTTCATGTTAGGCCAATGCCCACAAATCTTGAACGCACTCAAAATTGCCTAAGCAAAAAATGTGCGTGTAAGGTCAGCCGAGCTGAGTTGAGGAATTTAACATATACACAACATCTCAAGACTACTCCGAAGTCGAATGACATAAACAGTATAATTGTCGATTTAATTTTTTGGTGTTCATAAGCCAGACGAAAAACTGTGTCTTGAAAAGGTTTCAAATCTGTCTAATTAGCCATAAATTATTTATCATTGAGCAAATCTTAATTGTTTTATAAATACAAGAAACACAACATTCATTGAGTTCAATTTAAGCGAATATTTTGTTTCACTAATAAGAAAATTATTCAAGAGGTAACTTTAGCTCGTATCTAACCATAAAAAAGTGCATTGAATTATATATGAAGAGATAACAACAATTTAATTAAAATTTTGTGGAAAAATACAAAAACTTATGAATATTTATAAAACATAAAAAATAAATAATACTTATATAAATTGAAAACATATAGAAACTTGAGTTTTTCACTTAACAAATAACAGATTCTAAAAATATTAAAAAATAAAAAAAATTTATTTATAATTTATTAATTCCCAAAATATGCATAAAATATAATATAATCAAAAATTCGATTTTTAGGATTCAATTAATCAAATAAATAATACAAAACAAAAAAATAAATAAAATAATAAAATATTAAATATAACTATTAGTAAAAAAAATTTTAAAAATAATATAGTACAAAAAAATGTTTTTGCTTTTATAAATAAAAAAAGAAAATTAAAAAATAAACTATTTAATATATATAACGAAATAAATAATAAATAATTTATTTTTGTCTTTAAATTAAATTAACCAATTAAGTTATTGCATATTTTAAAAGCTTTAAAAATATTTTTTTTTTTAATTTTAATTTAATTATTTTGGCTTTAACTTAAGCCAGCGAATTGTTAAAATATATGTATAAGCAAAACTTCATCAAATATAAATCTAAATATTTAAATGTAGACAGCTATAAATCTCTACAGACTTGAACAAGTTTCCGTGTCACTTTTAATATTCTTTCCGCATTCTCCATTTAATCCATGTCCAGATACTTTTAGAGCCTATTTTAATTCCAACCACTCTCGCAATCTATAAATTTGTTTTAATTAGAAGCTCTTTGGCTACTAAACTAATTCAATAATTAGCAGCAAGCACATCGATTGCCCGATAGCAGTTAACAAAAAAACAAGAACCGGGCAGCAAATAAAAACACGAAATGCCAAATGAAATGAAACCGAAGCGCAGCGCAGCGTCTAAAGCTGAGAATGGCTTTAAACGCATAAAAAATTCAATTAAGAGAACAAACAGCCGATGCGAGTTCAAGGTTAAGCTAAATACTTCAAGTCAAGTGGAAAAGAAGTTTGCTACAAATTTGTTTCGACTGTTTTTGACTGTTTTCAAATGTAAGCAAATAATATACATATTGAAATATATAGACTCGAAATTGAATAATTATACTTGGTAATTTAATGAGCAGCTCAGCCTCAGTTCAGATCAACTCAGCTCAGTTCAGCTCGTTTTTCAAACGCAACCCATTTATCATTTTTGCGAATGCTTTCTGAAGACCCGTTTAGATTAAATTTCTGCTGAAACAGCTATGCCAATTAATCTTCATTTGTTGTTTGTTTGGGAGAATTTCCATAAAAACTAAATACAAAAGTTGAATGCACTTTGATTACCGATTATATCGGTAGTCAAATTGCAAAGTTGAAAAGTTTAACTGAAGTCTGAACTGAATTTTCAATGATTCCCGAGTGCGTTTCCTGGTGCTGGAAAGTGAAAGGCGGCATCAAGTAGCTGACCCTGAGTAAGCTGGAAATTGCTGGGCACAGGTTATGAAAATCAAGAAGCCAGCAAGTTCGTTGCCTAAGTCTTTCATTAAAGGCGGCCAACCAGTTTGCCAGCAGAATAAACATACATACATACATACATACATACATACATATATTGATTTGTTACACATGTGTGTGTTATTATAGCTCGCCTTAATGATAAATTGTGCATATAGATCTAACGTGCTTGTCCAACCACTATTCAGTTGTCGGGTTAACCCAAATAGCATAAAATATGCACACACTACAACAACAACAACAACAACATCGAGGCGACGCCCCAAAAATAAAACAACAACAAGAAAATGTGCTAATCTCTCGCTACATGCAGTTAAGAGTGTTTGCATGGCACTTGGACTGCGTCTCTGACACAATCAGACACCCGAAAAAAAATGTATATATATACCAAAAATATACTTAAAAATAAAAATAATATTTATCGAGACACAAAAATCTTGTTTCGCCCGACTGGCAACTGGTTTATTTGGGTTAAAAAGAAATTTAACTGATGCGACTTTTGCAGCTGGCCACAGTTAACGGTACCAGGCCTCTGTAAAGATGAAAGTGAAATTTTTTCGCTGCTTAGTGAAAAAAAAAAAAAAAACCGAAAAAAATCGAAAAAAATACACAAAATATGGCAGCAGAGACAGCGACAAAGACGTAATCAACTTCAGGATGAAGTGGACCCCCCCAACAGGCTTGACTGGGCACAATCAGTAGTTGTTGTTGTGGTTGTGGTTGTTGCTGTGGTTGCTGCGGTTGCTGCTTGCGTTTGTTCAACAACAGCCCCAAATGGTGGCAAAGGTTTGCCGAGCTCTTCATAAAAACGTTAAGTTTATTTTTCAAATTGTTTTTCAATTTTTCTGTTTTTTTTTCGGTATTTCTTTGGAGTTGATTTGTAGTGTTTTTATTTTTTTTTTTTATTTGTGTGTCTTACGAGCTTTGGCAGTTGCTGCATTTAGGCTTCCGTCATTTTTTACAGCCACCTTGGACTGTCTTTTAGCTACAAATGAAACTGTCTGTCTGAAGATGCCAGCAGCGGGAAGTTGCTGTCTTTAAGTGGAAATGTTGTAGTCAAATATTTGAGTATTGCTAGCCTTTTCGAGCTGTAGTGAAAAGTACATACATATGTAATCAACTTACGCAGCCTCCTTAAAAATAAATTTTTTATTATATTTTAAAAATATTTTTTTAAAGACTGGAAATAATTTTTTTAAAACAAATTCCAGCCTAAGCTTGTTATCTTTTATTTTATTAAATGTACTGCAGACAAAGAAATAGAAATTAAAGCCTAAATCACATTCTAAAAACAAAAATTCCTATATCTAAAAATAAAATCCTAAAAAAAATTATTAATATACATAAATTTAAAAATAAAATAAAAATACATATAAACTGCATAATAAATTCTGTAGTCCATTAAAAATTATTAATAGGAATTTTTAAGATTTATTTTTATGTGAGTTTTGAAACAGTTGGCTTAAGAGCCAAAAAAGCGGGCTCGTGCTATAAACAGAAATAAGCTATTAAGAGCTTAACTAACCTACCCAAACTATTAAAAAACTTGCATGAAATGATTAACTTGAATACAAGCCGTAAGGCATAGACATACATTATACATGATTACATTCTATATTCAACAGCAATAACATATATGGTATATGATAAGATGGTCTACCTCCAGCCATTATCATTAGGTCTAATCTAACATAATCTATCGTATTTTTAGATAATTGCCCAGTTCAGCTTCAGCTCAGTCAATCTAGTCAAAAAAACTTTTCACTTTTGCGCATTTCACCAGCAAACAAAATTTGCCTAAATTATTTAGCCGCCAGCTGCGGCTCAGGTTTTCACAAAAGGTGTGCGCCAATAATTGAAGACACACACTTTGTTTTTTTTTTCTTTGCCATTTCGAATAATTTGAACGTTTAGGAGTGCTTCAGTGTGCCGCAGTTTGTGGAGCAGCCGACAAACACTTTCCATGCCGAGCAGCTACTTGGCTCCGCGAGTTGCACAACAAATTGGTGAAGCGGCGACCTTGATGCCCGAATAGCAGTCAAGAGCTTGTTAATTGAGCGATCATATTCCCCATAAATTTCATAGATAAATGCGTATGCGCATTAGCATGCAGCGTGGTGTTTGGGCCAGAAACAGAAACAGGCCAACAATTTGGACGTGGGCCAAGTTGAGAGCTATTGCCATAGCGTTCGCTCTCGCTTACCAATATCAAGTCGAATGCACTTTCGCAATGAAAACGAAAGTTTGTGTGGTATCTGTGTATTGCTGGGTGAGTATGTGTGAGTGTGCATGAGTGTATGTGTGTGAGTGTATGAGTTTATGCGTGCATGAGTGTGTGTGAGTGCGTGACTCTGTCAACATTTACACTTTCTGGCCATAAGAGTATGAACACACACACGCACACACACTTGCATATAATTATGATCTTCACGCCAGTTGGCTGCGCTTTGCATCTGAACGATCAGCAATGAAAACAACATTTGCAACTCTTGGCAATGTAACAAATATTTTGAAGCCACATTCGATCGACGGGCACTCAAATTGCATCACTAGATGGTGTTTGCGTATGTGTGTGTGTGTGTGTGTGAGTGTGTGTATGCAGGCCACTGTCATAATTTGTTTTCCATTTTATTTTTATGCTAATGAGGCGCACTTGAAACTTTTCGTTTTATGTTGTTTTTTGATACACTTTTTGAATGTATCATCACTTAGTTAGGGAATGTGGAAGGCAAAGTGAAGAGGCATTTTATAAAGTTGATATATTCTTAAAGCGGATTAGCAGCTGAGTTGATATGCGCATGATATATTGTTCTCTTCATTGCAAGCAATATGTGTTTACTTGGGGTATCGGCTCGAGCTGGTTAAGCAAACCTTGAATAAAAATAATTATTTATCTAAAGCCACATTTTGTGTGCTTATAGAGCATTCTATTTACATCACATTCTATCGTATTGTGTCTTTAAAGATAAACAAAATTAGTTTTTTTTTAAGTTATTAAATATTTTTGTTTGCTTTAATTAGAAATTCTGTTTGTTATATTTTCAATATTAGCTCTAATTAGAGAAAAACAAGATAGGCATACACAAATTTAGCATGTTTTCTTTATAGCTTCCACTTCTGTTATGTGCAGACTATTCTGTCAGATCAGACTTGTTCGTCTTTGTATTACTATATTGATGAATTGGCAAGCTGAATTACCTTAACAAATATTTTAATTATCTATCTATAATACTCTATCAGCGAGGGTATTTAAGTTTCTATATGCTGTTCTATTCCAGTTGATTCTTTGCTGCTCTGCGGTTTGAATTGCATTTCCTACAGCTACAACTAGCTAGAAGAGGCGCATCACATGAATATAGTCAGGCACAGCCTTAAAGTACAGATGGCTTGTTGTTGTTGTAGTTTCTATGGCTTGTTGTTGTTTTGTTGTTGGTGCTGCATCTGCATTTTTTGTTGTTTGTTTCTTAAGCTGGCTTATTGTGTAATGACAGCCAAGAAACTCACTTGTAACACATAAAGAAAAAAAAAAAAAACATTAAAAATAGCAACAACAACAAGTCGTGAAAAGAGACTTGCTTTGACTGTGCATGTATACGTGTATGTGTGTGTGTGTGTGTGTTGTTATTTTTATGCTGTAAAGAAAACATGTTTGTGCTGCTTGCTGCCTGTGTTGGTGGTAGGAAATCATGTGCAAAGTCATATGACGCTCAGACTACGTGCTTTGGAGTAATTGCAGCGAGTCATGGCTTATGGATGCCAACCAGAGAGTGTTTAGCTCTCTGTGCATATGTGTGTGTACAAGCTGTTGTTGTTGCTGCGACTAGCGGCTGATGCAAGCGCATTCCCGCATATTTGGCTAAGCAGCATTCACCGTTGATAATGAAAACGGCGCCTTAAGCCAGGCAACAGCAGCAAATACGCCTCGAACTCCAGCGGATCGCATGACTAATGCGCATACCAAAACACCCACACAGACTATGTAATGAGCCAAACAAAACGCTTCCGCCAACTTTAAATACAAGTCGGTAACTCCCCACCCCTTTGGGGTTAACAATATGTAATCATCGAATGCTTTGAATTATGCTAATGCAGGTGAAACAAAGTAAATACTAATTAAGAAGCGTAATGAAGAAACTGATATCTATGCATATAAGTGCTGAGCGGCTATAGTAATTGTAAACCAAAGAGTTGCTGAGGAATTTCAACAAACTCTGTGCTTCAAATACTTGAGAAGTGTTTTGAATGAGTTGCAAAAGGCGGAAGTAAAGTACTTAATGAGTATTTTATGTGAACTACTTGAAAAATAGCTAAATGAATAAAATCTGTGTAAGCCCTTAAGACATTGAACTTGATCCATAGCTAAGAGTCTCTAAATGAGCTTTATGATTGGTCAGCTGTTCTCTTATGGGTTTCCCAAACACTCAAACTTTTCGACAGCTTTAAATTCTTTTGTTTTTATATGATAGCTATATTACCTATAAAGTGTTAAAGTCTATAAAACTTAAAAACTTCTACAGTCTTTACTTAACATCGTTATTGAACCCAGATTTCTTCACTTAACTCAATTATATTGCAACACATTCATTAATAGTTTTAGCTTTTGTTTAGTTTTGACCCATATTACATATTCGCAAAAAGAAAAAAAAACCCCTTGCCACGCCCATTATACATTTCGTTAGGGTCGCTTGCACGGTTATGCCGTTAGTAGTATTTTTTTTTTTTTTGCAATTGTTTATGAACGCTTTAAAGGTATGGCCATTGTTTTTGTTGCTGCTGTTGCATGATTGTTGCCAACTGGCGCCAAGTTTGTTGCCTAAGTCTTTTGTATATGTTGCGCAAAAGGTTCAGGGAAACGGACAACTGTTAACTGCACCGTTGCCATATAGAAAAAAAAAAAAAAAAAACAAAAAACAACAGAAAGAAAAGCAAAACAAAACAAAGTTCCGTTATTCCCGCTTGTCTCATGTTATTTGTCTACTTTTTATTTCTCTCATAAATAATTCACAATTGATTCGTGATTAAATTTGCAGCTACCGAACTATCAACACTTGCAAATGAACCATAAATTGTGAATTAAATTAACATTTTATTTTCTGCTTCTTCGCTTTATATACATATGTATGTATATGAATTGCAAACATAATTGGCTTTGGATTGCACAACATTCGTTAAGTGTGCTAACAATAGCGCAATTAGCCATGATATATTAATAACTTAATCCCAGCAAATGCCGCTGTTTGCCATTGCTGCTGCTGCTGCTGCTTATGTAATTGACTCTTATTGTTAGCTTAGCCAAAAGTAATTAATATTATTTGCAGCTCGACTCATATAGTGACACGCGTTGAACAAGAACTTAAGTGCTTGTACTTGGGATAAATCTTCTGAAACTGCCTGCTAAATAATAACAATCACTTGACTCGTTTGACTCGTTGCAAGTTTGCCTTTTGGTATTTAAGCGACTCACGTGTTGTTGCCAATCGTCTGTCTGTCTGTCTCTCTATCTGAGAGCAGCCTCTGTAAAAATGCAAATATGCGTTCAGTATCATCAGCATCGATTCGCTTTTATTGAATGTAACAAGAATATAATAATATTTAATCATTTCGATTGCATCTCACTCAGCCAAAAACAAGATAAATTGAACACAGTTTTTGGATCACTTACCTCGTGACTCTCATCAAGCCAAGACGACATCAAATTTCTGTTGAACATTTCAATTGAAGTTTGTTTACAGCATCAGCTCTCGAAAATCCGGTCCCCAGATGTCGTATTCAAAAGCCATCAAAATAATATATATGATTATATATATAATTTAACATACACAAATTCAATATTTTATATTTGTTGTCACGCAGTGCTCGAGGTTCAAGCGCCTGCTGTGAGGCTGACGAAATCCATATACGAAAAATTCCCGCCATAAAAAGACCATGTTTAGCCTTAGGTTCCGCCTCTTAATATAGATATAATATGCATTTCGTCTGCCCAGCGCTTGCAAAAGAGACAAACATTAAAATACTTTCTTTTTTTTTTTAAACAAAAAAAAAAAAAATGTGTGTATGGCTGAAGCTCTGTCGATTTATTTAATTATCAAATAAATTGTGCACACAATTTATAATAAATAGAAAAAACAAATTAACAGCGATGTCATAAGAGACAGCAAACTGTTAAATAACGTATACGCCTTGTCTGTATGTGTGTGTGTGTGTCTATGCGTGTGAGTGTCTATGATGCGCATTTCTATTCATGCGCACAGCTGGTCGATTGGTGCCATCAAAGTCAGGTGTGACACAGTTTTTGGCATTCGCCTTACGCGACACACTTCAATTCCAGCTGCCCTCAACACCCGCTGAACACACACACACACCCAGATACGAAACACGAAACGAAATAAAACTATAAAAAAAAAAAAAAACAAATGTAAATTGTACGATTGCTGCTCACTCACACGTCTGTCGCTGTCTGTTTGTTTCACTGTTGCTTAGCTTTCGCTTTCGCAGCTAATGCGACGTGACTGCCTCAGCGCTGTTATCCATTTGTTTGCTCATGTTCTGCGCCAATGCAACAACTAAATATATACAAATATATATAGATAGATAGATATATAATAAGTAAATAAAATAACAGGCTGTTCGTGCTGAGGCAATATTTTGTGCCAATTGGCAGACAGGCCAATTGCAATGCAATAAACAATTGCTGAGGAGCCATCGAAATGCTGACGTCCAAATTGCATAAAGCAGCAATTGCCATATATACATATATTGAGTTTTTGGCATATTTCTCTTCGATAAGAATTTGTTGCAAATGCGACTGGCGAGACGGCTTTCAGTTAAACGCATAAACAATGAGCCTAACGGATATTCGACATTTGGGACTCAGATGAGACGTAAAAACAACAAGTTAAGCAAACACAATTAATAATCAAATGATGAAGAGAAAGATAAAAAAAATAAAAAAATTAAAAAAAAAACGATATACCAGCAAGTATACACATTTTGTTTGCATTTGCATATATAAATATATTATTATTTAAAAATAAAAAGTATAGCAAATATTTTCTTAATTACTTGAAGTACGTCAAACAAAAGACTAAGGAAACAAACTCGCCGAGTGTACACACAGTCAACGCGCTCTTAACCGTAAATGAGATTAGCGTCAAGAAATCAACCTTGGAATAAGCCACGAAACAAAAATAAGCATATAGATAAAAATATAATACATAGAAAACTAATTAAACTGCACGAAATGCTTGAGGAAAACCACAAAATAAACCAAAAATAAATCCAAAATGAAATCGAAAACCAAAACGAAAACGAAAATGAATACGTATCTGATAATTATAATAACAAATCATATTATATATAGCCACAGTATATTGACTGTCAAACGTCATAATGCTCATTAACATCATCAAGCATGTGCCGGATAAGAATTGGGAAGGAAGTGCGTCATTTACCCACAGAATAGTTGGGCATATGAATGAGCTCATTAGGTGCTGCGATTGACAGCTCAGCTCTTCGGCTGCGTGGGAGCCCACAATAGATTGCAATTCAAGTATTGCACAATTCGACAGAGAAATTCGCTCAAGCATGTCTTATTGCCAAATTTGTCACAAAAACTTAAAGAATACTAACTATAAAAAAAAAAAATTGTAAAATAGACAAACTTCAATATTAGTGTCAAAGACAAAAGCAGAAACCGCATCACGTGAGCCACTAAAAAAAACCATAAGAACAAATTAAGTACTATGACAAGGCGAGTCTCTTTATGGGCAGTGGGCAGTCCCCGTGTATAGTTCATAATTGGAAATTGATTAGTTACGGGGCCAGCATTTATGACTTAGTACATCCGGCTCATTTGCGATGCTCAATCTTACGTTATTCTCCATCTCATGCACGCTGCTCATCCAAAGTGGGCAAAGGGCAACGATGGGAAAAGCGGCGCTTCAATTAAAAAAGCTGGAAAAAACAGTTGGAAAAGCGACATGAATGTATCAACACGGAATTACGCTGAAATTAAAAGCCCGTCTCGGGAAAAAAATCAGAATGTGATAATTAAAGTGTTAAAGCTGAATTCTAACTGGATTAACAAAAGAATATTTATTTAACCTGTTAACTTAACACTGGCTTAAATGTTATCAATATAGTCCCAATTTAATTAAATTAAATTCGAACCGGATTAATAAGATCCGTATATTGTTTGCAAGTGCTGTTAACTTAACATAACCTTAAATGTTATTAACATAGTCCCAATAGTCTCCTTATTACTGCGTCATGTTATCGAAGTTCGATTGGCGAAGATATTTCATGTAATCGCATTTGGTCACACCATAAAATATAATGGCGCGATTGAATGGAAAGCTTTTTGAATTGGAAAAGAGTTTACATAAAACTGATTGTAATTACTATTTAAACTACTTTAAAGCATATAAATTAATTTTCTCCCACTCTTTTTTCGTTATAGGTGCATATGCGCTCCCAGCTTCTCGCTACGCATACCAGAGGATCTTGAGAACAGCGCCGTCAACGCGCTACGCTCGGAACGTGCTCGCTCTGTACAGCCATGTGGCCAGGGCGAAGCCAGTGCCGCCGATGATTATGATGTCTGTCCGCCTAGCAAATATCGTCAGCCCACGGCAGAGTGCAACAATGTATCGCATCGCAAGTGGGGCGCACGCGGCGATGTCTTCCAGCGTCTGCTGCAGCCGGACTATGCCGATGGCGTCAGTCAGCCACGTAGTTCGCGCGGCACACACGCCTTGCCCGACGCTGAGTTGGTGATCGAGCAACTGCAGCGCCATGTGGAGAGTGAGCTGCGGCACGATCATATTACTGCCATGCTGCCCGCCTGGGGTCAGCTGCTGGCCAACGATCTGTACGAAGTGGGTCAGCTGCCCATCAGCGGCAAGTGCTGTCAGCGTGACGCCGTCATCAAGGATCCCAGCGAACTGCAGCAGTGCTTTGTGCGTGCTGGTGCGGACTGCAAGGAATACAAACGCTCCGCACCCGGCTACGATGCAGAGGCGTGTCAGAAGCGTAAATAGATTATATATATTAATCCAGCTTAACAAATTGATAAATGGTATTCTTGGTCCCATTACAGATGTGCGCGAGCAGATGAACATTGCTTCGGCTTACATTGATGGTTCCGGCTTGTATGGATCCACTCGCCATGAATTTGACCAATTGCGCACATACATCAGCGGCGGTGTCAAAGTTGAGTCGTGTCGCTATTGCCAAGTATCTGGGGCTACGGGTGCACTGCATCGTGCCCTGCTGCAGCAACACAACAATATTGGAGAGCAACTGGCGCACATCAATCCCGATTGGTCGGAGGAGGATGTGTTCTTGGAATCGAGACGCATTATTACCGCCACCATACAACACATTACCTACAATGAATTCTTGCCATTGGTGCTGGGTCAGGAGACTACAGCCCAAGAGGCACTAAGGCTGACGGCAGAGAAGCATTCGTCCAACTACTCCAGCTCCATCCGCGCCGGCATCTACAATGAGTTTGCAACCAGCGCCATGCCCGCCTTCTGGAGCATGTATCCACCAGAGATGCTCTCTCAGAAGAGCTCGGCCCATGAATTGCTCTCGATAGCTGCGCTGCAAAAGTCTCTCGTGCCCAGTCCGACAAACGACGAAGGCTGGTCCCAGCTGGCCCTGGCCGTTCATCGTGGCCGCGATCACGGCATTGCACCCTATGTACAGGCTCTGGACATTTGTGCACGTCGTTTTGGTCATAACTCGGCTGCCAATGTTACCTTCGAGAATCTAGGACAACTCACCAACATTCCAGAGGAGCATATTACCAACTTGCGTGACATCTATCAGTGAGTTATTTATTAAGATAATAAAGCCAAATATTTAATCTGTTTATTCATTTTTAGAAACGCTGAAGACATTGATTTGCTTGTGGGTGCTCTGCTGGAGGATCCCGCTGTGGGCGCTTTATTCGGCCCTACTATTACCTGTCTGCTGACCACTCAGTTCGAGCTGCTGAAACAAACCGATCGCTTCTGGTATGAGAACGAGATCCCACCCTCATCTTTCACTCTGGAGCAGTTAAAGAGCATTCGTCAGACAACGCTCTCGGGTCTGCTCTGTGGCTCCCATCAGGTCAATACTGCTCAGTCGAAGGCTTTTATACGCGAGGATAATTATCTGTAAGTGGCTGCAGCTCCTGCAATATCTGCTCTTAACACATTCTCCTTAATCTTCTATAGGAACTCTGTTTTGGATTGCACTCAGCTGCCCAAATTTGATTTGCGCCCATGGAAAGTAAATGCTGAGGAGGAAATACAACTCGATCACGTTGAAGTAGAACCCGATACCAAGGAAGCCATCAAAGAGCTCAGTCCTGAACTGATTGAGGCGGCCGTTGAGCGCGCCAAGCAAGAGCTCGAAGAGCGCAAGCGTTTTGAATATGAAGTGTGGCGATCACGTAAGGAGAACTTTCGAACTTAATTATCTTAACGCCCTGTAACATATCTCTTTCTTTGTTTTGCAGAGGGCGGTATTAGCGCTCGTTCGCCCGACGGCACCGCTGCTTCCTTTAGCAAGGCCAATTTGGCCGCCTTGAGCCTGGCCAACTCTTCTCTTATCTTTGAACTGGCCTCCAATGAGATTGTCAAATCACTGAACAGCATCACGCGTCGCAAGCGTCAAATCTTCAATCCCAACCAGAATGCCTTCAATCGTAACGAACTAACTGATACCCTGCAAACTGTCGACATTAGCGCTCTGATTGGTGGCAGTCAATCGCCGTTGGATCATTGCCCAGAGCCCGCGCAACAATGTGATGCCAATACGCCATTCCGCACGCTCTCGGGCCGTTGCAACAATTTGCGCAATCCCAACTGGGGCAAGTCATTGACTACCTTCTCGCGTCTGCTGCCAGCTCAATATGAGGATGGCATTTCCGCACCCAGAATTTCAGGTGTGACAGGAGCTCCCCTGCCCAATCCTCGTACCATCTCTACAACTATTCACCCAGATATTTCGAATCTGCACACTCGCTATTCGCTGATGGTGATGCAGTTTGCTCAGTTTGTGGATCACGATTTGACTTTGACACCGATTCATAAGGGCTTCCATGAATCCATTCCCAGCTGTCGCTCCTGTAACTCTCGCCAGACCGTTCATCCGGAGTGCAATCCCTTCCCAGTGCCCGCCGGCGATTTCTTCTATCCCGAAGTGAATGTCACGAGTGGCGATCGTTTGTGCTTCCCGTCGATGAGATCACTGCCTGGTCAGCAGTCGCTTGGACCTCGTGATCAAATCAATCAGAACACTCACTTCCTCGATGCTTCCATGGTGTACGGCGAGAACGTCTGTCTGTCCAATAAACTGCGTGGCTTCTCGGGCCGTCTAAACAGCACAGTGCATCCCGTGCGTGGCAAGGAACTGTTGCCCATGAGTGCCACCCATCCCGAGTGCAAATCCCGCAACGGACTCTGCTTCATTGGAGGCGATGATCGTGCTTCGGAACAGCCAGGTCTGACCGCAATTCACACCGCTTTCCTGCGTGAGCACAATCGGTTGGTCGAGGGTCTCCGTGGTGTCAATCCCCATTGGAATGGAGAGCAACTGTACCATCATGCCCGCCGTATTGTCAGCGCTCAGGTTCAGCATATGGTATTCAATGAGTTCCTGCCCCGTATTCTCAGCTGGAACGCTGTGAATCTGTATGGACTGAAGCTGTTGCCACAGGGCTACTACAAGGACTATAACCCATCCTGCAGTCCCATTGTGTTCAATGAGTTTGCTTCCGCCGCCTTCCGCATTGGTCACTCGCTGCTTCGCCCGCATATTCCACGGCTTAGCGTACAGCACCAGCCTGTGGATCCACCACTGCTGTTGCGTGATGGCTTCTTCCGCATGGATGTGCTGCTGCAGCCAGGCATTATTGATGAGATCCTGCGTGGTCTGGTGGCGACGCCAATGGAAACACTTGATCAGTTCATTACAGGCGAGGTGACTAATCATCTGTTCGAAGATCGCAAGATACCCTTCTCCGGCATTGATCTGATTGCTCTGAATATACAGCGTGGTAAGTTGAAGATTCTCATTTATCATCCATTGACCACCACTAACAGTTGCCTTTGATCTATTCCAGCTCGTGATCATGGCATTCCATCGTACAACAACTATCGCGCTCTGTGCAACCTGAAACGCGCCACCACCTGGAGCGATCTGAGCCGTGAAATACCCACCGAAGTGATCAATCGATTCCAGAAGGTCTATGCCAGCGTTGATGACATTGATCTATTCCCCGGCGCCATGACTGAACGTCCGCTTCAAGGTGGCCTCGTCGGTCCAACGTTAGCCTGCATCATTGGCATTCAGTTCAGGCAACTGCGTAAATGCGATCGTTTCTGGTATGAGAATCAAAATCCCGAGGTCAAGTTCTCTGAAGCTCAACTGGCTGAGTTGCGCAAGGTAACGCTCGCCAAGGTTGTCTGTGAGAACCTGGAGATTCAGGGTGATATGCAGCGTGCCGCTTTCGACTTGCCCAGCAATTTCCTGTAAGTTAAATTCAATATAAACTTCTATAGTCCATGCTAATCTCAAGTGTATCAACAGCAATCCTCGTGTGCCCTGTCAGTCGATGCCACAAATTGATTTAAATGCTTGGCGCGAGAATGTTCAAGGCTGCCAAATTGGCAACCGCAATGTGCGCGTGGGCGAGTCCGCCTTCCCATCGCCCTGCACCAGCTGCGTCTGTTCCGCCGAAGGCGTAAGTACATATATACTAAATATAACACTCTATATACTAAATATCTCCCACTGTTCGATTACAGCCTCAATGCGCTTCGCTGCGCATCACTGACTGCGGCCAGCTGATTCGCCAGTGGCCCAAAGAAGCCATTCTGCGGGACGAAGTGTGCAATTCGCAGTGCGGCATCTACTTGACCGGACAGCAGGCGAGCGGCTTCACTGCCCAGCAGCGTCAAGGCCACGCCCAATCGCGAGTCACGCGCTCACGCAATCAGAACCTATTCAAGTTCCCCGACTTGACGCCGTTCATCGCCTCTCTCTAGGGAGGGAGCAACACGAGAAAGCAGGCTTTCGTACACGTTTTGTAAATAACTTTTACGTTCTTTACATTATTAGTTACACTTATTTTGTTCGCTTACCTAAAGACTTTTTCCATGCATACCATCTATACACCCTAAAAACGTATTTTCTATATGCGTACGTTCTATATGCGACGGCATTATCTCGCATCAAAACTAGGAAAACAACAAATGTAAACCAACAAATTGAAAATTCTCGTTTCGGCACCACCAAAATGCGTGATTCTACTGTTAGTTAAGCGACAACTAATTAATTAGCATTTTTATATGTATATGTATGTAATGTACTCTTTTACCTAAACCCTATGAATGTCAATAATATGTACCTAATAAATAAATAAAACAATTAAAATTAAATCTTATTTCGTTTTTTTTTTTTTTTACTCATCAGCGGCAAGCGATTCGAATCGGCTTCGAATTCCGATTTCAAATCCAAGCTAAAAAGGTAAAGTGTAAACAGCTGATTGAGCAGGCGCCCAGCATTTGCAGCAGCTGTGCACACACATCACACATTTGCAGTTCACAATATAATTTGCGCGCACAATGCTGAGCCGCGACTTCGCCAATAATCACAATATGTATACAGTCAAAGTAACAGGCGAACAGCGCTAGCAGCGAGCTGAAATGTTAAAACTTATTTACGGTGCAGCGGGTAGCGTCGCCAGACAGTTTGGGTAGCGAACACGAGATGCGCAGGTAGCAAATCGCAATATGTAAACCGACGAATTACCAGGCGAACAGAATGCATAGCCAGCGACTACACAACACATGCATTGCCACCGACTACACAACACATACATGCTTTGTTGTTGCCCGCAAACGAATTCTGGTTGGGGAATCGCCGGCGAAAGCAACACGAAAGAACAGACGAACAGAATGGAGAGCAAGCGAGCCGTCTACTTGAGTAAGCGAGAACAAACGAAAACAGAGAGCATGTGTTGTCAAAATACTTATGCCGTTATTAATGCGTGCTCTCGCTCACACTGCAGACAAATCTCGCGCTTTCTCACTCCGCCTCCTCGGCGAATGCAATTATCAAAATACATATTTTGCATGTATTTGTCTGTGCGCACAGCAGAGCATAATTAAGCGCCGTTATATGAAGTTGGACTGGGAATTTACACTGACGTCCATTGCAATAGGCATGCCTGGCTATTTTTTTTTTTTTTTACGATAAACGAAACACTTTTTTTTAATAGTTTAAATAATTGGTTTGCTTTATTTAGTTTTGCTCTTTGAACGTGGTTCCATTATAGCAAATATAATTTGTGTGTAGTTTAGATAAGATCTCTATAATGCCGACAATAAATAACAAAACTCACAAAGTACGATTAAATCTAAAGAGGGGTTTACTATGCATATATGTATGTATGTATGTATGTATTGATTTAAAAAAGCGTCAGGCACGAACCGTTAGACGTGCTCTTTGCTGAACGCTTTTTCAAAACCGGAAATGAACAAAACTTTAAAGTTATTTAACTTTTGCCAGATCGCACATACGTAGATACATACATATAGATATATAAGTGTATTTGTATATTATATATATTATTATCGCATATATTTATAATAGTTAAATTACAATTATTTAAATTCGAATAGAGCGCACAGAGAAACAAAAATACATAGCGCTTAGTATTTGTATGTAGATTTATGTTTTAGTTTTCCTCTTGTATTAATTATATATTATTTGTATTTTTTTGTTTAAACATGTTTAAGCTGTTGTGCTACTTGTGCTAACCACAGATAATTCAACTAACTGCCGCAGTGCATATGACGAATAGGCATGCAAAATACAATACTTTTTTCATGTGTTTTCGCTGCTTCCTTTGCAAGCAGCTATTAACTAATATGCCTTTGCTTCTCCTACTACAAATTTTTTCTTATTTTTTTTCTTTTACTTTTATCTTTTTTTTTTTTGGTATATTTTGTGCTTAATTGCCTAGAGAATTTGACTTCTTTGCTTTATAGGTTTTATACCTTTCTCTACAGATATATGTATGTAGATATATGTATATATAGATTAGCATATATTGGAACTAAACTAAAATTGAAGTTTAACACACAGCATAGAGTGTCCATTATACTTAAGCATAAGTTTACATACTCGCAATTATAGTAATATATATATATATCGTATATATAGATATATTTGTATAGTTCATATAGTTTATAGGAATCTTGCTAATTTAGTTTGTATGCTGTGCCACAATATTTGCCTATGCATATGGTATGTGTTCTTTTCTATTATTTGTATTATTATAATTATTATTATTATTAGTTTATATACTGTTGATCAAATGTGTTACGATTTAAAGTTTTCTTTTTTATATACAAACAAATGGACATGAGAAATGTGGCCTATGTACAATAAACATTTTTCAAATGACAGTCAAAAGTTGTTGGCTTTTCATTATTTATTTATCCGCTGCCAAAGCGGTTTGCGCTTGGTTATGGGTCTCCGAGTGTCGACGCGTCAGCAACTGTTGCTGATGCAGCTGCTGCTGTTGCTGCTGATGTTGCAGTTGCTGTTGTTGATTATAGTTGTTGAATGCCAGACTGAGGCCATTACTATATGGGAGTCCATCGAGATGTCCAAGTTTGCCCACAATTTTTGGTATTTTATCACTGTCCGTGCCGAGGCCGATGAGGCAGGTGCCGCCAATGCTGGCGCTGCCGATGCCGCCGCCAATGATTAGCTGCTGCTGATGACTGTGATGATGATGATGATGATGGTGATTATGCTGATGGTGATGATGATGATGGTGTGAGTGATGCTGATGATTGTGTTGATGACTGATGGCCGGCGTGCTTTTGCATAGCGCCAGATTTTTATTACTGCTCTGACCGCTGCCATTCAACTCCAGGGCTCCCTTCAGCGAGCTCGTCTTGCGCAGACAGACGTGCGTCTGATCGCAGCTCTTGCAGCGCTGCTTGGCCGCCGCTGTGGCCGCCTTGCCCTGGCTGAGTGCATTCAAATTGGCCGCAACTAGCTGTGCCTGCAACGTCTTTGATGGCGAAACGGGCGTGCTGTCTTCTTCGCCAGTTGGCGGTGGCGTCGAGAGGCGACTGGAGACTGTGGAGGAGCCGCTGGAGGATAGGCAAACGCTGCTGCTGCTGCGTGCATAGCCGTTCTTCGTCAGGGCAGCATCATCATCATCATCAGCATCATCATCAGCATCGTCACCATCATCGTTGTCGTCATCATGAACCTCATCAACAATATCATCATCCACATCACTGGGCGAGTTGCTGCTGGGACGAGAAGCGATGGCAATGTTGTTAGTAGTTGCGCTGCTTTTAGCCACATTCAGCCCATTTACGCTTGCTTCAGCCAGAACTGCATCCGTATCCGCATTTGCATCTGCACCAGCACCAGCACCAGCATCAGCATCAGCCATCTTCTCATCAGTTGACGCCTGCTTGCTGTCACCATTCGCTATCACAATTCGCTCCTGCTCCTGCTGCTGCTGCTGCTGCTGTTGATCCTGACTAGTTTTCGTTTTCACACCTTCGGCCAAATCAATCCAATGGCCGCGATTATCACGCACGCCCTCAACGAGTGGCTCCAGCTTCTCTGAGAGTTTGGCAAAGGCCTAAAATAAAAAAAAAAATAAAAATACATATATATAAAAACTGTCAGCTGATTTGTTTACACATTTCTTTTTTATTTACCTCATAAATGGGCAGACATATCGAATCAATAAAGTTCACCTGCATCATGGGCAGCTCATCCTCTTTCTCACGATTCATGATATCCTGTAAAAAGATTAAGAGAAAGATTACATTAAAATTGATTATTCAAGGGAAATTTAACTCAAGCCTTTATTCGCTTTAGTCAAGGCAAAGATTCTATTTAGAATATATTTGATTCACAGCTTAGCCACTTACAATGGGCGTTATATTTAACTCCTGCTTCTCCATGTCGCCCTGTTCGAAGAACTCGGAGCTAACCAACTCGGCGACACGTTTCTCAATCTCCCACGGCTTTGTAATAGCCGACAAATCACAGACAGTCATGCTCATGGCACGCAGCAAGGCGCGCGGCTCCTCGGCAACCCAATAGCTCACTGGCTCCTGAATGCTCTCCAAGAAGGGGCCACGTTTTCTATTGAAACTTGAAAAGTCAATAAATATACACAGAGAGAATTTTCAATGAAGTTACTTGAAGTAGACAGCTAGATCAGTGGATAGAATTGCATCCTCTAGCACGCGTATAACTCGACAATAATCGTCTGAGGATAGATTTGCTAGAATTTGATTTCCAGGACTATTCAAGATCATCAAGCACTGATCGAAATGATGATGCTCCATGGTTGATGTGGAATAAAGTTGCGCCAGCGGCGAGGAAGCTCTGCAAGATTCAAATGAACAGTTAGTTAAATTTTAAGTTACTTAGGTAATCTTCACTTACTTAATCTGGAACGAGTTATTAGTCCCCCGATGATCGAGATCGTGGCACAGACAGCCAATGATCAAGGCCAGGCATTCAATTTCACCAAAGATCTTCCACCATTGTGTGGTCTAGGATAGAATAGATAAAGTTTAAATACATTTAGTATTCTGCACGATTTCTTACACTCACTGTCAAAATGGCAAACATCATCTGTGCCACATTGAAGGCGTGTCGCCAATTGTGATAGGTAACATTGCGATAATTCTTCTTGACGCTCAGCAACCAACGGCAGAGCACTTCGTAATCGATATGAAAACGCTCCACGAAATCGAGATCCAAAAACATGCGCAAGCAGGCCTATGATAGAGAGAGAGAGAGAGAGAGAGTATTAGAAAAGTTTTTTGATGTCGTTTATTAAATTTTGAAAGGCTTACCTTCAGCGTATCATCGTCTTCGAAGTGTATATCATCGAATTTAAAATCATGCAGACGAAAATGTACCGCAGAGGGCACTCGCAGGCGCTAAAAGAAATAGAGAAAATGAAATAATTAAGGGAAAAAATTATGGAGTGGAGGCAAAAAGCTCTTAAAAAAAAAAAAGTTTTAAGTAGGAGAACATAAGCAATAAGAAATAAGTTTATGGAACGAATTCAGCTTTTCTGTTCTCAGAATTTGCAAGATAATAATAAAAAATTTTAAAATACATTTTTAAAAAAATTCGAAAAGCTATTGAAAAGCTCTGAATTTCAAAGAAAATTTCAATGGGGTTTTAAGTTATTTTATTTCTTGGAACTCTTCTGAAAGCCTTTATTCAATATAAATTTACGAAATTGTATGCAGCCTCTCAAATTATTCATCTCTTCTTAACGCAAAGATAAATTCAGTTCACAAAGCCTTCGTTATTTCTTTGTATCCTAGTTTTTAACATTACTCTTAATATAATTTACATTTTTATATATATATATATTTTTTGTTTAAATATATTTTAATCCCAGCAGCCTTCACTTTTATTTATAGTCCGTGCCCAAGACAAACGGATGCTGAAATACGAACGGGAAAACACACGAAACCGTCTACCCAGCAGCTGTCAGGAAATGTTAATTGATGTCCGCAGTAGCCACAGTACGAGCTCATGATATACTCCCACATCCACACACACACACAAACACACACCGGAAATGGCAAAGGAGCAGCGGAAAAGGGTTTTTTTTTGTATAACTTTTTCTGTATGCTTCTTGCGTTATGGCATAATCGTCGGTGCTCTGAGTAAAAGCAGCTCAAAGAATGGCATAATTTTAATTAAAATTAATAACCCAGCATCAGCGACGTCGTCTGCGTCGACGGTTGACAAGGCGACAGGCGGTCATAATTTTAGCCAGCATAATTACTGCAAGTGTTGGGAGCTACAGCGGCAGCAGGCAACAGGCAACAGGCAACAGCCAACCAACAAGAGACACCAAGACCAACAACAACAACAACAACAGCAACGCAAAGATAAACAGAGAGACAGATGCGAAAACTTGAAACATCCCAAGTCCATGGGGTTAGCAATGGACTAGGGATGGAGGCGGGTGGGAGAAGGGCATGAAGGGACTCAGCTCTGTGAGTGGCGAGTGCTAAAGAAGGGACTAGTACAACAAATGCTCTTAGTCAGTGTGCGAAAGTTTCTTTTTGTCATACTTGTGCGAACAAACTAATTACAACTGTCAACACGTTGAGTGCGAAAGAGAGAGAGAGAGAGAGAGAGAGTGAAATGGGGAGAGGGCGAGTTGGGGGCAGTTGAGTGAGTGACTGCGTAGACAGGTTGTTGCTACTGTCGCAACTGCTACAGCTGCTGCTACTGTCACGCAAAAATAATAAAAACATGGAAGCAAATGGCAGAAGGCCAAGCAACAAAGAATTTATGGAGTGGCATAAAAATGAACCCGGCAAATGAGTCAAGTCCTAGTAGAGCTTGCACACCAACCAAATACCATTCCTCATCTCCTCATCCTCATCCTCATCCCCTCATTCAATACAAATTAAGCGTGCACGCAAATAAAATTAAGCATTTAAATGCAGTAGCTAGAGGCCCACCCGCTAGCCACGCCTCCTCCTACTATATCAAGCACTGAGCATACGACACCCAGGGGTAAGATTTCAACTGTCAGCATTGCTGTTGAACTTACGCGCAATCGATGTGCCTCGTCCATGGTCGCAGACGCATGATAGCTGAGCACCTCCAGGGTAACGCTCTGCTTGGCCATAGCCACAATTGCCTTCTCGTACATGTGCGTATTGTGGATGCCCATGCCGCAGAATATGGCAAACGCTTCCACGAAATTCTCATCATTCTTGGTAAAGTCCTAAAAATAAGAAACAATAATAAACAGAGATCATATAATGGTGGTAATAATAAGAAATGATACGAAATTGATGTGGCCCAGAAGTACATAAGCTCGGGTTCAGTTCATGAACTGACCTAAGATGAACTGCTTCATAAGGAATTGGTTCAGAGTTATTTGAATGACAATAAATTGGTTTATGAACTGGTTCAAATTAACTTGTAGACAAAGAACTAATTCACAATGATAACAATTTTGAAAGACTTACCAGATCATTAAACTTATTGATCAGCTGTATAACGCCAATAATCTGACCCAGCGAGTTCTTAATGGCCATGCAGAGTATGGAGCGATGCTTAAAGCTGGAGTTCTCATCGACGCTGGCATCGAAGCGATCATCCTCGTAGGCATTGGGCACATTCACCGTCTCGCCGGTGGTGGCCACATGGCCAGTGATGCCAATGTTGATCGGGAAACGGGATTCGTAGGGGCTGGTGCGTGAATTGGCCTCGTCGTCGCTCAGATCGTTCGCCTCGAAGTCAAAGACACGAGAGAAGCTGCCCTTGTCGGCCTCGTGCACGAGCAGAATCTGCACTCGCTGACACTGGATGAGACTCTGCATGTGTGTGAGTATGCGGAAGACCATGTGCTCAATGGTGCTCTGCTCCTCAAAGATCATGCGTGCCAGATCCAGCAGCACTTGATTTCGCTTGATTTCCAGCTGAGATTTCTCAAAGAGTTGCGCATTGCGCAAACCAATGCCACAGAACTGCAGATACGAGGCAAAGACCTGGAACGGAAAGAGAGAATGAAAAGCCTTTATATGTATATATATTTATATATATATATATAAGTATAAGGATTATGATGCAGACACACAGACATTCATCAGTGTGTTGTGGCTGGCGGCTGTAAGGCCAAAGCCCAACCTGGCTTTTAGCTGAGATCTGGGATAATCCCTGACATGTGCTGGCATTTTGCAAAAAGCTTTTTGTTCAAAAATTTTTCACATTGTTAAATAATAAATGCAATTTGCATGTGTCAGGCAGCAGCCACTGTGACAGCAGCCACTCTGAAACAAAGGACTCGCTTGTATTCACTCACCTTCTCATCGATTTCCGAGAAGCATTCGCCATTCATTTTGTTAATCACCTGCGCAACGCCAATCACATCGCCGCCAGAGTCCTTGATGGGCATGCAGAGCAGAGCCTTGGTGCGATAGCCGGTCTGTGAATCAATTTCACAATTGAAGCGTTCATCCTGCAAGGACATGGGCATTACATATAAATATATATACATTTGGTGTGATTTAAATTGATGATTAAGAGGTAAAACAACGCCACGTCAGAAACGTTATAAGATTTCTTTTGAGCTCTAGCATTTACGGAAAAATATCAATATCATTATATGAAATCAATATTATATATTAAGTAATTGCGCAAGAGGATTTTGAGCAGAAAATAATGAGCTAAATCCTTCATCCTATATATGGACCCAGATATTTAATAAAAAATAAAGCTAAAGAGTTAAGGCTTCTTTTGTTATGATTTTTATATAGATATACTATTTATAAGAAAACAGAGAACGAGATTGGGATTTTGAGAACCTAATGAGTTGAAGCCTGAAATACATAGATATTTAATATAAGACGAAGCTATAGAGGTGAAACAAGTCTATAAGGTTTCCTTTTGATATGATTTAGAACAAATTCCGTAATCGAAGAACAACATTCGGAGTAGAACAAGCTGTCAACTGAACAATAGATTTCAGCTCTAAGCTATGGAATCGTATTAATAGCAGACCCATTTCTAAATATAGCTCCATTTGGTCAAATGTCTTTATTTATACGCACGTCTAGACTGTCATAAGACACTTTCCGCTAGGTCTGGGTATAGCACACCAAATATTTAGAAAGAGAGAGGAAGAGAGAGTGAGAGGGAGAGGGAGGCATAGCTCTCTTGTCACATACATTTGAAGCTGTTAATTCTGGTATTTGTCTAGGTCATCATGTTTCTGGTCATGTTACTGTCGCTGACTTGCATTTTCGCCTTCTTTTATTCGCGCTCGTACAAATGGTGTCAGCCAGAGTCCAAATAACTGGTGCTAACTTCTCTCTTATTGCTTCTCTCGGTCTATGTCTCTAACATCTGTGCTCTTTTTTTTCTGTATTCATCAGAGCCAGCAGCTTTGCTCCGTCTAACTGTCTGACCAAAAATTCACTTAATTGTGCTAAAATGTTTTGATAAAAAAGCTAACAATCCCATCCATCCCTCGACACGTCCCGGCACATGCGTCATATTTATTGCCAACTGTTTATTGTAGACGATTGTTGGCCATGCCTTAAGTTGACTTTAACAGCACAGATAAACGACACGAGCCAACTAACTACGCCTTGGGGGGTGGTGGCCGGTGGCCAAGGCAGATTATTGTTTGGCCCGCGGCTTAAAGCCTTTTAAAGCGGCTGGCGCTCGTTTCTATCAGCAATGATATAATACAATAATAACATTGCCTAATACCCACAGCCTTGGACACAAAACGAAATAAGGTTGCCTTCCACTAGTCTAGTTGGACAGAAGATTAATTACGGCCCAATTGGCCGAGCAGCTGAGAGAAATGCACATTGTCAGTGCTCTATATATTCTTTTTGCTCTTTTTTTCTTGTGCGGACGAGTTCAGTGCGCAATATTGAAGCTCTTCATGTTCGCATGTGGGTGAACGGATGTGCTGAACTAGCAAGGTACTCACTTAATGCAAGTACTCGATACTCTGTTTAAAGCTTCTCTCTGAAGCGTGAAGAGAGTAAAGAGTTTTATAACTCGATTCGAGTACTTTACTTTCAAGTATTGAGCTAAGCTGCTTTTACTTCAAGCTTCTTTCTGCTTTAGCTTGTAATTCAAATATCTATGAAATATTTGTAAAATATTTTTTTTTTTTAATAATTCATAAATTTTGAAGGATAATTTAAGGCTTTAGTTTTACAGAGGAATAGATTTAAATTATGAAAAAAAAGGTTAATTTTCTTTGTGAAAATTTTAAACTCTCAAATAAAATACAAATATTAATATTAATATTATCAATATTAAGTTTAGCTAATTTATAATATTTTTATTTTGTCAAGTTTCTCTCTGATTTGGAATGTAGTTCAAATATTTTACAAATAATTTGTATAGACCTTTATGCAATTTACTATATATTTCTCTATAAGTTCCCTATTATTGCACTAATATATTTTTAAACAATTTATAATAAATGTAGATTGAAGTCTTCTTGAATGGATTACAGATGAGAAACATCAAGTTTAACTCATATTAACATATATGCAATTCAAATATATTTACAGGGTATTCGGAGAAACTAATTCCAGCATTGACTTTACTTTATCTCACGTGGGGCATGTGAATACGAACACTGCCTGCACTATAAATTGTGCAAGTTTCGAATTCTCCAGTGTTTCAAGTTCTGTTAGCTTGATTAATGGTCAACGGGGAGATGGCATTCAAATTTGTCAAATCGATGCTAGCTGA
This sequence comes from Drosophila koepferae, assembly GCA_030914345.1. Lineage (NCBI taxonomy): Eukaryota > Metazoa > Arthropoda > Insecta > Diptera > Drosophilidae > Drosophila > Drosophila koepferae. The sequence continues at coordinate 4,908,615 of JAUESR010000207.1, forward strand.
CAACAACTGGTGTGGGGGCTGAAAACTTTGCATTTGGCTTAGCTATAGAACTGACCTGGTAAGCATCTGGAATGTTGACCGGCTCGCCGCTCTCGGCCACATGGCCAGCGATGCCTGTGCCCCATGCAACGCGCACTTCCTCTTGCTGTTCCATTTCCTCGACGGTGCTGCGTGGGCAGACATCGAACAGCTTCGATACGAGGCATCTGCAAAAGGTTTAAAGCACTTTAGTTCAAAGAGTTGGGCATTATAATTATAAATATATATATATATGCATATCGTCTACCTTTATACATATAAATAGTACGCAAATGGCTTTGGCCCCTCGAGTGAATTTACCAAAAATTTTGCAATTAGTTCCGACTACAAAATGGCGCCACACGCCACACACACACACAGCACAACCAAATGGCCCCCTAGTGGTCCATGAGTGTGCGAAGCTGTGTGTGTGTTACAGTTATGAAGCCAGCCAACTGCAGTGGAGAAATCATAAAATGCCAAAAATAAATGCCATCAAAAATGTTGCACAGACAAAGTTGAAGCTGCTGCTACGCAAAAACTTGGCAACGAAATGGCTCTGGGCCAATGAAGTCATCGCCGCTTTGACAGTAGTAACTGTCAGCAATACCACCAGTAGTAGTAGTAGAAATAGCAGTAGCAGTAGCACTCACTGTGACCGTGCCAGCTTCACGGGCCAAAGCACTTGCCTGATTACCAAATTCAATTTGCACAGCTATTAGTGTTAAATTTCGTGTAGCCCTTAGCAGTAGCAATGGGTCTAAATTGTAGACTAACTGCAAGTAAGTTTTCTTTTCTTTTTATTTTCATTTTATAGTTCCGAAGTTCGTTTTGGCATATTTAAAAGTTTGCTTATTAGTACTTGGCAATGTTTAAGCAACTAACTTCAAAGTCCAATTCCAAGAAATTGGCTAAACAGTTTGGGAATTACAGGCAAGTGGCTTGAAAAAATGCTGGGTATATATAGATAGGGATAACATTTCGCGATTCTCTGAATAGTATAACAATAATTTTAATTAACATTAACTAATAGTAAAACTATTTGAGTTGCTTGTATTATCTTAAATGTCAAAATTTGACTATTAAATTCAAGTAGATGAAAATTTCTAATGAAAGCTGCTTCAATCTAGAAAAAAATTAACCAGAAACAGATAACTTCGGAAGCTTTACAATTCTCATTTTGAAATACCAAATACATATATATTATATTAATATATCATTCATCTCATTCAACGCTTAGTCTCTATTCAATTTTCCCTTTTCTACTTACTTTTTGAGTCCATCGGCGCCATTGTAACGACCCTGAACCAGAAACAATGAACCGCGATCCGCATTCAGCAAGATGGAAACATTTTGCAGGATCTTGTGACACAGTGTGCGCACCTCTAGCTCGTTGCATATGTCCTTTACCTGTACCAGAGCATAAAAAAAAAAAAAAAAAAAAAATAATAAGCAAAAATTATAAAATATTTCATAACATTTCACGGAATTATGAGCTAAGTGCGCCATAAACTCAACCAATAAGCTAGGCAATTGCAAATGCACTTAATGTTGTTTCTGCTTAAGCAAACAAGCCAATCAGCTAAATAGTACAATAGACGGGCTGACTGATTGAATGACTGACTGACTGACCGACCGCTCGACCGCATTGAAGGCGTGACGTTTGCGACAATTTAGCACAGCGATGTTTAGAGTGTGGCTGGGGCCGGCCCTCTCTTAACTGTTTGCTGATAACGACGTCAGCGCCACTGACATGTGTGCAAAATCAATTGGAGCTAGTTAAGGAACGGGTTGTGTATAAACTGATGGACTAACAGCTACCACGTGTGTGAGCACAAATATAACTAATTATAACTCAAATATAATATTTATGTGGCTAATTATAGCTCGGTTGGAGTAAATAGCTGACTAAGCGAAGAAATTAGGGTGCAGGGAGATGGGAACGGAGAATTTGAGAAGACACTTCGAGAGAAAGAGAGAGAGAGAGAGAGAATGATGGAAAGGGAACGAAAGGCTAGCAGTATATAGATAGATGCAGAGGGAGAGGGAGGAGATGGAAACAGAGATGAAACTGCAGAGAGCTATAGAGATGGGGAAGAAAACGAATGAAGAAAAAGCGAGATAACAGGGGAGAGAGAGAGAGAGAGAGAGAGAGAGAGAGAGAGAGAGAGAGAGAGAGAGAGAGAGAGAGAGAGAGAGAGAGAGAAGAGGGAGAGATTATAATAGAGAGAAAGAGAAAGAAACATATAAAAGCCATGGATTTTGGGAATGAAAACTAAAGGACGGGAAAGAGACTAGGATTGAAGGACAGACGAGGACAGGACACATAGGGATGGAAAAATATAGGATATAGAGAAAGCTAGAAAATGATAAATTTATATTATATTGAAAATAAAATATTTATATGACGAATTGAATCAAGACAATATGAATGTTCATATTCATAATTTGTAAAGCCCACTCAACTATCTCTAATATAGGCTATCAATAGATATTGCTTCTGCAAATACTATAATATTAGCTCAATTGTTTGTGGTCAGCTTTTAGTTGGAAATACCTTAATGAGTCACAGCAAAGTGTCTACCACATACAAAGTTACGCCAACTTAAAGACACTTTAGTCATCAATTAATTGGAAACATGGCAACAGGGCGTATTTTACAGGAAGTATTAAGTGTCGCAACATTCATTAGTGCAGGGTATCGAACAACTTGAAGCTAAATGACGCACGGCCATCTTAACGAGCTGAAAATTCGTTTGAAAAATGCAATTCCACATTACAATGGGACGTATGACGCATGCTAATTAAGAAATTTGTACAGCTTTATGGCACCATTAAATATCATATATACATATATAATAATATTATATATATGTACATATATATTTATATTAATAATTAATTGTTTTACTCTATAGAATATTTATGTATATTAAATCTCTTCACTCAATACGCACCAGCTCGAAAATCAACTCCTTCTCGTCCAGCTGCTTTAGTTCGTTGCGCGACAGACGCTGCGGCCGTTGGTGGCAGAGATGATAGGGATATGAATGCTGATTACTGCCGGGACTTGTTGCACTAATTGCCGTTGGGGCATTGCAATTGTTGGTGCCACCACCGGCAGTGCCGCCGCCACCGATGCTGCTGCAGCCAACGGCGCCGCCGGCCTGATAATGACTGTGCTGATAATGCTGATGATTGTGATTGTTGTGATGATGATTGTGATGATGATGATGCTGCGGCTGATACTGATACTGTCCGGCCACAACGCCGCCCACATTCTGCAAATTGCTGCAACTGCCGCTCGTATTGTCCAGCTGTGGCCCAATGCTCAGAAATGTCAGCGTCCCATCGATGGTATTCACAATGGGCTTGAGTAAGCCGCCGCGCTCGAATTCATGTGCGGATATTTTGCTGCAAATGACAACGTAAATGGATTAACATGTTAAAGTTGTGCTGCTGCTGCTGCTGCTGCTTCTTCTTCTTCTTGCAGTACTTACCGCACGGGCGTTGTGGCGCCGGAGCCGGCACGCGAACTGCTCGCCTGGCCATTGGGATGCGTGGGTGAGCTGCTGCTGATGACATCGTTGCCCGCACTGGTCGCATGCGACACCAGCCACGCGTCCACAGTTTGACGTGTTGCCTTTCTGCAGGAGAGAGCGAGAGAAAGCGAGTGTGAGTGAGCGAGCTAGACTATGAGCTTTGCTGTTAAAGTGCAAATATATTAAAATACCATTAAGAATTAAGCGCGTCGGTTCTAAAGACAGTGACCACATGCGCGAAATTGTCTAATAAAATGCCAGCTCATAAATATTCAGCAAGCGAAATATTTTTGCGTCATGCTGCAGGCAACTTCACCGACTAGCCGCAAGGACACATGCGGCCAAGCAAATAACACGCGCGAGCGGCATAAAAATTTCGAGAAATCACAGCGCACAACTCTTTATGGGAGAAACAACAGAATTACTGAGCTGCACAGTGGGACAAAACTCAAATGTTGTTTAACAAAAAATAAAATACAAAAATATTATTTTTTTTTTATAAAAAATTATTACACCTAAAATATAATATTGATAGATATAATTAAATAAATATCTGTATAAATAAATATGTAATTAAATAAAAATAAATTCTGTTTAAATGTTTTTGGCATTAACTGTTAACTGCCAGCTTTTAGATGTTAACTTAACAGCTGCTGTTGATGCCAACATAATTCTGCATAGAACTTTACAGTTTATTGTAGTTAAACAAATGTCTTATTAAAGACAATTTTCAAGAAAATAAAGTCGAGTCAGCAACATTTTCATTTAAGCCTATTGTAAACATGTCCAGCTGTGAAAAGCTGTAACTACATTTGTGGCAGAAACGACAGAGACCAGAGACTGGACTGGAGCGTATAAGTAAATGTCCATGTGCCTGACATATTCTTATGCAAAGTACACAAAATGAAGCCTTTTTCTGGCTCGTTTAATGCTGGCCACATGCCCAAAGGCTGTGAACTGTGCGAAGCGACGACCGGCATCGGCATCGGCATCGGCATCGGTCTCGACGTCCGTTGGCCATGAAAATAAAGCCCAATTTATGTTTTTAGTTGTTAGTGATTTTTATTATGTGTCATAGCCAAAGGCCAACAAACAGAATGTGCCACACACACATGAGAGCACACATTCATTTGTCTAGGATATTCTATGCATGTGTGAGTGAGTGTGTGTGAAAGCCAATTTCCGGTTTACGGCGGAAAAGGCCGGCCAACCGCTTGACTGCTCATAAATATGGCACAAAGTATGGCATTGGCAAAGCCATCAGCATGCAGAAAGAGCCACTGAAACAGGCTCAGGAACAGACACTGGCACTGGCACATGACAATGAAATTTAAACAATCCCTTGTAGACAGCCTTAAGCCAAACATATCATAACTTCAGATTTTTATATAATATTTGCCATAATAAAGCTGTGCTTTATGCTGCATTATAAAAAACTCGATTAGAATACATTTGTGTAAGAGCATTGAGTAGGCCCAACTCTTTTATTATTATTATTCAAATTCGATAAATAAAATATATTGAAAATCGATTATAATATATAATATAATTATATATCATCGATTTGATTGAATATTCAATCTGATTTCAATCTATATTTGTAAACTATATTGAACAATAAAAAAGAGAATAATCAAAATATAAATGTTCAATTCAATCAATAGTTTATAGATTGCAATTTTGATTGATTTTTATTTGTTGTAGTCACTTTTTAGTTATCGATTGTTTACTTATCGATTGGGTTTGATTTTATGTTCATATATTTATAATATTTATTGATATTTCAATATATCGATCATAACAGATATTGATTACATTTTTGACGAATCGGTTATGTTTTATTGAATATATTTATTCGATTAAATCATGATTTTGATATTTTGTTTGTTCGATTTTTTATAATATTGTCAATTCTATAAATTCAATCTATCAAATGCTTTGCTTAATAGCACATTCTTAATCAATTGATCGATTACTTTAAAGCGTAAAGCGATAGTAAATATACTTAATTTTCCTTTTATCAGTATTTGTCATCGCTTAATTATTGATTTCAGCTTTGGTACTTAAGTTATATTTCAATTTTGATTCGATTTTGGGCTATTTATTTCCTTACCTTATGAAATAATCCTGTACAAACTCCTGATTCTCATCCAGCCACGCCTCCATGCGCGCATGCTCCGCATCGTAGGGCCGGCTATGCTGTGGCGACGCTGTCTGATGATAGAGATGTGAATAGCCCTGATATTGTTGCTGCTGTTGCTGCTGATGATATAGCGGCTGCTGCTGCTGCTGTTGTTGCTGATAAGCGGCCGCTGTGCTGGCTACGTAGCCGCCGTTGCCACTGCCGCTGCCGCCGCCGCCGTTGCCGTTGATGTTGCTGCTGCAATTGTTGCTGTTGCTGTTGCTGTTGCTGTTGCTGCTGCTGTTGTTGTACTGATAGTGGGCGGGTTGTGGCTGTTGCTGTGATAGCGGCAGGGGGACACCGGTGCGGTGATTGGCAATGAGCAGGCTATGCTCACTCATACCGTACCCTGTGCCCCCCTGCTCCGCGGGCATACGTGCCGCTATCTGCAGCGGCGTCGACGCTGGCTCCTCAATGCTGCGCAAATGCAGGCCTGCAAAAAAAAAAAAAACAGAAGCGAAAGAGGTGTGAACATTGAATTAAATATTCATTTCAAGCTTTAAAATTGTATTGAGTTTTTATTTAAACTTTTGTCGACAGCTCTGACAGTTTTTATGTGCGCGCGCTTCTCCCAATTCGATTGCACGACATTTGCATTGCAAATGGCCAACATATCCTTTAAACCCGCTGCAAAGTCACGCGCCACACGCGACTCAGGGGCAGAGGGAGAGAGAAGGCCGATGGAACCACGAAACATCTCCCACTCCTCCCTCCACTCACCCACCCACCCTCTCTGTGCAGCTGGCAACACCATTGGCCCATAGAGTCTATGCAAATGGCTGTTGCTTTTTGTTCGCTCGGTTTAAATTTATAATTTAGCACGAAGCATAAAAAAGTTTGAAGAAAATATTCGTTTTTGCACATAAATTCAGTTGAATTGCTTTTCCAGCTCATCAATTTTTCGGGACTGCGACAATTAAGCGGCACTTAAAGCCTTCGCCACACGCTGCGTATACGTAATATGTGCTGAGCGAGAGAGAGTGAGAGAGCAAGAAACTGTAAAGTATCGCGACATAGTGTCAAGTGAGTTTCTAACTGGGCCAAGCTCACTCACATTAACCGGAAATATTGGCAATTTTCTGTGAAATATTGACATACAATGGCACGGCCCCCTTTTGGCTACCCCATGGGTGCCCCATTGGGTGCCTGATTAAGTGCTAAAAATAGAAATAAATACTTGTATCCTTGTGATGGATGTCTAAGGATATCAGCGCTACAGTTTGCTATTCAACTGGAAATTGTGACTTCTCAACAGCTGCTTTGTGTGTGCTCGCCGTCGTCGTCGTCGTCGTCGTCGGCGTCGTCTGTCTGCCGGGCTGACTGTCTTTGTGTGTATAAATTTGATTTATGATCTACTTTTTGGCGCACAGCATAGCAACAAAATAAGTCAAATAAGAAAACCCCCCACTCACACACACACACACACTTAAATAAAACGAGTTGCTCCTGTCAACTGATAATTTGACTCTTGGATAAGCTGACAAACTGAGCAGCATTTACAAATTGTTGGCGTTTGCTTGTGCAAACATTCCAGCTAGATTTATGAGTTTTTATTCAATGGACTCCACTCAGCTGCAACGAAAATTGGGGGCAAGCAATGCGACAGCTGTGGGACTTGAACGAGCTCGAACTATTCAAATTTCGAATACAAATTGAGTTTTGTTCAGAATTAATTTGTTTGTTTTTAGAAATTAAAGCAATAAAATATAGAAATGCAAAATGTATATTTATTCTATCAGAAAATAACAATAAAATAATATATTTTATAAAAAAAATTATAATAATTATATAGATGCACAGTAAAAACAAATTATTAACTGCTCAAGCAGCTTGTAAGCCTAAGCAGATTATCTGCAAGTCTTAGCAGCAGCCCCAAAGGCTTAACAGTGAGTCTGTAAGGCTTTACAGAGCGCCTGTATAGCTCAGCAGGCAATTTGTAAGGCTTAACAAAGAGTTCGTCAGCCTTAACAGAGAGTTTTTGAGCTACAACAGTGAGTTGTAGATCTTAACAGAGAGTTTGTAAGCTTTAAAAGAAAATCTGTAGATCTTAACAGCCATAACAGAGAGTCTGAAAACCAAATCTGCTTGTAAATCTTAATAAGAGACTTTGCTTTAACAGTAGGTGTGTAAGTCTTAACAGCCAGAGAGTACGTAAGCATTAGCCGAGTGTTCTGTAAGTTTTAACAGAGTGCGTAAAACAAAAAATATGTTGCAATTAACATAATTCTGTTTATGTACAGTGTAAATTAATCGCATTTGTCAATCATGCTCTGTCTTTATTAGCATAATATCATATCCAGCCAATTATCACAGATTCTGTTTATCTTATAAAATAGATTATTGCTATTATAAATTAATTAAAATTTATTAAAGTTACTAATTAAATACCATGTAAATAATACACAACATATTTATAATATTGGTCAAGGGATTAAAGTACACAAAGCAAGCCAAGGACAATCTCATATTGATTTTACTAACTTCACATATTCGTATGCAAAATGTTGACATATTTTATATTTTCATAGCAGCTTCATACACATATTTTAATTAAATATTTTATTTACATTCGTATGTCAACCAGTTTTGTTGGCTTAAATAAATCGCCTATTTTATTTTACCATAAAACTCAATTATATTTGCTTTGAATTCATGTGTTTTTTTTTTTTTTTCATTTTCTTTGAATATTAAATTCGGTGAATGCAATTTCCCAGAATTTGATTTCATTTGAACACACGCTGAGCTTTTCATTTACCGTAAATAGTGAATTTTCAGTTATGTTTGCTTGACGAGGAATATTTTCATGGAATTGTTGGTAATCTGCAAAATTCTTGTTGGTATTTTGCATTTGGTTTCCTCTTCTCGTATGGTATATATGTGCACATATATATAGAAGCTTAAAGTCGGCTACTTAGTGTTGAGAAATTTATGAGCATCCATTGGAAAGCAGGGTGCGATGGCGGGATGGCCAGAGAGACATGAGCAAGTGCTGCACTTACATGGCACATGCACGTGCCCGCCCCCTTGGCTGCCTGACGCCCATCTCATGGCACATTTAATCTTTTAAGCTGCATTTGCCTTGCACAGGCAACATGCAACATGCTTAAGCTGCTGCAACACATTTGGCACTACACAGAGTGCCTCCTCTACACCCTTCCCTCTCTCTCTCTCTCTCTCTCTCATTTTGTTCACCTCTTTGCCCACTCAAAGTCAAATGACAGCGTCATGACTGAGGGCGTTGCCACGCCCTCAGCTGCAGCAACACGAATACCAACACTCCTCTCCCTCGTCCCCTGCCCGGAATTCTCCCTCTCTATCTATCTCTCTCTCTCTCTTTCTCTCTGTGTTGCGGTTTGACGATGCGTCAGCTTTATGTAAGACACATCCATACCAGGCCCCAATCCCCAATCCCCAATCCCTAGTCCTCAATCTCCAGTCCTCCTCGCTGCCCAAGCCTTACACTGCAATGGAATTTAACTTTTAGCAGCAGCGAAGAGGAAAATTCATCTTTCGGAGTTGCTCGACTTAGCGTTACATATGCCGAGCATTTGGGGAATAGAATGAAGATAAGAGCAAATATTTAGGTGTGTGATCGAAGTTAGACCAAAGTCGAAATTTGTCAGAGAATTACTCAAGTTGTAGCAGAAGAAAAACTAACAGAAATGCTCAAATAATAAATCGATATAATAATGAGTAAATATGTCAAAATATTGAATATATAATAATTTATAATAATAAAAAAATATTAAATGTATTGGAGAAATTCTTGAATAATAAATATACAATTCAAATGTAATCTGCTATTAAATAGAATGTTACAGCTATTTTAAATAATAAATGAATAATAAAATAAGCGCATAAAAATCAAAAATGCTATTCTTATTTTTATTTTAATGTTATTTTTATTTTTTGTCTAATTTTATTTATTTATTTGTTTATTTTATTTTGTTTTACTTTGCTTTTGTTTTTGTTTTTGTTTTTTTGTTTTTTTTATAGTTTTTTGTTGTTGTTTTTTTTTTTGTTTTTTGTTTTTTAGTTTAGCAGCAATCTTGCTTTAACTTGTTAGCTTAATTTCTAAGGAATCATATTTCATGAATACCCCTAACACGAAGCCTCATAACTTAGCAGACAAATTTCATATATAAATATAGGATTTCCTTAGTTCACTTTTTTTTGATGTATTAACTTTGTGAAGCCTTACGAAATGCTCTAAAAATAATCAATAAAGTTAGTCAGTTACAAAACTAGATCATTTCACTATATAAGTTAAATTTCTGTTTAATTTAAATTTATAAATTTCTTACACACATGCAATAATCTGTGAAGCCAAGCAACTGTCAATTTCACAAGCTCGCCTTGTTTAATATCCAAATTACAGGGTATATGTGATGTACACACAAATGTACACATGTTAAGTGTTTGGTTTTTGTAGTTGAAGCCAAATGCAAATTGAAAGTTGGCAAATGTGCAAAAGAAAAGCATTTTTCTTTCTCTCTCTCTCTCTACCCCCTCTGCTTTAGCATTCTAGATGTTGAGTTAGTGCTGCGTGGGCAATGGATCGATGGGACAGAGACAAGTTTTTTTTTTTGGCTCTGCATTGTTGTTCATGTGTGACAAAATATTTAGTGCAAATTGTAACACAGTCAAGTTTCTATTTAGCGCCAAGTCATCTTGAGCTGACTTCTTTTTTCTCACCTGTTGTCTCCAGCTGATGCTGTTGTTGTTGTTGCGGACTATGAGTCGGCGTTTGTTGTTGTTGCTGATGTTGCTGTTGTTGCTGTTGTTGTTGTTGCTGTTGTTGTTTGCTGTTTTTGTTCTTGTTTTTGTAGCGACAACCACGAAATCGACACATACTTGCCGCTTGGCCCATGGGGCCCGCCAGCAATGCGAATGTTAAACCCTCCGTTTTAATGAATTTAATTTTCTCAACTTTGAGCAGAGCTGCCGCGTAACGTAAATTGTATCTCGAATTGTTATTATTGTTTTGTTTAGCTGTTGTTGTTGTCGCAGCTGTTGAGGACTCAATTTTGTTGGCTTTAGCGTGACCAAAGGGCCGCCCAATCGAGACTTGTCAAATTTTTGTAGATTTTGTTGACTTTGGTATTGTTTATTGTTTATCTTGTTGTTGCTGCCACTCTTCTTGTTGTTGTTGTTGTTGTTTTTACTATTATTGTTTTGGTTTGGGTTTTTATTTGGTTTTGCACTTTGTTGCACTTGCATAATAGATTTGTTTATTTTAGTAAACGAAAGTTTACACAAGTTTTGTACTTATTATGAAAAGAGCTTAATATTAAAGAGCTCGAACTGTTTGCGACACTTTCAAGACCTGTTGGCAATTGCTTATTGTATTTATTGTAAATTGAATGCGGAAAAGCTTTTTCTACTTTGCTTTATGCACAGCTAAATATATATAGTATGTACATACATTTTTAACAGCTGTTTCTGCTGCATTTTACATTTTGCGGCTTTTGGCTTGGAGCAATTCAATTAACACTTAAGCCGCAGCCCAAATGCAACGCAGACACCGACGCCAATTGATAAACAAACAAAGGCCAAAAAGATCCCCCACAGCAACCAGCTAACAGTGGCCCACAGCAGGTGAGGTGAACGCAGCGTGGGCGGCCCCCACGACTGACAGACAGACAGACAGACAATGCAGCCCACGTGAAGCCAGGCACTGAAATGTCAGTTAAATAAAATCAACATGGCCCGCAACGTACAACCAAATACATCCCAAATAGGGTAGAGTAAAATAGAGAGAGAGAGAATAGTACAAAGAAGTTGACTATGAGATACCCTGTATGTATGCAAGTGCGATAGGGATTCAAAATAAATAAAATATATGGCAAAATTATAGAAAATAAATAAATAAGAAATTTGCAATTAGTTCATGACTTTTGAGACTAGATTGTAAGGCATAGACAGTTTTAGCCAGAAACAGAAGCTGATTAAACGTTTATATAGAAAGTAAATAAAAAATAATATTAAAAAAAAATATTTTAAATATTTTGAATATTCTTCAGTTATGTATTTATTTTAATAAATATGTAGATAGCAAAATGAAAATTAATATTCAAATATCAAGCTCAATTTATCATAGAAAATCTATCAATAAGATATTTATTTTTGCATTTTTTTTATTATTTATTAACCAATTTAATTATTTTATTTATTCATTTATTTATTTAATTAATTATTTCTTTATTCATTTTATTTTATATATTTATTTAATGATTTTATTTTATTTATTTAATTAATTATTTCTTTATTTATTTTTTAAATTTTTTTATTTCATTTATTTTTAATTATTTTCATTTTTATTTTCATTTTTATTTTATTTTTTATTTTATTTTTTTTTTTCAAATATATTTTTTATTTCTTCATTGTTTTCTTATAATATATATATTTTTTGTATTTTATTTTTTACTAGAAAGTGTGTTTTACAGATTCAAATTTATTAATAACTGAAAACTATATTTAATAAATCTTAAAGCATACTCAACAATATAAGTATAAAATTTCTAAAACTTTCTATTAATTCCAAATTCATCTATTTCATTTTTTTTTTTTTTTAATAATCTGAACACTTTTCCACTCATATCTAATACCCTTTGTTTACAGGATGCATAGATATATAAGATAAAAACTTTATGAAAATTGTTTTGCTCAGAGTTGGGTTTCGGTTGCGGTTTCATTTTTAGTTTGGTTGGGTTTGTTCTAGTTCAGTTTGGTTGGCGACTTGGAATCTGTTTGCATTTGACAGGCAACAAAATAAAAAACGAAAAGCGAACAAGTCACAAGTAGCAGCACTTCTCTGCATTCAGTCACTCATGCAGTCAGTCAGTCAAGCACTAACTCACTCACTCACTCACTCAGTCAGTCAGCCAATATGGCTGTGTGCATATTGACAATTGAGTATTGAATTAACGGCAACTACTATTGGCTGGCACTCTCGAAATGAAGAGATCTTCAGTGCAGTGATTTAATTTCAGCTGCTGCCAGCTGTTGCATCACTTGTTGGCAGTCCGTTGAGAAGTTGACAGCGGAAATGATTTAATTTCCGTTTTACTGCAGCATCACCAGCAGCAGCAGCCGTTGATGTCGGCAACAATAGACATCAGAGCGGCATGTGGCAAGTGGCTGGCAAAAGGATTGTTGCAACATTCGCACATTTCGCCATTGTTAGCCCAACTATTGATGTTGATTCTGGCTGATTGCTAAATTGCAATGAGCAGCCATTGCTCCATTTGTAATCCGAGTTGATTGTCTGTATTTCAAATGCGGTTGGAAAGGCTGACTGCTGACTGCTGACTGTTGCCATTGCTGCTGCTGCTGCTGCCAGTGCCAGTGCCAGTGCCACAAGGCGGAATAAGGGTAAATCATTTTAATGGAATTCTGTTTAAGCCATCAAAAGTGAGAAAGCATTACAATCAGCGAATAATAGCAAAGTCCAGGGCAAGAAAGTTAACAAGTAGCGAGAAAATGATAATAACGAGCTAAACATTCTAAAAGAGTTAATGGAAAATAGCAGGGATTTATAGAGATAGACAGAAGATGTGGCAGGTAAAATATAGAAAATAAAGGATAGAAGATGGAAAGTGAAACATAGAATATATGTAGATGCTACAAAGCTGTAGCTAGAAGGCAGAATTTAAAGGACGGAAAATAGAAAGTGGGAAGACGAACATTGCCAGACAAAAGATAGCTAACTGAAAAAGTGTAATGATATAAAGAGATAAAGAGGGAAAGACAAGAAGAGCGAATAGTACATCGTCTAAAAATTGTTCTATTGGTAATAACAAATATCTACATAGATCAGCTGCCGAGAAATTAGTTAAGCTTGACTAATTTGAAATCATAAACGAAGTACATAAGTAAAATTAAACTAAACTAGAAATTAATGTGCAGGAAACCAATAACAAGATCAGCAATAATACATATACAATTTCGAGCAAAAATCTTAATTTATTTAATAAAATATCCGAAATGAAGAAAAAAATATATATAAAAATTACTCAAATGATAAAAAAAATCGTGAGAGTATTATTTATTTAATAAAATATCCGATAAAAAAAAAAAATAAAAATATAAATTACGGAAATAATAAAAAAAAAAATCAGGAAAATATTATTTATTTAATAAAATCTGCAATATAAAATAAAATATAAATATAAATTACTCAAATAATAAAAAAATCATGAAAACCAAATCATTTACATATATGCTCTATAATGTAAATAAAATGAAGAAAAAAAGCTAAAAATATACACTAACTGCACTACTCTAAATTCACTAACAAAGCAAAGCACTTTTGCTTAAAGTTGTTAAAAAGTAGCTGAACAAATTTGAAAAAAAAATAGTTTTTCGCTGCGCTGCGTAAAATTGCCAGAGGCAGGCAGAAACTATGCAGAAACTCTTCTTTTTTCTGCGGCCAACTATACGCAACTGAATAACTTTGAAAAGTATTTGATGTAGACGCTGCCAGCGGCTATTAAACGCGAACGCAAACAGCGAAAGAGTACAAAATTAAGGTGCCATAAAAGAAATGAGCTAAACTAATCAATTGCCATGACTACGACTGCGACTACGACTGCGACTATGTTTAGTGAATGAATTTTATATTTGTATTTGCAGCAATTTGCAATTTATTGCCACATTGCTCAATACTCAATGCGCATTGCTCATTGCTCATTGCTCATACGCACCGCAGTCTGGCTATTAAAATTGTGCTCAGTCCTAAACGATTTGCATCTATTTTTTGCCACAGTATCTCATTGTAGTATCTCTGCTTGCTATTCTTGATACTCGTATCTACCCCTAGCAACTGGTGGGTAACCACAGCAGCGACAACCACGAAAGTACAAAAAAATACAGACTCACACAGACAAGCCAGCAAAACTATTTTTATGCCAATGGCGACAACCGCAGAACGTCACACAGACACTGAAATACATAAAAGTATATATGTATGTATATAGTGAGAATGGGTCGGTCGCTTACATTATGTCAATATAGCATAGGTAAAAGTAATTGTGAACGGACATAGGCGAAGGGGTTGGGTCAACGGGCGACTGTCCGGCTGTCCATGTCTGGCTAAGCAAACGATGTTCATTAATGGCGCACGCCAGAGTTTTGCGAACGGCCGGCTAAGATAACAGATAACAAATGTTACACTGAGCGAAACGTGACAGTTGAAATGTGAAAATGATAACTTAAAGCTAATAAACTAAATCGACTTAGTTGGCCTAACAATTTGTACAGTGTATACATAGTAACCAGAGCTTGTATATGGCATTCAATGGATCGACCTTTTCATTTTCTTTATTCATTCATTTCATTTCATTTGAGTCTTGTTTTTCTCACTCTCTTCTCTTCTCTTATTTTTGTGGCAATGCAAACAGACAACAATGTCTACACACACACAAATTGCTGTGTGTGTGTGTGTGGGTGTAAGTGTCATTAGGCGGCGGCGACAAACGCGTCACGAACTTGAGCATCGATTAGTGAAGGACGGAGAGCTTTAGCCTTTAGTTTAGCTCAGCAGAACCTGGATACCATTTGCATTCACAAATGTTCAATTGTTGAATCAATAACCTGTTGCCCCGTTGTACAGTTGGCTAAAACTACGTTTGTGTATTATTGTTGTTGTTTTGTTTTTTTTGGCCAAGCTTTGGCAACGCGGCCTAAGCGTGATATGACAGCAACTTTTGCGTGGATTTTTAGCGCCAGCCTGCGAATTAACAATTTGTAGCTAAAGAATTTTTTGGTTGCATAAATTATAATAATAAAATATATACTAGTGCCGAGAACAGATGCGAAAAGTTACAGAAGCTATATATGTATATACATAAGCAGCTGGAGTCAGGTTAAGCAGCATCCGAAATGAGCCGCTGCCTTTAATAATAATAATTGTGTAAATAAACAATAAATCTCATTATCACATTTCGCTGCTCGTGCATTCAATTATTATCAGAACAAGCAACAGCAACGCCAACGGCAACAGCAGCATCACAGAGCTGAGCCCCAAATTCCAATACAGAAACTGTCTGGCAAACTGACAAGAGGACATAAAACTTGTAAATAATAATAAAAGAACTACTCAAATGAGTATTGAAGTAATTTGCCAAAGCGTAAATACTCTAACTTATATTGACTCAGGCCAAGTAAACATTTTAGCGTAACGAGAATAATTTTGTTACATTTTCAAAATTGTTTTAATTTTCAAATTTTTTTATTCCTTTTTTTTTACAGTTTTATACATTTTTGTTTCTTCTATTATTATTATTAAAATATATATCTAAATATTTTATTGAAGATTTAATTGCTTTAAAATATTTTTCTATATCATTCTTTTTCGAAACTGCACATAAAGAAAAAGTTTTGATTATTATAAAAAGAAATTAAATTTGGATAAAAGATATATAATTATTAACTATATAATTATGTGTGAATATTGTTTTATATTCACCGAAAACTGAAGGCCATAATAATAACAGCAGAATAACAGGATAAAGACATTAGACTAGAATTTTAAGCAATTAAGCAATTTAAGGAGTCTGTAAGCTTCAACTATGTGCATTCAATAATTCTCTATGATACAGGCATTTAAACTGTTCGACGTATCAGATTTTAACAATTTTTAACAATTTTTATCACTTTATTTTTACACTTCTATTAAAGCTTCCACTTAGCCCTTGTCACATATTACTTGACATATGCATAATACCCTTAGCTAGTATATACAAAAATATATTAGGGCCATGGGCAAAACAAAAGCCAAAACTCAGACAATCAAAGGCAGACGCCGCAGCGCGGGTAAACATCTTGATAAACATGGCTCTTATCAAAAATTGCAGCAGACAGCAAAAGCTCTGCCGGCTGTCAGCGTCAAACCCTTACACTCACTCACACACACACACACACACTCACACAGTCTTCTGCTTCAGCTGCCACTTCTAAGACTTTTCACAGTTTTGATCATTATTTAAAGTGCTTTATTTATTTTTTTATTTTTTTATTGTCAGCAAACGTGCTGCGTTTTAAGCGAAAAATTGTGAATTGAATTCAGTTGGGAAAAGCGCTTTACGCTGACCATTTGGCGATTTGGCTTTAAATGTGCAATTTTTTTATGGGCTGTACCCGGTGTTACTCGGTGTGGGCGTGGCCGCTACAACTTTATGGTTGTCATAAAAACACAGACAGCGGGTCAGCGGCATAGACAAGAGCTGACTGAGGCGCGCAGTGCGCGTGTCTGTTCCATCTGGCAGCGACTGTGAGTGGAGCTAATGCCGGCTGCTATGACATTTAACTATCAAAACTTTAATATATAAGCTAAGTGTAGCTATAGTATATAGATATATATGTGCATATATGTATTAGTATATGGCAGCTGCCTGTATTTATGTAATGCCTTTTATTATTATGACGCTGCCAATTGAATGATTTTATATGCATATGTGTAGCTGTTCGAAGGTCACATATTGTTGGCCCATAAACGCGTTTCCCATTTATCTGGCAATTGAAAAGATACTTTACTGAATTTCCAATAAAAAAAAATAGTCAGAAAACTACAAAAAACAAACAAGTGATTGTTTAAGATGTAAAGATGAAAATTATCAAGCATTATGAGTGCAGTAAGGTAAAGACTATAAATGTTTAAGAATAATTAAAATAAAATTCAAAAATATATAAAATAATATTTTTATAGATAATATATATATGTTTAAAAGCAATTATATTTAAAATAAAATGTTAAAATAATATTTATTTATAATATATTGATTTCGAAACTACCGATCTGATTGACTAATTGGTTGATTGAAGAATGATTGATAGACAAATTGATTGATGAAAGTATCATCGATTGATTAGCTTTGCTATGACTGCGTGATTGTTTGATTTATCTGCCGATTGAAGCTTGAGTCATTGACTAAACATCAAAAAGATCAATGCAAGGAATTACAAAATGATTGATTGATTGATGAACTGATTACTTATCGCATGAATGTCTAATCAAGTTCAGTTTTTGGTTCAGTGATGGAAGCTGCCCGGGAGCTTGATTAACATTCAGATACATTCATGCATACAAATTGTACTACAATTTATTTAAACTAATTAACTTTCGAAATCTCAGTCAAATACTAAATAAATGCAATGCTATAAAGCGAGTATATTTAATGATTTAATCTACGCTTAATCAAGCTGAACAATATGCATGGGGGCAGCTACCGTATTGCTAATTCTATAGCCTGATGTAGCCCATTCAATGCCCGCATGCGCCACACACACATACACATGAACATATCGTGCCACACACACGGCGTATGAGTAATTTCGCATACGGCACGCATAAAAAACAAAATCTAATTGCTGTTTTCATGCGAACGACTTTAATTATAGCTAATTTTAATGGCTTGTATGCAATGCTGATGTACAGGAGGTGTGGAGGTGTGGGGGTGCGGGGTAGAGCTGGGGCCACTCGTTAAAGTCGGCCACGCGTCGTATGCGCAATAATTGCGTTATTTATTTATTGTACAAGGCGAAACAAAAATCGCACACACATTTTTCAACAATTTCTTTCAGACATTTCATTTTTGACTGGCAACTTTCTTCGCCTATCACATTTCCAATTTAATACAAAACCCGAGAAAATTTTCGCGCCGCGCGCCCCGCGCCGTCTGGCATGGCAGGCAGTGAAGGCAACTTGAGTAAGATTTTCAATTTATACGCGTTCGCTAGCTCGCGTTTTCAGTTTGCTCGACTTCTTAGATGAAGAAATATTGAAATTGTATGCGCCGAGTGACGGCGAGCAGAGGCAGTGGCAGAAGCAGCGTGCAGCGTGCACTCAGTGGCGTCGTCTCGTATGTAAAGGAGCTCTAAAAGGCGTTGCTAGCTAGTTTTGCTATCATAAATCTTTTTTCTGTTGCAAACTTATTTAACTCCCCTGCACAGCCGTGGCAGCCTCAGATGCGCTTCCACGCGCTCCACAAACTGCGTCCAGTTAGCTCAGCTTCTCCCTAGCCACGCACTGTTGAGCAGTAATAGAGTCAAGGCATAAGAAGACAGTCGAGAGCTAGAATTGATTGAGCAGGAGATACCCTGTAGAGGGAGCAACAAATAGTCGACAAATACGAAAATTGTCTTTAAAGATTTGCTGTACACTATAGAGGCTCAGGCACAAGCACTTCGCGAAGAAGAGTTTCATTAAAGTTAAGATCAATTTCTCATAAATCTGTTTAGCTTTAATAATCAAAAATCAGTTTAGCTTTAGCTTTTTTTCAAAGGAATAAGATAAATATATTTTATCTTTTATTTATATATGTATATTTTTAAATTTTTTTAAAATTTTTTATTTTTATATGAATACGTTTTACATGTTTTTATTAACTTTTTATACATTTCATTTATAAAGATATATTTATTTTATTTATACAAATTTTTATTTATTTTTCTATATATTTTTTTATTTATATAGATATTTTTTAATATTTTTTAAAATATATTTTTATTAAATTTTTTTATAAATATATAAATTTTGTTATTTATATATATTTTAATATTTTTTTTTTTATCTTCAATTTTCCAACTTCTATGCTTTAATAAAAATGTATATTATATTACTTTTTTGCATATACACTTTCAAAATACCCTATTTAATTTGGCAAATCCCCTGCGTGTGGATCAGAAAAAGACTGACAGCTTTTTAATAAACTGTTGCTTACATACAACACAAAGTACTTTTAAAAGGAAAAGCAATTTCGTCTGCAGATTTGTTTAAATATTTGCCGAGAGAATTCAATCTCAGTTATTAATTTTTACATGTTATATATTTGTGCTTGGCTAATTTAATAACTGCGCCACATTTGTCAATTTTGACTGAGGTCGAGCATCAAAGTCATCTATCTGTATTAAAGATAGCTATGTATATACATATGTATTCATGTTATATGGAGCGCAGCGCTGAGCTTTGGCCACATGTCCTGAATGACAGACGTCCCGTTGTGTTTGTCTTGCGTTTGAGTTATCATTATGACATGCTCAAAATTACCAATGACAAACGTGCTTTGACTGCCAAACAAACAGACAAACATAGCAGAGCTGAGCTGAGCAGAGCAGAGCAGAGCAGAGCTGAGTTGAGCTGAGGCCGTGGCCGAGCCGTAGTTGAGGTCAAATATAGGATGAGAAGGCGTGCCATTGCTGATTGCGCCCACTCAACGTTTGTGACTCTGGCCGCAGACCAGAAACATGTCAGACCACAGCAGCCGCAGCCACAGCCATAGCAGCAAAGGCAAAATTAGTTTGT
Organism: Drosophila koepferae; assembly: GCA_030914345.1. Lineage (NCBI taxonomy): Eukaryota > Metazoa > Arthropoda > Insecta > Diptera > Drosophilidae > Drosophila > Drosophila koepferae. Next base: position 4,928,659 of record JAUESR010000207.1, read on the forward strand.
TTGTCTAGCGCTTCGAATCGACTCGACGCGACTTGGCTGACTTCAGCAACTGCTCGAAGGGGCAGAAGGCCTACGGAAGATGGGGGCGTGGCAGCGTGGCTGAGTTGCTAGGAAGCATTTGGCCAATGCCAAGAATTTAAATGGCACATTTAAGATTTTGATTAAATAATTTTATGTGTGTGGCAAACGCATGACAGCGCTTGCTGTTGCCACTGCTGCAGCAGCAGCAGCAGCTGCTGCTAGTCCAACACATTACGCATACGCCCCGTACTATGCTAGGCTAGTATATTATTTAATCTCAGCATGCGATGCGATGGCCTAAGCCCGGCATACAATTATTATCAGCTGCCATTAAAAGCAATTTGAAATAGTTTATGAGACTGACAGATTTTTCGAGAAATTCTTGAATGTAATGCACAAGTTTTGTGTGTGTTGCAGAATGCGTGCAGATTGCTAAAGAAATTTTTTGAGATATTTAAATATATTATATGAGAGTTGTCTTAGGCAGGAACTAAAAAGTTGGCAAGTGTGCATGAAATTTATAGAGGAAATATGATAAAAACTTGAACTATGCTGTACAACTTAAACTACAAAACAATATTTTACACAAGTTTTGTACATTCATTTGAAAATCTATTTTCATTGCCTCACATTTGCATTGCCATTAAGGAAAAAATCATTTGTTAACATTATTATATTATTATTTGTGAATTTACAATGCTACAGTTGCAACAGCCACAATTGCAATAATTTATACAATTTTTGCCATAAAAAAAAAAGGAAAAATAAAACAGATTTTATTGTGCCGCAAACGCTGTAAACTTCGATACACAAATCATTAATTAAATTATGTGACAATAAAAAATACGCGAACGTTAGCCGATAAATCAGCCCACGCTCAATAAAATTTATATATATATATATATATATATATATATATATATATATATATATATATATATATATATATATATTTTTTTTTTTTTATGTATTTATTAATTAGCGCCCTGCCATGTACGATTGCAAGCTAGGAAACCCCCTTGGCATAGGCTCAACGCATTACAATTTAATATATAAATAAATAAAAAAAAAAGCTAAAGTTTCGGCAATTAATTTGCCCAGTCAGTGGATAAGTTAATGCAAATATATATCTGGCACATATATAAATCATATATGTATATATATATGTGTACATATGTATATATATAGTTTCCTTGAACTTCAGTTTATTTTTAACGCGAAAATATGCTGAGCAGCCACGCAGCAACAGCAACAGCAACAGCAATTAGTTAGACAAAAAAGGGAACAAATATTTTTGGCTTGTTTGTCTTCGTGGCTAAAATTAGCATGAAACAAAGAACAAAGCTTTTAAAAATAAAATAAGAAACATAAAAAAAAAAACAGGAAAGAATGTCTAGAAGGGCAAGCAGCCTGAATACATGAATACACTTGCGGAACTTGAGGCTAAGAGGTTGATACACAGAGCTGAATGCTAATCGAGGCTGACTCAATCTATAGAGCTATGGAATATATGTAATTGATATTGTTATGAATTAATTTGTATATATATACAGTTTCAACTGTTTCTTAGTTCTTCAATAACATAAACTCAGATAAATATTCTGTTATACTGCAACTGTACTATTAAATTCTATTAAATTCTCATAAAAGCAAAATAAATATCCTAATATTAGAATAACATTTCAACAGCCCTTTTTTTATGCCAACTATTTTCATATGAATCACGTGAAAGCTCTTCAATTACATAAAACATATAAAGATATAATAATCAACATGCCCTATGCCAAGAACTTACATATCATATCTCATAACTCTTATACCCTTAACACTTTAGTGTATATCAAAGTAACATTTAACCGTTGCTGACTTGCACTTGGTCATGACGTCAAAGCACAAGTTCCACGCGCTAATGAAGACAAAGTAGTTATTTATTTAGCTGCAGTCAAAGCCAAAAAAAAAAAAACAAAAAAAACTAGCGATGTTCGCTGGAAAAATGGTTAAAGGGTATTTCAAGACTTCTGCGGCAGTTGAATGGCTTTCAACACACACAAACACTCAAAGGGGCCAGGCACTTAGCCGCAAGCAAATGTGTTGCATACTTTGCAGCACAAACACACACACACACATTTTCAAATACACCTGAGTGCTGCACTTGAGGCAGTCACAATTTAAAGCTGACAACATTTAAAGCAATTAAAAGCAAGAAATACTCGTATTTGCGATAGTATTCACATTCGCATTCGCATTCGCATTCGCACACATTCACATTCACATTCAGTTCAAGTCAACCATAAAAATCAACAACAGTCAATGAACCTCTGAGGCAGAGTGAGAGTGTGAGTGAGATGGCAACAACAACAAGTGCAATACACTAACTAAACATAGCAAAAACGAAACAAATAAGAAATCCAAAAAAAAAAAAAAAAAAAAAAAAAAAACACACACACACAGAAAAAAAGAAACAGAAAGAAAGAGTCAAAGACACATCACAGGCAGAGGGAGAGGGAGAGAGCGCTGCTTAGAGGGTTGGGTTGGCCACGCAAGTTCGTAAGCTTAATAACAGAGAGTGCGAGAGTAGCTGTTGTTGTTGCTGTTGCTGTTGTTGTTGCTGTAGCTGTTGCCGTTTGATTATCGTGTCATTTCTTTTGCGTATTCATTCATTCATTTATTCAGTCACTCACTCGCTCAATGGACCGCGCGCGCGACTTGCTCTAAAGACAATAACAAGTAAATGATACGAGTTGTTGTCTTCATTGTTGTTGTTGCTGTTGTTCTTGTTGTTGCAAATGTAGTTGTGGCAGCTGCAAGTGCACTTCACTCCTCTATATATAATTGTTCAGCAACAAAGGCAACAGCAACAGCAACAGCAGCAGCAACAACAACAACTGTTACTCTGTGACGCCAACGCTGCAATTTCTGTGAATGGCTGCCTGCCACACCCACCGCAGCACTACACGCCCCATTGCCAGAAGGAAAGAGCGAAAGAGAGGCAGAGCGAGAGAGCAGCAGAGCTGTTCGCCGTCAAGCAGGAGCCAACTGAGCTACTTTAAATGTAGCTATACCCTGGCATAGCAACAGCAAAGAGGGATGTAATACAGTTGGGGCGTTTTATGAATGGACTGAGAGATGTTTTTTTTTTTTCCTTTTGTAGTGTTCAAACTTGTTTGTGGCAATTAAGAATTTTAAAAATTATGCAAAAATATGCTAAGTGTAATAAGTGAATATTTGAATGGGAAACTTTAGACAACTCATTTTCTATTATACGAAATTTATAATCAAATTATATTGAGACGTTACTTTTTTACACATTTTATGTTTATTTGTTTGTCAAATATTATTTAATTTAAGAATAATATTATATATATATTTATTAATCTATATTTTCATTTATTTATTTATATATTTTTTTATTTTAAAATTTTTTTTTAAAGAATATTTCAATATTGTATATTTCTTTTCCAATGATTAGTTTTGCCAAAAATCATTTTATATTTAGAGCTTTAAACTATGCCAAAGACTATTCAATGATAGAAAAATAATTTTAAAAAAAAATAACTTATTGAAAAAATAATAAAATTAATTTGAGACATTGCACATATTTGAAATGATATACAAAATAAATTCAAAATAATTAATAAAAATGTTTTTAACAAATAATTTTAACATAAATTTGCATATATTTCTTAAATACATTTCCTCTATATTTTTGTACAGCAAATGTAAAGCAAAGATTATATATCTGTAAAATAAATCAAATAAATCGCATATCCATCTAAGCTATTCAAACTTAATTTCCTGCAGCAACAAATACGAAAAGCAAATACCATATGCAGCATGTCTATATAGTCGAACAGAGACATGATTTTGTTTATCTCGCTCACATCTTTAATATCCAAGTGATTGCATTTGACTTGTGAGTGTAAACGAATGAATGAATGCTGCAAAAGTATGTGTGTGTGTGTGCCTGTGTGTGTGTGTGTGTGTGTGTGTGGCTTGTGATGGGTGCAGTTCAATTAATCGGCTGATTGAGCACACACTCCCAGACCAATCTTCGCACACCCACTTCGCATTGCCATAGTTATGCCCACTCGAGGGTCCATAACGGATCTGTTTAAGATTTTAATTAATATGCCAAACGTTAATTGCGAACTTTGCGAGCATGAAATCGCTCATTTGCAGCAACAACTGCAAGCGATTTCAGTTTAAATGCAATTTTAAGCCGAAAAAAAAAAAAAATAAAAAGCAATTTGCAATTATCAATCATAAATAATGCGACATATACATATTCGTACATCATATGCGTGTATCAATTAAATTAGTGCTGTCAAATATATTTTCGTTTCCATTTGTGTACAAGTAACAAAATAAATGAGTTTTTAATATGCTTCACATTAACAATGGCATCAAATTAGCGCAATACGTGGCGGATGCGTAATATATAGAGCGAATGCAACGGGAGATTGTGGATGAAATGAGTTCAATGGGTAAATATATACATATATACATGTATATATATTAAATTATATTATAATTTTTATACATTTTTAATGGTATCACTTAAAGAAGTCAAGTCTTAAAATATTGTGAATTTAAAAATATTTTTTGGCAATAAAGTAATTTTTTTTTAATTTTTCTTGTCATTTATATTTTATTTATTTTTAATAATTTTAATTAATATAGAAAATATATAAAAATTATTTTTTTAAATAATTTAAGCAAATATTTAAATCATAGAAAAATTTCATTCTTCACCTCTTCACATTTCAGTAATTATTTTAAATTAAAAAAAAAAAAAAAACTTTAAAGTAAATGTTCAACATTCACTTCGGCAGGTTTCTATGTTACGATTTCTCTTTTAGCCTTCATTAGCAACTGTCACATTTAATGCACATTTGACTCAAGTTATCCTTGACTGAGCAGCCGAAACGATTTGGTCAGCGATCAACCTTGACCACCTCTGCATGGCATTCGGCAAGTCCTTTTGCATTGAGTCGTGCAATCAACCCAAGCAAAACCCAAATGGCAATCAAATATGGCCAAAGAAAAAGAACCCTGAGTAAAAGGCAAAACTGTCAATAAAAATCTGTCAAATTTGTGCGTTCAAAGCAACGTTTCAAAAAATAACAAAAAATAAAAGAAACAAGAAAGAACAAGGTAGAAACAGAAATATGCGTACTTCAGTATTTGAAATATTACTCATACGCCACCGCAGAGAAGTGGAAATTTTTTGTTTTGCTGTGACAAATGATAAATAGAAATTGTTTGCCTTAGTTTTTTTTTTTTTCTGTTTAGAAATGCCAACGCAGTGAATGTGTTTGCAATCGAGGAAATTTTCCATGAGTACATCCACTAGAGAATTTCCGGTCAATATCTGAATATCTGAACCTAAGCCAACAAATTTGATTTCCTTTTGCTTTTGGTGACGTCAATTTTAGGAATCTTTTTTTTTTTTTTTATATTTAATAATTAGCGCTACAGCAAAACTGCTCGCATGACGTGCAGAATATTTCACTCGGCTCAGCAAAATGTGTGAAAATCTAATCAACAAATTCTCACACACACACACAGAGAGACGCACAACAATTTGCCACAAAGTCGCAATTGAAATTGTTTTGCAATAAATATATCTTTTTATTTACAGCACTATTTTTTCTTAACTGCTAAAAAATTGGATTAAGCACAAACAAATATCAAAATATTTGAACATGTGCCAGCAAAACGCGAGCAGTCCAAAGATTATCGCGTGGGAAAGGTAAGTTCGAAAAAAAAAAAACAGAGAACTGAAAACTGAAAACTATATATTTTAATTTATGCGATATTAGTGATACTTTGGGAATAAACAAATGAAAGATTTTAATTGATGTGCAAAATAAATTAGACATTTAAAATAATATATAGGATATATTATGATCTATGATTGATATTTAACATTTGTTTATTGACTTTGGCCAAAAATGCAAATTTTTAGCTAGAAGACAGATTTTAGAGTAAGGATTAGATAGAGAAGGATTTTAAGAGTAATATATATATAATAGTGAAAGTAGAAAGTATTAATATAATTTTTTTTATTTTTTTATTATTATTTTTATTTATTTTTTATTTTTTAATATTTTTATTTTATTTTTGATATAGAAAGAGAAGGATTATAGGAGTAATATATAAATAAAGAAAGTAGAAAGTATTGGAAATATTTTTAAAATTAATTTTTTTATTAGTATTATTATTATTATTATTATTATTATTATTATTATTATTATTTTATTATTATTATTATTTTTATTTATTTATTTATTTTTTTTAATATGGAGTATTATATAGATAGAGATGAATTATAGGAGTAATATATAGATAGCGAAAGTATTATTGTTATTATTTTTATTTATAATTATTATTTATTATTAAAAATCATTATTTTTTCATTATTTTATTTTTTATTTTTGCTTATTAATTTTTTTTTTTTTTAATATTATTTTCTTTTTATTAATATCCTTATTATCATTATTATTATTGTCACATTTAAAATTATTTTTATCTTCTTCAAATAAAACTTCCAAAAACATTCATTCAACTTTGCTGCTTCTTTCCCATCAGCAGACTTATCTTAAAAATCTCTAGACGTCTGTTAGCGCATTTTGACCTATGAATTGTCTTGAACTTTTGTCTAGTTAACACTTCACAATTAACCTCAAATGCTAAAATAGAAATCTTATTAATCATTGTCTTATCTGGGCGCGCTACATTTATCACGCCAAAAACTTATCTATGTTTCTCGCTATCTAGCGCAAGCAAAACAATTCCAAGAATCGTTCTTATCAATTGGCTTGTATCTGTATGTTAGCTATGGGGAACCCTTACCTATCCCTATGAGCAAATCAATTAACCGCCAAGACGCTAACAACAGACTGTGCATGTTGCCAACGAGGTTTTTGGGTAGCCAAAAGCGAGAGAGTCTCGAGTCTCTTAGCGTCTTAGTCGACTTGACTCTCGAGTCAAGTGTTAATTAGTTTGTTGATGAATTGGCGCACACACGCAGATGTTACGTGTCAGCGAAATAAAATAATATTAAATTAATATTAAATTAGATCTGAATTTTCTAGCCAAAATATTATTGAACTATTTAAACGTATAAACATCAACAAATGTGCCGGGCCTAGTGGAAATTTTTTTACATGCAAATATGAATTTGAATTGCAAATGTCATCCAAGATAATTAACTTAATCATTTAGATAAATAAACAACACGGAATTGGTATCAAAATTCGGCTCTTATTTGAGCGCATCACCATGACCAAGGTGTGCAAATACGCCCCCACAACAACACCAATAATAATAATAACAATAATAATAATCTGCATATTTTATACATCTTGGAAATTTTTCAATATTTATTTGCATACACTTAAAGATATTTAACATAGCTCTGCTCTGCCTCTGTGTGTTTCCTATGGAAATTTTTTAAGTTTGGAAAAATTTGTGCTTCTCACTTGGCACTTGTAATTGCTTTGTTTGTTTATTTTGTGGCGTGCTGTGAAAAATACATTATAGATGAGCAGCAGTTTTTTTTATTAGATAGTGCAAGGGGAAATGGGTCAAATGGAATACTTGAAAAAAATTACGGGATTTGAGCTGAGCAGCAATTAGCTGCGAAGCCTGAGAAGATGAGGGATATGTTCTTTATTTTAGTATACTATTTATTTATAAGGTAAAATGACTTATTTTGCTATACGATATTATAAGATATTTTATAACATTTTAAGATTGTTAAGAAGAATTTCATTTTTTTTATATATTCTATTCTACTTTTTATAAAAGTCTTATTATTGATTATTATATTATTATGAATTTTTTTTTAATTTGCTTATTTATTTTTTAAAATTTTATTTATTTATTAATTTTTATATATTTTTCTATTTATTTTTTTATTTATTTATTTTTATTTTATTTATTTATTTAATTATTTTATTTATTTTTTATTTATTTATTTATTTTTTTGTTTAATAAGAAATATCTTTTTCTAGCTTTTTCTAACCACAGATTTTGTTTTTCATACAACAATTTTTTAAATAATTTTCTGCGGCAAAAAAAATGTATCTTAAACAAATGCGTGAATGCTTAAGATCAATCAATTTACAATTGCAAAAGCCAGATGGTTGATGCCAAGGCTAAAGAATATAGAAGGCATAGCTTATCATGAGAATAGATAAAAGAATATATAAGTTTTCAGTTTCAAATGATTTTTTTTTTTATAAGACTAGAAAGAGTATAAGAAATAGTAGCAATAAAAGTAGAAATTGAAGTGGAAGTTGCAACAGAAGATGAACAAGTAAAAGAATAATTAAGAATCAAAAATTATGTAAGTAGTAAAAGACGAATGACAACTAGAAGAAGACCTAAAACAAGTATGTTTCTACATAAACAAATAAGAAGAAAGTAAGTTAAAATTAAGAGTTTAACTGGAATTGAAGTAATAAAACTAGAACTAGAACTGAAACAAGTTTTACTAATGGAACTTAAAGCAGCAGTAATAAATAAACTTAGCAGACATAAAAAAAGCCATAAATAGAGGCCAATCACGTGAAACGAAATTATTAAATTATTAAAATTTTGTGCAGTAGCTTAAACAAAACAAACCAAGAAATTTCAATTCATTTGCATATAAAATCAAATCAAAATTCATTGGAGCTTCAATTTGCATTTTACCATATCATATATGAGGTTGTACATATAACATCATCTCATATGATGTTTCCAGTTAAGTTTACATTTTACATTTAGCTTAGCAACTACAAAGTACAGCCAAGTTCATTAATTGCTTAACAATATTGAGTTACTCTCTTAATATTTATATAAAATATTTAATCTAAAGTTTCCATTGCTCACACTTCATATGCGATAGCTCATATTTCAATTGCACTCAACTTCATGCGTTTTGCAAGTTCACACGTTTGCCACACGCCACGAATCAAAAATCGAATTGAAATTTCACAAACAAAACGAAAAAAAGAAGAATATTGAATTTAAAATTCCTTTTTTTGGTTTTGTGTTTTTTTAACAGAATAAACAAGCGGGCCAACTTGTTTATTTTGTATATTAATTTCATTTCTCCAGAAAAGGCAGACAGCACACACAGTCAAGGCGTGCGGATTGGGCTTGGGTCTTTGGCAACGGGAACGGGGTTTTAACTGGATTTCTTTTCTTTTTTTGTACGTTAACGGAGGGCGGGTGCCAAGCACAGCATAAATTGTAAGACGATGCCTGCAGGGCACGCGGTGGCTCGAGTCGGGCCCGGATATGTTTACAATAATCAAATTATTGCAAGACGTTGCACATTAATAAGCAAATAAGGAAAAAAAAACACTTTTCTGCCATAAAACATAAACATGGCGTTTTTCTGGAAAATTGAAATTTGAAACGGGAGAAAAAAAAATATGCGAAAAGAAAAGGAGACAAAGCGCCTCAAACATAAACAATGACAGCTTGACGTGTTCGCAAATGGCTTATCATCAGGGGCATTCCCTAGTGATAAAAATGTTCGATTTTCATTCGAAAAACCAGATTCTAGACTCTAGTGCTATAAGTGATTCTTTTGTGTTGTTCAAAAAAAAAAAAAAACCCCAATCGACTTATCATATTCTATTCTGAAGGGCTCATAAAATAAATTACTTAAATAAAAAAGCAGAATGTCTTTGAAAATCCCTGCTCTAAATAGTCATAGATAAAGAGGGAATTTCAGCGCATATGCATATTACAATTATTACTATGACAAATTGCAAACACTTAAAAGCAATTGAACTCGTTTTAACGCTCACAATTCGCAATACGTAATTCCAATAATTTGCAACTGTGTGCCAGAGCTGACGGAGGCAGACGCCTCATTTGCAAAGGGTCTACGATAACAATAACAACAACTATCTCTATGAGTATTTCCCCCCTGTCAACTTGAGATTACGTTTTAGAAAGGGTAATTAACAACTAAGCTCAATGAATGATCGAAAGTGGAATACTCTATTGTATTTGAAGTAAAAAATACAAATTTGTATTTAAGATTTTCATTTTAGAGTTCATAATTGCTATGGTAGCGATATCATATAGTCAGTCAATTCAAGCGATTCAAATATACTTATGTAACTCTAGCCAGAGGTAATGCTCATACCGAATTTCGTCAGGTTAGCTGCACCGAGAGCTGAGTTACAATAGGCCGCATTGACTCATTGTGTAAATACCCTATGCAAGGGAATTACGAAAACAACTGCACTTCACCTAGAACAATAACAAAATCATTTATGCAGGCGCCACAGCGCACTTTGTTCGTTTACTGTCGACGCCAGCTCTACCTCTCCTCTTTCTCTCTCTCTCTCTCTCTCTCTCTCTCTCTCTCTCTCTCTCTCTCTCTCTCTCTCGCACGCTCTATCTCGCTTTCGGTCTCCCTCATTGTCCCGGGGTTTTAAGAGGCTGCCGTTTGGGATTTAAGCATCAATTTTAATTCTATATACTTTTATATTAAGCGCCTGGAAAATTTTCCACCAGCTGTGCACGCGAGCGCATAGCAAAGCAAAGCAAAGTAAAGCTAAATTGAGTACAAAAACAGAAAAGGCAAGAAACTAATAATCAACTAAAACAAAGCGCAAAACACAAGCCAAAGGGAAAAACATAAATAAACAGAGACTATACTCAAAAGAAAAACAGAGAGAAGCAGATAAAGAGAGAGGGAGAGAGCACTAAAGAGCTCGTCACATTGCTGATAATGTGGGGGCGCTGTACATAAGAGCATATAAGTACATACATACATATGTACATACTTACATACATACATATATCTATATCTATATCTATATCTATATCTATATCTATATTCTAATTTATGTTGCTCTATTTGAATGGCAATTAAGGAAATTTCTTTGCATCGCTGCCAAAAATGTAGATATATTGTATGATCGGCTAAACAATATAAATTTCATTAATGCAGATTTATTAATGCGAATTTTGCGCTCATTTTGCCATCGCTTTGTTGAGTCTTTACAAGGTGTGCGAACGAGATAGATAGATGAGTGCGAGAGCAAGCCCACGCTGCCTGATAAGCACAAAACACAGCAGCAACAGCTAACTGCGCGCGTTACTTGCGGCGAATTGGAGCGAGCGTCGAGCAGAGCGCAAGAGAGTGAGAGACTGAGAGAGAGAGAGAGAGAGAGCGAGCCGGCGCAGGTATGACGACAAAAAGCAGCAGCAACAACAGTAACAGCAACGGCGGCAGCGGCCCCGAAAAAGCAGCGTGCGGGCGTCGCTGTTGCTGCTGCCGTTGCCGTTGCCGTTGCCGTTGCTGTCGCTGTCGCCGTCGTCGTTGTCGTTGCTGGTCGCGTGGGCAGCGCCATTTCCTCCATTGAGTGCAGTCACTCAGACGATCGCCGTTGCTTAATACCCTGTAACCGTACAATGGCTATAAGCTTGCATGCTTACACCGGTTATACAATGCTATTACAGTTACTTTAACGGTACAACAAAGCACATTGCACAAAAGAGAGCGTGCATAAAGGCTACTTTACAGTTGACATTTACAGTGGATACACAACGACATTTATGTCGCTATAAATATTGGTACATAAATATACTAAAATCTTGTTATTATTTATAAATTTATACAGGGTATATTGTTTAATGAGTTCGAACTTAGTTCGTCAGTTTTTTTTTTGCTTTTATTTCTGCTCAAGTTTGCTTCAGTTTCGCATTACAGGGCATTCACAGGTCGTTCAATAGTATGTCATTTCTCGCTTTTGCTGTATTTTATATTTCGTTTGGCACACATTTTGTTCTTGTTCTTGTAGTTCGATTTATGACGCAAGTTTCACCGCCTCCAACCAAGAAAATGCCTTTCAAATGATTCACGAATCAGGCCCCCAAAAAGATCTCCAATGAAGGTGATTGCATTTTGCACAATATCGAAATATGTGCACATACTATATACATACATATATGTACATATGTATATCAACATATAGCGAAAAATTCTCAGTAATTCAGAGTAATTAATAAAAGTTGCCAAAAACAAAAAAAGAGAATCAAAGCTAAAGTTATTAAAGAACAAAAATCTGAGTCAGAACAATTAATAGAACTCTGATGGCAAAGATCAGTGGATGGCATATAACTTACGAATATCTATATATACATACATATAATATATATGTATATGTATTTCTTGAAATTGTACATATGCTTACATATGTTTTATTGTAGCTGTGTTTATTTTTCAGCCCAACCTTGGGCCATCGAACTGTCTATCCGAATATATATGAATTTTGATATATATATAATATGTATAAACATTTGTGTATTTATATATTTTTGTATGTCACTAAGAAGTCGGGCAATATTTTATTTATTTTATTTGCTTATAATTGTGTAAGATAAAAAGCAATGTTGAAACGTTGCCAGGCACAAACACATCATATGATTGTATCATATGAGGGACATAAATAAAATAGAAATATCTGAATTTCTACCTGCAAAGAAAAAACAAATTCATTCAAACTGTTTCACTCTGACTTCTGGCTCTTTAATTTCTATATTTGGGTTTGGTTGGAAGCATTTCTTCAGATCTGAAATATATGTATTTAATCTGATATATATTGTATTTATAGAGAATATCAAGCATTTTAAGCAGCTTTCAAATACAATGCAAGTATTAAATACAAAATATATATTTTAACGAATATAATAACTATTTATTCATTATGATTATTGCATAAAATTATTCTCATGATATGTACTTCAGTTTCCTAATCGATTCACTGCTCACTTAAAAGATTTCTTTTATTTTTCTATTTATTTAAAGGAATCAATATACACATACTAAATTTCATAGCCCTATCTCTAATAGATCCTGAGATATTCAATATAACTGCTATACTTCTCTATAGACCATAAGAAATACTTCGATTTCGAGCTAAGGTAGCGATCACTAATGTATTTCGTAGTGCTATTCTTTTAGTGTAAACTAACAATAATACAAATACTAACATTTTAGTATCTTATCTCTAGTAGATCGTAAGATATTCAATGTGAAAGACTTGTCCATAAATCAGACTTTTGAAAAGTTGATTTAGCAACTCGAAGGTGACTTTTATGACGATTTAATTATTTTTTGCTGGCAATCAAATGCCTTTTATGATAAGCCACAACATTTTCATGGGATATTTAAGCTGTTTTTAATTTAAATAAATAAAATTAATTTTTGCCATTTTTTGTATCTCTTTGTTGTTGTTGTATCTTATTTGCAATGCAAGTTTTTGCAATTCCTCTACACATCTCTTTCTCTTTCAATATACATTTCGCGCCGTAAATAAGATGCAAATTTTTAATGTTAACAACCCAAACAAAGCGTCGACACGTGCCAGCCAGCAAAAATGCCAACAACAGCTGTTCAGGCAATATACAATGAAACGAAAACAATAACAACCTGAAGAAATAAAACATCATAAAAGGTGCCAAGCACAACACACACAAAACTTGACAAGAGAGAAACAGAATAGAAAACCTAAAGTTCAAACCCATTAACATAGAACGCAGAAACCCCATTTGGCAAAAATAATAAACAAAAGTGACAACAAAAATATATACAAATAAAAATAAAAAAATAAAATGCAAAAAGAAAAAAACAAAAAAAAAACTAATCATATGATACTTAGTTATCATTGCGATAATGTCAAAGATTCTTCCACCAAAACAAAAAACAAAACCCCAACCACTTTGACGTCAAAGGAATTAAGCATAAATTAAGTAGTTGAGGTGCGAGCGAGAAAGAGACAGCTACGGTATGAGCGAGAAGGGGCGCTGAGTTGGTTGAGGGTTTCCATTTGGAATTTGCCCCAAGAACTGTTAACCCACATAAACGAGGCAAACAAGTTGTAAAAGCTTCAAGTCCACTCGCAAGACAGGAGGCAGGCATATAGCTCGCAGTTCCATCTCTAGCATTGGACCGTTCCCCCTTTAACCCGTAACCTCTGCTATCTGGCAGCACCTTCTGTTTAAGGCGCACAATAATAATCCAGGTGTAATTACCATATATGTAAGTTGCCAAGCAATCAACTCGCTTCGATCTTTTGCAATATCTTTTGTATTGTGTGGCCCGCAGTCCCACTGCCCCCACTTCATCTGTAGCTGCCTCTCTCTTTCTCTCTCTCTCTTTCTCGTAAATGGTTAAGGCACGGTCGAGTTTGTTGCCTCAATGTAGTCAAGGCAGTTCGAAATTGAAGCCAACGGCGAGTTACAGAGATGAAGTGTAAAAAAGATGGGAAGAAAGACAGAAAGAGAGATATAGAGAGAGAGAGAGAGAGAGAGAGAGAGAGAGAGAGAGAGAGAGAGAGAGAGAGAGAGAGAGAGAGATAGAGTGAGATGGAAGAGAGTTCTATAGTTCTACTTTGTTACATTCATTACCAAATTTTTAAAATCTTTTTGAGATGAGAATGAGAGAAATTAGATTTATAAATCTATCATAATTTCTCTAACAAGCTTCGTTTCTTCATTTGCAAGATGGAATTGGGTTTTTAATAGTCCTATAATTTTATTTATATTTTTTATGCACTCAAAAACTCACTATTTCGTATAGTTTTAGTTTCGCTGAATTTCTTATCAAATAAATTATAAAAAAAAGTGATTGTAATATTAAAGCACTGAAATATGGCAAAAATATATAAAAATCATTTTTGGTTCTTAGAATCATCGTGCCATCGTTTGTCCACTTGACAAATTTCACCATATAATTAAAACACTCTTTTTTGATCAGGTCCAATGGACAATAACTATTTTGGCCAAGTGACGGCATTAAATTATGAAACTTTTTTGTAGTATATTTTGTTTTCTTTTATTATTTCTAAGCTGATAGCAAGACGCGTGGCCTATGCCAAAAAGTGAAAGAAAAAGGCACAGCTTATCAGCATCTGGCGAATTTTATTTGGTTTTGTATAAATACTGATAGGGCGTACTGTGTGAGTAATGTCTAGATTTAGCTGGATAACAATGGTAATTCCTAGTGATAATGACAATCATAAACAAAAACGAGAGATGAGAGTAACCACGGAAGGTGCTTAATTGGGGCTCAGTCCCAGACAGCGAAAAGGTGTGAATTTAGCTAATAATTAACAATTCCAAGTAACAAACAAAGAACTATTTGAACAATGTAATTTTCTTAGTTTTAGCTATTTTTTTTTTTTAAATACTACAAATATTTCTACTATTCAGAATGAGTATGACATTTTCGTAGCATAAATAAATCTTATTATCTAGCGCTTCTTATAATTCACTCTTATATTACAAAGCGTTCTTATACAACTTCAATATGCGCTCAAAGAAACTATCTTTCTCACTCTAGCTCAATCAGAAGGAAGCATAAAAAGCGGAAATTAAAAAAAAAAAATAAGTTAACGTTAAGAAGCGAAGCTTGCAAAGGGAGCACACACAAAAGTACGACAAAATCATTTCCGTTACAAGCATGTAAAAGACTAAACACACACACACACACACACACACGAGCTTAAACTACAGCTACTAAAGTTTGCGTTTGTGAGAGAGAGGGGCGCACTGGTTAAAAGAGCAACAACAATTGAGACAACAATGCGACAACTGAACAGCGAGCTACCCCGCACACACACACACCTGTCTGCAAGCTTTTTTGTGGGCGGAAGTGATGAGCAAGGGAGAGGAGTGTGGGGAGCAGAGGCTGACAGTGCGTTGGCTGCTGCTGCTCGGACAGCTTATCGTTTGTTCGTTGCGCACTCTCTTGCCCTCAAGCTGGCTCTCTTCAGCGCTGCCACTCTGTGTCAACCTGGCGCTCTCTCTCTCTCTCTCTCTCTCTCTCTCTTCCTTTTCCTCTTTCTTTCGCTCGCACTCTGTGCATACAAGAAAACCTTTAAAAAACGACGACGCACTTCATACAAAATTATGTTCTGCGCCGCACCATAAACAAACATAAATAATAACAATTTATAATGTTCAGTGTATGAAAACAAAGGCAATAACGTCGTAAAATCGGCAGCAGATATTAAAAACGTATATATGAGATGCATTAAATAATATTACGTGCAATCGACTTGAGTTGTGCCGTTCTTCTTTCCCTTCTTATAAATGTAATAAAAAAAAACAAGAGATTATAATTAAGTGAGGGAGAAAAAGAAAAGAACTAACTGGCAACACTGTGCGAGGATGATGATGAGCAGACGGCGAATTTAATTGGCAGCTGCTGATCAGCTGTGGCAAAGCGAAGTAGAAGAGAGCGCGCAAAGAGTCGAGCTTTTCTCTCGACTCACTGCACTCCAATTTTTGTAGCTCAAACTCACAATTGCATTCCGCTTTGGACACTCGTTTTTTTCCCTTTATTTCTTTCTATTTTAATTTTGTTGTTGTAATTTTTTGCACTTGCTCACACTTTATTCGCTATTTGCATTTATTTTTAGCGGCTTGCCGAATATTTCTTTTTCTTCTTGTGCATAATTTTGCGCCTATTATTTGATTACACGCAGCCGCGAAGATAGATAGATTTGTAGATATTTTCACACCTCTTTACACACAGACACACACGCGCGCACGCACACTTGCCAAATGGAAAGAAGCAGAATGAGCACGCGACCGTTGATCGCTTACGTTTTAGTTTCTTTTTTTGTTATTTATTTTAGATTCGCTTCAGCGCAGAACGAAACGAAAAGATAGACAAAAAAAAAAAAAAAACGACGCGCGCATCTTGCATTTACTTTTCACAACAAATTCGTTTTTTTATTTTACTACAAAGCTCTGCCCGAAAACAATTTGAATTAATTTGAGTCGCGTTTTGTTAAATTGTTATATTATTAAAGTTGTTTTTTTTTTTTTTTATTATTATTTACTGTTTTATTTCAAATCGGTTTTCTCGGGCCGCTTTTGCAGTCGCGCCAACCAAACACGTCGAATATCTGTGAGATACTAAAAACGAGTTGTGCTCAAAATTGCGGGGCCAGTCACAATCGCAGCGAACGGCGACGGCGGCGACGACTGCGCTGCGCTGTGCGCGGCGAATTCGCCTAAAATAAACAAAGCAAAACGCTCAAAGAACATTGAGCGCTTGATTTTGTTCGCCGTTTGACTTTGCGTATTATTTACATTGTTAGGGCGAGCGATTAATGAATTTCAGCTGGCCGCGCTCTCTTAGTCACTATCGCGTGCGCTCTTCTACGTAATCACACGCTATATAACTGTGTGTATGTGTGTGTGTGTGGTTTGTTGTCTTTTGTAGTTTTACTCGCTTTTTGAATTGCATTCGCATACACATTCACATTTAACAGTTGATAGCGTTAATTTTGCTTTGGTGTTGCCAGATTTCTTATCAGTCTCAATATTTCTCTCCCTCTCTCTCTCGCTCTCTTTGTCTATCTGCTGTGTGCTTGTGACCTGGGAAATGGGCAATTGCTGTTGTTGTTGGTGCTAATATGACCATGGCCGTAATTGATTGCCGCTCTGTGGCTGCAGATAGAAGAGAGGCCAATAAGTCGTAAATCGAAAATAAGCACATTTTGTGTCTGTCTACAATCTGGCAGCTTTTTGGAGTCACAGTGAGCACTGACAAGACGCAACAGGTTGCCAGATAAACTAAAACGTACAACATTGCTCACTTTCAATATATTTATTATTATTTTTAATTGATCATATAACTATATTTATGCAGAGATAAACGATGAACGACTTATACGCTATTGAGAATCTTATTACATTTTTATAATTGTATTTTATTTATTTTTGTTTTCATTTTGCCTGATAAGTCAAGTGGAATGTGTAATGTCTGCAACAAATCTAAGCCTCTTGTAATTTTTTAAACTTTTGTAGTGCAGAATAGGTGTATATTATATTATTTTATATAAGTTAAGTGGGTCCCAATCTGATCAAAGATACTCAAAGACAATTGGCAAACAAATTTATAAGATTAAAATTATAAAAACTTATACATGCTATGACAAAAATATATAGCTATTCAAAAGTCCATTAAAAATTTGTAATAATTTATCTCTGCATAACTGATTCATAAAGTCCTCTAACACACAGCTTAAAAACAATAAGAAATGCACTAAATAATGCCTAAAAGCGTGTTATCAGAGCACTAATAACAGCTGAGCAGCCGTTTTAGCTTTACTTTTGATTCCAGTTAATTTATGTATTTATTTGTTTTTTTTTTTTTTTTTTTTTTTTTTTGTGCAGCACAAAGGCAAAGGCGAGCATGACTCAAAGCGCACGAAGGCACCGTTAGTAAGTCAGCCAGCCAGCCAGACAGACAACAACAAGAACAGTTTTGGCATGGAAAATAACGTCAAAAAAAATTTGTATATGCAAGCGCAACAAAGACAGCTATAACGAGCGCAGTCGAAACCGGCTTTGAGTTTTTGAGCGCAAAACTGAGAAAGCGCACTCAAAATCCGACAGCCAGCTGTTGCAAGCTTTGCTGTTAGCTTTGTGTGTTTTTGCAAAAGCAAAAAGAGCTTTTGCAAGCTTACGATATGCGGGCATTGAGTGAAGTTGTGCTCTAGTGCTCGAGTATTTATTGTAGATGCCACTTAAGTTTTTTTTTTTTCGTTTTCTTTTGCTTTTGCTCAATGCCAATTTGCCGGCAGTATTCATTTGGTCTGCTCCCACTCGAGCTTTGTTTGCCTCTGTGTGTGTGTGTGTGTGTGTTTGAGTGTGTTTTGCTTTGTGTACGTGAGTCGGAAACGGAAATGCTGGCAACTGCTTGAAACGTGACAGCAGCGCTTCCGCTGCTGACAAACTGTGTTGACAGAGCGTGCAACATGCTTTCATCCACTTGAGCCGCACTTCACTGTATCCCCCACTCCTAACCATAAATTTCGCATAAAGTTGGCTTTTAGCTGCGTTTAGTTTTGTTTGTTTGTCTGGTTGGAAATTAATTAAAACTTTATGTGATTGTTGCGCGCACAAGTTTTGAGTGTCCTATGCCTCGTCTCTTCCGCTCATAGTTTCGCCAATAAATCACTTGACTCAATGTTTACACACGTATTTGCGGTCTACGGCTCTTTGTTTTGGGCTTAAATGTTTTGGCTCATCTCGAATTGCCATTGATTGGCAAATTCTCATGGTTTTCAAAGCTTTACAACTTTTCGGTTATTTTGGCCACATTTTACGCCCAGCCGCTCAGAAATCTGTCTGTTCGTTCGTCCAATTGGCATCCAATTGGGAAATTGGAAATGCAGTCAAGCGCTGCAACTAAGCCACAATTTGTGGCATTGGCCTTGTTGTTGCCACACGTATTCAAATTTCAATTATAATGCCATATTGTGGAAGAAGTGGAAACTTTTGTTATTATTTGAACAAACTTGATTATTCATGAGTGTTGGCTGAGAGAGAAATTTCAATGTAATATAAAATGTGAAAAGACTTCAAGTAGATAGTAGAACAAATAGTAGTAGTAGAGAAAGTTGTTGAAATAGTAAGAGAAGTAAATAATATTTTAATGGAAACCGTAATTGAGAAAATCATAAAAGTTTGTTCTATGCTAATTCAAAGAAATAATTTTAGTAGTGGCTAGCAGTAAATGCAAATAGTAGTAAATAGTAGTAGTAGTTCCTAGAAGTAGTAGTTACTAGTAGTAGATAGTAGTAGTAGTTACTAGTAGTAGATAGTGGGAGTAGTTACTAGTAGTAGATAGTAGTAGATAGTGGGAGTAGTTACTAGTAGTTACTAGTAGTTACTAGTAGTAGATAGTAGCAGTAGTTACTAGTAGTAGATAGTAGTAGTAGTTACTAGTAGTAGATAGTAGTAGTAATTACTAGTAGTAGATAAAACATTCCTATACTATACTACAGTAGTGGATAGTACTATTAAATAGTAGTATGTTTCGTGAAAGTAGGAGCAGTCATTGTAGTAGTAGAAGTTAATAGTAGTAAATAGTGTTTCGTAAGAGTAAGAGTAAGAGCAATCATTGCAGTAGCAGCTGTCACAGCAACAAAGAACTTTAATAGTAGTGGTAATACATAAATAGTAGTAGACATGCTAAAAAGTACTTTCCAACAATACAATTTTTAACATCATTCTCTGGGTGTACTTGTAAAGTAGTAGAAAGTATTAAAATGATCAAGTATAAATAAGTAATACATAAATAAATAATATAGTAGTATATTTAGCTGTTGCCCATAGTAGTAGCCCCAGATAACCTTTCTACATACATTAGCCAACAATAGAGTTAGCTTAGAGAGAATCGATGTTATGAAGAAGAGTTTTTTAGCATTTCATTTCATCAAAGAACTTAAAGGCTTTCGTTGATGTTAAATGCTACAAAACAGTTTATTGCCAATTCCGTTGCTACTTTACAAAGTAAGCAACACTTTATTTATTCTTCCTCTTTCTTTCTTTTTTTTTTTAGCCACTTAAGTGGGGTGTTTCCCCACTAAATCAAACCCCATTATCTGGCAGCCAGCTTGATCCCGGCGTTTCTGCAACTGAGCGACATTTAAAATTCAGTGAGTGCTCATTAATATTTTATCTGACAAACGCTAATGACTGCGAAAAAACCAAGAGCGAAGCTGAACTTGGGCATGGATGACTATGAGTTACCCTGGAATTGTGTTTGCGATAACTTAATGTAATCATACAAAGAATAATACAAAGAATAATTATATAATTGAAAAGTGCAAAAAAGATTATGGAAATATTTTTATGATTTATAATTTGCTGAAGAACTTTTTGGTATTTATTTTATTATTTATTAATAAATATTTATATTTAAATAAAGTATTATTTTAATGCTAATATTTTTTATTTGAGTAATAAAAATATTTTGATATATATTTTTTTATTATAAAATTTTTTATTTTATTTTTTATATTGAAATTTAAATAAAGTTTTTTTTAAATAAGAATATATTTTATTTTAATATTAAAATTTATTGATCATATTATTATATTAATTAATTTTTTTAATTTTTTAATTAATTAATTAATTTTTTTATTTATTTATTTTTATATTTTTAAAATTTCGCCTTTTTTCTACTT
This sequence comes from Drosophila koepferae, assembly GCA_030914345.1. Taxonomy (NCBI): domain Eukaryota; kingdom Metazoa; phylum Arthropoda; class Insecta; order Diptera; family Drosophilidae; genus Drosophila; species Drosophila koepferae. The sequence goes on from JAUESR010000207.1 coordinate 4,949,691, forward strand.
TTTCTTAACGCCCCACAAACGCCTCTTATATTTACAGGGTATGAAATGGCGAGAAGCAACAGGCGCCATTTACGACACGTTCAGAGCTGATATCCACGCAGCTTGAATTGAGACAACGTTGGCAAAATGAACGTTTAAATATGCTGCAAATCAAAGAGCACAAAAAACATGGCGAGATGAACTTTTTGTGAACTTTGAACTACGAATTACGAACCGTCTTTGGGATAGTTTCTTAAAGACAGTTCAGGAAAACTTTTATGTTACTTAAATGCTATTATACGTAAGTAAAAAATTAGCGTAGAATTTGTAAAAGTTCTATAAATAGAATAAATATGTTGCAAGGTTTTGTAATGGAACTAGTTCAAAAATTAGTTTTAGTTCTGTAATAGGCACTAGTATAGGAAACGTAATCAGCGCTGTAAATTCAGCTCATACAACATTTACATATTATTTTAATATCATTAGACTTTGAAATAGTTCCGGAAATGGAACTAAACTTGGTTGATTAATGCAACTAGTTCGCATATCTTATGAAATAATCTTAGAGTTAAGAAATGTGATACAATTTGAACTAGTTCCCCCAAGGAATTTAGTTGTATGAAATTTAGGAACTGAAACTTACCAATCTTGCGACGAGCTCGCCATAAAACTGGAGGTGCAGCTTGGTTGGGTGAAGAGGCCATGTTGTTTTATATATATGTATTCCTTAATGCCGATATCTGTAAAATTAAGAGAGACATAATTTAATAACAATTTATTGTATGTGTATAATATTCATTTAATTACTATAAACTGTAAAGTCATCATGGGGCAATTGGTTTCATAATTTCTACTGATTGATTGAATCACATTCGGGGCATTATGCAATATATATGTTTTGGCCAAAACTTTGCCGTTAACATTGAACCCAATCTTTTGTATACATATCCGCCAAAATATGCCAAGGCACATCCGCCAAACATCAGCCACAAACTCGGGGAAAAAAAACCCCAAACAAAATTATACGTATGAAAAATTATAAATGACAGCGCTGATTAATGGTGTCAGACAAAACATCATTAGGCCAAAGTGTAGAAGTAGAAGAAGTGGAAGAAGAAGAAGAAGCAGAAGAGAAGGTGGATTTAACAAAGTTTACATGCAGAAGTTAGAGGAATATATGCCAAAAAGTTTGCCCGCAATGAAAATATATTATGTAATTCTATAATAAGTGAATAGGTTGAGAAGTTAAGAGTTCTTGAGCTCTTGAGTTTTTTTTTGATAAGTTGACATAGTTTAATCTAATAATATTGATAATCACGTGTGCTCTAAAAGGCTTATCAAGCCTGTTCTGTTATAAAATTTATACAAAATGCAGCTAAAAGTTTGCTACGAATCAACATATTGAAGAGAAATAGAAAATTTCTGGAAAAAATATTTGATTCATGTTCTGCATATATATTTCCCAAAATTGTATTAAATCATTTTCTATAAAATACAATCATTCTTGATATACAATTTAGAGAATAAAACTTGAATTATTTTCCACCGAAAAACTATTTATGCAAAGCCTAAAATTGTAACGACATTTAATGATTCATAAGAAAACTTTTGGAAACAACAAATATATAACCATAGATGCATAAATATACATATACATATATAGCTTTGTTTATGCATGTCAATCAAACGATTCCAGATTCTTGGCCTTTGAATGAAATTCTTTATTGAATGAAAACTACGAAACAAGAAAAGTGCACAAATAATATCAAGTCAATTGACGATACTAAGAATATATAGCATATAGCATATATATTTAAATGTGACTGAACTCTTTGGACTCGGTTGTTTCTCAATATTGCATATAAGAAAATCAATTTGGTTTTGCGTTCTTTTGCTGCTGTTGCTGCTGCTGCTGATGTTGTTCTTATCAGCATTTGCTTTGCTCTTCCTCTTGTTTCAGCTTGTTATCAGCCACGCTAACGACCTTGACAACATATGTATATATGTCTATGTATATGTATATACATTTCTTTTATCTGACAATTGTTGCGCGCGCATTTCAATCGATGTCCACTCAAAGTCAAATTGCGCCCCTCAAACGCGCGGCAAAGTCAATGAACTGGGCCAAGTATTTATTTATTTCTTTTATTTATTTTTTATATTCCTAGGAGTGGGCACTGATTGTGCTTAGATGTCGTTGTTGCCGGCGGCGGCGCTTAAAAAATTTATATATATATATATATATACATACATATGTATATATAAAGTCAGGCAAAAGTAAACAATGCGAAACACTTACAACAAAGCAACGCAGCCGAATTCAATTAAACTTAATTAAAAGAAACTAATTAGAAACAAATAAAAAAAAAAAATTGGTTTAAAAACCTGACAAAAATATTTGAATCACAAGGTCGACGATTGTATACACTTTGCTTTAGTAATTTTTTGATGATAATCCATTAATTGAAATTATTATTTTTTAATTATTTATAATAATAGTAATATAATAATAATAATTCGAATTGTTATTAAATTTTTCGCTTTACTTCTCTGTCTAATAATATCTGAGAGTTTATCTTTCTTTCATACTCTATTTACCCCTAGTTAGTTAGTTAGCTTTAATTTTTTCTCATTATTAAAAAACGCGAGTTAAATATTTATGTTCAGAGTGAACGTATCGTAACTTTTCAAAAAATTTTTCAAAAATTTTTCTCCAAAATATAAAAATAAGTAAATAAAATAAAATAAAACAAGAAGTCCACATAGGTGGTCCAAACTATATTGGTAATTTCAAGTCACCACGAGTCTGACGATAGTTGAAGCGTTAAATTGCTGCTAACAATTTAAGTGGGGCTCCGCTGCCCGGCGGCACATTGCCTCTACTTGAATACAATGGTCAAACTGAACGGAGCTTAAGAGCATTAGGTTCAGATAGTAACAAAAACGGTATGAGTCTTAAAAATGTTCTTGGCGAAGCGCTATTGAGGGCTGTAAATGAGCCCTCTAATAATGAAATGGAGATAAAAAATTTTTCATTGATAAGGCCTAGCGGAAGCACTGTTAGTCATGCAGCCGGTTTTCCACCTGACTCCGCAAAAATCACAGAAGCGGCTTCAAAACTGGCAGCAGCCCAAAAAATGCTTAAAAATAAAAGGAAGAAACCTCTATCTCCCTATAAAAATTATAAAAGAGCAAGCAGAGATGTGATCTCCCACTCCGCTTCAACTAATATGGCTAAATCAAGTAATGCCTTTGCTTTACTGGACATGGACGTAGCCAGTGAAGACGAAGATGTTGAGAACGCTAATGATGATCATGTGTTTGCTGATCTTAGTAACGCTGCTGATGCAATTGACACAGTCAACAACCACCTAAATCAAAAACCCGACAACAACAAAAAGCCTATCGGCCCAAAAAAGCCACCGCAAATCGTTGTGAGTATTACTGATCTTAATGACCTATTTCAAATCATCAGTGAGGTCACTAGCGTTGACAACGTTTCAGTCAAAGTCAACCAAGGAGTAACGGCTAGAATATTTGCCAAAGATAGCGACACCTACAGAGCTATAGTAAACCATTTTGATACAATAGGTATTGAGTTTCACACATACCAAATGAAGGAAGAAAAACCTTACAGAATTGTAGTAAAAGGGCTTCACCATAGTACTCTAAATCACGAAATAATTGGCAATTTTAAAAAATATGGCTTTGATGCTCTGCAAGTGCACAACCCAAGATCAAGGTCAAACAGAGAGGAAAAATTAAATATATTCTTTGTGAATATAAAACCTTGCAAAAACATTAACGAAATTTACAATATAAAAATGCTCTGCCGCCAAATGGTGAGAGTTGAAAGGATGCGTAAAATTTCTGAAATTGTCATATGCACACGATGTCAAGAATATGGCCATACAGCCAAATACTGTCGTCGCCATCCAAACTGTGCACGTTGTGGCGAGGACCATCCTACCAATCTGTGCACACGTTCACACGATGTACCGCCTATCTGCATTCACTGTGGAGGTAACCACATGGCAAGCTACAAAGGCTGTCAGTGGTACCAAGACTTCTATCGACGTTCAACTGGCCCTTCTACGATCAAGAAGAACCAAGCGAGGCCGCAACAGCTACAACGTAAGCAACAACATCAACAAATGCGTAAGCAACCACAACAGTTACCAAATACATCTGGAGTCGGACGTTCCTATGCCGAAATAGCAAGAAACGGACACGCATCTGCTCAGAGTCGCATACACAATATCCAAGCGCAAGCCCAGCTAACTACACCTATAGGAAATATTCCACAGCAGCAGCAACAAGTTGATGTCCAATCTCTATTGGAACAACAACAACAACAATTTCTGAAATGGCAAAAAGAGATGCAAGTTCAGCAGCAGCAGCAATTTCTTTCATGGCTTCAGGCGCAACAACGCGAACAACAACAACAAAATAAGAGAAATAGTGAGCGACTAGATCGGCTCGAAAAAGTGGTCAACGAAATGGCCAGCATGCTCAAGCAATGGACTGGGGGCCCATCGACTCACCAGCTTCTTAACAACGCCTCAGCCTCACAATGAACTCACTAAAAATCCTCATCTGGAACGTCAATGGCATTGCAGGAAAAGCCAGAGATGTAGAGCTATTCGCGCACAACAACAACGTCGATATATTACTATTAAATGAAATCAGACTGAATCGAGGAGATACAATCAAAATCTATGGTTACACCTTCTATCCGGCTTACAAACCATCAAGTCATAACCATGGTATGGGAGGAGCGGCTATATTCATCAGAAGTTCTCTGCGCCACTTCCCACAAAGAGTTATCGAAACTCAACACATACAAATGTCTGCAATTAAAGTTGCCACAGGATTGGGAGACGTTGAATTTTGCGCCATATACTGCCCACCAAGGAACAGAATTGAAGAAAGGCAATTCAGTGACATAATCGCTTCTTGTGGCCAAAGATATTTTATTGGTGGCGACTGGAATGCGCGACATTGGCTGTGGGGAGACTCATACAACTCTCCCAGGGGCAGAGAACTTGCAGAAGCCATTACAGCCAGAGGCGCTAATATTCTTGCAACAGGATCTCCTACTAGATACCCGTATATATCCAGTCACACTCCCTCTTGCATTGATTTTGCATTATACCATGGGATACAGCATTACCAAGTAAATATATACCAAAACTGGGACTTGGATTCTGACCATCTAGCCCTCATTGCTGAGTTGCACATTGATGGCTCTAATATCAGCCCAAGCCCAAGGCTAATAACTAACCGCACTGACATAGCGGCTTTCAGACAACAGCTAGATGACTCCATCCAATTAAATCCGTGTCTGAACTCAGGTGAAGATATTGAGAATGCGGTTGATCTTCTCTCGGAGAACATATATAGAGCTGCTGCTGCTACAACGCCGACAAACACCGCGTTTCGTCCCAATAATTATGGCATTGTTCTAACAAGAGAAGCCAAAGAGCTTATCAGAACAAAAAGGTTCCTTCGTAGAAGAGCAATTCGATCCCAAGATCCTTGGGACCGAATTTTGTGGAACCGTGCAGCAAGACAGCTACGCAATCTCCTAAGAGAAATCAGAGGTGACTTCTTCGAGCAAAAACTGGCTTCCATGGACTACACTACGGATGCAAACTACTCACTATGGAAATGCACAAAATCGCTTAAACGACAACCATTTAGACAGGTACCTGTTCGATGCCCTAACGGCGAACTTGCTAAATGCGAATTGGAACAGGCTAACGCATTCGGAAGCCATCTAGAGGTTCGTTTTACACCATATAATTACGCTACAGCGGAGCAGACTATGGAGACATATAGAAGCTTGCAGACCCCATTACAGATGTCCCTGCCTATTCAGCCTATTCGGATTGGTGAAATAACCGAAGCGATCCAAATATTGCCGAAAAATAAAGCTCCTGGAATTGACAAGATTTGCAACGCAACGCTGAAGGCCTTGCCTACAAAAGCGCTGCTCTACATTGCACTAATCTTTAATGCCATCATCAGGCTCCAAAAGTTCCCAAGGCAATGGAAACTTGCGGCTATCTTGATGATTCATAAGCCGGGCAAACCGGAACAGGATCCAGAGTCATATCGGCCTATAAGCCTACTGCCCTCCCTGTCTAAACTATGGGAGAGGACCATTGCCAACCGCATTAATGTAACAATAAGACAATCCAATATCTTACCGGACCATCAATTTGGATTTCGGGAGGGACACAGCACAGTGGAACAAGTCCACAGACTGGTGAAACACATCTTGCAGGCTTTTGATGACTCCGAATACTCCAACGCTGTCTTCATCGACATGCAGCAAGCATTTGATAAAGTGTGGCACGATGGATTACTGTGCAAAATAAAAAACCTTCTACCTGCTCCGTACTATGGCCTCTTAAAATGTTATCTAGAAGACCGTATGTTCCAAGTCAAGATAAAGGATACTCTCTCGTCCACATACCCTATGAGAGCAGGTGTGCCGCAGGGCAGTGTCCTTGGGCCGCTGCTGTTCTCCCTATATACTGCAGACATACCTAGCCCGTCCTCTCAACATATGGATGCTCCCTCGAAAGCTGTCATGGCCACATATGCTGATGATATAGCAATCATATACAACTCAAAAAACCTTGCAGAATCAAGCACTGGACTGCAGAGGTATCTGGACACTCTCAATGATTGGTGTAAGCGGTGGAATCTCAAAATCAACCCGCTAAAAACAATGAATACTTGCTTCACTCTAAAAAGACTGCCAATGCATACCCCCCCAATCCAGATGTCGGGAGTAAATCTTCAGCAACCTGCACAAGTGAAATATCTTGGCATCACCCTGGACAAGCGTCTCACCTTTGGGCCACACCTCAAAGCTACAGTTAAAAATGTCGTCACAGACTGCAACAATTAAGATGGCTCAACAATAAAAAGAGCACCTTACCGCTTAGATGCAAAAGAGCTGTCTATGTGCAGTGTATCCTCCCGATATGGCTTTATGGAGTGCAAATCTGGGGGATCGCTGCAAAATCAAATTATAAAAGAGTGCAGGTTTTGCAGAACAAAGTACTACGGCAGATTACAAACTGTCCCTGGTACATACGCGGATCAACACTGCACAGAGATCTGAAGCTGCGTACTGTCGAAGAACAAATAAATAAACATACAAGCAGATACTCTGATAGATTGCTACGACATCAAAGCCTACTCGCAAGAGGTTTAATACCGGCCAGACCCCTAAGACGACTTAAACGGCAAGGCTTTGCCAAAACAATGGCTACACAATAAACATTATTATTAATATATTCTTTTGTCAATCCTCACAAATTGAGTGAGGTTTGGTCCTAATTTTATGTACATAAATGTGTTGTTAAAGTACTATATGAATGTACTGCTTCTACACTGAAATAAATATATTGTTATTGTTAAAAAAATTAAAAAACGCAGACTTCTGCACTTGAATTTGAATGCTTCCGTTCTATATTGCTCTGTCTCCCTTACTCTTTTTATGCTTGTTAATTTTGCCTTTGCTGTTATACTCAACATTTTAATTAGCTGGCAATACTCTTACTCTCTGGCAACGCTCCAGACAGGCTCAGCTTCAAATTTCCGTTACTTAAAATAGGAATTTATTCGCTCTTCATTTGCAATGCTGCTGTCTCGTTTACTCTTTTTAAATATATGGCATGTGGATTATAAAAGGAGATAATATCCACATAATCCACATTTTGCTCTTCCAAGCACGTTGGCTGGCTGGCTAGGCATAAGCCCAACAAACAAGTTATCTCTGGTTCGAATCCGGCTTGAAACTTTATTTACGTCAAAGATTTTTTAAATAACTAACGGATTTTTTATGGCTTTGCGAATGTTTATATATATATATATTTTTTTATTTTTTTTTGTTTTTTTAATATATTTATTTTATTTGCTGTTCGAATCAAACGACAAACGGCAAGTCTTATCAAGCTAGCTTCAATTGGCTTAAAGATATATATTAGAACATACAGATTTATAATGTTTATACTCATATACAATATTTATATGCCCACTTCTAAGAGTATTAAAAAAAAAAAGAATTTAAATTGTTTATTGCCCTTTTGGCTGCACGTTTTGATTGCATTCTTTGATAACAAAAACTGCACTATGCGAAAAAGAGAAGGAAAAAAACGAACACTAATTAATAGTTTGAAAAAAAGTGTGCAAATAGCCGCCACATGCGACGCGATCAGACACTAATTATTATTGTTATTGCGGCTATTGTTATTGTTGTTATTGTTGCTATTGCTGTAATTGTTTCTTGATATTTTGATTAAATTCAAATCGTATCATTTAATACGGCGCCAAATTGTCGAATGTGTCGATCAAAATGATCATTGATTATCATAGTCGAGGCAGGTCACATTAACTATACATACATACATAAATATATGTATATGTATATGTGTGTATATATGGGGAATCACTTGGGCTATGATTATTACAACTGCGCAGATTGTTTGCAATCGCATTGCCCATACAATTAGTTGCTGCACAATGCCTCTAGAGACAATAACAAACAAAATGCAATTGGCAGATGCGAGAAAAGCCAACAACAACAGCAAATTGAAAACATATGAGAAAGTGTTGGGCTAGTAGATACCCTAAGTTGATAGGTAGATACCCAATTCTATACTTTATACTCTAAACTCTATACTCTATACTCTATACTCTATACTCTATACTCTATACTCTATACTCTATACTCTATACTCTATACTCTATACTCTATACTCTATACTCTATACTCTATACTCTATACTCTATACTCTATACTCTATACTCTATACTCTATACTCTATACTCTATACTCTATACTCTATACTCTATACTCTATACTCTATACTCTATACTCTATACTCTATACTCTATACTCTATACTCTATACTCTATACTCTATACTCTATACTCTATACTCTATACTCTATACTCTCTCTTTCAACTGCATTATCATACCCCATCCATACATTTACAGGGTAAAAACTTAACAAATAACTGCATTAGGTAAGAAAATGTCACAATAAAGATCGAACATAGGGAATGAGAGAAGGCAGAGAAACACGGAGAGTGAGAAAAGGCGGAGTTGTGTTGTTAACCGCAAATCGTGTGCATTAGATAACTGCAAATATGCAAGTGTATAATTAGTAGATAGTAGACTGTAGACTATATAAAGTATATACATATATGTATATACATATGTACGCACATGTGCATGAGGCAACAGGTTTAAACTCTGAGCTGATTTAAATTAATGCTAACTGAAAGTTTATTCAATTTCTTTTTGATTAAATTAATAAAATTTTGTTATCCACAAATGTCTAATTTTTACTGAATATTAAGACAAATAAATATATATAATATAAATATATATATTTAATAATAATATAAGAAAATTGTAAAAATAAATAATAATAATAAATAATAAATAAATTAATATTAAAATAAATATTAAAATTAAAAATAAATAATATATAATAATAAATAAAAATTATAAAAAAAAATAAAATGATAAATAAATAATCATAATAAAATAAATGAAGAATACAAAATAAATTAAAAAAAAAATAACTAAAATAAACAAGAAAATGTTCATTGATAGAAATAATAAAAATTATAGAAAGAGTTATCTGTGAGAAATGAAGAAATTTATTGAGAAATCAATTCTTCTCGTATTTTTCTTGATATTATATATAACAATTTCTAACTTAAGAATAATATATTTTATCATTTCTAATGTATGAATCTTTTTTTTTTATATCAAATGAATGAATATGATCTATTATATATTCAAAATGATATAACTTTTATTCCAAGAATCTTTCTGATAATAATTCCATATAATGCACGTTCAATGTTATTTCTCATTTTATGATCCACATTTTTATTTTCTCATTAAACAATTATCAGCTCTTCCGTTAAATTATCAAACTCTTATGAATGCACTTCAGAACTCTTAAGCAAGTACTTGAGAAGAAACCAGGCGAATGTTCACATTTCAATTTGATAATAAACAACAACATTTTTTTTTTTTTGACAATTAAAAATGTCACTGATGAAATGCTGCAGAAGGAAAAAAACAAAAACAAATATACAACAAATAAATAATAATAATAACGGTAAAGCCCATTATCACGATTTCAATTTCATAAAAAAATTCGGTAAGCTACCAAAAGGAAAAAATTTATAGCATACGCAATGCGTATCACGCCGTAAACAACAAATTGTTCATGCTTAAAAAAAAAACCCCAAAAAAACTAAATAATATCAGAGAAAAGCAGGCAAAAGAAACGTGCAATAAAACGCGAAACCAATGAAATTAATAATCATAACAACAATAATCATAATAACAATAGAGCTAAACACGTACCCGAAAGCGATCAGCGACGGGGTTGCACTTGGGTAAACACTCGAATTCGATGTCGAATTCGACAATCCGCAACATTAACAACGTACGAAATTCACTAAACCAAAATCTAGGTGAGACTTTAACACAGTGGGCGTTTACGACAGCGAAGGCGGCCTGTGGCCCGGACAAGACTGATGTGAGAATCGAAGAGAGGCGTCGCTTGGTCAAGGCATTAGACATGCAGACAGACGGACGGAAAGACTGACGGAAAGACTGGCAAAGAGGCGAACGAGCAACAAATCAATCAGACGAAATATTCGCATCCCATGACCGGCATTTTAATTCATTTATTTATATTTGCAAATACTCTAACGAAATTCGAAAGATCTTGCGAATTGAATATTCAGTTTGACACATGAATAATGAATAAATGTGAATAATTTAAATTAAATAATCTAAAATAAATTGAGAAAAATACAATAAAAAATTAATAATATATTGAAAATGAAATGAATAGTGAATAATGAATAATGAACAATGAATAATGAATAATAAATGATAAATGATTAATGATGAATGATGAATGATCAATGATGAATGATGAATGATGAATGATGAATGAGGAATGATGAATGATGAATGATGAATGATCAATGATGAATGATGCATAATTAATAATAAATAATGAATAATGAACAATAAATAAAGAACAATAAATAATGAATAATAAATATAAACTATTGAGCAAATCAAATTGAATATCCAATAATGAATAATGAATAATGAACAATAAATAATGAATAATAAATAAACTATTGAGCAAATCAAATTTATGATTGATTTTTTATTATTTAAATAATTATACTATAATCTATGAATACTATTAACTAATTCACATTGTGAATCTCTACTTATAGTTCAATTTACCTTATAGATAGAGCATTGGGCATAGGACTTGCCTTACTATCAACCTATTTTCGCATGTGCTTGTGACTCTTTATTTTTATAATTTTGTATTTTTGGTAATTGTTTGGCACATAAAATTTAAAGTTGAGCATGTCAGTAAAATAAATGTCTCCTTGGGACATTGGGCGTTGGTTGGCAACACTTGCTGCATGCCAAATGGCAACCCTGACGGGGAAATGTCATATTTGGAAGTGCGGCAACGCGACGACTGAATGTGAATGGGAATTGGCAATTGAAATTGAAATTGAAACTGAATCTGAAATTGGAAGGTTTGCGGTGGAATCGTATTTAACTCTACATTAACTGCGTTAAAGTGCGTCGTTCACAAATGCTGACATGCGATGTCACAGTAGATAAGATATATGAGCGGGCAAGCATATACTAGATGGCTTTATATACAATATTATATCTGTAAGCTTCATAAATATTTGTTGTTTGCGCAGATTTGCGCTCGCTGATAAAAGGTATCTGCTGTGTCAGAGTGTGTGTGTGTCTCTTGATATCAAAGAGATGACAAACGACAGCCAAGCACAGAAGTCGATAGATAATGCTAGAGATTGCTCAACTAGAGCATACTCTATATATGTATGGTATTACTCTTTCATATAAATGAAACTTCTTTATTAGGCAGCATTGCGAACATTTTGTTTTTATTTTTCAATTCGAATGGGATTTAATCTCTATAACATGAACCTATACAAACATTTGTACATTTATTGCTTTCGTTCTCTTAGTTCTACATTTTGTTTATTTATTTTAGTAAATACATTTTGGGTTAGGCATGCGATTGCTTTGAAAGTGTTCGTTTGTTTTCTTGTAATATTCAGTTGTTTGTAGAATGAAGAAGAATAATATTTAGAAGAAGAATATTTAGATTACGAACTAGTAATTTCTGTTGTGTGGTAGTTAGTTAAGAACTCCAAGAGGTACAGGCAAATATTTTGAATTCTAATTAACAATCGAATACTTAAATGATGTATATAGTGGAAAAAGTTATCGATATTTTTAGTTTTCTATTGATTATATTATTGATTGATTATAAGCAATCGAGATATAAGTTATTAAAGTCTTTCAAAGACTTGAATGCATTCTAGAAAAACTTTAATTAAAATAATAATATATATTTGTAGAATGCAGTTTTCGAGGATATTGAGATCTATGGAGATATCGCTGTCTTTAGAGCATTTGTTTTCTTAGAAGAACATGAAAACTAGATAATATTTATTAGAGTAATATTACATGATCTTCGAGGATATTGATATCTATGAAGATATCTATGGAGATATCTATGGAGATTTCACTATCCTCTATATATCTATGAAGATATCTATGAAGATATCTATGAAGATATCTATGGAGATATCTATGGAGATTTCACTATTCTCGAAGATCATGTAACATCATTGATATCTATGAAGATATCTATGGAGATATCTATGGAGATTTCACTATCCTCTATATATCTATGAAGATATCTATGAAGATATCTATGAAGATATCTATGGAGATATCTATGGAGATTTCACTATCCTCTATATATCTATGAAGATATCTATGGAGATATCTATGGAGATTTCACTATTCTCGAAGATCATGTAACATCATTCTTCTGAAAGTTATCTACTTTTCTTATTCTTCTAATGCGACATATTTTCGCAATATATTAAAAGCATATAGTAGAGCCTATTTAGCCTACATACAATCTATTTACCATAGTTCAAAACATAAAATTTGCTGCAGATTCAAGCTAAGCTATCAGCTGGAAACAAATATTCAGCTAAAGTCTGCTTTTTAGCTGCTGGCCAATAATATTTAATTGAAATATATTCTCTGCTCCCGACCACAGATAGATTAAATTGGCCCTTATCTACACACACACACACACACATTCGCTCAAAGACTGTTCACTGTTCAGCTGCCAAGTTGGTTTCCGTTGATTGCATGTTAAAAGCCACGCGTATCACGAATTAACACAAATGTGCTGATTGAGTGGTTCAATTTTTGGTTAGCCTGCTGCGCTGAGTGGTTTCCCAGAAAAAAAAGAGGTGCAAAAAATAAAAGCCGCGTTGTCAACGTTTTGTTGGCGCACCTGTTAATGATGCGAATGCGTCCGTTGATGTCGATGATTCATGGCCATTACTCGATGACTCGAAAACTGTTGGCCAACTTCACTTAGCCGATATCACTAGCCGGGTCTCCGATTGGTAATGTTTCATTAACAGTGTTGTGCAAATGCTAACGCAGACTCCTCACTGACGCACTTTCCAATCCATTCAAACTTCTGACGTCTAAACATCTGGCAATGTTCTCGCCTCTGACGTCTGAAGTTTTATTTCAAAATTGCAAAATGTTATTTCTGGTAATTTCCGCAAATTGGCGGACGACTGCCGCAAAGTACAGGAAATGATAAGGAACGTTTCGCACCTGCTCTGAGGTTGATTCATTTCACATCGTAAAAGCTGTAAGCGGAACTGATTCAATTGAACTGCTTCCAATTAAAACTAGATGTGGCGACAGCTTTTGCGGAATTTCACAAATTGCTTAATAAAGCTAATTTATATCATAATTATATCAAATGCGAAATGAAGAATAACTTAGCCAATGTTAATTTTTAGCTAATTAGATCAACTCTGAACTAGTTCTAGCCGGAAATGTGAATGATAACACAATTGTCTTGGCCTAAAACGCAAAGTTCCAATAAGAACTGAAGACAGACTGGTTAATAAGTTGAATAAAGTGTGGGTTTCACATTTCAGTAGAGAGCTGCAATCTGCATTAAACTGGTTCAACTAAGAAATGAACTAGCTCTAGTTCTACTTTTACCAATGTGTAAAAGATCCAGCTATAAATTTTCTAAAATATTTCTAACAAGTAATTTGATTTTGAAACAATATTTACAATTATTATTGAATACGAAACTAGTTTGTTGTCAAATTTGAACTAGTTCAAGCGCAAGGCTAGATTCTGAGTAAGAATCGAAATTTTCTGTTTGATAAGTTCAACTTGAATTGAAAACTTTAGTCAACAATTTCGACAAGTCAAGGCAATCTAAGTATCTAGTATCAGACGCCCAAGCGTAAACCTCGCCTCACTTATCTCTGACTCTGCGACATTAAATGTCAAAATTATCTAAGTGACTGCCACCTGACAAACACAAAAAAATAAAGAAGAAATAAAACCAAAAGTGTGTGCGACAGATAGACCAAAAAGACCGAGGGACAGACAATTAGATGTGATATCTTTTCGCACTCCGCCCACGAAACAAAGGCCGTAAAAAGTGAAGCGAAGCCAAAGCTAATTAGTGGCAACTCTTGCTACCAACAATAACAATAACAATAACAATAATAATAAATATAAAAAAAAATTCTATGAGCTGCCAGATGAAATATAGTATAATAACGGGCACAACAAAAAAGGCGCCCGATAACCAGGCTAATTTAATAAGCCCGTTAGCAGCCGAGTCACGTTTCCAGCAACAACTGAATTTGATCAAGTGCTGAAAAGTAAATGTCAACCGGGAACCTTTGCCTGGTGATTGATATCGAGCAGGAAGTGTGAGTGTGACTAGTTCCAGCTCATAGCACCCACTCAAGAAACAGTGTGTGTGTGTGTGTATTTGTTCGGGGTAAATCAATGCATAATTTATTTGTATTTGGGCTGCATACTTATGGCGAACAGTGTTCATGCTTGCACTTTCAGCAACGTTTTAATTTTTCATGTGACTGTAGGCCATTCATTTTAAGTTAATAAAGTTTTTGTAACTTGTCGACACTGCACTATGGGTAAAAAGCCCGATTTTTTGGCATAAATCCAATTTTTTTTTTTTTCAGTATCCGCCAGCTGTTTTGCTTTTCTCATTTATAATACCCCAGTAGATGTAAAAATAATTTTTATAAAATTTTCAAGACTGCTGTTTATGTTTTGAGCTTCGTCAAAGTCAGCTGATGCAGGCTTGCATGTAAAATCGAAAAAAGCGCGGGAAATCATTCTCAACTTTCAAAGTGAATAAATCTTTTCAGTTTGAAGTAGTGAAAAAGTTTTGTTATGGAAAACGTTCAAGAAGGTATTTTGAATAAGATCTTTGCAATTTATTTTGTAGTTCTGTGATTTATTGTTCAATTTTGCAATGTGTTGCTGTGTGTATTTTTAGATCAAAACTAATATTTACATGTGCGTTTCGTTAGACATAACTTGTGACCTGTCGAATGCATTTGAAATGTTGAAATGACAAATTGTGTACTAATGTTTGCTAAATCCAATATTAAAAAGACATCTTGCCCATTTTTGCCCCTTTACAAAATAATCGACATGTTGCAGTTGCACATGAGTTCAGCAATTCCGTGCTGCTTGGATTGTGGAACAGCAACAAGCGACAATATAGGGCAATAAAAGATTATATGGTCAAACAAAATAAGCAAAGACAACATATCTAAAGATCAACTTAAATTAATTGACCAAAAAAATACTCTTCTTCTTTACGAACGTATGACCACGCGCTCTGCTAACCGGGCTGCTGCAGCCGTGGCTTAGGGGTGGGTTGGACTATACTTTGGGCTGAACTTTGGACGCTGATAACTTCATTTCTAGAAGGAAGATCTTCATGAAATTTTCAGAGTAGATTAAGAGTAACTAAATGTACCTATGTGTCAAATTACAAGTCTCTAGTATTTGAAATGCGTTTTTTTCAAATTGGGGGCGGAGGGGGCGTGGCATCCAAAATCTAAAAATTACAAAATCTGCGTTACCATAATATCTATCTAAATATATAAAATTTAAGTCTTTAGCTAAAACGGTGTAGAAGGTATGCCCAAAAAACGTAGAAAAAAGTAAGTGAATGAAGGGGGAGGGGATGTGGGCGTGGTTCAATTTTGGAAAAAAAAAATTCTAAATTCTAAAAAACTCATACTAATATGTGTGCAAAATTTCAAGCTTCTATCTCTTCAGGGACAATTTATGCCAAAAAATCGGGCTTTTTACCCATAGTGCACTGTTCAAAATAATTATAGAAAATTATTAGCAAATCAATTGATTTAAGCAAGCAATAAATAAACTCCATTTCTAAATCTTGTGATTAGAAATAATAAATAAAGAAAAAAATATATAGAATGCTCAAAAATATATAATTAGAAAAATATATATATCATTTTTAGTTTTCTATGATTGCAGGCCGTTAATCTTAAGTGAATTTTCTCATTCAAAATAATTATATGAAATTATTTCGAATTCAATTATAATAAATAAAGAAAACAATACATAAGGAATGCATAAAAAATTAATAAATAAATAAATAAATATATCATTTTTAATGTTCTATGATTGCAGGGCGTAAATTTTAAAAGAATTTTCTAGTTCAAAATAATTGTATGAAATTATTTCGAGTTCAATTGTATTGATTTAAGCAAGCAATAAAAAAACTCTATTGAAGTGTCGTTGGTAATTATAGTTTTACAAAATTAAAAAATGAAATGTGAAATGAATTTTAAAATACAAATATTAAAATATTATATAAAATATATTAATAAATTAGTGTTAAAAAACTGAAATAAATAAAAATAAAAACTACAAAATAAATAATAAAGAAAATAAAAACTAAAAAATAGAAAAAATATGCTACAAGATTTTTTTTGCAATTTCTTAAAATGAAAATATTTAATTATATATAATAAATTAAAAAAAAATTATAAATTAAATTAGTTACATATTCTAAATTAATGACTTCATTTGCCAGCTTGCAAAATTAATGAAGTCAGAAAGATTTCGAGTTAATCAACAATTTCTTGCAGTGCATTCAGTTAACTCACAAAAAAAAATGCAAGCCGATTTCCTTGGCAGTACCGTTAATTAACTAACTGTAAACTAAGCTGATGCGCCACGGCAACAACGTGTCATTCCGTTTTCTATAGACCACAACAACAAAAATAAATAAATAAAACTAAAAAAATTACAGCAAGACAAAAAAAGCAGGCCATAAAAGTTGATTTTACAATTTAACTGAGACACGTAGCAAAGGTAATAGCGGGGCACCTGGTGCTGTGGTGAGTAGCCGACCATAAACTTCAAGTGCTGCGGCTGCTGCTCTGGCGTTTGGTGCTCAGCTGGCTGAAGTGCCTTATCTCATTGACCATATAACATGTAGCCCATATTCGCTCAACTCTCCGGAGCCAACTACAACCTACATGCACCGTTATGCGGCCAACAAGCTTTGCATGTTTGCTAAATATTTAAAAAATAAAAAAAATTCAAATAAGATGAAATGTGAAGAGAAGGAATGGCATAAGGGGTGATAGAAGATTTTATGCACTAACAGTGCTCGAATTTCACTTAGCCAACATAATTATTATAATAAATTATATAATTATGATAATATATATTATTTATGTTAAGAAAACTTAATACAAACATTAGCTAAACGATTTTTTTAAATCCGTATTATTTATATATATGTATCTGGCTCATACATATGCCTCGACACAATCTTAACAAAATTATTTTTATAATAGTATATATCACATTAATGCGAGCATGAGATAAAGGATTTATTTATTTTTTTTATTAATCTATGTGCTATATATCAGTTTCTAGCATATGCCTCGACAAAATCGAAATACCCTCTTATAGCAGCGTATAAAGATATTGAAGCACTCGAATGCACGAAATATCAGAACAAGAAAAGAGAAAGAAATTGGAACAACACGAGGTTGAAAATATAAATAATAATATACAAAAAAAAAAAAAAAAAAAAAAAACTTTAAGCATTTCAC
Organism: Drosophila koepferae; assembly: GCA_030914345.1. Taxonomy (NCBI): domain Eukaryota; kingdom Metazoa; phylum Arthropoda; class Insecta; order Diptera; family Drosophilidae; genus Drosophila; species Drosophila koepferae. The sequence continues at coordinate 4,967,787 of JAUESR010000207.1, forward strand.
TTATAACATACGAATGATACGAAGCATACAAGAGTTCAAAAGAACTAATAAATTTTGAAGTTTCTATGCAGAAGGCATTCTTGTAAATGCTAAATAGAAGTCATTAATAAAATCGCAAAGATAATTGCTCTAGATGGGCGTGAATTAAAAGAATTGTTTATTTAGCATCGATAGCTATTTATCAACTATTTAAGTCTTCATTTCTTTCTAAATGGACAAAAAGAGACAACAAAAATTTGGTTGTCTACTTAAACCAGATTATATTCAGCTTAAAAAAGTTTAAGCTATGAATAACAAAATTAAAAAAAAAAATACAAAAATTATGCTAAACAAAACCTAAACAAGCCATAATTTATGGGCTAAAACCTTTTTGTTTTGTAGAAATTTATAGGCTTCAAAAGAAATTGTTTACTTTAAATTATAGATAAAAAGAAAATAATATGATGAAATGCGAACCTAAGAAAAATCTTTGTGCTATTTTACGGGATTAAATTTCTTTATAATATTTACATAAAAATATCAATATTAGAAAGAAAAAAAATATTTAAAAAAATATTTAAAAATATATTAAAAATATATATATATAATATAAAAAATATATATAAAAAATATAAAAAATATATATAAAGTATATAAAAAATATATCAAAAATATATATTATATTTTGAAGACTATATTAATTTGCATTTCAAAAGAAAATATTTACTTAATATTAAAAAATAAAAATTTCAATTTCAGACTAAAAAATTATATAGATATTTTTTAAATTTAAAGTTGTGTTGAAAAAATAATAAAATTAATACAAATTTACATAAATAATAATGAAAAAAGCTTTAAAAATGTTTTATAAATTTTTACATTTTTTACTTTACATTTTTCGTATATATATAGTTCAAATGAACTATATATGTATATATATTATATATAGCATAATCAGTGATTTTTGTTTTAAATTACAGTATTCATATACATTAAATATATTAATATTTTTTATTCCAATTACTTATAAATAATAGTTAATCGAAACAGAAATCAATTTACTTACATTAAAGATGAATTTAATTATTATAATTATTTCGCTTAAGCTTTAGACACTAACACTCAAATATGCAAATATGCACGTATATAAACAAATAGAAATTAATTTGTATATATTTTATATATGTATAGAATTAAAATATATAAATTTATTTATTTTTTGTTTGCTTTTATTTAATCACATTCAAATACACAGATACGAGTGCTTAGAGACTCGGTATTAATACGCATTTGTAATATAAGTATATATATTATATATATGTATATATATTCTTTATTTCTTTATTGATATTTCAGTTATATTTTGCCCGACTTGTCGCGTCGTTTGAAAATTTCGCGTTTTGTTTTGTGCGTTTCTTCTTACTTTACACTTTTTATGCACATATATATTTTTGAAAAGGAAGGGGAATTCAGGCATATAAAAAACTGTCGCTGTTATAATAAATTATAGCGCGCTTGTGACAGAGACAGCGTAGTAAAAAAAATATTCATAAAAAAACAATATATATATATATGTGTGTAAGTGTATATATATTTAATTTCTTTCTGCTTCTTTTGCTGCTCTTTTCGTTTGCCTTAGAAAATTATGAATATTAATCACGAATCTGCCAAGTTACGTTGCGGTTTGTATTTTTTCTTTCATATTTCAATTCAATTTTTGTTAGTGGAAAAATTTTAAAGAAACATTTATTAAGTAAACTTCGCTGCTGTTGCTGCTGCTGCTGATTCTTCTTCGCGTTTGTTTTGTTTTAGTGCTTGGACAACAACAACGTCAACATTTCTACAATACCCCATACAGCGAAACACTTTTTCTTCTTCACTCAGACACACACACACATACACATATATAGAGACGCGCACGCGAGTGTAAAGAGAACAGAGCGTATTGAAAGGGATGGGTTGGGGTATTGGTAGCTGCTTCTTTTTGCACTTTGCTCTTTATACTTTTTGTGTGCTGTTGCCTGGGTTTACCTTTTGGGCTGCCCAGTACAAAAGTTCGTTTCACAATTTTGAAATTCGTTGCTGCTGCTGCTGTTGGTATTTGCTGCCTGCCTTTGCCGCAGTTAACACACACATACACACTGTCGACATACACGATCAGCCGCTGGATCAGATCATCATTATAGGCATGATGATTATGATGTTCCAGCGTGTGCACGAGGGCGACGATGACGACGACGACGTTTGTTTTCGTTTCAACTTTCGGCAAAAGCGCATGAAAACACAAACCGCTCAAACGTACAGCACGCGACGAGCTCTCAGCGTTAACTGATCATCGACGTCGTCGCTGGCTCTGCTGCTGCCGCTGCCGCTGGCGCTGGCGCTGCCTTTGCTTTTGGTGCTGCTGCTGTTGCTTCGCGCTGCTATATTCCCTGAGAGCGCCACACTGGGAGAGCCCGACCGCACTGGGAGAGCCCAATGCGGGAGAGTTAACTTGCTTGCAGCTTGGTCTGCGCGCTATTCCAGCTTTGCTCAAACGCTGTAATATCGTTCTTGCAGATTTAGCTGCTCTTGCATTCTCTCCTCTCCTCTCTTCACCTTCCTTCTACTGAATGTGTTTGGATTGTTTTTGCTTTTGTTTCTTTTTTTTTTGGTCTTTTTGCCTGCTAACGGGTTCAAAGTCCAGAGTAAAGGGGAAGTCGAAATTTTGCAGGCTGCCTGCCGCAACGTCTGCGCTTTTCAATTGCCCAATGCCCAGAAGGCTCCAGTCGTAGATTGTTCGACTAGCAGATCGCCTGTAATTATTTATTAGCTATTTTGAATGTAAACAAAACAAAACGTACAATTAAGCCCTATGAAAAAAAATTTATAGATTATAATTGATTTCAATATTTGGTTGAAAATTGTTTACGAGTAAAGCTTAAAGTCTATAACACCCCTTTCCCTACATTACTTTAGCGTACAGGGTATATTAGTTGGCTTCAAAATATATTGCAGTTGCTCGCTTTTGTTGTTGCTTCTTTTACATACATATTTCTTTTCGATCTTCTTCTTACTCATGCTGTTTGCCTTCACATTTGGCCCCGATCACTGCGCTGAGGTGCTAATGAAAACAAATTCTCGCCATGCTTAGCCCTATTTGATGCCCTTGTCCACGCCCTAATTGTGGCTATTCCTAAGCATATGGTAAATAAACATTCGGCTGAAATATCAGTTAACTGATTTATAATCATGTGCAAAGCCTGTTTTACCTATTTCTTTGTTGTTGCAATATATGTATATTTCAGCTAAAAGCAGCTGTCAGCGCCCTGCCATCGCACCCGGACATATCGTGGGGTTTGCTGCACTGTTTTATTGACAGACTGAATCGACTGTAAAAACAAATTCTGCTTTAAATAATATATCACAATAAGTGCATTTCCATATGTGTAAAGATATTAGTATTTATATAGAATATTTTCGCTCAAGATTAATTACTTTTTGTTTCTAATATATTTAAAAATTAATTTTGCGTAAAAATATTTTTACAAACAAATAAATTTACCGAAATTTCATAGATATATTTTTAATACCTCCTCAAATCTATTATATATATATATATGTAGAATATTATTATAGCAGTTGGTAAACATATTAATATTAATTTGATTTTATATAGAATCCTAAAGTTTTGTATATAATCTTCATCTATACATATAGATATAAATATCTTAGAAATTCAAAATATAGGTATATTATATTTCATAGAATTCATTGCAATTTTAATGGACTCATTACATCACCATCGATCATAATTCTTGGCAATTTCCTGAATTATATGGTTATTTCATCTCGTCGCTCTCTCAACCATATCGATCGTAAAGTTCTGCTTGTACGTCAAACACACAAAAGATTTGCAAATTGGCGATTTCGACAGATCTTACAGTAGATCCCAAAACAAAACCAAACAAAACCAAATCATTTGCAGCTGTGTTAAATGCCATGAACCGCAACATCTGAGGAGCAGATAGAAATAAGCAAAAATACTATTTGCATAGTATATAGTATATACTATATCGATATAGAGTATAGCATAGTTCATCAAACACTAGCCGATATATCGCCTCGATTGATTTAAGCAATTAGCATCCCCACAACGCTCGCCATTAGTCACACACAATTGGCAATTGGCCGTCAATAACATAACATGACACATTCTAGTATCGATACTTTCATTCTAGTATTTGTGGTCTTAAAAAGTGCCGAAAAATATATACAATCGCAGCTAGTTGAAACTAGATGATAGTCGAGATTTTTTCGCTCTGTAAACTAATTGAAAATATTTCAAATTATGCCTTGATTTTTATGTATTTTACATATGCTTAACATTTAATCTATTATTTCTTTTTTAGAAAGAAATCTGTGATACTTTAGTAATACCATTTAACATTGGGCCTAAATTAAAACCCAACTTTTTACATTATCAACAAATTTAACACACTAACAACATAACATTTATCATTCACATATATTCTAATGCAAACTTAAGCTTTCATATTAACATTACATTTAACATTCAGTAAACATAAAAGTAAACCTAAGCCTTAACATTAACATTCATATAAACTCTAACATTAAACTTAACATAAACATTTCGTTAATTCGGAGCTAAACATTAACATTTGACTTAACATAAAAATATCGTAAACAACAATATTACTATTAACATTAACATTAACTTTAACATTAACATGTACACAGCTTGTCTGCTCAACATTAACATTTCAGCATGCAAAAAATAAATCTTTATGATTAATAAAAAAAAAATTTGCCTCAACATTTCCATTACAATTAACATTAACATTAACTTTAACATGCAGCAAGCTTGCCAACTGCCTGCTAAATTTGTTATACTCCTAGTTGATAGAGCAGAGGGCACGCGAAATGTATATGTATATGTATGTATATATAGTATATATGTTACCAGGTGGGATGTTGCTGGGTCAGCACACACGCGCAACAACAATTCAATGCAGACGGAGGCTATACAATATAGTCGAAAATATATGTATATGTGTGAATACATACATATGTATGTGTACATATATATATTCTGTATAGTGACAGCGTGAAAGACTGACGACATAAGCGATCTGCGTGCTGCCAGACACGCAGCCAGACAATACAAAAGAAAAGAGCAGATCATGCTTGAAAACAGAAATCGGGCATGGCTAGCATAAACAATTTCGGGCACATACATACATACATACATACATACATATATATTGTATGTACGTACGTACATGCGTAGTTGAATAAATATTACGTATACGTCGCCTAATTCAATGGAAATCAATTTATGTTTCAGCTCGCTAGACATACATACAAATGTATAGAGAGAGATCTGTAGAATTTCTAAAAAAGAAATAATATTTTGATACACAATTTGTAGACGCTTTATTTGCATACTCATCGTCATCATCATCATCATCATCAACAACATCATCATCATTATTATCATTGAGGTACATTAGACACACACATTGAAGAGCAACGTGCGCCAATTGTTAGCTGCAGCTGTGCAATTTTCCTCCTCTGTCTGTGTGTGGGAAAATCTTTTGTTCTTGATTGGCGCTCATATTTGATTCAATTAGGTTTTTGGTAGCAATTTGCATATGCCAAAAGAGAGACGGAAGAGAGAGAGAGAGAGCAGAGTGAGGGAGACAGAGAGGGAGAGCCTGAGGTTTGGCGCAATTTCCCTTGCGTATGAAATGAAATTGATTTCAGCTCAATCAGAAAACATTTTCAGTTGCAGCAAGTCGGAAAAACTTGTTCAGTGGAAAAACTCAACATTTGCATAAACTAAATTCTTGATATATGATAATGTATGCAAACTAATAATATATATCTTTAGGTGTTCTTTCTTCAAAGGTTTTAGTCTCTTGCCCCCATGAATGAATTATGAATTAACTCAATAATTAGCTAATAATTTCCACAAAAGAGCAAATTTGCTGAATGAATTAGATCTTTGTACAATAGACTAAGAATCTAGCGTATAGAAGAATCAAGATCAAGATCATAAAAGTTTCTTAAAGAGAGAACCACTCTAAAAGTAGTTTCTATAAAAGAAAATGTGAAAAAGTTGCTCTCTTGAGATAAGCTCTATAGAAACGTATTGCTGCTAGTCTAATCTAAGTAATGCCGAATGTACATGTACAAAGAAGGCAGAAATATAAATGAAATAGACTAACAGGTCTAGACTGTTATTAATCTTGGTTAAGAATTTATATGCTCCATAGTACAACCCATACTTCCTTCCACAATATATCCAATATATGCAATACCTGAGTGTATACTCATTTTCAATGAGTTCTAGGGCACTTCCTACTAACTGTAAACAATATACCCTATACACACATCTTCAATGTGTTCTAGGGTATACAAACTATTGTGCCTATTTTGAAAACATTTCCTAATTCTGACTTTAACTACTAACGATGCAAAATTTCAGCCTCATTTGCATTGCGAAAAAATAGACAAATTAAAACAAGTTTTGCTGATTTTGTTGTTGTTGTTGTTGCTTTTTTTTTTTTAACAAATCAGCGCTAATAACGGTCACGTTTGCAGCGAAGCAGCGAACAGATACATTGTCACAGCGTCTGCTATCTATGTGTTATATCAAACAACCGTAAAAACAGAAACAGAAGGTAGAAGAGAGAGAGAGAGCAGGAAAGAGAGGGAGAGAGATAGGGTTGCACAAATTAAAGCCAAGATAATCAAAATAACAATGGGCAAAAAGCGGCAACGGGACATTTGCAATGCAAAATTGAGCGAGAGAGTGAGAGAGAGAGATAGAGTTGGGTATGCGATGAATCGCAGTGCAAAACAAAATACAGTTGGATGGCAAAAGACAAACAGAAAACAGCAAAACAAATACGGAAAACAAAACAAAACAAATTAAAATGAGGTGCTAATCGAATGCATACCACCCAATGCGATGCGACAAAAGAAGCACAAGCACGAAACTGATGGCAAAGAGAGAGAGAGAACGGAGCGGCGCATAGAGAAACAGCAGCAGAAGAAGCAACAGTAAAGCATGCAAATTAAATAACTGCAAATTCTTGCGATTTGCATAAAGCACGACTCGAAGATACTCCAAGCAGTAAGCTTTTTTGAATAACGATGTGCTGAAAGCTTTCAATAGAATGATTTGAAAGCAAATTGTATTTGTATAGTTGAAGCATGAATAAATATAATTGTTTATGAAGCTCATTAGTGAAATCAGATATCACGTTAAAAGTCAGCTTAAACTTTTTTTTTTCTTTTAATTTCAATATTAAGCAAAGGTTTTAGACAATAGATTTTAGTTAACTCTATTAGACTTTATTCTAAATAATATTAATGCTATTTCAGCAAAGATTAAGATAAAAGTTCCCTTACTAGAGCTTATCACTTTTATTTTTTAAATGCTGCTTTAAAAGTTAAACAAAGATGCGTTTCCTCAAGTAAGATCTTAAAGTTAAACTTGAACTTAGCAAAATATATATCATTTATAGCGAAACCTCAGAATTATTTAACTCAATTTGTAAGCGCTTAAGCTAAACTCATTTTAGTTTAGCAAGACTCTGGAAGATTCAAGGAATTCAAGTGTTTTAGCATTAGCTTAAAGCTCAGATTTATTTCAAAATATTAAACAGAACTGCTAAGTTTATTTTAGTAAAGAATTAATGAATGACATACTTTTAAATATTTAAAAAATATTATATATTTTGTACTTTAATCACATCTTAGACAACATTCACAACATTCCACTCGAATTACTTAATTCCCTCAAATATATACAGAGCATGCATATGCTATGCGATATACCCAATTGAGATATGACAATTTACAGTTACATTCACTAAAAGTATAAAAAAAAAGTCAACAAATCAACGACATTACGGCGACAACTTGACGCAACGTCAGGGTCATGAGTCGCGCTTGAGTGTCGCATAAAACATAACAGTGTTAAGTGCGAATCTCTATAGCTCACATATATACAATATATACACATATATACATATAAATGCATATACTTGTTTATACTAGCTGCGAATGACCGTAGATCGGGCGATTGCCTCTGTCTAACTGTATAGCTGCACCTCGCCCGCGTCTCAAGATGCAAATTGCGAATGCAAACCGCAATCGAACCATTTTAATTGAGCAATAAATGACGGAAATTTCAACAACAAAATACACGAACAAAATGCACATAAATATTTCTCAAACAATTCTTTTTTTTCGACCCGAAAAGGCAATTGCAACAACTCAACAAAAAAATGTTGTAGTAAAACTCATTAAAATAGTTTCGTGACAAATTGACAACGTTATTATATAGTATATAGTTTTTTCTCTATTGTAATAAGGAGGCTTGTCAAATTCAAATAAAGTGGAAAGAATTGCATTGATGTTTTGTAGTTATTAATTGAATAAATTATTGTCATTGCTTGTTCAAAGAATTTAGTCAAGTTAATTGAATACACGTAAAAATAAACAATTTATATATGTATAAATATATAATTAATTAAAGATATAGACATAGATGAACATATATCTGAAATGTTATTAGTTATTGTCTTTTCTAAAGTCATGTAACAATTATTCTCCAATTTAATTTGTATATTTTTACATTTTTGTTAAAGGAACTACAATAAAAAATACATAAATAAAGGTAAACAATTAATAATATATAATATAATTATATTAGTTATAATCTGTTCAGTCAAGCAACAAAAAATTCTCATTTGCTCTTTAACTAAATTTCAAATGTAATTTGCAAATATCTTATAATTTTCAACTATGACACATTCATATTTATTCATTCATTTGCACATTCAGCATAGTCTCAATAATTAAACAAATTATTCACATTCTATTATCGCTTAGTCAACTGTGGGCTTATCTATAAATTTGCAATTGAATTGCAAAAATTACTCATACGCAGCGTTGCAGCTGACGCAAAAGCACTCAGCGAAAGCACTCAACGAGCGCTACGTAAAGTGCTTACGTTTGAAAAAAAAAAAGCTTTCTGCCAAGCTAAGCCAAGACACAAACCACAGTGAATCACGTAGATGTGGCCAAACTGAATAACGTAAATTATGAGCAAAACGTCGAGAGCTTCAAAGAAATGGAAATGAAATAAGTAAATTATGAACAAAGTTTTGAGGGCTTCAAAGAAAGGGAAATAAATAAGTAATAAAATAATTCAAAATAGTAAGAAAAGAAAGCGAATTGTAATAAAAACTAAAAACATATAAAAATTCGCAAAGTAATAAATATATACAATATTTAACAACAAAATTCTTAAAGAAAATTTTTAGCTGTTCCTTAATTAAGTTATTGGTTTTTCCATGATAAAAAGAGAAAAATAGCGTAAAGTCAAATAACAAGAAAACAAATTAAATAAATTTACAAAATATATTAAAAATATTAATTTATTTTGTAGCTATACTTTTTAATATTATTTTAAAATTGTAAAAGAAAATAATAAAAACTTATAAAAAAAAATTATCACTTTAATAAAATTGTTATAACATGTATATATGTATTTATTGTTCTTATTTAATATTTTTAAATTACATTATAGATTTAGTATTATTTTGATTACATTTTTTATTCTAAAAAAATAATAATAAATAATAGAGTTATTTAAAAATACTAAAATAATAATAATAATATATACTATTTTTATTATTACTATTTTTTTATTTTTATAATTCACATCTTCAATGCACTTGTACGAAACGTCTAAAACATAATTCTCAATTTGCTGCCAATATATGTATATTTTTTTACTGCAGTCTAAGATGCAATTCATAAGGTGCTGCCAATATAATTTCTGACATGAAATTTATGTTCAATTTTTATGCTCACATATATTTTGTTTTTATTATTTTTTTTTCTATGGACACGCAAATTTCATATGACCCTCTGTGCGTCCGTCCAGTTGTTCGTCTGCCGTCCGCCTACTGCTGGCCAGAGCCTTGGACCCACTCAGCGTGTCATTCAACTTGCGTACGTGACTGTAAATTGACCTCAGCGGCTGACCCAGAGAGAGAGAGAGAGAGAGAGAGAGAGAGAGAGAGAAGGAGAGGGAGATAGAGAGAGAGAAACGTGCAACAAAAACCACCTGTGGCCGACCATTCAGCGCCACAGATAATGGCCATAAAACTGGCAACAAAAATGTTAAATTCCCACGAATAACATCAAATTAAACAGCAAACAAATATTGCCCAACGACAATTGAAAATTCAATTTGTTCATGTTATTGTTGCTCCTTCTGCTACTGCTATTGTAGTTGTTGTTGTTGCTGCTGTAAAAATGTTAAATGGCCAATTATTTTGCACCTTTAACGAGGCATCTGGGCCTTTGAATGGGAGATAGATGGGAAAGACGCAGGCATATGCCACGTCGCATCCCCATTAAGGACAATGCACCCACAGCCTCTGTCTGAGCAGTAGACAAGACGATGAAAGCAGAAGTCAGCGCTATATATATACATATATAGGTATCTAGATAGCCGAATATTAAATACGCTAGCATAAAAGATTTAAGAATTGAATGTATAACGTTTGAGTTAATTGTTCCTGTTATTCGAAGTAATTATTAATACATAGCAATTTTGCTATTAGCAAAAAGTATTTAATTTATAAATGAAAATTACTGTCTCGCAAATATCAGTTGACTCTTTCTCAATATCTGCAAATAAGTCTCTCTCATTCGCACTTTGAAAAACCAAATGCATAGAGCAACCAATTGCATCAGTGCTGCCATGAGATCGTGCGCGATCGGCTCGCAATCGTCTTCGTTTCTTTTGTTTCGCTCTCGTTGTTGCCCCGACCGTTTCGTTGAGTGGCATGAAGCAAAGTGTGTTCTGTGTATGTGTTAGTGCGTATGCGAGGCTTGCCTTCGCTAAGCAACAGCCTGCGTGAGTGTGGGAGTCTGCATGTGTATGTTAAAGTGAAGAGCGTCTGCATAGGCTATTTGATTGCCTGCTCACACTTACTGAGTCACATTATGCGAGCGTCAATCGTGTCGCTACCTAAATGCTGCTCGTTAAAAACCACGAAGAGTTAAAAACGAAGCGCACGATCGACTAATAGTCTGAGTCTTTTAACAGCGAGCAAAGCGCTCAACCGAACACCAAAACGACAAGAACCGAAGACCCTTGTACAGAGCGAGAGCAAGTGAGAACGACTATGCTTTTATTTCGGTTGATTTCGTGAACGGAGCGTGAGCGCTTATATGCGAGCTATGATCACATTCATATATTCAAACGATCAACAATTACATACATACATACATACATATGTAGATGAATTACTTTCATCTCTGCTTGCTTATCCTAATCTAAATACCCCAAGCAACATTGCCAAACAAATCCCAATTTGCGATGGCAATGAACTGACATCTTTTCGTACCCCGAGCCTGCCAGCCGTTCGCCATACAACTTGTTGCAAGTTGCTCGCCGTTTGCAGCTTAAAGCCTCTTAAATTTGCCTGGCAAATGAATTAATGTGCATATTAAAAATGAAGAGACGAAGATGAAGCGACTGTTTTAATGACAGCATTCGGTAATTAACATAATTAATTAATTCTGTGGCGTTTGCCATTTTGTTTAATGCGCCATTTTGGCATTTTACAACATTGCCAAAGCACCGAAACTTTAATTCGCTTTTTGCAAAAAGTTTTTCATTTGACATTTAAGTTGTTATTAAAAGTTGAGAAAGGGTTGAGAGGCAAAAAAAAATACAGCACAAAAAAAAAGATGAAAAGGCATCGGTCGAGCAGCGACGCTTTTCGATGCCCAAATGCACATAAATTTAACTAAATATGAAAGTTTTCTGCAAGCTATTACGAATTAATGCTCTAGATGGGTATGCACAGCGCGTTAGTTCGTTTGGCAAGCAAAGAAAGTTATTAAAAATTAAAGAAATTTGGGTTTTATGTACACAATTTTAAAGAGCAAAAGCATTAAATTAAATGAAAACTGTGAGATTATGCATAAGATAGTTTTTATAAATTTATGATATGTATAAAAGTCTTGAGTAAAATTTATAATAATAAGACTGAGCTGAAGAAGCTTAAACAGCCCTTAACAATTTAGCTTTTCGAATTGCCTTGCCATCGCTTAAAAGATTCAAGTCAAGCAATACCCAAATTAAAGTTTAGCTTGAAAATGTTATATAACAAATGCCAAGTCTCTGTGTTGGCTTTTATGTTTCTCAGAAACTGAATACGAACATTCAAGTTCAAAGAGCTTTCTATAACTTTTAAGCCAAAGTGCACTCTAGCAACATTTACGCTCTCAGCTCACTCATATATAGGATATTTACATGGTTGTTCAATCATTTTCTAACATTCTTTTTTCTTCTTTTTCCTAGCCACTCAGCAAAAGTAGTTGAAGCAGCAGCAGCCACAGCAGTTATAGCGGCAACTGCAACAAAAAGCAACTAAAATACTTTAAGCTGCTTTTTGTTTCAGCTAGTGAAACTTTTTTTGCGCTTTATCACAGCTCAGCGAAACACACACACGCACTCACTCGGACGCACACACACACACACACACATATATTAATACAATAATCGTTGCCAACACGCTTGAACAGCAACAACAACAACAACAACAATAATGGGGGAAATATATATCCAGGGTAACAGCTGCAAAAGCAGCCTCCGGCAGCAGATTCAATAAAGCCGTTGACCGACGCACATGAATATGCCAGAGCGAATAGAATAGATGTTCATTGCACTGAGAGAAAATAAAGGCATGCAAGATGCATTACAAATAAATTGTAAAAGTTGCAAGATTTATGTTTTTTTGTTTTGTTTATGTTTTCTTTGTTTTTTAAATAAAATAATTTATTATTAAAATTAATTTTGTCAACAAAATTTAAAGTAATATATTTTTATTTTTTGTTTATGTATTTTTTTTATTTTATTTTATTTTTTTAATATTGCAGATATTTATATAAGAAAATAAACAAAATTTATTTATAATATTTCAAGTAAATTAAATTAAAATAAAAAAATTTTGTACTAACATTAATTTTATTAAAAAATTTAAAATTTATTTTAATTTTATATTAAAATTTAAAAAAATATATTATTTATGAAATAAATATATATTTATGAAATATTTATAATATTTATAAAAAAAAATATTTGTCTAAAAAATATATTTTATAAAGTAAATTAAGTTTAAATAAAATATTTTTTTTAATTAATTTGATTTAAAAATTTAAAGTAAATTCTATTATTTTATTAAAAAATATATATATTTATAAACTATTTATAATATTAAAAAAAAATATTTTTATAAAAAATATATTTATATATTATATTTCAAGTAAATTAAATTAAAATACAAGAATTAATTGTTAAACTTGATTTTATTACAATAATTTTAAGTTAAATATCTTTATTTTATTTAAAAACAAACATTTTATTTATAATAATGTTTAAAAGAAATTATTTTATTACAATGGAATTTTTTTGTATGAAAAAGTTGTTAAATGTTTATTGACATGAAAATGTTTTTAGTTTTCTAAAAAATTTAAAAAAAATTATTCGTATTCTTGATAACAAATATATGAATTCCAATAGAAAGTTTGTTGAACACTTGGCAAAAAAAAGCTTCGTGCCAAGCATTCAAATCGAAAACTAAACAAGCTGATATTTAAAGTTTCCAAACAGCAATAACTAGTTGTCTAGTATTTTGTTTAAGTGTACAAAAGAGACAAGTTGAAAGCGTAGAGAGTTTTGCGAGCTACCGAAAGTATCTAACGGGGCGTGTCTGTGCATGTGGCGCAATATTAATGCTATCAGCAAGTTACCAACACGCACACACATCTACCCACTTAAACTCCTCCCACTCTCACACACACCCGCACATTATTTCAATTAGGCCATGTTAAAGCTCAGCGAATTTCACGCCGACGTGTGGCTAATTAAGCGCTGGAAATCTTTGTGCTCAGCTGCTGCTGGCCAAAGTTTTTGGTGCAGTGTGATAATTGTGTGCCCAGCATCCTTCAACTAGTTTGCCATTATTGTTCTTAGACTGTACTCCGCTATTGCCAGACAATTAAATTACGCTCAGCCTTTGAGCAGCCCGAATAAGTATGCTATGCCTAATTGCATGTCTGGGCCTCAGATGCGCAGCAAAGGAGTTTACCAAATGATTTGCCTTCATTATGATTGCAGTCAGGCATTAAATATTGCAAGAGCTCATCATTACTGAAACTTGTTGGCAGCATAATTGAAAGTGAAAGAAGAATAGAAATTATGAATTTGGACTTGTATAAGCTGAGAATATAGACATATTTATATATATATAGGCACTCGGTAGAATATTTCTTCTTTTCTCTTGATTATATTTAGATTTTTTCTATAACTCATTATTTACCTTGTCTCTTCTTTTATCCTACTTACTTTTCAGAAATTCGATAACTTGTTTATTTCCAGAGATATCGATAAACGAATATATCGAGAATCAGTTATAAAATTATATTTAATTCATCTAGAGTGAGAGCCTCCAAGTCTCGAGCAGTCTCGACTACTATTCTACTATTCTCTCATATTAGTTTGTTTCAGAAATTCGATAACTTGTTTATATCCAGAGTTATCGATAAACGAATATATCGAGAATCAGTTATAAAATTATATTTAATTCATCTAGAGTGAGAGCCTCCAAGTCACGAGCAGTCTCGACTACAGCTTTCATACTTGTTTTCTTATCTGTTATCGTTCTATTTACCTTTCTTCACATTACTTCTGATTTCTTCTCTTTTCTATTTTTGCATATCTACTGTCTTTAGTCACCCATCTTCAATTTTTCATCTTCAGTCTTCCAATCGTCAGTCTCCAGTCTCCAATCTTCAATCCTCTCATCTCATCCCATCTCATCGCATCTCATCTAATCTCATCTCATCTCCTCTTTTATTCACTTTTTCTTCTCTTCTCTTAGTTTCACTTCGCACAGCAAGCGCACTTATTTGATGTCCATTCTCAGCTTTCACACTCACACATGACCTTCAATGCTTTCCCCATTTGCTTTTCAACTAGTATAATGAAATTTATTATAGAGGGCGATGTTGTTGGCCGGTAAGCCTTTAGCCAGCTTTGCAACTATACCAGTTGCCATTGGGGTTATTTGTTATGCTGCCAATAAGCCAACTCAATTAGCCTGCAGCTAATGCAATTCAATATCCTTTCAACTTGGCCATAAAGTTGCAGCCACATAAAAACAAATACAATTTGGAACTCACGCTGTGGCTGGCCTTTAATTCGATTTAAAATGTGAATCAAAACAATTTGGTCCAAAGGCCACTAATAAAACACAATTTAATTATACATCAAAAGCAGAAACTGTGGTCGCGTACGCAAAACAAATTACACAAAAGAACCAAAATATGAATAGGTTTGGGAGCCGCGAGGAGTGCTCAACTGCGAAATACCCTGTGTGCTCGAATTGAGACGGAATAGATGAGGAACCATTTACCATATACTATATATGTTAGCTATATCTTCGATCGATATACAATGAAAGTAACATCAAAATAATCTTTTAGACAACTTTATAGAAATAACATTTAAGATTCTAGCTCTTAAGGTTGGTCGGTTAAACATGTTCATTCTTGTTATTTCTATATGCATTAGAGGGCTATGCATAAAGACAGATATAAGGCTAGATTTGCTTAATTGCTGCTGCTGATTAGGAATAGATAAACAGCGTGTTTTTCCGCCTGTTAGAGACATTTCAGAAAATCTTAATACCCCAAAAATTACATTTTCAAATTCAACAAATAAATTTGTTGGAATTAAACAATATAGAAATTATTCAAAAAGTCTTCAAATAAATATAACAAATACAAGTTTTTTTTCCAATTCTTTACTTTATTTATTTTAAATCTAATTTTTCTCCACTTTATTGAATACTCAAAGTTCATTGTACCAAGCAGAACGGAGCAAATCAAAGAACTTGATAAATTTATTGAAGACAGTTGATAAAATTAAATGCATAAATTCTCATTAAAAGTTATTGCACTTGTTTGACAGTTTGGCAGTAGGACGACAGGCACGCCGGACCACAAACAAAATACGTACAATACAGTACATAAAAAAAGAGAGACGAATAAGCAGAACTTTTACGGCGGCTAACGATGAGGCGAGCCTTCAATTTGATCGGCTGATAGCTTGGTAACCCGGACAATAGACAGCGACAAATGGCAAGCGAACATTTTGCAGACCCGTAATCATAAATCACACGAAATCCGTACGGAATGAGTTGGAGCAAAAGAGACGGATGCATCGAGCAGCAGTTAAAAGTGTGCGTATTCGAGCAAAAAGCTCCATCCTAATGGCCATGTCCTGCTGCTGGACATTTCAAATTTTAAGTGCCAATCGTATCGATGGTTATCAAATGAGCTCCAACAACAACAACAACAACAACAACAATAACAAACGCCCATCAAGTTCATTGACCGTTAAATTGAAAATCAAATATCATCCCAATGACTCGTCCAAAGCAGATTGGAATATTATTATGACGTAATGAGTTAGACGTTTTTCTCCTTCTTCTTCTTCTTCTTCTTAATATTTGCAAGTGTTTTCCCAAGTTTTGAGCAAGTTGTTCAAATTTGTTAATTGATTTTGAAGCGTTGTCCATTAAAAGTTCTCTCTAATTTATGTGAGTTTACTTAACTGCTGTTCGAGCTATGTAATTGGAACTTTTGATTTGCTTTTATGGCCAATAAGCAGAGGCAGCTTCATTAACAGCAGAAAGTTTAGAGCAATGGAATAAGACGTTAAGTGAAGTACATTTGTAAGAAACTTGATCAACTTTAGCTTGGCATACAGAAAAGTACTTCAGACTTTATTTTTTTAATGTTTTAATGCTTTTTAGTGTAATTAATTAGCTAACTAAGTATGGGAATGTCATGATGTAGTTATCTATGGAGAAGAACTGAATCAAATAGTTATTATTTATTATTTATATTTTATTATTTATTATTTATTATTTATTATTTATTATTTATTATTTATTATTTATTATTTATTATTTATTATTTATTATTTATTATTTATTATTTATTATTTATTATTATTATTTATTATTTATTATTTAATTATTTATTATTTATTATTTATTATTTATTATTTATTATTTATTATTTATTATTTATTATTTATTATTTATTATTTATTATTTATTATTTATTATTTATTATTTATTATTTATTATTTATTATTTATTATTTATTATTTATTATTTAATATTTAAAATAATATACTTAAAAAATACTTTTCTACCAAACAAAAATACCAACTCATTCTCTAAAATTTTTCATATTTTACCGACTAAAGTATATTAAATAAAAAATTTGTACTGCATCAATCTTTTGTCATTCTCAATCTCAATTCAATTTCAAGCCATACGCAATTTGCCGTGTCATTTACTCAATATAAACAATACACCTTCGACTCGCGCGCACTCAACGTGATTAAGTATTTTGCTAACAATGTCCATCACTTGAGAAATGTGAGGAATAAATTGTAAAATGATGTCATTCAGCGTCAATTTCAATTACAATAATTGCCCTTTCATGCACTTTCATAAATTGAAAGAGACGAAACAAAAAAGAAAACAAAAAGGCATCCAAGATACCCAAGACTCGCCGAGCATGCAAATGACAGTGGGCCTCAGCTCAGCCTTAGCACTGAGAGGAGCGCAAGCCTTGTGCAAATAAAATATTCGCCAACCAGTTGACCACCCACTGGCCCCAACTACCCCAACGCCTAACCCGTTCAAGGTCACTCCATAACATTGGCGCTTAAATTAATTGATCGCTCGAGCGAGTCCCTTTCACAAAACACCAAATGTCATCTGGCCAAATGGAGACCTTCGCTTTGAAGGCTATATCATAAATTCGACCATTGCGACTTCCCTCTCATTCCATTTTACTTTGTTCTATTCTGTTCAGTTCTGTTCTCTTCTGTCCTGTTGCCTGACTCCAACCACCCATCTCCCACCATTTACACTCTGCCTACAGTACGTTTCACTCAATTTGCGCCGCGGTTTTAACACATTTCATTGGAAGCTTGACCAAAATGAAAAAAAAAAAAAAAGTTGTAAAATGTGCACTGCAAAAAAATACTTGTTCAATTTGCTAGGTGTATTAGCAAAAGGTAGAGAACTGATTAAAAACACAACTAAGGAATTACAAAAAAATTAAATAAGTAAAATAAATAAAAAATATAACAAAAGTTAAAAAATAAATAAAAATAAAACAAGCATGTATATAAAAGAAAAATAAATAAATAAATAAAAAAAAAAAAAATTGAAAATAAAATAAAAATTATATATATTTTTATTTATTTATTTTTTTTTTTAATTTAAATAAGCGTTGACATAATGAAAAAATAATATAATATATAAAATATAAAATATATGTAATATATAATATTTGACAAAAAGGGTAAAAGAATATTTGTTAAAACCAACATAAAAACAAATAATAATAAAATTAAAGTTAAAAAACAAATTATAAACAAAATATATATAAATAATTATAAAAAAAAATAAAAGATGACATGATAAAAATTCTATAAAAAGAAAATTAAAATAAACGTCTTAAATTAGAATTAGACAAATAATGAAATTAAAATTTAAAAAACAAATTATAATAAAACTATAAATAAAATAATAAACATGACAAAAATTCTATAAATAAAAAATTAAAATAAACGTCTTAAATTTGAATTTGAGCCATGAATAATAAAAACTTTACAACAATGACAAACATTTTTATTTTATATTAAATTTATATATAAAATATGAATGAAATTATTAATTGAATGTATCATTTTAATATTTTTATATCATTTATCATGTATGTATCATGTATGATTTTAAAAAAATATATCTTCTTTCCTTTAAAGTAATAATATTAATTAAACGAAATGAAACCCAAAAGTTATTTGTAAACTTCATTAAACAAAATAATTAAATATTTATATACGAAATTAAATATATAATATATAATTATATTATTTTATTATTATATTATTTATTATATATAAATAGATATCTAGCATTAAGTTTTGAGCAGTGTATATGCGCAGGAGCAAAATGAATATGTGAAACTCAGGTCAGTCGACAAACCATAGATGTAAATATGCAGCTCTACCACAGATGGTGGTAATCTTATTTCGAATATGATAAAAGCGAAATTTAGGTAGAAAAACTCTACTTCGACATCATGTTAAATAACATTTCAGCTTGAATTTCTTGCTGTGTCTTGTCGAATGCAAAAAGAGAATGAATGTTCTTTGATGCGACAAATTTCAATAACATATTTAGAAGCTGTGTAAATCACGTTAATCTCAATTTGAATTCATTAACAGTGAGGAGTATTAAAAATTATAACCGTTGCCCGACCGCGCAGGCTTCAAGTGCAGCAATTAGTCAAATATCTATTAGCCAATTATAGCTGAAGTGGGCATAAACATGGAAAATCACTTAAGTAGATCCACAACAACAACAGCAGGCTTCACTTTATGGACAACACTTGAGTGGGGCGAGCCCCCCACGACTCGCTTGTGTCCATAAATTAAAGCCTGCTAGAAGAGAGCGCCCCACAAATCATCAGCCTTATTATGTTCAACAACAGGTTCGGTTCAGCTTAAGCGGCAGCTGCAGGTGGAGGAGGCGGCTGTCGACTGTAGGCTGTAGGCTGTAGGCCGTATTGGACTGGGGCAAAGTTTGTTGTGGCATTTTTGTGGGCACATTATTTTGGCATCACTGGGCCATGAAAACGTCCCAATTTTTTTCGCTCTATTATTATTTTTTTTCCCCTGCATGTCCATAGCAAGTTAATCGCAAACATATTGAGTGCGCGTTGCCCCTAGCTGTCGGCACGTGGCCGATGAGGTTCTCTTATCTATAAATTACCAGACCAGACCTGGCCACATCCGTTTGGCTTGAATAAACATTGTTATGTAAATGCAGCCTCGATAAAGTCATGGACTGGGCGCATAAATCACAGATCTCCAAATTAATGAATATAAAAATATAAAATAAAAAAATGCAAGCCCTAAAAAGCGCGAAACAGATTGTACAATAAGGAAAGCAGCTGTTAAATGAAGAATATAAAAAATAAATAAATAAAATGAAGCAATTCATTTAGTATCTATGGCAGGGCAGCTAATCGATTTCTGATTGATATAATCTAATCGAATTTATCCAAACAAACTGATTGTGTTTTGTTATTAATAATTGCTGTTCGGCAATATTATCTACAATCGAGCTTTGCTGCCTGAATCTGTTGTGAATTATAAGCAATTAGTTTGGCGTTGGCTTGTCTACACTAATGCTAATAGAAAAAGAAAAATATTTATTAATATTATTATTACTTCTTTAATGTGCTTTATAAACTTGGTTTTATTTATGTCACATATTTTGATCTAGATTTTGCGAGATTAAAGAGTCTAATAATTTTAAATAAATTGTGCTGCATCAATATTGATATTGATCAATATTTATATCATATGTATATATTTTCAGAGTTCAAAAATCATATTGAAGATATTTATTTCTTCAGCTGATAATTTATTCAATTTGAATCTTTAGCATGCTTTCCCATATAATAAGTACAGGGTATATGAAAAAAAAAATATAGGCAGTTGTTAATTTCTGGCGCTTCAAAGCCAAACTGCGACGTCAATTTTCGCACGTCATTTTGCGAGCCAAAAAAAGATAAAAAGAAGAAGAAATTTGTAATGCAAAGTTGTTCAAAATGCGTTAAAATAACACGAAATTTCTTAGGGTCTTTTTGGGGGCTGGACAGAAATAAATAGAATTGTGAGAGTGAGAATTGTGTAAGCAAATGGCAGCCACAAAATGAAATTCAAACCAAAATAAATAAATACACGCGCCGGCAAACCAAAAAACCCCAGAAACACACACACACACACACACACACACACACACATATGGGAGCTACTCACACACACACACACACTTTTAAGAATATTGTACATTGGTGAAAAAAGGCAACACAATTTCATTACATGCCATTGGCAGAGCTTGGAGTGTGAGCTTGGCCAACTTTGAGTAGGCACTGTGCCAGGATATATACACACACATACGCACACACACACACACACACACACACGTACGAGCACACATCAATGAAATTGAAAACTGCTGTTGGCAGCGAAGAAGCGGAAGCAACGGCTATAGAAAACATGTGAAAGCAAAATACGAATGTGCATGTGCTCTAACTCTTGTCTGTGCGTGTGAGTGTGAAACACTTTTCACAACTTTCTCATAATTAAACTAAATTTATAATTTACGAAACAATTTCCATTTGATAACACTTTTGAATTGGGTTTTTCGCTACGTTAATCAATAATATCTATTTAAGGCAAGGAGATTTCAGTTTAAACATATAAATATCCAATATAGTGAGTTGATTTTCAGTTAAAATAAGTATATACAAAATTTATAATATATACATATATATATTTAAATAAATTGAAAGTAGATTCCATTTCTTAAACAATTCCTTTCAGAATAAAATTTTTTTGTAAATTATCTTAAAGTTGAAATCTTTTAAGAGAAATCCTTTAAAGGAGAAAACTTTTAATTAAAATAATTTATTTTGTTTTGTTTTAAAAAAACATATTGTTTACCTACCATGGACATTTCATACGGATTGCAGAGCAACGAGAATAAATTTAAAAACCTTTATGATAATAAAAAAAGGAAATGAAATCGTTTGTTATCTTTTCAATTTCGCTTAAAAGATGAGAAGAGTTTATAGCAGTTAAGAAATTTATATAGCTGTCTACCTATATAGTTGTCAACCAATCTTTATATTTATCTATCTATCAATCTATATATTTATCTCTCTATCTATCTGTCTATCTATCAATCTAGCTGTCTACCTATTTATGTATCTTCCATCTATATATCTATATATCTATCAATCTAGCTGTCTACCTATCTGTCTATATATTTATATATTTATCTATCTATCTATCTATCTATCTATCTATCTATATATTTATCTATCTATCTATCGATCTAGCCATCTATCCACCTATCAATCTATCTATCTATCTTTATATCGTCCTTTCTATCTATACCTCTAACTACCTACTTCTCTATATATTTACTCAGTTATCACATCTCCAAGCAATCATGTGGGCCAACAGTTTCCCCTAATATACACTTGCAGTTTACTTATAGTATATTATAGAAACTTCAAACTTATCTGTAGCATAGCATCTAGCAATTTTCAAGTACTTTGAGTAGTTTTCAAGGGACACAAAACTTTTGTATTTGGCTTCGAGAAGACATGACAGAAACGACAGGTCGCTGACAAAGTGTAAGTGAATGTGCTTGTATGTGTGTGAGAGTGTGCTTGTGTTAGTGTGCGTGTGTGTGCATGCGTGCGTATTCTATGTTATATCGCATGCAAATCTCGTGAATGGCATTTGAGGCTTAAAGGGTTTTGGTTTGGTTTGTCTTGGTTGGGGCTCTCGGGTTTAGGACAAATGCACAAGCAATTGTCTCAAGCATTTTTTCGATTCTTTTTATTATTCTGATTCCATCCTGATTGTCTTATGGTGATTTCTTCCACTTTCACATTCACTTTCGTTTTCGTTTCTATGCCTTGAGGCTATTCCGCGGCGCGTGTGCGCAATTTTGATTTTAACACAAAATTATTCACAATATAAAAGTGACAGCTTAAAAGGATTGCTCGCATAATTTACAGAGCAATCTCCTGGGTGCAAAACATTTTTGGCATCGCAAATACCATCCCAAGGGGCCGTGGCAGCGTGGCCGTGCGTGCTCGTGCGTATAATGATCTTGCGGCTGAAATGTGGCCACAAAAACTTTCATTTGCCGCATTAAAAGCCAATTAGCATTAAGAATTTGAAAGCTGTCGACTAATTACTTTTCGCATTACTCTTCCATGCCTGTGAGTGTGTGTGTGTGTGTGTGTGTGTGTGTCTATGGCTGTGTGAAACAACTTTTATTAGAGGCCGCCCAAGGATAATGTCATAAAGTTATCTAATGACATAAAGCCTACAATGTCTCTCATGGGCGTGGCATGCGCCTATGTTGGCTTGATGCATGATTCGATGTAATTGCAATTTGACTGCCTGCAAATGAGTTGCCTAAATAAATAATTAGGAAGATTGTTAAGGTGCTCAAGCAATTAATGCTTGTTTAAGAGCTCACAAATATCTACCAACCGTTTCTCATTGGCTGCAAATAAGACGCTCTCACTCACACTTTGAAAAAAAATCAGTGAGCAACCAATTGCATCGGTGCTGCCACGAGTTCGTTTGCGATCAGCTCGCATCGTCTTCGTTTCTAATGTTTCGCTCTCGTTGTTTCCCGACCGATGTGTGTTCTATGTATGTGTTAGTGCGTATGCCTTCGTTAAGCAACAACCTGCGTTAGTGTGGGAGTGTGAATGTGTATGTGAAAGTGAAGAGTGTTTGTGTTTGCCCGCTCACACTTACTGAGCCTCAGTGAGCGAGCGCCCATCGTGTCGCTATCTAAATGCTGTTCGTTAAAAGCCCTTCACACGAAGAGTTCAAAGCGAAGCGCGCGATTGAGTGATAGTCTGAGTCTTTTAACAGCGAGCAAAGCGCTCAACCGAAATCCAAAACGAAAAGAGAGGAAGACCCTTGTACAGAGAGAGAGCGAGTGAGAGCGAGTATGCTTTTATTTCTGTTGATCTTGTGAACAAAGCGCTCAAATGGTTAACCTTATAATCTCTATTCCTTTTTCTTTCATATGTAATTATTCAATATACACAAAGTCTTCACAAGTATTTATATAAACTCAATTTATCTTTCTTTCATTCAACTCTATATACTTATATTCATTTTAGGCAAGAAAAGCTTTCATCTAGACTTAGCAAATATTAAAATATGCCTATAAACCAGTTTCTTTTGGCTTTAATTTAATATGTTTACCCAAAAAAACTTTTTACTATATAAGCTTTTACATAACTTTTTAACTGAATCATAAAATCATTCTTGACGCCTTTAAAGATTCTTCACATAAAACACATTTGTTCCCCTTCATCTTCAAACAGCTCTGCAGCCCTGGTTAAACCATAAAACTCCATCTGTATGTGCCATAAAACAGGAGAATGAGCTTCGACGCACAAGACAAATGATTTACACATTGGCAATGTCACTAATGTAAATGACGGCAGGGCCAGTCGAGTCAAGTCGGATCGAGTCGAGCGGCCCCCAAAAAGTATGCAGCACAATATGCAATAAAGTTAAATTATGCGTAAAAATGAAAACAAAAATTCTTGTGCTTGTCACCTGGCTTTTGTTGCTATTGTTGTTGTCGCCAGCTACATGATTAATTATAGTCTGTTGCACCTCACCAACCCAGCAGTTCAAACAACTTTTTACAGTCGTAAAAAGCTAAAGCGAGCGAGCAACACAAAGGGTTTGCGTAGGTGTTGCTTAATCTGTTAAAGCTCACACACCTTGCACACCTTTAGGGTGTTTTTTACAAATATATATACATATATACATTTTTGTATCATATATTAGCTTAAATGGGGTAGCTTGTTATTGAATAAGCAAGAGAGCGGAAATAAAAAAACATATTTTGCTACATAGAATATTTATATTCTTATGAAGTAACTTCGTAAAGTTATATATATACAAATTTGTATATCGACTAGGGCAGACATATTTCAAGAAAAGCTGAGAATTCAGTATAAAGTTGGCTTCAAACTTTGCTTCCTAGATATCCTAGAAGATATCCTAGTCAGAGTATGCTGAGCTTAGGGTATCATCTAGTAAATATATCTTCTAGTCAGGGTATCTGCTAGTCAGTCTTATCTTCAGTCATATTACACGCTTTCCGTGCTTATCGACAGCAAAACAAATAAACGCGAAAAGTGTTTTTGTTAGCCATAAAAATGGAAAAAAAGCATAGAAGTGGGAGAAACGAAAAAAGATTAACAGCTCTAATTGACTGAAGTGATTTTTTTTTTGGGCGAGAACTCAACGATTGCCAAATAAATGTAGCTCAAGGTCGGGAGAGAGAGGGAGAGAGAGAAGGCGACATAGAGATAAAGAAAATACTTCACATTCACAGAGTGTAAGTATATGGCTTGGGTGAAAGTGCTGCCAATTGCTGCGAGCAGACTGAAGTCAACAGCAATTGAAATTGATACGAATAAAAGGATCTGGTTCGATGGCAGCAGGGACACAAACACACACACACACACACGCATACACGCACACTTCGTTTGTCCTTGCACCGACTGAGTGCGGGTGGTCAAGATGAAGCACCTTGAGGCGCCCGAACAGTTCAATAGCTGCAATGACCCCGAAACATTACATTGCTCGAGTGCTGAATGTGTTTGGAATTCCAAAATGTTTTCCCTAATGCAATAAATGTGAACATCAAATATGAAATATCGTCTAGCATAATGATTAATGTACACACATAGCGCAATACTAGTTGAATAGCTACAATGAGAAGCATTTCACAAGCATTTCGCAAGCATTTCTCAATTGCATTCCATGTGTCTGACAGACATTGCAGCAAAGCACTTGCAACCGTTCTCAATGCAGACAACTGCAACTGCAGCGTATGCAAATCAAGGCATATTTTATGCCAAAGACAACTGAGCCGCATTCTAAGCAGGCCAATTACAAATGCCATAGAAATGATATCAAAGGGAATTGTTAAGAAAACAATTGAAATTTTCTTTTTGTTTTCCATTCTTGTTTTCCTTACCTTGCATGTAAATATATTCTTATTGCATTTCAATTGTATACATTTAATTTATTCAATTTGAAATATATGATACGAAATTCAATTATATTCAATTATATGGTAAAGATAATATTATGTTTCATTTAAATTCCATAAAAAACATATAGAATTAAGTATCTCATATTAAAAAATATGTTTATATAATAAATACGAAAAATAAATTCTGTATAAATTACATTCAAATTGCATATTCAATTAGTTTCTATAGATAACAATGCTTTAACTTCCGACAATTTGACTAGCGGCATTTGCATGAATGAAAACAATTTCGTTTTTCCTTCATTTCATTTTCTAGTGGGCAACCGAAAAAGTTTCTGAAATACATTTAACAAGTACAACAATGTAGGAAATTCAATGGAACTGCAAGTGAATGCAATTGTCGGGTTGCCATGGTGCGTAAAGCAAGTGTCGTTGAATACAGGACTGCCCCGAGTCCTGGCTCAGCAATCTAACCAAACTCACAATGAAAGACGCGTTCTAAGCAATTCGAAGCCAAAGGCAAGTCCTTACCGCAGCGCAAGGAAATGCGCCACAAAAGTGCTATTAAAATAAAACGTGCTCAAACGTGCTGACGTGAGTCCCTCGCTCAGGGCAGAAGCAAAGCCATAGAGCCAAGAGCGAAGAAGTGAAAGTGCAGGCAACCAAGGCAGACGCTTAGCTGAACTGAGCTGCGTTGAGTCCTACGCACTCAAAAGTTAACAACAACAACAAAAAAGTAAAGAGCTTACATTTATGACTTGACGATACTCTTGAATATATAAAAAGAAAATTTTAAATATGAAAATAGAAAAGTCAACGAAAATGCAAAAAATAAAGTAATATTTGATGACTCCATATGAAAAGGGAATTAGGAATATAAAGAAATTTGGGGGTTTTATGTAAAAGAGAAAGTTAACTCAATATTTTACAAGTTCACATATAATGCTTTATATGTATTTTAATATAATATAAAATGAATAAAAATTAAATTTTTAAATTTCTTGAATAATGAATTTGTTTACATAAAAACCCAGACTAAATCATTTAATGAGCTGACTACTAAGCAAATGCAAGGAATCCAATATTGAATAAATTCCAAAAATAATGCAATAATAAAAGCTAAAGAAACAATAGCTTGAGCTACAAAATATTTTAAAGAATCAATTGTTTTTTTTTTCAATTTTTATTTCTTCTTATAAGAGGGATAAAAAAGAATAATTTAATTTCTTACCAAAAAATGTAATACAACAATTTTTTTTAATAGGGAATGGTTTACATGCTCCTAAAAATTAAAGTTAAATGAAAACAAATTTTTTTAAATATAATATATATTTTAATTTATTTTTTTATTTAATTTATATATATATATTTTTATTTTTTTTTTATTTAATTTTTAATTTTTATATATTAGTTTAATTTCACTTTGGATTTATAGCAGGCTAACCTAACGCAGTAGTTAAATATACATATATAGACAACTCAACTGATATACATATATAATTAAATGTCTCAACAACAACAGCATCGAAACTCTCTTCATACCCTGTAATTCCACCTTGCCAGGCCAGCTGCGCGACAACAATGAGCAAGTGTTAAGCACTGGCACGAGCACGAGCTAAATAAACAAAGAAAACAAAACAACAATAACAAACAGTTGGCAAAAAGTGAACATTTGACGCACAAACGTGTCGCAAGTGGCACAAACTGAAAATCACGTAGCAGACATTTGGCTGCAAGTTGCGTATACGCCGCATGGGACCCAAAACGTTTATTAGCCAAGAAAAACAACACAAACACACAGAAGTCGAGACAACGAGCTGAGAAAGCGTAAGTGGAAATGCTCTCTATTATACAAATATATATATATATACGTGTATTTTGAGGTGAATGGCAAGTAAGTATTTATCTAGAGTTTTGTCTACATTTTTGGCTAATGCGTTTTTAAGCATGGCCGCAAGACATTAGCCTGCAAAACGCTCAATTAGCAAAATAAGCAAAGTTAGCTGAATTTCAAAATTGATTTTAAAGTAAATGCCCAACAATTGCTTGAATAAATTCTTGTATAAAGTTCACTTAACGAGCAGAAGCTCCCTGATATAAAATATTAATGAGCTGCAGACAATGAATGATGAGCTAAACTGGCAAAAGAGCGGGTCGCCTTTAGCCCCATTAATATGTCATGCATTGCAATGTTCATCTACTTTGTCAGCATCATAAAAGAGTGTATGAGAGCGAGAGAGAGAGAGAGGGGGAGAGAGGGAGGAGACTGGGGCTGGCGACGCTTTGTGCTTTTATTAAGTGGCAGCTGCGTGTCCTCTGTCAAAGCGCACACAGCTCTGAGCTCATCTCACATATGCAAATTAAAAAAAATGCCAAGCAAAGATTTTGATTCGTATTCGCTGGGATTTACAGACTACCCATGCGGGCATCCATCATGCCAACTGCAACCGACAGCAGCTGCATTCAATTTGTCATTAGCTAACACACACGCGCTGCGGGGCTAACTGGCAGCGGACAATTGACATGAACCTGCCCCAACCTGCCTGCAACAACAACTAAAGCGACGGCAGCAATCTAAACTAATGCCAGACTAAAGCTACTCTATGCCAACATCTACAAGGTCCCCATGTCTGTGTAAACTCATTCACGTAAACTTGTTTACTCAATTCGCGTGGGCCCGGATGACGTCTATTGCCTGATTCAGTTCCACATCCACATACGCGTTGGCTATTCATGCTTAGCGTACTCAAGGCCAGCTACCAAAATCCAGTAGTTTAACAATGAATGAGAATTTCAATGAATAAAAATTGGAATGAATTTGCATTGGA
This sequence comes from Drosophila koepferae, assembly GCA_030914345.1. Taxonomy (NCBI): domain Eukaryota; kingdom Metazoa; phylum Arthropoda; class Insecta; order Diptera; family Drosophilidae; genus Drosophila; species Drosophila koepferae. The sequence continues at coordinate 4,996,426 of JAUESR010000207.1, forward strand.
ATGAAATCGAATTATAATGAATTATGTAGAATTTTAATAAATTATTGAATTTATAATGAATTTTTATTATTAGTGATTGATCAATCAACGCCAATGAATTTCTATTATAATGAATTAGAATGAATTATTTGAATTATCTAGTAATTGATGAATCTACACAGGCTTTTGAGTCCGTTTTTTGTTAGTTATAATATGCTAAGATTGAGTACGGCTTAAGACATAAGCCAGAAATTAGATTTACCATTATCGAATTTAGTATTTTATTATATTTTTATTATTAATTTTTGTTTGTTTTTTATTTATTTTTAAATTATTTATTTGCTTTTTTATTATTATTATTTTTTTTAATTTTAACATTATTTTATTATTATTATCAATAATTTTTTATTTTTTATTATTATTATTATTGGATTTTTCAAAAAAAAATTTTTTTCTTTATTATTATTTAATTTATTATTTAATTTATTATTATTATTACTATTATTTTATTTAACTTTATTTATTTTTTATTTGCTTATTTTATTTTATTTGTATCATTATTATTATTTTTTATATTATTTGCAAAGAATAATTGGAAGTACTGAATATAATAAAATATAATGAAAGGGAATAAAAAAAGATTTTCTTTGATAGTTTTTCAATCAAAATGTACTAAAAATTTTGTATATTAGATCTACAAATGTATATTTATAGATTTTTAATGTTATGCACAGTATTAAGTATTTCAAATCTATATGCCAAGTAACTAGCTTAACTTTAAATATTAAATATTTATTTATAGATTATATTTTTTATTCCGATAGCTGCAGTGGCAAACCTAAATTAGTTTTACACTAAACAACAATATTACATATCGTACACAACATACTAAACAACCCTCGCCATTGACTCTGAGTACATGAGTGTACAAGTGTATTGGCATGGTCGGTAATCATATCTATTCATCTATCAATCAGACACGATATTCGATTTCTCGTATTTATTTCCATGGAAATATTGCCTGAGTGAATGCTGAAAAGTGTGCTACACTTTTCTCACATATCTCAGTTTAACATGAAATTGAAAATCAGTCGCAATTCCAAGAAAAACGCATTTAGAGTGAAAATATGATGCAAATACAATTAAGTGCGGCCAATTAAGTGGTAAATCATTGGCATGGAAACCAATTATGAGAGCTCTATAAAAATATGGATAGTAAAGGGATCCCCAATGTACGCTTTAGAAACGTTTGCTTAAATACCATTTTTAATGGTACGCCCAAGCAGCAAAAGAGAGACCCAAGGGATTTTCTTCCCGTCATGAAACTGCGACGCAGTTGTCCGAGTTTTAAGGGCTTAGTGTGAATGGAATTTTTTGAAAGAGTGGGAGCTGGAGCAAACAGAGGAAGCGAGAAACTGTCGCTGCAAATGGACAGCTAATTGACAAATGTGTGCTTGGATGAGCAACAGCCAGCAATAGCCATCCACCAGCCAGCCAGCCAGCGAGCGAGCGGGCCAAAAGGGCAGCTGGCAATCAGGTTACAAGCTAGGATATAAAAAAAAGAACGCAGCACATCAACATCGCCCACTGAATTAGCTTCTAATTAGAGTTTATTGTCTTGCGCGTGAGTGTGCGTAAGTGCGTGGGATCACTTAGGTCCATCTCTATAAGTTTACTAATTTTACCAGCAACAATGACGCCATTGAAGCTGTATATATATCTATACAAGTTACAATTGCTTTTATGTTCGATAGTTACAGAAGAGCAAAGCAAACAAAGTGAGATGATATGAGATGAGCTCAATCTATATTAAGTGTTTAAGGAATATAACTAGGTAAGTTGATACATTTGTGTATGAAGAAAGAATTTTGATACATGGATATAAATAAAACATTCTTAGAAACTAAATATATTATATAATATATAATAAAATATAATATAATATAATATAATATAATAATATATAAAAATATAATAAATGTTTATATATGTATATATTTGCATATTGTTCAATATTTCCTAATATATAAACAAATACACATTGCTTAAAATATCTAAAAATAACTGTTATAACATAAATTATAAAATTATGTATTTCTTTTTTTTTTATAAAAATGTCTTTTTTTTTAATGCTAAGACAACACATTTTTGTATTAAAGGAAATATATATATACATATATCTTTTTTATAAAAATAAAAAAAAATTGTTAAATATATAATAATGTAAAAATAAAAATGTATAAAATAAAAATACAGAACTTAATAATATAGAACTCAAAAATACTATTTTTTTTTTAATTATATAAATATATTAGAGTGCAATTCTATATTTTTAAATACAAAATAAATATAGAGGGAAAAATAATGTAGAATAAATAACATAAATAAAATAAATAAAGATAAGTATTTATACATGAACAAATTAAGATAAATAAAAATTACATTTAAAATTTTTAAATAAAACATAATTATTTTAGATTATATAGATATATAATAATATAATTGTATGTCATATAGAAAATTGTAATATGCAAAAAAAAACTTACCTCACAATTCTAGTTTATTTTTTAACGCTCACTTTTTGGCAAGCTTTAATTATTTACTAATTTCTCAACTTCAAGCATAAATCCATTACAATTGTCACACTATTTTCGAATTATATGCTATTTTTGTCGCGAATCTTTAGGCTGCCCTATTTTGCGGGTGTTTTTCTAAGGCTCAGTTCAATCAAGCCAAATCCTAAATCAAATTGAAGCGTAATTATTTTTGCTTTGCTGCGGCGCATTTCCCATTGTGACGTCGCCAATCAAATGGCGCAACTTGACTATGGCACTGGGTCAGTAGCGCAGCATGGGAATTTACTCATGCTGATGCCGGTGTTATTTGCTGCTGCTGCTGCTGGTTGTTGTTGTTGTTGTTGTTGTTATTATTATTGCTGTTGCTGGTGGTGTTTACTTGGTCTGTGCCAAGTAATCAGAATAATTACGTGGCCCTAATGGGCCGAAGGACGCGCTACGTCAAATGCAAAACAATTGAAGCAGTTTACAGTTGGCGAAGCACTAGACAGGCACGTAAAAGAGCAACGCGATTCGAAAATGGCTGACCAGCAGCAAATACCCTGTAAGGTCTGATTAGGTCTTCCAGCTGATTTACATTTTTTTTATCATTTTTAAATTTATGATAGAATTCTGATCTATATGCTTAATCTGACTGCCACATAAGCTTCAGGCACAGCAGAGACTTAATGCGGAATCAGATTTAGATAGGTAATTTACAAATAATAGAAACGTAATCCCAGATCATGAACTCTAAGAGATCGTCAAATTTGAATAGAAAAAATACCACATAAAAATATAACATGTAAACAGCGGAAGACTTATACTATTAAAAACATTTAACATAAATATAAAATTCGATTCTAGTTCATAAACTCTTATGTACCGCCAATTTCTATAGCCTGCTACATACGCTGTCATTAAACCAATATTTCCCCTTTTGAAAACAATAAAATTAATGGGTAGCGGTCATCAAAATTCTTGTAATGCGCATTTTGTGCAAGTTAAACATCATTATGCCTTAATTATGTTTTCAATTGAAGCTCTAATCTTTCACTAAGCTTCTTTGGCTCGGCTAGCGGCACTTTAGCAACAGCAAAAAACAACAACAACAACCAGAAACAATAACAACAACAAAAACACAATAGCCAAGTAGACGCCATATGCCGGCAACGAAGAAGAAGCACACGTATGTAAGTACACAACTACAAGAACAACAAACGGAGTGTGTAATAGAGAAGTAAAGCAGCGAACGTAACGCCCACGCGCAGCGTTATCAATGCGTTACTGTTATCACTTACGCTACCTTACACTGCCGGCAATCGAGAGTATTACAAACATACGCGTGAAATTTTACGCGCGATAACTGTTACAACTTTGCGTGAACCCTACTTGCTGCACCTATTCGTCAAATGGAACTGACGCCAAGTCGGCGCCACCTGCTGCGGTGCACCGTACTTCAAGCAAGTTGCCCCAAAAAATGCCAAAAATAAATTAAGGAAAATACCAGCCAAACTTATATCCTGTGCAGCATTGCCACACAGAAAAGTTCGCGCCTTATTCAAAAAGGACTGATAAAGGCACACTTTTGAATCGAACAACTATATATATATTTAATGTTCGTATATTAATCTAGAAGAACTTTAAAGACCAAAATGCGTAAACTAATATATTTTATTATTAAACTTCAGACCCATTAATATAGGAAAAATAATTCCACATTATCTATTTTTGTTGCTGTCCCACTAGTAGCCATGCCCATCCAGTGTTGGAAACCGAAAATATCTAGTGAACAGCTGCTCGTTTTTTGCTCTGTTATGCTTCAATAAATATTTAAAAACTACTAAACTTCTTGTGAATACAATATGAGAGAATAATAATCTTAATAACACGTTTTTAACAACTTATCGTTAATTATTTTAATATGTTTATTTTTTGTCAATCAATTATTGCGCGCTGTTAACAACAGCAAATGTTAACATGTTAGGGTGCCCACAGCAGCCAAATAGAGCTATTAGTGTTGGTTAAAATATTGTTTGCTCAATTTGGTAGCATGTTCACTTGAGATACAACTCCCAAGAAAAACAACGAAATTGGCGAAAACCGCGTGCAATTCAGTTAAATAAATATACACAAAATCTAAGCCCGGTTACGTAGCAGCATTTAAACAATATGCTAGCAGTTCACGAGCGTCGCTTGACTGCCTAACTGCGGCTGAAAAAAAAGTGCGCGTGTTTGTGTGGCCCTGTGAAACAGTGAAGAAAAAAAATCGCCGCTGCCCCAGCGCAGGGTAACTGGGCGCATATACAGAAAACTAGACCCCAAAATAAATTGGCGCCAGTGTAATGCATCATGAGCCAAACGACCACAGCAACAACACCAACTGCAACAGCAAAAACCGAAATGTCCAAAACAAATGATGCCTTCGATGAGGAGTTATTTGAGACGCGTCTCGAAGCACTCAAGGACACGCAGGAGTGCATACAGCAAATGTCCAACTGGTGCCTGCAGCATCGCCTCAATCACAAAAAGATCATCCAGTGCTGGCTGAATGTATTCAAGCGTGGTGCGTACAAAGCCCCATTTCACTTGTCACATTATTATTGTTAGCTCTAACTCATCAACCTTTTGCCGCAGTTCGAGTCGATCATCGTTTGGTTCTGTTCTATCTGGCCAACGATGTCATCCAGTACAGCAAGCGCAAACGCTACGAATTTGTGGAATGCTGGGCGACGGCGCTCCAAAGGGCCACCACGATGGTGCGGTAAGTAGCAGAGGAGAATCGGTAGTAGTCGACTAATGGATACTCTATGAAAATATTTAACTTACATTTGATAGAAAATGTATACAGTATAAAAAAATTTGTATATTTATATATATTATTGAGTTTTGCTATTCATAAGTAAAAATAATTCTTATTTATTTATTTGTTGTTGTTTTTATTTTCTAAATTAATTTTTCATTGATTTAAATATACGCTGTTTAAATGTTAGTTTTTATATATATTTTCATTTATATAAATTAATAATATTAATAATTAATTAAATTTTACTCATTACCCCTAGCGATGAACGTGTTAAGGGGAAAATCTTACGCATCTTCAAGATCTGGGAACAGCGCGAAATCTACAATGAAGAATTCCTCAGCGATTTGAGCGGTCTACTGAACATAGCGCCGCCAAAGAAAGCCCCAGCCAGCGCTGATCCAAGCAATGAGTATCAGAATGCAACGCTCATTGCGCAGGTGCGTGAATGTGTTGAGCTGGCCGAGACGACAGACAAAAGCATGAAGAAGCTGCCGAAGCCACCGAATTTCGAAATCGAAGCCATCAAACAGCAATTGAAAGACAAAAGCCACTCGGGCGACATTGAAAAGGAGGTGGAACGCTGTGTGGCCTTCATCAATGCGTACAACAAGAATCTCCAAAACGAGATCAAGAGTCGCAAAGCTGTGCTCGAGTCGATCGAGGCAGCCAAAAAGTTCTACGAGCATCAGGGACGCGAGGTTAAAGTCGTGGCAAGTGTAAGTTAACACAAATGGTTTATAGATATCTATATATGTAGCTAAATAATGTAATTAATTTGTGTATTTATTTATTTCAGGCATATAAAAGCTTTGGCACACGCATTAAGATTGTCAAGCGCAAGCTGGACGAAGTTATACCAACGCTATCCAGTCCGATACCCTCACCGGATATCAATGCACCGTCACCGGAACGAGACGCAGATCTCCAGCTGCCGGATGAGAACAATTCACCGTTGGGCGTGGTAAGCTATAAAACACATTGAATATAAACGAACTTTATATTGTGTTTGTATTTTAGAAATGTAAAGTAAAAAAAAGTACAGTGGTCTCTCGCAAATAGCAACACTTAGCTTAAAGTGAACAAATAAATTTGCTGTAGATTTGTGTTTATATATAGATAATTTTAGATTAGATTTTTAATTTGAATTTTGATATATAGAATTTTCAGTATAGAAAATTCTTGTAAATTGTACAACAAATTAACAAACAAAGATATTTATATATTCATTTTTTAATATATACATATTTTTATTTTTACTAATTGTATTTTATTTACATTTGAATTTATAGAAATTTCAGTTTGAAAAATTCTTTTGAATTAACAAAACAAATTTAATATAAAATATTTAACAGACACTTGACAATTACCTGACACTATCACATTTCAATCATATTTTTTAAATTTGAATAAATTATGTTTTTATGTAGTTTTAGTTATATTTTATGTATCGAATAAAATTGGCCACTTTCTCCAAGTTTTATTGAATGATTTTTATGCTAATTTTTCTTTTTTTATTTTCACTACTAATATTCAGAATAAGGCGTTATTGGGATCACTCCTATATAGTTCTTCTGATTTTTATGCCCCTCAGAACTTGTTCAGCGGCAGCGGTCTCAATGGATTTGCCAGCTATCTGGATGGCGGTCAGCTGCCGTTCGACATCAATGATTTTAAGCGTGAGTCTAGCGGCAAGGACCGTGGCAGCGCCATTGAGGTGATTGGTTCGCGCTCGGATGATGAGAGCTATACGCCCGGCTCCAATTATTACAAGCCTGAGCCGTTGAACAGAAGCTACAGCAATAACAATGCCAACGGCAACGCAGGCACCGCCATACCGGGCTTGGGTGGCAGTGGCAATGGCGGAGGCAGCGGCGGCTCCAGCGATGAATACAATCCCAGTCAGGTGCAATCGAGCTACGGCGCTGTATTGCCACCACCAGCACCGCCCATATTCGGTGGCTCGGCCCAGGAATATGCACCGCCACCGCCGCCGCATCTTGGCTACGGTCAGTCGGATAGTCAGTATACGCCCGCGCCTTTGAGTAGCAATCCGATGGCACCGCCACCGCCCATGCCGCCGGCCATAACAGCTGCGGGCGGCGTGGATGACTTCAACAGCACCTGGGACATGAGCATGACGTGGACGCCGCTCGATAGCAGCCTGAACAGCAGCGGCGCCAGCTCCAGCTATACAACACCAACGCAATCGACGCCGCACTCGCCACCTCATTTCGAGCGCAAAGGCAGCAGCGCGCCAATTGAGTACAGTGAGCACCACAATGTCTCACGGCTGGGCGCACAAGATGTGGATCACCGAACAATTCAGCTGCCGCCGGCCTTCAATTTTCGTGCCAAGTCAGCGCTGAGCGATGAGCAAACGCGTCAATTAGTGGATATTGATCATAGGAATTTAATATCGCTGACTGGCTCACCAGGCTGTGCCGATAAGGTGTGTTTGGATAATACATTGAAGCCTCTGTAAATTGTTTTGTAAATGTAAAGCAAATTAGCGATTTTTAAAGTAATTCTTATAGTTGGAATTTCCAAATACTTTTTGCTTCAAGTTAGACAGAGTTGGATTTTCTGTAAACTCTCTTATTATTAATATTTCTGGCCTTTCAGGAATTTGGTGGCGGCGATGTTGATTATCGCACAACGTCTAAAAATGAGGAAGCCGGCAGTGCCATACGTAGTCTGGGCAACAATTCGCCCATGATGGCGCCGCCGGGTAACTATGTGAAGAAGACTAGCTCGCCACAGAAATCTAATGCGAGTAAGTTGCATTTTTTGAAATCCACACAGAACATCTTCGAATTAATTGTAATATCTCCCTGTAGGCTCCTCATCCGAATCAGATCGTGTGGATGGCTCGGCACGTTATGATCCCGCAGATATGGTGGTTGATATGGACATGTCCGATGAGGATCTGGAAGAGTCACAGCTAGGTAATGGCAAGAGTCGTCATTATATCAAATTCTTAGCTTTAGTCGCAAATTTGACATGTAAAAAATTTCCAAACAGAACTCAATGTCAATGCGAAGCAGCTGCATCTAGACAATGCTGATGGTGAGCTGGATGCTAATGGGGCCTTAACTCCGCGTCCCGTGCTGCTAGAAACGCCGCAGGACTTTCAATGGGATGCTAACAACAGTTTTCTAACGGCACCGGGTGCCAGCAACATGCAGGACATGCAACAGACCGATGCACAGCAACAGATGCAGCAGCCGCCGCCGTTGCCGCCACAGCAACAGCCATGGAATCAAATGCAACCGCCAATGCCATGGAACGGCAATGAGGGCAACAATGGAGCAGGCGCTGTGCCGCCACCTCCTAGGCCTCCATTTACAGGTGGTCCATTTCCGTTTCAGCCATTTGGCAACAGTCCAGATAATATGAATCGCGGACGTGGACGTGGTCGCGGCTGGTCGGGACCGTATAGACCCAATTATCAACGTATGCCCGGCCCATTCGATGGCGGACAGGGGCCAGGACCACGTCCGTTCTTTCAACGCGGTGGTGGACCCATGCGCAATGGCAATGGCGGCCGTGGGCGCATGCGTGGTAAACCTTGGATGTAATTACGTATTATAGCTTCAATATAGCATACACACATGTATACAAACACATGCCCAAGAATAGCCACACACACACACACACACACACACACTGACAAACATGCGTATGAAAGTGCAGTGTTTATTTTAGTTGTTAGTTGACTTTATCTCATTTGGATTTAGCAGCCCACACACACACGCTTAGTTTTAATTATCTTGCTTCAATGCTAAGGATCGTTGGCTATTTAATAAACTATGTAAGAGCCCAGTTGGACGCAACAGTATGGACACCAAACTAACTGAGAACTATGTTTAAGCATAACGTTTAACGATTTCCTGATATAAATACAATATAATCTATATATTATATGCATATATGACAGTCTTGCATCTGCTCTCCCTTCACGATTTTGTCTTGATTCTAATATATATATATATATATATTGAATATATCAATAGTTGGCGGTTATACTAAGAGACGCATCTGAGAATTTATATAGTAGATTTTTGGAGTCAATAGACAAGATTTAAAGAACTTTTAATAAACTGCATACACGATCTTCACGATGTGAATTTTTGGGTTTCCCTGGGTCTTCCCTTACTGAACTCATATTGATTTTATTGCCGAATGTTTTGATTTCTTATAATCCCCAAAGTCATGTGCCAAAGTTCTGTTTATTTCCCATGTGGCCTATAGTTTTTTAAATAAATGTCAACGATACAAATCTCGTTTTCGATTGCTCTCACAAAATACGCAAAGAAAAAAAAAACACATTTCAAGACTTTTTTTTAGAAACAAATTACACAAAATTTCCTTTAAGTTTAGAGTTGCCTTAGCTTATAAATCTTCAATATATATATATACTATAAATATATAAATGTATCCTAATATTTAGTTAACTTCGAACATTGCTTTTAGTTTTCAGCCATAGACCTAAGCAAAAGTATGTTGTAAATAATATAAATGTAATTATTAAATTAGCAACTAAATGTATCTAAATGAACTTCGGGTATGCCAAAGTTTTATGCTCTTCACTAAATGTCTACATACAACAAAATATTTAAATAATAACCCTCTGTTCGGTAAAAAAAAAAAAAAAAAAGAATTTCAAATTAAATAAAAATTAAATTCTTTTAAACATTTACTCGAAAGTAAAGGGGGCCCACCTTCTATATAGATATGAGCAATCCATTTTATTTATTTTTATTATTTTATTCACTGATCTTTTGGACTTAACTCTCATGTGGAATGACTGAACGCCCTCCTGGGCGTGACAAAACAAATTTACATTTCCCAAACGAACTTCAAGACTGATTCGAGTTTCTTCATAGTAGACAAATTTCCAAATTTGTAATTCTAGAAAAAAACATTCTACAGGGGCATTGCCGAACATAGGGGTAGCTTCAAATCTCTCGTCCAATTCTCGAACAAAAGAACTCTCTTAATCTCTTAAGTACAAACTCTGCCATAAGCAAACCAAATATCATATCATCGTCACATGCCAAAACCAATTGAAAATCCTTGTGAACCAATTAAATAGAATATAAAAGTTATAGTCAGTTGATCAGAGCAAGTTATGTGTGTATCAAAATTAATTAAATATAATATAAATTTAGTAATACTAGTTATTAAATAGATCTGTATTGCTTAAGTGTAGTTAAGTTTAGTAATAGAATTTAGCTGATTAAATAAAAAACATAAATGTGATATTTGAATTGAAAAATCTTTTCTTTTTTTTTTTATTTAATTGTCGTGTTTAAATCAAATTTCGTGTCATGTGCGGCAGAGGATCTAAGGCAGCATTTAGTGTTGTTTACCTGTTGATGTTGACGGCACTTAATCACCTCCAGTTAGGAGAGCTGCTTTGTTGTTGTCTCTTGCTGCTGTTTCTTTTTAATACATTTTCGACATCGGAAGTCGGAACGGAACTCATCAATCGTCTGTCGGCGAGCTCTTGTTTTGACTCTTGTTTCATTTTGTGGGCGTTACGCCCGCTGCTCAGCATATTGCGTTCTCAAGGACCTTTTTTCTTGGGTTAGGCAGTTACTGCCATAGCTGGAAATTGTGAATTAATGAGCCAAATCGTTGGGTTATATTTTTATATATGTGGAGAATGAAAATATATAGTGTTTTATAAATAAAGAAATAGATGTTGCTTAAATCAGGGAAATATTATTTGCATTTTAAATTTTTTTCTTCATTTAAATCTGAAACTACAAAAGCATTGTATAATGTGGGTAATGTGAATTTCATAAAAAGAGTCTTTAATGAGTATTAATAAAATTTTAAATTTTAAAAATATTTTAGCTAAATACTAAATGGGAAGAAAATCAATCATATGTTTTTTTAAAGCAGATTTTAATCAATTATTTATATTGCTTTTATATTTAATATTTTGTTGGCTTGCCTTGCATAAATTTGTATATTGCAAATTAAAAGTTGCTTCTATTATAAAAAATAATTTGCCACGTATCGCCAATTCATAAGGCAAGATATCAACAACAAGTTTTTTATACTTTATGCGAATCAATATTAATAAATAAAAAGTCAGTTATGTTCTCTTTCAAATATATGATATTTATATTTTGTGAACGCTCTTAAACTATTTCTTATGTAAAAAGTTTATCAGCTAAATTTATGAACTAACAGCCTTTAAAAGTTGACACTAGGTTCAAGTGTTGCAGCAACACGCCCCTGTTGCATTGATGCCCCCTCGCCATCCCTCTCCATTCAGATGCGCTCAGTAGTCTCTGGCGAGCAACGTGAGCAAATCCCCAATGTACGCCTGCGCCATTTGCAATGTCTCGTACTTGGAGAGTCGTCGATCGTGTCCGAGAGAGGGCACCACATCTCTCAGCTTGTCGAAGGCATCATTGAGGCTATTCATTCGTCGACGTTCACGTGCATTGGCCGCCAGCCGACGCTTGCGCAGGACATCTTTGTCGCAGCCTTCGTGCTCCTCCGTCTCCTCCTCGTAGGATGCACTTGGATAGGCATGATATTCGTAGGGTCTGCTGCGCGCTGTTTTGTGCCAATATTTGGCCGCCTTTGTCTGATATTTGCTGGCGCCGACAGACAATTGCTGTTGCAACTGTTGTTGTTGTAGTTGCAGTTGCAATTGTTGCTGCTGCTGCTGCTGTGGCTGTTGCTTCTGCTGCTGTTGGGTTTGCGCGCTGAGCATATGCTCCAGTTCCAGCACGGCTGGCGTATCGTAGTACAGCTCCAGAGAGCAGCTATTGGTGCCATCGGATAAGCTGTCCGCACTACCGCTAAAGTCTCTGTCCTCCTGCTGATTCATAAACTGCTCCAGTTGCTGCTGCAAATTGTCCTGGCCAAGCATGGTCCCCGAAGAGTCGGCCTCCTCCAGGCTATCGGCGCTGTAGTAAAAGTGCTCGATGAGCTCGTTGTTCGTCAACATGTTGTGCGTGTGTGCTAAGCCAAAGGATAACTGACGCAAGGGCAGGCCAAGGCAGAGCCTTAAATAGCCAGCAGCCGAGGCAGCAGCAGCTACAGTCAATGTTGATTGGCTGCAGACGCTGCTCTTACCTGATTCGCTGAGCCCAGGTTGGCTTGGCTTGGCCTGATCCTGTTTTCTACCTGGCTGGCTGGCTGGCACAGCCCGTGCCCTAAATTGGCTTGCGGTCAAAACGTTTAATTGCCATGGCAAAGCAGATCGATTTGACCTGCCAGAAACATATATACATAAATGTAGTTATATATATGTATATATATATATACATATATTTAGCGCAACTTCTTTTTCAATTTTAATTTCATATGTCAAACAATTGTTGCCAAGGTCAATCATGGATCGCACAAAGCCTTAAAGCCAGCTTTTGTTATATGCCGCATATTTTCACATATTAAATGAAGCCAATTCATTTTATTATTCGTTTTTTTTTTTTTTTTTTGCATCTTTCTCACCCTGAGCCTTCTTATTGTACTTCTGGCCAGTAGCCAGCCAGTTGCCAATTTAGTTTGCATGTTTGTGGTCTAGCGATCCTTCAGTAAATGCTTTGCTGCACCAAACAAAAGAATTTCTCTCAAGTGCGGTTTTACTTTGTTGTAACTTTCGATTTTAACCATTGTGCTTTATTGGGTCAACTAAACTGAAATTATTTCGAGCGATTTCTTTGAAAACAGAAGAAAGAAATACTCCCAAGTGTTGCGGTTCACAAGGTGTAAATATAGCTGTTTTTCACACGATCAGATCGCGTTTGAAGTAAATTCCTTTTTGGCCAAGTCTTTAATTTTAATGAAAAGCTGTTTGCGATACACTTGCCAGATTAAATCTGTTTGTTTAATTTTAAATTCTTACTATAAATACATTTGAATTGTATTTAAATTACAAAAATATTATTGTTTATAAATAATTTATAAATAAATTTGCTTTCTTTAAAAATCAAAATCAAGCATTTATTGGCTTTTTACTATTTACTATTCATTTAGTTGCCATAGCAAAGATCTACCAACAATTTAGCTTAAAATTTTAAAAAGTATTCTTTCTGCTTTTCAGCTTTTAAGGTAGTAGGCATTAACATAAAAATTAAGAGATTGTGAAGCTACTTCAGATTCTATAATCGCCAAACTCGTTCAAAATTGCCTTTTAATTCAAAGCTTTATCAATTTGATTAAACTTATGATTCACATTTTCGTGAAAAAGTTACATTGAGTGAGGCCTGAACTCGCTTGCTGTATTTTTAACCAACTGGCATATATCTTTATGAATAGAGAGCAATGCGCGCAGCTGCAAAAAAAAATACAATAATATTATTGCTTATAGCTGTATGCAAAAATAAACAATGCACACATTGTGCTTATAGCAGCAAATATTTATTTTTTTTAAAGATAACATAACTTAATGAATTACGTAGTTTCACATGTATTGTGAGCAAACAAATAGCACAGAAGTCAGCAGAACAGAACTGAACATTTTAGACTATAGTATTATAGATCCCTAAATAAAGGGTAATGCAAGAATTGTTTGTCTATAATATTTTATATTCATTCTATTATTTTTGTAAAAATAAAGTTTATAATTTTTTGTAATTTATCTTCTAGTTGGCCATGGAGCAATTTGTATTATAGGAAGATAAAATGTACAACTAGACTTGTTCGCTTGTGTAGTTGAAGCCGAGGGCTAATTATATAGTATATAGATTAAAATAAAATGCATACAATATAAATTGGAACATTGCAAACTCTTAAAGATACGACTTATACATTTTTACAAATCTTTTTCATTGGCAGCTTGCAGTGAAGTTCGCCGTAATATATCTCTAAAATATTAAACCCAACTGTTTTTATACAATTAAACATTATATACATATATATACAAATATACATACTAGCAGTGTATATATAATATAGAATTGTATAATTGTATATAACCGTTGGGTTTCATATTTTATGGATATATTATATTTATTTATATAAACCACTGACTATATATGTATATAACTACTATACTCTACTCTAAGGACATCTGTCTTACCACATCTAATTCCTGAAGCTATCGTTATTTGAATGAATATGCTTCAAATATTTTCTGCTGACCAAATCGCCAAGGCATAACATGCAATCTCTCGGCACCCCATGGTTAGCTGTTGCTCGTTGTAAAAAAAAAAAAAACAATCGAAAACTTATCAGTCGCCCACTTAACACTTCTGCTGCGTCGGCTAAGGAATGGAACGGTGTTTGTGCGCCTTTTTACCGCTACCATTAAATGCTTATTAAGATATTGGTATATCCTTGAGGCTCGTGTCTGCTAACAAAAAATAAATAAAAGAAAAGGAAAAGGACAAAGATTACCCAACGGCAGTCGCAATGGAGTCATAAATGTCACGGCGCTATTTATGTGATGACAATTTATGATACTCATCAATAGGGACTGCCGCTCAAAGGAGCTGCATAGCTACCTGCCGAAAGGATACTGCTAGCCAAAAAAAAAGGGTATTTAGTTGATTTTCAGTTGGCTTACTGTTTGTTTTCCAAATCACGCTTAAGTGTCAATAAATTCCCATATAAAACGTTGCAATTGCCTCGACACATTTGGGCTATCAGAGACGCGTCTAACGGATATGCTCGATATACAGAAGCAGAGGCAAATGCTGAGCCAGCTTGTTGTCGTGTGTCTTAAGTTATGTTTGTGTTCCTAGAAATGGACTCGACACCAAAATTAAAAAACTATTCAAAATGTCGAGGAAAATCTAATCTTGAAAAAAAAAAAAAATCGAAGCTAATCCCTTGAGCGACAAGCTGTCTGGCGAGCAAGCAAAACGAATTTTCGCAGAAACCAAAACAAAAATATTAGTCTAATGCAAAAAATATTAACCATAATGCTGGAATATTACATGGTAATTTACTGCCATAGACAATAACTGCAAAACAATAGAATATATCGCAACAACTGCATTGTTTGGCCAAACAAAGAGAGCTCTGCACAAGTGCTGCACTTGCGACTTTCCCAGGCACAAAAGACAATCGGCAACAATCTCACGCAATAGTTGAACAATAGTTGAGCAACTAATCGCATTTTCGCAATTTAGCGCCAACAACTAATCCGCTCGACGAAAACGATTAATCCTGGATAGGAGATTATCATCAGTTGGCCTATTGTTGAGTGGAACTCGAACTCGAACTCGAACTCAACTTGACTTTTGGTCCGCAGCACCGCCTATGCGTCTATTGTTTGCTATTTTGACAAGGACATGCAACTGGCCAAAAGGCTGGGCAGGTAAGGGACGCATCGTACATGCTAATTGGAAATTCCAGTCAAGGCGTTACCGATCTTTAGCTGATCCTTGAGCGATGCAGGCTCTGCTCCATAATTAGGTCAGAGCCGTTGGCATTTGGCGTTGTCGGTCCTTTCGCCAGAAATTGTGCAGCATAATGTCGAGGTATTTGCGGTCGCGTGGCACATCGATCAGCGGCTCATCAACGGGCAGCAGAAGCCACAAGCGAGAGCGTCAAGATCAAACGTCACGATCCTGCCATTTCGCTATTGTCGGCGCATCTTTGTGTGAAATATCGGGACAACTCTTGCGGCTGGGCATCATTTGTACAATTTAGCCATGGCCGGCGCTCAGATGATTGTCTGTGTGTGTGTGTGTTTGTGTTTAGAATTGTTTTGGCCGTTTTCCATAGAAATGCAGCCAAGTGTTTGAATTGATTTCTCCCTACATTTAATTAACCTTTCGTTGCGGCTACCTTGAAAGTGGGCGGGAGTCCAAAACTGATCGCCATGGAAAGTAGTTCACTTAAATGTTTTTACGGATCATGGATGACTCGAGAGTATCATACGAGTCGCCAAATCTCAATGGACAGCATGATATGCAATTCTATAGTCACTCTGCATCGTAACTATATCTTGATCTTGGCTTGGCATGGCTTTTCATTCATTCATTCAAATTAAATATAAAGTCATTTTGTTTGAAAAGACCGAAGCTGAAATACTCTTTAGGAGAGCACTTATAATTGGGTGCTATGAAATGAATTATTTATAATGATTTATTTATTCCAGATTAAACATGAAACATTTCTATATAGTCCACATAATTCCAACTATAACTGAAATAAAATCCAACATTTACAGATTTACATTAAGATATAGGTTTATTATTATATTGGAAAGAACTGAATGCATTTCTCGTTAAATTATAATTAAAATGTTTATATATAACGGCTAGTCACAGGCACAACCACAATTGACTGACGAAACAGAAAAATATATATACTATTTGTATAACTATAAAATATGTCTAGCTTGAAAATTTCGCAACAATCAATTGCAATTTGTGCGCTGCGAGTTGCCATATTATGTAGAAAACTAATTACTAAAACAAACGAATAATTTTATATATATATAAATATATTTTTTTTTGCTTTGTGAATGTTTTTTTTTTTTCTTTTTTTTTTCTATAATACTTTTTGCTATATATAGAGAGCGGATTCTCGAATCACAAAATGTTTAATATCGAACAGAGCACAGAACGTATGTATGTGTATATATCTATGTAATTCTTATCATTTCCTTTTGTTTGTCTCTAAGTGGTCCGCACATCTAGGTGAAATATTGTTGTATATTCGTATAAAAGTAGGTGTTAATTTGAGAATTTGCTGATATGATAATTAGTACAAAGTGTTTCGATGATATTAGAGTGTTTCTTGTTGTCGTTTAAGTTAAGTTAAAATTAAACATGATTACATGATTATACGTTATGCTCATACATTTTCTATAGCTTTCAGCCGACGTACAACACAAAAACAAGTAATAATAAAAATAAAAATAATTGTATAGAGAGCCCCAGAGGCTTACATATTTTTAAAATAGAGCGAACGTATTACGAAATTGGTTTAATCCAGTTTTAATGTGCGGCTTCTTGTTCATTATGTGTTTGTGCCACGAATGCAATGTATTTGATATCACTGTGCGCCTGCAATCTCCGGCATATGAACGAATCGGAGAATGAGAATTGTAGGTGTCTACGTGGCTATAGCTTAGAGCGTAGTCGAGGTCACAGTACTGACGCCATGCACCAGTATGGTTGGCGGTAGCTCGGCTGTTAGCTCGGTGAGTAGCTCTATGTAGCTGGCACTGCGATCACTAAAGTCCGTCAATGTGGGCTTCGGTGGTGCAGCTAAGTAAATAAATGATAAAGCCGTCTGATCGGAACGATCACGTATTATTTGATTCACACGCTGCATATATAATAGCGAATGATTGAATTTGTCCTCAGCAATTTCATCGCCATCGTCGAGCAACGCATCGTCGGCTTGCGACGTAAATTGCCTGAGTATGCGTGAATGTCGCGTAAAGTCCGTGTCCTGGCTCCATTCCTGTATCTCTATAATGTCCGCATTAATGCGCAGCTCCTTCAGCGATTGCTCCAGTTTTAGCTTGGAAAATATGTCCATTTGCGGTGTTTGCGTATCAAATGTGCTGCAATAGAACTATCTTAATTCTTAGCTCTTTCTTTTAGCCTAACATTTGATTTACCTCACAGTGCTCTCCTCGTTGGTTTCACACAAAAAGATGCGCACTCGCAGATGCTTCCATTTGGCCAACATGATGACCGCCAATTGCATCATGAACAAGGAGACCATATCAAAGGGATCGCCCGATGTGGGATTGAATACATTAATGGGCCATACATCTATATACTTCACATGTTTGCTTCTGCAGAGTTAGAAATTCAAATTAGAGAATAGGTAATTTGTTGTTCAGTTCATTTCGAACGCACATGGTTATGAAATTCTTGTCCAGACGCTGAAAGTTGCGGCACAAGCACAGATTCTTCTTCATGCGCAGCGTATCGCAAAGGATTTGCACATATTCCTGCACCTCAAACTGTTTCGGTTCACCATCACGTCGTATGGGAAAACTAAGCGCGTCGCCCTCATTAAAGCCATCCGTTTTATAGGGGGATGTGCTACTGTAATTTAATAAAAATTACTAATAAGAATATGAATAGATGAAGAAGTCTAACTAGTTACTTTTGAAAGAAATCTTTTGGTGTCTCATTGTCATAGAATCCCAAAATAATGGTATTTGGCTTCATGGCGCCAATGCCGGACAGACGTATTAAATGCTGAACACCCTCGCGAATGCTGCGACTGATGGTCACCTCGGTGAATGCCTTGACACGCATGTGATCCAGGAAGGACCACCATTGCTGGTTCTCGACGGCATCTTCGACGCCATTGCAGTCGCCAATCTTGACATGACCAATGATATAGAGACCACTCTTCTTCAGATCATTGACAAAGTCCACAAGGGGACAGCAGGAGCGTGGCGAGGAGACCAAGAGTAAAATTTGTGGACGCCAGAACTTGACGTGATCTTTGCGTGGATCCAGCATAAGCAGATATTTGCGAACCTGCAAAAGTGGAATTAATATAAAAAGATAAATATAAATTCAATAAACAACTCACTTGATGGAACATCAGCGCCTGGGAAATGGAACCCCATTGCGCCGCTTGCGTAGCTGGCGAGAAGAGATGCAGTGCTATGACCAGGATCAAACATAATATGATGCAGGACGAGGCATAAATTGGATTGATGACAAACATCATGATCAATGTGCCCAGCAAACCGACGAGGCAGGTGTGCCAGGTGAAGTATTTGAAGAGTGGCCGGAAATTGGGCGCACCGGTCAGCTCAATGCCCAAACAGGCCAGATTTGTGGCCAAATAGGATAGCATGAACAGAACCGAATTGATCTGGGCAATAATATTGAACGAACCAATCAACAGGATGCACTCGACCAGCACCCAACTGATGACCACAGCACAGATGGGATTGCCTTTCCAGGTGCCACGGAGCACAAAGTTTAACAGCGAGCCAAAGACCTGATCCTTGCTAAGCGCCTCCAAAATGCGACTAGAGCCAATCAGATTGCTCAGTCCCGTCGAGAAGGTGGCCGTCAGAATGCCAATTGCTGTGAATGGAGGCCACAGATTGACGGGCATCAAGAACAGATAGTTATTCTGCATCGTCACCGCCGGTGTGGTGCAGCTCATCAGGAACGAGAGTATGATGTACGAGACAAAGGTGAAGCAAACGGCAGACAGTGTGCCCCATGGTATGCTCTTCGAGGGATTCTTCAGCTCTCCGGACATGTTCGCACCGGCCATAATGCCCGTAACGCCCGAGAAGAGCACACCGAAAGTTGTTGAGAAGTCCACATTCTTGTAGTTCGATGTATAATCCGTACCATAGTGTGATCCCAAATTATCGCTCAAGGTTTTACTACTAAGTCCCGTATATGGTAAAAATTTCGTAGCATTCATAAGCGTATTCACCACCGGCACAGGAATCTGTTGTATATAGTGTATATTGTTAAATGAATATGTAGATGTGTGTTAATGTATATGTATATTACTATGGTGTATATATTAAATAGAGATAACAGTAGCTTATAGTACTTAATTGATAATTCATGATACCCATTCTTTTGGGAATGTGCGGGCATTTTAGTTTGTTATCAGCTGCATTCAAATGATTCATATAACGCGTCATTTTTATGTTTCTACAGGGGAAACTCAATAATGTGAACATTCATATTATAATAATAGTAATGAATATAGCTAATTAAGCTGAATATACTACTATGTTGATATTTATTATACATCTTTTATATAATATTTAATATATATATATATATATGAATACTAATAATTAATATAGAATTATATTTTCTCTTAGTCGCGTCTCATTACGCTATTGCTTATACTAGCGAGTGTTGAGTGTACCCAAAGCTCAATGGGACTTAGTACAGCAAAAGAACAAAAGTGACCGATGTCTAAAATAATGCAAGCTAGTGTTATCTTTGCACAACACTCATTATCGCAAGTTAATGAAATTAAAAAATAATAATAATATCTATGCCACATATCAAATAGTTTTTTTTTAGCACATTCTGCATAGCAAGTGCGGAGGTCCCCTCCCTGATGAGTATTTTTTGTTTCATCGAGATTGATAATTCTAATGAAGCCTTGTATGATTTTCTGTATGATTGAGTGCATGCCCCCCGCTTACCGTATCGTTGGTGGCGCCCACAGTCAGAAAGCTGATATATGTGGCAAACAGGCAAATGGTCACCGTGCCCAAAATAAGCACCGATGTCTTGGCAAAGAGGGCGGCACCCACCAGGCAAACGAGCAGCATGCTTGTATTGATGCCGCTGCTGACGAGGAAGCGCCACCATTTGCCATCGGGCAGATGGGCACCCGATTCGTTGACGAAGCGGCCGCCGGGTCCAAAGTTATCGATGATGCCCTCTGTGCAGCCAGATATGGCCATGGCGCAGCCAACGACATTTGCAAAGAAGAACAGGGTGCCAATGGAGCCGCCAAATTCGAGACCGAGAGTGCGGCTAATCATGACTGGAGTGTGGGAAAATTTTGCAATTAAAAATTCAAATAATGTATTTTGCTCCATGCGATTACTCACAGTAGACGCCGCCGCCCTCAACAGCACCATTTGTGGAGATGGCGCATACGGAGGCAACCGTAAATAGCAAAATAGCATACGCGATGAGGAACTGCAGTAGCGTGACGTACAAGCCTGCATTGCCCACAATGTAACCTGCAAGTGAAATACAAATTAGAATAAAATAAGCGGGAGAGGGAGAGGAATAGGCACAGAGATAGAGGCCGAGAGAGAGAGAGATGGAATCTTTACTTATGATGTCACACTCACCCACACGTATAAAGACCAAAGCACTGAACATGGACAGCGCCACAGGACTGAAGACGCCTGCAAAGGTGCCCAGTGTACGTCCACTACGTTCCGGATCTTGCATGCCAAATTCTACGTAGCCATCGCTCGATTGGGGCGTCATGGGACGAGCACTCTCCGTGCCACCACCAAAGAGTGAGCCAAAGCTGCGAAACATATTCGAGGCGCTGCCATTGCGTGGCGCTGCAATTGGCGCAGTTTCCTGATCTCTGTTATTTCGCATAGCAACTGCTGCCAGCTGCTAAGCTGGAAATTAAAAGAAACGCACACACACACACGCACAAAGCGTTGGCGCTGTACGCCCACAATTGGCGCAAATCAAGGGAATTACTTGATGTATTGTATTTGGGCCGCTTCGCAGCTTTTAATTCTTTTGTTTTCTTTTTTTTTTTATAACTAGGTTTTTGGTTCACTGCTTCACTTGTGGCTGGCGGTGCGTTGTTTGTTTGTCTGTTGGCACAGAGAAAACACACAAAACTGAGTCCCCCAAATGCCCCGCAAGGGCCGAGGCTCCAATCCCACAGCTGGCCGACGCCATTAATGATGAGCCAGTATTTAAATACTGGAATTGAGTATTTTGAGTAAGTTCACAAACGGTCTCACCACTAAATAGAGAGGGAGAGAGAGAGAGACAGAGAGCGATAAATGTAGTAAATATTCAAATATCTGTGAGTTAAAATATCTGTAAATTTATAAACAGGTTTTATTATTAAGGCGTTTATATATAATAAATGTTACAGTGGATTAATATTTCAGCATATATTTATGTATATATCTGCTGTCACTGTGAGTTGTGTTTACTCACGACTGCACCGGCGCTGCTCATCTCTAATTTCCACGCATTTGTGCATTTGTTGTTTTTTTTTTTCAAACGTTTAGCTGCGGAAAGAATTTCGCCGCTGTTAATTTGTGAAATGGTAAATGATAAAAAGCGACGTTCACGCTCCCGAGAGCGTTACAGAGATGAGCGTGGTGTAGCCACAGCCGACAGAGATCGGGAACGTGACCGAGAGCGCGAACGAGAACGGGAGCGACAGCGGGACAGAGATGTGCAGAGGAACAGGGAGCGAGATGCACGCGACCGACAAGCGGATAGAGAAAAGGAGCGACGCCAACGACGATCGCGTTCCAGGTAAGTAAAAAGGTCACTGGAAAGCATAAGTAATAAAAAATCCATTCGTAGGGAGGATCGTGCTCGACGTGGTGGACGCTCACCGGAGCGTCAGCGTCAGGTTCGTGAACGCTCGCGTGAGCGTGGAGCACGCAACGGCGAGCCTGAGAAGAAGCTCAAATTGGATAGTTCTGGAACAGTGAAAGGTGAAACGACAAGTACGTCCGGAAAGCCAGAGGATGAAATGGATGTAAAGGGCGAGAGCAAAATAAAGAAGGAACCTCTATCGCTGGAGGAGTTGCTGGACAAGAAGAAACGCGAGGAAGAGGCACGCAGTAAGCCCGTGTTTCTTACCAAAGAGCAACGAGCCGCCGAGGCGCTGAAGCGTCGTCAAGAGGAGGTGGAACGTATGCGTGCCGCTCGAGATGCTGCACGAGATCAACTACAAGCGAGCAGTAGCAAAACAATTACCGGCATAGCCACAGCATCCGCGTCCATGCCGGTGGCCATGGCGCCACCGCCGCCCGTGAAACCGGAACGTCGCGAGCGTGGCGGAGATCGAGGTGAGCGTGGCGGGGATCGGGATCGCGATAAGGACAACAAACGGGTTGAGGATCTGACGCACAAGGACAAGGAAAAGGAACTGGAAGCCATACGAGAACGGTATCTGGGCATTGTCAAGAAGAAGCGACGAGTGCGCCGCCTCAATGATCGGAAATTCGTCTTCGACTGGGATGCGGGCGAGGACACCTCCATAGATTACAATAATTTGTACAAGGAACGCCATCATGTGCAATTCTTTGGACGTGGTAATGTAGCCGGCATCGATATCAAAGAGCAGAAGCGTACACAGAGCAAATTCTATGGTGATCTGCTAGAGAAGCGGCGCACCGAGGCAGAAAAGGAACAAGAGAAGGTGCGCTTGAAGAAAATGAAGCGCAAGGAGGATAAACAAAAATGGGATGATCGTCATTGGTCCGAGAAGGACAACGACGAGATGACCGAACGCGATTGGCGCATCTTTCGTGAGGATTACAACATTACCATAAAGGGTGGTAAAATACCCAATCCCATTCGCAGCTGGAACGAGTCCGGTTTCCCGCCCGAAATTATTGACATTATCGACTCGGTCGGCTACAAAGAACCGACGCCCATCCAGCGACAGGCCATTCCCATTGGCCTGCAGAATCGCGATATTATTGGCGTTGCGGAGACGGGTTCTGGCAAGACTTTGGCATTTCTCATACCGCTGCTCTCGTGGATTCAGTCACTGCCCAAGATCGAACGTTTGGAGGATGTGGATCAGGGTCCGTATGCAATTATAATGGCACCCACGCGCGAATTGGCCCAGCAAATTGAGGAGGAGACAATAAAGTTCGGCCAGCCACTGGGCATACGTACTGTGGTCGTCGTTGGAGGTCTGTCCAGAGAGGAGCAAGGCTTCCGCTTGCGTCTGGGCTGTGAAATTGTTATCGCCACGCCAGGTCGTCTGATTGATGTGCTCGAGAATCGGTATCTGGTGCTCAATCAGTGCACCTACATTGTGCTCGATGAGGCGGATCGCATGATTGACATGGGTTTCGAGCCGGACGTACAAAAGATTCTGGAATATATGCCGGTGACAAATCTCAAGCCCGACACGGAGGAAGCCGAGGATGAGAAGAAGCTAATGGAGAACTTCTACACGAAGAAAAAGTACAGGCAAACGGTGATGTTTACGGCGACTATGCCGCCAGCTGTGGAGCGTTTGGCACGCTCCTATTTACGTCGTCCGGCCACGGTGTATATCGGTTCCGTGGGTAAGCCGACAGAGCGCACCAACCAAATTGTTTACATGATGGGCGAGAATGACAAACGCAAGAAACTCATGCAAATCCTCTCGGCGGGCATTGAGCCACCGGTTATCATATTCGTTAACCAGAAGAAAGGCGCTGATGTGCTGGCGAAGGGCTTGGAGAAACTTGGCTACAATTCCTGCACGTTGCACGGCGGTAAGGGACAGGAGCAGCGTGAATATGCGCTGGCAGCGCTCAAGTCCGGGGCCAAGGATATATTGGTGGCCACTGATGTGGCTGGTCGTGGTATTGACATCAAGGACGTATCGCTGGTCATCAACTATGACATGGCCAAGTCCATTGAGGATTATACGCATCGTATTGGACGCACAGGTCGTGCGGGCAAAACAGGCGTTGCCATTTCCTTTGTCACTAAGGACGATAGTAGCCTGTTCTACGACCTGAAACAGTGCGTCACAGCCAGCCCCGTATCAGTGTGCCCACCGGAGCTCATGAATCACCCGGAGGCACAGCACAAGCCCGGCACAGTGGTCACTAAAAAACGACGCGAGGAGAAAATATTTGCCTAAGAATTTATAGAAAGCGAATTCGAAGTTCTTATGGATAAATAAAAGAATGAAAGTTGTCAACAAAAGTAAAGTGAATTTATTTGTAATTTATATTTTTATTTATTTCTTGTTTAGCAACTCTTTAAGGCTTTTGGATTTAAGCTCATGCTCAGGATTCTTTATCTCATTAGCCGCAAAAAGAATGCGTTTCGACTCTGCTTGGAGTCTGCGGGTAAATATTTGTCATAGAAGTCGAGGATCACTTCCTGAATCTTGAAGCCAAACTTCTGATACAACATGACCGCCGGATTGCTAGCGGAGACATGAAGTGTGATATCCTTGGACATACAAGTCTGAATGAGATGGTAGAGCATAAAGGTGGCTATTCCAGCACGTTGCCAATTGTGGCGCACGGCCATAAAGGATATGTACGCCTCGTTGTAGCCCACATCCGGCACTAGGAAGCCGCAGCCAATGACTAATTTCTTATACAGCGCCACCACGCTGTAGTCCGGATAGCTGAGACAGTCACTCACTGAAATAAACATAGAAATCATTAGACTATTAGCAAGTCCAACTGTAACTACAACGAACTCACCATCAATGCCCGGCCAGAAAACGCTCTGGAGCAGCGCATTGACAGCTGGTATGTGCTGTGGTCGCACGTAGCAGAAGTCTATGGTGGAGCGGGTGGGATAGCAGCGATTTACGCGATGCTGCAATTCGCACATCAGGCGTAGCCAAGGTGGACCCATCGTTTGGCTGCGATATATAAACGGATGCAGGACGCGCTGCGTATAGGGCGATTCGAAGAGTTCGTATTCGGTGCTGCCGACAATGCGAGCATAGAAGGAACTTCGACTGTTTGGATTGCCCTGCTCGAGCAGCTGATAGCGATCTAAAATTTGTGTCTGCTGCTTCATCAATTGTAGACGGGCACGCGCCATGGGATCAATGTAATCGTCCAGATTGAATATGGGCCGATTATGTTCCCGCTTCCATTTGCGCACACACAGCTTGCGATAGAGTCGCCGCACATAGGCGGGTATATCGCTCTGGTTGTGTTGGTCCAGCATGAAGATTTTGTGCAATTGCTGATAAAGCTGTTGCTCCTCATGTACAGTCATTGGACGCAGTTGTCGCTGTTGATCTTCCTGCTGCGGCATCTGCTCGAGTTCGGTCTCCTGTAGCCAGGGCCAGTTGCGACGCGGCTGCCTTATGAAACCGCTTGGCTTACAGGGCTCTAAATTGATGTCATTTGCTGTTGACTCTAGCTCTGGGTCATCCTGATCATCTTTCGACTCCAGCCACTCCTCTTTGATTTGTAACGCCTCCTGCTGCTGCTGCTGCTCCTGTGCCTGGAAATTCGTCACCTGCACTATGCGCGGTTGGTAATTATTGCTCTCCTCCGTGTGCTGCTCTGGCTCCATGGGCTCCTCTTCGCTCTCGGAACTGCTAGACGATAGGTTTTGCTGCTCCAGTTTGGGCAGTATCTCTGTCTTCGGCTCCATTTCCCTTTCCATTTCTGTTGTTGTCGCCACACACTCTGCGGGTGGCAAGACAAAATTAGGCTCCAAGTCAAACAGGCTTGCACCGTGGCCAGGCGTTTCGAGCAACGCATCAGGCATGAAAAAATCGCCTTTGCCGCCAACACCAATCAACGGAGGTGGCATAAACATGCTCAGATCATCGCCACCCAAACTCTCGGCCAGAAAATCCATTAGGCTTGCTTGCACGCTGCTTAGCGAATGTGTAAGTGCGGTCGACTCTAGTGTTTCCTCTGACTGTGGTTGCTCTTGCCCCAGCACGACCTGCTGCTGTGACTCCGCTGGCAGCTCCACGATGCGCAACTTCGGTGGGCGGCCCATGTACGGACTGCGAAAGAACATGTTTGTTTGATTTTATAAATTTCTGTAAAATTCTGAATTTATCTTCGCTCACATGGCACGCGCACAACCCTCGCTGGGTGGCGCCGGCGGCAAACCTTCTGCAGTTTCCTCCATTGTGGCGATAGTTGGTTGGGTATCTATCAGATGATCCGTTACAGACAGATCGCTGCCGCAGCTGTTCTCATCTGGCATTGGCAAGCGACGATCTGTACGCAGCTGCTGACGCTCAAGCAGGCGCTGCTCATCTGAAAGTTTATAATTCCATGAATATTTAATGCTGATTATGGTATATAATAAACATTTACATTCTGCTCGCACGCTGCGTGGTGTTAAATTCGGTTTAGCCAGTCGCCACCAGCCATGCTCCAGGCACACATTAACGCCGGACTGAAAGTACTCCGGGCTGTTGTGCGACAAAGCGCCCGAAACCGAACCGGCCCATTGCTTGCGACGACGCCTGTTGTTGAAATTTATTAATTAACAGTTGATTTTAATAGATCAGCATCCAAAAGTTACTCACACACGTGGCTCAAAGATGTAGTTCCAGTTCTTGTCTACAAAGCTGATGATGTGTGTCCGCCAGTGGAAATAGCCATGATGGCTCAATCCTTTCGATTTAAGTGATAAATTGTAAAGTGTCAGTGTCAACACTAACAGCCAAGGTATGCGCTGGCGGACAAAGCGCTCCTTGGCTACTTCTTCATCTGCACCCGACTCGTTGCGTACGCATTTGATGCACGTGAAATCGAAGAAGACATCGCCTAGCAGATCACCAGGCGTGCTGGCATGTGGCAAACACTTGATGTGCACGCTCTGCTTACATTTCAGGCAATCCAAGTAATTGTCATCCTCTATTGGAGCCTGGCAGTACCCACATCGGCTTCCTGTATCTTCGGTCGCCTGGGCACGCGACATGATATACGCTTAACACATGTAAACAGCTTTGATAATTACTATTTGTTGCGCCGTTCTCTTGAAATGCATGAATGGCGTTGCCACACTGTTTAAAATACCAAAAATGGTTTACATCGATGCCAGATATCTGCTGTACCAGTTTTTTGAATACACATTTTTTTGGTTTGGTTATTTTCAACTTTGCATTGCCGTATATATGCAGCATATGATCACTAACCATACAACACATAGACTGGACAACTGGAACAAGTTAATGTGCACACTTATTTTTTGACATTAGAACCCCATCAACTTCGTATTTGCTCGGGTTTTTACTTTTAGGGTCGGGAGAAAAAATTTTCTGATGGCAAAATCATTCCGCTTCGAGCGCTCGACGGTGATGGTCGATTTTCAAAAAAGGACTGACATGTGCCGCTCTTTCCCTTGCTCTCTTTCTCTTTCTGCCCTATGCTTTTTACTCTCTGCTCTCTTCTCACAAAAATATATGTATGCTGGCACAAACAGCAAGCAGCTCACAAAAATTGAAATTTCTTCACGACGCGATCCCATTGGTTCCCTTCTGAGCGAATGGTATACCGAATTCTTAAACGGCTTTGCCATGCTCATTCAAAATGTAAGCGTTTTCATGATTATTTGTGGAAAGGGTATGAAAGTGTTGACGTGCATAACGAATATTATTTTTCGATGACCATACACACACACATTTACACTTCCTTGCTATATGTGTAGGCATTTATGTGCCTGTGTGCAATATTCTTGCTGCCGCCTGCAGAGCACTATTAGAACCCCAGCAATTGATTTACGTTCGTTTCGGTAGCTGATGTGAACTTGCATACGCACACACATACACATACACATTTACACTTCCTTGCTATATGTGTAGGCTTTTATGTGCCTGTGTGCGATACACTTTCTGCATGTAGCAATTCTATTTTCCCAGCGATTGCTGTGGGTAGCTGATGTGAGCCTTCGAATTTGAATGAATCCTCTGCCTGGGGCATTTGCATGTTCCGTGCATGGGTCTCGAATATTGGGCGTGTGCCTACCTCAATTTTGAATTAATTAAATTATTAATGTTCAATTATTTTTTATTACCTGTTGATCAGTTATCATTTGTTCTTTAATATTTATTACCTGATTTGACCCTGTCTAGATATACAGGTAAAATGGCCCTTTTATGCAAAAAATATGCACTCGTTATATTCCACTAAATAACAAAAATATACATGTATTATATTAAATGTTTTATTTAATAAATTTCTTATTCACGAATCATTTTCAGTTTTCTTTTACTAAAATTACCCAAAATCGTGTACCTAATTCAAAATTGAGGTAGGCACACGCCCAATATTCGAGACCCATGCACGGAACATGCGAATGCCCCAGGCAGAGGATTCATTCAAATTCGAAGGCTCACATCAGCTACCCACAGCAATCGCTGGGAAAATAGAATTGCTACATGCAGAAAGTGTATCGCACACAGGCACATAAAAGCCTACACATATAGCAAGGAAGTGTAAATGTGTATGTGTATGTGTGTGCGTATGCAAGTTCACATCAGCTACCGAAACGAACGTAAATCAATTGCTGGGGTTCTAATAGTGCTCTGCAGGCGGCAGCAAGAATATTGCACACAGGCACATAAATGCCTACACATATAGCAAGGAAGTGTAAATGTGTGTGTGTATGGTCATCGAAAAATAATATTCGTTATGCACGTCAACACTTTCATACCCTTTCCACAAATAATCATGAAAACGCTTACATTTTGAATGAGCATGGCAAAGCCGTTTAAGAATTCGGTATACCATTCGCTCAGAAGGGAACCAATGGGATCGCGTCGTGAAGAAATTTCAATTTTTGTGAGCTGCTTGCTGTTTGTGCCAGCATACATATATTTTTGTGAGAAGAGAGCAGAGAGTAAAAAGCATACGGCAGAAAGAGAAAGAGAGCAAGGGAAAGAGCGGCACATGTCAGTCCTTTTTTGAAAATCGACCATCACCGTCGAGCGCTCGAAGCGGAATGATTTTGCCATCAGAAAATTTTCTCTCCCGACCCTAAAAGTAAAAACCCGAGCAAATACGAAGTTGATGGGGTTCTAATGTCAAAAAATAAGTGTGCACATTAACTTGTACCAGTTGTCCAGTCTATGTGTTGTATGGTTAGTGGTATGATTCAGAGGTATTTTCTTTCCCTAATGAATAAAACGTTTCTAGTTGCGAAGTTTAACTTTACTACGTAGTTTATTATATACGAATAATTGAGTGTTGCGAATAACGCATTCACATCACAATTATTCAAAGTCGTATGGCATCGATACCAATTTACGATGACAGTTGTGAACTATCACCAACTCAGCTGGCAGTTGCATGTAATCGATAAAATGATAATTTATTAGTATTAATATTCTAGTATTTTGATTTCGACGCGGTGCATTTCAGATGATTTAAAAACATTGCAACATGCGTTGCGTTGCGTCTGCTAACATTGCATATAATTTAATTATATGTATTTATTACTAAAATATATTATTTTTCTTTTGCGCAGTTGCATAAATTCAATTATAGTATTATAATCATGCCTAAAGAACAAGTAAACTATAATTTTAAAAAATCAATTTTAGTCAGTTGAGAAAAGAAAGAAAGGCAACATTGTGAAGATGCACTGTTTAAAGACTCTTAGTTATTATTATTTGGCACAGTTTACTGTTAAAAGACAATCATGATCACATTTCAAAAAATATACATAAGTAAGCTTGACTTTGCAAGTTAATTTATTGTACTCAAAATTCTAACTGAAGTATAAAAAATGATCTTATACTGCGAGTCAGCTAATGCTTATGTTAAAGCTACCCTATTAAAGCTCAAAGCTTACGTGATTCTATATCGGAATAGCTGGGTTGCTAACTCAATGAGCAGAGAAATCTTATGTTTATATTAAAGCTAAAACAGCTTACTCTGTCAGAATGGCGCAGGCAATATTCATGTCTGAGCTCAGTGGCATGATGCTATAGCTTGGAAAGATGAGTCATGCTTTTTGGAAGTTATAAGACAAGCACTCATGTATGTATATGTATGCATGCATGTGTGTACATACATTCATATATCGTCTATATCTACAAATACAAAATTAACGTTTTCATGCCTCATTTCCACGGATTGTACTCGTATTCCAGACATATACAGTACTTGGAAGTAAATAATTATTGATACAATATAACAACAAACTTAGCTTTTTATTTATTTTTTATAGATAGCTTTAATTTGTATATACAATGTATGTATATACGTATGTATGTATGTATGTGAACAGTTTTTCAATCCTTGTACTGATCTTTAACAAATTGAATGTACTCGTCATCGAGAAAGGAATATTCGTTATGACCCACATGACGTTCATATGAAATACAATTGTTTCGCACGCGAAAAACATAGGTTGTGTATGGACAATCATCGTCCGCCATCAGATCCTTGATCTTGGAGAAAAAACTGTGCAACAATTGCAGACGCTTGTACAATTTAGATTTATGTTTCTGTAAAATAGTTTACATGACTTTCAGCATTTATACAGATACACTAATATACCACATTGTTGCAAATATATTCACCTCAAATAAGTCGGCAATTTGAAGGGTTTCAATTGGCTGGGTTACCAAGGCCCGCTTGTTGAAGTGTGCCAACCTGAGCTGCTTGATGCCAGCGAAATGGGCTTGGAAAAGCCACTCATGCTCAACCGACTTCTCACGCCAATAGTCGAATCCAGGTTTCTTCTGACGAACTTTGACCATAGTAAAGCGCAGCTGTTTCAGTACATCTGGATCATTTCTATAAATGTATGTAGATTTGTATTTATATGTACATACATATGTAGCACATTCGATAGTGTCAAAATGCTTACAAATCGCCTAGTGGTTCTGTATTATCCACGCCCACCATCTCAGCTGAATAAAGTATACGAAACAATCCCAGTTTCGCGCTGAAGTTTGCATAGATTTGTTTCCGTTGATCAAGCCGTTCTTCCACATTGGGTAGATCACCTGGCTTATCTGTGATAGATATAGTACTTGTATGTATATATACATTTATGTATATTCGATTTATTTAGTTTTCTTTTCTTCTATCTAACTCTTACCGACAAAGAGATTCCTGCGCAGCTCATATTGATAACTTTCACGTGGTGAGGGTTCATCTGCATCATCAATAGACTTAATGTAAATACAATCCTTAAAGTGTATTACAGCTAAATCTGCATCGCGATTAAAATTGATGTCTTTTAAAGCTCCACGAGCTGTGCAAATATCAAATTTTGGCCGTTGTTCTTGGGTCATGATGTAGGGCAATGTTTTTTGCTTTAGGTAGTGACAAGGATCAGATATGCTGAAGATCATATCCGGATAGCCTTTGGCCAAATCTATTGGATACTCATCTGAATCGGGCTGACGGTAAAAGCCAATGCTTTTGGGTGTTTTTAGTACTCGTTTGTTCACATCGAATGTCGTCACATTGCGCACTTGAACATCTTGTAGTTGCACGATAATATCACTTACAATGTCCTCATAATAAGCTAGAATCTTTGTTTCTGCCATTTGTTGATGTTTGAATAATTGTATTTCCTATAATTAAAGCAATTATAGATATTTATAATAAATATGTGCATATATATTAGTATAGCCTACCGAAACTGAGGAAATATCTATCAACTGAACTTAACAATAACTTCGTGTTAAAAGACTGAAATAGATGTTTCTCAGCTCTACTTATCGGTTTCTGCTTATTTTGGCACTGTTAGCGCCCGTTAAATTCGTATTCAGACTTTTATGCTTAGCGCTTAGCGCTTAGCGCTACTGTTAACAGACTCTCAATCGTGGTAGTGTTGCCAGATTTTGAGACCAAAAAATAGCAAAATCAACTCTGAAAATAGCTCGAAATAGCTAAAAATTATACAATAGTTAAAAGAAAAAATAGCTGAAATTATTATATATATATTTTTTTTTGTTATTTATTGCTTTTTTTTTTTTTTAATTTTTTCGAACAACTACAATGTCGTCAACATCTTCTGCGGGATTATTATTATGCTTATCATTACTAGATATCAATATCCGCAATATACAAGCACAATGTCGCCTCCTTCGCTGTATTACTTGTTTTGTTTTGTGGCTCAAAAACAATTTTGATTTTTTTTGAGCACAGGCTCCAACTGCACTTATGTGTTATTTTTGTGGCTGCATGCAATCGTGAAATTTTGCAAAAATATTGCATTTGCAGTAAATACAAAATGCTCGCGTATTGTCAGATTCGACTTTTCGAATCCAATCTTTAAATGGTGCACTCTTTGTACATTCATCGTGGAGCTTTTGTTTGTATGCTTTTTTCATTTTTGTATGCTTTACCATAAATTCGCGCAATTAGTGATGATATTCATCGCAAGTGATAATATTATCTCGATAATAGTAATCTGGATAGCGATTACTTACTTTGAAGACATTTTAAGAGTTACTTGATTTTTTTTTTTTTTTTTCGTTTGTAAAATAGCTAAAAATATACATAGCTAATAGCATTTTCAAAATTTGTATAGCATATCACTTTTTAAAATAGCTAGATTTGCTATTAAATAGCTAAAATGGCAACACTGAATCGTGGCGCTGCGGTAATGCAGCACCACGATTGAGTAACACCACTAACCATACAATTGTATGGTTAGTGGTAACACTATCCAATAGAATACCAGAGCACACTGAGGACCGTGTGACGTCACACTACCGCTGTTAGTTAACATCAAAAGTAACGGAACGGTTATTTGTGCGATTTGCTTCGCCCCAAATCAGTAAATATATAAGTATATATCATACGTTATATACATATATATACATATGTTGTAGCACGAATATAACGTTCCGTAACATTATTAGAGTAGTTATCGGTACTTCACAATAATATACAGTCGAGTCTCGTACCCCGCTAAATCGTAAACCTCAATATTTCGTAAGAAACTGCTGATCCCTTGAAAAAACTTCGTTAATTCCCTCGTCCCGGTCCGCTCGTTAATTCGTAATTTTTCTGCATGCTCGGCCATGGGGCAAGACCTCTTATGATTCGTTTCGAAGCCTCTTATAATTCGTAATTTAGTTTCGTAAACTCTTGTAATTCTTGATTTTACTGGAAGTTAAACTACCGTTAGGTCTCGCAGATTATTATGCATGGAGCCTTTTTGTCGCTTCATGTGCGAAATTTCGTTGTTCTCTCATTGGATTTACATTAGTTTGCTTATTTTATTTGAAGCGTGAAGACGATTCGTAAAAATGTCTAGCAAACGTTCTCATACCGTTTTTTTTTTTATATTCATATCATTTAATAAGCTCGGTAAACAAAAAAATAAAAAATAATTATGAAGAACATGAGACAATAAAATATTACGAGCTCTTTTATTAAATCTTAATATTTCGTAATATGATTTTGTTTGTTTAATGTTGTTTTTAAATACTTAAATTTAAATTGAATGTGCATTTCATTTGTTTAAGCTTTATAACAACTTTTCAATTCTTATAAAAAGATTTTTTTATAAAAAAAAAAAAAACTATTGAAATAGATTAGAGTATTTAATACATGGAAACAAAATAATTTTGTAAAAATCTTAAACGTAAAATAAAATAAAATTGAATAACCAAAAAAAAAAAAACCTCATCAAAATTATTTGCACACTTAGTTTTTTTTTTACAATTTGACTGATTGGTCATCATTGTTTTGGCAAATTCCTCATCTGTTATATTCTGTTATTTAAAACTGAGCACTGTGTCTTTGTTATTTGAAACGAGTCTAAATTTCAAATGTCTTTATTTTTTGGGCTTTTCAATATTTATTCATCCACAATATGTCATGGGTCATTTTAAAAATTTCAAATTTGTATACGTAATAAAAACTATGCATTCAACAAATTTGCTAATATATAGATAAAGAGAAATGGCGAAAAAAAAAGAAAAAGAAAATGGGACAACAGTTGAAAAATTTAGATAGTTTCCGCAAATTACTCGCAAACTAGGATACTCGCCCTCTGTCAATGCCCATGGCTACTATTTAACTAACAATTACAACAGCGTGTCATTTAATTGACTTAATGAATTGTCTCGTGCAATTGGCGCATCCACTTGGGTATTGACAAAGTTGCGATCGAGACCCTCAAAGAATTTCAGTCCTGTCGTATTCTCAATGTCTCGCACATCGCAGAGCAGCGTCCGCAAGTCGGTGTCATCATTGAGCGTTGTATTTGGCATCACATAGGCCTCCGCATACGGCGTATTATTGACTTCCTTTGTATCGATGATGATGATCTTGAAGAAGTGTGTGGGTACTGCGACAATGGTATTGTCTTCTGGCTGAAATTCCAAATACCAATTGTTGCTCTTCATTTCGCGTGGCAAATAGATGGATCCCGTATATACATAAACAATGCCGTACTTTTCGGTCATGTTGTGTACATAGTGCAGCAATCGCTCCCAGATGGCCGCATTGAAGCCGCGACTCAGAAACGGTTTGATGTTTGACATGAAGAATACACGTGCCGCCTCCGATTGCTGATACGAGATGCCGGTCGTGGGTACGGAATGAGACCGATGTCGTACCGCAAGATCTCGAAAGTCTCGTCCAATTGCATTTGTATAGCTAGAGACATCCACACGCTCGCACATCCATTGAATGGCCGAGTTGCGACGATCGAATGAGGTGACAAAATTGAAAGTCTCATTTAGATTGATCTCGTTCATGCTGGGGAATCCATATTTCATAATGGATCCCATCTGATGCGATTCACTGTCGCCGAGAAGGTCGCAGCATTCGCTGAATGCCTTCACTTGAAATATATCTAGCTAAATAATAATATAAATCTCAATATGAAATTATCTATAGCAGGTACATTCATTACCAGTCCATAGAGTTTGCGTCGTATGAAATAGGCATGCGGATTGTGCTGTTCCAATCTCTTAATGTTACGGATCACATGTTGGTGCTGATAGTAGGCGCCCAAGGCAAAGAACGTACCGGCTGTGGCAGCAAAAATAGCCACTTTACCACTTAACGGCATGTCCATGTCCACATCTCCACCAGAGCGAGTTCAGGGCTAAGAAATTTACAAAACAAATTGAAAAAGAAAACTAAAATTTTTTGTATACGAATTTAAGGCGTGTTCAATTATTCCTATAATGGAAATTTCATATGAGAGTTGTAATTCAAAGTGATGTATGCGCCTCATATATCAAAGACTATTCATTGATTGCCTGAAAACAAAACAACATCATAAATTTGAAAACCAATTCTACTAGCAATATTCCAATCGAGCCTACATATAAGTTAGACCAAGACATCTCTATCGATTGCTGATTTTAGTTAAGTTTAGTACCCAATTAAATTTAGTACTCAAATTAAAGTCTCAAGTTAGTTAATCAACTTTCATATATTTACTCATTATTTTTCCTTATATTACTATATATAATATCTAGTCTCAACATTAATTAACCAAGGGATTTGACCAAAAGTTGTGACTCACAACTTGTAACCGTGTAACAAGTGTGTAACATAGTTCTATGGAGCAAGGCTTAGCCGTAAAAATATAGTGGTGCCAACACTTTTACTTTGCAGTTGCCAACTGCATTAAGTCAATCAGAAAAGTTGCAGTGTCCGTAACCGGAAAACCACCCAAAGAGCGAAACCCTTGTCTTTGGCTCTGTTCTCCCTCTGCAACTCCGCCCTGGCCTCAAGGAAGTTTATAATAGTCGCCCACTGCAATGGCTGAATAAACCAAAAGAGGCGGCATTAAGATTTATACGCCAAATCTCGTCGCATTTTGTTATGCTTAAAAATGTTAGTTACGGATTTATAGTTTTACGGTTCAAGTCCAAAACTTTTTCGTTGCGCCCATTGTGCAAAGTTTTGCCATTGACAGCAGGAACGAAAAGTACAAAAGGATGTTGGCCGACAAAAGGCAGAGTGGACAGCTTAGGCATTTGAATGATTTGCTTATTGCTTAAGCTATAGAATTTCATTTTTATTAAATTTTGTGAAGATTGTTATATACATGATTATGTATATACATGTATATATAATGAATTGCTTTATTTAATCTATTTCTTTAGTTGAATTCATATCAATCAATAGCTCGCTAATAACTGTTAACCCTTTGCTTCTGTACACTCTGTTTACAAGATCAGCCGAGAAAAAAATCACACACGCTCTCTCTGAGACTTCGGTTCTTATCGTTTTTATTTTCTGTTGAGCGACTTGAGTTGAGCTATTCGTGTGACGCTCGATTTAGGTCGCAATGTGAAATTCAGTAAGCAAGCAAATAGCTCAAAAAGTCAATGCAAACGGCCTTCACAATCGCATATACACACTTACACACACACACACTCAATACACGAACGCAATGGATGTGTTTAGCGACAATCCTGGCGAAGAGAGCACTCGCATAAGCACCAACACATGCGCAATTTACTTTAACTCAAACAAATGGTCGGGGAACAACGAGAGCGAAACACAGAACACGAAAAAAAAAAAAAAAAACGCGAGCCGATCGCGAACGAGTTCGTTGCAGAGCCGATGCAATCGATTGCTCTTTGAGCCTTTTTCTCAAAGAGTGTGAGTGAAAGAGAGATATTTGCAAATATTGTAAATGGGAGATCTAGCTTGCACTCATGTTCAGCAATAGATTCGCTTTGTAAGCTTGACTTGTTCATTTTTTATATTTTTTAACACTAGTTGGTTAACAACAATTCGCTGTGACCCTAAATAGGGTCACGTGCAGAACAGTTACTTTTAAATTTCAGATTTTTGTGTGTTTTTTTTTTTGGTTTGAAATATAATTTATAGTCGAATGCTTTTAATGACAAACGACTTTTGGGTGTAAGTAAAGCCCCAAGCTCTCACTGCTGCTGCTCCTACTCCTGCTGATTCTGGGTACTGCTGCCTACCCGAATGCCAGTTTCCAACCCCTGTTTGCCCACTTGTCAGTGGCACAAAGGAGCTGCGGGCAAAAGTTTTGTGACACTCGAGCGAACAAAGTTAAGAGTAAAATGCGCCAAAAGTGCAGTAAATTTTTTTTTTTTTTTTGGGCAGGGAGCGGCAACGAAACAAAATAATTTTAATTCGCTGAGAGGCCGCACAAGTGGGTCTACCACTTGGGCATCCAAATGCTCAATAAGTGTCCTGCAGCTGCTGAAGAAGGGCACCAATGTGGCGCTCAGCCGCGGGCTTGCCAATTAATTCCTGTAGTCTAATTGCCGCTGCGCCCCAATTCATTAGCGTGGGTGTCAAACAAACTCAGACTCGAAGCCGCATCGGCGCATATTGATTGACGCCCGAAGCTTGGCTAAAAGACGCCGGGGCAGGTCCGCTCAACGCTCAACGCCCACCGCCAATTGCTCAACTCTGCTCAAGGGTTTTTACGGATTTTCTAATCAACGAGCCTCACGAAAATTTGCATAATTGAAATGCCGCCTCACGTTCACCAGGTGTGCCATTTCTCTGTGTGTGTGTGTGTGTGTGTGTGTGTTTGGGGCCGTGACCAAAGTGCTGAAAACTTGCCACGCCCACATTGGCAGCAGCAACAACAACAACGACAACAACAGCAACCGTCGACTACTCGTGCTCGACGCCTGAGCGATTGACTTGCTAAGTGCCTGAAATTTGTCGCTTCATTTGGTGTCTCATAAATAAATTATTATGCTCCGGCACCCATAATCAGGTGTCCCACAAATCTGATTTGAGCCAAGCAATTAGCCGATAACAGAGCGAGTCCCTCTGAGTGGAATTTTCTACTAATTATTTGTTACCCTCGGGCGCACAGCTGGCAAAAGGCGTCAAACTTTTGAATTTATTGTCATATAGGAAGTATATCCTCTAGCTAAAAAGGTTAAATCAGGGCTTAACTGAATTTTATATTTATATTATTTTCTCTCTTCGTTTAAGAGTCCAAAAGTATGCTAGAATATATTATAATATATAGTTTACTATGTGTTGTAGATTATTTCAGATCAAATGAAATGTTGGAAACATTGAAGTCGAACTCAGTTTCATATTTCATAGATCAATAAACATAAACACAATTTAATGACTTTTAATACACAATAATTA
Source organism: Drosophila koepferae (assembly GCA_030914345.1). Lineage (NCBI taxonomy): Eukaryota > Metazoa > Arthropoda > Insecta > Diptera > Drosophilidae > Drosophila > Drosophila koepferae. The sequence continues at coordinate 5,034,938 of JAUESR010000207.1, forward strand.
TAGTTTAACTCTAAAATGCTCTATATATCTTTGTCAAAATTTGTAATCTATATTCACTTGACATTGTGATTAAACCAACAAAATTCAAGTTCAGCTACTAGCTAAATATTTGTCATACGCATAGGCCGTTGCGCTCTGCCTCACTCTTCATTCCTCTCTCTCTCTCTCTTTCGCTCTTTCTTACTCCCACATAAAAACGAGATTAGCTAGAACTGTTTATAATGATAGCTATTAAATAATTAACGCCAACGTTAAATAACCGACGCTCGCTCGCGTTTTCTCTTCACGTTGCGCTGTTTCTTATCGCCGGAGCTCTGGGGAAGAGAGCGCAGACACGAAGACGCCTATCGGTTTGAGCTAGAGATGTGATCGTGATTGATAGAAGATGATCGTTCGCTCAATTTCTGTTGGATTTTAGTCTTTGAGTATGTTTGATTTGTTACAACTATTTCCCAGAAAGCTTTTATGATGCTCAATAATTAAATAAAATTGTATATCGATCTAATGGGTTTAAGTCTATGAATTGTTATATGTACAATATTGTTTTTATTTTTATTATTTATCTATTTAACTATTAGTAATACGCACACGTATAAATATTTTTATTTCTGTTTACATATATACATATGTGTGCTTCTCTCATCTACTCATTAATAAAAAAATGTAGCATAATTTTCGGACTACGCGTCAAGCTCTTCTCTGAACTTCATTTAGCGTGCTGCTTCGTGTCACGCAATTTGAGCTTGCTTCCATCTCTAGTTGGAAGTGTTTCGTGCGCTCGTGAGCTGATCAGCCAGTCAGTTAGTCGATCGCTCAGATGTTAGTTGAGCAAGCACCATTGAGCGCTGCGGAGCTGCTAAATTGGTCTCTGCTGAAGTGTGAGCGTGACTAATTCATTGGATCAACGTACGAAAGCGAGGCTTATGCATTATTTCTATAACTATAATCATGCACTTGTATATGAACGTAATTTTAGCTTTGGCTGCTCTTAGCATAGTTAGAGGTGAATATATAATATTTTTTAAATGAATATTTACTTAATCAAAATAATTCTATAAACAATTAGCGGCACCTTCGAATGAAGCTACCTTTATCGATTTGCCTGAGGAAAACCATTGCGATCACAAGCTAACCAAGTCAAATAAATATCTGGATTATCCATTTTGGAAAAAGTTCTTCAAGCATTTGGTGCCCTTTACCAGCAGTTCACGCTCCAAGATGCAGTTCTTCCTATTCAAACGGGATTTCCCTGACTGCGGCCGTGAACTGTTTGTCAGCGATGATGAGACCCTGGAACGTTCCGGTTTCGATGCACGTCATCCCACAAGGTAAGTGATTTTACATGGGATTTTTATTCTATCGCCAATGCATGACACTGATAAGAGACTGCGAAAAGTTCACAATGAAAACGTTTGTAAATTGTGCATTCTGTATGCAAGGCAGTCGTAAATTAGTTTCAACACTGATAATCAAACATTAGCAGTTCTCCACAATATATGTTTCACTCTAAAAATATATATTTTACATCATTTTGGTAATAGTGGCGATTGATGCAAAATTTTATTTCCGTTAGGCCAAATGAATTGTTATATTTTTTTGTTTATTCACATGTTAAAACTGGTTTGTTATTTTATCAGTACTTAATACTCTGTAGATGAAGCTGTGTCGAGGATGGGTATATTCGATTTCTTGAGATTTATTTCTAACTAACTTTCTGAGCTTTATATATTAGAGGGAATTATTATAAATGATTAAAGTATTCTTTTTATAAATAAACTAAATATATATACTACTTTAAATAGAATAAATAGATTATTAAAAAAAATAAACCTTTTTTTTTTAAATCTGTTTCAAATGTATTATATTATTTTGTTCATTGTAAATAGATGTGATATCTTTTTTTATTTAATATCCCACACTTTTTCACGTTTGTAAATGCTATATACCGTTATTTGAGCATTATCTTTCATAAGTATTCTCAAATTCATCATTATTTTATATTCAGCATTCCAGTACGAGGTGCAGGAGATGTGTAGGGTATCTTTTAGGCTATACTACTGTATGCCTATTAGATATTTATTCACAGTTCCTCAATAACTACTACTAAAACTTACTATAGAGTATTTTGCAGTCGACTACTTTTTAATTGCGCACTACATTGTGTTTTTTTTTTTGCGGCGCTTTCGTGTCGTTTCGTAGCGCTTATCAATGAGTCATAAACAGTTGCTTCGGAGTTGAGCCACACTCAATGAAGTAAAACAGTTGTTATTGTAGTCAGCAAAATTATTAGCATGAAAATTTAACATAAAACATTTCAATGTTACCACAAATAAGATAAGATAGGCAATACAGTCTATTTGATTGTTGCAAATAATTCCCTTATATCTATTTAATTGAATTTGTATATTTTCAGAATTATTATACACGGCTGGATGAGTCAGGGCAAGGGTTCGTTGAATCGGGATGTGAAGTCCGCATATCTGAGCTTAACGAAACCCAGGCCAAATGTTACGGATGACGCAATGGGCGAGCCGCAGATGCAGCCACCGCTTTATGAGGACTTCAATATCATTGTTTGTGATTGGAGTAAAATCTCGTCGAATGTCAATTACTTTGGTGTGGCCGAAATGGTTGAGGATCTGGGCTTTTTGCTGGCCGAGTTTGTGCGTTATCTACATATGCAGGCGAATCTACGTTTCGACGATGTCTACCTCATTGGACACTCGCTGGGTGCTCAGATTGCGGGCAGTGCTGGCAAACAGATCAGGCCACATCGCTTCAACACAATCTTTGCACTGGATCCAGCGGGTCCAGCATTCCGGGAGCAGACCGATGAATATCGCATAGATCCAAGCGATGCGCATTATGTGGAGTCGATACATACAAGCACCGGTCTGGGCTTCGAGCAGCCCGTAGGTCATGCCAGCTTCTATCCGAACTTTGGCAAAGATCAAAAGAAATGCTATGTCTACGGCTGTTCGCATAAGCGTGCCCATGACTACTTTGCCGAGTCCATCAATAGCACTAAGGGCTTCTGGGGCATACGCTGTGAGCGTCTGTCAAAGAAAATTTGGGTGCTGCTGGACAACGATGGCGAATACCGCATGGGCGGCGAGCCCTCAGATCCAAAGAATGGCACATTCTATGTGAAGACCTATGACAAGAAACCCTATGCTATGGGCACCCTGCGAGCACAGGCCGAGGCCACCGCGGAGCCAGAGAGAGTCACTGAGGTGTATCACTAAGGCAAAATAAATGTTAACTAATTATGAATAATTGTTAAGAAAAAATGCTTGGATTAGTAGTTGCTCGATTTATTCTATAATACTTAAAATGTAATGTAAATGTAAAGCTTTGGATGATATCGGTGCGATCATATGGAGCAAAAGAAAAAGACAGTTGGATATAGCTCGTTTCAGTGCGATATCATTATATATAAACATGAGCCAAATGCTTTATATAGTCGTTCACGCTCTCCGCTGTATGCAACATACAGATACAACACAAATCGAATATCTCTTTTCAATGAATATATTAGTCGATGCCGCTTTAATGTATTTTGAGTACATCAGTTTATTTTACTACTTTCAACAATCAACATATCTTTTATCAAAAATTCAGACATTCCACAAACCTGTAAAATATTCATATAAAATGCTCTATATATTGATATCTATCTGGTTGCTGTATATTCAGTTGCTATCGAGCGCATTTCCATTACCCGAATGGGATCCAAGTTATCTAGATGATGAAATGGACTTTCCAGATATACTTGATGATGAGGTCTACGAGTTGATGCTGAAACGTAGCGTTACTTCTAAATTTCCCTATATGTACAACCAGATAGCACGATATCAAGACATGTAAAACGTTTCATTAAACCTAACATACGATATTTGGGTGGGTGTTGGCCAAAATTGTTGCAGTGCAGCAAAGTTGTTAATGCATTTTATGCTGCTTAATTAGTTGGTACTTGAATAATTCATACGCCACGTGTGACCGAGCAAGCCAGAGTCAGAGTCAGAGCAAGCGCTAGGGACTCTGTGGGAGTAGGAGCAGGAGTCGCAGCAGAAGCCGGAGTCAGAGCAGGAGTCGTTGCGTCTCTCTCTCTCCCTCCCTCAATTGCTCACCCAAAACATAATTTTCATTTAATTAAAGTTGTATTGCAGTCGTGTTGCGGTCAGAGGTGAATGGAAACGTATGAAAATGTGAAATGGTTGAGTTATTTGTAGAGATGAGCTTAGTGCAAAGTTGATCTAAGCTGAACCTATGGCAAAAATATGCAATAATTATGGATATGAGTTTGTTTATATGCTTAAATTGGATTTGAGAATAGTAAAGTTGAGCAGAGAGACTGAAAAGTTGCTAATTATATAGATGAGAAAGTTAGTTGTACAATTTATTTGTATTCCAATTATATATTTTACATATGAATAGGCTACTTCTGAATAGGCTACACTTCGACTGTTTATTCCTTTGCTTGTATGTGAAACGGAGTTCACTTCACCTATTAAGCATCTCAATCAATTTTCCTCTTAACTTGAGCAGCCTTTAATGAATATAATTTAAATACAACAGTTGATGGCAATTGCGCATTGACAGCTGCCCAATAGCGATTATTTCATGATGGGCCAAGTGACAGCTCGAGAGGCGTACGAACTGAATGATTGATGGGCTTGTCGAATCTCGAAAGTGTGTTCATTTGAAATTGTCAAAGTGAGTGCGTAATTTATGTAAAATGATGTTCCACTTCTGAGCCAAGTTTATGCATGGATCTGGTCAAGCACTAGTTTTCGATTATGTTAACGACAATTGCTGATTGTGTGTGTGTGTGTGCCCAGGATTTGAGGTAGAATTTGATTATTTAAATTTCATGTCCAATGCATATAAATAATTTATGAGCCGTGCTACCAGCTACGGTCGCCGAGTGAGGCATTCTAATTAAGACATGAACATAATTCTGTAAATGTCTCCCAAGTTTCCACTAGCCACAAGCAAACTAATGGCTATCATTACACACACACACATATATATATATATATAGTATTGTGGTATGTGTCTATCCTATTCTCAGCTGCCCCTCTGGTACTGCCTGTCCCCAATCCAATCCTAACACGCTTTCCACCCAGTTCACTTGACTTCACCCAATGCAATTTACACTTTCCGCTCTGTGCACAGTTTGGAAACCTTTTCTCCTTTTCTCTTTTTTATTTTTTTTATTTTTTCTCTGTCCAATTTGTCGTACGGAAATGCTTCGTGTGGCAAACCTCGGAGCATCATATAACTCACTTTTTGTATGTGTGCGTACACGTAACCTACTTAAAAAGGGGTTCGACAGAGGAAGAAAGAGCAGAAGAAGAAAAAATTAAAATAAAATCTGTAAAACTTAAGGGCAAATCAAGTAAGAGTCGTGCGTAATCGACTGCATGATACCCGCTCATGGTTAGATGTTTATGCAACATAGTATAGAGTTTATGGGTAAATTTCTAGAGGACATCTATAGTAATCTAAGCTCTGGGTTATCTGTTAAACGAAGGACTTTACTGATTGCCAAGTATTTGTAGCTGCAAGTTTCAAGTTTTTGGTTTAACAGACAAATGAACATTGCTGAAAGCCCATATACCGTTTTCACTACTTGAAGGGGTATTATAAAAAGTGAGGTGCGTGCATAATCTCACAAATGAGACGCCGGATAAAACAACGACAATGACTCGACATCAATGTGAAACGGCAAATACTTAAAGTTTTCGGATTGACAATGCGCCCACACACACTCATAAAAGTTGATGGGTATCCGCACTTAGGTCAGCAGATACTTTTGTAGGTATCTCTCAACTGGTACACAGATATACTATATGTAGATACATATGTATTTGAGCCAATTTTATAGCATTTTTATGGCAGAGAACTTTGGTATTTTGTTGCTCTTGGCAAATAACTTCGGCGCACGCATCCTGCTTCATATTATTTAAAATATTTAAATTCGATATGCCTTTGGTTTCGGGTTAGGTATGTGCTCCAAAGGATTCAGGGCTATGAAAGTGAAAGTGTTTAGTGATATTATGGAGAAAAGGTATAAATAGTGTAGGTATAGGTATAGGTTTAAGTATAGGTATAAGTATGGGTATAGGTATGGGTATAAGTATAGGTCTAAAGATAGGTATAAATATTAGTATAAGAGTAGGTAAGTATTGGTATAAATGAAGATACAATATAGGTATAAATATATATATATATAATTACTATTACTATTCTACATATATATGTTGAACCCTTCTCACTCTCAATTAACATACCATAAGTGTTAATTAATAGGTATAAATATTAGTAGTTCAGCTAAAAGTATAGGTATAATTATAAATATAGGTATAAGTATGGGTATAAGTGTAAGATCAAATAAATATATATATATATAAATATTTGTTTATAATATTATTCAATATATATTTTATAAATCAACATTTTTTCAGTCCTTCGATTGACTTTGCAGCCCTGGCTGTAGTCCAACTCTCCAGTGACATACCATAGGTATAAGTATAAGTATAAGCTCAAGTATAACTTGTTTACAAATATGTCAATGGGTTTGCTTGTGTTGCTCTCAGCTCACTTATAGATCCCATTTTGGGTCATGTTCATGTTTTGCGGTGTGATTTTATGTGCAAAACTTAAATTATACAATTTGAGCGCCATGCATACATACCTCATTTTGTTGTTTTTGTTGTTGTTGCTTCTGCTGATGTGGCCGTTGAAAGGGACAATGAGTTGCTAAATGCTTTGAATATTCTTTTGGTCATTGCTCGAGCTGCATGCATAATATAAGTGCGATATGTTGCCAAGATACATTTACTTGAACCACACACACACACACACGCACACACGCATACACACACCCTCCTACACTTGTATACACATGTATAAGAGCTTTTCATGTGCTGACAGGTTGAGTATATGTCATGTGGTTTTGTCCTGAAGAAAATGCTATATGGCCTACGTTCGCTGTCAGTGGAAGCAAGAGTTTCGGTTGCTGCAAGTAAAATGTTTGAAATATTTAAGATAAATGAATATAAATTAAATTTTGCATTGCTGGAGTTGTAGGGTATGTAGGAGTATATGGAATTTTAATGCATATTGCCTACAATTATGCGTCGTGCATACCCAATTGCAATGCTCATACTTGATATTATTACTCTTGTGTTTACTGTCTCTTGTGGTGAGTGAGTTTTGTTTACTTTTTGCATTTTGTTTTGTGTCTTATAAAATGAATTAATGTGGTAGATTTTGCTCGCCGGCGCCCTTAATCGTAAGCCTCTTCAAGCACATAACAAAGTGCGCACTTTGTTAACATTAAACATAAAGTCGGCAATAAAGCGATGGCGCCTGCTGCAAATGGTTGCTCATAACTGTGTTGTTGTTGTTGTTGTTATTGGCTTTACAACTTTTTCTTTATGCCCATGTGTATACACAGTTATAAACAGAGAATGAGACAGAGAGTGTGAGTGTATGTTACATTGCATTGCACTCAAAATGGCGTTAAGCTCGTAACAAAAGGCAACGCGGCGCAACAAGCGAAAAAAATACACACACACACACAGAACGAATAATAACAACAGGAAGCAAAAAACTCAAGAGAGTGGGAAAGCCCGAGAGCGGCAGTGTGAGAGAGAGCGAAAGAGAGCGCTGTAGAGCTGGTCTCTGACACTGATGTCATTTCAGCTTTTTTCCAGCTAGATCTGGCTGTTTTGGAAATGCGATTGCGGGAAAAATTTGAAAACAGCGGGCAGCGGGAATTCTAGCTTTTTTAGCAAATTGAAATTTTTTTTTTTTATTTTAATTCTACTTTTTCTTAATTTTGTGAGTTTTTTCTATCGCATTTGTTGATTAAAATCTTATAAATGTAAGTCTATTTCACTTAAAAATTGCCTATGCAAATTTGTGCGTCTTCCATCACTAAAATTGTGAAATTCGTAGCGATGCCAAAAGTAATTTACAAACAAAAAGTCAGATATATGGCTGCAGAGCAAAGAGTTTAAGGAGTGGCTGAGGAAGGATCCCACAGACTTAACACGGGCGTATTGTAGCTACTGTAAGTGCAGCAAATTTGCAAAATTATGTGATTTGCGTGCACCATGTGCTACAAAAAAGCCCATAAGTTCGATGAGCTGCTTTGTGCAAAAAAAAAAAAAAACAAAAAAATATACAATTTAGTCAAAAGGCAACAAAAACAACTGAGCAGGAGGCAGCGCTTTGCCTATTCGTTGCACAGCATAGCGCAATCGCTCCTGTTAATCATTTAAGTGAACTTTGCCAACAAAAGTTCGATGACAGTAGCACCTCGATAACAAAGATATTGATAATACATTCATTCTTGAATAAAAAATAACAATTTATAAAAATCAGCTTTTTTTTCCGCTTTTTTTCCCGGGGATCCAGCTTTTTTTAGCTGTTATTTTGAGTCGATTTAGCTGTTTTGGCGTTCCAAAAAATGACATCACTGGTCTCTGAAGCAGCTTTGCCTTAATTCAATTATGTGTGGTGTACACACTGGCCAGACGTGCAAATGCGAAAACAACAATGCAAACAACAACACGGCCATCTGGCCACGGCTTAACTGTATTATTATTATTTTTTTTATTTTTTTTTTTCGCAAAAATTAAAAGCAAAAGGGGCAACTCGAAGGAATTGCACTGTCCTACAAGTTGTTGCTGCAGTTCGGCCCATTATCATTGCCATTGTCGTCGTTGCTGCTTTTTGCTTTATGCAGCCACAGAATGTGGCGGCGGGCACGATTCGCGCGACAAGCATAGGGATGTCCATAGAAATAGCAACAGCAACAACAACGGCAACAGCAACGGCAACATTTATGGAAACTATTTGCTAAAGCAAACGGCATTAAAAACGCAAGTGCAACGCTGGGCCGCGTGGACTAACTGCAAAGGAGTGCCTGAAGTACAAGATGCCCTTTCACTAAAAGCAGACGACGAGAATCGGAGCACGTTTCACGTTAAGTATGTAAGCCTGTATGTACATAAGTGTATGTAGCTGTGTACGTGTGTATGTGTGCATGCTACACAAATAACAACAGTTGCGCCCAGAACGGTAAACTGTAGAGGCAGGTCAGAGAACGTTGCACAAATAGCAAACAAATCGCAAATTGAAATAAGTAAAAGGAGAGCGAAATAAGGAAGATATCCGTTTATTAAATACCCTAGCATAAATAGTATAATTTATATAAAATTAGGAAATTTAATCAAATTTATTTGTTATTAAAATGGATTGTTTATTAAAAATAAAAAAATGTATATATATTAAATAATGTATTTAAGTAACATCTCATTAATCAGCTTTAACAAAATTCATATTATCTATATTTAGCTTTACAAGGTTTGTAGGATTATATTCCCATGTTAGATCTACGTGACTTAACATACAATAAATAAATAACAAGAAACTAATTTTTAATATATTTTTTTAACTTCCAATATAATTTCATTAAAATTTACAGGGTATTTAAAGAGCTCAGTGCAGCAGCAGCCGCTCTTACAGTCTCCTTCTCTTACCACACATTCAACCCAGTTCATCAGAGGCGCAAAGAGAATGGCAAATAAAAATCAGATCCGCTCATGGCCGGGATGTTCCCAACGACTACGGAGATACGCTTGGAGAGTGGTGGGGTGGATGGGCCCGCAGAGGCGGCTCTGCAAGGCAAGTCAAGGCAATTGGCCGCCTTCCGTCTGACGTTGTTAACCCGGCAAGTTATGCATTCTTAATTTAATCGCTAGAAATTGACTCTCCAGAGTGCGAATCTTGGCAAGGCTTAGCACAGCTTCCGGACTCGCTCATCGCATCTTTGTCTATCCGCGTCTGCCACGGTCCGTGTCCTACTCCTTGACTCTGGTCCCTGAGCTTGCATGCAATTTGGAAAACTTTTCTACAGAGATTGGACATATATCATGCGATTATGATTATATTGCATCGTTTGCATTATCCAATGGCTTGGAAAGCTTTCTGCCCAAACAGACATTAAGCCTGCGCAGATATTCCGCACTTCCCTTCACACCTGCGGACGCATAGTTATGCAAATGTTTGCCAGACATTGCAAAAGTTTGTGTTCTTTGACGCCAGAGGGCGCCACTGTCTGGGCTAGTTAAGGAAGAACATAAATTGGCTGCAATTGGGGGGAATGTGGAATGCAGTGCATTCAAAGAATTTCATTTATATTTAAATTGTACATAGATATAAATTTTGCTTATTTAATTAGTTTTTATTTAATTTGTAGAACTTATAAATAAAGTAAAAAAAAGAATTGTTAAAATTAAAATAAAAATGTTGTTGAATGAATTTCGAGATTTTCTAATAAAAATTGCAAAGACCTATAATACGAAAATAAAATAAATTTTCAAATTTAACTACAATTTTTTTTCTGGTAAAAATTGCAAAGATCTTATAAAAATAGTAAAAATCAGGGTAATCAAAATTTTTGCTAAATGAATTTCAAGATTTTCTAGTTAAAATTGCAGTAAAAATTGCAATAAGAAATAAATACAACAAAAATACGAAAATTCCCTAATAATTTAAAATATGTCAAATGCGCCGCGTTTTCAATTTCTTGTCAAGTCTTTTTTTTGGTAAAGTTTTTGTGTTTGGGTCGCAGCTGTTGATTTGCAGCGTTGACATCATTTTAATTTATAATGCAATCGCTTGGATTTGTCGCCCTTTTGGAGCCAGTGGCACGCACAATCACACCTTACACACACACACACACACAGAGATATGCATGTATGTGTGTGCATGTAAATGGATATGGGTTATATGGCTAAGCACGCGTGTTGTGTCGCCGTCTGTCGCGCTGTTGTCTTCTCTGTTTGCTCTCACGAGATTTACAACGTGACAGCTCACAAGGCGCTGCCCGCACCACCTGACAGCAGCCACCTGGCAACGGGCAATGGGCAACGGGCAACTGGTGGTGCCTGGCATTGTTTCGTCCTGGTTTGGCTTGCCATGGTGCCTTGGGTAATGCCATTGACGGCGCTGGCAACACGTGCCAGGGACACTGATTTATATGTTTTCCATTTTTGTTTTATTAGCGCTTCAGTATCTTTCATCTCTGGCCATGACAACGTGCATGGCATTAATGAGAGTCCCATCTCTGATTCCCAAAAAAAAAAAAAAAAACTATGCTACCATGCACTATTGAGTATTCGATTTAAAGCCCATGCTGAATGCGCAAATTAAAATCGAGCCGAGATAGTCATAAATATGGCCAGGCATATTTAAAGCTAGCCTCATTTGAATTTGCAATGCGACGGACGCAGAGTTCACACAATAGCTGCAGCTATATATATGTGTGTGTGTGTGTGTTTATGTGTGTGTGTTTGCTTGGTGGTATCGTCCGTCTATAAGCCAACAGCTGTGCCCGTCTCTGCAGCGGATGTTGCCAGGAATAGCGACGGAAATGGCTGCGCATATATATATCCAGGGGCAGCCCAATAGTTGCGGCGCTTTGAATGCGTCGCATTTGCGTTTTACGGAATGAATGGATTTCTATGAGCTCCTGAGATCACATTTACCAACACTTGCAAAGTGTTTCACATTCCAGCAAATGATTTCGCATGTTTGATTTGTATATATAACTTTTATATATGTAAGTATGATTGGTATTAGTATAAGTGTGCGTAGAATATTATTATGATATATATTTATATATACAAAAATAAATAGATGTGTATATAGAAATATATATTTGTATGCATATGTGAAAGACAAAGAAAACTCTATCCTGACTGAGCCAGAACTGCGCTGCGCCTTTGAAGCCTTTTTGCCCAAGCTGATAAAGCTCAAGGGATAACAAATCTAATAAATTAAAAAAAAATTAATTATACTAGATTTTTATATAATAAATAATTTATATAAATATAAGAATACAATAAATAAATAAAATAAAATATACAATTAATAAAATAAAAAATATATCTTATTATTAATATTATTTATTTGTTGTACTTAAATCAAATATCAATTTTAATATACAAGTTGGGCGCTTCCATAATGATACCTATAGAAATATTCTGTTAAGCATTACGTATGCATAATAAATTTTAATTTTTTTCTTTATAGCATAATATATAAGAAACATAATCCATGGGAAGTACAGCAGTTAGCCACGATATAAAAAATATGTTCTATAAATTAAAACAAACTCAATCAAGCAATAAATTCAATTTAGCAAACTTTTAAATACCTGATTTTATATAAAATTAAATCCATTGAAAGAAGGCTAGCTCAGTCACTATATAGCATTATCTACAATTATTATCTACAACTAGACTCGTACATTTTAAAACTTTCTATAGTTTCTAATTGTTATAATAATTTTTTTTTTATAAATATATAGTTTCTATCGAAATCACAAACATTAATTCAAAATTTGAAATATCGCTGTGCAATAATCAAATAATTCAAGTTAGTTTGACAGCTCTGCCTAGAGCACTCAAATTTGCACTTATCATTGCAAAGGTAAAGTGAATGAGTTTATTGGAATGTTAAATTGCTAGTCGAGGTTTGTGTATTGCGGTCATATCTTTATCAGCTTCGCCAGCCATCGAACAAAGCCAACAAACCGCGGCGCGCTTTTCATTTCAATTTGCTGGCATCGGCCTTTGGGCAGATGGCGGATAGCGGATATGGTTGAGTAGGAGGCGGTTGTGGTGGTGTTGGTGGTGGGACAGACAGACGGAGATCTGTGGACGGATTGGCCTGCAGACTATGCAGCGACAGGCATTCAGGCATTTTGGCCAATTTATTTGAAACGTTGCTATAGATGCTAATGCAGCAGATGCTGATGCTGTTGCTGCTAATGCTGCTGTTGCTGCTGCTGCTGCTGCTGCTGGTTTCATTCGATTGCTGCCACGCCCACTTAAGCATTTTGAATGCCAAGTGCACTGAATGATGCTTCGCTGGCTCTTGGTTTGGTTTAATTGGGCGCATGCAAATCGACGCAGAGTGAGCAGGAGGCGGCTGAGTTCACTTGGCCCAGCTCAGGCGTCAGGGCATTTGCCAAAAATTAGCTCCACAGGCAAATGCATATTGTCACCTAAAAGACATTCGTGTTGACAAGGACAACAAGAGGGCCGGGCTGGACCAGTTGGAAGCAATTGACCGCATGCCCCTTTGCTACATGACCAGCTGATTGGAGTGTGCCTGTGTGTGTGTCTGTGTGTGTGTGTGTGGGTGGATTGAAAAACGATTTAAGCGTGATGCCTGGATTTGATCTAGATGCAACGTGCTTAGAATTTGGAGAGTAGCAAGAGTAGCAAGAGTAAACCAGTGGCTTGCATAGCAAATTGCTTTAATTTAAAAAAATCCAAAAAAAAAACTAACTTAGCCAAAGGGGGGAGGCTAAAGGCAGGCCAGTTCAGTTATGAGTCAGCAGAATTTTGCATTTGCCTTTGAAATTGCTTTTGTTGTGAGGCGAGCAGCCAGTCGAGCTGGCACCCAGCCAGCCAGGGGCAATTTTTCAGTGTGTTGTTCACAAGTCTGGAAAGTAATTCTATTAAAACAACAAGTATAACAATATCAATATCTAATAATAATAATAATAGCAAATGTGATGCGGAGTCGATAACATTTTTAGCTAAATAAACAAATTTGCTGCAGCTCGAGACTTTTGCAAATCGGAAATTCCATTAATGTGATGGATGTTCAACGATTTTTTTTGATTATTGAGTATTTGCGCACAACAAACAAAGGGAAAGGAAATTGGTAGAAAGAGTAGAAATTTCAAGTGCAGCCACGGGGCGTATGATTAATGCAACTTGCATTTGTTTTATTTTCCTTTTCTTTTTGTTTTCTGTGAGCAGTCAAAAAGTCTGCCATGCTCAAGCAGTTTATCAAGGATACGGCAGATGACAATGAAAAATGCGGAAATGGCAGAAAATATGTCAAAAAACACTGAGATTGAATGAATTGAATGACTAAACATGTTTTAAATATATCACACTTGAGTAATCGACACGCTTAATGTATTGAGTTGATTTAATTAGATTAATGTGAAAATGAAATCATATTTAAGAATATTGAATCATGTTACTGATTTTATTTAGAGAATCAATTTCTATAAAATTAGAAACAAATATTCATAGTAGAAATTTAAAATATTCATAGTATAAAATATGAAAAAATTTATACAGCTTGCTTAACATATTGCATGGTAAAATAAAGTCTCATTAAAAATTATAAAAAATATATTATAAAATAAATTTTTAAAAATTAATCTTATTTAATATAAGAATATGAGAGTCTTTAACAGCGGCTCATACATTTTTTGTTAATGGTTAGTTTGGATTGTAGCTATCTGAGCGAGCTGAAATGGATAAAAAATATTTTCAAATCAATTTTGCATAAATTATGAAAAAATTACATATAATTAAATATTAAATCATATTTAAATATGAATTAAATGCGCATCAATTTAAGTATAATAATTAAATAATTAAAAAATAATATATAATAAAATATTAAATCATAATTAGAAAATGTTGAAACTGACTAATAAACTAATCGATGGGAATTGAAAGAAATATGAATAAAAGAAGAAACTGTATGAGCATAGAAGTGTATAAATATAGAATTCTGTAATAAAGAAAAGGGTATTTTGCAGTCGAATATTTACTTCTCTTGCAAGGAAACAGATTATTTCAGCTTCCAAAAATAAATTCACCTAAGCTAAGTAAACACATATCCATATATACACAACCCACGGCTCACACATGTTTACAAATTAGTTTTTACTTACATTTAAAAACTTTTTGTTTGCTGTTTAAATAAATGATTTAGCTATGAAACACTTAGAGACTCGACGAATAGCCGTAAAAGTTGCAGTTTGTTATTTCAGTCAACGATAAGTTTTGTCTCTCAAACTTTAATTTTTTAATTGAATGTAAGCAAATTGCAGAGTAGTTCAAGAAAAACAAAAAAACACAGCAAATTGGTTTGTACAGGTTAAAGAGCAAATGGAGAAAATGAATGCGCTTACAAAGCGAATCAACATGAAGATATGTTTGTTTGCTTCCTCAGTTTCGGCAGCAGCAGCAGGAGAAGTAGCAGCAGGAGAAGCAGCAGCAGCAACAGCAGCAGCAGCAGGAGAAGCAGCAGCAGCATTCACTTCCACTCAAAGAGAAATGTGGTACTTAATTGCATCCCAATAGAGCACATTCGTCGAGCAGCAGGAGAAGAAAAAAAAAAAATCGAAATGAGTTTTTGCCCTCGCACAGTTTGCATTTGCCAAAGAAGTTGACGAGTTCGCGTTGGGCTCTTCAAAGCTTTAGCAAAACATGTTGAGCACAAGATAAGATGTTGCAAATATTTTCCCTTATTTCCTTTTTTTTTTTTTTTTTGACTCTATTTGCGCACATTTTGCACTCGGCTGAGTTTCTACTTTGTGTTTTTTTCAATATAACAGCTTTAATTGGATTGCATTGCAAGTAACTGGGACATAAGAGTAGAAACATGTGACAAAGCTCAAGTTCTATTTTTAGATAATTTAAATTTAGAATTAAAACTAAGTGAATAATTTTCTTCTGCAAATTTTCACTTTTCACTTCATATGAGGAAAATTGCCAATTTCCCTTGCATGCTTAATGTGAAACTTATTTTGGCATTTCCGTTTCGGAATCGCCCCATCAGCCCAATTGGTAATTCATTTGTTTGCCGCGCTCCAATGCAGCTGCTACTTTTTATTATGCTCATCAAATGTATATAATTCAATTTTTCCAATCGAACAAATCGCTGCACGATGTGAGCTGAAAATGAACAAAAAATATGAAACGCAAAAAATACGTTGGAAAAAAAAAAATTACGAATACGTTAAATAAATGGCAGGCCATAAGCGCACTCTGACCAAAAAACTCTCGTATTACCCCATGCCACCCAAATCACTGTGAATATCAACTCTCGTTTTATTATTTTAGAGATGCAAACTTTGTTGAGAGCTCTGAGCGATAGATTATGATGATATATATGTAAGGATTTTCTGCTTTCTATAAGCTCATATTGTGTGGATAATGGAAATTGAGTTGAGTTATTATTAGATAGATATATGTGGAGAGCTCTTGGACTATATGAAATCCATGATAGATGTGTTATTCTTCTTCTTCCTAGAGAGAGTGAAAGATCGAGAGAGAGAGAGAGAGAGAGAGAGAGAGAGAGAGAGAGAGAGAGAGAGAGAGAGCGAGAGGGGAGAGCCTCTCTTTTACATATACATTGGAGCTTCCAATTGAATCAAGGGTATTTTTTTTTTAGACATTTATTGCTTAGCTAGAAACAAAGGAAAGAATGTAGTTTTAAATATTTTAAAATACCTAAAAAATATTTATTTATTTTTGTTTATTGTAAAAAATGCTACAATTTATCTAAATGAATTTTCAAATATTTTCAGTTGTGTTTAAATAAATCTAACTAAACTTATATTTACACAACTCGTGCTAGCTTTAGAGCTTTCGTGTCACGCTCGATCGCACATCGCTAGCATTAAAAAAACATATATATCCATTGCAGTTCCGGTATCGGTCATAAATCATGTCATTGCATTTTGTGGCTCGCAAGGATTTTTTTTTTACGTTCTGGTTTTTGGTTTGGGTTTTGCTTTTGGTTTTCTGGTTTTGGGCCGTGCCACAAAGGAGTTTTGTGCAAGTTTTATGCAGTCGATGGCTGCATTTCGATATTTGACAGTCGGCATTTATCATGCGCAATGTGTGATTGCCACACATTGTGGAGCAGCAGCTGCTGTTGCCCCTGTTGCCTCTGCTCCTGCTGCTGCTACTCCTGCTGCTGCAACTCCTGCTGCTGCTGCAACTGTTGCCAACGTGTCTTTAATTGCCGGCAATTGCACAATGTTGACATTTATTAAAAAAACAATAAACAAATTTGCACACACATTGACGGCAACCGAAAAATTGTGGCTGTATTTCGTATGCAGAGTCATCGCCCCTCTCTCTCTCTCTCTCTGTCTCTCAGCAAAAGTTTGCCTGAAGCAACGTGATGCAACATAAACATGAGCCGCACGTACTATACATAAATATTTTAATTCAACTGCATTTTGTTGATAGTTTTATGTTGTGCCGCCGACTGTGGGCGTGCTGGCAGCATGATTCTAGGCACTTCCTTCAGGGCTCAACTGGAAATGTGCCTCAGCTGCTGTCATGGCACTGGCCATGATAAATGTCTGTCTCGTATTTCAATTTATTTTACAATTTCCTAAGCCGACAACGTACAGTGAAATGAATGAAATACCAAACTTTTGCAATATCTAACAAATTCATTAAAATCATAATCCCGAACTCCGACGTGCGCATAAATCAGCAAGTCTCTTAAATTTAAATATCAATTTAATAAAACTATAAATATTGATATATTTTTGAGTAAATGTGAATAATAGTGAATAATCGTGAAATATGAATAAACGCGCTTGAGCAGTTTATTTAATTGGTACAAGTTAGAGGGAGAGATAAAGAGAGTGAGAGAGGTGTAAATGGCGCTATAGAAATTGAGGGAGAGAGTCCGATCTAATAAACTAACGTCTTAACTATTGAATGCAATTCAAGTTGACTTGCCATCGTTAAGGACTTCATTTGAAAAGGGCTTTGGCAAATACTATTTCAAATATTCGAACTTGTATTGACAGCTGTCTAAAAACGAAAAACACAAATTGGCATGATCAAAAGCGTTTACGACATTTAAAAGTTTTAGGTTAGCAGCCAAAAAAATGAGAAGAAAAATGAAAATAAAAATGCTTGTGAATGTATTTAGTGCCACGGTTTCGCATTCGCACATGTCCGGAAAAATGTTTGCCAGCGTTTTTCCAGCTAGCGACTTTTGTGCAGCAGCAAAAATGCCGCCGTCAATAAAAAAAAAAAAAAATGGAAAAAATGGAAAAACTACAACAAATTTTCATGTGCCATGTACCTTGTTTTTCGTAGCGAACTTTTTGGAGTGGCGCAGAATATTTTTGGAAATTGCATTTGCGTCAGGCGAGCGAAAGAAATGTGGGAGTGTGTGTGTGTGTGCTTGTGCAGCTCAGCCCACACACACACACACACACATGCATACACCCAGCACAGTCAGTCAGGCAAGCATCCAGCCAGTCAGCCATATTTTTGCCCCTTTGGGCCATAAAAGCTAAAATGTTTGGCAGCTCAAATGAACGCAGCAAGAAGCGAATGCGCCCAAAGTGGATTACCAACGATGCCAGCAACTATAGCTGCCACGCCCACTGCCCAGCCTCCATTTGGCCACAGCATAAGGTGTTGCAGTTCCGGCTCTCATTTGCTGTATTCCTGATCCTTTTGATACGCGCCCATGTCTGGCCGCACTCGCCCCCCGTTTTGTCTATTCAATTGAGCTGGTTAACAAGTGCAGCTAGCGGCTAGCTAGCCAGCAGCAGCAACTGCAGCTCAATATCCGTAACTGTAGTCGTATAGCCCCCGTCTGGAGCTAAGTGCCGGGCAGCCTTTTTATTGGCTTTGAGCTCTGATGCAGCCAGTTTGCGTAAAACTACGCGTCCCGTCACAATCGCTATGCGCTGCCCGTTGCAGTTGTAGCTCTCGAAAGTGCTTTTCGGTGAGCGAGCGAGACTTCAATTTTACTGCTGTATTCTGCATATATTATAGAGCAAGAGAGAGAGCGAGAGCGAGCAAGGGAGACAGAGAGAGCTCTCTAAGGGGATTTATAGATTATAGCTTGGCAATCAACTGCAATTGTTTACATGAATTGATTTGGCACAAATTCAAGAGATTTTTAGTTATTGTTTAGCTCGCATGATGATTCGATGATGATATGCGTATCTATGCTTATGGGATTATCTTTTCTGAAAGAAGAAAGAGCAAGATATTATTTGTAAACTTATCTAAGCTGCTTTTGAGATTTTATTTAATTAAATAAATAAATGCTTAAATAGTTATACTTTCATTACTATACTGAGATTGTAAATGTATTTATATTTAAATTAATTTATATGCATTTTATTTATTTAGAAAATTAATATATTAATTAAAGTTAAAGTTATAGTTTAACTACGAAAATGAAATTTTATTAAATTAAAGTATTTTTTTTTTAATATTTCGAAAATTAAATATTAAATGTAAAATAAAAATAGCTTAAGTAAAAATAATAATATAATAATAGATATATTTAAATAAAAAACCATAAAATAAAAATTCAAGAATTATTTTTAAAAATATTTTTCGAATTTTATTTTAATAATATTAAAACAAAATATATTTTTTAATTTTTCTTGTTATTTTTGTATAAAATAAAAATGTATTTTTCTTATTTTCACTGATGTTATTCATATTTGTATTTGTTTATTTTTATTTTATTTTTACTTATGATAATAAAAAAAAACATTTTTTTATATTCAATTTTGTTTTATTAAATCTTACTTTTATTGTAATTAATAGCATAATCAATTTTATTATATATTTGTTTACAATATTTTTTTTTATATTAAGTTTTAATTCATTCTATTTTATTTTGTTTCATCTTTGTTTATTATTTTACTTATATTAAGTATATGAAGTTCTTAAAATCATGGTTTAAATGCTTTTATACTTATTTGACATATCCATTAATAATATTAATAGCTCAAAGTCAGCAAAATATAGTCGCATTTATAGTTGAGAATGACTTTGTTAATTTAAGCACATATATTGGGCAGATATATTGCCACGTCCAGCTGGACATCCATGAAAACATTTGTTATTCACACGCCCGGCCAATTTCAGTTGTGTGTTAAAAAAAAAGGAATGAAAAAAGAGATATATAATGGCATTTTTGTGCAGTTAGCTTTAATTGTTGGGCATTTTTAATGCCTGAACAGACCCGTAGAATTGCCACACAATTGCCGTGCGTACATATGCAATCGAGTGCATCCGGCAACAGATGTTGCGGTTGTCATTAAAACGTAGCGTAAAAACGAAATGTTTGCCAATCCATATATATATATATATTCTGATATATTTGCAATACATACATGTACATATATATAAGTAAAAAACCAAATTTACGAATTTAATTAAATCGACAGAAAGTAACGTTCGCTTTGGTTTTACGCTTTGACTGCGGCGTGCCGTGCCGTGCCGCAAATCTATTGTAAGTGCGAATGGGAAACGCATGTCCGTCGATGTGAATCACATTTGAGCCTTCGAGCCAGGGAACCATCGATATGGACGAGTTAACTCACACATTGCAGCCGAGCTGAGCTTAAAGTGAGTTACCATCTGTCATTCAATTAAACCGATCAACGTCACGGAACCAACACTGTGCAACAAAGACTGGAATGCAAATTGTAAAGTACATATTCAATTTATATATGTATATACTTGTGTGTACATTGTTGAAGAGGAATTAATAAACAAATTAAATGATTGTGAATTAAGTAAAGAATGTCGGCTTTACGATTAAAATTCGAGTTTTAAAAGATAAACTAGGCCAAAGTCAATGTGAGTTTCACAGGCGTGTTATATAATTCATTACATTTATTTTTCAGACTTATAATGTTGGTTGATAATAAAGGAATATAGCAAGCTTTGTCTTATATCACTTAAAAGTTTTTTATAAAAATATAATAAATAAAAAAATAAATAATAAAAATATATACAAAAACAATATTTTATATTTTTTTTAGGCATAAAAATATAGAAACCAATTGAAAAATGTAAAAAAAAATAAATAATTTAATAAATACAAAGATTTATTTTTTATTTATTTTTTTAAGACATAAAAATATAGAAATAAACTTCAAAAATGTTTAATAATCAATAATATTAAATAAAAAAATTTATTAAAGATTTATTTTTTTGTAAGACATAAAAATATAGAAATAAATTTAAAAAAATAGAGAAATAAATTTAAATAATTTTTTTAAATTGTGGTGAATTTTTTGTTGATTTGGTTCACGTTACTTAAAATAATTTTATAAAAAAACGAATTGTATAAGCTTTTTACAATAAAATTGATAAAAGTACACAATTATTTAAGTTTTTCTTTAAATATATTATGCCTTTATTTAATATGCCACATGCCTGCCAAAAGCTACAAAAAACAATTTCTTGAGATTGACAATCAAAATTTCATTTGCGTTTCACACTTTCCTTTGCTTTCGTCTGCCAAATTATGTATTTCATTTATTCGAATTGTTGCTTCAGACATTGGCAGCGGGCTTCACGTCACTTCAGTTGACTCAATTGGCAATTAGTGTCGCCCAGCTGTGGCAGCCACAGCACGGCCGTAAAAAGAAACGGCAGCAGATTAATAACCCGTAGCGAGGCTATTTTAATCGTGGCGCTGCTAATGCAAATGTTCATACATCACTCATACGTCATGTGGGTTAATCCAATCATTACACGGCTGCCAGTGACTGATATCTGAATGGGGATGCGCCACTGACAGCAACTCGTCAGTTGGCAGTTGGGAATATATCTAATCTATGGCTGAATGATGCGCAACGCACAGTTCCATTTGCAGGATATCAATCAAAATGTCAATACCCCTTAAATGTGGCACAGGAACTGGAACAGGAACAGGAACTCTGTTGCGATGCTTTAAACGGGTTATGAGCATATTTCAGCATAAATATTATGCAAAGTGTGCATTCACTTCAATTTAATTTTATTGATGAAGTGAAATAAAGTTTTTAATGAGTAAATTAGTTGCACAACATTCAGCACTCTTTAAAAACCTTTGCTGAAAGCAAAAAGGAAAAAGAGTAGGAAAAAACTTTATAAATAAGTTGAATATAAAGTTTTCCAATACTTTTAACAAGACCTGCGAAAGTTGTTTCAGCTGTAAACTGAAGGCCAAATTCTATTTGCTTACAATATTTATAAGTAAGAGAGAAATATAAAAGGAGTTTACAGAAAAAAAAGAAAAATAAAGAAAAGTAATTAAAATGGGTAAGCTCTACGATTGGCAATTCCTAATGGGTAGACTTATGGTGGCTCTATTTATAGAGAGGATCAAGTGTAGTCTATATCTGAAGCGTTTGACCATATGTCTGAAGACACAGTCTAATTCATACTCATAGATAAGGACAACTGTAATTTATTTCTTTAATAAATGGGCTTAAAAATACATATTTAGTTTTCAGATTTGACATATCTTTAAATGTAAATGTCGTCAAGCTCCCAAAATCCTTATATATATACATACACTGTATTTACTGTATGCAGTAGTATTAAAGAGAAACTGACAACTAGAATTAATCGAGTGAGTTGGCACATTAGTGACAATTAAAAATGTATTGTCATTAGGAGAGAGAGATAACTATAGCTGTTGCTGAACGTGCTTTCGGCTATCGTTGAGTGAGAGCGAGAAGGCGACTTATGTGCTTCGCACAGGGTTGCTATGATATTGATGAACGAGAATATGCAACCAGAAATAGGCAGCTTGACAGAAGAGCTGAAAAAAAACGAACTTAGTCAAAGACTGTCGAGTAAGGAGGAACTTTGATGAGAGAAGTGAGTGACGACGCGAGAACTCGTTATTACGCGTAGCTATAATGCTAAGAATATATATACTATATGTATATAATTAGCTTGTAAAAATATTCTCAATTATCTATATTCTGAAAGTTTCAAGTTTTCACACAGAAATGTGGACATAAGACGAGTTCGATTCGTTTATGCAATATCTTTGCTCATATGTCGCCCTTCTGTCTTTCCATATAAGTTTTATTCTAAATGAACATCAATCGTAAGCTTCCTAGCCTTTTTCTATAGTCTACAAATTCGTTTAGATAATGTTCAGTATTCCTGTTTCGAAATGTCAAAAGTAAATTAATAAAAAAAAAAAATAAAAAATTAAAAAAAATTATGAAAATTGCTTAGTAATCGGAATTATTAGATTTTAATTTCTGGACCTGGCTGCATCTGCTGTAATTATAGATGGCTAGAAAACCACCTCCAATACCGGCCACGCATGAACGCATGCCCGGACCTCTCGGTCAGGATACCAAGGCCAACAATGAGAAGTTTCTCAAGGATGTCATCGAAACTACCAACAAGTATCGCCAGATGCACGGCTGTCCCAAGCTGAAGGTCAACAACGAACTGAACAGGCTTGCCCAGGAATGGGCCAATGTACGAAATTATTCCAATTAATTAACTAATATTGAATTGAGTTGGACAAGTTTTAACTAATGTGATTTGCAATTTGCAGCATTTGCGGGATAAAAACATAATGGAGCATCGACCGAAACCCAAATATGGCGAGAATATATTTTTGTCTGGCGGCATGGATGTTACGGGCGATTTGCCCGTGGATATGTGGTACCGTGAGATAAATGCCTTCAATTTCGATAAGCCCGACTTTACACCCACTTCCGGCCACTTTACGCAACTGATCTGGAAGGCCTGCACAGAGATAGGCGCTGGCGTTGCACGCAGGTGCATATCGATCATGTATATTCCTCTATAATCAGATTTCTAATTCCCATTTTGCTCTTACAGAGCGGATCGCACCTGGGTGGTTTGCAACTACAATCCACCCGGCAATATTGTGGGACAATTTAAAGAGAATGTCCCCAGAAAGCTGTAGTTATTGTATTACAATATTAGCGCAAATTGTAATACGGGGTCCAGAAATTTTTATTGTAAGATTTTAGCGGCTGTTTGGTATACTTTATATAATTTATATACAAATTGAGAATTATTGAAGCAAGTGCGATGTGTTCGTTGGTTGGGTGCGGGTTTCGAAAGTATATATCGGAATTCTTTTTGAAAAGTTGTTTAAACTATCTTTAAGTTGCAGAGATCCTTGTCTGTAAGATATGTTCAAGTCCAAGTAGTTTATAGAATTTTATGAACTCTTAGGCTTTTTGAAATGAAGATTCTCTTTTTTTTCAATTTGAATTTGAAATTGATGAAGATTTAATTTAAAATATATATTTTAAATATGGGCTAGGAAGAGCTGAAAACGTTCAATAAGCCAAAAAAAAAAATTACTATAAATTTTATCGATTAATTGATTTACTTCGGTTTTAGAATATGCATTTGGTAATTACTTACCAAATAAGTGTGATGTCAGTCAGTTATGTACCTAAAATATATTTAATAATTTTTGTTGATATTATAATAAATTTATTTGAATCTCAAGTCAGTATTCAACATATGTAATGTAGTATGTAGCTTACTACGAAGTTAAGAAAATATAGCTGAAAAGTCAAAGTATAGAGCAGCGAATAGATCGAAGTATCTTTTAATTTGGACCTGCTTCTGTATGAGATTGTGATGGTAAAATAAATAATTTGGGCTGAGGAATACTATACATGTATACTCAACTAGTATAGATATTATAATTTCTCTGGCTTCTATAATAAAAAATAATAATAAATAAAATTTACAATATTTAAGGAATTTCTTTATACCTAAATTCTCATCATAAATTTATTTATTCATAACAATTTAAAGACTCTTTGTGCTCGCCATTCTGCTGTAGCATAGTAGAAACTAAAGTATTTCAAAATGACAGACACCTAATACATTTGGGGTTTTGTTTTTTCTCTTGTTCCATTCAATTTAGCTGAGCTCGACGCATAAGCCAAGGCTATCACAAATTTCCACTCCTGGCCAAATAAATGTAATGCGATGCTTGGGCCTGAATTATTTTTATTGAATTTTCTGCTGTGTTGGTGAAATTTAACGCTTCGCCGGCTTTTGGCTCTTGGCGCTTCAGGCGCCAAATTTAATTTCTCTCATTTTTTTTTTTTTTTTTTTGCGACAATTTACAAGTCACACATCATTAATTTTGCATTTTTGCCATAAATATCCGGCTAGGGCGTGGCTATATGACTGACATGGACACGCTGTTGCCAAGGAAGGTGTCACGGCTGCCCAGGGCACAACATGGCCATGCCCTCAACGCGATTGCAGCCTGTTGACAGCTTTTTTTTGCGTATTTTCCATTTCTGTGTTTTTTTTTTTTTTTTGTGTCTGTTTTGTTTTTTGCTTTTGAAACGCGTTCAAATTAAAAACCGCAAATTTCATCATAAAAATTCATAGTCTACTCTCGGGGCGTTAAATCGTGTGACGCCCACGCTATGATCACATTTCTCACTAACTGTTTGTTGTTGTTGCTGCTGTTATTGTTGTTGCTGTTGCTGTTGCTGTTGTTGTTGCTGTTGTGGTAGCCTTCGCATATTGCCATTGCGCCTTTGTTGACTTCCGTTTTGTTTTTGTTGTAGCCGCCAGCATTTTTGTGGCAAGCTGCCAGCCAACTTTGATGCGTCGCTAGAGTCATTTGTATGTATGTGTGTGTGTGTGTGTGTATGTGTGTATGTGTGTGTGTGTGTGTGTTTGTTCGTTTGCTTGTCACTTGTTGGCGGTGTGAAATTGAAGCCAGCAGCTACAGCAACAGTCAACGTAACGAACACCCACCAAAAGTGGTTTATTGGGTTAGGTTCATGGTTGATGGTTTACATGGCAGAGTTTAAAGCAAATTTTAAGATCCCTTAATACTGTGCAGCATAGCATGAATATGCATTATTAAACTTGTTGGAAATGAAGGAGTTGAGCTTATATGTTGAAATGGAATGTTGTTAAGAAAAAACAAAAGATCACCAAAACCAGAGATAGGGAGAGAGAAAGAGTGAGAGAAAGAGAGAGAGAGAGAGAGAGAGAGAGAGAGAGAGAGAGAGAGAGAGTTGTTGTATACGTTTTTCCATTATATTATTACTTTTAGTTATGACTTCATGCTTGAATTGAGAGCTGCGTAGAGTTTAAAATTTTATTTCATTATTATTTTTAATATTTTTCATTTTGTTTTGATTTTTTTTTATTTATCGTTTTTGTTTTCTGTAAAATTAAAAATATATAATATAATACTAATAATTATATAATTATAATAATACAATAAATAAACAAGAATATAATAATAAAAAATAATAAATAATAATACTATAAATAAATTAAAAAAATAAATAAAAAATGTAAATAACTAAGAATAATTTTAAAAAAATTAAAAAAAAAAAAAACACAAGCTCTAAATAAAGTTTGATATTATAACAAAAACAGGATTTCATAAAGACTTACCTTCCTACTCTTTGCTGTCACACACTAAAGAGAATATGTTTCTTTTATTTAATTTTTTTGTTCATAAATATAGCACCTGTATTTCATATGTATATGTGATGTGTATCTTCCATGGCCATATAATCGTCTTCTACGCTTGAAACATATAATCTGACTGATTCAAAGTATTCAATTTACATTTTGCACAACATTAACGAGCAGCTGAGCTCAACTCAACTGAACCGAAGCCTTTGGCACTGCAATAAAGTTGAGCAATGTAATTAAGGCTGACGAAGCTGACAAGCAGGTCAGTCTGTCAGCAGCGGCACGGTCAAGTTTTAACCATAGTGTGCTCTGCTCTGTGCTACCTTTTCATTTATGCAATGCAAATGCGCACGAATATGCGCCAGAGGATCCCAGCGAAAGAGCAGAGAGAGAGAGACAGAGAGAGAGAGCAGCTCAGCTCAACCAAATGCTGCTCGATACCTTTTTGTGCATTGTAATTTTCGCGTAATTTCGCATGGTAAACGTGAAAATGCTCGGCTATATTTACAACAATAACAACAATGAGAGCAGCAGCAGCAGCAGCAGCAGCCGCAGCAACAATATGAACAACAACAGGAGTATCTGCTTACGGCATAGTCTCATTTATTTTAATGTGTCGACGCTGACGACGTGCAAATGGTTGTGAGTTTTGCCCCAGCTGAGCTGAGCTGCCCAGCTTTTGAGCTCCTCTTGCCCTGCTGCTGGGTTTACGTTTAAAAAGTGCAGCAGTTGTATGTTTGTGTGGCTGCTGTAATTATTAAGCTGACATTGCAGCTGCTGGCTCCTGCTGGCGCTTGCTGCCTTCTGCTGCCTCCTGCTGCTTCTGCTGCTGGTTCGCCCTGTTCGTCGGGCTCATAACAATGCCAATTTTAATGATCATTACAATAAGACAATAACAATAAAAACTGCACAGCGACACAGGACAGGATTTTAACCATATAATGCTGCGCATTTATTGGGCTTATGAGGCGTATTAATAATATTCAGCTCTGGCCTCAGTTGAGAGACAAAGAAATGAAAATAAAACTGCTCACCTTAAGTCACACAATGAAATCGAATTAAATTTCAATTTGAACAGCGAATGCAATTTAATTCAGCAACAAATGCAACAATTTTTAATTCTCAATCGCACGAATACTCGTTGCACTTTTTGTGCTGCATTCAAATATGCTTTTATGTTGCATTTATGTTTTATCAGTCAACATATGGCCAATTTTATTTTCATCTTTTTTTTTTTTTTTGCTATTTGATAAATTATCATGCGACATTGTCATAAATTTGCACGCTATTTTTTATGCATTTCGGTTTTTTGCGCTTTTGCTGCAAATTTCATATTTATTACCAGATTTATTCATAGCCAAATCGAAATATTTTTTTACTATTTTGTGGCCACAACTGAAATGAACTCGCTGCCAAAATATTGAAAGTACGAAATTGGGAGACCCTTTATTAAAAGTAGATTAATCAAATTTCTGATTCAGTTTGTTATACTGAACTATATATTGATTTACTTTTTGGTCACAGTTACAAAAATTGATTATATTTTCAATTTTCCCGTATAATATATATGAGTATATATAACTATCGACATTGTCAAATTGATATTTTATTTTAATTTGATACAATTTTTAGCTGTGCTTAAAAACGAATTTCATGTTTAATTTTGCACATTGATTGTAGGGAATTTCTATGGAAATCGCCTTCTCATTGTTCATTATAGTAACGACTTCCGAAGACCCAAAGTAGTCCCCTCTCTCTCACTCCGCAACATGCGTCTTCCCACTCGCTCTCACTCAGCAACAGACGTCTGCCCTCTAGATAACAATATTAAAACAAGTAAATAAGCTCTCAACTATTGCTATAAAATTGAGTCGAATTGGAAAACTGTAAATGCAACGCTCACTTCTCATCGCCTGATCAACTGTGACAATTTACTGTATTAATTGTGTTCGTCTCTTTAGCTCACTGAAATCGTAACGGCATTACACGAAGTGCTCAGTGAACAACATAGAAAACTGGCTCAAATTCAACCCAGACTCAGACTCAGTCAGCCTCAGGCTAAAGTCTGTGGCAGAGGCATTCGGCGTGAGTCTGAGAGGCTGAGATCCGATGCTGAGCCAGAAGCCCGACTCTGAGGCCTGAGAATGAGTCAGTGGCCTTCGGGTCAAGCTGAACCCGAGGCTGCGGCAGAGGCCCGAGGTGGCAGCACAGGCCCGAGGCTGCGGCAGAGGCCTGAGTCGGAGGCCGAGTCTGAGGCCGACGCTAATGCTGAGACTGAGTCTGACGCTGACGTTAGAGTAAAGGCTGAGTTTGTCGCTGAGAATAATTCAGAGGCCTTCGGCTTAAGGCAGAGGCAGAGGCTGAAGCTGAAGCTGCGGCAGAGGCTGAGGCAGAGGATGAGACAGTGGCTGAGGCAGGGGCTGAGGCTGAGGCTGAAGCTGAGGCTGAGGCCCGAGGCTGAGGCCCGAGGCTGAGGCTGAGGCTGAACCCGAGGCTGCGGCAGAGGCCCGAGGTTGCGGCTGAGGCCCGAGTCGGAGGCCGAGTCTGAGGCTGAAGCTAATGCTGAGACTGAGTATGACGCTGCCGTTAGAGTAAAGGCTGAGTTTGGCGCTAAGAATAAATCAGAGGCCTTCAGCTTGAGGCTGAGGCTGAGGTTGATGCTGAGGCTTAGGCAGAGGCTGAGCTTGAGACTGATGCTGAGATTGACGCTTGGGCCTGTGGCTTGAGTTTTACGTTGAGTCTGAGGCTGAGCCTG
Organism: Drosophila koepferae; assembly: GCA_030914345.1. Classification (NCBI taxonomy): domain Eukaryota; kingdom Metazoa; phylum Arthropoda; class Insecta; order Diptera; family Drosophilidae; genus Drosophila; species Drosophila koepferae. The sequence continues at coordinate 5,063,795 of JAUESR010000207.1, forward strand.
AGACTGATTGAAGCTGCTCTCCTACTCTAAAATATCGAATCATAAAAAAATACACCATCAAGCCGTGCTCCAATCGTCTATTCAGTCAGCATGAGCAAATGAATATATAGAGCTAGCAAAAAATGTATATCTCAATCTGCTCAAGATATACGTAAGTTTGTATATTCCCTTAACAATTCTTTCCTATAATAAAATAGCTATCGATTTTGTTGTTCCCCGTCAATTTTTGCACTGATAGTGCTCGACTATAATGGCTGTTCAATTAGCCAGACGTGCAGGCACCGCTGTGAATAAGCTATAAATATTGTGAATAGAATAAACACACTCAAACACACACACACACACACACACACACATATATATAGATACACTCAAAGATATTGGATTACCGAGTGGCACCTAGAGAAGCATTCTTGCATAAATTACAATCTGCAACGGAGCAAGGAGAGTAAAATGAGAATCAGAAAAACGAATTTGTGGCACAGTTGAAATCTCTGGGGTGCGGAAGGGGCGGCGAGGCAAGCATAAGCAACATTGGCAAGGATAGCAGCTGAAAGAACTGCCTGCTGCATTAACCCCAGCACTGTCTTGGCATTATTTAAAATCACAAACCCTTCAAATTGCATTTTAATGGAATTTATTGCGCCAAACGATTCGAAAAGAAATTCCCACAACAAGCAACGGTGAGTGAGCGAGAGGGAGACAGAGATGGGAGAAAGAGAGAAAGAGAGAGAGATGAGAAGGGTCGAAGGGGGATTTGGAATAATTGCGCGCAACTGCAACACTTGACTTTCATGTTGTTCGAGTGCCATAAAATGCTCTATTCTCGTGAAGCAGTCACAATCGCAGTCACAGCCAAAGCCAAAAGGATACGATAAGCCTGGCATTTCCTTGGCTGCCTTCTTCTATTATTTTTGTATTTTATTTATTTTTTTGGCTTCTATTTTTGTGCGAGCAACGATGCGCATCAATTTCCAAGCACAAAAGTGCAATGAATACGGCGCAAAATACGATATTCGCCTGGCCTCGACGGGCAACAGTCGGGACAACAAATTATTACTTGGCTCAACTCCAAAATGTTTAAATTACAATTTGCACAAAATACAGACATATATGCTGGAGAACGAGAGAGAGAGAGAGGGACAGAGAGAGAGAGAGAGAGAGAGCGAGTAAGAAACCATTTTAGTGCGCCCGTGGCGAAAGCCCAAGGCCATAATTTTCATGAAAATCAACAGCCATGGGATAGGCGCCTGCCGCCTGATGCCTGCCACGCCCCGTTTTTCACGCTGATAAACTGCTCGGGGAATTGCCTGCCCACCTGCTGTTGATCCTTGTCTTTCAGCCTATCAACGTTGCGTATACGCAACGTGCATAATTATTACCAAATTTATTTATCTTGCACTTAAATAAATTGTTATGCCACTTAAGAACTCTTGTTAAGGCTTAAGCACATTATTTATCTGGCATTATGCAGAGGTCAGTTTAATATTTGCTCAACTATATTATTGCTGTGATTATTGTGCAATAATTTGCAGAGCTTTGCTTCAATTGAGTGTGGCTAAGTGAATAATTAGCATTAGAAATAGAATTGAATATTAATTATTTAACTTTAGAGATAGAAGTGAATATTCATTATACATCAATTGCGAGTTCTAATATAATCTTGTTCTAATCTTGCTTATGTTTTGCAGCATTCGACTGCAGAAATTAAACCTTATTGTATAGATAAATTCATACTAATAAATATAGTATCTTATATTTATAAAAGAGCTGCGTCATAAACTCGTTTTAATGTTAACTGAAATCTCTAATTGTGCCACACAAAATCCTTTTCGAGTTTTAATAACAAATTCTTTGACATTCATATTGAATCTATGCTGCGCTCAGATGAGAGAGCTGCAGCGATCTATGCTGAATTGATTGCATCTCCGAGGGGCAATGCCTCTTACTTAAAATTACTATATACAAACCTATTGTTAGTAGGTATTGTTGAGTAGGTATCGAAGTTGTCAAATTGGCACTTCACGAGTGACGACTAGAAGGTATTATGTAGAAACTTCGAGAGGTTCGACTCTAATAGAGCAACAACTCAGGGAACTCGTGATAATGACAGAAAATATGTAAACAAACCAATCTCCGACATATATAAATACTTACTCCTTTGTTTTTGGGATCGTAACTTGTCAACATGTTCATGCCGGAGCGTATATAGGTTCTGGTGTAGAAAGATATCGTGAAGGGAAAGAAAGTTTTAAATAAAACTCACTGGCTCACTCTCATATAAGGCTACTGCTAAAATTTTTACGTAAATATATAAAATTTAAATTAAGTACAAAACACGTTTGGCAATTTTATTTTGTTGCTTCGTTAGGTAATGTTAGTTAAAGATTTTTTTTAGCAAATTAATTACTTAAAATTCATAGACCAATTTAATATTTTTTAAAATTGTCTACTCTACTTTATTGTAAAATTAAAATACAAAAATTATTCATTAGTTATAGCCTAGACATTTTTTTTTTAGTAAATTTATTGCCTATTGATATTTTTAAATATTTTTTTAACTGTCTACTATATTTTATTGCACATTTAAATACAATAAATATTTCTTACTTGTAGCTCTCACTAGTCATAAAAAACTCTAAAATCTTCTTGCATTTCTTCTATCTGTTCTACTCTACTCTTATCTCTCTCTCTCTCTCTCTCTCTCTCTCTCTCTCTCCCTCTCTCTCTCTCTTTAGCTTGCATCATGCATCAATTTAATAGGATTTTCTTGCCCGCCACACAAATATATCTTTCCAAATTAAAAGCCAACAGCCAGGCATCATGCAAAAAATTATCTTAATGTGAATTTCATTTGTGGGAAATGCAAAAGTGAATGCATGCACAGCTAAAATGAATGGAGGGCAAAAGAAAAAGAATGCGCGTTAAATAAGAGAGCGGAGCACAAAAACCAAAGGCCAAAGATCAAAATAGTTTAAATGCCATTAGCACAATGTGCTGTGAGCTGAACCGAGGATACAAGAGACAGGCAGTGCCCGGCCAGGACATCAGCTGTGTCCTTCGGCCAGCGGCTGACCACGATTTTGTGGTCAAGCTACGCTGCCCTGGCTGCTGCTTGGCGTTTCTTTAACGCTTAGCTCATAATTTTAGCTGGCCTTTTTCTTTGCATAACACAGCGAGAACAAAAAATGCTGAAAAACTAATATGTGGTTGGCCCTTTTATAATTTCTTTTTATTTATTTTTTTTTCAAACCTTTGCAGCAGTTCGCGCATATTTAAATTATTCTAGTTTTGTTTGTGGTCCTTTCAAATTGCGTGTGCCAAGACTGCAGGCCGACTGTGCTCGCCGGCCAGCTCTCGGCTGGACAGGCATTTAAAAATGCATTAAGAGCTTTAATTAAAATTTTGCTGAAACGACTTTTTCAAGAACTAAAAAAGAAAACATATAAAAAACATAAAACTTGTCTGCAGTTGGTTCTTTTTTTTTCAAGAGAGAGAGAGAGAGAGAGAGCAATGCCCTCGCAGCATTCACCTTAAACAAGTGAAGAGCAAAACTGAAATGAAATAAGAAGCGAACCAAAAGAGAAAAAATAAAAACAAATTGCGGCACATGTCCGTGGCGACAGTTAGCGTATGTGGCCGCTAGGTGGCGCTGCCGTTGGCACTTTACATGCATGACTACGTGTCCTTTTAATATCCTGTATGCGCGTCGCTTCAAAACTTCCGCTGGCAAATAAATAAAATGAAATATGAGCACAGCACATAGAAGGTTGCTGCTCGTGAATAACTGCATCAGCTGCCTCAGCCTGGCTCTGCAAAAAAAAAAAAAGGATACACTCTCATGTCGTTTATGTCACTCTATTCTGCCTTTTCTGCGCTCAATTAGGCTAGAGTTACTTGAGCAACATTCCTTTAACTATTGAGCATAAAGCGAGTTGTTATAGACTCTGCTGAGTTCATATTTCATTTATGCTAAAGCAGAATTTGCAGTCAAAGTAAATGCTATGTTTAGGTGTGAAGTATTTTTCAATCAGGTGAAATTATAGGAAATTACATTGATTGAATTTTCTTATCAATTTATGTTTTTTTTCTTTAAAAAAAAAATTTTTTTTTTGTTTGTTATTTATGCTTGGGTAACTATTTGTTTTCATTTGAATTGCTTGGCTTGAATTGAAAAATATAATAAAATAAATATACTATTGCTAATATACTTATTTCCAAGTAGAAACATTTATAGAAAATATAAAAAAAATTTTAATAAATAAAAAGTATTTTAAGTAGAACTTACTTAAAATTATATAAATTTTTTATTCATTTTTAAATCAAACTCTTTTCCCTTTTATCTCTCACATTTTACCTCCAACACTAAGCAGCTCTCAGCAATACCCTAAACAATTCCTTTACCACTAACCAATCAAAAAATCATTTCATATGCATTTTAATCATCTCATTTTATTTTATTTTATTTTATTTTATTTCCCACACTCACATACCTTTAATTTAGTTGAGCTTTTTGCCATCAAATACTCTTCAATTAGTTGCAAATTTCATGCTTCGCTTATTTTTATTTGATGGCAAAATGTTTCACTGTTATTTGCATAATTATTTGTAAACATCGAGAGTGTTTTGTTACAATGCATCAATGCTATAATTATTGTTTGCATAATTTGACCTACTCGTGCTAATGTTTAATGATTTCACAACCAGCTACCTGTGCGTGCGTTCCCCCCATTCCGGGTATTCGGGGCACTCGGGGCACTCTGGCATTCGCAACACCTGCACACAAATTTCAATTAGGAGCATTTGGCAAAATTTTGCCAAACATTTGGAGTGTCTGGTCCGAAATTAATTTGTTTGTGTAACAGGACAAACTAACAGCTACAGTTGATGTCCAACCCTTCGCACCTGGCCCACCCAAGAGCCCAGCTCTGCCCAGCTCTGCCCAGCTCTACCCAGCTCTGCCCTCATCCCCACTTCAGCACTTGTCGTGTTCTTGGCCAGATGCTGTTCAAACAAATTGCGTACGTGTATGTGGCGCTTGGGTCCTTTGCTCCTTTGGTAATTGTAATGCAAGCAAATAAACGAGCAGGTGAAACACGAATATTCATACACGCCCGTCCCCAGCTATGAGTAACGGGAGCTTAGCTTGTGTGTGATACAAGGACATACAGGACATGCAGGACATTCAGTTACACAACATATACATATGCATTCAGCTAACGCCAACTCATATTGAGCCAGAGGCAGAGGGCAGAGAACGAGTGGTTCGATTGTCGGCTGGTGGGTCAGCTGGTGGGTCGGCTGGTGGGTCAGCTGGTGGGTTCGTTGCTCTGCGCAGCAAATGTCACAAATTTTCCCCAATCAACACACATTTCTAATTTCAATTGTGCATTCTATTTTTATTTTTCTCATTTTGCCAGTTTGCTATAAATTAGAATTTATATTCAGAGCCAACAGGTTCGTGCTAGCGACCAATTGGGTTAGTTGTGCGCACATAGAAAATTGGATTTGTGTGTTTTGGTATGGACTGCAACAATGTATTATTAAATTATAATTAAATTGAATATAAATTAAATTGAATATATTTAATGTACATTTATCAAATTTGTGGCTCAAATTAGTTAAAATAATATAGTCGTATTTTATAATAATTATATGATGCATAAATATTTTGTATAATTACATTTGTTTAAGATTTCAATTTCGCTAATTGCTAATTAATTTAAAGAAATAATATAAATAAAAAAAATTGTTTACTTTATTTCATTGTGAATAAAAAGCTTTAAATATTTATATTTAAAAACAAAAAATTATCTGACATTTTTATGTTTACAATGAGCTTCTTAAAAATACATTTGTTCGCTTCTAACTTGAGTCTAAACTTGAGAAACGAAGAGAAATAATTGGCGTCGATGACGACGCAATGCTGCAGAGTAGTTAAATATTGCCGTTGCTTTTGACTCAGCACGAGAGTCGCCTGATTTTACCGTTGCTCTGCTGATTCTGCCGTTTCCTTTATTCGCTTACTTTAATTTACTCTGCTTTTTTTTTTTTTTACTCTTTGACTTTGTTCTATATCGAATGCTAAGGTGCACGCAATAAGTAAGTGAGACACTACGCTTTTTTTTTTTTTTTGAGCAGCTTAAGAGCAGCAATAAGCATGACATTTGTATATATGTATGTAAGCGCGCATTCGTGTCGTTTCTCTCTCCTTTGCACATGCTACTTCGTTCGCTCAGCGCATCGGCTTGATCTTCCTCGTGGTGTGAGTTTATTAGTATTCGATCAACGCTTGAATAGGGCGGCTGCGTGTGCGTGCAGAGCTCTGCATTTTGTCTACAAATATTCATACATACACATGTGTACCTGCAAAGTGGCGGACAGCAAGACAACTGTAATAGACGCTTGCAGTACTTCATTGTGTTCATAGTGAAACTAAACAGACAAAAAATGTGACTTAAAGTGAATTGCTGTTAATGAAATCGCAGAAGCTTAACAATAATACCAATATGGTAAGATGCTTTGTAAATTTCATAAATAGTAAATAAAATTGGTTGTGATTAAAATTTTAACCAATTATTTCTAATACAATTTTTAAAAATATATAATTAAATGAATACAATGAAATTTGATATAAATATTTTTCTATTGCAACATGCAATACCCAATTCTGGAGTATTTTTTAATTAGTGCAATTCGTGTGCATTTCAGAATTCGCCGTAAAATTGTTGGTTTCGATTGCCAAACAGTACGAAATGCTATTGTTGCTATGCTAGCTGCCGACGTTTTGGTTACTAGAGATTGGGGGATTGGGGAGGGGAGCACAGCGGATTAGCTAGCACGTCTGTCAATCGATGGAGCTGTTGTTCGATTTCGTTTTCAATTTCGCTTTTGTTTTGTTTGTGGGCGGAATTGTGACAGCGACTGGGGCCGCGAACTGACCTATAAATCATCTAATGGCCGCAGCGTTTGGGTTTAGTTTGGTTTGGTTTTGGTTTTGCAACATCCCCACTCACCATCCACCACGTGTCCACACATGTGTCAATATTTGTGCGAAATGCGGTTGCAGCCACACCGACACGAAACACTCTCCATCATTCTTGGCATAGCATAGAACGGGGCTTGTGCTTTGGGGTATTTTTTTGTTTTGTTTTGTTGTGTTCGATTTTTGTTGCTGCGCTTGCAACGGTTTAGTTTTTGGACATTTTTGCAGCACTTGCATTGTAAATCTGTCCGCGCGTCTCTCTATCTGTCCATCTGTCTGTCTGTCTGTCTGTGTGCCTGTGTGTGCGCGTGTCGAGGAAGACATGCTTTTAGTTGTTTAAATTTGAGTTGCATCGTGTGGTCCATACAAATAAAACAAAAGCGTCTATACTATATCAGCTCACCGGGCACTTTGGCATTGCTGTGAACGTTTCTCGTTTTAGTTTTTTCTTTTTCTATAGATTTTGGCAAATTTCCTATTGAATATTTCAACTATTTCCGCTTGATAGAAGTCATCTATTGGCCTTTTGCTTAATTTCCGTTATTTCTTTGCTCTTCTTCGTTTTTCTATATACATAGACACATATATTTTTTTGTTATTCCGCTCTGCACTTTGAAGTGCTTGGAGTGCACCACATATGGACAGGCAACTGGACATCTGCTTTACAGTTCATTTGTCATTGAATTGAATTTTACTTGTCAGTTTTCTTTTCCACTTCCAACTGACAGCCATACATGGCGTATGCGCAACTTATTTGCCGTCTGTCATAGATACGGGAAGGAAAGAAAAAGAAAAAAATATGAAATTAAATGTATCCGAGTGTGAAATTGCCAAGAGCCATAAAAGAGTTACTAAACGATACTGATAAGCAACTGAAGCAACTGAGGCCAGTGGTCAGTGGCCAGTGGAATATGCGCAAAACAGAAAATTTATTTATCATTTTTGGACTTCAATTCGATGCTGTTGTAAATGGCATCAATAAAATGTGCTTGATGTGCTTGAGCACTCGACGAGAGACAAAAAAAAAAATTTATAAAAGCAATGTTTTCATTCAACAATATTCATGAGAGCATTACAATTGCAAATATTTTCAATGAAAATATTAAGTTTTAATTAAAATACATATATTTTTGTTCTATGAATAAGAGTATATGCATTCCTATAGAGCAAAGCGAAAAAAAAAAATACAAAAATAAAATAGAGTAAGGAAAAGAAATTTATGAAAATATCAAGAATATTCGAGAGAAGATTACAATTGGAAATATTTTCAATTGAAATATATATTTTTATTTAAAATAAATAAAATGAATAATTTTATATGAATTCTTAAAGCATGCAGAGAAAACGGAAAATGAAAAATTGAATTAAATTAATTTAAAGAACGCAGAGTTATGCATAAAAACAATATTTTCAATCAACAATATTCAAGAGACGATTACAATTGAAAATATTTTCAATGGAAATATAAAGTTTTAATTTAAAAAATATATTTCTGCTCTATGAAAAATAGTATATGCATTCGTGAAACATTGAGAGAAGTCTGCTAATTCAAAAATAAAATAAAGATAACAGCGATAAGTTTAGCTTGAGTGAGAAAGATTAAATCTTATCAAATTTCTATTAGTAAAAAATCTTGAAAAAAATTATTAAACTATGTACAGAGTATTGGTCAGTCGCTTAAGCTCACGCTTTATTTTATTTGTGTGTTTTTAAATTCTCAATGAGTCAAATAAAAATTAAAAACATTCATTTAAACTTAAAGCCCCAGGGCAGAGTTCGTAGTGCAGGGCAGAGCAGAGCAGAGCGGCTAGTCCCCGAGCAGAGCTCAAATCTTGGGCCAGAAGCTGCGGTGTGTCCCAAAATAGCCATAAATTTAAGCGTTAAAAAAACAGACGTTGAAACGCAAAACCAAACAAAAAATTGCAAAAGACAAAGCGAAAGAGAAAGACAGAGAGAGAGAGAGGAGGAGAGAATAAGTGAAAGGGAGAGCTGAGAAAAAAAGACTTTGCGCCCAAGTTCTGCCCGAGGAATTGTGCTTAATTTACTTTTGCTTCCCTTTTGCAGGATCCTCGCTCCCGTTTTCATTTTTTCTCCCCCATTTCGTTACGTTTTTGTGGCTTCCTGCTGCGGGCCTAATGACACTTTAAAAAAATTTCATTTATTTGTATAATCAAAATATGCATTAGCTGAAGCTTAACATAATTAATTTGTAAAAGAAAAAGGAAAAACAAAATAGCCAAACATTTAATTTACGTTCGGCTAGGGTAATTTTTCGCTGGCCTCAAGTGTGTCCATAAGGCATGCTCCACATGCCACAATTGATGCTTAAATATATTGTTTTTCATATAAATGGAGAAGTTGCAATTTCGCTTGGCATAGCTGCTGCATAGCTGCCCCATCCATGTCTATGTATATGCAGCAAAATGATGCTGCTAAAGTGCAAATGGTAAGTGGCAGCATCCCATGATGTTGCCTTTGGGGAGACGCCAGTGAGTGAGAGAGAGAGAGAGAGAGTGTGAGGGAGAGGCACGGCAAAGCTGCGGACTCTCAGCAAAAACATTGCCTTTTGTTTAACGGCTGCATTAAAACAAACAAGCAACAGTCTTCATAACGAATTGCTAATACTCTTACTCTAAGTAACATATGAATGAAAAGTTGCATTTCAGGTGAAGTTTTGCTTCTTAAAGAAGCAAGTGCATTTCAGAGTTTAAAGTGTAGTTTCGATAGGACATTTATGAGTTGGAGCTCTTAATTATTTTTCAATTTATTATTAGTCTTATATTACATATTATTAAATTATTAAATTTAAAATTAAATGCATTTAATATGCATGCAACTATTAAAATTTAACTAATTCTCAAATTCTTGCTTAAGTCAAATGCAAGGAAGGGTATGCTTAGGTTCATACAGAGACATGCAATGTACGCATAACAGTTAACACACACACACAGCAACATCCGTGGGTGTAGTTGCTAGAGTATCCGGAGCGGCGACAGCATCAACAGCAGCAGCAGCAGCAGCAGCGCGAGGCATTAAGCACGTCGGCAACATAAATATTTTAATTTTGCTAAAAATTTTGTGCTGAAAAGTCGCTTTTTTGCATTAGGAAGTGCGAGGCGAAGACACACACACACACACACACACACGCGCGCACACACAGCATTAACTAAACAAAATGGCGTCGACGAAAGGATGCGCATCGTAGCGCAGCGTAGCTGATTGTTGTTGTGGCCTGCCTGCTCGTCCGCCTGCCTGCCATGGCAATGTTTGTAATGATAAGCGTTGTTAGTGTTTTGCTTTAATAGGCAAAATTATGTTCATACACTCACACATACACACACATGCACACACAAAGACTTTGACTCAAACACGGCTCAAAGGCATAAATTATTGCGGTTAACAGACAACAGACAGAGCAGGACATATAGCACTAACAGGAACAGCAACAGCAGCAGCAACAGCAGCAACAGCAGCAACAGTAGCAGCAGCAGCAGCAGACGTTGCAGTAACTGAATGGCCGCTGGCTGTGCCAAGCTTTGGCCAAATTAAAATATTGTCGGCCTGGCCTATATGCAACATAATGAGGCAAATGTAACTAAGACTAGGTATACCCTAGACTGTAAGCTGCATGCGAGGTAGTTGGGTAGAGAGAGAGCTACAGAAGCTAAAGGTACTTTGAATAGATATTTTGGCTAAGGCTTGTTATTCTTCTTTTAATTTTATTATTATTATTATTATTATTATTATTATTATTCGTTTATCTAAGAAATAAATATTGTTTATTTATTTAATATGACTATTTATATAATATTTATCCAGTTACTTGTTTTCTGCTTCACATCAAATGTTCCCATGCCATTTTCTTGTATGTATATATTATTTCTCGTATGTTGCAGATATGTTAATATCTTCCAGATATTGATAGAACAAGGCTTTATAGTCTTGTGGTAGACAATGTGTAGATCTTTAACTCCAAATGGGAATTCAAAATGAGAAGACAAGCTCCAAGTGATTGATTGTATCTGGTCAATCTACATGAAGCTTTCACAATTTACTTTAAGACAGATACTGAAAGAGTTTACAGCTCCTACATAAACTTTACATAATCGTAACAGATATTTGAATACATTTCGTCTTTATTTTCTTAGTAATATATCCACAAAAGATTTTTACTCAAGAAACTCTCTCGATGAACATTTGTTCGCCCTACAACAAATTTCCATAATACAAAAAGCATTTACAGTAAAAGTTATGAATTTTTGAATAGTTTATTGATTATTTGTACAATTTAACCGGAACAATGAACCAAATGAAAGCTTATGATCGCTTAAACAACCAATTGTTATAGATATGGTATTACAATAGCCATAGCTAAAGTCCGAACAAGTTGTTATTGTATTGCGTACAAGCCTTATATTTGGCATTGCCTAATGTGTTGTCCGGTGGATTGTTGTTGCACCTGCATTAAATTACATTTATTATTAAATAAATACATATATATAATTAGTGAGTAATACTCACAGTTAACTTGTAAGTTTATGACGAATGTCCTGTATATATATTTATATGTATATATATATATATAATTTGCATCATGTTCTATCGTTTTTTCCCTCATGAATTGAACTTGTTTGGGTATCTGTTTACTGAGTCGGACCGCGTCTTTGGGCAACAGCCTTAAGTATAGCATATAATATAGCAATGCTGATTGCTAGTATGACAAGACCCTTAAAGATACCACTCAATACGGGGTATTCTTGATCGTGGCAATTCAACGAGCCGCAGCCCGACTGATGTTGGCATTGTTGTCGCTTATATGGGCATGCATTCGATTGCTGTTCACAATGTAGCTGATGGTTAGAGAACAGAAACTTCATTGCCTTCATGGGCAAGTCGCGTAGCACATGATATACAGATGGATCCGAAAAGCACTCCGGATGCTCCTTTCTCAAATAATTCTCACAAGTTCTGCCATTCGGTGACATTTTACAAACCAAATTTAGCAGTTGTTTATATGGTTGTTTCCAAGACATGCTTTCCAAAAATTAAAAAAATATTAAAATAACGAATTGTTATTCGTTCAAAAAACAATTTTCAATTCTCTAGTAGACTGCCACTAACAACAATTCCAAAAAAACAATTTACAATTAATATTTCGTTCAGCAAATGTTTGACTTTAAAGTAATTGCTCACTTTGTGACCTGCTCGTGTCAACTGCTCATTTAATTCACAAATTGATTGAAGCGAAAATTGACAGTATGACAAATGGATCGTATAGTTGAAAGATTCCCTTGGATGAATTCGTGCAATTGGGACAACATTGCAATGTTGGCATGAAATGGCTTAATCGAATTTTCGTCTATCAATGCTGAATGAGAGATTTTCGAGTTCACTTTCGAGACATTTGTATCATTTGTGGCATCAGAGTGAAGACTGATGCGTAATTTATATGTATTCATAAATAGAATTAAACATAAATAACCATTCCCTTAATGTATATGCATTTAAGGATATTTAATTAATAATATTTAACAAAAATTTTAATGTTTATTTGGATTTTAACTTATAATAATGATAATATTAGTTCTTATTTAATATTAATTAATTTATTTATTGTATAATAATTAGAATATTTACTTAACTTTTGTATTTAGCATCAGCTTTCTAATATTTTTTAATTTATTTTTTTTTTTGTTTTTTTTTGTTTTTTTAATTTTGTATAATTTTAAAAATTATGTGAAACTTATTTGTGTAATGCATCTAATTTTATAGAAATTTTAGCACAAGACTAAAAATAGTAATATTAGATATTGCATTTATTGAAAATTAATCAAATTAATCAATATTTCATAATATTGTGACGTCAAGCGCACCTTATGTATCGCACCTTAAGTCAATCGAAAGCATACCTAAATATTATCGATATTTTGTATCGATATTAGCTCAAATATGGCAAATATGGCAGCCATTAAAATGAAAATTCGGTTCAAAAAATATATTTAAAGGAGTAGGCGATGCAAAAATAGACCAAAAGCTGCTGGCATCAAAAATAGTCAGTCGAATCTCTTCAATCACTTGAGCAGTTCTGATTAGTGCAAATTAATTGAATTTTCTCTGATTTCTTTTTTTTTTTTCTTCATTCTAAAAATGGAAAATACCATAGAATTGGAATCGAATCAGGCTAATAATAACGCCAAGCGCAATGCCGAGGATAATCACGTCGAAGCCGATAGCCGGGACTCTGCCCCAAAGAAGGCAAGAGTTCGCAATCGTGAAGCTAATCCGCAGCGTTGGGAAAATAACGAGGCAAGTCTTTTATATATATAAATTTATTAATGTATATATGTAAATATGTATAAAAGAAATTATATATATTAGCGAATTATTATTATTATCACTTTTTTTGCAGTCAGTTCTATATTTTTTTATTTTTATTTCATTTTATTTTTTTTTTCCATATAAAACTTAGACAAGCAATATATATTTCATATATATTTTAACATTTGCTTTTAATATTTCATATTTTATTTTTTTTATTTTTGATTTGCCCACAGAAGTCTAAGGAGGAGGAGACTATAGTGGTGATTGACGATAACTATCCTGAAAATCAAAAGGAGGCTAAAGCTCCTCAAGCCAATTCTAAAGCATATCGTGCTCACGTTGCTGGCAATGTTGGTGGTAATCAAGGCGAACAACGTTATAACTACCGTGGACAGCGCAATGGCGGAGGTGGTTACGGAGCTGATGCTGACATCGGCCGTAATTCGTATGGAGGTGGTGGTTACGGCGGTGGCGGTGGCGGTAATGGTGGCGGTAACGGTGGCGGTAACGTTGGCGGTGGCGGTGGCGGTTATGGTAGTCATTACTCAGGCGGAGCTAAATGCCATAAGAATCATATGCAGCGTTCTGATGAGTTTATAGTAGCACAACGTCTACACAATTTGAATGGTCCAACTCTGGAACTAGATGCACCCGATGATGAGGTGGAGTTTAAGTTTTCGGGACGCAATCGTTTGTATGTGGGCAATTTGTGCCCTGATTTGCAAAGTGAGAAGTCCTTGCGTGTTTTGTTCGAGCCATTTGGTGAACTGGGCGATATCTACTTTGGCCCCGACAAGAAGTTTGCCTTCGTTAAGGTCGACTATCATATGAATGCCGTGAAGGCGAAGCGCGGCTTGGATGGCAAATCGACTGGCGGACGATCATTGCGTGTCCGTTTCGCACCAAGTGCTACATCGATGCGTGTCAGCAATCTGTCACCATTTGTCTCCAATGAGTTGCTGTACAAGGCATTCGAAGTGTTCGGGCCAGTCGAGCGTGCTACGATTACAGTCGATGATCGTGGCAATCACATGGGCGAGGGCACTGTTGAGTTTGCCAAGAAATCATCGGCCAACATCTGTTTGCGCTTGTGCCAGGAGAAGTGCTATTTCTTGACTGCTGCACTGCGTCCATGCATCGTAGAGCCCAAGGAGTTGATAGATGAAACGAATGGATTCCCCGAAAAGTCCATGACCAGGAACAGCCAGTACAACAAAGAGCGCAGCTTTGGGCCACGTTTCGCTGAACCCGATTCATTCGATCATGATTATGGTTCCCGCTGGAAGGAGCTGCATCAGCTTTATAAAGCCAAGAGCGCAGCTCTTAAGCGCGAATTGAAGATGGAAGAGGAGAAGCTGGAGGAGCAACTGGAGCTAATCCGTTATGAGCGTGAGACTCAGCTATTGCGCCAAGGTTTGCACTCAAAACATATATCAATAATCATATCAATATATAATCAACATTCGTCTTTTGAAACATTCGCAGAGCTGCAAAAGCGTGAAGCTGATAAAGCACGCTTGAAAATGCAATGGGATATGCGTCAGAATCAGGCATTGAATATGGAAATGTACGATGAGGAGGGCATGCCGCGTCGCCAGAGCTTCCATATGCAACCGGAAGCCCCGCCGAGACGTCGCCTCCTGGAGAGACCTATGTATAGAGCACAGCCGCAGCCCAATGGATTTATCGGTGGCTGTGACTATTCAAACAGTACTATAGATATGGAAAACTCACCATTTGTAGTATTTGCAGGTAATATATTTGATTTAATATAATTTCAATTTATTTTCACCAATATACAATTTCTTACCAAATAGATGAAACAGCTAAGGGAAATCTTAACGAAACTGATGCTCATAATCAGGTATTTAAAGTGTATTTCATATTCATTTGGACAACTTTAAAATGCAATTGTAGTTAGCTCTAGTGTCTTTATTATAGTGTTATATTAGTGATATATATTAATCCTTTACCAACTTAGGCTCCAAACTTTGGCAATACTAATCCAAACATGATTGAAGTAAATGAGAATATTGGCGATAATAATGGTCTATGGGGACGACGCTCAATCTAAACGTTGAAGAGAATTGCGAAAAATAACGAAAGAACACAACAAAATCAAATTACAAAATCAAGACAAAACAAAATAACACGAATTCAAATGCACAAGAATTGTTAGCATTGATTAATAATATGAAACATTTTATGAAAATTGTTCAATAAAGACAAATAATTTCATGGTTCAAAGCTTGAACTTCAGACTAATAACATCAAGCTTGATAATTCAGGGAATATACTAGTGAAATAGCTGCTCTATATAAATCATAATATATTATATAGTAAATGGGATGAATCAAATCGATCGGACTGCAGTTTCGAAAGTAACATAGCTAGAGTCTAGCTACTCTTGAACTCTTCTTTTATCGTTTACAGTTTTAGATTTAGAGATGCAAAAGTTTGCGATGCTAGACATACTGAGAGTCTGATCTAACCTATAAATCGATAAATGCTTATTTCCCTTAATAATAATAATAGCAAATCATAAGAATAATAATAATAAGTAATAATAGCCATGAACATTAGTACAATATATACATATATTTGAATCTAAATTGGAAATAAAACTAAAAATATATTTGTACTTTAATGGGAATAAATTAAATTGCAAATAAAATTAAATAAATAAATATATTAATATTTTTATTTTATTTTATCTTTTAAGTATTACAATAAATAAAAAATAAATAAATAATATTAGTACTACTATTATAATATTAATATTTAAATATTTCAAATAAAATAAAAACATATTAATATATTTATTTTAATTATTTAAAATGGAATTTAAATAAAGATATATGTACATATGTATATATATGTATATTTTAATATTATAATATATAATTTTTTTTAAATATTTAAATCTAATCAAATGTTCACTCAAGCTTTAGCTCTTACTTTAACCCGTCACGGTTATGTGTTTATGCAGTCAGTAATAGCTCATTCTTTAGTCTATGTATTCATATAGACGAGCAGTTTCTCGATTGTATCATTTGATTTACAGGTTTGTTGACACGCTGTACACATGTCAAGCCATCAATGGCAGACAGCCGCCAAGAGCACACTTGACAACGAGTTGATTGACAGACGAGCTGTCGACAGACAAACAGACAAGCAGACAAACAGACACAAAGACAGACAGACAGACAGCCAGGCTGCTAGACAGATGGGCCATAAGCCTCAAGTGCATTTGCCGGCTGTTTCGTATTCAATTTCGCATTCATCAATCTGCATAGTCAAATCAGTTTTTTGATTTGATTGTAAAAGATTTCAATATTAAATGAAAAAAGTTCTATTTCAAATTTGTATAGCTTTGAACTTTGTATTTGGATTATGCGTGGAATGGGTGGAGGTATGCAAATGTTTTATGTTAGTTTTATTTTGCCGCAGCGAAAACATTGCAACATTTAGAGGAATTACATAATTAAGCGCATTATATCATTTGCCACGCAATTAGTATTGCGGCACATTTATTATGTTCTGCGGCTGTAAAGTATTTTTATTTTATTTATTTATTTTTTTTTTTAATTTTTTGTGAATTTAACTTTTAGTTTTGCATTCAGTTTGCAATTTAATTGCTAAATAGTTTAGAATATTTTGCTGTGGAGCTATGGCTGAATTGTGAGAGGGGCTTATGAATATGTGGAGAATTTCAATTTGGATTCACACAAAATGATAATAATTGAAATACCTTTAAAGTGAATATATTTATAATATAGAATTTAATATGTATTTATTTAAAAAATTTCAAAAAAAATGTATACATTTGTATTATTTTATGTATTAAATAAATAAATATATATTACATATATAATTTATAAATTTATTTTTTTAAAAAGTATTGTATTTCCGATTTAATATTTTATTTTATAATTTTTGTAAATAGTTTATGAATAATAAATAAATTTTTTTTTAATTTTTTGTATATATTGAATAACATAAATATATACAAATATTTATTTTTATGTATTAAATGACATAAATATATATAAAATTATTTTTTTTTTAAATTATTAAATAACATACAGATTACTTTTTTTTAACAAACAATTATAAAATGTATTTCCTAATTTATTTATTATTAATTTTTATTATTATGTATGTATTTATTAATTCTTGTTCCAAATAATAAATTTAATTTATCGAAAAAAATATACACATTTACATATTAAGTAACATAAATTTATATAAATTGAATTTCAAAGATTTTTTTTTTTCAATTTTTTAAACCATTATAAAATATATTTTCGTTTAAGCATTCTAAATATCTAGTCGAATATTCAGCAACTGTCTCTGGTACAATTTAGATTGGTAATCAAATGAAATATAATATTTTGCAATTTGCATTTAGAATTCTGCTCCATTTGATAATTGGATCAGAATATTTAAATATTTTTAATAGTTGCATATATGTATGCATATTTATTGTAAACCACAATGATGAACAACTGAGCAACGCACTTCACTCCATTCGTCGTGCCACATTGCGTATGCTTAATGAGCGCACAGCTGAAACCTTGAAATGCACTTAAAATTCTTGGCTTTAGCATTTTGACACCGATTTTGGTTTTTGTTATCGACTTGTTTGGCTTGTTGTTGGCATATGTTTTAATGTGTAAACGTGCAAAGTGGCACGCGTGCTGCATTCTGCATTTTGCATTCAGCATTCTGCATTTTGCATTCTGCGGTTTTCTAAATAACTCGCCAGCCGCATTTGTTGGGGTTTTTTTTTCAGTTCTGCTGAGAACAGCGCCCTGGCTATTTCTATGGCTGCCCTCTAATCACATGACCCACATATTGTCTTTGAGCTCCGGTCAAGCTTTAATTTGTTTTCACTATTTTCTAGTTTATGCAGATATCAACACACACACATCATACAGCACACTTTTAGCACATTTGTGACGTCAGCTGAGCACGATTTGAATTTCCTCATTTTACACAATTTTTGCTTGTAACCTTCAGCTGGTTTATTAGTTTAATGTATGTTAAATTTTACTGTGTTATAGTATTAATGCCATTTTTTATATTATATTCAGAAGTAAATTTATATTTTAATTCCCAACTTTTGTTCTCTGAATTGCTCTGCATTTTATTTACTTAACTTTTTATACGATTGCTCTGCTTAAACATTGTAAAATACCATTCAGATAAAAAACAATCGCTTGTCAATATTTGTGCCCTACAGCAAAGAAGTCTGCTGCCATTTGCACCTACAAATTTACACGCTCATTCAATTGCCAGCTTAGCCCCCAAACAGAACCAAGCACAAATATGAAAAAAATAATAATTATATATATATGAAAAATATTTGCTTAAGAGCAAAGTTATACAATATAGGCAAAAATGTATATGGTATTAAATTTTTAAATTTAATTAAAATTTAATCTGGGTGCTAGTTAAAATTAAATAAAATATATAATATTAATATTATTTATATATAAAACTCAATTTATATTTTGATTGAAACTTAAATTAAATTTAAATTTTAAATCATTTATAAATAAAACTTAATTTTGAAAACAACTCAGTTTTAGCTCCATAATTGTATGCGCTTTACAATATTGTATTCCAATTAAACTCTTTTAATTTATTTAAGAATTTAATTTATGCATTTTTATATAACATTTTTAATGAAACAATATATATTAATACATTATTAAATTACAATTATAACTGAATCATAGCTGCATAATTATTATTATATAAATCATATATAGAGCATATTTTCAACTTTTTTTTTCCAATTAATTAAACATTTCTTTTTCAAACAGCTTTAAGGCAGCTAATGAAACCAAACGTAGAATATGCAAATTAAAGGCAGAAAAAAAGTGCGCATGGAAACATCGATTATACAGCACAAGAAACGGGAACACACGCATACAAAAGCAGCAGCTGTGGAGGTGTGTGAGTGTGCATGAAAGTCTGTGAGTGTATTAGTGTGTGTAGCTCTGTATCTGTGTGTGTGTTGTGCGTTTGTATTTTTAGTAAACGCATCGTTTCACAGTGTTTCTTGTTATTATAATTGGTTTAACATCATTTTAAAGTGGGCATATTCGTTGATTGATAACAATATTTAATAGCAATAGAAGAACTCAAGCTAATGAGAGGAAACTCAAAATATATATTTTTTAATAGTTATAGATACTTTTTAAAGTATATTTAATAGTCAATAGTTATTGAATCCATTTATTAAATTTAGAGAGTTGAAAGTTGATATTTTCTACACTCAGAGAAATATTTATGTGTATAATTATTAAAGAATATTTTTTTGCAAATATTTTCTGAGCCGATAATCAGCTGCGATACGTCTTTTTTAATGCAGTAAGAAAATATTTAATATTTTAAAAAAATAATATTTTACATATTTATTTTTAATTAATAATGAACTATATTTAATTTATAAAATATACAATATATTAAATGGCAAATTTGATTTATCCATAGCACTTCACTTAGGGTATTTCCTTGTGCCTCAAACGAATCACAGTTTCCTTCCAATTTATACGTATATAATTTCTTTTTGCTACCTGTTTTATGGCTTTCGATGTAAGCGCAGCACAAGCTGCATAAAATGTTGGCAACAGCCTTTGGGGCACGCCAAATTGTGGCAGCGACAACGGCAACAACAAAGCGAAGCTTTAGGCAACCAAAAATAAAGCTAAATTAAATTTGTGGCTTCAGAGTGTGTGAGTGTGGCTCGAGCTGCTGTTGCTGCTGCTGCTGCTGCACTTAATAATTATAATTAATGCAAGAGTCAACAATTGTGCAACGGAGGCAACACTAAAGGTGCGTTGCAGTGGGCGTGGCAAGCTGCCAGCTGTGCGGCACAGAAAACTTTGGCTAAAAGTTACTTTGTAAAAGCTTTGTTTCAATATGCCATCTAAAGGTTTTCATAATTTTCTGTCACTAAATACTTGGAAAGCAGTGAGAAGAGTGCGAGAAATACCTCGAAGGCAGTTATAGAGTTTTCCAGGCTTCGTCTCTTATTACTAATTATGTTGAATTTTATTTCATGCTGTAAACTATGCAAAAGATGTACATGAAAAAAATAAATATATAAGAAGCTTTGAAAGAAAAGTTACATAAAGTTAACTAGATGCAGCTGTGAAGGTAACTTGAACTTTTCATAACAATTAAAGAGGATTTTCAATCAAATATCTGGCTACTTCACAAACTATTCAAATTGTGGCGACCTGCTGTTTATTGATACGTCACAGACTCATATTGTCATTCCAGAACAGCTGAAGATGCTGCTGCTCTTGTGGTTGGAGAGTGGGTGATCGGGCTTCTAAGTGCCCAACAATTGATGTGATACAGTAATTGGTTAGAAAGTCAAATGGGGTTGATTCCAGGCTCCAGGCAGGTGCACCAGCAGCGACTGCTCAAAGCCAATTGACACATGTTGCAGGCACGGCATACTTGACTGTGCCAGGACATTGAATCGTCTGTTTGCGGTGCAAAGTGTCATTATGCAGCTGCCGCCCCAAATGTTCCCTCTCGCAGTGCTAGGCAAAACCTCTTTGAGGCTCTCCTGTGCCCTGCACTGTCTGTGTCTTTGGCACTTATATCATTCTGTCAGTTTGTCCGTTTGCGTTTTAATTAACTTACATCAGCTTAATGAACTTTCTCAACTGAGCCCAAAGTGTGTGTGTGTGTGTGTGTGTGTGTGTGTGTGTGAGTGTGGGGCAATCATGTCATTAGCTTTGGCAATGCTTTAAGATTCTGGCTAATGGACATGCATGTTAACTGGGCCATTCTGTTTACTGAGAATTGTTATTTGCCATATCTTTACTTTCATTATAATCTGAACTTTCTCCATTATGCACAATAAAATATATATCTATATATATATGTGTGTATTTTTGTTTGCTGGGAATTTACTTTACACTTAAAGACAATCGTGCATGCCCATTTTATAAAATCTGCAGCCGGCAATGGTAAAAATAATTTGAACAACTGAAATTGAAAGAACTATATAAAAATATAATACTAATTTATAATTGGTATTAATAACTTACTTGGTAGATATACGAGGTATACATAAAACACAGGCATTATGCAGCTACTGACAAGGCCGACAATGAATATACGGCGTTCTTGCTGATCAGAAGGAAGAGGAGTAGAAAATTGAGTAAAATATATATACACTTAAAAGTCACGTAACATACAAATATGAGCGATATGAACATCATGATTCCAGCAAGGAGGTGTACCAGGAGTATTATGAACAAAGGCCATTTGAATGCCAATTGAAAGCCTAAAAAACAAAAGTAAAAGCAAACAAATCCATTAATTTGATGAAATTATATAAAATTTGATAACTTACGCATGGGATATAGGAATAGCGCTATTATGCCTACAACCGCATGCAATACGGTCCAGAAAACAAGAAATTGAACTTTCACCTGAAGGGGACAACAGCAATGATCCAAACATGCGCAGGCCTGACAGAGGCACATATTGAAAAACAAATCGATATTGTTTTTAAATGTTGAACTACTTCATTAAAAGTTATTGGATTTTTATCATGAATTTTTTAATTAAATCTATTTTATTCATCTAAAACATATATACTCTACTATACTATATTACTATGACAACTAGACGAGCTAAACTCAAAACTAGATTTTGATTTGTTTTTATTTATTATTTTTTCTTTTCATTTGTTCAAAATTTGAAAAATCTATCAGATAGCCAGATTATCAGCTTTTTCAGTTTACTTTCCTTTTGACAAATGAATTTTAATTTGTATATATTTTTTTTTATATAATTATTGTTGAGAGGGCAAATATAAAAACTTTTTTATAAGTTTTAGATTTGAAGTATTTTTATTTTACTAAATATCTAAAAAATTTATATAGAAGTAATTTCTATAAATTGGATATATTTGTGATTTTATATATATTTTTATTTTATTATTTTATTGTTTTTATTTACATTTTTAGCGAGCAGAAAGCTTTGCCTTTATGTTGATAGATTATAGCAACAAAAACTATTCTTGTTGAAGTCAAGGGGCGATGCTTGAACATAAATGATGTATACATATAATAATGTATACTATAATTAATACATATAACACCAAACGCTCAGTCCTTTAAGCTACGTACGAACTACTTCCATGACTAAATAAGCCAATCTCTCATATTTAAAGGCAAATTAAACAATGTAAGGCCATGCGTATTTCGCACTTTATTCATACAAATATATAAATGTATATATATATTTATTCCTAAGAGTACTTTTTTTCTAGGTCAACTTTTCGCACACAGTGCAACATAAATTAAAATGTCATTAACTTTTGCATTTGCCACAGTTTGTTTGCAGTTTGTTTCGGCTGCTGTTTCTCGTTGCGCTCCAGCCCAACTGCCAAGCGCAAGCTGAACACAGCCAACAACTTTTTTTCGTTTGTTAATTTAGCCAAAGTTTCACGCTGCACAAAAATCCATTAACAATAACAATAAATATTAACAACAAAAAACGATTTGTATATGGTTGGCTACAATACTTCAAATGGAACGTAAAATTCTTCAAAATCTGATTACTAAAATCTGAAACAGTTGAAGTAGAAATAATGCGGACGATTATGAGAGACTGTGAGATGCTCTGTTCGGAGTGGGAAAATGAAATTATTGAATAAGAAAAGAGTATTTAAAAAGTTGTAGTGTTAGAGTTTATCCATAGCAAGAAATATTGAATAAGAAAAGAGTATTTAAAAAGTTGTAGTCTTAGAGTTTATCCATAGCAAGAAATGACTATTGTAGATATATATTCCTTGAAGTTTGGGGAGCTCTTCAATGGCAGATTTAAGTCTGATTTTAAACTGAGCAATTGTAATTTGCCTTTGAATACAGTTGCTGACAATTGAGCATTCATTCATTCACTTTTTTTCTGAATGAATGCAAGTTATTCATATCAGACATAAATATATATCCTTTCAACAGGGACATGCCTAAGAGTATTTGTTGAAGGATATATCTCAACTTTTGCTTGATATGAATAATCAATTATTTAAAAAATTCTTGTTGTCTCCTCTCTTTCTCTCTCTCTCTCTCTCTCTCTCTCTCTCTATGACATTCATAGACATAAGCCTACGCCAAAAGAGCTCAGCTTTATCTTATGCCTAGCAAATTCATCTCTACATAAGCATAAATTTTTTATAATTTTCTTTTATTTTTTTAGCCCAACAACAGCTGTCTGGACTTTTTACATTCGCTGTGGGAACTCATTAAAAATGTTGATGGAAAGAAGAAACAAATGGAATTAGAAAATCCACGCAGTGAGCGAGTCTCGTTTGAGCATAACAAGGTAAGAGAGAATGGAGCGTGCACTGAGTTATAAATGGTTACGGCTGCTGTGCTTGAAGCTGTCAAAGATTCTATTTGCCCACCTTTGGATGGGGCATGCAGTCCAGCAGCAACTGAGCAGGAAATTAAAAACAAGACTGAAAGCATCATTTACTTGACCAACTGCTGGCAGGAGGACGAAGGTAGCAGTGCAAGTCGAGGATATTGGTGACAGCCAGAAGTATGGCGAAAAGGAAAATTGATATACAAATGGGTTAGCAGTGCAAGGCTATCGAGCTATAGCTTTCGCAGCTATCCGGCGTATTGCAAACGAAAAAAAAAAAAAAAGATGAAATATACGGATTTATGGCCAAAGAGCACGGGATGCAAATGGATGAACCTACGAGCACGAGCTCAAAGGTTGAAATGTTTCATAAACACCGAACAGCGCGAACTTTCCAATACACCCACACACAGAGAGAGGGAGAGAAGAGAGAGAGAGAGAGACACACGGAAGATAAAACACGCATTACGCATACGCCATGTGCAACTAATTGCCCTTGCTGAGCTCTTTGGCCATGATATCGCATATATCTATGTAGCTGTATATACTATATATTCGTTTAGCTGATTGAGCTGTGTGATTTAAATAAGAACGATGTCATTAGCCCGTGTTCACATGACAGCCTGATTAGTTATTTATATGCTCACATTCGCATTAGCTGTGTGGCTAGCCATTAATCGTTAAAGGGATTAGACGCGCTCGCCTTCCCATTTCGTTATTTTCTTGTGCGAGCGAAATCTGTGGGCATACTTAATGATTGCAGCTGTTGCATGTTTAAGCAGAGATTTCGTTACATGTTCCGAGGCAGATACTTTGATATTGTTTGATAATTTGACTAATTTAAGGATTGCACTTACCAAAGTTATTTAGCGGAATTTGTAAGCGGACTCTTGAATTTTTAAATTTCTTTAAATTGCAACTCCCAAAATGTAAATTTAACATTTTTTTTTTCAATGCTTTGGTTTTTTTCTGCAATGCAGATCATTTGCCATTAAATGTAGTGCACTATTGTTATTGCGGCTTTTAGTGGTCCTGGTCCTGGTCCTGGTCGTGGTTGTGGT
Organism: Drosophila koepferae; assembly: GCA_030914345.1. NCBI lineage: Eukaryota > Metazoa > Arthropoda > Insecta > Diptera > Drosophilidae > Drosophila > Drosophila koepferae. Next base: position 5,088,569 of record JAUESR010000207.1, read on the forward strand.
TTCGGTCGTATCTGTGGTTGTGGCTGTGGCTGTGGTTGCCATGTTAGTTGTTTTGCGGCCAACACTCAATTCAAACAGCAGCAGTTGTTGGCTAATCAGCAGCGCTGGGATGTCATCAATCAGCAAACGAATGGGAACACGGCACAAGCGAACCTTACGCTCATGAAGTGGGCTCTGCTTGCTAGTCCAGTGCCAACAAAGCTAACTAGAAGCGACGAGAGTGTCCAATTAAGTGAGTTGCCCTTTGCCGCAGCTTTTGACTTGATGACGCTTTGGGTTTTGCCTTTCAACTTCTGCTTGCATCGTATATGTATTTAAAGTAGATTAAATTTAATTTAACAAAATATAAATCCAAATGTTAATAAAAGCAAACATGCAATTCATATGCCGTTCTTTGGAGCTAGTTAGATATTTTGGGCGTTGATTATCTTTTCTTTTTTTTAATTAATTATTATTATTATTATTATTATTATTATTTTTTTTTTTTTTTTTTTTTTTTTTTTTTTTTTTTTTTGCTAAGGTTAAGTTTCACAAGTATCCAGCTTTTCTGCTGAGAATAGTTCGTCTTTGAAATGATTACAATGAATATAAGCTGAAAGGAGAAAAATAGATTAAGAATGTGTAGTTTTTTTATTTTATAAAAATGTTAATTTTAAGAATTTTTTAAAATTCACAAAAACTGATTTAAGAGATAACTCTCATTATAATATGATATATCATTTTATTATTATTTTTTTAACTCACCTGCAGCCAGCCCAGATGATATTATGACAAGTGGTGCAAGTAGCATGCGCATCCAGCTACGGCGTTTCTGACGGCTCTTTGGCAAAGTCACCGCCTTGAGCTGTGCCATATAGTCGGTATCTATGGGACGCAGATTCCATATCAGCTTCTGCACATCATTTTGCAAAATACACTCCAGCTCATGCTGCGGTATACGTATGGGCTCGGGATTCAGTTCGACTGGCACACGCACGCTGTGTATCTTGGAGCGACGCATTTGCTTGAACACGCACAGAATCGATTGGTTAGGCAAATGCTCACATCGTGGCGCACGAATACATTGAATGCAAACACGATGGCCATACTCTTTGGCCGTCTCGAACTCAAAGTTATGCAGACTGACGCAGATCTCGCTGATGTCGTAGGCCTCGATGTAGCCACAGTTCGGTATGGCGTTGTATTGCCAGGGCGCGTTCGTCAGCACCTTGAACAGCAGACGCTCCTCGGTGGGATTCAATAGAGTGATCAAACGTTTCTGCACACGATTGTATGGTGCATAGAAGATCATATGCCGTGGACTAACAGAAAAGAGCTCCGAGTTCGTTTTGCGCGTCATTTTTATTTTTTTTTAATACTCGATTTTATATTGCCACCGAAAACTTTTGCATAACGAATATCGACTTGTGAGCTGACTACATTGCTTTATGTTGTGAATTTAGTTAGTAAAATGCTTAGGACAGTATTTTCATTGACAGTTATGTCATGGATAACTTGGTATTTGGCTTGAGCATTCCAAAAAACTTTACAGTAATCAATGCCTACTATGCATATATTTCTCTTCTCAAAATATAGTAATGCATAAAAAAAACTATACAAGCAAATGAGGAAATCTTTAGTATTTTTGTTTATCATATAATTCTTAATAAATAAAATAAGGCTGCAAGAACAAATGTTAAAATTTGAAAGAGTTACAAAGAAAAAAATAAACTTGCTTTTGCACGTTTATAAAAAATTAACGAAAAAACATAACTAATAATTAATGACTTAATAAAAAATTCACAAACTTTTGCTCGCCACTGCATATGTATTATTTAAATTATTTTTTTTATATTTATGCTTTATTTTATTTTTTTATTTATTTTCATACTATTATAGCTGACTAAAGTCTTGTATGCATTAATAGGAAAACAAAATTTTGACATAGATGCTATTTATATTCTTTAGAGTTTATGTAATTTATATTCTAAATTATTTATTTATTTATTTTGTTACCAACATTTTTGTATATCAGTATAGTCTGATGTCTATATTGAATTTTTTATTTCCTCTATTTATTAATTGAATTCCTTAAATATTCCAAAGAAATCTTTAGTTTTTATAAATTTTATTTTTATAAAATTTGAATAATTTTCCTGCTAGAAAAGAAATTTTTAAATATACTCTTACGAATAATTAAATTATATACAATTTGCATGCCAAAAACTTCTTAGTCTCAAGTCAATTAAAATTATATTTTAACATTTTGCTGCCATGGATTTTGCAGCTTTAATTAATCAGAATTGCCATGACAAAGAGATCAAAGGTATTCAGAATATTTGGGCGACATCTTAATGGCTTTAGCGTTATTGTGTTAATGCCTCATGAAATTAAAGTAAGCCGCAGAGACTTTCTTGGCTCAAGCTTAAGTGAGTCATAAATTGCCTATCATCTGTGACTTATTAGGAATATATGTTAGGCTTTAATGTCAGTCGGTTCGTTTAGCTGTCATCATGTCAAAATTGTTTGTAAATTTGTTTTCCCCAATCACATAAGTGGACTCCAGTTAGTCTGTTTAGTTGCATTGCCAGCAACTGAGCAGAAGATGCGTATCCAAGAGTTGCACACATAAAGGAACCCAATCGCAGTTACGTACACCATCTTCATCGAAGGGGCAAACGATCAAACTCAACCAACGATGGCCAATAAGGAGCCAGCAGTTCAGCTCAAACGTATGCTAGAAATACTGCAGCAGTTCGACCTGAGCGGCGATGGCAGGATTGAGCTGTCGCAGTTGGGCGAATGCCTGCGAGTGCTGGGCGCCAATCCCAGCGAGAGATGCATACGACAACATGTTCGACAGCTGCGTGCTGGCCACATCGAACGTGTGCCCTTCGACGAGGTCATATCGATCCATTCGAGCATCGTCTCATCGACTCGGACAGCAGCTAAACACAGTGTGCCAGGCACGATGGCCGAGCAGCTAATACTCGGCTTGCGTTTCTTCGACGAGCAGAATACGGGCTTTATACCAGCGGCCAGGCTTGCACGTGTGCTCACCTCGTGTGGCGAGCGTCTAACCAAAGACGAGATGAATGAACTCTTGGTCAATCGCGTCAACGATCAGGGTTTGGTCAACTATGTCGAATTCGTTAATGCAATTACATCAACCAAATAGATCTTGCCTTTATTTAATGTATTAACTCAACCACACACACACACACCCACAAATGCAATAGCCAGGAAATACAAATGAACCGAGACTAAAAACAAAAAACAAAAAACAAAAAAAAAAAAAGATAAAAAATATTTGAAGCGGAAGCAGCGTTGTTTATTTATATATAGGAATTTAAGTAGATATAATTGACTTTTTTTTTTAATTTGATTAATAAACATGAAGGTTTAGAGTTAACAAAAATAGTATTATTTAATAAGATATTTTATATAATATATGTATTTTAGTAAATATAAAATATATATATTGATAAATTCCAACTACTCACTGGATATAGATATGCCTTAACAATGCTAAAGAATTCAAATGTTTATCCAAACTTTTATTTATTTAGTTTTCTCCGCATTGCTTAACATTAAGCCAGCGTCAAGGCGCTGAAAACTGAATTAAATCTGCATTTATACAATTTTTTTTCACGTGTTTTTTTTTTAATTTAAATATTTTATGAAGTAAGCACTACTGCTAACTTTAATAACAGCTTAACCTAGTTTTACATAAAAATGGATAACAAAAGCTTAAACATTATTCTTTATATTTTTTTCCACATATATATTACGATTTCATTTATTTTTTATTTATTTTATATTATTTATTTTTTATTTTTTAATAGGTTACACTTACACCAACTCTTTAATCTCTGATTTCGCTCAATGGAGCTGACAGCTGCAAAGGCAGGCAGACTTTTTTTTTGCTTATAACTGAATCGCATTGGGTCCAACAGGAATCCTGCAGGTGCGTAGAATGGGCAATTATTATATAGAAATCTTAAATGTATATTTCGAATAAATTTCTTATATAACAAAAGTTGATTTAATAATACATTCAGCACTTCTCCGTAACACTTTCTGCTAAATTTAATTTCTTTTAGAAAAGTTCGACTCTGAATCTGAAATAATCCATATTTTTCAAGCTAGTTGCTAAGACATATGAATTCCTCTGCACTCTGCACTCTCCATGAATGTTAGCATTGCCTCTTGCCATTCGCTCATATGATTTCACATGGCTTTGCTGCAATATATGTATATTCATATGAATGCAGGCCAACTCTTTCATAAATAAAGGCATGCATAATGCATTTGACTTGTACAGTAATTAATGAAAATGAATAATAGCTGCCTCTATTTGACAGTTTTGGATGAACTTGTGAGCTGAAAAAAGTAAATTTATGCCACAGCTGCCAACGAATCTTTATTTATGACACAGGCAGCAGCAGCAGCAGCAGCAGGAGGAGTCGAATGGGAATGAGACATTAAAGCAGAGTTAATTAAAAGCTAATTCGCGAGTTGATTCAAGGAATATTGATAATTGATGAGCGCTCATAATGCAAGCTGAGCAGTGAAAATAATATTGAATAAGATTACGACACAATCACAATATGAGCTGAAAAAGAAAATTGAGTGAAAAGTTTAGTAGAGTATTCTCCCTTTCTCTATTCGACTTTGCTCTCACAGAGAAACATTTTTAATATTATTTAATAAACACAATAACAATTTATAATGAATACAGGCCCATCATCTAATCGCCGGGATTTTGAATAACGACTATGAAATAGTTTTCGGAGGGCATGAGCATAATCTCGAAATAGCTTGTACGCATGCGCATAGATATGAATTCATTGGTCGCATCCAGATCCAGTATCACCTGACGTGCCTTCTCCGTTAGCAAATGCATGTGACAAGCCAAATGCACGGATTGTGCATTCTCCAAAGTGGATTTAATGGGAATGCCATCGTAGTCTGAGACAATAATGCCAACAATGTTCTTGACGTTCTGAAAACGTTTCAGCATATCCTCCACTTCTGCCGACATCTTGAAGCCGTTTACTGTTCCACACACTAATCACACAATCAATAAAATATATTCCAGTAGTTATGTACTCTCTCTGTGTGAGTCTTTGATCTACGACTGAACAATTTGTAATGCCAACAAAGATGACAAATGAGAATTTATTACTGAAAACGGCCTACTTCAATTCGTTTTGAAAAACTCGAAGAATGAACAATGAATTGTAAAAGAAACTAATTTTGTAAACAGAAATTCTTATAAGACTAAGCCAATGTAAAACAAAGCTCTAATTTGTTTACTGCCTCACCTCAAAACAGATAAACAGTTAAGCTTCTTTTGTGTTGATGTAACAAAAATAAATCTCTGTTGAATGGAATTCAAGTACTTCACTCTGCTGCTGATTTACGTTGATAGTTTATCATAGCTGCAAGTTCAGTTGCAATCATATTTTAAGCCAACAAAAACTTCTCAAACTCTCTCTCTCTCTCTCTCTCTCTCTCTCAATGCCGACCCAATATACATTTGGGCTGTTGAATAATGAAAACTGAAAAAGTTGGCCAAAAAGTAAGGAAAATTAATTGAATGTTGTTGACACTCGTTACAGAGCCAAGCGGAGTTGGCTACTTTCCATTCGAAGTGCAGATGAATTGGCCAACGTCAAGTTTTATGCGGAAATTATGACACACTTCCGGCCGGACAGCTGGACAACTGGACCGCTGGACTGTGTCGGCTAGCCAAACAAACAAAAAGTGTGAGAGAGAGAAGGAAAGGAGAGGGACAGAGAGAGAGAGAGAATAAACTGCAGTCTGATGTAAAATTGTGCACTTTTCAAAATTAATTAAAAGTCATAAAACTCATAATGAAATTACCCAGACAGACTCAAAGAGCGAAGGACAGTAGCGGCAGCAGCCTCTGGCCACACTAAGATAGCCGTTCAGTAGCTGCAGTTGCAACAACAACAAGCAGTTGTCTTGTGCCACACGGACAACCAACAACAGCAGCAGCAGGTGCAGGAGCAGGAGCAGCAGCCGTAGCTCAGAGTTAAAACTTTGGACACGGGTCAACAAGGTGAAGACTTGTTGTTGTTGCTGCAACATGGTTACAAAATTAAATCAATGTTTTCAGCACACAACAGATCCAAGTCAGAAAAATTGTGGAAAATTGATGGCAAATCACAAATTGTCATCCAGCATCACAAATAAATGGCTCTCGGCCTGGCCATGGTCAAAAATCAAATTTGTATTTAATATTTTCATGCACAAATATTACAAGAGATTCGCTTGCAGGCAGGAGGAGAGACTTCATCTAGTATTTGCAAATATTTTTGTTTAACATTGTCAGCATTTGCATTTATTTGTTTGAGCTGTGGCCATAGCAAACTGTTGGCAATTTACACATATTTGTTAACACTTTTTATGTGGTGCAAAGGTGGTGCAATTTATTTGTTTGACTGCATTTGCAATAGATTTTAGTAAATAAAACAAAAGTAGATTGTGGACTAGTCAGCTATCTGTAAGTTTTATTGAGAGACTATGTTTACCTAAATAGATTTCAGTAAATAGAAAAAAAGCTAGATTGTAAACTAGTCAGCTTGGAATTTTACTGAGAGATGATGTTTACCTAACTTTAATTATGTCTGCTTGATTGTTTTATATTGCCATTCGTTTATAAATATTCATAAGTATTTGCCTTACTTAAATCAAACTTCTCTTTTCATTCTCTATCATTAAAAAAATAAATTTTGTCTTTGCAACTTTGACATATTTTTTTTACTTTTCGACTTGATGTTTTCATATTAATTATGAATATATTATTATATTTACATATTTTTTTTTATAAAAAGTTACTTTTTGTCCCAATGATTAATTGCAATTTAATTGAATTTTCTGTGCGGTTTCACGCACACATAAATGCGTAAATGGAATTTAATTAGCCACGCGGCTTCCATGAAGAAGTTGCTTAATGCGCATAGCTAACGATAATTGAAGGCAACTTAATGACATAATTAACATAAATATATAAATATTATATTGATAAAAAAAAAGAGATTTAATATGAGTGCTACAATAAATCTGAGCCCAGGCCTTTATCAAATATTCAATAATTAATTCAGTTATTTGCACTATTTGCAAACGTCTGCAAATATTTGATGAATGCCCGAATATGCCACAAGTGTTAATGAAATGCCCACTGGCCAGGCGAGCAATGCATGCATGCCTTGGCTGAGACTGACCAGAGCAGCTCTAACCAAATGCGCTTCACTTGACTGACAACTAGCAAATTGGCAAATTAGTAACCAAAACTGTTGAATCGAGTTGCCAGAATCCGAATATAATTGGGAGTTTGGGCTCTGATGCATGAAATGTTAATGTTCTGATCTGATTTGCAATTTGCAATTAGTACGTAAAATATTTCGAGTACACTGAGCACATTACCAATTATGGCCACCTTTGTTTTGTTTTGGCTCATACTGCAGATGTGCGTGTGTGTGTGTGTGTGTGTGTGTGTTTGGGTGTGTGTGTGTGTGTTGGGCTTGGCCTGGGCAAGGCGTATGCTTGTAATTTAATTTTGGGGCAAATTAAAATTATGATTGAGCGTGTGTGGGCGTAACACGTGCGTGCACGATTCGAATTGAATTTTAATTAATGTGTGAGTAAGTGTGTGTGAGTATGAGTGTGAGTGTATGTGTGAGTGAGTGCTTTAAGTGTAGCCAAGCGTATTTAAAATCCGAGTCAAGTAAATACAAAAATCTACTTAAATTCAAGCCGTAAATTCAGGCCGCTTGCTCAGCTAGCGTCATCCTTGACTCTACTTGACTCTTCTGCTCAAGTTGATTTCCTACTGGAAATGCGACTGAGGAGGAACATTTTAAATGAAATATTTTTTAGCATTGGCTTTATGCATAAATATGCCCCAACAGCAGGCGGCCCTGATAAATGTCCCTCGAATCCATGTCTAAGCAAGGCTTAGCTCGCCAAATATATATTACAGAGCTTGCTTAAATGAGCAAGCTTAAGTATCTACCTACATCTGGCAGGTTTTTAGTTGATTGGCCTAGGTGTGATATGTACGTATGTGTGTGACTCAAGCAATTTATGTGCTGGGCGTACAAAGCCTTGACATCACCTTTTTCAATCAACTAAAGAGCTGCTACCCGTGTTCTCCATCAACTGTCCTCCACCTCGACCCCATCGCCGACTCAATAAGCTGGCATTTTATTTGCATTTTTTTTTTCTGCTTCTCTTTCTGTTGTTTTTTTTTTTTTCGTCACTTGATGTCGTCTGCCTGGCTAGTTGCCCGAATTCCCAGCAGTTTGTGAATGAGTCTCCGCCCACGGCCGTCGACTTTGGCGAATATTTCGCGCGGCGCTGTTGACAAATTCATCATCGTCTAAGCACGCGTCTGTCAAGCGCGCTAAGGATACAATAAATGTCTTTCGTGGTCGTCCTGTGCCACGACTCGCACGACTGGCTGGTTGGGTGATTGGGCTGGTTGGGTGGTTGGGGTCGTTGTGGTGGTTTGCCTGGTTGCTTGCGCTGTGGTTGAGACACCCGCTGAGTGAAATACTCTGTCGGATTAATATGCAACAACGTTTTGCAATTTTTTGTCTCCATTTTTATTTTATTTTACTTTCATTTTTTGTTTTCTTGCTCTCTTTGCTTTATTCATTTGCCTTTGGGCTTGCGCTCTTCTCCTCTCGCCAGCTTGGGCTCAGGTGCACTTTGCGATAACAAATTAAACAACTTTATGCAAGCAAAAAACAAAAAAACAAACAGAAAAAAAATATATATAAAAATAAATGCTTTGGATTTTTTGCTTGCCCTGCAAACAGATGGAGGAGCAGCGCAAACAGAATTAGTTAAAAGCGGTTCAAACTGTTCAGCCCGGCTCAACTCATTGCAGATGTGCAGCAGCTTTGTAAAGTTATTGAGTTTGGTTAGTTTTGCTAGTGGTATTATAGAGAATGAAAGTTATTGGAATTGTGCCTATGCTTATGAGTTATTCATTAATTGGAATAATCCATGAATATATAACATGAATGATTGATAAGCCTTCTCACTGCTGTAATCAAATTAGAGCCAAATTTCATGTTGTCAACAAATTCAATCTGAGGAGAGTTTTCGATATGCTCTTTGCATGAATATGAAATTTTGTAAATTAGCTCAAACAGATTTGGGATATATTTTTTACCTATATGCAATATAGAGGCAACAAATCTCGTCATGGTATTTAAAAATTATTCAAAATGAGAAAGAAAAGAGAGAGAGGGAGGGAGAGAGCGAAAAAGAGAAGTAAAATAGATATAAAATGAAGTAAAATAGATATATAGAGAGAAAGATAGAGAGCGAAAAAGAGAGAAAAATACAGAGGTTGAGAAATAGAAACAAAGCTTGAAAAGGAGAATAGGCATTGGATAAAGAGATACAGATAAGAGAAAAAAAAAGAAAGCAAAAATATAGGGATAGAATAGACAGGAATAAAAAGATGTAGAGGAGAATAAACACATATAACTAGACATAGGACAAAATATATGGGAAGAGAAGTAGATTAGTAGTAGTTTCAAATGATTGGACTCTGATTCTGTCTCCTAAGCCTTGCTCTTAGTATTACTGATATTCTGAAGCAAAGTCATGTGATGCTTTATTTGATTGTGCACAAATTTATTTGTTGCAATTTCTAGCATAGGCTAATGAGCAATATAATTTTATACAAATATTTATAAATATTTATACATTTTTAATTATCTAATTAATTGTTGGATAGAGCCTGTCATGCTCCGGCCATTCGATGCGACTGATCTGCTTGAGTTCAATGAAGGCTTGTTGGGCCAGCCAGTGGAATAGGGGGCTATGCCATTGGGTGGACGTGGCCCAAATTTGTTTGGAGCCCTCCTCGCTGCGAGCATCAGCGAATGTACGTACACCATAGTAGCGTGACCAGAGATAGACCATGCTGCGCATCTTGTATATCCACAAATGGTTTGGCATATAACGTATCAAATCCTGCAATTGGCAAACATCTTCATCGCTCAATTTCTCCAAGAACTTCACATTCATCAGCTCGAATATGGTGCCGATTATCGATTGATAGTTTGTTTTATTCGATTCCAAGGCCATCCTAATCTGTTTCAGTAGCTTCAACACCGTATCCGGTGCGTCATAGTTCATAGGGACATGAAGAAATGATGTAGCCATTAAATTAACGCCCTTAAAGCGTTCGAGTTCTTTTGCAATGCTCGCCTCGCACCACTTGAAGTCCTTCCACCAAATATCCCAATTCCTATAGTTCTCAAATCGATATAAGGTCGCCCAGCCTTTACGCAATTCTTGACGAATGCGCTTGGCCGCAGTTCGGTTCCGATTTGTGGGAATGCAAACTCCGGTCAGGGCTGGCCTTGGAGATCTAGCAAATTCCTCGCCTCCCACGATCGGGCAGTATGTACGTTTAAAAAACATAATGACATACGATACGCTCTCTGGTTGCGGCAATTCGCCTGTCCTGCCTTGCATACGCGGCATCTCGAAATCGCCAATCTTAAATATATTATTAGGCTCTAGTATGCGTCGCTTGGGCAAATCGCGATCGCTGGACGAGTCCAGAATTCGTTTGCGATTGTTGCGTTGTTGACCAAATCTATATCCATGTGGACTGTTGTTTTTGATTCGATTTATCTCAGATTGAAAAGCGTTTTCAGGTTGATTTTCATTCAAATTCAAATTGTTCATATCTACATTATTTCCATAGAATTCGTTTGAATCTCGAATATTATTTTGGAATTGTAGAGTAGTACTATACAAGTTACGGCCTTGTTGTTGTAGTCCACGTGCTTCCATATTAGAGTGGGTATTATTTGTAGCCTCGGAGAGTGTAGGCAACTTTGGATGATAATTGTTGTTGAAATTCGGAACATTGTCAAAGTTTATATTGAAGTGTTGATTGTTATACTGTCTGTTGGCTAGGAATACTTTGCGGTACTCTACATATGTCATGAAGTCACTTGGCTTCCGCACTTCCTTAATAATATGCAAATTACGTGGATCATTATTTATATCATAGAAGTCGACTTCTACAGCATTCTTTGTTAGCCCCTGCACAGGCGTGGAAGTCATTCGACGCTCTGAGTGGTGATCGATTGAATGCGTGGTTGGGTTATCAATGCCACTCAAGTTCCAATTGATGCCGTGTGAAGGAGAAGGCGTCCTTCGATCATTCATTCTGGTTGATCGACTTTGCAATAGCTCTCGTATGCTACGCAACACCATGGTATCCACTTCGACCTGCCGCTTGGGGCCCATCTCTAAGCATAGCTGTCTCCAGCGCTGTTGAAACTCACTAAGATTGAAATCGGGATCCTCGAGTGTATGCATGGCCAGATCGTAGGCGCAACTGGCACTCAGGCCCAAATGCTGCAGCCATTGGTATCGTTCGGGGAGCTTCGCTTCGATGGTGTTCCCCAATTGAGTACCGCCGCCACGATTGAGAGTGCCAGGCATTTTTACCTACATTTTCACAGAATTAAATTTAGTAAATTTAGCACACCGAAGGTGTCTTCCAGTTATTTTTTTTTTTTTTTTTAGCTTACCTGTACAGGATGCGGAAGCAGTCCGCGCAGATGTTTACCATCAGAAGATGCAACTCGGGCCAACATTTTTAGATAAAATTTTAAAACCTTTTTTATTTTAATTTTTTTTTTAAACCTTTTTAATGTATTTTTTTATTTTTATTTATTTTTATTTATTTTTTTATTTTTTTGTTTTACTTTTTTAGCGTTGTAATCCGTTTGTAGCCCGAATTTTTATGCTGTTTTGCTTGGATTATATACGAAAAACTGGCAGCAATACTGAAATGCCAATGCATACTTGATTACAGACAATTTGATATAGTCTTTGATGAATGAGAGTAGTTTAGAGATGTGCTTTTTGTAATCTATTTATTCAGTTCAGCACGAGTGTAGAGAAAATCGATTTAAATATCATGACTAATGTGATTGCATTATTGTATTTTCTTTTTAGTTAGCATCAGTATTCATCATGGATTGCCGAGGTAAGTGTGAACCTATCCCAAGGTCATCCATCTTGCATTCCCTCATTATATTCAAAATTTTGTTTATTTTTAGATAACATCGCTTATTCAGCAAAGATTGAACATCATTAACCACCATCGCATACCAATTAGCAGAGATATAAACATGTAAAGCAAAAATGTATTAGTAATTTAAGAGAAATATTTAAATAATGTAGATTTGATTATTGTAATAAAGTTTAAGAGAAATCATACATTTCTCTTTTCATGTAATAAAATATAGGAGAATTCTTAATTTAAGATATGTATATATGTATGTATTAAATATGTATATCGATTTAATTTAGCAAAAACTTTGTAAATTTTAAATGCAATAAATAATTTGATCCAAAAAAAAATCTAGCTGTATTTTCATTTTCGATGACATCGTCAAAATACACAATTAAAACATATTTGCATAACTTAGGGGGATGTTGTTCTCTTCTGTTAACTCGCTGTTCTTAACGCAATCCTGTTAAATCACCGTTGAGTAACAGTTGGCTAACAGTTCACTGTTAACACGTTGATAATTAACATTTTCTACCTCTACTACTATGTTTTGAGCGCCTGAAACTTCGCCAATATATCAGTTCAATTGTAAGAAGTACCAGGCGAACAGAAATTAACAGAAGGGTTAAAAAGTTAGTCATGCAACGTTCAAAAATCAACGGTCAAGATACACAATTCTAATATCATTGCATATCTTAGGGGGCTGTTCTTCTCTTTTGTTGACTCACTGTTAATTAACGCGATTCTGTTAAAGCACTGTTAGATAACAGTTGGCTAACAATTCACTGTTAACGCGCTGTTAACTAGCATATTCTGCCTACTACCATTTTCTGTGCGCCTGGTACTTCGCCAATATATCAGTTCAATTTTCAGAAGCACCAGGCGAACAGAAGTAGAAGGGCGAAAACGTTAGTCATTGAATGTTCAAAAATCAACGATCAAAATAATACACAATTAAAATATCGTTGCATAACTTAGGGGGCTGCTGCTGTTTAAGTGGTCGTTGCGGCAAAATATTATAAGTAGCTCACTGTTAGTATAAATTGAGTTAACAGCGCGATCATAATGTACTATTACCAAAGATATTTCACCCTACTTCCCAGTTCTATGCGCCTGGTACTTTAGCCAAATTTTGGTTTAAATTTTTGTCCCAGCGGCCCCAACAACCGACCCGTGAGGCTGAATAAGAATTTCGTAAGCTTTAGCTTGATTAAAAATTGTATTTATTTAAAATCTATTCATTAACATTTTAATTTATTACAGTTTGTTGCTTCACTTAAACATTTGCATTTGCGTATTTGGAAAAATCAATTGACTATATTAAGACCGTCTAGAAGCGAAATCCATACCCGCTGATCCATTGGCTCCGATAAACTTGGCAATAATTTATTACAATCACTCAAGTCGCTGGCGATGGCGATGGCGATGGCGATGAGGACAAAAACGTCGCACATAAAATATAAATGGATCTCTCTGAGTTGGCTCGGCTCTGTTTGGACAGACGATGCGAGAAGTGTGTGCAATATTTTAAAATTGCATCCCAAAGGATACAAAAAAGTAAAGTAGAAAAAAAAGGAAGCTGCGAAGAAAAAGCATTGCGATAAAATGTGCTACATCGACACACGTCGCAAACGAATGGGCAAAAAATTGAAATAAATAAGATATAAAATGGAAACAAATACACCAAATGGCCCAAAAGAGCCGACACACTACCACCACCACCACTACCTCCCACTTCCTCTGTGCATCTGTGAGACACTCCTCCAATCACCCAGCCACCACCCCTTACCGCCCCTTTTCACTACCATTCTCAATCTCAATATTCGTACAGAATTTATGCATGCGAGACATTGGCGAAAGCCTTGCGACTCACGATAAGTGTATTTATTTGGGCTTGGCACTGCAATGCGAGTGTTAAGAACACAACGACACCAATTGCCAGTGCCCGATACGTATACTTTTGGTCGAGAGTGTAAATTGTCTGTGTGCCGGCATAGAGCTACCGCGGCGTATGTGGAATGTGCCCAATAACGTACGTTTCGGTTTTGTTTCGCTTCCCCGTATCCGGAATCAGCAATCCGCTGACTTGGCGACACGGCCACGCCCACTGCTTGCAATTAAAGCAAACAAGAGCGCAAACTAATCTCGAGGGTCTCGTAAATTCCATGGGGCATTCCTGAGGGGGTTTTGCCAAGACACCAGACAACACACCAGACCAACACGCCAGATGCCAGGATGCCAGAGACCAGACAGCACAACAATAGACACAGCCGCCCGAGGCAAGCAATTGAAACTATGCACGAAATCTGCAAACGTTTGCGGAATCACTAAGCTGGTTTTCTAATTTCTATCCCTATGCTATGCTAACATATCCTAACACCCCCACCTCATCCCTGCCTCACAATTTTATGCACTTTGTTTATTCTTCGCTGCGATGCCAAAGTGTAAAAGGCAATAGCAGGGGCTAAATGAATAAGAAGCCGGGTTAAATGCGGCTTATCGCATGCGGAATGCTTCGCCCAGCCGAGCTCAGTTGTCGAGCTCAATTTGCATATTAATTGAATGTCAAAAAAGGACCAAGGAAACCAACTTGGGCTGACTTTTGAATGCGTGTGTGTGATATGAGCATGGAAATTGACTTGAGGCCAAACACAACTCTAAATCAACAAACGAAAAGGTGAAAATATATATATATGAATAAATATATATATATATAGCTCTTGGGCAGGAGCCTAAGATAAGATAGAAATTCCTAAATTAATATTAAGTTGAATAACTTAGACGAGAAGAAGCTGAAGAAGCTAACTGCAAATGTGAAGTCTTATGGAAATCTAGTTTAACATAAATATAAATTGCAATTTATAAATTCCTAAATTATATTTAATCAAAGCTTAATATGCAAATGACTTTCAGACAGCTCTCTTTGCTTAGCCAAAACATAGGATATAAATATTTTATGGTATAGAACTTAAAAAATATAAATAAAATTCATAGGAACAAAGAAAGTAAGAATGTAATAAATTAATATAATACTATAACAGTAATTAAGATATTTATAAATTTATTAAACAATAATATATTTACAACTAAAAATAAATAAGAAAAAATCATTTACAACATAAATATATTAATTTCTCATAAGGAAATCGAAATAAAGTTCCACGAACTCAAATAATATGAGCAGAAATTTATCTTCATGTTTTCAAGTTTGTTAATTGAAATTGAGAAATGTTGTCAAGTCGCTGTTAACACATCTGCAGTTAGATGCATTCGATTAATGCTATAAATCAAAATGATATCAGTTCAGTTTTAGGTTCTTTCTTGCTCACTTTAGGCCAGGTAGCGCTAGCCTTAGGACCCCTCTAATACTAAACATCTTCAGCACACGTCAATGATTAATATCACTTACAAGATGTCAGCCCTAGCCCTGGCTGCATTACTCTGGCCCATCTTGCGCCTCTTTGCTAGTTCTACTTGTTTGCACTTACACAGCCCCTTGACCCTAGGTTGAGCCCCTGTATGGGTCTTGGAAATCATGAAACTAATACTGTTCGTAGAATCCCTCGCTTATAAACGCCCCACATAGCGCTAAGCAAGCCTACGCATCAAATGCAATAAGGTGAGGCCAATCTTGCGGCATGCATGTGACATGATGGTTGCCCCGCTTACGATCAGTCGATGCCAAACGACTAGGCCATGCGCATACTGAAGCATCCGCGATCACGTGATCTAGCGGGGACTTGTTTAGCCTGTAACTAGTGTCCGAGAATCGAGGTTGCTAATGCCCAATTCTACGTTTTTTTCGTGCTAGGGCCTTATGTGATTGAAAACGTCTCCAATGTTGTCGGCTATGTCTCTAGTCGATAGCCCCATGCAGCTCTAATTGGCCCCACATAGCTTCTGCCGCACGGTGTAACCGCCTGGACGCAGCACTGAATGTTGCCCTAATTAACAATTAAGCCCCCATGACACTACATCCACATCGTAGCGACCACGTTAGGCCCACCTAACGCTATAGCAGTGCGCACTAGCGAGCGCGCGTCCCAGAGCATGCCCATGTGAGCGCATGCAAGCACCCAACTGAATACAGACCCTGAGCTGAATAATCTAGTCAGTACAGATTTTGCCTCGGAGAGTCCACTCGTAGATGCAAAGCCGCCGCCCCTGGAATATTAGGGTCATAATCAGATTAAGGCTAAATTTATGGCTATGTTTGTACTAGCATGTTCGTAACGCATGTACAACGATGACCCACTTTATGCTGGTGTTGTGACGCTTTTACATAGCTGCAATTCGGTACGCGAGGCCTCCTAGCTCTTGTAGCGCCGGAGTAGCTATAGCCCATGATATTATTAGTGCGTTCACGTTTTCACTTCGCCGTGGAGTGCTCATTTTCAGTCGTCGCACGTAGTTTCGGACTCTTTGGCAGAGGGGAGGCTAGGCGAGCGGAAGAAGCAGAGGAGCGGAGAAGGAGAAGGCGGAAGGCAAGAAGCGGAGCAGGGGAATGGGGAGGAAGAGAAGGGCGAGGGGGGAGGGATGAGTACAGAGAAAGAGGGCAGGAAGGAAAGGAACACAGAGAGAGGGGGGTTTGTAGCCAGCCCACGGGCCACCAGAGCCGAATATTGGTTAATTGATGTAAGGATCGTTTAGTGAGATCAGAATAAGAAGGAATCATAGCAGAAATATTGGCTTTGATGCTAGGCACAATATTCCAATAGCGCCGGCGAATAGTTTGGACCCCATATTTTTATCCCGGGTAGTCAGAAGGACTAGCACCATCTCACATTCGGCCCCGTATGTGCATTGCTTTCTAAACACTTAATATATTTTCTTGAGCCCCAGTCGGTAGAAACCTAACATAGGCCACTTAGGTTGGCCCAACATTTGCCGGTGCCTTGTAGAGGGCTAGGCATCGTACAGCCGATGAGACTCTAATCTACATGATATCTAGCATTCTAGGACTTGGCTTAACATTAATTACTGCGAACGGGAAGCCCCAGAAGATTCTGCCGCCCCTCAAACGAAAACAGTTCAGCCCAATTCATATCTAGAGATTATCGGCTAGGCTCATAAAATGCCGTTATCTGCGTATACACTCAGTCTCGTTCAATGTACAGTTCCGGCCCGCAGTATTCACATATAGCCCCTCACATTCGCGAGTGGCCTGGAGTATTTTTGCGTGCAGAATTGCGTATGTTTGACTCAACTATAATAACATATGCCTAATCATTATTTCTAGTCCCCGTAGCCAATTTGTCTCTGTGTTGTGCATGACTGTTACGCGAATTTCCATAATGCTGTGGACCATATTGTTAAATGTTTTCCTCTCGTAGATATTTTTAGCATAACGGGCCATGCTAAATCAACGTATACCTCCATCACTCCTCACTACTACTCCCTACTTCCGAGGCCTCGTCTCTACATACCCCCTCTCTTCTCTCTGTCACTAACTGGCATTTAACCGTAATATAGCTGATGCAGGTGTGTCTGGTCCTGAGGGAAAGCCCCCTTTTATCTGCGTTCGAGCATCATCATATTTTTCTCGCACCTTTTCTTCATGCCAGGACTCTCATGTTTTCTCCATTTGTGGCAGACAACATAGCTTGAAAATTGCCATAAATAACAGCTTATTAAATTTCTGCGTAACATTTAATTATCGTGAGCCTCGAGCTATGTGATGTTTGCCCCGTAGCATATGAAGATAGTTACACAGTACTGGACCAGACCGTGTAGCCAATGAGCTTATACATAGCACGTACACATTTTCATATTTATGCACTGCCTAGCCTTTCTCCAGCCATCAATGCAAGCGATGCCTTGTCCAACCGATGTTTGAAAAATTGCAGACGCATTTTGCAAATGATGTATGATATATCTAAATTTGCCCCTACAGCCCATAAAACGCTGGAGCTGCCATCAGCCACTCGTTTATGGCTATGCTGACGGCCGCTGCACCGCTACAGCCTAAATGGAGATGTAGTGCAATCGCGCCAGCCTAAGCCCCATAGACGCCGAAACAATACTGTTACGAAAGAGTTAGATACCCCAACTAGCTAACGAGCGACTTCCCTAGTCTGAGCTTATGGAATGTGACAGCAAAGGATAAATACTTGTGCACTCACTTCACCGCCCGCTCTCCCTCCCGTAATACTCCCAGCTTGCCTCAACGCTGCCCACCAGAAGACTCTTGATCATGGGACTCAAGTAGTTAAGGTTAAATGACCGAGGCTGAATGCCTTTAGCCACTTAGGCCTGACTAGACAATATCGCCCCTAACGATTATGCAACATCTCTGATACTGTCAGTACCCTAACTCCAAGTCTTTACAATGCCTATACTCCGCAATCTCTCTCTCTCTTCTCTCTTATTTTAACATTCTCATTTTCTCTCTCTCTTGCTCTTTCTAGCGTCTTGCTAGTGATGAGATGTGAAATGAACATTGAAATGTGTGACAGCAAGTTTTAGCCGTCAAGTTTGCGCACCTTCAGAGAAATTAGCACGCAAAATTACAACAACGAGCAGACATGCACAGGCATGCCAGCCTTCGATACCCTCAGTGCCAACCTCATAGTTTTGCTGACCATGCATAATATGATATGGCAAAAATTCGCCAACCATTGCCCATGCGATCCAGTCGTCACCTCGCACCACAGAATTTGCCATTGCCAACTCATTTCATAAGTATAGGTGCCCCAATGCATTGATATCAAGCCCAAAACGATTAAGTTATAACCTGTAGTAATAGTTTTTTTTTTTGTTTTTTTTCCTTTATCAGCCTATAGTGTATAATAGTTATGCCCCCACAGTATTTTGGCCCCCTATGTCTTATACTTTTAAATCATGAACCCCTATAGAAGAATAGCCAAATGCAGTTGTGGGGTGAAGACGGGCCTCTTAAGAAACTGGAGTGATATTATCCTCGCCTTAAGGCTATATATGAATACTTGCTAGTCACCGCGGTAAGTAAGAAATAGACGAGAGTATTTATACTCCTGCTAACAAATAGGCGATACGAGATGAGAGATTGCCTTATCGTAGGCCCCAGACGCTAGGACTCATGCCACTAAAAACTAGTTTATACTTTGGATTCTGCCTTCTGCTAGTAGTCGAACATGCAAGCCAATGAGAATTACAATATAATTCCTATCTTTCAAACTAACGTCTCGTAAATTTGTATATTTGTGCGCCACCTACTAATAAATCGACTTCGAATGATTACATGACATGACATTACTCCTAATATAGTAAAGTGATTCAAACATTTTGTCTTTTCCAATGCAATATCGCCCGAATTCGCACTGCCAATATTAGTATGTAGTCAATGTATACAAAAATATAATTAAGTAAAAAAAAAAATATAGATATTTATCTTATAAAATACTAAACTACAACACCGACTACTTGCTACATAGATACTAGCACAGTTCTTTACTAATATCTCGCATAGTTTCGATCGGATTAGTCTATGCCGAATATTTCTATGATATTTCACAATAAACATATAATTTAAATCGTGAAATAGATATTGATATAAAAGCTATAAATCGCCAAAAAAATAATATAGCATAACATATTTGTTAAGTTATATGCATCGCCATGCCCAAAAGATTATCTAAGCTTTATACCATTGATCTAGACATATACAATGATCTATAAACTATTCACGAAAAATAGAAAGTAAAATCGCATCAAATCTTATTAATATCTTACCCATAATACTCCAGTATTAAACTTAACTCAACAATGGTTTGTGCAGACACTTACCCATAGATTAATTGCATTATAGGAGATAGCAATATCGCATTCTAGCTTAGCCCTGAGCCCACCTTACGTTATGCCTGCACGCAGTATACTTGAACCGGCTTGCTCGTACGTTGATTATATTATATTTAATTTACAATTTGAGATTATTATTATAATATAATTTTAATGAGCCCCTATATGTAGTATTATACAATTCCAAAAAATTTTTGATGTTGAGTATGGACCCGGTTAAATAAAACTCAGACTCAGTGAAGGAACATGCAAATAATTTGTTATAAAGTTCCGACATTTTTCAAATAGCACTTACATAAGCGACAGATCTAGAGGATACATGTGTATTTAGAATATTTGCTATACACATTGACGCCTATCTATATCTGTCCCATATTTGTATGATGTGCCTTTCACACATACATTTACATATAAGTCCGTACAAGCCATATCAAGCGGGTTCTTTTAACCCGCCGTCACAGTCATTAACCTCGACGTTCACGTTGTCCCTGATCCCAAGCATTATCCAATTGGTTTGATTGTCGCTTTTAAAAGGCGACTGGTTTGCTGCCCGCCATGTATGGCAGCGCCCACCATCAAGTCACGATATGCTAGACCTTGGAGCTGTACGCCCAGAAAGGATGCACTCAAATAATTTGAATTGAAACATATCCAAGTCCACGCAATTGCCCCAAAGAAGACTAAATTGACCAAAGTTGCGACTAACAAGCAATGGCACAAAAGGACTTTTATATACTATATATATCACAGAACGAAATCCAGATATGGTGTGAGAAGACCACTTTGTGTCAAGCCCCGACTAGATCGAACATGCCTTAAATTGTTAGACATAATGATTGTTGCATGTACGCCTTCATTTCTAGTAAAAAAAAAAATGAAACTAAAAAAATCTGAAACAATTTCCGATATTAATAGTAGATTGCCCTGTGCAATATATTATCTATCGATGTTGCAGTCAATTTTTCCTAACTGATTTTCGCAAATATTCACAATATCTGCCTACGCCTGCCTGCAAGTTTTCATTTCGAGATACAGGCTTCAGTACACTCAAAGATTGCGCAAATTGAATTTAGCATCTATAACAGCACCGGCGGGAGGGGTGGGGGGAGACACATAGATGTTTTACTGGACCTCAACCGCGTCAATCCGAGCAACATACGCCCAGCTCAATAGGGCTAAAAAAATGCAGTCATTTAGCCCTAAATACCCCTGTAATCCAACATAATTGCCTGATATAGATGAGAATTGACCATATAGTAAAAGAATATGTCCCTGCAACTGACAAATTCTCCAATGAGCCTAAATTCGTTAATAGACCAACTTTCCTATTTATCAGATTGACAGCTATTATCAATTAATACAACTATGTGCAGTCTGAGATATACTCTATCAATTAGGCCCTCGGCAGTTAGGCGCGCTATTCAACTGCATGCTAATAGCATATGAACTGTGAGGCCCTCCTATTTTTGTTAGGTATTCCGGCCTCATTCTCTATTAGGCACATATTAATACGCCAATATTGTTCGAATTTATTAGTGCGCCAGCCTGTTCAAAAACCTTACAATGCCCCCGTAGCTCGCCACTATGTATTGCTTCTATCTGAGGAATGAGCAGTGTTGTATGGATTAGGCACTTGCGCAATTAGAGATTGGAAGCGAAGATCGTTTGTTTCGGTTTAGCCAGAGCACCTGTGCGAGCAGCTACAGAGGCTGAAGCTGACCGGATAGCGAGACTTTGATGCAAAACTGTAAATGCCCCAATCATTTCTGATTTGAATATCGATTTAAAGGTTTCTCATTGCTGTTGCCCTGCTTGATTTTTCGCGCTTTTAGGCAACACACATTATCTAATAGGACGTTGAACTGGGAGACCAATTAGGTACGTAAGGCCACTTGAGCCCTCAACATTGAACAGTAGTACGGCATAACGATATGGTCTTGGCCAAGAACCTACTAGACTGATGCGGTCCTTACTAGACCGCTTTAGACTTACAGACCCAGTATAGCCCCCCTTACTGTAGCCTGTGCTGCACGTCAGCAAATATATAAGTTAATAATGAGTATTCGCTATCCTATTCTGCACAATCGAAGTTTTATAAATTGTAAAGATAAAGCTCAGCCCCATGCAAACATAGACCTAAATCAGCCACTAATGATGATAGCCAGTGCCTTTGAGCATTAACATACCATGATTATGCAGAAAGCACGAGACGATGGAGACATCCTGCTTGCCCCCGTTGATCAGAGAGTATTGATGAGTTCTGAGTTGATAATCAATTGCAGCTTAGAGCTGATGTTAACGTTACATTCAAGCATCAGAATCAGCCCATCATGCAGCGAAAATAGCCAATAGTTCCTATGTTTAGACCAAGTGCGGCAGCCTGAACCATCGTGTGCCCCCCCCCCCAACAAGGCAACAAACAAACTATGAAAAATGCAAATGCCAGATCAGATTTTCAAGAATAGTATATGAACGCCCATATTTTTTTTGGTATCCAATTAAAGCCGCTGGCGCCCTACACTTCCTGCCATGCGACGGCATTTCGACAATTGGCTAAACCTTAGTGTTAGTGCTGGACATCAGCCTGCATAGATGAGAATGAATCCGATGATCGAATTTTAAGGCATTAAAACATTTTGTCTTGGTACAAATTGGTGTTCGCCTACTACATACTGCTTCATTTGTTTGCCATATATCGACGAATTTTTACCAGCTATATTATAATGGAAATATATTTCATGATATTCGAGATATTACATAAAATATTATTAATGAGCATATTAAATAGAAGATAATTGGCTTAATCATTACAAGAAGTCCGACAAATAAAAATATAAATGCTTCAAGAACTGCAGTGACTTTGTCATATTATGTCCCTTTATCGAACAGTTGATCGCATTTGCCCATATGTAGGCATCATGCTGAAGTGAATTAAGTATTGCCCACCGCTAGCTAGATTGACACAGATCCTTTAACTTTTGGAATTGCCCAACATTATTAAACAATCATCATTTTATGCGCAATTCATAATTTATTTATATATTCGTGAAAAACTTTGGAAATAACGAAATACAATATAATGCGACGCCCAATGTGAACTAAATAATTTATATAAGTAATTTCAAATATTATATTATATTATATATTCAAATATTTTAAGATATTTTAATAATACAATAAAAATAATAATTAACAACATTTCTTGATATGTCGGGACACTAGGTTATTTGTTTTTTTTTTTTTTTTCTTTACTAATTAACCAAGATCTACTAGATTATCTAAATTATAATTCATTTAGTATGATAAAAATTGCAGTATGCCACCCTGATTTCCTTGATAATACAAAAAAAGCGTATTCTAATATTTATATAAGAATAAAGCATATGTTTGATTGTAAATATATAAACAATAAATATATATTATATTATATTATGTAATATAATATTTTTATAATGATTAAATACGAAGATGCGAGATATACATATAAAATAAATAGTATAGAAATTCTAATCCTAATCGGTATCTATATAAATGTCAATTAAACAGATTGCCTAATAAAATTCATTCAAAACTACTTTATTACAAGATTTGCTCGCCTCGGCACTTTTCGACCCCCTTTGTCCCATAAAGCTCCACACTCAATAAAGCTTTTTCATTACAATTTATACTGTAACTGCCCTGAAAGTATAATCATTTATAACATTTATATTTGCGAATCACGTAGTCAACTGTTAACTAAATAATAACTGAACAGTTCATTATTGACTGTCTACAAAAACGCCTATAAACATAGGAATATTATTCCAGTTCAACGTGTTTATAGGAACTATCTCTCAAGAATAATATGTAAGTGACCCTGAAAAATACGCCTGCGATATACGCCAATATAATGACCTTGGCTGAAGAGCCTTTAAAGCTCTGAATCGTGCTCCACGTGCTGCATGCCCAATGAATGTTTTGATTATTTTCATGATACGCATATTAAATCACTGTTACGACAATGCGCAGGCCTTAATTATAGATAGTTTGCTTAATGATAGCACACGACACTACATAATCATGCTGAATATGCCCTAGTTCGCCTTGCAATTATTCTTAGCCCCCCCTGATTCGATTGTGTTTTCGTGAGAGCCGAGAAGTGGGCACCCTCGAACGCGACATGCTCGAAAATTAAGCCAGATTAATCATGTTAATTAAAAACGCACATACATGCCAGGCAAATTGTCGCGGCTGATAATCGGGGAATTATGAAATTATAACATATTTTGCTAGAGTAGATAAGAATAGTATGATCCTTAGTCAGATTGCAACTAATTCATGAGATATCTTGCGATTTTGATGACGCGCGACAAGCACGAGGCGGAGCCAAGTCCAGAGGATCAAGGAGCGCTAGTAAATAATTTTTTTTATTAAGTTCCCTGCACTTGTCACACAAATCGAAGGTGGCCAAAAGGCAAAAGGAGGTGAATAAATGAATATGCGTGAAAGCACGAAAAAACTCTGCAAGCTGACAGATAGCTCACAGCGATCTGCAATTTGCCAGCTAGCCGGTGGCAAGAGCAGCCTAGCCGCAAATATGTTAATTCCGCATTCAAAATCTTACAATTGCGTTGACAGCAAGAAATTAGATTGAATCCATTTTTTATGGCCGCCTGCTCTAGATCTTTAGAAAAGACGAGAATAAATAGAGCGAGAGATACTTTATAGAAAGACATAGACAAGCGAGCATAGCAGTAGATGCTCATTGAAAAAGGCCAGGATGACAGGGTGGGGATGGAGATGAAGACGCGATATATTACTATATAGGAAAATTTGGGCAAGCATGAGAGTGAGGCTGGGCAGTACCAATAGATGTACTGAGAGAGTATGAGAAGCAGATATGTGAGGGTGCGAAGTGAAGGAGAGGATATGTAAAGGCCAGCCAGTAGTTCTGTAGGCTAGCGTATATGACAACGCACAAACTAGCAACTTTGCATTATGTAGAGATGCCTCCAACAATTTATAAGCCACTTTGCAGACTTGAAAACTAATGTGCCCCGCACCCAATAAATCCCAAACCGCCCGAAAATCATCAACATGCCCTATTAAGAACAGCCTTATAAGTTAAGACGAACTAGTATGACACCTGTTAAGATTAATAAATATACTTTTATATCTTGCCCTTATATATTAGGCCTAATAATCGTCGTATACTATATACTAGAGATAGATATTAACTCTCTATTACAGAAGCCCATCATGTAGCTCGACTTGCGCTGCCTGTCTACGTTTGCTTCTATGAACATCATTATATTAACGCCTTTAATGTGACGCGAAATACTTTTTTTTTATTCGTTCGTTTAATTTGCACTTGCGGTTGAGAGCTTCCGTTTGTCGAGGTTGACATTAGACCTTAATCATATAATTGCAATACTTAATCGCCGTAGGGGCCCGACAATGGTGTATTGCTCTGAATGATAATATTACACTAGATCACTAGGAAACAATATCTAGGTTTCTCTAATATTACATTTGAAATCATGCACACAACGCATTGGTGCCTTTATATACTGCTGCCCTGCCAATACAATCTGTCTCTCTCTTTCACGCAAGCCAGCTTCAACGAACAAAATTCACGGGAGGGACAATTTTCAAATGTACTGGCCTTGTGCAAACACTTGACCCAACTAGTTTGCTGCTATGAGCCGACACTGAATGATCGCTAATCACTCGGCACATTCATCACTATTGCGCTCATATGCATTGTTGTTCGTTTATTAACCATATTCAAATGGATAGAGCCACGGCCCATGCCTATCGCCCCCCACTAAAGACTGCATATATTAGAGCAACTGCCAAATTTCATACGTGTGTACTGCCAAATTTGTGCTCTTACCCGTTGAGCCCTGAGCACTGACGCGTAACGCGAATAATAGCTCTTTTTTGAAAATTAGTCTGGCCAGTAGTTTTTCAATAGCGCTAATTTAGCCTCGACATATATGCTGAACAACGCACAGCTTGATATGGCCTGTAGCTAGGCCCGAAGCCTGCACATCATAGAATGCGTCAGGGATTAGGTGCGAGCCATCTAGGCCAGCCATCGATAGAGTGCTTGGAATGTCCACACCTCACTATGACTAATTGGTGCCTATAGGCCCAAATGACAAAGGTTGCTAAGTTCAACTTTCGGCAGAATGAGGTCCAGCCGTTTATAAATGCGCATAGAAATAATTAAAGACATTGTTAATTCCTCTTCCCAAGTCGCTTAAAAGTGCCGACTATCAGTCCGCCCCAATACTCTGCATCCGGGCCAATATCCTAGATTATTCCTAATTACGACTATATTAGCCATTGAGATATATTGAATCGCCCATTACGTGCAATTTTTTACATGCTTTACTATTGAACCAGTATTTAATATGCATAATAGCATGAAATTTTCCTAATAATGAGAAAAAATCCCCCCCCCCCCAAAAGTTTGCCTTTTCAAAGAATGCCCGATAAATGCCCCTACATTACACAGATACCCGCAAACTCATCGAACCGGAAAGGCATGTCAATTATTAAAACATCATATTGCCTTATCGTGGTAGACCCCCTCCTAAATATCTAGCACACAGCCCATTTACCAGATTAACTCTCCTACAGATCCCGGAAGAAGATTATTTAAGGGCGATCTTTAGCGGGTACTCGGTAGTGAGCGATGGGTTATCCGATAACAAAATACTAAAACACAAAAACAAAGAATACGAATAAGCCTTTTATTATTAAATATGTCAGTGGTACATTGCTCACAGCTATTTTGACAATTCTTGACCAAAGGATGGAATCATAGCTGACACACGTCGACATATCACATCGCCCCCAATTATTAATAGGCTACTGAACCTACATATTTTCATAGCGTATTTATATTACAAAACAAAGATAGATTATGAATAGTCAAGTCACGCAAATTCTAGATAAGAAATTAGCATTATAGATAAATTAAAAGTCTGTCGTATATATGACCCATATAGAAGCTGACAATTATTCAATCTCAGTCAATGTGGACCCAGCTTGCATACATAGAGTCAGTGAGCCAAGTTTAGTTATTTAATGCCAAAGCTTAAAGGGCTGAATACCATGGCTAAGCAAACCAGTACTTTATTTATCCATAGAACTTCGGTTATATTAGCCATTAGAAAGAAGGGTTTGATACTGTACTTCCTTCAGCTAATAAACCGAAAGTTATCAAATATATATGCACATACACGAAAACTGAGAGGTAACTATTTATACTTGAGCTTATTCCAATACAGCTAATTGCGTTTAGACTAACATTTGAGTATATCGCAAAGACTATGCTACATTCAGTATAATGGATTGACTTAACCAAGGTGTATACATACTAATTCTAATTATATGATATTACAATGTATTCGTCATTGTGATTCTGCATAAAACCTAGATGATAAAAATATGACTGCTTTGCTGCAGATGGCAGATATACCGATTACCAACATAATCTAAGGCCGAGATCTCTATATAGAGCATCTTATAATCTATAACGGCCTGGTTCAATGAAGACGCCCTAGCCTATAGCTTTCAATAAAAGCTTACGGAATATGCAATAGTTTGACCATAGTGACACTTTAGTGTATTAGATTGTCTCAGTAGCGTCGTCTTAATAATAACGTCTTAAAAAAAAATTAAAGAATAAGCAACCACGAGATATAATTTTAACATGAGCCTCATCTATAGCGGGCACTGCTAATTTTTTTTTTTTCTAGACCCCCCTCCCTAATAGTCTTAAGCTATTTTACTACCCTTGACACTCATTGACGAGGATATGACTTACGGTAAATCGGGTATGATATGGTTATAATGGAGTTTTCGGCAATGAAATCGTAATAATGCCTAGAGCAGAGACAGCTAGGTGTGGTCCCGGCCAATGTCCCCTATAGAATTTGGTAGTAAGTATATTCTTGTCATTACAGGGGAGTCGACAGACCAGCAATAATGCCTCGCAAGTATAGCCATGACCCGTGCGAGCTGTGCATCCATAACGGGTAAAGCCTACTGCAACGTATGCTCGATTTAAGATTCTATGAATGCAGGTATTTCGAATTTAATATATTAGCCAGCACTAATTGGAGAAGCCTTCAGGGTCGATTATACTATTTTGCACGTGGACCCGATCGACCCACCCTGATTTCTCCGATTGTTCTTTTTAATATGCTTATTCGAAAAATTAAACAAACTGAAGTTGCCTACGGTTTTTTTACATAGTTATGTTCGATAATACCCTACATATTAATGATAATAAGTTAGTAGCGTAGAGTCTCCTGACGTGGTTGGTAAAATAATTACATTTTTCCTATAGTTGACTGAAAATTGATATCCACTTAATGCAATTTGCAATAGTGCACACCGTTGAGGAGTTATCAAGATTCGTATCTGTCGGTGCCCTGAAATGTTATGAATTAGATTTAGTTTTGCCCTCTCGAATAGGCCTCTTGGCAGTGTCGCGTCTATGCATTAATAGAATCTATAGTATTTTGTATCATTTATATTATAATAAATATATTGTATTTAATGATTGTTTATTATTTTTTTTTTTTTCATATTAGAAGACTCGTTTTACAACTATAAGTTCATTTCAATAATAGAGCCATTCACGATTTGAAATTGACCACATCTATTTATTTCGCAGATGTATGTTATACCACTTTGCTCACGCCCTTCATTTCGCTTCAACGATACACGACTAAGCATCCTATATATAACATTTTAAGATTCAATAACAACATTCGTTATATAGTACCCCAATGGTACAGAAGCGCGCCCAACCAGGGGCACAGCCCGAGCATACAAAGAACATGCCGATTGCAATAATACCAGAAAACTTGCTGTCGACAATGTATCAAAAATCATAAGTGAGAATTTGCGCTAGACATCAAGCGCAGAAACACTATTATATTAGTTACTAGATTACGTGTCTTCAAAGGTGGCTCTAACGAAATTTTAGAATAATTATATGGAACACGTATGCGTATGCCCGATCCAAAATGAAATGCTCGCGACCGGGGCGACGAAAGAGTGGCCTGCCCACGACAACATGGCACCTGCTAGTGCAGCCTCGCCGCCTACCATCAGACGAGATGTAAAGTCCCACATTATTCGCCTGATTGCATGCACAGTTTTGCATAACTGAAAAAAACCCCGCGCTCGCCTGCTGGCAACCACACGCAGATATTACGGATTCTACTTAATGAGACAGCCCACGAAAACCAGCATCATCAGCCACCAGAAAGCCGCCACTTCTATAGCACGCGCCATCCTCGCAGAGCCCAAGACGATGGATCTAGAACCATGGCAGACGAGTCCATAACCAAGCGTTCGACTGGCGTTCGACATAAGCCAATGGCTTCCCCAGTAAATCCAACGCCCCCCAACTAAACAATAAAAGAGGGTCATAATACTCAATACAAAATGTATGCTATAGCCTACATATTATTAAGTATTATATGACCAGATATTTTAATATAATACTTAAATAGTAATAGGCCAACCTATTCTCATTAGCCCACGATTAAGCAGCGTTACGCTCTGGCGCTTTGCGCAGAACAATGTGTAGCCCCCAATTATATTATGCAGAAACTATTTTCACGCAAGATGCCCATATTGACAAATTTGAACTTGACTGCATAATACTTTTGCCCCCCCCAACAAACGCTAATGGTAGTAAGCACCTTCTACTGTCAGAAGTGGGTAGCCCCCCAAATCATATTTTTTAAACAAATACCAAGATGTTTAGTCTAACACAGCTAACGTTAACTGCCTAATGAATAAAAATGTCATGCCCCCTAAAGCAAATATATAGCAATCGATTTCGGGAAAATACCAGGAGAAAATATATATGATGTAATGATAATTGTGCATCGATGCTCAACCAAGTTAAACCATAAGAGCTGTTGGTGGCTGTCTATGAATGTATGTACTAGTTAGTATAGACCTCTATATATTCCTAACCAGCTCTATATCAATTAACAATTCTTCTATTGAATATCTTTAGCAAGTTTATGTTGAATATTAAAGTATATTCCAATTCAGCCGTTTTTTAAATTTAGGAATAGACAAATTAAAAATAAAATATATAAAATTTTATTTTGTATTAATTTGTTGTAATTTTTATTTAATTTATTGTAAATATCTTTCTAGTCAGAAAAAAAATTGCCCAATTCGTATATATTCCCATATAGATTGTGATCAGTGATTGGAAAAAGAAAAACAGGCAACCAGATAAGATATCTGTATTTCACGTTATGTTTTGATAAACTGCTGCGCCCATATAGTTTTTTGTACACTATTTTTTTAGTTATCACAAATCTACGCATCGATAATAGACTTCTTATTAAAGCAATGATTCAAGAAGTGTATAGTGAAATTTTGTATAAAAAAAAAAAAAAAAAAAAAAAAAACCTTTATATCTTTATGCTATGAAAACACGTGAACAGCCCGGAAGTTGTGACACTAAACTTCAGGAATCAAAACAAATCTAAGTAATTCAGTCTGTGACGATTTTTAACAATCATGCAAACAAGCTGATAAAGTAGATTAGTCAGCTTGCTAGCTAACGGAATTGCAGAATTGCTCCAGTTATGGGCTCTGCTGTAGCCCTTATCAGCAGAAGCAATACATAAAACCCAGCCGTAGACGAGGCAAGCGCTTAGTCTCGTTTAAATATCAGAGTAAGTCTGTGACAAGTCTCGATCGAGCCAGTGCAAGTGCAAGTGAAATACGAGCTAAAGTTATTTCAAGTGCCGCCAAAGAAACGCATTAAATTATATTTCAAGCGAAATGAGTTTCGGAGCTGTAAGCTACACAGTTATTATTATTATTATTCATATATCTCATTTAACTCTTCCTATAATGCGTGACAAAGTGAGCGTATTAATTTCTGGAATATGCGTACACAAAATTGCTTAACAATTCACAATATAAAAATAATATGAAAATTACACAAACTTAACAAAAGTGTTGAGAAATTAATAATTCGTCATCGAGATCTCAAATGGGATTAATTTGTATAGGCTGAGTAATGTGGATTAACAAATATATTATAATTATATTATATGCATATACAAAGTACTGTGTTTTAAAAATAAAGTGTTTTTTATTCAAGTATTTAAACATTTAAGATCTAAAATCAATTGTCAAATTACGTCGAATTAAAAGTTGATAATTTGTCACTCAATTTATTACACCTGAATGGAAAATTCAATTTGCATATAATTACAGCTGTGTGCCTTAAGATACATAAAGATATAAGAGTATTTTCTCGCCTTTGACTCGCTTTGGCTGCAACCAAAGAAGATCTTAAGGCAAAGACCATCCTGTGATCAATAGTCGAAAGTCGAAGTTTGCAGTTGTTAGAACTGGTGGAGTAGCTTAAAGTAGTTTCATATACTTTAATAGTAGTTAGTTAACAAATACATGATATCAATTCTGTAAAATTTGCTTGATTTTTATGAAGCAAAACATTTGTGCATATGTTTTCATATGCGAAGGTTCTGTAAGCTAAACACATGCATTGTATAAATGAATTCATGTGAATGTAAAGATCGTTTGCATAGACTCTTTGACTCATCAGCTCACTTAGTGAGCCTCATTGTGCGAGCGTCGAACGTATCGCTCCCAAAATGACGTTCGTTTGAGTGAAAGCTCCAAGCCGAACACCAAAATAAAATAAGCGAAGGTCTTTGCTCAGAGCGTGTATGAGAGCGAGAGAGTATAGAAGTTTCAAACTGTTAAGAGTT
Source organism: Drosophila koepferae (assembly GCA_030914345.1). Classification (NCBI taxonomy): domain Eukaryota; kingdom Metazoa; phylum Arthropoda; class Insecta; order Diptera; family Drosophilidae; genus Drosophila; species Drosophila koepferae. The sequence goes on from JAUESR010000207.1 coordinate 5,120,195, forward strand.
ACAAAATTACTTATTTTAAATACATATTAAATTGTAATATCGTGAATTGTAACTTACATGCTTACAACAGTTTATATGTTAAGTGAATGCTCGCCAATATGAAAATTAATTCATTGCAGTTCGAAAATGAGGTACTTCAGGCCCATAACCAATATAGAGCCAGACATGGTGCGGCTCCATTAGAGTTGGATGCAAACTTGTGCAATGTGGCCACCCAATGGGCGCAGGTAAGATATTCGTATTCGTTTTCATGAATATGCAAATATAATCAAACAATTTGAAAATCCCTTGCAGCATTTGCTAAACACGAATAGCTTGCAGCATCGGCAGAACAATAAATATGGAGAGAATCTATATATGGCGTCCGGTGCCAATTTGAGTGGTGCAGACGCTGTGAGATCGTGGTACAATGAGATTAAGCATTACAATTTCAACTCTCCCGGCTTCCAGTCGTCCACTGGCCACTTTACCCAAGTGGTTTGGAAGGGTTCCACACGTCTGGGCGCTGGCATTGCTCAAAGGTAAGCATTCAATAAAAGCATACAATCAGATCCCTTAATTCTTCCCTTTACTTTGCAGAGGAAATACAGTTTATATAGTATGCAACTATGATCCACCTGGCAACTTTATGAACAACTTCAGGGAGAATGTTCAACGTCCAAACTGAGTTTCCACAGTGCCAAATTATAACATATATATTGAACAAATTTATACTTAATAATCTTTTATATATACTATATTGTATTAAACATGTATTTTATATTTTATTATATTCTATTAAAAATTGATAATATCTAATGATATCGTAATACATTGCATATTTCAAATATTTTCTTGATAAGGTGAACGAAATGTGTAATATGCGTCTATAAGTCAATATAAATTCTTGTACCTTAGCACAATTTTATTTAAATATTTATTATTTGAAAGCTTATCTTATCTTATTATTATAGATTCTTCCGTTGCTTTTATTACTGATCCAATAAAATTTTTTGCTTTTATTATTGATAAAATTTATTTAAAAAATCACTGTTCATAATCACATTAAATACAATATTATTATCAAGTGCGTATACTACTAAACGTAAACAAAATTGTAGGAATAATCAATACATAGTAGTAGCAGAAATATAAAACTCGATTTCTGTTCACTCACATAGAATGCTGCAATTCGAATTTGAAACGAACACATTAAAATTTTTAATTCAATTTTCTAATTTACCATAAATTGAGGCTGTGGAGCAATAAAATAAAAATGATTTAAATGACTATAAATAAATTTAATTTAATCTAATTTGATGCAAAATATTAAGAGTAAAATATTTCATGAGTTCTATTTTTTGTTTTTTAATTAAAGGCAGTTGAAGGCATGTTTCATAAAACGAATTATTAAATTAAATTTTATAAGCAATCAGTATATGAAGGCTTAATATAAATATATCCTAAGTCTTCCTTCCAATAAATTATATTCTGATTGCTTGTTATCAAGTTTTATAAGGGTTTTCTTGATTTACACGGGAATGTAATGGGAATTATGATCACTTAAATATCCAATCATATGCAGCCTGTTATATAGTTAAAAATGTCATTATTTAAGTGTGTAAATAGTTCTCAGCAATAGGAAAAATAGGAACAAATAACTAAATTGAAAGAAAATAAAATATATATATATATATTTTTTATATACACGAACAAAAAGTATCGATAAATTGGCGTACGCAATGGATACACGAAATAAGTATCGGAAAATTGCTCGATATACGAAAGAGGATGATCGATAAATTAACATCTGCTATCGATAATTTACATCGCCAGTTAACTACCAATGACATGAAATTTCATCAGAGCTCCTTAAAGCATAGCTAATTTAACTAAATGAATGAAATAAATTGAAAATTAATAGCGACTTCGATTAGTCCAGGGCGCTCCGCTACTCTTCGATTGTGCAGAGGGTTTGGCGTGGATGCGAACGTGCTGCATACGTATTGCTGCAGATATAGCCATTGGTGCCGGCCTTTGTATTGGCCACTTTGAGATCCTTGCCATCGGCGACATCTGATTTGGAGTGCCGTTGCTTGGGCTGATGCCGTTGCACGTGAACGCCCGTTAGGCGTAGTCGGCGATATAGCGAGATGTATTTGCCAGCCGTTGTCGTTCGGGGCACAATGTACTTCTCACAGAAGCTAGTCTTGGTGCGGGCCGCATCGCTGAGCTGGGCATAGCTCAGGGCCTGCAGGAAGGCCAGCACAAAGGTATAGCAATTGTGGCTGCTCTCCTCATAGCGTGCGATGGACCAACGCGCTGAATCACCACAAATCTAACAGGCAGAAGGCAGACCAAGCAGCATCAAGATTTGCATGCAATCCGCATATATATATACATTTATGTATGCACGCAATATATGAAGTGGGAACTCACCTGTTCGAGCACCTCATCCCAGTAGTAATGCCATGGCTCTGGCACATCGCCCACCAGCAACGATTGCCACCAGTCGCGGGGATTATCTTCGCGCCGATGCCGCTGCAGTCCGTCCCTATCGAATTCGACAATGTCGCCGCCGGATGTGGTCACCGCGATATGCAAATCGGTGGCGTTGCTGTAATCGCTACGAAAACACAAAAACGCATCAGACACATTTTACATATTACACACACACACACACACTAGCCAAATACACAAAATTAAAAAAAAAAATAGGAATATCTCCAAAAAGAATGCTTCAAATTTCTGCACGGCGATGGCTTATGCAAGAGCTTCCCTGATAACAAATTGTTTTACTGTCTGGCTTAACAAAGCTACACAATTGAACATTTCCATCTAGCTGTAACAGTCTGGGCAAAACATAATATTTACACTAAAATTTAAGTTCCATTATAGTTCAGCTACAATTCAACTAAGTATTTTCATAATAAACATTTGCTTTACATATTTCGTTAGTTGTTTTTATTTTTTTTTAACAAAACACAAAATTGGCTTAGCCAAAAATAAAAGCGAACGATGCTCATGCATAAAAGTTGCTAGAATTATTTACACACAATTGTATCTATTGGCGTGAAAAGTATTTATTGTTGGGAATTCAAATGAATTATAAATTTATACAGTTATTGGTTTAGGCAAATTTTGCAAAAATTAAATGAATGCAATGTTAGTCTTCATTTTGAATTTAAATAAAATTTAAGAGTTTCGCAAGAAATGATTCTGAAGTATAACAGAAAGTCAATTAGAAGTTAAATATAATTATAATAGAATTTCAAAATGTATGACAATCAAATCTAAATATATATAATGTACATAAAAATGTATTTATATTCTGCAAATTATTCAAAGCTGAACGAGATATATATTTATTTATACTTTAGATATTTTAGAAAATATTAAGTAGAAATTCAAAATAACTTTCTCATATATATTACACTTTTTTTAATTAAATTTTTTATTATCATTTTATATAGTTTTCTATTAAACTTATTATTATTCATTACAAATTTTTATAAATAAAAAAAAATAATTTTTATGGGTTTTATAAAGTTATTATTAATTATTTAACAATTTTTATAATTTAATTTTTTCCTATTATTTTTGTATAATTTTTTATCAAATTTATATTTGTTTGTCTTTATTTTATGAAATTCCTCCAGCAAGATTTTTAATGTTCAGAATGCTACCAAAAGTATGCTACATTAAATTTTTACAAACATTTTAATTCTGTTAACATTTTGCTATAAAACATGAGTAGTTTTTATACTTAAAGCTCTCGCTTCAAATGGCTTTTTTGAAATGCAAGTAACAGATAGAAGTAGCTGAGGAAGATCAAATAAAATATTAATTCTTGAGCATGATACAAGCTGCGACAGCTCAACAGTGTCCATCTATCTGTCTGTCTCTCTTTCTGTATATACGAAAACATCAATATCAGACAGTTAAGGAAACTATAACCTTCACGTTTCAAGGAATCTCTGTAGTCGTTTAGCAGGATTTCCACGCACTTCTTGTCATGCACTCACATCAAGAGCTTCCTGACATTTTCAACGACAAATTTGACATTTTAGTTTATAATTTCTATGCTAGAAAACTCACTATAAATCTCTGCCTCTTGACTGACTTAGTACTTTTCCTCCCATCTGAACATGATCGTAAATAGTCAAAGACTTTGCTAGAATAAAACACATCAAATCTCTGGCAAAAATTAGTCCCACATAACTCCCTTGTTGGCTGACCAATCAATTATTATACGCTCGTAAAGTAGCCCCATTTACTTACTTGAGAAAGTCGCCGACGGAGGGTCGCAGGACGATTGCACACGGATGCTGTGTGGCCCGGACAAAGGGATAGGGCAAGCGAAAAGGCAGCAGTCTCGTAATGGTCATGGAGCCAACACCAGATGCGTTTGGTATAGCATTTGTCGAGCCATTCGCATTCGTATTCGCATCCGCATCCGCATCCGCATCCAGTTGCGCATTGCAATGGGGACAGCTGAGGGGCAGCACGAAGCAGAAAACTTTTACGTTGCAGTGATGAAAACACAGAATGCCCGGATCTGAGGTAATTGTGGTTGTAGATTGTCGCATTGTTGTTGTTCCTGTTATTGTTGCTGTTGTTGCTGTTGCTGTTGATGTTGTTGTCGCCAACATGACTGCCTCTTTGGTAAGTTCGGATTGCTCAGCTTGCACCCGTATTATAATTGATACACTTTGTCTCTATTGTATGTGCTTGTGGCTGCTGCTGCTGCTGTTGTTGTTGCCTCGTTGGTCCTTGTGGTTACGCAGTGCTGCAATAAAACGAACATTTCTTGTAAATAAGCCAAAACCAGCCGAAATGTGACCAAAGTTGTTTGTACGAATTGTCCGAGCCTTGGCCATACGACCAGCAGCTTTTGCGGTCATGTCCTCTACAGATTCAGACAGACAGACAAACAGAGAGACAGACATTGCCACGCCCCCAAAAAGGAATGGTTTGTCATTATTATTGACAAATCTCCTGACTGCGGAGTTTCTTTGTGCCTAGATTTTGATTACCCTGATATTGGCATGACAGTGACTGAGAAAGAGTGAGGAGGGAAGAGAAAGAGAGGTAGGGAGAAGGGCACATATGTATATATATTAAATCTGTTTTTGACATTATCCTGATAACATTTGTTGCGGCTACACACAAAACATTTTGTAAATTGAACATCGTTAATTTTTTTTAGCATTTGTATTTAGCCAAAAAAAAAAAAAAAAAAAAATATTTGTCTATATATATCTTTTCTATATTTTTTATATTTACAGAAAAAATGTATATTCTTTACACATATTTTTATGTATATGTTTTTTATATAAGTATATTGAATTAAATTTTTTTTTTATTATTTTATATATTTTATTAATAATATTTTATTTTATTTTATTTTTTTGTTATCTTGGGTTTCAATGTATTGTTATTATTCTTAAAATATATTGAACTAGAATTATTAAAACTACAACAAAATTTCAAATATATTATTTCGAATCAAAAATTTACTACCATATAAATGATATCTGAGGTCTAAATAATATGTGTTCAGGATAAAATCGGAAGAGAAGAAAAACTGTTGTCTACTAATATAATTTATTCATTAACAATAACCGCGAAAAGCCCTTCAAATAAACATTCTTCCAAGGCTTTCAAACACATTAATAAACTCCCACGCAATTTCCATTTGATTTACATATGCAATATTATTTTTAGACACTTGAGCAAACAAATTTTATTGTCATGTGTTTTGTCACATGCTCGGCGCTAAAAAGCCGGCTAAGGTGAAATTGGACGAAAACGTAAACAAACCGGCAAAATGAAAACAAATCTCTAAGTGAAATATGAATTGAGTTCAGGCGCAAACTCACCACGACGCAAAGCAATAGCCACGCGCGAGCTAGAGCGAGCCAGCAATGGCGAGTGAGAGAGAGGGCAAGCGTCTAAACTAACTGGCTTGAGAGAGAACAGCCCCGAGTTGCATTTCGGTGAGCTGTGGTGAATAAGCTGCAGCTCACATCAAATTTCCCTGACGCTGTCGCTGCTGGAGTAGACGTGCAACGCTTCAGCCCGAACCTCGAGGCGGGACCAGTTGACGGCGAGCCGTGCGAGCAGTCGGTCGTGTTGTTGTCGCAAAGGACAGCTAAGAACTGACTACCAGCGTTGTTAGTGAACTCATTCTATGATCATCATTATCATCACAGTGAATAACAGCAAAGAAACATAAGCAGAATTATTAACACAAATTTAAACAGTTTTGACTGGTTATAAGTGCGCGCCAAAAATAAAAATAAAAAATATAATAAACAAAAAAATATAGAAAAGGATTTGATTGCTGGGTCCAACTAGTGCACTCTAGGGTTGACCAGCCTGAAGGATATGCCGCATTATCCTGCCAAAACCAAAATATAAACACTCAAGTCGCAGCACGTCGCCGCCCTTGTCGCCAAAGTTACGTGCATTATTTTATTGTCCCGTTTCTCCCTGTTTCTCTCTGTGTGTGTGTGTGTGCCGTCATCGCCGTCGTCGTCTGTGTGTCACCACGTTGCGGTCTGGACGTAGCCTAACCACCCGCCGCTCGAACTTTTCCCACTCCGATACGCTCTGTGTATAGTTTATGCGGTTTGCGACCAACTAACCCGCGCGCTCCCCTCTCTCACTAACTATCCTTGTTCGTGTGTGTGTGTGTGTGTGTGTGTGTGCGGGCCGCTGCTGATGGCAAGTGGCCGCCTTTGTTGCATGGCAACACTTGGCTAATCGATGAGGTGCCGAAAAACGCCAGACACACACACTCAAGCGCCCAGTTAAACAAGGATAACACAAGGATAATGACCTAAACCGAAACGGTAGGTAAGTCTGGCACAAACATTTCTTCTCAAAGCAAACAAACATTCCAGCAAAATGTCAATTAAAATAGGCCAAGCCAAACTAATTCAAAAGCATTAACTGATTCTCAACCAACTTTTCGTGGCAGATTTGCGGCTGCTGCTCCTGATTATTGTTGTTGTTGTTCCCGTTGTTGTTCTGGTTGTCAACATTGTCAGAAATGTTAAATGTGACATTTTCGTTTTTATCGCCGCTCACAAAAAGATATCCAAAAGCACAAACACGAAAATGTTCAAGAAATTCTCTTAAATTGTTGAAATTACCAAAAGCAAAAAATGAGTTCAACTAATTTTATGGCTCTGGCGCTTTATTGCTGTGCCAATTAAGGGGCGTGGCCATGCGGGCGTCAAATAAATTGTTTACTTGGCCAAGTTTGCAGCAACAGCAAAAACTTGGCCCTTCAAAAGATGACAGCTTCGTAGCAGACTTTTTGATATGGGTCGAGTCGATATCGAAGAAATTCGTTAAACTTAGCAAATGTATACGCAAATCAAATAGTTAAACGCGTTTTGGGTCTAGCCTCTTGATGAATACACATGTATTTCAAATGCAAATTAAAATGATGATGATGATGATGAGGATGAGGCCACAACTAAATTCCTAGATATGGGTTGAGCTAGCTGAAAGGGTTGGCAACAATTTCAAGATCAAATGTTGAGGGGAAGACAACCGAAAGCTTAAAGAAATTTTGATGAGATATAAATAATAAATATATTTAAATATTCATTTATACGCTTGACAATTCTCTAATTAGGTAAAATAAACATTTATTTGCTATTAAAAGCTAATGCTTCATCTTTACAGATTTTTTTAAATTTAATTTAGTTTATTATTTAGTGTTCTTTTATTATTTTGTATTTATTGCAAATTTTTTTTATTTTTTACATATTTTTTATATTGTTTTCATATTATATATTATAAGATTATTTATATTTTTATTTTTATTTATTATTTTGTATATTCAAAAAAATTATTTTGTTTTATAATTTTATTTATTTTTTTATAGTTTATTTTATAATTTATATTTAAATTTAATTTACTTTATTATATTGTATTTTTTCTACATTAAAATAATTATTTTCTTTTATAATTTTTTTTTATTTGTTGATTTTTAAAATTTATTTTATTATAGTTTATTTCAAAGTTGACATTTAAATTAAATTTACTTTATTATTTTGTATGTCTTCTATAATTTTAACCAATTTTATGTTATTTTTTGTTTTTTATTTATTTTATTTTATTTATTTATTTTATCTTTTTTTTTCATTATTGTTTTCATTATTTTTGTATGCATTTCTTTTATTAAAGTTTTTTTCTTGTTTTAGATTTTTTATTTGTTTTTTTTTTTTTTTTCTATTACCATTTTGTTTTTAGCTAAAACACTAATTGCATTTTTAACAAAATCTAGATCTCATATTTTCTATAAATTTGTTTGCTGCAATAATGCAAATAGTTTTTATTCATCTCGAACTGCATGCATTGATATATTGACATGTTTATCGACTGCAAATTTATTGCTTTTCTAGCCACGCCCATATGTAAAAGGGCAAAATTCCAAAATGGATATCTCTATAATTTGCATTCTTAAAGCGAAATTCCAAGTTGGCTAGCAAAGTTACAAAGTTAAGCTAAGCATTGGATACAAATATACTAGAGTTAGAGTCTTTAATGATATAAAGCAAGAGGATTTGAAAAACTATTTACAGTTTATTAAATTACAATTTAATTTGCAGTCAAAGAAAAACTTTAACAAACATTTCAAGTTTTATTCTAAATAAATACTCAAAAACGATTTTATTTAGAGTTCGAAAAGAAAATGTACCCACAAAATAAATAAATAAAAAACAAATTGAAATTGGCGCAATAAACAAATTTTGAGAGCTCATCATATATGAAATAAAGTCGAATACTCGCATAAAAAAATTATTTACCTACCAATTGCGAGCAAATTAAAAAACATTTAAAATATATTTATGCAAATTTGTTTTAGGCATATTTTCTGGGTTATTTGTTTTGTGAATTTCAATTGCTTTTCTACTTTTCTATATAAAATTTCGAAAGATTTTCCGTAGCAGGTAGCAACAGCTGCTGCACGACTAATGCAGAGTGAAAAGTTCAATTTGTTTTGGCCTTTGGCGAATGCCGAATGCCAAAGGTTGCTAAGGAGCTAAAAAGTAAAACAAAACAACAACTGTATATGATTTAAAAGCAAAGATATATTAAATTGATTTAGCATATTTTCATTTAGAGATTTAGTTGACTCTTCCTGAAGAATACAAAACCAAACAACGTAAATGAAATACGCTAATGTATTTCCTTATTAGCGTATCTTAAATTTCAATTCATTTTGCATACACTTTAGAGTTTCCCAAGTCATCAAAGTTATTCCCTTTATGCGTCACACATTGGCTGACAAAATTGTTGAACTGTCAGCAAGGACAGAGATAACGAAGCGGCAAAACAAATGCAATAACAGATATGACAAGGACACGCTGCAGCCTTTTTGCTTCTCTTTATCATCTTTTCCCTTTATGTTCTTCTCGTTGTTGTTGTTGTTGTTGCTAACACGGTAGCAGCAGAAATATCAAACAACAATCTCAAGTGCGAGCTAAGAAATCCAAACAAACTTTATCTTGCGAATCAAACATGCCAGCCATACACACACACACACACACACGCACGCACACACATGTGAGTTGTAAGAGCAGTTGTCAGAAATGAAATTACAACTTGCATCCTTTAGCCGAGGACTTCTTTCAAAACGAATTGTTTGCACAGTGAAAACATGAAAAGGGCAGCTAGAAGAAGAAAGTAGAAGCTGAAAAAAAAAAACGAAAGCAGAACTCACGCATTTTAGTGAATTTAATGAGATCTCTGTGCACACACACACACTCACACTCACACACACATACACACACAGTTAAATGAGAAGTGTGCGCAAAATTCAGTAATCAAATATTTATGCACAATGTCAAGCAAAAGGCACAAAAAAAAAACTGTTAAAACATTCTGCCAAACAGCAGCAGACACATAAAAAATGCAAAGCTTATAAAAAGAAATAAAAATGTGAGAAACAGGAGCTGAGAATCTGGCTAAAAAATCCTTTGACACTTGCCAAAATGCGAACGCAAAGCAAGCAAAACGAATCGTTAATGCTCTTAAAAAAGTATTTGAATTCAAATTCATGCTAAAATCATATTTCAATGAAAAAAATGTATATATATTTTTTATACACTGAACTCACGTTTTTTTCACTAATTTTTCTTGCTTTGACACATTTACACATTAAATTAAATTCATAAAAAAATTATTTTAATAATAAAAAAATATATATACACATAAATATTTGTATTCATTAATTTGTCTACTTTTTTTACACATTTACGCATGAAATTAAATTGATAAAAAATCAATAAAATATAATCTTATTTATTTTTATTTTTATTTATTTATTTTATTTATTTTGTATGCATTTTTCTATTACTTTGACACATTATATTATTATTATTATTACTATTTTTTATTTTTTTTTTAATCTAATATATTATTTTAATTTGTATTTTTTAATTACTTAATACTTTAAATATTATTTTGTAATAAATTTGTATTTAATATATACATTTTTCAAACAAATATGTATTTTTAGTGATTATTATTATTTTTATAATAAATATTAATATATTTATTATTTTATTTATAGTATAATAAGTAACATGTATATTATTATTTTATTATTAATTTGTATTATTTTGTGTAAATTTATTAAAATGGGAGGAAAATATTTTATATTATTGAAATATTATTTTTATTTGTTAATATATAAATAAAATTAAACTTTTTATGACTTGCTCATTTATCCTAATATTGAAGCTTATAATGGTAAATAACTTTTTTTGTTTATATATATATATAAACAAATTCTATACATTTAAACCCAATTAAAATCAAATTTACAGACTCACAAAATTTAACTACGATTTCACTATAAAAATCACTTGAACTATATGGATTTTCTTTATTTGTTGTTAAGGTTAAGAAATATAACACTAATTCACTAATTAACAGCTGAGCTGCCCTCTTCAATTTAGGCAACATTGTACTGTTGCCTGGCAAATCTTATTGCCAAGTTCGAATGCCTCGTGTGCCGCAATTAAACTTGAAATTTTGCAGACTTGAAGTGCAGACAGCAAAAAATAAAAAAGGCTGCTCTGGCTGAACAAGAGCAAGGACTTTAAAATCGACTACAATAACAGTAATGCTCAGCCAGCTGCCAACAGGCAATAGCCAGTTAAAATGACTCACAAATGTTTATTGTCAAGCAATTTTTTTGTTCTTGTTTTTTTTTTTTAACATCCTTGAGCTGTCGTACGCTCAACTAAATTGCAACAACAACGATATGACCAAGCTAAATTGAAGTAAGCCAAATTGACAATAAGGTTTGCCGTGGTCCATGCACCCAGAGAAGTTGCTCAAGCGAAGGCTCGAAAGTGAATTAATTCAGAGACACGCACACAACGGCACACTCAAAGGAGGGACGCACTCAGGTGCGCTCAACGTGTATGATACCTGTGCTTGGCCCAAGCAGAGCTACCGTATCATAGCCACGCCCATGTCATAAGCCTATAGCTCCTACCGTTGGGCAGCCGCACAAAGCCCAAGTGTGCACGCTTTGAAGTTTCCGCTTCCGCACTGAACAACGCATTGTTGTCGATGTTGCTGTTGTTGTTGTTGCTGGTGCTGGTGCTGCTGCGAGACACTCATTTCAAGTTGGTCGCACATTTGCACAACAACAAACAGCCACACACGCGCATGCATCCGTACACACACGCACACGCACACACACACTCACACACGCAACGTGCGTCGATTACTCCTGAGCATCTTCTTTGCCGCTGCGACGATGTTATTATGCCCTGAACCCATGGTAAAGATTCATAAAGAGGTTTCTAAAAGAGTATATTGGTTTGATGGCGCGCTTTGTAGCATGTAATTGTTGTTGAGTGAAGAGCTCTCAGAATCATTCTATTTGTCTAGCTATGACAAAGCTTACACTTAAATTTTTAAATATACTCTATGCTTTCATATGAAGCGCTAAATGAGTTCAGTCTTTGTGAAAATATATTTCACTTATATGAATAGTTATAAAAATCTATGATTAGGCTTAATTATAAGCCAATTCGGAATATAATAAATAAAATATGAAGAATCTCATCATATCATATCAGACTGACTGATTGCGCTTACTTATTTAAATAATATATTATAATATTTAAATAATATAAAATTTTATACAAATTTTACTGGTTCCAAAAAATACAGTTTAAAATTGTAAGTTTTTGATATGAAAGATTAGATATGAAGGTGCTCATCATATCATATCAGACAGCTGAGCTAATTAATCTAGCCTTTTCTTGTCTATCTAAATCTATCTTGGTAAGACAACTTTCAGCTATATGTATAAAAAGAAAACAACATTTGTGTTGCTTTTTTTTATATTTATTATTATTATTATTATTATATATTTATTTATTTATTTGTTTTAAGAAAGTATTTTAAGGTTAATTCTCATAGTTCATGAAAATATCTGTCTCAAATATTGTATTCCACTTCTATTATCATTTATAATTCTTATGTATATAAACTTCTACTTAAACTCTTAAGCACTTCATAATTACAAACTCTTAAATAAAATCCAATTGCTGCAAGAGCACTCTCACGTCATGCACGCCCCACTTTCACACATTTATATATATGTATATTGTTGTATTTATTGTTGTCGGTGCTGCTGCTGTTACTCGGGCTTAAATCATGTAAAATTTTAAATTTAAAGCTCACATTAGGTTGTCACCCTCTCTGGGGCTCGCTGCTTCTTCAACACATTCTACCAAACACCTAATTTAGTTTAGTATTTGTTGTCATTGAGTTAGCACTTCTGTGCGCGAGTGTGTGAGGGTGTGTTAGTGTGTTTGCGGGTGTGTGGGTGTTGCTTCCTGCAGCATTGCTGCGAGAGAGTCTTAATGTGTTTTGTCATGTAAAACTTGTGTGCTTAAAGGCTGCACTGAAAGCGCAATATCTTTAATATTAAAGAAACAGAGAGTCAGAGAGAGTATATTTATTATCTATATCTATAAACAATAAACCTTTATATTTCAACTGATATAGCTTCAAGATCGTTATTTGTATAATAATAAATAAGTTAGAATATTATTTTTTGTGAAATAAAATTTGTTAACTTTCAAACTTATTTCAGACATCTTAAAGCCCTTCACAAAAATTTTTAATAGAACAATTTTTTGATCAAAGTAAAGCTATTATGATAAAAAATTTAGAAAATTATAGTTCTAGATTCTTGATTACTAAAAGCGACTAGAAAAAAATATTACAATTAAGTATACGTAAAAAAAAGTTTCAATTTGAATAATAATAATGTTGACATAAATATAAAATATATAATATAATAATTTAATATATGTATTAAATATATATAAAATCTATTATATCTTGAAATTGTTTATTGAAACAACTAAAATTTGTAAATAACTCTACGAGCTCATATATGTATATAAAATAGAATATATAGTAGTCTGATGCAACTGTTGCTAAAGTCACAGAAATCATGACTAGAGTCACTCGATTGCTAAAGCTGATCTAGAATATATATCTATATGCTTCCCCGTTCACATTCACTTCTCAAATTCCCGCCGAAAATCATATAAATAACATAAATCTCCGTTATTTATATTACTTAATTTAAAATGCGCTATTAACTCCAAAAACAATTACTTTAGCTGCATGAAGCGGCGTCGCAGCTATTAATACACCTGAAAGTGAAACACTCTCAAGATTTCTGGCACCTGTCATTAAATCTGAGAGTTTGCTTCGACTATTTAGCACGCACACACACACACACACTAACACACACACACACATACATATACGTCTTGGCACTTGGGTGAGCAGATTTGCTTGACGCCTCGTTTGACTTAGGGCCCTGCAGCATTGGCCATTTCTGAAATTGCCACACGATGCCAAGCTGGCCCACACACACACACACATACATTGTGCTGTGCAACCTCACCTCAGTGACAAGGGTAAAACGTAAACCCAACACGGCAAACAGCTGTGCTGGGGCTTCTCAGCACACACACACACACACACACACACACACACAGCGTGGCCTGTCTATGTGCTGTGTAACTTTTTTCATTTCGCTGGATTCTTAATTAAATTATGAATTATGCACAGTTAGTTAAATAGACGGCCAACATTTGCTATATACAAACATACATATACATATATATGTCGATATATATGTATATAAGAGACGAGTGCAAGTACGAGTACGTGAAGCATGCCGCATATTTCTCTGGCTTTCTTGCGGCTTACATTGGCAGCGGATTTGCTGAACGAGAAAATAAAACAAATGTAAACAAAGCTCGCTTGTTTTATGCATTTTCTGTTTTATGCATCGCGCGGGGTCGTCGTAAACGGCATTACTAACCCAAATGCCAGTTATTGGCAAATATACAGAGAGACACGCGTGTGTTGCTGTTGCGACTAAGTGTCTCACTCACACACGCACTCACATATTCAAGCTGGCAATGTATGTTTAAGTCGCTTATTTATTGCAGCGACCTTAAATGGGCACAGCACAAGTGAAAGTGTATCAAGTTACCAACTAAACTTTGTTGCCAGCCTTTTGGCCCTCACTCTACCCACCCACACAACTCACACATCACACCTCACAGCTCACACCTTACACTTCTAGCTACATTTGTATCTTTTGTATTTGTATCTCGTATTTGCGCATAAAATTGTGTGCGTAATAAAAACGCATAAACTTATCGTTATTTATGGCCACAGCGTGAGCGCACACACTATATCAAATAATCATAAAAAAGCAAGAATGAAAGAACGAAAGATTCTCAAGTTTGCCTTCCATCCATGGAATATGCGTTTCATTGAATGTTAGTTGTGATAGAAATTTCATAATATATATAAATCAATTGTACAGATATGCCAAAGCTATAGTGCTCAAATTCTTGAAATAGTTGGCCAAACTGTTATAGATGGCTAAAAAAAAGTTATAAATATTTTCTAAGAAATATTTTGCTATTGATAAAGTATCAAATTGAGTTGTTTCAATTAACCATTTCCATATATATATTATAAATTTTATATGATGTATTTTAATAGTAGTATTTTAATAGTATTAGTAGTATTTTTTTACTACTATGATTGTTTTTGCGTACACTTAATATCTTAATATCTTCTTTTAGCCAGTTTTAGTATTCAAGTATCAGACTGAACTTCGAAATTTGAAATCATAATAATTAAACTCGCTGCGAGGGATGAAGCAGTGTGAACAACAAATAATGTTATATAGACTAAAATCTTGTGAACAAATGAGGCCTTTGAATTATCTTCAGAGCAAATATAAAAATTTTAAAGTACTTAAAAATATTAATAAAAAATAAATAAATAAATAAAGTAGAGCAAAGTAATAAAAATATAATAATATAAATAAAATAAAAAAAAAATAAGTTTAAAAAATAATATTATATAAAACAAAGGCAAATTCAAGGCTTCGTTTGTTTTAAAAAAAATAATAATTAATAATATAATTAATAAATTAATAAAATAAAAATTAATATTCAACAAAAACTAAAATTCACTTTAAAAATCTATTTTCATTTCCTTGCATTGGTTAACACATGTCACGAATGTGGTTTCTTATTTGATGTAAAAAATGAATTTTAAGATTTATAATCTATGATATGATTTTATAATTTAATTTTAAACGGCAAGGCTTTGCCAAAACAATGGCTACACAATAAATATTATTATTATTATATTTCTTTTATCAATCCTCACAAATTGAGTGAGGTTTGGTCCTAATTTTATGTACATAAATGTGTTGTTAAAGTACTAAATATGAATGTACTGATTCCTCACTGAAATAAATATATTGTTATTGTTATTAAAAATATACATAATCTTGCATTTGATATCATAAGCTTATATTTAGCCACAAACTGTTAGCAAATTCAGTTATCCTATGAAACTGTTTGTGGTTTTGTGAACTAAGCAAATTTTCCCGCTCAACGCAAGAAAATTGTCAAATGCAATGCATAACAACTAACTCAGCTCTGACATTTGTTACACCTACAGATATGGCAATCAAAATGTTATTTTATTACATATATATAAATGAAATGAATCTAGCCATAACCGCATTGCATCTCAAACAGGCGCCTCAAAGTATGTCAGAGCGAGGCAGTTGGCAATTGGCAACAACTGCGGATAAGCAGTCGCTAACCAATTGCCAACATCATCAAAGTCAAATGCAGCAACAGCCAGTAGAAGCAGTAACGACAGAAACAACTGCTTAAACCACAATTCTCGCCATGTAACAGCGGCAAAGGACATGCGGTCAGCGGTGCCTATGCGAGTCTCAACAGCAACGGCAGCAGCTCCTGCTACACTGCTGCTGCAACTGCTGTTGCTCTGCATTTGTCTGGTCAGCTCTTCATTTGGTCAACAGCTGCTGACAGTAGCCCACAACAACAACAACAATCAGCGGCAACATCCGTCAACAACAACAACAAACAGAGTCGAGCTATGTTGTTGGTGGTTTTTATGTCGCCAGCTCTGATGTGCGTCCCTTTTGCCAGTCTTTGCTTTTGGCCAACTCTTAATTAACTTGCCTCAACGCCGCGCTGCTCGCCAGCGAATTCCTTTGAGCGCATTTTATTTTTATGCGCGCGCCAACAACAACAACAACAACAACAACAATGTTAAACGCTTGACTTTTCCGAAAATGGTTTTTCATCAGCACTGCGCGCACTTTGTAAGCTAATTTAATTGCAGCTACGTGATGTCGCTTAATCAGACAAAAATATTGCAATTAGGGCGTGGCAGTGCCAACGGATCCAGGCTGGCTGTCTCAGCTGCCAGCGTAAATTAACATTAATTTGCTGCTTATTGGAAATAGTTGGTAATTAAAACTGTGTAGAGAGCGCACGAGCTTAACTTATTTAAAATGTAATATTATCTATGTACGCAACGTTTCTACCATTAATTATTATCAAATTAGTTTAGTATTATCAATTTTGTTTGCTAGAGCTTGACAGGCGACATACGCTATTTAGTAAATTGAATTTTTCTAATTTAGTTAAATTAAGTTTTTTAAAGTTGACTAAAAACTGTCCAGGCGCATTATTTTTATTTAATATGCTTTAAATTACTTTGTTTGTTATTAAAAATATTATTAAATTAATAAATCATGACACATAATAAATTAGATTAATGTTGAAGTAGTGAGAAGTTAGGGTATTATAATTTGGCATACACAGGTGTTAGATGTGGCAAACTATCGATAGTAGCGTTCGATATTAAGCGTTAGATTTTTCACAAGCATCGATAGTGAGCGATAGTGCCAACGATAGTTTGTCAACTCTATTAGGCGTAAGAACTAAATTCATGCAGCTGAACAACTTTTGACTTTTTCATATGATAGAACTATTAAGTATATGTCAGTCTATTTCTATATTTGTCTGTCTTTTATTCTACTAGGCAATACGCGTATATATATAAATCAAAGCAAGAGGAATGATATTCACTTCATTCCTCTTGATCAATAGATCTTCTACTTTTGATTGAGTTACATATTTTGAATATTGATGCAAGGTTTGACAAAACTATGATATAATGTCATGCCTTCAAGCTAAAAGAACTCATTTTAAAATCTGAAAGCATACGTATATAAATATTTGGCTGATTACAAGAATTTAAAATGATTGTAAAATATGAAAATGCATTCAACATTTACTCAAAAGCTTAATCGAATATATTTCTGTGCAAATTATATTCTTAACATATAATATGCATGCCACAAGCTAAATTTACATTTTCCATCATAAACGAAATATGCAGCCATACGTCAACGTGAAAGTAAATTCAGTTTGTAATGCTGCAGAAAAACCAATAAATTGATAGCTCTGACGCTGATGGTGGCAAACAAATTGCAAATTATAAAGCTGCATATAAATTAACTCAATTTACTTTGTCAATTACCTATACAAACACACATGGAGGCGAGAGAAAAAAGAAAGCAGCAACAAACCACAGTGTGTCACATAAATATACGCGCTCAACCGTTAACCGTACACAAATTTTTAATTACAAACGTTAGCGCCACACACACACACCCACACAAAACTCTAGATAAATATGCCACGCCCACCAACAAAACAGCGCAACAAACACGAAGGGGACCAGAAAAAATTAGTTTGCCCTTCTTCTCCTTCTTCCCTTTTTTTTTTTTGTAAAGTGATAAAAACTTTTATTACCAACACGAGAACTACAACAACAGAAAAGCTGCAGATATTGTCTGCAAATGGAGTCGAGAGCGCCCCGATGTATGCAACATTTTTTAACACAGTTGCAGCGCACACACACACACACAGAGAGAGAGAGAGATACACACCCATACACACATAACTTTTCTGGCAAAGTTGTGCCAAGCAAAGTCTTTGGGTAATCGGAGCAAAGTTGCTGTGCGGCTGTGCCTTGTATAATCGATGTATCCATGCCGTTACCATATCGCTGCTGTGCCTATCCCAAATATTAAAGACCCCTGCGCACCCGCCTCTAGCCCATTGGCCATGTTCTTTATGCTGTTTATGCCGTGCGGCTGTGTTGGCGTTTTATTGGGTTTGCGGCGTGATTTTGCGGCACGCCTCAAAGGCGTACAACGCAAAAGGCAATTGCCTGCTACGTACAACAATTTATGTAGCATACATTTGTGCTGGCTGGCTAGCAGAGGCTTAGTAGTCCCATAGAAATTTATATATATATTTTGTGCACTTATTGATTTTTGATAAATAAGCTGAAGCAGTTCGTGAAAGTTCTTTTTGCCCCCAAAGACGTGAACAAAAGAAGTGGGCAAAAAGTGAAATCGGCTAAAATATAATCTGAAATAGCTGTGAAATACGACTGAACCATAAGAAACAATTGCTTCAAGAATTGCCTTTTATACAAGTAGTTGACCAGTTTTTGCTTCACAAGATTAACGATGAGAGAATGCTAAGCATATCACATATGCGTAAGAGATGTATAGTGAGAAGTATACGACTAGGAGATGCCCTAGACAATGCATGAGTTGATAGTTGGATTAAAGTTATTAAATTGATTAAAGTGAAGTGAAATGATTAAAATTAAATAAACTAGGTCAACAGATTGAATAAAGAGCCTAGAAGAAACTAAGTAGAATTGAAGCGAACTTTAACAACTTTAACTTAAATTTGATAGACGAACTGAAAGGCATACTCAGGCACAGAAAGAGACAGACGGATGACGAGAAAGAAGAAGTCACGAAGAGCGTGACTGGAGCGACAGACGAAGAGAGCGGAAGTTCAACAGAAGCAGAGACATAATGAAGAGATGGAAAAACGAAAAGATGGACAAAGGCAACGCGGGACATTCGCTGGGACAAGCAAAGGAACAAGGGAAATAATGGAGATCCAGTAGGATGAATGTAGAAAGGAGAGATCAACAGATGTACTATGTCGTCTGAATGATTTCATAAGAATTTAACACAGTTATGGAGCATATTATCAGTTATTTGGAACAATGGGTCGATCTTTCGTTAACTACATTTATCATGCCATTTGTCCTTCCTCATGAATAAATCTATATGCATTAAGTGATCAGTCACGAGTCTCTTAGCATTTCACTCTTTAGGAAAAATAAGGGATAAAAATAGAAAATAAACATTTGAAAAAAGAGTAAAACTATACAGCAAATGAAGCTTTCTGTTCACGCAACAGAAATGTAATTCCACAAAAATTGATCATAACTTCAGTTACTTACTTCTCCTCTCATCATTATGAAATATAATTTCATTTTGAACACATATAAAAGTGGAGCATCAATAGCATCAATATTTACAATTTCAGCTAACCAAGAAAGAAATCCAACTGCCTCGTGTTTCTGCTTACCTTATCCCAATAAAGATGTTCCAACGTAAATAAGTAGCTATTGCAAACAGAGCAACAGCACAAACAACATCAACAAAAAACGACAACAGTATAAATGGCAAGACAAATATTTTTTTAGAAATCCTGTGGAACAGATTGCTTTAATAAATATTGGACAAGCGTAGGAAATAAACGTGTTTACATAGTGAGAAGGAAAAGCGCAAAGCCCAACAAAAGTGCGGAATAAATACAGAGAAACAACAAAACGTAGCAAAAAGAAAACGCAAAGAAAATCAACGGCAATTTTCAAAAATAAAAGAAAAAGAAAACAAAAAACACTTTTAAAACACATTTAGAGAACAGCCACGAAAAGAATAGGAAAAAAAAATGAATGAAAGAAAGAAAGCAACTTAAATGCTCGGTTGTTGGGTCAACTATCAAGGCGGGACTGCCATTGCCAAGTGAGTGTAGGACGCAGGACGCAGGACGCAGTAGCTGTGGGTGTGGGTGCGGAAAGCTACTCGCACAGTTATGGGCGCATTAAGTAAGCTGAGCAGCAGTTCACGACCAGAACAAACGAGCCGCTTGTATCACGTGACGTATACGCAATGTGCTCGTATCATATGTGACTGACTCTGTGTGTGTGTGAGTGTGTGAGTGAGTGTGTGTGTGAATATGTATCGAGTCGCAAAAGTCGCAATGTCTGTGCTTGCTGCTGGCACTTAATCTTCCAGCTGCAGCGCAGGATATGCGGGTAATATATCTGCTGGCTTCACTAGTCCAGAAAGCCTCACATTGCCTAGCTCCAGGAATGGCCCAGCAAAAACAAATGCTTCAGACCAGACGAAAGTAAAGCCATGGCAGTTGGCTAAAATGCAGCTCTAAAGTTACTTGCGAAGATGGCTTACACACAATAATTTCGCTTATTCTATAAAAATGTAAATTTAGACAAATTTTTATAATTATGAGATTGCGCTAAAATCATTAACTAGCGAAAAGGTTGAAGACTGAGGCTTACCTTCGCAGTCCGTTAACATATTTAATTTGGAGCTATATTAGAGACTATTGCAGTACTTAGAAAAATATAAAAATAAAATTAAAAAAAATAGAATAAAAAATAAAATAAAAAAAAAATATAATACAAAATAAAATAAAAAATAAATAAAATAAAATAAAATTTATTTATTAAATAAAATAAAATATAAAAGAATTTTATTTTGAAAATAAAATAGAGTAAAAAAAATGTATTTGAAAATTAAATTAAATTAAAAAATAATTATATTAAAAATTAAATTAAATTAATTTTTTTTAATAAAATAAAGTTTTAATACAAAAGCATTTTAAAAATTAAAGAAAACAAAATAAAAAATTTATCTAAAAAATAAAATTTAATTAAAAAACTAATTATTTTCAAAGTAAAATAAAATTTAAAGAAAATTGTAAATAAAATAAAAGAGAAGACCTATGTTTTAATAGTAAACATTTATGCACATTGCATATAACTCTCTAAAAATTAAAATATAAATATAAAGTATATAAATAAAGAATATACCCCAATATTTTAAGCGCTGCACAATTTAACACTTTACTCAAGCTGCGTAAACTGCACCATAAGCAGAGCGTGGGCTTATGTGTAAGTGTACTCTTGTGTGTGTGTGTGTGTATGTCTTTTGTGTTATGTATAAAAGAAGCTTATAGCAGTACTCTCTCTCTCTCTCTCTCACTCTCAGGGTGTTGCCCAGTCGAGCACTCCACTCACTAGAGCACTCATAGTTATGCTAGCTTGCAAAATAAATAAAAGTAAGCTAGATGACAAACAAAATATTTATAAGCAAACAGTTACAACTAATTGCCATTAATTAATTATATGAAATATTTGAGTTTTTTTTCTCAGATGATCATCAAATAGTTAGCCATTAATATTGCTTACATAAATATAGTCTCACTATGTGAATTGTGGGATTGGGAATTGAATTTCATATGCAGTCACAAAACATTAATTATATGAGTCTTCGATTGCACAATAAATATTCAGCAAACTCAAGCTGAAATTCATTCATACATATAAAACTAAACAGATATTATATTTTTGTCTTGTACACAAAATTTCTGTGCAACGACATAACTTGCCCTCAGGACAAATTCTGTCTGAGCGCTCAAGTTAAGCAATTTGAAATTTGAGACATGTAAATGTATTTATTGTATAAACATAAATACACATATAAATGGGGAGAGAGAGAGCTTTTATTATATATAAATTCAATTAAACCATAACAACATCAAAGTCTGAGTGCTCTCGGGTTCAGCTGTCCAAAGCAATGCATGAGTTATGAAAATTATTTGCGGCAGCTGCGGTCGAGAAATTGCACATAATACGTCAAAGTCAGAAATTGATTTAAGTCAATTAATTTAAACGAGCCACAACAATAACAGGCCACGCCCTTGCCACGCCCATGCGCTTACCATCGGCTGGACACGCTGCCATTTTATGGAGTCTACTTTTTGGGGCAGGTGGGTGGGCGGCTCGGCGGCGGCGGCGGCGGCTCGGTGGCTTCGTCTCAAGCGTAATAAGTAATCGGAAGTGGTTGCCAGACACGTATAACGTGTTGGTGTTGGTGGGGCTGAAAGTGGTTGAGCTTGAGTGGGTGCGAGAGCTACCTTGGCTACCAGGCAGAGAGGGGGGGCTTCGGTGGAGGGGCCGCTGTAATTGTATTAGTGCAGCGCAAACATCAGCCATGAGGAGTCACCACTACTGAGGAGCCTTGGTTAATAGGGTGGGAATTGTATTTACCCATATGTCTTGCACAGACAAGTTAATTATTTTATGGTCTGCATGTTTATTTTTGGCAAATCGATTTTCACGCGCTCTAATGTAGAAACCAACACAAGCACACACACACACACACACACACACACACACACACACACATTCCTCTATTCTCTTTGTTTGCGACGTGTTGCCTCTACTTTGTAACGACTTCAAATAATAAAATATTTGGCCAGCTCGCTCAGTTTCTAGCGCTTTATTTGCTTTAGACATTCGCACAAATATTTGCAGAATGTTTGTCTGAATTAATTAACAACATTTTAAAAGTCAGTGCGCCTCGGCATGTGCACCTATTGCGTAGCAGTCGCACCCAAGCAGAGACACTGACTTTCAACTTCATTTGCATTCTTTGGCCTCAGCAAATTTCAAGTTGAGACTGTGTATAAAGTGAACGTAGAATGAGTCGAGCAGGTATATAGGATTTGAATGTGATATGAAAAGATAACTAAAGAGTTGACATGACTTATATATGTATGTATATGTGTAGCGATTGTAGATACAGAACAATTTCAACTTAAATATAAATTTTTATTAGACTGCAATTCAGATTAATTTCTTTTAAAATTATTTTTTATTCATTTTCAAATTTTAGTATAGTTATTAATACCTGTTTATATTATTATTATTTTTATTTTTATATTTTTGCAAAATTCATTCAAAATTTTATTTCCTTACAGATTTACTCACTCATGTAAATAAATCTTAGGCAGCACTCAGTCCCTCGGAATATAACTCATAATTAAAGTTTTTTGTTGTTTTTTCTAAATTTTAAGTTAATTTACTACACAATATAAAGTTGCCGCAACTTTAGTTGACAGCGCATTGCCTCGTTGCCTACAGCCGATTGTAATGTTTTAACTTGTTTCTCTTTTATTGTTTGCCCGTCGACGTTTTGCATAAATTCAAAAACAAAACTTTTTAGCGTATACAAAATATATATAGAATAAAGGGACAAAAATATAGAGTAACTTGTCTCATAACGAAATTGCAATATTCTGCAAAAATATCTATATATATAAATATATGCAGAAAGCGTGAAATAAAGACGACAAAAGTGCCTCCTAGACATAGCTCCATAGCTATATATATCTACTTTATCTATTTTAGATATGCGCTACTTCAATGTCGAGTCTTGTCACCAAACTGTTATGCTCCATGTAAGAGTATGCATAAAAAAAAACTAGATTCGCATAATAAACAATAGTGATTTAATTAAATTTATGTGCACAAATTGCCTGCATAGTCACAGCAAAAAAAAAAAAAATAAATAAATAAATAACGTCATCAATAATGGAATGCAACTGCAGCAGCAGCAGCATTTACTTGAAATGAATAAAAACAAAATCCTACTCAAAAACAACTAGTTGAGGGCTTCTTTATTTTATGTTAGTCAACAAATTTTTTCTGTTGTCGACAGTTTGAATGTAAAATATTTGAAGAGATTTTCATATTTCTATATACATATATACTTTTTTTTCTTTAAGAATTTATTTATATATTTTGTGCAATTTGATTTGCTAAAACCACAAAACCAAGTCTAAGTCTGTTAAGATATTTATTTATATTTTGGGTTTTTATCTTTTTATCTTTGATGCTCAAGTTACATTTGTCTAATAGTGAAACTTGACTCTATGGCAAGCTTTTAAACTTAATTATGTTAACCAAGGCATCTTCATATCAAATGTGCTGCGGCTTTGATGTGCAGTTGCACAAGAGTCAGTTTACGGCAATGCATCATTATTGAAGAAGCTGCTGAGTCAACAGAGTCAGTTGCAATTGCAACTTGAAACCTTTCAAGGAAACTTCACTCAACAGTCTCACAAAGTGCACAAGCAATGCATATACATATATACTTATATATATGTATGTGTGTGTGTGTGTGCGTTAAGAAACCTGTTCATAATTACCCAGCAGATTACACATTTCGCCTAACAAGGCCCATTCACTAATGTCATCAAAAAGAGCAGCAGCAGCAGCAGCAACGTCTGCAAATCTGCAACATTTTTGTTGACACACCCAGCGGCCAAGCGGCTAAGCGGCTAACGGGCCACGTTAATGACCCGCCCAGCCCACACACTAACAAGCTGTGCAAGCTGTGCAAATGCCATAAAGAAGAAAATCAACAGAAATGAAGAGCAGCGCAAAGAAACAGAAACAGAAGCCGACAGGACGTGCTTCTCGGCTGATGCTCGTGACATGGCTTTTTAGCATGAGAAAACCCCAGTGCAGCGCACACCTACACACACACACACACACACACACACACACACACACAGAGTCACTTTTTGCGCTAGTTAAAATTTCCGAAAATTTGCCACTGCAGGTGTAACCAATTTGATAGCATTTCAGCTTGTGCCTCGAGGTCGACATTGAAGAGCCGAGTTGTTGCATGCCAAAAGCTTGCAACAACAGCAAACCCCTAGCCACTCGACACCACTCACGGCCCACAGTCCCACACACAGTCAACACACTCGAGCATGTCACAGAGAGCAAAAATTGAGCGCAGATGCTGCCATTGCCATGCCACAGCCTGGACGCACATTTGGTCTAGTTTGGCTGGCAACGTGTTGCCCGAATTATGGCTACAATTCAAGCCAACTCCATTGCCGAAGGCAGCCAGCCATACAATGCAGATAGGAAATCAACCTTATCATCATTTTGATGATCTATTGCAGCAAAGCCCCAAAGCCCCTCTCTCTCTCACTCTACCTCACTCTGTCTCTTTCTCTCTCTCAGTCACTGCATCTCTTCTGGCTGACTGCCACAATCCTAGTGCATTATTATCCACTCGTTGTTGCTGCTGCTTTGTTGACTTTCCAAATGCAACATTCTGCACATTACACATAGTATGTCCCGTTGGCCTGCTAACTTTTATTGCCCGCTCACAATGTTAAGTCGAATTTATGTTGATGTCGCTACAGCTGCAGCTAGATTTTTCCTCTCTCTCTCTCTCTCTCTCTCTCTCGCTCTCTTTTTGGCTAGCTAGATTTAATTGACGTACGTGTCCGTTGCCAGTTTCCAATTTTTAACTTATCATTCGCAATTCTCTGTCTGCGCGCATGAACAAAAAAAAAAAAAAAGTTGTTAACTTTTTTCCTCTCGCCTGGGATTTGCTGCGACTTTCCCTTCATAGTGCTCATAGTAGCCAACTCAGCTCTGTTCTGGCCTGGTCCATTTTGTTTTAATGGCCAAAAACTAAGCATCACACATGAGCCAAAATATGTGAATTGTGAACAAGTTGGAGCTTTTACTTTGACACATGATACGACAGACGGACTGAATGAAATGCTATGAAATGTTTTTGCCATATGCACGAAACTCTGTATAAACTTTAGCACTTATTGAACGCATACAAAAAAAGAGACAGCGAGAGGGAGGGAGAGAAAGGGAGAGAATATAAACTGACATGAGTTGGATTAGTGCAACAACATTGAGTAGCAGCTGTGTGGTCCGTCGATGCTTCAGCTCCACAGCCACAGCCAGAAATCAACAGAAACGAAATATTTTCATTTTAAAAGATTTTTATTTACTTTTTATTTAAATCGCTCATAATTCGCTGAATTCTATTGTGCACTCAAAGAATAAACCTTACTGTATATATATATATATATGTGTGAAGCTATTATGTGGTTTAAACAATAGTAGCAATATGAATGTATTAAAATCAAGTTAGCTTAAAGTAGTCTACTCAGAGATACTATGTAATTTAGTTATAAACTTTTGATTTAGTATATATAAATCAAGAAAGACAGCTGAGGGCATGATGAAGCATGCTTAAACAGTTTAGAGGAACATTTGCAGAGACTAAAGATTTAGCTATAAAGTTTATAGAGCTTTTACAGCTCTCTAGCTATGTGATTGGCAGTTCGTTTAGTATTTCGCTCAACTGAACATTATAGTCTTAGACTTTCTCTCTCTCTCTCTCTATAGACTTCTGCCGAGCTTAAACAAATTTTATGTGTATCGAGGTGCTTGACCTGCCGACTGTTGACTGTGATTTCTCAGCTAAATAAATAAAATATTATTATAAATATATAAAAATAAAAACCCTAAGTCTACATATATAAATTTAACAATCTTCTACAATCTCTCGAATTCTCATTTAAAGAAGATTTCAATCTGAAATCTTTACAAACAATTTCAAATCCATTTTAGCTCCACAAACCCAAACATTCCTTTATATCATTTGATAGCAATACGCTTCTTACACTCTTACATTGTTAACAATGTTATTCTGTTCTTGTCTTTTCTTGCAGCTGGCAAATTGAAAACATGCAAAATTAAATTGCAGCTGCAAAAATGTGAACAGTCATTGGGACGAGGGAAGAAAGTTGAGCAACAGCAGCGAATAGCAAAGCAAAACGAATAAAAAACTATATAAAACCATATAATAATACATACAAAATAATAGTAAAAAAAAAAAAACAAAACAAAAACAAGTAAGAAGGCTCTAGTCGAGACGGCTCGACTACGAGATCCCCTGAACCCAGCAAAAAAGTGATACTCTTCTTCTTTACGCACTTATGAGCGCGCGCTCTGCTAACCGCGCAGTTGCTGTCGTGGCTTGGAGGCGGGTTGGGCTGAATTTTGGACGCTCATAACTCCATTTCTAGATGGACTATCTTTATGAAATTTTCAAAGTAGATTAAGAGTATCTGAATCTATCTATATGCCAAATTGCAAGTCTCTAGTATTTGAAATGCGTTTTTTTTAAATTGGGGGCGAAGGGGGCGTGGCATCCAAAATCTGTAAATTACATAATCTGCGTATCCATAATATCTATCCAAGTATACAAATTTAAAGTCTCTAGCTGAAACGATGTAGAAGTTATGCTCAAAAAACCTAAAAAATGTAAACGAATTTTCGATTTTTTATCGATAATTTGGAAATGGGATGAGTTATCGAAAAAACAAAATAAACTCGTACTGCGTAACTAACATACGAGTGTTCATGTGAAATTTCAGCTCTATAGCTTTTGTAGTTTCCGAAATCTCGACGTTCATACGGACGGACAGACGGACAGACGGACAGACGGACGGACGGACA
The DNA here is from genome assembly GCA_030914345.1 of Drosophila koepferae. Lineage (NCBI taxonomy): Eukaryota > Metazoa > Arthropoda > Insecta > Diptera > Drosophilidae > Drosophila > Drosophila koepferae. The sequence goes on from JAUESR010000207.1 coordinate 5,147,924, forward strand.
GACGGACAGACGGACAGACGGACAGACGGACGGACAGACGGACAGGGCTAGATCAACTTTTCTCGTCACCCTGATCAAGAATATATATACTTTATGGGGTCTGACACGCCTCCTTCTGCCTGTTACATACTTTTAACAAAACCATTATACCCTGATTTCCCATTTTCAATGGGTTCAGGGTATAAAAACAGTAATAATAATAAGAAGCAAAGGACAGTGAAACGCGATGCCCGGCCAGATGCCAAAGACGGCAATGGCAATATAATGGGAAGCAATAAAAAAATAAAATAAAATAACATCAAGTGAATGGAATAGTTCAACAATTGTTAAAGCAAACAATGCAAACTAATAAAGCAACTAAAAGGATTCAAATTGCAGCTGAGAGCAACGGCAAAGGGCAACAACAGCAACAATCGAACGTGCCACGGGGCGTATGATTAATATTGAAAAGCGACAAGAACAAACAAAAAAAAAAAAGAATAGAAACTTTAGAGTAACTAAATGCTAAACGTTATGGAACGCGAAATGTGCCGAAGGCGTGATTTTTTTGCTAATAAATGCATTAAATATGCCGAAGCAACAATACCAACAACAACAGCAACAATTGCTGCAGCAACAGCAACAACAACACCGTTAACGGCCAATGGTACAACAACCACTGTGGTGCTTAGCAACTCAGCCACGAAACCATTAACGGACATGCAACGAAACCACCTGCTAAAGATGCCAACTACAACAGCAACAGCAACAGCAACAACGACAGCAAACAAAACACAAGAACTACCAACAGCAACAACTACAACAACTACAACAACAATACAAAACCTTGGCAAGACATTAAGAACATTGGCACACAGCTGGCCACAATCTGGACTGCTGTTGACGCTCTGCCTGAGCCTCAGTCTGGTGTGCAGCAGCCAAGCGGGCTTCGCTTGCCTCAGCAATCCATGTGTATTCGGCGTCTGCATCGATGGCCTGAACAGGTGAGTGAAATGTGTTCCATGTGCTGGCGCAACTTAGTTGAGTCAGCCATTGCTTATTATCGCCAAGCCAATAAACTCCGTTCAACACATTTCGAGTGGGCAATAAACTTGCACCACTTGAGAGCCGACAGCAATGGCAGCAATGGCAGCAGCAACTGAACCGTCAACCCACCAATATTCCATGCCCATGCCCAGTGCTGGCAGCAGCACATAGCACAGGCACAAACATGTTGATGCCGCCACTTGGCAGGCAAATGAATTTACCACACAGTTAACCCAACCCACATGCCACCCCACTCCTCCTTATCTTGCTGCCTTTTTATGCATGCGCTCCCCATTTTCACAAATGAGGCCAAGCTGTGGTCGCACCGAGTGCCCACTTCAGTGGCTCGGCCATTGAGGAGTGGTTTCAATTGCATAAGCTGCGCATTATTAACTTACGAGTGTGTCCGATGCACATCCTTAGCCTCACTAAATTATGCAGCTAATGTGATTTAGACCTTCGTACTCACGTTAAACGCTGGAACAACTTTTGCAGTAAGTGAAGTGAAAATGATTAGAACAAAAAATAAATTTAAATTAAATCACTGATGTGTTAGAGGTGTATAAAAGTAAAGTGAAAAGTAGTTCAGCATATTTTATAAGGAAATTTAAATATAAATTTACAAAATATCACTTAAAAAGGTTGAACTTTTTTTGATGGAATAAGAGCATTTTTTTTTTTTAGAAAAGGAAGTATAACTAATAGAGAGAAGTTTAAATTTAAAGTTTTTTCTTTTGCATTAATTCTAAACATTTTTGTTATTCTTGAAATCCCAATGAAACAAATGTTATGATTCTTGCGTGTGTGCCAATACTTTTTTGATCCACTATATATCAAGCAACAACGATATTTCGAGCTACACGCATTATGCATTATACAAATAACTTGAACATTACTTGAAATAAATATATAGATCTAAAGCTTTTCTTATCTATAAATATCTCCTGCTCGCATAAAGGCAACTTCTTTGAGCGTCATCTCAACTTAAAGTTCACATTTGAAACTTGAAGCAGCTACTCAATATTCGGCCATATACGCACAAGTGAACTTTGGCTTCTCTGCTCAGTTTCAATTGAGAGTTTCGAGTTGAGTAACTTTGCCAATTTTGACGCTCTGTACATTAGTTATTCTGTTTAGCTTAAGCTTCATTGCATATAGCCATGCATATCTATAAATATTATTGCACAAACAAGCCAAAGATGATGCAAACAGCTGCCAATGCTGCCTCCTGCTGCCTGCTGCTGCCTCCTGCTGCTGAGTCAAACAGCTATACAACTAAGTAACTGCCATTTTATTCTCAGCTTGCCGCGATATGTGGCCAGAAATGGCAGCTAAGCTAACTGAAAACCTCAACGCAGCGTAGCTTAGAACCACCCAATCTCATAGTCTGTGAATTTGCAGCATAAAAAGCATTTACGATACACTTTTACGATAGCTTCACGGAAAGCTGCAAGTCAAATGCGACTCGTAGCAGACGCTTGAAATGTTTTCTAGCGCGCTTTTCTTGACATAACCGCCATTCAGTGGTGGCATAGTGGCAGTGGTAAGGGTTCAGAACAACACACACACACACACACAGACACACAGAGCCAACTAGCCGGATAGAAGTTTATGCGCTGCCAAGAAAAATTTATAGCTGCAATTAAATTTAACACGATTCCATGAGATTTAAACGGATTAACTGAATAGTTTTGGCCCATCTTAAAGTTTTTGTGTGTTTTTCTTTTTCTTTTTTTTTTTTTTGCCAAATTCAGTTATGGACGCCAGCGCACGCAGACTTGTCCGCGTACATTGATATTTTATTGGCTTATCGTGGTTTATGTTCAACTAGTTTGCGGCAATAGCAGTATTTATGGCTCGTATCAGAGATGAATAAGTTTTATGGCAGTCGTTAAACTGCTCAAATGAAATGCTCAACAAATTTGTTTGCCAACTATTTTCGCAAATGCAACTTTAACAAATTGTCTGCAATATAGATAGATGAATATTATTGATAAGATAATATAGAATAATAGAAAATATATCAAATATGCTTGGATTGAAATTTTGAATACTAGCTGAGAGAAATGAAGTTTAAGAAAAGCTACAATATAAATATATATGAAATGAGTTTTAGGATAAATTCAAAATGAATGAATAAATGAATTTTAAGAGAGCCTAACGATTTATGTTATAGCAAATTGTAAGTCTTTAATATATATTTTAAAGGCAAGTTGAAGTTTCTTAGTTTAAGCAAGAAATTTATAGAAATTCTCAATGTTTTATTTTGTACTCTGCCTCTTGATTCAATTTACACTACAAAAATCAAATGACATAGGCAAAAAGACACAACTACCGCCTCTCTCTGCAATTCTCATTTGCTCCCTTTGCTAAGCCCTCAAAAATTAGGTTTCTAGCACTCAAAAGGATTTAAGAAAATGCCATTGTGTATACCAATTTTCTAAACTATTTATCACTCAAAAGTGCATGCATTGCTTCACTCGTCTTTTGCTGCCCAGCACATGAAGCATACATGAGCAGCATCGTGCTCCTGCTCCTCCTGCTCCTCCTGCTGCTGCTGCTGCTAGCTAATGCGATGCCCCAGGCCATTTATCTACTCAGTAGAATTGTTTTTTTTTTTATTTTTTATTTTATTTTACTTTTCGGCTTGCCAACAAATCAACAGGCCTCTGGGGCAAGTCCATGTCCATGTCCATGTCCATGTCAAAGGCAATAGCAAAAATGTTCTGGCTGCTTTTTGCTGTTGTCTGCTATTTACCCAATTCAATGGTCTCTCCAAACAATGCTCTACAAATGCATCCTAATGTGATCCATAATAAAAGAGTGCCTGCTACCTGCCTGCACAGCAACAAAAGTTCTTTAATTAAGCTGTGTGGCCAAGAAAGAAAGAAAGGGAGAGAGAGTGGGCGGTGGGCGTGTGTCTGTCATGTTGAGGCATGTCGGTGACATTCCCCTGGTATTGGATTCAGTTCCGATATGTTACCGTTACTGTTACCGTTACCATTGCTGTTGTTGCTGTCGTAGCCATTTCCTTTTCAATTTCAATTCACTCTTAGCTTGGAAAAACTAATCCCAATTGGCTACCAAATATTTATTTCCACTACTCAAGCGTAATGTTTCGAGTACGTTGGCCATGTTTATCGTACTCGCCAGAGCACTGAACAAAAATCCAGATACATTCCCTCCTATTAGATAGAAATACACTTCAATGCACACACACACACACACTCACACACACACACACACAACCACAACCATAGCCATGTGCCGCACTTCAATTACTAACAAATGGTGTTAACACCAGTTCACGCTACACTGCAACAAATAGAGCTGACTTGAAGTTAGTCATGCATAAGTAAGGCTAGCTAGAGCTTTATGAGTATATGCAAGTTTTGCTTGAAATTAAATGGTCTTTAAGTAGATAAAAGTTTACAAATTTGTTGTGGCGAAAAAATCAAAAGTTAAACTAAACATTTAAATAGACATTAGGTGGCAAGTTGAAAGGTTAGACTTCAAACCTTTTAGAACATATTGCACAATATTTGCTTGAAAAGATTAGCAAAAGTCAGATTCAGCATAAATTATAAAGCTAACTTCAAGCTAAAATGAAATTCGAATCGGCTAACCAAAAATTGCAACAACATGAGCTAATAGGCATATACTGATATATAAAGTAGCTTAGAATATATGGAACTACAAATCTTAAATTTTATTTAAATTTAATAAAAAGACATAAACAAGATTAAATTATATAAAGCTTCAAAGCTTGATTTTATTTAGTCTAAAGTAATTTAATAAATAATGTCGTCAAAAGTACAGCGATTACGTATATATGATCTATGAGGCGAAAGCTAAACTGATTTAATGAATATAGTTTGGGAGTTATGAAAGCTGAAAAGCTGTTCTCAAAAAATATATATTAATAAGTATCCCAATCATTATAAATAATATTTTTAAATATATATATTCATAAATATTTTTATTTATTTTTATATTATACAAAATAAATATTTTTATTTATTTTTATATCATATAAATATATATATTTTTAAATATAATATCTCTCTGCTGTCGAGTTGTCAGCTTTCTTTTCTCACAGTGTAGTTACTACTCACCCACACTATCGCCCTCTATCTCTCTCTCTCTCTCTCTCTCTCTCTCTCTCTCTCTCTCTCTCTCTCTCTCTCTCTCTCTCTCTCTCTGATCCACTGTCTTTACATACTCCAGCATATTGTGCTATTTGTATAACTATTTTTATCTAAAACGTTTTTTTGTTGTTATTTCACTTTTCTACTGTTTTTTCATTTTATGGGTTTGCCGACAAAACTTTTTTTGCTCAACGTTTGATGCATCATTGACACACCGTTGCGCCCACACCTACTGGAAATGCTGACTCCCGCATGTGCCATGATAACAACAACAACAACTACTACAAATACAACTATGACAACAATGAGTACAGCTCGTATTCGTGTTACTGCATTGACGGCTACACAGGGATCCAGTGCCAAACGAATTGGGACGAATGCTGGTCGGGCCCCTGTCAAAACGGCGGCACATGTGTGGATGGTGTTGCCTACTACAACTGTACGTGTCCGGAAGGATTTTCTGGTAAGTGTGTGCGGTTTATTTTTGCGCTACGCCAACACACACAGACAGACATACAGATCCCACAGATACTACAACAAATACTACGAATAAGTACTAAAAACTTGCACGGCCCACTGAACAGCCACGTGCTTTCTCACCCTCTCTCCCTCTCTCTCAATCCATGTGTGAGGGTGTGTGCTCTGTTACAGCATCGCACACCACGTGCAAAATGTATTTTTATTAAGCCAACGCAAAAAAATAAGAAATGAAATAAAACAAATACGAGTCGCCCACAGCAGGCACTCTAACACGAAATGCAACCACAAAAACGAAGCCTCGTCTGGCCACCTCTACGGGCAGAACTCTCGGCGAGACTCTGAATGCACCGACGCACGCCAAACGTATTTGTAAAATTTACAAAAAAAAAGAGTAAACTTAAAAAAAAAATTTACAATACTTGCAATACCCTGAAAGAAGAGCCTTTAAGTGAGGACATGAGGTGTGAAGAGGAATAAGATAAAGTTTGTAGTATATTCTATATGTGTACTAAAAGGTGTACTAAAAAGTGTTAAAATCTTTTCTTATCATATGTGCAATACATTTATATATTACATTATTCGAATACTAATATCTCATGCGTGCATGCAAAAGGATAGGATAAAGCTTATAATTATTATTCTATATGTGTACTAAAAGATGTACTAAAAAGTGCTAGAAGTTTTTCTTAAGCACATTTATATATATCATACATGCAAAAGGATAGGATAAAGCTTATAGCTATTATTATACATTTGTACTAAAAGGTGTACTAAAAAGTGCTACAAGTTTTTAATAAGCACTTATCATTATATATTTTTTGAATACTAATATATCATGAAGCACAAGCTAAAGTTCTTATTCTGTATGTGTACTAAAATGTGTACTAATAAGTGCAAAGCGTTTTTCTTAAGCACCTATCATTGTATATTATTCGAATACTAATATATAGCTATAGTTCTTATTCTATATGTGTACTAAAAGGTGTACTAAAAGGTGTACTAAAAACGATGTACTATGTGCAATGCATTTATAAAATATATTGCAGAACAGAAAACGAAAATAAATAGATTTAGATAGATTTAGAAATGTTTTTACTATGATAACTAGAACTATTTTCGAATATATCTATCCAGATTTATTTATTTTCCTTTTGCATTATAAACTTGCCCATCAATAAAATAAAAAAAGAGCATTCAGTTGTACGACTTGGCCATTCTGGCTGCTTCAACTTGTTTCCGGCTTTCCTCTTTTTTTTTTACTACATTCACTCACATGTGTCTATTATTCTTTAAACGCTTGAGCAGGAAAGCAAAACAAGAAAATAACACACGAAAAAAAAAAACAACACAGACAAATTTTACAAGAAATCAGCAAAGTTTAGCTGCACTTAAGCCGAAAGTTAGTTACGCTTACAAATGTAGTACAGGATTACTAAATTAAAACTACAAAATTTATGCAGCAAAACTAAGCTAGCTGCGAAAAGTTTTAGCGGCAAGTGAAATACTTTTAAATTTTACTTAAATTCTAAAAAAATATATATAAAATTTGACTTTTATGTAGCTAAAAAATGCTCTATAAGATCTAAAAGAAAATGCCAAACTTCAATATTATAGAGCTTTTTATATAGCTGCTGCAGAAGCCAACTTTAATGTTGTCTATTGTGATAGTCAATGTTGGGTTCTTAACCTGCCACTTGGTACGTGTGAATTGTTGTGTGGGTCTCCAGCGTGTGTATATTACTATATATGCTCATGTATGTGTGTGCGTGTGTGTGTGTGTGTGCGGAAGTCTCAGCATGAATGTATCTAATGTTCATCCTTTTGGCTTCGTGTACTTTCCGTCCGTTACGTACATATAAACACATTTACTTTTGCTACGTGTGAGAAGCACTTAGTGGGGTCTCTTAATGTATATGTGCGTGAGTGTGTCTGTGTGTGTGTGTGTGTGTGTGTGTTTGAAAAGTATCTGAGAGTTGACTTTATAAAATTTAGTGAAATTTATAGCCATCGTGTAGGTGTTATATGCATTACCCATCAACGGCAACTAATACCAAATACAAATTGCTACAAATTTGTGGTCCATGAAAGTTGGCAAAGCCAATAGCACTGGGATGGGTGCTTGGGGTGGCTTGGGGTGGCTTGGGGTGTCAAGGTGTTAGGTAATTGACACACAGTTCGGATTAGCAGTTTTAAGCCAAACTGTGATAGCATTTCGGAGCTTAGCAAATGCGAATAGTTAGGCGTAACACATGTCGTTTAATCCAAGTATTTAACATGATTTTGTGGCGTGCTACATTAGCTTAGTCTCAACTTGTTGGAGATGATTTTCACTTAAGTACTAATTATTTATGCATAAGGACGCACTTGTCACACTTATTTATGAAAATTAATTGCTTGGCAAATACCTTTAAGTACTCTTCAGTTTATGCTTTTCTTTTGATGTGCTTAAGCAGCTTATTTCATGATTTCATTAGACATTTTATCAAAAAAAAATCGTACATGTATATAAATAAATATGTGTACAGTCTGGCAGTCTCGTCTCTGCAGCTCTCTCTCTCTACTCTTAGCACTCTCTCGATAGCTTTCAGACCTTATATAAAAGTGTATTTAATATTCTGTCTATCCTACTCACTTGCTCTTAATTATACGGTGATTATCTTTAATGTTATGTACCCTATAGACCATTAACAATTGTTGTTACTTCGCATTACTCATACGAACCGTTTGACGCCACTTGTCTGCGGTTTGCTATTCTCATATTCCCCTAACAAAATAATTGCATTAAATTAGCATAAATAAAGGAGTACAAAAAACGCGGTCAAAAACACGAAAGCATTAAGCACTGCAAATGAAATTAGAGCAAAATAACAAAAACTAATTTAAAAATGATAAAAATAGCAGACAATTTAATACACTACAGGTGGAACTTTGAGTTGGGTAAAAGGCTAAACAAAAATTTTCTTTTAAATCATCTAAAATGTTTATGTTAATAAAAACAAAATAACTGTCTGAATACATTCATGTAAATTCTCCACAGACAAAAATATATGCAATAAATAAATTGAAGTTGCAATTGTTTTTATGCTTGACAATTCTTTATAAATAAATATATTTTCAATAAAAGAAAAAGTGAAGCTAAAAGTTTCTTCATGCATGACAAACGCTATATTAAATTCGTCATACCCTACTGCTAAGCGCATGAAAAAAATATATAAAATTATGCACGGCGCTGGTTTCGCTAACGATTTTAAGTGGATCAAGCGGGAAATAAATACAATAAAGCCAGAAACTAAGCAAAAGCTTTTGGAATAAACTGCGTAACGTAGACAAAAAAAAAAAAAAAAACATTTTTTTTTCAAATGAAATCGCATGCTAAATAAATTCTGTGAAATAAATATACACAAAAATATGCTTTGTAAAGCGTCGCGCACACAAAATAACTGTATATAAATGCAGACATATAGTATAATAAGCAGATGGTTAAAAACGCGAAAAAGCAGGAAATGAAGCTAAAAATATAAAAAAAAAATATGCACACACACAGGCAAAACTGTATATCTACGTATTATGAAATCAAATGCTTTGAATGGATGGGGCTAAAAAAAAATAAAAAGAAAGAGAAAATGCTAAAAGAATACAAGTGAAAATAGTCAAATATATGAAAGAGATGAAGGGGCAAGCAGCGAGAGGGCAAGTGAGAGCGAGCGCCCAGCGCCTGCGGCTGCCCTTTTAGCCGTTTGTTGAATTCAGCACAAAAATCTACCCAAAATGTATACAAAATTTTTCATACAATTAAACATTTTTTAAATGCACAGAAAAAAATGTTGCAGCTAAAATTTTTTTTTATTTTAATTAAATTAAAATTTAAATAAAAATAAACATAACTAAGGCATGTTAATTAATTTTTTAAAGAATATTTATAATGTTTTTGACATTCAATCAGATATTGCAGACATAACGCTCAAAGCACAACTCGTATTTTACAGGGTTTTGAAATTAAAATCCATTTGAATTTCGTAGGGTCAAAAGTGAAAACAGCAAAATTTTGGGCTGTTGCTCATGAAAGCTACAACATTCTCGCTGCTATTAAAAAATTGAAGAAAAAACAGCAAAACAAAAATACTGAACGACTAAAAATACTTTATATTTTAATTAAATAAAAATCGAATATAATAAAATATTAATATAAAAATTAAATAAAAAATGAAAGACATTTAGTCTTTTAATTAAATAAAAATCGAATTTAATAAAATTTTAATTAAATAAAAAATGTAATTACATAAAAATCTATTTTAAAAAATCTAATTAAATAATAATTTAATAAAACAAAAATCTATTTAAATAAAAACCTAATTAAATTAAATTCTAATTAAATAAAAACCTAAATAAATAAAAATCTAATTAAATAAAATTCTAATTATATAAAAATCTAATTAAATAAAAATCTAATTAAATAAAAATCTAAAATTAACATGACTGAATTAATTCCAATAATTGTATTTAATATACATTATTAAAAAAAAATTGCAGTTTAATCCCACAACTTTTATTTAAATTAAAACATTTTCGCCGAATTCAGAAGCATAAAAAATAAAAAAATAAAAATTAATAATTATAATTAAATCCAGCTCAAAATATAAAACTATTTTTTTCGTATTTTAAAAAAATACAAAAAAATAATTTGAAGAACATTTTTCATTGACAGAAATACTTTTCGTTTACATTTCATACCAATTTAAGAATATATATTAAAAAAAAAAAAATCAGAGAAATAATAGAAACTTTATAAAATATTTGAATATATCATATAATATATTAAACATATTACAGAGTCAACCCGCTAAGCAACCCTCATTATTTACAGGATATTCACATTGAAATGGCTGCTGTTTGAAATGCTGAGCTGAACCGGCGCTCTAATTAATATTATGACCACTTCGCGTTTGTTTGCCTTTCACCTTTTGATGTGCATTTGCTTTCACAGCTGCATTTTGGAGCATTTGGCGCCCCTTTGAGTTGATCATTGCTTTGCCAGATATAGGAAATTCAACAAGCATTTTCTCTCGCCCAAAAGTCGGCTATGTTTTCTGTTTTCTGTTTTCTGTTTGTTTGTGTCCCACTTACCGAGTTCTCTGGTTTCTATCACAACGAACAATTGGTAGGTAGCTAGCAGGCTTAGCCAAGTTAATTGTTAGTTTTGCTTTGCTGCGCTTTGCTTTGCTTTGATATGGTTTTGGTTCCAGGTTTGTCTGCTCATTATGGTTTCCTTTGCAGCTCTTGGATTTTGTTGTTGTTTTTTTTGTGGGGTTACTCTGCTTAATTATCTGTGTGCTGAATAACTGAAATATAATAAATGTAAAGAATATCAATGTAGCTGGCAAGGTTAAAGAATAAAAGTGTGCAACAAAAATAATGAGAGTAACGATAGAAAACCATGGCAAGCCAAGGCAAGATAAACCAATGCTGTGGTTTGCTTTAGAGCACTAACTGAAAGTGATATCAAAGTTGTATGAATTGAAATGAAAATGAAGCCAGTAGAGGGAATTTATGTATATGTATATATATGGATGCTTATAGTCTATATCGATTGCTTAAGAAACTCTCTCGAAGCTATTAATAGGTTGCATTGCAATGCGAATCAAAATGAACAAGTTTTCATGAGTTTTGTTCCATTTTTAGAAAGTCGCGTTCCAAAAAAAAAAAAAACAAAACAAAATTTTGTTTGCCTTTGCAAAGAATGAAAATTTTAAACACAATTTGTCCATAATTTTATTTTTATTTATTTTGTAATATTTTTTTATTTTTGGCCTTGTATAAACATTCTATAAGTTTATATCACATCTGATTTATAATGATATACATGATAAAAACTTTCAATTAATAATTCAAAAAGGCATTTATAAATTTCATTAAGTTCAACATATTAACTAAAGATACTTGCCAAGCCTCAACTAAGCATCTACTGAGAGAGAAAACCATTTGAATCGCCTAGATAATCTAGTTTATATCAAAAGGAAATACATTTTAGTAAATAAATTTTAGTTGGATTATAATAAAAACAAATTAATCTCAATTTCAATAAAGATTTTCAGCATAAGTAATTTGTCAAAACAAAAATTTGAATACCAAAATTTCTTGAAGCTTAAACATTTTTCACATCTGCTCAGTTCAGTTATGGTCAACAAGAACAACAGAATCCATAGCTCATTGCACAACTCTAATGGCAAAGCGACTAACAATGCTGCAATGCTCAGCAGAATAACCTTGCTCCCCTTGGCACACACACACACCCTCGCACACACACACACACAATAGTTGTAATGCTGAGCAAAAGGCATCTTCTTGGATCCCTTTATGCAATCATTGCAGTCGAGCCAACATTTGAGGGCTTCGCATAGACCAAAGCAACTTAGGGGCATTCAGCGCGAAAACAATGCAAATTGCAGTTGGAAGCCATTGCCAGGCCTATTCACATTGAAATTCGCATTTCATATGCAAGCAAACAACAGAAAGTACGACTGCGCGTTAACAATAAGCAAAGGTTTCATAAAAAATGAAAAAAAAAGCGAAGAAAAACCTCAAACTCAGTTGCGAGATGTTCGCTTGAGAGTTGACTTTAATGATATATAAAAGCAGCAATCACAAATATTTTTTAAATTCTACAAAAAGAAAAGTTCAAGATAGTTAAAAAAAAAAAAATACGAAAAAAATATATATTACAACTTAAATAAGACAAAGCTCAAATTAAAATGGATATATAAATTTCCTTAAATCTTTCTTAATTTGATAAAGAGTTCTTAAATGCTTAAAATATCAGCTGAGATAGCGCTCAACCTTATCTGTTTTGTATATTATATACCAACCTATATACCCAAAACATGGTTTAAGTAAGATATAAAAATTTGTATTTTCTATAAAAATGCATTCATTGCAGTTTTATAGTATATACATATAAATTTATATATGTATATATATCATAATTTTGCTGATTCTGCTGCAACTTTAGCTCGACTTTATTTTATTTGCATGTTTTTAATGCATATTTTGCCAGCCAGCTCTAAAGTTTTGCACCTTTATCAGCAGCTGCATATGAATATGTGACGATGTGATTGGAAATGTGGAATGTGTTCCGTTCACTCGCTTTCGCCTTCTCCCTCTCTCTGTCTCTCTAGCCAGCTGCACCTCTGTATCTCTTATGAATGCACATTCATTCAATCAAACATGCATTTGGCTCAGCTGCTCATTCATTCATACCTTCATTTCGCGTACCGACAGATTTTTTGTCTTTCTGGTGCCTTTTCAATACACTTACAGATGGGGTATTATGGGTTTTGTGGTGCAAATTGTCAGAGAAAGGATATAGATGATTTCATTAAACTTATATGAAGTCTGCATTCTATTTGACTTTAAAGCAAGTCAAATTGAGCACAAATTAGAGAGTAGAAAATATTTTTATTGATTTGAAGATATTTAATATGAATGACATAATTAATGAAAATAAATTAAATTTTAAATAATTTTATAATCTAATTTATATAATTTATAATCTAAAATTTAATCTATAATAAATACTGATATAGATTTTCTTATCGATCTATATGATGATCAAATTTTTGGTTTAATGAACCATTAATTAATTTTAAAAATAATTAACAAATATTAAGTAATGTAACAACATTAAAATTTAATATCATAACGAAAATAACTTTATTTATGCCTCAACTTTTCATCTATATAACTCTGATTCAAATCACAAGACTCAAGACTACGTTTCTCTATAAGTTTTCCTCTGATTCCAACTATTATTATTTATATATTTATTTACTACTTTTCTACTACCATCCATCTCAAATAGAAAACAAATCTTTAGCATAACTGCAATTGAAGCAATCTGAATTCACTTTAAATCCATTATCTCTTTATCTCTTCGAAAGCGTATTGCAACTTCCACTTGCCACTGATAGCCATTCCATTACCATTTTGTGTTTTCTTCTCTTTACTTTTTTTTCGCCAATCGGTATTGCCTTTGTGCAATTTTTGCCTTACAGGCGACAGCTTCAAGCGATTGCTCCATTTTCGCATTGCTACTGCCAGCTGGCCCCACCAGCTCCCGCTTATTCATAACTATGGAGCAAATACTATTTGGGACATTTAAGTCGCAGCGTTTCCAATGCAACTTTAAAATGTTGGCAGTGGGTGATTTATCGAGGGACCAAAAAATAACCAAAAAAAAAGAAGAGAGAACCGAAAAAAAGGAAACAAATCGAAATTCATTGAATTTCACGTGGCTCAACGATTTACATAAATTTTTTATTTCATTTGCTCAATGGGCGTTAGATGAAAGAGAGCGGGTCAGAGAGAGAGAGAGAGAGAAATAGAGAGAAGAAACGGAAACATTTCAGTAATATGGTACCCAATATTAAAATACATTTGCGGCTATCCAATTGTCCCAATTTTAAAGCTAATCAATTGCCTTTTGGGATTTTAGTTTTGCATGTGTGTGCGTGTGTGTGTGTGTGCGTGTGACATGAAATAAAATATTCATAATATTGCATATTGATTTTATAATGGAAACTTTAGAGTTTATTGAACTTTTATGCAGCAGCTTTTGACACGCTTCATATTGGATTTGGGATTAGCATTAGCTATATAAACATAAACATAATAATATATTGTGTTAGATAGCAAACGCTCTTTGTGCACGAAATTAGGTTAATTGTGATACACAAATAAAATCAAAATATGCTAATTGCTAGCCATAAAAATTTACTTTAATGGGATTTTTTGTAGGACTAAACATTTGCATATTTGATTATTTATTTATTTTTTAATAGGTTTAATAGTAATATGTGTTAAGCTTTAAAGTAAACTACAAAGTGCGATAGACTTTAGCTAAATTAGTATTTTATTTTATTTATATTTTAATATAAATATTGTAAATCAAGATAAGCTGATATATATAGCCATAATCATAAGCCAGTCTATGTATCTATCCGTCCATATGAACTAATAAAGGTAGATTTACTGTGTTGAATATTTTTGATATTCCGCTATTCCCCAACTTAATCATCTGTATGGCATTTTTTAGAGAAAGCCTATCTACTATTAAGTTCTCATTCCCATAAGCGCAGCTGAATCACAGCACAAATGCTGTCGCTGCATTAACTGCGCAATTAGCAGAGAGCGTGCTAGTGTATGCATGTATATGTTTCCGTAGCGCGCAAATAACTATTGGTCGCTTCTCGATGTCTGCAAATGACAAAACCAAAAAAAAAACTCTGAGAGCAACCAATTGCATCGATTCTTCCACGAGCTCGTTCGCGATCGGCTCGCAATCGTTTTAATTTCTGTTATTTCATTCTGCTTGCTCCACGAACGAAAGTGTATTGCGTGTGTATGTGAGAGTTGTCTTCGCTTAGCACATCAATCGCATGTGTGTGAGAAGTGAAGAGCGTTTATAAGCTATTCGCTAACTACCTGAGTTTCAATACGCGAACGTCAATCGTATGATGTTCGTTAAAACAGCGTCACACGAACAGTTCTACGCAAAGAAACGAAGTCTCATGCGCTGAGCAGGGCGAGAGCGAGTGACTGTGATTGGTTGATCTTGCGAACGGCTAACTGTTATTTACAAGATATGCTTGTTTGCACGACTGTAATAGCAGCTCTGTATAAGGCTCAGGGCATCTCTTAGTCAGTCGCTCCCGACTCTTGCATGTTTAAATTTAAATTTCTCTTTATTATAAATAAAATAATAAAAACCATTAAAGAGATATATACCTGTTAGAGCCGATTAATATACGCTAAATATTACCTAACTCTTACTAAATAAATATAATATATAGTTAGTTAAATAAACGAAAAGAAAATATGACAGCATCAACTAAATGTCCAGAGTTACTCACAGCCTTAGCTAAAGCAATTTAATTAATTAGCACACATTGCATTTATCTGGCCACACAATCCACTCGAGAACTGAGTGAGAGACTAATAGAGAGTGACAGACAGAGACAGACAGGGATAGGTAGAGCAATGTAAGCTTGTTATGCTGTGGCAGCTGCAATGCAATTTTCTCACTTATAAATTTAGCCATTGAAGTTCAACACAATACTTTCTAATTTTACGCAACGTTGCTGGCAGTCGATAGAAAATTTTCCACATGCAATTCAATGAAAATGCAGGAAAACTGCGCCAACCAGCCAGCTAGCATGGCAGCCAGCCTAGATGTGCCGATTCAATAGAAATTGGCAGGCAAAAAGAAGAGAAAAAAAAAACACACACACACAAAATTGTATAAAATACCAAGAAGTAAAAAGTAAAAGGAAAACGAAATCCAAGCTAGAAATATAGTACAAAATTCAATTAATTAAAAGCCGTAAAGCACTCACACACACACATACTCCTATACATATATAGTTTATAGCAGTAGGAGCAGCTGCAATTGCCGTGAAAATGAGCTTGCCAGGATTCTTTGGGCTGGCTCTGGCAATTGTCCTGGCGCCGCTTGGCGACTTCCAGCTGATGCCTTACGTTGGCGCAGCGAAAAAGTGCAATTGAAAGCGCAACAATGCGCACCACAAGACATTCAAGCAGCCATATGACCCAACCACCCACCCACACCAAAAGCTAAAGGGAATAATATGCGAATTGGAATCGCTTGCCGCCCACCATTTTGCTGACTGAGTGACATACTCGAATTGCTTTAGCAGCATTCAGCGTTCGGGTTTAAGGTTGCCTTCTGTGATTAGTTTCCCGCAGCATTCACACAGATGAGCTCAAGTGCATTTCATTGCTCACTGTCAGATCGAGCAGTGTCGGGGTCGAAAATCCAAAAGCCACCAAAATAGATTGCCTTTCGCTTGGATTAAGTGTGCATACAAATCACATGGAAATTGTCCAAATAACAATTGCAATTGCTACAATATTTACATATATATATATATGTTTAATTATATATATATTATTACCCAGGGACATGTCACATTTAAGTTCAATATATTATGACTCCTGCCTGTGGATGTGCGCTCATTTGCATGCAATTAGCTGTTATTACAATTGCTGCTCGACTTTAATATTTGGTATTTTACTAAGTTTTCAAAGCTCTTTAACTGCTGCTTAATTATGCATTAAATAACATTGAATTGCATTAGAAATTCTGATTCTTTGAGGCTGCTTTAAGTTTTGTGCAAGTCAGATAATTTCATTCGGCTAATGGATTTGCAATTTATGGCTGAAGAAGAATGTGAAGTATTTCTATAAATGAAAATATATTTAAACATGAATTTAATAACAGCAATAAATAATACGAAATAAAGAAAGGTCAGGCAAATGGCATTTGAGCAACTTTTATGCCAGCCTCCAGTGTAACTGGCCAAAAACCTTGAACATTTCACAAGTAACATTTGCAAGGCACTTCAATGCCATATGAAACCAAGAAAATTCGGTTGCATATGTCAACACAAGCTGAGCTGAGTTGAATGTGGTTTTCTTTTTGTTCATATGAACAATAATGTCAATGACAAAATCAATAGGGTTTTTCCTTTTCTGAAATGA
Organism: Drosophila koepferae; assembly: GCA_030914345.1. Taxonomy (NCBI): domain Eukaryota; kingdom Metazoa; phylum Arthropoda; class Insecta; order Diptera; family Drosophilidae; genus Drosophila; species Drosophila koepferae. The sequence continues at coordinate 5,165,131 of JAUESR010000207.1, forward strand.
TTCAGAACTCGACGAGTAAAGCTTTTGAGCTGCCAGAAAAACCTCAATAACTCAAATACTTTGCATAAAGTTCATACAGCATAAATTACATGCAAGTTACGTTATTGCTGTCATACGCATTCTAACAACATGGTAATGCTAACTACAACTGCGAAACGGAAAACCTGCCCAAAGAGATTTTGACTTCATTAAATTCCAAGTTCTATAAATAGCAACATATTCAACTAAAAATTAAAAAAAAAATTATTATAATTATATATATTTATTATATGCACCTATGGAAATGCAAAGTAACTCTCAAGCTCTGCCCCAGCTCGAGTCGGAATTAAGTCTTAACACAGCTGCTGCAGCTTCCGCCTTAATGAATCATCATGTGATTTAAGTAAAAGTGAAATTTTAAATGCAATTAAATGCATTCAAATTGAATTTCGCTACTTAAATATATATGTCTATGTATTCAAAATAAAAACCGTAATTTAAGGCCCTTAATTGCATTACTATTGAGTATATAATTTTCATTTAAATAAATATTTTCACTTTGAGCAAAGACCTTGGCAATAATCTATATATATATATATCACATAGAATTCGTGTTTCTATTACAATTTGTTGCTCAACAAAATAAAATGGAATTTCTTAATTATAATGAAATGTGAATGTGAATGTGAATGTGAATGTGAATGTGTCTGTGAGTGTTTTGCAGTGTTCGCATTCAAATTATGCAGAGCTGTGCACTCATTCAATTATTTATACTATTATATGCATTTATTCGTTCGCTCTTTTAACATATAAGCATGCACACACACACACACACATATATGCACCGGAATAAAGAGCTGAGCGAAACTTAAAATGCAAACGAAATGTGCAATATATTCAACTCATGGAATTTTTAATACACTGCAAAGCCAGTTGAGGGCAAAAGTATATATGAACTGAATAATGTGCGTCTTACTGTCAGCTCACTGTAAGCTCAAAGTACAGTGAAGATATATTATGTGCGAGCAGCTGCTTATAGACTTTAATGTAATGTCAACTAGAGTCAAATATTCTTTACCAACTTTCAGCTGCTTTATCAACTTCCATTAGAAAGTTGTCCCATATACACACACTTCCCTTGCTCTTTGTGCAGTGCATTGCACAGTCGTTGACAACCGTTTGCCACATTCTTGCCCTTCTGATTCATATATTTTTATACCCTAAACCCAGTTGAAATGATTAAACAGGGTATAATGACTTTGTTAAAGGTATGTAACATGCAGAAGGAGGCGTGGCAGACCCCATAAAGTATATATATTCCTGATCAGGGTGACGAGAAAAGTTGTTACAAGGCGTACAAGCATAGATCAACGTGTGTGTGTGCGTGTTCGTGCAAAATCGAAACGAAGCATTCTTGGACTATTATTCGTTTGAAGATGGGTTCAGGGGATCTCGTAGTCGAGCAGTCTCGACTAGAGCTTTCTTACTTGTTTTTTTATTATTTTTATAAACGATGCCATATTCGAAATGCTTTCAGCTAGTCCTTTAGATTCGCACCCCTTTCGAAACGTAAGGCATAGGTATGAAGCAAATATGAATCGTGAAATGTGTGCAAATAAAATTCAAATTTCAATTTGTGCATCGGCTACAGCAAATACAAGGAGACTCGAGGTGGATAAGATGAAGATAGACGAGTTCATCATGGCAATAGTTTAAAGTTCATGCGTATTGAGAACTCGAAGCCAAAGCAAATGTTTTTACCTTGTTGCACAAGTGTTTACAATAGGTTGGCAATAGACCAAAAAGCAGGCGGATATGCGAAGCAACAGCAGCTGCAACATCTGTAGCAGGATGCAGAAGACCGAATGCAGAAGGCAAGGTGAACATAAAATTATACATAAATCACGGTAAACGTGGAGAATATTATTATTCTATGTAGTTAAGATATGGAGATCTAAAGTGGTTAGGAAGCGAAGCAGATGCTATATAGATAATATGCAAAAGTTTGAGAGAAGGGTAGATAGAGGGTGGGCGGAAGGAGAGAGAAAAGTGGTAGTAGTGATAAAAAATGGAAAAATAAAAGAGAGAGAGAAAGAGTAGAGTAGGGTAGAGTAGCGTAGAGTAGAGTAGAGTAGAGTAGAGTAGAGTAGAGTAGAGTAGAGTAGAGTAGAGTAGAGTAGAGTAGAGTAGAGTAAAGTAGAGTAGAGTAGAGAAGAGTAGAGTAGAGTAGAGTAGAGTAGAATAGAGTAGAGTAGAGCAGAGTAGAGTAAAGTAGAGTAGAGTAGAGTAGAGTAGGGTAGAGTAGAGTAGAGTAACGTAGAGTAGAGTAGAGTAGAGCAAAGTAGAGTAGAGTAGAGTAGAAGTTTGGCCAGAACTTTCTATAAATATTGTACCAAGTCATGAAATCTAATGAAATCTTTACGATAAACCAGATATTTTACTCTATATTCCATCAACTCAAGAGAATGCAATTTATTTGGCAAACCATTTAACTTTTTCGTAAACCCTTTCCCTGTCTCTATATACATTTACATCAATTCCAATCGAAGTTAATACTAGAATCAATCCATGTTTACGATTCCAATCGTCTCAATTGTTGTCTCGCCTGTCAATTCCCAAAGGCAACGCACAATTTATCAATATTTGTGCATGTCTGAAACATTTGGTCATACGGTATGCAAAGTGCTCTCGACTCTCTTCACTCTCTTTTAGCAAAATACAATTTTTGATTAATGCTGCATTTCAAATATTTAGACATTCAATGACCAAAAAAAAAAAATAGGAGCAGAGAAAGAAAGAAAGAAACTGAAATAAAATGGGCCAAAACGAATGCCAAAAGCAAAATCCAAGCGAGAATTGTGTTGTAAATTACACATTCAAAACAAAAAACGCAGCGCACAAAAAAAAAGAAAAGAGAAAAACCCCAAAAATAAAAGAAAATGCCGACAACAATTGAGGTAACAGAGTGCGGCAGAAGCAGAAGTGGGAGCAGGAGCAGGAGAGCTGGGTGGTTGGAACATGATGGCAACCAGTTTCGTCCATTAACCACCAGAAAAAAATGTGCGTCCAATTCGAAAAATTCATTCATAAACATGCCGTCGATTGCGGCGCAGCTAGTGCCGAGAGTGAAAATTCAAGCAGTTCCTACACACCCCCCTCCACCCACCATCCCGCAGACACTCACAGTTGGGCAGACAGAGCTGACCATTTGCGACCCCTAGACTTAGCGCTAACCCCCTAAAGCAGCCCTCGCTTTTCCATTCACGCACATGCAGCAATAAAATGAAAATCGATTTTCACTTTAACGACTTCACACATAACAAAAACAACAACAAATATAACAAACAACAGAAAAAATGTGGAAAAAAGGCCTTGCGGCAAACGCTGAAACCACAAATAGAAAAAAAAAAAAAAAAAATAGAATGAAAAACAAAAATTGGGGGAAAATAGAATGGATGAATATAACGGCATTGCATTGGGGAAAGGTGAGCAATGCCAAGTTGAGGGCTTTGCTTAGCTGCCAGTAGCTGCAGTTGGTCAAATCAAACTCAATACACAATGCTGCCCCCGAAGCCACCAAGCCACAGAAGCCGCTGGCCGAGCCACCCACAGCTAACCGCAAGTGCGTCGAATTCGCCGACAACTGGGTTAAGAAGAGTTGGGCTGACATCTTGCACACACACACCCTCTACTCTCCCATTCTCTTTCTCTCTCTCTCTCTCTACTCCCTTTGCTTGACCACTTCCTGGATTTCAGCTTGAATTGGAGCGTAATGTGACATTTCATGTTGTGCCTTTGGCAACAAAGGTAAATTTTCCATGTTGCGTTGCGGCTTTGACTGGCTCCTTGTGCAACGTGTCGTATGCTTAACACAAAGTGAATTATTTTCTGAATGTTTGCCATGAAATGGCAGCTACAAAAGCCAAAGCAATACGCAAAAGCGGAAATGGCCACAGTTGCCACTCAAAATACACACTATTTATGAGAGAGATGAAGACCACCAGAGTAAACAGCTTTCCGGCTATATCAAGTGCAATTCTTTAAGAAGTTAAAGAGTTCCCTAACTAAGAAATATTTTTGTTTAATATATGAGAATTGCAAAATTACTTTAATTACAGATAGTTTTAGATAAGCTCAACCTAATTATTATAATAAAATGTAGAACATTTTCATTCCGATAGGTAAATGATCTCTAAATAACTATTGGTCATTTCTCAATGTCTGCACACTTATTTGCTTTCACTCACACTTAATAAAAAAAAAAACTCAGAAAGCAACCAATTGCATCGATTGTTCAACGAGCTCGTTTGTGATCGGCTTACAGTCGGTTTCTTTTCTTTTGTTTCGTTCTGCTTGTTCCATTACCATTTGTTATTTGTTGGTGTGCGAGAGTTCACTGCACATCAATTGTGTGTGTGCGTGTGCATGTGAAAGTGGAGAGCGTTTGTGATCTATTCGCCAACTACCAGAGTCTCATTGCGCGAACACCAATCGTGTCTCTGCCTAAACGATGTTCGTAAAAAAAGTCACACGAGTAGTTCGACTCACGCTCAACCGAAAACGAAAACGAACAGCACCGAAGTCACTCACGAGAGCAAGTGCGAACGACTAGGATTGGTTGATCTCGTTTGTGATCGGCTTACAGTCGGTTTTCTTTTGTTTCGCTCTGCTTGTTCCACGACCATTTGTCTATTACATGTGTTGGTGTGCGAGAGTTCACTTTGCTTAGCACATCAATTGTGTGTGCGAGTGTGTATGTGAAAATGGAGAGCGCTTGTGATCTATTCACTTACTACCTGAGTCTCATTGCGCGAACACCAATCGTGTATCTGCCTAAACGATGTTCGTAAAAAAAAAGTCACACGACTAGTTCGACTCACGCTCAACTGAAAACGAAAACGAACAGAACCGAAGTCACTCGCGAGAGCAAGTGCGAACGAATAGGATTGGTTGATCTTGAGGATTGAGCATGCAGTTTCTAACGTATTGGCTGACCAGCTCAGAGTGATACACTTTCTCACAAATATATTCCAGCAGCTGTTTAACATCCCAAAGTAACATCCCAACTCACTAAACAAAGTCATAAAAAACTGAAGCTACTTTTGCATTATCAGCTTATATATATTATTATAGCTGAAATCATTTTTGTTTCCGTTGCTGTCATTCGGTCAGTCATATAATTCACAAGAGCTAAGCACTTTTTTTATTTTTAACATGAGTTTCCTTAATGTCTCACGAAATATAGTCCGAAAAACGTTTAATGCAGCAAATAAAAAATTTATAAATATTTTAACATGAATAATATATACTATACTACTCACATTTTACTATCTCACTTTACTGCACTCTCAGCAACTCTCCTTCATGGTCAAAGTCACTCTCTGCCTCTCACTCTCACTCTCTCTCCCGTTCGCCAAAAATGAAATTCCCAGCTCTGTATTTATGCAGGCCATAAAATGCATCTAAAGCTAACAACGACAGTAAATAAAATTGAGGCACGAGTATTTGTACAATTTCGAGTATGGCTCCATCAAATCATAAACCAACGGCAAGGCCCATAAACAAATTGAATTGCAAACGTCCAAACGACCAATGGCCAATGCCGAATGTCAAAACACCCAACGCCCAACATCTATCGGCCATTCGCTGGTGATTTAATGGATGAGCCACTGAGCTGTGTTGGCTCAATGAAATACGCCAATGGACAAAAGCATTCATTACTCAAGAGCAAGAGCATACGACTGCACTTACATTACAGACGCCGAACTTCCACAAAATTCAACTTAAATTATTGCCTAGCCTTAAGCATATATTGAGAAATTTAGTATCAGTGGAAAGCGCAAAATCTTTGCACAAATGAAATCTTTAACATGCCGCCTCAAGGTATGCAACAGAAATTTTATACGTTTATGTGGCAACGAAAATCATGAATGTTGCGGTTTTATATTACTGATCAAACACGCACACACACACACAGACACGCACACACACACAGACACGTATACATCATAAGACAAACAAATGGCATCAAGTGTTTGCTGAACAGCTGCTGAAACAGCTCACCTCAAGCTCATGTTGACTAGTTTGCAACAATAAGAAAAGCATTTTAGACAGAGAGAGAGAGAGAGAGAGAGAGAGAGAGGAGAGAGAGAGAGAGAGAAAGACAAAGAGCGAGACAGCAGCTAGCAAAAACTCAAAGAACATGTCTGCGTGTGAAGCTGTTTAGTCACAAAGTTCCCATGGATTTAACTTTAATTACAACTTTTGTATTAGATTATTTACTTAATGTCTTTAACTTGTACTTAAGTTTTCCGTTTCCTGTTTTGTGTAGTAGAAATGGCTAAATATTTAGTTGGACTTTAAGTTGAATATACAGCAAAAACTTAATTCTAAGCACTAGTTTTAATAAAAGAATATAAAAAATAAAATTAAAAAAAAATAACAAAATTACTTAAAATTTTCTGTTGCCTTTAAAATTCTCTAGTCAAAAACATTTGCTTTTGAAAACCATTTCATAAATGATCTATAGAAATCATTCAATATCCCAAATATAACACTTCCAATATTTACATATTTCTCAACTAAACAACTCACATTATTTTAACAATGTCTAAATGTGATTTGAACTTCAATTTGTCTAACATTAAATATTTATAGCATTAGGAAAATCAATGAGCTTATAGTTAAGCTAGCTGACAGTCAACTAAATATTTATAGCTTATTAGAGCCAGCCTTTGAATAGCTAATTATTGTATATTCGAATATTCGACTTTCTAAGTCTTTAGTAAAAGTCAAGTGTGCAATTGAGAAGCAATTAATTACGAAACATTTGACTAAATGTGTAAATAATATATGATTTGATTAGGCAAAGGCTTAACATTTTAATGCTTGAGCTAAACACAAATCAAGCTGTTGAAAGCCATAAATAAATGTAGCTTAAATGTTTACAAAATCAAGCAAGTAAATCTAGATGAAAAGACATTTTATGCAACAAATATTATGGGATAAAATTGAAGTTACTAAAATGTTGTAATATTTTATATAACATTTTTAAGCAATTATGGATTAAATAAATATTTTAATGCATGTTGATTTGGTATAGGTTTCATAATAATATATACATAGAAGAAATTTTAGAAAATATTGCAGCTATTTTAAAGAAAAAGAAACTCAGAGGAAAGAGCCAAAGAGAATTAAAATAAATATATTTTTGATAAATATTTGAGTTTATCATATCAGAACATGTCTAGAAAGAAATCGTAGGTTAAAATATATAAAAAAATAAAAATAAAAATAAATAAATAAATAAATAAAACAAAAAAAATAAAAAAATAATAATAAAAATAACATACTTAGAAAATTTCTGTGACTAAAATATATTTTAAATAAAATATTAAGCTTATAAAATGCATATATTTTCAAACAAATATTTATTATTTTAATATTTTCGAATATTTAAACAACATAAATTCATTTCATTCATTTTAAATTTTTCTACAAATAAACTCGCAACTTTTTATGCTAATTCAAGCCATAAAAATCGCTTGTTAAAGCCGCTTTTTATAGCTGATTTCTAAATCTCTTGACATATATAGATATTAAATAAATTTTCGTAGAGCATTGGCTAGTCTGCAGCAGCTGTGTGTGTTTTTTTTCGCCTTTTACTTGTGTTCTGCAGCTGGCTCTGACACAGTTTGTTCATTGTGTTGATTTAGTGCTTATGCAAATTTAATATTCGTTCGTCTGTGCGGGCGCACCCAACCGCCCCATATGCATAGAGGGGCAACACAGTTGCATTATAAACAAAATACACACTCAAAAACATTCATACTAACACTCACACACACACACACTCAGTTGCCCACAAATTCCCATACCGAGTAGAGAGACATTTATCTTTTGGTCTGGCCATTTATGAGTGTGCATCTGCATAGCTACATTTTTATGTCCATCAGTGTATTTTGTGTTATTTATGAGCACAAGTGATAAATTGTTGCTGCCACGCCCTCTGCTGGCCCACCTGAGCACATACATTATTATATCGTATTTTTATTTATATCTCTTTTGCTGTGTCAATTGTCGCCGTGCTAAGTGCAATTTTTGTGCATTGAATTAAAAACGTTGCCAGTGCCATAATTTAGACAAAGTGCAACAAAAGAATTTGCTAGCTGCTGGCTACGGTGCAGGCTTTTTGACACTTTAGTTTCGACACTTTGAAGTGCTTTTTGTACAAGTTTTTTCCAGCAGACAGACAGATGCACAGACACTTGAAAGATACGAAGCAAGGCAAAAGTTTTGGCCCAGGATAAACTTGAAGCCAACTTGTTGCCAAAATAGAAAACTAAAAGCATGTACATGCGGGCCAACAAAAGAAGGCAGCCAAATAAATTCTCTCCCAAAAAATAAAGAGAAGAAAAGAAAAAAACTTCAGACAAAACATTTCGCGAGCAATAAATTTGCAACACAAACACACGCACACGCACACACATTCAGTTTGAGAAGCTAAGAAAAAATCACTCATACGCACTGTTGCCAGTGCCACAAACAACGCAACGAAAATTATAGCATACACAATAGGGCGCTTCTCAACACTGCCAAAGACTTCCTGCTGTTGCCTTTGTACGTCCGCCTGGCTGTCTGCTTACCCGTCAGTTGCTGCCACTGGCAACCGCCGACTGCTCACTCTACCCACTCTCCCTCTCCCTCTGCCTCTCACTCTCTCTCTCTCTTTCTTGTCGTCAGCGTCTTTTGTAGTTGTTGAGCAGAAAATTGAAAAGTATTCTCAAGCATTGTTCTTCGTGTTGTTGTTGTCTGTGCTGCTCACGTTGTGTCTGCGTCCTGTGTAACAAATAACTAACTTGCAGGGTATAACAACTGTTTAATATACACAGCACCATCGAAACATATCAACTATATATATTTTTTTGTTATGTAAACAAAGTTCTATAAATATTTGTGCGAGCACATGAAACAGAGTCTTGTCTAAACTATTCGCTTGATGCATATCTTAATATGGATATCTATCTATGACTAAGAATATATATATATCATGCAATAAAGCAATAAAGCAATATTGATCAAGACAGCTATTAAATAGCTTCAGCTTGAGTTCTAAAAAATTCTCGTTGAGCACAAGTGATAAGTGAATTTGTTTGTGTATTTTCTATCTATGTATGTATGTTTTAAAATAGCTTTAACTTGAGATCTAAATACTTTTAGTTGAGCACAAGTAATAATTCGAATTATTTAAGCTTTTTTATTTATTTATTTTTTTTTTTTTATATATATATTTTATGCATTGATGTTTTAAATTTATTTATTTGCTTTGAATTGATAACAATAACAATACGAATTATTTAACCTTTTTTAATATTATTTTCTTATTACATTTTTTTTTTATATATATATATTTTTTGCATAAACTTTTTCAATTTTTTTATTTCTTTTATATATATATTTGTTTACATTTTTTTTCAATTTATTAATTTCTTTATGATTAATTATATATTTACGTTTATTATTATTATTTTTTAATTTATTTTATTTTATTTTATTTTATTTTATTTTGTTTTTATTTATTTATTTATTTTATTTTATTTTTTTATGTTATTTTTGTTCATTTTGTATTCATTCATTATTTATTTTATTTTTTTATTATTATTGTTATTTATTTCTTATTCCTTTCTTTTTATTTTTTATATATGTATTTTTTTTTTTTTTTATTTAAAAAGTTTTTTTTTGTATTATTTTTTGTATCTAAATATATATTATTTTATATATTCTTCTTTCATTATAATTATTTGTTAATTATTTTCATGCATTAATTACTTAAAAATATTTTTCAATATTACTAAATATAAATTTTGTTACGCTTTTTTAAATCAAGTTTAAAATTAAAAATCTATTTAATTATTTTATTTTATTTTTTTTTTTTTAAATTATTATTTATTATTTATTTTGTTAAACGAGTGCTTTACCACCTTTAGCGGCAACTTTATATAGTTTAGCATTTTGTTTGATTAAACAAGTTTGCCGCTACCTTTAGCGGCAACTTAATCAAGTTTTGCATTAGTTTTTCTTTACTATAAAGTTTCTATAAAAGAGCTAAAAATTTAAGAGAAAACTCTATTATATATTCAACGTTAAGGACTGCTAGAGCATAACAACTTCGACTTGGGCAGCTAACAAAGTTTATAGAATTTTGTTGCTATTTGAATGCTTGACAGTCATCAGTTAAAGGGCGTATATATAGTATGTGTGTGTGAGTGTGTGTGTGTACTTTTGAGTTGTTTATATTGGATGCACCAAAATCAGCACTTGAAGTTTTGTTTTGATTGCCATTGATGCGCTTGTATCGAAAAAGTTGTGCGCTTTCCACTTGGTTGTGCGATGTCAGATAGAGGCAACAAACAGTGCTACGTAAGGCTGTAATGGATGCTGAAGAGAGAGAGAGAGAGGGAGAGTGAGCGCAAATGAAAGAGAACTCTTTCATTGCTTAATATAATGAAAAGTCATTCAATTTCACTTCGATTGTATACATTTGTTTGTAACCAACTAGTTAAGAGATGCTTTAAAAAAAAACGCGCCTGCATCGTTTTTTCGACACTTTTTATACCCTGAACCCATTGAAAATGGCAATTCAGGGTATAATGGTTTTGTGAAAATGTATGCAACAGGCAGAAAGAGAAGTCGCAGACCCCATAAAGTATACATATTCTCGATCAGCAGAAAAAAATAAGTTGATTGAGCCCTGTGTATGTGTCCGTCCGTCCGTCCGTATGAAAGTCGAGAACTACAAAAGCTAGAGAGCTGAAATTTGACATGAACACTCCTATTTTAGTTACGCAGTACGAGTTTATTACGTTTTTTCGATAACTCATCCCATTTCAAAATTATCGATAAACATAAAAAATTCGTTTACAATTTTTAAGTTTTTTGGGCATAACTTCTACACCGTTTTAGCTAGAGACTTTGTTTATTTAGATAGATATTATGAATACGCAGATTATGTAATATGATATTATGAATATTATGAATACGCAGACTTGCAATTTGGCACATAGATACATTTAGATACTATTAATCTACTCTGAAAATCATGAAGATCGTCCATCTAGAAATGGAGTTATAAGCGTCCAAAGTTCAACCCAACCCACCCTCAAGCCACGGCAGCAACTACGTGGGTAAAGAAGAAGAGTATCACTTTTTTGTAGGGTTCAGGGTATCTCGTAGTCGAGCCGTCACGACTAGAGCCTTCTTACTTGTTTTATCTGCATCGGGCTAAATGAAATGCCTTGAATGGAATATTTTGATGCACTAATTGAAAAGCAGCAGAAAAGAGAAAAAATGTATATTTGAGTTTTAGGGTGATTTTTCTTTAAGCGCAATTAGGACAACAACTCCTTTGAGCCTGTTAAAAATGAACATGAAAAGAAACCTAATGAAAGTTGTTGATTTTGGTTGATAGGGCAACAAGCATCAATAAATTGAATACACTTCATGAAAAATTAAATGAGTAAGCATAAAGCAAATCACAAACAATGCACAACTATAAATAATATTTGCGAAAAGGTCAGAGCTTTTAATAAATATATAATATGAAAAGCATATACATGAAGTTTTGCATTTGCAATGCGAGTAAAAAATAACAAGTTTTATTTATGAGCCATTTACACGCCGCACGAGAAGCGACAACTTTAACCAACAGACATAAATTTTTAATTAAAAGGACACAGAGAAATTGTTGCAAAACTTCATATGAACTGAAACGTAACGAAACGTAACGAAACGCAGACGAGACGAGATGGGACGACATGAGACGTAACGGAATGGAACGTTATGAAACCGGACACAAGTTGCACATTGTGGTGCCATCAATTAATGTCACTTTCTCAACTCTCTCACTCTCTCACTCACTCTCACTCTCTCACTCTTTCTCTTTATATGTCCGTCCCGCTTCGTTTCATTGTCACATCACGCGAATGTCAACAGGCTCAAATTGTGAGGAAAATGTGGACGAATGCATGTCAAATCCATGTCAAAATGGCGGACTTTGCCGTGACCGTAACAATGGCTACACCTGCACCTGCCAGCCCGGCTATCTGGGGGATCACTGCGAACTGGATGTGGCCGTCTGCGATACGGGTAAGTTCTAGGGCGCTTCTGTCGAGTTGCTAACCAAAAATCGCTTTTGCTTATATTGTGTGTGATCCTTGGTTACAGGCACTGGAGCGCGTTGCCAACATGGCGGCGAGTGCATTGAGGGTCGCGGCTTGGAGTTTAGCTGCAAGTGCTCGGCTGGCTGGCATGGCCGCATCTGTCAGGAGGAGATCAATGAATGCGCCTCCTCGCCATGCCAGAACGGCGGCGTCTGTGTGGACAAATTGGCAGCCTATGCCTGCGCCTGTCCCATGGGCTATACGGGCGTCAACTGTGAAGAGGAGATACTCATCTGTGCGGACAACCCATGCCAGAACAATGCTCTCTGTCTCATGGAGGAGAATGTGCCCACATGCTATTGCGTGCCAGATTATCATGGCGAGAAGTGCGAATTCCAATACGATGAGTGTCAGCTGGGACCACGTTGCATGAACGGTGGCGTTTGCATCGATGGCGTCGATACCTTCTCCTGCTCCTGCCCGCCGCTGCTAACGGGCATGCTCTGCGAGTGCTTGATGGTGGGTGAGGAATCTCTAGATTGCAACTATACAGCACCAGCAACTTCTGCACCACCGGTGGTCACATCAGTTACACCTTCGATGCCGGCTTCCTCGACCCTAGCACCACCCACTGTGCGTCCGGTAACGCCACCAGAAACGACCATGCCACCAACTGCACCGCCGCCAACTACACAGCCAGCACCGGCTGTAACCACCATGCCGCCAATTGAGTTACCCTCCTCATCCGCTTCGTCCTCATCATCGGAGGAAACCATGGTGGAGATACGCGTAACGGCAGCACCACCCGAGAGCGAGAGCCACAGCTTGGACAAGGCGCCAACAACAATTAGGCCGCAAACACAGCCAGAGAGCTCAGAGTCAACAGCCGAGGCACAACCATTGCCTGGACCCACTACACCACCAGTTGGCGGCATCTCTTCAGCCTCCACCTCGTCCTCATCCGAGGAAAGTCATGGCATCTACACCACACTACCCCCAATGCCGGCACCCGGTGTCACCTCCGCAGCCGCCTCTTCGTCTGGCGAAACCTCTTCGGAGTTGGTTACCTCCGGGGAATATACAACAGTGCGACGTTTCGATGTCAGCAGCAGCGGCAGTGGCAGTGGTTCCAGTGAGGAACCCACCACCACAATGCGAACCACTGTAACACAGCCGCCCTCCATAACGATTGCCGTCGATTATGCATCATCGAGCAGTTCCGAGTCCGTGGAACAGCCCGTAGTGTCAACCACACCCAGCAGCATCTTTGTGCATCGCGTAACCACATTTGAGACAAGCATCTCTGTGGACTATGCACCCACACCGACACCCTATTTTCCGCCAGAAACCACAGTGCACCCAACGAAGACACCTCTGGAGGAGACAACACGACACTTGTGGAGCGAAATGCCTACCACAGCGGCGCCATTCTTCACGGATTATCCAGCTGAGGTGCTCATCACAACACATCGCACCAGTGCCGGACGATTTACGACCGTGCAACCACCCGTACAGCAAGAAACCACCACAGCACCACTGGACTATGAGCCGCCCAGCATGGAGCTAACCACGGCACAAACTCCGCACATTGTGGTAACCATTCTGGAGAGTAATGCAACGTTACCAACCACCACACAGTTTCCACCAATGACAACCCAGCGCCAGCCTCAACCACAAACAACTCATGCTGCTGCCACTGAAATATCGGCAGAGTGGGAGCCAAGCACCACACAATTTCCACCGCCAGTAACCGTACCCATGCCGGTGGAGATAACAACATCCCAGGCAATGACAACAGAGGATTTGCTTGGACCACCAGCGCCACCTTTGATGACCGTCGAATCGCCTCGCGAAACAACCACACCAAGAGCTGTAGTCACACCAGCACCCACTCCATTACCCACGGAACCACCAACGGTACCCAGCTTGCCTGCAGTTACGGTACCACCAACACCACCATCTACACAATCCGCTCAGACTATGCCACCACCCACACCGCCCATATACGTGTACAGTACGCCCGGACAGCCAGAGACAGTAGCACCAACCAAGTCCCAGGTAACCGAGAGCAGTGAGGAGACCGACGGTGCCAATACGGTATCCAGCGGTGGTGCTGGTGGCACTGGTACGGGCGGTGCTGTAGCAAAATCTGGCGATGTTGATTGCATTAAACTAGGCTGCTACAACGGCGGCACTTGTGTAACCACATCGGAGGGCTCCCGGGTGAGTAACCACATACCATTTTTTGTCTATGAACCCCCGATCAATCGATAAGAGTTTGTATTTGTGGTTGAGTAAAAAAAAACAAAAACACAACTTCAACAATTTTCTACCCCATTGAGCGTCTAATTGGCCATAAAGCAGCCCCTGTGGGCGACTCCTGTTACATTTATTCCTGTCACACAGTCCCTTCCTCGGACTCTATTGACGAGTCATTAAATTAGCGACAACGTTCTAATTACCTTGGCAATAGGCAAACAGAAATTACATCTGATCAACATATGCTCTCACTGGAACCAACAGGGACTACATGTTATCCAGTAAAATTTACCTCAATTTCAGAAGAGCTTTCGGTATTTTATTGCACATAACTATTTACTTTCAAGCGTGTTGAAGAGATTATCATTTATATAATTATTTATATATAGATAAATCATTTATATAATTGTGTGAGAACTTTAAAGCTCTCACAGAACTTTAGTACAATTAACTTATGTAAATATCTAAAACATTTTAAGTATTTATTGCAAAGTCTAATGCAGTTTAAAAGAGAAAAGCTTTGGCTGAGCTTTATATTAATTTGCATAAGTGTTTTTATTTTGAATGTTATAAACGCATAAATGCTCTTGTCTTCTGGGACAGTAATAGGCCGTTCAGTTTCATTATTATTATTTTATTATTAGAGATAAATAGCTAAAAAAAAACTTTTTACTCAGCTTTCCAACTCGCCTAAATCATTTGACTTGAGTTAGTCTTTTCTAGTTCGTTCGTTAGTTCCTGTAAAGCCGAAAGCTTTAATACTAATCAAATCAATAGCTTTAAAACTTAAGCAAGACAAAAAGCTCAAGAATATTTCGATGAATGAACTTAGCTTGCAAACAGCTAAAACTTTAATGAGCTTTAAAGCTGTTTATAAAAGCGCTTTAAATAGAGTAAAATAGTGTTGTAGATAGCAAATGCTGTATAAATTCTGTACAAATTCAATCTAAATTACTTTTTTTTTTCATTATAAATATTATATACATAATCTTCTTCAAATATATTTTACGCATAAAAAGCTCTATTTTACATTACTTACAAAATCTGCATATGCACTCTTAGAGCAACTTAATCGAAAGGGTATATTTTAATTATTGCTATTGGATAATTACAAAGTGCTGACAGCACGAACATAGCACACAAACAACGCGACTCACTTTTCAAGCAGAGCTGACAAAAAAAAAAAAACAAAAAAAAAAAAACTAGCACATGGCGGAACTTAGATATTATCAATTTAGTAAACAACAACATGAGCAACAATTACTTGTCAACTAATATGGTATGCATAAATGTGAAAACTAGCTTTAAGTTTAATGATTTTCACAAAACTCGTACAACTTATAGTTTGAGATAAATAAGTTTCGCATTTGTGCAGCAGAGAGAAACTTTAATCATAGCATTTAACAGGCAACAAGGCGTTGGACGAGAGATAGAAACCGCACAGACACACAGATACACATAGATATAATGACAAGTCGGAATAGCAAACACACACACACACACACACAATCTACTAAAACCCACAAACACCCACACATAGATGCACAGCGACCAGAGCAAAGCATATGCAGACCTCATGCGCCTGGGCCAATGCATAAATAATCATGTATGTAGCTTGTCGAGCAACAAAAGGCAGCCAACAGCAACAATAACAACAACGATGAGGCAACAACATTTGTAAGCTCCTTACTTAGACAGAGCCGAATCCTGGCTAGTTTGGCAACGAACTAGAGTTACATTAGAACAAGTCAAGTCCCTGATAGAAACCATTCCAAATTATGTTCGACTAACACAATACATGGAAAGGCTTTCATTTAATTCTGATTGCAATATGACAGAAGCTAGAGAATTTAAATAGATGGAATTGTAAAATGTATCCAATAGATAAAGCATAATAATTATGGGCTCAAATTTACATGAATTAAAGTTACCTGACTTTAAATATCTATATATACAAATATATATTTACTTGTCATATATAAATATATATACTTTACTTTTCACTTAATTTGATTAGCAAAATCAATTTGTAATAAAGGCATAAAAACTTTCTAATTAGCAGCAAATCAATCAAAAAGTTTTTTATACACATAGATAACGTAACGTGATATGTGTAACATATACACAAATACATATATACATATAAATGTATGTATATACATGTTCAACTATTTAGACAGCGTAATTTACACAATTTACCTTCATCTCAACTCACTTGTCAGGTAGAAAACTTTTCACAACTTGGCTGAATAAGCTGTCTGGCATTTGATGGAAAAGATCTCGTGTACCATCATCAAATGCCAATTGCTTTTGCAACAGAATAGTTAACAATCTCTCTTGTGCCGGTTGGCCCCAAAAATTTCAGGTAAAATCACACAAAATAGCACAGCAACAACATTTTGTTCTATAACAAAAAGCCACAAAAGTGTCTAGGGGGGAGCTGTGCCCCCCCTCAACCATCGTGCCATGCCCAGAGCAGACGAGGATTCAGAACTAAATGGGCCAGATGTAAAGTATGCCTATTCAACTATTTATGAAAATACTTGTGGTACGGTAATTCTACGAACAACAACAAAATAAGGTTTATTTTTTTGTGGGCAGGGTTTTTGGGACTAGAAGCACACACACACACACACACAATTGAGGGGAATGGAAGAGCATTTTAAATTAGTGTCTGACAAATCGAGCACAATTAGTAGTGTAGTATTGCTACACTGAGAAATTATAGGTCCCAGACAAACAAACAATTTCATTAGGGTCGACTAATATCTCACAAATTCGGCACATTTAGGATAACTACAAAAATGTAAAACATTTAATTTCATTTATGCACGATATAGACAACTGCAAGAACTATTTTTTAGCTGGAATTTTGTTCTGTGAAATTTAATTTTTTAAGTTATTTTATTTTAAAGAATTTTACATTTAAGATGTGCAGAAATTTGTTGTTGGTTTTATTTAATAAATCATTTTAAATTAATATTTAATGTATACTATTTATTTAATTTGATTTATTATTATAATTATTTTATTTATATTATTTTATTTTTTTATTTATTTTATTTTATTATTTGTTTCATGTATTTTATTTATGTTATTTATTTTATTTTATTTTTTTTTTTTAATTTTTATTTATTATTATTATTATTATTATTATTATTATTATTATTATTTTTTTTTTTTTTTTTTTTTTTTTTTTTTTTTTTGTATAAAGCAACATAATTTAGGGATCTTAAAGTTAATTCCTCCATTTTGTTTAATAAATGTTAGGCAACGTCTGCACTGTTCTTAAAGTATTTATGTATGCATACACAGCCTAAGTATCTTTGTATGGAAACCAGAAAACTACTTTGTCTCGTTGAAATTATCCTATTTGCAGGCACACACATCGACAGTTACGCTAGCTCACACACACACAGGCACACTCACATTTAACTAATAAGTTAAATATTTAATTTTCATAACAAATTTCATGCCTGAGCGTGTCACACACAGAACCGCAGAAAAGTAAAAGCACAAACAGCAAAATAGACGAAAAGCTAACCAAAACAAATGACAGGTGTCTGCGTGTCTATGCAGATACACAGGCAAATGTATATGTATGTATGTGTGTTGAAATTATTTCATAAAGCAAATGCCACTTTATTGTTGCCAAGTGATTTAACTACACAGAAAAGTGCTGAGTGTGGGCGTGTGCGTGTGTGTGTGTGTGTGTGCTTGTAGTTTATCCGTTAATTTTGAGCGCCGAAAACGTGCTACCTACCCAGACCCATGCACACATACATACAAAAGCTAAAAAGCGAGAGAGACACACATACATAGTTAGACAGACACTTACATATGTCAGCTGTCATTTCGTTTACCCTAGTGTACAATGGGAAGAGTGTGCGAAGAGTGCGAACTTATGAAAAAGCATATTTTTAACGTGTCTAGCCGCCCAAAGACGGGAACGAGAGCGAAACAGAGAGAGAGCGAGCAGAGAGACAGAGCGAGAACTGCACGCAAAGTGGCACTCGCACTCAGCGAAAGTCACTCGTAAAGTGGCATTAAGCACATTTCAAGTGCCAGCCGCCGAGTTTGGGGTTTTTGCAAATGTTTGCCTGGTTTTTGACTCATGGCCCGCTGTTCTACCTAACCCTCTCAAACTCTATCTCTTAGTACGCTTGTGTGTGTGTGTTTGTCGTATTCTCTTTTCATTTGCCACACGTCACACATTTGCATTGCGCGCTCTGCCAACGCCAACGCCAACGCCAACACCAAAAGCTGACGCCGCCACTAATGAAAACTTTGTTGAGCCCTTTTAAACGCTCACCACATGTCTGCGTGCCTCTATGTCTATGCCCCGCCTGCATTGGTTACACGCTCCGCACCATATCTCCAAATGGCTCTGCAAGGTCTCAGCTCACATTTGCCTTAATGCGCTCTGAGTGCCGTCTTAGGCGCCGAGCATCTGCTCCAAAAAGTCTCACTCAGCTCTATCCACACAGCCTTTAATCATTTCCTAGTTGACATTTGAGGGTCCTTTTACAATTAGTGTTGTGTGTAGCGCGCATCAATGCAGCAAACACAAATCCTTTTAGCAATGCCATAAATTTGTCAGGATATGAAAATGTTTAACTAAAGCAGGTGATCAATTTAACTTATACATATAAATTATAGCGTAGCTGAAGTATTAATGATTAGAATGAAGCAGATTAGATTGGGTAAACTAATAAATAATAAATAAATATATATTATATTTTTAAATAATTTTTTAAGCAATGAAAGAGTAAATAGTTCTATAAATATATCTATAATATATTATAAATAAATATATATTATATTTTTTAAAGCAATAGTAACTAGTTGTATAAATATATTTACTTATAAAGTCAGTCCGATAAATATAAATATTTTCCCAAAGTAGAAAAAATTAATAAAGTAAATCTGTCTGCTGTTCTAAACTTTTAAAGAGAAAATATTTATATAAATATATATGTACTTCAGGCATCCTATGCCTTCTGATTTATATATAAATATTTTACCCATTTACGCCTTTATAAAAGTTGCAACAAAATTGATGTGAAATTTAGCTATAAGGCGCAATTTTACCTTAAGACGCATTAGCTGAACTGCATGGAATGTGGGTAGAGAGCATAGTGAAACAAAGAAAATTATATATAAAAAAGAATGTTGTTATTTTATATTTATGAACCATAAAGCTGGCTAAAGCAAACTAAAAAGTTCACTTAATTGCAAAGTTTAAGCATTAAATATAGATTTTAAACGCACTCGCTCAGCCACTGCCTTTAATCTTGCTGAGCAGCCTACTGAAAATAAAAAAAGGCTAAATGACAGCATCTATCGATAGCTAGCTAAAAATAATAAATTACAAATATAAAAATGTGTCTTCATTTATCTGAAACATGCAAAAATATGTTTCAAAAAGAAAAAAAAAAGACAACACCTGAAATACAGACATTTCAAATAATTGTTAGCACTGCGAACATGAACAGCAATTGTTGAGTTTTCATTTTCATGCAACTACTAAAAACCGTGAAAAGCTGATGCATCAAAACTTTACACATAACGGAATGCATGCGAAAATGGCGTGCTCAAAACTGCGAAAAAGCAGAACAAGAAGAAGAAGAAGAAGAAAAAAGTCGACACAAAAATTACTTGTAGCATGTAGCAACACAATTTGTTGTTCCCGCGGGGCACTGGGGGGCTTCGCTATATACGTTATGCGACCTGACCCTGGAAAACAAGGCCTCGCCCCCTCGAGCTGCAACATGAGGCGTTGATTATTGTGTAATACCTCGAGCCCGAGCTCGACAAATACAAAATGAAAATATGCCAAAGTACCCTATGGCGGGCTCGACTAACATATATCCTGAACTGAGCCAGCAGCTGAGCTGAGCTGCATTCTTACAAATTTTCGAGCTTCCTGCTATGCATATCTCTTACATATATTATATATGTATGTATAGTCTTGTAAATTTGTGTACAAAAACCCACGCAAACCTGCAAACACAATTTAGCCGCAAGCTGGGCATTTTCTTTAGAGTAAGGGAAACGCGAATGTCCTGGATAAATATTTTGAGATACTTTCATATAGATATAGATATAGATATAGATATAGATATAGATATAGATATAGATATAGATATAGATATAGATATAGATATAGTTATAGATATAGATATAGATATAGATATAGATATAGATATAGATATAGATATAGATATAGCTATAGATATAGATATAGATATAGATATAGATATAGATATAGATATAGATATAGATATAGATATAGATATAGATATAGATATAGATATAGATATATCTCGATTTTTCTTCCAATTATATCATAATATCATAAATATCACAGATCTCTTCCGCAGGCTGCATAAAATCCATAATTTATCCAATCTTCTTCAAGAAAAAGCCTCAAAACTGTTGTAAATATGCCAAAAAAAAAAATATATATCAGAAAGATTCTCAGCAAATTGCTGTAATTTTAATTTATTTCTTGAAAGTGCGGCAAACAAAGTTTTGAGCCAAAAGGAGTCCTACGCGACTCCAGTTTCAATAAGCAGTAGCCGAGCCAACAGCAACAAAAATGCCAATAAATTGAAAAGCAATATGAATTAACTTTTTGGCTCTATCTCTCTCTCTCTCTCTCTCTCTCTCTCTCTCTCTTACTCTTTGTCTCGCTGGTTGGTTGCAGTCGAAGCATTGTCCTGCTGCGTCATTGTCCTGGTTTTAATAATTTATGCCCCACCAAAGGGACACTTAAAATGCAACTGAACTGCAACAACGAGCTAGCAATAGCACCCAAAACTTTACTTGTAACTTCTACTTTAACAACCCGCAGACCAGACAGAGAAAGAGCAAAGCAAAGTGGCATAGAGGGAGAGAGAGAGAGAGAGACAGAGAGACTGGTAGGGGCACCAGAGCCAACCCCATCAAATTGAACAAATGAAGTGCAAAGCAACTGGAGACTGCGAGCTGGGTGAAAGGGCAAACTATTAACTGGCAACAGCCATAAGGACTTTCAATGAAACATGAGCGAAGGTTCCACCAGGCCAAGCACCTAATGGAACTTGGTCATATGTTTCGCAAAATATGAAAAATGTTTCAATCTCTTTTCTTTATTTTTCCTTTCGTATGTGCTTTCAAGTATTCCCTCGTGTTGTCGTGTTGCTCCCAGACACAGTTTAATAACAATTTTGAAAAGTTTTCAACTTGACTGATAATTAAGGCCATATACTTAAATTGATAGTTTTAAGCGACTGACATGGAAGTTTTCTGATATAATAATAGTATTGGTATCAGTTAATGGTGTTTATTATTATAGTTAAAAAGTTTGTTAAGAAATTGATACTTTCTGATGTGATGTGAGTAATTATTAATAAATAATATATTTATTATTTTAATATTAAATTATAATTAAATAGTTGAGATTATTGTCGAACTATAGAGCTGAATTATAGTCTGCTTATCATTGAAGTATTTATTTTAAATATAAAAAATATATTTAAAAATCCACCAGAACTCTTCCTTAAAATCGTATACATCTTATTATATATTATTCCATACTCTCACAAAATTTAAATAACAATTTAATCTAATTTCTTCATCTTTCTCACTCTCTCTCTCTTTCTGCTTCTCTTAGTGCGTTTGCCGTTTCGACCGCCAGGGGCCGCTTTGCGAGCAACCAATTGTCATACGGAATGCCGCCTTCTCAGGCGATTCATATGTGTCGCATCGCATCTACAAGGATATACCGCAGCACGAGGCACTCGATGCTGTGCTGCCCATGCACATACAGCTGAAGGTGCGCACTAGGGCCACCAATGGACTGATCATGCTAGCCGCCGCCCAGGGCACCAAGGGCGGACACTATATGGCGCTCTTCCTGCAAAAGGGTCTCATGCAATTCCAATTCTCTTGCGGATTGCAAACGATGCTGCTGAGCGAACTGGAAACGCCTGTGAACACGGGCCACGAAATTACCATTCGAGCTGAGTAAGTGAAATGCCTGGCCACGGAATGCAATTATGTGGTTCACAGCGAACTCGACCCAGCCCAGCCCAGCTCAGCCCAGTTCAGCCCAGCTCAGGCCAATCCAGCCCAACTCATGGATCACGGGTCGGGCAGTTAGGAGGGCAACTGTGATAGAAGGGAGGTCGGCACGTTAATTAACTTTTTAAATTGCGCCTGACACGAGTGTCGAGTGTCGAGTGTCCAGGGGCAATGGCTGCTGGGGTTCAGCATGTGGGTCACTGTCAATGCTGCAGGAAACGGCAGCAGGATGCCGCCATGCTGCCCAGGCCATTAAAGTTGCCTTATGTCGATTTCCATGCCGTTTGACCACCACAAATTATAATGCTTCAAGTGTAGAATAAATTGCGCTAGTGCCGCTTCGCGTTTTTTTTTTCCCCGCTTCTTTCGGCTATACCCCAGCCATAGCTCCGTTCAGCTTCATGCCGACGATCCTTGGCTTCGCATTCATGCGTAATTAGTTGGCGTAGTTGGTTTTTGGCTCAAATTTAATTTGCCGCATTTTCTGCGTTCGTTCGCACAGCGGAAGCGGAAGTTGAATGGCTGCAACAGACCCCAAGAGATAGAGACTGAGTAACTTTGCCCCCCCCCCCCAAAGGGAAAGGGAAGGGAAAAGGGGCGGTGAAAGCGAAGAGAGGCCCTTGCGTAATTAATCGTTTAACTAACAGTTCCCGAAACTGTGCACACCACTTTCAAATGAGAAATTTAATGGCGCAAAGGACAATTGCGATAACAAAGGCAAAGAACTTAGACGTTCAGCCACAGACAGCAGCAGCTGGCCTGGCCAGCAGCAAATAGTCCAGAAAAACCTCGTCAGATAAATTATGCTGCGGATAAGCCAGAAATAAGCTGCACAAATATGTTAAGCACAAATCCACTTAGCGCAATGAGATGCAGCATTTCATGTGTGCTAATAGATTGCACAGAAAACTCTTGCAAGATAAAATTAGCGAAATGCGCGTGGGCACAAATTGATAATGAGCGAGTTGTGCATTGTAATCTAAGAGCGGCAATTCGCTCCATTGCTTAGCTGTGCGAGAGATTTACAGTTATTACAAATTTGCATTCATTCGAGTGCTCTCTTTATTTAACGACAGCTCGGCACGATCATGCTAAGCCGACGCTCGTTGTTCAAGTGAGAAGGGAATCGTGAAACGATCGTTGAGAGCAGTTGCTCTTGCTTTGATAGCTAGGAACTTATGGGAAACGAAACATCGTTCGATTAGTATAAATACTCGTGCATCGACAGTTCTGCTCATAAACTCGGAGCTTGTGGGAAATGAGTCATCGATTGATGCTCGTGCGTCGCGAGCTCTGCTATTTTGTAATTACTTTAATAACTTGATCAGCTGACATAATGAGAAACTAAACATCGTTTTATTAGTGCAAATGCTCAAGCTTCGAGAGCTCAGCAAATTTGTCTAGCTTTACTATATTATTATTATGAAATACCTAAAGAACAGCATATCAACAAGAGTCTTAGCCCAAATTAGGTAAATACTCTACTAGCAATTGACTAAACATTTCAGAATTAATGAATTGAAATTGACTGATGCAGGAATAATGAAAAGAAAAATTTATAAAAATAACTTTAAAGTTCAAACACATAATATAGCATAATATATAAATATAATAACTATTCAGACATATTAAAAAGAAAGAGCAGAGCAATTGTCTACTTATAATTAATTATAACTAAAATTATGCAATATAACTAAAGTCCCTTCAATATATTCAGTATCGATATTAAACCAAAATTATATAAGAAATATATGTATATATATATTAAAATAGTTCGCAGGCATATTAAAAAAAGAAAAAATTACCCTTTTGCAAATTACAACTATATAAAGTCTCTTCAAATCAATATTAATCCAAAAATTGCAATATTATATAAAAAAAAAAACTATTTAAATAATTTTGCATTCATGATCAACAGCATTGAGCTAAAACCACATAATATTTCAGCAACTGCTTAACTGCCAGCCCTTATAGGCAATTTATTGTTGTTCTACTTATGCTGGCCGCAGAAACCGAACGGAAATTTATACGCATGGAATTCAATTCGAGTGCTCTTACAACATCATGTGATCATTTACATTTAACTGGCAATTCGCAAATTTACAATTCAGTCGAGTGCAATTACTTAGGACGTAGATGAGAAGAGTGGAGAGTGGCGAGTGGAGAGAAGAGTTGGGTCTGGTCAGGCTCGATGGGGTCAGCCATATGGAAAATGACCAAGTAATCATTTTACAAAATCAACAAGCAACAACGAATTCCCACAACGCCGCAACGACGAGTGGCATAAACAGCACATTAAGGAATAAATATATCAGGCAAATAGGTCGGCCGGCTGACTGCAAGAGCAAATATTGCTGCCAGACATGGGAAAGTGAAAGAGAAAGCGAATAAGATGAATGTAAACAGGTCGAACTGACTGACCAATACACGCTCAGAATTTTAAGTGTAGATTAGATGAAAGCTACATACAAAGCTTTAAATCTAGAGCAGATATATGTATGTAATACAAGAAGCTCGCTCTCGCTCGACTCTATAAATCAAACATAAATACAAACTAATATACTCTCCTTTTGCTGTGAGTCTATAAAATAAAAACTCACACACACAGACACACATACTAGACTGGACTGGCCTATATAAATAATTTACTGCTTAGAGCGAGACGGCTATAGTAATGGGCATTTGATATCTCTTTCTTGTTTTTATGACTATCGAATCGACCACAAATTTACTTTTTAGCACTTGGTCCCAGCTCGGGGCATGCTCATGTGGTACAAAAACTGCGCTCCGCCACTGGATTTACGAGCAACAAATTTATGTTTGTTGCCTATTTTTATTTGACTTGCGTGCTTAATGGCCATGCCACCAGGACACTTCATGTTCACCACGACTACAACGCCTCCAACTCTGACTCCTGCTCCCGTAGCCGCTTCTACTTGCCAGCTCTCAGCTCATTCGCCCAGAAGCGTTTTAGCGTCTCCCATGTCGACGCGACAATGGCAATGAACATAGACCTTCAAATGAACTAGTTCGTGACACACACACACACACACACACACACAGACAATTATGATTGCCTTGAGGCGAAAGTGCTGCTTGAACTTTTGTCGCATTGTTGCCTCTGGCTAAATTTTCATTGAGCCGGATCGCGCCTAATGAGCCTAATGCTCCACGCAATTGACATTTTACTTAAGGATTTCGCAAGAAGTCCATGTAATTAGAAAGCAATAACAATTACCGCACAATTATGAAGCTTTCGCTTAATCTCGGCTAAAGCTTATGCCGTTCCGCACTTCCGAGTATTGTGCTGAAAACAAAATTAAGTGCATTAAGCATTAAAGGCCGCAACTTTGCCGCCAACTTAAAATTAGAGTAGAAAAAAAACGTAAAAAATAATCTCAAAACTTTTTGCTGCTTAATCAATCGCAGCTAATTGCTCGAAATACTATATGTATTTAATTATGAAATGCTGTAAAATGAATGTCCTTGATTCGAGTTGATTTGATTTGATTTTCTGCCATTGACTGCGGCTAAAAGCCAATTTCGAGTACTTGGAAAACTGAATTGTTGGCAAAATTTGTTGTTTATGAAAAATCATTAGCGAATTCTATGCTCAATGCCAACAAGGCCAGCAGCGGCTGTTAACGGCTTTTGCTGTTTGATAATGTTTTGAAGAGTTTTTATGTTTTTATTGATTTTAGGCGCTCAGTGTTTAGCTTAGTTAAAAAACATTTTGGGCTGTAGATTAAATTTAGAATATAAATTGCTAAAAGTAAATATATAAAATTAGCTGATTGGCTTGGATTGAATTCATTCATATTCTAAAATAGAATATATATTTGTCTTATACAATGTTCACTGAGCTGCTTTCATTCATCTCATAATGCGGCCTCAGCTTATTTTTATCCAGCGCAAACAATTTTTAATCAAGCTAGCTATTTTTCATTATGTAAAATTAATAGGAATTCTATTAGAACTATAAAATATATTACTTTTATTAATATTTTATATTTCAAATTTTTAAAAAATATTTTTTCTTATTTAATTTTTAAATTTACTTCATCCTCAGCAAAACACATATATACTTTTATATTTATTTTATTTTATTTTATTTTATTTTTTTAATATATTTAACTTATTTTTTATGTATTTATTTATTTTTTTTTTTTGTTATTTAGGAATATTTAATATAAATTTAAAATTTAAAACAAACTAATTATAAAATAAATCATATTTATTAAATACATCGATTTTACTTTAATAATTCCTATTTATGTAATTTTTATTTAATATTTGTTCTGAATATAAAATATGACCAGAAGAAATAATAAATTGAAAATAAATATATCAAAGGATTTAAAAAATGAATGAATCACAATTTTAATATATTTGCAATTTTTCTTTGCTTATAAATTATTTAATATTCCATAATTTTATAATTCAATCCATTCACTACATATTTTCTATCAATTCACTTAACATTTTTTCTGCTCAAATATTTTTTCAAGAATCGTTAAATATTTTCCATTACATTTCCAGCAAATTCAATTAATAGTAAAAACTGCATAAAATGTATGCAATCTTTTCAGATTTTACTATATTTTTTACAACTCTCTCCCTCTGTCTCTCTCTCTCTCTCTCTCCCACTCTCTATAAGTATAAATGGAGCCAAAATATAAGTAAATAAAAAATTGTATCAATAAAATTTTGGTGTCCCATTGATGTCTCCCTTTTCGCATTTAATGTCAACATTCAAACGTAATGAACGCACTGAGATATGAATCCCAAATCGAATATAAAAAAAATAAACAATAAGAAAAACAAAAGCTGGCAAACAAAATAAAATCAGAAAAAAAGCATTCAAATAACGCCAGGTGACATTTACCGTTACAAAACAATAAATACAAAAATTCCAAAACAACTAAGAAAGGGGCACAGGAATCTCGGTGGCAGGATAAAAAAAAAAGCAAATATGCCGAACGGGAACTTTTTTTTTTTTTTTTGTTCCTGAATGTCCGACAGGCGAGACAAAAATTTGACAGTCGATTGACAATACAGCCTATTGGAAGCCAACGGGTTGCACAGTGGCACAAAACCTATGAAAATGACATAATAACACAATACTAAAGAAAGAGAGTCACAATATTTGTTATATAATTAATGAAATGCTCTGCATATATAGTTAAATAATTAAATTTTGCATTTCAATTATGTTAAGTTTATGGCATTTCGTTTGCCTCATTTAAAACTGTTTGTCCGCCACGGTGCTTGGCCATGGGGTTATGTTTAAAGGGGGGGAGGCAGCCATAAAAGGTCAGCTGAGAGAAAAAATGTTGCCCGTCGGGGGTGTGGGGTATTGAAGTGGAGCAGGGGGGGCTTTATGAGGCATCTTTGTGCGGGCGTCATAAATATTTGCACGCTTCGGCATGCTGAAAATAACTTTTTTTTTTCTTCTCTCATTTTATTTTATATATATAAATATGTTTGTTGTTGTTGTTGCTGCTGAATGCCGTACGCAGCGAAAAAGTTGCCCGCAGTGTGCGGCATATTAAATATTTTATATCGGCCTGGCCCTGCCTGACCCTGCCCGATCCAGCCTGACCCTGCCCGCAAAAGGACATGGAACATGGGCGTATTCGCTGTGGGCGGTGAAACTTTTATCGCTGCTCATCATCCTCAAACCAAAAAAAATGCTTCTGTCTGCTTTCAGATTGGACTTCAGCCGCAATTACACGCACTGCAATGCCTCGCTGCTCGTCAACGACACGTTGGCCATGTCCGGGGATCAGCCGACATGGCTGAAACTGTTGCCGCCACGACTGCACACACCCGAGGTCATATTGAACACTTGGCTGCATTTGGGCGGCGCACCCCAGGCGCCAATTGGCCTCATTATCGAACTGCCGCCAGCTCAAAGCGGCACCGGCTTTACCGGCTGCCTTCATACACTGCGCATCAATGGACAGGCTCGCGAAATCTTTGGGTAAGTCACCTTTTAACAGACCAACTCGACGGACCGAACAGCCATTGGCCCAGCCATAGAGTCTCTGGCTGGCTCAAAAAATGAGCAAGGCAAGGCAACTGTAGCGAAGTTATGACACTGCCTCTTAAATGTTTATGCCCCATACGCAGCCATGCTGAGCCGGCGGCCAAAGCGTGCCGCATGCCACAAAGTTGCAGGTAGCACTCAGCTCTGCGGGAATATGCAGTAAAATCGTCTGCAGGATTAAATGGGCAACTAAACCAAAGCAACTCGACGTCGCCTTCACACAGAACACAACTTGGGCACATCAAAAGAAATAAGCTAACGAACATTTTCTGCCATTGAAGTTTACGTCGAAACCCTACGAAGCCGAAGAATACGTCAATCATTGGCAAAAATAATTAAAGGCAAAATGTAACCTGCAAAGAACAAAAACTATTCAAGAAGTTAAATCATTAAATTCCATTCAAACATTTTACGCACAAGGCAGAACAATGAAGGCAAAGTCAGGCAATTAAAGTTGTAGTCTCTTCATCATAAATGAAATTAGAACAATCTGTAACAAAAGCGCTCGAGAGCCAACTAATTGCAACCGTATTATCGATAAGCTGACTCAATGCTCAAGACTCTTATTACAATCCATTGGGTTTCCGTTTAGTCATTTATAATTGGGGAAGATTTCATTCGAAAAGCATTCGATGAATGGCTTTAAAGACTAAATTCAATAGCTTTTGTTTGAAATAAATTATTCGATAAGCAGTTATCGATAAGAATGTGTCGCTAACATGTAGACGATAAACATAAAAAATTTCATGAAAAGATGGGATAAATATACTATACTTTAAAAATTTAAAAATATTCAAACAACAACATCATTCGATAATCATTAGTCGATAAATGTTAATCGATTTTAGTAGTATGTAAAAAGCAGTATTTGAGATGCCGCATAAGGAATGTAATAAATTTGCAATTATCTATACAAATAATTTGATCAAGATCTATCGATAAACATACTTTGATTCGATAAAAAGCAGTTGATAATTAGTAAAAGATGATAGACAACATAGACATAGGCCACATACATACACAATAAAATACACAAATAGTATTCCAAATATAGAATTTAGTAAACTGAGGTCAATAAACGACAATCGATAAATTTCATTCGATAAAAAAAAAACATTTACTGAGCAGCTCAATGCAATACTTCATTAAAAACACATGATTAGTGTTAAGGAAATTAACATACATAATCTATAATATCGATTAACAGCCTTAATTTTCTTTGATAAAATCTATAATATCGATTATATGCCTTAATTTACCTATGTGATTTCTCTGGATATAAAATCTATGTTTATTTGATGAGTCAAAAAAGTTATTTATGGCAATATAATACAATAGTAAAGCATAATAAAAGTCGAATAATGCTCGCTGCAAATAATCGAAAAATACTGGACAAGACAAGGCAGCCAAAAATAATATTTTATAATAATTTCAAAAAGATATAAACCATTTAAAGCTAGAAAAGAGCTAAAGATAACTTGAAGCATGAATAGAAACAATCGATAGTCGATGTGTCCAAGCTATTTATATTTATATACATATATATATATTTCCATTAGCATAGATACAAACTCTAGTTTTTATTACATACTTATAATTATAATTATTATTGATAAGCATTGGGCTGTGTGAACCCTTTGACAATTTAAGCTAGCAAATAGAAGGCAGACAAAATGTCAACGTTAAAAGGACATTAAGGATTAAACCAATTTTGGCACATTTTAGCAAACAAAGGATTGTATATAGATAGTCGGTCGCATAAGGAGAGCGAGTCGAGAAATGCGAAAGCCATTTGTCAGCGCATTAAAACGCGTTCACAAACAGCCGGTCAGGGCGGACAACAAGACAAATGGTTAACGGGGAGAGCGCCACTCAAGTGGGGGATGACATGCTGACAACAGTGGGCGCCACACAATGGTGGGGGGGGAGGTGAGGGTAGACAGTTGTAGGCCGAGACTCGAACAATTGACATGCGAATTAGCAGCAGGGTAATGAAATTGAAGATGACACTAACCAGCCTTTTAACCTATCTCACCCATCTCCGGGCACTTTGCGTACATCCATGGCAGCGACGCTCTGGATGGCTTTGGCATTACGGAATGCGGCTCATTGGCCTGCCTGTCGAGTCCGTGCCGCAATGGCGCCGCCTGCATCAAGATTGAATCGAACGAACTGGACGAGAACGGTGACAAGGCTGAGAAATGGAAATGCAAATGCCCCACCGGCTACATGGGCCCCACCTGTGAGATATCCGTGTGCGAGGACAATCCCTGTCAATATGGTGGCACCTGTGTCCAATTTCCGGGCAGCGGCTATCTCTGCCTCTGTCCGCTAGGCAAGCACGGCCATTACTGCGAGCACAGTGAGTGTGATTCAACATATTCCCATTTTAATTCATTTACCTTAGCGATATATGATTTTGTTTTTTTTTTTTTTTTCTTTTTTTGCCTTGACAGATCTCGAGGTGGCATTGCCGTCCTTTTCGGGCAGCGTCAACGGCCTCTCCTCATTTGTGGCCTACACGGTGCCAGTGCCCTTGGAGTATTCGCTGGAGCTGAGCTTTAAGATCTTGCCACAGACCATGTCACAGATATCACTGCTCGCCTTCCTGGGTCAGTCTGGCTATCATGATGAGAAGAGCGATCATCTGGCCGTCAGCTTTATACAGGGCTACATTATGCTAACCTGGAATCTGGGTGCCGGACCTCGACGCATCTTCACACAGAAACCCATCGATTTTCGACTGGATGCACCGCGTGTGCCCTACGAGATCAAAGTGGGTCGCATCGGTCGTCAGGCCTGGCTCTCGGTGGATGGCAAATTCAATATAACAGGTCGCTCGCCCGGTAGTGTCAATCGCATGGATGTTCTGCCCATACTCTATCTGGGTGGTCATGAGATTGCCAACTTCAATACGTTGCCTCACGATTTGCCGTTGCACTCCGGATTCCAGGGCTGCATCTACGATGTCCAGCTAAAGGCGGGCCAGGTGACGGTGCCGTTGCAGGAGACACGCGGTGTCCGAGGACGCGGTGTCGGGCAATGCGGCACGCGTGAATGCCATAGGCATGCCTGCCAGCATGACGGAGCCTGCCTGCAGCATGGCGCCACCTTCACGTAAGTCATTTTTAAAGTGCATAAAGAGATTTTGCTGGATAGAAGAAGACTTTTGCTGTCGCACAAATTGCATGAAATTCTATTTTTGCACAGCTCTTTCATTAAAAAAAAAAGATTGGAGCACTCAATATTTGTCTCAATAATCATTTCAATCATTTTGACTGACACAGTCAACATCTTATAAAAATATATAATTTCAATATGAAAAAAGTTGGAAATATTATAAAATATTATGTAGAGTATTAAAGTATTTTATGGTATTAAAAATGAATCGCAGGGAATTAAATTTTTTTTTTTTTTTTAATTATTTATAAGCCGCTAGATCAAAAAAATCGTACCAAAAATTATAAGTCTCAGTCTTGAGAGTTTGCTTACTTCAAGACTTATTTTAATCTGACTTTTTTATGCAATTCAATTCATGATTTAAATTTATTTAAATTTATTATTTAAGAGAGTAAGTTTAATGTCTGGCATATCTTTTACTTCTATTTATTTAATCCACTACAAAATCATAAATATATAAATTAATATAAATTTGCTAAAAGGCTACACAACTCTATGCGAGTTATGGCAATTTGATGTCTAAAATTTGTAACAGCTGTCGAGCAGCAGCCGTTAGTAAAGTTGACTAAAAGTTAACGAGTCTCATATAAAATCTAATGATTTTTTTTTCTCTTATTTCCGGCACAGTTGCATCTGCCAGGAGGGCTGGTATGGACCGCTCTGTGCCCAGGCCACAAATCCCTGCGATTCGTTCAATAACAAATGCTACGAGGAGGCAACTTGTGTGCCGCTGGTGAATGGCTATGAATGCGACTGTCCAGTGGGACGCACGGGCAAGAATTGTGAGGAAGGTGAGCGGAAATTGCATATATATATAATGATTTATATATACTTATATTTATATACATATTCAATAATCAATTTGTAATATCTTATTATTCTCCTTGTAGAAATACGTTCACTTAGCGATGTCTCACTGACCGGTCGCCGTTCGTATCTGGCCGTGCGTTGGCCCTATCTGTATGATGGCGGGGATAAGCTGGGCGCCAAGCGTTCCCAAATGGTCAGCTATCGTAACTTTACCAAAAAGCTGCTGCCGCCCAAGCCCATCTCGACGCCGAGCACACACTTTGTGATGAAGCTGCTCAACGAGGTGGAGAAACAGCGCAGCTTCTCCCCCGTGCCATTGATGGGCTCGAAGACGTTCGAGGAGCATCATCGTGTGCAATTCTTCTTCATTGAATTCCAATTGCGTCCGCTTTCCGAGCGTGGACTGCTCCTCTACTTTGGCACGCTGAACAACAATCAGGATAAGAAGATTGGATTCGTTTCGTTGTCGCTGCAGGGCGGCGTTGTCGAGTTTCGCATTTCGGGTCCCAGCAATCATGTGACTGTGGTCCGGAGCGTGCGGATGCTGGCCATTGGCGAGTGGCACAAGATCAAAATGGCCCAACGTGGACGCTGGCTAACATTGTGGGTGGAGGGCAGCGCCTCTTCGGCCCTGGCCCCATCTGCCGAGGTGCTGGTCGAGCCCGATGCCCTGCTCTATATTGGCGGCCTCAAGGATCTGTCCAAGTTGCCACACAATGCCATCTCCGGATTCCCCATACCATTCCGTGGCTGTGTACGCGGCCTCGTCGTCAGCGGCACTCGCATTGTTCTCAACGAAACGAATATCGTGGGTAAGTCACAAATGCACAAAAAATATGACAGCAAATAATTGATGGCCCCCCACAGCCTCAGCACGAAGCATAAAACATTTCCCATTAATGAAAAGTATAAATATACTTTCAGATATATACATATACATATATATATATCAATTAAATTAATAAGCATAAATAATAGGCGCGTGCAAGGCGAATGTGTCTGAGGGAAAAGTTATGAGAGTAAAGGAAAATGAAATTCGGCTTTTAATTTTGGCAATTCTTTAAAAGAAAGCGAAAAAAAAGAGAACTCTCAAATAATTAGTTACAAATTATACATTTGTTTATTAAATGGTTTAATTATACATATGCCATCTTTACAATTTCCATATATAAAATTGCAAAAGTCTACAACAAATTAACTTAATTGAAGCTCTAGCTCCAAAGCCTTGAAAGATATAGTCTTTTACGATTCGCCATGCAGCTTTTATATATAATTTTTGTTAAATTAATAGTTCAATATAAAGCATAATATTATATATTGAGAAAGAACTTTAATTTGAATGCAAGACTTTGGGAGATGTAGATTATTTTCGATTTTCCACGCCACTGAAGGGTTGAATCAATAGAGAAGATTTACAGTTTCTAGCTATAAAATATATATTTTTCGATTTGCTACGCCATGGACAGCAAATCGGCTATTGCCCATAGCGATTATAGGATTTTGATTTCGTGAACGATATAAGCTATAGGCACAAAAAAAAAAACTAATGATTTAATAACTTATATATATTTTATATATTATACTATATATATATGAGCTGTGAGTTGGAATTAACTTTGATAAATCACACTTTATGATGTCGTCGGCGTCATAATTCTATGAGTCAACTCAGTGAATCATTCATAGATTCAACGATATCAAACACAAATTCATCATTTTAAAAAC
The DNA here is from genome assembly GCA_030914345.1 of Drosophila koepferae. Taxonomy (NCBI): domain Eukaryota; kingdom Metazoa; phylum Arthropoda; class Insecta; order Diptera; family Drosophilidae; genus Drosophila; species Drosophila koepferae. The sequence goes on from JAUESR010000207.1 coordinate 5,199,358, forward strand.
TGATTAAATTCAACAAAATAATTAAAAAATAAAAAATATTTCAGAGTACAATATGCATATTGCCAATTGTTGACGATTTTTAGATTTGTTGAATTTTTAGAAATATTGATTTTTATATTTTATATTTTATATTATATATTTTATATTTTATATTTTATATTTTATATTTTATATTTTATATTTTATATTTTATATTTTATATTTTATATTTTATATTTTATATTTTATATTTTATATTTTATATTTTATATTTTATATTTTATATTTTAAATTTTATATTTTATATTTCATTTTTTATATTTTATATTTCATATTTCATATTTTATATTTTATATTTTTTACATTTGTTATTATTTTTTATTTTTTTATTTTAGATACAAAATATATTTTATTTTTCATATATTATGTTTTACATACATATTGAAATACTTTATTATATTATACATTTATACCATTTATATATTTTTATATATATATTGTATATTATTTATTTATAGAATCGCGTAACATTCGCGACTGCGATGGCACCGCTTGCGGCGGCGATTCCTGCGAATCGGGTGGACATTGCTGGCTGGATGAGAAGCTGCAGCCGCATTGTATCTGTCCGGACTATGCCAAGGGCGATCGTTGCGAGTACTCGGAGACGTGCAAGCTAATACCCTGTAAAAATAATGGACGTTGCTTGCGCAGTGGCCGCTGCTCCTGTCCCAATGGCTGGGGCGGCTTCTATTGTGAGATTGGTAAGTAGCTAAGAGGGGGAGGGGACGGCGGGTAGCAGCGCATGTCTAAGCCAGGTCAATGAACCCAATGTGGGCTCTAATTGAAAGTTTTTTGGATGCGCTGCGCAAAATCTGTGATTTTTGTCTGTTGTTTTTATTTATTTTTATTTTTCTTCTTCTTTTTTGTTCATAATTGCCAACTCGTGTGTCGAGCTGTCATTTCCTGACTGCAACTGGCATAGAGCAGGTTGGGGGGGCCAGGCAATTCGTCATCGAATTAGTCAAGCGCCAGATGTTTAGTTAGTGCTTAATGTCCGTAGCAACAAAAAAAAAAAAAAAAAAAAAAAAAAAAAGAGTAGAAGCAACAACAACGACAACAACCAGCAGCAGCGGTAGTAACTGGGCAACAATGAAAGGCATAAATCATTTCACTTGAAAATCTTCCAAACGAGTTTCATAAATCTCCAGAGCCAAGTTGAAGTTCAATGTGTCAGCAAAGTAAAAGTTGAACTTACAGCAACATACAGAAGCTACAACGAGCAAAGATCTTAAAATGTCAGAAAACTGATTTTATTTCGTTTTTTTATGTATATACAGAAATTGCTTTTATCAGATGTTCTCGGTTCAAATGCCGAAACAAGTTTTCAATTTCGAATGTTAAAAGCAAACGACAAAACCTAAAAAAAAAAAAAAAACCCCAACAGCAACAACAACAAAATACAATCTAACACAACAATATTATTATTATAATTAGAGATCTACAGCGAGGGGGAGACATGAAAACAAAACCATTAACAGCACCACGAATCTTACGGTTCGATGCGCAGCGGGGTCAGGAAGTTGATATCGCAAAAAAAAAACCAAAAACCAAAAAAAAGAGGCAAAAATAACGCTAAAATTAGTGATCTGCAATATACATATATATTTTTATATATATATAAAATAGAAAAGCGTAATTTGCATGACTGGGAACATGCTTTAATAATGAAGAGAACAAACGTATGAGAAATTCTGCGAAACAAAAATTATATTATCATTAACAAATAGAACAGAACCTGGGAGAGCTTCGAAAATATAAAACAATTAATCAGCATGCAAGAAACAATAGAATAGCTGTAAAACATGTAAAAAAAAGCAAAAAAAAATGAATTTATTTATTATAAAAAAACATTGCAATTTAAAGCATAAAATTGCATAATATTAGATCAGAATTCAAAAATAACTAAAATAAACTATTTTCGACTTTGCCTTGTTCTATTGAGCGCCTCAATTTCTTATAAAAGAAATTTATAGTTATCAAAATAGTTACATTTATAAATATATCTATGGATAAAAGATCTATCTAGATCATAGCTATATCGAAAGAACGGATATTAACTTGCAATGACACTAGATCGAGGCTTAAAATTTGCATGGCAATAGTTTATGCTGGATTTTAGACTTGAATATTATGTTTGATTCGTAAAAAGCTACCAAGATCTATAATTTCATTTATTGCTAGCAGAAGAAAAGTGAAATATAGTTCTGCATATCTAATACTTTCTGGCTCGATAACTGAAGATGATTTGGTAATATTTCAATTAGATTTGAGCGCATTCAGAAATTTTTAGTAATTTACAAGTCGAGTCTAAGTATATACATATATATAGAATTTTACGAGTGTGGCCTAAGCAGCAGGTATTCATTCAGGGCTTCTTTCATGCAGAGACGAAGCTGAGAATCAGACCAAACCAATATACTCTTGTCATTTCATGACAGAGTACAAATTTCAATATTTGCAAAACATAAAGAACTATACAAGAATAAAGCAATTAAGAACTCGTAAAAATTAAACAAAATATCGTTTTGTATATAGATGTAGCTAAGCTGATAAGAAACTTGAATTATAATAGTTATCAAAGTTTATATATATATATATATATATACATATATATATTGAAAACAAAATGTTTTTGAAATAAACTTTTGCTGCATTTGCATAATTTAAAAGTATTTATTAAGTGGCTCAGCGCGATTATAGGGAAATTATAGGGAACCTAAAGATATATTTGAAAATAGTCAATAGAAACAAATATATAGATTTTAATTTTTTTTTTTTTTAATTCATTTTATTTATTTAAAAATTTAAATTTGCCTACTTAAAACATATGTCATTAGCCATGTCCCTACCAAAGTTGTAGAACTCTAACAATTTCTCATTAAAAATACATGAAATTAAAATGTGATAAAAATTAGGAAATGAAACCCCTTAACTAACTATTTACGCAGGAAGCCTCAAAGTGATGGGCATAAAACAGAGTTTTATGATTATTTGTTTTGTGGCTGGCCAGGCTGGATGAGTTATTCAATTGGCAGTTTGGTATAAAATCAGCTAGCTAGCTAACTCATTGCCTGGCTGGCCTGGCAGCCTTTCACTTATTAGCAAAGTGAATTAACATGCCACTAATAACAATAAGCCATAAACAAGCTGGTGAAAACACGAAGCAACAAGTGCAATCAAGTTGAGTGGCAGCAAAATGGGAAAGAAAACAAAACGCAAATTCATAATAAGAATCCAAAATGTGGCTGCCAACATCAACAGCAGTTGAAGAATACGAAAAAGAACACGTAGATCTTGTCGAACAGATTAGATAGGCGGCAGCCAAAGAAGCGCCAAACGAGATCAGGGACTTGCAGACGGACGGAAAGACAACGGCCAAATGGCATAATGAGCCACACAAAGCCAAAGTTGATAATAATAACATGGTAGCTGAGTTCTTTAAGAGTAGTCGCAACATAGATACCCTATGGAAGTTGACTGCCCTAGTGGAAAATATATTTAAATATGTATTTTTTCAAAAAATCTTTTAACTGGGCCAATTTGTTTTTAAAAATTATTATTAAAACAATTTAATTTATCAAAATATATAAAGTGCGTGAAATAGGTATTTTTATTAAGTTTAAGCAGCAAATTATATACATATATATTGTTTATATGTTGATCGGTTCAGTTATTATATTATTCAATGAATGTTTACCCATTTCGCGCATTTTTATATTTATTTGATTTCCATGTTTAATATTTATATATTTTAGTTTTTATATATTTTTATATGTTTAATGCTTATATATTTTTAACACATTAACAATTTGTACATCAATTTTTGTTTTTCGGTTTTAAAATTATTCATTTATTCAGTTCAATTTTTCAACTTTATGTTTCACTTACTTATTTCGCGCGCTTTATTTATAATTTATTTGATTTCTATGTTTAATATTTTATATGTGAATTACTTCTTCAATTTACTTAAATTATTATATATTTTAACTTTTTCGTAACATGATTTTAATTTTAAAATTTTTAAGTATATAAATATATTAAATAAATTAAAGCATTAGCCGAAAAGCATCTTCTAAACATTTCAAATTTACGTACAACTTCAATATGCTCTTTGAATTGTTATATTGATCAACATATGTTAGTCTATTGTTAATGATGATGTAAATTGCAATGTTGTGACGCTGTTGCCGATGCTGTAATTTCATTATGCATTTGTAGCACACACACACACACACACCTGCAGCGTGTGTGCATGCAATATGTTTTATGCATTTCAACTCACATACCCTCTCTCTCTCTCTCTCTCTCTCTCTCTCACACACTATCTGGCTGTCTTTCCTTCGCAGCATTGAGCAAACCAACAACACCAAGCTTCCGCGGCAACAGTTACCTGATCTTGCCACCCCCTCGCATACCGATGAAAGACAAACGCCGCGGCCCTTCGCTCTATGCGCGTCCACCGCGCGAAGCCGTACAAATATCGCTGAACTTCTCGACCATCGAACCGGATGGCCTATTGCTCTGGAGCGAACACAATCAGCTGAAATTCTTGGGTCTGGGACTGGAGAACGGGCACCTGAAGCTAGCAAGCAATTTGCTGGGCAGCATCAATGATACCGTGCAGGCGTCAGCAAGCGGCTTCATTGCTGATGGCGCCTGGCATGGTACGAGCGTACTATTGGATCGCACACGGCTTGAGCTGCAGCTGGATGGAGTCGTTATATTCACAGAGCGATTGCCCGAGATCAATCGAAGGCTGACAACAACACCAACAGCGGCATCGTTGCAGCGACGAGGCGGCAAGGATCCAACGATTAGCTACGAGGATATTTTCTATTTGGGTAAGTGTTGGTCACACTTTGCTAATAAGCTTGTGACGTCACAGCTCTAACGTACATATATCACCTACTGCACAATTGCAAGTTCTGCATGCTATAGGTGCATGTTTCTCAGCAATTAAAATTAAATAGTTGCAGACTTACCCTATGTTTTGTAATTCATAAATACTGCTGATTGTTTCTTGGGCCGTCTTTGCATTCATCAAATGCATTCCCGACGCGCGCCTCAGCCACAGGTGTTAACTCGCATGGAACTGTAACGCCGGCGCAGAGATGTGCAATATGGTGCGAGAAGAGAGACGCGTCACGCATTAACTGTGCACAAGAGCGAGCAGGATAGCTGCGAACTTTCAACACTGCACGGAGGGCCAGAGAACGTCTGCGCTGAGTCTGCCCGAAGCTAATTTAATACTTGTTGCGTTTCTGTTTTGAGTTTCTGATATCCACGTTGCAAGCGAGCACTGAATCACTTTCAAAGTTTACATAGCAAACGTTCACACGAAATACTAGATCAGTTCACCCAACAACAAACAATATTGTGTGATGCATTCACAAAAATACTCACAATACACCGCCGCCTCTAGAGGGCTTTAAACAATTACTAAGTCTCAGTTAGTAGAGATGTGCGTCGGGTCAAAACAATGAGTGATCGCATATCGATTAAGAAATATCGTCATCATGCACAGATGATCTGTTAACACGAGCTTAAACAACGCTGTTAAATTTAAAGTACAGCTTTAAGCTTGCAAAATACAATTGATCTGATTATAATAATATTCTTATGTAGATAAACAGAGAATTTAATATTTATTGCATTTTAGACAAACAACATTTCAAAATCGTAACAAATAGAATTTGCCGTCTAACTATATAAAAATAACTAAGGCATTCCGCAGCAGAGTTTATATCTTTATACTTAGCACTGTTACTTAACAGAGAAATGTTAATGCACAGCTGACTCCAGCAGTTGCAAAGAGTTAGCAGCGCTGGAAATGTCTTTACATAAACATTAACGGCAATTTGAATTTTCTGCTATTTAACAGGTGGATTTCCCAATCAGGAGTCGGTTAGCAAACGGACACAAGGACGCTTTTACGAACCATTTAAAGGCTGTCTGCAGGACATACAATTCGGTGCAGAGCCAACAGCCATTATAAGCGATTTTTCAGCATACCAAGGCGAAAATATTGGCTCTTGTGACTTGCACGGTGATGAGCCGATTCTTGTATAAATCGACAAATGAATCAAAAAAAAAAAAAAAAAAAAAACAAACAAAAAACAAAATAAACAAAAAAAAACACTCTGAAAAAAAAGAAATTAATATTAATAAGAGAACAAATTGTATAACCAAATATTCGTATATTAATGTGAATTACAATTAAATAATTGTGGACGAAATTTCAAGTAAAACTGAAAACAACAAAAGAAAAATTTCAAAAATTTAGATGTTAAGCTTAAGTGTTAAGGGAGTTTATATTTGCAAAAGCCTCCTTTGAAAACAAAAAAGAAAAACAGTTTAAAAACAAAAACAAAAAAAAAACATATACAGTCGAGGCAAACGAAAAGAAACATAATTTTGTAAATTTTATAGAAATAACTGACAAAAAAAAGGAGAAAAAAATTAACTACCAAAAAGTTTAGACAAGTAAAAAAGAAAATGAAAATGAAAAGAATGATGTTTATCAATAAATCGAGAAAGTAAAAACTAAAACATACTTGAACAAAAATTGTAGTTTAGGTTCTAAATCTAGCAAAAATACCAGATACTTCTCTTACGTACATAAGTGATATTTAATGTGGAATAATGGTAAAACAAAAAAAAAAAAAAAAAAAAAAAAAGTAAACAAAATGATAAATGAAAGTAAAGACATGCTCCTTAACTAAAAGACATTTCTTATTTTTAAAAATATATATATATTAATGTGTAATATTGTTTTGTTGAGCCAACGTTTTTGTTATGCAAATGTGTTATATATATGTTTATATCTCTATATACCTTATTGTGTTCTCTAATCAAAACTTCTCTATACTGCCCTCTATAAAAAAAAAAAAACTACAAACAAATTTAAAAACTTTCTGCCATTATAATTTATGAAAATTCAAATTTAGTTAGATTTAATATTGTTTAACAAAACAAAAAAGAAAACAAATACTCAAATTGAAGCCATTTAGTTGCCTTGTAGTAAGTTAGTTATATAACTCGCGCTCTGATTTTTGGTTTTCCTCAAGAATCTATTCAGCAACTTTGACTCTACGTATAAATTATGGAAACAAAAATTATACAATACAAATAATTATTCTTATAAAAATGAAATCAACAGTAGTAAAACCAACAAGAAAAAAAAAAAACAAAAATAAAATCGATATATATATATATACATATATACAATACTTAATTATACAACTAAAAGAAAAAAACAAGAAGAACAACAACAATGTAACCGAAATTACATTAAGTATGTAATAATTATTTCGAGTTATAATTTGAACAAATAAAAAACAAAAATAGAATGAGTTAAGCTCAGAGCAATATGCTCGTCTTTATTTACTTTTGATCAGACTGTACGCAGTTGCAACGCTTTGCAGCGTTGCCAGATAATCAAATTATTCCATATCTTTCATAGAGCTAGGCTTAAAAAGCTGCCAACATCTGCGTTTTTCACACGGAGTTTTCTCATCTATTTTTAAAGGTTTCTCATCGAATTGCGCTTGAATTGCTTTAGCTGTAAAGAGAGATATCTATTGATATCTATATATATATATATATATATATGTAAGCTGATCTTACCCAATTCCATGAAACAGTTTTGCACATTCATGCCACTCTCAGATGATACTTCCATGAATATCAACTTGTGCAATTCCGCAAATGCCTTGCCTTCATTTTTAGTTATCACACGATTCGCTTCCATATCCGCTTTGTTACCCACAAAAACGATCACCAAACGCTGTGACACCTTGCATATACATATATAAATAAATACATATATTAGTATACTTTTAATCCACTCATTCACCTTGCTATTTGTGAAACATACCTCTTCTCTTAGTTTGACCACCCAATCCATTGCCTCTTCGAAGCTATTACGACACTGAATATCGTATACAACGATTGCTCCTATGCAGTGCTTATAATACAGGCCTAATAGATGGCTGAAACTAATTCGAGAATTATATAAAATCTAATTTGTAATTCGATGAATTTCTATCCACATACCGTTTCTGTCCGGATGTATCCCATATCTTTAGCTTCACAAATAGATTTAGTAGGTTGATTGTTTTCGCCTTAAACTCAGCTCCAATTGTGGGCGATATCTGAGAAGTGCTGGGCGCTACATCCATTAAGTATCGACGCAATAGCGAAGATTTACCCACAGCTGAATTACCTAACATTATCACTTCATATTTGACAGATTGTTCAACACTTAGTTGAGAAAGACGGTTCATTGCGTACGATCTGAACTCGACGACTTGATGTAGAAAACTAATATACATCTTTCGAGAAATCAAATTTTTGGCAGACTCATTGTATATACTAATAAATTTATAATTATAATTAAACTGTGGTTCTCAAGCGAATTCTCGCGCTCTTGCTATGGTTTCCTTATAAATATAAATAATTACGTGTGTACGGAGAGTGTACGTCTAAGAACTTTCCAAGTTTACTTTATTTAAATATTTCATATTTGAAATGCTCCTCTAATACAACATATAAACATATATAGATAATATATGATATGCGATCCAAATTTTTTTTAGTTTTTTTGTTCAATCAAATTCCATATCTCAGCCTATATCCAGCTATAAAACAGTATAAATCAAAGTTTTTTAAACCGAAGAAATTAGATTAAAAAAATAATAATAATAATTTTCATCGTCTCTCAGGTTTTATTTCTAAATCGATTTAGAAAAATAATTTTTATATATTTTATTTTTTATTTTTATGTTCATTTATATCTATCTATTTTGTCCTTTTTAATAATAATAATAAATACTCTACATCAGATTATTATTTTCCACTCCTCGCAGTTCTTAAAAGATCATTTTATAATCATTTGTTCCTTAGATGCCGTCTTTATCCTATTATATTACAATATTTTATTATTTCATTAGTATTATTTTTTAACATACTAATATTTAATGCAATTTCGTTGTCGTTCCATCCACTCTATTGTATTCCACAATTGCAGTCGCAGCAAGTCTCCTTATCTAATCTGGGGAGCTCCGAACGTTTCAGTTCTTCAGCTGAAAAAAACAAATATCTGACTAATACCATGGCTGAATTCATTTATCTTTCTACATACCTATAGCAGTGAAAATCTCATGAACATTTTCGCCTGTTTTGGCCGATGTCTCCATGAATATATAGCCATTATCACGAGCATATCTGCTCATCTCAGCGGAATCAACACTTATATTATCCCACAAATCTATTTTATTAGCGGCTATGGCTATGACTAAAGTCGGCGACAACTGAGATAAGTATTATACATATGTATATGGCATATATAGTAAATGGATCTCTATATATACATATATGGTACAAACCTTTTCTCGTAATTCCTTGATCCACATTTTGCTGCAAATATAACTATGCGGATCCTGAACGTTATAGACAATGAGCGCTGCCTGAGCATCGTTATAATACATATGCGCCAGGCCCTGCCAGCTGACCGGAATCAGATATATTACAATATATATATACTATATAATGTATACTTACCGCTCCTCCCCCGCCACTTCCCATGTATCAAATTTAATATCTGTATCCAGATGTAAACTGGCAAACGATGCAACTATAGTTCTTTCTTGATTTTTTACAGTTCTCCCATTGATAAAGTAGGAAACCAGAGAGGATTTGCCAACCGCTGCAGCGCCCAATATTACCAATTTGTAGGGCTTGATCAGCCACGAAATTGTCTCTCTGTGCTTAGCTGCGCCTGTATTCAGGCGCAAATGTAATTTAGTCTCAGGCATTTTGAGAGCTCACTTCTGGGCCATTCAAATGGGACTGAAGTACATGCTGCATTTCATCTTATCGTAGCCCTTTGTTCTTAAAATATGCGTTATGAAATTAGCACTTATGACTTTTAATTCTAAATTAGTCCGACTCGTTCTCTCTATTCTATTGAGAACAGAGAATTATTATTCATAGAACTCCTGCTACAGCTGGCAAGATTCTCAAGAAAATTATGCCAATTCAAATCGGTTAATCTGTATCTGTAATCAGATTATTAGTTATCTTCAAACAAAATCCGTTCATTGAACTAGTTCATGTGTGTACCTTTGTAACAACTACTTTACCGTATTATTTAAGAACTTTTGAATAATTTTAGTTCCTACAAGGAACTAGTTCCATTTATGCTACAGAATATATATAATGTATATGCTTGCTTTTGCAATACTTACGAATCAAATCTTCTGGTAATTATCTTAGAGCAAGTCCAAATTCCATTAGAACTAAGCTCTTTTCTTGAAGCTCTTTGAACTATTTCCTATAATGCCGCTTAGATTTTTAGACTTTTTCCCTATTGCTGGAACTTGTTTTGTTAAATAAAAAAAAAAAAAAAAATATATATATACATTAATGGTCTACTCAAATATATGCTCAAGTTTCTAAATTGGAACCAACCAGCAAAAATATTAAATAAAAATATATATATATATATATTTTAAATAAAATCTAAATCTATTTAACGAATTATTTTCAACTGAATTCCATTAAATGCTATTTCGATTTTTTATATATGTATATATACGATTTTTATTATAAATGTTTAATTTTTAAATACATACATACAACATAAAAATTATAAATTGGAAAAAAATACACACATCTGATTAAGCGTTGCTTCTTTTCTCACGCTGATTCATTTTTTTTTTTTTTAGGTTTTGTTTGCTTGGTTGATCGCTGTTTGATATATATATATATATATATATAGACATATATACATCATATACATCTATATAGTAAGTAGATTAGAAATAAAACACGCTTTGTGAACCGAGATAAACAAATTGTGAACTTATCTTAATGTATTTTTAGCAAGTTTTCAATTTGTGATTTTTTTTTATATATACTTCAACTTGATCGGCTTAAGAGTTCATCTTATATGTTGCATAAGAGGGTTTACGATAATTGATTTGTATCTTATTTAGTTTTAGGTATAGCATTAAATCTTTGATTGTTGCTAGAATGTGAAAAATAGTAGACAAAAAATAAACAAAATAAAGCTAAACATAAATGAAACCAAAAAATTTATAACTATGATTAATTTCTTTCAATTTGTTTTGTATTTTTTAATTCTTTTTTTTTTTTTTAGATTTTCATTAGATTTTTGTTTTGCTTTTTTTTACGTGTATATATATATATAATTTATATAAATTGCAACTATCACACGTGCCCAACGCAGCTGGAGAGAGCCGGATAGGCACACACATTGCCACAGATCGAGGACGAGCGATTCTTCTCTACTACGGATCTGATCTGAACTGAACCAAAACTGAACTGATCTTTCGGTTTATCATTATCTTCGCTATTTATATTTCTCTTATTTGAAACGCTGCTGAGAACAACTGCAACTGGAATTTGTTTCGGCGTTCTTAAGAACATTCACGAAAACATTTGTTTCTCTCAAGTTTTTTTTTTTCTTTTTTATACAATGCAAATTTTTTTTTTTTTTTTTTTAAATTTCTACAACACGACGTGAACTTGAATCCGCTTTCATTAACGTTAAATGTTAAATTTAATTCAGTTTGAGATGAAATCGAAGTGGGAGCTCTCTAAGTGGCGGCTATGAACTATTGGGCCAGATATAGTAGAAATATTGTTTTAAGAGCGCATTTGTTGCTTGCTGTTAACGGGGCTATGTGTTGATATTTTCTTTTTTTTTCATTTTATTTAAACTAACTTTTTGCTTTTACTTGTTTGTTGTTTGTTTTCAATTTAATTTAATTTATAATTAATATTATCTTTATGTTTTTCATCATCATCCTCATCATCATCATCATCAATCATGAAAATTAAATTGTTTGCCCCTATGAGCCGGCATTAGTTTTAAATTTTAAATAATGTTTTTATTTATAATTATCAGCATAAACTTTTCAAATCTCTCGTTGGAAATTTCATTTTCTGCAATGACAAAAAGCAACCAATTTAAAATTGAAATTCTGTACGATCCAATTAATTTCGCTGATGGGCGCACACAACACACACCTACAAAGGGACATCACTTGCAACAGTTGTTCGTCGTTTGAGTTGATTCGTTTCCATTTGGCTTTATAACAGTTCCTGGATTGTTGTCATTCTTGGGTAGTTTCTTGGCTGTTCAAAATAATTAGATATGATTATTTGCTTTCACTTCAAATATATATATGTATATGTAATTAATTACCAATTGCCAAGAAGATATCATTGACATTCATGCCCGTCTTCGCTGACGTTTCCATAAACAACAAACCATTCTCTTCTGCATATTGCTTCGCTTCATCGAACTCCACAACTCGAATGTTCGATAAGTCCGCCTTATTGCCAGCCAGCGCAATGACAATGTTCGGTGAGGCCTGTAAATTAAATATATATGTTTAATAATATAAATATAATATATATATGAATAATAAAATCAATATGCCTTAGCGATTTGCAGTGCACATAGCATTATCTTTTTCAATTACGACTAAATTCTACTCGATGTCAGTTTCGTAATGCAGCTCTTGAGTCATGCAGGCAAGAGTTCAAATCCAAATTATTATTCATAATTGAATCAGAATTCTATAGTAAATAGGAATACTTTTAAACTAATAACAATGATTAAACCATTGGTATTTTCATGCTTTTAGTAATATAATAAAAATGTTCTCTAATCAATTGAAAAATAAATAGATTTAAAGTAATATTAACATTTAAGTTATTTGATAATAAACTAACTATTGAAGCTTGTCTAAGCTCGAGTCTATTGCCAATTGTATTGGAGATATCCTCGAACTCATTTCAAATTGGATTAATTTATGGATTTTAGTCTTTGAAAAACCTTGAGCTAGCCGTGATTTCGTAAAGCATGCGATGAACCGTAAACAATGATGGAAATAATAATACAAAATAAAAAAAAAGAGTTCAATGCACAGCAGAAAGCTTCAATTCATTAAATGTATACATTTATATATGTATATAAAACAGACAAAAACAATTCCATTTCTGTTTATGAGCATATTCTGCATTGTTCTTGTTCGCTTGGGCTCGCATTTAGCTTTGCTCACTCAAGTGAAATTTAGAGGAGATCATTGCCATTTACTCACTTGTTTATGCAGTTCCTTGACCCAGGTCTTTGCACGCTGAAAACTGTCCTGATTTTGTATGTCATAGACAACGATGGCGGCCTGCGCACCTCTATAATACATGGGAGCTAAGCTGTGATACCTGCAAGAAAGAAAAATATATTAAACAAGTGTTGGATATGTGCAGATCACATGGTCTAATGATTCTATATACATATATAACTTTAATTAAAGAAATATATTAATTATATTACTTAAGTTATGTAATTATTAATCTATTTTTCTTGTCTTTTACAAATTTTCAGGCCTCTCTCAGCACTTTAACGCTGTGTTTAATAATCATGTTAAGTGAAGCATTTACATTTAAATTAATGGTTACATTAACATTGAATATTGAATCATTAGCATTCACGTGATGCAGCCTTAACAGCTAACAACACTAATAGTTACATTTACATTGAGGCCCGTAACATGAATGTAAATATTGATATTAACATGATCATTTACATTTACATTACATTAACATTAAAGCATTAATATTCACAATGAAGGTATTATGATTGCTTATGTTATTACTCTAAGTTACATTAAAACTGAAATATAAACATAAACTAGAATGTTGAATATTAATTACATATACTAATACTAATATTATAGCATTAACATTAATGGGTATGGTATACATAGTAACATTGAAATTAAGTTCAGTATTACAAATATAAATTATACATTATTGTAGAATAGCTTATTATAGAACAGCTGAAACTATGATTACTAGCAATAAACTTAATGTTCTAATTCTTTTGACACTTACCGCTCCTGACCGGCTGTATCCCAGATCTCGAACTTGACCACTGTATCCTCTATGCAAATGGTTTGTGTTAGAAACGCCGCACCTATCGTGCTCTCCTGATATTCATGGAATTGGCCCTTAACAAAGCGCAGCACCAGCGACGATTTACCAACGGCCGATTCGCCAAGTAGCACCAATTTAAATTGACAACTTTTATTCTGCGAGGTGCCATTGGGACGTTGTGCGGCTCCAGAGCCAGACCCCCCGCTACGTGGTGTTGTTGCCATTATTTTTCTGTTGTTTTTGTAGTTGTTGTTGTTGTTGTGGTTGCTATTGTAATTGCGCTTAAAACGTAGGAAAAAGCCTTTTGATGCGAGATTTGTTGCGGACGGTCAAAAAAGATTCAATTTTCTCTCAATCTCTCACTATGGCCAACACTCTCTATATATATTTATATATATATATATATCTTGTCTCTGCGTGTGTGTGTGTGTATAATCTAGAAATAAAGAATAAATATATTATACACAAGTTTATGAGAATTTCGCGGCTGCTGATAAATAATAAAATAATGCTGTCAATGTCATTGGCCGTGTGGCGCTTTCAGTATTTGCATCCGCGCTAATCGAAATCAATTAAACATAAAAACTCTCATGTTATATATAGAATTGCTTATCGGTGAAGTGATGAAGCAGCATATAAATCAGAAACGCCCCATTAACACAATCAAAATATGAACATTTTGAAAAAGTGAAAGAAATTACAGATAAAAAATAAACAATAAATAGATAATAAATAAATAATATCGAGTATATACTCTGTAGTATATTGAACTGAAAGCTGCTGCAACTGAGATTCAAGAGCTTTTCAAGCAAAAGCTTACCAATACAACTACAGAATCTTATATGCATTTTGCTTGCGCTCTTCAAACAAGGCCGACTGAAGGCCGAAAGCTTATCAATAATCTGCTGTGACCGCATATGATATACAATGTACATATTGTATGAATAACTGACTGAAATCAAATATGCATTTTATAAAGTTTTTTGGGATAGCACTACAAGCATATGTATATGTAGTATATGCTAATTGAGCGACAAAGTTCAATGTCAAGAATTTGTGTGGAGGAGAAATACTCGCGTGTCAGCAACAAGCACAAACACAAACAAACACTCACACAGAGACATTCAGTTAATTGCGAATTGCGCTAATCACAACAACAACTAAAACTAAGCAAAGAGCAACTAGGGGAACAACTAAAAATACTTCAAACACGCGCAACACAATAGGCGAAACCTTAAAAATGTTTAGGTGCAATTATTGTTTTCAAGTCTCTCTCTCTCTGTTTTTTTAAACAAAAAATAAATAGCAAAGTTTTAAAGCTTTGTTCATCTGGTTACAAATTGTTTCTGTTCTTGTTGCTTTCCATTTTCAGCTTCAACAAAACACAAACTCAGACAAATGTAAATTCTTATCAGTTAAATGTCTATCTTATCTGACTTACTCATAATATAGTCAACAAATTGCTCACTTTGGCTACTACAGAAATTATACAAAAATTAAACAAATATACGCGAAACGCACTCATAAAGAACAGTAAATAAATATAAATGTCTGTATGTAAAGGTTAACAGCATTAACGAAACTGTAATTGAGTTTAGCATTTAACTGTCATTTGCATAAATATCAAAAATGTTAACTAACATAAATAGAGCATGCTGATTTGTGCTCCCAACAGAGCAGAAAATTCCCCTATATTAAAGAATACCCCCAAGCATACACTGATAACGCTAGAGAAACTCCAGAGTAAAGTCGACGAATTATTATACAAATGTTGATTATGAATCACTATATGTTTTTAGTACACCAAGTATGAAGAATTTCTCTGGAAAGCTATGTTTAATTTAAGTTAAATAGAATTCACAAGCCCCTACAAAAATACGCGAACTCACGCGTTTACATTTCGTCTCTACAATTAATTAACAGCAAAAAACTAAACTGTACAGAGAAATCTCGTTGGAAAGAGTGTAACAAGAGAAACAACCGATTTGGAAATGAGATTGATAACTGCGGATCTTGCGTTGATGAGAACAGGCTGAAAGCGGATGTTAAACAGAAAGAGAGAGATTCATCGGGAGGCAGCTGCGGGTGTGGGCATCAGTGCACAGGCCAGGCACTGGCTGGACTATGCGACAAAAGAGCGCGACAAAAATCAATGCAAAATGATTACAAACATACATATGCACATGTGTATACAGTTGGCAGGCGAGTAAGCGGGTGAGCAAGCAAGCGCGCAAGCGGGTAAGCGGGCAGCAGAGGAAATGCAAGGAGAGAAAGTGAAATGCGGCGCATTTCGTTATTGTTCCATTATTAAATTAAGCGTCAAAGCAATATTACAGCAACGAAGGAGACGACAGCATCAAATCGAATAAAAACTTGATGCACTGACATTTTACGTTTTCTATTGTTTGCTGTGTGTGTGAGACTCGTTTGAGGTTTTGGCGCTTTGGAGCAAAGTGCAAACAGGCAGGCACACACACACATATATGTATATACATACAAACATACACAAGCAAATAGAAGAATCAAGTTGTCAAGCACGACTTACACACATACACACACACACAAACACTCGCAAGCTCAAATATGCCAAATGTATGAATGCGAGTGTCGCTATTTTTTTTCTCTCTCTCTCTCTCTCTCTCTCTCTCTCTCTTCTCTCGCTCTCATTCGCTTTCTCGCTCTGTGTAAGTAAAAATTTTCACTTGTTTTTGTATTTCTGTTTGTCGTGACGTCGTTGCATTTTATCACAATTGTATTACAGGTTAATTATGAACGTCTCTCTTGCTGCAAAGCTCGCTTCAGATTTTAGTTAATCAAAAGATCACATGATTTTAAAAAGCAAGCATTGTAAATTAAATGAACAATATTGATAAATGCTTTTGCAAACACACGAGTGGCAAATCCAACAGCTGGCCTCTCCTTCACACAGCTAAAGAGCGTAATGAATTATGAATCCTAAAAGATGCCGCTTTGATCGTACCAAACGAAGAAAAATAATTAAAACATTCAACACCGAGCACAAACAAAAGCGGCGCGCAACCCCTTCAAGGAAAATTCAATAAAATATAAAACAACGGTACAGCGACTAGTCCGGAAATTACCGTAGGCAACACTTATAGAACAGCTGACGATGCGTCATTCACACAGAAAACGAAACGGCTGACAAACACACACCAACACACGCACACAGTCATACGTGCATACCAGAAGAGAGAACAAGTGGCAAAGGGAAACAGCAAAAGAGAGCGCACTTCGTACAACTGGAGCCATTGACATAAAAACGTTGCTGCTAATATTAAGAATCTGCGATCAATGGAATTTTGCAGTTTACATTCTTAAATTTTCATTTATGATTATATTATCAAATTACAATGTTCAGAAAATAATATTTAAATATGGCTAATTATTTCACGGACGTATATGTATTTAAATAACTAGCATGGTATGGGTATAAATTCCAGCCAACAAGTGTGATATGAGAATAATGGAAACATATATGAAGGAATAAAAATTGAAAAAAAAAAAAAAAAAAAAAAAAAACAACAAGCCCCTATATATTAAGTTTGAAACACGTCGACATAATTTTTGTTCATTTCAACGGCCTCTGCATTAATGACAGCGCATTAAAAAGGCGGATACAAAAACAAAGAAAATAAAATATGCGATTTTGTTTACATTAAACCACAGAGAGCTTCAGAATTTTGCTCTTGCCCAGGGTGGAAATATCAGAGGAAGGCCTCATGAAGCGGGGGCGTTGAAGCTGGTATGACGATAAGCAACGATTGTAGATAAATCCGTAGACACACACACATACACAAACAAACAAACACACATACGCGTATACACACGCACACATTCGTAGAAAGAACTACACATTCTAAGACGCAAAAAGCGAATGAACAAAGAAGCAGGTGGACAGGGCTAAGAGCTGCAAAGCTTAGCCGACTACTGATTACTAGACAGTGCCTTTCATCACTTTCCCGCACCTGTAATTGTATTATTCACAGTTATATTGCCCTTTGGTTATCATGCAAAAAAACAAACCCACATTTATTACGCTATGTATGGCCACTGTGCGCTGCATTTAAGCACCAATACTTGTGAGAGAACTCGTTCTGTCTTGCTTACTCACATGCTTTCGCATGCAACGCACCCAATTTCAGGGACAGCTATCGCACTCGCTCACTCAGGCTCGCAGAGTAGAAGTATTCGCATGCATGAGTGTGTATGTGTGTTTTGTGGGGCGAATTGATTGCTGCTCGCGCTCTTTTCTCTCTTTCTCTCTCTCTCTCTCTGCTCAGCGCCAGCTATCGATGACGATTATAATGGTGGACATGAAAAATTTTACACAACTTTCTTAATTAATGGAAAAACAACAGCGCCCTTTTCACATGCACTTCTCTTCTCTCATTAACTGTTACGCACTTTAATTGTTGCAACAACGATTTATACACTTTACTGCTGCGACTCACTCTTTGTTTGTGTTTGACTGTGATTTACGATTTCTTATTTGCGTTTTCGAACGTAGCACAGCCAAGGAAACTTGGAAACAAACGCACGCAGACAGAGATAAACAGCGACTGACTCTGTCCCCACGACTCTCCAAAGTTTCAGGTCTTGTTTTTGTCGATTTCGAGGCGGCACATGTATTGTGAAACGTGACTTGCACTATTTCTGTCGGCCCTTTAGTTTTGGGTGCAGTCCGCGATTATTATTGTTTTTACCACTGTTTTATTTTGCAAATACTGCCTGGATTATTGCTGAACTTGAATCCACTTACAATTTTTATTAGTGATGTAAGAAAACATCGGATAGTTGTTGTACATTTTAGCGATATTGATTGATGCTCAATCGATGTATTTTTATCGTCACTTTCTAGTTAAAATAACTGATTTCCGTAAAAACATCTAATCAATGTTATATAGTGTAACAATAAAATTATCATTTTAAAATATTCATATTCATATTTAGGAAAAATATCAGGTAAATATAAAGCTATGAACTTTCTGTTTCATATATATAGAAAGCAAAGAATCTTTATTTCATATTCATACTTTATCGAATTTGTAATCATTTAAACTTATAATTTAATTGTCGACGTTATTGTTGCCTTGTAAAATACAATATTGAATATTTTCCTTATTCGATTCATGGTGTTCATTGTTGGGCAATCGAAACTAAAAATAATCGGCATACGTCCCAATTTTACAATGTCTATAGTGGGAAAGATCCATATAATTTATTCAATCATTACTTTAGTTTTTAATTATTATGAAAATTTCAAATTGTCTCTAACAAACAACTACATATTAGTGTTAAGTGGCAAGTTTGTTGTCCATGAATAGTATTTTAATGTTCCCTATTTAAAATGCCCACCTATCGATAAGAATACTCTCTTCACACTTTACGAGGCTTTCGGTAACTGTTCCTTGAAATGATGTCATATTTGACCAATTACAAAAGCGCTTGCAAATTTCGTGCCAATGTCGGTATTTTCGGTATTTCTGCTTAATATGGTCACATTATCATTTTGAGTATTTTGTGAATGGCAGTAAATGGTAATAACATTGCGAGGCGAAAGAAGTGAAAACGTCAATCGTGAATCCGAAAAATAAGGATTTGATTAAATAATTAAAGTTCAACGTCAAAAGTGCGACCGAGCAACCGTGCAATCGTGCAATCGTATTAAATTGTGATCTATAGCAATACATAGAAACTGTGCCCGCCTAGTTGCGAAGCCCCTTCCATACGCGCACACACACACACACACACACACATAGCCATTGACATTTGTGATCTGTGCTCTGCGCCTCCTTTGCTCGTACACTCAACACACATACACGCGCACACGTACACTGCAGTCTCCCCGTTTCGTCGTAGTTTTCACAGCTGCAACGCAAATTCGAAAAAGGAGTTTGCAAATTTGCATCAAGTGTCCCGGGAAAGAGCAATCAAAGCGTACTGTGCTAAATAATCGGATCAAAGGTTTGCAAATTATTGATTTTGCTTAGACTTAAACAATTTTCATACGAAATTCATTGCATTTTTTTTTTTAACATTCGCTCCATTGCAATTTCAATAAATTTTCATTTGGCACAAGCTGTTGCATACTGGATAACTATGTAATTTAGATAAAATTTGAGTTTTTTTCACTAATCCTTACTACATTTGCACGTGGCGTTGAGCCTAGGCCTACCTAGGCGTGCCCTTCGCATACACACACTGCATACACCTAACTGGCCCGGAATTTTCCTTTGCCTTGCCGCCTCTATAGGCGTCGAGTCGAAAAAAGCGGAAACGTAACGCGAGAACTTTCATTTCGTTCGATCTGTTGAACACTTTTATAACAAAAATGATTGTTTAAGGCAAAGTCATAAACTGATGGATGAATAGCTAAAGCAAATGAATAACTTTTACTGCTGACGGATCCAGCAAAATCTACGCAGACAATTTTCACAGTACAGTGATTACTCACAAAAACGAACGAACAGTTATGCCAGATGCAGTCAATTTGTGTTATGTGAATTGAGAGAATTTGCTTTGCTCATTTCTGCTATTCATGAAATAGCTCTAGTGAAAACTCTTAACGTGGCGTTGGTCTTTCTTAGTTGGCCAATTTTAATCAATTTTCGATTGTTTAAGTTTACCTGCTTATGCAAAGTAATTCAATCTTCAGAATATTTGTTAGCTTTTACTAAAAAAAAAAGGATTTAAAATTTGTAGTCGGATCTAGAGCTTGAACTACAAATATTGTTGTTTTTCACAAAAAAAAAAAAAAAAAAAAACCCGGCCTACAAAAATAATTTGTAAAAATTTCAAAATATAAACTTTTGCATGGTTATGTCATCAATAAGCCTTTAAATATGTACGTATTATTATATATATTAATATATTATAAAAACGTTTAATACTAGTATATAGGATATCTGTATGTTGCTTTATTCATAAATAAATATAGATTCATATACATTTAGTCCGTTTCAATACAAATCAATGTGAATGTGATATGAAGTTATATTATTCATATGCATATATATTATAAATAGTTTACAAATTATATATATGCACATTTTATTTTATCTGTTTTTCTTTCATTTTTTTTGAACAATTTATTAAAAATATATAAATATTTTAATTTATCGTAAAATACTTTCATGAAAATTCTGATTGATTTCACTCAGCTATAAATATGTAGTTGATTTAATTACGTATATTTTTTAATTCAAGTAAAAATGCTACTTTCATAAAATATTCAATTTAACAACATTTGAAACACAAATATTCTCCACATTTTGATCTTCCCCAGATGGAACTGCTGCTACAGCCACATTTAGCTGCTAGAAGGCCAAAGTACTAAGCTACAGCTGGGTGAGCCTTTGGGGGCGGTCATGAGAAGCATGTTCCGTCCGATCAAGAAGATTTTTACGTACATACAGAAGAATGCCAGCAATGGAACCATGTTCGGCAGCACAAGTAGCGTGAATGCCGAGAATGAAGCCACCGGCAGCAGCAGCAGCAGTAGCTGTGGAGGTGGCGGCGGCGGCGGCGGTGGTGGTGGTGATGACGACAGAATGGAACAGCCAAAGGAGCTGGTGCTGGAGGAGCAGCTTGAGTTGCCATCATTGAATAGAGATTCAGGCGAACAGCTTGAGGATGAGGACATTGAGCGTCAAATAAAAACTTCAATTATCGATGCCAGCAAAGTGCATGCGGCCAAGTCGAAAATTGTGCTGCCGCTGCAGCTGCAGCTGGACGATGAACTGGCGGACTTTGCGCACGAGCCGGTGTCGCTGATTGTGGAGGAGGACGATGATCTGGAGGAACAGTTTCTGGAGCTCGATAACTTTCCCAACAATGAGATTATTGTGCTGAGTGATAGCGAGCTCAATTCATCGCTCACCTCGGACAACATATCCGAGGATCCGTTGGCAATAGATGATTTTACACAACCACTGCTGCGCGAGGATGGCAATGAGGTTGAGCTGGAGGTGGAGGCGGAGGAGGAAGTGGAGACCAGCGACCTGTGGCTTAAGCTGGACACGCCAGCGGCAGTCGACAGCGCCAATGTCGACATCAACAGCAGCAGCGGTAGCAGCAGTAGCGGCGTCATCGTTGTCGGTCCACTGCCCAGCCGCAGCAGCAATGGATCAACGGCTATTATCCAGCCGCCTACAAAGACCAAAGAGGAGGAGCTGCGCAGTGATGGTGGCTCCGATTCGGGATTGGGCAGCGAGAACGATCGACACAACATAACAATAGCAACAGCAACGGCAACGTCAGCATCACCAGCAGCGGGAACAACCACGTCAACAGCAACAGTAAATGGCGCACAGAAGCCGCTGCGCTCGAATCTAAAGCGGCGACTGGACGACGATGCCATGGAGCTGGCCCTAGTGCCAGAAATGAGCAGCAACATCAGCTGCTCGTCGAGCACACAGAAGCGCTCGAAGCGCTGCATCAACTTTGATAGCGTTAAGGTCTATTATTTTCCCCGGCAGCAGGGCTTCAGCTGTGTGCCCACGGCCGGCGGCTGTACGCTGGGCATGGGCGCTCGGCATATTGCTTTCAAGACGATGACGCTGGCGGAGCATGCGGCCGAGCTGAGACGTGCGCATCGTAGCCAGAATCAGGAACAGCAGCAGCTGCAAACGCGTGGCTCCAGTAGCGATGACAGCGAGGAATCCGAGGAGGATTATTTAAGCGAGGGCAGCAGCTCCGATGCGGATGATGGCTCCAACGGATTCCTGCAGCCGGTGACGCCCAAGCAGCGGCGAGCGCTGCTCAAGGCAGCCGGCGTGCGGAAGATCGATGCCAGCGAGAAGATCGACTGCAAGGATATACGCAATTCACGCGAGGTGTGCGGCTGTTCGTGTCGTGAATTCTGTGACCCAGAGACGTGCGCCTGCAGCCAGGCGGGCATCAAGTGCCAAGTGGATCGAGCGATGTTTCCGTGCGGCTGCACACGCGAAGCCTGCGGTAACACCGTCGGACGCGTCGAGTTCAATCCTACCCGCGTGCGCACCCACTACATACACACCGTTATGCGGTTGGACATGGAGCAGCGCCAGAGCCAGGGCCCGCCGACAGCATTGGGTAATAATGGCCTTGTCTATGGCAGCAGCAGCAGCAGCAGCAGCGCCGTCGGCAGCAGCAATGGCGTCGTGTCACCAGCTGCTGCTGCTGCTGCTGCTGCTGCCGCCGCCTCGCACTGTTTCTTTATGCAGCCGCAGTCCAACTACAGCTCTGGCTATGCCTCGCCAGCTTACACGCCCGAGACGAGCGTTAGCTACTACCAGACGCAGCAGCAGCAAACGTCGGGCCAGTCGTCAGCCTCGTCTGGAGCCACAGCCAATGGGAGCAGCAGCACGGCGCAGCAGTCGAGCTATGCTGCCGGCTATCCGCAGCTGGACAGCCTCGATGCGGGACTCTTTACGAGCGGTAGCAATGCCACGCCCTCGTATGGTGAGCTGTTAACGCCCACCTATCATCCGACCGTCAGCTATGGCAGCGCACAGGTGAGTGGAGAGTTGATTCTCTGAGTGAATAACAGACTTGTATATAACAAATTCTTCTCTTGCAGCTCAACTCCTACAATGCCTACCAGCAGACGACGAGCTTATCGGGCGGTATTGTTTCGCCCGGAACATACAGCTCGTGTGCGGTGCCATCTGTGCCGCCTTTTGGAAATGCCACCACCACCGCCTCGAATGCCACGCAATATCAGCATGCTAATGTGCGGGAAACCACCGCAGCCGCCGCGATGAATACCAGCAGCAGCCTAGCCATCACGGCCAGCAGCTGTGCCACGGGTCTGGGTCGGCTGACAGGCAGTGTGCCTGTGGATTTCATCAATTTGAATGCACCCATTAGCAGCTCATCGCGCATCTCACAGATCAATGATCTATTGCAGCACAATCGTAATACCACCGCCGCTTTGGTCGCAGTGTCCGAGAGCTACACCACTGTGCGCAGCAGTAGCAGCAGCGGGGGTAATACCAACACCACCAATAGCAACACCAACACCACCATTAACATCGACATCCATTCAATTGACACGCCGCCCATTGTGGAGGAGGCTGGGCAGCGCAGCTGCATGACGTTTGAGGAGCTGCCACCACCCCTAATTAATCCCACGCCCATCGTAGCTGTTGTGGAGCAGCCACAGCAGCAAAAGCAACAACTGCATATTGTGTCCACAACGCCACAGCCGCGCCAACCGCTGGAAACCAGCATCGGGATCGAATCCATGTCAAGCTGTACGAGCAGCAACGGCGGCAACAGCAATTGAAAAAGGATTTGCCCAACAACTGTGGATAGTTTTTATAGCAATTTTACACAGCAGAAGACTTAATTATATTTAAGTGGCAGCGTCTGAATCAAAATGCGTGTTTAGGATTTATCAACATTATGTTTGTTTCGGGCCAGCATGTTGCCGCCCGCCTTCCTACGTCACTGACGTAACCAAAACTTCAGCTGGCAGCTGGCAATCATACGCTATGCATGTTATGCATAAATCCGGCTCGTCTTGTATAAAATCAGTTTTAATTGTTACAATTGTAACTAGTCTTAAGTACACACTGTAATTTAGTCACTTCGTTGCTTAGGTTTCCAAAATTCTATTTTTTTTTTTCTCTCTATCTATTCGCCTTAAACACCAAATTAACAACAATTAATATATTATATATCATCTTCCTCCCTTCCGCACCGTCTAGCGTTGTTTCAACGAATTTAATCCAGCTGGGTCTTGAACAATTCATGTATCAAATAAAAGTAATTAAATTTTAATCAATTAACTTTTAATTTAATTTTCTTTGACCTAATTTATTGCTTTGCATTTACATTTGAGAACTAAATTCTTATTAATTTTCAATTTCTTTAAAATGTTGCTTTGTCTTTGTTTTTTTTTCCTTTTTAATTTTTTTTTAAATTTTGTTTGTTGCTTTTAAGTATTCCTTTAGCTTTTAAGTTCCTAATTTGACCTTAGCTGATTAGCCTTAATGAACCAACGGCGACAACACAACAACAACAAAATATACATTAGACATGAATTAGTAATATTTATGTATATGCAACATAACAAACAACTTTAATAGAAAAGCAAGAAAGAAAAAACTTCAAAACGAACTTAAAAAGTAAAAGTAAAAAAGTAATTGCAATTATTTAAATAAAATATTGAATACAAAATATAATATGATTGTATTTTTATATGGGAGTTACAAAAAAGACAATTTACTTTTTATTAATTTCCATTTTTTAAATAAATAAATCGTCTATATGGGAACGTTTAAAGGGCTACAGACTTCGAACTTATAATGGACCAAGGGCCAACCCAAACTGGTTTATTTTTATAAAAATTATGCATACTTACAAAACCTAACGTTACGACGAGACTATAGTTTATATTAGTTTTGATTCAGCTGCTTGTGCATAAGTAGATTTCACATTTATTGAGTAGATAATTTTGAGAAATGCTTTAAATATAATATAGCTCTTCTAGGTGATTCTCATGAAATGAAGTCAAGCTTTTCTTCATTTCATTATAAATTATTGTTTTTGAAGTACATTTGTTGTACATTTATAGTATAGTTATCTATTCTATCATATATTGCTTTCAACTCAATTAAATGATTTCGCCTGAATATACAAAAAGCCTTCAGTTTTAATACAACTGTCTAATAATTTGTTTTCTTCTCCATACAAACTGAGAAGAAAATGTTTTATTTATCATATTTATTTAAATATATTTGAATATATAGCAAATTTTTAGATGACTTTTGTCCTTCGTTCAGTCAACTTTTTAGAATAAAAGTTATATAGACTTTCTATAATCTCTATATACGTACATATATATAATATATATAAAATATTCTGTATATAAATCAAAATCTCTCTCTAAGCATTCCTTCCCAGCACATTATCATAATTAACTCCAATTTTACTGCGTATCTGATCCGTAATGGCAATCACTTCCAGACTATCAGCATGTGTGTACTTGGGACTCTCCAGCAGACGCTTCTCGATGCAGCGACGCACTTCCTCCGCCTCATAGCGCAGTCCACACGAGTTCGTATAGTGAAAATCAAATTTAGCTCGGGGCAACGGCCAAGATTCGGGCGCGTGATTGGTTAGCGTCAGCTGAGTGGGACACCAATAGTTGGAGAGCTGCAAATGAGTAATATGAGGGTGTTATAATGGAAATTTATATATAAATGTAGCACAGAATTTGGAAGCAGATTTAATCATTGACTAATCTCTAGTTCTGTTACGTAAACACTTAACACTCTCGTCGCACAGCATTTAGTGATAAGCTCACCTTAATCTCGCCTTTGGTGCCCACGATGATTGCATCGTTCTCCAGATTTTCCAGACCTGTAATGAGTGCCATCAGTCGTCGATTATCGCCATAGTCTAATATGAATTCGGTCTGAACATCGATGCGCTCCGCATTCAGCTGAGTGCCACTGGGAATAATCTTGACGGGCGCCGAGCCAAAGACGAATTGGCCCAGCTGCAGTGCATAGATGCCAATGTCCAGGGTAATGGAACCGCCCAGGGCGCGACTGGCCACGCGCTCCACATTGGCCAAACGGAAGCCGTGCTGCAGCTTCACTAGCTTCACCTCGCCAATGGCATCGCCCAGGAGCAGTTCACGCAGCCGTTCATAACTGGGAAAGCAACGACTCCACATGCCTGGAAATTCAGTTAACTAACAATTGCCATGCCCAACCGCTTCATTCACTCACCTTCCATGAAGAATACGCCTCGCTGCTCGGCCAGCTTGTAAAGCTCCTGAGCCTGCTCTAGACCCAGGCATAGCGGCGTCTCGCAGAGCACATGCTTGCCCCGGATGAGCATCAGACGCACCACAGCATAGTGAAAGGGATTCAATGTACCCACATATACCACATCTACCTCCTTGTCCAGGGAGAGCTCCTCAAATCCATCATAGTATCGGGGGATTTCATTGCGCTGAGCAAACTCCTGGGCCCGTGAGGCCTCGACATCGGCAACGGCCAAGACTGAGTGCCGAGAGTTTGGAATCGTGCCCAGAGCAGTGACGAAATCTTGGGTAATTCGTCCAGCTGCTGCAATGCCCCAATTCAGAATTTGACTTTGCATTATAAACTGTCGATATATATATAATATTTTTGTCTACAATTCCGTGTGTTGACGCCACGCAACTGTTGACACAACTGTCGGAACGGATCGGACGCGATGAGCGCCAAGTGCGCTAACCGCGCGTCCTTATCAGACCCAAACATCTGCATTCACTGCATTTGCACTATTTTACATTCTCTGCTGATAACAGTGAATAACACGAGCCGCTAGTTCTCAGAGCTCTATTGTAGGTAAACCTTAGGTATAATCAAATACATATATATACATATGTATATCCCCATGTTCCCTTTGATTATAGTCTGAGATAACTGAAAAAAATTTTACAAAAAATAAATAAAATACAAACTGAAATAAGCAATAAAAAATCCAATTTAAAATAAAATATAATAAAAAAAATAAAAAATATTTCAGAATTGAATATAATTTTTTATTATTATATCATATAAGAAAATATTTTGTTTTTAAATAATAATATTAACGAAATAAAATATCATATTTAATTAAATTTTATAAAAAAAATATAATTTTTTTATTATTATATTATATATAAAAGAAAATATTTTGTTTTTAAATAATAATATTAACGAAATAAAATATCATATATAACTAAATTATATATACATATATATTTTTTAATAATTCATATTTTTATGCTCTGAACCAATTGAAAATGGGGTTTCAGGGTATTATACCCTGATTTGTTTTTTAATAGGTAATTGTAATTTACATAGGTATAATATCACGCATTCTAATAACTCTTGTCACATGTCCAACGTACATTCAGCCTTATCAGTATCTTATATATAGAGACGAGCCTTCTTTTTAAGGTACTGATTAAAGGTTGATGATTTCACATATTACGAAATGTATGTTTTTTAAAGGTCATTTAAGGTCATAAAGGTGCTAAGCATGTTGCGAAGTTTTTATACTTTGTTAATAATTAAATGTATAAAAATAAAAAATTCCTTTAAAACTTGAAATTCTATAATGCATACAAATCTTAAAATAATAATAATATTATAATACCATTAAAAAAAAAAAAAAAAACAATATAATAGAAAAATGTATATTTTTGAAACAAAATATATTGTTTCAAATTTAGAAAATATTAAAGTGAAATATTTAACTCAAGAGTATAATAGAAATCCAGAAAAATCAGTATTGCCTGTTAACATATGTATGTGTATATATACTTTTATATTGAAAAGAGAAACAATCTCGATGTATATATTTATTCAATATAGTATATCTCATTTCAAAACTCACAGTATATGAATAAATAGTATAACTTATACATATATTCAGAGATGCTCCTCTATATATATACATATTATACTTATAAATATTTATTTTCAGGCTGCAGTCGTGACTGAACTGGCAAATGCTTGCCTCTAGCTTGACCTAAACAAAGTCAAAGCCTGTGTGAATTGGTTTGTTCGCAATATTTACATGTATACAGACCACTTCCAATAGAGGGCTTATCACTAAAAAAGGAAAATGATTTAGAGTACCTAAACTAAATGACTTGGCATAGATTGTAATTGAAATTTTTCGATGAAGATTAGATAAGTAATGAGAGAGCGAGAGAGAGAGAGAGACAGAGAGGGAGAGGTTTGATGTAAAGGGAACTAAAAATTTAATATTTAAATATAGTTTTTTTTTATATATTTATTCTAGTACTGTGAAACGTTTTTATGTTAGTTTATGTATTTTTAAATAATATTATTTGATTTGCGTATCGACTTTTTTTATATGTATTATTTAAATATAATTTATATTATTTAAATTATTGTTATTTTTATATATATATTTATTAGCAATATTATTATTATTTTATATTTTATTATATTAATTAATGTCTTTTTAAATTGATAAAAGAAACTGTTTTAGATTATTTAAAAAATTTGTATATATATTTCCTTTAGTATTTACAAAAATATGAATATTATATATATTTTATAGAATTATTGCTCATCATATTTATTAAGTACACCGATCTGTTTCCTGATCGTATCCTCAATTTCGGCAAATAGCAAACTGTCCGCATAGCTGACAGTCTTGTTCTCTAGCTCGCCCGCGAGTATGGATTGACGCACTGCCTCCGCCTCGTAGCGCATGGCCTCCGAGTTGGCATAGTTGGTCACATGCTTGCCCTTGGGCGGCAGCCACTCCTTCTCCTTGCCATCGATGTCAATCAGTTTGTTTGGTGTCCAGAAGTCGATCAGCTGAAATGAACAAATCAATTTTGATAAAGAACCAGAAACTAAAGTGTAATTCTGACGTCACAGCGATTCGATCACTTGAACAACGTTTATCAATGTTTGTTTCGCTTCCTCACATAATGCCAATTCATTGACTTACCGTCACTTGTCCTTTGGTGCCCTTGATGATGGCCTTATTGTCCAGCTTTTCGCGCGATGAGATGCGCATGCGTGCCGTTCGCCCGCCGCTGTAGGTGAGCGTAGTGCTGACATCATCATCGATGCCCTCGTCATTGGTGTGGCCAGTCGATTCGATCTTCTGCGGTGGCTCCTGGAAGGCCCACTGCGATACTTGAATAGTATAGATGCCCAGATCATAGACGACGCCGCCACCTAGCTCCCGTTTCCTGCAGTAAAACAGTTGTAATTAGCTCTACATAATTATCCACGACATCTATCCGACTTCCACTTACTGCAAGCGATCCACATTGGCCAAGGGGAAACCAAAGTTGACCTGTACTTCCTTGATCTCGCCCAGAGCCCCGGTCTGGATGAGCTGACGCACATGCTGGTACGAGGGGAAGAAGCGTGACCAAACAGCTTCCATGAAGAAGCGTTTGTTCGCCTTGGCTGCGGCCAGAATGCCCTCCACCTGTTTCTTGTTCATGGCTAGCGGCTTCTCGCAGAGCACATGCTTGCCATGGTTCAGCATCAGCAGCGAAACCTCATAATGCTGCGGATTCAGCACGCCAATATACACAACATCTATAGATGAAGGCGGAAATAAGTCAAGAGTTGCAAAAGGAAACTTACTGCCAGGATACATACCTACATCTTTGCTCTTGGCCAACTCCTCGTAGCTGCCCAGCGCTGTGGGTATTCCGTGCTTCTTGGCAAACTCTGCAGCACGTTCCTGGGCGCGTGCAGCCACTGCCACCACCTGGTGATCACTGGCGGGCAGTGTGCTAAGTGCAATGACAAAGTCCTCGCTAATCTTGCCAGCGGAGGCGATGCCCCAACGAATCAGTTTGCCCGACGACATGTTTAACGCTTCTCTAAATACCTGCAAGTGAGCACACAGTGAGAACTGCCGTTAGTTAAATATGAAAAAGTTAAGGCCGATAATGCATATGGGGCGTGTTATCAGCTGTGGGGAGAGAGAGAGAGATACAGGAGAGGTACTTTTAGATAAGGCTTATTGGTAGCAATTCAGTATTTATCTAAGTGCCTTTTGCTAAGGGTAAATAAACATTATAATATTCATGTTAAGAATTATAATAAGAAAAAATGTTTAAAAATATGTATATATAAAAATTTAAATATTTATTAAAGGCTATACACACAAAAATTCATGTATGTATTCTTAACCTTAAGTGAGTGAGAGAGAGCTCATTCTGATACATACTATGTAAAATAACATTACATCTTGTCTAGTGCAAAGCTCTTTTGTTTTGATTATGTACTGCAGTTAACGAGAAAAAAAAAGCAACAGGTGGCATAGCAGCCATATTCGCATGATTAATTCTAATTGCGCATAGATACTTGAGCAATGTGTGCGCACATTATTCTCTCATTTTCTGTTTAAAGTTTCTCTGAATAACATACACCGTCTACCTAAATGCCGGCTAATTTTCAAGTATATATAGACCTATTGACACACCTTTCTTAGCAAATCACAATTTTGCCTTTAAATAAATTACAACGCAGATGCGGTAGTCAACCGTACACTGGCGATATTGCGTTAGAACTATTTCTAT
The DNA here is from genome assembly GCA_030914345.1 of Drosophila koepferae. NCBI lineage: Eukaryota > Metazoa > Arthropoda > Insecta > Diptera > Drosophilidae > Drosophila > Drosophila koepferae. The sequence goes on from JAUESR010000207.1 coordinate 5,230,442, forward strand.
AATTACAAACTGTCATGTGTTTGTGTAGCAAATAGACAACTTTTAAAAGTTTATTTTAACAGTGGAATAACAGCAGCTATTACTGTTAAATTGCTCTAAGGTGAACAAAAACTTCAAACATTGTTAACATTTAATTTTTAGTGCAGCGAATATTATTTTCTTTTGACCTATAACAGTTTTTTGTCAACACATATGTACCGAATTTTTGTGTTTTTGTGACGAATAAATTTACAGTGCTGAAAGAGATTGAAATGAACCGCCAATTAAAAGCTTGCCATTCACAAGTAAACGTTGCGCCAAATTGAACGAAAGAGCACAACCAGGGCTAATCGCTTAACGAGCTGTCTGAATCGCTGCAGCCCTGGTGTTGGTACTGTGCGCGTTGCAAGTAAATTTTTGACTGCCTTATTTTCTGAACAATTTTGCCAACTGTGCGAATAAAAAGCATTTTTGCTGTGCCCGCAACTCGCATTGCGCAACACCAAACCGTCTGGACAAGAGCGCTGTGCCGTGCTAAAACGCGATTGTAAACATGTCCGAACGCTCCAAAGGTGACGTGTCGTCGTCGTCGTCGTCGCGCGTCAACAATGCAAATCGAATTGTTAAAAACCCATTGCTCAGCGCCTCCGTGACGGGTCTCAGCTATGATGATTTTCCCAATAAGCCGCTCCTGTTGCCAGCGGCACCGCCTGTGGTGCACCATGCACCACCACCCGCACAGCCAGCCAACGCTCTCATCGCTGGCATTCTCAAACGCGGTAAGTGTGTCAGTCAAGAAGAGAGGGAGAGAGCCAGAGTGAGGGAGTGTGAGAAAGAGAGGAGTTTGTGACAATGAGAGACAGAGCGAGAGGGAGAGCAGCGAGTCAATTGTCACTTGTTGCTTCCCCATGTTCCATATTTCGGCTGATAAGCGTTAACAGTTAACAGTTTTCTGGTATTTTTATTGGGCAACACTTAAAGTTCGTTTCTATACATATGTATTTAGTATTGTAGTTGTTTATGTATTGGCAGCTTGTCTCCCCCTCTCTCTCTCTCGCTCTCTCTCTATCTTAAACTATTCCATGCTGCGTGTCGAATGCGAGCGATATGTGGGCAGCTCCAATGACACCTTGCGCCGCTTACAACACCACACAATGCTCCAGATCAGCAGCACAATCAGCAACAACAACAGAATGACGCCCAGACAAATTGCCGCAATGGCCGCCTCTGTCAGCACCACATCTCGCACATCAATGTTGATGCTGCGCTGATTGCCCGCCGCGTCGTATGCCGTTATGGCCACCTTCGGTTCACAGCAGGAGGCCATATACGTGGCCTTCATGGGCTCCGTGGTGCCGGCCGTATAGTAATTGCGATAGAACAGTCCATCCGAAGGCGCTGTCTGCAAACGCATTATGCCCGATTGCCAATCCTGAGCGGTGATATCCAGAGTCCAGAAACGATCGCCACAGCTTTGACCATCACTGTTCACATAGTCACAGCGATTGCCAAACTCCCAGGACAGATTGGGGCCAGTCGTATCCTAATGATATTTTCATATTCGATATCAAATTGTGACTAGTTTTAGATATTTCTGCTGTTATACCTGCGCATCGATGCTGGACACGACCTTTAGGCTAACGGCCAAGGTGGCCGTTTCGCTGCCATAGCTAGTGAATGTTACGCGGTCCGTGGTGCCGGCCGCGCTTCCGGTGGGCGCCAGCACAGTTAGACGCACGGTGCTCATCTCTCGTGGACGCAAATAGAAGCTGCAAGAAAAAGGGAATCGAATTCCAATTAAAATTCCTTTGCCTTAAGTTTCTGTGCCCACTCACCCCGTTGGGCTCAGCTGCACCAGATAACGCCGCTCGTCCGTCACCTGCACCGTTTGATAAACACGCTCCGCTCTCATATTAGTAACCTCGAAGAGTAGTGTGGCGACCTGACCGGCATTCAGCAGCAACTGTGATTGCGTATTGAGCTCGATTTTGGTGCCGCAACGTTGCAGCAACATGGCATTCAAGCTGGCGCGTTGGGGCTCACCCGTGGCAGCGGCAAATTGTGTTTGATTTAGACTCGTCACTAGCTCCGTTTCCGAGAAGGTTTCCACTTCACTCTTAGGGGAATCTACATCGTTCTCTAGCTTCTCCCGCGACTCGGGAAACTTCAGCTTGGCCGAACGCGCCAAAGAAGCCGAAGGAATTTCGTGCACAGCATGGGCATAGTAGCTATCGATGCGTTTAATTATATCACCTGGAATTTAGCAAAGTAATAGTACAAAGTTGACCGGAAATAGTTTCTAGAAATAGGATTCAGTTAGTATATATAATTATGTTGTTCTTGTTGTTATAGTTGCTGCTGCAGAAAAGCAGCTCTTTGGATGGCGTCAACAATCATTCCGCTCAAATGACGCCCAAGGTTGATACGGTTATCAAGTACAGGCGGGCAGCGTTATCTCTACAAGCGAGCTCCGAGCACCGGTTAGCTTATTTTTGTTGTTGCTGTTGTTATTTCTTTATTTTTCTATATTTTTCGTGGTTCAGCAAACGACGCATCTTAATTATAATTTGTTCAGTTGTATGCGTCAAGCGCGTTCGCCAAGTTGATTTTTAATTGGATTAGCAGTGTGTTGAAACTTACCAAGAAAAACATCAGCTTTACGCTCGGCGCGTATGAAAACATTGTAAGCGGCCTTTGTTGATTCCGGCGTCAGCTGCAGCTTGAGGATTGTCGCTTTGCGCAGCTTATTGAGCGGTACGTAGGCATCCAGTTCATCGGGGCTGGTATTTCGTGTATCATTGCTTGATTTAAATTTAACCAGCTTATTTAAATTGATATCTGAACGAAGAAAGAGAGGGAATGTAATGCATACACATAACAAATTAACAGGTGTGTATTTTTGCCATTCACTGCGAACGTTATGCAGCAACAGCTGTTTGGCATGCAGCGTTACCAGACTGTTAGCGAACACATTTTGTACACAAACATTAAATATTAGTTAAACAATTGTACGCAACTCAAGAAACGAGTGCATATAATTGCAGTTATGTCATGCAGGTATTGGTGCAATTTACTATCATTAATTGTAATTATTAACTATGTGTATATTTATACTGCTTGCGCAGAGGCAACTCTACGCTGAGCAGCTGCTATGTTATGACTGTTATTCGCACGGTTGTTGTTGTTGTGCAAGGAGACTACTTCTGCAAAACATTTAACATCAAAACGATTGTTTTTTCGAATTGTGAAATCAAACAAATTACTAATAAACATTTACTAATTGAAAAGCGCTGCAGTGTTAAGTGTTAAGCCGCATCATTCGATTTTCAAACAAAGTGAACTTGCCAACTGACATGGCCCGCGGCTTAAAATAGTATTACCAATTCGTGTGCATCATCAACAAAATCGCATTAGATTTTGGTCAGAGGCCACTTTTGAACCTGGCCATGGCAGTGGCCAACTGCAAGCCAGCCGACTAATTGTGTATGTATTAAACCATATAATTGTGACTAATGCTGCAACGTCGAAAATTTGGCAACAATTTAAACAAATGACTCGCCATGTGTGTGTGTGCATATGTGTTTGTGTGAGTGTTAAATATGTTAAATGAATATAGTACATTTCATATTTTTCGATTTTTATAGTTTTTAAAACACAATGCGCAATATTTTCATTATTGCAGCAGACAATTTTAATTGATTTGTACAAAAGAAAATGTTAAAACGGCGCCAGCATTGCATGTGTGTGTATGTGTGCTTATGAGCTAGCATTTGTATGTATAAGTGTATATGCCAGTGGGAGTGTGGGCTGTCATCGGCTTCACTCTTTCCTTCTCTTTCACACTCTCTAACGAAATAACTTCCGCAAATTCTTTTATAACTGCGTTCATGGCAAAGTTCACAGCGTAGTTATGATAAGTATACAGTGCAAATAATTGATAATTCGCTATAGGAATAACAATGAATGAATAAATATTAATGTGAAGTAAGCAAAGATCAACTACGCTTATTATATTAAAGAATTTTATAACTGATTATTAGGTTTGATGTCACTTGGGTCATAGCAGAAGTTATCGTTTAATTGATAACCGATATATGTATATCGACTTTGAGCAGTTACATTTTGAAGAGATTTCGAAGATTGTCGGTGAGCTCATCATGCTTCAATTACTTTTTCTGATATGTATAATTTTATATAAGCTTCAATATGCTAATATGATGCTATTCTTATTTTCGTTAATTTTCTTCTTTCTATTGCGATAAGCCGTCTTTCGCATTCAAATCAGTGCTGAGATAGACAGTAGGAGAGTGCTTGAGTCATTATTGCTTTTAGTCTGGTTGCATTAGCGTAATCTATTTCGGGACTTTTTGAACTTTGCACCCAGACAACGTGTACATAGACGTCGGTGTGTGATTAATACGCAAGTTGCTCGATTCGAGACCAATTTTGGTAGCAATCATCGAAATCAAATTAATAAAAGTGACTTGTGGTTAGGAAACATTTACAATTTGTGCGGTAAAGTTGAGTTAGTTAAAGTGTACAAAAGTGCATAGACATATAGACATAGAAGAAAGATACACATACTTTGTATACTTACGCTTGGGACAAACAAACATAAACAAAGATCGACAAGTGCAAATTGTTGTAGTTAAACTTGTGCTGGGGTCGGTTTGGAAGCTAAAGTTAAAAGTACGCCGAAAATTTATTGTTTTTTTTTTCCAAGTTATTTGCGAAATTATTTGTGTGTGTCTTTTGTTTTTTTCTTCTTTTTTTTATTGTAGACCCTTAAAGCTAAACATTTATTACTTTCATAAACATAAACATATATCTGCGTCTGTATATAATATTTGAAGAAATTCTTTTGTACTACAAGTTAATGTTAAGTATTTAGCATTAGGCTAGCGTTTTGGTTAGGGAAAGCATTGGAGGAGGTATTAGTTTTCATTTTCTTTTCTTTCTTTTTGGCTATATACATAAAAAATTGAAGGAAATATAAGTTGGAATAGGAGTGGATGGGGTTGGGTAGGGAAGACGGTTAGTTAAAATATAAGACTTAAAGCTAAGCACATATAAATAAGTACAGTTGACTCTTGAGACATTTTACAACACTGGCGTTTAGTAAGAAAATATAGGTATTGAGATAGAGATAGGCGCGTGTGTGTGAATTAGTTAAATCATATATAGTATATAGATATACAAATATATATATATATATAGTTATACATATACATATATAGTTAGCTACAAAACAACTTAAATCGATGCTAGCCTAGGCGCGGCCATACGCATGTGCCACGAAATTGAAGATCCCTTATTGTTGAACCCGCACACGTTGAACGTTTACAACACTATTAGTATGAAGTACAACCCGGTTTTGTTTTTGTATGTTGTTCTGCTGCTGCTGCTTCAGCTCCAACTACTACATGGTTAGTACTAAAAGAGTGAGATAGCTTTTTGTGTGATGTGTATGTGTGTGTGTGTGTGTATCTGTGTGTTTGGGTTTGGGTTTGAACTGTTGAACTAACCACCATTGGGCGTTGCCAGTGTGGCACGTCGCATGTTGGCATCGATTCGCACATGTAAGCTGGAAAGCGTTGTATCAACAGGTAGCTCCAGCTCCTGGTTGCCTTGATACGCATCCGAGACGAGCGTTAACTGCAATTAGACAGAAGAGAAACAGAGAGAGAGAGAGAGAGAGAGAGAGAGAGAGAGCAATGGTTAAAGCATTTATCTAGTTTTTGTTGCTTTTGGAATGTCTAGTTTCCTTTCTATAAACAAATTTGCCCTTCACTTTTCTTTCCATAACCTAGTTTTGCACAAAGATGCAACATCATCAACACACCAACAAACAGCTAAACAACAACAACAACAACAACAACAGCAGCCGCAAATCGCGTCGTCGTGCTCTTGAGCACCTGTCTGAAAGGTAATCCAAGCTGCTATTTGCGTCTCACTTGGTTGCTTGGGCAACACTTGTTGCTGCTGCTTCAGTTGTTGTTGCTGTTATTATTTTTGTTGTTGTCGCCACTTTCAATTTCAACACTTGGCAGCAGGCGAGCTCGCTCGCTGTTTGCCATGCTCCATCATACTTTTAATTATACTAATTACGCTCGTACGATCATTTGTGTGCTCTTTACCGTATTGCCCGCGATATGCTGTCCATGCTCGGTGCTCACAATATGAATTATTTCGCCACCCGATCGTATGGCCACCTCGCCCAAAATGCCGCCCACAGCATCTTCGGTCTCATTCTCATTAGCCGAACGCTCGCCATACCACAGCATAAACAACTGTAAAGAGAGCATGATTAATAACAGTTATACATGAAGTAGCCACTCTTTTAAATTAAATTTACTTACGCGTATACGTTTCTTGAGCAACGTAATCGCCGCATCCTGCACAATGTCGGTGTGCGGCGGTATGGCAGCTGTCGATATGAATATGGCGCTGTCGTAGGGCACCAGCTCGGCGGCCTGTAACACGCCCACAAAAGCATTGCCGCCCTCAAGCTCTTTGGTGCTATTGAGGCCCGCAATGAACTCTCGCGTATTGTTGAAACTGAAGGCGGAGGGCACACCTGAAAAGTGCAAATATATTTTATATATATTATATATTTATATATATATAATTTTTTTTAAATTGATAGTGCTTCTCTTTTAATGAGACTGGCATTTATATTATACCTAAAAAGATATCTTAGTATCTCATTTATAACTATCGATAATCATATTTATCGATACATATTTCAAACAACATACCTGACGCATTCAGCGTAACGAGCACAATTTTAATATTAATATTCTTGTCCTGCAACGCATCTATGTATAGTCGTTTGGCCTGATCTAACGATGCTGCCGATGGATCCACTATAACCGCCAACGGCATGCGTATATAGACATCCTTGATGTAGTTACGCAGCTGATCGGCGGGCAACAGTTCCGGTTTGCTCAGGTGTATGTGTTTCGATTGTTTGCGTGGTGCAGACGTTGTCGGCGTTGTTGTTGTCGTTGTGGTTGTTGTTGTTGTTGTTGTTGTGGTGGTTGAGCTTGGAATGGCCACTGGTGGTGCATTAGTTGGCACGGCATTGGGTATTGGTTCGGGCCAACCACCAAAACCGGCGAAACCACCGAAACGTGCCGCCAACACTGGCAACGGTGCCTCAGTTGTTGTCGTTGTAGTTGTTGTTCTTGTTGTTGGTGTGTTCTGGATTGTGGTTGTGATGCGATGCTCTATGCTGTCCTGCTCATCGTAATAGTACTCATCAGAGCTGGGCTTGAAGGGTTTGGCTCTGTGGCTCGTGGGCAGCTGTTGGATGTGTGCTTGTGGCTGTGCCGGCTCATCCCGATAGATGACGCCCTCTTCCTGATCCCTGGGTGTGTTAATGGGCTGCGTTTGCTGCTCCACCATCATATCGTCATCGGCATAGTCGGGCTCGGTCTGTGGAAATCTTTCCGCTTTGGCTTTGCGCACATATTCGGGCACTGTTGTTGTTGTGGCTGTGACCTGCTCCTCCTGTGGCTTCTTGGGCTGTTCGGCATGCTGCTCCTCCTCCTGCATCTGCTCGTAGTAGTACTCCTGTGAATGCCTGGTCGGCTTCTCGACTTTCGTCTCCTGTTTCTGTGTGGGCGCATCTTCCATAACTTCGGCTGCCGTATTCTCATCGTACTCTGTGGTTGCCGATGCAGCTGTGGGCACTGATATTTCGGTGACAGCCGGCGACACCTTGTCCGTGGTCGATTGCTGTTCCACGGACTGCAATGCATTGACTGTCTCTGCGGGTGGAGCACTTTCTTCGTCCTCGATGCTATTGCGTCGCTGCTGTGTTTCCGTTTCAAGTTCGGCCTCCTGCTGTGCTGGCTCATAGATGTCATCATTGCCGCCAATATCACCATCCCCCAAATCACCGCCATAATCCTCGCCCTGAGCCTGCAGCAGAGTTAGCAGCGTGAGCAGCCAAAGCCCCAGCAGGCAAATTCTACTCGTTCGCAGTATCATTGTAATGGAATGTGTGTGTGTGTTGTGTTTCGATATTTAGTTAAGTCTTCTTTTCGTTATCTCCCGTGACTCGATCAGCATTAAAAAAAAAAAATCTGCGAAAAAAATGAACAACAAGAAATGTCATAAATCAAACATTTTTTGAAAGCTACCAAATGCGAGTCTTGATTGATTGATGCTCAGTAAATTGACGCAATTATGCGCCATCATTATTATTATTATTATTATTAAAATTGATTATTGTTAAATTGCCGTTGTTTTCGTTAGTTTCGACACTTTCGCAATGCGAAAAAGTGAAATGCGTTTACAATTATCCTATTATTCTGTTATTAAAATTATTTTCGATTTAATTATCGTTAATGGAGACAAAATATGGAAAGGGGGGAAAATACATTTGCAGCTTTAAATTTTGCTGATTCTAATTAGGATGAGATAGAGAGAGAGGGGGAGAGGGAGAGAGAGAGAGAGAGAGAGAGAGAGAGAGAGAGAGAGAGAGAGAGAGAGAAAGGGAGGCACGAACTCGAGGTAAAGTAAAAGTGGGTAAAGATTAACAAAAATTTTTTGGTTTTTTGTTATATATAAAATATTCATATTTTTGTTTATTTCTTTATTTCTATTATTATTATTATCAACAAATACTTATATATATTAAATTCTGCTTATTGTATGATACACCCATGAATCTAGAAATATTTAAGAACTTTTTAAAGCCCTTTTTTATAGCCCTGTAAAGAGCTGAGACAGGCTATCAATTGATCTGAAATAAGCAAGCGAAGAATATTAATTTAAAATAGAGAATATATATAAGCTACCTAATGAATATGTCCTTAATTTATATATTATATACTTAGACATCTGATCTCTGCTCTCAACTTGGCATATATCTTCAAATTAGCATGATTTCCATAAGTCATTATGCATGTTTAGATCTATATTTATTACCTATAATAAAAATAACAAAAGCCATATTTTTCCTCAATAAAAAGTCTTAATTCGCTGCACATAAGCAATTCTCTTCGTCTCCTCGCATTAAAATTTATTTATTTATTTATTTATTTTTTTTTTTTTTTGGTATTTAGCCAACAATTATTTTACAATTTGCGCTGATCACGCACTTTTCAATTCGAAACTTGAATAGCGCCAAGCGAAATATTTTCCAAAAGTCATGTTCATGAACATGAGTCAATGTAAAACACTAAAAGCCAACGGGCAATAAAATATGCTTTAACAATGGCTCAACAAAAAATAATATGATATGATGAAAAGACAAGAAAAAAATGTATAAAATAAAGTGCATAAGCAATTTTAATAGCTGAAGAAATGTTTTTCTTTGCCAAAAAATATATAAATTAATAAAAGCCAAGCAACCCGTGTTTCAGTTGAGTAGCGCATTAGAAATATGTATAAATTGATTGTAAAATACGAAAAAAAAACAATCAAATCAACTATATGGTCAAGGTTTTTGGCTATTTTTTTTTTTTTTATTTGTTTTAAAATCTTATCGAAACCTGCTGCAGCTGCGGAAAACGAAGAGCAGGCGGCGCTTAAGCCGTTGACATTAGCAAATGATTAAAGAGTGAGACGCACAAATGCAACAACAACAACAACAGCAACAACAACATTGACTACAACTTTATGAAGACATGTTTTTATTGAGCCCCATCAAATCATCAGTAAAAAAAAAAAAAAAACTAAAAAACTAATAACTAAATAAAACTGATGCCTGCGCTTGATTAAATCTGATGTTTTTAATGGGCTTATATACCCTGTAAAAGTTAGCAGATCAAAAGAAAAAGCTATAGCTCTTGAAACTTAAAGAGTTACAAAGTTTTCCCATTGAGAATTTAAATATATTTTAAATAATTTATGATTCAAATTCTTTATAAATACAGAATGTATAATATATTATCATTTCTTCAAGCAATATTTTTGATTATATTTTGTTTCTTAATTTTGCTGAGCACTCTCTCTCTCTATTAAGTCAATTTCATTTCTTCAATGAATAATTTTGATTATCTATTTTTTTGTTAATTTCTCTGAGCTCTATATTTTGATAGGTTAATAAATATTTAAATTGTTGTTTATTTTTTCTAATTTTTTGTCTACATTAATCTATTATTAAGATTAATTTTAATTCAAGCAATACCGGCGACATCTTTTTATATTAAATCCAATTTACTCCCGTTACAAAGAGTATTTGCTATTCGTACTCTTTTCAACTCAGCTCATTCTTATATATTATAAATATGTTTTCGCTATAGCCAATGCTGTTTCGGTCAATTTGATCAACTTTTAACATTTTTAATTAACTAAATGCAATTAACACTTGGATTGCGCGTCATGCGAACAATAATATATCAACATATAAAGACAAATACATATATGTATATATTATAAATATATATGCTTTTATTTACTTTTATTTTGTGGTTGAATGCATTTTACGAGCTGAAGAGCATCGTCTTGTTTGAATAACAAATTAGCAACAAATCAATTTGAATGATTGATTTCTTGGCTTCTCTTTGGCTCTCCGTGTGTGTCTCGTGATGTGTGCAACAACGTGGTCAGCTAACAGCTGTCATTAATTAACAACATGCAAAAAAATACAATGAAAAAAAACAAAACATTTATATATATAAATATATATATGTATACCGAAGCCCCTAAAACTGAAACGTTTTTTATGTGCGTGAACGAACGAACATGTGGAAATAAATTAAGTTAAAATATTCTGCGTTCGATTTTCTCGTTTTTCGATCTTTTTTTTTTTTTTTTTGGCAGCTGCTCACGCCGCCTTTTTTTTTATTTTTAAAATCGAAAATTGATTTGTACATTTTTCAGGCGTTGCAAGGTCAATGCGCATTTCGTGAAGCCGGTTCGCTCGCTCATAGAAGAGAGGCCACAGCCGCTGCCACTTAGAGGCAGATTAAAGCTTCTGCTGCTGCGCTGCTGCTGTTGTTGTTGCCCTGACATCAAATCCCCTATACGAAATGAGAACTTACATTCCTCTACACGAACTCATTTCAGATTATATGCAGTTCCGCTTTCAATGAACGATAAATGCGGAATGCAGCCCAATAACACGTTCGATTTGTCAATCGACTGATTATTGACCTTATCAAAAATGTTTAGCTTTCATTCATGAAACAATGGGAAAAGCAGCGAAGTTATTATAGCACGTAGCTCGCACTTATACACTGACTTCTTCACATTTAATAGCTATATGTATATATAAATATTTACATGTGTATTTATAGTGTAAAAGGTGTCTCTCTAGAGGTTAAACACAGTTGCTAACATTGCAAACATCAGTCATGCAATTCATTCAGACACTTGTCAAAATTATAATATTTCCTTGCCTATTTATGAGGTTTTGATCAAGTGTGTTCCAAGGCTGTAACTCAGTTCTCACATAAACATACAACAATTTAACATATAAATTTATTCAGAATGATGTAAAGAAAACTCTATTAAATTTAAGAATTGAAGTTATTTGTGAATATCATTTTATGATGCGACAACGAGACGATGACAATGAGCTATGAAAGTAATTTATTCAACTCATATAGCTTAAGGATGTGATTGATGCCGTTAATGAGTTGAAAACTTATCTGTCATGAAATTAGAAGATTTGTCTATGAAACTTTTGTTCCTAGTCAATCCTTAAATTCTAGTATACAAAATTCAAACTATTATTTTCTTGATTGTCATGTCAATAATCGTCAAAGCTAAGCTCTTGTTTACTAAAACCTTTTGACCTGTGCTATAACAGATATAGTTAATAACTATAGCCAATGCTGAGTCACAATTATTCATTCATTCGCACAGACGTACTATTTGCTATTACTATACATACATACATCAATATATTTATATACTTAGCATGATTGAGGTAATGAACTTGTTGATTTTTACCAGCCAGCAAATTAACATTTGGTTTAACAAACAGAGAATGTGAGCAGGTTGTCGTTAAGGCTCTTTCAAAAATCTACCGGTTCTATTATCAGTCTATATATGTATATAATTTGTAGTCTATATCTATATTAAAATTAAATATAAATTATACTAAAATTAAATAACAATTTCATTTCTCATTTTATGATAAGCATGCAATTAAAAATATAACTTATAATCTATAAAATAGTGATATATCATTCTTCTTCTTTTTTAATATTCTAGAAAATTCTTGTTTGATAAGATAAATATTAAGAAAGAGAGAGAGAGAGAGACAGAGAGAGAGAGAGAGAATCAAGTTGAGAGCGCTGCAGATTAGAAACGTGAACAGACTTTAAATATTCTCAGATAATTTGAATCAGTTTATCTAATATCTAAGGCAATGATATGCAAAATATATAGATATATTTATATATTTGTATATATATATTATATTTATATACGTGCCATCATTAATGCACCGTAAAGGCAAATCTTTGCATCGTTTAAATGAGACGTGCTTATTTTAATCAACAACAGCGTCAACATCATCAAGATCTTAACTCTGACATCAATCAGAGCTACAGAGTGAGACACAGAGAGAGATATATGTATATAGAGAGAGAGAGAGAGAGAGGGCGGGCGCGAGGTACATATTTCACTTTTCGATTGCAGCTGACGTGAGATTGTGAATTCTGCGAGAACTGCGAAACAGAAAACGATTCGTAGTTGAACTAAACCGAACTGAACTGAAGTGTTAGCTCAGCCCGTAATTTGTTTATTATTATTTATAGGCAATTTATTATTTTTAATTAAAGAAAGACAACAGGGAACAGCAAATTACAAAACCAAAGCCAGCTGCGTCAGTTCATCAATCAGCAACAGCAGCAGCTGATACTTATTATTATTATTATTTAAAATTCTCTAAACAAATTAGAAACGCGCAATTATTCGAGTTCCCTGTGTGTAGGTGTGTGGGCTGCAGGGGCGGTCCCAGGCGGGGCGGATGTAATTGAAATAGCGCGTAAGCATTTGAGATATGCTATGACTTTTTTTATTGCCCAGCAAATTAATGAGAAATAATTGCAAAAATTATAAATTCAAATTGCGTTTTTGCACACATTTTATTTCGTTTTCGTATACCCTAAGCGTATCTGTGGCGGTCAATAGCTCGTTTACTTTGAAGTTTTTGGCAAAGAAATTGATTAAGGAATGTCGCATTTTTTTTGTTCGAGAATTTAGAATTCAAGAAATGTTGTTTGAGAAAAAACAAACAAAGAATCAAAAAGAATTAAACTTTCATATTGTCTGCTGTTGTCAAAACTATCTAATATTAAATGATCATGATTTCTGTTGTGTCAGACAATGGATAAAGTTTAGATATACAAAAAAGTGAGACTGCGAATGATAGGAAGAGATTATTGATATGCGTAGACAGATAAACTCAGATGCTGTGAATTAAACTTAGTTAATTTGTTGATCAATAACATAGGTAAAAACATCTAGTTCATAACTTTATATGGGAGATTCAATTTTAACCAGAACATGAGCTAAAAAGAGATTTTTTTAACATTTGCATTTGACTACGATGGGCTTATAATATATATTTTAAAACTTTTTTGAAAAACTTTAAGCTTGTCTAAATTGTTAAGTCCTGAACCTGTCTAAAATGTGATTTTACTATAAACAAGATATATAGATGTTTAAAAGCCATTCTTAAGTTAACTTTTTATTTTTCTTGAAATCGCAAAGGCAGCTTTTTTTTGACTAAAGGCAACAGCTATAAAGCTGCCAACAAGCTTTGAACTAAATTTTCCACTGAGACGGTAATTCCCACTAATGCCCATTAGCATAATAATAATCAACGAAATGTAAAAGTTAATAATAAACCATAGGAAATAAAAACGAGAACAGCTACAATAACTTGGATAAATTTAGAACAGGGTATCAAGCTAGTTGAGCAACACACACAGAGAGAGAGAGAACCTGCACCTCGTTGTTTGGTTTCTAGCAAATTGTGTTTGCTTTAGAAATGCAAATAGCACAACAACAAAAATTGCAATTGCAATTGCAATCATAAAATGCAAACGGTCTCTGGCATTTGTTCTAGTATAGACGATGCGGTGCGTTGTTCTCAAACCCTTTTTGAAGAACCCACGCGCCATCGAGCAACAGCAGCAGCTGCTGCTGTTCGTGTTGCTATTGCTGTTGCTATTGCTGCTGCTGCTGCTGTTTTATTGTTGATTTTTCTTGACATTGAAATCGCAGTAATTTTGTAAGTGATTCGTTTGGATTGTTGTTTTTATTTTTTTTTATTATTATTATTTCGTTTGTGATTTATAAAGAGCGCTTTTTAGATATACATAAATTTGTGTTCTTCTTTTGTTTGACATTTGGCATTTCGAGCAAAAGATTCTTTTTTTTTTTAAATTTAATTTTTGTTAGCTTTTGCTCTTGCTTTTGTTGTGCCCCTCAAACTTGCCTTTTATGCGACTTCTTGCTGACGACGTGGCTGGCTGGACGGTCCAAATTGCATATATTAGCAATAAATTGCGAGTATTATAAATAATTAAGTTTTTTTTTTATTATTATTATTATTTTTCTTTTTTGAAAGTATGGATAGTTGGCGCTGGCAAACAAATGACTTAGGCAACGAACTTGTTTAGCGGCCGCACTTTATAAGTTATGCGACGATTGAATTTGTTATTGCTGCCGTTGTAGTTGTTGTTGTTGTTGTTGTTCAATCAATATGTAAAACGAATGCACTTTATTTATGCATTTTGCGCACTTCTTTGCATTGTTTATGAATTACCAGGGCTTATGCAAAGCACAACAACATTAATAACAACAATAAAAAGCAATCACTTGCACTTTAATACAAAACGCAGACAGACAAAACTCACGCACGCACACAGAAAAAAACTCAAAATTCAGCGTGCTGTTGCTTTTGTTGTTGTGCGCTCGTATATTGATTAACCCGTTTAAATTTTTGTTGTTTTTGTTTTTTTGTTTTTTGCTTTTTTCTTGCGTTGGTTTATATGTTCATTTAGTTGAGAGACACACACACGTTGCGTGTTGTTGGTGTTGCTATTGTTGAGCTGTTTTCAGCACTTGCGGCCGCGACGACGTCTCAAATGAAACTGAAAGCAGACACAGAAAACAGTGACCAACGAACGAGCGAACAAACCAAACCAAAAACCAACTCAGCTCGACTCAACTTAGCTCAGCAGCGCTGTTGACGTCGGCGTCGCATCGCAACGCTGACAGCAGCCTCAACAGCAACGAGCAACAAGCAGCAACAGCAGCAGCAGCAGCATTCAGTCTCGTTCGCTCTGCTTAGTTGGAATCTTAAGAGCGTGATGCTGATAAAGTGGCAACGTGCTGGCCCCCAAATTTGAATTGGCGCCATTTAGATATAGTTATAGATATGTATGTGTATGTGCTCTATGTGTGATTAGTGTAGTATGAGTGCTTAGAAAATATGACAAACGTCAGAATGTTTAATCGTTGACATTGATTGACGTTTTAGATACCCATCATATCGTTTGTAGAATTTCTGAAACAAATATATCATATTTGTTGCTTTTGACTAATGGGCACAGGAATATGA
The DNA here is from genome assembly GCA_030914345.1 of Drosophila koepferae. Taxonomy (NCBI): domain Eukaryota; kingdom Metazoa; phylum Arthropoda; class Insecta; order Diptera; family Drosophilidae; genus Drosophila; species Drosophila koepferae. The sequence continues at coordinate 5,245,959 of JAUESR010000207.1, forward strand.
ATATATATTTCAAATATATATTTGCATTAGTTGACTTATTGATATATATATAGAAAGAAAGAGAAATCAATGTTTAATTCACTTAATTCAAGAATGTTAAGAATTCTCTATATGATATAATACCAACTGCTTTTAGATGCTACAAACAAAATTGCTTTTTCTTTGCATATAACTAAAATCTCATTATTATTATTCATATTTATTGTTTATAAACAAAAATATATATATTTATATAAAAAGTACGGTATAAAAGGTGTAAAGATATATAATTATAAAATGATATATATTTCTTTTCGTATAAAAATCCACTCTCTAGTCACTTAAATATAATTTTTAAAAATATTTTATAAATTTATCTATTTAATATTTATAAAATGCTTTTTCTCAAATCCAAGCTAAACTACATTTAATGTTTATTTATTTTCCGACAAAGTTTTTTGCACGTTGACCTTTTTATTTGTCGCTGTCACTAAGCGCATTAAAAATGAAATAAAAATAAATAAATATGCTTAGCACAAGTCATCAACATTCATGCAAAAAATAAAAATAAAATAAAATAAATAAATAAAATATATAGTTAATTATAATAATGTACAAGGCGAACTGAGGTCTGTCACACTCTGTAGGAGGAAGTTCGTCTACCCAGGCGCCGCGTTTAAAATGGAGCGTGTATCGAATTTAATATGCTTGCTCTGTCTACCTCATAAAACTCATAAACATGCCCCCCCATGTAGAGCCGGCTACGTTCGATTTGTCTATCAATAAAAATACAAATAAAACGTACTAAAACTCAATAAATACACGCGGAACTATTTTGGACATACATTAAACTGCATAATCCAAATCCTATGACGCATGTATTCCAGTTTGCTTACAAAACAAAATACATACATATATTTATATCAAATGTAGTAGAAAATGAAGAAAACAAGAAATAAACTGAAACTTTGCTTTCTTTGTTGTTGAAAATTTCTTTACTATGAAATCGCGTTTTGGCTTGATTATTGTGTTGGCGTCTCAAGGTTCTTTCAATGTTGCACTTAAAACTAAAGCGTTTGCAGAATGTTCAGCAAGAGCAACAGCAAACGAGAAATTCTACACGCTAAATATTTATATTCTTTTGTATTTTTTTTTTTTTACGAGACATTTTCTCGACTCGTTTCCAACTAGAACAACAAAAGGCAGCACGCAGCATTTGTGTTCGAGTGTTGCTTTTTTTGCTCTCAAACTTTCGTGCAAAATTTGACGGAATTTCTATACAATTCTCTATTTCGTATCTCTAGTTGGTGTAATATGAGAATTTGATACTTTATATCATATACCTGCAAGCATTTAGCCAGTTGGCTTCTGGATATCAAATATGCTGAAGATAATGATACATTAGTTGCATTGCCCAAAAATATATGTATATGTATATACTTGCAACTTTATAGACATATATATTATTGGGAACTCATAGACATATGTGTATTTGTGTATACGTTTGTATCTATAGAACCTTCAGAATTTGTGTCCCTCTGTCCTGTATTTCGCATTTCTTGGACTATCTCGTGATTAGAGAGAGACAAAAAGAGAGAGAGAGAGAGAGAGAGAGAGAGAGAGAGCTAGCAATCCCTCTCTCTCTCTTTCTCTTTGTTCCTTTTGGTGTCGGCCTCTCTTAATCATTCTCCCTCTCTGTCTCTATCTCTCTCTCTCCCTCTGTCTATCTCTCTCTTAGTCTCTCTCTCTCCCTCTGTCTCTCTGTCTATCTCTCCCTTAGTCTCTCTCTCTCACTCTCTCTCTCTCACTCTCTCTCTCTCTCTGTCTCTATCTCTATCTCTCCCTCTCCCTCTCCCTCTCTCTCTTTCTCTCTCTCTCTCTCTCTCTCCTCGCTCCTCGCTCCCTCTCACTCTTTCACTTTCTCTGGCTACTTCTTTTACCTTTGCCCGTTCCATGTTCTCTTTTCGATTTTATATAATATCTTTCAATCAAGAACAAATTAGTTCCATGTTCAAAGAGATATCGTATTATACATAACTATTTCGTTTTTTATCGTATTCTACAAGTGTATTAAATCTGCGACTTGAATTTTTTTATGGATGTTCTCTTATTTTATTATACTTTTTATTTAGCCTTTTTATTTATTTCTTTTTTTTCATGCTCGCAGCTTTTTCAATGAAGTTGTCGCTTTTTATGACAACAACAACAAGTTATGCGTCCATCTCATCTAGTTGTTGAGCAAAATATTAGCCGGCATAATTGTTGTAGATTTTGCGTAAAGCTGTTTTTTTTTTTTTTTTTTTTTTTTTTTCACAAAAAAAAAATCGTGTGACCTACGTGCGTTCCTCAAAACTTCCTCAATGTGGCTGAGTTGCGTCTTTGAAATTTTTTTCTCTTTTCTGTGGTTCGTTGAATTTTTTATTGCAACACTTAGTTTATGACATACATATGTAAACATATATATTTATGACACAGAAATGAATAGATGTAAGAAATAAACTGAGGAACGAATTTAAATCTTTAAAAAATCCTACTTAATTTAACAGAATTTTGATGATGATCTAGTTATAATAAATTTGTTTATATTTCGACCTGGCATTTTATAGATTAAAAACGTTTATAAATACGCATATAAATATATATATATATATATTTATTATTCATATATCAACAAAACCACATCGTTAAAGAAAGCTGAAAATCTTGAATGAATTCGACTTATAACTGGAATCGCTTACCCACTCCTTTGATATGATTCGTATTTATATAACGTTTTTAATTTCAACTTTATTCACTTAAATTTCACGCTCTATTATTCATTTCTTTTTTTTTTTTCTTTATGCAAATTTTATAACCTTTTTTTTTTTTTGTTATTACAATAAATTTATTTATTGCACATTTTTGCGTTGAGAATTTATTCGCCTCACGCAATTTTTATGCATTTTGCGTTTTTGTTAAAAATTTTGCAATTTATTTTTTGTTTTTTTTTTTTTTTATTGCATTTTATTTTCACAATATTTTGATGTTTTTTATTTAAAGGAAGTAAAATGTGAAAAACCCAAAGATACTGATTGAAATAAATGTTTGGCAATCGTTTCGTGAATCTATATAGTACACTCGCAATATGTATTAATTTGCTTGATTAGCGCTAAATTTGTGATGATCGATCGATCGTTCGATTTGATTGAAAACACACTTATAAAGTCAAATTTATTTGATTTTGTTGTTGTTTGTATTATTGTTTAACAGATGCTAATCAATCAAAAAAATGTACCAACTTGTTGCATTCGATGCCCAATAAACGTTTCACACTCTTCGAATTGGTGAGAGGCTGTACAAGTCGCGATTATATCTAGTATAGTATTTTAATATATCCTTACGTGGGTGATCACACTTGATAGACGTATATATATATTCCTCAATACTGTTGTACGAGCTAACGATCGTAACGATACTAAAACAACGTTTCCTAATTACACGCCCTTTTGTAGTCACAGCTCATCAGTCTGACTTATAGTTGTGCAATTAACTGAGTGTGAGGGTGTATGTGTATGTGCGTGTGTGTGTGTGTGCTTAAATTTGAGCGTGTCTCATAAATTGTTTAAATATTTAGCAATTGGTTGCAAGCGGACATAGGCATAATACGCTGCAAACAGAGCGCACCTTATTGATAAGATTATATTGCTAAGAATCTATATTGGAATTACCAGGCAGTTGCTCGAAATGCGTCACAAGGCCGCTAAACAATGAGTGACTTGAAACTGGGTGTGTGTGTGTGATGTGTGTGTGCTTGGCTTTTGGGCTGGGGTGGAAATAGACATATTTTGTTGGAATTACCCAGCTGGCAGAGTTTAAGAGGCATGAAGCCTTAAATGGAAAAAAAAGCATTTCACTTGAATTTGCAGCTACCTGAGTTCGTTCTCTAAGTCTTTTGTTTTTGTGTCTGCTGGTTTACGATGTTTGTCGGGCAAGGAATGCGCTGTGAAGTAACTCTATAATCGTTCAAATTCGCAATGTGCTTAAAGTTCAAATTATTTGTAGAATTATTGACAGAGGCGGGGCACAGGGTAATATTTTGAGGAATTTATTTGGATCAGTTAGAAATTTGCTAAGAATCAGCATATAGTTTCAAATGGTTTAAACAGAGAATATATAATATTTGCAAATGATACGATTTGAACCATAAATGGTATGAAAATATATACTATTATAAGCTATTCGCCTTTAACAAGAGAAACTTCTTAGTGGAAGGAAGCAGTGTGCACTATATGAAATAGGTATAATCATATAAAGATAAGAATAACTCAATGAGCATACTCTCTATAGATATGTTGAGATCTTGAATCTAGATTTTAATACCTATAATAATAATAATAATGTTCAGTTCCATGTGCGAACCGTTAAGATAATACATTTTATAAATGGGCATCAAATCTTTGCTGAAAATATAATTTCTAGTTCGAAGCGGTTCAATTATAATATAAATTGCCTGAAAGCCTCTGTCGCTCTGGCTTAAATTAAATTGTTATTTAGAATTAATTCTTAGTAACAATAAAATAAATAAATAAATAAATATAATATAAATTCCTTTATAAATATATCTTAACAATATTTTTTATAGCTATTCTTCCATATTTGTTTTTAAAATTTATTGTTATATTCATAATTTTATTTACTATTCCTAATCAATCTTCCATTTGCTCAAGTCAGCTCTATGAAATTCCTCAAACTTAAAGCTCCAACATCTTACATTATATATACATATGTTAGCCACAATGATATCTCGCTAATCGACATTATATATGGCCTCTACGAAATGTTCTGAAATAAAAGCCAAGTGTATAAATGGCTTCGACAACATCAAGAAAACAAGACAAAAACAAAAATGTTGAACATTTTCATCTTCTTCTTCTTCGTCACCGTCTTGTTTCTTATTTTTTTCTTTTATGGAGCTCTTGTTGTGATGGTTATAGAAAAATCGTGCATTTTATTTATATCATCGTTTTGCCGCTGGCAGACAAACCGTCGTCTCGAGCATCGAGCACAGCGTCTCCAAGCAGCTCCAAGCACGCATTTTTATTGAGTTTTTTGAGTTTTATTTTGATTTCATTTCGCTCTTGTTTTTTGGGCATTTCGTTGCCGGAGGGTTCAATGCCAAAAATGCCAAGCTGGTGTTTATTTATTTATTTTGATTTTTTTTTCACATCTCTTTTCCTTTTTTTTTTCAACATTTCTTAAACATTTTTTTTGCTGAATCCCTCATTTTTGGCATGCGACCTGCACGAGCCTTAAACCCAAATTGCTGGCAATCTTTTCGGGGCATCTTTATTGGTTGTGCACAGTCTGTGTGTGTGTGTGTGTGTATGTTTGTTGTGTGTGTATCCTGCAAATGATTTCATCGGGTCTTGACGTGCTTATGTGTACCTTAATTGTTTTATTTGAGTGCTATTATGTGCAGGCACTTGGAGCAGACGACGGCGACGGGTTTTTTTTTTACTCTTTTTTTTTTTTGCTTGTCTTAAGTGCTTATGCTGGCTCGATTCGTTTATGATCGTTATGATGTCATGCCAAAGCGAATTCCTCTTCATTTCTTTTTAGTTTTTTTTTTTCTTTTTATGCCTAATGTGCGGTTCGGGCCATATTTGAACTGTGCTGTTCTACTTTTCATATGTGCCTAGACTTTGCGGTTAGACAATCGTGCATATACGTCCATGTATATACAAATATATACACATATATTTGCTTTAACAATTTGTCAAAAATGCGTCATTGTCATTGCGGCCTTTTGTAAATATTAAAAAATAATATATAAAAACAAAAATAGGTAAGAAAAAAAAAACAACAAAAATGAGTAAAAAAAAAAAAACGTTTCAAGACAAAACTGGAAATTTTCGCTGTTATTTAATGACTTAAAGTCCCCCTTACAAATCGTTTTCCAATACAGTCTATAGCTCAAAATTTGTTTTAAGCTGTTTGCTGTAGTTGTTTTTTTGTTTTGTTTGGTTTTTTATTGTTATTTGTTGTATTTGTTTGCTTTGAGCGCTTTATGGAGTTACATTAGTCAAACAATTGGCTGACGCCTCAAAAAAAAAAAAAAAACTGTGAGACGTTAACGCAGAAAAACGACAAAGTCAAGTGAATTGATATATATATATTCCCAATGGAAAATATGGCATAATATCTCAACTTAACTGAAAAACAAAAAAATGGTTTTGTTTATCTCTCAAACGGCTTTCCGGTACTTTTTGCTGTTGTGTGATATATTAGAATACTATGTGTAGAATAAATAATTATAATTATTTTGCCAGTCTTGACAAATAGTTTCTCGTCATTTTTTTTCCGTTAATGTGCAGGAAAAGCTCATAAATAATTATTTAATATTCGTTGCTTTAGAGAATTGATTATTTTTAATTAATTTTATATCTTTAATGTCTTTTGACTTTCTCAGTACATTTATTTTTTTTTTTTTTACCATATAGCAAGTATCTCGAGTATAGCTGGCTATTTATATTTATAATATCTGTAGCTAATTGCTTATCATTTCCATCAAGTTTTATTAATGGTTTTTCGCTTAATATGCATATTCCAACTTAATCTCTGTTATGTAAGCTTGTTATACTCTAACGCTGTCAAGTCTTACAATTACTTATAGCGTAGCCGTAAATTAAATGTTATCGATTATAATATTACAATACTTAATTAACATTTGTCTTATATTTAACGTACTTTTCGTTATGGGAAAAATTTCCCTTCAAAATTTCCCCTTTTAAAATGAAGCTATCGATACGCCTAAAGATGATTGAGAGTAAGCGGATATACAGACATTCGTGACAATTGAGATTAACTGTTTCGTTATATCAAGTACCTGCTCTATCGCTAGCATTCAGCTAGATCTAATCACAGTTATGCAATGCACAGAGACGCTAGCCACTTGATAAATTCTAAGAGTTCTATCTGTCTAACTGTAAGATATGAGCTGCTATAATGGTGATCTCACAGCTCAGTTCTGGCTAGCTTTTATCGCTGTTGCAGCTGGCCAGTGCTCGCAAATATGCCAAACGCGAGCATAAATATTTACGATTTCAAATTGCAATGCTTGGAATACTTGAGCACTGGTTACAGCGGCTACAACAAGGTGTTAAAAAAAAAAAAAAAAAAAAAAAAAAAAACCAACCAAAGGCCGGTGCACACCGCAGCCACAGTCCACAGTTCGAATCACGTTTTAAGATCGAGGTGAATTCTTACTACCGTCGCTTACCCAGCCAAATGGCACGTTTGCTATGGCATCGCTCAACAGCTTCAAGCCCTCAGTCTTAGTCTCAGTCTCTGTCAGCCTTAGCTGCAGCCTCAGCCTCAACTGCATTTGCATTTGCAATGACTTTCTTTCAGGCCCAACTAACACACACACACACATATACTATATATATATGTAAGCTTTGTGTACATTACTGATCATATGTTTGAGAGGGCTGCATAAATGCATATGTAACTCCACTGATCAGATGTAACTCCACCGATCAAGTGTTGGAGCCACATATCGATTAAGACAATGAACTAATAACCTATCGAATAAGATCAGCTGTCGAATAACCAGAGATAGTAAAGAAGATATAAAAAGGTGAAATTAAATGAGAAACAAATTAAATTTTATATCATAAAAATTATTGTAAATTTGATCTATATAATATATTAATAATTAACATACATAATTATAATTAAATAATAACGGAAGTCTAAACTGAAGTGAAGAATAGGAGTACGAACATTTAATTGTTGATTCTCTTATTTTAGGTTAGTAACCATGTGTAATTATATTTTATTATAATAAAAAAACTCTTATTTTAGACGAATCAAATTGTGTTATTGCTCCTAGAGAGACCCACCATATTATAAATCAACAATTATTACGTTTGTAGACGAGAAAACAAAAAAACAAACATATTATGGCTAGGCTGCAATTTGGATTTGAACTGGCTGCTGATGAGGACCAAAAATCAAACACTATTATAGTCAAATCTATAATAGACGAAGACGGGAAAAAATACCACATTCCACGAGATTATCAATCATGCAAAGCACACACTGAACTTATGAAGCTACCAGAATTCAGGAACGTTGCAAAATCATTGCAAAAGCGTGGACAATTCAGGAATGTATGGATGCAGCTAAGTAATGAAACTGTGAAGTTATATAGAGATGATAGTGGTAATATGGTATTCAATAATTATCTGCTGCAAGAAATTTCTACTATTGAACAAAGCAAACCAGGCACTTCTGCAGATCAAATAGATACATCTTTGATGAAGCTTCTTGAAAAATTGTGTGAAAGAGAAAGAGAACCTATTAAAGATTGTAAAAGCATAAATTTGCACAAAATATGTGACAAATTTGTGCTTGATAAGTTCGAAGGAAAAAAAATGAATTCGACCCAATGGTTACAGACATATGAAAGTGAATGTAATAGGTTAGGTATTAGCAAAGATGTAGAGAAAATAGAAGCTTTAAGACTATTCTTAGATGAGGCAGTAGGCGATTGGTTTAACTCTATGTTAATTAAAAATACATTGAATTCTAAATGGGTAACGTGGAAAGAGAATTTTTTAGAAACTTTTGCAGATAGAGGTTGGTCTTCTGTCACCTATGCATTAAATTACAAATATATCTCAGGCTCACTTCTGGATTACGCGTTAAAAAAAGAACGTTTATTACTTGAAACTGATAAAGATATGAATAATACTACTATAATAAACCTAATCGCCCACGGCCTACCAAAATTTATAAGAAACAAAATTGATAGACAAAATATCAAAGTTCCAGTTGCTTTATTTAGTGAACTGAGAAAATATGAAGGGATTGATGAAACAAAATATGTAAAAATAAATGAAACCAAATCTAAATCTTTTAAAACAGAACCGAAATCCAAGTTTAAGCAACCTTGTAAGATATGTGAAAGCAAAGGAAATAAAAATAGGTATCACCCAGTAGATTTGTGTTGGTTCAATGTCAAGGAAAACAAAAGCGTTGAACCAAATAAAAGAATCAACTCAGTATTAGAAATTGATACAACAGAAGATCCAAAAAACTAAATATTCCGCCACTAATTGAAATTAATGTAGTACTAAATGGAAAGACTGAATGCAGGGGCATTTATGATCCAGGCTCGAATGTCACACTTATAAATTCTAACTTAGTGAAAATTAAACATTTGATGAAAGATAACCATAAGAGTACAATAAAAACAATTAGTGGAAGGGGTAAGACTGATGGGTTGATAAAATTGAATGCAAAAATACTTGATATAGAAGATAGAATCAATGCATTTGTATATAGCAATAATGATTTCAATTATGATATGATCCTGGGACTAGATACTATAAAGAGATTTGGATTGACTCATGACTCAAATTTAGACATCCATTTACAAAATGAGATAAAATCGGATATAAATAATGAAAATGTATCGGAAAATTACAAAATTACTAATAAAAATAATATTAATAACAAGAAAGAAAACGAAAATGAAATTAAGATAAAAGATGCTTTTGCTAAAATCCAAGTAAATTTCAATGAAGGCATTAATGTAAATGATTTCGATATTGATTTTGAGCACTTGAATACCGATCAAAGAAATAAAATAAATTGTTTGTTAGATAATTATAAACATATTTTTGCCAAAGATAAGTATGATGTTGGTAAAGTACAAAACTATGAAGCGTTTATAGATCTACAAGTAGAAAAATACTGTTACAAGAGACCTTATAGATGTTCGTTAGAAGATAAAATGGAAATTGAAAAGCAAGTGGCTCAATTATTGAAACATAATTTAATTGAGGAATCCTACAGTCCATTTGCAGCACCAGTCACATTGGCTTATAAAAGAGATGAAGGGAAGAAAAGTAGATTATGTATTGATTTTAGAGATTTGAACAAACTAATAGTACCTCAAGCACAACCATTCCCTTTGATTGAAGATCTAATGGCCAAGACCGTTGACTGTAAATATTTCACAACGCTGGATATAAACTCAGCTTTCTGGTCTATACCCTTAAGAATTCAAGATAGGCAAAGGACGGGGTTTGTGACACAAGAAGGTCATTATCAATGGACATGTCTTCCATTTGGATTAAAAACATCTCCAGCAACATTTCAAAGAATTTTGGTGAACATAATTAGAAAGTACAACCTCTCAAATTTTGTTGTAAACTACATAGATGATATCATGATTTTCTCAAAAACGTTCGAAGAACATTTGTATCAATTGAGACAATTGTTGGATGCTATATCGAAGGAAGGATTCCGATTAAAACTAACAAAATGCAATTTTGCGGCGAGTTCAGTCAGATATTTGGGTCATTTTATCACGGAGAATACAGTAACTCCTTTAAAAGATAATTTGAAGTCTATAATGGACTTCCCTTTACCTCAAAATAAGAAAAACATAAGACAATTCTTAGGTAAAGTGAATTTTTATGGAAAATACATTCCTAACGTCTCAATTTTGCTCGATCCCTTGCACAACTTGCTGAGGAAAGATGTAAAATTCAATTGGTCAACTGATTGTGAGATAGCCTTCAGTAAAGTAAAACAATACTTGTGCTCGAAACCAATTTTAGCCATCTACAATCAAAAAGCTCAAACCTTTATATACACCGACGCAAGTATTAAAGGTATTGGAGCTATTTTAAAACAAACACAAAACGATGGTACACAAAAACCAGTAGCTTATTTTTCAAAAAAATTGAATGATACGCAAAAAAAAGAAGAAAGCAATTTTTTTAGAATGTTTGGCCATTAAAGAATGCTTAAAATTCTGGCAACATTGGCTAATTGGAATCGAATTCATTGTATACACAGACCACAAACCATTAGAGAACTTAAACATAAAAAATAGAACAGACGATGAGTTGGGTGACATGACACACTATCTTTCGCAATATAATTTTAAAATCATATATAATCCCGGAAAGGATAATACCGAAGCTGACTGTCTTAGCAGAAACCCTGTCTACGAATGCTATGAAAATAATGACGATAAATTAAAAACAGTGAATATTATAAACATAACAGACATAAAAAATGATCAGAAGAAAAACGAAGGTTTAAAAGATAAGAAACATCTAATTATTGAAAATGATATTTATTATGAACAGAATAGAAAAAAAAAGAAAAAAATCGTTTTAAGCGAAGAATATAGTAAAATACTTATAAAGAAAATTCATAATGAGTTCTGCCATATTGGAATAAATCAAATAGAAGCGAAAATGAAACCATTTTATACAGCGCCATATTTATCAGCAAATATAAAACTAATCTGCAATAGATGCGAAACTTGTATAAAAAACAAGACTAGATTAAACAAGAAATTCGGATTGTTATCGTATTTAGGGCCCGCAGAAAGACCTTTACAAATAATGTCTTTAGATACAATTGGAGGATTTGGTGGACAACGATCGACAAAAAGATATTTACATTTATTGGTAGATCATTTTACTAGATTCGCATATATATTATGTTCGAAAAACCAACTTGCCAACGATTTCATAAAACTAATAGAAAAAGTACCAAAAGAAAATTCGATTGATATCTTGCTCGCAGATCAGTATCCAGCCATCAATTCTAAAGAATTTAAAAGTTACCTTATAAAGAGAAATATCGAATTAGTTCTAACCGCAGTAGATGCTCCTTTTTCTAACGGTCTAAACGAGAGATTAAACCAAACCTTGGTAAATAAAATAAGATGTATGTTCAATGAGGATGGTGGGAAAAAAAAGGCTTGGTCGAAAATTGCAGAAGAATGCGTGAAAAAATACAATAGAACAGTGCATACTGTAACAAGATTTTCTCCTACCTATCTGATGAACGGAGAAGTGACTGACTTACTACCTCCGGAGCTAACAAACACAAACGACTATCCTACAAATTTGGAACGGGATCGAAATTTAGCCTTGCTTAGGTCGAAAAAATCACATGATTACAATAAAGCACTATTTGATAAAAATAGAATAAAATATGATTTTCAAAAAGGCGATAAAGTCTATATAATCAACGGTAATAAGCTAAACAGGAGAAAACTTGATGAAATAAAAATTGGCCCTTTTGAAATAGAGGAAAAAATATCCGAGTCTATTTATAAAATAAACACTGGTCGTGGAAAAAAATCAATATCTCTATTCCATGTAACAAAGCTCATTCCCATGGCTGATTAATTTATAAAGTTTAAGCTTAACTTATATTACATAGAAGATTAAGCAACTCAGGGGGGGAGATGTAAGCTTTGTGTACATTACTGATCATATGTTTGAGAGGGCTGCATAAATGCATATGTAACTCCACTGATCAGATGTAACTCCACCGATCAAGTGTTGGAGCCACATATCGATTAAGACAATGAACTAATAACCTATCGAATAAGATCAGCTGTCGAATAACCAGAGATAGTAAAGAAGATATAAAAAGGTGAAATTAAATGAGAAACAAATTAAATTTTATATCATAAAAATTATTGTAAATTTGATCTATATAATATATTAATAATTAACATACATAATTATAATTAAATAATAACGGAAGTCTAAACTGAAGTGAAGAATAGGAGTACGAACATTTAATTGTTGATTCTCTTATTTTAGGTTAGTAACCATGTGTAATTATATTTTATTATAATAAAAAAACTCTTATTTTAGATATATACACTCCTGAAGATGATAGCAATAACTAAATAAATAAAGAAAAAACCTGCTAAAACTAACAACTTCTTCAAATGTCATGACATTTTGAGCTCAGCTAATGCCAATTTTTGGCTTTTTATGAGACTCGGACCAGCGCAGGCGCATAAATATTTTATTTCCAATCAAATAATTGAGCAATGAGGATCGCCAAGAATAATAATGATTTTTTAATGAGAAATTGTGTATTCTGCTTTGAAGGTAAAAGAAAAAAAATGAATAAAAAGAACATGAAAAAAAAGATTTTGTATGAAAATCTTTTGTAACTTTAAATATTATTATGTTTAGCTCTCGAATTTATGTAAAAATACTTTAGAGTTGTGAAAATTGCTTTTAAAAGCAGAATTTAAAATAAGATGAATATAATGAAAATCTTTTTAACTTGTTATTCTTATTGGAATAAAATATGCTTTTTGTTCTTTTAAAATATTTAAAGATGTAAAAATAAAAAATAAAAGGATTTTATAAAAATTTGTAGAAAATACTAATTTATTAAAAATATTTAGAATCAAATATATAATATAAAATATTCCTCATTCAAAAATTCAATTTTTTGATAACTATTAAAAAAAAAGCAATTAAATTATAAAATAAACGACAACAACAAAACTTGCCTAAAATGTAGAGCAAAAACAAAGTATTTAAAATTTATATCCAATACTCAATTCAATCATAGATCTACTCAATCATGCTGCTTCGCAAAACTTCGCTCTAGAGCTAATCACTTGATAATGAGCAGTTGGAGGCCGCGTTGATTTTGATTAGCATATTGATTAGTTTATTACGTTTACTTCCGTAAACTAAGGCTGCGAGCATAACTAATTCTTTTTTCCGTTTCGATATGTTTTTGCAGAACCCAAAACCCTGGTGACCGTTGGACAGCCATCTGGTATTGACGAGAGCGAAACGCTTGATGAGATTAACTTGAACGCCAGCAGCAGCGACGATTCGGCGACAGTGAACTCATCCATCAATCCATATCAGAGTGTTGCCGATGCCAATGCGAATCCATTGCTAGAGCCGCCGCTTGCCGCAGATTCTTTGCTTAGCCAGGCAGCGTCTTCATTTGGCGCTTTGCCCTCGGTGGCTTCCAACGTCTTTTCGACATTCTCAAAACGAATATACGCGGGCACTAGGGAAGCGGACGAGCTACAGCCACAGGCACAGCCTCAGTTGGATATACAACCAACTTATATACAGCAGGCAGATCGCGTGCACGCAGCTTCTGTTGCACCACCGCCTTTCTACGCCGCACCACCGGCATATGCCGGGGAGGCTGCACCAGAGCCACCAAAATTCTATGCGCCCACAGAGGTGCCTGGCCTAGCAGCTGGAGCTTTGCCACCGCCACCATCGTCGGCTGGACAGAACACTTATCGCATCAGTGCCAGAAAAAAGATTTACGCTCCTATACCTGGTCTCTCGGAGCAGCAACAGCCGCCAGTAGCTGCTGTTGACCCCTTTCAAGCACCACCATATCCAACGCAGCCATCGGCAGCAGCAGCATTTGACCAGCCTGCACCACCGCCCGTTCAGGAGGAGCGCAAGAGCGGTGGTCTCTTCTCGCTCACTAATCTAGTGCCCACTGGTGTCCTACAGAATATTTCGGGTCTAGTGCAATCGGCCACAGGCAGAAGCAACGAGCCAGCGGCACCATCACCCCAGACTACATACAATCAACCCGATTCTGTTAGATACTTTGACATCAACACATCCTCCGCTGCCGTACCGCAGCCGTCTGCAAACTATTTTACGCCAGCAGCTCCGCCGGCTACTGCAAACTATTTTGCGCCAACCGCAGCACCACCCACTGTAGGTGGTTTCTTCAATCCCCCAGCAGTTTCTGCAACGCCGGCTACACTTGGTAATTTCTTCACGCCAGCAACAGCTGTTACTGGGCCAGCAATACCTAATCAGCCAGTGGCAGCATCTGTACCACTGACATTTACTCACCCAGGGTCAATCGCTCAGCCACCGACTATCGCTCAGATTTCAACAGCGGGTGTAACAGCACCACCACAAACAGCGGGTGTAACAGCACCACCACCACAAATAGCGGGTGTAACAGCACCACCACAAACAGCGGGTGTAACAGCACCACCACCAGCAGCAGAAGCAGGACGACCACCAGCAGCAGGAGCAGGAGCACCACCCGCAGCAGGAGCAGGAGCACCACCAGCAGCAGGTATAGGAGCACCACCATCAACGACAACAGGAGCACCACCAGCAGCAGGAGCAGGAGCACCACCAGCAGCAGAAGCAGGAGGACCACCAGGAGCAAGAGCACCACCAGCAGCAGGTGTAGGAGCACCACCATCAGCGACAGCAGCAGCGCCACCAACAGCGGCAGCAATTGCACGACCACCAGCAGCAGTAGCAGCAGCACCACCAGCAGGAGCAGCAGCACCCCCGCCAGCAGCAGGCTCTGCACACTCCTCGTACCGTCTACAGAAAGGTACGCGACTCTACAAAAGTCCACTGACAGCGCAGGAAACTGCAGTTCCCACAGTAGGCTTTAGTCAGCCAGCAGCATTAACAGCCACGCCCTTTGCGCCCTACACAGCACCTGCTGCTATTTTTAATCCTTTTGGTGGAACAGAGCTCAAGGAAGTTGAACTATTTGCGGCACCAATTTCATCAGCTGCACCAGCACCAAGCCAAGAAGTTCCTTTACTAGCGGCTGCACCACCACAAGCGGGGCCAGCAACATCGCTCTTCACACCACACACGTCATCAGGACTCTTTCAGCCTCACGAAGCAACTGCACCAGCTGCCTCGTTCTTTGCGCCAGCGCCATCTGACCAATTTCAAGAGGTTTCCCTCTTTTCCAGCTCAACTGAAGCTACAAAAGAACTTCCAGCAGATACAGGCACCAATCAGAGTCCAGAGCTAAATAGCACTTCGAATCAAAGTCAGGAAGTTCAACTATTTGCAGCGCCTTCAACTGCAGCTGTTTCGGAAGTTCCACTATTCCCAACATCGCAGAGTTTGCCCATAGTTTCACAAGGGGCAACAGCAAGTCTATTCACGTCACAGTTGGATGCTCAGCCAGAGCCAGAGCAGGCAAATCAGCAAAAGGAATTAGTTCAGGACACTCCCTTGTTTGCTGCACCACCAACAGTTGGAGCTGATCAGCCAGCAGCAACCAACCAGCTCTTCACGGCAGCAGAACCAAGCGACGTCTCAAGTCGAGCGACTCCCAAGACACCACCAACTGCTTTAATTCAAGAACAGTCAACAGCCCCTGTCTTTTTTCCACTTGTGCAAACAGCTACTGAAGCTGTACAGGAAAATCCATTATTTGTGCCAGTACCAGCTGCAGCTAATGCTGAAGCGGCTCAGAGAGTAGAGCTCTACCCACCAGCAGCGACAACAGCAGCAGGTGTCGACTCAACGAATGAGCAAGCTGATGTAGCAACCAGCGCGCCACAATCAATCTCCAACACCAACAACCTCTTTGCACCACCAACAACAGGTGGATCAGCACAGGAGTCTCTTGGATTATTAGCAGCAGCACAGTCAACAGCTGCATCATTTGCACCGTCTGTACAGGCACCGGACTCTGTCTCTAATCTACCTAGCGTTGCGCTGACCACTCAGACAACAACAACATTCTTTAATCCGTTTGCGCAGACAGTTACCACACCGCTGCCCCAGGATCCATTGTCACCTCCTATTGGCTTTGTAGCGCCAAGCACTCAGACGGACGGCAACGCACTTTTCGCCGCACAGACTATTGAGCCGGTGTTGCCTGAAGCAGAGATTGCTAAACCTGCAACAACAACAACAGCAGCAGCGCCGCCACCACCACCACCACAAGCAGCGATTAACCAGGACAACGCCTCACAGGCCAATCCATTCCGCAAAACCAACGAAACAGCTCCAACATCATCAACAGCAACAGTCGCTGCTTCTTCTGCTCTGCTTAGCTTCTTTACGCCTGTATCAAACGGCAGCGATTTCAATTTCTTTGGCGCACCACAACATGCCGGACAATTTCCGGACTTGCCGCCAGTGAATAGCGTAGCACCACCAGCATTGGCAGAAGAGCCACCTGTTGGCGACACCGCCACGTCTCATTCCACGCACGCACTTGGCTTTGAACAACTAATCAGCGATTCCCAGCAAGCTGCACAACAAACGCAAAATTCGAACGAAAATATCTATCAAAATTCAAGTGTTAACTCATTTTCTGGCTATTTCGGTGGGCCCGGAGAGGCGGTAGTGCTAGCCGCACAGCCTCAAGCACAGCCACAGCCACAGCCATTGACTGGCTGTAATTCGGCCAATTTCTTTGATCATTTTGGTGCCAGCGGACAGGGGAACGAGGACCAACGTATACAGAACTTCTTTAACAATCCACCGCTGCAGGATCAGCCAGCCGCACCGGGTGAACTCAAATACGATATTGTGCATAGCGGTTTACCAAACAAACGCTTCGAGCAACGTTCCCAAACGTCTGTTTCCAACATTGTGGAGCCGCCATCATCTGCTTGCTCGGAATTCTCCACAGCTGCACCGGCGACAGTTGCCAATTCAACAAACAATCAACCATCAACAAACGATCGTCAGTCCGATTTCTTATTGCACTTGCATCAGGGTGAACTACCCGAAGAGATCTTGCAACAACTGAGAATGGCCAACGAAAAGAATTCGTCCACAGTGCCATCGGCCGAAGCTTTGGTAAATCATAACTCAATTTGAAATATGTAATGCATAGACATATATTTATATTGATATTATTCTCTTTCAGCAGGTCTACACGCCCGTATTGCAGCATTGGTTCTACAAACGCAATGTGGATGGCAAATCCGTGTGGACACCATTTAGTCACTACGATTCAGCGCTGCTGGAGACCAGCCTGAATAGCGGTAAGTAGAATTGATAACACTGAATACCCTGAACACCAAATTTGGTAAACAAAGTATAACAAAAATCAAAATTTTATCAAACAAATATTTCCATGTTTTTAATCGATAAAACGAGACCGGGTAAAGCTATCGATTTTTTTTTTTAATAATCTAGATCTGTCTACTCCAAAAAAACTCTCAAGCTCTTATAGAATCTGAAACTGACGTATTCGAGCATATAGATAGACGGACGGTCGGACAGGCGGTCGTATAGACAGACGGACTAACACGACTAGTTAGACTCATTAGATCATACTACATATACTTAATGGGGTCTGCCACGCCTCCTTCGACCTCTTATATATATCTTAATAAAACCATTGCATATATTTAAATTAAGGCTATTAAAATATATACAAAGTCTAGTAGACTTTAAAATGATATAAAATTCGTATTAATATATTCTTTTTACTACCCAAAGAGGAAACCGATTCCTCAGCCATCGTGCCCGTCGAGGGCGGACGCTACGATGTCAACATCAAAGAGCGCACCAAGACGCCCGTTTATTGGGAGGGCAAGGCGATTGAGGTGCGACGCTGTTCCTGGTTCTATAAGGGCATCGATGGTAAATATGTGCCCTATGCAGAGCAAACTGCAGAAGCGCTCGAAATAGAATATAAACATGCGACCGAAACAAACGAATGGCATAAGAAGATACCGCTGGCCAATGGTGAGCAGGTGACCATGCATGGCCCCAGCGTCATTGTCCACTTCATGCCACCGTCGCCCGCCGATACGTGGGGTGGCAGCGTGCAAGGCACAACACGGCCACTGGTCGTGAAGCGGGATTTGAATGACTTTAAGATACAACAGGGCGAATCTCAGCGTGTGGATCATCTGCTGTTCATGGTGCATGGTATCGGCTCGGCTTGTGATCTGAAGATGCGCAATGTCGAGGAAGTCGGTAAGTGAAATTGGGAACGATATTGAGAACAAGCTCACTCCACAATTGCATTTCAGTGGATGACTTCCGATACATTGCCCAGCAGCTGGTGCAGTCGCACTACAAGAACTCTACGGACATGGGCCTCGTGGGACGCGTCGAAGTGCTGCCCATTGAGTGGCATGGACATTTGCACTCTGAAGAGCTTGGAATCGATGAGAAACTAAAGTCCATTACCCTCGAGTCGATACCACGACTGCGCAACTTCACAAACGACACGTTGCTGGATGTGCTCTTCTATACCAGTCCCAAGTACTGCCAGAAGATCATGAACACGGTGGCCGATGCCTTGAATGAGGTCTATTTAAAGTACCGAATGCGTCATCCCGAATTCAATGGCGGTGTCTCGCTGGCCGGGCACAGTCTCGGCTCGTTAATACTCTTTGATCTGCTGTGTCACCAGGAGCCGCTCAAGGAAAGCGAAGAGGAAAATAAGGTGAGCAAATAGAAAAATCAAAAACTTTATGTTAGGCAACATAACATTAAAGCTACATTTTCAGGAGAATCCGGATCAACTGCCACAGAAGAAGGGCAGCGAATCGAAAAACGTACAACTTCCGAACAATGATGAAGTGATGCCCAAGCAGGTCAGCTACGCCATGGGCATCGGGCCGGCTGGCACTGGGCAGCCAGTGATCAACTACACACAGCTCATTTTCCATCCCAAAAAGTTCTTTGCCCTGGGCTCACCCATTGGCATGTTTGTGACCATACGTGGCATCGATAAGCTAGGCCTCGATTTCCGGCTACCCACATGTGCGGGCTTCTACAATATATTCCATCCCTTCGATCCGGTTGCGTATCGCATAGAAGCTCTGGTCAATCCAGATATGAAGGGCATTCGCCCGGTCTTGATTCCACATCACAAAGGGCGCAAGCGCATGCACCTTGAACTGAAGGAGACAATGACACGCGTCGGAGCAGACATAAAGCAACGATTCATGGATACGTTCAAAACGACATTAGATAGCGTAAATTTTCTGGCCACAGTGACCAGAGTCAAAAAGGAGGCCGAAGAGTCGCTAGAAAAAGAGGTTAGCTCAGTAAGTATATAATCGGTAAAAATTGATATTTAATTCGGAGACTTACCAATTGTAAAGAGTACTTCGCAGATATTCCAAAAACAAGCCGAGGACATGGATGATATATCGACAGCGACAACTTCAACACACGCGCGTAATCGTACCGATTCAGAGTCGACGACAACGTCAGATCCTGAATTCGTAGAGCTCGATTTTCCACTGGGGAAACTGAATGACTCGAAACGCGTGGACTACGTGCTGCAGGAGGCGCCGTTGGAGTTCATCAACGAGTATATTTTTGCGCTCAGTAGTCATGTGTGCTATTGGTGAGTAAGGGATTAAATATTACTGAAATCGGGATTCTAGTTCTGTATTTCCTTTTGCAGGGGCTCTGAGGACACCATATTGTTTGTGATGAAGGAAATCTATGCTGGATTGGGCATTAGCACCGATAGCCAAGTACCACAGCAAACTATGACTATAGAAAGGCCCAGCTCACGAAATAGCAGTGTCGGTCCATCGCTGTTGCCGATGTGAGTTTGCGTTGACATTTGGACACACTCTTGTAGACCCCTTCCGTTTTATACAACTTATTATTACAAATATTTAGAGACAATTTATTTAACTATGTTATTTGTTAGCAAAATCATACAAAGAATTTTTAACATGTGCAACTCCAACTTGGTCAATGGTTTTATGAAATTAAGAAGAAGAACTGCATTGACATGAATATTAATGAAGGAAAATGATCCATAAAAGAACATTATTTTTAAGGATCTTAACAAACTGTTAAAGTCTATATATACAAAACTATTCACTGCATATCTTCTTTGTGCTGTTGTTCTTTTTGTAAAATTGCGTTTATAATATAACTTCGTAATTTGTATGCTAAAAAAAAGTGTATGTCTATTATAATCAATAAATAAATTGGAATACATCAAAAATAAATTTATTATGAGTTCAGTTTAGTTTCAGTGCTTTGAATTAATCGTTTTCGATATATTGGGTGCGAAATATTGTCTTATTATAATCGACGAAACAATCTGTTTTTTGAACTAGTGTTGTAAAAATGATTCACAATGTTTTGATTTATCGGAATCGGGCGGCCACCACTAATCTATCGCTCGATTACCACCAATTCATTCATTACTTTCTATTTGTTGTAAATATTTATAAAAATGAAATAATTTCGCGTAAATCCAATCAATAATAGTCCAAAATGAGGCATTAAAGTGTAAATAATGTTCAGTGCATGTTGGTGAACAGCAAACAAATCACTATTGCGTATTTTCCACCTGTCAAGTGCGCGCACAAGGACGGGGCTCTGCTATCGTCGACGTCGTCGTCTTTTCGCTATATTTTCCCAGTGCCAAAAAAAGACAGTTAAAAAAGCTTGTGTTGGTGTTACGCGCGCTAAAAGGCAATACCTGGTTGAAAGAATCTTTCAGCACACCAACAATGCCAAGACGATGACGAAGTGGACTATAAAAATTCAGCAGGTAATCAGCAAGCTTAGCAGGCAAAATGTGCCAACAACAATTTGCAGCGCTTCAGTGACTATCAAACGCCACTTGCTCACTTGCCTGCCCAAATAAATACATTCGTCTGTCTGTAGTGTGTGTGTGTGTGTGTGAATGGTGAGAGTGTGTGATGCAAATGTTTGTATATACATATATACATATATATTCTTGCTGCAAGTGTTGCTGTTGCTGCTGAAGATGCATTGGTCAAAGCTTATCTGTTTGACGCTTTCGTTTGTTTCAGCTATAAAAATCTATTTGTAAATTTGATGTATGGGAACGAGAATACTCACACAAAGCTCGGACAAAGCACAAACTGCAAGATAACAACAATACATGCCAAACTACTACTACAACTACACTTATAGCAGCAACGCCGCCAAAGCTCAACGGAATAGCGGAACGGAACGAGCCCAACCAAATAATGAGTTGGCTTCGTACGAGTCCATTGCGTCAAAGTTTGACGCGCAGCAGTGGCAATTCGGGCAATGGCAGCTCTGGCACTGCAACGACGATGCGTCAACGGCCCATAGACGCAGCCACAGACTGTGATCCGCGCGCCTGCTACGATAGCTTCTGCAAGCACTGGCAGCAGGCGCACGAAATTATTCAACATCCGGGCACGCCCACGCATGACGATGTACTAGGCGTGGTCTCGCATTTAGATTATATGGTAACGCTGCTGCTAGTGGAACTGCATCACTGCAACAAGGTGTCCCTACCCTCGGCCGATGCGGCGCCACCGGCTGCTCCCTGCCTGGAGTACTTGCTCAGCGAGAATCTGTTGGACAAGCTATACGAATGGGCCAGCACAACAGGTCGCTATGCGAACGCTGTGCGTCTGGAGCAACTGAAGCTATACGAGCTGCTGGTGAGCCACTCGCGTCATCAGCTGCTCTGCCACGAGCCATTTCTACGGCCGCTGCTCAAGATACTCGCTTCCAGCCAAGGCGAAATCTTTCCGCCTGACCTAGAGAAACGTTTGGTCATACTGCTGAATCAGCTGTGCGTCGTCCTCATGCAGAATGTCCATCTGCTCGATTTATTCTTCTTTTCGGCACAAACCCAAGTGCAGGAGCAAATACAAAATGGAAGCTTGCCTGCGCCCAAGAGTGGAACAACAACCAAGTGAGTCGAAATATGCTATACATCTCTATTGGAAATGCTTTCATTAACATTTATTTCCATCTGTACCGTTTAGCTTTATTATATTTTCGCTGCTCATACCGTACGTGCATCGAGAGGGCAGCCTGGGTCATCAGGCTCGCGACGCTCTGCTGCTCTGCATGGCTCTCTCGCAGAAGAACTCCAATATTGGCCACTATATAGCACAATACTCGTCCATTTGTCCGCTGCTTGTCACCGGCCTTGGTGGACTCTATTCGCGCCTTCCGAACAGCATCGAGATCAATTCCATTGACTGGCATCGCATCACGCCCGACGATGTCACCGAAATACCCGAGCTAACACTTTTCATGAACGCCCTCGAGTTCTGCAATGCCGTGGTGCAGGTAGCACATGAGATGATTAAGCAACAGTTGCTGGATTTTATGTATCAAGGCTTCATAGTGCCGGTGCTGGGCCCGGCTATACTCCAGGTGAGTCTGCCGTTTTTTGCTTTGTGCTCTCACACGTAAAAACTTGTCTTCGATGCATTTCTGTGGTGTTGGTTGCAAAAATTTTTGTCAATTGTCAATTGTCCTTGGTGCTCTTGTCTCAGTGTGTGTTTGCTTCTATATCTTTATATCTATAACTACGTTTATGCGCAATAATTGTGATAGATTTTAAATTAAATTTCAAATATAATTATCAAAGCAGAGCAATTGTTTAATAAAATATATATATTTATAAAAAATAAGTAAATATAAATAAAAATGTTGCTTCCTGAAAATCGTTTGATATTCATTCAACATTCAAAGAAATTAAAAAAAAAATGTATTGATTTAATTAAATTAAAAAAAAATATACAATTAAAAAACAAGCTTTGTTATTAAACACTTGTTTAATAATAATATTCAAAAATAATAAATTAAATTAACTTAATAAAATATATAAATTTTATAAAATAATAAAAATCTCAATCAAAACATGTTTTATGTACAATAATTTAATATTTATTCAAGCAATAAATTGCCATTCGTGATGCGTGCGACATAAGCGTAGTATATAGTGTATATGTGTGCTATCCTTTTCTTCTTCTCTTTGGGCCGACCCCATGCTAAACAAAACAAAAACACCTCGCCTCGAAATCTCGAAACAACTTTTTGCGCTCCAATTCGCAGACACTGAAGGGCAAACATTTTCAGACGAACATCGATTCACAAATTTCGGCAATGTCCTATCTCGACCTGATATTACGCTCCATTACGGAGCCTGGCCTTATGCGTGCCTTTGTCAAATTCCTCTTGGATACGGAGAAATTTGATGGTGAACGAATTCTGGATGCTCTGGTGGAGCGCCTGCATTCGCCCGATGCTAATTTATGTATGGTTACAATGGCGCTTTTCGATACGCTGTTGGGTCTGCACTGTGAGGACTTGATGCTGGAGCTGTTGCTGAAGTACATGCTGCCTGGCAAGCATGTGCCCATCTCGCATCGCCACAAGATCAACAAGATCGATCCCTATCTGAACACAACGGAGTTCTTTTTGGAACTAACGCCCGATGTGATGAAGCGTGCTCGCGACTTGGCGCGACCAAAGAGTGTTCAGGAGGTGGTTGATCCGGCCGCGGTGCCAGCACCTCCCATGCTGCTCAGCTTGCCCTCGCCGGTGATGAGCAAGACGATTGGAGCCAACTGGAACTACTATGGCCACTATACAGGCGACAGCCTGTATGCCAACGTACAGGCGTATCTATTTGAGGCACATTCACGGATCGCTCAGTGTCAGCGCGACTGCAGGAAATGGGCGAACAGCTATCGATATCAAAAATGGCCCAGGCAGAGTCAGGCACGGGCTACGGCCCATGCTCTGGAGCTGGCCAAGCAGTTCTTCAACGAATTTGGCACAGCAACTCCGGTGGCTGCGGCGCCAGTGACCAGCGAAGCGGGTGAGAAGCAGTTGGATAGCCTGCAATCGATAGGCGAATCGAGTGGCTACGAGTCGTTCAAGTGGCGACCTGCTGATGAGGATGCCGAAGGCATAGATGTGACCACCACAACAACAGCATCAACTAACGATATGGATCTGGAGCACAACAACAACAATAGCAGCAGCATTAGCAGCGGGCGACGCGACTCTTGGCGCATATCGCACAGCAGTCGCAACGAGATCTTGCTCACCGACTTGGATTTCTCGGAGGATTTGTTTGCGCAGGGCACCGTAAGCTTAGGTGAGTAGCCAGCTGAAAATACTTTCACCAAATATATTTCAATAAACGATTATTTACCTTTCAGGTCCCTTTCTAAATGCCATTTGGGGCAAACTGCAAACCTTTACGAGCAACTCGTTGTATGTGAACCTGCATTTAACTGGCCTAATCACACGACTCGCCTGGTATCCACTGCCGCTCATCCATTCGCTATTACTGCGCTCCGACATTGCCATCACCTCGGACACGCCATCGTTCCATCAGGTGTTGCGCATGCTCAAGCAGCAAATCGATGCTGAGCTGCCGGTAGCCGAGAACTCGCTGGAGATTATCGATGTGGCGCGCTCGTATCTAATTGATCGCGAGTTTCGGTTGATCAATGTGCGCAAGATCAGTGACAATTCGCCGCTGCATCAACAACAACAACAGCAGCAGTTGCATCAACAACATAATCAGCAGCTGCCACAAACCAACAATCACTCGCAGCAGCAACAACAACAGCAACAACAGCGTTCCACCTATGCAACGTTGTCGGCAGCGACGCCTGTGCAGGCCTCGCCCACCAGTGCCTATGATCCGTTCAGACGCAGCGATAACAAACGTCGCAGTATTAGCAAGTCCATAACGAGCATGTTCAGCCGCAGATCAACATCATCCACGCCGGCAACAAATGGAAATTCAGGTAGGTTATGCTGTGCTACACGACTTATCTAACCACAATTTGCACAATTTACTTTTTCTAAACAAAAAAAAAAAAAACGAACAATAAACTAAATTCACAAGTAAACAAAACACAGCAGCGGATGTTGGAACAAAGCCGGTTTTGGGATCTTTGTCATTAAATGCACACAAATACACACACAGACATACAAACACACATACACTCACATGAATTCAGAAACACTATATAATTAACTGATTCCAATAGCCAAATAATCATAGCGAAGAAATTTACTATCTTAAATTTTTTATTGAAACTGCAAAGCTGTAAAATATATTCATATATGACAATTCATATTATGGGAATACTGAACAAAAATATATATAATCAATTTATCTTATGGATTCTTAACCAGAGAGTTTATATTTAATTAAGCTCATTATTATTTATTAAAAATTAACAACAACTAAATATAGAGTCAATCACATATTGTTATATATTGTTGTCATGATATGTCATGCTTTAGAGATAAAAGGCTACGTGATGGTCAGACCCGCATGCCTATTAATTCTTATATTTAGTTGAAAACAAAAACAATTTAAATACATTTAATGATAACTGTCTCATAAGATAACAACATGATATTTTTGGCCCTTGGAATCGAGTTGATACACATTTTATGTAGATTTTGTACAATGTCTGCAGACGTCGTTGCTTATAATCGAATTTGTCTCTCTTTTTCTTTATTGTTTATTTTTTTGATCGATATGAAAAACAAACAAACAAAATTATTCTACTACGAAATACTTAGCTTCATCTGGCTTATCACAAATTTACGCATTCTTCACCGGTAAATATTTCACGCTTAAGTAAAAGTTCTATAAATACTAAATATATAATAAATATATGCCGATTTAACCCGTAATACAACCTAACTAAAAAAAAAAAAAAAAACAAACAAACTTCATTATTATTGCATTGAAGCTGTTGAGTATTTAGACGCCTCCTGTAGCTTTGTACATATATTGCTCTAACTGTATCCAATTGAATAACCTACGTTTATCTGTTCTCGTTAACCCATCGACTAAATCTGTTGTGGGCGTCGTAACTAATCCAATTTGGTATATTACAGGCGCAGCATCCACGCTGGTGGGTGGCAATGGTGGTGAGGGGAGCAGTGGTGCACGTGGTGGTGCTGCAGCGCAGGATAGCTCGCGAGGCAACACATGTGAGACAAGCCTGAGCACCGCACCACGACAAGAGGCACAAGCAGCGAATGTGGGTGGCAGCAGTAACAATTCGATTGGTGGCTCTACGCAAACCTTATCCGGCACACATTCATCGAGCACGCTGCACGGCGGAGTGGAGAGTGGTCTGCAAACGGGCAGCTTTAATTCGGAGCCAGTTTCGCTGGATTCGGTGGCCTCCATGGGCATCATAGCGAACACCAGTGGCACAGAGCGATCCCGTGATTTGGCCCTGTGTGCCGTACTTCTAGACGAGTGGCTCAAGGAGCTGGCGGCAATCGCGCTGGAGCAGAGCGTTGTGCTGGTCACAGAGCAATTGCTTTGACAACGGACAGGAAGTTATGCAATACGCAATGGTTATTGGATTTGTTGACGTTTATTTATTTAACCAGTTTGAATTATGTGTTTTTTTTTTTAATGATGCCCCATTATTTGCTGTTAAATTATCAATATTGTGTTAGTGTATATGTGTATTTTAAAACAAAATTCGTACGAACAAAGTCGCCCTTTTGATCAGAGACAAAACAAAACAAAAACAAGCTGAAATTCACTCGTTAATCTATTTAGTTAATAAGCTTAAAGTTGTAATCAAAAATCGTTGCTAGCTGACAAAACAGACAAATTAAGTGTTCAAATGTAAAAATTTATTCTAATTACAAGCAATAGGCATAATCATACATTATATATATACACCTTTATAATAATGAAATTAGAGCAAGGAGGAGGAGGAAATTATATACACCACAGCATACCATTTAAATATATGTATACATATGTCTATTTTTGCAATATATATTTTATGCTTTTATGTATATACAACATGAAATTATAACAATTTTTAACTAACGTGAAAGTATTAAATTGGTCCAATTAATTAAAACAGCACAATCAATAATATATGTGAAATTGTATTTATTTTTTAAAATTATATTTTAATTCATATAAAGCTTTTGGTATCAATTTTTTACAGGGGTCAGCAATTGCTATTCAAAAGGAAATGAAAATCTTGAATTGAAATTGAGAAATTCTAATAATTTTAAGAAGAGCAAAAATTTTCAAACTGCTCATTTGCCCGCGAAAATTTTAAGCTGTCTGGCAACGCTGTTTGTGCATGCATAACATTGATTGACAAGCTAGTGTTGCAAAAGAGCATACTCATTCGGCTGCTTCTGATTAGATTGTGAAATAATAGAAGTAAATAAATTGTAAAAAGCAAACACCCAAGCACACGTGCCGTACAAACATGCAGAAAATGTTGGGCCGATTGCAGGCTCACATCTTACGACCGAATTTCACACCGATAGCCTTTGCTCTGCGCCAGAGCTCAGCAGCGGCAAAGCCAGCAGCCACATCAAAAGGTACAAATCTAAATTGAATAAAATACAATATCTAACATCGATTTACGTTTTGTCTTGCTAGAATTTCGTGAGCGCCAAGTACGTTTCAACATCAAGAATGATCAAACAGAAGGACGGCCCTTGTATTTGGATGCACAGGCCACAACACCAATGGATCCGCGCGTGCTGGACGCAATGCTTCCGTATTTGACAAATTGCTTTGGTAATCCACATTCGCGCACGCATGCTTACGGCTGGGAGACAGAGCAGGCAGTGGAAGTGGCACGCGAACAGGTGGCCAAATTAATTGGCGCCGATCCCAAGGAAATTATATTCACATCCGGCGCCACCGAATCGAATAATATAGCAGTCAAAGGCGTCGCTCGCTTCTATGGCACAAACAAAAAGCATGTGATTACAACCCAAACGGAGCACAAGTGCGTGCTGGACTCGTGCCGGGCACTGGAGAACGAGGGCTATCGCGTCACCTATTTGCCGGTGCAAGCGAATGGAATCATTGAGCTAAAGCAGCTGGAGGAGGCAATGACTCCGGACACATCACTCGTTTCCATAATGACGGTCAACAATGAGATCGGCGTCAAGCAACCCATTCAGGAGATCGGCAAACTGTGTCGTTCACGCAAAGTATTCTTTCACACGGACGCAGCGCAGGCTGTGGGCAAAATTCCGCTCGATGTGAATGCCATGAACATTGATCTGATGTCAATATCGGGCCACAAGATCTATGGACCCAAAGGCGTGGGTGCCTTATATGTGCGCCGTCGGCCCCGGGTGCGTCTCGAGCCCATCCAGAGCGGAGGTGGACAGGAGCGTGGGTTGCGCAGTGGCACCGTGCCCGCTCCTCTGGCCGTTGGCCTGGGCGCAGCAGCTGAGCTGGCATTGCAGGAAATGGATTACGACAAGAAGTGGGTTGATTTTCTATCGAAGCGTCTGATGGACACCATCATGAACGCCCTGCCGCATGTGATACGCAACGGTGATCCGGTGCACACCTACAGTGGTTGCCTCAACCTATCCTTCGCCTACGTCGAGGGTGAATCGTTGCTAATGGCTCTGAAGGATGTCGCCCTGAGCAGCGGTTCGGCCTGCACTTCAGCCTCACTGGAGCCATCGTATGTGCTGCGTGCCATTGGCACCGATGAAGATCTAGCACACAGCTCCATACGCTTCGGCATTGGACGCTTCACCACCATTGAGGAGGTGGACTATACGGCCAACAAGTGCATCAAGCATGTGGAGCGACTGCGCGAAATGTCTCCTCTCTGGGAGATGGTGCAGGAGGGCATCGACTTGAAGACCATCCAATGGTCCCAGCACTAGTTACACCCAACCCAAGCGATTAATTCAAATGCATAGCATGTACGACGCAAATGGAAAATAAATGGAGAAAATGTTTTTGTTTAATTTCAATTTGTACACAGAAAAAAAGAGACCCCTGTAAATATTAGCTAATGCTCGCTTCAGGCGAGTAGATGTCGGTGTGTGGTGTCGGGTGAGCCAAGGTGCGACGCGCTTCAAAGTGCAAAATTTAATTTTTAATTAGCATTGTAATGCCAACGTGAGGCCAGCAGGGTGCAGTTCCGAGCGCTGGACTGGCTAAAGTTCAGTTGGCCTTCTTTTTGCTGTCCCCTCCCAAGATCTTGCGACGCAGCGTGAACATATGCATGTAGAGCTGCGGGAATATGGGAATGTAGCCGAGCATGACAATCCAAAGGAGTGCATAGTAGGAGAACGTTGCATTTAGTTTGTTGGGCATCTCCAAACTCCAGACACTGTGCTCCCGGGCGTAACGCTGTGCCCACCAGAAGCACAACAGCTCACCAGTCACGCCAATTGGGTACAAGCCAATAAAGGTTGTGTAGCGCAGGAAGGTCACGAATTTAGGCACGACCTTGATAATGTTCAGGGCATAGAAGCCATAGCGTATAATCTCAGTGATGGACCAGGCGAAGAGCGCAATGGGCAGACCGGGCGATACTTTGCCTGTGGGCGTGGCCATCACAACGCCAACGACCACCATCATGCGACTGAACACCTGGAAGGTGGTGACCACAGGATTTGATTTGACCAAACCAAAGACTGCGTTCAGTATCTCCACAAAGGCGGCATTCTGAAAAATGATGACGGCGAGACGTGTGTAGTCCCACAGCGTGATCTGGGCACGAAATTGGGGTCCCTCCAGCACATAGTAGTTAATCAACTGATACAGGATGTAGCTCCAACCGCCCACCTGAATGGCATTGTAGGCAAACAAATAGATTTTTGTCAACGAGGATGGCTCTTTGGAGGCCGCTTTAATCGGTTTTGTTGCTGTCTTGGCGGACATTGTCAACTCTCTGTGAACTTTCACCCTGTCAGCAAGGTATTACATATGCTTTTAATTAACTAGTCGCTATAACGCAACCGTCACTACTGATAGCCCCACTTTCACCCGACGACGCGATTGCTGTTTGTTGTTGTTTTATTGACACAGCTATCGATATGTGTTAAGCGATGATAAACCTATCGATGAGCAATGCTAAGCAGCATAAATGCTCTGTTAAAGATAATAGTGCGCGCTGTTGATAACAGCTGTGCCAAGTTAAAACTCATTTGGCTGCTTGGCGCGTGTTGCTGCTACCCGTTGCTGTTCGCCGGGTAAAAACCGAACCGAAAACCGAACGTGTCTGAAAAGTCTGGCACGGTCTGTGCACATGGGTCGCGCGCACACACCTGCCAGCACATGTGGTGGTGGGGCGATTCTTTCCCCAACTTTGTTGCTCAATTGGCCGCCGCTGTGCGGCTGGCCGCTGGGTATTGAAACTTCTCTGTCTTGTATGCTGATCACAGCGCGGCTACTGCAAACGCAGCAAAATGTCCCGCAGAGCAAAAAATGAAAAAAAAAAAATATTTGTTTGCTGCTTCATTAATTTCGCTTAAGAACTGTAATTTGAGAGTACTTAAAATTGAATGTTAAAAAACGCATGCATTGCATACACACATACACCGCTTGTGTACATGTGTTTGTACAACATGGGCTCTGGCTACATGCCATGCCGAGCTTTGTGCGCAATGGCAATTTTGTGTAATCAACACGTGCTATGTGGGCGGAGGCCTAACAACCACGCCTACCGTACAAATTAATTTGCAAGAACAGAAATTCTCCAGGCCCAGCCAGAGCACTGTTATCATTTGTCTGGCTTTGGGCACTGCCTTATCAACAACTGGCATCGCATCGACCGAGGGTTGCGGCGACGTGGTGACGACGGTCGATACAATTGGACTAGTTTAGACAGCGCCCACAAAAAGGCCGATTGGACAAAGCAGGAAAAACGAGACCCCGCCAAAAGTGAATTCCCTCTTTTTTACCAGGCGAACAGCAAAAAGAACTCAACAATATCTCATCACATTTAACACTGGTGGAGAAGGTGCGGCCAAGTTGTGTGTGCGAACGAGATGGCAGTAGTTACAGTGGCAGGGGTTTGGTTCAATTGCCATGCGACTGGTCGTATGTGTGTGTGTGTGCGCTTGAGTTGCTTTGCTTGTGTTGGCGTGTGCGCGCGTGTGTGTGTGTCTGTTTGCCAGCTACCAAGTGAGTTGGGCTGTTGTTTGCTCTTTTGCCGCCGAGTGTATGTGTGTGTGTGTGTGTGAGCTGCTATAATAATAGAGTAAGTAAGCAGCGGACGCTTTTAACAATTATTACTGGCAGTTAAGCTAATTGTACGCAAATTAGAGCTCAATTGAAGTCTAGTACAAGGTAACGTGTTGAGGCTGTTGCCCTTTGCATATAGCAAAGTTGGATGTATGTGTGTATGCATATTTTTTAGTATATCTGTATATGTATTGCATTTCAGATACTTGTATTACTAATTGAACGCAGCAACAGCACGGCGTTATCATTAGCAGCTCTTGCTAACGCCCCATAGATGGCGCTCTGACAAATTGCAAATTTCCCTTGGCCAAGCTCGGCAATTATATTCGACAAACAGGCTGAATACGCCCCCAAATGCGCCCGGACATGCCCCCAGCGACTTGCTAAGGCGTAACAGAAACAACAAGGAAAAAAAACCTCTGCAGGTACACACAGACACATACAGATGTACTCTATGTATTTGGTAGTAAAGCAACAGCGACATGTTTGTTTGAAATTCTAACGCAAACAACAGAGCTCTTCGCCTCCCCTTACGACACACACACACTCATACACACTCGTTGCAGCACGTCGCACGAACATTTTGCGCAAATTTGAGTAGTCATTTTGTTTGTTCACATCACAGGCCAACAGAAATGACGCCAACAATTGCGATTGCGGCTACACACACACACACACACACACACCCATGAAGACGACCGCAACTACAACTATGACGGAACGGTTTTAGATGCCGTTGTTGTTATTGTTGTTGCTGATGGGCTGGCTGAATAGAAATTGAAATTGATTGCAATGGCGCCTTATAATCATGGCCCCCGGCAACGGAAGCAACACATTGGGGGCCCCGGACATTTTGTTTTGTGCCCGTCATTTTGCTTATTGCACAAAATTTAGCTAGGCTCGCAGCAAATGCGAACAGTACTCTCGCTCTCTAGCAGGTGGCTAAAATGCCCCAAGCGGGCAACTACAACTACAACTAGTCAGCGCGCGAGCATTCGCATTCACATTCAACCTAAACAACTAACAACTACAACTAACAAACAAACAACAAACAAACAAAGCAAAAAAAACATCTATGATTGTGGGCGTTCAACGTTTTCCCACATGCATACTAACAGGCAAACAGCATGCTCAGCTACAGATCCCCATGTCAGACAGTTGCGTGCCCCAGCAGCAGCAACAACAACACACACACTCACAACTAAATAAAAGATAAAAGTCAAACTATACACACACACACATACACACACAAGAAAGAGTACAGATTGCTGTTACATACATACACGAGTGTGTGTGTCTGTCTCTGACATAAGTACATGTACATCTCTCTGCATGTATGTATGTATGTCGGTCTGTCTGTATGCATATGCGTGACTGTGAAGAAGCTGCCAACCCACAGGGAGAACCAGTTTTTATGTGCGTGCTGTGGCTATTGGAGCTGTTTCAATGCTCAGCTGCTGCTGCTGCTGCTGCTAATTGTCTGGCGGTCAGCGTGTGGTCAGCCTTGAATTTTATATACACATACATACATATTTCCATACAATCAATTCAACTACCAGGCGCATAAAATATGTATGTAAATTTGAATATGCATGGCTACATATTTACATATGTATATGTATGTGGCAATATTAATACACGTATGTATATGTACACGGACATATTTATGTATATGAATTTTAATCAATTTATTAATTTAAAAAAAAAAATAATAATATAATAAATCAAAAAAGCTTTGTAAATGTAATAAATTTAAATGTATAAAATATGATTCATTAAATTAAATATACAACAATGATTTTAAATTTGTTCTGACAGCAATGCGTGACAATTTATAAATATATATACATATTTAATTTATAAATTATCAAAAGCATTTTCTTGTGTGTAGTTGCCGATTTTATAGCATACATACAAAAATACATATATATGGATATGTGTATTTAAAGTTTACATTATTTTTTCCTATATATTACGCGATATAAAATAATTATTAAATATATATTGATCATATGTATGTATTCATTCAATGTGTATTATATGACGTATTTTATTTGTTATTAATTAAGTAATTATAATGCAATTGCTGTAAAAATTTAATAAAAATAGGAGTACATACATTTATGTATGTACATATAAACATATTTTCAAATGCATTTCTTTATACATACGTATGTATTATATTACATTTGCCATTGTGTTTGAGAGATGCTTGGAATTATTTGCTCAAATGCATTCAAATATGCTCCCATAAAATGCGTTCCATATGCATCTGTATGCATGCATATATTAATAAATATGTATATATGCATGTGAGTAAGTAAGTCACGTATACGACGTAATCATCGATAATCAACACGTCCAAAATAAACACGCGTCTCCCATTGGGGCTGCCCGCTGTTACGATTTACGCTGCTGCCGCTGCCGCTGCTGCTGCTGCCATTGGCAATGGGGCCATGGCGCTACTTGTTGCTGGGTTGTGTGCGCCTGTTCTCCAAACTGGATTTTGGGGACTGACTGACCGCACAATTAAAACGGGACGGACAGGCATTATATATATATACACATCTATATTATATATATAAATATATAAGCGCAGGTAAAAAGTTTTTTTTGCGGCAACAATAGCAATTGGTTGGCGCACGTGTTGGGTGTGGTTAGTTACCGTTAACGCGCGGCATTACATTTAGCGAGAGTAACCTTAACCTTAGCTTCCAAAAAAGCTCAAATCACAACCTGTGCTATGAGGCGCCCAAAATGCAGAGCAAGTGTCTGCGGCAGCCAAAATGCGTTGGTTGCCCCCAAAAACAACAAAAACAACAACGAAAACCAAGAGAGTTCATTTCAATTGGCTGCCACGCATCGAGTGAATCGTTGAGACCCCTCCCCTGCCCCACCAACACATCTTGAACGAAAACTTGTTCCATGAATTTCAATGCCACTCGAAAATAATATCAGCTGCTTATGTCATCAACGCTCAGCAGCCAAAAACAAAAAAAAACTGTGGCCAAACAAATCAACGGCAACAGCATTTGCGAAATTTCGCTTTGACCCACTGACAAACCGAAAATGTTTGCGAAATTTCGCAAGTCGCGCAAAATCCTTGAGTTTCAAGGTGCGTCCTTCACTTGGCAATGGGAACGGCCTCAAATTACGGTCAAGGCGAGCTGAACACTCAACCCAACTCAACCCAACTCAACTCAACTTGGCCAAACGAGAACGAGAACCGAGTACGTAGAACCGAGACGAGAACCGACAACGACTCGCTTTAGCCTTCACGAATTGCGGTACACGCGGCATATCAATAAATAGAGTTTAGACAGACTGAGAACAATTGATTGAGGTAATGCACCAATCACAACTGACACTTAAGCATAATAGTAGTATAAGACAACTCTTATACTGCTAGAGTGCTGGGCGTTTAGAAGAGTTCTTTCCATACACACATGAGTTTGTTGTATCGTAATATCTTGTTCGCTGCGTTGTAGGGCGCACAAAGACGGATATACACAAAGCAACAACAACAATAACGACAACAGTGACAACAATAACAATAACAACAATAATAAATACAACACGTATCTGCCAATACGCAAACACAAACAAATAAGCAAATTATTCTTTTGCCTTGGCTGCTGTTACGTTGTTTTCTGGCCGCCTAATGAAAATGTTGCTGTTCTTGTTTTTTGTTGCTGCAATACACGTTTGTTGTACAAACAACATACACGCACGCACGCACACACACACACACACACACACACACACACACAACTCTGCTGTGCTGTGTCAGTCGTCAACGCTTCGTCGTGAAGGTGGGTCATTGTGAAATGACAGCGCCGAACCAACCAGGCGCCCAGCGACCAATGGCAGCGCTAGCCGGCGCTTCGCATGCAATGTGCGAGCGAGATAACGCATGTAGCGTGCGTCGAGTGACAGACGCGTTGTCTCGCTTGCGCATGTGACCCATTGGCATGTTGCTGCGCGCCGGTGCGCATTTTTGCGTTTGAAAGAAACAGGTCGAACGCACGAACGCAAAAGACCCGCGGAAATGCGACGACAGGCAAGGCTCGCGGCGGCACGTGCGCTCGCTAGCTGGCTCACTCGCTCACTCGCTCGCTCGTTCGCCGCTATGCCCTGAGATGGTTGGGGAGCGAGCAGCTGTCGCGTGCTGCTCACCTGTTACTTAGTGTCATATTTCGCACAAAAGTTCTGCGACAATTTACGAGTTAGACGCGAGAGAGAGCGAGCGCGCGAGCGAGAGCGAGTGAACGAACGAACCAGCCGTTGCCGCCACAGCCGTTGGAATTTGAATTTGAATGTAGCTAATAATGGTGGTGGTGATGGGGCGACGAAAATTCAACTTAAGCTGCACACAAAAATGTCTTAAGACAGCAGCAGGGCTGGGCAACTAAGCTCGGCTAATCCGTGACTAAGTATGCCGTGTGGCTATTAATCCGCCTTAATTAAATTCCAAGCCCTCAAGCAAGGAGCACTATAAAATGACCGTCGCCCGATATGTCAGGGGTCAGCCAAGAGGTGAGACATCCACGGTGAGCATGTGGCGCAATTCGAAGCAGACGCAGCAGCTACTACAAGTGTGATTCAGCCAGCATAATGTATCTTAGCCAGGACGAGCTCGCGGGGCCACAGCCCTATGCGAGCTACCTGAACGACAGCTCCGGGGATGCAGCTGGCTCCGTTTTGCCACTGGGCCACGATTATCCGGCGGAATATCAGCACATGGTGCACGCCCATTGGCGTGGCTTTCGTGCGCCTCCAATCTACTATCGAGCTGGCATCTACATAGCATTCTGTGTGCTCATGTTTCTCAATCTCTTTGGCAATGGCTTGGTCATCTGGATATTCTCCACGTAAGGGATACTATATATGTATATCAAATATATAATTGAGATATTTGCTTAATTTACAGCTCGAAATCTCTGCGTACGCCCTCCAATTTGTTAATACTTAATCTGGCCATCTTCGATCTGTTCATGTGCACCAATATGCCGCATTATCTGCTCAATGCTGCGCTGGGCTACATTGCTGGCGGGGATTTGGGCTGTGAGATCTACGCACTGAATGGCGGCATCTCGGGCATGGGCGCTTCCATAACGAATGCATTCATTGCCTTCGATCGCTACAAGACCATATCAAATCCCATCGATGGACGTTTGAGCTATGGCCAGATTATCATGTGCATCATGTTCACCTGGATGTGGGCAACGCCCTTCTCGGTGCTGCCGCTCTTTCAAATCTGGGGTCGCTATCTGCCAGGTGGGAATTTGATGATCTAATTTTATATTTTTATTCTACAAAATTTTATAATTTATATTTTATTTAAATATTTTGTATATATTTTTGTATTTTATATACACATTTATATATATTTGTTGTATTTGAAGTATTTTATAATATATTTTTAACATATTTTATAATATTTAACATTTGTTTTTAGAGGGCTTCCTGACAACGTGCAGCTTTGATTACCTGACCAATACGGATGAGAACCGTCTGTTTGTGCGCACCATATTCGTGTGGTCCTATGCCATACCGATGACCATGATACTCGTCTCCTACTACAAGCTCTTCACTCATGTGCGCACTCACGAACGCATGCTGGCCGACCAGGCCAAGAAGATGAATGTGAAATCGCTGTCGGCAAATGCCAGCAATGATTCCATGAGTGTGGAACTGAGGATTGCGAAGGCAGCTCTAATCATCTATATGCTCTTCGTGCTGGCCTGGACGCCCTATTCGGTGGTCGCCTTGATTGGCTGCTTCGGTGAACAGCAGTTGATAACTCCGTTTATCTCCATGCTGCCCATGCTGGCATGCAAGTCGGTGTCATGTCTGGATCCTTGGGTATATGCTACCAGCCATCCCAAGTATCGCCTCGAGCTGGAACGTCGTCTGCCCTGGCTGGGGATACGTGAGAAACATGCCAGTTCCAGCCCATCAGGCGGGCAGGAGAGTGTGGCCAGTGTGAGCGGCGATACGTTGGCAATGAGCGTGCAGAACTAAACGGACATGGAACAGATACAAATGCATATATATATATATATATATATATGAGACATACATAGGTATATAGAATCAAGCAATGAACTACTAAGAGTTCCAAAAATACAAAACCAAAAAAAGTTGGCATTCAAAAAGCAATTACGAACAGGTGTGCATACTTTTCGAGCCAATTGTTTTAAGAGTTAAGTTTGAAGCAGGTAAGGTTCCGTAGACGCGTAGGTCGTAGTTGCAGTTGCAGTTGCCCATGCATGGCCCGTGTCCAATGAATGGACAGTGGCGTTCCAACCACCAACACTCGAACAAGGCAATTGAAAATGTTCTCATTTCTCATTCGACGCGTATATCGCGACTGCGCCAGCTGCAAACGCTGCTGGTTGCTATTGCCTGGGGCCCCAAGCAACAGCAGTCGGTGGTCGTAGCAGCAGCAGCAGTTGTAGCAGTCGCAGCCAGCACCAGTCGTTGATGAAGTTGAAAAAGTTGCGCTTCTTTGTTGCTTGCGCACATCCAACCAATCCGCGTGGCCAACAGCGGCGTTTCAATTCAGCGAATGTTCCACATGCTAACAGGCGAACAGCAATAATAGCACCCGTTTACAACATTTCTACACTCAGTTGAAAGCCTGATTGGCTGAGAAAGAGCAGCGCCGAGTGATTGGTGTGCGCCAGTATAAGTGTGTATCTGTGTGTCTAACTGTTGACTGCCTGCCAACCTACCTGCTCTAGCTGTGTGAGGGTGAGTGAGAGAGGGGAGAGAGGCAGACAACGAACTTATTCCGTGTCGTGCCAGCAACATTGCCAAATAGACCGAGCCCCAACGACAACCAACCCGAACCCAAGCGAACAGCATTCACACCCCACACCCCACACACACACACACACACTCGCACACTGGCACACTCACACATCGGGCTGGGCCGGGGCTTCTTCTTGCTCTTTAAGAAACAACAAACATTTTTACTAGGTCTGCATGAGATTTAGCAGCATGCTCTCCACACAGCACGATTAGATTTTCAATGAAAACTCAATAGAAATTATGTTAGAAGTCTCGCAACAGGTGCGACAGAGATGAATATATATCGTGTAGACAAAACGTGAGTAGAGCAGAGCGTGTGCATGCATGTATGTATTCGTGTGTCTTTTTGTTTATGGGGGATTAGAGATGTTTCTGCTGTGGCTGGGGCCTGGGCTGATGCTGCATTCGTTTGATGTGCTGTTTGTGCTCTGTGCTCCTCATTGTCGAAACGGATAATCCAATTTGCGGGCACTCAATTGAAATCACTTCCCCAATTCGAGTATAAGAAACACAAACTCTAATGGGCCTCCTCATCATCTACTCATGCGATTCGATACCGCTTTGCGGTCCTTGTGTGTGTGCGTCTTCGAGTGCCAGTGTCAGTGCGAGTATGTATGTGTGCGCCATGGGCGGGAGGGAGAGGGAGAGACAGGCAGCGCCGACAACGACTTGTTGCATGTAATAATAATAATAACGAACGAAACGGTATCTCGTAGCTGTTTAGTGGATGATTAAACTGAATTTAATCGTTTGCGAACAGGCGCACAGCATTTGGCTGTATGCGGCGGCGCTATTTACGGGTTGCAGTTTCTTTTTCGAAATTAAAACGATTTCAAATTGCCCACTCAGAAGCGTCGCACACAGCCACAGCCGCAGTTAGTCGAACCGAGACGGCACAGCTGTTATCTCGCTCGCACCGCTGCATCGAGCGAGCCAGTTGCCAATCTGCTGCGGTGGTTGTGTTGACTGCGTTGATTGGACTGTTGAACCAGGGGCGGGATGGAGAGCAGCAATGCACACTCATTAAATGGGTTGTTCACTTCAAATAACTCGCCCGTAATTCTTTATATCGTAGAAGTTGTACACTACTCTGCGCATGCCCTTTCGCAACAGGGCACTCATGCTGAGTTCATGCTGTTTTATTTGCAGCTCTCTCGCTTGCACTCGCCACTTTCACAGGCGACCAACAACTAACTCATTGTAGCCTATTGTACTCGCTCCGTTCGGTCGACTCTCACTCTCTCTCTCTCTCTCTCTCTTTTGCGCTATCTCTCCGCAACACACAGCAACAGCAGCAACAAGAAAATTGCTTCCCATTAATCGTCTTGCTATTATTTTGGCAATCCTAATATGTAATGCCAATTCATGGGGTGGGCGCCTGTTAACTGTTAGCAGGCGGCGAGCGCGTGAAAATTAACATGACGAAAATATCGGTAGGCGGCCAAATGGCGCCGCTCGCTGCGCCCAGTTCTGTGGCTCTGTTAGCATTTGAGCGTTAAAAATTCGATTTTATAGAATGCAGAATGCATAAAGGCCGAGCGTTGTCGATGCCGTTGAACAGCGCGCTAATTGTAGAGAGACAAACAGAGAGAAAGAGAGAGAGAGCTAACACCGCCCCGCCCTGGCCAATCCACTCGAGTTGGGGTAAATGGTAGGTAACAGCGGCGTCGAGTTCGAATCTCTATGTAGCTAACAGACCAGCAGCTACACATTCTGCGCGCCTCTTAGTTATTATGTCAGATCTGCAATGCGCGACTATAAAATATGTAGTCGGCCTCTGAGAATTTATTGACTCTCCGCCCCCGGGCACCGGGTGTGAGTTATAAAATTGATGGCATAAACTGTCATGAATTTATAAATATGAGCGCGCGAGCGAGTGAGCGAGCGGCGAGCGCGTGAGCGGGCCACACTGTTCGCATTCGTATACGGCTGGGCCCGATATATGCCAACTGGGCATTGCTGCTCGCCTGCTAGCAATTTTCGCTTGTATGTTGGTAACATTGTCATTTTGAGCGCCGAATCTCTCGCCGCAAGTGCTGCGCTGTGACTCTGGCAACGCCGCTCGCACCTGCAGCGCCGTGGCGCATGTTAAGGTTGTGTCTGCCTCGCTATGTAAAAGAACAACATGCTGCCATTTGTGGTGGAGCTTGTCTGTGCACTCTCGAACATACAGATTATTTGTTGGACGCACAACCTCACAACCTCAACAACACATTCTCTTGGGGTCTGGTGGCAGTGTTGTCGGGCTGCCAGATTTGATCGCTGGCCGCCGCGCCACAACATATTCGGCCCGAGTTCCGAAGCGTGCGCTCTGGCAACCCTGCCGTTGCCCGCTCAGCCCGCCACGCGCTTCATAAGACCCACCATCAAATATGCCGAAAGCATTCCAAGCATAACAATGCCGTCTGCTTTACGCTGCTAGCCTGTTCGGGCGAGTAAGTGAAATTTCATGCATTCGGAAATTTCAAATTCCCCACATACTTTTGTGTCGCGCTGTGTGCGCATACTTGCTACAAATAAATATATTTTGTATATATGTATATATTTTTTTTGGACTGCGTAATCGTGACATGATGTTTGAATGGGATTTTGGCTGGTGACGTTGACGATGTCGCTGAATTTGTTTACTTCGTTTATTTATTTAGTGTTTAATAAAAAATTTCGTGATTTATTAACTACTTTTATTTGCTTAGACAACAATATTTTATGGCAAGTATTTATATTACGTAGGCATTGAACATTTAACGTAAGTTAAAACACTTACGTTACAAATTACCCCAACCATATACATTTGAATGGGGAAATTTGAAACGTACATTTACTTAAGTATATTTATATGCACATACATACATATGTAATATAGCTGCGGTCAAAAAAATAGTAACAGTAGCAGTACTGTTGAGTAAAACAAAATTTAGCGTATGATAAAAACTAAAATTTAAAACGAATGTTCAGATTAATAAATAGTATTATTAAAATAGATGTAAATATTGAGTTAATAAATTATTGTGTACAACATTTAATGTCACTACTATTTTTATGACCGCCACTGTATATGTAGTATATGTACATATGTATGTATGTATGCCACTGTATATATTGTATGTGTATTATACTTTTATATTAGAGAAAATATTCTATTTACACATACGTATGTACATGCATATATTTTAGCTAGCGTATTTTGCTGCACTTTCCCTTGCCTTATAACATGTTCGAACATTTTAAGCTGCTTTCAACATTCGCTGCATGCTGCAAGCATGGCATTGCCTTGCAACATGCAACAAAAAAAGCAATTCGCTTCAAGGCACTTGTTGCCTTGGTCCAGTTAAGCAGCATTTATTGTTGTTGTTGTCATAAAATGCACAGACATTACTTACGCACGCTGCAGCTGCCGCTGCTTGCAGCGACGATTCCTTAAATTCAAGGTGAATCAAGTCAAGATATGGGGTCGGGCAGGGCAATGGGAGAGATACGCGTTTAGGGTGTGTGGAGCTGCTCCATCTTCGGAGTTAGACGCACTATTGTCCTCTGTAAGTCCTCATTGTAACAAGCGCCCAGAATCAATGTCTTACGCATACGTCGCCCAGACTCTCTGCCGTAAAGTGCATACAGCAACGCGACAACAATAAAAATCAGCAGCAACAGCAGCAGCAGCACCACCACCAACAACAACAATAACGAAAATGCCAATGCAAAAAGTTGCCTTAAAAAGAAGCCAAGCGAAATGTCGTCGCATCGCTGAAAGTCACTTTGCCAGGCGTCGCCCAAAAATAAATGCAATGCGGTCTCCATATACTCACTCAGTATTTATCCTACACACACATACATATACACACTCTCGTATGCAACCACACACTCTCACTCATTCACACACACACACATACACACTCACACACACACACACGCACACACAGTAGTTGCCTTTGAGATCGCAACTCGTTGATTAACAGTGCTCCAAGTTCATTGGCCGAACTCAAGGCGATGTGGATGAGAAGGAAATTGAGAAAAAATTTACAAATAAAACGAAATCATTATAAATACATATAACCAAGATTGCATGTTTCTTGTAAGTTCTGTGCTCCCATATGATGTTTCAGTTTCGCTCTGTTTTTGCAAACTCCTTTAAAGGTCATGGGAGCAGCGACACAGCATCGTTGTAAAAAAAAAAGCCAACAGTAAATTTCCCTTTTGCATTTAACAAGAGAATAACTTCTTAGACCAACTCTTAAACGGCAGATGAACAGCTAAGCTAATCACTAGCATAACTCTTGTTCCTCTGCCAGTTGCAATGGGCTGCAGCAAAATGTGTAGAAAAAATTAATATAATATATTTTAAGTAAATTATTATTTTATATTATTTATAATGCAAATTTATTTCCACACATATAATTACCAGATTATTTTGCCATTTAGCCATTTACGCACACACATATTCGCGCTCCTCTCTTTTTTGAACTCTGCTTAATTTGTCATTTACATAAGAGAGGGAGGGAGTGAGCTTGAGTTGCCAAATCTGCGGTTTATGCTAATAGATGACACATATACACATACATATGCACATATATAGACGAAACTGCACTCTGTTAATTGCTTGGGTTCTTGGAGAGGGACTGAAAACTACATATGTATGTATGTGATTGGCAGCTTACGCATGCTACGACCACGATTGAGTAACACACACACGTAGGAAACTTTGCTTACTCTCTTAATTATTTCGATTATAGGAGAGGAAAGTAAAGTTGTTCGATCCTGCAGCCTGCGCATGTAATGACTAGGCACACACAAACGAAACTGCCCTCTAATTCGAATGCTGTTAGAGAAGAGAGTTTATTTATAAATGTTGAGACACATAGACATGATTGCACTTGAATTTGAATTCTGTTAGAGAAGAGAGTTAGTGAATGTTGAGGCTCTTCTTGAATTCGAGATGTTTTCATCTGGACACTCAGTGCAGCCTGGAATGTCGAATGAGTAGGTAAGTTTATAAATGTCGCTGTTTTTAAATGTTATGAAAAATACAGTAAACTAGTGATTTTTTTTAAATATTCGATTGTTTATTTGCATGTTACAAACATGTACATAAATACGTACGTATACATAGCTTTACCAATTAATATATTATTTATATAAGTATATTGATTGCCTAAGTCTAACCCTTGAAATACACATCTTTTGGAATTGAATGGGGAATCTAGCCGTTGTCTAAATACAGCTTAAATAAGAACCTCTAAAGTGCCGATTGAGTATATTGAATAATTTCCTCAGTTATATTAAAATAATATTTGGTGCCATTCAATTAGAGCTTCCCCATAGGTGACTCTAAATGCTAAAACTAATAAATATGTATGTATGTATATATATAAATTGTCTTTGTATGTACTAATATCAGCTCCGTTAGCACAGCAGCGCAATGTTGCCACTCTCGTTGCCGGCAAGGAACGCTCGATTAAGTGGCAACACAGCCAGTGAGGTGAGCACGCCCCGAAACGTTTCGGAGCGCAGCTTGGTAATGGTATGAAGGGCATGAGAGTTGGCCACATCCGCATAGACGCCCACACGATTCCCGGTTGTGGCATAAACCAAAGAGGAGCCAACGCTTTGGAGGAAGTGAGCTGGTTCCGGCGGTGGTCTGCAAGAGATAAAATCATTACATTAGTGTTACATTCAATATGGAAAACTTTAGAGTTAATCTTACTTCAATTGATAGTGCAGAATGCCATCCAGGGCATGCCACACGGCCAGGCTGTGATCCAGCGCCGAGCTGATGAGCACCTGATCGCTGGGCGCCGTTAGCTGCAGCAGATCACACTCCATGGGTCGCCAGTTGTTCAGTACGATGCCGGTGCGTGTGTCCAGCTGTACAATGACGCCCGAGGATAGGCCGGCGGCCAGCCAATTGCCCGACGGAGCCACCGCCAAGCAGCGCACCGTAGCATTGGGTAAGGCGGCATGACAGACTCTCCACTCATTCACGTACTGCATGGTGCGTGCATCGATGATGCGCACCGTGGACTCGGCCGTGCCGGCGACTACCAGCGGCGAGTGTGAGGGCAGGCACTTGACAACGGTGACGGCACTGTGCCTGGGTGCATCCAGTATGGCCAGAGGTCGGCCTATAAATGGATCCCACAAATGCACGCCCGAATCGCAGGAGACGACATAGCGCAGAGATTCGAGAAAACTGAGCGAATTGATGGACTTCTTGTGCGACGTATAAGTGAACTGGCAGCCGGTGCTTTTGCGTCCATCGCCCTCGCTGCGCAGCGACCACAGCTTGACCGTTTTGTCCTTGGAGGCGGATATGAAACTGTTCTCGTTCTCCAGCGCGTAAATGGCACGCACGGAGTTCGTATGACCCACAAAGGACTGCAGGCGAATTTGCTTGAGATTCAGTGGCTGGTTGTCCTTCTCGCTGCGCGTCGTCTCGTGTCGCCAGTAGGCCAGCCAGTTGCCCTTCAGATGCCGCGTACTGGGCATGTGGTCTAGCTTGTAGGCCACCATATCTAGGAGCTCCATGCTGCTGCTAGGCACCTGCAGCCGGTTGCCAACGACCTGGGTGCCGAAGCTATTCGCTGCCGTCTCACAGGGCGCTTGGGCATCGGTGACATCCACGGGACTGATG
The DNA here is from genome assembly GCA_030914345.1 of Drosophila koepferae. Classification (NCBI taxonomy): domain Eukaryota; kingdom Metazoa; phylum Arthropoda; class Insecta; order Diptera; family Drosophilidae; genus Drosophila; species Drosophila koepferae. The sequence goes on from JAUESR010000207.1 coordinate 5,290,708, forward strand.
CGATTGGCCGACTGGATAAGCTGTGCCTTGTCCTGGCCAGTAGCCGGCTGTTCGTGCTCATGGCACAGCGTGAGAACGAACTCCATGTTGCTCAATGTGCGCTTCATTATCGACTCGCCCAGGAAGCGTAGCAGCGCCAAGTAGGCGGTATGCGCCAACTCCGGCCCAAACACATCCCGTAATTCTTCCTGCGCTCGCTCCTGTTGCCCCTGACCGCCACTTAGCGAGAGATTCGCCAGATTGCAGCTGAAGTCATTGGGCAGTCCGAAAGCCTTATTGAAGATGAGAAAGAAGGGCGCAAAGAGCGACTGACACAGATGCTCCCGCGTCATATCCGATCCCAGGCGAACGCTCAGTGCATAGCAGGCATCGAGGAATTTACGCGCCAGCACTGATCGGCCCAGATAGCCGCTAGGCATGAGAAGATTAGTAGAGCTCAGCAGGCGCAGTATGGGCAACAGGATGGCATCCAATAGGATGTGTTGCAGATGCTCCATAATGCTGGCATCCATGAGGCAGGGCAGCATGTACTTCACCAACTGCAGCGAGCTAATGATGGCGCCCTCAAGGCTGCCCGTCATGCGCTTCGAGCAGAGCCCAATCAGCTCACTGATGTGCGGGAAGTACTGCAGCAGCAGGAAGTTTTCACCATAGAGAGCTGCAAAATAGAAAATGAGGTCAGATAATAGTAAAATTCTTCTAATATAGAATAATGAAATTCAATAAATAAAAATATGTATATATATATTTTTATAAATCAAATGAAAAAAATAATAATAAAATAAAAATAGAATATAAAACTATTAATTAAACTAATTTCATGAATAGAAAAAAATAATTGAGACGGTTCGACAACGAGATACCTCGAACCCTGAAAATAGGATGGGTTATCGGAAAAAAAAAAAAAATTTTGTACTGCGTAACTAACATACGAGTATTCATGTGAAATTTCAGCTTTATAGCTTTTGTAGTTTCCGAAATTTCGACGGACGGACGCACGGACAGACAGACGGACAGGAATATATATACTTTGTGGGGTCTGCGACGTCTCCATTTAACCCTGAATTCCCATTTTCAATGGGTTCGGGGTATACAAATTGATATAATGATATATGATAAAAAAAATATAGCAAATAAACCATATTTGTCTATCTTCATACCTTAAAAATTTTATAAATATATTACTTGCATAACATCAATATCATAACACTACTTGATCATAGTATCGATCAATCAAAAAATGTTTATTTTTTAAATTTATATAGTATTTGGTAAGTGGGGTATTTAATTTGGGATTTTATATACATTCGACTGTTTAAATGTGCCTAGCTACACTGTATAATCAGAACACGTAAGCGGGTAGAAAAGCCCTGAATCAGCCGAGTGTGAACTATGCAATCTATACTAGTATTTCCAGAAAAAACTTCTATTAAGCCCAGTAAATTGATTAACAAATAAAAAATAATAAATAAATAAATAAATTACTGTAAATATATGACATCATCTTCATCATCATTATTATTATCATTCCCGACTCACCCGCTATCGACATGAGGCATTCCAGAACCCGTGCCGCGCTGCGATCTCCGACGACACGCGCGTTGGCAATGCTGAAGTAATTGAGATGGGAGGCATCTGTTGATGATTCACTGGGGCTGCTGCTGACTGCATCCATCTCGGGCAACAGATTCTCCTGCCCGACATAGCAGAGGGAGAGCAGTTTCAGTAGATTACGCGTTATGTGGCGTGCCGTCAGCACCGGACCCAGACGATGCGATAGCCAGACGAGACTCTCGGCGCTCATCTCGCTAATGCGATTATTCTGCAGGGCCTTGGCCTCAGAGATGCGCGATATGACCGACGCCTGCAGTGAGTCAGTGCCCTCGGGGTCAGCCTGTGGCACCGACTCTGTCGATTCATTGGCCGCTGTACTGGTCACCTGGCTGATCAGCTCGAAGCTATCGACACTCTTCCTGGAGCCAATGTCACAGTCGATGGCACTCAGCTGGAAACTGCGTCGAAGGCTGCTCGCGGGTATCTCGATGGTGGGCGAACGTGGTCCGATGAGAGGAGGTGGCAATGCAGCTGGCGGTGTCTGTTCCTGGCTCTGCAGTGAGAGCTTGTCCGGCGACAGCTTCGCGCCGTACATGAGCTCATTGATGGCCAGTTTATCAGGTGAGCTGCCATCGGATTCTCGTGCCTCCTCCGCAATGGCCGTGGCTGAGGGACGCATATCGAAGGAGTCAATTGATTTATTCTCTTGATCCTCCTCGAATGTGAAGAGCTCTTCGACGTCTGGCTTAGGTTCTGGCTGTATGACTCGTGTTGGTTCCTCTGCCGCATAGCTGAGATTCTTGCTGGTGCGTCGACTGCCTGCGCTGTGGTAGTGATAGCCATTGCCCTGCTCCGGCTCCTTGTAGCCACCGACAGCTTCTATGAGTGGTGCAATGAAATGCTGCAGGAAGCAGCGCAATCCGAAGCGCACTATCAGGCGCAGCAGGAAGCTGTGATGATAGAGCTTTACAGATTTTCTAGATTTGAAGCTGCTGCTCGAGGAAAAACGCAAATGACCTCCATTATTGTTGCTGCTGCTCGTGCTGCTGTTCGCCTCGTCCACCAGGGCGCTACTCTCCACGTCGTATAGCTTCAGCAGTGGCTGCAGCAAATGCTGCTGCGTCTGTGCAATGCCCAAAGCCTGGGCAACGGGATCAAACAGATTCCAGGCCGTCAGTATTGATGTGCGCTCGTCTCGCAGCAGATCTATGATGTGGGGCAGTAGCAGCTCCACGGGTGCAAACTGTTCGTAGGCATAGGAAAGTGGTTCCAGCAGGCGACGCATATGGGCACACGATGACATCACCTTGCACTCGGCTATCTTGCGCTCGAAGAGCACACGCTGCCGGTCCAGCTCTGTGAAGCGGGCGCACTCACTGCCACCGCTGCAGTTGAGGTGCGTGTGCAGGTCGAGCAGCTCAAAGTTGAGTTGGAAGGCATGCAGGGATCGCACAAAGGCATAGATTGCAATGTAGTGACTGGGAAAGGGCAGTAGCGCATGGCTGAACATTGGTTCCAGCAGCTGAGCCGCACTCGTCGGTACGGGTAGACCCTGAGCTGGTTCGCCTTCATTCCTCTCCAGCTGCAGCAGCTGACGCACAACTCGACGCACTGGCATCGGCAGCTCCTGGCTGTGGATCTGGGTGAGTGTGCGGCAGGCAGCCAGACGGCATTCAAAGCTCGCACTCGGCCCGTTGCTGGTCAGCAGCGGTCGCAATCGCTGCATGGCAAATAGCTCCACAATGAGGCAGCCCAGCACCTGCAACTCCCTCATCCGACAATCGCTCAACAGCTGCTGCAGACTCTGCTGGCGTCGCATCGGCTGCACTAGCAAGATCTTGGAATTGGTCTGAATGGCGCCATCAAAGGCGAACAGTTGATTCGTGAACGAATGCTCCGCCGAATTGTGCTCGAACATCAAGTCGCTGCTAATCATTTTCTCCTCAGGATTGGCCGAGGCACGCTGCTGTGGAAAGGTACGCGCATAGAAGGTCTCAAGCGTTTCCAGCTGCTGCAGCAACAGTGCCGGATTATATTGCTCTGGCAACTCAATGAAGTTGGTCATATTATAGAAATTGGCGCCTGAGCCCGATGGCTCATCGCTCGGACGTAGTGACATGCGCGGTGAGCTGTTCTCAATGGAGCTGCTGCTCTTGCTGTTGGAGGCTGCGTGCAGATTCTCGCTGCTTCTGGCCAGGCGCCTGTTGGTGTGGCTAATGTTGTTGCCATAGAGCTGCGACATGCGCGGCGCCGTCTTGCTGAACCAGGGCGACACATAGCGACGTGGCGGATGCGCCTGTGTGAATAGCTGCACGATGCCGCGCTGGCTAAGATTACTGTGCTGATCCACGAGGCTGAGGCAGACATTCTTGGACTTGACGGCCGCCTTGCCGCTCAGCTTGTAGCTGTACAAGAGAGAGAGAGAGAGAGAGAGAGAGAGTGAGAGAAATGGGAATATGAGGAAACGAACATCTATTTAAGCTATTCAAATCATACCCAAAGTTCAAGTCAATCCAATGATGCAGTCGCTCGCTCACGTACTGCGACTCCAGTGCTTCGCGATGCTTGCATATAAAGTCTTCGGGGCAAGTGGCCCATGCTGGCAGCTCCAGATCGGGCAGGTCTTCGTGTATGCTCTTGAATATCATTGGGTCTGAGTAGAACTCGGGTATGCATTCGTCGGGTGTCCATTCCTGCAGGCGCTGTATCGACACCGGATACTCGGCGGGCACCCAAATGGGTCGCACATGGGCGCAGAGTATGGACTGGGGTGTGCGCCGGGCCATATATACAAAGTACGTGATCTCTGAGAGAAAATCTGAGACATGATGAGCCACCTGAAGCTGCTCCACAGGCGACACAGTCTCAGCCGCAGAAGCGTGCTGGCTGCCATGCGTATACATGAGATCCAAATGGACATCACCTTTGTTGAGGCGATACTTGCTCTTGGTCAGATCACGCCAATTGTGGCCGTTGCGCGCTGTAAAGTCCGTGACCCAAGGCATTATGTGGTGATGGGCGGCATTCGTGAGGCTTCTTCCGCAGGCATTGTTGAGTATGGTGAGATAATCGAAGTTAGACAGCTGTCCATTGCACCACATTTCGCAGTATTCGCGTAGATTGAACTGAGCCGGATCGTAGGCCAGCTTGAGATCGATAGTGCTGCTGGAGGGTAGCTGTTCCGGTGAGCCGGGCAACTCAGGGCAGCTGAGTGGCGACATGTCCACTGCTGGCGATGACTCACTCATCAGCAAATTGCACTGCAGGCGCGGCAGCACCTGTAGCCAGAGATTCTCACGCAGCATCACATGTTGCAGTCGCAGATCGCCCAGGAATAGGCCCTGGGATTGCAAATGCCGCGACAGCTGCAACAACTGATAGATGATGAATAGTGTCTTATTGTAGCCTCGGCCCAGTAGGGCGGGACTATAGCTGATGCAATCATACAGGCTGCACTCCAGCGCCGGCGGATAATGAAAGATGCAGAAATGTGAGCTCGTCTCGATGGCCACCAGAGCGGGCAGTACATTGGCATGACAATCGCCGGTCAGATTCACATCGTTGTTTGAGATTCCATCGCCATCTTGTTGACACGTGATAACGGGACAATTGTAGATCCGCTGTATCAGCTCCCGAAGCACCACATCATGTGGCTGAAATCCTCCGCCATTCGCTGATATCTGCTTGGGCTGAGTGCCTCCATTGGACCTACACTGTTTTACATGGGCGCCCGCATATTGCTTGTAAGCCTCCTCCCACAGCTGCTTGAAGTTAAGATTGGCCACATTAGCCACTGCCTGAGAGTAGCTCAGTGGAAAATGTGTATTATCACTACTCGCTCCTCTTGCTGGCAATGGATGGACTTTACGCTGCGACTGTTTGCGATACGTTTGCACCAATATGCGTGTCCACGGATGCTCCAATTGTCCCGTCGGATGTGCGCGTCTGTCCAGCTGGGGCCAGGCTGCGAATTGGGAAAGTTTACGATGACGCTCGAGCGCTTGCAGCCAGGCCTTATCGCATATCAGTTTGTAGAGGCCGTCCTCTGATTCACAGACAACATGTTGAGGATTAATACCAATTTCTAGCCATATCGCGTCGTCGCTATCGCTCATGTCTAGGCCTCCGACATCCACCTCCAACTATATGAAGTTAGATTCAGCACAAAAACAAAACGACTTGTGCAAAAATAGAGATGGGCATGCTACACACGTTCCGTGCACGAAAGGCAGCACGACAGAACCAAGCGATGGGCATGCACATATCAGAAAGAAATAGTTAATTAATTAAAAAATAATAATTAAAATGTTGCATTTCTTACACAAATTTAATTGGGTATTTATTACAAATTTTGTTTGCATTAAAGTAATTCAGCTTAATTTTTTTATTTGCATAACTTAATTTTGCGTGAAATATCGCAACGTCGAGCGCGGTGTTTCGGAACACTATCAGCTGTGACTCGATGCGCCAAAAAATACCAAAACAAAACGATTATTATGCGGCTTGCGATAACATACTAAGTGATTTTCGATAACATTTGAAATTTGTTAAGCTCTGAGCCATGTTGAACGTTAAACCTACAGCACTATACACTTTCACCATTAAGCCATCAGCTAAAGGTTAAATATACTTATTTCTGGTTATTCGTCGTTAGGTCAACGGCCAACAAAATTTGTGTCGAGTTCAAAAGGCCGACAGCATCCACAATGCTGCGAAAACACTTTATGATATCTTGCTGACTGGTCGCACAAGTCAATGTCATGTTATTGTTATTATAAAGAATCGCGCAAAGAAAAACAAAAGTATATATTTGTATATATATTTATATATTATAGAAAAAAAAGTTTATTGTTTGCGGAACAGTAAATGAGGAATAATCTGCGTTATTTTATTCCATAGCTTATGTACTGCAATGGGCGTATTTTCACTTTCGTCGTTGCGTTATCAGCGAATTGTTGTGATTTTTATTTACTTATGCAAAATATGTATATGAAATCAGTACAATTATTATAAAAATTTAAACAAGACAGAAGCACTCACGTTTTCATTTAGAACACGAAACTGAAGTATCTTTAATGATTTTTAGTGTTGAATGGAAGTGGAGCATGTTCCATTTTATTTGTGCGATTAGCTCTTAAAATAATCACTTAAATGGCAATAAAACGTATTTAAGGACTTGTTTGTTTATGCTTTACTTTTATGATCTCTTCTTTTTTCTCTTCTGCTTCTTCTTTTTGGATTTTTGTTGTTGGTTCACATGCCGCCTTGCCTCGTGGGCAGCCTAATCTAATCAACGAATGTCTGCAGACTTGAGATTCTATACTACCTTTATTATAACTGAAACTGTATTCGTAAATATTTATTTACTTTTGCCCTGCTGTCGGCAAACTTCACTTGAGCACATTATTACACCTGCTCGTAAGGTCAAGGTGTTTCATTGTTTGACTTGCTTTTGTTGTGTTCGTATGCTGTGTGTGCGTGTGAGAGTATGTATGTGTGTATCTCTGTTTGTATTTAAATTAGTTAGTATTATCACACATTTGTTGTTAAGCCTACGAAATGAAGCCTTTATTTATAAAGTTCGATGGGCATATTCAAATACTAAATTTTCTATACCAAAAATACCGTCAAAAAAAGAAAACATCTTAAGTATCACATGACATCGAATGCATTTCACTTCCGTTACCTGCTAAAAATATATTTTACACAAATTTATGCATAAGACATGTGTCTGAAGTTTTTTTTTTTTGTTTTTTTATGCGTCCCGCCCCCAGCTACCGGTTGTGTTTATTAGGAAACACTCGAACAAATATTACAAATAAAAAAATAAACGCTTCAATTAAATATTTAATTCCGCTGACAAATGAACAGACAGTATTTGCGTGCTAAAGGTTCTTACAGCTTTTCACACTTTTAATGACTTGAGTTAAGATAAGTTTTTTTTGTGTGTTATGCACAGGTGTTTACAGGTGTATACAGGCTTATACATAGGCCGGCCTGCCTCCCTGATCAATTGCGCGGGGCTTTTTTTTTCATTTTAAATAAATTCTTAATCATATTTTATGTACTTGTATTTGGCTTGTAAATAATACGGCTCTGAGTACATATAATTGGGGCATTTAAAAAACCTTCGAAAGAGTTGGGAAATTCGCCATATAGAATTCAGGTTTTTTTTCTTTTTGTTTCTTTAGAGGCACTATAAATGCAATTGAACCATTAATGAGCCGCGCGCGCAATTAAGATATTAAGGTATTACGAATCGATGACACACCTATGAAAAGTAACGGGTAAGAACTTTGCAGTCGAGCTTAGTTGACTGCATGATACTCGCTTGGCATTGTACAAATATTTCAATGTATATTTAGAAGTAAGTACTTGAGGAGTAGATGCAGATTTTTCCAGAAATAGCTAATGAGCTACATAGCACTGTATAATTCCCGCATTGCGTACAAAAACCGCTGAATTGAGTATTATAACAATATATTTATATTTTTCATTATATTTTTAGTTTTTTATTTATTTTTTATTTTTTTTATTTTAAGCAAATTATTTTAAATTAGCTTTAGTTTCTTAATCTACTTTTACATTTCACACGTTTATCTTCATCTGTAGATTTTATCAAGAGCTATCTTGCATATATCGGATCTACACAGCTGACTGCATACAGCTCGTTGTGGGTCCACAAGCTTATATCTTAACACTATCAAGAGATCAAGAGTTCTCTCGCAATACTTGATAAGCCTCTCGAAATACCTGATGAAATGATTTCTGGGGGATGATAGGAGGCGAATATAATTATATATCAATTCACATTTTGGTCCAGCTGAGAAAATATCTTTAAGCCAGACATACATAAGTACCATTTACTACATTCTCAGTGAACCCTTTAAAAATATCAGAATCCTCACAAAAAGAGAGTAAATCGAGTATGTATGTATATAACATTTCAAGGCCCTAGCTTCAAAGACGCCGAATGGCTTCGGCTTCACATACACACACACATCATACAGTTCTACCAAGCAAGCCCATATACCCCATTTCACTTCTTGAACAAGGAAAGGAAAAAAATAAACGAAACAAAAGAAGAAAAAAACAAGTAAGAAGGCTCTAGTCGAGACGGCTCGACTACGAGATCCCCTGAACCCTGCAAAAAAGTGATACTCTTCTTCTTTACGCACTTATGAGCGCGCGCTCTGCTAACCGCGCAGTTGCTGTCGTGGCTTGGGGGCGGGTTGGGCTGAACTTTGAACGCTCATAACTCCATTTCTAGATGAACGATCGTCATGAAATTTTTAGAATAGATTAAGAGTATTAAAATGCATCTATATGCCAAATTGCAAGTCTCTAGTATTTGAAATGCGTTTTTTTCAAATTGGAAGCGAAGTGAAGTCTCTAGCTGAAATAGTGTAGAAGTTATGCCCAAAAAACCTAAAAAATGTAAACGAATTTTCGATTTTTTATCGATAATTTGGAAATGGGATGACTTATCGAAAAAACAAAATAAACTCGTACTGCGTAACTAACATACGAGTGTTCATGTGAAATTTCAGCTCTATAACTTTTGTAGTTTCCGAAATCTCGACGTTCATACGGACGGACAGACGGACGGACGGACAGACGGACAGACGGACAGACGGACGGACGGACAGACGGACAGGGCTAGATCAACTTTTCTCGTCACCCTGATCAAGAATATATATACTTTGTGGGGTCTGCCACGCTTCCTTCTGCCTGTTACATACTTTTAACAAAACCATTATACCCTGATTTCCCATTTTCAATGGGTTCAGGGTATAAAAAATTGTTTTAGTTACATTCTAATGTGTGAATTGGCGGCGTGCGACTTCAATAAACTGAATCACATGCTGTCAGATTTATATCAGATATATGTTTCATTATCGTGCCCCATGTCGAAAATAGAAACCCTAAAATCTTATCTACTCCTCGCTGCAGTGGAGAGTGCGTTGCGAGCCATTCTTTAAAGTCAACCCATGATGCTCTGCGGTACAAAAGTCATTGAATATAAAGTCGTTGGCGCTATAAAGATTAGACTCTATATTACTATTAGTACCGCTGTAAACGCTCTATTTAAGATAGCAAGTTGCTAGTTGGGTTTATGACATGTACATAAGTTAGATAATGCGACTGAAGGAAAATTATTTGCTAAACAAAAAAACAAAAGTAAATGAAAAAAAAAAAAAAAAAATTATATATATGAAAAAAAAACCCAAAATAGCGGCAGGGTAAAGATCAAATCGTGTTAGCCGATTCCAATACACATACATATATTATATATATACATATTTATATATATATATATTTTTTTTTATATACTACACCTCAGTTTCAGTTGACAGCTTTCAATTTGTTGGCACTCTCCTCTAGATTACTTAACTCAACTCTTGAGTTTGATAGCTAGATAGGCACTTGTACGTGATCCAATCCAGCCAAAGTAGTTCAAGTCTCGTGACAACTTTTCATGACAATTCCATAACATGGTTAATATCTGAACTAACTAGGCAAGTTAGTCGACCAAAACCTGGTCTTGTTCAAAGTCACGCGACCCTGAAAATGTCAGAATCTGTCTGTAGTGCGCGATTCATTTGTGGGGCAAAATATTTTAATTGTTTAAGTATCCATTAACTGGTTTTTCTTCTATCTCTCGCTCCCTCTCTCTCTCTCTCTCTCTCTCTCTCTCTCTCTCTCTCTCTCTCTCTCTCTCTCTGTCTCTATCTCTGTACGGTGTTTACCCTCGTGACCCTTCAGTTCATGGCATAACTTCTTAGTTGTATAACGAAGTTAATAAAAAATACCCGTACTATTTCATATATTTCATAGAATTTATTATATTCAGTTATTTGTATTTGTTAATTCCCAAACGCTTTAGCTATATATAATATATATAGTAGTTAAGTTAATTAACATGAAAGCTAGATAAATGCAAAATTTTGTAAATTAACAAAAAAAATCTCGTTTATAATTAAAGTCTTATTTACAATTATGTTTATAAATATATTATAAATGTATTATATTTAAATTGTATTAAATTATTTTATTCTAATTTGTTTAAATATAATATGGATATATCCGGTTGTATCGACTCCGCTTATAGCGTTCTTATGATTGTTGCGACGATAAATCTTGTTCCTATACATTATATGAACAAACTTATATGCTTATAACATCTACCGGGTATAACGACGGTCGTTTGGGCAAAACGTAATCTTAGTTTTCCTATGATACAATAGTTGAAAAATCTCTTGGGACACAAAACGAGAATCGAATTGTAATTGAATTGCAAAAGAAACTTGTTTTCTTGTCTTTTCCCCCTGCCCAGCTCAGTTGGATGTAACCTAAATGAAACTAATATAATAAACATGTACATAAACGAAGATATAGGAATATCTTTGGGGAGACACAAGGTCAGGGACAGCAATGCATATCTGAAGCAGTTTCCCAATTTTAATTGTAATCATATGATCATCACTGGAGACATTGAAATATGACAGCAAAATGTGTTCCAGCTGCTGTTCTGGGGGCTTCCTTGCCCTGTCCCAATATAAATGAACGTGCGTTACGCAGTTGACACTTGAATATGGGAAACATTTCCACTGACATTGAGATTATTGCATTGGGCCATTGCTTTTGACTTTAAGCCCTAATCAAGTGCACATTCTACAGCAATGTGTGCGGGGCAGCGGCGTCTGTCTGCCTTGGGGAGGGCGCAAATATCGAAAGTTGTTTTGCCTACGCCTTTGGTCGATGTCTTAATTGACCCAAGCGCTCAATGTGGCGCCTATTGGGGCTCTTGGTTCCAGTTACAGTTCCATCAATACAAAAGGTCACAGTCCGCACTCTACTGATTGACAAAACTCTTGCCGAGACGAGCAGCAGCGCCATAAATAGACGGACGGCCCATCCATAAAGGCATTTCATTTCGTACGCCTCAATTAATTTGGTCGAATAAATAACACAAAATACTCGAATGGAAGTTAGATATGCAGAGTATGAGCACTTTGAGTCGATTTTCGTATTATATATAGTATATATACAAATCTATATACGTGTATATGTATATGTATTTGTGGCAGACCAGTTGCAACCGGAAATGTTTTCGGTCAGGGACACGCGCTTGGCGGTTTTAGCCGGATTTAGGACTTTACATGGAAATATACCCGGCTTTTGCATACATTTTCAGAAATACCCTAACATGCGAAGACAGTTTTACGAAATTAATATGTTGTTAATTATATTATTATAATTAACAATTATAATTATATTATAATTAGGATAAAAACCAAAATACCGAATGGATATTAATAAATAAAATTAATAAATATATATATTAATATTAGAATTTATTAACAAAAAAAAATTATTTAATAAAAAAAAATAATCAAAATAAAAATAAATATAAATAATACATAAAAAATTAAATTAAATTATTTAAATTACATAAAATTTAATTGTATTTAAAAATTTTTATAAAACAAAAATTATTTAAAATTTAATTTGAAAAAAAAATTTTTTTTTTATTTTAATATTTAAATAATACAAAAGTTAAAATGAAAAAAGTTAAAAAAAAATTATCAAAAATAATTAATAATAAATAAATAGTAATAAATAATATTAATGAAACAAAGTGGCTAAATATTAGTGAAATTTGTTTATTTTTTTTCTTAAATAATATATAAGTAATTCGAAGTAGCAGAAATAAATAAATCAATAAAATAGTTTGAATATAGCTTATTATCAATTTATAATTTTTTAAGTACACATATTTTTTATTATTTTTTTTTTTAATTTATGAATATTTATATATATATAATTATGTATATTAATAATTGTATCAATTTTTACTCTATTATTAAATATGCTTTGAATTTAGTTTAAGCTGAATTTTATTTTGTTATATCTTAAATTGAAAAGAGTATTTCAAATACGACAAACTTGAGAAACGTAATATTTTCATGATTATTTGGCATAATTTTCGTTGATTAAAATGATGTACAAACAATTCAATTTCAATTGCAGAATGGCTCCATGTGAACTGGTATGCTGCAAGTCAGCAGGCCAATTGAAGAACCAACAACAACAACAACAACAACAATAAAGATCATCACACGCAGCTACCGAGCTGTCTATCAGATCGTTTAGGATTGTGGATTGTATCACATGCGTGGGCCATTTGATATGTCTGTCTGGTTGGAGGAGGCGCTCTTTAATTTAAGCTGTCGACATTCATTAAACAATAAATATGTAGAGTTCTTCAGGGTTAGATGGTTTGGGGCAGAGGAGCGATTAATAAATATACTGATAGCATTAGCAATTAATAAATATATGTTTTATTAGTGGCCGTTATTATCAATTAATATGCCATTTCCTTTTTGGACACTTTTCAATATAAATTCTTATTAATGTCAGTATGTAAATATATACATATATATATATCTAGAATATATATAATATGTCATATACTTTGCAGCTTGTTAAGTGTTTGCTCTTGATAATCAGACTCTTGTTCAGTTCAATCGTTGTACATTTGCTCTGCAGCCTGAACAAAGTGTGCCATTGATAATAAAATACAAAAACTTGGCTGATAAACCTGCAATGTCCATTAAATACAGAGGAATATGTGAATATATATGTATATATAGTTAACTGTCGCCAAGCAGCGACCCTTTCGCTTGATAAATAATCTATAATCTAAAGCCGATTGTGATTTACTTTAATCTCAATAAATGTACATAGTTGTGGTTAATACATATAATAAAAGTTTTCGAAATCCAAACGTAGTTAGATAACGCTCGTCTATGATTGTCTTTGGCTTACGGATCACGTTGCGCCTATAACAATTAAACACTGGCAATGATCATTCATTTAGATCGCTCATTAAGTTTTAGGCCACAGCTCGAGTTGCGCTCATCAAAGAACTATGTAGTAAACAATGTTGTTACAACAATCTATAGATATATATAACAGATATACATATATACTAAAGTATATACTAACATAGCTCAACCGCAGTAAACCGCACAATTTGCACCAAGCTAGTGTCGATTATTGTAAAACAGAAAAAAAAGCGAAAAATGAAAAATACTGCTGAAAACCAATTTTGGTTAGAATTATAGATGTAGTTGCATATTAACTACTTGCATGTATAGTATATAGCGTGCTCGGTCAACTAATAGTAAAACCATTCACTTTAGCACCCAGCTAGAACCAGCTACGAACGCCTACCCGTGCTCCAGCCGTCTCACCCCCCTCTGAAAACATTATTTAACTGCATTTCACAAAAAAAAAAAAAAAAAAAAAAAAATTTAAAAAGTATTATATATATATAACTAAACATATTGTTATATCTTAACTAGTTAGGTTTTTCGTTCTGTATTTGTTATGCTTTTGTAAAATAAAAGATTTAGCTGAGTTAAGTTGTTGTAAATGGGCTTTCTCTTTGACTTGTCATAAATTAGTTGAAAACAATTAAGCGGAATCTAGTTGGAAATGCTGGACTAACTGAGTACCATTAATATTGTATTTAATCTATGCATAATTGACTTAGCACTTGGGTTGATTTCTTAAAAATCTATTTGTAATGCGAGTATACGAGATAAGTATATAGATACGAAATTTGATAACTCTAATTCATATAGTACTCAAGTTATACTTAAAAAAAATTATATTTAATATAGATTTTTAGATATGTGGGGCAAGTAGGAAGCTAGCTAGATATATTGATATGTGACAAGTTGCTATAATTTGTACTCAGATCGATCTAGCTGGAATATATTCCTTTATATATATATTCCAATATATAAACTATTATAATTTTATTTATCTATGTCAAGTATTTAAATATTTAATATTTGATATTTTAAATATTTTAATAATTTAAACATATTTATGCCTAATATAATATTTAAATATACCCCTTTGCTTGTAACTATAGCGTAGGGTATATGTTGTATAGACAATTGTTTCAATTTGAAGTTTAATGACCATTTGCTATATTTAAACTCTTATGGGTTATAGATTAGTAACTCTAGGCAGTTTAGTATAATTGTTTGTTCTATAGTATCTGTGGCGCGTGTTCGACAAGTTCATGATTCATTGCGAAAAACCGTTAAAATATTCCATACAGCTCCGAATCGAAAGTCAAACGAAACGAAAATGAATTCGCTCAAAATGTGAAGTATATAAAAACAAAGTTCCTTGGGCGGGAACGCACGAAGCATGTGAAAGACGTCGACGACGACGACGACGACGACGACGACGACGATGATGATGACGCCGACGACGTCGTTGACCACGAGGACGGGCAGTTCGGTGAGATAGCGATTTTTATGAGTGGGGTCTCTAAAAACTATATGTGCGTGGAGTATGTATGGAGCACACACACAAACATACTTATATATCGAGCTTGCGATTCCTTGACGCAGTGATCGACGCTGGCAGTGACGCCAGCAGCAATAACTCTCAATAACAGTTAGAGCAGAGCAGAGCAGCGGCTGAGCAGAAACTCAACTGAGTGGCTGAGCAGCTGCGGCTGAGCTGCGCAGCAGCAGCGCTTATCTGTTCGCATATAAACTAAAGTCAGTGGAAATAATTTCTCATTTGAAATTTAACAGCCGACGTGCGCGGAAGGCAGAACAAAAGCGCGGTGGATCGTGTGGTGTGAAAACCCGCTAAATCAAATAAACGACGACAGAGTAAAAGCGCCCGCCCACACGAAACAAGAAGACGAAGTAGAAGAAGCAGCAGAAGCAGCAGCAGAAGACTGAAAAGTCTACAAGAAGTGCGTGTTACCAGTGCACTTTCATTGCACATTCCAGTCTCGTGCGCGCAGTTCGATTCGAGTTGTCGTTGCGTGCGGTTCTTCATCGCTGTCTATCCTAACTCTCTAACTCTCTCGCTTCCTCTTCTCATACGGTTGCTGTTTCTCTGTCTGTCGTGTATTTTGCTTTCGCTATCTGTCCTGTTGCGCGTGCGCCAAAAAGTGAAAAGTGTATTTAAGCAGAATAACTAAGAAATAATTCGTGTATTTGTGTGTGTGTGGGTGTCCCGAGGATCTGGCGAGGATCTGTCGATAGACAAATTGTGAATTATTATTGTTATCGCCGCAACGTGCAACGTAATCCGTAACCGTGGCGAAGGAATTGTCCAATTTGTTAACTTTACAACAAAATACGGCCGAGATGACACAACAACCACAATGGGGCATAAATTTATCAAAGTGTAAGTGCAATCAGAATCCCAAGCCAAGCCAATTGGAAGTGGAAGCAAGTGTATGCATGTATATGCATGCGTATGCATGTGTGTGTGGGTGTTTAGTGTGTTGTGCATTGAATTGGGAATTCGAAATCAAACTGAAATCGGATTTCGAATTCGTTGAACTCTGGCTCGACATTCTTATAATGTTGCTTTAATTATTGCTCAACCGACATTGACCGACAGCAACAACAGTAAATTGAATACATACTTAACTCTTAAGTATACATACCTTATATAAATATATGTATATACTATATATATATTTACACATACATGCGCATAAAATAAACAATGACAAACCATTTTTTTCTCTGCATTTGCACTTCCGATTTAGTTTTTGTTTTGTATTCATATATATTTATTTATTTTTTTTTTGTTGCGTATTTCGTACATGATTTGGTTACGGATGCGATTCTGTTTGATCTTTGTTTCGCTACATACTTTATGCCAGGCACGCGTCAACATAATCATCAATAATCTTGCGGTCAATCGATCTCTAATTTACCTATTTCTATGTACAAATGACGACGTCTGGCATCGAATTTGCATGTGAATTAAGAAAGGCGAGACGATGACGACAGCAACAAGTCAAAAAAAAAAAAAAAAAAAATAATAAATAAATAAAATAAAAGCTGAGCTTAACTCAGAGAGTTCTTGGTATTTCAGCGCTGCCTACGCATGTTTGTAGGGTGCACAGTGCAGCTTATCGTTTCATGCCAGCCTTTTGTACAAACTAAATATATATCTCATTATACTTGTACTATATGTAAGCTATAGGCCAGACAGAAATTTACCTTAATACCCGACTTGCCAATTTATGACCGAGTTTATCGAAACGATGTCAAATAAAGTAGCAAAACGTGTTCATATATACATATATTCGTGTATTCTTGAATTTTTGAATTTTTAAATTTTTAAATTTTTGAAGCCAGACAACTTGTCTTTTACGTATATCTTTATAAAAAGTAAAAAAAAAAGTTGCATTTATATATTTGCAAAAGTATTAATTAAAAAAAAAAAAACCCCTAAAAAATAAAATATGAAAATATTAATTATTTTATATTATTTTATTTTTTTTATATATATATAATTACAAAGTATTTATTTTGGCGTGTAACAAATATAAAATATATATAATATTCTATATATATCATAAAAAGTCAGCAATGTTTATTATTTTGAGAAAAAAACACACATAGTTCTATTCTAAACGAGAATCTAAATCTAGCAAATATCGAACTTGAGCTAAAAAGAAGCGAATCAATTAAGCTACAAATAAAACATTTTTGTTGTGCCTAAGCAATTATCACAAACCTGTTAAACTCTCTTCATGAATTTGAAACCAAAATATTATTTATATATCAAAATTCTACTACTACTTCTCCTTCTTCTTCTTCTTCCAATTGAATGGAGCAACTAGTGTTAGCGTGTGACCTCCTTATAAAGCCAATGCTCATTTCCTTTCCATTGTTTCTTTTTCTATCTTTTTTTGGGCAAGGTCAATGTAATAAAAGAATTTTCCTTCTCTGTTTTACACTCAGCTCCATCAATGCATTTCCCTCTTGCGTTTCATAATGAGTTTGGCCGTCTTGGGCAAGCATTTCTTTTGTAAGAACTTAAGCATATATAATTATAATGATGTTATATAGTATATCTTCGAAAAAAGAAATGTTGTAACGCTTCCAGCTGGAATTTGTAATCATGATTTTTTTTTTCGTTTTGACTCGTACACTTTTATTTGTCGTATGCAAATGTTTTTTGTTTTTGTTTACGTTTAAAATAGCGGGAGAAAAAGATTTTTAAGGTTTTTTTTCCCTATTTTGTTTTTGCTATTTTTTTTATACAATTTTTATTATTATTTGTTTTTGCTGTAAACGTGAGTTAGGTACTTAAGTTTTTTTTTCTTTTTGTTTGAATGGGTCTCTTGACACTTCTAATAGACTAGCCATCATGTGCCAGTGCTAATATCATATATCATATATGTAGGCCCAATAGCCTAACGTCTTCCCGGCAAACTTGCGATATGTCTGCCCGGACTCATTGAACTCTTAGTGTTTAGTGCAAACTTTTCCATGCCTTATCCGCAGTCGAAGTGGATCAGTGCACGCATATCTTATATATGTATATATACCATATATACCATATATACCATATATTGCGCGTACTTCAACCTCGTGCTTAATTTTCGCAAGAATCTGAATGTATTGCTTATAAAGTCATGTCTGAAGGAATTGTATAAAAACGATGTTGCGCCAACGCCAATCACAATATAAATATATATGTATATATAGTACATAAACTGATAAAAAATAAAGACTCTACTATTTACGGCTTATCTCAGATCTTTGTCACATCGCGAAGCTCATAATTAACTTAAAATGCATTTGCAAAAAAAAAAAAAACTTTAGCATATGTAACTAGCAGTCATATTATATTCTAGTCAGTTAACTATTATAGTAGCAAAATAGTTAAACGAGGTGTGCTTAAAATTTATAGAGAATTTTATTTATATTTTATATAATAATTACTCCATTACAATATCGAAAATCTTGAGATACTTTTAAATATTGCTCGTTTATAATTATTATAGCTAATGTATAATAATTATTTTAAAATATTCTAAATACGTTTTGAAGAGACCTCTTCCCATATTGTATATAACTATTCGAATTTTTCAATTTTGCATATATAATATAATTTCCATTCAACTAATGAAATTTTCAGCACGGAAATGTACTATATGTAATTCTCATTAATGGTTTATAATAGTAATTACTTGTGCTTATCGCTTAATACAAATCTAAATGTCAGCCTAGTGTAACCATATCTGCAGTGCTATCAGTCATCAGATAGCCAGCCGGGCATACCCATAATAATAAAGAACCAACTAGCTGATAGAAGGTCGCTAATCGTGATTGAGGATTAGAGTCGAGTAAATTATGGCCTACTTGATATGATATGATTAGCGCCCGATTTACATAGAAAAGCACACAACTACAAAGCTAATTTTATATAATATATATTTATATATGTGTATGTATATATATATCTATCAATATCTATATAGCGCCATTGTTGCTTCGCCTTATCAATACATTTTTGCCCATTTGTAGTGGCTCGTAATTGGATTGTATTTTATTTGTGAATCGTGTTGCTTATAAATCTTCTATCGGCTGTCGTATGTCGGCTTGCGGTTCAAGTATTTGTTAAATACTTTGGTAAATATTAAGACATCATTAAATTGCCTGTCGCTCGTACTGGACGTATGTAAATATATTTATATAGAAATTTATGAGCGCTAATTGCAGTTGAGTGACGTCGCTTCGATTTGCTGTTTACCTTTCTCAATTAAATCAAAATCCCATTTTTCTATAAACTGAATTAACAACTGGCAGGGAATTGGGTCGGGAAACCAGAATTCGGTATAGGGGAATTGGGTGTTACGGCCGATGCGGTTGCTGCTGACTGAAGCGTGGATAATTACGGCTATGGCAAACAGCATATCAACAATACTCTATTTTTTTTTTTTTTTTATAAATTATATTTGTACTCTAATAATATTGTCATGAATTGGTTAGCGATCAGAAGTAAACAGATAGGAATGCTGCGATTAGAGCTTTACGGACTGCATGATACTTGCGCATGATTCCCAAAGATTTCAAAGATTTAAATTGATGATCTATTGGGCGAATCACTGGCTGATTGATGAACAAATTGCTAATCTTTAGTTATTTCAAATGTAGCTTATAAATTTTAACCAATTAGACTCGGTTTAATAGGCACATAGTTAAATGGGTGGAAAACATAAAAATTACCAATTTACGACGCTTCTAGAGAGCGTATCTAATAAATCTTAATACGCTGGAAGCCGAACGTATACTTAATTATATATTGCAATAGATCTGATAGAGAGAAAAAGTTGAAGAGAGTGAAACAAAGACAAGCTGGACTTTCCATAAAACCAATATACTCTCTTTACATTTCTGCAACTAGTATAACAAGTACAATTGTTAGCTCTTGCACTCCTCTATTATAATATAATGTACGGCATAATGTGTTAATAAATTGTTAAACTCATTTCTATTGACAAAAAAAGTTTTTGGTGAAAAAAAAAAAATAATAAAAAGCCTTGTTTACATTAATTCAACCTTGGAATTTCGTAAATTGAAAATAAATAAGAGAGTAACAACCAAATTGAGAAACCCAAGATTCCCTAATTGAAATATCTCAAGAATCGAGCCATATCAATTTGTTGGTATTTATTATGTTTGTATGTTGGTTTTCTGAATTTCAAATTAAAAGCCGAACTATAAAAAAATCAACATCGAGTCCAATTGGTTAATTGCTGAGCAACTGTGCTTTTATGACTCCTTCCTCGGATTTAGCAACGTTAACTTATCGCGAATAACAACAGGAATTTGTTAACTTATCAAGACATAATTTCATTTAACAAATTATGATGATATGGCGTCATAAACTCCGAGGCTATAATTCAAAAGAAAAGCATATTATACAATAAATTCATAAATATTTATACATATGAGATTATGCAAGAACCAAATTGTTTCATAATTTTTTACAGTATTTATCGTTTTTATTATTTTTTTTACGCATTTTTTTGTTTATTGTTGTTGGGTTTTTTGAATAGTATAGGATACGATTTGTTAGAATGGTATGCTAAGTTTTGAGCTTTGGATCAGCAGATGAATAGACTTAGTTCTGTATATACCTTTTTCTGTTAGCTCTCCAACTGTGTGTTTCAGCTTTCGTCTGTACGTATGTTCCTTCTGTAGACTTTCGGATCCTTTAACTATCCGTCCAACACCCTTTAAACTCTATATTCTTTAAACTCTCCATCCTTCACACTATCCGTTCTTTAGACTGTTGTGTCTTTCTGCTTAGACGTCCCTTCTTTCCGAAGTTCCACCTGTCTATTCGTCCTTCAATTTTTCAGTTAATCTCTCTCTTCTCTCTCTGTTTCGCTCTCTCTTTCTCTCTCTGTCTCATTTCTCATCATCAAACCGTCTGTCTCTATGTATAAGATCGTCGACATCGCAACCTCGTACCCATTACATGTAAATCCCCCTTAAGCACGTGATGATCAACTTTACATCGATAAATTTGTTCAATTTTAATTAATTAAAATTACTATCAAACTTCAGTTTTTTAGCAACTCTCGAATATTTATAGAGCTTGACCAATTTAGCTAACGTATGAAAAAATATATAAATTATTTAATTTTTGAGGTTGCAAAGTAATCTTCCAGTCGATCACTCCAAACTAGAGCAATTTAAGTTAATTTCTTTTTATTCTAATTTCGCTTACGTGTTTGGGACACATTACAACTTTGCCGCCGACTAATTGGAATGCATATACTATGCTGACTAGCTAGTTAGCTAGTAATCAAATTTAATTTGTCATTTAACAGCTGAAAATTGATTTGTCTACTCTAATTGAATAACTTTCAAAAGCAGCCCAGCAAATTGCTGGTTTATTCGCATGCTAAGTTTTTGAGTGCATTTCGATGGACATTCGCAGGTTTACATTGACGTCAACGCAACTTTAGTAGTTAATTATAATACTAATTGAGAATTGATTAACTAAACTTGATTCGAAATCTTTTACTCATTGCAGACTTTCTGTTGCCACAACGTGTGATATTGGCCATAATGGGCTTTCTGGCCATCCTGAATGCCTATACGATGCGTGTCTGTCTCTCTCAGGCCATTACGGTGCTGGTCATTAAGAAGAACAGCACGGAATCGGAAGAAGGTGGCCCTGCGATTTGTGAGGCAGATGATTTGGATAATGGCGCCGCCTCCGATAGCGGAATATACGATTGGTCTGAGGAGTTGCAGGGCTTGATTCTGTCCTCCTTCTACATTGGTTACATTGTCACCCATGTGCCTGGTGGTCTGCTCGCCGAGAAGTTTGGCGGCAAATGGACTCTCGCTCTGGGCATTCTCTCGACGGCTGTCTTCACGATGCTCACACCGCTGGCCATTGAACAGGGCGGCTCTGATTGGCTGATTGTGACGCGTGTTCTGATGGGTCTGGGCGAGGGCACAACGTTTCCCGCACTGAGCGTCCTGCTCGCTGCCTGGGTGCCGGCCAACGAACGTGGCAAACTGGGCGCCTTGGTGCTGGGTGGTGGTCAGGTGGGCACGATTATGGGTAACCTGTTGTCGGGCGTCTTCCTCGACATGTACGAATGGCCATTTGTCTTCTATTTCTTTGGCGGTCTTGGCGTCATTTGGTTTATCATCTTCGTAAGTATTTTCTCATGTTTTCATATTTTATTATTGTGTTATTATTTATTTTATTATTTATTATTTATTTTATTATTTATTTTATATTATTTCTATCTTATGTTCTTATTACTTTCTTCTATGCACATAAGATGTAAAATTTCAAATTGTTGTTTTAGTTTTATATAAACTTGGAATTTATTCTCTAATAATTAAGTCAAGGACGACATTTATAATGAATCAATTTCATTCTCTTTTTCTGTGTTCAGGAATAAAATTAAAATTTGTTACTGGTTTAATCTGGTATTACGTGGCTCCACTTACTGCATCAATCTAATACTTTAGCTGGCTTACCTATTGTTTCACCAGCTCATTATACCCTGAGCCCATTGAAAATGGGAAATCAGGGTATAATGGTTTTGTTAAATGTATGTAACAGGCAGAAGGAGGCGTGGCAGACCCCATAAAGTATATATATTCTTGATCAGCATAAAAAAATAAGTTGATCTAGCCCTGTCCGTCTGTCCGTCCGTCCGTCCGTCCGTCCGTCCGTCCGTATGTATGAACGCGTCGATTTCCGAAGATACTAAAGCTAGAGAGTTCATTCTTTTTGTGTTAGGTTTGTATATTGCACGCGCAGTACGAGTTTGTTTCAGAAATTCGATAACTTGTATATTTGCAAAGTTATCGATAAACGAACTTATCGGGAACCTTTTAAAAAATTCTAGCTAATTCATCTTTAGAGTTAGAGTCTCCAAGTCTTCTGCATATATATAGATATTAATTTATTACAATTTCGATTTTTGTCAGATTTTGGATTCCGGTCCCCACTTCGCCCCACCACCCCCAAATGTGAAAAAAATGCATTTCAAATACTAGAGACATGCAGTTTGGTTTAGCATATAGATATGAATATCATAATCATAATCTGAAGAAATCAATACGATTGTCCATCTAGAAACAGAATTATTAATCATCAAAGTTTTCTCATCAAAACCCATGCGACCCAGCAGCAAAGCAGCGAGACAGCAAGACGCTTGCAATGCTTACACACATGCATACACACATACATGCCTACAAGCGTAGAGCAGCGTCTATGCGTGCAGAAACGAATAGAATAATTCTTGGAATATTATTCGTTCGAAGAAGGGCTCAGGGGATTTCGTAGTCGAGCAGTCTCGACTACAGCTTTCTTACTTGTTTTAATATTTTATATGTCACAATATATCATGCATTCATATGTAAATTTCTTATGATTGTATTACTTTAATCCAGTATAAACCAGTTAAATTCAGTTGCCAAAGAGCTATCATATATCTTTATTTCAATTTGATATATTTAGTCAAAATCATTATCAAAGCTTTAAGCTCTTACAGTTTAGCATTTTAGTATGAGTATTAATTCAGTATTTATTTAGTATTTGAACTGTTATATGATCTACTTGTAACACTTTCTTTCTTTCTTTTCTTACAGGTCTTCCTGTGCTTCAGCGATCCCAGCAGTCATCCCTTCATCAAGCCCTCAGAGCGGGAATATCTGAGCAAAGAGATTGGAACAATTGGCCGCAACGACAATTTGCCACCAACACCCTGGAAGGCCATCCTCACCAATCTGCCGATGTTTGCTCTGGTCTGCGCTCAGATCGGTCACGATTGGGGCTTCTATATCATGGTGACGGATCTGCCCAAGTATATGTCCGATGTGTTGCAGTTCTCGATCAAGGCCAACGGCCTGTACTCCTCCCTGCCCTATGTGATGATGTGGATTGTGTCGGTGGGCAGCGGCTTTGTGGCCGACTGGATGATTCGTCGTGGCATCATGAATACGACCAACACACGCAAGGTGATGACTGGCTTGGCTGCCTTCGGTCCGGCCATCTTTATGGTGGGCGCCTCCTATGCCGGCTGCGATCGTGTCCTTGTCGTAGTGCTCTTCACCATCTGCATGGGTCTGATGGGAGCCTACTATGCGGGCATGAAGCTCAGTCCCCTGGACATGAGTCCCAACTATGCTGGCACACTGATGGCCATCACGAACGGCATTGGTGCCATCACGGGCGTGATCACGCCCTATCTGGTGGGCGTGATGACACCTAATGCCACGCTGCTCGAATGGCGCACCGTCTTTTGGGTGGCCTTTGGTGTGCTCTTCATCACGGCCGTCATATACTGCATTTGGGCGTCCGGTGACGTGCAACCCTTCAACAATGCCATGATCGAGCCACGCAGCGTTGACTTTGAGGCCGAGGAACGCAAACCTCAACCCAAATTGAAGGCCCTGGAGCAGAGCTCCTAGATCCACTGCGATCCAAAGTGCCATAGCCTAAGTGCTCCAGTTCCAATCCATGCTTTCGAGCACCTGTTGAATTTCGAGAGAATTTTGTTGTTATGGAACCGCCAGAAGACATTGTTAATGTACAACGTACATCTTGCGATCATCTATTGCAATTGCTAGTTTTATAGTATGCCAAAATGTCGGCCCTCCCCAGTGCGCTGTCTAAGTATATATATATATGTGTATATCTATAGTAAATTATAAGCTTTTAGCTGCAGTTATTGTATACCCCTAAATCCCCTCAGCCGTCCCTAATCCCATGTAACTTATGCCTGTTTATTGTAGGATCTATCTATGATCTCTGCTATCTATTCATCCGTCACTCCCCCCCCTGTTCCTCTCCCACCAGCACCTGCAGCAATTTACTCTCTTAATTATTATTTAGTATTTAAACGAAACAGCAGAAACAATAAAAGAATTCAAATTTAGTTTAGCGAGAACAATAAAAAACTAAATAAGATAGCATGTACCTAATTTGCATTGCAAGATGTGAAAAAGAAGAAGCAAAAAAAAAAAAAACATTCTGTTTTAATATTGTACGAAATTTTTTATTTGTTGATCAATGTGTAATACATGTGCTCTTAACTTTAACGTTAAGACATAATTGTTTTTATAATGTTAGTTCAAATAAAGTGCATAAACTGAAAAAACTTATTACTTATGAATAATAAAATTATTAAATAATTTATTCATTGTCTAAAATAGATTTTTTGAAGAGTGAGCATTGATGGGCTTTACTATACATACATGAAATTATAGAATAACTTTCGTTCTAGGCGCTCTTTTATACTAAGACTTTGAGGGCGTAGTATATATATAGTGATAAGTAGAAGACTTCTAATACAATAGGGGTTTCAAATTTGCGTTAAAAAAAAAAATCTCAAATAAAAAGTAAGGATAATATAAAAAACTAGAGACATTTCAGGAAGGAGGAATAATATAATTATTTTATTATATTATATTAAAGAATCATATAACGAATCCTGGAAATATTTTTAACTATATCTAAATTTTTAAAAAATTTAAGAATTATATATAAATATAAATATAAATATATATTTTCTTCCATTACATATTTAACATTTTTGTGAAACATTCACTTCATAGACAGTTATTACTCTATATTATTATAAATCATAGCTGAGTTGTAATTTATTTCACACAAATTAACATTTTTAATTTAACATTCAGATTTTTTATTTTGTAGTATTTTTTATTCGTATTTTTTTTAAAACAAATTGTATCAAATGCAACCAAAATTGCGCGAGCTTTTCGATTGTAAGTAACGACGAAGCGGGAATGGGAGCTATATAAATCTTAATCGTTATAGATCTGCAGGTGCGACAGCGCTTGGTGCTCTGCGCCTTTGCCTTGTTGGCAATTGTGAATGCCTATACCATACGCTTGTGCCTCGATTTCACACTGAACCGCATCGCCAGGGATTGCAATGAATTGGCCGCACTCCGATTGGAAAATGCGCCGCGTGCGGCGAGATATGCTCCGAAGGGGAAATCCCAAACGGCGAATAGTCGATATACGGCGAAAAGCATCTTATCGGCCATAAATGACTATGCAGCGAAATTCTCCGCTCCAGAGAGTAGTAAATATGTGGCGAGGAACGCCCGTGAATTGAGAAATCAGAAAAGGACCAAAGCGGCTCAGGCGGCGAAGCGAGTTCGTTCGACGAGACAGCCGCGCACGAGGAAACAGCCGCGTACGGCGAGAAATGCTCCTCCGCCCTCGTATCCAAGACAAAAGAGTGGCATGGCATTTCAGCCGGATATATATCAATATCCACAACGAAAGCCAGAGTCTATTACCATGAGCAACAGCTCTGACATATGGACCAAGGAGGTGCAGGTCTTAATCACAATATCCTTCTATGTGGGCTACATGATCACACACATTCCGGGCGGACGCCTGGCTGAGCGTTACGGCGGCAAATGGATATTGGGCGCATCGATATTATCGTCGGGTATATTGACATTGCTAACGCCCACAATTGTGCGCCATGGCGGACCCAAATCTGTGATGCTGCTGCGCATGATCATTGGCCTATTCGAGGGACCCACTTTTCCGGCTGTGAGCGCGATGCTGGCGCAATGGGTGCCAGAGAAGGAGCGCGGAATGCTATGCAGTTCGGTGCTGAGCGCTGGCGAAATAGGCATCATATTCATGCATATGGTCAGTGGATATACGATCGACGAGCAGGACTGGGCGGTGGCGTTCTATGTGGTGGGCAGTGGAGCAATATTGTGGTTCATTGGTTTTGTAAGAAATCTTTTCCCGATTTCCTATAATTGCAGCTCATATAGTCCTCTACAGGTTGTCGTCTGCTACAGCAAGCCAGATGACTCGCCCTATATACAGAGCAGCGAGCGTGAGTACATCAAGAGTCAGGTGTGCGAAACACTGGAGACAGAGGCTGGGGATGTCAATGAGGTTGTGCCCTGGAGCAACATGCTAATGAATGCGCCCATTTGGGCGCTGATCGCGTCCAATATGCAGCACGATTGGAATCAGCAGGAGTTCGCTAAGGAACTGGAGCAGATGCTGTATGACCTGGAGACCAAGGGCAAATCGTATTGGAACGAATTGGAGACCAGCCTGCGCCTGATGGCCCCACATCTCTATAGCTGGCTAGCATCGCTCACCTCTGGCTCATTCAGTGACTATCTCATTTCCGAGGGCATTCTGAATCGCGCGCAGACGCGTCGGCTCATGTCCTGGCTGGTCTTCATTAGCGTCTCCATGTATTTCATCAATGACAAGGAGAGCTCGGCTCGACCCTGGAGCATACTGGCCTTTGGCGCCTATTATGCCGGCATCAAGCTGCTGCCACTGGACATGAGCCCCAATTTTGCCGGCACTCTGATGGGCATCACAAATGGACTAGGTGCGCTGCCCGGGCTGGTGCTGCCCGTGCTGGAGAAACTTGAGGAGGAGTACGCTATCATTGGCAGCATTCGAGCAACTCTATGGTTTATCTGTGCCGGCTATATATCAGGCGAGGTGCAGTCCTACAATCACCCGGAAACAGCTCCAATTCGTGCCTGAGCTTAATTTTGTTTTTGTTTTTTTTTGTTTTCTTGTTTTTAGTTTGAAATGCTTATAAT
Source organism: Drosophila koepferae (assembly GCA_030914345.1). Taxonomy (NCBI): domain Eukaryota; kingdom Metazoa; phylum Arthropoda; class Insecta; order Diptera; family Drosophilidae; genus Drosophila; species Drosophila koepferae. The sequence continues at coordinate 5,318,231 of JAUESR010000207.1, forward strand.
TGTTCTAAAGCTAGGCTAACATATTTAACTATATTATATAGTCTTCGCTTAGGCAGTACTATATATAATATATAGTACTACACGAAATGATACTTAACAAAATGTGTTTTACGTTTCATTATATAGACGAATTTCATTGCTAAAACTAGAGCACAATAACTAAAATAAGACTTTCCATATCTTTTTATGTGTCTTGTGTATGTATATATATATATATAACAGGGCTGATCATTTGATTCCATTAATTGGTGTGTATTGCTGTGTGTGTTTGGGTGGGTGTGTGTGTGTGCGTCAGTTGGGTAGAGGTCATAGTAAATATACTGGAGTGTAGCACACACAACTTTAGTTGAAACGCATTTAAATGCTCCTTTATTTGGCTGCCTTCCACCCACCAACTCCGGGTGGTGGGGGAGGCAACGCTCTCTGTCCTTTTGGTCTGCCTCGTCGCCCTCCTCGTCTCTGTCTACATGGATCCCTGTGATAGAAAACTGGATTGGGCCATCGCCGACACCGAATTCATGTTGATGCCCAGCTTGCGGGTGACATTGATTTGAGCTAGCGCCGCATTACGCAGCGAGTACACATGGACCAGCTCCGCCTGGCTCTTGGCATAGAGCAGCGCCTTCTCAAACAGATCAACAGCACGCTGCAGCTGGACGCGCTGTACCTCAACAGTGCCGAGCGTCTCGTACGCTAGCTCACACTTGGGATCCACTTCGATGGCACGATTCAGTAGTGAGACGGCTGCTTCGATGTCGCCGCGCCATTGCAGCATCATGATCGCCTGATGAACGAGCAGGGCGGGATTTGTGGGCGCACGCTTCATGGCCATGTCATAGAAGTTTTGCGCTCTCGCGAACTGCTCCTGATCGGCGAGCACCTGCGCCATCAGACTATAGCACTCGACACAGTCCGGGAAATTTTTGATCGCATTCTCAAAGTCCTGAATGACGCGCATCAGGCGCTTCTGATCGCCGGACATCAGTGACAAACGGTACTCGGCATAACATTTCTGTACATTGGCAATGGCATGATTGGGCGCGAGACGCACAGCCTTTTCGAACTCTATCAGCGCTGCATCGATCTGTTCCAACAGCAGCAAAATCTGTGCACGCTGATGATATACATCTGGATTGTCGGGCGTCAGTTTCTCAGCTTCCGCAAAGTCATCCAGTCCCTTGTCACGCTCCTCCGTTTGAATGAATAACGCCGCACGTCTAATATACGCATAGGTACGCAGTGTGATGTCCGCATCAGCTAAAATCAAGAGAGAGAGAGAGAGATTTGGATTAGAGACGGAATTCGAAGATCTATCGATTCAGTTACCATTTGCCAGTATGGCGTCAAAGTCGAGCTTGCTGTCGGCAAAGGAACCGCACAGCAAATGGAATGTGCCGCGCATTAGCAGTGCCTCCACCTTGTATTGCGATTCCGCCTCTGAGGATTCAATTTCTTCAGTGCATGCTGCAATGATCTCATCGTATTTCTGTTCATCGAACGCGCGACGAGCGCGTATGAAACCGCGCGGCGGCGCATCGTTTTCGTTTGGTTCGGGCAGGACCATTGTTTGCAGCGGATCGGCTATAAAGGAACGCATATAGGTATTGATGAAACTAGATGAGGGCACCACAGGCACACGATCCCGCAGACTCCGTTCGGCATCGATGCGACCAGTCTCCTTCAGCACGCGATCGGCAAACATGATGGTGTTGTTGTTCTTAAACATCTCCAGTATACAGGTGGCGGTGACATCGTCCAGGCACTCGATCATGTCTTTGGTGGCCTCATGAGCACGCGCCCGCCTATAGTAGGCCTTGGCATAGTGCGGATTATATTCCAGTGACAGGGAACAATCCTCTTTGACCTTGTTCCACTTCTTCAACATTTCATAAGCAGCGGCGCGATTCTGGTAAAAGATTGCCATATCCGTGCGATGCTCGGCGGGACACTTTTCGATGGCCTTGTCGTAGAAGCTAATTGCCTCATCATATTTGCCATTCCTGTAGCAATTGTTGCCCTCCGTCTTGTAGTTGTTGGCCTCCTTCAGCGGCGACATCTGTTCGCCCAACTCGGCGGACTTCTTCTTTCGCTCCAGTTCCACATCTGTTGCGGTGCCATCGATGGAGAGGTTCTGCTTCTCTATTTTACCCTTTTGTCGCGTCTTGCCCGCATCGCTGGACTTGCCTTGGGCTTTGCCGCTATTGGCGCCGTCACGCGAACTCCGATTCAGGACATACATGCCCAGACCGATGGCCAGGGGCGTGCCCAGGAGGAGGGCCACCTGCCATTTGTTTAGTTTGACCGAGTTAATGTTAAGGAACGTTGCCATTTGTGGACCTTCCTAAATGTGTGTGCAGCTTGTAAAAACTGCAAAAAAGATGAAAACATTGTGTAATAGTCACTGCCTGGCCGTCTTATCATACGCACTGAGGGGACTCAGAGCGCGAATAACGTGTCGCTAACTATGTACATATGTACATATATACCGGGCAGGGGGCCCGCGATTTTGGCAGCTTTGGTTTTGCCCTTCCCCTTATTGATTTTTAACACATGGCTGTGAGGGGAATGTGGGTGGGAGGGTGACCATTGGCTACTCACGTTTGTCTTGTAATTTAACACTGCAATGAATTTTGCAAATATGAACTGTTGCTTGAATGCTTTTTAGTGAAAAGTAAATATAAATTAATATTATGGAATATAACTAGCCTGCTTAGAAAATAGAACACACCGAACTGTCGAACAGTTCTGTAACTGTTGAGCTGTTGAACGGCTGTTAGGTACATGTGACAGCTGGCTGTGGTGTGCAGCTGAAGCTCTCTGCTACGACACTCTGTTAAAAAATTCGTCACCAACAGTGGGGGATATTCCGATAACACCTCAATTCATATTAGAGTTAACAGACAGCCTTATTTATTTGACAATAGAATAATAAATAATAGTTGTTTCTACATATGTAGGACTCTCACACGAAGACACATTTGTTATTATTTTTATGCGTCGTTGAGGTCACCTCATTGTTTCCGCTTCGGCACTAATCAGGCATTTTGCATTGAAGTTTTGTGATTACAAAAACAAAGGAAAATATACATGCATACATATAAATACAAATGTATGTATGTATGCATGTGACTACCGATGATCGCAAGGCGCAGAGCTGGGTGCAAATGAGTTCAACTAAAAGGCTATAAATATGTACATACAACACATACACACACGCCCAGTGTAAGAGGCTGCAGTCGAATGCAGCACAAATATGAGTAGAGCTTTTTCAGCCTGTGTGTGTGTGCGTGTGTGTGAGTTTTGCGTTCGAACTTTAAAGACCTTTTCCAACGGAATAAATACACAATAAAATCTCTAGATTAGTTTTCATTTTTATTTTATAAGTTATACCTAAAGCAAACTTCATAATTTGAAACGTACTAAGCTTAAGTCTAAATTATAAGTCCGTAAGTTTATGTATTAAGTTTAGGAAATTGTAGAAACTAGAACTAAATTCAATACGTAACTCCAGTGTTATTTTTTTTTCAGCGCCAGCCGACAGTGCCAGCTGCCGCTGAAGCAGCTTCCCTCTCTTTTCCTCTTGAGTTGTCTGCCTTGAGTTGTTTTTAAATGTCTCTTCCTATGCTCTTTCCTTTTTTTCTTTTCCTTTTACAATTCAGTTATTTTTGTTCTTTCTTTTTTCACACTTTCAAGTCTCTGGGACGTGCTAGTGTCTCTTTGTTGGTATGACTGACGTGCATCAGTTTTTCAACAACTTCTTGTTGTTGTTCGTGTTCATGAGTTTGGTTAAAATCTTCCTAGAGTGGCCCGACGGGTCAAAGTGGTTGGTGTGCTCACTGGCCTCCTTCTTGGAGCGCTGCTTGCCGCTGTGGCCAGAGAAGATGTGTTTGCCATGGTCAAAGTTGTAATGCTCGTATTCATCAAAGTGTGCCTCAGACATGTTGATTGTTTCTTCTTATATGTATTTGAGATCTGGTTTTTATAATTGTATGTTTGGCCTTTCAGTTGTTTTTTCTTTTTGGAAGAAAGTTTTTATTTTGGTGTATGCGTTACTTCCACTGGCGTTTGACGTTGTTACAACAGAGTACGAATGGAAACTGAACCTTTCGTCGCGTACGGCCACCTGCTTTTATACCCAACCAGAGCTTTTTCTCGCTCCGCTTACTAGGTTTGTTGGGCTGCGCTCTCTCCTTCGCTAATTCTCTCACAAACTCGTGCCCTGTTGACAATTCAGCAATTTGTATTTCTGATTCAAATAAAATTTTGCGCATTTTTGCACTAACCTGGTCTGTTTTTTTTAATTTTTGTCTTCTTATCTGCAACAATTTAAATAAAAAATCAGATTTTTCAATTTGTGAAGAAATTTGGTCAGATTTTTAGTTCCAAATGAACTATTTACAGTTTGTATATTTTGCAAACACTAAATACATTTTCGAGAAATTGCCTCAAAAGTAAACTGGTGTTTAGATCGCCTACTAAGATAACAATAAAAAAAAATTATTTTGAATTTCATGTAAACTCTAGAAATTTCGATGACATTTACCATTGGGTTGTTTGTTGTTCTTCTGTTTGCCTCTCTTTCGCACGTACGCGCAAAAGTTCTGAGAGAGAATGAGAAGCTTTTTTCACAATTATTGCTGCGCAATTTAATTTTTGTTGTGTTTACAAAATGCGCGGTAAACAAAAAAAAATTAAAAATAAAAACAAAAAAATATAAAAACCGAAACGCAATGACAACGTCAAACACATTTCTTGCCTCAGCTATTTAATTTATTCGAAATGTCTTTCATAACAGGCACGTTTTCCAATATACATACATACATACATACATACAATATATATACATACATATACACGTCAGCTGATGCCCCCCTTGCCGACGACCTAATTTCCCCTTGTGCCCATAAGGTTTATGTTTAGAACAGAAGCTTTTCATTTGATTATTAGACCATTTGTTTATATAACTGCATTTGCCTACGTATCAGACATGCCGGTGATAAGCTTTGTTTACCGCTATCAGCTGGCAGACATATTAGTCATTCAACACCTCGGGTTTTCTCGAACAGCGCCGAACCGAAAGTTCAACGAGCTTCGAAAAAAAAAAACTTCGAGAAACGTCGTAATAGAAGATTCCCGAAGTTTGGCAAAATAAACGAATGCAGATATTGTTTTTGTTTTTGTTGTTCTTCTTAGTTTTCTGATACGATCAGTGTACCGGCGTTGCAGTGTTGTAAAAGTTGAAAATTGTGATTAGATTGTTGTCTACGCTAAGCTTGAAAGCGCTTTACACTTGGGTGCGAGTCTTGACTAAAAATGCAGCATAGATAATTTGTTATATATTATACATATTTAAATAACATAGTTCTTAAGGTATAGAATTTTACACAACCCGTCTGTGTTTTACTGAACTGCCGCAACGTTCTGGATGTTTATGTGCTGGCTCTTGACATTCAGCATGTCCGTTACTTGATCAATCAGATTGATCATCAATTGGCTCTCTCGGTGATTGAACAGCTTGCTCTCTATGCGCCCCTTCAGTATACATTTGCGGATCTCCTCCAGTTCGTAGGAAATGCCAATGCGACTATCGTAATACGTGGGCTGCTCAGTCTTTGGCAATTCGAACTTGATTTCCTTATTATTGTAAAGCAATGTGGTGGGACACCAGAAGTTGTTCATCTGCAATGATAGAGTATTAGAAGCAAAAGAAGGGATGAAAGGAAGTAAAGAAGAAAGGAGGAAGTAGAGATGTAAGGAAAGAAGGGAATGAAGATCGAAGGAAGTCGGAGAGAAGTAAAGAAGGCAGTAAGGTACAATAAAGAAGGGAAGAGAGAATGGCCGAGAGACGGTGTGGAAGAAGGAAGCAATGAAGAAGTGAATAAGGAAAACCGAAGAATTACGATGGAAAAAGTTATCTCAACTAAAGAACTTACTGTGACGGAGCCTTTGGTACCACATATGCTGGCCGTGTTCTGAAGATTCTTCTCGGCGCTGAGTTCCAGGTTAGCGCATCGATTGTTCTTAAACCAGAGCTCTATTTGGGCTGTAATATCAACGCCCTCGTCATTGAGTTTGCCCGCAACCTTCACGAACATCGGCACCTCTCGATAGATCCACAACGCCAGCTGTATGCAATCAGCCGCAAAGTTCTTGGTCACGCCCGCATAGGTCGCCGCGCTGGTCTGGCCGATGGGCAGCTGCCAGCCCAATTTACATCTGACATCATAGATTGTGCCCAGTTTGAATTTCATGATCTCGCTGCGCAAAAACTGATAGGCCGGCAGGCAGCGTGGCCAAATACCCTCCATTAGAAACAAACCACGTGCCTTCGCCTTGCCCACAAGTTGAACCACCTGCTGCTCATCCATGCAGAGTGGCTGTTCGCATAGCACGTGCTTGTCATGGTTCAGCATCAGATGACACAGCTCGCAGTGCATGCAATTCAGAGGTGATATGTAAACGGCATCTGCAACATGTACAAAATATTACCACATTTGATATTGATTTTACTATGTTGCTTATAATGTATTTCGTAGCTAATGAAGCAAATTTATTTATATTAACGACTTGACACTAATAATATAATGATCTTTCCAGGAGTACCTATTGTATGGTATATTATCCTTTCCAAGTCGATTTTAGTTCTTATATTTGGAGCCTAATGTGTAATAGTCAAAAGATTCCTAGAGACTTAGCACCCAAGTGGAAGTGGGAATTCTTTCTATATTAATTCTTTCTATATTCCGATCTATAATCTGCCTACCTATAAATCTGCCTGAGTTTTCATTAAAACTTTTATCAATCTATCTATCCGTCAATCTATTCTTATTGGTTCTGTTCTGCGTTTGTATGTCTGTCCATCCCATCTATCATATCGTTCAGACTTAGCAGGATTGGCAAATGCTTGTTGCCATGTATTTCTTATATATTATATATTATGTCATCTATAAACCTGTCTGTCTGTCCATCCACTCAACAAACAATTTTATTATTCTGTCTATCCTATCGAAGTTTTTTATTTATCTGTATATGTGTCTATCTATCTATTTATCTATTCAACTATATATTGATATATGTATATATCCATTTATCTAGTTATCTATCTATCAGAATGTATATGTATCTTTTTTTTTCTATTTCTCTCTCTCGGCACTTACCCACATCTGGACAACGTGCCAGATCCTCAAAGCTGGTAAATACATTTGGCACCTCATACCGATTGGCAAAGGTGAGTGCCTGCGATCGATAGGCATCCATGCAGGCGGTGATGCAGTGGCTCTGCGGTGGCAAAACCTTGATTGCTGTGGCAAAGTCTTCGGCCAAGAGATTGACGGGCGCAATGCCCCAGCGTAGTTTCCGTTGCGACTCGCCTGAGTTCCATGTAGATTCGCTCTGCCTGCGAACTGCGTCTGTCTTCATATGGTGCATCCAACGTCTAGCCAAAGCTGCAAAAAGCGGGCAGATTAGCTGAGCAATTGCCATCTATAGCGAAAACTACGAGCTCGAGCTCAAACTCAAACTCAAACTCAAACCCAAACTCGAACTCGAACTGTGGAGCGAGTGGCGTAAAACGCATTTCATTCATACAAATCGCAATTGCATGGTTTGTTTTATTTTTATCTATATATATATATATAAATTGTTTTTTTTTTTTTTTGCTTTTTCCACGAATTGGCGAAATTGCGGGTGTTGCTGTTCGTTGTCTATCTATCCCCAACAGGTTAGTAGTCGAAGTCGCAGTCGAAGTTGCAGTCGCAGTCAGAGTCGAAGTCGCAGTCGGGGAGTGGCAGACAGACAGACGAAGGCGACCAGCCCATCTATGTCGAAACGAAGACGACGATCGCATTATGTGGCACTGTTTAGTGCGCGCCAGTCTCAGTTCCTCCATAATTAGTCATATTTGTTTAGCATCAAAAGTTGTGAATGACTTCGCCAGCGGATCAGCAGCTGCTGTTAGCAGACAGAGATGAGCAGGTGAGCACGGTGTGCACTGTGTGTACATAATCCAATAAGAAATGAACAAGACGTTTTATATAGTACTTATAGAAGATATAACTATAATTATATACCTAAGTAGGATCACGTATTTAGACCATATCAACATGTAATTCTTGAGTCAACTTGACAGTAAAAAATTTTTGATATGTGAAACTCAAAGCACATAAATAATATGAGCTTTATCTCCATTGATTTATCTTGACCTATTTGAACTTTTCTTAACAACCTTTTTATTTAAGAATGCTGTAAAAGGCTTTAAGCTTAAATGAAAGACATAATATTTGAGCTTTTTGTAGAGCTTGCAGTAAGACCAGAAGAATCAAAGATAAAGAGTTTTTCATATTTCAGAGTAACTCTAAAAGCTTTAAGCTTTTCGACAGTTCCTGTATCTAAAGTTGAACTCTTAGCTATCAGCTTGACAAATCGTGCTCGTGACACGACACGAGCTCAGCTCAGATTGAGTGGCAGCTGCTGCGGCTGGTCCTGGCCAACTAAGGCGCTGCACGTTGAGCGGCCATTAGGCGGCGCACTTTACGCTTAACGCTTACACTGCGTTCTGTCAGCGCTGGATTTTCACTTTCTTTTAGAAACCGTACGCTACGTATGCAGTTGATGTTTGTGTTTGTTGTTGTTGCTATTGTTGTTATTGTTGTTTCTGTATTTTGTATTTTGTTTTTTCACTTTTCAATAATTCGAATTTCGAATGCGTGCAACAATGTAGCCCCCAAAGTGCGAGGAGCTCTGACTGGCGCGCCATAGGCCAAAAGCAAAAAGCGCATGAAACACAAAATTTGTTTATCTAATTAGCTATGCACCGGGCGACAACAACATTTCACTTGGTTCATTGTCGGATCGGTTTTCGCCAGCCTTAGCATGCATAGCAGGTGCGAACAGGTAGCAGCAACAGGCGGCAGCGGCAGCAGCAGCAGCAGCAGCAACAACAATAACAACAACAACAACTTGAGCAAATTAATACAGCCCTAACCCAAATGCAAGCCAAGTGACAAATGAAAGTGTTCTACGCAAAAAGGTAGCGGAAGTTGTGCAGTGGGTGAAATTATAATTATGGCTAGTGAAAGGTTGCCTAATTTCAGATCGTTAAACGTCCACCACGCACCACATTTCTGAGTCGAGCTACTGTCGTTGCCTGTGCCTCTGCGTGTGCGTGTGCGTGTGCGTGTGCTTGTGCGTCTCTCTGATGACTCTTTCCATGCGGCGACATGTTCATTAAAGCCGCACAGCACCATAAAACACAAAAACAACCAACAGCAGCAGCAACAGCAACTGCAACAGGCACAGCTGAAAGGAAAAACAAATTTGCATGCTGGCAACATAAATCGTTGCGCAAAATATTTAACAAGTCAGCAGCAACAGTTGAAATCAATAAATTTATTGATACAATTTATATAGGCAACGCAGGACGTTCAACATGCGGCACGCAACGCGTCGCTAATTAGAGGGGCAGCAGCAGATGGAGCGAACGACGACGCGACGGCAGGAGGCTGCAACAAAACTAAGCAAATGACCAAGTTTGCCTGCTCGCCTCCATTGCTCATTTGTATGAGCAATGCCGACAAAGCAAACGCATGGGAGCGGAGCTGAATGGGGCTGTATGCATGTGTGTATTAGTGGGCGTGCCTGACAAACAATTTGATATTTCCACTTGCCAAACACAACTTAGTTGGCATTCTTTTGTGAAAGTCATGCAACGTCAAGTTCGTTGCCTAAGTCTTTTGTATTTGTCTTCTTTTTTTTTTTGTCTTGCAATTTTTTGACCAAAATTTCTGCAACATTTCGCTTTAATTAACACATCAAGCTAATGAGCCGGCTTCAAAACTAACAACAATATTGAATGATTGTCTCTTTATCCGTATGAGCAATTGCTGTTGCTGCTGCTGTTGTTGTTGTTGTAGCAGTAAGCGCTTTAATAGCTTTACAAGTTTTATGCATGTCTCAAGTCGCGCGACGTCAACAAAACTCTTGGCAAAAACGCACACGCCCAAAACAGCAACAACAACAACAACAACAACGAATCGACAATAGCCAGAGCCCAGCATGACTGGACTGTCACAGTTTGTTGTTGGTGTTGCTGCTGCTGCGGCTATTTGCCTTAAGCTTTTAACATATTTTTCAATTTCAGCACCAAAGAAATGTTGATTCAGTCAAATGCCAAAGATTGCTTTTTATGCAACACACACACAAAACATGCCAATTGTACTTGTCCATGCAACAAAAGCGAAAGTTGGATCAGACATTGACCGCCCAAGTAGCAGCAGCAACAACAACAACAACAAACTTCTTGGCCAGCTGAAGCAGTTGCAGCTCTTGAATAAGTTCAAGCTAAAATATTATACATTACTAGAAAGTCTTATACATGTATAAGTCTCTTATATATATGTATGTATATAGTCAACTTTTTTATGTTGCTTGAAATTCTTTTACATATTTTTGAAAGCTTGTCACAGCTCAATTGCTGATTGTTTGGGTGAAATGTTATTTGTTGCTTGTGCCAAATAGCTGTAAGCTGAAACGTGTTAAGAATTTCGAGTGCCTGGAGCAGTGCATATCTATTAGCAATATAATAGGTTAACCTTATTTGTTTATAAGTAAAAGTGTGTTTAGAATAATTTCCAACTATTTCGTCAAGTCTGCACTCTTGCAACATAATACAGTAAACTTATTTGGCATAAAATGTTTAGTAATCATATTAAATATAGTCGATTGAAAATATTTATTTTTACGTTTATGAATTTTGTATTATAAAAAGTATTATTTAGTATATTTTTTCGATTTTACATTTCCTATTTTGTAGTTTTTATAATATTTGAGAAAATTATTGTTAATAATTAATTTAAATTTGCATATTATGTAAAGTTAATGTTATTCAAATTCTGAGCTGTTAAAACCTAACAAAAATGAAAACAAAAAATATTGTATGTATAAAACAAACTAAATAAAAAATTAAAAAATATAAATAAACAACAAAAAAATTAAAAAAAATTAATTAAAAATATTTTTATAAAAGTTATGTATAATAAATAGACAATATATAAAAAATATATAATATATATATGTATAATATAATATAATAATAAAAAAATAAATAAATAAACTAAACAAAAAATAAAAAAGAATTAATTTTATTAAAAATCATTGCTATGATTGTTTTGTAAAAATAAATGAATATGTAATTTTTGTAAAATTATAATAATAATAACAAATTGTTTATATATTATTTATATTTCATAAAAATAAATAAATAAACTAAACAAAAAATAAAAAAGAATTAATTTTATTAAAAATCATTGCTATGATTGTTTTGTAAAAATAAATGAATATGTAATTTTTGTAAAATTATAATAATAATAACAAATTGTTTATATATTATTTATATTTCATAAAAATTGTTATAAGAAAATGTTATTATATAAAATCTGCAAACGATTTGTTAATTTAATTACTTAAAAATAAAAACAAAATTGTCTATATGTTTGAATTTGAATGAATAAAAGATTAATAAATAAAAAAAAAAAATAAAATAAATAAAAAAATATGCTATAATGGTAGATAATACCTAAGTTTTTACTCAAGCAACGTAAACAAAGGCATGTCTATGCTTGTATTATATAACACTATCTAAGGAACTGAATTACTCAAGTTCTGAAACGCAATATTACAATATTGTAAAGATGCTCTTCAGCCGTGCCTATGTGTCTGTCTGGCATGCCAGCTAAAGGAATATGATTAACATTTCGCTGATATCATATTAAGCGTAAACATTGTCTCCGGTTTGCTGTGTTTGATAATCCCAGCGTAGACAACTTCATGGTCAGGCAGCGGCCGTCAGTCAGTCAGTTAGTCAGTGAGTTAGTCAGCAACATGTTGCAGTGAAAAGTGAGTCTGTTAGCAGGCAGGCGAAACGAGGAGCTGTGGAAGGCGCGAGACCAACTGGCCAAAAGCAATGCCAAAGCCAAAGACAGTCGAAGCAGCAGCAGCAGCCGTGGCAGCAACAACAAATAATAAAAGACGACAACTTTGGCGTGTGGTGACGACGTTGACGTTGCCGGCAAGCAGCGACGGCGACTGCGACGCATTTATATTGATTCGCTTTGGTCAGCAAAGCAGCGACAAGTGCAGCTGGCAATTGCAGAAGAGAAGAGAAGAGAGGGCATGTGTGTGTGTGAGAAAGAGAGAGAGAGAGAGAGAGAGAGGGAGAGGCAGAAAGGTGGGACGAGGTGTTTGGGGTCTCAGTCTGGCTGCTTGTCTGGTTCGTTGTACTGCAGCAGCGACGTCGCTGTCGACGTTGATGCTTCTTGAGCAGTTTTCGAATTTGAGTTTTGGCCAACACAACGCGAAATCAGTTAACAAACGGACGCGTTTTGAAACGGATGCGCCAACGAGTCAGCCGCGTACAGCCCACAAAAATCTTCAGTTTCAGTTTCAGCTTCAGCTAAAGTTTCCTGCTCCTCGTAGCAGTGCGAATGACTTGAGAGTGTTCGGTTCGCAAGCAGCACAAGTGTGATTCGCAGCACGTCGGGCTTTGTCGCTTAAAAGTGAAATTTTACTGAATGAAATGAAATGAAATGTTCGCCAGCCCCATGCAATTGCCATCGGAATTGGGAATGGGAATGGGTTAGCGATTAAGCCAAAGTCTGATTATTCACTTTTTCATTTGTGACTTGTGACAATTGCAGCAACAGCAGCAACAAAATTAAATACGGCAACAACAACAATAACAAGCAGCCGCAAAGGAAATGACTGCAAATTATCTAAACGCAAAGTGATAAATATTTGAGCAAAAGCAAAAGGATTATACTGTGCACAGAGTAGATCAAATTTATCTGCAATCAAGTGAATTGTGTCTCGTGTTTATCTCGCGTTGCTTGGTAGGTATTGAGGCAGGCGCAAGTGCCTAGATCTTAGCTCTTAGAATAAAATATTATTTATTTTAAAATTGTTATATAATTATTTATTTATAAATTTTAAATAATGAACATTCAAAAAATATAAAAAAAATAAATAAAATAGAAAAATATAAAATATATAAAAATAAACAACAAAGAGAAAATACAAATAAAAGAGAATAAACAACAAATAGAAAAATAGAAAAATAAATAAAAATAAAATAAAAATATAAATATAAAAATAAATACAAATAAAATTAAAATATAAATACAAATGTAAAATACAAATAAAAAAGTTCAAGCAAAATAGAAAAATATAAGAAAATTAATTAATGTAAAATGAATAACAGCAGAATAAAATAATATATAAAAAAATATGAAATATAATATAAAAAATATATATAATAAAAAAAATTGTTAACAAAATATTTTAAAAAATTTTTAAATATAATGAATTCCCATTTTCAACAATATAAATGATTTGAGGATATAAAATTAAAAGAAAATAAAAAAAATTGTATAAAAAGAATTAACAAAATAGAAAATATCTAAACTAAACTGATATATTAATTTAAATTAAAAAAAAATATTCTTTATACAAATTTGTTAAATATGTGTGTTTTTTTTATGATTTAGAATTTTAAACATTCGACTTTTATTTTTCTACGTAAAGAATTAGGTTTTAAATTACATACTTGACTTCACGTTTACGAATATGTTTTGTTTTGCCGAGTTGAACATAGTTATATCGCAATGATATAACTAAAAAAAGTGAATTAAATATTGCATATTGTCATAGTTACTGGAATAGTTTATATCAGAAATAAAACATTATTTAAGCTTGCAGAAAAGCATTCAGTGTGCTTAAGAAATAAATATAAAATAAGATTATAAATGCATTGGGTCACGGTTCATTTGGACTCAGAATCAAAAAAATCTTATTTCTTTCTATTTGTTTTTCTAACATAGCTCGAAAGCCTGATGTAGTTGAAATATGCGCGCTAAACTAGATCTGTAGATAATTAATATAAATACAAATATAAATATGCGATTAAATTTATTCAAATCATTCAAATAGTCAAAGCATTTATAACTTAAACTAATTATTGGGCAATTTAATTATGAATTTATTAAAGCTTGTCTTAAGACGCATCTCAAATTTGATAATTTACAATCACTAATCGATAATCAGTTGATTCTGTTTACCTATCAATATTTATTATTTATTGTTTAGCTGTGAGTTTAAGCTTTCAGCAAACTCTCAGTTTTCGCGGCGGATGCTGCAACTCTCGGCGAAATCGAATGTGTCTGACTATTTGCGCTAAGAATTAAGACGCTAAGAGCAGCAGCAACAACAACAACAACAACAACAACAACAACTGCAAACAGCAAAAACAATAAAATACATACATCACTCATACGCAGCGATGTCAACGACAAGCGCCAAATGTTCGCATTGCAGTTGAAGGAAAAGGAGACAATGCCAAACACTTGCAACTGCAACACTGTGTGTGTGTGTGTGTGTGTGTGTGTGTATTTATCTTTCACTTAAAGTGAAGATGACATTCTTTAAATGAAATTAACTGCCGGCAGCAAAAGCAGCAACAACAACAACAGTTGCTGCTGCTGTTGCTGCTACTGCAAATGTTGCTGCTGCTTTGGCTGCAATTAGTATTTGTCTTTGCTAATACGCTGCCATGTTGGTATGCATCCCCAGTTTTGTTGTTGTTGTTGTTGTTGACCAGTTGCTGTTGTTGCTTTTGTTGTGGTCGCTTTTTATGTCACGCATAAAAAGTGTCGCACACTTGAATGAATCTTTTGACTATGGCTTTGCTTGTCACTTAGTTGTTGAGTTGCTGTGTTGTGGTTGCTGTGCTTGTTTGTTTATTTATTGGTCTGTTTGTTAGCTTTTTATTCATGCATTTACAGCCGGCTCATTGGCTTAAGCGTTCACTTAACAGCAGCCGTCACTTGGCCAGCGAGGTCTCTGGGTTGGGCCATTGCCAGATGCAGTTGCAGTCAGTTTGAAGTATCGAAAGTACATTAAATACATATTGAATATATTGGCGACCGTATGGCATACAAGCTACACTTGTAGTATAATAATAGCCCACACAGCGTCACGTATTCCATGAGTTGATCTATCGTGCTGATAAGCCAATATAATACACTCGGCGAAAACTAGGATATAAATAACTTGCATTTTTCAATAAAGTGAAAAGTCTTAGCTGTTACACAAATTTCTCAAACAATATTTGATTGGGTAAAGACAAATATAAATGGTGTTAGTATGTTTATAAGAGTAAGAGAGAGTGAGTAAGGGAGGGGTGATAGATAAATGTAAGACAAACCAGACAGAATATTGACATAGTCAAATATATAAGTAATAATCTTTTTTTTTTTTTTTACTATTTTGGAACAGCAACAGATTGTGCAGTATCGACATGTTAAGTAAATTCCATTTAACATTTAACCTGTTATTGCAATTAAAGCAAATTCTGTTACGAAATATTGATAGTAAATGCTAATTAAGAATTCCTTTGAGCTGTAAATAAGCCCACAAGTCTGTATAATTACATTATGTAGAGCATAACATAATGCAAAAGAAATTGTATTTAGTAACATAAAAGAATTCTGTAAGCTTTCATATTATATGTAACTGCCTACATGACGTAAGGAAGGCTAAAGAAATCTCGTAACACTCTCTTACGTGGCTGTCATTACATATATTTTAACAGCAGCTTTTGCTTGAGTCTCACTCTAACAGCAAGGCAAGCTGTTAAAATGAACTGAAGTCCTGTTAACAGAACAATATAATAGAATAATGTTAGTAAGAAAAGAATATCCTGCTGAGCAAACGTACTAAATAAAATTCAATTTAATTTAATTAAATACCATATTTATTATTAACTATATTACTTATTCGAGTCGAATGTATTAGATCATAACAATTTGCACAACAACAGCTGAGAGCGGCACACAGACTTTCGATCCACTTCCTGCAATTCGTGCTGGCTTTTAAGATAAACTCGTTTAACGACCGACGACTGACAGCACATTCATGTAAACATAATAAAAGTCAATTAAATAACACAAAAAGTTATGCATAATTAAATGTATTATGCAAAATAAATCGTAACTGCAGCAGTTAGCGAACGCATTAAATAACAACACGATGCGACAATAGTGTGAAAATTGCAATTAACTGTCATTTAATTGGCACAAAACTAGGCCTAATTCAAATACACTAGGCGAGAGTTTGTTTTTTGTTTTATTATTATTGTTTATATGTTAAAGAGATGAGGTAAAAAATTGCTGTTATATGCGCACTGCAAACAATTTAAATAATTTGGAAATTCTTCGTATATTAAAAAAAAAAGAAGTATAATATTTAAATAAAATGAAGTATCAGCACAGGCATGCAAAATTTGATGAAATTTCATAAGAAAGAACTCGAAGATTCTCTAGCCTCTTTTTTTTCTCTCTCTCTCTCTCTCTCTCTCTCTCTCTCTCTCTCTTACAGTGAATGAAAAATCACTTTTTTTTTTGCAAGTAGCGAAGGTGGAGGAGGCGAAGCAATACATTCAGATATATATTATTTATTCATATTTAGTTTACAGATTTAAATTTTCTTGTTGACTTTTGTGAGGATTTTCAAAATCTCTACGAGTCTGCATCAACTTCAGCAGCTCCGTGTAAATCACATTAAAATAAAAGTAATTACCATCAATTCTGTAAAGGCCACGCCCCAAACCGAAAAATAATTAACCAACTTCGGTGGCTTCTTTAGCGAAGCCGTCGGTGAATTTTATTTGATTTTAATTGCTGTCCGTGCTGAGATGTTTGCCATTTAATGGCTTTATTTATGCGTGTAGTAATCAAGTTAATTTTTACGATTGCCGCCAAGCGGCAACAGACGCCGTGCAACAGCAGCAACAGCAACCAGTAGAGCCGCAAAATAAATGCAAATTTTTGTATATATATATATATATATTTTTTTTTTTTATGTTCAAAAATCGAAAAACTTTGCACAAGTTTCACTTTCAACGGGAACACGTCCGTTGACAGCGCCGCTTGAAGAGTCGCATTCATTGAGCGACGAGCGACGAGCGACGACCGAAACCCTAAGGACATGTACCAAAAGATATTACCTTTTGTGAACTGCTGTCGTCGTTGGTTCGCTTTGCAGTGGACCACCCAAAAGTCGGATGTCTCAGGCGATATGATTTTTAATAAAGTTGTCTGCGCGCCTCTTTCTCCGTCGAGAAAGATCTTGAGATCAATTTAAATTTTCATTAAGTTGAGAAGTGAGAGTGAGAGTGACTCACAGATATCCTGGACAACCTGCTGAACTGGGGTTGCTTAGACTAAAAGATATAAGCTAAGGTTAGCTGTTCCTCAGTGACCTACGCTTGAAATAGCAAAGACTTCATTCAATTGGTGTTTGTTCCATTTCTAGCAGCTCTGCTGATATCTATTAACTGTTCAGCTGTTCAGGCTTAGATTTTTCATTTCATAATTTAATTCTAAATTTTATGTCTTTTAAAAAACAAAAGACTTAAGCTACAAACTTGAATTTCAACTTTGGAACTTATTAAATATATTTGTTGCCTAATCTAATGCAATGATTAGATATTCGAATTTATCTACAAATAATATACTATATTCATATATTACAAGTAAACAGACTTTTGATATTATAATTGATTGATTGATGCTTGATAATACAAAATTCTTTGAAATATTTTCACAATTTACTTTGCTTAAAATATGATTTCCATAAAGACAAGTTCAAGTCGAGCAATTAAATCTCAACTATCACTAAATACCACTTACCACTTAGATAATGCCTAAAACTTGATCAATTACAAAGCGAGTTTGTTGCCTAAGTCTTTCGTTTGTAATAGCCATGGCCGATTGAATCATCTGAAATGCATAACAGAAGCAAAAAAAAAAAAGGAAAAAAAAAACTAAATAAATGCAAATTTGTATTTCCAGATAACCCGCACACCGTTTCATGATGATTAGTGAACGCCACAAAACCCTCAATTTGCTGGCAATATTTTGTAGCTGGCTCTGCCTATATGCCGCCTGCCACGCCCCCTGTGCAGCTGATGAGGTGTTTGAGGTTTTGCCCCAAACAGCAGCAGAGGCAGCAGCAGCAGCAGCGGCAGAGGCGGCCAACAGTCAACAGGATGAAGTGAATGTCTTGACGTTTGTAACGCCCAATGCGACAACAGGTGAGTGAGGAGAGAGAGAGAAAGAGAGCGGGAGAGAGAGGCATGGGGAGTGCTGTGTTGACAGTGGGGTGCATTTGTTAGCTTGATGTTGAGCTGCCAATGAACCGCATGAAATGCCGCAAATATGAAAGATTTGCACTTTGATTTTGTTTTAACCGCCAAATGCCGACATAATTGACACGACCACAAGATCGAGCACCTGTCCAACAATTCAACTGTTTGCTCTGCAACAGTCGCATCGCGTGAGCCGAGCCAAAGCCAGGGAGGCGTACAGAGGGGTGGGGGGTACAGTCTATTTTAATGGCCAGCATTAGGAGATCCAAACAATTTTAACGCAATCATGCGCGGTATTTTAATGTGGTGCAGCAAATGAAAGTGAAAACGACTTGGGACTTGTGCAATTATGCAAGGATAAATGGGAATAGCAAAAGAAAAAGAAAATATTAAATAAATATATATACACACATACATACACACATATATATAGGTATATTATATTTACAGTGAATGGCGAGCGTAGTTCGGTGCCGCCCAGAGCCATTTAATCTTTGGCCATTTATAAGGCGTCCACAAAAAACCAATTGAGCCAAACAAATCGAAAATTGCCAGCGCATGGCCAACAACAACAGATGAAAATGCCAGAGTCTGCGCAGAGTCAATGCATTTCCTAGTTCGTTGCCAGATTCCTCCTCACGTTGATCTACGTCGCATTCAAATGGAAAGCGATTTGTCTGCTTTCAGCTAATAACTTATACGGCTACCACAAGAGCGACTCCAATCACAGTCTCAGTCTTAGTCTCCGTCTCCATCTCAGTCTTAGTCTTCAGCCTTCAGCCTTCAGTCGTTGCCCGTTGACCAG
The DNA here is from genome assembly GCA_030914345.1 of Drosophila koepferae. NCBI lineage: Eukaryota > Metazoa > Arthropoda > Insecta > Diptera > Drosophilidae > Drosophila > Drosophila koepferae. Next base: position 5,337,232 of record JAUESR010000207.1, read on the forward strand.
TCAATCAGCGCCTGTGTTGTTTGCTGTGTTGATTGCCTGCCTCGGACTGATGGCCTCCAGTGCTGTGGCTGTGGCTGTCTGATATTCCAGGTGATTGCCAGCTGATTGCCAGGTGGGCGCGACAGCCAGCATCACAGCGCTGCCTCAAGGCTGCCGAGCTTGAACTTCGACTTGAGCATTTATGGAATGGCCCGGCATAAGTCACATAACTCCCACACTCTTGTCATGATTCCCAGCAGCTAATGGGAGGTCACTCACTCATGTCATGAGTGGTGCATACTTTAATTGTGTTCACAGGCTCTCCACGAGGTCAGTTTGAGAAATAACGAAGCAGAGTTTAATCTAACGTGACAATGGAAATGTGCTTAAGCCTTAGTTCTCATGTTTTAGTATTTTAGTTAGTTATATAAATATAAATAAATTTTAATTCCCACACTAAAAGATGAGCGTTTAGGAGCTCTCAGTTTATATTCTTGTACTCTCTGCATGGCTTGGCCAAAACATTTGTTAACACTTTAACGAGTCATGATTGCTGGAGCCACGCGCTCTAGCCAGCCTGCTGCCCAGCTAGAGCTCGGCTGCCTTCAGGCCACATGGATGGTTAGCAATTAAAGCCAACTTAATTGATGCGCGCCTCTTCGTTTCATTGCAGCGCCTCGGTTGGATCCCAACAACAACAACGAATGGCGACCGCTGGGCCATGGGGATCCGTTGCAAAAGGATCCCACCTATGACTACAGTCCGCCGGCGCTGGAGCGCGTGCGCTACTGGGCGGAGAACAATGCGAGCAGCAGTCAAGATGTGCGACAGAAGCTGCCTGCGGAGCTGTTGCGCAACAAGACGAAGAGCGAAATTCTGCTGCTGGGCGTGGCAGGTGAACGGCCCAGGCCGCAGTCGAAGCCAACCATGAGCCAGGCCAAATATGCGCCCATACGCCGTAGCTACTATGCGCCGCAGCAGTTGCAGCAGATGCAGATGCAGCAGATACAGCTGCAACAGCAGCAGCTGCAGCACATGCCGCACACGCATCTGATGCCGCCGCCCATGCTGATGAAGGGTCATGTGGAGTATCGTCACAATGTCATCAACTCGCCCAGCAGCTCCTCCTACATGAGCTACAGCTCACCCAGCACCACCAGCAGCAGTCATAGCAGTCATAGCAAGCCATCGAGCAGCAGCACGCACTACTACAGCAGTGGCTCCAGTGCCACGGCGCCCTGGTATACGCATACGCATACGCACTCCCAGCCCAGCTTGTCGAGCATGTCGAGCAGTCTCTCTAGCCTGTCCAGCATGGGCGTCACGCTGCCGCATCGCATGAGCTATGCGGATGCCCATCAGCAGGAGTCCATGCAGCATTATAGTTTCTCGCGCCCTCAAACCGTGAGCTATGCACCCAACTCCATACACGCACATGCTGCGGGCGCCAAGCCCATACGCAAGCCCTGGCTGCATGAGCTGCTGCAGAAGGAGCTGGTCAAGCCGACGCTGAAGCAGCGCATGAAGCCCACCATGCCAGCCACGAAGTACCTAATGGGCACCACCAAACCACAGTCGCAGCAGCAGTCGCAATCGATGGCTACGCGTCCGCCCTTTACCTATGCCCCGGTGACCTTTGTGCCTGGTCCACCCACTGTAGCCACGGCCACGGCCACGGCAAGCAGCAGCAGCCAGTCCGAGCTGTACATAACGCCCACAATGGCCATGCCCACAATCAGCAGCGGCTTTCGACCCATGCTCATGTCCAGCCCACAGCCACAGCCAACGACAACCACAACAGCAACTTCGACTACAGCTTTGCCCATTTATATGAATCCCAGCACGACAACGACGACAACAGCGAGGACGACGACAACGTTGAGCAGCTCCCGGCTGATGATACCACAGACAAGCAATCTGGCTCAGCGTCCCACTGTGGCACCCGCCCTGGAACTAACCACCGATGCGCTCTTCTCGCACTACAAACAGCCGCCGAAGCCGCTGCTCGGCCCAATGTATCTGATCATCGAGGGTCACTCCAAGGTGAAGACATATGGACAAAACGAATTGGATCCGCATAGTCCGAAAATTGTGCCCGTTATTTCCAAACGGGAGCCGGTGGTGCGCATTGCGGATCCCAATGAGAAACGTGGCACAGTCGAGAGCTATCAGGTCAAGCATTTGCATACGAAGACAATGCCCATAACAACAACAACAACAACGACGACAACGACGACGACACCAGCAACAACACGAGCAACAACACGAGCAACAACACGTGCAACAACAACAACAAGAGCAACAACAAGAGCAACAACAAGAGCAACAACAACTGCAAGCACCACAACCACAGCGCGACCTCGTCTAAGCGCCACAGCAACGCCAACGCCTCCTGCTGCTGCTGCTCCTGCAGCGACTAGCCAAAGTCTAGCAGCAGCAGCTGGTGGGGGGGTTCATGATCTGCTTAGCCTGCTGGACAACATGTTTGCCGATGCACAAGATATTGTCTCAAGCAGCACCCAAACCACGCCCACAATGGGCAGCAGCAGCACCGTCTTGAAGCCGTTGACAATGAAAATGAAGCTGCAGCCGCAGCAGCCAGAGCCGCGCATAGGCAGCCAGGGAGCGAGCATAGAGAGTTTGCTGGAGACAGCTGACACTGATGATGATGATGATGACGATGATAGTGAGAAGGTCAAAAATGGTTCAAAGATCGCGACCAGCACAGAGCCTGAACAGCCGCTGCGTGCGACAAGGCAAATCTTTGACTATGATCAATTGCCCGAGTCGCGTATTAAGGCCGAGGCCAAAGAAGAAGCTGAATACGATGATGGTGATGATGATGATGACGATGATGAAGCAGATGATGATGCCGATGATAATGATAAAGATGATGCCAATGCCAATGACGAGGAGGAGCAGGAGCAGGAGGACGAGGATGCCGGCGCACTGGACACTTTGGCAGCTTTGAGTGAAGAGCAGATGTCAGATAGTGAACATAATTTACTCAAACGCATCGATAAATTCGTCGATGATGATGATGATTTAGATGATTTGATTGAGGGTCTAGCACCTGGAGACGAAGCTGACGACGATGATGTGGATGATGTTGAGCAGCGTCATTAGCATTAGCATTCAGCATTGTGTGTTTTTTTTATTGGTTTACTTAAAACTGCGCTCTATACCAAATCTATCAGAAATTTTTCAATACACCTAATTGTTTAAATTGTAAATAATAATAAGCTTTAACGAAAGAAAACTTGATCGTTTGAGATCTGATGCTATTTAGTTGTTAGTCTTATCATATCATGTATTGTTTGTTGTTCGTATTGTAATTTGTAAAATTAAATGATCGCAAACTGTCTTGTTTTTTAGTTGTTAAGTGTGCAATAATTGACAATAAATATTAATAATTTATTTACAAATTATTTTTTGTGAATTTGAATAAGGAAATGGTTTATGTCTGTGCTATAGCTAACAACAAACAGTCAATATTTAGCAAATACAATAACCTACACCTTAAAGCTATCTAGTCAAAGCTATCTTAGCAAAGACTAAAACCTTACGTTGATCGCCTACATTCGCTCTTTCATTAAATTTTCTCTTACGTTTCCACGCTGCTGCTTTAATCAACTGGATATCGTTGCGTGCTCTCTTTCGCTTCCACACTGTTTGAGCTCACATACAAACGTTTGTATGCATGTTCGTCGTTGGCCGCGCTCTGCAATTTCGCTTTGTTTATTTCTGTTTCGATTTTCAAAGCAACAGTTGAGAATTTGACTTCGAAGGGAACGGTAAAACAGACCGCTTCCAACGTTTTCTGGAAGAAGCTCCATGCGCGTCGTGGGTGACAAATAACAGCAACTACTCTACACACACACAGCTAAATTGTATGACAAGTGTTTAAATTAAGCTAATCTGCATAGAGTGTATATTGCAGTCAAATTCGATTAACAACAATTTTATAAGTGCATTGATTTAAGCGGTGAATATGAGCGCTTGTGCAATTGTTTTTGTTATTGTTTACCTAGAGCGCCAAACTGACCGCTAAAAACGCAAAGTTGTTGCTGTTTTATTTTGTTCGTTGCTTCGCTTTCGCTTTTGTTTGCATATTTAAGAGTGAGCGAGAGGGCAAATAGCTGAAGACCAAAGCAATTAAGTTTAATATGTTGGTTGCAGTTTGTCTCCCTCACTCTCGCGCACTCTGGCTCTCTATCTGTTGACTGTTCCATTGGAATTGGAAATTGCTTTTTGCAATTTGCAGCAACAAAATGTTAGACAAACACGTGTAGTTGTAGCTCTTAGTCTCATGAGTCAGAGACAGACTCGGGCCTGTCGATAAGTCAAAAATAAAGAAAAGAAGAAATCAGTCAGCAATGTAACAACTCATTCGCACTTGGACTTTGAAAGTGTGACTAAGTGTGTCGGTGTGTCCTAATATATCTGATCAGACTGTATTATACATATATACATATGTATATATATGTGCGTATTTGAATAACCTTGATTTGTCTGCTAGCGTCTTAAAACAGATTGAACAAATATTTTGGGTTGTTGGCGTCTCTCGTAAAACGACAACAAAAAACTAACCAAACAAACTTCTAAGCAAAAAACAGGTTCAGCGATTCAACGTGCAAAAACAGAGAAACCGCACGCAAAGAGAAACAGAAAGAGAGAGGGAGACGGGCAGAGTGAGAGTGCGAAGTTGAATGAGAGTAATGCATATAGTAGCTAACAACAGACTGCAATGAGGAAAACTGTTTTTTCCTCTGAAAAAAAAGAAAAAAATTGGAAGTCAAATTCCATTAATGTAAAAAAAAAATGCTGGTCTGCCTGTTACGAGCACTTATCAGGCAAATGTCAGACGTCGCTGATAGCATTTCGGTGGGCGCAGACACCATTCGCCGGCTGATAAGCTGTTCAATTCAATTGTGTGTATGGCCAAGCATCCGTTTACATTGTAAAAAAAAAAAAACGTATGCTTGAATCACTCACATACACCCACACACACACACATAGACACAGTAGTTCTAATTGGAAGTGTGATAAGATGTTCCCATACGGTCAAACGGTTTATATAATGCATGCCAAACAATTGTCGCTTATCACCGCATCTTAAGTCAGCTAGGCAACCAAATTGACCCGCATCACTGACCTACTTTAGCTGCTGGCTACGATTCTCGCCAATTTTGCCGGTGCGACGACCGGTTTGTCTGTGTAATTAGCTCACTGACCATGTGCTTCAATTAATTGCAAGTAAGCACAAATTTAATGTATATAATATAAATATTTTAAAATATATATAGTGTGCTTTACTTATTGCATTTCATTCAGTTGTCAATCAACAATTACGTAATATGCACATATAAACGCAATGGAAAGTGTGTTGGTCACTCTTATTGGACTTGTTGTTATAAGAGTGCACGATATCGTAATGTCAATGCCCTGCTTTTAAAGTATACATATGTATAAATACGAATAATTGTAAAAAATAAGACGCAGTGAGCACCTTGGCCATGTAAATACCAAACACACACACAGTTATATCTAAATATACATATATAAATACACACATTCTTTATGTCTTCTCCATGTATAAGTTGCTTGTCTCACATGTGTTGGCTGAGTGCAGCTTTTGTGCGCCGCATTCTCATTCTGCTTTGCTCTGCTTCGCGCTGCCGATGAGGCAGCTCTTATGGCTGCCTAATGGCTTCGCGTCACGATGACTCGACTCTGGGCACTCACTCAAGCATGCAGAGCGTATAAGAAGTTTTAATTGGCATACGCATGTGTATAAGAACAGTGCAAACTAATTAGATCAGCTGCTGAATGTTATGCGTTGAGTGGCGCAATGAAATGAGCAAGCGTATAAGAGCTATTCTATGCTATGCTTATACGTATAAGTTCAATTCAATGATATACTAATGCGTATCAGAGCCGTTCAATGCGTGTGGCAACAGTTTTTGCTATCTGCTACAATAAGAAACCCATAAACATTTTACAAGCCGCGATAAGCGGCGATATAAATCGTATTTACTTATCTCTCTGTTTACGTATACTAAAAGTTAAATATAGTCGAAGCAATGTTAATTAATTTAATGGCTTTTCTTATTCTGATTTTTTTATTTTTATTTTGTTTAGTTCAACAAATGACGTAGAATATTTGCTGCCCAAGCAATTATTATATTCTATTGTGATAACCCCACCAAATCGCACTGTGATTCAATGTTTAATCTCTTTTAAAAATAAACCAAAATATACATTAAAATACGTACATTAGCTTGCAGTAATTGCTTAAACTAATTTCTAATCATATTTCTGCCTATATCAATAATCAAAACAAGTTACGTGAACGCAAACTGCGAATGCGAATGCGAATCGCAAAACTAAAATATATACTAATTCCCCATATATATGCATATAGTATATATACATACATATATATAGCTAGTATAACAATTTTGGAATAGTCTTGTGTGTGCTTGTTTGCGTATGTATGTATATATAAGAGAATGTGCCGTCATTATTTAATTTTTGCTTCATAAAACTGCCCTCAAATAGTTGTTGCTTTTGCGCTAAATTTCGTTTGGTGATGCATTAGATTAGCAGCTAAATAAACAATAAACTTAGCTAATCAAAAGCAATTTCACTAAATTTCTTTGTTGTTGACTGAATTTCATTTACCTTGATGTGTTTAAAACAATTTGAATTATTTTAATTAGGCGATGAATGTTTCATTTGATTGCTGATTAAGAACATCTTAAAAGCTAAAGCTGAATCTTCTGGAAAATATTTATATATTTAATAATATTTATATATAATAATATAATTATATTTAAAGCTTATTTTATTGGTTCTAATGCAACTAGCGAGCAAATCATCTTCATAGCAAAGTCCAAATATATTTATTCTTATTTTAATAACTACATTTTCAAGGCTGTTTAAGCTTTGATTTCACTAATCAGCTTAGCCTAAAAATTGCAAAAAAATAAATGTGTCTGGTTCAGTTTAAAGTTCGCAAACATTCTTAGTTGATTTATAAATAGAAATATGTATATATATAATATATATAAAGCTATAATAAGGGAAATTAAAAAGGCTATGCAAACAAATAAAATATAATAATTTGCTATAAATTGTCAATTTAATATACTCTAAAAAAGAAAAAACAAAATATAATGTAATTATATAATATATGATTATGTTATATATAAATAAATAAATATTAGATCTCAGATATCTACAAATAATTCAAATTGAGATTCACTTTTATAGTAGGAATGTAACAATTGAACGTAACCGACTACATAATACTCGTTCATTGGCTAGAAGCAATTCAATATATACTAAAGTATCAAGCCCCCATGCATATACAACAAATGACCTATAAGGTATGAAGAAGGAATATATAGAATAAATATAATATTATATCCGATTTCCCAGTAGGCATAGATAATTAATTTTTGATCAATTCGGCACTAAGGCTGCACATCTGTCAAAATATACTGTTTGTTTTTAAAAATCTTGTTTGGTAAGTCAATAGAAAAGCTTAACAAACAGTAAATAGTAATTCAATTGTCAACATTTTCAAGTCTCTCAAGCTACTGTAAAGTTTTATAAGATAAGGCTTTACGAGGTGCCACGAGTCACACAATGCATTAGCATTCTAAAGTTGTCGTAGTTTTGATTAAATTTGCTTAAAGCTTTGCCAGAAAATAGCTATTGTAAAACTGAAAAAAAAAACTGTTTACTTGTGGAACTGGAGAACTAGTATAGATGCTTGACCTTGGTTTGTCAGCATGAACATTTGTTTTAAATTTTAAGCTTCTACAGCAGCTACAATATATGTAAGAATAATAAATACAAATTGAAATATAATATATGTAGCCTCACTGTTATATAAGTTATAGTATTTTCAAGTCTCTAGCTGCGATACAGCTTGAACAATATACTGACATTAAGATGGACAATGCACAAAACTAATATACCCTATTCTCTTAATGAGCGAGTATAAATATGGCATCATTTATCTGTAGCCATAACTTGTGTATGCCAAATAAGCTTGAATAAATAGTAAACTATACTATAAATAGTATAAAAAAGAATTGACTTTATCCTAATAAGAATAGTAGCCCAATAAGACTATAGAAGTATGTAACCTAAATTTACATATACTATAGAAAACTATAATAACTGAATTGGTTTAATTTAATATTTACACTATAATAACTGAAACTTGTTTAATGTAAACTATTAATTTATAGCTAATTTTCTTTAATTATAAATGCAATCTAGAGCCATTTTCTGCTGTTAATATCTAAGACTTAGGCAAATCCTTTGTTCCCATGCTAGAGCTAACTTGGCTGACATTCAGCGTCAATTGCTCAATTAGAATTTGCAATGCAAATCGACGGTTGCGTTCTGCGATCACCTTGCGTGTTAAACTATGTACCACAGCTAATCTTCTCGATCGCGTATTGCCTGTTACCTGGGCCTGACTGAGCACATGCAATTGCTGCTTATCGCACAGTTCAGGTTTTGAAGCCAGCTAACAGCTTCCATTTACACAGACGTGTGAATATGTTTCTCTACAATATGATTGCATATATAGCGGATAGGTAAATATCAATTAACTACAGTCACTCGCTCTCGCTCTCTCCCTCTCTCTCTCTCTCTCTCTCTCTCTGCCTGTCTCTCTTTGAAGTTGGAAGTACATGAACTTTAGCCGCAAATTGTTGCAAACCAGCTGCGGTTTTATGATGCTTATTAACATTTGTGCGAGTTTAATTTTAGACAATAATTTCCAACTGTTGCGATCGTTGCGATCTGCTGGCTTAGCTCAAGAGCCTCGTTGATAAAGCGCTATTGGGTGCAACAAAAACTAAGTTTCTATTCTTATCAATTGCAAAAAGTTTTTAGTGCTCAAAAAGAATGCGAACGATAAGATTCAAAGAATGTAAAAATAAATACAAAATAAGTGAATTGAAATCTAATCGTTGTGTTGTTGCTCTTTAACAAGCACAGCCGCTTAGCCATGACAGCGACCAAAGATCCCAAGGATCCGGTGCCCAAGACATCAACGCAGCCGGCCCAAAAGAATGGCGCCGCCGGAGGAGGAGGATTGATAAAGCGTCTACGACGCTCGGCCTCGGTGACAGAACACAATTTGAACAATTTGCGTAATCGCAACTCGACACAGCATCTGTTCGATCAGCATGGTAATCCGATTGATCTGCGTCAGTATCGCAAGGTGCTGGATAAGGATGAGAATGGAAATGGCACCAGTGAGAAGAAGTTGCGCTATAGACGCACCCAGAGCGTGACACGTGCCGAGGAAATCTCCAACAAGGAGGCCAAACAGCGCAAGGCACAGCCAGACAAACCGTGAGTGTACAGTGGAAGTATATTACTTGAATAGGGTATCTAATTGATGATCATTTTGTAGCATTCATCGTCCCCGCGATTCGTTGTTCTCCTGGAGCTCAGGCTTTACCAATTTTACGGGCTTGGTCAACTGGGGCTTTCTGCTGCTCTGCATAGGCGGTTTGCGATTGGGTCTAGAGAATCTGATCAAGTGAGTATCGAGTACAGAGAGAGAGAGTGCGGGAGGAAGAGAGAGAGAGAGTACTAATTTATAACCCTTGCAGATATGGCATACGCATCAATCCCATTGACTGGTATTTCTTTGTAAGTGGACGCGATCAGGGCGAAGGCCACAATGCTCTATTTCTAATCATGTGTAAGTATGCTGCGAGATCTAATTGAGCATTAGTTCTCATTGATTTGTCATTGCAGACTCATTTGTGCACATCTCCCTGTGTCTGGCAGTCGAAAAGGGTTTGGCTCTGGTAAGTAGCAGATTTGTTTTACTCACTTTGTAATTTCTGTCGGCTCAGCTGGTGTAATCGATGACCGCATTCATTCATTAGTCCCCACATGTTACTCCGGCGTACTTACGTCTACAAGGTTGCTGTTAAAAACTTAAATTTCCAATTTGAATTTATGGTCGAAAGGAGAATTAGTTTCAAACAGCTCCTACATGGCAGAGCTGAGAACTGTTCCAAAAGGTTGCTTTTAGTTTGATCACCAGAAGGCAGATGGCGCTAAGCACACATGATGTGCTTCCTAAATTGAGAACTAGTTCACATTCTGCTTTCCAATCAGAATATTTGATAGTTGTAAGTCTCGCATGAAATGGAGTTTCAATTTCAGTTCAAATCAATTCAATGCATCATCATATTCTATCTTCTTTCAAACATAACTATATATTGATTACATTATTACACTTATAAACAATTCTTGTATGACAATTAATAATTCATGCATTTAGTGTGTGTGTGTGTGTGTGAGTGTGGGTTTGCATGTATATGTATGAGAGCAGCTGTTTATTTATGCAATGCGTACGCCGGCTTGCTCACAATATTTCATCACCATTTGCTTGTAGTCCGATTCCAGTGGACTGAGTAAATTGGTCACCTCGACGGCCGACACACTCTGCGTTAAGTTGCCCAACGCTCTGGCCAAATATTGGCGGCCATCGGTCACATCGGCCAGATGATCCTCCTGCTTGGGCTGTGCAAATGATAGCTGCGAGAAGGCTGCCTGATAGCCAGGCTCCGCATCGACCACTGCATTTGTGTCAGGGCCACCCTCAATGCCATCCAAGTAGGGCAACTTCTCGGGCGGCCGCTCGAACAGATCGATTAGTGATTGCATAAGACGGGCCCAGTACGTTTTATATTGTCCGGAGTAGAGTTCGGGGCATTCGGTGAGCAGCTTGCTAACGCCAACAGCGACCATTTTGCGTTCCAGCTCTTTGCTGACCTTAGCCATGTCTGTGATGAACACACGCTCCAGCAGCATGCCAAACATGCCCGGCTGTATCTGCTCGATGAGCTGCACCAGCGGAGTGCCACCAACTTTGACCACATAGAAGCTGAAGAACACAATGATGCCATTCAGATACTTGGCGGTCTTTGAGAGCGACAGTCGTTGAAAGAGCAAGCCAAAGATCTGACGCATGTTCGTCTGCAGCTCGGCGGCGTTGTAATAAAACAATAAATTCTGCATCAGATAAAAGCCCTCATGATCATTTGCCTTGGATGCGATCATTTTTTGGAAGATGCCCAAAATGCCATTCTGAAATGTTGAAATGAAGAATATTTAATGCGACAGTTCAAAGTGTTGTGTAAGCTTTGTTTACCAATTTGCCAAGTGCTTGGATATGTGCAGAGCCTTGTTTGATAAAGATCGAGAGCAGTCGAATTAGGGGAGTCACATTGCCACGTCGATCCCATAGAGGCGGTGCCAACAGGCAGGGGAAGAGTGCCCAATAGGGTTCCGGTATGGGTCCACTGCCCTCGCGCACCTCCATCAACACAGATAACATTTGAAATACGTAGGGCATAAACTCTGTGATATCCTGTTGCAAGATGCCCTGGAAAACGGGAAAGAGTGCTTCCTCAAAGGAACTGACTGCCGCGGCATCTGCTTGACAAACGATTCTAGGGAGATGATTATTAATTAAAGATTGAAAATTGAATATCTGTATAGCTTACTTAATCGATAGGGCCAATGTCTCGAACAGATAGTGATTGAATAGCGGCCGAGACGGATTCTTGGAGACAAATGTGAGAATTTCGGTAAGGCGTGGCAAAGCAACACCCATATATGGCATAGCTCCTGCCTGCAGCACATGGAAACTGCGCATGATGGCTAAGCAACAGATATAAACGAAATAATGAATGTCTATATACATATATTAAGTGTGACCTTCAGCTCACCTTTCATCACGTACTCGTTCTCTGCTGATCCAGTCAGTGAGAGCGTTGCAAATAATCCGCTAACAAGTTGATTCGAGTGTGGACCAATGACCTGGGGGCCAAACAATAGCGCATTGCTGGCATCCCTCATAGTTAGGATCTTCTCCAGCGAGCAGGCTGCATAGCTGTGGACCACAATGCTTTCAGCAGGCAGATGTCGAATGAGATGTGGCAAACAGACCGCCAAAGTTTGTGGACCCAGCAAACTGCGAAAGACCATCACATATTTAATGGCAGCTGCTTTAAGCACGGGCAACTCATTCACTGCGTAAAAGAGAAAAAAATGTTCAAATTTAACTGAACATGTAATATTATATGTAATTAATTAATTACCATTGGGTCGCTCCAGCTCGGGCACAATGTGCTCAGCGCAGAACTGTGGCAAAGGCACCAGCTCGGAGCTCTGTGTAATGCCATGTTTTTGGGTGCCGCCACGTGAAGCCCAGGAGGTGACCAAATAGATGGCCGTATCTTTGGCACGCCAATTGGCCACAGGATCCTCTTTGTACTTGCCCAGCAAGATTTGTAGGTACTGACCAAAAATGCCAAAGATCTTCTGTTCGAAATTGATGGAGAGCGTCTTGACCAGATCACAGGCGGCGCGTCTTCGCGTATCAATGTCAGAGCCCTCAATATCACGACGTATATACTCATCCGGACTGTCCTCGAATAGCTCCTCATCGGAGGGTCGTATGTCCAAGTTGGGTATAACAACTTTCTCACAGATGCGCGCCAATATCTCCGGATTCTCAAAGATGCCGTGATAATGTTTGCGCTCAGCGACCACCGAAAGGAATTGCAGGGCATTCGAGACGAGCTAAAGCAGATATCATATGACAATATGATAATGAAATCAATTGCAAATATAACTCTTACTCACCGCATCATATTTCGTATGCAGGCTGGTCTTCACCAGCAATTCCCACACAGCAGTCACAAACTGCTCCATGTACGGCTTAAACTCTTCATCGTATTTACGCGCATACAAACAGATGTTCTCACACACCTGGGAGCGCAGATGCTCCAAGACGCCAGCATCCTCGTCATCGTCGGTTCGCAGAATGGCGACATCGACTGCCAGCTGTTGGAGGAAGGCGCCCATCCATGTGCTCATGTTGTCCTCAAAGAACTCGGGCAGATCTTGTGAGTTGAGCGAGAAGAACACCTTGTTGACCAGCACCAAAGAGCTGTATATGACCCTCAAGGCCTCGGCATTGCCTTCGTGCAGCGTGGTCAGCTGCATGGTGGCCTGCAGCAATTCCGTCAATGGCTGGGCCATCCGGTCTAGCACAAATTTAATCTCCTCCCACAATGTTTGTGATTTAAATTCGTAGCGATAGCGCTTAAAAAGCGAATGTGCCGTTTGTAAAATGCCGTTGATAACATTAAAATCACCCGAGGCGAATTTCTCAACCATTTCGTCGATCAGCTGCGGCCATTTCTTGGGAAAATCATGTTTCCCAATTATGCTCACCGCATCGCTCAGCTGCTTCTGCAGTGCCGTCGGCGAATGCAACATCAATGTGACAATCAGCGTTTTGATTGTGTTGCGATCGGTCGCGTGTATCCTATCCGGTCCATCGCTGTCCTCGTGTGCGGCCCAGTTGCGTTTGATATAGTTCTTAAAGGCAATGGCGCCCGCCACTCGAATGGTCATGTCCATGGTGGCTTTGTCGATCAGGTTGAGCAGCAGCACCGGATAATTCTGCTGCAGCTCAGTTGATTCCAGCAGCTTTTCGGCTGTTTAAGGAACAAAAAACATGTTTTAATTCAGATATACACAAGATACGCCAGTAAGAGAGAAAAAAGAGAAAAAGAGTTACTCGATCAGCAATCTCATTTTTTTGCCGTTGATTGGATGAACCGCTAAGGCACCGCCGTTTTCCCGCGCGCGCATCAGTACGTTTCTCTCTCTCTCTCACTCTCTCTTAAGCTCGCACACAAACACACACATACGCATGCTCTCATACTTACCAGGCCTGCGGACATTTGGATCTGCGCTAAGCGTCTGTTGCAAATAGCCGGCAAGCAATTGTACATTGACTTCGGTGACTTCCATTTTGTTGAGTTTTTTTGTATTTAATTATATTTATATATCACGTTGGCTATAGCGTTTTTGATTAGTCTTGTTTAACAGTATTTTACAACATATAACGAAATTGCGCACACAAAGCGTTAGCGAACAAGCGTTGTGCGAAACGGTGGAATGACGAATGTGCCGACGATGGTGATGGGGCGTTTAAACGATGAACGATAAGTAGGGCTATCGTTTAGTACACTAGAAATATATCGAGCATTTGCAAAATTTTGTATATTCAAGACTAACGATTAATAACTGACAATATTTTTGAATATTTGCAGGAAATAATCTCCGAAGGTCTTGGGATGGTTATTCAGATAGCAAACATAATTGTTTCAGTTTGTTTGCCTGTAGTGATAATACATCTCAAAGGATCGGCATTTAGCATAAGTGAGTATGAAGAGGAAATGTGTATTATATATATTTTAATATATTTTTATTAGTGGGTGCAACGACTGTGTGTTTCTACTATTCCGTACTGTTCCTTAAGCTCTGGAGTTACGTGCAGACTAATATGTGGTGTCGGAAGACCTATTACCAAAGGCAGCCACGCGAAAGACGACCAAGTATTACGGTAGCCGAGCTGAGTAAGTATTTTTCATTAATAAAAATAAATATTGTTAATGTTTACTTTTTATTTTTAGAGAGAAAACATTCGACTGGTGGTGAGGATGATGAAGATGTAACTAAGTTGGTACAATATCCCGAGAACTTGTGTTTCAAGGACATAATGTACTTCCTCTGCGCGCCCACTCTTTGCTATGAATTGAATTTTCCACGCACTTCGCGCGTCCGCAAGCGTTTTTTGCTGAAACGTTTGCTGGAAGTGCTGATTGGTGTAAATGTTTTAATGGCCCTATTTCAACAATGGATTATACCCTCGGTACGGAATTCCTTGATACCATTCTCCAACATGGATATGGCACTGGCCACTGAACGTCTGCTAAAACTTGCAGTAAGTATTGGCTTTCTTTCATAAGATGACTTATTTTTATATATTTATTTTATAGCTTCCCAATCATTTAGTCTGGCTGATCTTCTTCTATCTGCTGTTCCACTCTTTTCTAAATGCCATTGGCGAAGTGCTAAATTTCGCAGATCGTAACTTTTACTGTGATTGGTGGAATGCGAATAATATTGATACATTTTGGCGTACCTGGAATATGCCGGTTCATAGGTGGTGTGTGCGACATCTTTATATACCCGTTGTACAAATGGGCTATTCATCTCGACAAGCATCCACAATTGTGTTCCTATTCAGCGCTTTTTTTCATGAGTATTTGGTAAGATCTATCATAAATCTTTTGAATTTAATACATTTCAATTTCTAAATATTCTTTTTACAGGTCTCAGTGCCATTGCAAACCTACAAGATTTGGGCTTTCCTTGGCATGATGGGTCAAATACCGTTATCAGCTATATCTAGATATGTAGAGCGACGTTTAGGACCGCGAATGGGAAATATTATTGTGTGGGCATCTATTATATTGGGACAACCGTTATGCATTATGTCTTATTATCATGACTATGTCATTACACATTACCAGAATGCACTGAACGGCACTGAAACTAGATAGACTTTGAGTAATATTATCTGGTCCGTACTTTTTCTCTAATTATAAGCCAAATGCAAGTTGAGGAAACTTGAATGCCACATATAAGTCATGCATAGTACTGAGTAACACAAATCAATTGTTATTTTATGCATTTGTTAATGATCTTAAGCTTTGTGTAAATAAAGAGAATGGATTTTGTATATCGTAAAAATTGTTATCTATTTTGAAACTAGTTCCCGGGGTCGAAATGATATTTCGTGCTTTGTTAGCAGCTGCAGTTAAGAGGCAGCGATAGTTCACCACTAACGTGCCGTATCGATGTTTTGGCTAGCACTATCGATAAGTTTGCTCTACTTAATTTTTCTCTCCTCCACCAGAACCAAGCCAAAACATATTTGAGTTATTTTTCCGAAGAAAATCAAGTCGCTTGTAATTGAAACTACAAATTTATGTGCGTGTATTGGACTAATTGAGTGCACTTAATAACTCCCGTAATTGTGTTAAAGATAGCCATCATATTGCTCAGGTAAGCACGTATACCAATTGCAAATTGGTCAATAGCTCATCGGCGTTTTCGCGACGCCCGGCACAGACACAAACACATACACACTCTCCCACTCACACATGTAAGCTGGAACCCATATATACGCACACGCATGCATGAGTTATCTGTGAATGTGTGTGTGTGTTACTCGTGCTTAGAAAAGAAAATTTTTTTATCGGTTCGCAAAAGGCGCAAACTGTGCGAATGAAAAGGGCAACGCTTTAAATTAAAATGCTTATAATTTGCAGAAACGTTTGGCGTTGTCAGCAGCAGCGACTGCTACAATTCGGGAAATCATCAGCGGTCTGCAGCAGTTCAAAAGCAACGCAAAAACAAACTAACTTAAGTAGTGCCAGCAGTAGCGGCAGCGATCCCGCAGCAAAAGCCCCAACAGCGGCAGCAGTAACAGTTTGTAGTCACGTAAGTGTGGCGCACCGATTGGCGCAACGCATAAATCTCATAGTTTGCTTCTATGATATTTTTTTTTACTCCAGATCATGAGCGGTCGGTATCGTGGTGGAGGCGGAGGAGGTGGACGTTATGGCGGTGGAGGTGGTGGTGGCTACGGGGGTGGCGGCGGCGGTGGTGGTGGCTACAACGACTTTGATAACTATCGAGGCGGTGGCGGTTGTGGTGGAGGCTATAACGACAATTTCGGCCCTGGTCCAAATCCCTTCAACAGTAAGTAAATGATTTCAATAAGAAACTGTATATTTCAACAGTAATCTGCACAGTCGACAAAAATGTCAACAACGAGTTTGTTATCGTTTGGGACAATCATCGAGAATTATATAAATAACTTTTCATATGGCTGAAGTGAATAATAATTGAGCTTTGCATAGCTTGTAAAGCGCACAAAAATAAAAATATAAATATTGCTCTACTTCCCCAAATATATTCATCTATTGCTATAAAGAGCAGTATAATTATTGAATTTCTCGAGATGTAGTAGGTAACTTTCATATGATAACTAAGCTGAAATATAAGTTTTAGATAGAAAAGAATATATCAAATAATGAATTTATTTTTCTTTAGTGGGCCCCAACATTTCGGGCAACGATCTGATGCAGCTGATGAGCGCCATGGCCAGTAATTTTAGCATGAACTCGCAGCCACCACAGCCAATGCGTCAGAGTTGTGGAGAACTGCGGAATCACCATTGCGGCATGTTTGTGGAGCTCTCAGGGCGTCTGTTCAAGAAGCGTGTGAATCGTTTTGCTGAGCTACGCGATCGCAATGGCGGCGCTTGTCAGCTGGTCGTGCTGGAGGACAAACATCCGCGAGTGGCACGTCGCATGAATAACATGCCAGAGAATACAACGCTTACGATTGTGGGCCAGGTGATGCGAAGGCCGCACAATTCGTGCAACCAGACAATGCCCACGGGCGAAATCGAGGTGGAGGTGCAGGACATACTCAGCATACATTTTCCGGCTACCGGCACGAAGCGAGCGGGCGACAAGCGCACCTACAGCACCATGGCACAACAACAGAGCAGCCTGGGCATCACCAGCACAGAGTACAAGATTGCCAGTAAGTGGATGAATTGCTGATTCAATTTAAATTTATTTAACTTTATAATTCCACTCGCAGAGAATGAAAATATCTTGAAATACTTTGAGAATCGAGATCTCACCTGTAATGATCTACGTCGCGATGATGTCGGCAAAACAGTCACCTTGGTGGGCTGGATACCATCGACAAAAAACAACAAGTTCTTGCAGCTAAAGGATGGCTATGGCCAGACTCAGCTGATGATCGAGGATCAATCTGTGAGTGAATATATACAAAAGTGTTATATTTTAAATGTATTTATTTAATTTTTCATTATATTAAAATTCGTATATACCAGCCAATGAATGTATGATATTTATAATATATTAGAATTTGTATTCGAATTTATGATAGAAAATTTCCATCTAGTCTATGAAAACTTGATTCTTAAATTATTTTCTGTTGGCAGAAAGTATTGTAATTTAAGAAACCGCGAAATACAGTACAAGTTGTAGATAGTTTCACAATTATATCATACATTTATCTGAATCATTTGCCTAATTAATAATGCTATATATTTTCATTACAGCTAATGGACACATTTATGTCCACGCCGGAGCAAACTGTGCTGCAAATTGTTGGCAAAGTGCTCGGAAGGCCAAAGGCAAACATAAATTTGGTAAGTGAATCTCACTTTTTTTTTATATACATATTAATATCAGTTGTTTTTATTTATAGAAATATGACACTGGCGAAGTGGAAGTTAGTGTGACCAGCGTGAAAGTTTTAAATCCGGATGATCCGTACGAGGGTCCCATCAAGGTTAAGGAAAAAGTGCAGAAGATGTCGATTGATGATCTCGAGGCCGATGAGGCCGCAGCTGCTGCTCGTAACGCAATTAGCGCCAATAATGGTGAGGGCGATGTGGATGGCGGAGAGACGAGTGCGCCGAGCACAGTTCAGCCTAGTGTCGAGCCGCATCGTCAAAAGGTGGCGGACACCAACAAATTTGCAGATCGTACGCACAACTGCGGCGAGCTGACATCCAATGAAATCAACGAAAAAGTCGTTGTATGCGGCTGGCTGGAATTTCAGCGTATGAACAAGTTTTTCATACTGCGTGATGCATACGGACAAACGCAGGTGCTGATCTCGGCCAAGACAAAGGGTCTGGAGGAATATGCTGACACAGGTGTGCCCATTGAGTCGATTGTGCGCGTCGAGGGCACTGTGATACCGCGTCCAGCAGCCACCATAAATCCAAAAATGACCACAGGACATGTTGAAATCGAGGCCGAAAAGATCGACGTACTGAATGCGGCCAAAAAGAATCTCCCCTTCGAGATACGTAAATTTAATCGTGCCGGTGAACGCTTACGTCTCACGCATCGTTACTTGGACTTGCGCTTCAATGATATGCAGCATAATTTACGTTTGCGTTCGACGGTTATAATGCGCATGCGCGAATATTTAATTAACTACTTGGGCTTTGTGGAGGTGGAGACACCAACCTTATTCCGCCGGACGCCCGGCGGTGCCCAGGAGTTTGTGGTGCCAACACGCAAAGCGGGTCACTTCTATTCACTGGTGCAGAGCCCACAACAGTTCAAGCAGATGCTGATGTCCGGCGGCATCGATCGCTACTTCCAGGTGGCGCGCTGCTATCGCGATGAGGCTACCCGGCCGGATCGTCAGCCGGAGTTCACACAGTTGGACATTGAATTGTCGTTCACCAGTCGCGATGATATAATGCAACTGATTGAGGAAACACTGCGTTACTCGTGGCCCAAACACTTGCACAAGCTGCAGACGCCATTTAGGCGCATCACCTACGAGGAGGCGATGGAGAAATATGGCACCGATAAGCCGGACACGCGCTTCGGTTTTTTGCTCAACAACGTCTCGGACATTATCGAGAAAAGTGAAAACTTCAAGGGCAAATATGATGACTTCAGCGCCTATGCCATTGTAGTGCGAGCCAGCGAAGCCTTCTGGAATGGAGCCGCACGCAAGCACTACGAGAGCCTGAGCAAGCTCTTCTCGGGCACACTCTTTGTGCGCAAATTCAACTATGCTAAGGATGTGCAAGAGAGGCTCACAAAGCTGCTGGGCACCGAGGTGGCCACCGAGATTATTGAGAAATTTGATTTGGAAGAGAACGATTTACTTTTCTTGTGTATTGGACCCAAAGTTGAGACAGTGAGTAATTTAAATCTTATTTTATAATTCTTATGGGATATTAATTTGAGGTTTTCTTTACAGCGTAATTTACTGGGCCGCATTCGAGTGGACTATCATGATTTCCTTGTAGAGAATGTAAAAACCAAGAAACCCAACGATTATCGCTTCCTCTGGGTTGTGGACTTTCCGCTGTTTGAGCGCAATCCTACCACAAATCAGCTGGAGAGCGTGCATCATCCGTTCACGGCGCCGCTTGTTGATGATTTGGATAAGTTTGCCACCAGCTGTGACAATCTGGAATCGATACGCTCAGAGGCATATGATTTGGTCCTCAATGGTCAGGAAGTTGGAGGTGGCTCTATGCGCATTCACGATCGCGATATGCAGCAGTTCATTTTGGAACAAGTTCTTAAAATTCCCCACGATCATCTGGCACACTTGCTCAGCGCTCTGGAATCTGGCTGTCCGCCGCATGGTGGCATTGCTCTGGGCCTGGATCGTCTCATTGCTATATTGTGTCGTGCGCGTTCTATACGCGATGTGATTGCATTCCCCAAGTCCCTCAACGGACGGGATCCGCTCTCTAATGCACCTGTACCCATTTCAGATGAGGATATGAAACTCTATCACATCAACATACAGGAGCCTGAACCCGAAGAGGATAACGCAAACAACAATGATGCAGCGAACTTACAGGAGGACGATGATCCAGATGCAGTGCGTGCCCCACCGTCGCCCATGTCGGGCACCAGCGACACGGATCACACCTTAATGGATGTGGATGTGAAAAACGAGCCCGCTGAAGATGCGCCAGTATCAGAGCCAGTGTCAGAACCAGTGTCAGAGCCAGTGCCAGTGCCAGTGATCACAAACACAAACGATACAGATAAGTCGGCAACGCCACCTGAACAGTTGTTAGAGCCAGCCATAAAAAAAGAAGATGATATCGTAGCATCCAACAATGCCGAAACATCAGAAACGACAACAGATGCGCCCGCAGATGTACCAGTGACGCGTGCCAAACGTGTGGTCAAGAAAAAAGTGTAGGATCGCGTACAACCAGAGCAACAGCGGAATTAAAGATACGACTTAGCATTTTATGTATAGGCTCAAATAATACATCAAGTAAGGGCATTGCTGGATGCCAATACCAAACACCAATCAAGATGTCACCGCTCTCTTTGTCAGTCAACCAGGTGTGGGGCGGGATCGTGGCAGGAGCTAGATCCTACCAAATTGTATTGTAAATGCCAATTGGGCTCGATTTCTTGTCCATTGGTTTAGTTAACCCATCTATTCTCCACACCCAATGCGGACGCATCTCACGCGTACGCCCACCAACATTCGTAAGTCCATTAATCATTATATACAATTATGGCGATTTATTACAATTTACGATATAATATACGAACTGCTATTGTATTGCGATTTGTTTAAAAATACAATAAACCAATTAATAAGATATATATATGCATTTGCTACTAATTAATATTAGTAGGGGTATTCACTACATACCTGAATTATATTTTAAACTCTCTTCCAACACTTTATTTTGACTACTTATAACTAGGGGAATATTATTAATTAATACCTATTATTATTATAATTACTCTAAGTTCCATTAAGTTATAATTCCTCGGCCAGTGGCCTGGAATGTCATGTTCATGAGAGCTTCTTTGGAATACTCTCTGGATTAGGGGCAAGGGAAGGGTGCTTAAGAATTTGTGGATTTAGCTTAGTGTACGTTTGGTGTGCTGAATATATCATTGTCGATGTAACCATAGGTAAGATTGCGTCTGTAATCCCACCAGTTTAGTGGCCTATTCAGTTGGCGATCATCCAGCACTTCTATAAAGTCGCCCGAGTCCAAGTCTTGCTCCTCGATGGAGTCATCGTTCTCGTCCTCCGTGATTTGTGGTGGACTGTAGCTGGTCCAGTGCTCATAGAGATCATGCGTGTCAGGTGTGTTTGGCAGATTATTGAAATTGTAGGCCAGCTTGCCGAACTGATCGATGTGCTGCAGCAGTGGATCCACACTCTGCGATGGCAGGCGATGAGGCAGCGGTGGTGTGCGTGGACGCTTGATGCCAAGCGTGGGCAGATCCGTCCACTTGCCCAGGGCATAGGGCGAGGTGTCGTTGGTGTCAATCAGAAACATGCCACGCGTGCCCGGTCGTACATTATCACCGGCCTCCAACAGATAGTTTGTGGGCGGACACATACCTAGCAGATAGGAGATGTAGCTACTGCAGGCCCAGCCCCAGAAGCCCTTGGGCGAACGTATGGACTCGAGGTAATAAGCATTTGCGCGCTGATGACTGCAGGCAAATGAATCTAAATTCAAGAAACAGAATTTAATTAATTACATTTCTTATATTTCCTTTCAGTTGTGCACTCACTCATCCATTGTCCTGCGCATCCTGGCTGTGAGATGCCACCATTCATATAGAAGTCAGCATGGCCGCAACGCTCCATCTTGCCCTGCACCAGCGCATTCGTGTGAATCACGTCCACAAATGCCGCATCGCTGGGATCGAGCTTGTCATTGACTCCGGCGGTAATGAACAGCGGCATTGCCGGATCGAGTCCAGTGATGCGCGGCAGCTGAAACGATTTCAAATTGCGCGCTATGTAGTTGGGCACCTGGGCGCCCAGCGAGAAGCCAATGATGTGTATTTCCGTGTTGTCCATTTCCACCAGACGTTCGATCAGCTGTGCAGCACAGGCGCCCGCCTGACGCGTATTATGCACAGCGCTTATGTAGCAAGGACCCGGCGACAGCACACTCCAGTCCACATAGATGATGTTATAATCACCTTTGGCTAGGTATTCTAAAAGAGATTTGAAGTCGGTTTAAATGTTAGCTTGAGTAAATCAGATTATGTTCAATGTTTGACACTATGTTTAAAGATTGTTTAAAGTTAAAAAGTAATTATTCCGTGCACTTTCATTGTTATATACTGGCTTTTAAATACTTATCTATGTATATATCTATGGATATTATTTGTATATATATTTAGCCTCTAAAGATCTTTGATCTTTATAGAAAAATGTAAGAATGTGCTTCATATCTCATCAGAAATATATATCTCAAACTTATTTCTATTTTTTTTATGCATAAATACTATATTTAATTGTTATATTTCTGAAGCAATTCAAACATATTTATACATTTATTTTTTATAAAATTTTATTAAAATTTACTTAAAACTTGAAAATCAGTAATTTCATATTAATGCTTCATTAAAATTGTTATTGAAAAATAACTAAATTATAGGAATGCGTTCCAGATATATTTTTTAGAAGATATTTGAAACAATTTCATATATTTTTTGTCTAGAACAATTTTTGTAACCATTTGTAGATAAAACAAGCATATCGCAAAGTTAGTTTTATATGTGTAATTCTTCGTCTCTCTTCCAATCTTATGCAGTATATATTGATATGCCCAACAATAATACCCTCTCATTGTTGTTACATAACTCAATCAAATAAACATAAATGCAGTTGAAATCCGATCGGGCACATTCGTGTGGAGCGAACATCAATAGAAGGCTGAGAATTGTCGCGTCTGCACTTTACCGCTGTGCAAAAAAACGCTTATGCCGTATTCTCTACACTCAATAAGTTCCACTTAGCTCTTTCACACTATGGACTTACCATCTCGCATTTGTTGCAGCGGACTCAGGAACATGTCAGAGTTGTAGCCGTGTATGAGAATTTTGGTGGGATTTCTTGGATTCAAATAGGAATTGGTGAGATTGGATAGCTCAGCCGATGCATCAATGTGCAGATTCTGACGATCCATGACATTGTGACGCGTGTAAATATAAAATTTAACATCCGGATCGGGACAGCTGCGACCGATGGCCCATTTACAGGGCCCGACAGTGATGTCTCGATTGGCAACGGGTTTTGCTGTTGCCGCAGGAGCTGTGGTTGTAGCTGCCACATCATCTGCCAATTGTGGCGCAGACTGTGTGCCGCCATAATCAAAGATATTGTGACCATGGCAAGTGAAGGCTAGAGAAAGATTTGAGTTAAGTAAGCCATTAGTGTGAAGACTTTCTTCGACTAACCTAAGCACATACAAGCTATGGCCAGCTGCTTGTAGTTCATATTGCACGCTGTTTATATTTATTTCTTGAATTAATTTATAATTTAATTAAAGCGTTGCGAGAGCTGTGCCTGGTCCGAAAATGTTGGAGAAACTGAATGCCGGCCTTAAAGCCGATGACCAATTTGGCCAATGTGCGCTGGGCAGCGTGTGTGTGAGCGCGTGTCTGTGTGTAAAGTGAGAGTTGAGCATAAAAAAAGTGAAAATATTGAGAGTCAGAGGATTAGCTAACTGTGTATTAAACTGCTGAGAGACCAATGCAGACCTAAAGTTTATCTGCATTTACACACACACACATACATGAAGTCTCTCACACACATAACTCTAGTGCTGCATACGTGTTTGTTGTTTTAATAAGTACGCAGCTTATAAGAGTTTTAATCACGTCTCATAACAACAACAAGAGAAATGAAGCGAACGATCGCTTAATGTTGCTTGTTTTCAGTTTTTATAGCGCTCAAAACCCTTAAGACACATATGGAGCGTCGGCTCTATAGGCTTACGACGTGAAGATAATGCCAGTTAAATGCAAATATAATATTCCCGACCCACGTCAACACGCTCGAAATTGGGCTGTTTTATTTTTTTGTTTTTGTTTTTTTTTACCTGTTTGAGATCTTTGGCAACAGTTGTTAGCCTAATTGGAGCACTGGGGGATTATTAGTGGTATGTGCTAGAAATTGAAATTGATTTATTAATTGATTTTGGATGTTTTGAGTTTTGGCCAATTTCTATAGTTTCTCAATTTATTAACGCAGCGTGTGGCTGCCAACGCCCACAGTAGATGTTCTTTATAAAGTGTTTATATATAGATATACATATATAATTATATATAGCTATGTATATACAAAAGTATTTTTTATGTATAGCTGCTGTCTATTCTTTCAGGGGCACTAATAATCTTTTCGGCATGGAATGTCAAGCAGAATGGAAACTAATAGAACAAGCATTAGTGCCTAAACGAGCGACATCTATGACATTCTCACTCTCCCGCTATCGTTCTCAGTCTCTCATCTTTGAGGGAGATGATCTTTTGGCTAGGCAGCATCCATTAATTTATTTATAACTTAGTTTAGCAACATTGTCAAATTTATGAAGACTTTTCAAGTTTGACATGCGCAACAAGTTTAACTATATCTGGAAATATGAATATATAAAATACTACATATACAATATCAAAGACGAAATACATAGTGTAACACCCTGTAGGTTTATTATTCAGTTTAATTCATTTTGGTTAATATAGATTCACATTTTGTGTTTACTTCATACACAATGTATTTGTATAGTTCACTGAGAACTGTTGATATCATTTAACATTTATTTGGAGTCTTCTTTATCTTCAGACGTTATGCGTTTAATTTCAAGTTTTATCATTTTTTTAATGTCAGGCGGATATTCATTAAGTTTGCTTTTCAAAAACTTCAGATATGCAAGGTTCAACTCGAGCTTGCTGTCTTCATCGGCTGAAGGCATAGGAGCCTCCTCATCGTTCTCAGCTTCCTGATCCTTCGAAGTCTCCTCATTTTTAGCAGCTTCCTGATCCTTCGGAGTCTCCTCATCTTTAGCAGCTTCCTCAGCTTGTTTCAGAGCTTCCTCAACTTTCAGAGCTTCCTCAGCTTTCATAGTTTTCTCATCCTTTTGAGCTTCCTTAACTTTCAGAGTTACCTCAACTTTCACAGTTTCCTCATCCTTCACAGTCTCCTCAACTTTCAGAGTCTCCTCAACTTTCAGAGTCTCCTCATCCTTCAGAGTCTTCTCAACTTTCAGAGTCTCCTCAACTTTCAGAGTCTCCTCAACTTTCAGAGTCTCCTCAACTTTCAGAGTTTCCTCAGTTTTCAGAGTCTCCTCAACTTTCAGAGTCTCCTCAACTTTCAGAGTTTCCTCAACTTTCTGAGTTTCCTCAGCTTTCGGAGCTTCAACTTTCTGAGTTTCCTCAGCTTTCAGAGTTTCCTTAGCTTTCCGAGTTTCCTCATCTTTTGGAGCCTTGTCAACTTTCAGAGTCTCGTCCTCTTTCGGAGCTGCCTCATCTTTCGGAATGTCCGCGATGTTATTGTTGACTGGCATCTTCTTAAAGCGGATGAACCTATATTTAACAAATTAATTAATTTTTTTTTTTAAATATTTTTTTTTTACGATTTTAAAAAATAAGTGATGCACGAAGAATACTTTTGCATTTAGGCAAATACGTTTATTTTCGATGTATCCGATTTGCCATGCTTTACATACATTAATCTAACTCTATGAGCAAATAATTGAAGTTGAGGTTAATCTGCTCTAAGGCTTTCTGCTTGCTGCCAATAAGCATGGATATATGTATACATACATAACCTTCAAAAATTATGTTATATGTACATATTATTGATATATAATTATTTATATGTTCCTTTAAAATTTTGGTTACTTTTTATATTAATACTCATGCTAAACACTTGATAGTATTTATAGAATAAATGTTAACATAACCAAAAAAAAAAAAAAAAAAAAAGTAAGGAAAGTCTTGAGACGAATTCCAAATTGCAATATCAGTCTCAGCTTTCAGTGGCAACAGAACGTTATAAAAATTAAAGAAAAAATTCGTTAGCTTTTTAAACTAAGTAACACTTTTAAAGTCAGGGGCACCCTGAGACACGTGTCCGGGCGACTCTTTCAGACATTTTAGGTTATATGTCCGCACACACACTTCTTACCAAAGTCAATTGAAATATGTATGTTAAACGCTATTTTAATAGAAAATAGTAGATAGATTAATGTTAATAATAATAATAATTACCAATTTAAAGGTGTGGACTCCTCACAATTGTTAGCTGAGCAAGAACGAACGCGACGCGTCATCACTTCGAATCAAAAAGAACAAAAAAGAAGATGAAATAGATATCGATGACTTGAAGTAAACTTGATAGTCGCATAGAAAAGAAGGACCACATTGCACGTTAAATTTCTCTTAAAGTCCCAAGCTTCGAAATGTATCGAGTCAGGCAGACAGATGGGCAGGTCTAGATCAATTCGAGTTGTTCAGACCGATTACAGATATATACAGTGTACGACAAATGTATTCGTGCTGCGGCGCATGAAATATATAAGTATATGTATAAAAAAATCAAATAAATTAGGTAAATTAAAATATGAATTAACAATTTTTAGATTCCATTTATTTATTCCAATTATTCATATTCCACTTTATTAACATAATTATTCAGATAATAAAACTGAATTTAAAGGAATTATTTATTTGTATTTTTTATTACTTAATTTACTTTAATAATTTATATTTTTTTCTTTATACATTTTTTAAAATAAAAATTAAATTTTGTTAAAATAATAAAAATAACATTTTTCAAAAATAAAAATTATTAAAAAAAAGGTTTATTTAAAAAAAAAACTTGGATGTAAATTTTACATTAATATATAATATACGTAAATTAAAAAAAAATAAGTTTTGCTATTTTTCAGTTTATTTCTCTAGCAGAAAAATAATACATTTCAAAGTCCATCTCAAATAATAAAACCAAATTCGATAGAAATTGCTGTATAGATGTATGTACATATGTACATATGTGTGTATGTACATTAATACATGTACATACATATGTACATACATATATGTATGTATGAAACATTTCATTTCAGCTGTGTAACGTCGTTTAATACCTGGAAATAATGAGTAATAGATTGTTGACATTTTCAGCGTCTATTTCGCTAGAACGGAAATCTGCAGGGTCAAGGCATTAGAGGCATTAGAGGCATGTGCTGCTATCATTTGTTTGGTGGACGTCACACTAGTATGCTCCACATCTACTAACTCGGCAGAGGCTTATCAGCTGCGGGCTGGCTGCGGCTTTGAATCCGAGACGTAGTATTCGCGCGCTGAGGCTAGCGTACGGATGAGCACAATGCGCTGGCAATGGCAGCTGCCAATGCTGCTGCTGGCCATGCGCCTGGCACATGGCGCAGGGACGACAGCAGCCACAGGAGTCACAGAGGAGGAGGTCGACGAGGCAGCCATATTTTTCACTCGATTGTATAAGCGAAATCTGCAACAGTTGGTGGCATTGAGAAATGTGAGTGTGGAGCCCTGCGATGATTTCTATGCACATGCGTGCGGGAACTTTGGGCAACTGAGTCAGACGCCGGATCCGGATGATGCATTGCCGCCGTTCTTGTACAATATGCAGGATCGCATGCAGTTCTTTGAGATGCAATATGCAAACTTTCAAACGTTGCCGGGCAAATTGTTGGCCGAGTTGTACGGCGACTGCAGGATGCGTGGACGACAGCATTCACACCTGGAGCACATGCTGGAGCAGGTGCCGTTTCTGGCTGCACACCAAGAGACGCTTGTGGGCTGGCCTTTTCTGCGCCATCAATGGCAGCGCCGGCAGTTAGACGAGCAGCTCAACTGGATACAGCTTGCCGCGCAGCTGGCGGCGCACGGACTGCCCACTTTGCTGCACATTTACTTCGCCGAGCAGGCCGTCTATGTGGCGCCTATAGCAGAGCTGCCTTGTCCCAGCCAGCGGGAATTCAAGGCGAGCATGTCGGATGTGCTGGCAGGTCGTCATGCTCAGGTGGCGCACATTGTGTCCCATGAGATGCGTGTGCTGTGCCGCGGCATGCGAGGAGAGCTGCCGCTGGCCACTAGCCTGACGGAGGCTAAGATAGGACGGCAGAGCACACCGGCGCCTGGGCAGGAGCAGCTGGAGCTGGATGACAATACTATGGATTATTTGCAAGCATTCTTTGGTCTGCTCAACTTTACTGAAGAGCAACTCGTGACGGCTCGCAAGTTGCCCGTGAATGTGGAACAGATCACACGGGCCTGGACAGTGCTGCGGCAGACGGAGCCACGCATCGTCTACAACTATGTGCTGTGGCAGGCGCAGCAGCTCTTGGTCTATGCGGACTGCTTCGAGCTGGCCACGGAGTTCGAGCGGCTGCTGCACGCCGAGTACTGGCAATGGCATGTGCTGGCGCCCCAGCTGACGCGGGATGTGGCCTTGGCCATGTACCAGCTGCATACGACGCGCTTTCAGAAGCGTCGACGCTCCACGCTGGGCAGCCGCGACTGGTATGGACATCTTTGGCCGGGATCTGTGGAGCGGCGCGAACTGCAGGTGGCACGGCTGCTGCAGGCGCATGCCCAGCACTATCTGAACATCAGCGAGCTGACGTCGTGGTATGGCCAGGTGCACTTCAAGCCGTATCATTTTTACGGCAATCTGCTGCAGCTGCGACGCGCTCAGCTGCGGCACAGTTTCCAGTCGCCCTATGTGGATGCGGAGGATGTGCAGCAGTCAGCCTACTTCTTGCGCCATTTTCTGCACTTTGTGCTGCTGTCGCTGCATCGACCCATGTATCATTACTATGCCACGCAGGGCCTGGAGCTGTGGAGGGAGTCGCGTCTGCTGCAGGACACCGATGGGTATTACACGGCACTCGACTGCCTGGAGCGACAAACGCAGCAGCTCTACGATGCCCAGCTGGGCACCATCTATCGGCCGTTGAGCATGCACGAGGTGGCCGATGTCTTTCACTTCCATCGCTCGTTTCAGGCAGCTCTGCGGGATTATCGCTTCTGGCTGCAGGGCGAGAGATTCGTCTTTGCCGAACAGTTTGTGCTGCAGTACTTTGGCCTCGACGAGCATCGTGTCCTCTTCTATGCGGTTGCGCAGCAGCTGTGCAATCGCCACGATGAGATCTTTACGGCGCAGCTGAATCGTGGCTATATGAATATGCCGGAGTTTCAGGCTGCCTTCAAGTGTGAGCCGCAGGCACAAATGAATCCGCCAGGCAAGTGTATGATAAACAGATGTGAATAGCCATATGGAATTTCATAGAATTTATTTATTTTATTTAAGATAAATAAGATTTAATATAAATGTATTTTCTATAATTAAGATTAAAATGTTTCTATTGAAAATTGCTTTAATGTTCTTTTGAAAATTTATTTGAAGATGTTTTTTTTTTTTTTTTTGTTTTATATATTATAAATATTTTATTTTTAAACTGTGAAAGAGATAATAAAAAATATGATGAAAATGTTCAAGAGAATGAAAAGAATGCGAAGAAATTAATCAAAACGAATTTTAAAAATTTTAGCTCAACAAATTTATCGATAGGCAAAAACAGTTGATAAAAAAATATTTATCAAGATGTGACTTTGAAGTCTCTAATATGTTCATGTAAATATGTTCAATAATATAATTATTATTATGTTTTTATTATTTTGTATTTATAAATAATTATTTTCATAACAAAATTTGTGATACTTTCAAGTGCTATAAAAAGATTGTTTAGAAAAAAGTTTGAAACATAAATATTTTTATAATTTCTAAATACGTTTCAAATGAGCTAGAAGAAATATTATATACAAATATATAAATATATAAAAAAGAAACATTAAAATAATATAAATAGCTTGGAAATTTAGTATTTTAGTACTTTCATCACATTGTTTTTTTTCACACTTTGCTTTGTTGCCTTTGCTGACTGCATGTCAACTCAAATGTTTTCAATATTTCGTGATCATTGAACCTAAAATATTTCCAAACATTTTTCAGTAATTGTTTCAGTCATTATGCACATCAGTTCCACATACATATATATGTATGTGTTTGTATGTATGTAAGTATATATATTGTTTTTCTAGGCATCATTTTAAGCATTTGCGCAGTGCATTTTCAAATTGAGTTAATGACAACTGTCAGGTACTCACTATTGGTATGGAGACATGGCCCAGATTATACGTCAAATTGTTTACGAAAGTGTGGGCGGAGTCTATAGCATATACAACATCATCTACAGTATATACTATGTATATTTACTGTATATACTGTTCTGTGTATTTCTTGGTATTTTTGTTGAAGGTTTTCAAAATCTGCAGAGCTAAGGCATAGAATTTATGTGTTAGCTTAACTCGTATGAATTTTAATGATATTTAACAACGTCATATTGAGGTTTGTTCTATCTTTCAGATAACGTCATTTTGGCTAGGTACTTTTGCACCTGAAAAGCTGAAACAAAATATTTGTGAATGGGAAAATTGGCGAGTGATGAAATTAAACAAACATATTTGGTAAATGTTTATATAATATAGTATACAAATTATTTTTACTGCATAAAAAGAAAACTTTGTTATACTGCTTTTCATTATTTTCATGTTTTTTTTTGTATAATTTTTTTCTCCTTGTTTTTTAGCGGTTGCGGCTGCTCGCAAACTGTCAAAGCGGCTAAGAAAATTTATTTTATTTATTTTCGATGTGGATTTTCGCTTAAACTTTAAAGCATGTTCCAAGCAACATTTTCTATTGGCATCTCATTTTGGCCAATGTGCTTTTTGGAAGGCAGAGCAAGAAGACTTTTTGTTCCACCATAAAATTATATATATACTCAGACATATTTCCATTTTCCACTTGTCAGTTGACAGCGCAACGTTTTTCTCCTTAGTGTCGTTCTTTTCCGAAATATCCAACATCTATCTGTGAGTCTCTAAATGTATGTGTGTGTGTGAGTGTTCTTTCTATTTTATAGATACTTTCACGCCAATGTTTAGCGTCGCAAAGTTTTTGAATTTTTGCTACAATTTTGCGCAACCCAGCGGCCAAGTGCGTGAATCAATTTTAGTTGGCCCAAAGCCTCGCTGCAGTTAAAAGCACAAAATAGTCCGCAAAACTAAAAAAGAAAAAAAGAAAAAAATTAAATTTAATTTATATACACGCAAAAGAATCCAGGTAATAACACCAAGGCAGCCTGGGCTGGCATAATCTTGTGTCGAGTGAAATTTCTTTGCATAATCCCAATCGAATTTAAGTGTGCCGTGCTAATAAATTTATCGAAAAATATTTGGAACTGTTCCAATCTATAAAGCTGGAATTATTATGCCAGCAATTTTTGGCGCTATATGTACTACAGACAGACATTTTGATTGCTCTATCAACAACAACAAAAAAACAGAAATTAATGAAAAGCAACAAATAAATATAAATATATATGTATATATGGAGCCTGTCGGCAATTTAAATCAAATTTCTTATGATTTCTTACACACATAGAAAAAGAAATAAAATAATAAAATGAAACATTAAAAACAAAATGATATGTGTTTTCTGAAAATTAATGGACACCTTTTGAATGCTGAGATCAGACATACATATACCTTCATACATATGTATAATATGTTCACGCGCGAGCAAATTTTATTATTGGCTGACCTTTGCGAGGTTGTCTGAGCCGATAAAACCATCCAATTGGAATCTAACATTTATATATCACCTTCAACAATTTATTAATTGCTTTCTATTCTCAATATCTATTTATAGAGCTTAAATCAAAATGAATGAGGCTACGAATCTGTTCACCACCTTCGGCATTTTGGCCATTCTTCTGTTCTTCCTTTGGATCATCTATGCAGTGTTGTAAATAACACAGACTCCAGGCTGGGGCATAGAGCAAAGGTGAGTTTTAACTAGCTATTGGAAAGTTGGGAAAATGGTGTGATTTGGCATGGTATATATGTTGGGAATTGGCTATATATCTATATATTTTCTATATATTTGCCTTATCTATTTATTTTGTATATATTCATACAATGCGTATATCTATTGAAATTATTGAGCTTACTATTTAAAGCGTTTTATTAATTAAAAATGTTAAGGTACAAATTTCTATTACTTATGAAACTAAGAATAACAACAATTTGTTTTCTACTTAAAAAATGGATTGCAATTGTTTCTAAAGATTACATATTGCAGTTGAATATCATTTAGCTCATTTGCAGAGCGTATTGGTTTGGTGTTAGAGCTAGAGAACATGATATTTATTATTTGTATAAAAAAAAAATAATAATAATAAATAAATATAAAGAAAAATAATAAATACATAAATTAAAAATTCTAAATAAATAAGAAAAATAAAAATACTTATATATGTATGCATATTTAAGTAATATAATAATCCAATAAGAAAATATATAGGAAGGCTCGCAATAGGTGTGTCTAACTAGAAAGTTGCTGGAGATTTATTAAGGCTGGAGAAGTGTAGATAATCGTTTATTTAAAAAAAAATATATAAAAATACATATATTATCATAACAAAATCTTGAGAAAATCTTTTAAAGCTACATTATGATTGTAAACAAATTTAGTGCTTGCAATTGCATATGTAGTAAATCAAAGAAATTTTCACATAAAAATCTCTCATGAATTTTCAAAGCTAAAATTCATGTAAAATAAAATTTTCAAAGCTAAAATTGATATAAAATAATATTTTGAGATCAAGAGAAATATGCAATGAATTTTTAAAGCTATCCCAACTAGATGTTTTGTAAATTTTGCATTACGCGCCTGCAGTAAACTATTCCAGATACTAAATGAAAAGAAAATGTTCGAAATATGTATGCATATAGCTCTTGAAAGATTCAATTAGCAACAAATGTAGGGCAGAGTCGGGGCTACGTGCCTCAAAATGTTTTGGACATGTTTCAAAAAAAGCCAAACAAACATGTGGCACAAGCAATTCGAAAACGTATTTAGCAGGCCAAAAAAAATAAATATGAATTGCGATTTAGACTACAGCTGCCTGGAAGATAAAGTAGCACGTCGTCCAACCTTATAGAAGCAATCACCGAATAACAAAGAAATAAATAAATCAAAAACACTGCCAATGCCTCAAATGAATGAATGGACGAATCGCAAAAAGAAGAGGAAAAGAGAAACTGGGAAAGCCATGGAGAAGTTGCCGTGGAAAGGCATGACAGTCATGGCAGCCAGGGCAGCCATGGCAGCCATAGCGCCCACACACATTCACATGGAATCTAAACATACTTATAAAGATTTCTTATACGTACTGGGCTACATACATGCATATATATAGAAGACGATGTGTGCCGCATCAAAATATGCGCAACAACTGGACACCAGTCAACACACATACATATATCTCTCGAATATATATAGTTATAGATATATGTGTATGCGCTATATGAATATTTATATATATAAACCATAATTCCAATGAGCTGGCTGCTTGGCTGCTGGCTGCTGCCCGATTTTGATTCTTGATCAAAATTGTAGGCCAGTTTGTGGAGAAATATTTTTTGGTGCGTTTCTCAGTTATTCCGTGCCATTTGCTACGAACGGTTTGCCGATTCCTGCTAATACTGAAATTGTGTGTAATCATTAAGTGCATTGATAGACACCCATACTTATCTATCTAGCTATTAAACATAATTGTGTGTTTGACACTTGACTAATTAGTTGATTATAATTTTAATTTCGTCTATCAAAATCCAGCAAGCAACAACAACAACAACAACAATAACAAAATGAATGAAGCCAGAAGTTTGTTTACCACCTTCCTAATCCTGGCCTTCTTGCTCTTCCTGCTCTATGCCTTCTACGAAGCCGCCTTCTAAATAATGATGATTCGAATATAGTTCAAGGATATATATGCTTACATGTTGAATTTTGAATTCCAACAGCAACAATTTTCAAATATGATACAAATAAATACCAAATTACTTACCGACTAGGAATTTTTGTAGAGCGTTACGCGCGTTTAAGTCGCTAGCATTTAATGGATTTCTATTAGTACCCTAAGTCAGGTAAGTCCAAACCATGGTAAAATCAAAAATATTTCTAAATTAGTGCCATCGTCTATCGCAAGTCAAAAAGAATATAATGAGCTCGTTCGTTGACATTAATTATTTAAATTGGCCAAAATAAAAAAAAAAAAGAATTGAGGAAAATATTCTATAGTTCAGCATAGATATATAGCAATAGCTATATTTCATGCTTATATTCATTTTCTATTTTTTGGCAACGCCGTCAAAAGTTGCGACATTAAAAAAAAAATCATTTTCCAAAAAGTTTTCAATTTTTTAGCGACAACATTTCGACATGGCTCACTAGAGATCCAACCTACATACTATATAACAAATATAAACATACATTAAATATATATATGTATACATGTGTATATAAAATGGATTTTTGAAATATTATTGCAGCGTGTGAGATTTGTCAAATGAATTCGACGTGATATTTTGAGCGTTGATAATTTTTTGATTTTCTTTAGATTTTTTCTTTCGTTTCTTGAGTTTTTCTAATATTTGCGAAATGCATTAAAAAATATAAAAAATTAATTTATTGCATTAAAAAGCAAACGGCTTTTTGATGTTTTTCTCTTAATTTTTGTTTTTTTGCTATAAATTGTTGAAATATAAATTTTGTATGCATATAAAAAATTTTATTTTAGCATTCATCTAGAAAAGTCTAATTAGTCCGAATAATTCAAACTTTTTTAATCTCGGCTAAAAATAGCATAAAAAACACATTTTTGTGGCTATTGTTTATGCGTTTTAGCCACTTGAAAACAAAGATTATTTATATACACTTAAAACAACAAATTGAATTTCGATATCGGTTGCCAAAAGAAACATTTTGAACGAGCGCATTTTCCATTTACCAATAAATTATTTTGGAATTGCGATGGCGAGCAGTAATTGTTTCATTTAAAACTAAATATATATTCACTGAGCCAGCTGTTCGGGCTATTTGGCATGTTTGTAATAAATATATTCTTATTGGATATTCTTATTGGATTCTGACATCCTGTAGATGACGTCAAAGCTGCAGGCAATAAGAGCAGCTGCCCACCCGGTTCGATTGGGGGCTCTGTATTGCCAGAGGAAATGTGTGTTCCGGTGAGTTCCATTCGATTCAGAATTTACACTAAATTTCAATATAACATATATTTATATTTATCTATATATATTCTGCAGTCATTCGTGCAATCCAATTGGAACGTTTGGGACATTTTTGGGACTTTTATGGCCTGCATGGCCTTGGCGTCATCTGCTCTAATCATAAATATTAACAGGCAACATTTTTGCTTCGCAATGGAATTTATTCAATTAATAATTAATTGACCATAATGTACAGTATAAGTGTGAATAGCAACAACAGCAACAACAACGGCAATACGAACAGCAACAACAACAGCTCATGGCGCACATAGGAAAATTATTGATTTCATTGTTTAACACTTTGCACATAATATGTAAGATCTTTATTTAATTCTATTTGCATTTTTTCGTAAATAACAACAAGACCAACCGCTGCACAAGCAATAAAATGCAACAACAACAAAATAACAACAAAAAAGCAGGAATAAAATAACAAAAACGCAAAAGTGAAATTTCATTCTGGTTTGGGCAAAAAAAAAAAATTTAAGACTTTAATTAATAGAATTTTTAAAATCAGATGTGAAATAAAAATAAAATTAAAATAATAAACGAACAAAAAATGAACAAAATGTAAGACAAGTAAGTATATTTACTTATTCGATTTACATGAGCAGAGCATCATTCAGGGAATTTCAGTTACTGAATCATTTTGAGGCTACATTTTGGTAATATTCTGTGTGATACATATTTTGAATTGCCTAATTTTAATAAATAGCCAAACGTTGTTAGATAAAGAGCAGCGCAGCAAACTGTTTTGTAGCTGAATGTCAAAACTTGAATAGTTTTTATAATTGAAATACTTTTTGATGATTGGCTTCAAATGTTGAAGAGAGCTTGAGTTTAGATAATTCCAAAACAGTTTAGCATGCGACGTTCTCAATTATTGGGAGATATTCAAAAGCATTTGCAACCATTCGAACTGTCGAATTGATACAAGAACTGAGACCCATATTTAATATTTACTTGATGAACTTAAAATAAACATTGAATGTGAAATTGCTGCAATATGGATCAGCTTATGTGTAAGCAAGTGTTTAAAAATTGGGTCATGTCAAAGATTTCATTTATCAACCAATTAAATGTGGTTTCATCAATTAATCATTTTTGTTTCAAAATATTTGATCATTCATTAAAGCAAAATCTTTTATTTTATTTATATCAAATCAAATTTCGATCTCAAAAGCGTCAGTTTTAGTGCCAAGATAATTCATCTATAATAAAAGTAACAAAAAAATCTTTTGAAAATATGTTCACTATTTGGTGGCCGGAAACTATATGCAATTTCCGTTTATGCTTTTGACTACTTTTACAGCGTTAACTTTTGATGGCCTCACCTTTGCGCTTTACTGATTACGCTTTCGTGTTAGACCAATTGACAAATGGCATGAATTTTTCACTCGTGTTGGAAGCTATTATACTATTGTAATTACTACTAAAATACTAATGTTAAATTATATAGTACAGTCTTTAAAACTGAATGAAGCTTGAGTTTGAAATGCTGGAAAAGAGAAACGTAAAAATTGTGTAGGCATTTAGTAGAAACTTGAGATATTTTTTAAATGCTCAAATCTATTGCTGATACCAGATACATCATGAAGAAACATCAAGAAACATCTTTCATCTTATATCATATACTTAAATACTTACCTTATAGTAAGTACTTAAAGATTCAAGCTTTAGAATGTTTGATGTTTAAAATGGAATACTTTTTTTAAGTTGCACAGATAATATTAACTTATTTCCATTACACGCATCTCATTTATCACTTTTAAAGAAATATTTCCTAAAGTCAAATGACCTTGCGGCTTAGCGTAACAAACTTTATAAATTACTTCGTATTTCAGCGCCAACAAAAATTGCAAGTAAGTCGTATGCATTCGAGGTAAGCTGCCTTTGTCCTACTGCCTCAGTCAAAAACTTGCATTGTAATGTCAGCTTGCATAATTGTGGCCGCTGACCACAATGGAGAGACCCTCACGATTTCCACTTGACGACCATTTGCATGCCGCTGCATGTAAGCCGAAATTGGATTTTAGCCAAATTCATAAAAACTTTAAGCTTTAAGAATGCCAACTCGATGCAATGAAGCTTGGCATTCGGTTGGCTCTTCCGCCCGCTGGTCAAGACCGGTTTGTTAGCTGTCACTCTGCGCTCCTCTCTCTCTCTGTCTCTCTCTCTCTCTCTCTCTCTCTCTCTCTCTCTCTCTCTCTCTCTCTGTCTCTCATTTTCTCTCCCACTGCAAAAGTTATGCAATTGCCTGGCAAAAAAAAAGTGACTCAAAAATTGATTTTCTTAGCCGGTTTTTCTACGAACAATGTTTACAGTTAATATATTGATTAAGACTATGCGCCAATATTTACAAGACTCTTAAAATCTACGATTTATGTGCGGCTGCTGCAACTCGCTTGCAGCCCACTAAGTCAACTTCTTTTGGCTCAAACCCTCAAGGCGCAGGCGTCGCGTCAATTGGTGTCCAATGAGCATGCGCAGATGCTGCGGCGCCAGCTTCATGAAGAAGTACTGCAAATCGGAATTAATATTAATTAGATAAAAATGAATGCATTAAGTAAATAGTTCAATAGTCTCACCTGCAGTCCATGCGTCCAGAAGCCCGTTGTCGTGCTCGTTTTGCCCAGCGTGAAGACGGCGGAGCGTGCAAAGCTGCGTGCATTGGGTATTAGAAAACCGCCACGCATCACCGAATCTGAATACTCATTCATTTTGGTAATGACAAACATGGGCATGACCAGCTGCACGGTGACATTGTACTCGGCCAGCTCCTGTTGCAGGGCCTGTGTGAAAAAGGTGACATATTTCTTGCTGGCCGCATAGACAGCCATGTTTGGCATCGGCTGCAGCTCCGAGCCCGAGCCAATGTTGACGATGGCGCCTTTGCGTGCCGCCTTCATTTGCGGCGCTATCTTGCGGGTCAGCATGGTGACGGCGCCAATGTTGATGGTCAATATATCCCAGATGGTGTCTTCCGACACCAGATCCAATGTTTCCGGATAGTCATACATACGGCCCACATTGTTGACTGCAATGAGTTGAAGTAAGTTAGGTCAGAGACGGAGATGCTTATCGGGCAGCGAAACCTTGCTTGCTTTCAGGCAAGGTTGGCTCGGCCAAAAATGTAAATTGCTGAAGCGCGTCAAAGCGTTTATGAGTTTGGCAAACAAAATTCGACACAGAAATTATTTAGATGTACTTGAAAATGTTTGAAAAACTGCCACACACACACAAACTGTGGAATGGCCCTACCACAGCGAGGCGAAGAGTCATTATAATTGCACGCTATTACGAGTATCTCTGTTCAGCTTACTTTTGTCAATGACATTGACAACAGAAAATAAAGAAACAAAAAACCGAAACTTTAATTGTTGTTGTCACTCGACATGCGGTTACAAACGGCTACTGTTAGCCAACAATGAGTTGGCTATAATATAGCTCGAGTGATGGGCGGCTGCCTCAGACAGCTAGACTGAAATTTGATTGAAATTTGAAATTGAAGTGCATTGTGAGCTTAACTCATGCAAGTGTTTTGTTTATACTATTTTAGCTTTGAGTATTTAAATTAACTAGAATTTGTCTCATTTCCCTAATGATTGAATATTATGATATTAGCAATTAGATGAAAAATATATGCAATATAGGCAAAAAATTAAAGACGTAAGAGATTAAATAACTTTACGTTCCCAGTAATTTAATATTTTATTAAATAAAATAAGAAAAAGAAATCTTCCAAAGAAATTCAAAAAAATCTGCAGAAAAAAATACTTTATAGCTTTTTAACTGATTTCTTTCTTATTAAAAACAATCCTAGCTCCTGTCTTTATTTTATTCGGTCTTTCTCACTTTTTGCAGCTCGCTCTTAAATCTTAAATTTATTTTAATTTCTCAACCTAATTATTTTCAATTTTCTTTCAGTGCATTCCACTTACCTAGTATACCAACTGGTATGCCCGCCAATTCCTTTTCGATTTGCTCGTAGGCCTCACGTCCCTTGGCAAAGTCCACAGCTATCCATTTGGTTTTCACCTTGTGTTCGCTCTCTGTAAAAGTTGTTTCACAAGTCAGCATCAGCTCTACTTTTATTACGTGCCTGCAGACGATGTTGCTTCACTCACCAATCTCATTGGTTACTGCGATGAGCTTCTCCTTGGTGCGTGAGATGAGCACCAGATTGAGACCTTGGCGTGCCAATTCCTTGGCATATTCCTTTCCAATGCCGTCTGTGGCACCAGTTATCACTAAAAAAATATAAAAATAGAAGAGAAAGGAATGCATTTTAATTATTCTTGGAATGGAATCATACTCAAGGAATTAAAGCTTTGAGCTGCTCTTAATTATCTTCTCTGCATCATTTCTTGAGGAGTAGTGATGAGATGTGTGTATGAATGTATGAATGTATGAATGTATGAATGTATGAATGTATAAAAGTATGATCGTATGAATGTATTGATTAATAAAAGTCTCTTATGCAATCGTTCATGCTTTGAATGTAAATCCTTAACAAAAAATGAATACTAATTTCATCATCAATACAATATGAGTATCATTATTTGTATGCAAAGCAGTTTGTTCGCATTTACATTTCCACAAAACTTTCAATTTGAAATGCACGCCCATGTAACACATATTCACAGTTAGCTGCTTCACACACCCTGGCTAATTATTTATTTAATCAGTTTATTTAGTTGGATGTTTTTGTCATACTTATTAGGAGCTACTGCCCAGCCCAAGACAAATACAAAATTGAGCACCAAAAAAATTGGCATAGAGACGAAAAAAGAAAAGAAAACTCGCTTGTTGCTTGTGTTGTTGCCATCAGTTGCTGTTGCTGTTGCAATGAGTCAATGCAACAGTTGCCGCTGCGACTGCGCAACTGGCCAAGAGACGGCAAATGCTGGGGCACCGTTAAAATACAAGTTATTGCCTTTTTTTTTCTGTTGGCCACATTTGTTGCCAAATATTTGTGCAGCGGAAATATTGGCAGCGAATAGCAGCTGCAACGTGTCGTGTGTGCAGCTCTAGCTGAATACGCAAAAAAATATATGCACAGACTCTTCAGAGTCTGTTTAAATATTCGCCATCAAAATACTTGAGATTGGGGAAAAACAACATTTGAATTGATAAGTTAAACTCATTGTAGTCAAGGTTAAAAATACTTGAGAATATTGAGAAAATAATATTTGTCGAACTTTAGAAAGTGAATAAATGCATTCAAGTTAAATTGTCTAAGTAATGTCAATTATATTTAATATTTAACATATTATATCATCGAAAAAAATAAAAATAAAAAATAAAAATGTAGGAAAATTGTATATATTTCTAAAATAGCCTTTGAATATATATAATAAAAATATATATATAAAATGCATATAATATATTATTTATTATTAAATATATTAAATCACTGCAAAAAAAAAAAATTTTTTTAAATATAGAAAAATTGCATGTTTTTCAAAAGGCTTTTGACCTAATAAAATAATATAAGATACATATAATAAATATATAATTATTCGTTTTTTTTATTATTCATATATTGGTTGATAGAACTTAGTTTCATGCCTATGCAAGATTTTTTATAGCTGTCAAAGTTAACTATATACAGAATTTCAGGAATCGTAGGACTCATCACTCAGATTACTTATTAATACCACTCAATAATAAAGTTTTAATGTAACAATTTTTTTTTTTACCATATTTTGCTACATAACTTATACATATGTATATATATTAAATTGAATATTATAGTGTATAATTTTTATTTTTATTTTGCAATTTAAAACGTAAATTATAAATATTTTGAACTAATTTTTGTTTCTTTAACGATATTTTCTCATATAATTTAAATATATTAATTCTAATAATATATATACTTTTATTTGTATTTTGCATTTCAAAGCGTGCCAAAAAGTAAGATTATTCAATAATAAATCCGGTTATGCTTTCGCTTTCTCACAGCAAGTTGAATGACTGCAATTTGCTATATAAACAAAGCGTAAGTAAAGACGAAGCATGTGGAACGCCCAAACAGCTGTTCGATAGGCCTGTTCTTATCAATGAAATGGTGATAAGATATAATGGAGTGAATGGGTACGTTCTGATAAGTTATTGTTGCTTCATGCTGAGTTGGCTTAATCTATGGATGATCAACTTGTCATTGGGCGTGCAATTTACATAATTGTGTAAGCTTTTAAATTTCTATATAATTGTATCTGTATGTTATATGCATTATACTTGATTATATTTGCAATTAAATGCTGATTATTGGAAATGCTTTTCTAGTGGGGATGTAAGAATGAAAGTTTGAGGGAATGGATATTTGAGGGTCTGATAAATGGACATAAAAATAGAAAAAGAGTGTGGGAGAGAGAGAGAGAGAGAGAGAGAGAGAGAGAGAGTGAGCAGAAGAGTCTCATTTAAAGAGTGAGAGAGATGTAGACTATTACACACAACTTACCTGCCCATTTGCCAAACTTATCCAGCAATGTCTGTGGCAGCTGTGGCTGAAAGTACGGCTCCAGCAATGCCTTAATAATACTGATCAGAGACTTGAAATTGTCGTAGAGATAGGCGGCAATGGCCAAAGTGCCCACCAAGTAAATGACCAAGGAAATGAGCTGCCAAATGAACGCCATGCGTAGCAGTGTATAAATGCTTAATTCCAGTGCCGGCTGCATAATGAATATATTTACTTTAGTATAGAGTCTATATAGTGTACACACGATATTCACACACACACACACACACACAAATATAATATATATGTATGTATATAAAATGAATTTGATAAGCGATAGCTGATAGTTGGCAAGGCTTATGTAAGTTCAGTTCGCTACACTAATCAGCATGTTAGGCACATATGTATATATTTTGTACTACTACTACTACTACTACAGTTCTCAATTGGAAATTCATTGAATTTCAATTAAAACTAATTTTTGTTTATTGTATTTCCAATGTCTGCACGGCTTGAGCTGCGGGCACAAGTAACGAGTCGGAGCGTCGATCACGCACTAAACACCGAAACCGAAACCAAAACCGAAACTGAGCTCGAGCTGCAGGCCGCGCAGAGCCTACGACCACAACAAATCGCAGATAGTACATATATATAATATATATATATATACAATATTGTTTTTATTTCGGGCTTTACAAGCTGCAATTGTCTCGTAAGTCATGAGCACGAACAACACACTGCAGATACACAGACAGATACATGAAAGAAACACGTATCTTGTAGAGTCTCGTCTCGTCTTGTAGCGCTTTCGGCTTCTTTTTCGGCTTTGTAGCTTCATTACTTCATAAACAGCCAGAGTTTATGTTTTGCTCGCGGTGTAAAGATTACAAAATCTGGCAAATTATAAGACATTTAATTATCGCCCAGCTATTGTTGAAGATTTTGAACATTCGCCACGATGCAGGCAAAACTCTGACTGTTAAATTGGTTGACATTTTTTTTTTTTTTTTTGGGAGCTCCCAAGTGCATAATTGGACTACTCACACCTGGACTCCGAATCGGACAGAATAGGCTAGTATTCAACAACTAATTGTCATCAATTAAGTGAAAGATGCATAAATTGTTTTCTACACGACATCATCTGAACTTGGGACCTTTGCTAATGATAACAAATTTCCAAACATTGTCAAAGCGCTCCGACATGATAAACGATTTAAATAAATAGTAAAGCTTTTGCATGTGTGAGAGAGTGAGAGAGAGCGAGGCTAATTAACTGATTTCCTTGAGAGTGGGGAAAGTGCATATAAATTATTTGTGATATGCGTAATTTATATAAATTTATTATTTATATTAAAAGTAAAAACTTTCTTTGTTATATTCACATTAGTAAAAATCACATAAAAATTAAATTAATAGAAAGTTGAATAATTATTTAAACAAATTTTAATTTTAAATATAATAAAACATTGTTCTATTCATCCATTTATACTGTCAGTAACTTTGCCACGTAAAGCTATTTATTATTATTATTAACCATTGCTATTTAATTGTAAATTTCATTTTTATTGATATGCTTTTTGAGATATTTTTATGGTATATTTAGGGTTCAGTAAAATTTGGTTGAAGATTATTACAAAATTCAAATTAGATTGTATATAATATCAACTTATATATATTCTTTAGAAACTCAATTTTTATTTTTTAAAATTTTATTTCCTTCGGAAAGTCTTTTGATATTTTCTTGCAGTTTGACATATTTTGACTTATATTAAAAAAAAAAAGAAATATTATTTGGCTTTGTGACTTTCATATTGTAAATTATGATATTCGGAATTAATCTTATTCTGCCTTAAAATGTATTTAATTAAAAAAATATGAATATTTATGAATATTCAATATTCAATTGCTTCGATATCATTAACCCATTAAATACTTTCTATACGCTGACGTATTTAAAAGATTTTCTACACAAAATAAACAAACAAAGCATACATTAAATGCCGAATGCTAAATAAACATAATAATTGAACATTATTTTGATTGCACTCAGCTTGAGGGCATGAAAATTTGTATAGACATAGGTAAATCGATTCCAAAATCTATCTGAATGACTTTCAGAAAAGGGTGTTGATAAAAATAAATACGGAAATAAGTATAGTAAAAAGTGTTTGGGCGCATGTCTGTTTGACTAGAAAAACTATTTATAAATAAAAATATGTAAACAAAAATTCGATGTTTTAAATATTTAACGAACTATAAACTATTTTAATTACATACCTGTTAAGCCCGAAAAACTATTTCCCGTGTCTGTTCGCGTGAAATGACTGAAAAGAACTCGTCATAGAATATTTATGTACATTCGTGAAAAATTATTGATTTTGACAGGGAAGACAAAAAACAACTGTTCATAGAAAGCTTTTTAATGTGTAGAAAGCTTTAGGCGTC
Source organism: Drosophila koepferae (assembly GCA_030914345.1). Taxonomy (NCBI): domain Eukaryota; kingdom Metazoa; phylum Arthropoda; class Insecta; order Diptera; family Drosophilidae; genus Drosophila; species Drosophila koepferae. Next base: position 5,381,659 of record JAUESR010000207.1, read on the forward strand.
ATAGCCTAGACACTTAGCCAAGACACACACCATACTCATTTCATTTACAGCCTGAAAGTATGCAATGCTTTTATTTCTTGTCTTTATCAGACACTTTTGTGAAGAACAGTTGAACTAGATTCAAGCGCAATCTCCATGGGAACGCCATTATAGCGGCATTTTGCACATGATGCCAGAAATAGCCAGGTGTTTCGTCCACACCATCTCGCAGCTGGGCCACAGCGCTGCGTGCATATTGCTCCGCTGTGGGTATAAAGAGACCGCCGCTCATAATGCGCTTGGAATAGTTGTTGATCTTTGTGACCACAAAGTTGGGCGACAGCAGCTGCACATGGATGCCAAACGGTGCTGCCTCCCTTTGCAGCGCCAGCGTAAAGCTGCGTATAAAAGCCTTCGTGGCCGCATAGAGCGCCGCATAGGGCACGGGCTGCAGTTCCGTGCCGGAGCTGACATTGACAATGGCGCCCTTCAACTTGGCGGCACGCAGGCGCTGGAAGAAGTAGCGCGAGAGCTGCGCTGCAGCTAAAACATTTGTATCGATCAGCTGCTGGATTTGATCCTTGCTCACTCTGCCAACACCGCCGGGAAAGCCAATGCCCACATTGTTAACTGGGTGGCAGTGGATTAAGTTAGATTTCTGATTTGAATTAGCCTGTGCAAATATGTACTTAGTATTGATAAGGGCACATCCTTCAGCTGCTGCTCAATGTGATCATAAACGGCTGAGCCTTGCGTAAAGTCTGCGATGACAATCTTAACCTGAACATTGCACTGCGTAGCTGAAATATATATATATATATCCAATTATATTGTATATATAGAGCGGCATCAATCTCTCCACTCACTTATTTCCTTGGCCACCGCCTTCAGTTTGTCCTCATTTCTGGCTATCAGCACTACATTGATGCCATTCCTTGCCAGCTCCTGGGCATAGGCCTTGCCAATGCCATCGCTGCTGCCCGTGATGGCCGCCCACTCGCCGTAGCGCTCCTTGATGCTCAACCTGTGTCTCGCACCGCCAATTAGACGCAACTTTAGCAGGCGATAGGGCGTTCTCAGCTGCTCGTAGAGATAAGCGGCGAGTGCGTATATCCCAACGCTGATAAGAAATGTCGATAGGCTGATAAACATTCTATTTGAATTTAAATTAAATTCAGCGTATTTAGCTGCTGCTCGACCCAGCAACGGACCACGACTGACATCGAGCTGATATGTGATTCGTGTGTTTATATTAACAACACGACGATTAAAGGTTCTTGATCGGCATACAAATTCGTGCATTAATTTGACAAAAAAGTCAAAACAAACCTGAGAAGTGCGACAAGCGACATTAGGAATTCCAACACTCTGACCGATTTGGTGACTCTGTTTATTTCTATATCTGTCTGCGCAGCGAACAGTTATAATAGTAATAATAATAAATAAACAATCAAATGTTTTCTTGTGAAAAACAAAAAAACAAAAATTAGTGCTTTGCCTTTTCGATTGCTTATTAATTGCTAACGCATTGCAGTGCGTCTCATGTCGGGTGCATTGCTCGATTTATTGGCATATAGCCCATGCACATTCAGGGTCGATTCGTACTGGAGCTATTGCATATTTCTTATCTATTGCTTTCATGTTGTCTTATCAGCTAGCCTGTGGCTGAGTAATTGCTTAGAAATGTACTTCTGAAATGTTTTCTGTAGGGGAATTAATACTCGCAATTGACTAGATTCAGTGCAAATGTAGATAGACAGAAATAGGTGTGGCAGAGCTAATATTATTATATATACGTATATGTGAATTATATATATTCCTAATCAGGGTGACGAGCTGAGTTGTTCTATCACTATTTGACCGTTTCAATCAGCTTGTCTGTGTTTTATCTGCCATTAAATCTACTGAGTCATAAAACTTTATTCGCATATTTTCTATACGCCATTTCACTTCCATATTTTTGGTAGAATTTTATCATTGCTAATTTCTATCTCAATAAATCGAAACTAACTGTATATAAGAGCAGCATAGCTTGATTGAAATATCAGCCGAGAGACCAGGGTATCTACTAGCCGAGCAATCCCGACTGGAGAAGTCTGGTTTTCTCAACTGATAAATTGATTTTTATATCGTTATGCTATTGCTTCGGCAGCACTTTTTGTAGATTTTACATACTTGGAAGCCTTTCATGACATACAAGTATATTTTATTTTTTATTTTTTTTTTTTAATTAAATTTAATTTTTTGCATTCCATCATTAGTTATTTCCTTTACCAAGAAATTTAAAATGTAAATGTATTTAAAAAAAATATTTTTTTCAAATATTGAAATTCAAATGAATTTATATAGGATTTTATTAGCTATCTCTTATCTTATCTCATTTTTTTTATTTTTTTAAATATTATTTTTTTTTTACTTCACCATTAGTTATTTTCTGTTACCAAGAAATCTCTTTATATAGCATTTGAATATAGATAAAAAATACATTTTGTTTTATATTCAAATTCAAATTAATTAAATCCTAAAAATGTTGCAGCTTCAAAATTTGCGGCAAATGACATCATGGCCTTTTCGCTTGGCGCCTTTGTCTTGTGGTTTGGGCCTTGGCTTTGTGCGCTGTCTCTGCCAGCCAAATGCACTTACACATATCACAATTACTGGCATGAGCGCATACTTAGCGCATACATTCATAAATTAGACAGCAAAAATGGGATTTTATAAAACGCTAAGTACATGCCACATATATGCATGTGTGTGTGAGTGTGTGTGTGTGTGTGTGACCAGGCTTTGGTCTAAGAAAATCAGGAAACGGAAATGTGCGACGCGGCGCTGTGAATCGAACATGAAGTACAACCAGTACAAGAACAAGCAGAGTTATATATCCAGCATGGGTTATATATCAATACGGAGCAACGTTTACCGCCTGGGCAGAGCTGTCTGTCGATGAACGACAGAGAGAGAGAGCGAGAGAAAGAGAGAGGGGGAGAGAGGGAGAGTTTTGCTGGCTGGCGAAAAATATGGGCTGACATTTTTCGTTGTCGCCGCAAAAACCGCATTTATTCAAGTGTCAAATAAATTCATAGTTTTTCCGCAACAGCCACGCCTCCGCCCGCCCGCCTGCATAGCTGTGGGGGCGTCGACAGCAGCAGTGGTGTCGGCCAACTAATTAAGTCAAATGGCTTGAGTGTGTGTGTGTGTGAGTGCCAAAAAAAGGCTAGAAAAGCAGCTAGATATCGAGCTAAGCCCAAAAATTCATTTGCTGGCGCCGCCTGAGAGTATGCAATGGATTTTGAAGCGGCGCCTAGATGCATGCAAAATATTTTGGCAACTTTTGCTAAGCACATTTAATTGCTTTTTAAGCGCACTTCGCCTGACAGTTTCAACTAATTAATGTGACTCATACGCCACGTAGTACAATGCCCGTTAATAACCTTTAAAGGCGCCCTCAGCTAACTGCAGCTTAAACAAACACATAAAATATTGGCTGCCTTCACTCCCCTTATACACAGACATGGACATGGGGACATGCATGTGCCAAGATAAAAGCACTTGCCAAGGCATCAGTGGAACTGGCGCAGTCATTGTCAAAATAAAATAAAAACAAAACCCCAACAAGCGAGTCAAACAATTTGAATTATGTTTCGCAATTTGTACATCCGTTTCTGCCTTGAAATCGCCCACACATATAAATACAAACACACTCTCCACTATATCCTGCAGCTGCTCTTACTCCAGCCCCACTTGGCTATACTTCTTATGTATATATGAGCGAAATTATTGTTTGCTTTGTTGCGATTGCCGCTGGCTGCCTTTATTATAGACTGTATGCGCGAGCATTTCCGGCCAATGCTCATTTTTATAACATTTTATTGAGGTTATTATTGCATTTGTTGAGAAAAAAAAAAGGGAAGAATGAACTCATTTTAATATTCCAGAAAATGCATTCGTTTTGGAATTATATATAATAAAGTTATTTTGACTTAGATAATGGAGTGAAATGAGACAATTATATTATATTTTTTTTTAGATATTTATTTTATTTTTAATTTTAAAATATATTGTTAAAATTATGCTGGATAAATTCACATTTACATTTTTACTTTATTATTATTTATCTTTTTCAATTAGTTTTTTTTTTTTTTTTTTAAATTGTAATCTTGAATAAATTGATTTATTTATTTTTTGCCTTATCGTGCTTAAAACTCAAAATAAATAAATAAATAAACATTATTTTGTTTATATTATCAATTTTTTTTCACTCAATAGAGTTTACGTTTTTGAGAACATATTTTAATATGAAATTGCAGCCAAAATCAAGTAACTCTCTTTCGTCTCCTCTTCTCTTCTCGCCTTACTCATTCTGCCAAATTGTGGAAATTAATTGCTTTAGCATTTTTAGCGCTCTAATCTCTGACATATCGTTAAAGCGCATTTGGCGTTGTTGACTGGGTTACTTAAGGATGTTTATGTCATCCACTGAATTTTAAGTAGTCCAAAGGAGGCTGCCGATCTGATGCAGCAAAAAACCCAAAAAAAAAGGGAGCAAGAAAATAATAAAAGAGTTGTCAAGTGAATTCGTGATGCGACAGGCAAAACAGGAGTTAGTGAAGTATTTAAATTGCTCGACTAGCTAATACCCTATGCTTCAAGCTAAAGTATGGTAATACATATTCATGAGTATTGATGGAAAGTTTTTATAAGAATATCTTAATATAGATATCTATAAGTATTTTATATATTTTTTTTCTTTCATTAGTTAAGCCTAAATTCTTCAAGTATGCATTTTTGCTTATCTTGATTAATCATGTTTATTCATATTATATTTCTCTTTGCCAGGCTACCCTCTTCATTTAGTATATGCAGGGTATTCCCACTTTGCCTGTTGGCAAGCGGGTGGCATATCCTCGCCAGATTTCGTCCCGTAAATGGCGCATGAAAATTAGCAAGTTGTCTGTCTGCGGCTGCCATTATGCGGCACACTTTGAATGGCAGCCGCGAATTGAGTTCGCCTCTATATTTTTTTTTCAGTTTTCTTTTTTATTGTCAGCCAAGCCAGAGCATGGGGTAAAGGCTTAAGCGTTTTATGTTCAAGTTAATTAGCAGTTTGTACGTTATCGTTGCCTATAAATGTCGCCAAAAAGTTTGACCATAAAACTGCAATCAGCGGTAAGTTATGTGGCCAGAAATCACAGAAACAGCCAGAGCACATATGGTCAGGTCAGCAAGCAGTGGAGAGGAGAGAACGACACCTGTTAGACCTGCAGGCAGCAGAACAAGCGCCGATACACAGTCAGAGTGAAGCTCATAAAAAATGACTAACAACGCGACAGGGCAGCAGCAGCAAAGCGATTAGGGCGACAGCAGCAGGAGCAGGAAGTGGAGGAGCAATAGCAGGAGCAGGAGCAGGAGCTGGAGCAGTAACTGGAGTCATCCAGGCAGCTGTAGCATTTCGCCTCTGCAGCGCAAGTGTCATTTTGAAAAATTCAAATCTCGTTGCCAATAAAAGCCAATAAAACTCGTAAAATAACTCAAACAAAAAAGTGCTGCTCCGGCTACGGCTACGGCTGCGGCTCTTGGTCCGTGTACGGGTCTGTTCAACTGCTGCGGTTGCTCGTTCAAGTGTTTTTTGTGTCGCAATGTTGCGGCTTGGCCATAACCCGTACAACAGTAATGGAGCTATTGAAGAACGTTGACTCCTGACACAAGCTTGTCCAAAGTGCAGCTGAGTGTGAGAGTGAATGAGTGTGAGTGAGTGTGAGTTGACTATGAGTGTTTTTGCCTCTTAAGTTGTCATCTATTGAAGTAGTTAAGGCTGCAATTCGCTTCAACATCTATTTATAGCCAACTCAGCAAGCGCGTGCCGTAAATAGCATAGGTAATGAATATAGCTGGCGTCTACACCTGTTTCAAACATGTCGCCAGCAACTGTGGCACTGCCTCAACTGAACTCTGTGTGAGTAAGGAGGGCCAGGGAGAGATAGAGAAAGTGAGAGATGTGGAGTATATGGAAAATGTATGAAATGCTATCGAGCATGATATCTAATATTTGCTATTTTTATTATATCTGCTTCAACTATAATTATTTCCCCATTGTAAAATAAAAAGTTTTATTTTAAAAAAGAAATCTATAAATATTTATATAATTTACTGAAATAAACACTTTCCCATAAATCTTTCCATAACAGGATTTGCATTAATCAAGCATTTGATGTGCGACTATTTACCAGTTCGTTCGCTCGTTAGGCTTAGTTTAATTGGCTCACACATCAATGCAATTGGCAACATTGTGAATGTCGTTGCTTGGGCTCGACTTTCACAATTTGCATAGGCAACTGAAGTTTGCCCTGATTTTGCAATTTGCTGATCAATCAACAGCAGCAACAACAATTGTTGGAGCTAAGCACACTGCACACTGAATGCAAAATGCTGCTTAGTTTTTCGCCATAAACAACGCATTCTGCATGCAGATGCAAGCCAAGACTGAGGGCCCAGCCATTCGACAGTTGACCATCCCATACTTGGGTTCGAGTTCGAGTTTGAGTCCAAGACAGACAAATTAATATGCATGTTGCGTTACGCTGTGCTTGGCTTCTGGTATCAACGGGCATTCCTTAACGCATTGGCCGATATTTGAGCGCAACTGCAGGAGAGTTGACTGGCGCTATCGCGATGCCGGCGCAGTGAGTCGACCGTCGCGTCGGCCAGGCCAAAAAATCGGCTGCCCTTTTGACATGGCCCGGCCAAGTGGGCGAAAAATGTGGTAAGTGTATTCACTTCCTTTCCAATGCCAGGATGGCTCCTCACACAAAAAAAGAGCCAAAGTAGAAAACGCGACAAAAACAATTTCATGCATTCAAATGCCAGAACAGTGCACAGCATGACAGCATCTATATATGTATATGTTACATACCTAACAAGTCAAGATGAGGCAGATCACAAATTGAATACTCTTCAAATCTTTTTATACTCAGGCTAGCTAAGCTCGCTCTCTTTTATAGCAATCAAATTTAGTTGATCATAGCTCGTTGAATAGGCGACTATGTGAAATATGGGTTACTATATGATTGAGTCATATTGATGTTGATGTTACAGAGTGAGGCTCTCTCACTTTGTAGTTGTATGTCATTAACTGAGCCCTCAAACAGTGGAGGTTTGCATTACTTGAATTTGCTCCCTTTACAATCATACAGCTCTCAAATGTTAATAGTTTAGCATGCTAAAGTCGTAGCTGGAGCTGAGAGCTAATCCATCTTGAGCTCAGTATGCAAGCAACCTTCTCCTATAAATTTCGTTTCAACTCTTCTATGATTGAGAATTTGGCAATTCTTATAAATAAAATACAAATTTTAATTAAAATCTATATATGATTTACACTTTATAACATACATTATACATTTTTAAATAATAACAACTCTAACTCTTTGTACATCTCTCATTTAATCAAAGTAGCTATCATGCCCTCAGAGAGAGTGTATTAAGAGTGTATGAGCATTTCTTTATGGCTGCCTGGCAGACGCAGCAGCCTTAGCCCTGCCCTAGCTCAAGCTATCAAAAAAAAAAAAAAAAAAAATTATTGTACAAAATAAAATGTCTCTTTGTTTTTGCACTTTGGCCAAGCGAATCCAACAAAACACATAAATCTTAGCATATGTGCATTAAATTGCTTGCCCCATCCAAAGATACGCAAAAATCAAATAGTTATATATATATACATTTATATATATATGTGTACATTTTATTTAATTCTTAGCTAACAAGTATGTAGCTTGAATTGCCTCAACTGTTGTAAGCACTTAAATTTTCAATTGTTTTTCTATTGGCATTTTCACGAGTTTAGACTAATTCACACCTTCTCTTTAGCGAGAGTTTGCCAGAGTCTGTTTCTGTCTCTGTTTCTCTGGTTCCTGCCAAAAGCTGTCGACAAACTTAATGACCTGAAAACTTTTCGATAATATGTGTGTGTGCAAAAGTGTGTGCACGCCTGCGGAAATTATCAACTCGTCGCACTTCATACAAAGAGAAAAAATAAAAGAAAAAACAAAAAGAATAGCAGCTAATTTCCAGGAAGGCGATTAGAAAGCGACCAATTTAACTGTGGCAGCAAAAACAAAAGGATTTCCGCTTCCTAAGCGCTTGACAAAAAAGGTCTCCAGCGATAAGAGCTGACGTATAGTAAATTTAGAACAGGGATTATGCAGTTAACAAATTCAGCGAATGTTTAAAGCAATATGTAAATGATCAATAGTAGTTTGTAAGAGTTGAGATAGGAAAAGGAGTTAATGTATGAAAAGATGAAGTATGTACATACATAAGCATTTAAACAACCTCAATTAGTTATGAGTTATGATCGGTTAAATAAATATGTTTCTAAAATTACATAATAAGATGATTAAATTAATATTATTAAATTAATTGATATACATTTGAATTTAATACAAAAGTCGTGCCTACCACCAATTTGGTTATTTGTATAAGCTATAAAAATATATTTCAACTGTGGCATTTCAACTTTCATTCTTTCTCTACAAAACACACTCAAAATGATTTCTCAGTTGTTTTTCTGCTACCCCATTGTAACCCTGCTGCTGTCCGGCAATTTGGCCAACCAAGTGAAAGCCACGTGACTAACATAAGTAAATACAGTTATAGCCAAGGCAATAGCCACAGCTCGAGTGCTCGAGCAATGTTTTGTTTGGCAAAAATCAAGATGTGTGCAGCATCCAAGCAACAAAAAAAAAAAAAAAAAAATCCCAGTTAAGAGTGGACCGAAAGCGTTGCCAACTAACGTTGTGGCTGTTACTCAAGCCCTAAAAAATTTCGAATCGTATGTTTATCTTTGGCGTGGCCTTTGTCTAGCTGAAGTGGCGCTGTGTGTGTGTGAGTGTGTTTTGAGATCCTTTTTGCGCTGTTTTTGGGCTATAAATAAACGTTTAGCTGGTGCGGAAGCAACGGCGACAGCAACAGCGCAGCAGTCTGTAGTACAGGCAACACAACAGTATGACCCCAAAGGGGGCAGAGTCGTGGGCGAGGCAAGCAGGTGTGTGGCAGGGGCACGCTTGTTTGTCTAGCGGCAGCACGTGCTGCTGCGGGCTGCGGTCAACACATGTGTGTGTGTGTGTGAGTGTGTGTGCACACACATTGTTGTAACAGTTTTTTCACTGTACGCCTGTTAACTAACTCCCATTAATAGCCACATAATCGAGGCTCAATTAACACTGTAAACCCCACACCACCCCCTCTCCCCTCCCTGGCTACATTGTGGCTTTTATTTAACATGCGTTTATTAGAAATTTATTAGCACATTGCATATTTTTACTGTGCACATTTTATGCAATTGCATAAAATTTTTATACTGGCGCCACTCGATTTCATAACTCACACAAAGTATCCACAGCGCCGCGGATAAAGGGCCAGAAGTCAACCTCCACACTTACACTGATTGGCAGTGGATGCTGCCGTTGCGAACCTGTTGACCATTTGCATTTCATTAGGTTTTTGGTTGCTCCTTTGTAAGCATTTTACTGTCTCATTTAAATTCTAATTTTATGTCAGCGTTTATGTTTTTGTCGAAAGGCAAACCCTCACACACATACACATGTATTGCTTTATAAAGTTCATCTATCTATTTTTATAGATATTTCTCGGCGGATTTTCCGCTATGCATATTCAAGAATATTCATAATTGTCAAAGACAAAAACTACTTAAGATTGTCATTGAGATGGAGACTTTTCGGCATTTACTTAACTCATTTGTTTCTGTGCCAAATGCACAAGTAATACAATCTGAGATTATTTGAACTTAGGTAGGTAATGTTTCTGTTTACTGAGTTTTTAATGGTAACCAAAATAGTTTAGCATAAAATAAATGTTTATTTTTCGTTCATACTCAATTTAGTTATCTGTGTTGTATTGTTGATAATAGGAAAGCTCTTTCAGAGCTCTTTTCGACTATATGAAATAGTATTTGAAATAAGTATTTAAAATAAAAATAAAATGTAAATATAAATATTTCTCGTAATAAATATAAAGTACTATGTATCTAAAAATTTAAAATCCTAAACAGAGAAAAATCTCAAAATTAGTAAATCTTTTAATTTTGTCTTATATCTTATAATAATCTTAATCTACAATATGAAAAGTATAAAGTATTTTAAAAAATCTGAAATATATCATTTTAAATCTCGAACTGTAAGTTTAAAAATCATAAAATATATTTAAAAAAATAAGATATATAAAAAACAAATACTGTAAAAAATCCAAAAATATAATTAATGTAAAATATAAGAGTATTACAAGTACGTATACACTTTGACAAGATTGTCTAATAATCCATTTATTTACAATGTAAAAATGATATAGTGCTTGTAGAGTAGTAAACTTTTTAAGAGCTAAACGTGTCTTAATTGTTTATCGTTTGGTTTATTGCAACATTTATTTAAAGACTCTGGCCATTTGGTTGCGTTAAAAAGAATTCCAATTCGTTTCCCCTGGCCGGCAGATGCTGTCATAAATCTTCAATGCCCAGCGAAAGATTTTTTTGCGCGGCTAAAAAAGTGAGCTGCACATGTGAAAAGCGAAATACTGAAAATTTTAGCTTTTCTTTGGGTGTTCGAACGAAAAGAGGAAAATGCTGAAAGCAGAGAGCGAAGAGAGCAGAACGCCGCATGAGAAGAACCGAACATGCAGCTGAGTACGACGCGTTGCGACGCGACAGCGGCCGAAGCCAGACGATGGCCAAACGAGATGCAGGTGCCGTGGAAGGGGAGGAGGCATGTTCGCTTGGAGCGCAGCCAGTTGGAATTGCACGCGACAAAGGCGCAGCATGAATGCGGGGGGGCAGGGGAGGCGGGGTAGACGATACGGTGTCTGTGGTAGGCGGCGACGATGATGACGACACAAAAAGGCAGCAGCAGCGACGACAACGACAACGACAACGTCGACAACAGCAACGATTGCTGCCGGCTGAGGGCTGCTGCCGCTGCTGCCTGGCTGCTGCCTGGCTGCTGCTGGCTGACTGCGAGCAGTCGTCAGTCAGTTGGCCAAGAAACTGGTAGCGTCGGTGTTGTGAGCCAACAAAAGGCTGGCAGCTGGCAGCTGGCAGCTGGGCAGCTGGCACAGTCACCGGCTCTGCCACTGCCACGAATGTTGTGTGTGTCTGTTGGCCATAGGGCACGGGGCAGTGCTTTGGATTGGCTTTGGCTTTGACTTTTGAGCGACGCGTAGCCAGCCAAGAAAAGTGGCCAGCCAACCAGTCAGTCCATCAGACAGCCAACCAACCAACCAACCAGCCAGCCAGCCAGCCAGCGAACCAGCCAGCCAACAACAGCAATTACTGGCCAAGAGGTGGTGATGGTAAAGGTCCAAGATGATGAGAACGCGCCAAATACCGTTGCCAAAGTAGCGCAGGATGACAGTGAAGGAATATATTTTTTGGCCGCAAACGCAGTTTGATAAGCCAACTCAAACAGTGGTTTGACCCTGGCCAAGATCGCCGCAATGGACGCCAATTGACAGCCAGGCAGGCAGGCATTCAGGCACACACTCGCACACCACACACACTCGCACATGGATTGGCATAGTGGTGCGGTGGAGCAGCAGCAACAAGAGCAGCAGCCGCTTCGCAGGATGCGTTCGTCTCGATTATACAGCTTCAAAAAAAAAAAAAACTTTAACAACAACAAAAACAAATAAAAAAACGTGTCGCGCCGCAACAACAACAACAAACTGCGCTGTGCTATATACGTGTGTGCGTGTGTGTTTGAGTGTGTTTGTGTGTGTGTGAACCTTGCGAACTGACCAACGTGCGCCGTCAACTTTGTGGCCAGTGCCAAAAATCGAGGTGCGCCAATGGAGCAACTGGCGTGAAGCCCAGAAAAAAAATACAAAAAAATACAGAACCAGCAGCAACAGCAGCAGCAGCAATAGCAGCAGCAGCAGCAACAACATCAGCAAGCTTTGTTTCAGCTGGCCGCTAATGATTTGCGATGTCAGCGATGTCCGCAATGAAAATTGGCTCAAACCAAACGCGTGCGAAACCTCAAAGGATGCGCATCACGCGCAGAGGTTGCTACGAATATCAAGCATACGCCGCGTGTAACAAAACTCAAAATATTACAATTATTCAATATTCAAATATATAAAACTTAACTCAACTTATATGTAGTGACTAGTGCTTAGCCCTATACACAATATTTCATATGATAAACACAAAAAAAAAAAAATAAATAATACAAATGAAAATATATATAGTAGCAAACGTAGTCTTGAACAATTCTATGCCTATTATATAAACGATTACAAGCAACTATGATATAACCCCACACAATTATCTTAACATTAGTGCAATAACTAAACATAAATACACATGGTATATATATATAAAGACCCGGTTATTATTGGTACTAATTGGTAACTGACAGCACTCATAGACAATTTAAATATGTGAATGATTAAACGATTTGTGCATCGCTGCGAAAGGACTCCGTTCAAGGTTCGAGCATCAACAGCAGTAGCAGGAGGAGCAGTAGCAGGAGGATAACTTAGCTGATAAGAGAGTGCCAAAATGGTAAGTGCAACAGGGAAAGGGTTTAATTTTGAGGGGTATATATGTATTTATGATATGAGTATATATTAAAATTAAAAAGAAAAAAAAATTTCAAATATTTTACTTATTTTATACTATGTAGATAGAATATGTAAAATATCTCTCTTATTTTAGCCATAATTATCGGTATTTCAGTTTTCAATAATTTATAAAATTGTTTATATATATATTTATTAGGCCTTTAAATAATAAATAAGATAGCAAATAAGAGTGAGTTAGAATGGGCGTAGAAATTGCGTTAAGAATCCTTATAGAAGCGAAGATCGTTCACACATACATACGCAGGGCTCAATTGATTCGTCTTTGAATACGAATTCGGCTATTGGACTACTACAGGCTGCAGTAGGCGCCTCTTCGATATATTAAACAATTTTCCCCTAGCTACTTATATTATTCATATAAAAATAAAAAAAAAAAAAAGCTTCAGGTATTATCGTAAATTTTTTTATAAAAAATTGTATTTTAGTAAATTATTAAATTTTATTTTAATTATTAGACAATTTCTTGTTTTTTTTTTTTTTTTTGTTAATTATTTTTACAATTTTAAATGAATTTTGATCGTAGTTGTTGAATATATAAACGTATTATAATTTTATATATAATAAATTTTAATGAAAAATGTATGAATTAAATACACATTAATTTTAAATATTTAAATATTACCTAAAATATACATTTATTTTAAATAATACAAAATAATAATAATTAAATAAAAATAAATAATAAATATGTATAAAATTAAAAACTCTTAAGCTATTGAAAACCTATCATGTAACTTAGTAGAGACCAACACAATGCGCGCAGCTGTCACCACAATAAGATCAGCCCACAAATGTACGCCTTCTTCCCTCTGCTTCAGCCAACAGCCACCATCCAGCATCTAAGCCAAGCTGGCAGAGGCAAAAGCCAACAGTCTGGCGCCACATAAATAAGCAAAATGCAGCACAAAATGACATGTTAAATGCGTCATATGGCAAGAGGGGGGACATCAGCTTGTGGTAGGCGTAAGAGTTACGTTTAAGACATACAATTTATAGGCTCTGCAAAAATCCCAAAGCATACAGCACACCACACGCTCGCCCAGTCCGAGCTCAAGGCCGCAACTTGTATTTTATTGGGGGTTCATAGCTAGAGAGCATTAGATACAGATTTCACCCTTGCCTAATAGCTACACTTATGCGCTGTGGTGCTGGTTCAATGCACAGACGCCGCCACAGAGTGCACAGACATAAAAAATATTATATATGGTCCAGAACCCGAACAAGTGCCTCCCAAAAGTACCAAAAATGTGTAACCCAAAGCCAAATGAGACTTCACGTGAAAGTCATTAAATTATGGTCAGTGTTCAACAAAGGAAACATCTAAAGAGTAAATCAAATGCAGACCAATTAATATTTTTAAATACTCGAACATGCGCTTGTTTTTCAATATTTAATGTTTTAATTTATGAGCGTAAGTGTGGATCACTTTCAATTAGAATCGGACTGAACAACTTGTAGTACATGCCTTAGATACCCTCTAAATATGGCTATTGAGTCATTTGTTTGTTTAGAGAAAAGCTGAAAACACTTTTGTATAATATAAATATATTATACTAAAGTAAAGTATATAAATATATTATATTAACATTTCGCATATTGATATAAAATATTGCAATTGCAATAGCTTCGCCACATTGTCTCTCAGATATCGTACAAAACTTATTTAAAGCTCTTAAAAAGAAACCTTTTCGATGCATTCAGAATAATTTTGAATGTGACGAGGTATCTGCTCGTCTAGCATTTGCCAACTTCGCTGCCATTCTTCTGTCTAGAAATTTCCGAGCCATTAAAGCAATTAACAACAGCGAACTGCACTCAGTAAATTAGCTCAAAGGAGCTGCTGGGACCTGCTAAAAGTTCCTCAAAACTAACACGAAATTTAATTGTGCGCGCGGTATGCAAAAAGGACATCGGCAGGACATGCGATGGGCAGGCAGCTTGGACCGTTCGTTTCTTAATGCTTGCGCATTAATTTTCGATTTTTTTTTTTCACATTTTTTTCTCGCTTTTTTGGCAATAGTTGAGCGTATTTTTTTTTTTTTTTGTTAGCAGTTGGCATTCTCTGAAAAGGAATTTGTTGACACCAACAATGTTTCGGACATCCTGGCAAATAATTCTTGGTACCGTCTGCCCCACGCATACCCCACAACCTACCCCAGCCCGGAAATTGGCAACTAAGCCAAGCAGCGAGCGCATTGTGTCCTTTCCTCTTGACTGCCTGCATATGTTTGCCTTGCAGTCTTTAGCCAGCAAACAATGGCTGCTGGTCAGCCCCGGCAAGAGTTCACACTTCCTTTTGCCAGTCCTTATCATTCAAGCTAAAAAGAAAAAAAAAAAAAATGAAAGGGAAGTAGAGTAGAGATACTGGACCGTTTGCATTTGAGCACGTTTCAATGAACGGCCCAAAGATTTATGGCCCGCATTGATTTTATTGATGGCAGCCGGTCGCATTTTTAAATAAATCGCAGACAACGCGCGACGACAAGCAATTAAAACTAATTGAATCGCCCGAAAGACCAAAAACTGCCTCAAGGAACATGCAATGTGACAAATAGTTGTAAATAAACGTGAATCTGAGAATGGGCATCTATGTAAACACAACTAAACTCAGGCATGTAAATATTTGCTATGTCTGTCAATGGGTGGAGTGGGCAGAGCTTCGAGGACAACATTAATCAAGACTTTT
Source organism: Drosophila koepferae (assembly GCA_030914345.1). NCBI lineage: Eukaryota > Metazoa > Arthropoda > Insecta > Diptera > Drosophilidae > Drosophila > Drosophila koepferae. Next base: position 5,396,969 of record JAUESR010000207.1, read on the forward strand.
TAGTTATTTATTTTTGTATCTTTTTTATTACTTTAATAATAAATATAAGACTTGATGCAAGATGCAAGTTAATGTTAATTTGGTATCTTCCCAGAGATAGAGATTGAGATAGAAAAAAAAACATAAACACATGACCTCATGACCAAAGCTATAGAAAGAGTTGATTACATCACTCTACCTTTGGGAAGCTGAACAAGGCAAGAGAATAGAATATAAAGGATTACATATATTAGATACATATGACTAAGCAATAGATGAATGTTAGATAAAGATAAAAGGCTTGGTAAGGTTTATTGAAATATAGGTGTCATAAATGCTTTGAAAGCAAAAACTCAGCTTGAATAATACATTTGGATTCAAATTGAGTTTTAATTTGCTCTGAAAGCCAATCAAAAGAAATGTATTTCAAATATTTAATTGAACTGCAGCTGTTATATATAAGTATAATACTGGTTGGATCAATAATCTTTCCATTTCTTTCAATTAATTCACTAATACTAAAAACTTCTCATTGCTTTTGACTGATATTCAATTGCCGTTGCCCCAGCATCAGCATCAGCATCAGCATCATCGTCATCATCAAAGCCAGTGCAAGTGCCATTCGCATTGTCTGTTGAAATTATGTTTTGGGTGCAAAAGTCAGTTGCCATAATTTTCGCTGGCGTAGACATGGCAAATAAAGCAAACAAACAAATAAATCGCCAAATTATTATTTGGTCCTATGCCTCCTGTCTGCTGTCTTCTGTCTGCTGTCTCCTTTGGCTTTAGCCTTCAGCCTGCCTGGCTTGCCTAAATAATTTTTATGCGGCAGCTTCAGCAAAACTTTGTCTGCGCTGCGCTGCGCTGCCATTGTCCAGTCATAATGATTTACTCGATTTGCATATTTTTGCACTTAGAAAAATGCACAAACGATTTTTCATTTTCTTGAAAACTTATTAGTGCGACGCGGCGAGCCTTTGATGACCAAAAAGGGAAGTTGACTTTGGCTTTCTATTTTTCCAAAATATTTTTCAAATAATATTTTTTTCTCTTTCGTTTTCCATAATGATGCTGCTCGGCTATCTATTTGTTATGCATGAGTTTGGTGGCTGTCATGGTGTATAAATAATTTGAGGCTAACATTGCGTATACGCCCCGGTGTCGCATTCGTCTAGAATGTGCTGTCTGCAATTTGCAGCGCCTACAAGTCTGCTGCAGCAAATTTCTTGGTACAGCTCCAAGACATTCTCACTTCCTGCTCAGCAAATTTGGCACACATTGCCAGCAACTGGAAGACAGCAACAAAACATAAACATAGACGCAGCTGCGTCTGGCTGCCAACTTGGCAGCAACGCATCCTGTGTATGACTGTGTGTGTGTGTGTGTGTGTGGAATGCGAGAGGCTCGCGTCGAGTTGGCCGCTGGCCACTGTTGGGCGGGAGGCGCCACTTGGCACTCTCATTATGATTTTAATTGCTGACACACACACACACACACACATAGTTTTTGACGAGTTGCCCAGTTTGACAACGTCATCAGTTGTTGTTGTGCCTGATCGTTTATTGGCCAACGGCATTTGGCAACAGGTTTCCAATTATCATGATTATGATTATAAGTATTTGCTATATATATTTATAACTATATATATATATATATATATCTAAATATATTTAAATGTAATGACGCTTTGATTGGCTCGACCTTGACCAACAGAAAATTGTTGGCCATCGTCAACGGTTTGTAAAATTTATTGGCCAATATTCAGGCAAATTTTATGTTTTTGGCTTGCAAATGCTCACTGTGCGCAGTCCGTCTTTTTGGCAGCAGTTAATATTTAAGTTTTCTTTGCCAATTTCCTCAGATTTTGCTATTTTATTAGTTGTTGCTATTGTTTTTATTGTTGTTCGCATTTGTTTATTTGTTTTGATTGACATTCGTTTGTCTCAGTTCTTGACGCGTCGTCGTTGGTGAAAGTTGCCCTGCCGCTAAAATTACCAAAGCCCAACTGGAGCTAACCTCTGCCCTCAGTGAGGCACAACAACACACACAGAGACACACACACATATAGTATCTGTCATAAATAAAATAAATTTGAATGGTTTAGCTAGACATAGAGACAGTTTTTGTTTAGCTTTTATTGTTCGTTTAGGTTTCGCGCAAAAATATCTGCAAAAACATAATTAATTTAATGAGAATGCTGAAGTGCTCTAAATGCATTTGTATGTATTGTGTGCAAATGAATGCGATTAATCATATTCTAAAAATGTTTTAAAAATAGTTTTGTGTTCGCCATTAAATGGCAAATAAAAATAATTAAAAGTTTGTGATGCTTGCTTTTATATACATTTTTGTTTTCATTTTTGTTAAGAAAATAATTTATGTTTATGAACAAATATTAATCTAAATCGTCTTTTATTTTTATAAAAAATATATAATATGTTAAAAATGTAATCATATATTTTTGTTTATAAAAAATGATTTAAATAGTAAAATTAAAAAAAGCATATTTTGTCCTTCAAAGCAGATATTTGATATAAAAAAAAAGGATATTTCCTAATAAATAAAATTAAACTTTAGTTTGAGATCTAAGTACGTATTTAAGCTTGATTGGAATATCAATAATAAATAAAAGAAAAATACATAAAATATGTAAAAAATAAAGAAATCTCAAAGATATTTATTAACTATATTAAATTGCTTCTAGATAAACTTTTTGTATAGAGATTAACACAGTGTTCTAGTCGAAAGCATCTATGAGAATGCTAGATTTATAGTATATAAATATATTTATAATTTATAGTAATATATAGTAACTCTTGTTGTATAATCAGAGTCTTTGTTGCTAACAAACAACAAGTCGACATTTCTTGCTCAAGTTCTGGCAACAATTTGTAAATAATTATTTATTCAAGATAACATGCTCGTCTTTTAACTAATTTAATAATGATACCAAAGCAATTAATTAAATATAATTAAATTGCTTAGCTAAACATATGTATATAGACTTGCTTATGTGTTTTTTTTTTTCTTGGTATCTATTTAATGAACAACTCTCGTATTTTCATGTGACAGCTTCTGTCTTACTGCATCGCAATGGCATCTTCAAGGTATACGTGCAAAATGAGAAAAAAAATCTAATTAAAACTAAGAAAAACTAGCACTAATTACAATTTGTGCCGGCGTCGCCATCGCCGTTGTTGCCCTATAGACAGTGTACATAGGATCGAGGAAAGAAACAAAAACAAAAAATATATATACATATATAAAAAAAAAAACCAAACTAACAAAATGATGAAGCACTGAAATAGATTAGGCGAAAATATACAAACAGACAACTGCACATTTGCTCTAACTGTATAATCTTTGTCTCTACATCTCTATATATAGTATGCATATATACATATACATATGTATCTGTATCTGTGTCTGTGTCCGTTTCTCTATGTGCTATACGAAAATAGAAGCGACAGCGACGATAGTCGCGCGTTTTCAACGCGTCTTTGCCAGCGTCAATTGCGCGTCATCGCCTCGCCGTTCCGTGCCGCACCGATATGTGGTGCGATGTGGCTGGCGTTGTGGATAGATCGTCGGACAGTATATAGCATCAGGAACGGTCCAAATACTATTTATATAGATAAGATGTATTGGGTATATAGGCGGGCATGTACCACTTATGTGGTATATAAGGGCCTTCTGGCGACAGTTCTGCGCAATTTTTTTTTCATCTCAATTTTTTTTTGTTTTTGGTCTTTGCCTTTCGCTTGTCGATCTTCGGAACCCGTCAAGTGTGTCCGAAAATAGCAAGGTAAATGAGAAATCTACAAACAAATAAGAAAATCGAAAATCAACCAAAATACATAAAAGTAAAACAAAGAGCAAAGAAAATCACCCAAGAAAATTGGGGGAAAAAAAAAAACAAAAAATCTGCTTTCAACCGCCGAGCAAAATAAATAAAAACAAATTTGCAGCGACGAAAAATAGTTGAAAAAATATACAAAAACCCAAATTTGTTTAAAACGTCAAGGAATGGGGCACTTTTTGCGTCGTATCTGAAACATGCTATATAGATCGCAGAACCAAAGCGTCTTATGTATAAGATTGATATATATATATATTATATTATATATAAGATAAAATATGCGAAATGGGCGGCATTTTTTATTTTATTAAATAAAATTGTCTGGTTCTTATTAATAATTATCAAATGCTAGATAAATTCAGAGCAAATGTGTTTGAATTTTTATGACCACATGCATTTTTAGAATATTTAGGAAAAATAAAAATTTTTTGGAAATTTTGTTGTTGGGAATTATTTTAATATTGTAAATATTTCGTTTAACAAAAATAACAGTTTGAATACAATTTTTTTAAATACAAATTTAAGTAAACCAATATTTAAAAATTCAATATATTTTTTAGTATGAAACGTTTTCTTAATTAAATCTGAATTCTTGAAATGGAAAAATTTTATTTTTTAATATCAAAATTATAGTTCTTTTGTATAGTAATAAAAGTTAAGTATTTCATCATTCAACAAATTAAGAGTTGGCATTAAATATATGAATGTATTTATTTATATCGTAATTAACTGCTTTAAAAATCTGTTAATCAGTTAATATAACAGTTTATACAATATTTATAAAACGATGACTTGATTATTAAGCTTATTGAGTTTATTTTCTAAAAGTGTTCAGTTCTTAATGAGTGATATCATCTTGAAAATCTCTTTAAATTCACAAAGTATTATACGCTTTCATCAATCACATCTATTCTATATATGCAAACATGCAGAACAGTTGACAAATGTTCGCACCTGATGTCAGGCATAGACTTTTCCTTTGTGACTTGTCTTGCATAATGGCCGAGAGACCGCACAGCTAGCAAAGTTGTCTGTCATATTTGACATGCTGTTATTTTTAGCCAAGCACTTCGCTCCGCAAATGAATAATGTGCATGACGCAGTCTGTTAAAGGTTAGTTATCTACTATATTAAATAATAATCGATCGTAAATCACAGGAATTAACAGCTAAGCAGCTGTTCAATTGGCAATTAGGACTAAGTGTTGCCATTTTCTACAGGCAATAAATCAGATGCAATTAAGATGTTGGTAGTGAGGAGGTGAGGCCTGGCATGATTTGGATATCTTGTGGTCTCAATTGGCAGCTGTTCAATAGCACAGTTCTTCGAGTTCCCTCCCACTCGTCATCAGCCCTGACCTCAGTTAACTATAACCAAGCGAAGTCATTAAGTGTGCGTGTGTGAGAGTTTGTATGTGTCTGTGTGTATGGGGAAGCCAAGATCGTCGGCCCAGTATTTGCTGGCAGACAGTTTGTCTGCTCATCCAGAAACTTATTGGCAAAACTCCATGATCATAAATTATGCAGTCCAAATTTGTTTACGCGCCAACGCGGCAGGTGGCGCTTTAATTACAGTGTAGAGGCGATTTCTATAGCTATACGTATATATATATATGTGTGTGTGTGTGGGGAAATCCCAGGACGGCTGCCAAGATTCCTCAGCACGCAGCAACATTACGCAACAACAGAACTTGAGAGTGAAAAAAGTTCATTGCCATTGAGATTCTTTGGAAGCGAGCGTGAGAAAATCTTTTGAGATTTTGGCAAGCTACCATCTTGGCAAGCGCCCATTCCCAACGTTGCGTATTGGCCTGAAAGATCCCCATCCGCCAGCCCTCATCATTGGCCGCCCTTGCCAAGCCAGTCGAGGCCTGAGAAATCCAAAAGCCGTGACGTATTCGATGCCGGGTGCACCCTTAAAATGTGGAAGTCTTATCTATGAGAAAGTTGGCGTAAATAAATATATAGATTAACTCTTCTGAACTGCAACTATGGCTTCGTTAGTTAAAAACTCCTTGATCTTTTAGACTCTTATATTACTTATGTACATGTGTATACATTTGTTTCTTATTATTGAAAAATCTTTACCCCATTTAGTGATTTGATAAAAGCTTTGAAAGTTTTCAGGTATACATATTGCTAAATAATAATATGTGATGTATATAAGATGCTTATATATATTTTATATTGTATATTATTTATATATAATTAAATATATATAATTATCTTTTAAATAAAGCCTTTGCTTGCATATAAATACATATTTATATATTTATATTCATATATAATTCATATTTATATCTATAGAACTCTGCTCCTTCCACTCACACTCGCCGACTGCACTAACTTACACTCGTTCTTTCTCTCTCTATCTTTACAGCGATGCGTTAAAGGAGCCTCGTTGACCAATTGGCAGTCACGACAGCCGCTGCAGTTAGTCCTTGGTCTGACCAGCCAATGGCAGCGTAGCGGTTGAAAGTTCAAGTCGGCGGCAGGCAGCGTAATGCACTTGGCAAACATTCAAAGCTAACGGCAAGTGGCTCACACACACACGCACACACGTGCATGCAGACACAGCACTACACACTCACAGAAACACGCACACGAGCATAGAAAGAGAGCGCTGCGATTGCTGGGCTCACACGCGCATGAGGAAATGTTGATAATAAATCACGCATACGCCTGTTGGCACAGCTAGAACTATGCTCCTACGGCTGTGCTTGTGTGTGTCCCACTGTGTGTGTAAGCGTGTCTCAGTGTGTATGTGTGTGTGTGTGCTTTAACTTGCCCAGGCAGTTGGCCAACTGCAATGCGCTGCTCGTTTTTAGTCCGGCTCGAGCGAGTGTTGGCCGCAAGTCAATTGCACGAACGATGCCTTCTTTGCAGGCAACGCATTGGCCAGCCGAAATGCGCCCGAACGACCAATCAGAGCGCAGCTTGTGCGCAACGCCCTTGGCCAAACAGAACTCGACGCCAGCGATGCCCAGGACTCAGCACTAAATAATATTTTGTATATATATATATATATATATATATATATATTTAATTTTTTTGATTTTAGTTTTTACATTCTAACTATTCTAAGTAATATACCCAAAGCCTTTGCCCACGGAACAACATCCAGCGTGGGCTTATCTATGATATACGATTTATAATGATATGTAGATTATTCCTTAAGAATATCAAATATGATGATTGCAAAATGCGTAAGAAAAGAAAGATTAATAAAAAGTTGTAAAGCTTCAGAGCGGCACGCAAAAAAAAAAACGATAAATTGCTTTTTTTTTATACTGGTTATACTCTATTACATTGATCTACCAGTTCTTACGGTTGCAGTATAGTGTGCATGCCGCCAACTCAAATTCTTGATAATTAAAACGGCATGCGTTAGGAATACAGCCGTGTTGACTGCATGCAGGCTGTAGTTTTTGGGTTTGATGGCGAGGGAATATCGTGACCAGATCAGACCGTTGGCAGCCAAAGTGCTTGATTGATTAAGGGAGATATTTTGTGCCGGCCGGTGGAGGGCATCAGCAAGTCCAGTTCCAACAAGAAGCTGAAGATCAAATGAGCCACGAATGGAAATTGAATAGAAACAATTTATGCAACTCACCCACTTGCCAAAGGAACCACAGAAAAAGGCAGTCTTTGGACCTAAATAATAAATCAAATATAAATCAAGAATTTGTAGCTCGACTTTCGTAGCTTACCTGCTGGTGACTGCCACAATAGCAGAACATTCCGGGGTACAAGGCGCTCAGTTGAATTGATCAGCGCTTGGTATAGAATTGATAGATTTCCCGCTCTTCGAGACATGATCAACTGATTTTATATATATGATATATATATTTTATTTGTTAATTTTGAAAATGGCCTCCGAACTGTTTCGTATAGCTTATATATTTAGTTTCTGGAATTGAAATCAGCTAGAGTTGTGACAGACTGTCACTGACAGCTATTTGAACTTTGAAATCAATATTTTCTTGCACCATGCTCAAAGAGTCCAGATGTCCAATCTTTGTTTACTAAATAGATATTCTATTTTTTATAATTGTATGCACTGTATTGGAAAATTAAACAATATTAAAATAACCTTGTTTGGTGGGTAGAATTCCTATGAGCTGTCGTGAAAGCGAAGAATGGAGCGTGGATGTTGGTAAACAACTTGTTTTGAGTTTTCATTCCTCCATTTCAAATGCTTGGCGATTAGAAAACCTTGCGTCAAAAATACGACCAAATTAACAGCCAACAAGCTGTAGTTTTTGGGTATGATAACAACTGAATAACGAGACCAAATTAATCCTGTCGTAGCCAGCACTCCCGACTGATTGAGAGACACATTTTGGGGTGGGCGTTTAATCAGATCTCCAATGCCAGCCAGTACCAAGCCCTGAATTAATAAAAAAAAAAAGAAAAATAACTCGAAACATATTTGATGTTTTATCTGCACTTACCCATTTACCAAGGGGTGCCCAGAAGAAAACGGTTTTCGGACCTAATCGTATATATATATATATGTAGAAAGAATCTGTTAAGACTGTTACCAGTGGATTATACTCACCTGCAGGAGATTCCCAAAATGGTCGAATGGCCTGCGGTACTACTCTATCAACAGAATTGATAATGAGATTATACATTTGCGACAACGGGCCCTTTCCTTTTGACATGTCGATATATGTATATATGTGCGTAGATATATAATGTATATTTCAAATGTACACTTAGCTAACTTGTTAATTTTGAATTTTGATTAAAATTACATCCGATCTGTTGAAAGCCCTAACCCTCACTGTGTAGGTGTATGAAGTTGTAGTAGAATACTTATACATAGGTTACTAGATGACAATTTAAAATTGGAGAGTTTCTTCTGTTATATGGAAACCCAAACACAAATGAATGCGTTGACTTAACTTCAACAAGAAATTTGAAACGCAATCTAGAGAGCAGTAGAACGTAAAACTGAGCTGAATGGGGCGAATTGCGTATGTGTTAAATTAGTATTTTTCTATGGTCACCCTCATTTTCAAACAGCTGTTTGTGTACGAAATGTGGGAATGGTAAAACGAAATTACAAATTTAGTAGACTATCTGAAATTGTTAGACATTTGTACGCATGGTGTTTTCGTCAATATAAACTAGAATTTTAATTATACATCGATAGTTTCAATTGACAGAACTACGTTATTTTCGGTTGATCCACAAAATGGATTCAAATCGAGATAGAAGTAAAATGAGGTTAAATCAAATGAGTTTAAAACGAATGCCAATAAATTTACGAAGGAAAGCAATTCGAGAGGCACGGAACTTAGCCGGAATGCAACTCCGCGTAAAAAGTCGAAAAAAACACCCCTCAACTTTAGCTCGCCTGAAGATAAACTTTGAACGTGCTGAGCATAATGCAATGCTTTCAGCAAGTTCACAGGAGTTGCAACAAATTCTGTCGGAGACAGAGGAATTGGCCGATGTGCCTTACGATGCAACGCCGACAGAGCTTTTGGGTCTGGTATGTTAATTGCCTTACAACATGCGAGGGTTCACCATGGTGTATTCTCAGAGCTCAACCTACGCCTCTGACGTCACATTATTTGCGCGCTCCTTAGCGCTAACTCTCAGCACCTGAATAGCAACTCAATTAGCATGCTTCGTCACTTTCGTAGTTGGTTGACCTACTGCCGACAGCAGCTGCTAATTGATGGCTAGAATCTTAAATGTTATGGCAACTGATGCCGTTAAATGTTGCCGTTAACTGCAGTACGTATATATTTCATAATTTCAGATCGCTCAAACAGAAAACCGTGCCACAACCATCTACGTGCAACGCGACGGCCTTAGCACGCTAAAGATCATGGTGAGTTGTTTATTCAAAAAGAAATCCACCTTTCGGTTAACCTCGCAGCTGTTTGCACTCGCTTGCCACTGAATTGATTATTTACATATGCATGTATATAGTTGTGTATGCTTGCGTGTGTCTGTGGTGCGTATCAATCAATTTAATTAATTTCCAAATCGCTCAAAGTTCTAGAAACTGGTGAAATTTTCACTGTCTATGTACATAGTATTTTAGTAAAACGTAAGCAAAAGTTCAGCCAACAATAAAGAATTTGGGCCATAGAATGTTTAAATATTCATCAATGTCTACAAATTACGTATAAATTATAAGTAAAATAAATAGTAAAATAAAATATTCTTGATAAATAAAGTTGTTGTTTACTGTTGTTGCAGTTGTAAAGGTTGAAATGTGCATACTTAATATATACATATAATATAATTTATGATTTATCAAACTATTCAGCTACTCCAATATCTTGTTAAAAAAAAAAAAAAAACAATCAGTTCCTTGTTTGTTTATAAATGTAACTCTTATATTTTATATACTCTTTAACCACATACTCTAAAATACTAAAATGTTCTATATATTTTTTCTCACTCTCTTTCTCTCTCTCTCTCTCTCTCTCTGCGCATTTATTTCGAGTTATAGCTCCATCAGCGCTCGCCGACTGTTGCCCAACTGAAAAAGGCAATCGCCGCAATCTCGTGCGCTGAGCTGAAACGAAGACAACGCGAGCGAACTCGGGTGGTTGACGAAGACGCCGCTTGGAGTGCCGAAGACGAGAGCCGACAACAGGTTGTGGGATCCGCTGGAACTAAAGTTTTGCCGAGCCTCAGCGGTGAGTTAGTTCATTCGGCGCAGCGCAACGGGCACGAACATCGTCCGGTTGTATCTTGGCGTTTTCTATGGCGCTGCTTTGCACTGTTCAACGTGGATACTAATCAGCCGATCGATGACAGCATTGACAACGGACGCGCGACTCTAACGGCGCTGGGCATTGAGAACGGGGCCAATTTGAAGTTTGTGCATCGCGTTAAGTATTTCGGTCGCAAGCGGCAAAAGTAACTAAGAACACATACATATATAAAACGAAGCGTGCAAAACTATAAAAAATCATCCAATGATAAACAGTCTGAACCGTGTCCTAATCACATCCATTCGAGGTAATGGAACATAATGCTATACACCTATTTGGCATTTTGCTGATCTGCACATTTGTGCGACTCTGGGCAGCGCCCTCATTCGACGATGGCAACAACAACAATGTCAAGATCACCAAACAGAGTCTGGAGCTTACACAGACGATCAATCTACAGCGTCAGGAGTATATGCAACGACAATGTGATCTACTGGATGCCGACATGCAGACAATGGATGATCTTACAGAGCAGCAAATGGATCACATGATTGTGGATAAGGAACATAAACTGCTCTACTGTTACGTGCCTAAGGTACCTGCCATAAAGTTACTCAATTTTCCCTTATTTTTTACTTTTTCTTATTTTTTAATTATTTCGCAACGCTAGTTTTGAATACCAATTTTTTTTTCTGTATTTCAAGCACACTTTGCAGAATTTTATACATGTATATTACATACCCTATTGTGCACAGGAAAAGGGGTAGCATAGTTGAATTTAGGCTGAGGGCATTGACTGTGAATGTTTCTATTGGTAGTAGAGTAGAGTGGATCTGTATATAATATGTCTATCATTTAGTGCAGATGGGTAGATTATAAAACATAGAAGTATTTCTTATATATTGTATTGAAAAAAGTATCAAAATAAGTATATTAAAAAGGTCTAAAACTTGGAAAATAATATATTTTCTTTTCGAGATCTATTTAATATATATTTAATAATATATTAACATTTGTTAGTATACCTCGAGTATTCAATTAAATTCTTTAAATAGGGAGTGTTTACTCTTAAGTTAGTTGTATCTGAAGTTTTATAGAGCTATATAGTAGTCAGCAGTCAATTAAACTACATCTGACACCATTTCTCTGCTAATTACAGGGTATTTTCTAGTCAAACTCCTAGCAATTTGTATAATTTTGTTTATTTTTTTGTTCTGAGCGGATTGCCAGTTTCGCCATGTGCGGTTGAGCTCCCTTCCGCTTGCGGCTGTTCAGTGTGCTGCGTGTTTAAACGACCCTTTGTCAAATGCCCCTCGTCTATATATACATACATAAAAAAAATATATGTATAAAAAAAACTTGTTTTAGATTTTTGTTACTCCACGTTTTCTCTTTTATGAACCTGCTGACATCTGACGCTTCGCCAGCAACAATTTAGACCGGCCCCTCACATTATATTCTTGCAACATGTGGCATGTCGGTAATCGATTTCGATAGATGATTATGGCGCTTTCACCAGACTAGTTTGACTAGACAACTAGACCACAAGTGGCACAACCTGATTGCTTGTATTAATTTAAGTGGGTTTGCCGGCTCTTATCAGAAGACAATTTTATTAATCTTTGACGGGTAATTCAACTCCCATGTCGACGATAGAGGCCGATTTCGCTTAGATAACCTTCCTGTGCAATTATAAATTATATAGTATTATATATTAAATTATGCTATATATATACTATATGACACACAAATTCATTAAAAGTATATATGCACATGAACAATCACTATATTGGAATGCCGAAAACGTATGCTAGAAATCCCCTTATAATTATATACAAGTTAAAATCGAGCTTATCAATTTTTTTTTTTTTTTTTTTTTTTTTTTTTTTTTTTTTTTGAATTGTATAGTATACATATACATATATTTTGTCGAAATGCGCTGAGTGTTATATAAAGTGTTTTTCATGAGTGCTAAAATATCTGTATGTCATATGTTTACTGCATAGAATTTATAACAAAGTTCATTTAATCTTGAACTTTAGCTTCAGCTTAAGCTGACTTCGAGGTTTTTCTATAAATTGCGTTATTAGCTTTAGTCTAAGCTACAATTATCAGTTAAAGTTTATAATTATTGAGTTGCCAGCCTGTATATAATATTCTATATCCATACAGCTGCCTCAGATGAATGTTGAATTTTTCGAGTGTGATTGATAAGCACTGTACGAACTCGCAGATCATCAAATTTATCTAAGATCAATTTTTTTTTAAAATAAATTTATTTGCTTATCGGCACAACCTTTTGGTCAATTTACTGACGTCCATTAGGGATTATTAAATGATTTGTCTTTTAGTTGGCTTATTAATTAAATTTCAAGTTAAATATGGCTCGCCCAACTTAATTCAATTAAGGAAAATTGATAGAATCTGGAATTCATCAAGAAAAAAACTTTTCCTATAACCCATCGCTGATATCAAAACTTATTATATAGTATTAGACGAACTATTTGATTAGATTAGGCAGCCAAATATTAAATTGCTCACCTGTTCAAGGTGTGGTATATAAATAGCAAAGTTGTTTCATATGTTCGACGCACTTTGAACCTTCCCACAACATAATGAGCTTTATTTCGCTGTGGTATGGCACTCAGATTACGTTTGCCTGTTGCTCATCGAGTAATGCCGGCCATGACGTATGCCATTTGGAAAGTGGCGCCACTTATGAGCCACAAAAGTGTAACCAATTTTGTTTACACTATAAATTTTATGAGCTATGAATTGAAGAAATGAAATATGCTTCTGAGTGTTACACTAATTGGCAGATTTAATGTGTGTAAGAGGAAGAAAACTATCGAATCATATTACTCTGTAAGAATGTGCCGATCTTAGTAATTATATATTTGATTGGAACTTTACTCTTGAAATGTATATTGTGGAGTACTCTATTTGAGCTATTTTGTTGGCAATATTTTATTATTCTTTTAATATCAAACATCAATGTTGTGAATAAGTTTCATATTTATTTTAAGTAAATGCTGTTTTGCACACTTTATGTAGATCTAGAACATCTAGAACTAAATATTAAAAAGCCAAGATCATCATGATACATACTAGTCGGATACGCCTTTAGAGCACTTCTGTTATTTTAATGCTTGTTTGGGAATGTAAATATGAAAATTCTTTCGAAAAGAAATTTCTTTGAACTTACAAACAAACAAAATTATATTTATATAAAAGTTAAGTTTTAGTTTTTGATCAAAGACAAGCAAACGATTTCTATAACATTATCATAAACGTTTATAAAGTAGATAGTCTGCCAGACAAGTCAAACACTAATTAGTTAATTGCTAAATGCGTTAGTTAGTAACTGTATGAATGGAAGCTATATTAGAACAGACTTCAGGTTATGCAGATATGGGGCTCATATCTCATTAATAATCGCATTGACTGCAAAAGTGGGCGTAGCTCATGCGCGTTGGCATGCTCGTGCGAAATTTGTTTTATCATCTATCAGCATTAATCAATTCACTCAGGCGTAGTCCGATTTTTAGGAGGATTACTTACATAGATCTAGATATAATACGTCGACTTCTACCGCTCGAATTGAAGACAACTCAAACTCTGGTCTCGTTCCCGCGAAGTCGTTAAGATTTTCTCTTAAACCTGTCTCGCCTCACAGTTTCTTGTTTGACCATCGCATGTTGTGCCCAATGTCAGTTTTATAGTCCAAAGAAATTGTTAAAATTACATTTTATGATTATACGGATTGCAAATAATAATTTTAATTTTTTTTTTAACGTTTGCACATTGCTTACGCAAAAGGTTGAACCTGAACCTTAGACGCAATTTTCGTGCTGTCATTTGTGGCACGCACAGTGGTTCGCTGTCAATTGTTTTGCAATTTGAATTTGACTTGTTTATGTTACGATCTGTTTAACAACTAGTTGATTGATGATTATTTCACTTTTAACTGACAACTTGACGTTGATCTAGAGTTCGATTGAAGTGGGGGAAGCTGATGCTGTGCATCGCTGTGCCTCATTGTGGCGAGCTATAGTCGTTCAGGAAGTGAATCTGGTGTATTGGTTTTGTGTAATCTGTTCAGTTGCCATATTTATTTGTATTATTTTTTATTATTTTTACGTACTCGTATTCCTGTCGATATGAATATTCCAAAAGCCGTACATTTCTTGAACGAGTATTATGCAGTCGATTGCAACGTTCTCACTTTTTTATTGTTTATGAAAAATTTGTTTGTTTTTGTGATTTGAAATGTTTTTGTAGTTTTTGTTTTTTGTATCGTTTAATTACTGCCGACATTGCCTAAGCGAATTGTTTATATATTTAGTTCAAATAATTGGTTGCTGCAATTGTTGTTGCTTTCGCTGTTGTTGCTATTATTGTTGTCTATTTATAGTTAGTTGATTCGCTAAGTGGCCGTCTCTCGGCGTAATTAAGAAAATTTACATGCATCAATTAAACCACATTTTTCTCTAGCTAAATTACAATTTATAACCATTGGCAGTTAAAGACTCACGTATATAAAAATCTCATTCAATATGCATATATGTTTTGAACTTTCGTTATTTTAATTATAATTTCACAAGCCTTTGCACTTTGCTCGAAGTTGAAGTCATTTTGCACAGTCGGCTCAAATTCCAATTAAAAATCAGGTCTTTTGTAATCATATCTGCATGTACTTTATATATAATTATGCCCGCTTTTGATTTATGATAAATTGCATGCATAACGTAACAGGTATAGGAAAAACTAGGAGAACATAACTGGTTTCCAAGCGGCTATAAAGAGTTGATAGTTAAGTATATTTTTGGATAGTCTAATGTGTTCAAAGGAAATCTGATTTGCTGAAATTACTATTAAATTATATTTGTATATATATATTTTGCATTTCATTTTAGATGTAATTTATTTTAGTACCAAAATCTTTTCAACTAAGACCCACAACTAATTGAGCTTCACTCAAACCTGTCCAAATTATAGCTATATCACTCTTATCTTACGCACTATCATAGTTTTGTCATACACCGGAAACCCATATATTTGCTCAACATGCTCAAAATTTATTTAATTTCAATAGAAATACATTGAAATAAATATACCTAGAAAATTCTGATTCATTGAATGGCAAACATTTTAAATTCTGCTAAATATATTTCATAGGAATACCAGAATTTATGTTCAGTTTGTGGCCTTATTCAAATAAATGTTTATTTAGCTAAGATAAAAAAAAAAAAAAAAACAAAGTAAATAAATGCTTTATTTGCCTCATTCGCATTTGTTTAGGTGGCCTGCACGAATTGGAAGCGGGTGCTGATGCTTCTCACGGGTAAATGGAAGAACGGAACGGATCCGTTGTTGATACCTGGTTCGCTGGCTCACTCAGTGGGCATGTTTACCAAGTTCTATGATCTTAGTGAGGAGGAGCGAACTCAGGTGCTCAGCGAGGAATATACACGCTTCATACTGGTGCGACATCCATTCGAGCGGCTGCTCTCGGCGTATCGCAACAAGCTGGAGGGCAGCTCTCCCAGTGCCAAGTACTTTCAGTCGCGTGTGGGGCGACAGATTGTGCGCGAGCTGAGACCGGGCGCTAGTAACGCGTCTCTGGAGCTGGGCAATGATGTTCAGTTTGGTGAGTTTGTGCAGTATCTGCTGACACCGGAGTTGAGTCGCATCAATCAAACGGACTACAACGAACACTGGGAAGTCATTGCCAAGCTGTGTAATCCCTGTATCATGAAGTATAATGTAGTGGGTGAGTGGCTAAATGGAATACACAAATCTCTCTCTTTACTAATGTATCTATCATATTTTGTATACAGGCAAATATGATACTCTACTGGATGATTCAGCTTTGGCGCTCTATGCGGCGGGTGCAAAGAATCTGACATTCCCTAGTGGCCACAAACAGTCCAGCACGCGTGCGAATCTGAGGAAATACTTTGATCCTTTGCCAATTGGCGCTATACGACGCCTGTATGAAATCTATGAGGAGGACTTTCGTCTCTTCGACTATGGCCTGGATGATGTGTTAGGTTTTGAATTCGGATGATATTATTCTATATGTACATATTAGAAATATCTGAGAATGTATATGAACTGTTTCGTTTTGCAATTTATACCTGGTATATGTTTATGATGTCTGTCACTCACTATCCATGTCATTTACCTTTGTGACCATGACGCTTTCCAATGGAAAACTGTGATTTTAGCATAGAATTAGGGTAAACTCAGCACAAATACTTAATTCCAATTGTTATGTAATTATTTTGCATTTATTTGAGCGACATGCGAATATTAGCTTAGAAGTCCGGTTTATATTAGAAATAACTCTAAAAAATGATTTGTCTTACCCATGCATAAATTAATTTGTATTTTAAGTAAACTGTGTTCGTTAGTTATCCTTGAAATTATGATAAACTATATCATGAAACATATATGTTTTTGGATATCGCTCTCTATATAAATGTATCTTCTAGCTGTCGGTGTTAGGCATATAAGAATTTAGTATTAAATATATTCCAAATATAATATTAAATTGAATTTATCTCATTTAATTATAGTGTCATAGAAATTGTAAATAACATGGCATTTCTCAATTCAAGAACTTGTTGAAAACCGAAATTAACTAACTGTACTTTAAATGCCTGTTACTCGATCGCATGATATCTAATCTTTGATATCGATACCATTTACGGTTACTAGCATAGTGCTAATTTCTAATAATATAACATATTGACTTCCGAAAATATATAACAAATTTTGTTCAATTTGCTATAGTACAGATCGATCATTATACTCTAGTGTCATTTACCAAATCATTTTTTTTTAAATATTGAAAAATGTTAAAGTGAAACGAAAAATGTATAGCTTCTAATAAATGTAAAATCTTCAATGACTACTTCGCTTATGTACATTCGTCCAATAAATTGCAAAGCTAAATTCCACAATTTTCCGTTTTCAAGCTTAAATACCATTTCATTTATCTATTACTGTTATCAAAAATGATTTTCTAAAGAAAATTATAAATTTCCAACTATGTACATACATATGTTTTGGCAACAAACTAAATCCAGTCTTAAAACAGAAATTTATAAGGTTTTAATATCTATGTAAATTAATATGATATTTGTAAATGGAAATGAAATTCGTATATGCTATTTCCTGGTTGAGCGCTCTTTATAATATTTTGCGCGGCATCAATGAACCTTCTTATCAGGTGTATTGTACGAAAATTACGTGATAAAAGGCTTTTTATAGTAACATTCCATGATCGTTGACGCTGTCAAGCTTTTTGCGATTACATGGCAAGCCCTCGCGAATTCACCAGAAGCTTTCAAGTATTGTAACGGCAGCTGGCGTAAAATCAATTCTCATTGATTAATGTAGATGCATGCATACCCTGTAAATGATGTATGATATTTTGAGTCAATCTTTTCGGTGATATATTGAATTAATAATATTTAATAATTAACATTTATTTTGTTACTCCATATGAATACATCAAATGCTAGCAAATAAATTCCCCAAATGTCTGTGTTATGTAGCAAACAGCTCTTAATAGTGAGCCCAGCCGCAGCGATCGACGATCGTTGGAAAAAAAGCTAAATTTGTAGACGGGCTCCGTCGGCGTCGGCGTCAGCGTTGTTTATCACTAACACAATTGCAGGCAGACAGACACACAGCATATGTATATGTAGATGACATACAACTGAATTTTAATACGCAATTTTTGTCAATACCAAAGTTCATGCGCCGAAGGCAAACGCATTCTGCACGTCCATCAACCCGTGGCAATAATTTGGCAACAGTATCCAACGGTTTATCAGCAACAACAACCTGCCCCCACGAGAAATCAAGGCCATTTATTAATTTTTTACACATACATGTTTATGTGTGTGTCTTTCGCTTATTCAATGACTGTTGCTTTTATTCAACAATAACTTAAAGTTAAACATTGACAAGACATTCGAAAATAACAATTAATGTTTCGCATTTGTGTGCTGCTTTCAATTGGTGTGTGGTGTGTGTGTGTGTGTGTGGGCTTGTTTGTGTGGTTCTCCATTTGGTTTTGTTTTCGAAAAAGCAATAAAAACAAAAATAAAAGATATTTATATATCATATTCTCTTTTTCAGTCCTTCAATTTGCATTTCCGCTTTAATCGTTATAACGCTGCTTCACTGTACGATACTTCTTCAACGAATACAACGCTTCCACCTCCTTGGCGAGGTATCGTCCCTGTGCCAGCAGAGCGACAATCTTTTTGGGATCCTTCTCATCCTTATTCTTCATGAATGCATCGTGCACTTGCTTACGAAACTTTTGCGGCCCATTTAGGCCGGGGTAGTCACGGCCCAGGTACTGTAACTGCAATGGAATTTACGCAACTTTATTACCGTTTCCCCCTTCCACGAGCGCTCTTGCTTCGCTAGTGCTGCTGCAACGGTGCAGCTGCACGTGCTTTGTGCTGCCCAGAGTTTAGTTTAATACTTACGTGCTTATAGAGACTGATAACTTTTGAGCGCAGCTGTGACATCACCAGTAATGAAAGGTATTTGTTTAATTGTTAAATGCAGAATATAAACTAAACCTTTATGCTTTTTGTTGCTTTACACTCGGTGCTCAGATGACCAATGCCGAAAGACTGCCCGTGTGACCGTGCATGAAACGGTTACGCTATCGATAGTTCTTGCACGAAAATATGTTGGAATCAGTTGGCAGTGCCGAGCAGAGAAATTATAAACAATTACTGCTTGGTAGATAAATGAGTAGATAGCTATTTAGGTATAGAAAATATAATAATTACTCTACTTGTTATTTTCAATAAAGAAAATATGATTCAAAGTCAAATTTTAGTATATAATATTTTGTTTTCAATAAATGACGTAATATGTTACAGCATTGCGATAGTACGAGAATTTAAGCAACCTTCTTATTTGAATTATTCATGTGACAGCTAAGCCTTATAACTCAGTTGGCAGCACCTATCTCAATGTTCGTGTCAGCCGGCCGGAATTTAGCTGGACTTTTTCGGTAGGTTGCGCAGTTGTAAAATACAAATATTTTCAATTATTTTAATTTGAGATCTCATAGTTATCGCAGCATTTCAACTACCTGCGCTAGAATGGCAAGCGAGGTAGAGAAGGCGCAGAGCGCAGCGGCATCCGAAGATACCATTTTCGGCAAGATTTTACGCAAGGAAATTCCATGCAAATTTATCTACGAAGACGACAAAGTAGGTTCAAAGTGCAATTAATCTATTTAGTTATCACTATCTGAATTGTTTTAAATTACAGTGTGTGGCCTTCAATGATGTTGCACCGCAAGCGCCAACCCATTTTCTGGTTATACCACGCAAGCCGATTGCGCAGCTCTCTGTAGCCGAGGAAGGAGATGCTGAACTCTTGGGCCATTTGTTGATGGTGGGCCGTAAGGTGGCTAAGGAACAGGGCTTGGAGAAGGGGTATCGTGTGGTCATAAACAATGGCCAGCATGGCGCCCAGTCTGTGTACCATTTGCATTTGCACTTCCTTGGCGGCCGCCAAATGCAGTGGCCACCAGGCTAAAATGTTATCATTACCTTGAATCAACATAAATAAAATGAAAGATTTCTGAAAATAAATACAGATTATTTAGAAATACAAAAGCATAATGTACAAAATATACAGATTAAAGCATATGTAAGTTCAATTGCGTTCAGCTGGAAAGAACTGTTTGAAGTCGATGGCACTGTTGAGAAATTTGCGTAATTTGCCCTCGTTCCGTGATTTCTCTGCAAAGCTATTCGTGTCCATGCAATTGAGCATTATCTCATCTGTGCCCAATTGATCGGCTATGCCGCCCGAGCGGCGCAGCCGACGGGTTTTTAACATATCCAATTTGGTGCCCACCACCAGGATGGGCACATGGTGACGCTTCAATATGGGCCGCAGGCGCTTGTGGCGATATCGGCAGATCTGGCGCAAGGGATGGTACAGCAAGTCGTGCAGATTGTCGTGTGTGCGCATATCTAACAGATCGTACACCAAGACAATGCCATCGATATTCCGGTAAAGACGATTTCTATGAACGCGCGGCATTCGCATGGAGCTCTTTAGATCATAGAATTCCACAAAATATGGAATCATCTCGCATGCGGTTGCCGAACGGTCACGAAACCCCTTAAATGTGTCAAAAGACACGGAACTGTGCGACGATGAGCTAGGCGACGAGGACGATGTCCACTCGGGGGTCGGCGGCATGCCCTTATTGGATGGATACTCGTGCAGACGCACCTGCACATTCCACCAGATGTCGCCGACGGTCCTGCTGGACGGTGTGGGCGTGTCAATGCTCGTGGCCAGTAGATCTGTTAGTCGCGACTTACCAACACCTAGAAATTAATAAAATGGTCTTCATTACGATTCTAGTCAATAGAGCGGATTACCCACCTGCCTCACCGAGCAGCAAAATGCGAACTGTGGAGACGTGTTTAATTGTTTGATGCACCATTCTTGTTCCAATTAACTTGTGAATATGTATATTTCATTCCTAATTACTGTCAAATGCAATCCAATTGAATGTGTAATTGGCCAACTTTGATCAAATTAAAAATTTAATTGAGATAATTCATTTGGCGCTTTGGTAATCGAGTTATCGAAAGTATTTTGAGATTTCGATTTTGCTTTAACTGAGAAAGAAGGTTGTCATAGTTCAAGTATGTAGAACAAGGCGTATCAAGTATGCGAGCTTTGTTTATGACGTTATGGTAAGTTCATGACGTCATACTATTCACTGCACAAATCCAGTCATCTTCTTTTCTTTTTAAGTATTCGTATGCAAAAATGAATTGGCGCGAAATTTGAAATTTGAATTCAGATGATGAATAAAACGAGCTAAAAGGGTAGTTTTTAATAGTTTCAAACATTTGTTTATTCTTTATAAACGTTCATCATTTCATGTCATTTCATTTGTGTGTTCACATCAGTGTGTTTGTGGTTTAATATATCTACAGACGCCATTATTCTCGGTGTGCGGCTGGAGAGTCCGCATACATCTGCTATCTGCTTTAAATTCTTATTTTTTTTTTATTTTTATTAAATTTTGTTTTATTTTGAAATAAAATTATATACTTGTTGCTTGCAATACAGTTGCATCATATATATATATGTATATATAATGTAGTATGCAGTTTAATCAATAATATAATTTAATCGATTTCGTTTTGCAGTTATTCAGTTTGCAATTAAGTTTTTGGTAAGAGCTTTTAAAACATATACTTGTAAGTATTATGTATACTATTATATATGATTTTTGGTTTGTTTTATCTTTCATATAGTAAATATAATTTGTTTAAAATTCGAAAAACAGCTATAAACAGTTTATCATAAACAACAAAACTCCGAAACGAGCTTAATGATGAGTGGTGAGTCCCACTGCGGAGACTGTGGTGAGAATGGTGGTGTCGTGGTGAGTATGTGTCGTCAGTTGCATGGCACTGCGATAGCCGTTACCCGAATGTAACGGTTAAATAGTTGAATTGTATAAACTAATGGAGATGCCCAATCACGGACCACACTCTATATATGTATATGCATATGCGTGTGTGTATGTATGTTTGTATGCATATGGATGTACATAGGATGGTCATGCATAGGTATGTATTATCTATATATGGTATGGTTATTCTTCATACTATGCGGTGCTGTACTGATTATGTATAAATCTTCTCATTTCACTATTCTGTTATTCTGCTTGGTATATATGTATATATATATATATATATATATATGTAGGTATATAAAATGATTTTGCCATTTGTCGCAGATTGTTTGCCTATCTTGGGGTATGTAAATATGTATGTATGCCATGTATGCTATGTTATATTCCATATGTATTTGCATATAATGCGCACGCAATGTGGCCTTTAACTTATAATTCAACATCAAACATTTGCCCTATATTTTGGTATACCTAGTTTATACTTATATATGTCTCGCTTGCTTTATTATTCATATCATATATCACATACACACGCATCTCCATGTATGTATGTATGTAAGTGCATATTCCTCTGCCAGGTTCCATTCATTATGCCAATTATTCAGGTGCGCTCCTATATATGTATATATGCATATATGTATGTATATCGTATTTTTGTTGTTTTTTTTTTTATTTTAGTTTTAATTTTTTTTTTTTTATCGTTTGTTATGGTTTTCTTATGGTGTTGTTAAATGCATTTATGCCTGATTTATCGAATATAAATTACATACATAAATATCTAAAAATAAAAATACATGGACATCTACAGCTTGTGGTATTTGCTTTAACTATTATTTATCATATTTATTAATATTTGCATTCTTTTTTTTTGATTTCTCTGTTTTTCATTTGTTTTCATCTACTGATTTGTGCTTTTTGTGATGGCTCCTGCGCTGCTGCAGCTGCTGCTGCGGTTTGCATTGAAAACGTTTCGAAATTAATTAGTTACATAGATTGAGGTATGCCTAACGGTAAACATGGTACATACATGCATTGATGTATGCCTAACAGTAAGCGATAGTACATCCATGTATTCATCTATAACACTTGTTTTGTTTTTTGCTTAACTTTCTTTTTTGTTGGTCAGTTCATGGTTGGTTTGGTGTGTGTGTGTGCGTGTTTATGTATGTGTGTGTGTGTGTGTGTGTATGTACATGTAGTTTAAATACACTGTCCTACAAAATTGTGTGCAGCGTGTGGAAATAAATGTAACCAAACTGAAGAAAAACGCAAATGTATATTCTTTTTTTTTCTGATAATATTCATAGTATATATATGCATATATATACATATATATGTATATATATGTATATATATATTTAATTATATGCACATATATACACACATACATAAACATATATATATATATATATATATGTAGTCATATGTATAGCCATATATATATTTATATTTCATTTGCCTTTTATTCATTCATCAGTTTAAATCAATAATCAACATCATTTCGTATAATTCCATATAATTTGTTTAATATTCCAGTATTTTGTTTGTTTTTTTCATATATATAGTTTGTTGTTGTTGCTGTTGTAAGTTTCGTGTCTTTTGTGTTTAGTTTCGATAATTTACAGTAATTATTTGGAAAAGCAAAGTTTTTTTTTTTTTATGAACAATATTTTGTTAATTATCGCGGAATTGTATTACGGGGTCTTTAAGACATTTATTTATGTATTTATTTATTTGCGTAATTTAGATGAATTATATTACATAAATATTTCTTTTGCTTGGTATTGTATTCTGTATTGTATTTGTTGTGTTTGTGTGTGTGTGTTTTCTTTTTGCCTTGGTGAACATAACTACAAATTGTGTGCGGGATTTTGTCGATCCCCAGCTACGCATTATAATTATTTTATAATAATTATTATAATTTTTGTATTTTTTCTTTACAGGACAAAAACATCTAATTTAATAGTTAATTTTTCTTTACTTGCATTATGGAAATAATCAATAATAATTATGACCAGCTCTCAATGTTTGGAATATGCTCGCAATTAAACTAAATGTTTATAGCATATTTAAGAGTTTTCTTTTAGTTGTTTCTTACTCTTTGCCAGTTCATTGAGTGGGTATAACATTATAGAGGTTTATATATAGTATATATATATATATGTATATATATATATAAATGTATATGTTGTTTAGATTTCATATATATATATATATATATATATATATATATATATATATATATATATATATATATATATATATATATATATATATATATATATATATATATATATGCTTGAATATAATATATAAATAGTAATAACTATTATTGTTCTTAATATTTCTTGTTTTAACATTGTATTTATTATTGATTTTCATTTTTTTTCTTGTCTATATTAATAATCATTTATTTAGTATGTATATATAATATATATGTTCATTATGACTAATATGCTTCTCCAAAATTATGATAAATCAAATACGAAAAAGTTTTAGAGTATTAGAAACCTTAAGAGTTCGACATAAAGCAGAATGCAACTGAAGTCAAAATCAGCAATTGATTTTTAACTGAAAGAATATTTAGAGAAACGAGGATTTAGAGTAAACATTTGATATATATGTATATATATATATAAGTTAGGTAATTTGTTTTAACTGATGATATATATTCCATTTAAATCACGCTTTAAAGTTAAACTTTTGTTGTATTTGCTTTTATGTTGCTGATGTTATTTGTTTTTGTTTCTTTTATCTTTTATCTTTTTTTTTTGTGTTCTACTTATTCGTCGGAATTATATACGTTTTTATATAGCTTCTTCCACCGATTTGTGTATACATAACATAGGTCTATGCAAGGGTTATACATAAATTATTTATATATATGTATATAGACTCGCAATATAATATATTTAGTTTACTTTTTTTTTGGTTTCTTTTCTCAATATGTCTGGCATGTTTTTTGTTTTTGTAATTTACTTACACAGTTATAGTAATACATAATGTTCAATAATTAAATATAAATAAATAATTTACATAACAGTTTATTTTCTTTTTCTTTTTATTATTTCTAATATTTTCATTGATTTACTAATAAATTTTAAACAGTTTGTTTTTGGTTTTTTTTTGTCCATTCAATTAAAATAAAACTGAAAATTAAAAAAAATTTAGTTTCCTCTTTCCCCATTAAATTAATATTAGAATATACATTCATATATATACGGGTGTATATATATATATATTGAGTATATAGACTTTTGGAATTCAATTTTAACATACTCGTAGAATTTGTTTTTTATTCATTTCTTTTAACTATATTTTGTATGCTTCAACAATAAACGAATTTGAAATGAAATCTGTAAAATTTTAATGAAGTTTTTATTTTAATTATAATTTTAACTATTGGACAAAAATTTGCATAAAAATGTTTTGGTTAGAACTTAAGCGTTTAGTTCTTATTGGAATGGAATGGTTTCATTTTGTATTATCATATACATATCGTTGATCTCATCTGTATGAACTGCATGAAAAGAACAATTTGCATTAACTACGATATTTCTTATTGATTGTTGTTTGGTTTTTGTTTTCTTGATTTTGTTTGTGGGATTTTGTTGTTGTTGTTGTTTTTGAGGTTTTTTTGATGATCCGATGATCCGATACGATATCAATGTTGACGGCTTGCTTGAGTTCTCTTTGGTTATTTGTTTGCTTCTCTCATATGTCATATATGATGTGTGTGTGTGTGATACTAAGGTGTGCTGTTATTCTGCAAATGAAATATATTTGAATAGTTTATAGACTAAAAGAAAGGTCTTTCTTTGCCAATTACCTGCATTGATCAGCTGTGTAGCGTTTACTTCATATTCTTTAGTATTTCATCAGTTTCCTCGGGATCCTTGAGAGTGTGCCATTGTGCTATGGGCCGACGTGGCGAGGCCAACATATCAGACCAATGACGCAATTCGGTGCCGGTGCCCATGCAGCCAAGTATACAGCGTCCAATCGGCTCGGAGGTGCCAATACGATCGTAATCCACAACGGTTACAACAAGACAGATTTTCTAAACAATTTCCAAAATTGTTGGCAATGGCAAAAAGCAGAGCGTTAGTTAGTTCGCATAACAAATGCAAAATTCATCATCTAAACGGTCTCTTGAAACGGGGTGGGATGAAACTGCTATGCGTGGAGCATAGAAATTTGTTGTTTTTTTAGATGTAGAACTTTTTGCCGAGAGATAAACGTGTTCTGTATTTCCTTCTTTGATCTTTACTTGATTTTGTGGGTTTTGAGTTGGGAGGGATCTGTTTATTGTTGTTGTAGGCAGGCAGACACACACTACAAGTTCTGCATTGGAAAGCATTTTACATAGGCATAGTTGAACTACAATTATTTGGGTGCTCTGTTTGGAACAAGGTGCAGGAGTTAAGAGCTATACAGAGTTATGGTCTGGCGACCTTTGGATGGCCCGCATTTACAGCTTAAACAGATTTGTAGAGCTTGCAGAAAAGAGCGAGTCTCATCAGAGAGAGAGAGAGAGAGAGGTGGGTACAAGCTTTTAAGGAGTTTTTTCTTTTTTAAATCTAAAAAAAAGGTGGGCGACATATTTTCAAGCATTACAAAAAGCGCCATTAAATACAATTTCTAAAGTGAATGAATTAAAGCTGGGTCCATGTTTGGAATGGATTTTGGTTTATTTTGTTATAACAAGCATTGCATGCATTTGACTAAGCTTTCAAATAAACATGTAAAAAGAAAACAAAGAAAATGAAATGTAGACAGAGAGAGAGAGAGAGAGAGAGAGAGTTAGTTGAAGTGAAAAGCGTATGAGTTTCCCTCTTTTAAGTGTTGGTGTAAATGATCTTATAGAGAAATGTATATAGATATAGTTCGCCTCTCTTAGCCTGGGCTAATGAACAAGTTACTTTTTTTTATTTGATATACATATATACAACATTTTGTCAACATTTAAGCTGAAGCAAAAAGAAAAATGTTCATTAAATACGTGTAAACGAAAATGTATAATATTCAATCCCATTTGTCGTACATCATTTCCTCAATTATATTTCTGGTCAGAATTCAAAAAGTTTTCATTGCGTTTCTACTCAGGTTTTTTTTTTTTTGGAGGGGGGACGGCGAATGGGGTCTTGGACTAGCAACCGAAGTTCTTGAGATTTAATTTTGGTTTTCAACGTAGTTTGGAATGTGGTATGTGGTTATGTTATGTTGATACGCTATACTTCTCTTTGGTGTTCTCATATATATAAATATATATGCTTAAGCTTGTACTGTATATCTTGTATTGTAGTAGTACTGTAGTTTGAGTGGTTGGTTGTTGTTGTTGGTGGTGGTTGGTGGTGCGATTGGTTTATTCGATATTCAAATCAGAAGACAGTGTCAAAATAATGTACCCATATTGTGGTGCATTATTGACGCCGCTGACGATAGTTTGCGATAGTTTGTATTATGGAAAGAGTAGTAGTAGGTAGTTTGTAGTTTCTTTTTGTACTTGAAGAGTGAGTGTGTTTAACCTCAATTATCGCGAGAGAGATAGCGAGCAAGAAAAGAGAAATAGAGAGAGTGAGAAGAGAGAGAGAGAGAGAGAGCAAGAGAAAGAGCGAACGGCACTACTGCTCGCTGCTTTGATCTTAATCTTTAGCTACGTTTAGTTTTGTGTTTGTGTTCTCTGGAGTGTATCTCAGATTGTTGTGTAGTAGTTTCAACTACGAAGCGCAACAGACCTAACCTAACACAACAAGTTGTCATTGTCTGTGTCAAAATTAACATAGAACATATATAAATTTAGATATATATATATATTATATATTTATAGATAGATAGTTTTAAGTAACCAAATCAGAATCAGAGTTTGACAGCTAAGCAATAAAAATAAAAGTTTTAATTAATTGTAAAATATTTTCGTAAAATTTCTCAATCAACTACGTAACATAAAAGCAAATCAGGGCAATTTTTTATATATTAATGTTTTTGTTTGTTTAAATATTCGCAAACAACTTGCTGCGCTCAGCATCTTAATTGTTATTATTTACAGCCGGCATGTGGGCGTGGCAGTCGTTGAGCGAAATATACATATAGGAACACAAAACATAAAGCAAAAAGTGTGTAATTTTTTGGTTAAATACAACATTGAACATTGAATACGTTTCGGTTAAGTTATATATATATATAGGTTTTTTTTGTGGATGGGGCACACATATAACACTTAGATTAGTTGGAGGAATATTTGGAGGTTTTTTTTTTTTTTCTGGGCAATACGAAAGTTTTTTGGCTAAACATTTTGTATCAAGAGTTTCAAGAGTTCGATGGCATTTGTTGTTTGGAATTGGAATACGAGTATTCAACACATGTAATATACATAATATATAGTATATATTATATGTAAAGATAGTTATAGTAACAACAACAAATTGCACGAATAAAGGCTAAGTGTGTGTTTTGACTTTGGAAGGCGGGTTTGTTGACTGAAACTTGTTTTGTAATTTGGTTGATAGTTCAGAAAGGGACAGCAGTTGACAGTAGGTAGTAAGTAGTAGTAGTAGTAGTAGTAGTAGTAGTTAGTAAAGTAGTAGTAGTAGTAGTAGTAGTAGTAGGTTTTTATAGGATAGTATAATACATTCTCGCATACTTGTATTTGTTCAAATGGTACTTCAAATGAGAACGACTCATTATAGTAAGGGTTGAGGGTGCATTTTTTGATACTTGTCTTCTTCTTTTTCAAACGTTTGCCATTTTGCATGATTGCAATTTTCACATATGGATCTATAAAATAGAAAAATTGAAAGAAAGAAAAATAAAACATTTTCTTTTATAATAATAAAGTAAAAGTTTGAAGTTGATGAGCAGATTTTTGTTTTTAGCTTTTTTTTCTTAGGTTTTTGTTTCAGAGAGTTTACACACATATATAACGAAAAACGATACTTGGATTAATAATAATCATAACATATATATATATATTTTATTGTTTATAAGATTAGTGAACAAATTGTACGTCAATTAAAAGAGAAAGAAAGAAAAAAACGGTAAAAATGACCAGAACAAATGAAAGCAGAAACGTTGGGTTAAAATAAAGGCCAATCCCATATAGAGGGATATTTTGGCAAATACTAGTATGTTTATATAACTATAGAACTTAGAAAGTTAATAAAGTCTTATATGCTTTGGGTTTAGCATTTAAGGTTTCATTGCATTGAAACGTATCAACATATGGAAAATCGCAAGAGTTACAAAGAGCCCATGAAAATAGAATTGACACGGAGCGTTGATCGTTGATCGTTGATCGTTTATCGATTATCGATTAATATTATTATGAAGATTTGTTTCCACTTTCGTTTGCCTGCTCATGAAAAGAATTATTAAAAATCAAACATATATATATATATTTATTTAAATAGTTTTAGTTCATTAGTTTAACGATAATACTTTGGAACATTGAAACACTTGAAACTCAAGGCGAACAACAACGAAATCATAAGTTACGAAAATATATAATTTGTAAAGTTAGATAGTCTCATCATATTTCAGAATTTCAGATCGAATATCATTAGAACATGGAAAGAATGTCAATTGCTTCTTCAAAAACATAGTTGAAAAATGTTCTGTTGTTTGTAAAAGCCTAGAAGAACTTGAAAACTCTCTCTTGATTGAGAGAGTTTCTTTTGGGTTTTTGGATATATTCGGCGGCAACGTTTGCATTTGGTTCCCCTCATTGTTGAGGAGTTCCGAAATATTTTATGCGAGTGTTTGAATATCAATTTATGTTGATTAAGTAGCTATTAAATTGCATGCAAAAGTGAAGCTAAAAGCAAGCGAATTTAAATATACCGCTAATTGTTGATAGCAATAGCCGTTCGAATTTAGCTTGAGATGCTTTTTATTTTTTTTTATTTTTATTTTTTATTGAAAAAAAAGTGTGCAGTATTTTTAAGTGATGGGAACGTTGCCGAACGAAAATATATCCATTGATTGGTATTAAATGATATTTTATTATTTATTTATAGATTTTTTTAGCGTACGCAAAATATTACTTAATAGTTAGAGACAAATATATATATATAGAGAGAGATAGAGAGAGAGAAGAATATTATATAAAAATATTATGCAAGTCGAAAATTTGCGCTAAAACTTAGTTGAAAAATCGAATGTTGCGAATTGACCAAAATTAATTTAATTGGGTAGAAAAAAATTGCAAATTTGAATATTTTGCACGCTACAAACGTTGCCTTGGCGTTTGCATTTCATCATTTGTTTATAGTACGAAACCAAAATAAAGTAGATAAAGATTATACTCAAAATTAGATCAGAAATAAAGCAAATACCATAACTGAAATACAATAGGTTATACATTTAGTTATATACACATATATAGATAGATAGATATATATACGGCAGAGTATTTAAATAGACACTGAAGCATTGCCAAAATTGCCAGCGATTCTAGTTGGGGAATCGCTGGTCGCATTTGGCCAACGCTTTGGTAGCACGCCATATTACCAGACAATCCGCCGACGTCCATCTTCTTCAAGTTCTTGGCCTCGAGAATGACAACCGTTAGCTTTCCGGCGGTCGGCACATAGCGCAGCGAGAAGCAGATGTCACCAAGCTTTTCCTGTTTGTTTTGTGCGATAGAAAAAAAGTTAAGAAAACGAAAAAAATTGTTTTTATGGATTAGTGATTTTGGTTCAGATTTGACTAGTGGAGTTCACAACATTGAACACTTTACGTAAGGTCTAACAAATGTTTGGGTTACATTTAACACGATTTATATACGAATACAGATAAATATATATAAACTAGGTATTTTTTTATTTCTCTGTTGAGAGACCTGAGAGACCAGGGATCTGAACAGTCCAGGATATGCCCAAGAAGTTTTTTAGGCAACATTGTTGGCTGAGCTCTGTTATAGACAATTTATCGACGACAATTTATCGATGAAATTATATTTGAAAAATATTTTACTTAATTTTCTTTGATAGATATTTATATCGAAATTACTTAAGCATTTAAAAGATATAAAAAAATTACTTTTGATAAATTTATTAAATGAAATCGATTTGCCATCAAATCATTGTTGAAAAGCTTTTCAGTAATGAAAGAAATATGGAAATCAATAAAATCAGCTTTTCAAAATGAATAAAAATTGAATAATTACGATATTAGAATACGATATCAAAAATACGATATAAACGGATTGCAGACAAACAGTCGATATATTATTGATACTGTTTGCACTTTAGCTAAAAGAGTTACTCAAACAGATATATCAGCATATATAGCCATATAAGGACAATTGGGGGTGACACGTAGACACTTATACAGTTATTATATGTTTTATATATATATATTTTTTTAAACAATATTATTACATTAATATTTAATTTACAGTTTAATATTGACACAAAACGAAAACGTCACAAATAAGTACATGGAAATACATTTACTGCACGTCTTAGAGCTTCGATTTGTTAAAGTATATGTATGTATATTCATACACACTTATATATACACGATAATATAGTGTGTATATAAGTGCATATAGATGGTGAGTAGAACTGAAAATTGATTATGAACTAAACCTGAACAAACAAAACAAACTTATTTACTTTTGTTTGCGTGTTATTTGTTTCTTTGTTTGTTTCTTTGTTGTTGTTTATTTGTTTAATTGTTTGTTGTAGTTGTTGTTGTTGTTGTTGTTTGTTGTACGGAGTATCATTATATATTTAGATGTATATCGAGTTGTTGCTATTTACTGTTCGAAAGACACAAAACTTACGCACAAGTCATAATGCTTATAGACAAACTGTATATCAATTAACCCAGCTCAAAACCAACGGCGCAAAAAGCAAAACGGAGTTTTATTTTTGTCAATATACTTTTGATATAAGAAGCAAAACGAATATGTGTGTGAGAGAGAGAGATAGAGTGACAGAAAGAGAGTTAGAGAGGTTTAGGACAGCCAATTCGTATGATATGTACAGTTTGGCTACGTTTCGTTGTGGGATAACTAGGCGGGCCTCGGGGGCCTCAAAAAAATGTACTTAGTATTTAGGAAAACAAAAAAAAGTATATATATATATAGAAAGAGAACGAGCGAGCGAGCGAGAGAGAGAGAGAGAGAGTGAGAGAGAGAGAGTAGAACGAGCTAATGTAAGTGAATATTATTTATGTCTATGTACATGAAAGGCATCACAGAGTAATAATAGTAATATATATATATTATACAATTGAGAGATAACAAAATGATGATGTCTAGCATTATCTAAGTATATTATACTTTAATAATATTGTATATAAACCCTGAGTTGGTTGGAACCATTTGCATTTGTTTGGGTTTCGATTTTCAGTTTTCGATTTACGATTTTCGATTTTCGATTTTCGATTTGGAATTCGTTTTCTCGTTATATAGACTCTAATCAATTGCCAATTGCTTCAATTAGTTCTCCAAAGCCAAAGCAATTTGTACAAACTAACCTGGGATTTTGTAGTGAAATAATTGTATTTTTGTTTAAGTTTGTTTAACTAAGTGTGTTCTTTGAGTATTTAAAGTTTAAAAGTAAGTTAATTTATATAGAGAGCGAGCGAGCGAACGAGCGAGCTTTATATATTAACAGAGTGAGATAGAGAGATAGAGAGAGAGAGGAACAGTAATATATATATTTATATATAGAGAGATAGAGAGAGAGAGAGAGTTCTTTTTTTCGAGTAGTCACTTACCGCTACTTTGGTTTGAGTTTAGAATTTGAGTTTTTGAATTGAAAGTTTTGGCTTTGCATGGGCTTTCAAAATATCTCAAGACTTTTATGTCGAATGTTGAATGGTGAATTATGTTTATGCTGAGCACAATCAAAAGAAAAAGAACATCAACAAAAATCATAAGCAAAATATATATATAAAAAAAAAAATAACAAAATTTTAATTATAATTATCAAGTAAATAAAAAGGTAACATTTAATTAATTAAAAATTTGTTGATTATTTGTTTTATATATTTGTTTCTGACTGTCATCGAAGCTCTGCTTAAACATTACAGCACACAAACAATTTGCAAATCATAAATATATTTTTTAAGATATATATATATGCATATATATATATAATATAATTGCATTATACATTTATCGGGCGAGACAGCGATAGTAGAAGAACATAAAAAGGAATTTAGTCTATTAATCAAAATACGCAAGAAGCATTTTAACATTTACCTTAATCAAAACAAAAGTTGTTCACATATTTTTAGAGTTTTTTTTTTTTTTTAACAATTTAAAGTTTATTTAATTTTCATTAAATTTCTTTTGGCATTTCTTTTTATATATATATTTTTTTTAACGGAACAAAACACAAACACAACGAAAATAACTTGAACACATTTATGAGGACAACAACCAAAGCAAATAACGATAATTATGAAGTTTCTCTCCCAAGGAGAGTTTCGATACTTACATGTTCGTTCAAGGCAATTCATTTGGTTTTCCAGATGTTGTTATTCGATATGAGTCAAATTTCGAGTTCGAGTAAAGTAGAGTTTTTTTTTTTTTAAATTTGTTAAAAGATTTTTGTTTCAATTTGGTGAATTTTGAGTCGAGTTTTTTGTTGTTGTTGATTGATTTTGGTTTTATTTTTTTGATATTTTTGGTTTTGTTTTTTTAGCGATACGTTTAAAAATTATTAAAGAGAAAAATGAAGAGCATATTAAAGATTTTTCAATTGCAGTTCCATTAGAATTTTAATAAGTTGGCAAATTGTTATTAAATCATAAAAAGTAAATGTTTTGCTTCAACGAATTTGTTTCAGTGTACAAGTTGTTCAAGTTGTGTCTGCGTGTGTCAGGGCGTGTGTGAGTGTGTGTGTTTGTGCGTGTTTACGGTTGTGTTTCAGCTTGTGTGTGTGTGTGTATTGAATATAGTCAAAACGTTAGTGTAGAGCACTAATATAGTAAGAGGCACAAATGCCTTAAGTAGAGTATATAGTCGGAAGAGTATAGTTTGTAAGCAAAAACATGCAGCTGAAATGCTTAATATATATATAAATTTTGTAAATTTATTAATATGTTTTATGTACGATTGTGTATCATTTGCTAATTTCTTAAAATTCTTCAAATTTCTTTACAATGTCTTATATAATTGCAGTTTACGATGATGTTGAAGGTAAGAGAAGTGTAAGGAATGGAAAACATTGAAAATTCTATAACTGATTTTATATAGAATTATGAGTTGATATGTTTAATAGATTTTAAAAATTAGTTGAGTTTGTAATTATAAAGGTTTGTTATAAAGTTACAAGAATCAAAATGATTCTTTTAAAATATTATATGAGCTATAAGTCGAGTCTCAATAATTACGACATTATGAAATGAATGCTAAGTCTTTATAATATTATGTATCATCACTATAATCAGTATATTATAATAAAATAATGCTCACTTTAGATCATATTATATGCCATTATCTTGAATATTATATATCATTATTAGTAAATAGGTAATAGCGAATAGGCGATCATGATCTGGGCATAGATCTAAGCATACAGCTGAGCATAGATGTAAACATCATATCAAAAATATTCTCAGTGGAAAGATACATTTGTGTGCTTCAACTAGAATTGTGGAACTTCATACTTAAAATGTGATCTGTGATCTTCTATATTATCATTATAAATCATTATTACTCATCAAATTAATATATTTTTTTCTGCAATTGTATAAAATATTCGACTGCACGAAGATATTTATAGCGTTATCTATTATTTTGCTTCTTTAAAGATTTTTTTTTTTTTTGTTTTGGCAGTCTCTGGCTTTTTTACTGTTTCCGTTTTGTGTGTGTGTGTGTATGTAAGCGTGTATTGGTGTATTTGTTTTCTTAGTATTAAAACTTAATTCATAGGTGAGTTTTAGTTGTTGGGTGCACAAGTTAAAGGCTACTTAAATGCAAATATTTTGGGTAGGGGCTTAAAATACTTAATTCGAATCACAGTGCAAATAGAAAGGGAAAATTTGTGTATTTAGCAGACATGTGGGAAAAGTGTGCATTGTTGAGGGGAAAGTGTATGTCAGAGCTAGCATTTTGTCAGTATATAGAGTATAAGAGGTTTTCAGTCAAATAATGTATATATACAATATATATACAGATATACATATGTATATTCGCAGATCATGCTGTTTTTTTTTTTCATCTAATTTTTTATGCCACAAATCCTCTCAACAAAATAATATTGCAGTGTAATTATTTGCAAGTTGAATATAAACAATTTGCTAGAGCTATAAAACAATTCAACTACAATATTACTAATGCGAGAAAAGATGCAGACATAACAAGAGAAAGTTGTGGAACGATGCGCAACAAACTCTCTTAGTTGCATATATGTTTGAGTAAAGTTTGGATATAGATATATATATATAATACAAGTATTCAGAGTGTATAGAGGGAGTGTGTGCGTGTGTGTGTGTGTAGTTCGATGCATAGAAACTGTTATAATATTATGCAAATATATATATTTGTTTGTGTTTTTGTTTAAATTTTTAGTTGTTGTTGTTGTTGTATACAAGAGCGACAGACCAAAGAGACAGAGCAAGTTATATAGGATAAAGTAAAAAAAAATGAAGGAGAACTAAACAAAATTGGTATGCAAAGGTTTTTTTTTTGTTAAGGTTTGGTTTGGGTATTTGTTTCTTTAAAAACTTTTTAGTATTTGTTTTTGATTGTATTTACCTTCTACAAAAGTTCAAGAAAACAAGAGTTTTATTTTGTAATATATTTATGTATGTATTGAAAACAATTTGTTGACGGGGGAATTGGAGAAAGAGAAATTGAAGAGTTTTGATTTATTTCAGTTGTTGTAGTAGTAGTATTAGTTATTTGTACTTTGTGTGTGTTATTGATTAAAGTGGTTTTGTTTCTTTTTTAAGGAAAATCAAAAAGATTTTAAAATCATGTGCAAACAAATCAAATCGAGTATATATCTGTTTGTATTATTTATTTGTTTTCCTAATCTTTGATCAACTTTGTCAACTGAAAGTTGATCAAAAATTAACGTTGCTTTGTTTTCCATGTTTGTCTTTTGTTATTGTTGTTGGTTTTGTTATTGGGTTTAATGGAGCATTACAACTGTTATATTTGGTATATAGATAGATATTGAGAGAGAGAGAGAAAGATATATGTATGTATATACTTTTGAATTTTCAATTGAGTTGTTATTTAGATTTGCATTTCGAACTGGGTGTGTGAAGTTGAAACTTTTGAACTTTGCTGTCTGTCTGTCATTTAATGAATTTACTTTGTTCATGTTGTGTTTGTCTTTGTAAATTGTTTCTGTTGTACTTTCGTGGACATTGAATGGAGCTGGGATGCTAAATACATTACTGGAGCATCGACACACATTTTTACATATATATTTTATTTTAATTTATTTCTCAAATTACGTTTATTAAACTTAGTCTCTGTTGTGGCGGGTCTTAATATTATTTGCGAATTACATACACACAAAACACAATTTTGAATAAGGTATTTATGTAATTTGCTTGTTGTAAGGTAGTTTATAGTAAGTAGCTCAGATAATGGTACTCTGTATACTCTGTCTAGATTACATAAGTCAACAAATTCACACGCTTTGAGTAGGTTTCTGTTTGTTGGTTTCTGTAGTTTTTGTGGCTTGTTCTGTGGGACAACATAAAACAAACCCAAATATTCAACAAATCAAAATTATAAGCAACAGTTATTTTTCTTTTTAATTCTTGTTGTTGTTTTTTGTTGTTGTACTTGTTGTTGTTGTAATTGTTGTTTGTTTGATCCAAAGTGAAATCAAATCAATTTAAACTAAATAAATAACACTTAGAGGCACATTTAGTATTGTTAAGTACATATACATACAGAATGTAAACACCAGGGATAAGCCGTCCTTATCCCCAGATTGAATGAAATAATAATAATATTCGAAATAAATATATATAAATATATATATTTTTGTATACATATACATACATATGCATATTCATAGGTCAGATGTAAATTAGTTGACCTGGGCCAATCTCTACATACCTGTCCGCCTTCACCCTCAACGCTGATCAGATCGCGCCATTCCTCAATGGTCTGTGCCAAGTCGATGGTACACAGCGGCACCTTCACCTCGCCGATTTGGTCGTGTTTCGAGAATCGATCAAAGTCAAATATAGCAAATACAAGTGTCTTGTTCATGGCATCGGCATAGGGTAAACTCTGCATGCAGACGCCAAGTCAGATCGAATCGAATCAAACCAATTGTAATCAAACTTACCTTAAAGGTGAATGTCTCATTGAAGACGGGACTCAATGTCTTGCGATGCACTTTGGTCTCGAACTTCTTCTTCTTGTCGGGCAGCAGATAAACCTTCACATAGGGATCAGAGGTGCCGCCCATATCTAAGGCGGGCAGCTCTTCGGCCTGTATAACGGTGACGGCCAAGCTATTCGAATTGAAATCGTATTCAAGCTGCAAAATATAGGTTATAGAATAATAACCGCAATAGCGGTATTCGTTCCCATAAAGAAGAAAGAGATTGGAAAAAACTATATTAGTTGACAAGTTATTTAAGCATTTTTAATTGGATTAAATGTGTTATGGACTTTTTTGTGTACTGCAGTCTAATTTAGTGTATCTTATTAAAACATTTTCATTGTTTCACTTTGCTTCAATTGCATACATTATTATTTTAAATACTTTTATTTATTTTGAAAAGTAAACTTAAACTTGATAATTCCATGTTGAATACTGTTGGTAATTCAATACATGTACTTGCAGAACATTTATGCAAATTCTAAAAGGTTTGTAAAGCATTTAAGCTACTTTTCTTGCGAAATTGCACCTCTCCTGTTTTAATATAGAAATTTACCGAAACGCGCCCGCACACCTACAGTTGCAATTTCACACTAGGCGCTGTAAGCGGTAAGCAAGCGCTTATATAGAGAGCGAGTGTAAGTAGAGCGAGTACAGGGAGAGCGATATTTCAGCTACTTTAAGTGCAGTTGCTTTTGTAAGAGCAGCATTTACAGTTGGAATTGACCTGAGCGTTCTCCCCTTATGCTTGCAATCTCTCTATGTGTGCTTGCTGCGCACATTACTTATTACATATTGCCATAGCTCCCACATAACTGTTTACCGTTTCGCGATGTCTGCAAATCAGTGCCTTTTACTCGCATACGAAGAAAAAACTCAGAGAGCAAGCGATGGCTTCGGTTCTTCTACGAGTTCGTTCGTGATCGGCTCGCTGCTATTTGTTTTTGTTTTGTTTCGCTCTTGTCGTTTGTGCATGTATTGGTGTGTATAGGCTTGTCATTTGCTAAACAGATAAATTGCATTCGCGAATGGAGTGCATGAGTATGTAAGTAAGAAGACCGCCTGAATTGCCTTTTTGAGCTTACTTGCTTACTTCTACCTGAGTCGCATTGAACGAACGTTAATCGTAAACGATGTTCGTTAGAAGAGCACAACACGAATAGTTCAACTCAAGGCACTCAACATAAAGCGTAAACGAAAAGAACCGAAGTCACTTGCTTTGAGCGAGAGTGAGAGCGAGTCAGAGCATAATTTATAAAACTGACAACTAATAAGTATGTAATCATGTAAAATCATATTTAATTTATGGCTCGAATCTATATACATACATATATATTTAGTTTTCAGTAATATTAAAGGCTAATGTCAGCTTAGGTAGTACTTTTAGCTAGAAAGTTTAATATCCAAATTTGCGTATGTATATATAGCTAGCCGTAGCCAAACTTTCAGATTATACAGCTAAATTATTCTTAATCCATTAAGTATTTAAAATATTAATGTATGTCAAATATTCCTTAGCCAATATGCCAAAGAAATATTCATAAAAGTTGGCAAATGTTAATTATGTGAAACAGCTTCAGTGTTCGTTTATACCAATACTAGAAATGTTGTGAGCAAGTGATTAAGTTAGGCAATCAGTATTAGCTTAAGGTCTGTATGTAGTTTAAGGTACGCATTTCTGGCACACTTGGCGTGACTTGACTTGACTTTACTCGACAGCTGTTTCCTTCATATATATGTATATATGTATATGTATATAAAAAAACAATAAAACATCGACAGTGCATTGACATTAACTATATCTGGTATTGGATTAGTTTGGGTTAGTTGACAGCGTGTTGCGCGCCATTTGCATTTGTATGGGAGCCTGTTCAAGGATCGAAGCTTACCTTGAAGTTGAGTCGCCCCAGCTTTTGTTCGCTCTGTTTATCCTCTTCGTCGCCTTCTTCGGCATTTTCGGTGAGTTCCTCCATATCAGGCTGAACCTATGGCATACCAGAACCCAATAACTACTAAGATTTGATGGCATTGCAGATACTTACTTTCTCTTTGTAGGCCGATCCCAATAACTGTACCGATTTCATATCGACACCCTTCTTACCCTTACCATCTTTGGTTCTTCGCTTCTTCAGGAATCTGCGCACACAGAAAAATATGATACCAAAGACGACGAGGAATACGAGTATTATAATCGCAACCACGCCCCATGTTGGCAGCCCAGTTCGTTCAGCAATTGCCTCGGTGACTACTTCGCCAGCATGCTCAATCTTTTTGATAACCGGCACGGAAGTGGTAGTAGCTTCTATATAGGTTGTAAGCTCTACTATATATCCAATCTTAGCGATAGTAACTATAATTTGAAACTCACCCTCAGCCTCTGTTGTTGTTTTTGGTGCTATTGTTGTTTCCACTTGTGCAATTCTTTGACTCTCGGCCGCTTGCTGCTCCTGCTGATCCAGTTCCCGAAACTTGGAGTGATGTGTCGTTTCTTCCAGCTTCTGATTGGCCGTCTCCAGTTCGGACGCCGGCTCAGCGCCTGTCACAGGCGCCGGCTCTGGCTCCGTTTCCGATTTTGCATTTGGCGGCATATTGCACTGTGATTATAACTGCAAAATAATATTAATTAGATTCATTTATTACATTCTGAATGTTATAAAAAATTATTATCTTATATATTTATGAAATTTTGAATTGAATTATTGAAACTATTAAATTATAAATTAAATAAATCAACGTAATTGTTTTTATACATGTCTATATAATTATGAATACATTATTTGACGTGGACCCGTCGACTAGCCTGACATTCCAATCCTCGCTCTAGTATATGTTTATATCTAAATAAGTATTATATATTATTGGTGCTATTGCAGGATATATAATATGATATATTCCGTTAAAACTGTGACTATCGATAATTACTAAGATATCTTTTGTTTTCCTGAACTCACAATGTATTTTTCTTATTAATATGGATAATTAATCAACTATTCAAATAAAGTGATTTTTTTTTATCTAATGAAAATATTTTAGATAAACATATTTTCAAGCATTTGTATACATAATTAATATTTACAAATATATATAAAATTATTTATATACACATATCTAATGTTTTTTATTGATTTACAAAATATTTTCAAAAATTGTTTAGTTTATAATATAATAATATAAAATATTTTCGGATATGATATCTAATATATTATGTATTTGATACTTAATATTCCACATTTTATTATATTATTGTTTATTGTATATTAAAAAAGTATTACAATTTAATTGTTTTTTGTAATTTTGACAAGCATTTGCAAAATATTTGCATTATATCAATTAATATTATAGACTTGGTATTTAAATATTTATCGTTTCTGCTTAGAATCAAGTTATAGTATCTATAAGAAATGTTGCATTACGGGGCAAACATTTTATGTTTTTCTGATTATATTATCTATCTGATTATTAATTTCACATTACATTTAAACTTTTCTATTTATTTCAAAGCTGGGATTTTTACTCTACTTCCATTTCTTCTCAACTTATATACATGATAAAACTTTGTTATTTCTTAGTAAACTTTGCCCACTTGCTTTTCCAGCTTCTGCGACATTTTTCCTAGTAATTATTAAAAAAATATATTTTTCTAAACAGAAAATTGCACAAGTTTTCTTTTAACTGAGAAAGAAACTTGATTTCGTTGTTGCCAATCGTCGTTTAAGAATGGCGACAACAAAGTTCAGTCAAGAAATCCCACAAACGTCGCTGGCAATTTAGCTTGGCGTATCCTTGGAAGCACTAGAAATGTGGCGAGGGTGTCGACAATTGGCGCAGCAAGTAAAAGTACTTATGAATAGCATGCCAAGGGCACACTCACACAATAATGCGTCCACACACACACACAGGCAGCTTAACCCCCGCACACACACACACACACTTGAAGCATTACGCTTTACTGCTTCCATTTTTATTTCTAATTAAATTCATTTATATTAAAACCGCGTTTACCCACTGCTTCTGCTTATAATTGTTGGCTCTGCCATTGTGTTTCGATATAACTGAGCATTATTTAATTAATCGCGCTTACGCAGCTTGAGTTGCGGTTAATCTAAACGGTATTACGACTCTTTGTCATATGGCGTGCATTCGCAGTCGCAGTTGCCTTTGACCTTTAGGTTGAAGTCCCTTGGCTGGCCTTATTCTCTTCACTGGCTGTCATTTTGTTTCTCTCTGATTGTCAGTGAGCTGCCTCTAACTGAAATCCTGCACAGCAAATAATTGGCCAATTAAATATGTAATATGAAATGCCATAAGAGACTCTCAAAGCTCCAGGAATATGATTTTAAGTTGTGATTTGAGTTGAGTTTCATTGAATTTCCTTTTAATTATTGTTATTATATATAACCAAGTATGAAATGCTAACAATATAAATGTTTTAAAAAAGTAAAATTCACAGAGAATTTCGAGTAGCCTCAAACTGTCTGAAATTTACCCAAACTCAAAATGATATAAATTTAAAATCTAAGAAATTCCACTTGAAGATTTCTCTTTGAAGTTTCTTAAATCAAAGGTGAACTCTTTTTGTTTGCATAATATATATATAAACTACGATGAAAATTCTTGGAATAACATAACATTTTCCAGTTGAGTTAGCCTTTATAACTCTTTTGCATTCGCCTCATGCCGAGCTATAGTTTATTTATTCATATCTGCATCTACTTAGCTCTAAGAAAAAAAAAAAAAAAAAAAGAAGAGGAGCTGCCATCGTGTCGTATGCGTAATTTAATGCGAATGCGACCGCCAATTGCTTCCAGCTGAACTGAGCTGCTGTTGCGTTTGCTGTGCGGACATCAAATGACGTCAAAGGTAATGAGACACTCAGCATATGAAGCTGAGTTCCGTCCTGCTACGCCACAAATGCAAATTGCCGACACCCACGCACACATCCTCGTTCAAGCTGCTTGGTTCATAAATATGCGTGAAATACAAATGCGTGTTCGCATTTAAATAAAAATGCCAGCTGCTTATGTTGACTTGGGCTTAGTTAGTTGGGGATTGGTCAGAGGACGTGCCTAAGGCACTTTGGCTCACTTGTCAATGATTCGCCTGTGCGCCTTTAAGGGACACTCGTGCCACGCTCTGGCCACGCCCTGCACTCGCTTCAGGGCGCATGTGGCGCCAGTTGAGTAAATATTGGCGACATTTTTCGCCAAATCAATAAATTTAAATGAACTAGGCTCAAAGACAATTTTGCCCTCGGCAAGCTGACAAGAGCTGTGAATTAGGACGTGACGCCAGCTAAGTGGTCTAAGTGAGTTCCAATTGCAAATTGAGTTAAATTGAGTTTCGAGAGCTGTAGCTGAATGAAAGGTTAACGAACATAAGTAAATTAACTTGAATGAGATTTCAGAGTAAAGATGCATGAGAATTGTAAAATAAAGTTGCAGTAAGATGAGTCGAAG
This sequence comes from Drosophila koepferae, assembly GCA_030914345.1. Lineage (NCBI taxonomy): Eukaryota > Metazoa > Arthropoda > Insecta > Diptera > Drosophilidae > Drosophila > Drosophila koepferae. The sequence goes on from JAUESR010000207.1 coordinate 5,439,765, forward strand.
AAGGACATTAATGAACATTATATATATTCAATTTAAAGTCTTTCATTTCTACGCCTTTAGCTAGAGTTGTGATTGCACTTAAAGCACTCTTGCTCTACCCCAACTCAAGCAGCTGTCAATCTATCTATTGCATAGCTTATTATTTATAAAGAACAAGGGTTGAATATCACATTATCCCCAACGATTGCTGCTAGCTGTTGCTCCTTTTTACCTACCCAAGCACCTGCCCCACTTAATTCCGACCTATGAAATATTAATGCTGAGGCAAGGGACTCCAGTCAGAAAAAAATGATACTGCGAGAAATAAAAAGTCAAAACAAATTTGGCACATTTCGTACGTGATATTTTATTAATGCCGCAAATCACAACGATTTCTATGTAAGACACGGCCAACAAGAGATGCGGAGACTACTCTGAATAGCTGTCATAAAGCTCGCAACAAAGGCGACAGCACAGCAATTTATGGTACTCAAATGATGTATGTGTGTGCATCTAACAGATACTTCCTTTTAACACACACACACACACACACAGATACAGCTACGCAACTACAGGCAAAAGGCATGCATTTTATTGTAGCATACATTTGAGCGCAGCCACAACCATTTTTTTTGTCATTTTGCCAGCGCTACTTTTGCGCTTTCTTTGACTCTCCCTCTCTTTCTCTCTCTCTTTCGCACACAGGTCAGCTAGGTGTGTGTGTGTGTGTGTGCGTGTTTTATGGTGTGCCTGGTGCCCAATGGTCTGGCTCGTTCGGGGGAAAAAAAATGAACTACGCAGTTTTAACGGCCGCGCAACAAATAGAAATCTTTTGGCTCACAAGTCACAAATGCTTGATATCCTTGGAGCTTTGTTTCATTAAATAAATTGATTGTTATGTGCTTTCCTTAATTGCATTTTATTTATTTATGCTTTGGTACACGAAATACTTGAAAGACGTTGAGCATTATGAAAAGATTTCTATTTAGTGCAGAGTGAGCTCACATTTGCTAGAAGTTTTCATTGGAGACTTCTAGTCAAGTCTTCAAATATGTGTGATCTATAATATTATATTATATTTAGAAAAGGTTAGTACTTCATTATAACTCCATCAACTAATTCCATTCCCAGTCAACTGTCACATTTGATGACCCCATTTGCTAAAAATATTCTGATTTTTGCTAACGCAAACACTTCTAATCTCTGTCAAGGCATTGCTAAGTCCTCATGCTTTGCACCTGCCAGAAGGTCGCACGAAATACTAAACTAAAAATAGCAACAATTGGTTGTCATTTGGCGGGGGGAGAAATTCATTTAGCGATAAGATAAATTGAGTTCATAAAACATGCAGCAGGCTGATAAGAGTAGCTCTAGCTGCTGTCGTTGCCCAGTGACAGGCACTCAAATTGCAGCCTAGCCAAATGTCAGGAGCTGACAATCAGGCTGTCAAAACAAATTAAGCTCTGGCCCAGACGCACAGCGCAGTCAAATATTCGAACAACAACAACAAGAACATGTAATAGAAATAGAATTAAGTGTTTTTTTTTTTTTTCGTTGCTGCGCGAGCGGAAAGCAGGAAGACGACCCTCATTGAAGCTCAGCCATTAATTGTTAAGCTTCTTCATTCCCTGATAGTCGCTGAGCAGGAAACGGTTAAACTTTTCAAGAGAGCGCGCATGAGAGAGGCAGCGAGAGAGTGAGAGACATATGTTTTGCCTGCCCCAACGCTCACTCACCCTCCAGAACACGCGCGCTGCCACGCGCTCTCTCTCTCTCTCTCTCTGCGCTTCCTGCGCACATAACCCAGAGAAGGCAACAAAATAAAGCTAAATGCCGTGGGTAGAGTAGAGCCCAAAAATGAAAAGACAAAAAAAAAAAAAAAAATGTAAAACGGAAAGAAGAAAACCAGACGAACGGCTAACCAAGTTAAGATTGCTTAGGCGACAGTCTCCCACGAGGCATTGATGATGGCGAAAAGAAATCTAATTTTCCACATCATTATGCTTTTCGCTTTCATGCATTTTTGTTCGATATACCGTTATTTGGTTGCACATTTATCTATGTGAGAGCTGCACACGCACACACACAAAAGCATTCCTTTTTGTTGTAACGAAATTCTTTTGGAACTTGGTTTTGGCATGGGCGTAAGGGGTCAAAAGTACGCACAAAATTACTAGATGTGTGTGCGTGGGTTTGTGTGTATAAGTGTCACTCTCTGTATGTGTGTGTGTGTGTGGGTGTGCGTGTGTTTGCTTTAGCATCGCCGCCAACTTGATTATTGGCAATTATGTGCGGTTTTTATGTGCGTTGCCCTGGGAACTCCGCACATAATTCGTGCTAATCAAATGAACGCTTAGCGTCTACAATTTCTACCTCTGCCTCTTCTTCTAGTCTTTTGATATTCCTTAATTTATTTATTTTTATTTTTATCTCAATTTTTTTTTATGTCTGCCCATATTTGATGTTGGCCCACAGCTCAGCTACTTAACGCAAAGGCAGCGCACAAAGAGATGCTTAATTAAGTTCAGCTGGCCCTTATTATAATCTGAAGGACAAAGTCTCTGTGGGCAGGTGGATTAACTTGAACGTGCAGGGGGCAATATAGATTAAAAGGTCAACAAATTTGTGATGGGAGTGGAGTAGATATGAGAAAATATGTTAATATATTCTTTGATATTAAAGATATTTGCATAGGTTTGTGCTTTACTAAATTCAAAGTATAAAAAGTATATAAAATGCATAAAATTACTTAAAAATTGAGTATTTAATTTCTTGAATGCAAATAAAATATTCATTAAATATAAGTAACAAATATATTGCTATTAAATGTTGCCTAATAATAACTTCAAATATATTGCCCTAAAAAGTATGCTATACTTTTTTATTGAACTATTAATATACTTAAATATTCACCTCTTATTTAGACAATGTTGCCAATGTATTTAGAAAAGTCTCGCAGCTCGAAATTGTTTATTGCTATTAGTAGTTAACGTATTGTTCTATATTTGTTGCTGTTGTTGTTTGTTCCGTTGAACGAAGCGTATTTAGTTGTCACGTTGATCCGGCAGGAGGGCGGAAGGCTCAAGAGACGGTCTCAGGCTCGGGCTGCAGGCAGACGAATCATGTGAATGATGTGTGTGTGAGGGCTGAATGCGTGTTGTGCTGCTTGGCTAGTGAGGCCTTTGCTTCGCGCTAGTCTCACACATGTAATTTGAACACTTCTGTTATCGATTTGCGATTGCCGATTGTCGATTGTCGAATTGGCGATTAGCAATTTCCACAACAAAATCAGCAAATTTAATTTGTGGTTATTCAGCGCGTGTTTAATGTTTTTTTTTTGTATTATTATTATTATTCGTCAGACGGTTAGCGTAATGCAAACAGCATGAGCGATAAACGGATGAGAGCGCATAGCAGAGAGAGAGAGCGGGAAAGAGAGGGAACAGAGCGCGTATACGTAATATTAAAAATACAATGGTATGCGTAAATATTGATAGAGCGAATCTCACTGCTTGAATTCTCTCTGTATATGTGTGTGTGAGAGAATATATGCTGTAAGTATATGTGTGTGGCTGTGTGTGTGTGTGTGTGAATGGTTTGAGGGGAAGGACAAATTTGCTTTTGCTGCTGCTGCTGCTGCTGCTGCTGGGCACGAAGACGTTGTTGAAAGCAAATTTAGGATAGAGATTTTCTTAGAGCTGATTTTTTGTTCTTTCTATTTTTTGTCGAGCTTTTCTCTTGTCTCACGAACGCTCACTGTTTTAGCTTGTGCAATTTTTTAGGGTATATCAATTTGTCAAGTTATTGAGAAATTCTCATAAGTATTTTTTTGTCAATTCGCCACAAATACAATGCGAATAACAATTTTAATAATGGCTGGTGAATTTTCTTAGTGGGTCACAATGCGTAAATTCGCGTGGAAAAATCAATATCTAAGCCATGCACTTCACACACGCGCTTTCACTTTCAATACAATTTTCATTTGATAAGCCAAGCCATTCATTTCCTGCTTGCGTGCGCTTCCAAATTTTCGAATTATTATTGTAAACTTTTTGCAGGCAACGCGTATGAATTTGCTCAGGCAACGCTAATAATTCTGATACACAAAAAATGTTCTGCTTTTTAGCACAGCGCGTGCCATCACACACACACACACACATGCACGTATATATATATAAATATATATATTCAGAAATAGAGAGAGAGAGAGGGAGAGAGAGTGAGAGAAAAAGACACATACACACACACACACACACACACACTTGAGCACACGCACAACACTTTTCGGGCCTTTCGCTTGGATTTGGTTTTATGTAATAACTCAATAGGCTTTCAATAAAAAATACTTTTATTATTCCAATTATATTTTCGTTTAAAGCACTCTTTTATGGGGCGTGATTATCTTATGCACATATTTTTATTTTAATTAATTTTAATTTTATTTTTTTTTTGGGCAATTATTGTCGTTGGGTTCTATGCAAACACTTGGCTCTTGTTGAATTTTCTGCTATTCATTCACCTTCAGCACAGCGTTTTCACTTGCAGTCAACTTCTACGGACGATGTTCATTCGCGTTTTGGTCTACACAGCCAAGGAGCAGCTAGGAAAAAGCCCACAAACGCTGTTCAGCTGCCAGCAGGAGAGCGAATCGGGTCAGGCATCGATTTTGTGTTGGTGGCCAGCGGTTGAGGCGGTGCGTCCATTGTAGACAGCAGAGCAGCGCAGAGCAGAGCAGAGAGCTTTTGCAGTGAGTGTAGACTTCGACGATGACATGGGCGAGCCAATTGCTAGAAATCATTAAATTGGTCATTTTAGGTTTTAATGCATGCAAAATAAATAAAAATAAAAATAAATAAAAATAAAAATCAAATAATAAAGAAATAGTAATAAATAAAAAATAATTAATTATTCATTTTAATATAAATTAAAGAAGAAGAAGAAGAATACTTTTTTTTTAATTGCATTTCTTATCTATAAAATTAAAAATAATAGTTTAATTGTTTTCGTAAATATATTTAAATTGAAATTTAATATTCAATAATTAAAAATATTATATTAAATTAATAGTGATATAATAAATTGAAAAAAAAAATATATATATTAGTATAATAAAATAATATAATAATATAAAATATTAGTATTATATTATTAAAGTTTTATTAAAATGTAATATATTTTATTAAATCTAGTAGCAATTTGTATGGTAATAAAATAAAACATATTTTCTTTTTAAAATTCAATTTTATTTTATAATATTTTTATATATTTTGTATAATTAGGAACAATATATCTGTAAATTGGGATTTATTAAAAAAATTGTTTAATATAGAATTGAAATAAATAATAAAAATAAATTGATTACATATTTGTTGATATACAGGCAATATTTTATATAAATAAAATAATAACTTAAATATATTATGTCGCTCATGTAAACAATTTTTCTGTACAAAATTTAGATTTGCAGTGAATTCAATGAATTTAATGAATCTTTCAACAACTAAAAGCTCAAAAATCTCTCTCTAAGTCGCTAAGTCTCTGTCACTCTAATTTTCGCTCTTCTGCTCTGATTTGCTCATTGAAAACATCTGACACGCAGCCACATGTTTGGACACTAATGGAGCCATAATCTGAAAAAGTTTCGGTGCATGCGTACTGCCGCAGATACTTCTCAATGACAATGGAAATAGCCAGACGTACATATGTATGTGGGCGTAATGTTTGAGTGAGAGAAGCTTTTAGGCAAGGACATTGTCTATGTGTGGGTAGCACGCTTACAATAGCTTTTACTTTATAGTAGAAAGCTTTCGCATAGCTTTTATAATGCAAGCTTTCCATTCGAGTCTGAGCTATTGCTGCTGCTGCTGCTGCTGCTGCTGTGCAATAGATGGCGCCACTGTGGCTCACACTCTTTAGCGGGCGTAAATCAAACAATAAACAAGCCACGAGTAAAGAGATGTGAGAATTCTAATGCATAGACAGCATCATTAATGGGCAGCCGGCACTTCCGATGCGCAATTACGCATGGCAAACACAAATCAAAATCAAAATTCAAATGTGATATGAAAATCATGTCCTGGCAACAGCCCGAACGAGCCAAAGCGCACGTGATCCACTACGGCACGGATGAGCCAACAATTATAAATTGTACATAATCAAATGGATTTGCTCAATAATTTCACTTATTTATAAAGTCAAAACGACACACAGATTTGCCGTACAAAACACTATTTGTGCTAGATGAAAATTGTAATGGGCTGAGGGGGCTGGGTGAAGCTGCTGCTATGCACATCCATATTTGCATTTTGTGCTCAGGACATCAGCGCTCGGCAAACAAATGTTCAAGGCAAATAAGGCAAATATCTATAAATATGCCTGGGACTTGGATGACGGCATTGACAAGGATCGAGTCTGGGTCCTGAGCCCGAGTCTGGCTTGGCTTGGCTCTGCTTCTGCGCTCGACTTGAGCTGTGTCAAGAAATGTCCTTATGCCGTCTGCTATTTGTAGGAGTTCGTGCTGAAATCATTATTCTGTTACTTGTCATTAATTCAGCATATCAATTTGTTGCCATTGTTGTTGTTGCTTCCGTTGTTGTCCTTATTGCCGCTCAGTGCGCCCAGCCGTTAAATTGGCAGCTTATAAATTATAAATTTGAATTTAATTGGCCAACTAAGAGCTCGAGGGAGTTATTGTTCTATCAATTTACGCATAGCTTTAACTCACGTTTTTCCTATTTGCATTGTCATTCGGGTTAAATTGGAAACATTTTCATTTAAAACTTGTAAAATTGGGGACAGAATATGAATATAGAATATTTGTTAAGAGCCAAGAGATCATTTATATTCATATTAATAATGTTTTCTTGTTTTATTTATTTATAAAAATAACAGAAAAAAAATTTAAAAAAAAGATATATCAGTAAGACTTGCAAAATATGCAAATCTTAACTGGCTTTACACACATTTCGAGCTCACTTTACGAATTTAATACTATAATCCCAACTCAGTCTTCAGCTTTCACTGCTGGGCCAATTTGCCAATCCCTAAGCACAATTGTCCTTCTGTTGCTAAATAAATAAAATATATTCCAGTATCGCACGCATTTCTTTTGACATATTACTAAATACATGCATTTATTTTCAAATTGATACCAGATGCAGCATTGCAGCTGAAATGATTAAATAAAATAGCTTTGTGCGGTTGCGGGCAATCAGAGTTTAGATAGCTGCAGCTACACTCGTTAACAGTCGAAAAACCAACGAAAATGTTAGAATTTCTAGTACATTTAATGCTTTATTATGAACAGTAAAATACAAATTGCTAAACGTGAATTGCTAGTTGTTGGCCAACAACGGCAATAACGCTTATGGCCAACTGATTTATGCGGCTTTAGTTGCGGTTCGGTTTGTGCTTTTATGGCCGACACTTTAAAGAAATCGCTGTCGGTTTTCAATACAAAAAAAAAAAAAAAAAAAAAACAAAAAACAGCAACAGCAAAAAAATCACTTGACATCAGCTGCATTTCAGCAGCAGCGGCAGCATCATCAGCATCAGCATCGACATCGGCATTGAAATCATCATCGGAATGCGATGGAAATGACCACAGCAATGCATAAACCGCTTCAATTGTAATTAAACGATTTCATATATTGCCTCCAACGAGAAATTACAAATGTGACCAGCAGCAACAACAATAACCACAATAACAACAACAACAACAACAGGAAGAGGAACACAACAATACCAATTGTAATAATCATAAAAGCGGCCCGAGTCGATCGCTCAGTCCAGGATACAGCAACAACAACAACAACAACAACAGCAGCAAGAGCAACAATTAAATTAATGCTGAAAACAGAAAACAATTTATTTTGTAGAAAATGACGCAACATACAATAAATGAGAGAGTGCATGGGTGTGTGTGTGTGTGTGTGTGTGTGTGTGTGTGTGTGTGTGTGTGTGTGTGTGTGTGTGTGTACATTCCGCACATTATTTAACAAATATATATTTATCAGAGAGCTGCCAGCCAAATAATCAAATCACACAAATTTCAATTGCAGCCGCTGCAAAAACCAAGCAAAGAAACAAAAAACAGCATCACAACAGAAATTCAAACAAACAATCATAACAATCTGGCTATATTTGATTTCTATAGCCAACTGTTAGCCCAAAGGCGATGTTTTGACGGCAGCAACAAAATATGGCTTTAAAATAAAAATGTAAAATTTTCTTTTTCTAATTTATTTTTATTTTGTATTATAACATATTGCGACTAAATTGATTTTTGTAAAAGAAAATCTATGGCAAAGCAACTGCAATAAATAAAACAGGTAATCAAGCTCTAGTCGAGACTGCTCACCTACGAGATCCCATGAACTCTTCGTCGAACGAATCATATTCCAAGAGTTATTCGATTCGTTTCTGCAAGCGTAACAAAATATACATGCACACATACACGCACACACACACGCACACACACACGCTGATCTACGCTTGTACGCCTGTATGTGTGCATGTGTGTAAGCATTGCAGGCGCCTTGCTGTCTCGCTGTCTCGCTTGCTCTGCCACGTGGGTTTTGCTGCGAGAACTTATTTGATTATAAATTCTGTTTCTAGACAGGCAAACGTAATTAAACTTTCAGATTATGATCATGACATTCAGTGGCTACAGTGGCTCACAGCTTATATGATACAGTGCAATTTTTCGAGTTTACCCTTCTTTAATATCGAAAACAAAAAGTACATACATATCTATGTACATATGTAATTTTAAAGTTGTTTAGGTAATAAATAAATTAAAAATAAAAAAAATATGAAAATGAAAAAGGTATAAAAATAATAAAATGTAGAACAAATAAAAAAGAAAATAATAATAATAAATTTTAATAAAAATGAATTTCAAAAAACATAAATCAATTTTTTTTAATCTCTTGAATTCGCTCTCTGTTTCTCGCTTTTTAGTTCCATTGAATTTTTAGAAAAATTCCAATTCCATTCTGTAGAAAATATACCCTGTAAAATGTACTATGCTGATAAACACTAAGCTTAAAAAAGTATCAAATAATTGAAAAATCGCACAAATATTGTCTTTATTGCAATTGAAAATCATAATCAATCTGTTTCATTAATTTTCATTTACAATTGCGATGGACACTTATACATGTTATTCAGGCGTATTATATCGGCTTGGCTTAGCCCACGTCTCTGTCCCATTTGCAATAGAACCCCAGGCTGCAGGGCGACAATTGTTGGCATACTCTTATTCTTAGCAAAGGCATTATATGGGTAGTGCATAATGCTTCCATAATCATATTCGGCACCGAAGTTATCCACTACATTCGCTCCGTACTTCTCAAAGTTGTTCGCCTTGCCATCTTCGATGTTTTCCCAAATGACTTTAATGTACTTATCGCGATCCGAGCTGCTTTGCTGATGAAAGAAGCCCAGGGTGTGCAGCATCTCATGCATTATGGAGCCCAATACATAGCAGCCAGGGAATTGCAGATGGATTTCCTGCTTGCCACGTTGAAAGCCAACACTGGAGTAGCAGCCGTCATACGATTTAATGATCAGCACATAGTCCAAAGTTTCAGGCGTCGCAGGCACAAACCGTATGCAGGAGACAAGCTCAATGCGACGCATGGCCAGCTTAATAGATTCAGTGTACTCGGTATCTATATTGAGGGAAATATATTAAAGATGTGAATGGGAAAATCTTCAGAATAATACTCACTGAAAGCCTCATCTATCTTGTAGTGGACTGTTGCATTGGGCCAATGATTTATCGGGGCTATTAATCCATTCCGCTGAAATTCTACATCCATGTCACCCTGAAAGTAGCCAGCCGTTAGCTCAGCATCAGTATCTTCCTGTTGCTCCTCGACGGATGCCCCATAGACTCCCCGGCAAAGGCCAGCGATTAGCAAAAGAACAAAGCGTTGACGAGCTGCAAACATTTTTAACTAATCCTCAGCACAGTTCAGAATAGGCTAACTGGCCCTCAAGTGGCCCTTTTATAGGTATATCAGGTTTGATACAGTTAATCAGCTTTCGATTTGCTATACCCTGTAACTGTTGTAGTGAGCTAGAAGGGTGTTTTGACTTTAATAAAAATGAAAATATATAGTTAACTAGTAATTATACCCTGAGCCCATTGAAAATGGCAAATCAGGGTATAATGGTTTTGTTAAAAGTATGTAACAGGCAGAAGGAGGCGTGGCAGATCACATAAAGTATATATATTTTTAATCAGGGTGACGAGAAAAGTTGATATAGCCATGCCCGTCTGTCCGTCCGTCCGTCCGTCCGTATGTATGAACGCGTCGATTTCCGAAGATATAAGTGCAAGAGAGTTCATTCTCTTTGTGTTAGGTTCGTATATTGCACGTGCAGTACGAGTTTGTTTCAGAAATTTGAAACCTTATATATTTCCAAAGAACCAGTTATAAAATGATATCTAATTCATCTTTAGAGTTAGAGTCTCCAAGTTTCTGCATATATATGGATATATATGTGTGTTCGTGTTTTTGCATGTATAGCTTCTTGCGCGTGGAGAATCGAAACGATTAATTAGTGGCATAGCAAATATTTATAGTTTGGTAAAGCTAATCGGCAATGCATGCTGTTATGATTATTGATTTGATTGTTATGGCATTTATATGGACCGAACGACGTTTGGATATATTAGTAAGAATATAAATTACTGAGTTATATAAGTTACTAACTTAGATCCGATCGACTGCGTAATACTAATTAAATTTTAAAACTTTATTTTGCTTGTTATGCTAATCACAATTCATATAAAATTTTAAATAGTTTTAATGCTTTTTATGCAGATTATAATTTATTTGTATATTTTTCAGCAACCAATCAATATGCTCTATTTTATTTGTAATAAATTTGATTATTTTTAATATTTTATGCTTATAGTAATATGATTGATTAGATTGGGAAAATAAGTTTTTTAATTGTTAGAAAGTCAGATATTTTTTATTTTAATACTCATAAACATGAGTATTAACAGGTAAGCAAGCTCTAGTCGAGACTGCTAACCTACGAGATCCGATGAACCCTTCGTCGAACGAATCATATTCCAAGAGTTATTCGATTCGTTTCTGCAAGCGTAACAAAATATACATGCACACATACACGCACACACACACGCTGATCTACGCTTGTACGCCTGTATGTGTGCATGTGCTGTCTCGCTTGCTCTGCCACGTGGGTTTTGTTGCGAGAGTTTATTTGATTAATAATTCTGGGAAACGTAATCAAACTTTCAGATTATGATCATGACATTCAGTGGCTACAGTGGCTCACAGCTTATTTGATACAGTGCTATTTTTCGATTACACCCTTCATTAATATCGAAAGGCGAAATATGTACAAATAAATATCGAATATATAGAATATAAAGTGGTTTAGGTATATCTTTAAATTAATAGTATTAATAATACTTAATAATTTAGAAATAATAAAATATGGAAATGAAAAAAGTATAAAAATAATAAAGAGTAGAACAATTAAAAAAGAAAATAATATTAATAAATATTATTCAAAATTAATTAAAAAAAAAAAAATACATAAAATTTTTTTAAATCTCTTGAATTCTCTCTCTGTTTCTCGCTTTTTAGATCCATTGAATTTTAAGAAAAATTCCAATTCCATTCTGTAGAAAATATACCCTGTGAAATGTACTATGCTAATAAACACTAAGCTTAAAAAAGTATCAAATAATTGAAAAATCGCACAAATATTGTCTTTACTGCAATTGAAAATCATAATCAATCTGTTTCATTATTTTTCGATGGACACTTATACATGTTATTCAGGCGTATTATATCGGCATCGCTTAGCCCACGTCTCTGTCCCATTTGCAATTCACCCCCGGGCTGCAGGGCGACAATTGTTGGCATACTCTTATTCTTAGCAAAGGCATTATATGGGTAGTGCATAACGCTTCTATAATCATATTCGGCACCGAAGTTATCCACTACATTCGCTCCGTACTTCTCAAAGTTGTTCGCCTTGCCATCTTCGATGTTTTCCCAAATGACTTTAATGTACTTATCGCGATCCGAGCTGCTTTGCTGATGAAAGAAGCCCAGGGTGTGCAGTATCTCATGCATTATGGAGCCCGTTGCATGGCAGCCAGGGAACTGCAGATGGAGTTTCTGCTTGCCACGTAGAAAGCCAACATTGGAGTAGCAGCCGTTATACGATTTAACGATCAGCACATAGTCCAAAGTTTCCGGCGTGGCAGGCACAAAACGTATGCAGGAATCATACGCAATGCTATCCATGACCCACTTAATAGATTCAGTGTACTCGGTATCTATATTGAGGGGAATATATTGAAGATGTGAGTTGGAAAATCTTCAGAATAATACTCACCGAAAGCCTCATCTATCTTGTAGTGGACTGTTGCATTGGGCCAATGATGTATCGGGGCTATTAATCCATTCCGCTGAAATTTTACATCCATGTCACCCTGAAAGTAGCCAGCTGTTAGCTCAGCATCAGTATCTTCCTGTTGCTCCTCGACGGATGACCTATAGGCTCCCCGGCAAAGGCCAGCGATTAGCAAAAGAACAAAGCGTTGACGAGCTGCAAACATTTTTAACTAATCCTCAGCACAGTTCAGAATAGGCTAACTGGCCCTCAAGTGGCCCTTTTATAGGTATATCAGATTTGATACAGTTAATCAGCTTTCGATTTGCTATACCCTGTAACTGTTGTAGTGAGCTAGAAGGGTGTTTTGACTTTAATAAAAATGAAAATATATAGTTAACTAGTAAATATACCCTGAGCCCATTGAAAATGGCAAATCAGGGTATAATGGTTTTGTTAAAAGTATGTAACAGGCAGAAGGAGGCGTGGCAGACCACATAAAGTATATATATTTTTAATCAGGGTGACGAGAAAAGTTGATATAGCCATGCCCGTTTGTCCGTCCGTCCGTCCGTCCGTATGTATGAACGCGTCGATTTCCGAAGATATAAGTGCTAGAGAGTTCATTCTCTTTGTGTTAGGTTCGTATATTGCACGTGCAGTACGAGTTTGTTTCAGAAATTTGAAACCTTATATATTTCCAAAGAACCAGTTATAAAATGATATCTAATTCATCTTTAGAGTTAGAGTCTCCAAGTTTCTGCATATATATGGATACTAATTTATTATAATTTCGGGTTTTGTCACAATTTGGATTCCGGTGGCGCAGCAACAAAGGCAGTGAGACAGCAAGCCGCCTGCAATGCTTACACACATACATGGTTGCAAGCGTCGATCAGTGTGTGTGTGTTCGTGTTTTTGCATGTATAGCTTCTTGCGCGTGGAGAATCGAAACGATTAATTAGTTGCATAGCAAATATTTATAGTTTGGTAAAGCTAATCGGCAATGCATGCTGTTATGATTATTGATTTGATTGTTATGGCATTTATATGGACCGAACGACGTTTGGATATATTAGTAAGAATATAAATTACTGAGTTATATAAGTTACTAACTTAGATCCGATCGACTGCGTAATACTAATTAAATTTTAAAACTTTATTTTGCTTGTTATGCTAATCACAATTCATATAAAATTTTAAATAGTTTTAATGCTTTTTATGCAGATTATAATTTATTTGTATATTTTTCAGCAACCAATCAATATGCTCTATTTTATTTGTAATAAATTTGATTATTTTTAATATTTTATGCTTATAGTAATATGATTGATTAGATTGGGAAAATAAGTTTTTTAATTGTTAGAAAGTCAGATATTTTTTATTTTAATACTCATAAACATGAGTATTAACAGGTAAGCAAGCTCTAGTCGAGACTGCTAACCTACGAGATCCGATGAACCCTTCGTCGAACGAATCATATTCCAAGAGTTATTCGATTCGTTTCTGCAAGCGTAACAAAATATACATGCACACACACACACACACACACACACACGCTGATCTACGCTTGTACGCCTGTTGTGTGTATGTGTGTAAGCATTGCAGGCGCCTTGCTGTCTCGCTGTCTCGCTTGCTCTGCCACGTGGGTTTTGTTGCGAGAGTTTATTTGATTAATAATTCTGTTTCTAGACAAACGTAATTAAACTTTCAGATTATGATCATGACATTCAGTGGCTACAGTGGCCCACAGCTTATATGATACAGTGCAATTTTTCGATTACACCCTTCATTAATATCGAAAGGCGAAATATGTACAAATAAATATCGAATATATAGAATATAAAATGGTTTAGGTATATCTTTAAATAAATAGTATTAATCATTCTTAATAATTTAAAAATAAACAAGTAAGAAAACTCTAGTCGAGAGTGCTCGACTAGATAATACCCTGAACCCAATGTTAATAAAATAAAATAATAATCTGTACTGTGATGGCAATCGCAAGCAACAGACTAATCTTTTTACAGAACACAATTGAAGTTTCAGTGTTGGATAATGTCTAAAATCTGCTAAACATGTTCCTTTAGTTATTGCACCCACATAAATGAATGATAATCAATCACACAATTACTGATAAGTGATTGTAAGTTTAGATTTTCGCTGTGTGTAATTATTATACGCCTATTTATCATCATAGCTTGAGAATACAGATATTTTTAATATCATTACTCAATAGTGATGATACTTTAACTTATTATATTATATAAATCAGAAAGTATATGTAGATATGAATGTATGCGTGTTACGTTCAAAATGTACATATGTATGTACATGTATGTATATATACATATGTGTGTATGCATTGCCAAAAAAATAATAATAGATGGCGCTTATATTAGTTGAAATTCGAAAAATTTTATATTATTAAATATCATTAAAAATTGACCCAACAAATAGAAGTTCCTCGATTAACACGCATCACCTTGATTAACAAAGACATTTCATAATTGTAAAATAAATACTATATCAATGCCACTCGAAACTCTAATAGCCATAATAAATAAGTTCACTGCTAAAGCGCCATCTAGCAAGTTTAAATTCTTAGACCATGCTAGGCTAGTTTTGTGTATACATATGTGTGCATACATATAGGAAAACTCTTACCGCAGATGTCACGTGCTTTTGTTATTTGGGCAAACTTTTTGTTCATTATTTTCTGTTGACTTAACGGAATAAAATATAATTGAAACAAAAACACTTTCAGAAATTATGCTATTAAATATTTGAAATTTTTGAAAAAAAACGCGCTTATTCACAATTAGTTAAACTAGCAACTGACTTTCAAAGGTATCAAATACAAAAGAATAAAAATAATAATAAAAAAAAATATATATATAAAAGAAATTTAGAATGGCTCAGGCGGGACTAGAACCTGCGACACCTACATTCGTTGCATCTGCCTAGCCACCTACACCACGGCTCACTTAAACCGCAGAGTAGCGAAAACGAATGAAATTCGCCATATACGAAAAAAAAAAACTAAAGCAGTGGCTGAAAATACAAATACAATTCAAAGACAATTCTAACGCAATTCAAAAACAATTGTGATTCTTAGAATATGCACGCATAGCAACATAGAAAACGGCCCAAGATGTTTTGTGTGTATATGTGCACACGCATACGAAAATTGATTTGCATTGCTCAACGTTGCTTGCATTTCCATTCTTATTTTAATTGTTTTAAAATTTTTAAAATATACAATGGAAAGTAATGAGAGTTTCAGCATATGATCTACATATTCTATTTAACATTTTAGGTTTTTTTTTAGAAATCATAACTCTTTTACAATTACCTTTACATGCACAAATATGTACATATACATACATATGTACACAATATGTACACAAATATGTACATACATACATACATACATACATATGTATGTATGTATGTGCGCCCGCAATGCGTCTTGCTGTGTCGCTGCCTTGCTTGCTGCGCCACATGGGTTTTGATGAGAAAACTTTATAGACTAATAATTCTGTTTCTAGATGGACAATCGTATTGATATGTTCAGATTAAGATTAGGATATTCATATCTATATGCCAAACCAAACTGCATGTCTCTAGTATTTGAAATGCATTTTTTACACATTTGGGGGTGTGGGGGCGAATTGGGTACCGGAATCCAAAATCTGACAAAAACCGAAATTGTATTAAATTAGTATCTATATATATGCAGAAGACTTGGAGACTCTAACTCTAAAGATGAATTAGCTAGAATTTTATAACAGGTCCCCGATAAATTCATTTATCGATAACTTTGCAAATATACACGTTATCGAATTTCTGAAACAAACTCGTACTGCGCGCGCAATATACGAACCTAACACAAAAAGAATGAACTCTCTAGCTTTTGTATCTTCGGAAATCGACGCGTTCAAACATACGGACAGACGGACAGACGGACAGACGGACAGACAGACAGACGGACATGGCTATATCAACTTTTCTTGTCACCCTGATCAAGAATATATATACTTTATGGGGTCTGCCACGCCTCCTTCTGCCTGTTACATACTTTTAACAAAACCATTATACCCTGATTTCCCATTTTCAATGGGTTCAGGGTATAACAAGTAAGAAAGCTCTAGTCGAGACTGCTCGACTACGAAATCCCCTGAGCCCTTCTTCGAACGAATCATATTCTTAGAATGCCTCGTTTCGATTCTCCGCGCGTAAGAAACTATACATGCAAAAACACGAGCACACACACACGCTGATCTATGCTTGTGCGCCTGTATGTGTGTAAGCATTGCAAGCGTCTTGCTGTCTCGCTGCTTTTGTTGCTGCGCCACATGGGTTTTGCTGCAAAAAGTTTGATGATTAATAATTCTGTTTCCAGACGGACAATCGTATTGATCTCTTCAGATTATTATTATGATATTCATATCTATATGCTAAACCAAACTTCATGTCTCTAGTATTTGAAATGCATTTTTTTTCACATTTGGGGGTGGTGGGGCGAAGTGGGGACCGGAATCCAAAATCTGACAAAAACCGAAATTATAATAAATTAGTATCTATATATATGCAGAAGACTTGGAGACTCTAACTCTAAAGATGAATTAGCTAGAATTTTATAACTGGTTCCCGATAATTTCGTTTATCGATAACTTTGCAAATATACAAGTTATCGAATTTCTGAAACAAACTCGTACTGCGCGTGCAATATACGGACCTAACACAAAAAGAATGAACTCTCTAGCTTTTGTATCTTCGGAAATCGACGCGTTCAAACATACGGACAGACGGACGGACGGACAGACGGACAGACGGACAGACGGACGGACAGACAGACGGACATGGCTATATCAACTTTTCTCGTCACCCTGATCAAGAATATATATACTTTATGGGGTCTGCCACGCCTCCTTCTGCCTGTTACATACTTTTAACAAAACCATTATACCCTGATTTCCCATTTTCAATGGGCTCAGGGTATAATAACAAAACCATTATACCCTGATTTCCCATTTTCAATGGGCTCAGGGTATAAAAATATGGAAATGAAAAAGGTATACAAATAATAAAGAGTAGAACAATTAAAAAAGAAAATAATAATAATAAATATTAATAAAAATTAATTAAAAAAAAAAGCACAAAATGTTTTTTGAAATCTCTTGGGCTACAATAAAATTCTCTCTCTCTTTTTAGATAAATTGTAATTCCATTCTGTAGAAAATATACCCTGCAAAATGTACTATACTGATAAGCACTAAGCTTACATAAGTATCCAATAGTTGAAAAATCGCACAAATATTGTCTTTATTGAAATTTAAAATCATAATCAATGTGTGCCATTATTATTCATTTGCAACTGCGATGTGCACTCATACATGTTATTCAGACGTATTATATCGGCGTTGCTCAACCTACGTCTCTGTCCCATTTGCGATTGACCCGAAGGCTGCAGGGCGACTATTGTTGGCGAGCCATCCTTGGAAAAGCCATTATATGGGTAGTGCATAATGCTGCCATAGTCATATGCGGCACCGAAGTTATCCACTACATGCGCTCCGTACTTCTTAAAGTTGTTCTTCCTGCTATCTCTGATGTTTTTCCAAATGATTTTAACGTAATTATCGCGATCCGAGCTGCAATGCTGATGATGGAAGCCCAGGGTGTGCAGCATCTCATGCATTATGTTGCCCAGCAAGCACCTAAAGGGGTTCAGATTAATATTCTGCTTGCGTTGTTTATAGCCGATGTGCGCGGAGCAGCCGCCGTTCGAGACATTGATCTGCACATATTCCGAAGTTGTTGGCTTGGCCCGCACAAAACGTATGCAGGAGACTTGGGCAATGCGACGCATGGCCCGCTTAATAATTTCAGTGTACTCGGTATCTATGTTGAGGGAAACATATCAAAGATGTGAATGGAAAAATCTTCAGAATAATACCCACTGAAACCCTTGTCTATCTTGTAGTGGACTATACCATTGGGCCAATGATATGTCGGGGATATTAATCCATTCCGATCAAATTCTACAATCATGTCACCCTGAAAGTAGCCAGGCGATAGCTCGGGATCAGTTTCCTCCTGTTGCTCAACATCTATATTGAGGGAAATATATTAAAGATGTGAATGGGAAAATCTTCAGTATAATAATCACTGGAAGCCTCGACTGTATCGTTGGGCCGCTGAAAGTCTACATCCATGTCATCCTGAAAGTAGCCAACTGTAGGCAGCTCATGAACAGTTTCCTCCTGTTGCTGCTCGACGGGTGTCCCGTAGGCGTCCAGGCAAAGGCCAGCGATTAGCAAAAGAACAAAGCTTTGACGAGCTGCAAACATTTTTAGCTAATCCGCAGCACAGTTCAGAATAGGCTAGCTGGCCCTCAAATTGCCTTTATATAGGTATATCAGATTCGATACAGTTAATCAGCTTTCGATTTGCTATTCACTATAATTGTTTTATTGAGTAAGAAGGGTCTTTTGACATACAAAAATTAATTATATAGTAGACTAGTAATTTTTTCTGTTGTCTTTATTCAGAACAGTCATAGATATATGAATATGTCATTCGTTAGGAGTACTTATCTATCTAGCAATTATTCTTCTCCTCTATGAAATATATAAATATTTTTCGAATTTCTATTAGCCATATTAATCTTCTACTAATTAATTAGTTTCATAGCAAATATTTATAATTTGGTAAAGCTAATCGGCAATGCATGCTGTTATGGTTATTGATTTGATTGTTATGGCGTTTATACGGACTGAAAGACGTTTGTATAATTTTTATAATTTATTTGTATATTTTTCAGCATTATATTTCAATAAATATAAATGTTTATAAACAAATGTGCCCCTTTCGATTTGTAATAAATTTGATTATTTTATATATTTTATGTTTACAGTAATATGATTGATTAGATTGGGAATCCCTTCAACCTCGTCATCTCTTAACTCAGAAATGCAAAATAAGTTTCATAATTGCTAGAAAGTGAAATATTGTTTATTTGTTTATTTAATTTTCTAGAATATTGTATAGGTATACAAATATACTTTGATATATATTGACATAAATCAAATCCTCTTATCTATAGCATTGAATCTTAAGTATATGACAACTTTGCATTGATTATAAATCCATCAACATAAGTATTAACAGGTAAGAAAGCTCTAGTCGAGACTGCTCACCTACGAGATCAGATGAACCCTTCGTCGAACGAATCATATTCCAAGAGTTATTCGATTCGTTGCTGCAAGCGTAACAAACTAAACATGCACACATACACGCACGCACACACACGCTGATCTACGCTTGTATGCCTGTATGTGTGTATGTGTGTAAGCATTGCAGGCGTCTTGCTGTCTCGCTGTCTCGCTGTCTCGCTTGCTCTGCCACGTGGGTTTTGCTGCGAGAGTTTATTTGATTAATAATTCTACTTTTAAACAGGCAAACGTAATCAAACTTTCAGATTATGATCATGACATTCAGTGGCTACATTGGCTCACAGCTTCATTGATACAGTGCTATTTTTCGATTTTACCATTCATTAATATCGAAAGGCGAAATATGTACAAATAAATATCGAATATATAGAATATAAAATGGTTTAGGTATATCTTTAAATTAATAGTTTTAATAATAGTCAATAAATTAAATGTAAAATAAAATATGGAAATGAAAAAAGTATAAAAATAATAAAGAGTAGAACAATTAAAAAAGAAAATAATAATAATAAATATTAATACAAATTAATTAACAAAAAAAAGCACAAAATATTTTTTGAAATCTCTCTCTCTCTCTCTCGCGTTTCAGTGTTTATTTTATTTTTAGAAAAATTCCAATTTGTTGAAAATGTAACTGAAAGCATTAACATAAGCAAACATGTAATCTGGCAACACCATACAAAGTATGTAATTAACATTCTATTCTGTTTCACTCTTTATTAAACCTTTAACCGAATCACATCGTTTTACTCTCGTGGGTATTGCAACGCAAAGTCAAATTATACCCAACATTGGTTATGGGCCCAGAGTAATCGCTATTCGGTTTAAAATATAAAAGTGTCTAAGAGCAAAGAGTCGTTTTTTTAAATTTTGCTTAGTGGTCAATAGTTAATATCGTGTGCGAATTAACGAGGAATTGCAAGCAAAATGAACATGTCGTACCAAATTGAAAAGCTTGATGAAAGTAATTACGGCGTGTGGCATATGGCCATGGAAAGTATACTAGAGATGGTCGACTTATGGGACGTTGTCTGTGGAAGATATGAGGGTCAAGATGATGCAGCAGCCGCAAAATGGCACAAGGATGATAAGAAGGCAAGAGCATATATAACCCTAAACGTAAAGCCATCTCAGTTGATGCATATTAAAAGGTGCACAACAGCCGAAGAAATCTGGAAAAAACTCAAAGAGTTACACATGCCAGTTGGACCGATTCAAAAGGTGCAAGCATATCAGAAGCTGATTCGATTAAGCATGCAGCAGGGAGATGACATCGTCACTTATATCAATTAATTTGTGGAAATAATTGATAAATTGGCAGAGCTAGATATAACTCTAAATGACGAGTTAAAGGTAATTATGCTACTGAGCAGTTTACCAGATACGTGGGAGAGCTTTATAGTAGCTATAGTAACGCGCGATGAGTTGCCAAAATTTGATGCTGTAAAAATCAAATTAATAGAAGAAGGCACACGAAAGTCAGAGAAGGCAGAAAGAGAGGTTAAAGCAGAAACGCAAGCTGTGTATACCCACGCTCAAGACAAATCTAAAGAACGGAATAAACAGTTTAACGGAAAGTGTTTCAACTGCGACAAATTTGGGCACCGAGCAAGCGAATGCAAATCAAAGAAGAGGAACGAAAAGAGGTCTGACAGTAAGAAAATGAGCAGCGAACAAGCAAGCAGCTTAATGCATAGTTTCGCTGGAAAGCAGAGAAATAGCGTATGGTGCGTAGACAGCGGCGCAACATCTCATATGTGTTGCGATCGCAACATGTTTATAAGCTACGCTGAAAAAGAAACGCCAATAATGCTAGCTGCAAATAAGTATGTTGCTGCAAAGGGAATTGGAAACGTGAAAATAAAAGGAGAAAACTGCATAATAAATTTAAAAAATGTCTTGCATGTGCCCGAACTCCATATGAATTTCTTCTCAGTGAGCGCAGCAGCTAAATTTGAAAACTCCACATCATTTAAAGGCAAAGTGTCGATTATTAAAAACAATAAAGGCGAAGTGTTGTTAAAAGCAAACGAAGAAAATAATCTGTATGTGTTTACTCAAAACTCGCAAAGCAGCTCAGTACATTCAATGAGCATAGTTTCGCCGACAATGCAATGGCATAATAGATTTGGACACCTAAATTTGAAAGATTTAAAACAGCTGAACGATAAACAGCTAGTGCATGGTATGAATGTTGACAATATGCAAGTGCAGATGAATTGTGATACTTGTAACCAGTCCAAATTAAGTGCTTTGCCGTTTAATCGAAAAATGAATCGAAGTACAGAGGATGTGCTTGAATTAGTGCACACAGATGTATGTGGACCAATGAATGTCAAGTCAATTGGCGGCAATCGTTATTTTGTGACATTTATTGACGATTACTCGCGCATGATATTTGTCTATATAATGAAAGCAAAAAACGAAGTCTTCAATAAGTTCAAGATGTTTAAAAGCTTTGCAGAATGCCAAACAGGCAAGAAAATAAAGGCTTTACGCAGTGATAATGGCACGGAGTATGTCAATAAACAGTTTACTGATTTTTTGACTGAATGCGGTATACAAAGGCAGTTGACAATACCCTATACACCTCAGCAAAACGGCGTTGCAGAGCGTGCCAACCGGACCATAGTAGAAATGGCGAAAAGTCTACTAATCCATGCAAAGATTGGTGAGTTTTTGTGGGCAGAGGCTGTCACAACGGCAGTATATTTGCGCAACAGATGTTCCACAAAGGCGTTAAATGGAGGCACACCTTTCGAAATGTGGAGAAATCGGAAGCCTTCTGTAAAGCATTTGCGAGTGTTTGGATCTCGCGTATTTGCTCTGGACAAGGCTAAGACAAGCAAATTCCAGGCAAAAGGAAAGGAGTACATTTTTGTTGGATACTCATACACCGCAAAGGCATACCGTCTGTACGATCCGGAGAAGCAGAGTGTTATCGAAAGGCGTGATGTTAAATTCGTAGAGGGTGAGTTTGACACAAAAACAATTGAAAATGTGAAAGACACGAGTAATGATTTCATGACGATCATAATAAGCCTTGATACACCGGAGCTTCCAGGTCATGAGCAGATGACACCGGATGAGAGTAGCAGATCAGAGGAAGGGCAAGAGAACGAAGAGAATCCAGAAGTTGAAAACAATAATAATGATGATCCAGTAACGCGACAGCAGCGCGGGCCAGGCAGGCCTAAGATAATCCGAAATGGTCAACCAGGACGACCAACGAAACAGTACCAGACGAGGCTCAACAGTATATTTGATCAAGTAGACACAGAGACACCTCAGTCAGTCGACGAGGCGTTGCAGAGCCAATATGCGCAAGAATGGAGGGAGTCTATGCAAACAGAGTACAGAGCACTCCAAGAAAACGGCACATGGACATTATGCGACCTACCTCCAGCGCAAAAGGCGATTGGTTCTAAATGGGTTTTTCAAATCAAACGCGATAAAAATGGAAATGTCGAGAAGTTCAAATCTCGCTTAGTTGCACAAGGATGTGGGCAACAATTTGGCGTAAATTATTTGGAAACATTTTCGCCAGTAATTAGATACGAGACAATTAGGATGCTTCTCGCGATAGCTGCAGAAAAACGTTTGTATATGCATCAAATAGATATAACAAATGCATATCTAAACAGCGAGCTTCATGAGACTGTGTATGTGAAGCAGCCTCCAAACTTTGTGGACAACAGTCAACCTAAAGCAGTTCTAAAACTGAACAAGGCGCTTTACGGACTTAAGCAATCAGGGCGTGTTTGGAATAAAACGCTTGATGAGGCCTTGTATTCCATTGGATTCAGCAAATGTAAAAACGAAGCCTGTTTGTACACCAAAGTGGAAGAAGAAGCATTCAGTTATATTGCCATCTACGTCGACGACTTGATCATCGCGTGTCCAAATAAAGAAGACATAGCAATGATTAAGAAGAAGCTTGCATCGAAGTTCAAGATGCATGATGGAGGCCCCATAAGCTTTTTCCTAGGCATGGAAATTGAGAGGGACGGTGAACTAGGTTCAATTTCGCTATGCCAGAAATCACACATTCAAAGATTGCTGGAAACATACGGCATGAGCAAATGTCGGCAAGTCAATACACCACTTGATCCAGGCTTTCAAGTTGAATGTAGTGACGACAACTGTAAAAAGGTAAATAAAACCCAATTCCAGTCACTAATTGGTTCCCTTATGTATTTAGCAGTGCTGAGCCGACCTGATATTTTGCACGCAGTATGCAAACTATCTCAAAGAAACAACGATCCACATGCAGAGCATGAAGCTGCTGCAAAACATATTCTTAGATACCTGGCAGGTACGATGGATTTGGCAATCACATACAGCAAATGTGATGCATCAGCAACTGGATACGCCGATGCAGATTGGGCAAATGACAGAAGAGACAGACGCTCATACAGTGGCTACGCGTTCTTCCTCGCTGGCAGTGTATTCTCTTGGACTTCAGCAAAGCAGAGTGTCGTTGCTCTAAGCAGCACAGAAGCGGAATACATTGCATTAACGTTGGCTGCAAAGGAAGCAGTCTATTTGCGAAGACTTTTAAATGAGCTTGGCTGGTCAACAGATGAGAAGCCAATAAAGATCCGTGGTGACAATATCAGTTCGCAACACATTGCACAAAATCCAGTGCATCACAAACGGACAAAGCACATAGATATTAAGTTCCACTTTGTTCGTGAAAAAATACAATCTAAAGAGATAGAGCTTACATATGTGAATTCAAATTGTAACGTAGCTGATATTCTTACCAAATGTTTACATAAGTCTAAGCATAACTATTTAGTTAAGTTACTTGGTTTATCCTAGTAAAAGATTTGTTAGCTAAAAAAGAAAGATTATATGTAGCTTAAGAAGAAGTGTTGAAAATGTAACTGAAAGCATTAACATAAGCAAACATGTAATCTGGCAACACCATACAAAGTATGTAATTAACATTCTATTCTGTTTCACTCTTTATTAAACCTTTAACCGAATCACATCGCTTTACTCTCGTGGGTATTGCAACGCAAAGTCAAATTATACCCAACACAATTCCATTCTGTAGAAAATATACCCTGTGACATTTAATTAAAAAAGTATCCAACGAATTGAAAAATCGCACAAATATTGTCTTTATTGCCATTAATTTTCATTTGCCTTTGCGATGTACACTCATACATATTATTCAGACGCATTATATCGGCGTTGCTCAACCCACGTCTCTGTCCCATTTGCGAGTGACCCAAAGGCTTCAGGGCGACCATTGTTGCCGTTCTATCCTTGGAAAAGGCATTAAATGAGTAGTGCATAATGCTGCCATAGTCATATTCGGCACCGTAGTTATGCACTACATTCGCTCCGTACTTCTTAAAGTTCTTCTTGTATTTATGTTTGATGTTTTTCCAAATTATTTTAATGTACTTATCACGATCCGAGCTGCTGTGCTGATGAAAGAAGCCCAGGGTGTGCAGCATCTCATGCATTATGTTGCCCAGCAAGCAACTAAAGGGGTTCAGATTAATTTCCTGCTTGCGATGTTTGTAGCCAACGTCGGCGGAGCAGCCTTTGTTCGAGCCAGTGATCAGAACGTATTTCGAAGTTCTTAGCTTGGCACGCACAAAACGTATGCAAGAGACTTTGGCAATGCGACGCATGGCCCGCTTAATAGTTTTAGTGTACTCGGTATCTATATTGAGGGAAGTATGTTAAAGATATGAATGGGAAAATCTTCAGAATAATACTCACTGAAAGCCTCATCTATCTTGAAGTGGACTGTTGCATTAGGCCAATGATGTGTCGGGGCTATTAATCCATTCCGCTCAAAGTCTACAATCATGTCACCCTGAAAGTAGCCAGCCGTTAGCTCAGGATCAGTTTTCTCGCGTTGCTCCTCGACGGGTGTCCCATAGGCGTCCAGGCAAAGCCCGGCGATTAGCAAAAGAACAAAGCGTTGACGAGCTGCAGTCATTTTTAACTATTTCGCAGCACAGCTCAGAATAGCCTAACTGGCCCTCAAATGGCCTTCATATAGGTATATCAGGTTTGATACAGTTAATCAGCTTTCGATTTGCTATTCCCTATAATTGTTTTATTGAGTAAGAAGGGTATTTTGACATACAAAAATTAATCATATAGTAGTAGTAGTAATTTTGTCTGTTGTTTTTATTCAGAACAGTCATAGATATATGAATATGTCATTCGTTAGGAGTACTTATCTATCTAGCAATTATTCTTCTCCTCTATGAAATATATAAATATTTTTCGAATTTCTATTAGCCATATTAATCTTCTACTAATTAATTAGTTTCATAGCAAATATTTATAATTTGGTAAAGCTAATCGGCAATGCATGCTGTTATGGTTATTGATTTGATTGTTATGGCGTTTATACGGACTGAAAGACGTTTGTATAATTTTTATAATTTATTTGTATATTTTTCAGCATTATATTTCAATAAATATAAATGTTTATAAACAAATGTGCCCCTTTCGATTTGTAATAAATTTGATTATTTTATATATTTTATGTTTACAGTAATATGATTGATTAGATTGGGAATCCCTTCAACCTCGTCATCTCTTAACTCAGAAATGCAAAATAAGTTTCATAATTGTTAGAAAGTGAAATATTGTTTATTTGTTTATTTAATTTTCTAGAATATTGTATAGGTATACAAATATACTTTGATATATATTGACATAAATCAAATCCTCTTATCTATAGCATTGAATCTTAAGTATATGACAACTTTGCATTGATTATAAATCCATCAACATAAGTATTAACAGGTAAGAAAGCTCTAGTCGAGACTGCTCACCTACGAGATCAGATGAACCCTTCGTCGAACGAATCATATTCCAAGAGTTATTCGATTCGTTGCTGCAAGCGTAACAAACTAAACATGCACACATACACGCACGCACACACACGCTGATCTACGCTTGTATGCCTGTATGTGTGTATGTGTGTAAGCATTGCAGGCGTCTTGCTGTCTCGCTGTCTCGCTGTCTCGCTTGCTCTGCCACGTGGGTTTTGCTGCGAGAGTTTATTTGATTAATAATTCTACTTTTAAACAGGCAAACGTAATCAAACTTTCAGATTATGATCATGACATTCAGTGGCTACATTGGCTCACAGCTTCATTGATACAGTGCTATTTTTCGATTTTACCATTCATTAATATCGAAAGGCGAAATATGTACAAATAAATATCGAATATATAGAATATAAAATGGTTTAGGTATATCTTTAAATTAATAGTTTTAATAATAGTCAATAAATTAAATGTAAAATAAAATATGGAAATGAAAAAAGTATAAAAATAATAAAGAGTAGAACAATTAAAAAAGAAAATAATAATAATAAATATTAATACAAATTAATTAACAAAAAAAAAGCACAACATATTTTTTGAAATCTCTCTCTCTCTCTCTCTCGCGTTTTAGTGTTTATTTTATTTTTAGAAAAATTCCAATTCCATTCTGTAGAAAATATACCCTGTGACATTTAATTAAAAAAGTATCCAACAAATTGAAAAATCGCACAAATATTGTCTTTATTGCAATTTAAAATCATAATCAAAGTGTGCCATTAATTTTCATTTGCGACTGCCATGGACACCCATACATATTATTCAGGCGTATTATATCGGCGTTGCTCAACCCACGTCTCTGTCCCATTTGCGATTGACCCCAAGGGTTCCGGGCGACAATTGTTGTCGAACCATCCTTGGAAAAGGAATCAAATGAGTAGTGCATAATGCTGCCATAATCATATTCGGCACCGTAGTTATCCACTACATTCGCTCCGTACTTCTCAAAGTTGCTCTCCTTGCCATCTTCGATGTTTTCCCAAATAATTTTAACGTACTCATCGCGATCCGAGCTGCTTTGCTGATGATGGAAGCCCAGCGTGTGCAGCATTTCATGCATTATGTTGCCCACCGAGCACCATAAGGGGTCCAGATTAATTTCCTGCTTGCCACCTTGAAAGCCAACGCCGGAGGAGCAGCCGTCATACGATTTAATGATCAGCACATAGTCCAAAGTTTCAGGCGTGGCAGGCACAAACCGTATGCAGGAGGCTTCCTCAATGCGACGCATGGCCAGCATAATAGATTCAGTGTACTCGGTATCTATATTGTGGGAAGTATATTAAAGATGTGAATGGGAAAATCTTCAGAATAATACTCACTGAAAGCCTCATCTATCTTCAAGTGGACTATACCATTGGGCCAATGATATGTCGGGGCTATTAATCCATTCCGATCAAATTTTACAATCATGTCACCCTGAAAGTAGCCAGCCGTTAGCTCGGGATCAGTTTTCTCCCGTTGCTTCTCGACGGGTGTCCCATAGGCGTCCAGGCAAAGGCCAGCGATTAGCAAAAGAACAAAGCGTTGACGAGCTGCAAACATTTTTAACTAATCCACAGCACAGGTCAGAATAGGCTAGCTGGCCCTCAAATTGCCTTTATATAGGTATATCAGATTCGATACAGTTAATCAGCTTTCGATTTGCTATTCACTATAATTGTTTTATTGAGTAAGAAGGGTCTTTTGACATACAAAAATTAATTATATAGTAGACTAGTAATTTTTTCTGTTGTCTTTATTCAGAACAGTCATAGATATATGAATATGTCATTCGTTAGGATTACTCAGTCTATCAATTATCTATCTATCAATTATTCTTCTCCTCTATGAAATATATAAATATTTTTCGAATTTCTATTATTCTATTCTATTCTATTTCTATTATTCTTCTACTAATTAATTAGTTTCATAGCCAATATTTATAATTTGGTAAAGCTAATCGGCAATGCATGCTGTTATGGTTATTGATTTGATTGTTATGGCATTTATATAGACCGAAAGACGTTTGGATATATTAGTAAGAATATAAATTACTGAGTTATATAAGTTATTAATTTAGATCTGATCGACTGCGTAATACTAATTAAATTTTAGAAACTTTCTTCTACATGTTATGCTAATCACAATCTATATAAATTTTTTAATAGTTTTAATGCTTTTTATGCAGATTATAATTTATTTGTATATTTTTCAGCAACCAACCAATATGCTCTATTTTATTTGTAATAAATTTGATTATTTTTAATATTTTATGTTTATAGTAATATGATTGATTAGATTGGGAATCCTTTCACCCTGCGAGAAATTTGATTAATTTTTAAATTTGATTAATAATTCGGTTTCTAGACGGGCAAACTGATTCTCGATAAATGGTTTATCGATAACTCTGAAAATATAAAAGTTATCGAATTTCTGAAACGATGCAATATACGAACCTAACAGAAATATAATGAAGTCTCTAGCTCTTATATCTTCGGAAATCGACGCATTCAAACATACGGACAGACGGACATGGCTATACCAATTCAGCTCGTTGCCCTGATCAAGAATATATATACTTTATGGGGTCTGCCACGCTCTCTTCTGCTTAAGTATATGTATATGAATAAGATCTAGCTAAAGTGTTTCAAAATATATTTCAACTCGTTTCTATAAACTAATTTCAATAAGTAAAAAAATTTATTTATATTAATAATTAAAAATATTGTATTATTATTATTATTATTAATTTTTTAATAACTCAAAAAAAAAAAAATATTATTTCTTAATTTTTTCTATAAAAATAATATTATTATATTTCATTTTTTTCATACAAAATTATTTTAATTATTAAAAATGTTTATTATTATTTTTTTAAGAAGGCAAAAATTATATTTTTATTTTTTGTTATTACTTTATGATCTAAGTTATTTATGCTCAACAGTTCACAGCAGGAGAGCAAAAATAACTTAGTTCTCACATATTTGAAAAATAAATTTGGCTGAAGCTTATAAATGAATAAGAAATCTAGTTGAAAATAAACAAAATTTTATATTGTCTACTTAACAGATTACATTTTATAGTAACATTTATAATTAAAATTAACATTTATAAAAAAATATAAAAAATATAAAATTATTTCTAGGCATTTCTATTTAGGAAAAAATAATCAATTCAGTCTCGAATGTCTTCGCCAGATATAATTAAAGTAAACTCTGATCTCTTAAGTTCCCCAAACATACATATGTACCTACATACTATATCCTAATATCAATTTTAGTATACGACAATTTAATCAAACACTTGTTGTATATAGTTGCCTGCCATGTGGCACAAATCAGTCGAGTAGCAAAAGAAATGGAGGCCTACCTAAGTTGCGTTGCGTCAATTGATAAATCCTTTAATGCTACACACACAAAGAGAAAGAGAGAGGGAGAGAGACACACACACACGTACGTATGTAAGATTCTGTGTTTTGGTTTTGTGTTTGGGGCGCGTGTAACACGCCGAAGAAGTCAACTTTCGATTCGGGCAAAAATAAATCCACTTTACAGATTGAGACACAAGGCACAAGGACACGCAGCAGCAGCAGCGGAAGGGGCAGCCCTTGGGGGAATTTCAATTCCTGCTAAGCACAACGACAATAAACTCATTGAACAGCAGCAAAGACAAACACGTGCCCCACCGCCGAGCGAGATAGCGCATAGAGATGGCGAACATGTCGTGCTCGAATAATTGAATTCATCAAAGTTAACTCGCACAATTGTCAAATGCTTGGCTGAGTATCCACAGAGGTGGGCGTGGGTGTATGAGTGGGAGTGGGAGTGGGAGGGGGAGTGGAAGTGGCACGGCCTTCGACTACAGCCTACAGCTGCTGTCGCACAACACTCGCCGAGTTAGTTTTCTAAAGTTGTTGTCTTTGATGATTGCAGAGCAGAGGAAGCGGTGGGAACAGAGGCGATGGCGATGGCGGCACTTGCCCAAAAGAATAGCGTATAAAAAAAGATTTACGAATTGACAAAGTGCAAGTAGGTTTTGGGGCACGACACGGCACCGGCACGAGCCGACGCGTCAGGAGGTGATGGCGTACGTACCATAGATGAGCCTAAACAGAGCAAAAGCAATAGGAAGAGCAGCCAAGCAGCCAAGCAGCCAGTCGACACTACTACACACATTGAGGACATCCGCAGGCAATGACACATACGACAAACAACTTGAAAATCCATGTCAGTGTCACGTAGCAGAGTGCCTACAACAATAACAATGAGCAGAGCAGCATGGAACAAGATGTAGCCAACAGAAACAACAGAAACAACAGAAACAACAGAAACAACGGAAACAGCAACGCCAAAGTCACAAATTCAATAGATCGAAATGCTGATACACTGCAAAAGATGAGATTGAGCAATTGTAATACAATTTTGATGTATTATACATATATACTACTTAGTGATAATATAGTCTAGTATATACATATATACAGCCGAATAAATTGTTTTAGAAAAAAATGTGAAAATATTTTTCAAGCTTAAGGCTGAGGATATACATTCTTCAATACTTCAGCTATTTTTTCCTGATTCTTCTATTCAATAATCAACTGAAGCCAACAGTTCAGTATATATTATATAGGTAAAATATATTAATAAAATATTATCTAGCTGTTCTTAGGGGCAGCTTTACAGATGCATCAAATGAATTGCCTAAGCTTCTGAGAATACTTATTTCTTCACTCTATTTAGATATTTATATATAATTATAATATTAAATAATGTATACGATATCTGCCTGAAGGCCTCTGTCGGTCTGGCATAAAAATTAAATTGTTATTTAGAAATAATTCTTAGTAACAATAAAATAAATAAATAAATTATAATATTGAATGAAATTTGTTTTCGATTTAGCAACGCCTAAAACGTCACCAACAACTTCGCATAGCTGATTGACATTTCGTCTCGAATAAGACACGGCATATCTGCTATATCTATAAAGATTTAGCTGTTTTTTTTTTTTTTTTTTTTTTGTTTCTGCTGCTTCTTCTTCGTCAACTTCCTTTTCGTTTGTTTTTTAGCAGTGTTATTTTTGCTACTGATTGGTGTCTTTGTTTTTCTTGCAGCTTTATTTGCCCGTTGTTATTGTTGTTGCTCTTGTTTATTATCATCGTCAATGTCTTCATCATCATCAACAACATCGCCATCATCATCGTCAACATCATCTAGTTCGTGTCTGTTCGCCACGTGGCACGCACTTGATTAAGTCATTCGATTTCAATGTTTAATCATTTATGCAACGCTTGCAAATTCTGTAGTAAGCAGACGGTAAGTTATTTACGCTAATCACTAAAGCTGCCAGCGTTCAATTCATCCATCCGTACGGAAGTCACTTCATTCGTACGGCTTACGGCCAATCCATATTGGTTTTGTAGCTGTCCATTTTGGACAACTACTTCGACACGCTGCAGGTCATTTTTCATTTGGATGAAAATATTGATTTTGGCACGAGTTGGCGGTACTCCTGCTACGGCGTAATGGTACTCCTGCTGCTGCTGCTGCTCCTGGTACTCCTGCTGCTGCTGCTGCTGCTACGGCTCACTGATGTTGATGTCTGTTTGTCAGTCTAACGATTTCTTACTGCGGTCGCTCATCCAGCCCAGGTAGCGTCGATGCCAAATAACTTTCGTCTGGCCGGCCAAGGAGATTTATGAGTTTATGCGAGCCAAATGAAATATCGCCGAGCGGCAACACAAATATTTACTCAGCATTGGCCGTGAGTGTGGGCATGGCCATGGGCATGGGCATGGGCATGGTCGTTGAACGCCGCTCAGGCAAATCAGTGGCCAAATCCATGACAAGTTGAAGTTGCAGCTGGTCGCTGTTTAAATATTAAAAACCACTGACACTTCTTGGTGTGACTGTCTGGGTGGTGGGGTGGCAACTGGCCAGGGGTGATGAGGGGGATGAGGTCGACAAGTTAAGCGTAATAAGGTCATCAACAGGCAGCGGGTGGCACTCGATGCGGTTAGTTGGCTGATTTATGAAGTGGTGCGTGTGTAAAAGCCAGCAAGACAGAGAGAGAGAGAGAGAGAGAAAGAGAGAGGGAAAGTGAATGAGAGAGAGATGTAGTCTTGATAACTCAATTGAGGACAACAAGCATACGCCACGTTGAGCTCACCTTTGGGTCAGCCTTTGTGCTTTTTATACGCTTCTTTTGCACTTGCCTTTTCGCTGCGTACGTTTTCTCTCTGCTCCCATCTTTTTTTTTTGTAGTTTTGGCCAAGCGATTTATAAACGTTACAAGCATAAATAAACAAGCAGCTGTTGAAAAATTCAGAAAAAAGAGAGATATAGAGAGGAGCAGCGAGAGAGAGAAAGAGAGAGAGAGGCGAGATGCAGGCTGTGGCTGACTGGCAACATATGCTGTGCTGCGTCGCTCGTTGTATATTTATTTACTTTTGCTCTTTTGTAAAATATTTTTTAATGCAGCCCACAGAGTGTTGCCAATTTGTGCAGATTTATAGAGCCAGTGCCGAGCGAGTGGAGAGTCGGAGCGAGAGAGCAACAGAAAGCGTAAAAACAGCGCTGTTGACAATCGCCACAGGAACTGGATGGCCAAAAGGGGAAACCTTGTTGCACTGACTTTGTTGCCGTAGTGGTTGCCGCTGTTGCTGTAGCTGTGCCATAACTGATTGCTGCAAGCACTTACGCCAGTGTGTGGGTGTGCCATAGGTTGGGTGGTCAGCTGCCTGCAGTGGACATGGTAGCTCAATACGTTATGGCTGGCCGCGTTGCAGCCATTAGGGACATTCACGAATTGCAAAGGAGCCAGCATGAGCGTGAGACAGTAATATTTCTATAGCGTCACTTGTCAATGATTCAATGAAATAAAACAATTTATAATGTCAAACTGGGTTGGAATCCAAATTTGCAATGAATTGACTGAATAGCTGAAGCAGTGGCACAATTTGTGCATCATTATCAATAGTGATATGAATGCATATCTGAGCTGTGTACATACATATATATAAGTGGAGTTATAATTATTAATTAAATATTGCATGATACATTATTCAATTATTTTTTTTTTAATTTTTTTATTTATTGTTATATTGTTATATATATTAGTTTATATTTTAAGTATTTTGTTTTTCTTTTTATTTCATATATAAAATATAATTTTTCATCGAATTTCCAAACTGAATATTTATATTTTTATATGTATTAAAATTTAAATATAAATAAATAAATATAAATATGCAATTTGTAAACAAATATTGATTAGTTTATAAATAATAAATATTAAAAAAATGATTGATATTAAATATAATTGTAAACAAAATATAAAATATTAAATCTAATAAATAAAATATATTCAATTGAATTACAAACTCTATTTAATATGTAAAAACAAATGAATTACAAAAACACTTTATTACTTAAGGAATAAATAAAATTAAATTTCAATCAAAGCAAAAGCAAATGCATTAACAAAGCGAGCACCCCTAATGCATGTCATATGAGAATGTGATTGAAGCAAATAAAGAGTCGAGTTTTGTCAATTTGTCATGGTAATAGATTTAGTGTGTTTACAAGTCTGTGGCTGCTTCAGTTTTTAGTTGCCATTTCATAGCAGTGGTCATTTTATAAAATTGTATGTAACAGGCA
Source organism: Drosophila koepferae (assembly GCA_030914345.1). Lineage (NCBI taxonomy): Eukaryota > Metazoa > Arthropoda > Insecta > Diptera > Drosophilidae > Drosophila > Drosophila koepferae. Next base: position 5,473,884 of record JAUESR010000207.1, read on the forward strand.
GAAGCAGACTTCGCAAAGTATATATATTCCTGATCAGCACAAAAAAAAGTTGATATAGCCTTGTCCGTCCGTCCGGATTTCGGAAACTACAAAAGCTAGAGAGCTGAGATTTCACATGAATATTGGTATATTAGTTGCGCAATACGAGTTTATTTAGTTTTCTTGATAACTCATCCCATTTCCAAATTCGTTTACTTTTTTTTAGAGACTTCAAATGATCCCTTAGCATATTTTACTCAGCTTCTCTTAACTACAGCAGATAGCTCTTCAGCTCTTCACATAGTTAACTACAGGATATCTCCTAGTCAGTCGACTTTAACTTGTAATTGTTGTTGCTGTTGTTGGGGCACGTCAAGAATGCAATTGCTGAATTGAATTGCGTTCACTCCCAGACAGGATGTGGTGCAATTTCAACTGTTTGTTGCTCATGCCATCGCCGTCCTCCGCAGTCCCATGTCCAGTGCTATTGCAGCTGCCGTTGCTGCTGTCTAAATGGGCGTGGCCGTCTGCCAAATATGAGCACCGGAAATTAGCAGAAGTCGTCAACAGTCATTCCCCCGATTTGAAGCCCACAAATTGAATGGACACTCGAGGAGAGTGCAGTGCAACCAAGCCGTGTAATTACTTTCGTCGCAGGACACAAATTTGTGCACATTTGGGCTTTCAGACTAAAGATCGAAATGTCGCCGGTCTAAATTAACAAAAGGCCGCCAATTAAAGACTAATCAGCCAATTGAGTCTGACCGCATCGCCGTCGGCTGACCGTTTCTAGTCAGTGAGTTATAGCTAGCCAGCTGGCAAATGGATTTATGATGCAATCACACACACAAACACTATATATGCTGGCCATACTTGAAACTTCTTCATCGCTGCTCGCCCCATAGCAATCTGCATTTGCAGAATGTGGCCCTAATTGAAAATCAGGCAAATTCTACTGCAAACCTAACACTGATTCAATTTTTATGCCACACACGCTGCACTCTCTTATTGTGGGTATTCCTACTATGTTGTGAGAGCTGAGTTTAAAGTATTTTTTTTAAAGATAAAAATAGCTAATAAAAATTTAAAAAAAAAAAAAAAAAAAAAAAAAAAAATCACATACAAATTGGTGTTGAATATCGCGTTGTTATAGGAAAATAAAAATAGTTATATAAAAAAAAATATTTTCATGAATAATTTTTTTATTTTAATTTTTTTAACGTTTTTAAGTTTGACTTTCAGTCTTAGCTTTGTAAGTATAAGTATTATTTATTCTTATATATAAATTAATATTTTTGTATATACTTTATCTTATTTAAGATTATATGCAAAACAAATTTTTTTGTTTGTAAAATTTTTTAGTTTTTATTTTAACAGATTTGGGATTGAAAGAGTTTTTTTTTAGACTTTCTTTCATATTTTTCTTTTATTATTTTAATTCATTTGCATATTTTTCATTTATTATTTTTATTTATATTATTTTATTTTTAATAAAAGTATTTTTCTTTTTTCTATGTATATAGTATATTTTTATTTATTTTATTATATTTCTTATTTATTATTATTTATTTGATTTTGTTTTTATATTTATTTATTTTTTTTTTTTCATATAAATATTTACTTATCTACAAAATATTGTTTACATATTTATACATCCAAATACCCCTCAATATTGTCATCATCAAATATTTATAAACAATTAAAGCTAACTTTTATTATTTCACTTAACACTTTTAAAATGTTGAAGTTCTTCTAGAATTTGTTAGCTGTTTGCAAATTATGTTGGAATTTAAAAAGGTGTTTTCATATGTTTTTATTTCATAAAAGAAAAGTAAGAATGAAGAGAAACTAAAAATTAATCCGCATCATCTGCAAAAGGGGCTTACGCATTTCGCTGTGGCAAAAAAGGTTTAGCTTCAGCTTTTCTTGCCCAAGCGGGTGGCGGGAAAAAGTAAAACTGTTCCGTTGTGGTTGCATAAAGTTTTGCACAAACGTTGCGCAAATCGAGCGAGTGCAAAGGAGAAGGCGAAGTAGAAAAAAGCGCTCAACTTTGCTTGCTTTTGTGTTGCATACTTTTATGCGCTGCAGCTAGAACTTCGTTTGCGCCCATTTGAAATTCATAAATGTGTGTGTGTGAGAGAGAGAGTGTGTGTATGTATACATGTGTGTGTGTGTGGCATATATTAGCATGGCTTGCTGTGAATACATTTAGGCGCAGTCAAATGCACACACAATTGCTTATGAAATTGAGCAAACGAAATGGAAATTCAAATAGCAGCTAATGAGCCGCTGCCACACTTGAGCCGAGAAAAAACCTAGGCAAGTTAAGTTGTTAGATGTGTTAATTAGAAGTTGGCCAGCATACGCAAATCAACATGTTAAGCAACGCAAAACCCATGGACTCCAGTCAATCACTCAACCAGCTACAGCAACAAAATGAGCCATTAAAAAAAAATGTGGAGAAGAAAAAAAAAAAAAAAACAGTAAATAAAATAAAATAAAAAACCTGACCGAAATGGATGGAAGCTGAAGTGTGCCGTTTGGCCGATAAAGAAAAACAACAAAACTGCCAAACAAGCTGGGAGAGGGCCAGGAATAAGAGCAGGAGTAAGAGTAAGAGTGTAAAAAACTGACAGTAAAATTGAAGGCAAATGTTTCGGGCAAGCAAAAAAACAAGTAAACGAATAAAAGAGAGAGGAGAGAGAGAGAGAGAGAGAGGGAGGAGCAAACGTTTCCCTGGGGCACTTTTGGCTGCATGAGCGTGAGCAGCAGCAGCGGGCGTGTTCGTGCGCCCATCTTTAAAGCGTTGCTCGCACCTGGCTGGAACCACGTGTAAAATGCAGCCAGCGGCTGTGTGACCCCAGTTCTCTCGCCTCCCACCTCTATCTCTCTCTGTCTGTGTGGTTCGTGCGTGTGTGTGTGTTAACGTATGTCCTTTTGTGTTCGCATGTAAATTGAAATGGACCCAAAATGCCATTAAGAGTGGCCGAGCAAAGCGACTGACTGAATGAGGCCGCCCAGCTTATGTGCATTAAATTAAAAATTAATTGTCACCAGGGACATATCGGAGCTGAGCAACAGGCAATTAGCTTCACTAAATCAAATGAGACCAGTTTAACAATTACAGCTGAAATATTTGGTGAATTGACGGCGTTTTGTATTTTTAGTTTTTTAAATTCATTTATTACTTTTTATATTTATATAATTATTTTGTTATTCTTTTTTAAACAATAAAAAGTGAGGGAATTCAGCTAAATCACTTAAGTGGATATTAAATTTTGCTGTAGAATTCTTTGGTTTGGGTATTTTCAGCTGCAGACACATCTCGGCACACAATAAATAAATTGAGAGAGAGTTTCAATTTGAGCGCGCTCCGTTCGCTCTCCTTGCATACTTAAATGAGTGCGAATGAATACAGCATAAGAGCGAATGAGTAATTTGGCAAAGCCTGCATAAACTTCGTAAGGCGACGAAATGCACGATCACTTCGTTCGTACGATCTAACTGCGTATAAGTCTGTGTGTGTGTGTGTGTGTGCGAAAGATATGACTGAGTATTTTATTTATGTTGTTGCTGTTGCTGCGGAGAACGCATGAGCTCATCTACTACCTGCAGGCCCACTCAAGTGACTGTCTTTCTATAAGTATGAGCACTCTTTCACTCAGCCTCGCTTTACTGTCACTCATCACATTTTGAGCATTGTGCTGAGCGGGACTTTTTGCTTTTTGTCACTCATGCACACTTACTTATAAGATAATCCAATTGGCAACACTGCTAAACTCTAATTAGACTAAATGTAAAGTGAGTTTCGCTGGTTAAGCTTTAATTGTATGCTTCTTGGTGAGCAAATGGAAGCTAAACACCTGCTCTGACTTTCCGTTCATTTATGCAGTTGAATCGCTTTAGGGTTGCATGACCAACGCGCTGTGTGGCCCTTTGTTGGCAGTTTCGCTTACATTTGATTTGTTGTTAAGAGTTAAATGCCACATGGCCAACACTTTGGCCCATGCAGCAGAGTAAATAAATTTAATTCTTACTTTCGGATTGAGGTCTTTAGAAGGGCGGCAAAACTAAAACTTTCAGCAAGCCTTCCCAACTGTTGCCGACTTGGACAGTTGGAGCTGTTGGAGCTGTTGGCGCTGTTGTTGGTCCTGCTGCCGTGTTGCAATAACAAACTCATGCTAATTGCTTTGCTAACAACTGCCAACGACAACTTGGGCTTCCACTAAGACCAATGCCAAAGCGTTGCAACAACTATAAATATTGCTAAAATGTGGCAACAGCAAGCAATAACAACAACAACAACAAGCTGCAGTGGAAGCACGCGCCCATGTTCCGGACTGGCCCAGGGCAACCTTTAATTACGACAACAGGACACACCGCAATGCTCAACGAGTTACACACACATATATATATACATATGTGTATATATATAAATATATATACATATACATCTGTTAAAGTTGACCAACGATTGACCTTTGGAGCTTAGGTTGTTGCTACAGGTGCTAGTGCGGCGACAGGTGCTAGTCGAGAAAGCAAGTAGCTGGAGCTTATAAATTTGAACACGAACCAGCGATAATTGCTGGGAAATGAAATAAAAATGCAATTAAAGTCGACTGCGACGACGACGACGTTGGCAACTCTGCCACAGCTAGCAACGTCCTCTTTGAAATGAGCATTCAATTAAGAGCTGAGCAATATATATACATATGTATGTATATATGTATGTGTCTAAGCCCAGGGCTCGCCTGTCAGGGGCATGCACTTGATGGCAACGTCGTCGGCATTTATAAAATGATTTTTATCTTTATCAAATTAGAAAACGACAACAGCAACAGCAGCAGTCGGAGCAGCAAGTGGAACTCTCCTCTCTACCTGCTCTCCTCTCTTGCTGCTCTGCTCTCCTCTCTTGCTGCTCTGCTCTCCTCTCTTGCTGCTCTGCTCTCCTCTCTTGCTGCTCTGCTCTCCTTTCTTGCTGCTCTGCTCTCCTCTCTTGCTGCTCTCCGCTAGTCTGACCAATTTCTGGCTTCAGTCAGCCGTATCTGCAGTGTCACAGCAATTAAAACTGTGCTCCGGCATTGTGCAGATTACATCGTAAAATGCTTGCCGTTGGCCGGTGGGCGTGGCACAGCGCGTGGGTATTGGGTGTGTGTATTGGTCAGTGAACAACTGTTAAATGCTTTGAAGTTTATTTCTCCCGATACGGCAGAGCAACCAGTGAATATATAACTGGCAAATGTATGCAAGCTGTGTAGGGTGTATCTCAGGTGTATCTAATTAATTTTTGGTTTGTATTAAAATATTTATTAAATTAGTTTGAACTGTATTTGTTGAAGCTCCATTAAAGAAAATTTGAACCTGTTAAAGTAAACAGAGCAAACGCAAATAAAACTTACGGATGAGGCAACAAAATGTATTTGACCTTAAGTAACTTGTATATACTAAATCTAACTAACTTTAATACGTAACAAGTGCCGATTGAGAGCAACATGTCTGTTATTCAAGTGCTCAAAACAGACTGAATGAGGCATGGCAGAAATGCTATGTAAATAATTCGTTTTCATCATAGCTTGCAAATAACTGTTTACCGCTTCTCGATGACTGTAAATAAGTGTCTTTTCGCTCACACTCAAAGAACAAATTCAGAGAGCAAACGCTTGAGTCGTTTTTTCCATGAGCTCCTTCGCGATCGACTCGCAATCGTTTATTTTTGTTTTGCTTCTCTCCCCGACCCTTTGCTTGAGTTAAAGTTTCTGGTGTAAGTATTGGTATGCTGGTATGGTATGTATGCAAGGGCTCTCTTTGCTAAGCACATCAAACAGCATTGACTTTTTGAGCTTACTCGCGCGCTACCTGAGTCGCATTTTGCGAACGCCAATCGCATCTCTCCTTAAACGATGTGCGTTAGAAGAGCATAACACGAATAGTCTTACTCAAGGTGCTCAACCGACAGCAAAAACGAACAGAACCGAAGCCACTTGTTTAGAGCGAGAGAGCATGATCTTTTCGATTGCTCTCACGCATAGAGCGTAAATAATGGTCAATGGTATTGTTTGCAAGCTATGATTTTAATTATTTATTTTTTTTTTTTTTTTTTTGGCAGCGAACGTGAAATACACTCACATTTTCTATGCCCTTTTCTTTACACTTCTCTACTCTTTGAGAGTCTCTACGAACAGCAAATTTACTGCCAGTCTGGCTCAGCAATCCACTCATAATTCTTTTTTGGAATATCTTAAAGTTGAGTTGAGCTTTGCGCTACCTTGACATTTGAAACAGTTGACCTAAAGCCAACCTTTGGCATATTTTATAATCAGTTACAGTTTAAGGAGCAGCAACTCCTTCTCTCTTTCCCTCTTCGCCTTTCTCCATCACCTGCCTTTGGCTTAACCTTCGCAGTCTTTTGAGCCGCTTGGCCGTAAAACTGACAACCGCTTAACCAACTCTCTCACTCTCTCTCTCTCTCTCTCTCTCTCTCTCTCTCTCTCTCTCTTTCTCTCTCCCTCTCAATATCTCTGCTCGCTGCTGAATAGCTCAGCCATTGAATTTGAATCACCTTTGTTGTATTTTCTTCACCTTCTTTTTTTTTCTTTTTGAGGTTTTTAGCTCTTTAGCGAAAAAGTATTTTGGTTCGGCTGAGTGTCTGCAGTCGATGACATTGGCTGGATTTTCTAGATACTATTTTGCTGGGGTCCCTGTGTCTGGCCAAAAACTCAGCCCTAAGCCCCAACGACACCAGCAGCGGCATCCGCTGCTCTTGGATTATGCAAAAAGTTTTTCATTAATGTTGGATTTAGATAGATAGACATATACATATATATATATATAGATATATTTATTTTTTCACGCTCTGGAACATTTGCTCTTCCCGCTGGTGGACCGTTTTTATGCCCGGTTGGCTTCGCTTTTTGCTTTCGCTTGTTGACAACGCAACTTTGGGTCCCAGGATACGTTAACTTTTGTGCAATGCCGTGCAGCGCAGTGCAATGAAAGCTGCCACAAACAACAAACAGCGACCGACACAGCCAGGCAAACATTCAACAGCAGCAGCAACAACAACAACAACAACAACAATACAGTCTCTTGAACAGCCCGAGTTGCCGCAAATTTGGCAACAGGAACTTTATTTTTTTTGAATAGCAACTGCAACGGAATTTTCGTGTTTGGAATTAAGAATTGATCTAGATCATAGTCTAAATATAATGAATATTTCATACACAAGCTTTGTATATAATTGGAGTTTTTTTTTAAATTATTAATTAGAATTGTCTCATTAAAATTTGTCTTTGGCTTATGCAATTTTCATTTTGCAGTACAGTTCAGTTTTGCTTAAGAAGTTATTTGCTGAATTTTCATAGATATTTTTAGCTGGATATTTCTCTTAGATGGTATTTCTAGTTTTTGATTTAAAGCATAAATGCTTTTTATATGTTTGTTGAAGATTGGGTACATGATATATATTTTTTTTATTTTATAAAAGAATTTATAAGACTTTATTATAATAAATAAAATTTGTTGAAAGTTTGTGCATATACTGATCTATGAATGCCTATTCCCAATTATGTATAAGAATAAACGTCAGTATAATTCAAATTTTGTTACTCAATTTACTCTACCTACTTCCATTTACTGCATTTTTTTGTACATTTTAATTTGGTAGGGTATTTAAAATTGGGCATATAGGTTTTATGCATATCCATGCAAGAGCTGATTGAAGGACTCTCCTATATCAAATTCTATAGTCCTATTCATACATACATATCACTCGATGTTTTAATCATTTTATTTTTTAATTTAATTATATGATAATTATTATTATTATTTATAAATCTCTACCTTTAAACTAAATTGTTATTTTGAATTAATTCGCTGCAATAATTAAGTAAATAAATTGAAGCGCAGGACATACGAGTCTTTCCCTATACTTGATCGTTTAGTTCATATTTGCTCAAAAATTCTGTAATGCTCTCCAGCAGTTAACTGTATGAAGGAGAAGGCGGCTCGTAAGCTCGAGGGAGCTCTGCTTGTTTCAGTCTCTTTATAGAAGGCTCTCAAGATCCTTATTATAGATCAATAATATTCTATAAATATGAAATTTGAATATATCTTAATCTTCTTTATAGGAATTTAAAAAAAATAAAAAATATGTAATGCATAAAAATTTATTTAAAAAGTTCGAAAAATATATCATATTATATAGTTTACATTTTTTAAATATAAATAATAAAGAAAAATAAAAATAAAATGAAAAATTTTTAAAATATTAACAAACAAAACCTATAAAATGGCTTCAAGGTTGCATCACTTATAAATTCTATGCTTGCAGAGTATCATTCAGTCGACTATGCCCGACTAAATCGCTCTTATGTTTTTTAATGGTGGCTTGGTTAGTTTTAGTGGTTGATTCTTTTGAGACACTTTGGCTGCCTTTGCAGTGCAAATTGTTTGGTTTTGCCTAGTTTGCAATGGGGCTTCTCTTTTTTATAGTTTTTTTTTTCTTTTTTTTTTCATTTGAGCTTTGTTTTCTTTTGTGTGAAGCTTTCGATTTTTCTTGCCACATCCGCTGGCTAGGCGACACCCGCTTCATTTCCTGTCCTCCATTGCACACGCTTCACGCTTGCATTTATTTGAGTGTGTAAAGTTTTCCTACTTGAACATTAGTTTTTTTTTTTTGAGAACTCCTAAGGGTTGGAGGGTGGGAGTCTCGTTGCAGATTTGGCTGTGGCAATTTCGCAGTCTCTTCCTGTTCCCGCTGTATGCCAACTTTGATAGTTTTGTCAAAAGTTTTTATTGCGATTTGTTGCAGTCGTGTAAAAGTAATGCCACCAACAAAAGAAAAGTAGTAGAAGAACGAATCCCCAATTGATATTTTTGCTATGAAGCAAAAAAGAAAAGACGGACAACATCAAGAAGAAGAAGAGGCAGGCTGTCGTAAACTATAAAGACGTTGCCTTAAGTCGTGCTTAAAGATTTATTAGATAATGCCTACTGACTGTGTAATGTCTGTGTATTTAAAGGGAGCTCATTGCCGGCTCGATATCTATTTTCTATCACAATTCTCGATGACCACCACATCGCCATAGTTGGGCGGCGGCGTCTCTGGCCGTGCAGCGCCAGTCTCCACGACATCTGTGTAGAATCTAGCCGTGGCCGCTGGCGGCGTCTCTGGACTGCTTGGCTCTCGATCCCGAGTGCTAAATAGATTACTGCGACTCAGACGTCTGATTAACGTCGCCGTGTTCTGGTTAATGGCACGATAGTACTGATGCCTGGCCGGACGTCCAAACAGACGCGACACAAAGTTATCGTCCGGTCCATAGGGCTGTCGGACCACAGCCCGTGATGAGAGTCCATGCCGTGTACGCTGCGGATTGGAGCGACGCGGACTACGGCTGGGCACTGCAGGCGCCCAGGTATGAATTGTGGGCAGCTGTTGCTGTGGCAACGACTCCAATGTAGCTGCAGGGAGATAGATAGAGATAGAGAAAGAGAGAGAAAGAGTTAGGACTGAGCTGTTTTAAGTGAAGTGTTGGCAAGTTGTTGAGGGGCTTAGGATAGATTGAAAAAGCGAGGAAATAAATTTAACAAAAAAAATTATAAAACATGCGGGATTTGTTGGAGTTTGAAGAGTTATTATGGAGAGTCAAATAGAGTTTAATGCGAATTAAAGCAAGTGCAGTCGAACTATGGATTAAAAGTATCTAAACAGTCAAAGCATATTATATAATAAACTGCATTTCTAATAGTTATTCGCTTATTAGATTCAGATGAAATACGAGTTGTTTATGAACTTTGCAGTGCAAATATAATAGTAGAAAATATATATATGTATATATGTAAATTAAATTCGGTCTATCATCATTCAATTGGATCTGTATAATTCCAATATAAATTGTATTCATCTATCATTCAGTATCCTGCACACACTTTCCTCCCTCTGCACTCTGTCAATAAAAACAGATATTTGACATATATTAATTCGAGCTCTAAGCTCGCAGCTCTGCTAACTGACAGCTACTTAACCTATTACGCTCTCTCACTCTCACTCTGTCTCGCTTGCTCTCAGCTCGCTTTGACATCGCTTTAATCTAATGCCAAAGCTTTCATTATAATATAGATTTGCTGTTTTACTCACATGCTTCTCCGCTGGCCGGCTGGTGTCGCTTCTTTCGCAGCTCACAGCCGCTCTTAATGCAGAGGGCAAAGCTGATTATGAATATGACCAAGCAGATGCCAGTGGCGCCGCCCACTGCAAAGGCCAGCTTCACATCGTCCTCGTCGAAGGTGTGTGTGCTCTCCACCAGGTCGGGCGGCTGTCCGGCGTTGCCAGCCAGCAGCTCGTGGCTGACTCGCTCCAGGCAGTTGCGATAGCGCAGGCAGAGCTGTTCGCGATTGCCCTCACACACATCGATGAGTGTGGATAGCTCCTCCTGCTGGTCCTGCTGTTGGTCGGACTGTTGCTGCTCATCCGAATCGTCGGACAGCTCACGCCACACTTCGGCCACAGACTTGGGTTCAGCCGTGATGCTGTCGCTGTCCAAATGCTCCATGCGCTCCATGTGCTGTGTCTCTGCAAGCGAATCGTTCTCGCTGCCCACAGCATCGCCATCCAACTGTATGTCCAGTGGATGGGTTGGCAGTCTCTCCTCCAGGCACTCGCTCATGCTGACGGCAACGCCACGCAAATTCAGCCAGGTCGCTACCTTAATTAGCGCCCGGTCGCAGTTGAGCGGATTCTCGTCCACGTTGAGCGATGCCAAATAGCGTGGCGCATGGAACACATTAATATTCAGTGTAATCAGCATATTCTGTGCCAGATCCAGCTGCCGCAGCTGTGGCAGCGCACTCAACAGCTCCACACCCAGCTGACTGATCTGAGCATTGCGCAAGTTCAGCGATCGTAACGTGCTGCTGCGCAAGAGCGGTCCAGCGGCCAAACTGGCCAGCTTATTGCCCTCCAGATTCACGTGCAACAAATGCGTATTGGTTTCCAGCAAATGCTCATCGAGCTGCTCCAAGCGATTGTAGGAGAGATCCAGCGAGCGCAGGCGACGCAGCTCACTAAATGCATTCACATGCAGCGTCTGGATGGCATTGTGAGCCAGCGTCAAATTGATCAGATGCACAGAGCTCTGTCGGCATGGAGAAAAAAATATATACAAAATATTAAATATATATAAATAAATAGTAAATAAATATCAATTAAAATGAAATATAAGTACTGATTTATATGTGTAAACATTAAAAATAAATTGAATATAAATAAATATGAAATATAAATACAAATTGAATGTAAATAATTATAATAAAAATATATATTTAATATAATTTTTAATATTAAATATATATTTTTATTATTTTAAATTATATATAAAATATATATTGAGTAATTTACCTCGAAACAATCGTCGTCAATGTTGGTGATATCATTGTAGCTTAGGTCGAGTAGTTCCACAGATTTGGGCATGTCAAGGCTGGCGCTTATCAAGCGCTTCGCTCTGGATATATACATATATATACATATATATATATATATATACATACATTAATATACATACATTTATTGGTATATCGAATAACTCTCACCTGCAGATCGCGCGATTGCGCTGTGCATAGAGATCGCACTGACAGACGCTGGGGCAGTTGAGCTGCAATTGGGTCTTACTGCGACACACCTGGAGCACCACACAGAGCAGCAGACCCACATAGAGTAATATTTGCTTAAGGCCTAGCCACATTTTTGGCTTGATCACGCATTGTAGAGCCATCGATTGTGGCCTTAGCTGTTGTTCGAATTCAATTCAATTGCTGGACATTTTGCAATGCCCTCGTCTTATTTTTTTCTTTTCTTTTTCTTTCTTTTCGTTTTTCTTTTCTTTTCGCTTTGTCTATCTATCTTTGGTCTATTTCGATTTCAATTTCGCCCCAGCTCACGTTGGTGAGTAACAATAACTGAATGAAGAAATTGCTCCACTCACGTCGGAGTCATGACTAAGTGCGGCGCTGCTTCCAGTGGGCAGATCATATGCGTGCCTCTCACCTGTTAATTAACGAACTCACAGCGGTTGACACATATGCCCCGCTCTGCCGTGTGTAGTGTGAGCCCTTCCAGTGCGATAAGATAAGTGAATCGCTGCTTATCGATACAGCTGGGCGAAATGCAAGCAAGTGCTTCAGAACAGCTGCCGAGGGCTGCTTTGTTTGCCACACATTTTGGACGAACTGTTAAAGTTTTCACACAGGTGAGTGACTGGAAAGCCCCGTTGTTAAGGCATAGCTGCTGGATGTAAGTGATTTGATAGAGATGGAAACCGAGTCTATTCAAACGATAGTCATTTCAATGAATTCCTAAGGAATTGTGTTTGGAAAACTAGTGATGGGAAGTTTTAAATAATAATAATATAATAATAATAATAATAATAATAATAATAACTTATATTGATATGATAACGATCTGTATGTATACGATGAATATCGGCTGATACGTTGTGATAATGATACTATTTTATATTATTGTATGATAATTATATACAATAATTACATAAATTACTAAATATGCTATGATTATGACATCTTATAGAAATTTATTTAAAGTGGAACTAAAAAAAAAATTTACTTTTAACTGCAATCAATCGAAATTATATTCATATTTATATATATCGTATTTATATTGAATGCATGTATCTGTTTAGACATTTGGTCAGTAAGTACTTTCATTTATAGTTAATTGATTGTATTAGCTAATAAAGTAAAGTTTATGTAGATAGTAAATAATATATTGAGTCACTTGTCATGTTGATAGATTTATAATTAATGCAAGGTTGTCATATACTTAAGAGGTTTTTGCTTTGTATACTTACATTATAACTAAACAAGATTCTAAAAAATTAAAATAAACAATATCTCAATTTTCAACAATTATAGCATGTATTAAGCTTTTTGAGTTAAGAGATGACGAGGCCAAAGGAATACCCAGTCTAATCAATCGGATGACTGTAAACATAAAATTGGCGCTGCAAAAAATATATTAAACACCTTAAGTGGAGTCATAAATGATCAAATTATTAAATTGATTACAAATCTAATGGAGCATATCGGATTTATAGTTTATATATTTATTGAACAAAAATGCTGAAAAATAAATGTACATATAAATAATTATTTACATAAAATGCATTCAAATTATTTAACAATTTAAGTAGTATTACGCAGTCGTTCAGATCTAAGTTAGTCTCTTATATAACTCAGTAATTTATATTCTTACTAATATATCCAAACGTCTTTCGGCCCATCTAAATGCCATAACAATCAAATCAATAACTATAAGCAGCAATCATTGTCGATTAGCTTAATCAAATTATAAATATTTGCTATGAAACTAATTAAATAGTAGATTAATATGCCTAATAGATATTCGACAAATATTTATATATTTCATAGAAGAGAAGAATAATTGATAGCCTGAGTAATCCTAGCGAATAACATATTCATATACCTATTACTGTTCTGAATAAATACATACCAGAAAAAAGGATTACTATATATATTCATTATTATTAAAATTAAACTAACCTTCTAACTCACTACAAAAGTTACAGGGTATAGACAATGGAAAGCTGATTAACTTTATCAAACCTGATATATGTATATGCCATTTGTGGGCCAATTAGCCTATTCTGAGCTGTGCTGCGGATTAGTTAAAAATGTTTGCAGTTCGTCAACACTTTGTTCTTTTGCTAATCGCTGGCCTTTGCCTGGAAGCCTATGGGGCACCCGTCGAGGAGCAACAGGAGGAAACTGATCCTGAGCTAACGGCTGGCTACTTTCAGGGTGACATGGATGTAGACTTTCAGCGGAATGGAGAAATAGCCACGACAAGACATTGGCCTAATGCAACAGTCCACTACAAGATAGATGAGGCTTTCAGTGGGTATTATTCTGAAAATATTTCCATTCACAACTTTAATATATTTCCCTCAATATAGATACCGAGCAGACTGAACATATTAAGCTGGGCATGCATCGCATTGAGCTTGTCTCCTGCATACGGTTTGTGCCTGCCACGCCGGAAACTTTGGACTATGTGCTGGTCACTGTCTCGGAAACGGGCTGCAGTTCCAAGGTTGGTTATCGCGGGGGCGAGCAAACAATCAAGCTGAAGCCCAATGTCGTGGAATCAGGTTGCTTTAGACTGGGCACTATAGAGCACGAGCTGCTGCACACTCTGGGCTTCCATCACCAGCAATGTAGCTCAGATCGCGATGAGTACGTTAAAATCATTGAGGAAAACATCATAGATGGCAAGGAGAGCAACTTTAAGAAGTACGAAGCGAATCGATTGGAGAACTTTGATGTCAAATATGACTATGGTAGCGTTCTGCACTACAGTGCTCAGGCCTTTTCGAGGAATGGAGAGGCAACAATTGTCGCCTTGCAGCCTCAGGGTAAACTACAAATGGGACAGAGACTTGCGTTGAGCAAAGCCGATATAAAACGCCTGAATACCATGTACAAGTGTCCATTGCAGTTGTAAAGGAAAACTAATAAAAGAGATTGATGAATAATATGTGAGCTATTTTTCAATTTATTGGATATTTATGTAAGCTTAGTGCTTATCAGTATAGCAAATTTTTCATGGTATTTTTTCTACAGAATGGAATAAGAATATTTCTATAAATTAAGTAAAATTGCATATATTAGTATCTTTCGGTTCATATAAATGCCATAACCATCAAATCGGCAATGCATGCTGTTATGGTTATAACAGTAACAGTCGATTAGCTTAATCAAATTATAAATATTTGCTATGAAACTAATTAATTAGTAGAAGATTAAGATGCCTATTACAAATTCGAAAAATATTTATATAATTCATAGAGGAGAAGAATAATTGATAGACTGAGTACTCCTAACTAATAACATATTCATGTAGACTTAACAAATAAAATAACTAGTTTACTAAATATATTCATTTTTATTAAAGTCAAAAAACCCTTCCAACTCACTACAGTTACAGGGTATAGCGAATCGAAAGCTGATTAACTGTATCAAACCTGATACACCTATATAAGGGCCACTTGAGGGCCAGTTAGCCTATTCTGAGCTGTGCTGAGGATTAGTTAAAAATGTTTGCAGCTCGTCAACGCTTTGTTCTTTTGCTAATCGCTGGCCTTTGCCTGGACGCCTATGGGACACCCGTCAAGGAGCAACAGGAGAAACCTGATTCTGGCAATCGGAATGGAGTAATATCCTGGAGACGACAGTGGCCCGATGCTACAATCCACTACAAGATAGATGATGGTTTCAGTGGGTATTATACTGAAGACTTCCCCATTCACATCTTTAATATATTTCCCTCAATATAGGTACTGAGCAGACTACATATATTAAGCTGGCCATGCGTCGCATGGGGTATGTCTCCTGCATACGTTTTGAGCCTGCCACGCCTGAAAATTTGGACTATGTGCTGGTCACTGTCTCAGCAGAACACTGCAGATCTAGGGTTGGCTTTCAAGGTGGCGAGCAGAAAATCGAACTGAAGCCCGATGACCTGGAAACAGGTTGCTTTAGGATGGGCAGTATAGAGCATGAGCTGCTGCACACCCTGGGCTTCTATCATCAGGAAAGCAGCTCGGATCGCGATGACTACGTTAAAATCATTGAGAATAACATCATACCTGGTAAGGAGAGATACTTTAAGAAGTACGATGCGAATCGATTGGATGACTTCGGTGCCAAATATGACTATGGCAGCGTTATGCACAGCGAAGCTAACTTCTTTACCAACAGTGGAGAGGCAACAATTGTCGCCCTGAAGCCTTTGGGCCATTTGCAAATGGGACAGAGATATGGGATGAGCACAGCCGATATAGAACGCCTTAATAACATGTACAAGTGTCCATTGCAGCAACAGCAAATCCAGCAGCCTGAAAACTATCACAGCGAATGCCCCACTGATATACCTTGTGGAGAATATAATTGAAATAAATAAATTGAAATAAATAAAATGTTTGAGCGATTTTTCAATTTGTTGGATACTTATGACTCTTACATAAGTGTTTATCAGTATGATAAATTTAACTGGGTATTTTTTCTACAGAATGGAATTAGAATATTTCTATAAATTCAATGGAACTAAAAAGATGAGAGAGAATTTTGTTGTAAACAAACATTTAAAAATATTTTTTTTTTAATATGTAAATATTTCAAATATTTGTAAATTATTATTATTATTATTATTATTATTATTTTTATTATTATTATTTCATTTTCTATTATTATTTTTTCATTATTTTTAATACTTTTTCATATTAAATTATTTTTGATTAATAATTTGTAATAATTATTATTTTTATGTAAAAAGATTTCTTTCCGAAAAGAATTTGAAAATCTGATGTGATTACTGTAATAATCTGTTTGAGTTCAAACTAGAATTATTAGAGTAATGAATGAGATGCTATGGAAAGCTATAAAAATTGTTATAAGAATAAGAGAAATGAAATGAGATGAATGCGGATATATGTCTGACTCAAATTAATGTGCTATGTAATGTAAATGATAAATTTAATATAAGAATGGACAAATAATATTCAGAAAAAATATCAGTTATTAATATGATTAGTTATTAGTTTATTATTGCTCACGCCAATTGATAATCCAGTGCGGGTATTCACTAGTCGAATATAATTAATAGTATTACTCGTGCTTATACTAAGATGAATATTCAAGTCACATGGCAAAGCAAGATATCTGCAAATCGCCAAAAGTTCAGAGTAGTAAAAGAGAGAGAGGTGGAGAGAGAGAGAAAGGGAGGGACAGAGCGTGTGAGAGATAGAGTAGACTGAGTAGCTAGTACTAGTTAGTAGTTAGATAGGGAAGTTAGTAGCCGCTGGTGTAATGAAACACTTCCATCCGTTCCACCCAGCGTCAGTTGCTTCATGACTTGTAGTTGAAGAAAAAAAAAAAAAACAAACTTTGAAGTCCGGCCTTGGGCCAGTTGTTACGAGTTGATCGTTAGCCGGGACGAGCACGATGACGCCGACGACGAGGAGGAGGCTGACTCGAGGCTACTTAAAAGCACAGCTAGCGCTTCCGCACAGCTTCAGCTTCAGCTTCAATTGCCTGGCTGAGTCGGACAGTCCGTTGTGTGGTTCAAGATGTAATGGCCACAAATCCACTTGTCTGCGCTGCAACGACACTGCAGCAGCAGCAGTAGAAGCAGGAGTAGCTGCAGTAGCAGCGGCGGCACTTCGCAGCGCTGTCTTTGCATTCGCCATTCGTCCGTTTGCGACTTACTTCCGCAGTCGGTTTGTTGCCTTTAATTTATGACCATGACCTGACGCGACGTAACGCCGTCGCGGCGTCTCTCATCAGTGGTGTGGGTGTGGGTGGGGTGTGGGCTGGTGTGGTTGCCTGACTCCTGCCATTTCCGCTATTTGTTTGAGCCATGTTAGTGGCCGCCTGTCTCTCAGTCTCCATGCAGCCCCCGATCGCCGTCATGAATGCAACAAGAACGAAAGAAAGAAAGTAGAAAAAAAAAAAAATCCTACAAACTTTTTACACACATTCAGCTTTTGCAGTTTTCGTTAGCAGCCAGCGTCGGAAATAGTTAACTTTTATATGCATTTCAAATCAGAAACTTTTGCATTCAAACTTTATTAAAATTACGTTTGATGCTCGTCCAATTGCACAAAAGTATACCAAATACACCCATCCCTAGCTCCATCCCCCCAGTCTCATCCTCAGCCCCATACTCTGCTGCTTGACTTTTTGTGCAATTTCTATTTAGAGTATTGTTAGCCAAAATGTTGGTCGCCATCGCCCCAGTTCGTTTAGTAGCTCTTTGTTCGGCTGCCTTGCTTGAAGATCTTGAGTCGGGCATAATGACTGTTTCATGGAATTGCCTTAGATTAATTGAAAGGTTTTATTATTATTACTATTTATTTATTTAATGTGTTGTCAATTCTAGAGTCAAACTTAAGAAAACTATAACAGTCTGAATTCTGTTCGAATTGACTAGGGACTATTAACAATAATAAAAATCCTTGTTGCGATGGATGAATAATTTACTTATAATAGTGTTACAATGACGATGTTATTATTATTATTATTTTTTTTTTTTCAAATAACTTCGGAATAGCAGATAGTCTCGCAATATCTCTATAATTGGAAATATCAGATCTTTATTTAGTTTAATTTTACATTGATATATACGAATTCTTATAGAATTTTTATTATTTATCAAACTATCTATTTAATATATCATTGGAATATTTTCCTATCTTAGTCTACGTCTTAATATAAACACAAAGCGCATTTCACATTCGTGGCATTTGAATAGGTCTTTCCCACTGCCTCTTGGCCGAGCTGAACATTTGCGTTATTGTTTTGACTTCTGGCGCTTTTTTGTGGTATCTTCACTGAATGGCAGTCGCAGCAGTTGCCCACGCCCACTGCCGCCCACTTCCATGCATTCTCCGCTGTCGCCTCGCTCTGCTAATGACCGACATTGCTTCCTAATTACAAAAGTTTTGCATGCATTCGCTGCACTCTTCGGCGTATCGGGGCCACAGGACAAAGGCACTGGCTGGCCAAAAAGGAAAAAGGAAAAAAAACAAAAACTTTACAGTTTATTTGATTTGCTTTATTTAATGTTTGAGCTCTTTAAGCCAAGTATTTCATTTGGATTTCGGGTTGACACCAAAACTAACTAACGGCTCCATTAACCGAAAGCTACAGCAGCTCCATGAGGATGGGATCGCGCTACACATGTTTGGTCAGTTGAATGGAAAAAAAAAGAAAAAGAATGAAAAGAAGAAAAACAGCCGCTAGCACGCACAGCCTTCTGACACATATGTCATGTGCCACATGTGTGGCAGCAAGTCGGGCCGGGCCTAGGGCAGCGTCCCAGCCATGGACACTCAACGCACAAGAGCGGGGAGAGCGGACGGGCCACACTTAATGATAAACAATGCTTGCGGTCAGTTTAACATGCCGCGCTATTGCCCCAAACACTAACCTCTCGCCCCATCAGCAGCAGCGGCCTCGCTCTGCCCCCATAACGAGGGGACAATTTACACACATGCTGAAACTAGCCAACAGAGGGCGCTGCAGCAACGGCAGCGGCAGCTGTATGCACATTTAGTAAAAAAAAAAAAAATACATGCAAGAGAGTTGACAACTAAATACACTGCTACTAGTGAATAGTATAATATAGTAAAAATATAATTGTAATATATATGGAATATAATAAAAATAACAATACTAAGGGAAATATGAGCTGAATTTCAATTTGATTAACAAAATTATTATAATATACTAAGTTAAGAGTATAAATTTAATTTTATTAATTAATTATTAATTTTGTTCAGAAAGAGAACACATAACAAGTCTATGTCTTCCTTGAGAAGCTGAATGTAGAGAGATTAACCTCAATACAATAATAACAATATGATCTATATTAATGGTCTATGTTAAATTAAAATTTCAAGTGGAAAAATAAAGTTTTGTAAATCATTTCCATGAATTCCATCAGAGCAAAGAAGACAAGAAAAGTAGAAAATAGAGAGTGAGAGAGATATATATAGAGACAAATGATGAATAGACAATATAAATTCTAAAAGCTAAGAGATCTTCAAAGAGTTGCCCGTGAAAAACTTCCAACTTTTAAGTTGATATTTTACAATCTATTGCTTTACAAATTTCTATAATATTTATGTATAATGTAATACATATTTATGATACATTAAGATCTACTGTATTATACTTACAGCCAAGATATCATGATGATAGTCAATGTTTTAGCTTTATTTATCTTACATTCGAGTATATTATAATCAATTTTTATCAAAAAATAAAAGACTTCCAAACATACATTAAGAAGCATCATTAATGAGTTTTAAGATCTATGAAAAAACTCACATACTCCGTCATTGTGTAAGAGCATTTCCAGCTGACAAGCAAAGCAAAGAAAAAGCGACAAAAACAACGTGCTTAAAAGAGCAGTAAATGAGAATTTATCCACTTGCTGACCAACGAGCACACACATACAGACAAACACACTTACATTTGCACACACACACACACACACACACACAGAGGGACGTCTGGGATACACGCACATCGTAAAGTTTTAATCGGATGTTGTCCAGCTTTACATGACGCCATCTACTGGCTTAGAGTGCAATATCCTGTGGCACGCGATAGCATCGCATACAATGGCCGAAGAGAGGCAGGCACACACTTGCTCTCCCTCTCCCACACTCCTCTCTCTCCCTCTCCACGCCTCTCTCCTCGCCTCTCTCACACACACAGAGAGCAAGGCTAACTCACATTTGTGTTGTTTATGCCGCCGTTTTGGATGCCTGTATAAACGCTTTTGGCCCTTTGCCGTTTGATGGCATTCGGCATCGCTATGAACTCGAACCACGCGATGCCACATGGCAAAACAAAGCCCAAAGCCGGACAGCACGGACTAGACACAGTTGCTGCTGCTGCGAAACAGTTGCCACAAAGGCTTGAAAAGAGCTAGCGAAAAAAAATCAGTTGCTTGCGGAATGTGGCAGGAGCCGAGCAGACGTGGAATTGAGGGAGTTCTTCTTTTTTTTTTTTTTTTTTTGGATTTTCATTGTTGCCACACGCACTCTTGGCCCGGACTGGCGTTCAACGTGCCGGGTCTGAGCAGCGCCAACGTCGTTGTCATTGTCGTGAC
Source organism: Drosophila koepferae (assembly GCA_030914345.1). NCBI lineage: Eukaryota > Metazoa > Arthropoda > Insecta > Diptera > Drosophilidae > Drosophila > Drosophila koepferae. The sequence goes on from JAUESR010000207.1 coordinate 5,494,576, forward strand.
AGGAAATTAAGATGAATGTGGCGAGCAAACTGCAGCTACAACTGGACACACACACACACACACAGGAGAAGGGAGAAAGGACGAAGGATTGTGGAAGCCGGACTTAGGTTTTGTCGCTTTTTGCCGCGCTGTTTGCGCTGTTTGTCTCTGTTGCTTAACGGTCTCTTAAAATATTCATAACACAAACTGTTGCCACTATCTGCAGATGCCAAGCCACAAATGCGTCAGACTGCCATCAGCTGCAACAGCAGCGGAGTAAAGCTGGAGCTGAAGCTGAATGTGTGTGCTGCACCAGAGCAAGGGGTAAGTAATGGGTGCAAAAGTTGCGCTTTGGAGTTAATTGATTTTTATGAATTACTTAAGTGACTTTTTTATGCAGCGCGAACTGCAAACTGAACACATGGAGGATTACTGTAGAGCATGGGGGATTAGGGAGTTGCCTTAGGGGCGGACTTACATTCCACACTATTAGCTTGAAAAGTTAGTTTGTGAATGGCTGATGGCTAGATTGGAGCAGCTTTGCTGATTGCTTTTGTATTTTGAGTAGTGAAAATTTCTATGAGGATTAAAATACAGCAGAGTCTTAAATGACAGTGGAGGTAATTTGACGAAGAAGCTTTTCTTATGGTAGAATAACTGGAAGACTAGTGAGAATATTAGTAATATTTAACAATATTTGTTAAAAAGATACAAAATATAGATAAGCATGGATAAGCGAAAACCTAGTTTTTTCGTGCAGAGTTATGCACGAAGCATAACTATATGCATTTACATTCATTTCATTTCTGCATACATACGTACATACATACAATACGTGTAGTCTAGCTTGTCTCAAGTAACTGTCAATGTCTGCACCCATACTCAGGGAAATGACTTGGAGAGCAACCGATTGCATCGGAGTTTTAACGAGTTCGTTCACGATCGGCACGCAAGCGTTCGTTTTTTTTTTTTTTCGCTTTGCTTGTTCGCCGATCATTTGGTTGAGTTAAAGTCTGTGGTGTAAGTATTGGTATGTATGCAAGGGTTCTCTTCGCTAAGCACATCAACTGCGTACCTGCATTGTGTGCATGGGTATGTGCATTGATTTATTGAGCTTACTTGCTTGCTTACTCAGTGAGTAGCATTGTGCGAACGCCAATCGCATTTCTCTCTCTTTAAACGATGTGCGTTAGAAGAACATCACACGAATAGTCAAGGCGCTCAATAGAAAATAAAAACGAAAAGAACCGAAGCCAATTGCTTATAGCGAGAGTGAGAGTGAGAGTTTATGATTTTGTTCCGTTGATCTCGCGAACTGATAACTGTTATTTGAATTATACATAGATAGCTAACAAATATTGATATATGTATGTACATATGTACGTACATTTATGTTAAGATTAATAATAAATAAATTTTTTAAATATTTTAAAAGCAAATTAACCATTTTTGGAGACTTATGTATAAATTTTATTTAAATTTTTTTCCTTGTTTTATTTAAATTCTTGCAAAGAAATTTTTATGTCATAAAAAAATTGAATATTGTTTGGAAAACCCTCACACTCGTGATATCTACATGTATCCTATAAAAATATAATTTATATAATAAAAATGTATTAAATTTTTGATCAGTTTAAGATACTGAATTCAGCTCTCTCTGACCCCTGCTTTCTACTGTGCTCAATCTCAGTTATTTATTTACCCAAGCAATAAAAATATAATTCAAGGACTTCCAATAGAATTCAACTGCAATTCGATAACAATGTCACTTGGTCTAATGTCATCAGCTGTTGCTATTTTAAGGAATACTCCTCTTAGGTTGAAAATCTAGTTAAATATTGGAGGACAAAGCGATTACATAGCAAATGAGCCAAAATTGTTGTTTAAAGTTTGAACTGTTTCCGTTGCTCTGTTTTGGGCTAATAACTTAATTGAGTCATTGCACGCATGGGAGAGCTCATTAAAAAGTTGGCAACTGTCAACAGTAAAGTCCCCCAAGCGAATAGCTACTGAGCGTCTATATATATATTGATATTGGAGTAGTATATAAGTCAATGTCTGGCTAAGAGTCACTTACAGTCTTGATTATGGTTCGTTACGTGCCTCGGCTGGCCGATGGTCGCAGAGTGAAACTCTCCTGGCCGTTGACAATCTATCGCTACAATCACTTGTTCTGGCCCCTGGATGGGAGTACCACGTCCTTTTGGCGTCGCTTTGACTATGCGTGTTCCCTGATTGGCTGCTTGATCCTATTGCTGCATAACGATGCTGAGCTGCGCTATTTACGCTCCCAGCGCACCAATCTGGACACCCTGCTGACCGGTATGCCCACCTACCTGATCCTCGTTGAGTTCCAGCTGCGCTCTTTACATGTTCTCAGATATAGCGAAGAGCTGCATGGGCTGCTGCAAAGGTACTTCGGCTCCATCTATGTGGATCGTCAGAGACACCCGAAACTATTTCGACAAATTGATCGTAAACTGCTGCTGAATCGTCTGGTTGCCTCACTTTATCTCTTTGCTGTCTCTGGCTATGTGATTGCGCCCATTATGATGCTGATCAGGCAACACAGGGAATTTGTGTTTCCCATGATGCCGGCCATCAATGTTGAGCCACTTTATCTATTCGTGCCGTTCACACTGAGCAGCGTCTGGGTGGGTCTGGTCATTGCAGTGGGAGAGTTTGGTGAGACGTCGCTGCTCTGCGAGCTGATCACCCATTTGAAGGGTCGTTACATGCTGCTAGAGCAGGACATGAATGAGTCCATAGAGCAGATATTGACTGCCCGAGAACATGCGCTAATGGCACAGCAAGTGCGGGAGGTAATTGTGAAAACTCTACGTCAAAACGTCACACTCAATCGATTTGGGGAGCAGCTGGAGGCACATTTCACGGTTCGCGTATTCATAATGTTCGCCTTCAGCGCGATGTTGCTATGCGCCCTGGGCTTTAAGACAATTGCGGTGAGTTTTGGATGAGTGTTGCGATAATCGTTTGCTGATTAATTGCCTCACAGAGTCCGACGGGCAATTATATATATCCGATATGGTTTGGAGCCAAAACCGTCGAGCTGCTCAGCTTGGGACAGCTGGGCTCCGACTTGGCTTATGTGGTATGCGTTGACCGTAGCTAAATTGAGATTTAGATTCAAATCAATCTTTCACTCTGCAGACAGACTCACTGAGCACTATGTACTATCAAGCGCAATGGGAACAGGTGCTCTATTACTCCACCAATCCACGTGAGAATCTGCGACTCATGAAGGTCGTGGCGTTGGCTATTGAACTGAGCTGCAGGACTTACTATATGACGGGTTTAAAATACTTTCGAATCAGCCTGCAGGCAGTTATTAAGGTAAGCTATTAGCTTCTTCTCACACTCACACTCACACTCTCACTCTGTCTCTTTTTCTTTCCACTTTCCTTTACAGATATTACAGGGCGCCTTCTCTTACTTCACATTTCTCACATCAATGCGCTGATCGTCTGGCTTCAATTGCAGCTGCCTATCGGCGTCTGCACAATTTAATAAATCGTAATTTGTTAATGATGCATAATGTGAATTTTACGAATTGGGTATTTTGCAGTGAAGCTATCGCAGCGTGCTCTCATACAAATGATTGCATATTAAAAGTCAATTATTGGTGAATTAATTTTAATTAAATTAAATCGATAAAAGGCGATGTTCGCGCATCGCTGCCCGCTGTCGACGCCACTCAATATTTATGTGTATTTCTCTCTGAAGCTTGTGTGCATCTGCCCGAAAAATAGGCAATAAAATATTCACGATTTTCTGCAAAAATTGCAAAAAAAAAAAAAAAAAAAATAATAATAATAATAATAATGAAAACTTTCGCCTCTGGCATTCGAAATTGAAATTAGAAGCGCGCCAAAGCCCAGCTGATCTACAGGCTTTGTCATAAATCTTGCACTTTCTCTTTCCCTTTCTCTCCCCATCTTTTTTTTTACATTTATTTGGAATTTTCTCTCCTCCTAAACTGAATCTGTATTTCTCTTTCTGTGTGTTATTGGTTTCAATTTCCTGCGCTTTGCTTAATTAATCTATTAAAGTTTTTCCCATGAAATTAACAAAAGTTTTCCCATAAAAATCAGTCTCTCTCTCACTCTCTCTCTCTCTCTCTCTCGCTCTGGTTGCTTGCTCGCTCTTTTGAGGCTCTGATAAGTCGTCGGCTCGTACTTGTCGTGCTTGCTTGTGGGCTTGGGCCACGACATGCGTCAGCCTCATACCGCATTGGCTCACACTCGTAGCTAATTTGCACTTCATTTGCGGCTCAAGTTGTGGGGGAGAGCAAGAGAGCGGCAGTTGGCGGGAGTTTTGCAGCAGAAATATAGCTATTCGATTGACATTGGCAGTCGAAGTACAAGTTTAATGTTTAATCACATTTGGATCATCAAATGGAATTTCAATAAACTAAAAAAATTTCAATAATTTAAAAAATATTGAATTTTTTATTTTTTTTTTTTTTTTTTTTTTTTTTTGAGTTAAATAAAATAGTTATATAATATATGAAAATTTATGAAAATGTATTTTTCCTGAGAATAGTTTTTATAATAGTATAATATAATATAATATTTAGTATTTTTGTTATATATTTTATTTTGCTTAAAAATACGAATGAAATTGTAATAAAAATTATTCAATAAAAAAATGAATTCACTCGTAGACTAAGCTAAATAGAAAAGCAAGAGTACATCTGCTTACATAGCAAATTCAACTTAAATTCATTTATTAAAAGAAAAATCTATTTCTAAATATTTTGTATAAATTTTTAAATATAATGAACACGTGCTTTATCTATTTTAAGTAACTTTTTTCAAACCTCGAATTGGGGGAAACTCAGCTGAGCTATATATCAAAGATATACATATTTATTTATATATTATATATATATAGATATACATATTTATTTATATATTTTATATATAGCTGCATGAAAATTGTAAAGAAATAAATGAGAAGGTCTAGTCGAGAATGACCGCTAGACCGCTATAAATAAACCATTTATATACGTTTATTTTGAACATTGCATATTTTTATACTTTGTTCCCAAAGGGAAAAAAGTATATTGGTTTTGTGCAATGTCCGTCTTGCTGTCCGTCCGTCTGTCCGTCTGTCCGTCTGTCCGTCTGTCCGTCTGTCCGTCTGTCCGTCTGTCCGTATGAACGCAATATTTTTCGGCGCTATTAGAGCTAGAGACTTGAAATTTTAAACATATACTCATATATGCTCCCGAATTATAAAGTGTAAAAATTTTCCCGATCCGCCCACTAGGGGCGTGGCAAATCGGAAAACTCTTCCGCCCATAGTTAAGTTATCATACTAGATGATGAGCTAGAGAGTTGCAATTTGAAATGTATACTCGGGGTGACAACCCAAGTTCAAAAAGCTATGGCGGATATATCTACGCCCATTGGGGGCGTGGCAAATCGGGAAATACGTATCTTCTACACCGTTAAAGCTAGAACGCTGAAATTTTGCATGTGAGTTAATGTTATGATTCTAAAAAGATCGATCAAAAAGTTATATGTCTACGCCCATTGGGGGCGTGGCAAATCGGACCTGAATATATAGTGATTTTTCAAATTGTGCTATATTTTGAACACTATTGACACTAGAGACTTGAAATTTTGCATGTATACTCGGGTTGACAACCCAAGACTAATAAGCTATGGTGGATATATCTACGCCCACAGGGGGCGTGGCAAACCGCAAAAGTTTATATCTCCTACAGTTTTAGAGCTAGAAGCTTGAAAATTGGATGGTTGAGTTACTAATGTTCTCCTCTATCGATACCCCAAAAATAATTTTTCAGCCTCTTTGGGGGCGTGGCATATCGAAAAATACCCTGTAATTTTCGCATTTTTGGAATGTAAGCAACCAAATTTTGCAGTCATGTTAGCCTCGGCCTTTTCTAAGAACTGGCAAAAAATTATGCGTCTACGCCCACTGGGGGCGTGGCAAATCGGCAAAGAAGTTTGTTGTGGCCAACTGCATAATTCATGCATATAATAGCTTAGTAGCAATTGCTAAGATGGCAAAAAGCATTTTAACATAAATATAATATTATTAATAAATTTAAAAAAATAAAATTGATAAGTTTTTGATTAATAAATAAAAAGTTTCCAGCGGGATTCGAACCTAGGTCTTTTGAAAACAACATGTAATCGTTAGCTAAACCTAAATCAATTCACAGCTGATCAGCTGACCAGCTGATCAGCAGTTTGTGACGAAACAAAACAATACAATCGCAATTCTTGCAATATGTATACACTTTTGGATGTGTATACACTTACACATAAATACATATATGCATGCATAGAAAAACTGCTTGCCACACAGCGTGGCAAATCGGAAAAATTGTTTTAGTTTTTGCTTAAATGCAAAATTCATATGCGTATGTTTATAATTTATCATCAATTGGCAGCAAGCATTTTATAATAAATATACAAATATAAAAAAATAAAAAATAAATAATTTTTGAAAAAAAGTTTTCCGCGGGATTCGAACCCACGCACCTAAGTATAGCTTGCGTAGTGCTTACCACCAGCGCCACTGCCCTGACCTGCGCTTCGTTAACTAAAACCAAATAAGACATTGCAATGCATTGCTAGAGCGCCTTTTGATAAAACTAAAGTAACGATCGAAAAATTCCCAATTCAGTCACAATTCTTAGAATATTCTGGCATGCAAACTTTTGTATGTATACTTAGAAAATTGTGTATACTCGTATAGTATGTAATCTGTATGTATGTATGTGTAGGAAAAACGTTTGTTGCTTGCCATGTACGTTTTCTAATTGCCGAAATATTTCGTTAATTAAATGTTTATTAAATAAATAAGATGCACCTATGGGAACAAAGTATATCGCAGTTAGTGGCGCCTAACTGCAACGTTCTTACTTGTTAATATTCTTTTCGACATTTTGCTGAACTTTTGTGCAAACCAGTGAAAAATTTTATATTTATGCTTTGGTGTTGCCAACTGGAAAACAAACATACACAGTGAGCGCGTGTGTATGTGTGTGTGAGGAGAAAAGGACTAACAAATGTTACAAAAGTTTTAGCTTGTAATTATCATTAGCGATATTGTGCCTAAAGTTTTAGAAGCCGCGTATTAAGCGGCCTGCAGGCCGCAGAATGCCAAATGCATGGCACACAGTGTGTGCATGAGAGAGAGAGAGAGAGAGAGAGAGAGAGAGAGAGAGAGAAAGGGAAAGAGAGAGAGAGAGAGAGAGAGAGAGAGAGAGAGAGAGATTGTGTGTGTGTGAAGCAATGCTTCAAAATGGCGCACATACATTGAAACTTTTAGCTTCATTTAACTTGGCATTTTGATTTGATTGCAGAGATACCAAGAGCAAAAGAGACAGGGAGGGAGAAAGAGAGTTAGAGAGAGAGAGAGAGAGAGCGAGAGAGCAATGGAGTCTGAAAAGCAGACAGAGAAAGCAGATAGTCAAGGTCAGGCGTTAAATCAAATTACTTGCTTGCAAAAGTTTTGATTGCAAACTCCTTTAGTTCCATAGTTTGTAGCATTCATGATGTAATGCATATCGACATTGACAACTATCTCGACTGAAAGTTCGGTACTCGATATTGTGCCGTCGTACTTATGCATGCATGTAATCAGGTTCGTTTTGTTTTTGTGTTAAACCACATCATATATATATATATATATATATATATATATATATATACAAGTTGAGCGCTCCCACACTACGAGAGTAGCGATTAGGTGTGCTGAGTTATATTCTCGCGTAGACAAATACACTTGAACTCAATGAAATAACATATTTTATATAACTTTGTACAATTTAGGAACAATAGGTCTAAACTCTGTCGCGTCCGAATTCAAACTGTATAGAATAAACTCCGTTAGTTGTGTTCTTCTCTCGAATGTCTCATAGGAGAATCCATCTATAACTCCTTCCCATTGAAAAATCTGTGTCCCGCAGATTAGGGTGCACTTGTCCACATAGCGAACGCTTTGAAGATAATCCGTTATCAAGCATATTCCTTTCCAGTATTATAGTTCCCTACAAAGCACAATTACAATTTCCAATATGATCGTTCCATCGAGTAGCACAATGAGAATAATCGATCATCCTTTATATTAAAATTCCTTTTCCAAATTGATCAAAACAATCCGATTCCAGGGGTTCGTCCAATATATTTTTCTCTTTCTCTCTCCCTCTCTCTCTTTTTAGTTCCATTGAATTTTTAGAAAAATGTTAATTCCATTCTGTAAAAATAAATCCTGTAAAATGTACTATACTGATAAGCGTTAAGCTTACATAAGTATCCAATAAATTGAAAAATAGCTCAAATATTTTATTTATTGCAATTTAAAATTATATATGTTTCATTACTTTGTATTTATTGCCATGGACACTTATACATGATATTCAGGCGTTTTATATCGGCTGAGGTCATCGCATATCTCTGTCCCATTCGTGAATAACCTATAGGATTTAGGGCAACCATTGTTGCCTTTCCATTCTTAGTATAGTACTTATTACCGTCGTGCATAAGGCTGCCATAGTCATATTTGGCACCGAAGTTATCCACTACATTCTCTCCGTATTTCGTATAGCTCCACCTTCTGTTATCTTTGATGTTTTGATACATGACTTTAATGTACTTGTCGCGATTCGAGCTGCTTTGCTGATGATAAAAGCCCAGGGTGTGCAGCAGCTCATGTTCTATGTTGCCGATTTTAAAGCAACCAAATTCTATGCCATTGGGCTCCAGATGGATTGCCTGCTTGCCACCTAGATAGCCAACCTTGGAGTAGCAGCCCTTTTTCGCGATAGTGATAAGCACATAGTCCAAAGTTTCAGGCGTTGCTGGCACAAAACGTATGCAGGAGACATACCCAATGCGACGCATGGCCAGCTTAATATAATCAGTCTGCACAGTACCTATATTAAAGGAAATATATTAAAGATATGAATGGAAAAAATGTATAGTATAATACCCACTGAAAGCCTGGTCTATCTTGTAGTGGACTGTAGCATTGGGCCAATGTCGTTTCCAGGATATTAATCCATTCCGCTGAAGTCCTACATCCATGTTACCGTGAGAGTAGCCAGCCGTTAGCTTTGGATCAGTTTTCTCCTGTTTCTTTTTGGCTGGTACCCCATAGGCGTTCAGGCAAAGGTCAGCGATTAGCAAAAGAACAAAGCGTTGCCGAGCTGCAAACATTTTAAATAATCCACAGCACAGCTCAGAATAACTCGGAAAATTGGCCATCAAATGGCATATATTACATATATTAGATTTGATACAGTTAATTAGATTTCGATTTGCTATACCCTGTAACCGTTGTAGTGAGTAAGAAGGGGTTTTAAACTCTGTTCCCTAAAAGGGAAAAAGAATCTATTGGTTGGCAATATCCGTCTTGCTGTCCGTCCGTCCGTCCGCCTGTCCGTCTGTCCGTATGAACGCAATATTTTTCGGCGCTGTTAGAGCTAGAGACTTGAAATTTTAAACATATACTCATATATGCTCCCGAATTATAAAGTGTAAAAATTTTCGCGATCCGTCCACTAGGGGCGTGGCAAATCGGAAAGTGCATGTGCCCGTATGCCAGTAATTATACTAGTTAATGAGCTAGAGAGTTGCAATTTTGAATATATATACTCGCGGTGACAACCCAAGTTCAGCAAGACGGATATTGCACAAAACCAATAGACTCTTTTTCCCTTTTAGGTAATGGAGTCTAAAAACCCTTCTTACTCACTACAAAGGTTACAGGGTATAGCAAATCGAAATCTAATTAACTGTATCAAATCTGATATGTGTAATATATGCCATTTGATGGCCAATTTTCCGAGTTATTCTGAGCTGTGCTGTGGATTATTTAAAATGTTTGCAGCTCGGCAACGCTTTGTTCTTTTGCTAATCGCTGACCTTTGCCTGGGCGCCTATGGGGCACCAGCCAAAAAGAAACAGGAGAAAACTGATCCAGAGCTAACGGCTGGCTACTTTCACGGTAACATGGATGTAGGACTTCAGCGGAATGGATTAATATCCTGGAAACGACATTGGCCCAATGCTACAGTCCACTACAAGATAGACCAGGCTTTCAGTGGGTATTATACTATACATTTTTTCCATTCATATCTTTAATATATTTCCTTTAATATAGGTACTGTGCAGACTGATTATATTAAGCTGGCCATGCGTCGCATTGGGTATGTCTCCTGCATACGTTTTGTGCCAGCAACGCCTGAAACTTTGGACTATGTGCTTATCACTATCGCGAAAAAGGGCTGCTACTCCAAGGTTGGCTATCTAGGTGGCAAGCAGGCAATCCATCTGGAGCCCAATGGCATAGAATTTGGTTGCTTTAAAATCGGCAACATAGAACATGAGCTGCTGCACACCCTGGGCTTTTATCATCAGCAAAGCAGCTCGAATCGCGACAAGTACATTAAAGTCATGTATCAAAACATCAAAGATAACAGAAGGTGGAGCTATACGAAATACGGAGAGAATGTAGTGGATAACTTCGGTGCCAAATATGACTATGGCAGCCTTATGCACGACGGTAATAAGTACTATACTAAGAATGGAAAGGCAACAATGGTTGCCCTAAATCCTATAGGTTATTCACGAATGGGACAGAGATATGCGATGACCTCAGCCGATATAAAACGCCTGAATATCATGTATAAGTGTCCATGGCAATAAATACAAAGTAATGAAACATATATAATTTTAAATTGCAATAAATAAAATATTTGAGCTATTTTTCAATTTATTGGATACTTATGTAAGCTTAACGCTTATCAGTATAGTACATTTTACAGGATTTATTTTTACAGAATGGAATTAACATTTTTCTAAAAATTCAATGGAACTAAAAAGAGAGAGAGGGAGAGAGAAAGAGAAAAATATATTGGACGAACCCCTGGAATCGGATTGTTTTGATCAATTTGGAAAAGGAATTTTAATATAAAGGATGATCGATTATTCTCATTGTGCTACTCGATGGAACGATCATATTGGAAATTGTAATTGTGCTTTATAGGGAACTATAATACTGGAAAGGAATATGCTTGATAACGGATTATCTTCAAAGCGTTCGCTATGTGGACAAGTGCACCCTAATCTGCGGGACACAGATTTTTCAATGGGAAGGAGTTATAGATGGATTCTCCTATGAGACATTCGAGAGAAGAACACAACTAACGGAGTTTATTCTATACAGTTTGAATTCGGACGCGACAGAGTTTAGACCTATTGTTCCTAAATTGTACAAAGTTATATAAAATATGTTATTTCATTGAGTTCAAGTGTATTTGTCTACGCGAGAATATAACTCAGCACACCTAATCGCTACTCTCGTAGTGTGGGAGCGCTCAACTTGTATATATATATATATATATATATATATATATATGATGTGGTTTAACACAAAAACAAAACGAACCTGATTACATGCATGCATAAGTACGACGGCACAATATCGAGTACCGAACTTTCAGTCGAGATAGTTGTCAATGTCGATATGCATTACATCATGAATGCTACAAACTATGGAACTAAAGGAGTTTGCAATCAAAACTTTTGCAAGCAAGTAATTTGATTTAACGCCTGACCTTACAGGGTATAGCAAATCGAAATCTAATTAACTGTATCAAATCTGATATATGTAATATATGCCATTTGATGGCCAATTTTCCGAGTTATTCTGAGCTGTGCTGTGGATTATTTAAAATGTTTGCAGCTCGGCAACGCTTTGTTCTTTTGCTAATCGCTGACCTTTGCCTGGGCGCCTATGGGGCACCAGCCAAAAAGAAACAGGAGAAAACTGATCCAGAGCTAACGGCTGGCTACTTTCACGGTAACATGGGTGTAAAATTTCAGCGGAGTGGATTAATAGACAGGACACGACATTGGCCCAATGCTACAGTTCACTACAAGATAGACGAGGCTTTCAGTGGGTATTATACTGAAGATTTTCCCACTCACATCTTTAATATATTTCCCTTAATATAGATACTGAGCAGACTAAATTTATTAAGGTTGCCATGCGTCGCATTGGGTATGTCTCCTGCATACGTTTTGTGCCTGCCTCGCCGGAAACTTCGAACTATCTGCTGGTCATGAAATCGAACTATGACACCTATTACAAGATTGGCTATCATGGTGGCAAGCACACAATGAATCTGAAGCCCAATGTCGCGGAATCAGGTTTATTTAAACTGGGGAACATAGAGCATAAACTGCTGCACGTCCTGGGCATCAATGATCAGCAAAGAAGATCGGATCGCGATGAGTATGTTAAAATCAATTGGGATAACATCATGCAAGGCCAAGAGCAAAACTATCAGAAGGTCAAAGCGAATGAATGGGATAACTTCGGTGTCAAATATGACTATGGCAGCGTTATGCACTACGGACCCATGCGGCATTCAAAGAATGGAAAACCAACATTTGTCACCTTGAAGCCTATAGGTCATTTGCGAATGGGACAGCAATATGCGATGAGCACAAACGACATAAACCTCCTGAATAAGATGTATAATTGTCCATTGCAGTTGTAAATGAAAATTAATGAAACAGATTGATTATGATTTTTAATTGGCTAATATTTATTAGACAGATTGTCTGGTTGCGCAGCCAACACGTCGTATGCTTAATTAATTTTAAACTTCTGCACTTTTGACGCAAACTTTCTAAACGAATTCCACTAAACGCCCTACCTTTGGCACCTTTAAGGCCGCCATTAATTTAACTTTAGCTTGAACTTAAAAAATAAAATAAAATACAACAAATAAATCGTAGTAAGATAGAAAGCAAAAAAATGTAACCAGTCGGCAGGCAGCCTCATTCATGTGAGACTGCATTTGTCAGGCTCTTTCTGTCTGTCTGTCTGTCTGTCTGTCTGCCTGGCTGCTTGTCTGCGTGTAATTATGTCTGAGATTATGCCCAGAGTCATGAATGTAGCGTCTGTGCGTCCTTAATGCGCACCTCATACTGCCTTCGCCTTCGCTTCTTGTCCTTGTGGTCTTCCGCAACGTCAAAAGTTTCTGCGGCTTTCCCGGGTGCGAATCTCTCAGAGTTTCTCGCTTCCATCGTGTTAATGTGCTGATTTCTTGGCATTTGCCTTAGCTTTGTGTGTGAATGACATTAGCTGCAAGCACAAGTTGGTCGAGCTTAAAGTTTTAAGTGTGAATGAAGATTTAAAAGAGATTGCGAAGTATTTTTAAATTTTTTTTATTTTTGCATTATCAGAATATTTTTCATATGTTTCATAAATATATAAATTTATGCATTAATGAAAAGCATTAGCCAATAATATATCAAAAGCTCTGTTAAGCGTATAAAAAGCTTATGATAATAAGCTTTACACATTGCCCAATTACTACAAAGCTTTGTATTAAAGTTCATATTAATTGTTTGTAATAGCCTAAAGGCAACAAATATTTGACAATGATTATTAAAGTTGTAGATATTTTAAGAGTCTTTCAATTCTTTACAATATTTTTAGAATTAAAAAAATAAATGATTAAAAATATGTGACAGCAGCTTAAAGTTCTTATTGCTGCAAGAGCTTAACAATCTGCAACTGCTTCAGTCAAGTTCAAGCTTACATCTAGATTAATTGTTGGCCAAGAACAATGTTTTGCATCTTGTGTCATTGAGATGGTTGTTCGCTAAGTGCGCTTTAAGTGTGGTTCCAAGATATTTTGTTCATATGCACTGCGCTCACCGACTTAAGTATTCACATTTCCCCTTGGCTGCTGCTGCTGCTGCTGTTGCTGTTGCTGCTGTTATTGTTGTTGTTGGTTGCTTGTGCTGCTGTGTTTTGGCTTTTGCTTGGCTCGTAAAGTCGCAGGAAGTTATTATCCTAAAAACTTTACCCCTGAGGGCAATACAAACAAAGGCGTAGCACAGCAACAAAGCGCAGCATTCATGTCTGACTATGAAATGGCTATGCCCGCACTCACACACGCACACACACACACACACACACACACACACACACTTTACTTTGCCTATGCATGAAAATAGAATGCCATAAAATTAGAACGATCATAAGCAGCTCAGCAACGCTGGCTGGCAACGAATCGAGTCTCGAGTCTCTAGCTAAAAGCCAACAGCACACAAAAACTTGGCCAATGCGCAGACTTTTTTACGGCTCTTGGGTAATAGTTGATGGCCAGGCGCTCGCCTATCATCCGCCTTAACTCATTAAATTCCATTTATATTATTTTCAAAATATATATATATTAAAAGAGCCAAAGAGCCTTGAATGCACTTCAATTGTGCTTTGCTGAATGTTGTTGTGAAACTTTATTTATTTAAGAAACGGTTTTTTTCTTAATCTTTTTTGGTCTAACAGACACTTTGGCTAAATATATAAATTTATTTATTAATTGTTAAAAATAAACTTTACGATTGGCTTTTGTCTTTTTTAGTTAAAGCTTTTCATATTATTTTTAAATAATGTAAATGAATTTTAAAAGTCCATATGCAAGATATGTTTCTTTATTCAGAAATCTCATTTAAATTGTCACATAAATAGCCGGGCCTGACGTCTAGGTCTTGCAGCTCACAGACGCTAATAACCTCAAGATGTGCTGACCCAAACAAGTAAAATGTATTAATGAGTCAATTAGATTTTCTCATTAAAAATATTACCTACACCTTTATGTACCCCATAGAAACATAGAATATTGTACACACAACTTACACATTTTTACATAATATATTTGCTTAAAAGTTGGCCAAAGAGATGTCTCATATGAATCATTAAAGTAGAATGCAATAATTGCTTTTAACTGAATGTGATCATTTATAGTACAAAGTACAAAGCTTATATAAATATATATTATATAAAGCTCTGTTAATATTATAATAATATATATTATAAGATTAAATTACTCGCGGGCAATATATTCTTGTGTATATATATATATATTCCTGTTTTGCTAAGCAACACGTTAGAGTATTTGAGTTAAAGCACTTGCAGAGCTTGTCTGGCTTTTCTTCTGTTACTGTGACTTTACAGCTTTCCTGTTGCCCATCCTGTTGGCCATCTTTAGTTGTAACTAAAAACGCAAATGCATTGCCTGCATAAATTAAATGCTTACGACTTCCGTTAAATATATATATATATATATGTATATATATAAATATATATGTGTGTGTGTGTATGTGTGTTGGTTCTGCAGGTATCTCAGCTCAGTTGGCGGTTGCCATTAAAAAGCCAAATATACGCGCTTATACGAGTCAGGTGCATACAACACCCAGAAGGGCACATACAGACACACACACACACACACACACACTAACAGTCACACACAGATAACAAGCTCGAGCTCGAGCTGGTATTATGGCCATGGGCATTCAGCATTCAGCTTTCAGCTCCTGGCTGTTGGCTTTGCTTTGGTTTGCTGCTGGTGCGCTAATTTTTAATTACGACCACTAAATATTCAATTTTTAGTGCCAGGCAAAGCCAAATGCGAACATTTCCTTTACCGGGGCTGTGGCAAAGCTTTTTGTTTTGCGGATTAACAGTCAGCCGGAATAATAGCAGAATTTTAGTTGTTTGGCGCTGGCATAGTCAAGCGCAATGGAGACACTTGATTCCTGTTGCTTGCAATTGCAAATGCGAATGCAAATTTAAAAGGCAGCAAATTTAAATTATATTCATTTTAATTTAATTAAGTCTGCTTGTATTTGAAACATATAATTCCCATACTAAATCTATTTAGCTGCAACTAAAATATTTAGTACTAAGCAAAGTGACTCAATCTCGATTTAAATATGAATGAAAATAAATTGTGTAAAACGAGTTTCTTAAAGTCTGACGAACTTATCACTTTTTTCTCACCACTTCTAAGTCTCTTTAGTTGTTTCTTTCACAGCTGCTCTCTTTGATTTTCTCTCTCCCAATCGCACTTTGTCTCTCTCTCTCTCTCTCTCTCTCACTGATACTCTTCTTTTTTTCTTTTGACCTTCACTCTCACTTTTAACTATTTCTGCATATCTCCCCTCAGTGGATTCTGTGACTCAGTGACGTCTGAGAAAACTTGAACGTCATTTAATTTAATAGAATAAACCCTGATTAGATAACCGGTATATCAAGACTTCCAGAACAGGTTTTGTGACCCATTTCAGACCTCACTCAACTAGAAATATGTTTTAGTTAAGCATTGTTGCGTAAAAAAGCAACTTTGATTCCCATGTTATAAAAATATTCACTTTAATTTGATTTGTTCTTTTCAAATACAAGAGATTGGTTCTGCACTTTGAAACTGTTACAATAACACATATAAATTGTAATTGTTCATATACGTAATGCATCTTATATTCTCTATGTTCTTGTTGGGAAAATATAATCTTCCATTGAAAATAAGAATTTGTATTTTGTTACTCAATGTTTTCATTGGTCGATCGGTCGAAACGGGGACGTAGACTAGAGTTGTCGAATGTTTTAAAAAGCTTTTTCTCACAATAAATTTATAATCTGACCAAAAAAAAAACACCAATAATAAAAATAAGTATTTTTATATTTATTTAAATGATAAAGACCGATTTACTCCAGTATTCGGTACTCAAAGATTAACAAGTAAGAAAGCTGTAGTCGAGACTGCTCGACTACGAAATCCCCTGAGCCCTTCTTCGAACGAATAATATTCCAAGAATTATTCGATTCGTTTCTACACGCATAGACGCTGACCTACGCTTGTAAGCATGTATGTGTGTATGCATGTGTGTAAGCATTGCAAGCGTCTTGCTGTCTCGCTGCTTTGTTGCTGCGTCGCATGGGTTTTGATGAGAAAACTTTGATGATTAATAATTCTATTTCTAGATGGACAATCGTATTGATTTCTTCAGATTATGATTATGATATTCATATCTATATGCAAAACCAAACTGCATGTCTCTAGTATTTGAAATGCATTTTTTTCACATTTGGGGGTGGTGGGGCGAAGTGGGGACTTGAATCCAAAATCTGACAAAAACCGAAATTGTAATAAATTAGTATCTATATATATGCAGAAGACTTGGAGACTCTAACTCTAAAGATGAATTAGCTAGAATTTTATAACAGGTTCCCGATAAATTCATTTATCGATAACTTTGCAAATATACAAGTTATCGAATTTCTGAAACAAACTCGTACTGCGCGTGCAATATACGAACCTAACACAAAAAGAATGAACTCTCTAGCTTTTGTATCTTCGGAAATCGACGCGTTCAAACATACGGACAGACGGACGGACGGACAGACGGACAGACGGACAGACGGACAGACGGACGGACAGACAGACGGACATGGCTATATCAACTTTTCTTGTCACCCTGATCAAGAATATATATACTTTATGGGGTCTGCCACGCCTCCTTCTGCCTGTTACATACTTTTAACAAAACCATTATACCCTGAATTCCCATTTTCAATGGGCTCAGGGTATAAAAATTACGTGTATCCGTCATACGACTTCGTGAGTCGCAGACTCATTTTATTGCCGAATTAAGTCGCTTCGAAGGTATTGAGCTACCAGGGGTGGTTATACAATGGATCTTCGATAGTCCTCGCATAGCCTAAGGCACAACTTACTTTTGGCTGTTCCATTTTTAAAGTCAGGATAGTATGTTTTCACCATTTTCACAAATTGAGTTTGTGCACATTAGAGATTGATTCACTTATTAAAGGAGCAACCAACGCAAATATATCAAAAATATCGCAAGAAAAAAATTCGATATTTGGTCAATAAAATATTGCGATATAAATATATTTTTTAGTCAAAAAAAATATCGATATATTGATATTTTATATTTATTTTATATTTAACAACCCTAACGTCGACGTAAACCGGATTGCATTTATGCAGTTATGTCATTTCAGCTTTTTGCCAGCCAGATCTGGCTGTTCTAAAAATGCGATTGCGGGAAAAATTTGAAAACAGCGGGCAGCGGGAATTCTAGCTTGTTTTGAGCAAAATGAAATATATCTATTTATTTATTTTTTTTTTATATTCCTTTTTCTCAGTTTGGTGAGTTGTTTCTATCGCATTTGACGATTGTAAAGTATCAATATTGGATCAGCAAAAACCCATTTTGGAATAGCTGCTCTGCAGGAAAATTGCAAAACAGCTAAAATGTTCTATGAATCGTTTAGTGACAACAAAATCACATCCTTGGTCAAATGCCGAAGTTGAGAGGGTTTTTAGCCAAGTAAATTTGGTTAAATAAAAAATACGAAACAGAATGAACGTAGGTACGTTAAGCACTATATTAAGCATTGGGTTCATATATATACATATATATATATATTAATAATTAAATTAAATTAATTAAAATATTAATTTATCTAAAATTTTAGGTATGGAAAAACAAATGCTGTTTTGATTACCAACCACCACCCAGCTGTCTAATTACAATAGAACAGAGAGAATATTATCCGAGCGATAAAGAAGATATTGACAATATAGTATTATTGGATAATACATTCATTCTTGAATGAAAAAACAATATATAATAAAATCAGCTTTTTTTGCGCTTTTTTTCCCCGGAGATTCAGCTTTTTTTTCTTAGTTGTTTTCTTGTGTCGATTTAGCTGTTTTGGCGTAACAACTGCTCTCTCTCTCTCTCTCTTTCTCTCTCTCTGTACGTCCCTCTCTCTCCCACCGTCTTGCTTCCCATCTGTGCATAGTCAACTGCTCAGTTTGATTTTGCGATGCATTCGAGTCACTTCGTAGCTCTTATAATATTGCTGATATGGTTAGAGTTGCTGCTGGTGAGCGGATGCTCCATTACAAGTTATAATTCGATGAATAAGCAGAAGAGAGTAAGTCGCGAACTAAATTAAAGATTTTTCCAATTTCATCATTTGCTGTTATACTATTGCAATAAGATTGTGAAATGCTGCAAAGGCTATACTACGCTCATCTCAAAAAATTCTTATAAGTGCGTACCCATCTGCAAATTCCGCTGTGATAATGGAAATTGTACTAAACCGAATGTCTGCAGGTGCCTGAAAGGCTACGATAACATCCAACGTGATCCCACTCAGAGGTGAATTGAGCATTGACTGTTAAAAAATCTTACTTATATATTATGTTTTGCCAATATTTTCAAAAAGTTGTGTACCCCTCTGTTTGATGGGCTGCCAGAACGGCCGCTGCGTAGCTCCAAATCGATGTGAATGCGATGCTGGATACCAGCTGAACGAGCACGGCAATGGCTGTGAGCCGTGTCCAAATGGCTGTGCCGAGGATCGGATATGTGTGGCCCCCAATACATGTAACTGCCGCGAGCAAGTTATGGAGTTTTTCCATCTGTGCTTACCGATAACCGCTGATTTTATGAAAACCTTCATCTGGCATTATGAGATTCAGATAATATTGGTGATGCTGGCGCTGTTAATGCTGTTATGGCTTTTATATTATTGTATACTATGGAACTTTCGTTGGCGAGCAATATTTCGGACGGCAGGGTCATGTGAGTCATACAGATTTCAATAGTCTGATTATGCATGCCAAATAGCACCATTTGTATGGTTAGTGAAAATAGTTTTATAATCATGTGTGACGATCTGGCAACACTCTTCTATTAAAAAATATTATCGATATATTCGATAGTCTATAGTTACATACATTCTCACCATTATAAAATATGAATTATCATCACTAACTATCAACTTTTTCAACTTTGGGCATGATCATTTTCACATACGCGTGTAGTAATTAGTAAACTTAGTCAAATAATATGGAAAATTAATGTGCTATAATTTTCAGGACTATAAGCACTTATACAAAAACAATTGCCATAAATATATATAATTTAATTTTCGTTAATAAACTTCTGTAATGACAGCTTAATACTAATATTAATATTAATAATTAATATAAATATTACTAAAATATATTTTATTATTTATTCTTTCATTATTATTAATTTTAATTAATTAATTAACTATTAATTATTAAACATACAATTTTTTTTAAGCTCATAACAAGTTCATCTAATATTGACAATTAAAACAACAACAATTAAACAATTAAAATTAATTAATGAATTTATTATCAAATATATTTCCTTAAATTTATATACAATTTGCAGCAAGATCATCGAGTACACATTCCGATGCCGATTATATTGAAATGCCAGATGAGCGACTAAATCAAGCTTAATGTTCAATTTATTTATTATTATATTCAAGTAAAAAATATTTAATATTTTTTTTTTTAAATATTGAGATTAATTTGAATCAATATTGTTATATGAGTGTAAACCTGACATAACTTGCCTTGTATTTTGAAATGTAAATCATAAAGAAGAATTTCCTAGTTTAGATTTAATACAATTAGATGATGTATTTAACAAGAAATGATAACAGTTATATATATATATATATCCATATGTCATACATTCGCCGCAAACGAAAATATAATTTACTTCACTTGCAGAACTCAATTATAACTGTACGAAATAAAAACATCTATTATGCAATAATATATGCACACACTAATGTCTTTTACAATTTCCATGTGATATATTCCCCAAGGTGAGCGAAAGTTCTTTTCATATTTAGTCAACCTAATGATGATAAATTTCATTGCCTTATTGTCATTTAGTCATCCGCCTTTTCACATTTCCACTTTTCTCCGCCTGACGGAGCTTCCGATTTAATCCGTTTATTGTGTTGACAAATGTAATTAGATACACTCTGCTCTGCGTCGCTGTCATTTATGTTCACATTCATTTTGGCAACTGATAGTGACAAGGAAGCTGATAAAAGGTCACGCAGACAGCAGCAGGTAATACGGGCAAAGCAAGCAGTTGGACAATTTCTAATTTATTTACCTTGAGTCTGGAGTGGAGTGAAGTTTTAGCTGAATTTATTTGATTTGAATCGAAAGTAAACATTTTTTGTACCATATTAAATAAGCTAAAAATTTTCATTACTTTAAAAATATATATTTTCAGTAATATTTATCAAAAGCAAAGTTACGAAATTATTTAATAAATATTTTATTTTAATAAACTCTAAATAAATTGTCTAAGATTCTTAGCTAAATACTAAAGAAAAAATTGTATTTAAAATTTTTTAAAGAAAATTTTACTTTAAAATTGAAATATGAATATATTAAAATATTTTTTTTTTTTTCTTTAAAAAATATTCTAATATCTTCATTATTTATACGATCTATACGATTCTTATGATTTTCCAGAATGTTTCTATTAATATTATGAGTATTCAGTTTTTGCTTTTGCTTTTGATTATAACTCTAAACTTAGAAAGAAAGTAATTTAAGAGTCACCCGCTAAAAGTATGCCAAGAAAATTTGTTGATATGCAGCTACGACATAGTTAAGAAGATATCTCGGAAATGTATTATGATTAGTTTAAAATGAGCTGCGTGTGCATATGGATAATAAATAGCCTAAATTGTTATTAAAAAATGATTAAATGCGTGAACGCCTTTATTAAAGCCAAGTACTATCTGAAATATTCATCATTATATCGGATTATGCAAATTATATATATTATAGTGCGTGCCTCATAATGATCATATTTGCTCACATATATTCAAGCCTCTGCGCAAGTCTTAAATGCCAATCAATTCTCGATTAGATAAGTAGTCGATGTATTTTCCAAGCGGTAAATACATGTTGTAAATTTTGAATTACTTAATGAATGTCATAAATGAGGTGCAATTAATGATATTAAGAGCCTACTTATGAAGTCGCGAGGAAATAAAATGTCGCAACAGTCGCTACCAATCCATTCAGCTGCCAACATGAGGAGCCTTTCAATAATATTTGTTGTCCTTGTGTTAATGAAGAGCTGCTTTGCGGCGCCAGCAGCACGTGTGGAAACCGATCCCGAGTTGACAGCTGGCTACACCGAGGGTGATATGATACTGAACAAGAACAGAAATGGATTAATCGATGAAAATTTCCGCTGGCCCAATCGCATTGTCTACTATTTCATCAATGGTTATATTGGTAAGATTTACCTATAAAGTTTACCTATACATTATTTTTGTAATTTGCATTCCCTATTCAAGATCAGGAACATCGCAATCATATTATTCGTGGTATACGCATTCTCGAGGCGAATTCGTGTCTCACCTTTAAGGAAGCCACCAGCGATCAGCCTTACTATGTGAATGTCACCTCGGAGCCTGGCGGCTGTTACTCCTACGTGGGCTACCTAAACCGTGTGCAACAGTTGAATTTGCAGAATTATGCACTGGACACGGGCTGCTTCCGTCTGGGTACAATTGTGCATGAGTTTCTGCACGCCTTGGGCTTTTACCATCAGCAAAGTACGTGGAATCGCGATGAATATGTTCGCATCGACGTGGAGAACATCACAGAAGGCATGGAACACAACTTCAATAAGTATGGTAATGAGACTGTGGACAATTTCGACGAGGAATATGACTACGGCAGCGTCATGCACTACACTTCCACGGCATTCTCCAAGAATGGCAAAATGACCATTGTGCCCCTAGTCGAGGGCGCCGAGCAGATAATGGGTCAGCGACTACAAATGAGCGATGCCGATATTAATAAATTGAATACTATGTACAAGTGTCCGAGAAAAGTTTAAGTCGTTGTACAATTATATCAGCAAAGTCGATCAAAAATGTATTTATTTTTTATTTCGAATGCGAGTATGTTTTTAATAATTGGTGGAGAAATATGAGAATGAAGTTGGCAGAGTCTTGTTCTAGTCCAAGTTATATGGCCAATTCGATCGAATCGAACTGATAAGATATCATCTAGCAATGATCTATGCCATAAATACACATTGTAAATTATTGCAATAAAGATATATTACGAGTCTAATCGGTTAACATGATCGTCCCAGTTATTCATTCCGCTTAAAACCGTTCAACGAGCAACATGAGGCAACTCTTGATAATATTCAGCTTAATCCTGTTGCAGTCACATGTTATCAGCGCAGCACCTGCAAATGCAGTTCGCACAGAAATCGATCCGGAATTGACAGCTGGCTATACCGAAGGTGATATGATTATCAGTCCAGAGCAGCGGAATGGACTGCGCACAGATAATTATCGCTGGCCCGATCGGACTGTCTACTATTACATTAATAGCAACATCGGTGGGTGCGCATTCCATCATGCGATAATTTAGCTCTAATTAATCAATATCACAATACAGATCAGCCGCATCGTGAGCAAATCGTTGCGGGATTACGTAAGATCGAGGCAATATCCTGTCTGATCTTCAAGGAGGCCGCCAAGGATCAGAAATACTACGTGAATATAACCTCAGAGCCTGGCGGCTGCTTTACAGCCGTTGGCTTTCAAAACCGAATTCAGCAAATGAATCTGCAAAATTATCCACTGAACGAGGGCTGCTATCGCATGGGCACCATTATGCACGAAATGCTGCATGCTTTGGGCTTCTATCATCAACAGAGCTCGGCTGATCGCGATGAATATGTTCGCATTGCCTACGAAAATGTTCAGCAAGGCAAGGAGCACAACTTTGAGAAATTCGACAACGATAAAGTTGATAGCTTCGATCAGACCTACGACTATGACAGCGTGCTGCACTATTCGCCCTACGGCTTCTCCAAGAACGGCGAAATGACAATTGTGCCATTAAAAGAGGGCGCCGAGAAGCAAATGGGTCAGCGATTGCAAATGAGTCAGCTGGATATCAACAAATTGAATATTATGTACAAATGCCCACTGCAATTATAGTGCAGATACAGCGATATATATAAACTATACATAGTATAAAAAGCACAGATTGTGATGTATTATCAATTGGAAGTTAAGGCTGAGTTTACAAAAGTTATATTGGCTATCTGTATTTTGTAGCAAATTTTTAAATAAATAAGTTTTCCAAATTCTAAAAATAAGAAAATCAATATATATACATGCTTGAGAAACAGTCTAAAAGCCATCTGCAGCTTGTTGACTTTTCACTCCATTTTTTTTTCTTAATAAAAAAAAAAAAAAAATAAATAAAGTAAAAATAAATAAATAAATAAAAAAAAATTTTTTTGTTTTAATTTTTAAATTAAAAAATAAGTAATTGTATTATATATATTTTGATGACAGTCCTTGATAATCCTTTTATAAACGTAAATATACATTTTTTTTATAAAAAAAATTAAGAAATATTTATTGTATTTTATTAAAAAGAAATATTTTTAATTTATAAAATTTATGTGTATGATTAAAATATAAAATTAATAATTATTACAAAAATATTTTAATATAAAAATCAAATTACTTTTATTTTCCATTTTTATTATACAAAAAATTAAAAATAAGAATTATACCCTGATTTTTATTAAAAAAAAAAAAAATAAAAAATCAAATTGAAATAACTTTTGATACAGGGGAGCTAGAGTATCCAAGTCTTCTGTATATATATATAAAATGTTTCTCATATATATATATATATATACTAATTTAATACAATTTGGATTTTTTTTTTTATTTTGGATACATTCAGTTATTGTTTGACATATATACATATATGGCTGTCATAATCATAATCTGAAAGTCTGATTACGAAAGTCTATCTACAAGAAGAATTACTCATCAAATGAATTCTCATAGTCTTTGAATTGCAATTCATGAATCTATTAATATCTCAAGCTATTAAAATGTTTGCGTCTTCTAAGGAAATAACCTGATTTTTACGACATAGATAAAATGTTTCTCATAAATTTCAATTGTCTTTCCTTGTCAAATTTTCTTGACTTATAGCGAAATGATTAGATAGAAGTGAGCTAAAATATCTAATATCTTTCAAATGCCGTCGGAAATAAAAAACTAAATGATTGTTATAAATATCGAATTACTTAATGAATGTTATAAAAGAGACGCTATTGATGATCTAAATCTTATCTTTAAAATCTGTTCTTAAATAGCGCGAAATTCGAAGGTCGCAACAGTCGTTACCAATGCATTCAGCTGCCAACATGTGCAGTCTTTCCAAAGTATTCTGTATCCTTGTGTTGCTAAGTATCTGCTATGCGGCACCTTCAGAACATGTTGAAACCGATCCCGAGTTGACAGCTGGCTACGCCGAGGGCGATATGATACTGATCCAGCAAAGAAACGGATTGATCAGCAAAGCTTATCGCTGGCCCAATCGAATTGTCTATTATTTCATCAATAATTATATAGGTGAGATCTTTTTTAAAGGTTTTATATATAGAGGTTTTTTTCTTGTTTTTTTTATTCTGTATTCCAGATGAGGGACATCGTAATCAGATTATTCGCGGCATACGCCTTATTGAGGCGAATTCATGCATCACCTTCAAGGAAGCCACCAGCGATCAGCCTTACTATGTGAATGTCACCTCGGAGCCTGGCGGCTGTTACTCCTACGTGGGCTACCAAAACCGTGTGCAACAGTTGAATTTGCAGAATTATGAACTGGACACGGGCTGCTTTCGTTTGGGTTCAATTGTGCATGAGTTTCTGCACGTCTTGGGGTTTTACCACCAGCAAGCTTCGTGGAATCGCGATGAATATATTCGCATCAACGAGGAAAATATCATAGCAGGTAAAGAACGCAACTTCAGGAAGTATGACCAAGAGACTGTGGACAATTTTGGCGAGGACTATGACTACGGCAGCGTCATGCACTACAATTCTAGGGCATTCTCCAAAAATGGCGAAATGACCATAGTGCCACTAGTCGAGGGCGCCGAGCAGATAATGGGTCAGCGACTACGAATGAGCGAAGCCGATATAAATAAATTGAATAATATGTACAATTGTCCGCGAGTTGTTTGTCCGAGAAAAGTTTGAAGCGTTGCACAATTACAAGCGCTAAATTGATAAATTGATAAAATCGATCCAAAAAAATTTGCAGAGTCTTGTTCTAGCCTAACGTATAACATAAAAAATGTAACAAATATTATAAGTGTTCAATATTAATAAACATCAAAACACATCAGCTATATCGTGAGCAAATCAAGGCAAGGCCAAATCTGATGTATGTTCAATGAGGAGTTATGGCAGAGCGTTGAAACTTTGCTTTCTATTGAAAAATGGCTATATGTATCTTCTAGCTAATTCTTATTAAACTACGTTTCCAAATTCTAAAAATCATAATATATGTATTTAACTAAGACTCCTAAAAGAGTGCAACTCTGTTGGTGCACAGGGTGCCTCATTTGCTAAGCAAAGTAAATAATAATATATGAGTTCGCTGACTGAGCTGACTCTGAAAAATATGATGACAGAAATATGGCTGCCAAATCTAGGGCTTGGCTTGCGACAGCCAGATCCAACGAGTTGAGATTGCCAAGAATAAAATCTGAAGACTGATTTCCGGCTGGTATGTGAGAAACTCCATATTGCACCGAGATCTTAAACTGGCCAGACACGCACTCGAGTCGATACCACGACAGACTTGAGAGGCAAAGAAACCAACTGGCAAATACTCTCTGTAAACACATCGAACTCCAAGGAGGCTCAACCGCAGGCAACCAAGAAACTAACTTAATAGATCTCATAATTGGCAATCTAATTGCTGTTGTACATTTGTAAATATTGTAAATAATTTAGTAGTAATGTAAGTAACAGCAGCAGAAAACTTTAAAAGGGCCGAACTTACAGAAGACCAAGTTCAGAAGGGGGTTATTGTAGTCCCGTATGACTTTATAAACAGAAAAAAATAAATAAACAGAAAAATATGCGTATAAAAATCAGAAAGTATAGGAAATTGTTATCAAACTACTTTTAAAATATGCTTATAGCTTTCAATCACTGTGACACGTTGTACTATCTTTATGAAGAGCGAGTTAACAAATCTTAAAAAAAAAAGATGAAAATAAACGAATTTGAATGATAAGCTCGAAATAGAACTTGGATTTGTAATCTATATGTGCATGGAACAGATGTCGTCATTTCTTATAATGTTACCGACTTTCGGACTACACTCTCTCTCTCTCTCTCTCTCTCACACTCTCTCACACTCTCTCTCCCTCTCGGTCTCAATGTCTCTCTGTTTTGCTTCCATCTATACTGATTGCTTATAGCCCTGTAAGTGCTACTGATAAGCGCCATTCAAGACAATCGTTCGCTTGTTCAGTTCAGTGATTACGCGTGTTTTCCTATCTGAAACTTGGACCATAGCAAAAGTAAAGAGTAATCGTCGCAATTACTCATCTTAGTGTGCAATAAGTCAAAGCTAATATCTGTTTCAACTTGTTGAGCACTTGAAAATCCAATCAGATCATTGATAATAAAGATACCATTTCAATTAGTCCATAACAATGATAATGACGTATATTCGGTAGTAAGCAATGGAAAGAAGTTTCATTGCATTAGTAATGTAAAGCTGCGTAAAGCTTCAGTAGGTAGCATGCTTAAGATAGAATTATATATATATGATTATTACAGAAGTATATATAAAAGGGTAAAAAATGTATGTTATATCCTATTAATGATTTGGCGCCTTCAGTACATTGATAGAGAGGATTACCTAGTTGTGCAATTTTTAGTGCTGCGTTGTAACTAAATGTTTAAAAATAGGCTCGACTAGAAGGTGCTCTGTAATGAGAACTTAACTCAATATATCTACATCTACAATAGATATTCTTAATTTCATATGCATAAGAGAGTGTAGAACATCCTTTGTTTGATTATCAATTCTTTGGTTTATTGGAAACTGCTTTCTCAGCCCATTCCCTACAGTAACCAATAATTTATTACGAAAAGTCGCTTGCGCATAGGGGAAACCCTCTTGAAATCGGGCAATGGCAATGGCGTTTTCGCTAAGCCAGTTTCTAGAGGTGTCTAACGGCATTATCGAAGCGCAATCAATTGCCTGTATCTAATCATCGGACTTAACTTGTGATTGTCGCATATTTATGTCCAGTGGAAACTACGCACATGCGTCAGTTAGATTTTAGCAACGTCGCGAACACGATGCAATCCCATCAAGCAGTGCTTCTATTATTGCTGTCCGTTCAGCTGCTGCAGTGCGGGGGCAGGCCACTGCCCTGGAAGGCACGAGCAGATCCCGAGGAATCGGCGGGATTTGTGGAGGGTGATATGCAGTTGACAGAGAGACAGCGGCAACTGTTGGAGCATGGCCCACAGGGTCGCAATGGCCTATTGGATACCACAAGACGATGGCCCGACAATCTAGTCGTGTACAGCATTTCCACAGACTTCGATGCTGCCCATAGGCAAGCCATTCTGAAGGGCATTCAGACGATCGAGGCAACGACCTGTGTCCGTTTCCGTGAGGCTACCGAACAGGATGTAGACTATGTGAGCATTACGGCCATGCCCGGTGGCTGCTACACGGCCGTGGGTTATCTGGGCGGACGGCAGCAAATGAATCTGGAGATATATCCCATTGGTGAGGGCTGCTTTAGGCCCGGCACTGTGCTGCATGAACTGATGCATGCGTTGGGCTTCTACCACGAGCAGAGCTCGGCGCTGCGCGATGACTACATCGATGTCGTCGAGGAGAACATTGTGCCCGGCAAGGAGTTCAATTTCAAAAAGTATTCGGATAAAGTCGTCACCGACTTCGATGTGGGCTACGACTACAATAGCTGCTTACACTATCGTCCCGGTGCCTTCTCCATAAATGGCAAGGACACGATTGTGCCGCTCGACCCAACAGCTGTGATCGGACAGCGCATGGGCCTGAGCGATAAGGATAAAGATAAGATCAACATTATGTACAAGTGTCCCATTTTGATATGATTTGTCAAATGTTGGCTTCCACTTTGTATTATTCTTCTTAAAGTATTAGATCAATGTGATATTATTGTGCCTCATCCTCCACCTCACAATCCGATTTCAAGAGCAGATTCCTGCCATTATACTCTTTACACACATATTTTCTTCGCTATTCTTAACTTTGGATGTGTATATATATATATATATATATTTATTATTCGCATCTGACATTGCTTTAAATTAAAGTTCATATATCAACAATGGTCGTCTTTAAGTATTTTTTCGTGTTTTTTTTTTTTTGCGGACGATAAGCGGTTGCTTTTTCCTTATCTCAAGTGGGTGAGCCAGCCAAATGGAGCTTGGACAATGCTTGTTTAGAGCTGTGTCAGGGCCACAAATCTGTGCCACACACGCACACACACATACACTCCCACACAGACGTAGCACGTGCATAATTTTACCTTCAATTAAGCGTGGAATCGTTGTGCAGCAATGCAAAAGATGCACAGCTGCCTGTGCCTAGGCGTAACCACGTGCTGCTCCATGTTCGAAACTCTGTAATTGCGTGCTCCTAATGCGATTTATATGCGAGATGCAAATGTCGAGCAACACTAGCAGGAGCAGCAGCAGCAGCAGCAGCAGCAGCAGCAGCAGCAGGAGCAGCTGGATGCATTTTTGGTTGCCTGGCTGTCTGTTTGTCTTTCTCGGCTTCTCGCATTGGCACTCAATTCTCGCATTTTGACAGCGCTTGTTAAGACCATAAATTTGATTTTCGTTTCGACGACATGTCATCTCGGCACTAACATTGTTTCATTTGAAATTAAGAAAGCAGCCCAGCAGCACTGTGTGTGTTCTTGTTCATGTTCTGCCCAAATTAGCATAGCCCAAGAACAGCAACTGTATAATGTGTGTGTGTGTGTGTGTGTGTGTGTGTGTGTGTGTGTGAGTGTGTGGAGTCTGTCGCCTGTTAAAGTTGAGAACGTGTCATGTTTATCAAAATTGAATATAATAAACTATAGTCGTAAATGTAGTAATGCTGACTTTGTGTTTTCCCCCGCGCAACTATATAACTTTACTGTAATAAACTAAAATACAAAAAAAAAAAAAAGAATTTGACATATTTGTGAAATAGACTGACACTAAAGCTTACTCATGCGACAAGCCAAAGTCCCTAAATTATTGTCATGAATGATCGATTATTGTAGTTTAATAACTGATTATGTTGGCTAGCCAGGTGAGTGACTCCGGAAACTTCAGTTCCTTATGATTTGATTTCTAGAGATGTTTTGAAGCTTTCTAATTTTTAGATAAATCTCTTTAGTGATTGATTAACGTTTTGATTGACTATATTTCTAATTGATTGACTGAAAAAATAAATTATTAGGTAATCGAATGCAGCCGCTATCTTGTGTATGTATATATATAGAGAGAGTTTTATAAATAAGTTTTAATCTATATAGATCAGCGCCTCAAGGCAGTTTACTTACTTCTATACGAAACATTCATAAATACTTTTTTTTATACAGAGTGGTTGAAATGATAAGAAAAACTGAAAATTGCAATTGTTATAACCGTCGTCTACTATATATATCACTTCCACGCCTCCTGCTGAATGTTACATACATTTTCAAAATCCATTAGATACTGATATCACATTTTTAATGGGTTCAGGTTATAATACTACATAACTGCACAAATCTGAACGTCTTAATGTGGACAAACATTGCTCAGATAATTTAACCATTATTCATATTATATATAGAGTTAAACATATACATATAAAGTTTCAAATTATTTCCTTTTCAAAATTGTGTGGGCTTTGCTTGAAGCATAGAAAGTAATTGTGGCCATAAAACGATAAGAGCTTTAAGTAATTTATAGCAGTTCGAATAATAATTTGATGAGATTACAACAAAACGAGAAGCATATCAAATTTTGATTTTTGTAGTTTATTTTTAGAGTTAGAGATTAACAAAAAAAAATTTCAAAGAAAAACGTTTCAAAGGGACTTTAATCAACCAACGTTAGGTCATAAAGGTTATATAACATAAGCAATATTAAATTGATTTGAATGAAAAATAAGAAGGAAAAATGTTAGTTTAAATTTTGATAGCTTCAATGTCAAATCCAAATTTAGGCTTTTAATAGTGTTAAACATAATTGTAAATAAAAAAATTTGCTTCACTTATAAGCATAAAATTCAAGCCAAAGCGTATGCAATATTTCAGCTAAATGCCACGCCTCTTAATTGCCACGCCCCAAAAAGTATGCAACACCAGTGCGATTTATAAGCCATAGAAAAAAAGAGAAAAAAATAAAATAATAAGAATCGCATTTGCTATTGCATTCTATATGCAAATCAGGCATTTGCTTTGTGATATTTTCAGTTGGCTTTGCCACAGTGCCAACGCGCGCCAATAATAATTCAAATATAACTTTTTTCTCTCTCTCTCTCGCTCGCTATCCTTTTGGCATGGCGAAAAACCGCAAAGTGGTAAATTTTCGCACAGAGCGACGGCACATGAAATATGAAACAAATTGTAGCAATTTCCCAAAGGCGGACACGCAAATGTGACCCAAGCAGCGCTCGTCCACACAGGTCCAGGTCCAGGTCCAGGACATGACCTGAAGCACAGCTCCTTGCTGACTGCTGCGACTGCGACTGCGACTGCTACTGGAATTTATTGCTGACGAATGCTTATTCAATTTTAAAGCATGGCATAAATGATTTATACATTTGATTTTATTTTATTTTTTTCTTTTTCACGCCCAGACCAGTTGCGGCTTAGCGAAAATGGGAAATCACTTGCTTAAGGACCGGGCGTCCTGGGCTCCTTTTGCGCTTTTCCATGTTGCATGTTCCATGTTCGCATCGTTCATATTTATGACTATGACGTCGTAAAAAATTATGCTTTAATTTGATTATGATGCTGAGCAGTAGGCACACACACACATGCATGTATGCATATACATGAGTGTATTTTTTTTTTCTCTGGCGTATACGCAACGTGGCTTCTTAAAAATTCGTTAAAAAGTTATTGACAAGCGCATCGAATGGCGAATGATGCGTGCAGAGCGCTACGCTGACTTTCTCTGACTCTGCAGTCGATGCCAGAGCCCGATAAGCTCGACATCAACTTCTGACTTGCACTTAAATCTGACAGATAGGCAACTTCAGCAGATATCATTTTTCATATATTGACGCTGTTCGCTACAGCTGACTGCTCCGATAATAACGAACGAGCGGCTTGTTATAACGAGAGCTAATCAAGCACTGCTTATGCCCATGCTTAAGTATGTTTATGATTTACCAAGAACTACCAAGAACAGAAATCGTATGATGAAATTTCTATATTTGTAGTAAAGGTTTTTTTCTTTACTGATAAACTTTTTTTTTTTTTTTTTTTTCTTTCATTAGTTCCATTTCTTATATACCATAATTTACTTATGTGCTTATTCTACTGTATACTATTATTTACCTCTATGCTTTGTGCTTTGCGAGGCCTAAATCATAATATTAAAGTGCGATTGCTTGTTGCTTGTCTCAGATATGGTATAAGAGTGTATATGATATATATATGTATATATCATAAAAATCCAAATAAGAACTATCAAAACATTCGAATAGTTAGCAACTACAAAGCATGAATGGAGCTGTATGAATACTTGCTATATTTATTATAGTATTTTGTATGAATCCAAATACTGAAGAGACAAAAAAAAAGAAATAAAATAAAATAAAATAAAATAAAGCAAAATAAAATAAATACATAATTTAAGAAATAATATATAACAAAAAAATAATAATAATAATAAAAAATAAAAAAACAACAAATTAAATTTTGTATAACAAATAAAAAATAAAAAAAAATACTCAAAGAATTTTAAAAATATTTTCTATAGAAGAAGCAGTAACGCTTCTTATTTATAAGATTAATATTTATAAGACAAAAAAAAAAAAAAAAAAAAACCTGAATGAATTTTTATAGCTATATTTATAGCTATAATCTTTAACAAAGTTAATATAACTCCAATAATAGGAAATATTTAATCTCAGGCGCAGAGTCTGCTTAGCTTCAAATTTTATAGAAAAGTATGAACTCGGGAGTTTAAAGTTCCTATTTAAGACTCATACGATAATTTTGCAAACTAGTTAAGGTTAAGGTCTAAGTGCTCCATGAACTTTACTATGTGAACAATTTGCAACAAATTGGATTGAATAAAAAAAGAGTTGCGAAAAGTATGTATACAAATTTAATTAAATATCTTGCCTCCACAACTCCTCTTCAACTAAAAGTTAAACTGAGTAAAATTATATAAATATTACGTAATTGCATATAATTTATTAGCTGCACTTCGGGTTTAACGCAGGCCATCATAACTTTTCGTGCTCAAACCAAAATAAAATCTCTTTGACTGCATGCAATATAAATAGTTTTAGAATTAAATTTATATATGTATAAAAAAAAAAAACTGGATTCCATCAAATTAAATTGAAGCGTACCTTAAGCTACTTAGCGGTAAGTTAATCATAAAGTCAACTAATTAATTTGAAATTAAATGCCGCTGCTATCGCCCACTTAACCATCTGCCGCAGTCGCAGTCGCCGTCGCCGTGGCAGACGCAGCTGCGGTTGCCTTTCGTATGCGCATTAAAATCTTAATTTAAATATGTAACTGCTTGTCTATGCCACTATAATCACTGTAATCGCCATGTGTGTGCGTGTGTGTGGGTGTTGCGTGTCTAAATAGCAATAAGAGCAGCAGGAGCAGCAGCAGGAGCAGCAGGAGCAGCAGGAGCAGCAGCAGCAGCAGCAGGAGACGGGAGAACGCATGCACGTGTTGTTAGAGAGCATCATGTTAATTTTAAAAGGTAATTTTGGTGCTGAGCTTATTATGCTCATTAAGTCATCAGCAGCCGCTCCGGGCTGCTAAAATAAAATGGGCCACGACCTGTGCCCAGCACCTTTGTCCAGAGTCCCTATCAACTGCTCATATGGCCGGCACAACAATATAAAGTGCACGGCAGCACACACCGCAAACGTGTGTGTGCATTCATTTGCTGTTGATGTTTAGTCGCAGTTGTTGTTGTTGTTGTTGTTGGTGGTGGTACTTCACTTCATTTTGAATATCCTCTAAATAAAGGCAAAGGGGTTGCATCGATTTATTGATGGAAATGTGCATTTGGCTATTGTTCCTTTTTTTAGTCCATTGGCAAGGATGATTTTTGACTCAAACTACTTTTAATATATGTCGAATTGGAATTAGAATTGTAGAATTATGTAAAGAAGAGAATATTTTTCTATTTTTTAATATTGCAATTTAAATATTTCATACATATACAGAGAGTAGAATGAATAAATTAAGCAAGAGTTGGCTGCAGCTTGACTTGGTTAAATTTTATCTAGGATATCTTCTAGTCCAGCACAAGTACTATGATGTACACAAAAACTCCTTTTTTTTTTGTTGCAGGCAGGAAGAGCATCAGCAACTGGTCCAGTACATCGAGCGTGAATTAATTTTTAATGATGTTGTGAACTCTCTGCTGCGGCGCAAAAGCGACTCTCATTTTGTCTATCTTTGCCCCGCTGAATGGGAGTGTGCGTGGTTATCCGGTGGACAACGGACCCGGATGTAGGTCATTTCAAAAAAATGTTTGCTTTAAATTGCATTTGCGTTCGCCACGTGATGACATGCAGCCAGCGCCGCACGAGCCACAAGTGTTTTAACGCGCACCACGCACCATGCACCACTCAACCAAGCACAAACCATGTCATCAGCGAATGAATGTGGGGCCGGGTGAATGGGCGTGGCACATACATAGGCTGTGCTTGTTTAGCCATTAGTCAAGGATCGCTGCAAATATGCCACGAGTGGGTCAACTGCCTAATTAAAAATAAAAATAATAAAAACCGAGGCAAATGCACACAAAATGCAAAATGTGAAATGTGCCAGCAACAACAGCAGCAGCAGCAGCAGCAGCTGCGAAATTACTTCTTTTTTTTTTGCTGAAAATAGATAAGAGCTTATAGTAGAAATATCTAGCTTACATACTTGATTTAAAGCTGCTTAGAAATTTGTCAATTTAATACTTATATTATTCAACTAGTTCTGTTTGCTTTTCAGCAAACTCCTAAAGATATCTAATACCTAATGTGCCAGACTTTTCATACAGCAAGTTCACATAGAAATAGATTAAAGTCCACAAGCTCTACAATGCTGTAAAGATATGAAAGCAAAACAGAAAGAACTTGCAATACCACTATCAAAAGATCAAACATTTCACTTAACTGAACAATGCTAATATACTCGTGTCTCATATTAAAAAAGTTTCTGTTTGCTCTTCGTTTCATGACAAGCCAAACTCTCCCTTTTTTTTCCCTTGAATATACGAGTACAGTGGATTCATATGTCTTCACACTCTTCCATCACTCAGGGATCTCTGTTAGTTTAAAGTTTACACAGCTTTACTTTAACGCTCCTCACCTGTCTGGGCTAAAGCAATTATCCGATTAATTTGCATACTTCTTCATTTGCTGTTGCAACCATTCTCTCTCTCTCCCTCACACACACTCACACTTTGCTGTCGCTGTATCAGCTCGTTCTGCTTATCCCTCATGTATGACAAGCGAATATAAATCAAAAGGAATTTTTATTGAGGACGCCGCCGGCGATTGCAAACAGTTCGATGCCCATTTTATTGCCTGAGCCGTCGATTATATATATATTTTTTTTATTCGTATTTTTCTTTGGCTACTTTGCAAGTTGCTGTTGATTCAATTGTGCTCTCTCTCATGCGCACTATCTCCCACTCACTCTTCCTCGTGCACGCTCAGCAAAGGTTTATGCAAATGCAATAAATTTTATTTTATTATGAGTAAAAAAAAAAAAAGAGCTCTTCGCCCTGGCCTGTGCTGCAGCGGGGCTATAAAAAAGAGTAGAGGCCACGAAAATCCAATTAATTGTTATTTTATTTGTTTATTGTTTTCTGATTACGCACCAACAACAACAACTGCAACAACAATAACGACTTCGGCTGCATTTGATTTATTGTCGCATTAAAAAAAATAATTTAATTAATAAAATATTTGAACTAACAAATGACTATCATGAAACTGATAAAAAAATATTGTTTACATATATAATTATGTTATGCGGTCTAAAACAAGTCAAAGTGTGGGTGTAGAGTAGAGGAGATACCCTGTAGTTTATGGAAATTAAAAATGATTTTTAAACGTAAAACATTTATTTATTTTAAAACAGTTTTTCTTGTTAGATATTATTTAATAAAATTCAATTTAATTTAAAAAAATGTCGCTTTGTTATAATAATTAAGTAAACGAAACAAAATAATTGAATTTTAGTTTTAAAGCCATTCCCATATCTGTCTCACTCTCTCTATCTCTCTCTCTTTTACTTGCTTTGAGTTTTATTTCAGTTGGCTACTTGAGCATCTCCCTTGGACCATTTGTCATGCTGGGCATACAAGACTTCGCTACTTAATTGCAAGCTCTATGGCAATGCTGTGGCTCTGCTATATATGTCCTACCCGCTATCTATTTCCCTAGCTTTACACACAAATGATGTACTTGCGGTTACTATTTCACTGTCTTTCGGTCAGCTCTCGCACTCTCTCGTTCTCTCTCTCTCTCTGTCTAGCTCACACTCCCTGCTTCACCTGTGAGCAACTGTTGAGTACCTTCATTTGGCTTGTCAGTCAACGCATTGTTCATTTATCACCGCGTTGAGCTTGTTTCTGCACGCTCAAACGGCGAGAGCATAGAGCGTATGTGTTGATAAAGCCTCCTGCTTCATCGACTCCTCCTGCTCCCCCTGCTCCTCCTACTCCGCTATGCAGCTGGCCTTGTTGGCGGTGCAGGTGACAAGCGAGCGAGTAAGATAAATTATTATTTTTAATTGCATTTAAATTACACGTTGCGAAAACAATTTTAAAAGCCTGCTGCCATATCAAAAGCCTGCGCGTTGTGGGCGTGGTCGCTGTCAAAGCTCACCCGCTGTTAGATAAAGGGCCACCCATGAGGGCCAGCTGAGCTGACCAGGAGGCAGCATTTAGGCCACAATGTCAGTGCGATGAAGTCATTTGGGAAAGTCTCATATTGCTCGACCATTTTTTTTTTTTTTGTATTTATAAAGCGAGAACTGTAGGGTGTCCTGTTTCTGGACTGTAGTCGACAATATGAATTCACCTGTTTTTTCTTCTCTCTCTTTTTATTTTTGTTTTTTTTTTTTTTTTTTAGACCTTTCCTTATAATTGCCAGCCACCCGTGGCGTGCGCGCCCACCAACAGTTGCTGCTGGTCTCCAGTCAGCAGCAATTTATATTCATGAGTTGTTGTTATGTATTGTAAGCTGTTGTTGTTGTTGCTGATTCCCTTAAGCATGCTTATTGTTATCCGTGAATGAAGTTCTCTTATCGCGGCCCAAACCCCAGACAAGTACCTCTGGGTCGTCTGTGCAGATGTTTTGTGCTTTGATTTCAAGTCTTGACTTTTGTTGTTATTCCTGTAACGTTTTTGTTGCTCTTGTAAATTGTTGTTGTAGTTGTTGCTGCTGTGCATATCAAAAATTGTTATGAGCGCACGCAAAATGACTTTAATTGTCATGCTGATAGCAGCAGAGCGCTGCTGATGATGGGTGAGATGTACAACGATCTTAGTCACAAATCTCAGCTGGCTTTAAATTTGCCTTGATGATGGAGGGAGTGTGCGGCAGGACGGCGCCGGAAATAATTGCCAAAATATAAACTAGTTATAAATTATTAGCATGCACATGGATGAAATGGCTGCCAAACGGAGCTGAATGTCTAAATGAAGGCACAGACAGCCGAACATCCTTGGCTAGCATTGTCTGTAATGGATAAACCCAAACACACTCACACACATAAAGTTGGCATATTTTATAAGTCTGCGCTCTGCAGTTGAAAATTTAAACAAAGCCAAGCCACAAAATCACACAAGAAAACTCTTTGCCTTGCCATGAATATCCTTGAGCAACAGCCAGAGGACTAAAGGCAGCTAGTATATGCATGGGGAGATAGAGAGCGGGAGAGAAGCAGAGAGAGAGAGAGAGAGAGAATAGAGAGAGAAGTGGATCTGACTCGGAAATATCGAAGCTATATTACACTAACTTGTTTGTAAGAATAGATATATGTTGAGTATCTGATGAGTATCTGATGAGTATGACTCTAAAGAGTATCTTCATATATATCTCTCTTTAATATTCTTGAGTATAGTATAATTGTGAATATTTCAGAAATTCAGTGAACAACATTTTTCTTAATATTCTTATATTATCTTTTAGATATAGCAAATCAGTGAGATGCCTTCTATGAAGTTTCTTACATACTTACTTTAGCATATTTGCGATATTTCTTTTATATATTTATTAATTAATAGTACAACAAATGTGACTGAAGTAAAATACCTGAGACATGCTAAGCTGATTGACATTGTTTGCTTGGCAGTTTTTCTATCGAGGCCAAAACTGAAGTAAAACAAAATTTGAGCGTAGAATTAATAAAAAGTAAAATTCTCGCAACACATCTACGACTTAAGAGTCTTTGTAAACTGTAAACTAAACTTAACGCATTTTTGTTTCGCATATTCTTTTTATATATTCCCTGTAACTAACTT
The DNA here is from genome assembly GCA_030914345.1 of Drosophila koepferae. Taxonomy (NCBI): domain Eukaryota; kingdom Metazoa; phylum Arthropoda; class Insecta; order Diptera; family Drosophilidae; genus Drosophila; species Drosophila koepferae. The sequence goes on from JAUESR010000207.1 coordinate 5,532,898, forward strand.
TCAGGTTTTAGTCACAAGAGTTAATTCGATGCCTTTTATATCGTCTAGAAAACTCAACAATACCCTTACGAAGTGTATAGCAAACAACAAAGCTAGCTAGAAGGGAAGCGGGGCAACATGTTCTCCCTCAAAGTCGTCGTCAGTAACACATTAAAGCAGCTTCATTGTCCTTGGCACTTATGGCTGTGTGTGTGTGTGAAGAGTGTATGAGTAAAGTTTGTAAGCAGATAAAGTCATTTGCTTTGATATCTTTTACTAATTATTGCCAAAGCAGCGTCTAAGCCAGTTTTCTACATAGCAGCAGCAACAGCAACAGCAGCAACAGCAGCAGCAGCAGCAGCAGCAGCAATAGCAACAAGAGCAACAACAACAACTTGCACCGCAGCAACATAGTCAGCGGCAACAACAAGCATAATAAATGACAGCAATTCAAGCTAAATGCGGCTGCTTGAATCCTTTTTTTGAAGCAAACCCACACGCACACACCCACATTCGCAAACCGAGACCACATCCTTGTCACTCACACAAACACACACACACATATATTTATATATACACAACCTTAAATAGAGAGCGAGAGAGAAAACATTAACAGCATATTATCCCTGGCATCGCATACAAACAGAATTTAACGAAGCGTAGCGCCAAAACCGCTCTTCAGCCAAGCCAAAAAAGTGGCCGGGGTGTGGCGGCAGTTTTTAGCTATTGAAGTTCACAGTTTGCCATCGCAACAAAGTGAAAAATATGATAAAATTAATTTTTGTGTTTACATTGAAGCACAGCAGTTGCCATCGCTGGGATGCTAGGAAAAAGGTTGCCAGAAGCTGAACTGAAATGTTTGAGATTAAATTAAAGCTGCTGAAATGTTGTCATTCATAATTTACACAATTGCCGCTAATCAAATTTTCGACGCACTCTCAGGAAAAACGCCAACGTATCCTTAAATGTATTTAGATACTTATTTTGCTCATGGCCATCAAATGGCAATGGGGCTTCAAGTGCCGTTTGGCAGTAGGCGATAAAGTAGACACAACTCTTGGCCTGATTGCAGCCGGAGTACGCATATGCAGCGAGCAGAAGACAGCAAGGACAATCCACCCAACACCCAGGCAGGCGGCATTGTAACGAATCTATTAAGTGGAAATTTATTAAAGCTACAGAGCCAAAAGAAGTCAAGTTGAGCCATAAAATGCTGCTTGTTGTTGTTGTGTTGCCCAGAGAGTAGTACATAAAAATATTTAAAAAATGAAGCAGCAACGGAAGACGCAGCACGGAGAGAGAGAGAGCCAATAATAATGGCAATGGCAGGGGTGAGGAGGGTATGCCATAGCCTAGCTCTGTATATCCTTTTACGGTCTGGCGTTGATATTTTTATTGCTGCGGCGGCTTAGGACGACAGCCAGTTCCTTCCTATTCCCATCGAAACAGAGCCAACACAACAACATGCCCAAAAAAAAGAAAAATATTTGCCAAAGCATGAGGATTTCGGTTTTGGGTTTCGCTTCTTTTTTCTTCTTCTTCTTTTTGTTCCTGTGCACCCAAAGCTTATTTAATGCGCATTTATTGACGATTTAACAACTGAGCTTGTCAGCCGGGCGTATGCGTAATTTTTTGCGTTTATTGTTGAGCGAATTGAGAGAATGTGTGCATATAATATAATATAACATATAAATATATTCTCTTGCATGCTGATCTCTATGCTGGAATTGGCTTTACTATTTACAGTGGATAAGCTTTGCTTAAACTTAATGCTCTCGCAATTGAGATATGAATTGTAAACAATTGAGTGAGAGATAGTGTGAGTTTCAATAAGTGAGTGATCATGAATTTGTTCTACTCTCGCTGGTATGCCTTATGCAATTATACAAGATTTTGGTAGGCTCTTTATATGTACTATAGCAATTTACTCTATAGCAGTTTATCTCATATACTTCTCGATTATTATTTGCTGGCTTTCCATTTCTTCAGCGCCTTGTAGACTTTGCTCTGCTTTCGTTCTGCTCTCATTCTGCTTCCGGCTCTGCTTTCGCTTCAGATTCACATTCTCACGAAACTATGATACCTTCGTCTAAGCGACATTCAAATCTTAAACTTTCGCTGTCATAAAAATCAGAGACTCGTGTACATACATATACATACACCTGCATACCTACTGCACTACCTGTCTGGCTCTCATAATCAACTTTTCAGACAACCTAATCAAGCTAATTTCCGTGGCTCACATCAAACTCAATCACATGCTTGAATCAGACCTATGTCTATCTATCTATGTATATATAGCGGGCACAGCAGAGAATGAGGCGCGTCTCAGTTCTATTTGCTCATATATTGGCCAGCGCAGTCAGGTGTCTGGGGAAAACAGTTTGCCGAGTTTCTGCTCACACCATAATTGAGAAATTAAACAATTTCCTCTGGGAGCAACACCAGAGAACTTGACATATTTGGTAATCAATAAAAAAAATAAAAATAAAAAATCTGTGAAATTAGATAGATTGATGCAGAGAGCGCTTTGGGGAATATTCAAGCAGAACGCAAAAAACGTGTTCTGTCACAGTCGAGGTAAATCAAATAATGAATGTCAAATGGCAAATGATAATTGAATGGATGAAAGAGAAAATTGATTAGAATTGAGCTTATTTGCTGTCATGAATCAGTTTGCAAAGAGGACAGCGTTAGCTTGACTCAAGTCAATAAAAAGCTTAGCTTGCCTATGAAATATATACTACATTTGCATCGAAGTGAAGATAAGCAGTAAATACATATGAAATTTAAAAATATAATATTTTAAAGAAAAATAAATAAATGTAATAAATAAATTGAAAATTAAATTCTGACTTCTAAAATATTTAAAAATGTTAAATAAATTTTTTATTCGTTTAACTTATTTCAAAATAAAAAAACTCTAATTCAAAAAGTTAAAATGTTAAATAAATTTAATAATTAAACAAACAAACTTAAAATATTTAAATATAATTTGTATTCATTTTATTTATTTTAAAATTTAAAAGAAATTATAAATAAAATAATATAAAAATGTAATTAATTAAATAAAAATAAGTAAATTAATTTTTTAACTCTGCTATTTTTGTATTTAAAAATATTAAAAATATTTATAAATGGTATTAAAATTTTTTGTTACTATTTCCTTACATAATTCTTCTAAAATATTAAATTTTTAAAAGACATTCAAATTTGTTGAGTTATGTACTCATAATCTTCTTTTTTAAATTCGCCACAATTTTTCATCCATTTGTATTAAGCAGAATCGCAGAGTTCCCTTTTTTTTATCTGATGAGGCTTATCCATAAGAAGAATCGCTCTCAACGTTTTTGTTGTATTTTATATTTTTATTATTTATTTTTTTCTGCATTGTACAATTTCCTTTTCATAAGCCTTAAGTCGACTCCCAGAAGGATATGGCGCGTCTATGGAGGTAATTTGCCGGAGCCGAACAGCAACGGAGACGAGCTTGCCTTGGATGCTTGGTAAATGGCTGGGCAGACGGCGGCTGGGCTGCGGTGTAAGTGAGAAAGAGACAATTAAAAATCCATTAATTTGAGTAGCGGCAACCCATGTAAGGCTACTTATACTTATATCACCCAGCCACGCCCACACAGTCCACACAGGACTCTCGGTCCGTGCGAGTCGCAGTGAATGGAAATTTACATTACATTATACTCGCATTTAAATAAATTTTTGCAAAATTAAAACGTAATGCATAAAAGAGGAGCGTCTCCCAGTTACACACACATACTGTAACTGTGTGTGTGCGTGTGTGTGTGTGTGTGTGTGTGTGTATGTGTGTGTGTGTGTGTGTGTGGGCGTATGTTTGAGTGCTGGCAACTGTATGAGCGCATTGTTGATGCATTGGCCCTGGTCCAACGTAGTACAAAATTATTTATGTGTCGCACATTTAACTTGTACATGGCAAAATATATTTTGCATTTACAGAATGCACTTCCATCATTATCCAGCAGAGACAGAGAGAGAGAGCGAGGAAGGGAATGCGAGCATCAAGTTCTGACCAGGCCGGATGCTGGGACACAGGACACAGGAGTTGGCATTGTTTTTGGCCAGATCAGGGCAAGGCAAGCCTCGCCGCGTCTGTTCGTATTAAAATGCATGGGTTCATGAAGTGGTCATCTGTCATCTTTGCGGTAGGAAGAACTTCGCATGTTGACATTGTCGCAACAGTTTATACTTACATACAATGGACGCAGCAGCAGGAGCAAGAGCAGCAGCAGCGGCAGACGCACTTCACCCGCCCATTGGCACCCACTCAGTGCTGCCACTCAGCTGGCAGCTTGTTATGGTGTTTTCATCTTTTTTTTTTTTTTTTTGTTGTTGCTGCTGCTGCTCAGTTTTCTGGTGTGCATTTCCCCTTGAAGCCGGATTAAATATGGCTTAAAAGTCAGTTGACACGAGTTGGCCATTTCTCGATGCCTCGAGCCAAAATTGTGCACTGGTGTGAGATAATAAAACATTTATGCAGATAGCCAGGCCAACAACATCATTGAAATTAAGTAAAACACGTATACGCAATGCATGCCAAGAGAGAGATAGAGCGAGAGAGTGAGAGAGCGAGAGAGAGAGAGTGAGTGAAAGATAAAGAGCCAGCTACTCGGCCTTCCTTCCTTTAGCTCTATATCATGGCTTGGCCCGAGTGTGATGTGTGGAGAAAAATGTCTTTAGATGTCATTAAAATTAATTGCAATGGCCCTGACTTTCGCATGGATAGACAGACAGACAGACTGACTGACGGACTGACATGCCTGCGAGTTAAGAGCTCAAAAATTAATGCATAATATTTGTTTAACGTGTGACGCACAATTTTAATAGTAGCCAGAGCGGGGGCGCTGCAACCATGCGCTTCGACTAAAATTGCAATTTAAGAGCGCCAATTCATCCAATAAGTGAGCTCTGGTATGGAAATTTACTAACATATGTATAAGTATTTTTTAAGAGATATGTAAAGAGAGCGAGATGGTCAATCGTTTCGTTTTTTCTCAATTCCCTTCCTGCATTTCGTTTTGTTTCGTTTTCAATGCAATGGTCGTTTCATGCATTTCGTTTCGTTTCGTCTCCTTTCTTTACATGCTTGTTCGTGCCTACGACGCAATGGCTTGATCGCGCCACGAGTCGTTGCTTGTTCGCGTCATTCGTAACACGAGCTCTCAATGAGTAACTAAATATCGTTCGGCGTTAGTTAGTGCAGATGTTCGTGTGTCGACGACTCTCAATTTTAATTTGAGTGGACTAGCCGCAAGTTCAAGTTCACTCCAAGTATAATTGCTTGATGAGTGCTTTATAATTGATTACTGAACGACACTAGGAATTGAATTTTAATTTGCATAAGCGGTATTTGGAATTCGAATTCTAAGTGCTAGATTGTCGCTCTCTCTGCACTTGTTCTCCTTACGCTCTCTCTCTCTTTGTGCTCGTTCTTCCAGTATTCGCGTTCTTCCAGTATGGGCTTACAACAGCTGAGCAAATGAAGAATAAAGCAGAAAAGCAATGTAAAGTTTAAAGCAAATGTTGTACTTTGATTGGTGATCTGGTAAACAGAGTAATCGCGCGCGGCAAATTAATTAATTACTTAAGTATATAGAGAAAATGTAAATATACAAATGTATGTACATACATATATGTAAGCATAGGAGAGTACTACTACTAAAATAAGTGTAATAATGAATAAGTAACGGATCATATGTTTTGGGTAAGTACAAGACTTTTGTTCTTATCTACTTTTAGAATGTTTTTGCATAATTCTAACATGAGCTAATAACAGAGATATTTTGTCATTAAAGTGATATATTATCAAAAAAGTGACTCTTTTACATAGCTCTACTTAAGCTTTCTCCATTCATTCGCTATTCATCAGTATTTCACAGTTGACTCCGTCCATTTAATGTTGATGCATCCATCAAATATTGGAAAATGCCTTGGCAAATTTGGCTAAATATTGTAGTTATTAACAATGTCTAGACCAAGATTGATGCATCTCAAATTTGCTCTTTACTTTGCGGATCGGTTTACCTGTCGCATTGCCCTCTGTGTGCAGCTGGGCAGATTGCCTTCTGCCTGCAGTCTTCTGCCTTCTCTTGGCCATGTGGCACAAATGTTGTATTACGTCCTGACATGCAACATGAATATTCACTTTGCACTTTGGGGGCATTGCCGGTACGGATCTAGGATACAGGTGTTTTGCTATTGCGTGCCTCAATCTCTCTTTCTCTCTCTCTCTTTCTCTCCCTCCCTCTCTTTCTCTCTGTCTGGTCGGCTGGCAGCTCGTGTTGTTATTGTTGTTGTTGCATGTACCTTAGCCGAAATTTGCATCTTAATCTCTGCCGTCAACGCCACTGTTGACATGCAACAGCAGCAGCAACAGCAACAGCAAATCGTCTGCTTACACAGGACATCCAGGACACGCCGGCTGAGGGAGGCCCTGACACACACACACACACACACACACTGACCAGTTACATTTGTGGCTGATTGTTGTTTAGTTTTGCAATTTAAATCACAATTTCAGGTGCAATACGTACGTCTGTAGCTCTGCACTGTGGACTGTGGACTGTGGCTATGGCCAGGATAACACATAATTGGGCAGCCTTAAAGTCGGCGGCAGCATTGTCATGTCTGTTGTGTGCTTATCCCAAAGGACATTGCCTGGCGATAGAAAATACAAGCAAAGCCGCCAAAATGCGGCTCGTTGGGCCTTTTGGGTTCCAAAGTCTCTGTTGCCTTGTTGTTGTTTTTTTTTTTTTTTTTGCGCAACTGCCACAAAACAAATGAAATGAAATGAAATGTAGATGCATATCCTTTGCCTAACATCATATGTGCATGTGTGTGAGTGTATAAATGTAAATTGTATAAATGTGCGCATAAATTTTCGTTGGCAAAATTTGAAATTCCGATTTTCGACCAGATTGGTAAACAATTTATGTAAACAACAACAAGAGCAACATTGAAATCTGTTTCAGATATCTCGCAGCTGCCGCTCCAAGAGTCCTTTGGCTTTTGTTTGTTGCCCGCTCCACTCACTGTCTCCCTCACTCTCACTGTCTGCTGTCTGCTGTCTGCTGTCTGCTGTCTGCTTGGCAACATGTAATTGCGTAACCCTTTAGTTAATAGCACCCTTGAGTACTCGAATACATTGTTGTATTGTTTGTCCTTGCTATCCCCTTTGCTGCTTATGGCTTGGACCATTGCGAACCACAACAACAACGAGAGCAGCCAACCCACTCGCCCATCACTTTTGCTTATCTTAAGTATTTTACTTATGTTCCGATGCCGTTGTCGATGCCTGCCGATGTCTGTCTATCGTCGCAATTGGATACTCTAGAGAGTTTGCGTTCCATTTTCAATGTTTGCATTCACACATTTTCCATTTTCATCTATGCCAACTACAAAGTGCTTAAGTTTCTATAAATGATAGCGATGTCATTTCTACATGTGGTTTGTTTCACTGATAAAATGCTTTTCACTGCACATAAAACCTTTATTGAGATCTCTCTCTCTCCTTCTTCCTTTCTCTCTGGTTGGCTTAACTAGTTCAAGTATTTGTTATTGCTTGGCTCTTTTCAACAAAATATTTAAGAGTCTTTCTTCGACTCGACACCCGATTTATAGCATAAATCTATGCTCGATTTACTATGTGTTGCCTGTACCCAAAAAGTTGGCCAATGAAATTGTGTAGAAAATGCTTTTGGTCTTGGCACACTTTTGGACATGTTGTGCCATTTACTGCAATACATACACATACTATTTCCAAAACATTTTGTTTGTTAGTTTTGTTTGCTTTTTGTTTTTGCAAAGCCAACCAAAGCCTTGCCCAGCCAGCTGCTCCAACTGGCAGTTGCTCAGTTATCGTTGTTGTTGCTGTTGCTGTTGCTGTTGCTTGAACGGCTTTACGTGCTGGACAATTTGCCATTAATTGAAAACAGATTTGTCGCCGAGATTGCATTGTCAACAGCCAACTGATTTCCGTACAAATTAATTATAGCTGCCATTGACAAGCTGCCGACCAACAAACAATCCAGATTGAATTGAAAATCTGAAAAGCTAGCGATAAACAATATACAGAAATTCAGAAATTTAAATACAATTTTATCGAGTAGCCGAAGTGAAAGTGTTTACTAATAATCAACAATAAAGAAATGCGAATATGACTGGGCTATTGTGGAGTATATACAACTGCAAAATACTCGCTCAGGCATGAAAAGTAAATTCTTTTGTTTAATAATTCATAGTTGAGGAATATTATTATATATGTTTATCATTGATTTACTCGCGAAACTTCTTAACCTATGATTGTCAAATCAAATTCACATTACAGAGCTTAACGAATAAGTCTGCCCAACAGCTAAAACTCACAGATAATGCATGAAACCAATATACTCCACTCACATCATGAACGAGCATTTAAATCTAATTGAGAACGATATTCCACGGCTCTGTTAAATGATGCATTAAATGCAGTCGGCCAGACATGAAAAAAAAGTTCGAAAGGGTAAATAATAATTATTATAGTAGCATTGGCGGAAACGGATACGCCAGCAACGGAAATGCAGGTCGATTGGGGCCAATGGCAATCGAGTGTTGGCTAACGCCATTTGCTTGACATATTCGGCTTTGTGTGCCGAGTCCACGTGTTAGGCAGCACATCCTGTTGCACTAAATATGTTTGCTTCGGCCTGTGGCAACGTCGAACCATATGGCTTTGGCACCATGTGAAATTGCACTCTTTTATTGTTATGCTCGACTAATATTTGCACACGATTAATTTCAGCAATTAACTATTTTTATTGCCTGCCAGTATATAAATTAACATTTTGCCTTTTTAATGATATAGTTGCAGTATAAACAATAAATAAATATTATGCAAATTTAAATTCATATGGCTTAATGTGTGCAAATGCGAATTATTTTTATTATACTCTAAAGCAGATACTGAAAGCCAAAATGCTTTAAAGTCAAATAATAAATATATATATTTTATATGTATATAGAATATTTCTTTCTTCATTTGTTGTCAATGTTTGCCTGTAAAAAATATTAAGAATATTTATTTTTTAGAATTTGTTGGTGGCATCATATTAATGAGCATAAATCTGAATAGAATATAAATACAAAATTACAATATAAATTGAAAAATTATTAAATTAAATAAAAATTATTGGTTAAAAATATTAATAAAAATAAAAATATTAATAGAATATAAGTTATTAATATAAAATACTAATAAAATTTACGAAGAGATATTTTTATTAAATTATTTAAAGAGTGAAAAAATATCTTATATATACTGCAAAAATTGTATTTTTTTCAGAATTAGATTTTGATTTTTAATTAATAATTAAATAATAAAAGGAATAATTATTTTTGTATTTTATATATATGTACACATGTGTAAATTTCTTTAAATTATTATTTATAAATATTAATATAAGATTTCGAATTTATAAAGATTATTAAATTATTTGAAAACTGAAAAATACATTGCCAAAATTGTATTTATTTATTATTTTAATAATTAATAATAATAATGATATTTGATATATAGTATATAAATATACACATCATAAAGGTTTCTCAGATTAAGTATATATAAAATATATGCATATATTTAACTGAAGAAGTTTATATTCAATATAAACACATATAAATAAACTATATGTATGTACATACCTGAAGCAACAAGCACACTTGAAGAATTTCCAAAACTAACAGAGAAATCTGAACGAGATCCAAGAGACAATTGAATTCCGAATTTACAGCAACACAATATATGTAAATGTGTATGCAGATATATATATATTTGGCTCAAATTTGTATTGTTATTCAAATAGAATAATTATTGCATCTAGTTGGCAATGCGTGAACTGAAATGGAATGGATTGGAAAGGATAAGCGGACAGCTTGATGGATAAATAGATGGATGGCTGGACATATTGATTTGTTTGTGGAACGCCTGCTTGACCATGCCACCCCGAGGCCAGAATACGAGACCGAAAATTAAATTGTTTGTTTGACTGCTGTGTGTGTGTGTGTGTGTATGTGTAGTTTTAATTAAAAATTGATTTAGCGAAATTTGCATAAATTATACATTACTCTACGGTAAGCCAACGAGCAGTGTCCAAAACCATTTTGCATTCGTGCCAGTGTCAATAAATTAGAAAAGATTAATTGAAAAAGAAATCAAATTTGCAGGCTGACAATTGTATAGACTAAGAGATACCCATTAGATTTCAAATGTGTCAATTAGAGATGAATAAGATTTTTATAGCTGAAATGACACAAATTGAGAGATTCGTATATACCCATTTGGCATGCGTTACAGGGTATCAACTAGAAACTTGAATGCTAAAAGCATTTTAAAGCTTGTTTCAATTGCAATTGCCATTTTGGCATGGCTTAATTCAATATTTATCTTTATTTCGAATTGCATTACCAAACTACATTAAAAGTGCTGGCCACTTGAATTATTGATATGCGAAGTTTGTTTTAACATTTAACTTAATACATAAATATATATACACAAATATATATGCTATGCTCTACACATGGGCGCTATTGCATAATTAAAAATCATTTAAGTTTGCGTCTGCTTCCGCTTCAGCTCTGCGAGTGACTAAAATGTACCAGAAATATGCAAAAGTTGGCATAAAATAGATGAGATGGGGCTATGGGCTGACTAGGATTGGGGCAGGGAATTGGGGAGGGCCGTGAATGGGGTCCATTGGAGTGGCAACACTGAGAGGCAACAATTTATTGCGGTACCGTGAAATATGGCAAAAGTTTTCAAATGAAGTCAGTCTGGGGGCACAAAACCAACAGTATAAACAAATGAATGAGCAACTGAGTGAATGAATGAATGAATGAATGAATGACTGAATGAGCGGGTGAGTGAGTGAATAAGTTAACAATTGAAAACTTGTTGTCAGCATGACGAAGTTTTAATACACTTGTAGATCTCGTCCAACAAGATTAATTGAATGCATATTCTAAAAAAAGCTAACAAAAAAAGAAAAAAAAAAAAACAACAACAAAAATTACAAAATAAAACAAAGTTATGGCTGAGGCTCAGCGCTGCACGTTTTTGTGCGGAAATGGAATTTGTTTTTGCAGTGGGGCTAAAATTTTGCTTTAAATGTATTAAATGGAAAAGCTGCTTGTATCGATTTTTTTTTTGTTTATAAATATTGTCTAACCATGTAAAAATGAAAAGCAGAAAAAATATTTAACTGAAAATTTTGAAAGATATTTTATAAGAAAATAATATTTAAAAATATTTATTTAAGTCGAAGATCGCTGAAAAAATAATGTAAAATATTTTTCGAAAATATATATGCTTAAAAATGAATATTTTATAAACATATATTTTATTCATACTCGACATTACTCATAATTATTCACAAATTGCATATTTTGTTAGCTTTAACCCACAACATTTTCGTTACGCATTTTAAGCCCGTATCTTCGAGTTCATCTCTTACTCTGTTCGCCGATAAAGTCATCCAACTTATGCTAATGGTGTGATGAGTTGACCAGCGCTTAAGGGACGGCGCTTGAATGTATTCGGTTTGGGTCTTTGAGTTTTGGGTGTTGATTCAATTTGCTCCCTTTTGACGCCTTCCAATTAAGCCATTTGCTTCGGCCAAAGAGGTCTGCACGACTTGCGCTTTGTCCGGCGACTCGTTTCCCTTTAGCATTTCCCATTTGCATTTCATTTAAATAATAATAAAAAAAAAAAAAAACAAAAATTGTAGAAATTTTCTTTTATTTGTTAACATTTAATTTCACATGATTTGGTTGGTTTCGTGTTAGTGTTTTATTTTCTTTTTTTCCTTTACCAATTTCATTTGCTCTGCACAAATATTTATAAACACTTTTGCATGTTGCTTATACTGTTCCATGATGTTATCTTAGATACCCTGTAGATACCCTGTAGTGATTGAGCAGTGAATGAATGATTGGAGTGCTTGTTTGATGACAAAGTGATGTGAGATATTCAACTAGAACATTTTTATATTCTAAGGCTTTTCTCTTAGCATTTTGCTAAACGTATATATGAAACAATTATATATTTATAAATTATATATATTTAATATACCTCTTGATCTACCTTTCTCTTCCAGTTTTCTCCTTTTATTAAAATATTTTAAAAATATTTCTAAGCTCCTCAATTCTGCCAGGGTATTCTAGCTTTAACAACTTTATCTAGCTAGCTTGCTCCTCTACAGTTTATAATAAAAATGCAAAAAGAAAGGAAGTGAAAATAAACATCACCTTTGGCTATTTTGATGCTAAACATTGAGAGCCAACACCTCGTGCCGTGGCCTTCTGCATTTCGCATTGCTGTTATATGGAAAATGGACTTTGTTAGTTTCAGCCAAACAAACTTTACGCTCATCGATGCCAAAAGCAATTTAAAATCAAATTTTTCTCTTTACGCAGCAGCCAGCCAAGAGACTGCAGGTGATTGCCAGCGAGGGGCAGACGCCAGAGATGCCAAGCTCTCGTCTTGACTATGAGTGCAAATTAAATAAAATCGAAAAAGTGGCAAGAGGAGAAAAATGTTCAGCATGGACGTTGGAGCTGCAGCGTTTGCTAAACAGCTCAACAGATCCTTTTACTTGATGGTCGACTGAGTTTCTACCGCTCTCTTACCCCCTCTCCTTATCACTCTCTCGCTCAGTTGAAGACGTTGTTGTTGTTGTTGTTGTTGTTGCAATGAGCTGGCGCTGATTGTCTGTGATTGATTTTAATCGCCTCAAGTGATTTCACTAAACGATTCAACTTTGAAATTGGTTACTTTGCATTGTGAGCGACAGCGATAGAGTGTGAGTGAGAGAGACAGAGCGAGAGTGGGAGGTGGAACTGGAGTCTCGTTGGTGTTGCTTTACTTTTGCTGCTGAGTGTGGCGCTTGCGGCGTATTTTGTACCAGCAAATACAACACCAACATCAACACCAACCTACAACACCAACATCAACACCAACACCAACACCAACATACAACATTTTGCTGGCTAGCCACAATCCATTTACATATGAGCACATCAATCGCTATAGTACTGTGGCTTTACTTACTTTGTTGTTGTTGTTGCTGTATTTATTGTGGGTGTAAATATGATGTGCACATAAATTGCCCTGGAAATATATATGTACATATATCGAGTGCAGATCTTTATTGCCAGTTACATTAAGTATGTTTATATTTAACTATATTGAGACGTTTGTATAAGCAACGCTTGAGTGATTCAAGCCTTTAAATTGAAAAGTTAATTGGATGAACAACTACAACAACAATATTACGCTAATCAAGCTTCTATTTTACATCTCTTTATTAGAGACTCTTTAAATTTTCAACTCAAGGCAGTCGCTCGCATTGGCAGCTCAGACAAGAGAGTGCAAAAGTTGCTATATCATCGCCAGGCAATATTTTGCTTGAACTAAAGTAAAATGTTTTCATTGCGAGCATTCCAGCCTCGAGTCAACTTAACTTCCATGTTGTTCCATTTTGTATATCAATATTGCTGCTGCTGGCCATTGTTCGAGATTGGTTTGCACAAACTTGGCTTAAAGATTATAGAATCACGCTCATTTCGCAATTCCAGCTAAGCCAGCTGTATCTGCTCTAAAGCCCTAACACTAAGAATATTTGATCGAAAAGTGTAAAGCGCTTTGGCTAAACTTCGTCAATGAATTGCTAAGCATGCTAAGTAGCTATTTATGCAGAAAGTTGATTAGATTGTAATCCCGACTAGCTGAGTGACACATTTGCGAAAGTCTCTCAACTTGTGATCTCGTAAAGGTAAAATAGTTTAAGCTGCACCTGCAGCAGCAGTAGCTGAGCTGCAAAAAGCGTTTGCCAATTTTTCCCGTGCTGGGCAATTACAAAGGCCAAAAAGTTAAGCGCCAGCTGTCAAGTCAGGTGAGAGCTAAGTGCAGCGAGCAAAAGGAGCTGGGACTGGGTATGGGCTGATCGCTGTTTGGGTGGTTTGGTGTGGCTTTCGTTCAGGACTAGTGGCAGTTGGCACTTTAATGAAAACTTTTGCTGGGGGCCGCTTAGCGGTTTTGGCAACTTCAACGGCTTGCGGCGGCAACAGCAGCGGGTAATCAGCCATGTTATGGCAGTTTTTGGCAGTCTCGTATCCACCAGGCTGTCCGGCCAGCACAGCCATCATGGCTGCCACTATATATATGTGTGTGTGTGTGTGTTTGGTTGAATCTGCGGACTGTGCCGTGGCCCTGTAACGCGGTTACGGTTACGGCTCTGTGGATTATGGCCTTGCGATGCACTTGAAATTTTTGTTGTTGTTTCTCCTGCTGCTCATGGTGCTCCTGCTGCTGCTGCTGCTCCTGCTGTTGTTGTTGTTAGTGTTTGGCAGCAACAGGATAATCTGCTTGGTGTGCATCCGTATACTCATCAGCAGCACAGTGCTGTTTGCCTGGCTTTGCCTCGCTCACAGCTCACGACTCACTCAGTCTCACTCACTCGCACTCACTCTCGCCCGCTCACTCACTCTCTATATTTATATTTGTTTGTATTGGTTTCGTCGCCTTCGTTGAGCTTTCATTTTTATTTATTTTGTTTATTTTTTTTTCAATTTTTTTTTTTTTTTTTTTTTTTTGGTTTACCCCACTCGAAAATAAAAACAAAAGTCAAAAACTTTGTGCAAGGTTTCACTCGGTTGCATTTTTCTGGTTTGCAACGGCTGTTCGCTTTGCTTTTGTTATTGTTGTTTTGGCTTTATAGGCTGTTGTTGTTGTTGTTGGCTTTGTGCTGTAGTGCATTTTATGCTTTAGCGGCCGTTTTGTTTGGCAGCTTTTAGTGGCTTCATTTGTTTTGCATTTGGTCTCTTTAGGCAATCAAACCGAGTTTTCGTTTGGCCGGTTTAAGTGGGGGCTTTAATTAACCTAAGCTAAATGTATTTGTTATTTACTTACGCTTTGACCCATTTGATGGCGAATGTGCACATATACATTGTAAATGTATTTTAAAATCAACTTTTTTTTTCATATCGATTGGAATTTTAATTCAATTGAAAAATGTCACCGTTGCAGTAATCACATAAAAATCAAAATATATAAATTATTAAATAAATAAAAAATAAAATAAATATAAATCAAAAACTTATTCATAAAATAAAAATAAATAGATAAATAAGTAAATACAAAAAAAAAATATAATAAATAAATACAAAAATAAATAAATAAAATAAAATAAATAAATATATGTATATAAATAAATAAATACATACATAAAATTAAAAAAAAAAATAATAAAAAAAAAAACAAATGTGCATATATTAACTTATGTTTAGTAGGAAATAAATTAACAGGTTTTAAATTATTTAAATTTAAAAAATATATATTCTTTGATTATTTTGTTTAATAAAAAAAAAAAAAAAAAATTTAATAATTTATTTCTGAATAAGGTAAAACTATTCTTTCATATACTGTTTACTATCGATTTTCATTATATGTAATTCCATATTCATGCTTAAATATTTTTCCAAGAATATATTTTAGTTTTAATTCCTTCTTGCATCATGTAGAGCAGTTCAAATCTTTACGCTTCAAGAACAGTAGAATTTATTGCCATAATGAATTAATTGTTTCTTCACTTTTTATATGGACATAGAGATTGTCCAAGATCCTAAAAAAATATTTGTAAAATAATATGATCTGTATTATATTTGTTTATCTACCACATTTGCAAGTAAAAAGTTTTGCTAAATTCTCACTAAATACTCACAAAGTCTTGTGACTTAATTTAAATTCCATAATTGAGAGCAGCTATTATGAAATATTTAAATATTAAAATTCATCAGGATTGACTCGGTCAAGGCAACAATTTCATTTAAGCTAAAGTAGACGAGCTTCATTTTATTTCATTTCAGTTTATTTCCGGCTTTGCACATTATCCTTGACACTGTCAGCGGCCATTTGCAGAAAATCTTTTCATTTATTTAGCTTTATTTTCTTTTTTTTTTTTTTTATTCTAAAAATAAAAGTGTGCTCATTACGAATAGTAAATGAAAATATGGCCAACAATTCAGCTGCAGTCGCTTTTTTTTTTGTTAGCTCTTCTCGCACTCTAGCACTCGGCTTTAAGGCTTAAATTTGGCCAAAAGGCATATCTTATTTAGACCTATATATAATGCAGAGCAACAAATTGTGCAGAAAGCTAATCAATAATAGCCTTTTACATTTTGCAACTTTGTTGCGCGAAGCTGGCAAAAACTATTTTTCAATTTGTACATTGGCAAAAGTTTTCCCCCATTTTTTTTTTTTAGCCACCAGCAGCGGCAGCTGACGCGTGTGCAACGCCTTCGCGAGTAATGCAACATCCATTAAAATGTGCGATGGCAGCCAGCGAAGGGCGCATTAAGCAAACACAGAAGCACACACACACACACACACACATACACATATTGAGAGAGAGAGAGAGAGAGAGACACACGCATATACAGACAGCCACGCATCGTCACGTGAATATGGCTTTGCACGCAGCTATTAGCGCGCATATCGATTGCCAATATTGGCAATTGAGAAACAAAAGTCATGCTGGCTGGGGTGACGGGGTGTGATGCTTGGAGGCGCATGGTCCAAGGACAACAAAATGGCGGCACGTCCTGAGCCGGGCTAAAACAAACGAAAGCGGAGGCCAAAGCTGAAACTGTAGCTGGAAACAGGTAACTGAAACAGGTAGCAGCTGCCTCCTGACGCTAAAGTGCCAACTTATGCCACACACACACACAAGCAAAAATGCTTGAATATAATGGCCCAACTCCCCTTACCCACTAACTGTGGACGTGGCAATGGGAGGGCTGGGCTGTGGCATGCAATTGTGCGACGTAGTGGCCACAAAAGGCGAAGACGACATGCAAAAGTGGAACGTGCAGCGTTGGCATTAAGTGGCATGTGGCAGCAGCAGTAGCAGCAGCAGCAGCAGCAGCGGCAGCAGCAGCAGCAGCGGCGGTTACAAGGACACTGATAATGATGAAAAAATTCCCAGGCATACACACACACACACACACACACACACACACACACACATACGCATATGCAAGCGATGTATGCACAATTTATCTGCTGCCTCGGTGGGCACACACTGACGAGCATAAAAATTGCACTGGCAGCCCGAAGACAGTGACAAAAAGCCACTTGCCAGGCAAAATGTATATGCATACATATATATAAATATATATTAGTATATGTATATATGTACATAGTAGAGGTGTGCGCCTGCTTAACTCACGGCTGTAACCCTTTGCTGTTGTGCTGGCATATTGCACAAGGCGCATAGCTGCCACCTGGACGTGGGGCGATGGCAAACGAAATCGACCTTGACTGACAGCTTGACATGAACTCGACTGTGCTCAACGCTGCCAGCAGTGCTTGCTTCCAGCTGACACACACACACGCACACACACACACACACACACACACGCATATTCACACACACTTTAGCCAGCTACATTGGGCTCATTATTTTCGCTTTAGCCGGTCAGCAGCAGCAGCAGCAGCCGCCACGTGTAGCCCAGCAAGAGAAATGGGACAGGTAATGTAAGCATATTCCTGTATGTATGTATGTGTATGTGTGTGTGAGAGAGCATTAAAGCCGCCAAACCACAAAGAGCTGGCCAAGCTTGTGGTTAGCATTTGCAACTGCTTTTGGCCAACTTTTTTTTGGTTCAGCTTAAGAAAACTTTAGTCGTGTTAGCTTTATGTATTATATTGAAGACTTTTTGTGCAACATGAGATTTTATTAATATTTTTTTGTCAATAAGTTGCGCATAAAAGTGTGCTGAAATTTAGTTGAAACATGTTTCTTTCATAAAAACAGCAGACAGACCTGAGTTATAATAATAAAAACAAATAAAGTCAAAATATTTTAAATCCCATTATAGTTTAATTTTGATCAAAAATATTATAAAAATTATAGATATTATAAATTAATTATTTTTATGGCATTTTATAAATAAGAAATATTACATACATCAATATATATTAAAATAAAAAATAAATAAAAATACAAATAAAAAATATATAGTCAAAATAATTTAATTATTTATACAAATTTAATAAATTTAGTACATAAATAAATAGTAAATATCATGAATGTAATAATTAATTTATTAAATAATTAATTACTCGTTTTTCGCCTAAAGTAAACTTTAGTTTAATTTTAAAATTGTATTTATAATAAATAATTAATAAATAGTAGTAATAAATGAATTAATAGTTATTCCAACAGCCATGCTCAGCTCATACTTCTTTCTTTTTTTAAAGTAAAAATCTTTATATCGAAAAAATTATTTCTATCGTTTGCTAAAAGAATATGTCTTTATGAATTTGCTTAAGTTATATACTATTTATTGACTTTAATCATTAAGGAAGCTTGTGAATTGATGCAAGTTAAGAGAGAGAGAGAGAGATATTTATATTTCATATAAAAACAATATATATATATATATATATATATACTTATGCATATGTATGTGTGTATGTGTGAGAGAAGAGAAAATGTTGTATTCAAATGCCTGCAGGTCAACAAAATGTCAACGGCGCTCTGTCCCATTGTATGAGTGTGTGCAACGTGAATGAGTGTTTGTATGTGTGTGAGGGCGCATGAAGAAGAAGCAGAACAGTAACAGCAGGGCAGCAGGGCAGCAGAGAGAGAGAGAGGGAGATAGAGAGAGTGCCAAAAAGGGAGTGAGGGAGAGGGGCCCGCATGTGTCCGCTATCATGTCGACGTCGTTGTCGCTGATGTCGTTGTGTGGGCGCTGTGACGGGGTTGCGTCCGTGTCAAAGGTTCATAAATTCCGTTTAATCCTGCTTTATGGCGACATCACATCGAACATGAACTTTAACGCGACGACGACGACGACGACGACGACGACGACGACGATGACGACGACGACGCGACTTCATTTGCATTTTACAACTTCATTTGAGCGACCAAATGCGAGGCGAAATGTACCAAATAAAAGGAATAAAAGAAATGTTTTGCGATTTTCACACAAAACCAATTGGCGCGATTTGTACGAGTGGTTGTGTGACTGAGTGTGTTGGTGTGTGTGTGTGTGCCTGGGTGTGTGCGTGTGCGCCATCAAAATTATTGTTTAATCTTGCCAACTGACCGGGGCGTGGCAGCCAGGCAGCACCACGCCCCTCCCCGCAGTTGGCAAGGCACGCGCGAATGTCGCGCGACTATCGACAATTACTTCACATCGACTCCGCGCCCCGCCCACACGCTGATTAGGGGCGCGAACCGGAAATGAACATTTGCACGGCTGTCGATTGGGCCAGTCAGTGAACTCAGCCCCATGACCCGCCCTCCATTGGAACCATTAAAATGCGCTTTGCCATATTTTCTCTTTTTTTTTTGTGTTTCAATTCTCAACTAATTTATTATTATTTCTTTTTGTTTTTGTCTTTCGAGTTTTAGTTTTGTGACACCCTAAAATAAATTGTTTGTTGTTGTTATTATTGTAAATTACAATTTATTTCGTTTGAATTGAGCTGGCGTGGTTACTATTTATTTCCATATTTCCAGCTTTGATTTGATTTCGCTTAAACTTAAAACTCTAATAAAATGTCTAACAATCAATCAATCAATCAATCAATCAATGCCTGCAGTCTGTGCCAACTCAATTCCATTTACAATACACATACATATGTTATATTAAATTGTTTATAAATATTAATTTCGTTATTCTTAGTTTATTTTTTTTTTTATATTTTATTTTTATTTTTTTCTGAGATCGCTTAAAGTAAAAAACACTTTTAGTTTGACTAACACGAGAGCTTTGGGAACATGGAATTTGCATTTTTTTTTTTGTTTTTTTTTGTTTTGGATTTTCTATTATATAATATTTTACTGGATTTGAAATTGGGGGAGGGGCATCTGTCTATACACTTACAATGTGACTGCTGAATATGCGTAGCGAGTAGAAAGAGTGGAAAAGTGTGTGTTTCTATATTACAATAGAGGGGCTGGCATCTTATTGGCCAGTCAAGAACCCCCAGCTAATTAAGCCTAATTAAGAGCAATTTCATTCATAGTAAGAGACATGACCTTGCAGAAGGTGCTCGTAAAAGAATTTTGTATAAAAAGATATTTATTTAAAAAGAAAATGATTTTTGATTAAGTATTGGAAATGGAAATAGAATATAATCGAAATGCGAAAAATATGATGAACAATAAGAAAATTTTCAATTTATATATGTTTAGGATTTAATTAACTTGTATGGAAACTAAACAAATTAAAATAATTGAATTAAATTGAATTATGCGAATATGTTGTGTAGAAAATATGATTAAATTTAAATATTTTTTTAATTTGTTCTTTTTTTTTTAGTTCTTTTTTTTTTTATTTTATTATAAAACAAAATATAAAGTTCTGTAAAGATTTATAATTCCAGCTTCATCAAGTAATTTATTATTTTTTATAAAAAATTGGTTATAGAAATTAAAAAAAAAAAAAAAAACAGAATTAACAAAACAATCACGAATTTTTTTATTAAATTTTTAATTTCTATTAAATTGCAAAAATATATATTTTTGTAATATTTCAACTTTCATAAAAATATAAATAATGGCAGACTATACAATTAATTTATTAAATTAAATTTAAAATGAAAAAAAAAAAAAAAACAAAATGTAAATAAAAATTCAATGGAAATTCCCTAAATAGATTATTTATAATTTCTTTTTAGCTATGAAAAAAAAAACAAATAATTTAAAATTCAATAAAAAAAATTTAACCAAATTTATTCGAGTGAAAAGCAAATTGAAAAACATCCTTAGGCTACCACTGCAAGGTTATGTAGGCTTCGGTGCTCCGAAGTTGTTTCCGGTTTTTGGACTTATTCATCGACTGTACACAAGTTCGATTAGCTCTTGAAGATGTCCTGGCCGGGCTGTGGCGAGGCGGCGCTTGGCGAACCGTTGCCCGTGCCATTGGCGTCTGGATTGAGTCGCTTCAGCATGGCATTGCGATGCAGCCAATAGGGCGGCGGATCGGGCGGCTGGCCTGGCAGCAGTGTTTTCGTCTTCAGCGTCGTCGTCGGCGGCTTGGGGCTATGCGAGGCAGTCGCTGCGCTGTACATCACGGGATCGGCCAGCTGGGCCGCCGACTGGCCAATGGCAACGCGCAGTGGCGTCTCCTTTTTGCGTATGGTATCGCAGGTCTCCTTCATTTTGCACAGCTGATCCTGCAGATTGCGATATTCCTCCAGAAAGCGCTCCAGCTGCGCCGCATGATAGTCATAGGCAGCCGCCGAGGAGTTGGCTGCTCCAGCGGCTCGTGTCGCCAGCGCCGAGAAGTCGAGCAGCGGAGTCGCTGCGCTGCTCAACGAACGCTGATGCTGCACCGGCGACGAGGGCAGGCTGGGCTTCTGGCCCAGCAGGTGACCATGCAGACCGCCCTTGTGGGCGCCGCTCTGCACCAGATTCAAGAAGCTATTGGCACGTTGGCCGCCGCCCGTGTAGGTTGTGGTGCTGGCATAGTTCGCATAGCTGGACTCGGCCGAGTAGCGTCTGCCCAGGCCCATGGCCTCGTTCAGAAAGCTGCCATCGCCCAGCGTGCTGCTGCCATACTTGCTCGAGTTGTCCGCCAGCAGCGGTGACTGGCTGTCCGAGGAGTTGCGGAAATATTTGCCGCTGTGCTTCAGCTTGCGCGGCAGCGTGCACAGTCCGCCATTGGCTGTGGCCGCCCCAGTCGACGGATAGGCGTGGCCTGTCTGCGCCGCCTGTGCCACCGCATATTTGGCAATGTCCAGCAGATCTGGAAAATTGCTGTCGAAGAGATCACTCTCCTGGCCATCGCCATTGCTGCTGCAGAACACCGACGTAGCCATTTCGTCTGTCGCATGATTGCCAAAGTGAGTGAAGGGCGTGGCTGTGGAGGCGCTGCTAGTTGCCTGAGTCGTTGCGACTGGCTTGCTGTGCGGCGATGTGATCTTTGTGGTTGCTATGGGCGTCGTCTTCCAGGTGCCAGCCAGACCGCCAAAGCCAGCCAGCCGAGCAGCTGCATCCACCTGGCTGGATATTGAGCTTGAGGCGGAATCGGTGCTGTTGAAGTAAAAAATGAAATGATCGTCGTAAGGATTGAATATACTAATAAAAGCTGTTAATAGTTTAATTTATATAGAGTAAATGCTAAGCGAATATATTGAAATACTAGTAGAAGAATCTTGGAAGCTTTCAAAATTCAATAAACTTATCATAGTTATTTCTCATGGATATTTTAAAAAATATATATATATATGTATTTATATATATCAGATGGTGAATTCCATTTCCATTTCATTCCATTCCAAAATATATTTAAAAATTCTTCTCAACTCTTTGAAAGTCTCTTCATAGCTATCTATCGATTAGTGCACTCATTTCTGGGCTCTCCTTGGAATCTATTTGTGCCCGGCATGCGCTCATCTGGCTGCATTGTTGTAGAGTGCACACATATTCTATATTCATTATATTCCATATGAGAGGCACTTGGAGTGCTGCTGCCCATGCTCGTTTGTGTTCAACATGAGAGTCGCCAATCAGCGAGGGGTGGCCCAAAAATAAAATACTCATGCGACGCGTGGCGTGTCAGGCAACGCATATTTTGCGCGTCATTAGCACGCGTCCTCAGAGATGCGGAAAAGCAGGGGGGGGGGGGGGGGGGGAGAGCGGTGCAGTAGTAGCACTCGAGCAGAAAGTGTCAAGTGTTGCCCATAATATGGAACGGATCCGGGCGTGCGGCGCACTAGAGCATGACAGCACTTTGACGGGGCAACTGCAACAGGACAATTGCCACTCGAAGTAACGAACCGCAGAGAACAAAAGGAAAAGCAACAACTACAGTGAGGGCTGCTTCAAGTGGAAAGTGGAAAGTGAGAAGTGGAAAGTGGGAGGTCAACTTACCCGCCGATGTCAATCAGACGCGGTATGTGCAGATCCGTTTCCTCGATGGCCGCTGCTGCATTATTCGCAGCGGATGCGGAAATATTGCTGCTCGCCATGGAGCATTTTCTCGTGCCGGGTTTGGATTGCTGTTGCAACTGCTGCTGCTGTTGCTGCTGCTGCTGCTGCTGTTGCTGCGATGGCTGCTCCTCGTCCTCATCGTCACAGTGCGTGGAGACATGCAGGTAGTCGCCATTGCGACGTGTGGCAGTGCCAGCGCTCGGATTCACAATGGCCGATTGCCCCGCATCGTGGTCATTGAGTGGGGTGTGCGCTGCCCGCAGATAGCTCTGCTCCTCGGCATCCTGAAAGAGACCAGCGCCGGTGGCGCTGCCGCCACCACAGCTGGCACCACCGCCCAAATCCGGTCGCACTCGCGACGTCATCTCAATCTTCTCGTAGCTCTCGCTGCGTCGCACCGGCGGCACCGAATTCCACAGGCGCAGCTTGCGGCGTCGCCGCAGCGAACAGAAGCAAATGGCCGCAAACGAGGAGCCGACCACAAAGAAGAGCGCCGCCAGCACACCGAGTAGAACGATGCGCAGGCCAAGCGGCGCCTCCGGCGGACGACGGGAGACGGCAAGCGTGACGCTCGCCTCCACCTTGCCGGCCTTGTTCTCGGCGGCGCAGGTGTAGATGCCCGCATCCTGCATGTCTGCGGTGAGTATTGTCAGATTGGAGGCATTCCTCAGCATGTTCACCACATAGGTCTTGCGTCCCTGGGTGGCGGCCGCCGTGCGCGGCTCCTCGGCATCCTCGCCAGCGCCCGCCGCACTCAGATTGGCAATCAGGCGATTCTTGAGCAGCCAGCGCACCGCCGGCTGGGGCACGCCCTCCACATAGCAGCTCATCGTCACGTTGCGTCCCTCGACGCCGTGTGCGGTCGTGTCGGTGGCCACGATTTGTGGCACGCATGCAAAGTCATCCACATCCAGTTTGTCCCAGGCGCGGCCAGCTAAGCGCGGGGGCGTATCACATGTCGGGGGTATACCGCTGGGTATATTCTGCTGGAGCATCCAGGCGCGCAGCGGTCGCAGCGAGCAGCTGCAGTTCCACTCATTGCGCGCCAACTCCAGGCCATGGAGTGAGGCTAGCGAGGTTATGGTGCCCGATCTCACCTCGCTGAGCCGATTGCCATCCAGCTTGAGCCATTCCAGGCTGCTCTCGAGACCGGCAAAGGCGCGCACCGCCACACTGGACAAACGGCAGTCGCTCAGCTCCAGCCGCACCAGCTGCGGCACATGACCGAAGGCGTCGTCCGGCACACGGGTAATGGGATTGCCAGAGAGTCGCAGTTCGCGCAGCTCCGAGACATGGTAGAGCGCCAAGGAGGGTATTGCCGTCAGTTGATTGTGACTCAAGTCCAGCTCCACGAGATTGATGAGCTTGCGGAACGCATGTCGCTCGATGAGCCGCAGTCGACATCGTGCCAAATAGACTTTCTGCAGATTCAACAGCTGCGCCGCAGCGAAGCTGTCGTCGGGTATGCTCTGTATATCGTTGCCGCTTAGGTCCAGCAGCTGGGTGCCCGCGTCGAGCGGCTCGGGGATATGTGTTAGGTTGGCGTTAAGGCACAAGACGGACTCCTTGCCGCTCTTCCACTTGCACTCGCACACCGACGGGCACTCGGCGCGCAGCTGGCTGAGACAGCAGAGCAGCCAAAGCAGCTGACCAAGTGGTATTGGCGGATGCAGTCGCCGCAATGGTCGTCGATCCCATGCTTTTCGTCGCACCTTCGTGGCCAGCGTTCGCTGTTGGGCGCTATTATCGCTGGCTATATCGCGGGGCCGGGCATGATTCTCCTCCAGCGTCGCTGTCGCTGCTGCCATCGCATACTAGGACAGTGTGATCGTAACCAGAACTGACAAAGTCCAAAGCACTCAGCTAATGTTGACTATAAAGAGAGAAAGAGACGGACAGATAGAGTTAGTGAAATGAGATGAAATTTGATTTGTTAATATGAGTAGTCATATGAGAAGGTAAAGAGAATTGAGAGTGTGTTGAGACACAGGGGCTCCCTGGTAGAAAGAAAGAGATCTCAAGGTCACTCAAATTGGAGACAAAATCCAGGAAGTGGCCAAAAAGTACCAAGATAGGTTAAATTCCCATTCAAATAGCCTGGCCAGGCGCCTAGGTACAGCAGCCCTTAGACGTACATCCACTAGAAGAAGACTAAAACGCCATCACCCTCAAGACCTGCTGGATCGTGTCTTGAATTGAACATTTTTTTTTCATAATACTCATATAATTTCCACAAAATATATATAATTTGTTCTGCTTATTTATCATATGCTAGAATTAATATAGCTTTAAGTAGTTTTATAATTTTTAATTATATTCCGTTTAGATTAAGTTGCCTAAAAGGTAAGCAGTAAATAAACATTTATTGAAAAAAAAAAAAAAAAAAAAAAAAGAATTTTAAATAATTTGTACATAATATAATCTGTAATATTTGATATATATATTAGCTCGCAAATAAGAGTTACCCGCGTCAATTTGGCATCTCAGTTCCTCAATTGAAAACCGCCAAGTTATGTGATTATTTTACTTATGCATATGTCCATATGTACATGTATGTATGTGCATGTGCATGTGTATGTGCATATTGCGCTCTGTCCATTGGCCTGGCCATGGCGCGAGCTATGTAATGCAGCTGCCATAAACTTTGCATTTGTGACATTTTAATAAGCCCTCCGTTCTCGGTGTACTTCCATCATAGCTGTCACTTGGCGCAGCGACATTAAGTCATAGCAACACCAGCAACCGCCACAGCCCAACGAGCTGGGCCTAGACGTGGCACTGGAAACGTGGAGCTGGCTTCAATTTGTACCCCAAACCTTCACTTAAGCCAACCAGTTGACTAGGGTTTTTATCGTGCGGCCCGCGGCTTTTATTTGACTTGTCTGGCTACCCGAGCACCTCTCCCTCTCAATCTCTCCTTCTCTCTCCCTCTCCCGTACCCACTTTACTGTACACATCTCCTCCGGCCTGCGTCGTGGCTTGTGTTTGCGGCATGTTGCAATTATGGACGAGCAGCATGCAAGTAAAGTAAGCAAAGCAAAACACTGCGAGGCACTGAGCCCCGTTGCCGGTTAATATATAAAATTTGCATGCAGCCAACGGGGCGTATGCACAACATTTGAGCAATTCCGCTTTAATATTTCAAGTCAAGCGCTGAGCAAACGTCTGCGAACGGCTCACAGAAACTGTTTAAATTGCTTCAATGTGCAATATGAAAAGGTCTACGTATGCTATTATCAATAAATTCAGAAATAACTCAACATGAGTAGAGAGTAAGCGAGAATTTTTAAGTATTTCAAAAGAGTAAAAAATTATGGAATATGATCGGAGCTTAACAAGACATTTAACTTGGTAGTTGACTATATGGAAAAAATATTCGAATCATAAACAATATATTAAATTATATTGCTTTATTCACAATTTCATATTAATAACTTCATATGTACATATATTTATTTACAGAGTATAAGTTGATATGTCATAACAAGAATTGCTTGAATAATAGGCTCATCTTCCTATCATAGACCAGCAGATAACTGAATAACATAAATATGGGAGAAATTGTAAATATTTTATTTAATATGCAAATTCCAAATATCTGAATACTTTCAACTAAAACTCTATACTCTAGAGTTAATTAGAACATGATATAGTAGACGATCAGCTCAGTATCTATGTGCTACATAAATCATAATTCTTGATATTGCCAATGAATATATTGACTTCACAGAGATATTTATTTTTCTTACCCACTTAGTGCAACAAAATTTAGATATAGCTGCACTTCAATACGTGAGTAATTAAATAAAGTCATTTTAATTGCCGCCCAATTGAATGAGTTAAAGTTGAGTTAATTAAATGCAAATGCGGCATGCTCAGAATGCACTTGGGCAACTTTTGAAGCACTCGCAGCTGGTGACGTTTTAATCACTTTAATTCTCAATTTGCATGCCGTGATAATGCGACTGGCATTTCGAGCCTTCAGCTAGGGTAATTACGTTGATATGAGATATTTTAATGTGGCCCA
The DNA here is from genome assembly GCA_030914345.1 of Drosophila koepferae. NCBI lineage: Eukaryota > Metazoa > Arthropoda > Insecta > Diptera > Drosophilidae > Drosophila > Drosophila koepferae. The sequence goes on from JAUESR010000207.1 coordinate 5,559,916, forward strand.
CGCTTAATTGAAACGTTTTACAGTTGGACGTAACTTTTGACAGTGTTTCGGGCAGCACTTTGATAAAAAAAAAAAAGTGTGAGGCAAAAGGCAGCTGAAAATCGAAATTGTGGGAAAACAAAACAAAACGAAAATATTTTAAAGCGGTTATGCAGTTATCCGTAAAACGGATTCGAAACAAAACCGGAAGCCGCAAAGCAAACAAACGCTTTGCAAAAACCGCGACAAGTCAGTGGGACGGGTGGGCGTGGCCGGGCATGTGACTAATGCACATGTGTGCTAGTGTGTGTGTGTGTGTGTGTGTGTGTGTGGGACCTTTGAGGGTCAATACACTGGACGGCGACGTCGCCGTTGCACGGAATAAAGTTTTTGCATGTTGCTAAAATACTCAGCCGCATTTTTCTGCGCCGCAGACAAGAGCCATCGAGCAGGCCACAAACAGACAGCATAAAGTGACAGAATGAGTGAAAGAGGGAGAGAGAGCGAAAGAGAGAGTGAGTGAGACAGTGAACCAGCCAGACAGGCGAAAGACAATGGGGCACATGTGTGTGGCATTGTCGCTTCCATTCCGTTTATCATATGAGCATGACGACGCCGTGAAGTATGCAACATGCAAAATGCAACATGCAAATGCTGCTTTTGTTGCGGCCGTTGCTTTGCTGCTGCTCCTCCTCTTATTGTTGTTGTTGTGCATTTACTGCAGACACTAATCCTATTTATGTTGCATTGCAGCGATGTTAATAATTTTATTTGCCAACTGCCAGTGGCACGTCCCATACAAGTTGCCAACTTGCCAACTCGCTGTTGCAGTTGCAGTTGCAGCTGCAGTTGCCATTGCCATTGCGATTGCCTTACGCTGCCTAAGCCGCTTCTGCTTATGACACACGATACGTGCCGTGGGTTCGAGAAACTTTTTGCGCTGCACCAAAAGAGATTTGTGGCAGACAGCAAGACAGGCCGTAGCACTGCTAGCAGTAGCCTGAGCCTAATGAATTGTGTAGAAGCATTTTTGGCTTGAGACACGATGTACGAGTCGTACATAAATTTGGCGACTGAGCTGAGCTGGTGACTTGTGAACTAACTGATTGATAATTAAAGCTAGAAATGGCACACAGCAAATATTGGGAAGTAGAACATAAAGAGCTGTTGTTACTTTTATAGAAATATATTTAAAAGAATATAAGAAAAGAAATCATATAGAATTAAAAAATAAAGATACATAAATAAATTGAATTGTTCATATTAAATATATTCATAAATAAATATGTGTATATCTAGATACTTTTTATGTACTTTAAACATATATTTCTTAATTTTTCTTTTACATATTAAACATATTCATATAAATATATATTAAAATTATCAACTTGATATTTACTTGTAAGCAAGTTTGCTTTACTTTCGAAAATCAATATTTCTCCATGCTTCATAGTCGAAGTTACCCTAACATAAAAGTCATTTCTAGGGCATGGAAAAGTATTAAGTGACAGCTGCCAAATGTTTGCTGACAAAGCTTTGGCAACACGTCCACTCCTGGCACATTTACACTCACACACACACACACACACACACACTTAGAGCTCTGCTATAATGTAAAAATAATGTCCTTTCAGGCCGCATTGATTGCAAATAAATTACACACATTTGCCAGGAAGTCGAATGGCTGATGTGGAGAGGGAAAGGAAACTATGAACGAAATCGAGACGCTGGTCTGAGCGACCAGAAGCGACTCAGATTAAGTGCCCGAAGAGCCGTTGTTGAGTTCATAGAGCTAAACAACTTGGTGGGGCAACAGCAACAGCAACAGCAACAGCTAACAAAATAAGCACAAGGCGGCAAAAATGGCAACGCCATTAATTTCACTTTGGCGCCAACGTCGTTGAAACTTTAATTAGAAAACCCTGGCAGAGATTTTGTGTAATTTTCTTTTGATGCCAACGCCTCTGCTGCTGCTGCTGCTACTGCTGCCATAGATAATGAAGTTCCCATTTCTTGTACTTCTCTTGTTTTTGCGTTCACACTTCCGGCTTCATTATGCGCAAATTATTTTAACTGCACTTTTGGCTTGCCCACTCCTATTTTCTTTTACATTTCCCGCGCCACGCGAAGGCAGTGCAAATATTTTCACTAGCTGCAGCCACAGCTGAGACTTTGATAGCGAATTCTGTTGGCCAGGTCCTTAGCGAGAAGTAATCTGCCCGCCGTTCGCCTTTCGCCTTTCGCCATTCGCCGTTTCACTGTCATTATTCATTTTTGTGTGTATTTCTTTTATGCTGTGTAACCTTTGCCGCATTGTTTCTAGCCGCTGCCGCAGCTGTAAAGCAATTTTCGTAAGCATAATAGACTTTCCCAGGCAGGCAAAAAAAAAAGTGAAGAAAGAAAACAAAATACCATAAAAAATGACCGGCATGATGAGAGGCAGCAAGTGAGCGAGGCAGTAGGAGGAGGTGGCCAGGCAGTTGGCAGAAGAGAAATTAAAAACAAAGTAAAAATGCTAAGCATTATATCTCAAGGGGAACCGAAACCGGCGCATTATGCTCAGGGCTTGGCTTACTTTTCGCCCTCCATATCCCCCCCTTGCCACTCGCCCTCCTTTCCACCCATACGCTTGTGGTCAGCAGGAGGCGCTGCATTTGCAGTTTGGCCTACGGCAGCCGTAACTGGGCTTCAGCACAGCAGCTACTATTTGCTCTGCTCTGCTCTCATAGAGCATTTACTTTCAGCTCTCTCAGCCCCTCGCTTTCGTTTTCTGAAGTACACACTTCAGTTGTTGTTGTTCCTGTTGCTATTGTTGCCTTTGTCAACAAATTTTTTATTACCATTTGTTGTTGATTTAAACTGCTTGAGCAACGGTCGCCAACCCGTGAGGGGGAACTCGCTTAAAGCATTTGATTCAATGTGCAACGCGGCGTATGCGCATTAAGAGCACAGCGCAAAAGTACGTTTCGCATTATTGTTTTATTTTCTATTTAGTATTAGTTTAGTGCATGTTGTTGCGGGCGTTTTGTTGATTAAATACCCTGTAAGCCTTATGAGTGGAGGATGAAATATAAAGAGGGAATAGAAAGGGGTTAGGGGAAGGGTCATTTTATTGACATTTATTAATTGGCAGATGGGAAATCAAACAATTGAAATTAATTATAGATAGATAGAGAGAGAGGGTGAGTGAGAGAGAACGATAGAGGCAGTAGCGAACTGAGAGAAGGCATAATGATAGTAGGAGAGAAATATTATGAGACATAGAGCGCAAGCGAGTGAGTGGAAGGGGGGGGGGGGGGGGGGGGGGGGGGGGGGGGGGGAAGGGAAACGAAATATTAAATGAGTACGTGAGTTAAATAATAAAAGAGATAAAACCTGAGGGGTGGCAGAGTGAGATATAGAGAGAGACAGAAAGGAACAAGCAGAGAGAAAGGGAGAGAGAGAGAGAACGAGAGAAAGAATGGAAAAAACTGAGGAAAAGGGATATGGCAGAAAAAGGGAGAATAAGCTTAATTCAATTCAGCTTCTTTACAAAATCTATTTCTAAATTGTAGTCAACGAAAATATATTCATTAAATATAACCTTGAATAAATTGAGAATAATATGATCAACTTTGTCATATTATTAAACGATAAATATTTATTAAAAGTATATAATTAACAGATATTACTTATAAATATTATTATATATTTATATGAGTTCACCACCTCCAAATAGGAAACTTAATAAAAGCTAATTTCAAACAATTATTTAGCATGCATCAAAATAAACTATGTATAAGCATAGATGGAAATATTGCTCAGCAACATTTATTCATTAATATATCAACTAATTTACTTAATAAATGAAAACTTCACTTCAAAATCAACAATGTATTTTGCTGTTAATTCAAGAATTTGTTTGCTTCATAACACTTGAATAAATAACTAGACAAGCAATCAAAATTAAGTTAACAAATTGTCATTATGCACCGAATTCGACATTTAATTATAAATCAAAGTATTTCAATTTCAACTTGGTCAAATCGAGGTAAATATTTGATACTGCGAAATGCATTCCATGAAGTATATTAAAATTTATTGGCTGTCAAAGGTAACAGAGCTCGAAATGAAACATTTTCGGTGGCTATTAAAGGAGCGTTTATCTTTGGGTTGTGCCCCGAACAGACGCATAATAAATTCGGAAAGTGCTTTTCAATATGCGGACTCGATTGCTAGATAAATTAAACAGCTCTTGGCAATGGCGAGGATGTTGCTTTCTTTTTTTTTTTTTTTTTTTTTATTGAGCTATAAATGTAGAAATAAAAGTTAAATTATATAATCAGCCATAGACTACCTTCTACTTGGCATTTCATGGCTAAATACCCCTCTCTCTCCTCCTCCTCAACCTTCCTTAGCTATGTATTTCGGCTTTGTGTGTGTGTGTGAGTGTGTATTTGTTCCTCCACGCAATAACCAATAATACCGAAGCTAATAAAAGTAAACAACCCAACAAAACAAAGGCGAGCCGACCACATCCACAAAATGCTTTGGGGGCCCGCATAAACCGTTATGCACACACACACACACACACACACACATATATATACATATACACATACCGTTACACATACATGTATTCGCATACGTTTACAATTTCTAAACATAAATATCAAAATACTGTGGGTGCTTCAATTTTACGACAAGGACAACAAGGACGAGTGGCAACCTGCTCGTCTTTCTGACTGACAAACGTGTTCAATTGCCGCAATAAAACTTCTTGATAATATGTGAAAATCATACAAAGCACAATATTAAATTAGCCCAAAAGATGAGTGTCCCTCTGTGTGTGTGTGTGTGTGTGTGGGATAGGTGTGTGGGCGTGTAACTCATGGCAAAAGCAATAAAATGTCAGCCCACAAGGCACAAAGCTTTAGGCCTGGCTGCTGCTCGACTAGATGTTGCGCACTTTATGCTATGATTGTGTTTCTTCATCTTCTTGAATATGGCATTAAAATGAATTGTAGAAATTGAACATATTTAATTGTTTGCATACCAAATGCTATGCAATGACATGATTAGAAACAATTTATGTTAAGGCTTCATTCACCAAGACTCAACTCAATTTATATATCTATATATTTTATAGGAATATATTTATCTTAAAACCCAATTAGACAGCTTAACAAGTTCATTTAAATACATTATATTCAATCTTTAATAATCTAGTATAATCTTCTCTGAATCAACGCTTCATGCTCTCATCTGTTACAAACTCTAGCACAACTATAATATACCCTCTATCATCAGCCATAAAAAAAGGGGGCAGAAAAGTAGGCGTTCCTGCAGGCGTTGCCTCGTCAACATTCGCATAGATAAGCGAAAAGAAATGCAATAGAAATATCCATATAAAATAATGTCTCTGCAAATGCGTTTCAAATTCATAAAGTTTTTGCTGCAATAGTTTTTGGCATGAATAATATTTAGTTTATCTTAGAGTTAATTAAATTCTGGTTTTTGTGCTGCTTTGCGAGGTGTGCTCAAAAACTAACGCAAATTTCTATTTATATATCTGCTGTCTATAAACTAAACTTTTGATATTCGTGTCGTCATATTCAGCTGCTTAAATTAATTTGTTAATTTTTGAAAACTTTCTATTTTCTTCGATCATTGGAATTGCTCTGGTTAACTGAGATTTTTATGCAGGCTATGCTAGGATTGAGATTGAGAGGAACAAGATCTTAGATATAAGTTTTTCAAGTGCTTCGCAAAATGCTAGTGCACATATATATTAGCTGATGTGTATTAGTTATATGGGCTGATAAAAGAGATATTCAAAAATATTTAAAAATTTGTTGGAAGAAAAAAAACTCTAACAATTCTGCATATAGCTTGCATATCAATCAAATGCATTTCAGTAAATTTTAATATCTCTCTCTCCTTTTACAATTTGAAATCTATCTGGCTTTTCATTTTATTGCTTATATATCTTTTTGCTTACCTTTAGCTGCTATTTAATGCAGCTGCTGAATGTCTTTTTGGTTCAAATAGATATTTGCATATATATGGGCTATATAAATATACCTATATATTTATTTATTTACATCTATATCAACAGAATTCTCTTTGTGTGTAAGAGCATAAAAGCAATTTAACTGAAATGGAAATGGAGCACTGTCAGTGAAATAAATGCACTCAGCGAGTAAAATCTATTATATTGCTATTTATTCTAACAATTGTTTAATAACTTTCCATTGTGTTGCACGAGCGACCTCAAGTCCATATACATGAGCCATGAGCCAGCATGTGGCCAGGCTCGTATGTGTTTAATTGAATATTCAATTCAAATATTGAGTTACATATTCGATTGATGCATACACAATGCCATTTCACTTTCTCTGAAAACGAATTGCCAACGCCAATCAAAACAAATGAAAACAACGGCATCAGCTTTGTATCCCAGAACTTTTGGCCAAACAACTTTTGGGGCTAACGAGATAAACTGAAGGGGGGAATGGACTGGTCAGCAATTTGATTGTGTGACAGTTATTGATTATTTGGGCAAAAGTTTGCTGTATGATGGCTGCTGGGGAAATCAGCGAAATTGGGGCGCATTTCGTTAGGCCAACTCAGCAGCTAATTGTTTAGGTCCAGGTGCTCGTCCAGGTGACCATGGCAACTGGGCCAACCGAGCCAACAAAGCCAGCTGAACCAACTGGGTTAACTGCAAATTTAATGGCCTGGCAATGGCACTTTAAAAGATTTCGCGTTGAGCTTTGCCAAAGTGGCTAAGCCGAGCTTTAAGGCTACCGGAAATTTGATTTGCTTTCCCTCTGCTCTATCCCTCTCCACTTCAGCTTGCATCTCTCAACGTCTGGGCTATAAAAATCCATTTGACGTTCGCATTTTTCTCATTGATGTCACGCTGGGGCGTGCCATGCACTCGTTAAATGCATTTCGCTGTATGCCAAGGATTTCACAACTTTCGACGCTTGCAACGCGCTTGCATAAAAACTCAATAATATTATAATAGATTTGCGCCTCGCGAATGTTGACTCGATTTGCACTTACCATCGAGAGCGGGCAGAAGAATATAGCTCGCTTCAGACCCGATTGCCTCGTCACCGAAAATTCCAATGCCACATCTATTATTCCATTTCTTTTTTACTCAATTTTGATATTTGTATTTGCAGCGCAACTATTTGCAAAATGTAAAGTTATATAAACTATAAAATGACAAATATTTGAAATAATAAAGTTTTTTCCTATGTGCAATAGAATTTGTTCAGACTGATTGACTGACGCGTTGCTAATTAATGCATTTTAATGCCAGCGATTTATATATTTTTATTCGAATTTTAAAAGTTGAACTATGGACATGAATATTTAATGTGCAAAGTACAACAAAAATTCTTGAACAAAAAAGCTGGCGAGAGTATTTCTATAATATGTGTGAGCAATTGATGTACATGCAATTTGATATTCAACCGATTCGCTTACTTATTTATATGTGGTATATGGATTGGAAGAGTAGCTGAATTTTTAAAGCTTTGTCTGTCAATCTTCATTCAGATTCTCTGACACATAAATAAATATGAAAAAATCATGTATTATTATTAATATTATTTTTGCATTATTTTTGAAATGTGTATAAATTAGTATATATATGTATATGTATATATATATATTTTTTTTTTACTTTTTTTTTTTAATAAAAAATTATTTCTTGTATTTTTTCTTGTTTTATTTATTTTATATTTATTGCTTTTTATTTACCTTTTAAATACAATTAAATAAAAACGTAGTATTAAAACTTAGTAGAATTGAATATTTATTTATTTTTTATTATATATATATATATATATGTATATATATATATATATATATATATATATATATATATATATATATATATATTTATTTACTTATTTATTTATTTATTTATTTTATTTTTATTTCTTTATTTTATTTAATTTTTTTATTTATTTATTTTATTGTTTTTTTTTTTCAATTTTCAACTTTTTTTTTTTTTTTTTTTTTGTTAGGAAACAAAATTTGTAATCTATTTACTGATTATTATTACTAATTATTATTATCAATTATTATTTACCTTTAAAATATGAATGCAACAAAAATATTTATTTGTTTATTTTTATTGGATTCTTTCTTTTTTAGGACAAATCAAGCTGAAAACTTGTTAAAAAGACTGAGAACTTCTGCTACAACACCAACATAATGTTATTGCATTAACCTCATATTTATGCCCAAAAAATCAAGCATTACCAATGCTGGGTAAGTTCGATACCAAAATGTATAATAATTTTAAATATATATAAATATATACAATAATTTCAGCATTTTTTTTTTTAAATACATTCAACATATATGGATATTTGTAAGGCTCGAGTAAAGCACACTGAAATGCATTCATATGTAAAAAGTCTAATTGCCCTTGCAATTTGTAGTAATATTTATAAAAATAAAAGAAGCTTTCATAAATAAAATCTTATTAAATTGCCATCCAGCTGAGCAAGCTCTTAGTAAACGATTCTTTTCAATATCAGCAGCAAGCAAATATTTTCTTATGCAAACTATTTATGAAGCTCATAAAATTTGTGTTATGCAACGCACAGCTCGAGCTAAATTGTAAAAATCTTTGGATAAAATCTAGAAAATATGTTGTGCAGAAAATAAAATCAAAATCTGTTGATGGATGGGTCAAGGGCAGAGGCTGTAAGTAGTTGCTGTAGTAGTAAGGGATCTGGAGCAGCAGCAGAGGGAGCAGCAGCAGCAGCAGCAGCAGCTGCCTGATTGCATTTCCTTCTCGCGCACCTGACTGCTGTTTTCAATTTCCCTGTTCGCCTGGCGTTAGCTCCTTGAAGGAGAGACAATATTGCCGCTGGCATTGAAAGCAGCCGTTGACTTTTTCAATTGCAACATAGCTTCAAAGCTGTCTTAGCTGATTGCTTCGGAAAACTTTGAAACAACAAACTACGCGCGCTGCCAACTAAGCTCACAGATGGATGCCTGGCTGACTCGTTGGCTGGCTGGGTGTATTTTTCCTTGGAAAACTTGTCATGATTTCTTTTCCATTTACACTCTGCGCTCGCTGTCGCGCTTTCAGTTCAATGACAATAATCAGCCAAGTGAAAGTCTTTGTTTATTAGCGCAGCGCTGATAAAACATCTCCTGAAGGTAAATATTGAGAAAGCACGAAATTGGAATAGAGCGAATAGCGCATCAACTGATTGATTTTACGCTTAGTTGTAACTAGAGAAATCACAATTGTCAAGCATAACAAGTAAAAGTGCTCTAGTTTCGGTTAACCGCAGATGAGCTAGTGTTAATGATGCTGTTAAAAGATATTAATTTAAGAGCAAAGTCTCTACAACATCAATTCAACTTTTTTGAATATTAATTTAAAATTATTTAACATTTTTGATGATGAGAAAAATTTTGTAAATGCTGTAAAATATAAAAAAAAACTATACGAGTTATCAGTAAATAGTTTTTTAAGGCAAGATTATTGGAAGAAAAGCTAATATTCTACTTGAAAGTTTACACTTGACTGTGTTCAGTTCAGTAATAAAATTTATTCTTCTGTGCCTGAGTATTTCTACCCAGAGCCATGCGTAAATTCAGCTCTTCAATCTAGTGTACTTAAGAGCTGAGTTTGTAAGGCTCAGCATTGGTCTATTGCATTCTTAAACAATCGCTGAGATTGTAAGAGTCAGGAACTCTGAGTCTAACTCTATTTAATATTCTCAGACATGGATACGATATTCATGCCTGAACACTACTTAAGTTGAGAAAACATTTTAAATATTCCAATTTATGAAGAAAGCTTTTAATTTCTCACGCGAATTCATATTTTTCCACTAAAATAAAATATCAATATTTTCTGTAAGGGTTTTCTAACATGTTCATGCTTTTAATTTGATCAAATTTGAAAGTCTGTACAACTCTTAAATTTTATACAATTTCATTTTCAATAAGAACGAGTGTTTTCTTAAGAATGTTCTGCCAAACTTATTCCTTCATTTGATTAATCTTAGACATCCTATGAAGCTAGAGCCTATATCAATATTTTTTATTTTGTACTAAACTCACTTCATGAACATCCACGAATTGCAACACTTGCACACTCTCACATTTCTATATATTTAATTATATTATTCTCCATTTCCATAGCTGCCCAAATGGCATATATGCATTTTATTGCACTAATCGAAATATTAAATGTAAATATTCGCATATGAGAATCACAATTAAAATGAATACAATAACTGGCCAGCGGCATATTTATTTATTATCAATTTTTTGTACTTTTTGAATTGATTGCTCTGGCTCCCCCATGGGGACTCTGCTCACAAAATATAGCTCTACATATGTGCACATAACTCACTTCTGCTGTACTTGAATTTTATTTGTATTTTTATTCTATATAGTTGTATATGTGGTGTATATGCTTTCAAGCGTTCTACATTGACCCACATCATGTTTTAGTTGCAGTCAATTAAATGCAGCGGATTATAGCAAAATCTTTTGGCTATTTTTTAATAAATAGAATAATATTTGAATGGAACCAGCACACGCATACACACTCAGTGTAAAATTTACATAGAAATAAAATGAAAGGGAAAATGTTTTTTATTGTTTGCACTGAGCCGAGAGCAATTTATAATAACTGGCCAGTTTTATGGATTTTATGGTGACAATCGACAGGATAAAGCAAAAACAATCCATGACATGAACTAAACCCGCATAAACCTCATTTGAAAGAGGCGCAAAGGCAGCAACAGCAGCAGCCGGAACTGGACCTGCTTCAGGGTAATATATTTAATGGCATTAGTTTGAAATAAATTTCAGAGCTAGTCCCCTATTCATGTTTTCTAGAGAGAGAGAGAGCGAGAGTGAGTGGGAGGGGCAGTGAGGTAGAGGCGAGCAAATATTTTATAAAAAATAGTTAGGGCTGACCACAGGCATTTACAGTGAAGCTTCTATTTATAGAAATTGTCATTAAGGTCATTTGAATCTGCATCATTTTCCCCTGCTATTAATGGCCAATTATAAATAGTAAAGTATGCAGCATGCATTAGCTTCGCACAGTTGACAGACAGTTGCACTTAGCTGACATTTACTGTGGCTGTGTTTATGCAAATGCCACTACATATATTAATAGCAACATTTTGAATACCTTTAGCACACACCTGACCATGTATATATATATACATATATACCTATAGATATGCATATGCAATCCATACATCCTCTCCGTGCTGCTGCCCAGCTCAGGATAAACTCTCACATAGTTTATGTGCTATTGTTGTTGGCTTTTGTGCTGCTGTTGGCTTGTTGTTATTGAAAGGCATTTGGTCATCAAAAATGTATATACATATATATATCGAGTATATATTGGGAATGTATGTATATATAGCTATTGAGCTGGTTGGCCATTCAGGTCAGTGGATCAGAAATTGCAAAGACAACTTGCAAAAGTTAAAAACATGCGGCCCTTGGACTCTGAACCAATTGGCTGCTGTTGTCGGCTTTGCTCCACTTTCTCTTTCTCTGCTTTTTTGGGCAGTCGTCGTGTGTGCTTGTTTGTGGGCTTGGAGCTGTCAAAGGTCAAGCTGTGACTGCACTAACCGTAGCACACATAAGTTTCACTTCGAGCCACACTAAAGGGCTTTAAGTTTCTGTTGGCCAACGATAAAAGTCAGTGATGGCCAAACGCATCTTTTGGCTTGCATCATTGGCAATACCCCAATACTCAATTCCAATCCCAATCGCAATCGCAATCGCAATCGCATTCCCAATCCCCAATCTCGCTTTTAGCCCCATCAGCTTTTGCAAGCAGCATTAGGTGCAAATTCTGCCCACAAATGAAATGCATTTTTGTCGAACAGCAGCCACATTAAGGCGAAAGTGTTTTATGTGTGTGTGTGTGTGTGTGTGAAGGGGTATGTTTGTGTATGTGTGTGCGTGAGGGCGAAGTCTGTGCTGAGAGGTTGGCTTGTGCTTCCATATGCCATTATGCAGTCTGAGCGGGCGTTAAGTGCTTTTTTCTTCTGCCCCTGAATAAAGAAGAAGCAAACGCAGCAGCAGATGCAGACGTCGAGCGCATTGTTTGTACATTATGTGGTTAGTATGCGTGTGAGTGTGTGTGTATGTGTGTGAGTGGTTGGGTGGTGCACTGCTGCATGCTGGCTGGGGCATGTCTGTAGCTAAGCCCTTGACTACTTAGCCTGCGCCTAATAGATTCTAGCTGAGCTCATGGGCAAATGCTCTTTAGCTTTGAGAAATTATTGTCAATCGGAGACTTTGTATCGGATAAGAATTTACTTAACTTGAATAGAAACAAAGATGTTAAGGGAATATGCAATGCTAAATAAATATAGATAAAATGAAAGAGAAATATTTTGCAGAATTAAATATAAGCTTGCAATTAAGACTAAAAAGTTGGCTTAATAATTAATTTACATTCTCTTAGCAATATATGAGTAAAATAATATATTTTAAAAATACTTTATAGTTTTTAAAGTTATTAAAGAATTAGTAATCAACGATTGGACTAGGAGCTTAAACAAATAAAAAGTATATATCTTTAGGCCAGAAATTGAAAAGTTTGTTGTGTGCCATAATAAAAGGCACTAAAAAAAGTAAACAATTTGTTCACATAAAAGTCGAAGCGTAAACAAAGCCCAAAGAACCTGTGAAGAACCAATGGAACCAGCCATGGAACCGGCAATGGAACCAGCAGCCGAACAATGCAAATAAAACAAAAGCGACTCACGCCGCTAGCAACAGATGCACAGAAATGCAAACAGAGGCAACCACATTTGAACACCCACACTCACACACTCACACTCATACTCATACTCACTCACACCCACACTCACTCCCCTCGGCAAGGCGCTTTGCGTGTTGTTTTTGCGGTGTTGGTTTAATTTTACATTGGCACACACGCGCCGCAGGCAAATCTAACAATTTTTAATTATGATTATGGCCAAACAAATACAAACACCTCACCCATACACACACACACACACTCAGGCACAACACCTATTTTAATGTATCCTGAACATTTACCCTGCAAACGTGCAAAGCGACAAATTTGTTCAATTTATTTTTCATAAGCAATAAAATCCAAAATATGCGCAGAGATAAACATTAGTACAGTCAGAGTTGAGCTTAACACGATTATAAGCCAAGCTGGTTGTTTACTTAAATCATATATACCCTATAAATCATATATACCCCTACATTCGTTACACGCTTCAATCTTTTAAATGTACAGTAAGCTTGTTGTAATCTTTAAGAGGGTATGGGATCCCTCTAATCCTCAAGCCTATATTATATGCTCTAATTCTATATCTTTGAAGATATGCCTTATACCATATATCCTAACTCTGCATTTATGTTATACCCTATAATCTTTTAGCACTTATATTCAAGACTCTACTTCCAATAGTAGTTAAGCTAGAAGCCTATTTCCTATATTCTACCTATATAAATATATACCCTTTAATCTCATATAGGGTATCCTTAACTAAATACCCTATAATTATTAAATATATACCTTATACCTATTTCAAGTACTTTATAGCCTATAATCTTAAGGTCTATACCCAATACCCTACATTCATTAGAGTAATGCCTGAACCCAATACCCTGTCCCTATACCCTATACCCTACGCCCTCTATGCTCGCGTGTGCAATTTTTAATTGTCTGAATCAATCCGCGCTCAAAATTTTAATTAAATATTTAAATTAAATGTGCAAACAAACAAAGCATAGAAAGAGCAAACACAAGCACAAACACAAACACACACACACACACACACACACACACACACACACACACACACACACGCACATAAATACGTACTGTTGTAAAATGCAGTATGCCCTTAGCTTTCAGTTGTGTGCGTGTGTTTGTGCGTGTGTGTGTGAGGGCGCGCGGTTGTGTCTGTGTGTTTGCCATGATATTTAATTTTTTGGTATTTCTGTTTTTTTGGCATAATAAATATATTTTTGGTAGTTAAGCTTGTTGTTTTTGCCGTTGGCCATGGCTGCCATTCATTTGCATTCATTAGGAATGCTCGCTTTCTATGCGTATGTGTGAGTGTGTGTGTGTGTGTGTGTGTGTGTGTGAGCAATTAAACAAACTCACAGGGGATGAAGCAGCCGAGGTGCGCGTACACAAAGTCAAGGACAATTTTCACATTACACGTGCCAAACACACAAACACTTATGTATATGGAAAACTTGACAGCAACAGGAACAAAATCAGGACAATCAAATGGTGCCACTCGGTGTATGGGTGTATGACTGTATGGATGTTCGTGTGTGTGTGTGTGCTTTGGTCTTTTAAAATATTCATGGCAGTGCACATAACAGGGAAATGCAATTTAAACGACCTGATTAAAGAAACGAGCGAAAATACACTAATATATACCCTGGCATATCACGCTTTATAACCTCTCGCTCACCTGCTGAGCATGCACACATAAATATATACATATATACATATATATATATAAATATATATATATATATATATATATAGATATGCCTGCATAATGAAATACATAATTTTTATATAATTTTCCGTGCTAGCTTAAAACTTTTGCCGTCGCTTCATTTAAAAGCAAACAAATAAAAGATGCAAAGTAAAACTTGAAATGTTGAAAAATTCTTCAAAAGTTCTGAGAGCCCTTGGCTTTGTTTTACTTTTTCTGAAACTTTGCAACTCTTAAGAGTGTTATGTATATTACTCAACTCAAATAAAAATAGTTATAAAAAAAAAAAAAAATTAAAGAGAAATTATTGAAACATGATACAATTGTTTTAGAATACAAATAAAACTTAGTTAAGCTTCGGTTGCAGTTTCAAAAAGTTTCAAGAACTTTGTTTGGCTTATGAAATGTTTAACAAAATGCGAATTAAATAAAAAAATAATTTAAGTATAATATATAATAAATATAATATTTTTTAAATCATATTTTTGCTTAATATAAATTGAATAATTTTTATTTATATTTCACTTATGAAGAACTTATTCTTCATTCTAAGCTTAGAGTATTTCGTCTACCATAAATAGCATTTTCATCTCATCATAATTGTTTGTATAAAATGCATATGCCATTTTGTTTGTGTTTAATAAAATATGCGTGCAACAAATATTTATGAAACCATATTTAAGTACGTTAATAATTTCATTTGGGTCACAGTGTAAAATATTTGTGTTAGCCGAGTTGTTTTCTCATAATTCTGCTTATATAACTTGTGCTTGTCAACCTTATGATATTTATATATACATATATATCCTCATAGTATATATATGTTTATTCAATATTGCTGGTATGTGGGGCTCGGTCAAGTCGAATTCCAGGTTGTCACGCTTCCACAATTTTGCACACATTCGCAATTCCCAAGGCATATGCTGGCCTAATTCGGTCGAGGCGGTCAGCAGCTGTGCTGTGCTCAGCCTTTGACCTTTGCCACAGTATCACTGCGCCTTAAATCTGCTCAGTCATGATGCGGCACTTTAATAAACGGCCCGCAACTCTCGCCCACGGCGAAAGTCGCCGACGTCGTCAGCGGGCAACCTGCAGACCGGACGGCAACTTTTGATTAATGTTTGCCAGTTCGCCTCGGCGGCGAATTCATTTGTTTAAAACAAAATGCAGACCAACAACAGAATGGAACAGAACGGAATAGAAGAGTGGGAGAGAAAAAGTGAGGGCATTTATAGTTAAAAATGAAATTCCACACATGCAACTTTACGATGCGCTAGCTCTATTTCACACAAAGCAACTGCCACTTAATTATACTAAGCACTTGGCGTGTGTAAAGGGTATATACGAATGTCATTAAGCACAGAAATCTTGTTGGCATGAGAATAAATAAATGGAGCATTACATTAAATACCTTTTATATATAATACTAGAAATTATTTCATTTTACATTTGCTTTAATTTTAAGACAGCAAAATAAAATTTTGTATTGACTTCAACTTCGAGGGTAACATTAAGTCGACTTTGCACGCTTTGTTAAGATTGCATTTTTGTGTGCTAGTATTTTTGCTGCTGCGTTAAAACTGTTCTATTTCTCTCTCGCTCGCTCTCCCTCTCTATCCCGTTCTTAGTTTGTTTCCCCGTTTCTGCGTCTGTTCCGCTCACTATATTCATATTCCTCGCACTCGAACTCTCTTCCGCAAAACACACACAAACAAAAAGTTCGGATGTTCATTCATCTTTGCATTCAGCAAACGCGCCAAATATTTTTTTGATATATTGACTTGCAAAATATTTTGGCTTTACACGTGTCTAAACACACACACATACACATACACATGATTCATGTATTAGTTTTTGGATAGGATTTTTTTTTTTTTTTTGCTTGTTTCATTTTGCTCTATTTATATTTTATATGTCTATGCTGTGCTATGAAAAATCAAACGACCCTCACACACGCACACGCATACAGCAACTGTGTGTGTGTGTGTGTGTGATGATGTATTCAAGCGTGAAGCAAAAGATTACAGTTTCAAGCAATTTTTTTTTTTTTTTTGCAACATTTTCGATTTGGTTACTTCTCATTGTTGTTACTTATGTGGTTCTTTTTGCTGTTGTTGTTCTAGTCCAATTTGTAAAACTAAGCAGCTGCCAAAAATGAGTAGCAAGCGGCAAAACAGGAAACAGAAAGAGGAAGAAGAAGAAGATGGAGCATAAGTAGAAGCAGTAGAAGAAGTGGGAGCCGAAAATGTGTGTGCGTTATGAAATTATTTTCGGCTACATTTTGCAAGTATTTAAAAGGGCATCATCAATGGGCGGGCAACAGGAGGGGCAGAGCATAAAGGCCTTAAAGGATGCTGTTGCTGTTGTTGTTGTTGTTGGTGGTGGTGGTGGTGGTGGTGGTGGTGGGAAACGTGCCAGGATAATGGCAAGCAAGATCCGAAAGGTCTTTAGCCCCCAGGAGGTGGTTAATGAATGCGCCACACGAGTCACGAACGCTGCGCCTGCGGCCACTTAACCCATTGTTGACCCCAGTGGGATGCCATTATGTGATTGCTGTATACACATACATATATACAAAATGAGTGGGAAGTGGCAAGTGAGAAGTGAGTGGGTAGGAGAAAGCGTAAGGCAGAGGAGCATAACATTTGAAATTATAAAATATGTGCGATAAGATAAGAATTGCAAGCAAACATCAAAATAAAACGCGTGCGGGCTAACCCAAGTCTCTCTCTCTCTCTTTCTCACACTCATTCGCTCTCTGTTACACTCTCTCTCGCGAGCATACACACGCTTGAATGACTGCATCAATGTGTGTGTAATGAATGGCCCGGGGCTGACAAACCACTGACAAGGAATAAACTAACGGAGCGTTTGAAGGGTTCCATTGGGTGTCATTCGAAAATTGAATTGCATGGCAAATGCGAATACGAATGCGAATTGCGAAATGCGAAATGCGAATTCGAATGCAAATACGAAATTCAAGCGAAACACGCGAAAATGTCAAGTTCACACTGCGTGTCAAATGGAATGATGCCAGGGCAGAGCGGGCAGAGGGTGAGCTGGGGTATGAGTATGATGAGGTGATGCGATGCGATCAAGTGGGTGGAATCTGGCAATTCTGACTGACTAATCAGACGCAACGTTGTTGTCGCTCGTTGCCATGTAAAACGATATTTCAGCTGTCAGTTTATGCTTCAACTATTTCAAATCAAATCAATGCCAAAGGACCTGACGCTGAGTTGATGCGGAGGCGTGTAAGCGGCAGGCCGAGTGGAAGGGGGGGCTTGCACTGTCAATGATTTATGTTAAAAGGCTTACTGACACTAACACACACACACACACACACGCACGCACTCACACAGCTACACCTTCTAGCGAAGCCATGAAAATGAATGCGTAAAGTTTTTGCAACAATAACAACAGCTCGAAACTAAAGAAAGAGAATATGAAAGAGAAGGCTTAACAGCAGAGTCGACCTATGAATGCCCTAACTGACAGTTGCATGGAGCGCATATGAAGATTAATGATGATTTATGTAGGCTTAGTGGGTATGAAGAGAAAATCCTTTAATAAATTAGTAACAGCCTAGGGGAACTTAATTAAGGAACAAGAATTTACAGTTGTATATCTAGCAGTGGATAGCAGAAAATGTATAGTAAACCAATGCAAAGTTAACGAACATAAAATTCAACTTATTTTCCACTTGAAGGTCTCCCCCCCTAACCCTCTCTATCTCTCTCTCTTTCTTTCTCTTGCACTTCAACTAATTCTAATCACGTCCAAGCTCATTCCCTACGTAAATGGCATATAGAGTATACAGCTAGAGGAGCTCTGCTTGCATTGTGTTACTCCTTGAATGCTCAACCCATGCAGACCTTGCCCTCGTGCACGGCGTGTGAGTTTTTCCACCATAAATTCACAAAAATGAATCTACATTGCAAATGCAAGCAAGTTGACAGCGAGAGAGAGAGAGGGAGGGAAAGAGAGAGTGTGTGTGTGTGTGTAAATGAACAAAAAGAAAAAACAAAGCATAAATGTAGCTCAACGCATTTTGCTGCACACGAATGGCACAAAAGAGAACGTAGGGAAGGGAGTGAGGCGAGGTGGGTAGTCGAGGGAAGAGGCTACTGGCAACTGGCAACTGGAACTGGGAGCACAGCGAACAGAAGCTAACGAAGCGTAAAGTTTGCCAAGCGGCTGCCATTTGGAATGGCAAGCGGCCAAGCGGGCAAAGCGCTATACAATTCGCCGCCAAAACTACTCGTGCCATCCCGCTCGCTCCTTCACTCTTGCTCTTGCTCTTGCTCGCCAGCCACTCATCCGCAATTCCCTTTTCAGCCTCTCAGTGTTTGCCTTGTGGTATTTTTTATTAAATATTCCTAATAAATTATGCAAAATTCCTGTATTGCATGCAGAGACAACAGAGCAAGACAGCGAGTGTGTGTGTGCGAGAGAGTGAGAGAGAGAGAGAGAGGGCGAGCAAGAGTAAACGAGATTTTTGGTCAAATCAAAATGTTTGCCCAAGAGGCAGGCAGAGGCCAGGGGCACTCTGGCTGTGCGTGTGGGCGTGCCATAACTATCAATAACTTTTTTCTCAGCTGGCTTAAAAGCCAGTCGAAGCAGTAGCCACAGCCGGAGCAGCAGTGGCGGATGCCTTGGCAACAACAATGGCTACTGTCCAGGCGTTTGTCGGGCTCTGCTTTTAATACAATATAAAGGCAAAGGATGCACACAGGCTCCGTATCTGTGTATCCTTTAGATACAACTCTGTCGTGTATTGCGATAATAAAATAAAATTGAAATATGGTTGGCAATTGACTGAACGCAATGAGTGAAAATTGTTGAATCGCTTGCGTTATGACAGCGTGACGGCCGACAGATTGGTTGGATTGGGCTTGGAGCAGGGGCATGGGCAGGGGCAAGGGCAGGGGCAGGGGAGCAAAGGATTGGCGCTGATCGAGTTGAAGCGGAAGTTATAGTGCTGCGGTGCAAAGGATTTGCCAGCGTGCAGCATGTTGTAAATTGTCAAATGATGAATGCCCCAATAAGTAGGCAATGGATTTTTTTACGACTCAACAACAGATGTCGAGCCCCAAAGCAACTTTTATGCCACTCAATGCGAATGAGTTGAGTATGGATAAAAGATTGCACTTTATATATGCTTAAATGCCATAAACGTGTAAATGGAATTTTTGAGGGCTGTAAAACAAGCGAAAACTAGACATTTTTGAGGGCTGTAAAACAAGCGGAAATTAGATTAAAATAAAAAAAAAAAAAAAAAAAGCAAGATTAATTTTAATGAAATAAGTATTATAAAATAATAGATACAAGATCAAATGTATACAAAATATTTTAATATACTCAATTTTATATAATTTTTTTATATAATCATTTTTAGTTAAACTGTTAAACACAGTAAAATTAATTACCAATATATAAAAAATGTATGAATACAAAAGTATTGATAGACTTATGAATTAATTATAAATTACAAATTAAAATCAAATTAAAATATTGTGAAAATTAAAATATTTATAAAATAATTTATTTTTATTATATTACTATGTAGAAACTATTTATTTATTTTTAAATATTTTGATTTTATGTTTATTTATTAATTTGTTGTATTATTTATTTATTTACTTTTAATTTGTATTTATTTTTTCTTTTTATGTATAGTAGATAAAGAATTCTAAATTAATTGCCCTAGAAATATTTAATATCTGCTTATTTTTCTTCTTTTCTCAAAATTTTAATGATATTTAGTTTGTAAATAAAATTGCTATATTTAGCAAACATTTTTCTGCCATAAATTATTAATTTTTCTAAAAATTTTTCATTTTCAATATTTCATATTTTAATCCATGAAATCCTTGAATCAATTGAGCACCTCAGGCTTAAATTGTGCAGTGATACGATTGAATGAATTTGAGGCGCTGACAAAGTCACAAATTTTATAATATTTGTTTTCTTGTGCACACTCGAGCGCAACGAAGCTGCTCGAGTGAGTAGCCAGCTCCGATGGAGGTGCGACTGAGCTGCAATTACAAAGAATTGCGATATTTAAGCACAATTTCGCTTTGTTTCCATCTTCATATGCATAATGTTAAAAAGAAAAAGAAATATACGAAATTGTTGCAGAACAAAATGCGCTTATGAATAAATAAGAGCACGCACACACTGGCACACGGGCAGAATGGCACGCAAACACGCTCGCACACACACAGATTTATGATGTGAAACAAATCACTCATACGCCGCATTGGACCACGGGCATAGAGTGTGCATGTGTGTGCGTGGAGCGTGAAACATGAAACGTGGAAACGTGAAAGTGACTGTCAGGGATTTTCACAAGAAACTCGTTTATTTTTAGACCAGCAACAGTAACAAACAGTAACAACAATAACAAACACATGTGAAGAGGACCAACAACAACATTACAGTTAAAGCAAATGTCTTGTTTATTTGAGCTTCAGTTTTCTGACGGGCGAGGGAAAAAATTCAACAACAAAGAAAGTAAATAACAAAAAAGAAATTAAGTTGCCGCCTGCAGGTTTATAACACCACCAAATGCCATGACACCACGCCCCTTCGCAAGCAGCAAAAAAAAAAAAGAAAACCAACAAATAACAACAGCAACAGCAGGAAAATGTTTATCTGATTTAAACGTTGGCAAAAGTCGTCTCTTAGTCGACTTACGACCGGCCCGGAGGAATGATTTCGCTTCAAAGACATCGGCTGCCCACCCATCTCCCATCTTCGCTTGGCAAACTTATGCTGCCTGTCGCTGGCGCCCAGCTTAATTTTCACTCTGTGGCAACTTTAATATTAATCATACGACCCGCATGCCCAACAAATAAAACACAAACACACGTTCGCAACTCGAGCTTGTTGCGGTAGGTTTTGCTGCCGTGTGCCGTGCGCCGTGCGCCCACTATTGACTCACTCTGAAGTGACCCACGAATGTGGGCGTAACAAGTGTAAGGCGTGCAGGACGTGGTGGGGCGGGACGAGTGGGGAATGGCGGACTCTCACGTCTGTAGCAACCGCAGCGCCAAACGCCAAAAGTTCTTAGTTAAATTCATCGCACTAGCAAAAGTTTTCTCAAGTGGCTCATTGTGGTTGCCAGCTGAAATGTTGACCCACAGACAGGCAGTGTGACAGAGAAACAGAGAGAGGGAGAGAGAGAGAGAGATGATAGCATAGAGTGAGTGCAAGAGAGACACATATACATAGATAGTTGACAAGGACACGCAGCAGCAGCGACTCATGCTCTTTGCGGTCTTTAGCGCTGCAGCAGACGCCAAAACTTGCCAATGTCCAAAAAACAAACAAAAATGTTGCAACTAACAACAAAAAGCGAAGGGAAAACCGTTGGCATGCAAAAACTTTTCGGATGCTGCAAAAGAAAACGCAAATGATTAAGTGCGTTGTGGCATAATTCAGCAAGACAACATTTCGGTTGACACAGCGGAAGGCACGTCCTGCAGTCAGAGACGTTGGCATACGATGCGCGGAAGGGGCTTACGATGCGAGCTAAATGGCAATTGAAGTGACATTCGCTAAGGGGAGGAGGTAAAGACACAGTAAGAGAGCAAGAGAGTTAAAACTAAAGTGCTTGGATTTTGAATTGAAAGAAATGCAAGACTAAGCGCTATATGAGCTGATACTAAGAGCTTACTAGCAAAGCTTAGTAAAGTACACTGAACAAATAGAAATTAAGACGTATAAAATTAGTTTATGTAAGTAGAAACTACAAGTAGCAGAAAATATTTACTGTTTACGTCTCGTTTAATGCAAATCAAATAGAAATAAATAACAAATGATCTGACTATAGAAATGAAAAATATAACAATAAAAATAAAATAAGCTAAAGATTTCCTGCAGCAATTGAAAGCATTTAATTATTTATATAGAAATTTAGGGAAATATTTTAATTTAAAATTAATTAATTATTAAAAACCTTTTTACTATATAGAGATTGGCTGTTCAAGAGATCATTCAACCCTCACCCAACTAATAGATAAATATCTTGAACTAAATTAAATTAATAATATGCATGAATAAATAAATATAAAAATATAATATACTATAATATAAGAATATAATTGTTTATATTAGAAAAAAGATAATATTAAAATTAAATCAATATTTTTTATTTATTTATCCATTAAATAGATTACTCTATTTTATCAGATTAGTAAGCTTGCCAAAAAAAAAAAAAAAAAAAAAAAAAAAAAAAAAGTCAACATCTGACTGATCTCATTAACATATTCTTTAGTCATAAAGTTGCCTCACACTGTTAGCTGCTTTCGTTTCGATCTCAGTGCCACTTTCAGTTTCCTTAAAGTTAATTAAATTCAATATCCCAGCCGACGACGCCACTGAGAAAATATAATGTGGAAGCTGCCTTAGAGGCTGCTGCTCAGACAGCTTTTGCTATGCTCGCCCATTGCGCTTGTTAGTTTGGTTCTTTGGTTCTTTGGGTTTCTGGTGTGCTTGGGTTTGGTTTAGTTTGGTTGGGTTTGGCTCGGTTTGGCTCAGTTTACTTTGGTTGCTGTCTGCTGTGTTGCCATGTTCCTTGCGGATTAGGAGCTACGGTCATTTGTTTGGGACTACAACCAACAGCAGCAGACAGAACACGAACTTTTGCTGTTTAGCATTTCAACACACACACACACAGACTGCACAGCAATTAATATGTATCTTTTACTTGGCACGCTTTATCGCTGCAGTCTAACCTCAGCCAACAACAACTACTTCAAAAACAAGAAATGTTTCTTTCTTTTTTTTTGTTTTTGTTGTTGTCGTTTTGCTTTTCGGTATTTTTGGCTAGAATTTTGCACGTTGGCATTTTATGTGGTCCTCGGGCATTTTGCACAGTTACACATTAAGAGCCACACGCCCCCCTAGCCAGCAGCGAGACGCACATTTAGCAGGCGACTCAAGTGATTTATGACAGCAAGGCCGGGCGACGGGGCCCACCGGGCTGCATTGCGTATACTTGATATATTCTGTGGCAGGCGCAACGAAGGCGTCTTTTAAATCAAAAGTGGCTTGAGAAACAAGACAAGCGAAATGGCACAGAGCGAGACGCTAAGAAAGCGAGAGCAAGTGCGTGAGAGAGAGAGAGAGATATAGAGAGAGAGAGAGAGAGAGAGAGAGAGAGAGAGCAGGCAAGCGACTGGGCTACAAAATTTAATTAAAATGCACATTTGTCCTTGACAGCGTTTTATATTTTTGCTTAATTGGAAGGCAACAGTCGCTGCTGAAACTAAGGCTGTGGCTGTGGCCTGCATGACACACTCACACACACACACAGTTACGCACGCACACTCACACACACACACACAGGCGCGTTTTGGGCACATGCATTAGTAAAGATGCGGTTAGATATTCAAAATGACGAACGCGACGCAGAGCTTGGCAAAAGGTCTGCTGCCTTGCTCTGCTCTACTTAGAGCAGCAATAGCTAGGCAAATAGCACGCACAACCTGCTCTGATGTGTGTGTGTGTGTGCGTGTGTGTGACTTAGTTTGGATAACTATATGCAAGCCAAAAGAGGCGGGAGAATTGCCTCAGCTGACAAGCGTCTGACAAAAATTAAAGTTGATTACGTGGCAGACTAAAACGAGCTGAAACTCTTGTCCGGAACGAACGAGCAAGGACATGACAATAAATTCTGTCAGAGTGCTAATTGAACTCTCTGTGCGTGTGTGTGTGTTAGTAGTCTAAATGCAGCTTAAAACTAAAGAGGAACACGCGCCATATCGCTAGGTATAATTGAATAATTAACTCAAAATGATAAATAATTTAAAATAATTTTCCTAATTTATTCAGCAAGTTTTAGATAATGTTACTTGGTTTAAATGCTGAAAGAATATTAGTAGAGAGTATAATATTTAAAAAGTTGCCTTGTCTTTGCTTAAAAGAACTTTAAAAAATAATAGTAATAATAATCAATAACAATCAGAACACGTAAATATATGTTGATCGTTTCTCAATGTTAGGTACAGTGAGACAACAAATGATCATCCTATATAATAATATTATAAATTTATATACCTATTTATATATTACTATTTATATTCCCCCATATACAAATATGAATTAGGACTCTGTTGTATCTATTTGCCTTGGGATTATGGTGAGAGTTTGTCCAATGCATAACCAACAAGAAAGAATGAAGTGTCAGTTGTGAGCTCTATGACAACTAATATCCATTTGGATGTCCTAAGCCCTCAGCTGGCCAAAACAAAATGCATTAATGCGGAAATGCATTTTGTCTGCTTCTATTTGCATATGAGTTTTGAGCTAGAGACAGCTCGCACGTATTCAACTTTAACTGCTATCTACAGCAAGATAAACAAACTGAATGAAAGAGATAGAGCTTGAGTGAGTGAGAGGGGGGAGAGAGGACAAGAGAGAGGGGAAAAGTACATGTTGTGCTTTTTATGCGTTGGCATACACAAAAATTTGTGCTAAAGGACTTTTGCTTACAAACGAGCGAGCTGGCAAAAAGTGTGGAAGAATTGCATTGTTTTTCGCAGTCAGCCAGAAGCCAGGACCAGAACCGGGATCAGAACCAGAACACACGTGCGAGGATATATGCATATGTCTTGGCTGGGATTTGTGCTCCTTGGCCCGGCCCTGCCGAAGCATTCACCTCGCTGGCAACAGGCGCAGGCAGACAACTGCAGATGATGAGCCTCAGATTATATGCACTCACTAGCGTTTGCATTGTCTCCTGCTCTCGTCTTGGGCTCGACAGGTTCTGTCAGCTGCTGCGCCGTCCTTTTGGGCCTTTGTGTGGTGCCAACAGGACATGCATAAGTGGCCTGTCTACTCGTTCCAGGCTCAACAACTTTACTGCATTTTTATTTATATTTACTCTTGATTGTTGCAGTCGCTTGGCTTCTCCTTTTGCTCCTTCTTCTTCTTCGTCTTCTTGTCTTGTGTTGTTTTCACTGCTGTTTTTCTGTTGCTGCAGACAAGTGGAAACAGCATTTAAAACAACAAATCCTCCCAGCTGCCTGCACTTTTTGCTCTCAAAACAATTAAGCCCAACAAACTTTTCGCAGCAACTCTCTCTGCCTCACACGCACACACACACTCTCTCTCTCTCTCTCTCTCTCTCTCTTTTTATCTGTCTCTTTGCTTCTCTCACTTTAATTTAAGCTGCCATTTCTTGCCCGTTTGTTTATTTTTATATGCCAAATGTACTTGGCCTTTAATTTGTTTTTGCTTTTTTTTATTTTATTTTATTATTTTTTTTTTTGCCCAATTTTTAATGCAATTTTCATGTGTTCGTATGTGTGTTTCCTGACATCAGTCACTGTAAAATTAACTGTCACATCGAAAAACTTTACAAAATGCCAGCGAAAAAGCCTGTCACTGCCTGAACGATGCTTTAATGGGCTTTCAATATATGCCCAATGTGAGCTTTTTTTTTTAAATGGACAAGCTGAGAGTGAGGGAGAAAGAGAGGAAAAGTACAAACAGCGAAAAATTTGAAATGATTGAGAGAGCAAGATATAGTAGCTGTAGGGAAAGAGTAAAGTAATGATTGGAATTTCATTAAAAGATAATCATGAATATGAAATGATGAGCACATTGAAGCTGTAAAGGCATCGCCAGCAAATTAAAAGACTTTGTGACATGAGTGAAAAAAAAAACATGAAATATGATTATAAAGTGATCAATATTCATTTACTCTGAAGTGAAATTTTTAAAAGAATACAAAAAGGTTAACATTTGTCTATTTTTAGAGAGCTGCAATGCTTCCTTAGCTTTCTACTTGATAGTTTGCCTTTAAATGATTGTAGCTCTTAGGTAAACCTTAGGTTGAAATAGTACAAAGAGAGAATAATCAGGCTTGTTGTTGAGTTAAAGTAATAAGAATATCTCTTCAAAGCTTTTCTCTCAGTTGTTATAAGTCTCTAAGCCAGTTGGGCACACAAGTAATGAAAAATCTATTAAAAAGCTGCATCTATAATACAACTATGAGCATCTAAGCTTATATAGATTTCAAAATGATTTTTTTTTTTTTTTAAATTCATTTTTGGTTTTATTTATTGTATAACATTTTAGTTACGCAATGGAAGCTGGAAACAATATTTCAGCCAACAAATCAATTTATCAAAAAACATTTGACTCGAATTTTAATGCTTTATAAGTAAGAGCAAAATATATTAACTAAGCTCTGTAGAATTAGAACACGTCAATTGAGGCTTTGGCAGCAGCGATGCTTTCTCTTTACTTTCAGCTTGTGACGTTACAATTTTGGGCATGGACTGAACGCACACAGATTTAATAATTTGTTTAGCTGCCTGATTCTGGCATTTGCCTATTATTCAATGGCAAACGCAAAAAGCATTTTGTGTCTATTTTAGTGTAATTTTCCGCACAGACGACTTCCCCACATCCATGTCGACGAAAGCCCAAGAGCAGAGTGTCAGCTCCCACACAAAAGGAGTTCTGCTCCTGCTGCTGCTCCTGCTGCTGCTGCTCCTGCTGTGTGCGGTAGCCAGCAAAAAAAAAAAAAAAAAAAAAAAAAAAAAAACTGGCAACTTAAAACACAAATTATTGGCTAGCTGTGCGACGCCCAAGTTATAAAAATAGCAATGGAAAACCAAAAAATCAAATTGCCGCAAATTGAGTTTGAACCAATTTTATTAGATTTTCCTTTTTCGGTACTCGAAGACTTTTTGAAGCGGATCAAATGTGTCACTAGGTAAGAGAAGGTGTTGCTGAATGCATAGAGCTTATATAAAATATATATTAAATACTTATTCTCATTGAATTATATGAGACACTGGAACCTTCCAGCTAGATGTAGCTTTCTGTAATTCTATCTAAGTTCGCAGATCTTAGATACTATGAAAGTTGAAGACCCACAACTTAATAATTGCAAGGTATTTCCTAGTCGAGCACTTCTAACTAGCTCAGTTTGACTTACTTTTCGATATTTTGTGGCTTAGTATTTTTTGCTAGCAGTTTTGGCTGGTCATGAATATTGTTTGGCCTGTGATATGTCTCCAAAATACGCCCCATAGTTTTTTCCATTTATATTATATACTTTTTTTTCGGCATACTCATACTTTATGGCTTGTCTGCTATCGATTTCAATTGTGTCATGGCACATTGTGCAACCCGCCAAACTTCGGCAAACCGCCTCAATGAACGAACCACTCGGCTCGCCCGCTCCCCCAAGCTCTGCTATATTTCATTTGCTTTGCGGGAACTTCAAAGCGCGCAATGAAATTGACACCCGCAGCGCCAGCGCCAGCGCCAGCTCCAAATTGAAACTATGGGCGAGAAAATAAATGTGTAGCGAAATGGAAGCTGCAGTTAACCCGCTCGAGCCAGCCAAGCCCAAGTTCCATTTAAGCGCTGGAGCAACCCCAAATGCAACGCCCCGCGCGTGCCCCAGCATGGCAATAAAACCATTTTAATGAGATTTAAGCTTTAAATTTCGCGCTTTATTTACGTGAGTGGCGACAGCCGGAGTGGGTGTGGCTAAAAAAGGCAAATTTACGCCACAACGTCATAGAGTCTCGCGGCTGCCGTAAAAAAAATAAACTTATACATTTATATACATATATATATATATATATATATATATATATATATATATATGTATGTATAAAAGGAGTTAACTTCATTATGTAACTCAAGGGAAATTTTAATTAAAAGCGTGCGAAAGATTTAATTGATTATACCCAGTGCTAAAGCCAAGTAGTTGAGGTACTCAGTGGAAGGGGCTGGATAGATGCTAACGAGGCAGAAACATGATGATGGGATGAAATGATAGAAGGGGAATCGTATGTCAGGACTGATGTGAACTGAGTCTAATTGCTAAAGACTGTGTTCCAAGTAAATATTACGAACACCTAATTAAACGAGTATTAAGTAAGGAAATAATAAATCACGCAGGGTATATCAGAGCCAATCAATCGGTGGAGAAATGACTAGTTAGGCAACGCTTTGGCACTGTCATATAATAATGACGACTTTGATTGATTATACAGGGTATTTTTCAGGCATAACAACCTTTATATGACAGGCAAGTGTGAGAGTGGAATCTGATTAAATTATGATGATCATAATTTGATCAACTGTGGCAAATCTTGAAGTCTACAGGGTATATCACAGTTGATCAACTAATAATATACCGCAATATTTGCATAATCAATGAGGTTATAATACTGTTTATATGTAGCTTAAAAATGATCCTCAAGTTCATGGAAACTCTATTCTAAATAATTGCCAAGTGAAGGCTTTCAAGTCGATTCGTAAGACAATAACTTAATCACTGCTCATAACAAAAAGGCGAACTAACTGCACTCACAGGGTATACTTGAGCACATCATTAGTGCAGCTATTTTTATTATATTTTATTTTTTTATTGTGCACTCAAAACTGACCGCTGGCCATTGAAAATTATCTTAGCCCCAGCGACTTGGCAAATATTTTAACAAGTTTGTTAAAACATTTTATGAAAATTGCGGCCACATTTTCAAGGAGAGGGGCCAAGTCGAAGCTGGCATCAAAAAATAAAAGTTTATACAGTTAATAATAAAACCATTTACTATGCAAATATTTTGTCAGCTCTGTCCGAAGCAGGAGGGCATTGAAGGGGGGGACTCCTGGTTGACCCCAGCGCAAGTCATTTTTCACGCTTAGCATATGAGAATTTGAATTTGGGAATGCAAAATGGACGCAAGTCGAGATGTGAGACGTGAGACGTTAGCTGTTAGATGTTAGACGTTAGGCGATAGACGAGAGGCCACAAACTCCGTTGCCCCCAAGCCCCACAGCTGGATCTCGAGTTGAGTGCATGCAAATGTGTTTGCAATGGGTTAAATATGCTGCGCAGACCCCCAGCTATATGCATATGCATTGTGTGTATGTGTATGCGTGTATGTGTGTGTGTGTGTCCTGCATGACCCCCTTCCGGTCCTCCTTTGGCACCCACCACTGGCTTTTTGTTTGCGCTGACTTTGAGTGAATGAAGTGCAGCAGCAGGAACGAAGGCGGGGCCAGGCAGCCATGAAAAATTAAAAAGGGATTTTGGTGCGGCAGCTGTTGAAAAGCGTTTGAATAGTAACTTGAACAAATTTTTTTTCTCATTCTGCTCCCGGTTTATTTTTTGTGAAATTTTTTGTGAGTGGGAGCCAGGCAGAGCCGACGGGGGGCTGTCAGCGTTTTCCGAAAGTGCCGCCCAAACCACATGAGCTGAAAGATGATAGAAGCCAGCATATTGGACATGTGCTTTGCACTTGGAAAGCGGCAACGAAGTGGCCAAGTGGTGGGTGGGGGTTGGGTTGGTGTGAGCTTGTTTTTTTGGAGTGCAAAGTTCGCTTAATTATGTGGCCAGACCGATTGAGGTTGAAGTGCAGCTCTATAATTGAGAGGCATACTTTACACAAAGTGCAAGATAATGAAGATGTGCTAAGTATACTCGGGGTAAATGCGAATAGCAATAGCATTTGGAAAAATTGCTTAGAAGAATGGGTAAAGTTTTTCAATAGGCATAGGAATAGGCGAAAGCTAAGTTAGGTTTCTGGAATGTACTTCAACACCGTATACCATTCTCTAAAGTTCCGAAGATATTCTGTATATATTAAATATAGGAAGTACTTTTGCCTTTTGTTTTATTTTATCAAGCAAATTTTCTGCGGCGTTTATTGACAGCTATTTAGCATCTTAACAAAAATGCATTAAAATAATTATTTCTCCTAAAAGTAGGCAACGAAATATTATGATTCGATCTGCCTTATCTACTTATCTACTTATTCTTCTTTCTTTACATTTTCAGATGTTCCTGCTAAAGATTTTCTATTAAGCCTTATCGATAAGTTACTCTCCAAGTAATTAAAAATAAATAAATATTATTATTTATTTTTTTTTTTTTTTTCAAAGGTTTATTTTATTTTATTTAAACATGCTTTCTACTACCTAATTGGCAGCTTAACAAGTTGAACATAAATAAATATTGAAGACAGTTTTTCATGGAGCATGTTTTATTACTATTGCTTTAGAGCCTTTTGTAAAGCTACAAACTTTTTGTCATTTTTAGTAATTTTCTTAACTTCTACAAATATAATTTTATAAATGCACAGCAAGTCGATTTTAAGCCAAGGAAAAATTGTTTTGTTTTGCAATTTCTTTGGGATTTTGATGCTTTGATTAAACTTTTAACGGTAGTCTGTGCTGAGCAGAATACAAACTAATATTCAACTTCTACGCTGCTCTTGTAACTTTGCACAATCCAATTGGATCTGTGCAATGCTTAAGGTCTGAGAAATGCTTAAACCCAATAAACTGCAGCTGAGTGACAAAGGCAAGAAAAAAACAAAAACAAAAAACAGAATGAAGGAAAAACTGTGAGGAAAAGGAAAAGCTTACCTTGTGCAATAATGAAAATTCGTTGTAAAAAGTAGCTGGCGACTCGTAAAATTGTTGCCAATCGTTACAGTTGTTGCTCTTCCACTACAACAATATCTCTCTTTCACTCTGTCTGACTATCTCTCGCGCTGTCTCGCTCGCTCTCTGGTGCTCACGTTTATTGTTACTGCTCTTGTTGATGTTCTGCTGATTGTTGTTGTTTTTGCTGCTTTGATATTAGCAATTGCTGCTGTTGTTGTTGTTGTTATTTTAGCGTTGAATTTTCGTGTTTTTTTTATGACGTTTATTGTTTTAGTCACTTGACAGCGCGTGAACGCGTATGCGAATGCGAATTGAAATGAATTTCGTTTTAACCCTTTCAACAATTCGGTTGAATTGCATTCAGGGATTTTTGGCCTTAATTGTTTATAGGCTTTTGTCAGGTTTATTGTTTATTATTTGTTTAACTGGAAAAATGTCGAGCGTGAAAACAAAAAAGGGAAACAATAAAAATATTTTTAATACGCATTTTTTGCAGATCGCTGAGCGGCCACCATGACCTTTGTCCTCTGTCCCTTGCCCCCAATCGTTATGGCAATGACAGCCCATATGTCTGAAGATTTATGACCATATGAAATGGCAGGCGGCTTTCTTGCCATGCCCTCCCCCTATAACGAGCCCGTTTACCCAGTCAAATGCGTAATGAATTATGCAATGAAATTTGTTTCATTTTTCCAACGCACACACACACACACACATAGACACACAATTGAAATTTTGAGAGATTGCCGGCAATGTTGCACGTTGTCCTTGTTGCTGTTATAATAAAAGTCGAGAAAAATGATTGTTTAATTTATGAAACGTATTTGTTGATCTTGGCACATGAAAATCTGCTGAATTATGTATGTGGGGGAAAATGGTGGGAATACATTTTTGGATTAGCAGCTTGTTCAGCTTTAGTATCTGCACTCATTTGTGCCTCGAGGTCAAACGCGCTGCCGTCCGTCCCTTCCTCTCGGCCCGCTTCACTCATAGACAGAGCATCCTGACAGCCTCCTGGGAGGGCTCGGCTGCTTCCTGTACGTAAGGCCAGGCTCGAGCGCTTGAAGGACTTCCCCTCAGCTGGGCTCACACCATGACTATGGATGTGGCTTCTGGCTTTGTCGTAATCTCGTAGTCTCATAACCTCGTCCCGCTTTTATAATCTTTCTTTTCTATTTTTATTTTTGTTTATGCCTCGCCCCTTTTTCTGTTCTTCGTTTTTTTTTTTTTACTTTTTGCTGCTCTCCTTTTTTTTTACTTATTAGTCTGCGTTTTGCACACACACAAATTTGCATACGAGGCACGTCTCTGACATTTTTCTTCAACTTATGCTTTATTTTGTCCTCTCTGCGTTTCGCTCATTTCATTATTATTATCATTATCATTATTATTATTTTTACTTTTACTCTTGTTGTTCTTGGCACGAGTTGCCTTCGAAGTGCAAATGCGAGATTTCTTAGCACCACATTAAAACAGACGACAGCAAATAGCAAAATAAATAAGAAGCAAATGAGAAATGGAAAATGTTTTAAGTTTTTTTCTTTTTATTTTTCCCTAATAAGGGGAAGAAAACAAACAAAACGAAAGAAATGGATAGAACATTTGTCATTTACCATTTGTCATTTTTCATTCAAACTTTTCCTACTTTCATTACTTGCATTATGAATGTTCCCATGGGGTTAATTATAAGATTGGATTGTGAAATTTGCAAATTAATTCAGCTTAAATTAAATAAAAAATATTTAAATTAATTCATAATTATTTTGCATGATCAAATAATATTTACAATGACGCAGAGTTGATCAATTGATCATTGTAATAAGATCTATAATTAATAAAAATTATATATTCATAGTCTGCATAGGATTCATCTATGAATTTTGTTTTTGAACTTCATATAAATCGTATGACTACAAATTGCTGATAAAATTGTATTATAAAGGCTTAAAATGTCAAATAGTAAAATAAATTATATAAAATAAATATCCTGCAAATGAAAATATACATAAATAAAATATATTACTTTAGAGTTTAGCTTTAATATATTTTTTAATATTTTTTAATACAAATTAATGAAATGTTAATTCATTTTATTATTTAAATATATTTATTTATTTTAATTATACTCTGCAGCCTTTGAGAATTGAGCATGACATATATATATATATATATATATATATTTTTTTTTAATACAAATTAATTAAATGTAATGTGGAAGGAAAAATGTTTTGCTCGCATTTAAGTCCTTGGCTGACTTTTGAAATTTTTAAATTATTCATTAGATTTGCGAATTCGAATAAAAAATAATCTCTTTGTGCAAAGCATATTTGATAGTTTTTTTAATTATTAATTTTTTTATTTTTTTTTTTATTTTCATTGGGGTCAGAAAGAAATAAGTAGTTTTTATTTAACTGAGTGAAATTTCCTGTATGTAATGATAATATTTTTTTAATTCATTTATTAATTTTTTATGATAATAGTTTTACCAATTTATTTGCTTCAATTTCATAGATTATGTTGCAAACTCATCTAACTATAAGACAATTTGCCCAAGGAGTCTAGTTGTCTGTTTCTCTTTTCATTTTAAATTTATGCTATATTCAAGTTTGTTTGCTTTTATAAATTAAATTTTTTAAAAATATAAATTTAGCTCTAATTTGTATGTTTCTTTTTAAATCCCATTTAAAAATTCCTCTCAGTTAATTAAATTCATAATGCTCACCAAATTGGCAGATCAGTAACTAAAAGTGAGTGGGAAGCAGTCAAGATTTATAAGCAAATCGAAGTTCGTAAATTTAGGCATTCATAATTTATTCCTGGTTTATTTACGTCTCATTTTCTTCATTTGCATGCAGTACACAAGATAATTGAAATTTATAAAAAAAAAAAATAACGAAAAAAAATAAATAAATAAAGTCTCATCGATTTTTTATGTTTTATGTTTTTATTTAACACCTGCAAACC
The DNA here is from genome assembly GCA_030914345.1 of Drosophila koepferae. NCBI lineage: Eukaryota > Metazoa > Arthropoda > Insecta > Diptera > Drosophilidae > Drosophila > Drosophila koepferae. The sequence continues at coordinate 5,593,794 of JAUESR010000207.1, forward strand.
ATTCGATACACTTTCAATAATAAGTTTAATCGCTGATTTACCTGGCGACCCAAATCATTTCTCTGGCTTTGCCCTTTTTGATGGAGGCTGCGCTCATCAACTTGTAATTTGTAAATTAAATTGCTCTTTTTTTTTTTTTAGCTGGCTTTCCCTCTTTTGCGGTTCCCCCCAGCTCGTTTGTGCTTTGGCTTGTTTGCCTTTTCTTGTTTTCTTTTATTTATTTTTTTTTGCGCAAAAATGCAAATTTATCAAATTGGTTGAAGGTCTGGATTTGATGGCGGCCAATTGAAATGCCAAAAATTAATTACACATGCCTGCCACACACACACACACACACGCACACACACTCATAGGCACACACGTTGTTTTTTGCTGCTGCTCGTGTTACTTTGTTTGTTGTTGTTGCAGATTACACCTTTTAATTGATTACGGCGACATACACACACGTACACACACACGCACACTCACACACACACCTTTTTTTGTTATTTTTTATTTTGATATATAATCGGAATTTGGCCGCACACACGATTCGATGCGAACACGAAACACAAAACTATGTTGGCAATTGGCGCTTGTCATTTGGCTGTGTCTACTGCCAATTGTTGGTGGCCAGGCTGAAAGAGCCGCAACATGAACGCCGTTAAACGAACGTGGCCACGTTTCCGAGTTGACTGATTTGAGCCAACGCCGCTGCTGCTGCTGGCCAAGACACGAGCCGTGGCCCAAACCGAAGCGAGGCTCTTATCACACACGAAGCCTGCACATCGTGCATCCGTGTTGAGTTTCGGCTTCGGCTTCAGAGCGCAACGCAGACGCCCCAAGCAGACACAAATAGATAGAGAGCGCACGAAAGAGTGTGAGCGAGAGGGCACCATTGCCGGCTTTCGTTGGTGTATGGTGAGTTTCGAGCATAGTACGCATTGGTGTAAGCTTGTTGAATGTTGTTGCACGCGGTTTTGTGGCACATTGAATGAACCAAAAATACGAGGGCCGCACGCTGTTATCAGTTGTGCGTGACACTTATCATTGCTGAAGACTCTGTCAAGCTATGATGTACGAAAAAATGAGTGGCTGCTGGCTGTCTGCAATGCGATTCGAGTTGTAAGTTAATTAAACATTTAAATTTTAATATATTATTACCTGGTTAATTACAAGTAATTAAAGTCTTTGGCATATTATTTTAGTTATTATTTGAAATATATAAAATGAATATAATAAATATTTTATATAATATATTGATTATTTTATAAATATATATACACTTCATATAATAATTATTTTATATATGATATTAAATATTTTATGAAAATTAGTTTGAAATCTTTGTTAAACACACATCAAGTATATTGATCGAAATATTCAATCTATAATATTATAATATAGTATGCCAACAATAAAGAGAGCTATCGACGCGTCGACGCTCACTAAGCTGCATGATGTCAACGATACTCTCATTCGAAATATGCTTCAATATGCAGCTTAGCTAGATCAAGCCGATGGCCGAAGCCGAAGCTGAGTGCACGAACAAGCATGTGAAGAGAGAGACAGACGGGAGAGAAAGAGAGAGAGAACTTAACGAGTGACCGTAGCTTCTTTAGTACGTACTCTGCTCTCCTATTGAACTGCTAAGCGCTGAGCTGATTGCGTGGCTCAGACTTAGTAATTAAGGCTTTCTTATGGATTTTAAGATTTTTAATTTGAATATATATATATATATTTCCATTTAAATTTCATATTTTATCTCAATAGTTAAGCATTTCCAGTACCTTCTCATCTAACCTTAATACCCCATTCAATTGAAATGTATAACTTGAACTGTTGTTTGGAAACCTTTTTTGACTAGTGATAAGTCTTTTGTTTAAGCCTTGACCTGTGTCAGCTCTGTTTAGTTGCTGTGTCTGGCGCTAGGTGGTCGCTTTGACTGCTGCTCTTTGGCAGTGAGAGATTGAAAACTTAGCAAGCTGCTGTTTCCTAATGTGATGTATTGTCAGCAGTCCTCGCACAGCATGTCCGTGTCCTGTTTGCCAGTTGGGCAACAACAGCAATAATGACGACATCCGTTCGACCATCAAGCCACTGATGCTACCACAACTAGTACTTCTTGTGAAGGACTCTGTCATTTGGGAACATTCATTTTGACTTTCATGCGCTTGTCAACTGCTGGCTAAGAGTGTTTTGTTTTTGGTCACTTCATCGTACTCACCACCAGCCCCATCATCGTCGTTGGCAACTGTTTTTATGGCCGTGTCATCGTTGCCAAAGAAATTCGATGCACTTGCTTTGGCATATCAATGCGTCCAGCTCCTGCTGCTCCTGCTGCTCCACAGACGCTAAACAGGCCAAACTAATTACCGTGCATAATAAATCAGAGCTGTCATAGTTTGCCATTAGCTTGACAGCAAATGCCCGAAGCACAGGTCCTGCTTGCTTATTGGTTGCATTTATGCAAATTGCCACAGAACTGAGAACGTAGAGCTCAAGTATTGGACCTGAACATGCCATGGCTATAGACTTTTGCATTATTAATTGCAATTCGTTAGCATTTTCCGAGAATTTGCAACAGCTTTAACCTAATAAGCGACACTCAAGGCATACAACATGATTGCTAACAATATATACATATATGTATATAGTGAGAGCTGACATGGACGGACACTGAATATTCTACTAATAAATAAGACAAGAATGTGAAGCATTTAATTAATAAGTAAACTATATTCTACCAGCTCTTTATAGAATATAGATTCATTACAAGCTGTTCGCTAATAGAGTTTTCACTGTATCGAAGCCAGTTCAATTGCTTTGCTCCCCAAGAAAGTTTTCTATGGAAAATTAATTGCTTTCCTTTGAAAAGGCAACAACTGACATATTTTTCTGCTAGTGGTGTAATTTATAATTGTGGAGTGCGACGAAAGCTTTTAAAAATAAGCATTTCTAGCGTGACTTGGCTGATGATTGAGCCAATTTGCAACAAATTGTCAGGCAATTTGCTTGAATTGGAACATGACTCGAAGTTACTTATAGCTTTCGATTGCAACAATAACAACATTTCTACAATTTTATTTTGTGAACAATGGGAATAATTTTGTTGCTCTTAATAAAGCAAAAATGATTGATTTCTGTGAAGGAGTACAAATGCAAATATCAAATTGAAATTCAATATTTGATGAACTATTTACCATACCTCAACTGCCTGAAGAAGTTGACTCTTCTACGCACCTCGGGTATATTGTGCATGTGATCATCTAGAAATTTGTAGTAGGTGCCCGTGATGGGATCAAAGTCATTCTTGGGCAAACGATTCCACATAAAGTCAGGTGTTTCACCTTTAGGGCTTCAGTGGCTTGCAGCGTGAGGATAAGGCTGGGTATACTCACGCATATAGCCCGATTTCATGGGCTGTATGAGCTCTTCTTCCTGATCCACAGGCCCATAGCGTGGACTGTGAAAGAAAATTGAATAATTTAAGAGAGCGACGAGCTACAATTATCAATAGATGCTCACTCTTCCATGTTGAACGACTGAAAGTTGACCAATTTGTGATCGGTGGTGCAGAGCGTGCGCTGTGGCCGAGAGCCCTCTTCCAGCATGATTTGTGTGGTTGTCTTCATCAGGGAGCTATCGTAGTGCGGTTCCCATAACATTGTCTTCTTCTTGGAGGCCATATTCACAACGCAATGAACAATGAACGTGAATTATTCAAATATGTATTTGGGAAAGTGTTTCCGATGTATTCCAAATGTCGAATCTGTAAAGCACTCTCAAATTTTATAATTTCAAAAGTTTTGATTTTACATGAGATGCGCAGTGAACTTGAAAATGAAATTTAAGAGCTGAAATCTGTAGACTACGTAAAAATATTTGCAAAGGAAGTCATCATAAGAGAATGCCCATCAGAATAGTCTATTTGTACTTCCTTTAGTTAAAGGCAGTACTAAAAAATATATTATTTCCGATTTATATTATATTTGATGTGGCTGCAAGAGAAGTTAGATAAGAAATAATGCTAGACGGAAATATACAAGTGAAATAAATGGTCAAAACCAAAGGACGGGCAGGTGTTTCTCTATTATGTATATAGCTAAAAAAAAATATGTAAATTAAAATAAAAAGTATATAAATTAAAAAAAATAATAATAATAATATTTACTTTTTTTATAAAAAACATTGAAGCATATAAATATATAAAAGTACAAAGAAGCACAAGTTGGAGAGGTATACAAAATATTAAATTAAAAATATTCCAAAAATGTTGCAAACTAAATATTAATTTATAAAAAAAAAAAATTTTATCATATGATAAAGAAAATGAACAATTCTTTTTAAAATGGATTAAAATTGAAATACTTGAAGCACTTGAAATTGCGCTTAGTTGCCAAATGTTAGAAAATCCAATTGGTAGCCTCAACACAATTCGGATATATAAACCAATTAAATCAGATCATTAAGCAACAAACTGTGTGTATGTGTAGCTAAGTGTGTGTGTTGTGTGTGTGTGTGTTTCATTCAAAGCACGAACGGATTTATGGCAGGCCAAATGGCCCTGAATGAACAGACAAATGAAATGAAAAGCCGAACAGTCAGTGGGTTAGTGGGGGCGAAGCGCTCTCTGCCCATGGATAAGCGGGTCGGGCCATGCGTAATGGGGACCATGGTATATTGAACAATTGCAACTAGAATTATAATAAAAGGAACAATTGCCCAATAACAATGGAGCTGGCTGCAGTTTTCATTATTGTATTGCTACCCTTATTTGCTTGAATCGGCATTAATACGGCTAATTAAACAAATATTGTGTGTGCGTGTGAGTAAGAGTGTGTGTTGTGTGTGTGTGTGTGTGTGTGGGTGTGTGTGTGTGTGTGTGCATCATATGGCTTATATCAACAAACGGCATCGATGGACACCAGAAGGCAATGTTGAACAACATAATGCGATAGACACCGCTCAAATGAGCAACACTGAGCGAGCGAGAGGCAGCAAATGTAATGAGCGAGCGATGGGCAAGAGGGCTGGGGCAGATGGGAGGGGCTTATGCCATGTGTGGCATAAATTATGTGGCAGAATTTTGCATGCGTTGCATTTTACAGCGCATAATTTGCATTTTTTAAGCATTTTCACAGTGCATTGGGCATAATTAAAAGCGACGGCAAACGGGGACAGCACGACTGGAATGTACTTTTTCGGTTTCATTTTTGTTTTGTTTTTGTTTTTGTTTGCTTTTTTATTTTTGGGGCCATGAGTGTGTACACACTGAAATGCAATTATGCCAACAACACATCAGGTGAGCGGTGTGGTGTGTGTGGGCGTGTGGGCGTGTGGGCTGTGGAGCGAGCTAAACTGTTAAACTGCTCAAGTTGCTCACCTTAAAGATTACACAGTTGACTAAGCGAAGAAGGCAAAGGCAATGCGTTGCTCTGAGACTTGGCAGCTGGTTGGGTGGTTAGCTGGCGCACTTAACAAATTAATGTCAAGCCACAATAAAAAGTCAAACAGCTGGTTTGGCTTGCGGCACAGCCAAAGGCTGAGCGCAGGCAGCTAAGGTGAAAGAGCATAGTTGAGTGCAATGTCATGCTGAGACTTAGTGAGAGTTTGGCTTGGGATGGGTTGGATAACTGGGATAGCGCGTGCAGCCAAGAATGGCAAACGGAAGCTCTGCCACTCGCAAAGCAACATTTACAAATGCACACAACACACGCACACACACGCACACACACGCACACTCTTGGCAGGCAGCGGCAGGCACTCGCGCATGTTTAAGCGCCCGAGATTTGCGCTTGACATATAATCTTTATGTTGCCATTCGCTTGCCTGTTATGTGTCTGTCTGTCTGTCTGACTGTCTGTCTGTCTGTCTGTATGTGTGTTGCATCCTTGCGCATCCTGCGCAAATGGCAAAACTTTTGCCCAGCACGCAGCACTTGCTCAACTTTTGATGGCTGAGGTGTGAAATTACGAGTTGTGCGTTTCGCGAGTCCAAATAGGCATATAATTATAGCACATATACATACATATGCATATGCACGTACACACACACACACTTACAACAGGGCTTTAAGATAAAAACTTGCTTTTGTTTAGAAATTCATTTGAATGATTGCCATTACTGCAAGCTATGCAAAAGCATATGTTATATGCCTTGAAATACAAATATACGTAGAAAGCGATGTAAATATATATAGATTTATATACATGCATGTGTGTTGGAAGAGTCCTGAGCTTCAGTTCGCAAATATACTCTATAGTTTGTATCTGGTATAAACTTGAACAAAATTATGATTTCATAAAAACTTTATATTATATAGAAAGAGTGACATCTCGTTCGATTAATACTTATATTGTCGAATTATTATACTAAAAAGGCCAAACTACTCAATTTGTTCTTTCAGGTTATGAAACAAAGATTGAACATGGAATATGTGACCCACGAACATCAACAAGGACTTACTAAGCTGAAGCTATCAGTACTTATCATTAGTTGCTAAGGTAAGCGAAGAAACTATCCCAAACTTAACTGTATTACCTATGCGGGTAACTCGTGGTTCCTTCTATTAAAAAATGTTTTCTATTTTCAAAAAACTTCTTCAGCTATTAGTGTCCTAATAGTGACAACCCTAATTCCCAATAGCAGATGATTAGCAGAGATATAGATAATGTAGCAAAAATCGTTCCGTTTCACAAATATCGTTGCATAACTTAGGGGGCTGGGGTCTAAATTGAAAAGTAACAGACGAACAAATATGAGTAGCAGAGTAAAACATTTAAGGTTAGCATTGAGTTAATACGACTATGTTAATTAACAACCTATTTAGCATGATTATGTTAATGCGCTGTTAACTAATATTTTTAAGCCTACCTTAAACTGTTCCGAATGCATCAATATTATTAATAGATCAAGACCTTTACAAGTAATTTAGGTATTCAATAATTTCATTTGCATTTTTAAATGCATAAACAGCTTCATATATATATTTATAACATGCCGCATGTCCAGTTCTGCAACTATATACATATATAAATTTACTGCTGAGTGATTTCATGAGCTTAACCTCCTGCGCCAACATTCATTCATATGCCGTTGCGGCTTTGTACCAAATGAACTTCCTGGCAAAGCTGCAGACGGAAAAACAACTTCACCGGCATTTGAAGCTGGCCACGATGATGCAGGACTGAGAGAGACAGAAGGACAGAGGGAAAGACAATGAAATAGAGTAAGAGTGAGACAACAGCAGACAGAGAGATGCGAAAAAAATGCAGTTAAATGAGCGGAATGCAAAATTAACTCGCTGCGAAAGTGCAGACAAATCAAAGAATGTTGTACAACTAAAAAAAACAGAAAACAGAGGGAGAGAGAGAGAGAGAGAGAAAACAATTAAAAGAAAACAATGAAGGCTTTCAAGAGTCGATTCGTAAGACAATAACTTAATCACTGCTCATGAACAAAAGGCGAACTAACTGCACTCACAAGGGTATACTTGAGCACATCATTATGCAGCATTTTTTTATATTTTATTTTTTATTTTGCACTCAAAACTTGAACCGCTGGCCATTGAAAATTAAATCTTAGCCCCAGCGACTTGGCCAATATTTTAAGAACAATTTTGTTAAACATTTTATGAAACTTGCGGCACATTTTCAAGGAGAGGGGCCAATCGAAGCTTGGGCATCAAAATAAAAGTTTTATACGTAATATAAAACCATTTACTATGTCAATAATTTTTGTCAGCTCTGTCCGAGCAGAGGGCATTGAAGGGGGGGACTCCTGGTTGACCCCAGCGCAAGTCATTTTTTCACGCTTAGCATATGAGAATTTGAATTTGGGAATGCAAATGGACGCAAGTCGAGATGTGAGACGTGAGACGTTAGCTGTTAGATGTTAGACGTTAGCGATAGACGAGAGGCCAACAAACTCCGTTGCCCCCAAGCCCCACAGCTGGATCTCGAGTTGAGTGCATGCAAATGTGTTTGCAATGGGTTTAAATATGCTGCGCAGACCCCCAGCTATATGCATATGCATTGTGTGTATGTGTATGCGTGTATGTGTGTGTGTGTGTCCTGCATGACCCCCTTCCGGTCCTCCTTTGGCACCCACCACTGGCTTTTTGTTTGCGCTGACTTTGAGTGAATGAAGCGGCAGCAGCAGGAACGAAGGCGGGGCCAGGCAGCCATGAAAAATTAAAAGGGATTTTGGTGCGGCAGCTGTTGAAAAGCGTTTGAATAGTAACTTGAACAAATTTTTTTTCTCATTCTGCTCCCGGTTTATTTTTTGTGCAACTTTTTTGTGAGTGGGAGCCAGGCAGAGCCGACGGGGGGCTGTCAGCGTTTTCCGAAAGTGCCGCCCAAACCACATGAGCTGAATATGATAGAAGCCAGCATATTGGACATGTGCTTTGCACTTGGAAAGCGGGCAACGAAGTGGCCAAGTGGTGGTGGGTGGGGGTTGGGTTGGTGTGAGCTTGTTTTTTTGGAGTGCCAAAGTTCGCTTAATTATGTGGCCAGACCGATTGAGGTTGAAGGTGCAGCTCTATAATTGAGAGGCATACTTTACACAAAGTGCAAGATAATGAAGATGTGCTAAGTATACTCGGGGTAAATGCGAATAGCAATAGCATTTGGAAAAATTGCTTAGAAGAATGGGTAAAGTTTTGATCAATAGGCATAGGAATAGGCGAAAGCTAAGTTAGGTTTCTGGAATGTACTTCAACACCGTATACCATTCTCTAAAGTTCCGAAGATATTCTGTATATATTAAATATAGGAAGTACTTTTGCCTTTTGTTTTATTTTATCAAGCAATTTTCTGCGGCGTTATTGACAGCTATTTAGCATCTTAACAAAAATGCATTAAAATAATTATTCTCCTAAAAGTAGGCAACGAAATATTATGATTCGATCTGCCTTATCTACTTATCTACTTATTCTTCTTTCTTTACATTTTCAGATGTTCCTGCTAAAGATTTTCTATTAAGCCTTATCGATAAGTTACTCTCCAAGTAATTAAAAATAAATAAATATTATTATTTATTTTTTTTTTTTTTTTCAAAGGTTTATTTTATTTTATTTAACATGCTTTCTACTACCTAATTGGCAGCTTAACAAGTTGAACATAAATAAATATTGAAGACAGTTTTTCATGGAGCATGTTTTATTACTATTGCTTTAGAGCCTTTTGTAAAGCTACAAACTTTTTGTCATTTTTAGTAATTTTCTTAACTTCTACAAATATAATTTTATAAATGCACAGCAAGTCGATTTTAAGCCAAGGAAAAATTGTTTTGTTTTGCAATTTCTTTGGGATTTTGATGCTTTGATTAAACTTTTAACGGTAGTCTGTGCTGAGCAGAATACAAACTAATATTCAACTTCTACGCTGCTCTTGTAACTTTGCACAATCCAATTGGATCTGTGCAATGCTTAAGGTCTGAGAAATGCTTAAACCCAATAAACTGCAGCTGAGTGACAAAGGCAAGAAAAAAACAAAAACAAAAAACAGAATGAAGGAAAAACTGTGAGGAAAAGGAAAAGCTTACCTTGTGCAATAATGAAAATTCGTTGTAAAAAGTAGCTGGCGACTCGTAAAATTGTTGCCAATCGTTACAGTTGTTGCTCTTCCACTACAACAATATCTCTCTTTCACTCTGTCTGACTATCTCTCGCGCTGTCTCGCTCGCTCTCTGGTGCTCACGTTTATTGTTACTGCTCTTGTTGATGTTCTGCTGATTGTTGTTGTTTTTGCTGCTTTGATATTAGCAATTGCTGCTGTTGTTGTTGTTGTTATTTTAGCGTTGAATTTTCGTGTTTTTTTTATGACGTTTATTGTTTTAGTCACTTGACAGCGCGTGAACGCGTATGCGAATGCGAATTGAAATGAATTTCGTTTTAACCCTTTCAACAATTCGGTTGAATTGCATTCAGGGATTTTTGGCCTTAAATTGTTTATAGGCTTTTGTCAGGTTTATTGTTTATTATTTGTTTAACTGGAAAAATGTCGAGCGTGAAAACAAAAAAGGGAAACAATAAAAATATTTTTAATACGCATTTTTTGCAGATCGCTGAGCGGCCACCATGACCTTTGTCCTCTGTCCCTTGCCCCCAATCGTTATGGCAATGACAGCCCATATGTCTGAAGATTTATGACCATATGAAATGGCAGGCGGCTTTCTTGCCATGCCCTCCCCCTATAACGAGCCCGTTTACCCAGTCAAATGCGTAATGAATTATGCAATGAAATTTGTTTCATTTTTCCAACGCACACACACACACACACATAGACACACAATTGAAATTTTGAGAGATTGCCGGCAATGTTGCACGTTGTCCTTGTTGCTGTTATAATAAAAGTCGAGAAAAATGATTGTTTAATTTATGAAACGTATTTGTTGATCTTGGCACATGAAAATCTGCTGAATTATGTATGTGGGGGAAAATGGTGGGAATACATTTTTGGATTAGCAGCTTGTTCAGCTTTAGTATCTGCACTCATTTGTGCCTCGAGGTCAAACGCGCTGCCGTCCGTCCCTTCCTCTCGGCCCGCTTCACTCATAGACAGAGCATCCTGACAGCCTCCTGGGAGGGCTCGGCTGCTTCCTGTACGTAAGGCCAGGCTCGAGCGCTTGAAGGACTTCCCCTCAGCTGGGCTCACACCATGACTATGGATGTGGCTTCTGGCTTTGTCGTAATCTCGTAGTCTCATAACCTCGTCCCGCTTTTATAATCTTTCTTTTCTATTTTTTATTTTTGTTTATGCCTCGCCCCTTTTTCTGTTCTTCGTTTTTTTTTTTTTTTACTTTTTGCTGCTCTCCTTTTTTTTTACTTATTAGTCTGCGTTTTGCACACACACAAATTTGCATACGAGGCACGTCTCTGACATTTTTCTTCAACTTATGCTTTATTTTGTCCTCTCTGCGTTTCGCTCATTTCATTATTATTATCATTATCATTATTATTATTTTTACTTTTACTCTTGTTGTTCTTGGCACGAGTTGCCTTCGAAGTGCAAATGCGAGATTTCTTAGCACCACATTAAAACAGACGACAGCAAATAGCAAAATAAATAAGAAGCAAATGAGAAATGGAAAATGTTTTAAGTTTTTTTCTTTTTATTTTTCCCTAATAAGGGGAAGAAAACAAAACAAAACGAAAGAAATGGATAGAACATTTGTCATTTACCATTTGTCATTTTTCATTCAAACTTTTTCCTACTTTCATTACTTGCATTATGAATGTTCCCATGGGGTTAATTATAAGATTGGATTGTGAAATTTGCAAATTAATTCAGCTTAAATTAAATAAAAAATATTTAAATTAATTCATAATTATTTGCATGATCAAATAATATTTACAATGACGCAGAGTTGATCAATTGATCATTGTAATAAGATCTATAATTAATAAAAATTATATATTCATAGTCTGCATAGGATTCATCTATGAATTTTGTTTTTGAACTTCATATAAATCGTATGACTACAAATTGCTGATAAAATTGTATTATAAAGGCTTAAAATGTCAAATAGTAAAATAAATTATATAAAATAAATATCCTGCAAATGAAAATATACATAAATAAAATATATTACTTTAGAGTTTAGCTTTAATATATTTTTTAATATTTTTTAATACAAATTAATGAAATGTTAATTCATTTTATTATTTAAATATATTTATTTATTTTAATTATACTCTGCAGCCTTTGAGAATTGAGCATGACATATATATATATATATATATATATATTTTTTTTTTAATACAAATTAATTAAATGTAATGTGGAAGGAAAAATGTTTTGCTCGCATTTAAGTCCTTGGCTGACTTTTGAAATTTTTAAATTATTCATTAGATTTGCGAATTCGAATAAAAAATAATCTCTTTGTGCAAAGCATATTTGATAGTTTTTTTAATTATTAATTTTTTTATTTTTTTTTTTTATTTTCATTGGGGTCAGAAAGAAATAAGTAGTTTTTATTTAACTGAGTGAAATTTCCTGTATGTAATGATAATATTTTTTTAATTCATTTATTAATTTTTTTATGATAATAGTTTTACCAATTTATTTGCTTCAATTTCATAGATTTATGTTGCAACTCATCTAACTATAAGACAATTTGCCCAAGGAGTCTAGTTGTCTGTTTCTCTTTTCATTTTAAATTTATGCTATATTCAAGTTTGTTTGCTTTTATAAATTAAATTTTTTAAAAATATAAATTTAGCTCTAATTTGTATGTTTCTTTTTAAATCCCATTTAAAAATTCCTCTCAGTTAATTAAATTCATAATGCTCACCAAATTGGCAGATCAGTAACTAAAAGTGAGTGGGAAGCAGTCAAGATTTATAAGCAAATCGAAGTTCGTAAATTTAGGCATTCATAATTTATTCCTGGTTTATTTACGTCTCATTTTCTTCATTTGCATGCAGTACACAAGATAATTGAAATTTATAAAAAAAAAAAATAACGAAAAAAAATAAATAAATAAAGTCTCATCGATTTTTTATGTTTTATGTTTTTATTTAACACCTGCAAACCATTCGATACACTTTCAATAATAAGTTTAATCGCTGATTTACCTGGCGACCCAAATCATTTCTCTGGCTTTGCCCTTTTTGATGGAGGCTGCGCTCATCAACTTGTAATTTGTAAATTAAATTGCTCTTTTTTTTTTTTTAGCTGGCTTTCCCTCTTTTGCGGTTCCCCCCAGCTCGTTTGTGCTTTGGCTTGTTTGCCTTTTCTTGTTTTCTTTTATTTATTTTTTTTTTGCGCAAAAATGCAAATTTATCAAATTGGTTGAAGGTCTGGATTTTGATGGCGGCCAATTGAAATGCCAAAAATTAATTACACATGCCTGCCACACACACACACACACACGCACACACACTCATAGGCACACACGTTGTTTTTTGCTGCTGCTCGTGTTACTTTGTTTGTTGTTGTTGCAGATTACACCTTTTAATTGATTACGGCGACATACACACACGTACACACACACGCACACTCACACACACCTTTTTTTGTTATTTTTTATTTTGATATATAATCGGAATTTGGCCGCACACACGATTCGATGCGAACACGAAACACAAACTATGTTGGCAATTGGCGCTTGTCATTTGGCTGTGTCTACTGCCAATTGTTGGTGGCCAGGCTGAAAGAGCCGCAACATGAACGCCGTTAAACGAACGTGGCCACGTTTCCGAGTTGACTGATTTGAGCCAACGCCGCTGCTGCTGCTGGCCAAGACACGAGCCGTGGCCCAAACCGAAGCGAGGCTCTTATCACACACGAAGCCTGCACATCGTGCATCCGTGTTGAGTTTCGGCTTCGGCTTCAGAGCGCAACGCAGACGCCCCAAGCAGACACAAATAGATAGAGAGCGCACGAAAGAGTGTGAGCGAGAGGGCACCATTGCCGGCTTTCGTTGGTGTATGGTGAGTTTCGAGCATAGTACGCATTGGTGTAAGCTTGTTGAATGTTGTTGCACGCGGTTTTGTGGCACATTGAATGAACCAAAAATACGAGGCCGCACGCTGTTATCAGTTGTGCGTGACACTTATCATTGCTGAAGACTCTGTCAAGCTATGATGTACGAAAAAAATGAGTGGCTGCTGGCTGTCTGCAATGCGATTCGAGTTGTAAGTTAATTAAAACATTTAAATTTTAATATATTATTACCTGGTTAATTACAAGTAATTAAAGTCTTTGGCATATTATTTTAGTTATTATTTGAAATATATAAAATGAATATAATAAATATTTTATATAATATATTGATTATTTTATAAATATATATACACTTCATATAATAATTATTTTATATATGATATTAAATATTTTATGAAAATTAGTTTGAAATCTTTGTTAAACACACATCAAGTATATTGATCGAAATATTCAATCTATAATATTATAATATAGTATGCCAACAATAAAGAGAGCTATCGACGCGTCGACGCTCACTAAGCTGCATGATGTCAACGATACTCTCATTCGAAATATGCTTCAATATGCAGCTTAGCTAGATCAAGCCGATGGCCGAAGCCGAAGCTGAGTGCACGAACAAGCATGTGAAGAGAGAGACAGACGGGAGAGAAAGAGAGAGAGAACTTAACGAGTGACCGTAGCTTCTTTAGTACGTACTCTGCTCTCCTATTGAACTGCTAAGCGCTGAGCTGATTGCGTGGCTCAGACTTAGTAATTAAGGCTTTCTTATGGATTTTAAGATTTTTAATTTGAATATATATATATATATTTCCATTTAAATTTCATATTTTATCTCAATAGTTAAGCATTTCCAGTACCTTCTCATCTAACCTTTAATACCCACATTCAATTGAAATGTATAACTTGAACTGTTGTTTGGAAACCTTTTTTGACTAGTGATAAGTCTTTTGTTTAAGCCTTGACCTGTGTCAGCTCTTGTTTAGTTGCTGTGTCTGGCGCTAGGTGTCGCTTTGACTGCTGCTCTTTGGCAGTGAGAGATTGAAAACTTAGCAAGCTGCTGTTTCCTAATTGATGTATTGTCAGCAGTCCTCGCACAGCATGTCCGTGTCCTGTTTGCCAGTTGGGCAACAACAGCAATAATGACGACATCCGTTCGACCATCAAGCCACTGATGCTACCACAACTAGTACTTCTTGTGAAGGACTCTGTCATTTGGGAACATTCATTTTGACTTTCATGCGCTTGTCAACTGCTGGCTAAGAGTGTTTTGTTTTTGGTCACTTCATCGTACTCACCACCAGCCCCATCATCGTCGTTGGCAACTGTTTTTATGGCCGTGTCATCGTTGCCAAAGAAATTCGATGCACTTGCTTTGGCATATCAATGCGTCCAGCTCCTGCTGCTCCTGCTGCTCCACAGACGCTAAACAGGCCAAACTAATTACCGTGCATAATAAATCAGAGCTGTCATAGTTTGCCATTAGCTTGACAGCAAATGCCCGAAGCACAGGTCCTGCTTGCTTATTGGTTGCATTTATGCAAATTGCCACAGAACTGAGAACGTAGAGCTCAAGTATTGGACCTGAACATGCCATGGCTATAGACTTTTGCATTATTAATTGCAATTCGTTAGCATTTTCCGAGAATTTGCAACAGCTTTAACCTAATAAGCGACACTCAAGGCATACAACATGATTGCTAACAATATATACATATATGTATATAGTGAGAGCTGACATGGACGGACACTGAATATTCTACTAATAAATAAGACAAGAATGTGAAGCATTTAATTAATAAGTAAACTATATTCTACCAGCTCTTTATAGAATATAGATTCATTACAGCTGTTCGCTAATAGAGTTTTCACTGTATCGAAGCCAGTTCAATTGCTTTGCTCCCCAAGAAAGTTTTCTATGGAAAATTAATTGCTTTCCTTTGAAAAGGCAACAACTGACATATTTTTCTGCTAGTGGTGTAATTTATAATTGTGGAGTGCGACGAAAGCTTTTAAAAATAAGCATTTCTAGCGTGACTTGGCTGATGATTGAGCCAATTTGCAACAAATTGTCAGGCAATTTGCTTGAATTGGAACATGACTCGAAGTTACTTATAGCTTTCGATTGCAACAATAACAACAATTTCTACAATTTTATTTTGTGAACAATTGGAATAATTTTGTTGCTCTTAATAAAGCAAAAATGATTGATTTCTGTGAAGGAGTACAAAATGCAAATATCAAATTGAAATTCAATATTTGATGAACTATTTACCATACCTCAACTGCCTGAAGAAGTTGACTCTTCTACGCACCTCGGGTATATTGTGCATGTGATCATCTAGAAATTTGTAGTAGGTGCCCGTGATGGGATCAAAGTCATTCTTGGGCAAACGATTCCACATAAAGTCAGGTGTTTCACCTTTAGGCTTCAGTGGCTTGCAGCGTGAGGGATAAGGCTGGGTATACTCACGCATATAGCCCGATTTCATGGGCTGTATGAGCTCTTCTTCCTGATCCACAGGCCCATAGCGTGGACTGTGAAAGAAAATTGAATAATTTAAGAGAGCGACGAGCTACAATTATCAATAGATGCTCACTCTTCCATGTTGAACGACTGAAAGTTGACCAATTTGTGATCGGTGGTGCAGAGCGTGCGCTGTGGCCGAGAGCCCTCTTCCAGCATGATTTGTGTGGTTGTCTTCATCAGGGAGCTATCGTAGTGCGGTTCCCATAACATTGTCTTCTTCTTGGAGGCCATATTCACAACGCAATGAACAATGAACGTGAATTATTCAAATATGTATTTGGGAAAGTGTTTCCGATGTATTCCAAATGTCGAATCTGTAAAGCACTCTCAAATTTTATAATTTCAAAAGTTTTGATTTTACATGAGATGCGCAGTGAACTTGAAAATGAAATTTAAGAGCTGAAATCTGTAGACTACGTAAAAATATTTGCAAAGGAAGTCATCATAAGAGAATGCCCATCAGAATAGTCTATTTGTACTTCCTTTAGTTAAAGGCAGTACTAAAAATATATTATTTCCGATTTATATTATATTTGATGTGCTGCAAGAGAAGTTAGATAAGAAATAATGCTAGACGGAAATATACAAGTGAAATAAATGGTCAAACCAAAGGACGGGCAGGTGTTTCTCTATTATGTATATAGCTAAAAAAAAATATGTAAATTAAAATAAAAAGTATATAAATTAAAAAAAATAATAATAATAATATTTACTTTTTTTATAAAAAACATTGAAGCATATAAATATATAAAAGTACAAAGAAGCACAAGTTGGAGAGGTATACAAAATATTAAATTAAAAATATTCCAAAAATGTTGCAAACTAAATATTAATTTATAAAAAAAAAAAATTTTATCATATGATAAAGAAAATGAACAATTCTTTTTAAAATGGATTAAAATTGAAATACTTGAAGCACTTGAAATTGCGCTTAGTTGCCAAATGTTAGAAAATCCAATTGGTAGCCTCAACACAATTCGGATATATAAACCAATTAAATCAGATCATTAAGCAACAAACTGTGTGTATGTGTAGCTAAGTGTGTGTGTGTGTGTGTGTGTGTGTTTCATTCAAAGCACGAACGGATTTATGGCAGGCCAAATGGCCTGAATGAACAGACAAATGAAATGAAAAGCCGAACAGTCAGTGGGTTAGTGGGCGAAGCGCTCTCTGCCCATGGATAAGCGGGTCGGGCCATGCGTAATGGGGACATGGTATATTGAACAATTGCAACTAGAATTATAATAAAAGGAACAATTGCCCAATAACAATGGAGCTGGCTGCAGTTTTCATTATTGTATTGCTACCTTATTTGCTTGAATCGGCATTAATACGGGCTAATTAAACAAATATTGTGTGTGCGTGTGAGTAAGAGTGTGTGTGTGTGTGTGTGTGTGTGTGTGTGTGTGTGTGTGTGTGTGCATCATATGGCTTATATCAACAAACGGCATCGATGACACCAGAAGGCAATGTTGAACAACATAATGCGATAGACACCGCTCAAATGAGCAACACTGAGCGAGCGAGAGGCAGCAAATGTAATGAGCGAGCGATGGGCAAGAGGGCTGGGGCAGATGGGAGGGGCTTATGCCATGTGTGGCATAAATTATGTGGCAGAATTTTGCATGCGTTGCATTTTACAGCGCATAATTTGCATTTTTAAGCATTTTCACAGTGCATTGGGCATAATTAAAAGCGACGGCAAACGGGGACAGCACGACTGGAATGTACTTTTTCGGTTTCATTTTTGTTTTGTTTTTGTTTTTGTTTGCTTTTTTATTTTTGGCCATGAGTGTGTACACACTGAAATGCAATTATGCCAACAACACATCAGGTGAGCGGTGTGTGTGTGGGCGTGTGGGCGTGTGGGCTGTGGAGCGAGCTAAACTGTTAAACTGCTCAAGTTGCTCACCTTAAAGATTACACAGTTGACTAAGCGAAAGAAGGCAAAGGCAATGCGTTGCTCTGAGACTTGGCAGCTGGTTGGGTGGTTAGCTGGCGCACTTAACAAATTAATGTCAAGCCACAATAAAAGTCAACAGCTGGTTTGGCTTGCGGCACAGCCAAAGGCTGAGCGCAGGCAGCTAAGGTGAAAGCATAGTTGAGTGCAATGTCATGCTGAGACTTAGTGAGAGTTTGGCTTGGGATGGGTTGGATAACTGGGATAGCGCGTGCAGCCAAGAATGGCAAACGGAAGCTCTGCCACTCGCAAAGCAACATTTACAAATGCACACACACACGCACACACACGCACACACACGCACACTCTGGCAGGCAGCGGCAGGCACTCGCGCATGTTTAAGCGCCCGAGATTTTGCGCTTGACATATAATCTTTATGTTGCCATTCGCTTTGCCTGTTATGTGTCTGTCTGTCTGTCTGACTGTCTGTCTGTCTGTCTGTATGTGTGTTGCATCCTTGCGCATCCTGCGCAAATGGCAAAACTTTTGCCCAGCACGCAGCACTTGCTCAACTTTTGATGGCTGAGGTGTGAAATTTACGAGTTGTGCGTTTCGCGAGTCCAAATAGGCATATAATTATAGCACATATACATACATATGCATATGCACGTACACACACACACACTTACAACAGGGCTTTAAGATAAAAACTTGCTTTTGTTTAGAAATTCATTTGAATGATGCCATTACTGCAAGCTATGCAAAAGCATATGTTATATGCCTTGAAATACAAATATACGTAGAAAGCGATGTAAATATATATAGATTTATATACATGCATGTGTTGGAAGATGTCCTGAGCTTCAGTTCGCAAATATACTCTATAGTTTGTATCTGGTATAAACTTGAACAAAATTATGATTTCATAAAAACTTTTATATTTATATAGAAAGAGTGACATCTCGTTCGATTAATACTTATATTGTCGAATTATTAATACTAAAAAGCCAAACTACTCAATTTGTTCTTTCAGGTTATGAAACAAAGATTGAACATGGAATATGTGACCCACGAACATCAACAAGGACTTTACTAAGCTGAAGCTATCAGTACTTATCATTAGTTGCTAAAGGTAAGCGAGAAACTATCCCAAACTTAACTGTATTAACCTATGCGGGTAACTCGTGGTTCCTTCTATTAAAAAATGTTTTCTATTTTCAAAAAACTTCTTCAGCTATTAGTGTCCTAATAGTGACACCCTAATTCCCAATAGCAGATGATTTAGCAGAGATATAGATATATGTAGCAAAAATCGTTTCACAAAATATCGTTGCATAACTTAGGGGGCTGGGGTCTAAATTTGAAAAGTAACAGACGAACAAATATGAGTAGCAGAGTAAAACATTTAAGGTTAGCATTGAGTTAATACGACTATGTTAATTAACACCTATTTAGCATGATTATGTTAATGCGCTGTTAACTAATATTTTTAAGCCTACTTAAACTGTTCCGAATGCATCAATATTATTAATAAGATCAAAGACCTTTACAAGTAATTTAGGTATTCAATAATTTCATTTGCATTTTTTAAATGCATAAACAGCTTCATATATATATTTATAACATGCCGCATGTCCAGTTCTGCAACTATATACATATATAAATTTACTGCTGAGTGGAATTTCATGAGCTTAACCTCCTGCGCCAACATTCATTCATATGCCGTTGCGGCTGTACCAAATGAACTTCCTGGCAAAGCTGCAGACGGAAAAACAACTTCACGGCATTTGAAGCTGGCCACGATGATGCAGGACTGAGAGAGACAGAAGGACAGAGGTAAAGACAATGAAATAGAGTAAGAGTGAGACACAGCAGCAGAGAGATGCGAAAAAAATGCAGTTAAATGAGCGGAAATGCAAAATTAACTCGCTGCGAAAGTGCAGAACAAACAAAGAAATTGTTGTACAACTAAAAAAACAGAAAACAGAGAGAGAGAGAGAGAGAGAGAGAGAGAAACAATAAAAAGAAAACAATGTAAAGGCAAAATGAAGAGGAAATAGAGAAAAGTAATGGCAAGTGGAGTAGTAAAGGAAATTCAAGTAGCGCAAAAAACAAGTCCGAATAAATGTTGCCACTTGGCCAAATTTAATGCAAATATTTGGCCAACCGCAAAAGCCTCGCGAAGCAAAACAAATTAAAATGCAGCAAAAATTTGCTGCAGTTGGATAGGACATACGAAATACTTATCGATGAAGCATAGACAAACTTTGATCATGAGCAGGCTTTGTTTTAAATGAAAAAAAAGAAGAGAATATGTAAAATGTAAAACTTGAGCTTTTAATTAAAATCTTTTTTTTTTTTAATATTATTTGAATATATGAGAAAATCATTAGCTATTGATGTTAATTTTGGAACGCTTTCAGCTGTAGTTAAATTTAATTTAGCTTAGTTCGATTTATTCAGTATTGGTAAATATTATTCTATTTGAGTTAAGTATCTAAAGAGATGAGATGAGAAGAACTTTTTATCTTTGTTTTTATTTATTTTTTTTAATTTTTATATTGTATTTATTTTTTTAATTTTTTATTTATTATTATTATTATTTTTTTTAATTTATATATTTTATTAAAAATTTTTCTTCTACTTTTAATGGCAGCTCAATCTCGTTTTACATAAAAATTGATCAGAAATATCACACTTAGAAAATGATTTATATATACATACATTATTATAACTATTTTTAAATATTCTATTCTTTTCTTATATTATCAATGTTGATAAATATCACTGTCGTAGTGCCCCATCTCTTACATACTAGAACTGTAGTAAACTTCTCCATTATTGATTTCAAGCCACGATTGTGCAATTTTAAGCGTTCTCTATTCCACATCAATTTAGACAATTTACGTTAACATTCCGGCAAATGAATCTGAATTGTTATGGCGCCTGACACGTATGCCAGCCATGTAATATACACGTCTTGCAACCTCAGGGCAAGTGACCCTAGCTACCTTCTGGCAGTACTTAGCTCCCTTCCTCCCTCCCTCTCTCGCCCACACTATGACGTCATTAACTGTATATTTGCCAAGGTAACGAGCTGTTGGGGCCATACAATTTCCAGTGACAAACCTCGCAATCGCTTAAATCGCAACCAACAGTTTCCCCCACCAAAAGGGTCTTTTAGAATATCCCTAAATGTTGAGCTTGATAAATAGAAAATGAAAATTGTAAATGATTTATTTTCAAGCGCGTATCTTTAGCTGCAGACGCACTTGCGCGTATTTGTACTGAGCGAAAATTGTATTTAATTGTCAGGCTAACAATTGTCAGAGCGTAAGAATGAGAGCTGTACAAAGTGCGATAGAGATGAAGAGAGAGAGAGAGGGGGAGAGAGGGAGAGAGTGTAAGACTCGTAATTTAAGCAAACATTTTCACAGCGCCCAATGAAAATGACAATAAAAATAGCATCAAATTTATGGCATACCAAACGAAACGAAATGGAACGAAATGCGAGTCGAACGGGCAGCGCCGGCTTCTTGGCCATTTTATTATTGTGCAGTTGGCACACACACACACACACACATACACACACACACACACACTCGCTGTTGGCAGCAAGGCAAGGCAAATGGCATCTGCCACTTGGCACTGACTTCTTCTGCCTGGGGCAGACAGCGTGCCGCAAGGGAGACATACAGCTGCCAGGGGCGACACACAGTCAGTCCCACTGACTTTGCACAATTAATGGCGGGCAGCCTGGCACGCCCACCCCGCGACTGCCGCCCACAGGGCAAGCCAGGACTTGAGCAATTATTGCGCCATTGTGTGTGAGAACCTTTGCCAAGTGTCTGTGTCACCGCTAAATTTAACATAATCCTGGAACGTGGCCGACGCTGCCGACTCATTTAATGCGCTTCCTTTTTCAGCAGCTGACGCGGCATCAACCCGCCGACTACGCCGCCTACGCCACCCATCCCTTTGGGCTGCCTGCATGCGGTGTCTTTGTCCTGCGGTAAGCCTTTCTTTTGCCGCGCATAATTAATTTCACGTTTCTGCCAAAAATATGCGCCAGAATCTCTCGTTCGTTCTGCTCCACTTTGATTTGATGTTGTTGTTGTTGCAGCTTTGCTATTTATTTTGTTCTTGGCAAGCCGCCTTGAAGTCGCAGCCAGCGAACTTGCCAATTGGCATTTCTCAGTTGGCCCACAAACGAAACGAATTCTATGCTAAGCAGCGTTAAGGCCCGAGACAAATTTAGCTGCCAAAAGATGGCCAAATGCCATCAAAACGTAATCAGTTTATTGTTAAATGTATTTAGGTATTCAGAGGTCCCTCCTGCGCCAGCCCAGAACGATTCACTGAGCATTCTTATTTGTCTGCGATTTCGCAAGCAATTAGCTAAGCCAGTCTCATTGTTGAATATTCTATATAAATTATCATCGAGAATATATATAGAAATTCTTCATTTCAAAATTGTATTTAAATTGCTTGACTTTAAGATTGTTTGCGATTCATGCAAAAAATAAATTGAATTTCTCTACCATTTCATTTGCATATATTTTGAAGTGTATATATATATTTAAAAGCTAAAATGTCAGCTAGCATAAAAATATTGCAACAGGCAAAAGTTTGAGCCAAGTTAAGACAGTTCAGTTAAAACAGCTCTAGCAACTTGATCAATATTAATAGAAAAGTTTTGTGCCTCGACAAACAGCAACATTTTTATCTCGCTGTGCGCATCGACAGGAAACTAACGTGTTAAAGGCAAAGAGAGAGGGAGAGACAGAGAGAGAGAGAGAGGGAGAAACAGAGATGACAATGGTAAAAATGAAACTAGCAAATGGAAATAACAAATGTTTTTTATGCAAGAAATATATTTATATATATATATTCATATGCATTCATATGTGTAGAGACTGCGAATTCAGTGAGAAATATTTCGAAATTATTATTATTATTATTATTATTATTCGCCTCTTTGCAGATACTTCTCAGCAAGCGAGGCAATTCTTGAGCACTTAAGGCATTTAATTACCCACACTTCACATCTACTTAACAAGAAGTTTCAAGTGCAGATTAAACTACAACTTAATATGAATAACCCTAAAGTGCTTCCACTCATCTGTACATTAAATCGGAGCCCAATGAAATTCAAGAATTTTATTTGCAAATATGATAATATTTGCAATTTATAAGTACGCAATTCAATCACACTTGATTCGCATGATTCACATGATTCACATGATTCACATGATTTACTGGATTCACTGGATTCGTTAGCTGGTTCTCTTGCTCGCTGGCTTCGCATTCATAATTGTTTCACAGCTGCACAGTCGATAACAATTTAAATCCATTGTTGTCAATAAACAATTATTGCAATTCATGCAAAACAAAACGCAGAGCACACTTTATGCCCTTGGCCAACGCGCTCCCTCTGTTGCTCCATTAGCCACTGGCGTCAGTCGGGCATAAGCGGCCCTGAGCCATGGCCTAGACCAATGCCAATGCTGTTGCCGAATCGCTGAGCTTTTTATCTTCATAAAAACGCGGCCAGACAAAGCGACAGACAGACAGAC
The DNA here is from genome assembly GCA_030914345.1 of Drosophila koepferae. Classification (NCBI taxonomy): domain Eukaryota; kingdom Metazoa; phylum Arthropoda; class Insecta; order Diptera; family Drosophilidae; genus Drosophila; species Drosophila koepferae. The sequence continues at coordinate 5,617,230 of JAUESR010000207.1, forward strand.
AGACGTAGAATGCTGCACCCAAACGAAATTCATTGCGAAATGTTCAAAAATGGCGTACGAAGAGCAAAAAAGATATATATAAAAAAAAAATAGAGAAAAAATATATAAAACTGTTGCCGGCAAAATTGAATGGAAATGAAAGGCGGTAGGCGTGCAATGGGCCATGTCATAGACAAAGAGGAGCAGGGCGTGGCTGGGCTGGCTGCAGTCGCACTAAATAAAGTTGCAGTAAAAACTATTAGACAGCCGACCGCGTGGAAAAACAAAATAAAAATCACTTAAAAGCGAAAGAGAAACACAAAAAATATTTGGCCATATTTGCAATTGGGGAGAAAAGTGTGACGACAGCCGCAGGGGCAGCGAGCGATAACAGAGCAGACCGAAGCCGAGTGGAGAAGCTACTATAGTTGAACAGAAACAGGAAATTAAAAACGAATCCTATGTGAACAAGGGTGTCCGTGTGTGTGTGTGTGTGTGTGCAGATGGCCAGCATCAAAAGACACTTCTGAGGCGAGCGAAACACAAAGTGTTTAATTCAATATGAGGCCAGGGACACACGCCAATGGCCAGTGGCTGGCAGCCAATGGCAGCGGGGGGCAACGCAGTCAAAACTCTCTGCTCTTACCTTGACTCTTAAATTTATCTGCAAACTTTTGCTGTGCGTGTGCCTTAGTGAATCTGTGTGTGTGTGTGTGTGTGTCTGGAAATTATGCAATTTTAACGCATAAATTTCACAACTCAACCCGAGGCCAAAACCATAGCAGCAGCAGCAGCCAGCCAGTCAGCCCATAACTTAGTCGACTTCACGATTGTCTAATTAAAGCCAGTTTAACGGACGTAGACCCTTTCCTGTACGCCAACCAGACAATACAAATGCCTTCCGTATACCATTTACGAAGACGAAGACTTTGACTAGCATAAACTATTTGATCAGGGTTTGCCTTGAAGCAACTCCTGCTAACTACTCAAGCTAAAGATTAGCTATAAAGTTGTTCAACTAAATATACATCAGTTGTATAGTTTCTCATTTCGAATAGGTTTAGCTACAATAAATAATAATTATAATAATACTAAGCATGCACTTTAAAGCTAGAAAATTGAAAAGGGCATTGAAATACATAATTAGAAAAAAAACTCAGCTCATATAATATAATATATATGTAAATATGTGTCAAAGCTAATGCTAATCCTACAAGTAAATCTCCACAAAAATTCCATAGCCCACGCTCTCTCTCTCCTCACTCTACGTCTACCTGCCTCACTCTCTCTCTCTCTCTCTATTGATCAGCAATTATTCAAGCACTTAATTATTCAGCCAGGCAAATTAAGTTTGAATTTATATTCATATATATATATATATACATATACAGATAGCCAGCATAATTAAAAAGTAAATTGCTAAAAATAATATTGAAAAATTCAATTACAAGCATAATAAATACATTGATTATTTGTTTAGTTATGTAATCGTTACACGAAACTCGGCCCAAAGCCACGCGAATTAAAATGCAATAAATAAATTATTCAACACACAGATATTTGGCTATATAGATTCAATTTACAAATACTCAATCAGCCAAAATAAAATAACATCATTTATAAATTGAGAATGCTTTGAAATGAATTGTTTGTATATCAGCTGCACTTGTTAGCCTCTGCAGAGTATCTCTAGCCTATGCAACTCTTGTGCATTTTTTTTTAAGTTTCCATGACCCGCTCGTAAACATAAAAGTTGGCAACGCTCCCTGGAGACAAATCAGTTTGATTTTGATTGCATCTTTTATGGCCTTTGGCACCTTATAACATTTTCTGCTTCAGCCACGCCCAGCGCAACCTGGCCCAATACGCTATCTCTCAGCTGTTTGGCCGTTTTGGCTGTTTTGGCTGGGGCATGTTTTAATTCAGCCCATCACAGTTGTTTGACGTTGTTGTTATGGTTTCCGGTTGACGGTCGCTGTGCTTGTTGCAGTCAACGTTATTGGCACGTGTTCTTTTTGTTGGTTTTTGTTTTCGTGTGTTTTTCATCTTGTGGCACACTCGCACTTATTTCTTGGGATATGCTCGTAAAACTTTTGCCCGAACACAGAAACAAAAAAAAAAAAAAAAAAAAATGAAAAACAAAAACTTGACTTGTGGCATTTGTAGGTTTTATGCGTGCTTCGTGCCGTAACCATCAAAGGTAGCCAAAGCACTTGGCCCAAACACCTCAAGAATTTCTTTTAACAATTTAATGAGTCATAAGGGGGAGTGGTTGGGCTGCACCCACCGGGGTTACCCCGTCACAGAATCTACGACTTGTTCAAACGAACAGCGTGACAAAACAGACTTGAAAATATTTAGCATACAAAAGGGGCATCAATGCCAGGGCAAGCTCATTGATAGGGTAGCTCATAAAGAATACCTTCACAATTCAGATTCAAAAGTTGTGAAGCAAGGCTCAAAATTAAATACTTGTCTATATAATCTGAATATGTAATGATAATTCCTAAGTTAGACATAATAAATTTGTCTGGTTTTAAAATATCAAACTGCATTTTAAAATGTAAAAAAAACAAAATGTAATCAAAAGAATTTCTAGCTTTTTCTGTGGCTTCTCCACGTTCCATTTGGTATTGCTGCCATTCGATATCTGTCACATGGAACGCTTTGCGATTGAAATGTCAATAATGTTTTACAAAATTGTAGTCTAACGCTTCAAAAAAATGTAATTTTGCATCAACTTTACTCAGCAACACTCGGAAAAAATCTGCTTTAAATAATTTTGTTTTTTTCATTTGTATGAATGCTTACAGCTCAATATTAAAAACCTAGTTTGTAATTTCAGTAATTATTCACCGTTTTTTTTGCTCTTCATACTCCCCATTTTTTGCCAGTGTCGCAGCAACAAAATATTTTCATTTGACTCTCAAAATCTTTGACATGCAACAGCAATCAAAAGCGAAGGACGGCAAAGGGCAGAGTGGGACGGCGCAGAGGCGTGGGCACACGGAAATGGTCCTGTGGTTGACCGGGGGCAAAGCTAGGACGCCGTTTTGTGGCCTGTCTTGTGGTGTCGCCTGAAATTGGCCAACAAATAGACGAATAGACCGAAAAAGGAACATCCGACAGAGTGAAAGGAACGAGACAGAGAGCGAGAGAGAGAGAGAGAGAGAGAGACCAACGCAAAAAACAAACGTCGAAATCCAATTCAAAATGCCATCAGACATTCTAATTTCATTCATTTCTCAATACAATCAACTGAGCGAGAGGCATGCTTGTTGGTTGGCTGGATAGAACAAAGTCCCCAAATTTACTTCCTTATGTCACATAAATTCTGATTGTGATAAAGCGAAATAGCAACAACAACAACAACAACAAATACAACAACTAAATCGGATATGCAGCAAACGATTTTTTAGTTCACATCGGCATAAATTGCGGCAACAAATTGAATTTTGCTTTATTGCCAGCTGGACACATGACCCTTGCCTGTGACCTTTACTGCAATCTCTTACTGTCTATTGACGTAGTATCTTTATCTGAGAGAGCTGCAAGAAGATACAGCTTTTGTAAAATGCAATTGGAGCTGAACTGGAAATAAATTTACAAAATATCACTTAACGATTTGTGTAGAATTTAAAATTTCTAATACGTTACCATATAGAACACAAAAATATTAAAACATTATATAAATAAAATATATGTCTAATAAGATATAAGTAAAATTCTGTAATCAATTAGTTTTGATTATTATAGTTGAAAAGCACAGAAAGAAAATCTGGAAAATTGCATGCTAAACATTTATACCAAAAATCAACAAATATTTATTTTTAGTTCACACAATACAAAAAATATTATCTTTAAGTTAATCGAATTCATGAAATTCCAATTCTTATTTATTTACTTATTCAATGCAGAGTTTTAAGAATAATTAAGTCTGAAGTATGTATGTGCTGTTGTTGTAACTGAAGTAGCTTTCGTTGATGATAATGTTCCAAATATAAGCTATGATTGTTGAATATAAGAAAAACAGAATTATGAATGAATTGATATTGGTATTATAGAAGCTTAATACAAAAATTAAGCACTTGTGTCTATAATACATATACATTGTAGATAATCAAAGTTAAAATTGAATAAGTTTTGGCAAAGATTTCACTTCAATAATCAAACTAAGCAAAAAAAGATTTTTAAATAAAAATTTAAAGTATATCTGCTATTTGAAGCTTCTTCTCTTAATTTTTTAATATATTTTTTTTTATTTTTTTTTTATTTTATTATATTTTTTACTGCACTCCGCCCTTAGCCGAATTCACATCCACTCAAGTTTATAATCATGGCATAACACGCTTTTAACGACTGACCAGTTCTCGAATGTTCATTGTCTGCATGCGAACTACTTAACGAACTTTTCTTTTTCAAGTATTTGGTTGCGCTCATCTTGTTGCATTTGCAGCTGGGTGATAAAAATGCCAGCAAATGGCATAAGAACTGAGAGCTCAACGAATAGAAAAAAAAGAAGAGTCATTGGGGATATTTGCAGTGGCTGGCGGCATTTTAAGTGCCTGGCCTCGCCTGGCTTGCTCTGCTCTGGCCTGGTCTGGTCTGGTGTGTCGCTCGCTCGTTGGTGTCGTGTCGCTCATTTTTGTGCAAATTGTATAAAATAAATATGAATTGGCTGTCATGAGGGCAGCATCGAGGTCTTTAGCGTAATGCCCAGGGGATCAATTTGTAGTTTGGCTGTAGCTGCAAGGGATTTGCATTAGAATTTCAAGTGGGGAGAGTTGACGTAAATTGAATTGCCACACAGAATGTTAATTGGCATCATAAAGCAACTGCCTCAGACAAGCGTAAATTAATTAAAGCTGCAACAGCAGCAACAGCATAGAGACATAACAAAATAGCTGATATGCAAGCTAGAATGCAATCAGAAATTAATTGTGGCAATAATTGCGTTATAAATAAATCGAAGCAACCAACTTCTGTGTGTTTGTGTGTTTCGTCTGTAGTTAATTGTGGTATTTGAGTGTCTCAATCGTTGCACTGCAAAATCAAACTAATGAAACGGCTGTTAAGCTAATCAGCCAGACAGCCGGCAAGTTGAATTAAAGCCGCAGCCAACGGCGCGTATGATTGATTTATCAATCTCAGCTCGACTTGGCGTAGTTGGTGTGGATGCAGGTGTGGGCGTGGCAGGTGGCAACATGTGTCTGCTCGAGGCGTAGTTTTCTATTTGCATAATTTAATAATTGATTTGCATTGTTGTTACAGCTACACGCCTCCAGCACGTCTCTTCGTTAAATTGAGTCAGGATTGAACTCAAGCATGCCCCACAGCTCCCACAGAAAGTAACCTAAATGGGCAAAACAAGGGAAACTCTTTGAGCATGACGAGCTCCATAGATAATGGCAAAACTCACTCAAAAGCGACAGCAAAGCCAACATGAACGGCCACCAGATGCGCCGCATCCAGGTAAGTTCTTTCGCCGGTTGTTGGAAACGCTTCATGCTGCATTTGTGACACAGAGGCTGATACTGCTTCTCCATGATTTCAATAAGGTCCCTGCTACTTCCTTCAATGTCTCCGAACAAGTTTAGCAACTCCTTTTCATTCTCCATCGAGTTCTCGAGCGTAATTTCAACTACAGTTATTTTCGCATCCTTCCAATCCTCCAGCGTCAGCGGAATGCCTGAGACGTCATTAACCATGTGCTTGACTGTCAAAGAGCAGCCCAACTGATCAGCATCTGTTGGCTGCATGATGATCCTCAGCTCGGTGGTATCGAAGCCCTGCACTCTGCCACAGCAGGGCTGTACTTGAAACTGTGTCTCATTGTCAACGGCTATGGAGTAGTCGACGGGCTGCGAGCCCAGATTGAGCAGACTCAGCTGACGCCTCTGAACGTGCGGAAATGGAGATTGGAATTTTACGTTCAGCGGCGATACAATCAGCACATCGTTGCATGCCATTTTCTAAAAGTTCTTTATATAATTTTCTTCTATATTTATTATGTATATTAGGCTATCAAATATTAAATTGAATTTAGAAAATAATTTTGCTTGTTTAACAGAGCCTACTTGTATAAAGTGTACAGAGTGTAGATATATAGATAATTATTTAAAGTGGTTTTAGATACACACGTACGCCTTCAAGTCGACTGAGAAGAGAATTTTATTTTATTTACTTCATTGATTGCTCCCAGCCACAAAATATTGCAAAGTCTGTTTAGGCACTTGTAAAGGATGTCCTTTAATATCTTCACTTTAATTTGAATCATTACTCAAATCTAATTGGACCCATATATTATTATTCTAGCATGAATAATGTATAATACAATACCCAAATTTAGCTCAAACATCTTTAAGCTCTGGGCCATATTAGAAATCCTGTTCAATAAGCTCAGCTGAATATATCTTTAGGGCTTTAGCTAAATCCAATATTTAAATATAGTTCCATCAGTCATTTCAGCAGTGACATTTAGTTTAGTATAAGTATGCATGCATAAGAAATAGGATTAGCTAATCACCCGATATATTGAGAAATGGTCAATATAGCTGCCAGAGTCATTATGTAGATGGCATGGGCTTTGTATTAGTATTTGTCACATCGACAACATTATTAGCAACAAATGCCCGATAAACGCCTGGGGGTACTTCAGACTACCGCAATTTCGTCAGCTTGGCCAATTTGAGGCTACCCTCGTCTTGTATTTTTTTACTCTCCATTTATTTTATTTTATTTTTTTTTTTCGTAAATGGCCAGCGTTGAGAGTGTCCTGTAGGGTCCATTCGCTGCCCGCTGTCCGCTTGTCCGTCTGCCCGTTTGTCCGCTGTCAACAACATTTGTACAACGTATTTTTTCATCTTTCTTTTTGCAGATTTATGAAAACGAAGAAAACGTGAAGGACGGAGACAAAGCGAAAGCATTGTTATGCCAGCAGCCAGCCAGCCAGCCAGCCAGCCAGGACACTCGTTGACAGCAGGAAGAAAATGTTGCGTAGTTGAGCGCAGCTGCTTCAAAAATATAATAAATAAATAAACATAATTTATAAGTAGCAGATTTTTTACGTCTGTGTTGGCATAAATGCTTCAACACACACACTCTCTCTATCTCTCTATCTCACTATGCGTTTCCCTCTCTCTCTCTCTCTCTCTCTCTCTCTTTCTAATTCTCACTCGCACGCACAGTTCGTGAGTTTCATTTTTTGTCTGTCTGAATAGCTGAAGATGAATGCGAGATGCCATCTTTGAGGGTATTTACCACAGCAAAGTGCTGAGACAAAGCAGCGTTAACAAAGAATTCTACTGGATAGCTCAATGATACGTATGCGTGACGTAGCACGCTTACGTTACGTCAAAGCGAGCATATTCAATGAGCAGCTCAGCAATTGTTTGTCAACTTTAAGCTGACGCTGCAACAAGTGGCCTTAGAGTAAAACTTGATAAATATTGTGTGCTTAAAGCATACTAAAAATCACAACAACTATCTTTAATCAAATACAAATCATATTTTAGATATTTCTCAGTTGATTTCTTTTGTTCATTAAATTTCTCTCCAACTAACGTGTCGAATGTTGGTCAGCTATTTATTGATTTGTATACATATTTCTCGCTCATGACGATTGCATTTAGAAAAGCTTTTGCCTTTGACTGCTGTTGGCCCATATAACCAGTTGTGTAGCCTTCATAGTGTGCTTTGAGTTGTCAAAAACATGTACACTGCATAGACTCTTACCCCTAAGACACACCCACTGCTGCTGCTTTTTAGCCCACATAAAAGAAATCAAAAGCGAAAACAAAGACTTTTCTAGCCGACAGGCTAACCGGAAGTCAAGAACACAAACGAACTAAAAGCCGCACTCTCAGCAACCACGCGCATATACTTATGATAAATATATAACTGTACACATACATATTTATATATATATATATATATCAACTCATTCCGGTTGGCACACCCACGCGCTCACACTGAAGTGGAGTCGGTGGGCTGGGGCAACACATTCAAATGGTTCCATATTTCTTGACAATTTAGGACACCATTAGCGAGAAATTATTACTGTGCGACTCGACGGCGGGGAAACAGACGCCGGTCCAGGCCAAGCACTGGAGTACGCATAGAAGCAGACTGTATTCGACGACGAAATTCGAGTGAGAGAGTGGGGAGTGAGACGGCATGCCGATTTTGGCGGGCAAAACGACAACACAGTGACACCCACAAGCCTGCGACGCCTCTAAAATGTAATGGGGCAGAGCAAAAAAGAAGAAGAGAAAACAAAAATTACAAAAAATAATCGAAGAGAGCCTTAGCTGAGTATATGACTAGATTGTACCCTACACTATTTGCTGTTCAATATACAGAAATTGACTTGCAAGCAAATAATATGCTGAGCAATACATTTTATTTCAATATGTTTTAGAAATATAAAGTCAAACATTTAAGTATAAATCGAAATGAATTCAATTTTTAATCATAGAAAATTTCGTTGGTCTCTGTTTACATATTTTTTATTTAAATAAATAATATGCAAATTAATAATTACTAAGATTTATACTCAAATAACCATGTTAGGCTCTAGCTGGATTATTTAAATTAATGTGCATAAATTATATACGAATATATATGATATAGACAGATATGCCTGATTGTGTGCTATCGCATACAGTTATGCAAGCTAATTGTACGTTTATTTATTAATATTTTAGTAAATAAAGGGCATTAGGCGCAAGTGAAATTTATATTTTCTAAATAACGAGCATTAAATGCTCTGACAAAAGTGAGTGAAGTTCATAAACATAAAAAATGTGAAATAAAAAAATTGTTAGAAAAATCAATAAACAGCTCAAACAGCTCAAATATCAAGTCTAACATTATATAAATGAACTTGATAAATTTGTTAGCGTATTCACTTGTCATATCACTAAGAGCTCGTCGCTCCTACGTGTATATACATATATATTTTTTTTTCGATCGCTCTGTTTTTGGGAAGCGAGCGGGTAACTTATGTGGGTGCTTAAGTGAACCATTAGCGCCGCGCGTCATTAAGTTGTTTCCGCTTGGCGCATTTCTTCCACTGTTCTACTCTATGTACTCTATGATGGGCAAGGCAGTATAGGCCTGCAACAGCTGAAAGGCGACCAACTGCGGCAGCTGTGGCATTGAGGCACGTATTTGCGCCCGTATCGAGGCTTGTAGGCCACATCATTAATGGTTATAGACCAAAGCACGAGACGTCGGTAGAGAGAGAGAGAGAGAGAGAGAGAGCAGACTTTGCCTCTGCCTATTTTTATCTTTTTATTTTTTTCATTATTCGCATATTCTTTCTAGCTGTTGCCTACCCATTGCGGTTCATTGACCAGCCACTGAACAGCCGTCTTGATTTATATAGAGAGAAAGAATTGTCGGTTCGTTTAGGGCCAGCTCGTAATCATTTTAAGTGGACTCAATATGCTCGAGGCGGGCTTCCTCATTTCGGCGCAATTTAATGCGCTGTGCGCATGGTGCTGGGCAGAAGGTCAAACACAGCAGCTGTGTGTGTGTGTCAAACGCAAAATTCAATTAAACACAAATCAGTGCAAAAATCACATGAACCGTCGCGTCGCATCGCTGCGGCCAGCACCCAACGAGAGGCGCTTCTACGACTGCTGTTGCTGTCCACTGGAGCCCGCAGCTGGCAAACAGCAGGAAATCTCCATGCTGTTGCTGGCATCTCACCATTGCACCTTTAGCTAGGCCAAACGGCACTTAAATGCCACATCAAGCCAGGCCTGTGCCCATGCCAACCCACCCCAAACACACACACACACGCACACCCAGTGGGTGCCACAATCAGCTATGCAACGGTGCAACGCGTCGTATTCGTGTTTTGCTGTTAGTTGACAGCAAATAAAACCAATTGCCGGCTTGCTGGGCTGATCTGTACGGCAGCGCACGGCCATTACCAGTTTAAGTGGATTTGATGAGCGTTTATGTGTGCACAGTGGTGCTTTGTGGTGCACTGCCTTCCATCCTTGTCAGCGTGCATAGCACGTTCTAATTATGACACCATGGTGGGCTAGCGGGCCAGCGGCATGAGCTCAATTTCAGGCTCGTTTCAATGCCCAACAAGATTACATAATTTAGTGTAATTTATAAGCAAATTGCTTAGTTTCACTAAATAGATTTTAATTACCATTTATCAATTTACATTATAATATGCATTGGGCAATTAAACAAATGCAAACGTTTTAGCCTTGATGACCGATAAATGAATGCTATTGCTTGTTGTTTTCATATATCTAGAAATCCTTTTTTTTTATTCCCCATTTAGTTCCCCTTTGTGATTTATGAATATTCACGACATACAATTTCAAACTCTAATAGCTTACAAAACCATTGCGTTGGCTTAGATACATTAAGCCGATGTCATATCCTTTTCATGTTTGAAGGAAACTAAATTTAACCCAAATCATAATTAAGCTCATATTAAATTCTATTAATATACAGAAAACAATATATCCGTATCGACTTGCAGTTAATACCAATACCTAGCTGCTAATCAACTTAACTAAATCTCTTCGTCATTTTGTGCAATGTTCAGTATTTGTTTTGAATAGCTATTGCAGCAGCAGTAACAATAGCAACAGCAGCAGGAGCAGCAACAGCCTTTGCCACAGTTGCTGCAACAACAGAATTGGCTTATCGCACATGCTACGCCCACTGCATTTGCATGTTTATTGTGTGGTGGCTTTATGGCTGTGATAGCAATAATTAAGGCTTATTTACAATCTCACAATCCACGGCGCACAGTCAATAACAACAACAGCAACAATGAGTACAACAATTAGAGCGCTTATTGCAAAAGCAATCGCATCATGTGCGGACAACAACAGCAGCAGCAGCAGCAGCAGCAGCTCACCTGTCCGGCAACATATTGGTAAACTGTGTAAACGATACAAAATTTCCTAACGAAGGACATCAGTTGTGTCTGTATGTGTGTGTGTGTGTGTGCGAGGGCTTGTGGGCTTGTGAGCATTAGACACCTCATATTGGTAATTATTTGCAATGGGCCTGGACGTACAATAAACAATTGATATAAAGGGAGATTGGGAGAGAGAGAGAGAGAGAGAGGGAGAGAGGGAGAGAGGGAAAAGAGGCAATAGAGAGAGGGAGAGATATAATGGCAAAAATAAATAAAAAGGAACCTGAGACATATAGATTGAAAGAGAAAGAAAGAGAGAGATTGATATGCAGAATGAGTGAGTGAGAGTGACAGACAGACACAGAAACTGAAAGAGTGAGAGAGAGATACAAAGAGAGAGAGAGAGAGAGAGAGAGAGAGAGAGAGAGAGAGAGAGAGAGAGAGAGAGAGAGAGTGAATGAGTGATCAATAGAGAAAGAGAAAATTAGAGATAATGGATTGTACCTGTACCAAGTTTCAACTTTCTATCTTAAAAATTGGAATTTATGCCGAAAAATCGGGCTTTCCGTCTACAGTGCAATGATAGAAAGATCGGGAGAGGGACAAAGACTAACAATGAGAGAGAATAGGGAGATATAGATATAAAGAGATGTAGAAAAAGAGAGGGATAAACAATTTCATTCAAATGGAGAGAGACAAAAAATTAAAATAATAATCGAGAAATGGAGGAGCGAAATAAAGAGCAATAGAAATTCACAGTGACACAGGCAAAGAGAATGAGAAAAAGTGAGAACCACAAATCGAGTGCAAAAATTACATGTAAAAGTGAACTCAATCTGTCAATTGCTTTGATTAGACAACACTGTAGATCTACTGGGAAAAGAATTTCAAGAGAGAGAGAGAGAGAGAGAGAGAGAGAGAGAGAGAGAGAGAGAGTGAGTGATGGGGGGGAAAGCAAATCTGATGTTAGCTTCGCAGTTAACGCTGGGCCACACGAGAATGAAAACACCTCGAATAGAGTGATTGGAGAAGTGTGTTCAACGCGATTGGTCAACCTGTCAATGGCTTTGATTAGCTGCACTCTCAACTGTTGGCAGTGTGGGGGATTCGAGCGTGGTATTCGCCAAAGGGGCCCCAGGCCCCATGCCCAACAGAGCTGCATTCCAATGCAGCGAAATGCTAACAGACAAGGATAAAGAACTGAAATGCGTTTCGCTTTTGGCTGCAAATGAAATGAAACGTTTGCCAGAGAGATACTTTCAGGATTGAGAATTGTGCGGATTGGACTGAAGCAATTTGGTTTATATCTTTTATGGGCCAACACAAACAATTCGCACGTGAAAGCAATAAAGTGTGCACATGATTTGGCCCTTTTGTGTAGGTAAATGCAAAATAAAATAGAGCCACTTGGCGGCAACAGCAGCAACGAGACTAACACTAAGAGTGAGACTGAGACGGAGACTGAACCCGGCCACGTGTCTCAGACTCTCTGAGGCAGACAGGCAAAGCGAAGACGATGGAGGCAGGGAATGAGTGCGATATCATTTCAAATTGTTTTCAATCAAATGTGACTTGCATCTGTAATTTGTATGCAAACGAGTTGGCATCGATGGCGTCGTCGTCGTCGTCGTCGTCGTCGCTGGCGCATTGACTGATTTGTGATTGACATCGCACTCCGGAAAAGGCCCGAATGGCACCGGATGACAGCCGGGTGTAAGTGTCATAGCGTGGGAAAAAAATGCTGATGCAAGCAGAGCAAAATAAAAGAGAAAAAAAAGTTAGCCGAAAATCTTAATGCTGATTTGTCTTTGAACAGCTCCACAGCCTTCAAAATTTCAATTTCAACGTGAACCAAAGGCGACTTTAAAAATGTGTACAAAATAAAATTATGTTTTGCATTTTATTTTATTCAAGTAGCACTGCCTCTGCTTAAAGAACATATTTAAATTGTGCCATTGTTTCATTAATATATTTTTCACTGTTCGACCTTATTGAAAACAAAAATGTGCGACTGTGTGAGTGTTGTTCATTCAATTTAATTAAATTATAATGAACGTGTAAATTACTTAATGAAGCGAATCGCTGCAACTTTTGTGCTGTGCATATGTCAGTTGCAACATTCGTCGATTGTTCAATGACAGACTCAAAGGAATTCTCACAGCTCTGCACGCGGCAGCACGCCCACAGCACGCCCAAAGCCGAAGAGTGGGCAACAAATTGCAGTTACACTCTGGTATTTTAAACTTTTCAGTTGCCCAACAGTGAAGAAAAACAAACCTTATAAAGCGAAAACATGGGAATTTCACACACTTAAGTCTCTGATTGGCCAGCTGGTGGATGGACTCTGTAATTCAATTGGATTGTTTAAAAATTGTGTGAATTAACATTCATAGAGCTAATGGGGGTTTCCTGTTGATATGGCTTTGAGCTTAAAGTAAATTTGTAAATATCAGATTTATTATGTATAACTAGAAGAAAAGGTAAGATAACAATATCATGAGCCACACACTGATTGAGTCATGTAAAAGGCTCTTGACCAGGCCTCAAAAGAAGCAGTTTAAGAAATTGCAAAAACAGCAACAAAAAAAGGGAGAAAGAGAAGGAGAAAAAGAGCTGATGCGACAACAAAATAGACAAAGACAAAAGGCTGCAAAATAAAAGTACTAATACTTTTTTGATAGCACACTCAGCGTGGAACGGAATGTTTGATTTTTTTCTTAAGGCTATTAAGGGTAGTCCAAACAGCCTTAACAAGAATTCAGCTAACCGATAGACTGGCCGCATATTTGATGCTCTATAAAAATGTAATAAGAAGAACTTTTTTTTATTCATATTTTCTGAGTCGGGCTTCTTTTGTTTTATGTGTATTTTAATATAAACATATTTCAAAAAATTACAGCTCACATTGTTTTAGAATTTGAAAGTATCCTCTCTTGGATTATTAAAAGTTAAAGTGTGCGTAAAATTGCATTAATGTTTTCTACCCACAAAGCAAAAGAAACGCAAAAAAAAGGGACACTTTGCGTTGAAGGCTTAATTTTAGCTACTGCTCGGTGTCCTGCGACTCACAATTGCTTTTGTCCTTCTTGCGGTTGTGTGGGCAAAGTTAAATGTACTTACAAAAAAAAATTCACAAAAATTTAAGGAAAAACTGCTCTTTCACTTTTGCCATTGTACTACAAAGGAACCCCAAAAATCAAATTGCTCATCTTACCAAAACACTGAGAAAAATGCAAAATAAATTCTTGGAAAATTCGAAGAAAAAATAAAACAGAAAATGTTGAATTATTTTTGAAAAATGTGTGTAGTTTGCTTGTATATCTTAAATAAGAATATAAATATGGAATTATATATATTAAAAAGGAGCAATTGATGCATATTTATGGTTAAGCATTTCGTTTAATATTTAATAATAATATTAAATATTTATAAAAAAAATAAAAAAAAATAAAAAAATGAAAGAATGAATATTAATTATAAAAATAAAAAAAATAATACCACGGTATATGAAAAAGTATAACGAAAAATTGTTTTTTTTTTTTTGGAAAATATTAAGATTTAATGTTTACATTTTTGTTATTTTTGCTTTTATTTTGATATGTCAACTTGGAGCTTTCTTACTCTCATATATATGGCTTCAAAACTATTTAACCAAGTCAGACCGCACATAGTTTCAATTTACTAATACACACTTAATCATTATTTTGCTCAGCTGCAGTATCCGAATATTGGGAGAGTGAGAGCAGAGTAAAAATGTGCACAGGTAGATCAACGATAACGAGAGCGAGCACACGTAGATCAAGCATAGGAAGAGCGAAAACTAAAAGACCGATATTTCCGCTTTTATTATTAACTTTTTATACCCTGAACCCATTGAAAATGGGAATTCAGGGTATAATGGTTTTGTGAAAATGTATGTAACAGGCAGAAGGAGAAGTCGCAGACCCCATAAAGTATATATATTCTTGATCAGCATAAAAAAAATAAGTTGATTGAGCCCTGTCCGTCTGTCCGTCCGTCCGTATGAACGTCGAGATTTCGGAAACTACAAAAGCTAGAGAGCTGAAATTTCACATGAACATGCGTATGTTAGCTACGCAGTACGAGTTTATTTTTTTTTTTTTCGATAACTCATCCCATTTCCAAATTATCGAAAATTCGTTTCCATTTTTTAGATTTTTCGGGTATAACTTCTACACTGTTTCAGCTAAATACTTCAAATTTGTTTATTTAGATAGATATTATAGATACGCAGATTGGATGCCACGGCCCCTTCGCCCCCAATTTAAAAAAACGCATTTCAAATACTAGATAGATTTAGATACTCTTAATCTACTTTGGAAATTTCATAAAGATAGTCCATCTAGAAATGGAGTTATTAGCGTCCAAAATTCAGCCCAACCCGCCTCCAAGCCACGACAGCAACTGCGCGGTTAGCAGAGCGCGCGCTCATAAGTGCGTAAAGAAGAAGAGTATCACTTTTTTGCAGGGTTCAGGGGATCTCGTAGTCGAGCCGTCTCGACTACTAGAAATCAGAATTCAAGAGCTGCTCGCACAATTTCTAATTACTTCTTACTAAATACATTCAATTAAACAGCCTGAGTTCTTCCATACCAAGTAAATTTTTTTTATAGTTTACAGACGTTCACTTTGAATGCCATATTTCAGCACAAAGTTATAACTCATATATGTATGTATACAAAAATAAAACTAGGTGTCTGTTTACTTAAAAAATCTTAAAAAACAAATAAATAAATTTAAAAAAGTAAGAAACCTCTAGTCAAGACTCTTTGATATCCTCTGAACCCTTCTTCGAACAAATAATATTCCAAGAATTATTCGATTCGTTTCTGCAAGCGTAACAAATATACAACACGCGCACACACACACGCTCATCTACACTTGTACGCCTGTGTGTGTGTGTGTATGTGTGTAAACATTACAGGCGTCTTGCTGTATCGTTGTCTCGCTTGCTCTGCTATGAGAACTTATTTATTTAATAACACTGTTTCTAGACTGGCAATCGCAATCAAACTATCAGGTTATGATCATGACATGTATATTTATATTTATATGATAAGCCACATTATATGTGGGGGTGAATCGGGGACCGGAATACAAAATCTGACAAAAACCGAAATTGTATCTGCCAAGCGTCCTTCTGCCTGTTACATACTTTAAACAAAACAGGGTATAAAAACTAATTTTTAATAAAAATATAAAAAATATTTTTTTTTTTAACAAAAAAAAATTTCAAAAATATATATAAAAATACTCAGTCTCTCTCTCTTTCTCTCGCTTTTTAGTTCCATTGAATTTTTAGACAAATTCTAATTGCATTCTGCACCCTGTAAAGTTTACTATACTGATAACCACTAAGCCTACAAAAGTATCCAACAAATTGAAAAATCGCACAAGTATTGTCTTTATTACAATTTTAAATCATAATCAATCTGCTTCATAAATTTTCATTTACTACTGTGATGGACACTTGTACATCTTATTCAGGCGTTTTATATCGGCTATACTCAACGCAACTCTCTGTCCCATTTTCGATTGACCGTCAGGCTGCAGGGCGACAATTGTTGGCTTTCTGTTATTCTTAGCAGCGGCATAAGCACTGTAGTGCATAACGCTGTCATAGTCATATTTGACACCGAAGTTATCCACTTCCTTCGGTCCGTACTTATTAAAGTTACTCACGTAGCGATCTTGGATGTTTTTCTCAATGATTTTAACGTACTTATCGCGATCCGAGCTGGATTGCTGATGATGGAAGCCCAGAGTGTGCAGCAGTTCATGCTCTATGCGGCCCAGTTTGAAGCATCCTGTTTTCGGTCTATCGGGGTACAAATGGAGTCTCTGCTCGCCACCTCTATAACCAACCTTGGATCTGCAGCCTTTTTCCGAGACAGTGATCAGCACATAGTTCGAAGTTTTCGGCTTGGCAGGCACAAATCGTATGCAGGACTCAAGCTGAATGCGTTGCATGGCCAGCTTAATATATTTATTCTGCTCAGTATCTATATTAAGAGAAATATATTAAAGATGTGAATGGGGAAATGTTCAGTATAATACCCACTGAAAGCCTTGTCTATCTTGTAGTAGACTGTAGCTTCGGGCCAATGTTTTGTCGGGACAATCAATCCATTCCGCTGAAACTCTACATCCATGTCACCCTGAAAGTAGCCAGGTGTTAGCTCTGGATTAGTTTCCTCTTGTTGCTCAACGTCTATATTGAGGGAAATATATTAAAGATGTGAACGGGAAAATCTTCAGTATAATACCCACTGGAAGCCTCGTCTGTAGCATCGGGCCGCTGAAAGTCTACAATCATGTCACCCCCAAAGTAGCCATCCGTCATCTCTGGATTAGTTTCCTCCGGTTCCTCCTCGACGGGTGCCCCATAGGCGTCCAGGCAAAGGCCAGCGATTATCAAAAGAACCAAGCGTTGACGAGCTGCAAACATTTTGAACTAATCCTCAGCACAGGTCAGAATAGGCTAGCTGGCCCTCAAATGGCCTTTATATAGGTATATCAGATTTGATACAGTTAATCAGCTTTCGATTTGCTATACCCTGTAACTGTTGTAGTGAGTTAGAAGGGTTTTTTGACTTTTATGAAAATGAATATATATAGTAAACTAGTAATTTTTTCTGTTAAGTTTATATTAATATGTTATTCGTTAGGAGTACTCAGTCTATAAATTATCTATCTATCAATTATTCTTCTCCTTTTTGAATTAAATAAATATTTTTCGAATTTCTATAAGGCATCTTAATCTTCTACTAATTAATTAGTTTCATAGCAAATATTTATAATTTGATTAAGCTAATCGGCAATGCATGCTGTTATGGATATTGATTTGATTGTTATGGCATTTATATGGACCGAAAGACGTTTTCATATATACTATATGAAAAAATATAAATTACTGACTTATATAATCACAATTTATATATATCTTGACTACTTTAAATTTTAAATAATTTTAATGCTTTTTATGCAAATAATAATTTATATATATAAAATTTTTGTTCAAAAAATTTAAAAGTTTATTAAACGGAATTGCTCTTTGTGATTTGTAATATATTTTATTATTTTTAATAAATCCAGAAAAAAAAAATATTTTTAGCAGCGCCAATTTTATGTTTATAGCCTTTTATTTTAATTTTCTAAAATTTTGTTTACGTATAAATACTTTTAATATATTTTGATATAATGCAAAATACGCTTATCATTGAATCTTATGTATATGACAACCTTGCATTGATTATGAATCTATCAACAGTTACTCAATAATAGCATGAGTATTAACAATTAAAACAAGTAAGAACGTTGCAGTTAGGTGCAACTAACAGCGAAATACTTTGTTCCCATAGGTGCATCTTATTTATTTAACAAACATTTGATTAACGAAATATTTCGACAATTAGAAAACGTACATGGCAAGCAACAAACGTTTTTCCTATACATACATACATATGTATATACATACAGATTTACACATGTACACACTATACGAGTATACACAATTTTCTAAGTATGCATACAAAAGGTTGCATGCCAGAATATTCTAAGAATTGTGACTGAATTGGGTATTTTTTGATTGTTACTTTAGTTTTGTCAGAGACACTTTAGCAATGTCTTATTTGGTTTTAGTTAACATGTCACTTATACTTAGGTGCGTGGGTTCGAATCCCGCAGAAAACTTTTTTTCAAAAATTATTATTTTTTAATTAAATTTTTTTGTATTTGTATATTTATTATAAAATACAGCTAATCAGCTGATCAGCTGTGAATTTATTTAGGTTTGGCTAACGATTACATGTTGTTTTCAAAAGATCTAGGTTCGAATCCCGCTGGAAACTTTTTATTTATTAATCAAAAACTTATAGATTTTATTTTTTAAATTCATTAATATTATTATATTTATGTTTAAATGCTTTTCGCCATCTTAGCAATTGCTACCAAGCTATTATATGCATGAATTATGCAGTTGGCCACAATAAAATTCTTTGCCGATTTGCCACGCCCCCAGTGGGCGTAGACGCATAATTTTTTGCATGTTCTTAGAAAGGGCCGAGGCTAACATGCCAGCAAAATTTGGTTGCTTACATTCAAAAAATGCGAAAATTGCAGGGTATTTTTCGATATGCCACGCCCCCAAAGCGGCTGAAAAATTATTTTTGGGTCATCGATAGAGGAGGACATTAGTAACTGAACCATCCAAATTTCAAGCTTCTAGCTCTAAAACTGTAGGATATATAAACTTTTGCGGTTTGCCACGCCTCCTGTGGGCGTAGATATATCTACCATAGCTTACTGGTCTTGGGTTGTCGACCCGAGTATACATGCAAAATTTCAAGTATCTAGTGTCAATAGTGTTCAAAATATAGCACAATTTGAAAAATCATTATATTCAGGTCCGATTTGCCACGCCCCACATGGGCGTAGGCATATAACTTTTTGATCGATCTTCTTAGAATCATAACATTAACTCACATGCAATTTCAGCATTCTAGCTTTAACGGTGTAGAAGATACGTTTTTCCCGATTTGCCACGCCCCCAATGGGCGTAGATATATCCGCCATAGCTTTTTGAACTTGGGTTGTCACCCCGAGTATACATTCCAAATTGCAACTCTGTAGCTCAGCATCTAGTACGATAACTTGACTATGGGCGGAAGATTTTTCCGTTTTTCCACGCCCCTAGTGGGCGGATCGGAAAAATTTTAACTCTTATAATTCGGGAACATATATGAGTATATGTTTAAAATTTCAAGTCTCTAGCTCTAATAGCGCCGAAAAATATTGCGTTCATACGGACAGACGGACAGACGGACGGACGGACAGACGGACAGACGGACGGACAGCACAAACATTGCACAAACCCAATAAACTTTTTCCCCTGGAACAAAGTATAAAAACTCTAGTCGACACTGCTCGACTACGAGATCCCATGAACCCTTCTTCGAACGAATTATTCGATTCGTTTTTGCAAGCGTAACAAATATACAACACGCGCACACACACACGCTCATCTACACTTGTACGCCTGTGTGTGTGTGTATGTGTGTAAACATTACAGGCGTCTTGCTGTATCGTTGTCTCGCTTGCTCTGCCACGTGGGTTTTGCTGCGAGAATTTCTTTGTTTAATAACTCTGTTTCTAGACTGACAGCCGTAATCAAACGATATGGATATCTATATGATAAACCACACTATATGTGGGGGTGACTTGGGGACCGGAATCCTAAATCTGTCAAAAAACGATATTCAAGACTTGGAGACTCTAACTTAAAAGATGAACCTGATATAACTTTATACCTGATTCTCGATAATCGCTGGACAGACGGACAGACGGACGGACGGACATAGCGATATCAAATTTTCTCGTCACCCTGATCAAGAATATATGTATACTTTATGGGATCTGCCAAGCCTCTTTCTGCCAGTTACATACATTAAACAAAACAGGGTATAAAAACTAACCTTTAATAAAAACAAAAAATAATTTTTAAAATCTCTTGGGCTAGACTAAAATTCTCTCCCTCTGTTAGAGAGTCGAAATAAAACACTCCACATTTACCGAATTCAAAAATTGAACTGTTTATTCCTTAAAATCCTAGTGCTTATATACCTTAAAAATACTTCCAGGCACTGGAAGGCTACAATTAACTACATGCACACAAGTGCACAGATGTTTGTCAAGTGTCCCTTTTCGATCGCTAAGCCGTTCTTACGTCTCGCGTTACATTTTTATTACTTGCTGCGTTGGTTGCTGAAGTAAAGGCATGACATGTTTATTGTTTGGCGTCAGATAGCGCGCAGGCTATCGACAATTGCCTATTTTTAATATGTTTGTATATAAGTGGCATGTTCATGCTTGAACACCCTCTCTCTCGCTTTTGGAACTACCATTGAATTTTTAGACAAATTCTAATTGCATTCTGCACCCTGTAAAGTTTACTATACTGATAACAACTAAGCCTACAAAAGTATCCAACAAATTGAAAAATCGCACAAGTATTGTCTTTATTACGATTTTAAATCATAATCAATCTGCTTCATTAATTTTCATTTACTACTGCGATGGACACTTGTACATCTTATTCAGGCGTTTTATATCGGCTATACTCAACGCAACTCTCTGTCCCATTTTCGATTGACCGTCAGGCTGCAGGGCGACAATTGTTGGCTTTCTCTTATTCTTAGCAAAGGCATCAGCACTGTAGTGCATAACGCTGTTATAGTCATATTTGACACCGAAGTTATCGACTTGCTTCCGTCCGTACTTATGAAAGCTTTGCTCGCGGCCATCAATGATGTTTTCCTCAATGATTTTAACGTACTTATCGCGATCCGAGCTGCTTTGCTGATGAAAGAAGCCCAGAGTGTGGAGTAGTTCATGCTCTATGATGCCAATTATGAAGCATCCTTGTTTCGGTTTATTGAGGTGCAAATTTAGAGTCTGCTCGCCACCTAGATAGCCAACGTTGGAGTAGCAGCCTTTATTCGAGCCAGTGATCTGCACATAGTCCGAAGTTTCCGGCTTGGCAGGCACAAATCGTATGCAGGACTCAAGCTGAATGCGTTGCATGGCCAGCTTAATATATTTAGTCTGCTCAGTATCTATATTAAGAACAAGTAAGAAAACTCTAGTCGAGAGTGCTCGACTAGATAATACCCTGAACCCAATGTTAATAAAATAAAATAATAATCTGTACTGTGATGGCAATCGCAAGCAACAGACTAATCTTTTTACAGAACACAATTGAAGTTTCAGTGTTGGATAATGTCTAAAATCTGCTAAACATGTTCCTTTAGTTATTGCACCCACATAAATGAATGATAATCAATCACACAATTACTGAGTGATTGTAAGTTTAGATTTTCGCTGTGTGTAATTATTATACGCCTATTTATCATCATAGCTTGAGAATACAGATATTTTTAATATCATTACTCAATAGTGATGATACTTTAACTTATTATATTATATAAATCAGAAAGTATATGTAGATATGAATGTATGCGTGTTACGTTCAAAATGTACATATGTATGTACATGTATGTATATATACATATGTGTGTATGCATTGCCAAAAAAATAATAATAGATGGCGCTTATATTAGTTGAAATTCGAAAAATTTTATATTATTAAATATCATTAAAAATTGACCCAACAAATAGAAGTTCCTCGATTAACACGCATCACCTTGATTAACAAAGACATTTCATAATTGTAAAATAAATACTATATCAATGCCACTCGAAACTCTAATAGCCATAATAAATAAGTTCACTGCTAAAGCGCCATCTAGCAAGTTTAAATTCTTAGACCATGCTAGGCTAGTTTTGTGTATACATATGTGTGCATACATATAGGAAAACTCTTACCGCAGATGTCACGTGCTTTTGTTATTTGGGCAAACTTTTTGTTCATTATTTTCTGTTGACTTAACGGAATAAAATATAATTGAAACAAAAACACTTTCAGAAATTATGCTATTAAATATTTGAAATTTTTGAAAAAAACGCGCTTATTCACAATTAGTTAAACTAGCAACTGACTTTCAAAGGTATCAAATACAAAAGAATAAAAATAATAATAAAAAAAAATATATATATAAAAGAAATTTAGAATGGCTCAGGCGGGACTAGAACCTGCGACACCTACATTCGTTGCATCTGCCTAGCCACCTACACCACGGCTCACTTAAACCGCAGAGTAGCGAAAACGAATGAAATTCGCCATATACGAAAAAAAAAAAACTAAAGCAGTGGCTGAAAATACAAATACAATTCAAAGACAATTCTAACGCAATTCAAAAACAATTGTGATTCTTAGAATATGCACGCATAGCAACATAGAAAACGGCCCAAGATGTTTTGTGTGTATATGTGCACACGCATACGAAAATTGATTTGCATTGCTCAACGTTGCTTGCATTTCCATTCTTATTTTAATTGTTTTAAAATTTTTAAAATATACAATGGAAAGTAATGAGAGTTTCAGCATATGATCTACATATTCTATTTAACATTTTAGGTTTTTTTTTAGAAATCATAACTCTTTTACAATTACCTTTACATGCACAAATATGTACATATACATACATATGTACACAATATGTACACAAATATGTACATACATACATACATACATACATATGTATGTATGTATGTGCGCCCGCAATGCGTCTTGCTGTGTCGCTGCCTTGCTTGCTGCGCCACATGGGTTTTGATGAGAAAACTTTATAGACTAATAATTCTGTTTCTAGATGGACAATCGTATTGATATGTTCAGATTAAGATTAGGATATTCATATCTATATGCCAAACCAAACTGCATGTCTCTAGTATTTGAAATGCATTTTTTACACATTTGGGGGTGTGGGGGCGAATTGGGTACCGGAATCCAAAATCTGACAAAAACCGAAATTGTATTAAATTAGTATCTATATATATGCAGAAGACTTGGAGACTCTAACTCTAAAGATGAATTAGCTAGAATTTTATAACAGGTCCCCGATAAATTCATTTATCGATAACTTTGCAAATATACACGTTATCGAATTTCTGAAACAAACTCGTACTGCGCGCGCAATATACGAACCTAACACAAAAAGAATGAACTCTCTAGCTTTTGTATCTTCGGAAATCGACGCGTTCAAACATACGGACAGACGGACAGACGGACAGACAGACAGACGGACATGGCTATATCAACTTTTCTTGTCACCCTGATCAAGAATATATATACTTTATGGGGTCTGCCACGCCTCCTTCTGCCTGTTACATACTTATAACAAAACCATTATACCCTGATTTCCCATTTTCAATGGGTTCAGGGTATAACAAGTAAGAAAGCTCTAGTCGAGACTGCTCGACTACGAAATCCCCTGAGCCCTTCTTCGAACGAATCATATTCTTAGAATGCCTCGTTTCGATTCTCCGCGCGTAAGAAACTATACATGCAAAAACACGAGCACACACACACGCTGATCTATGCTTGTGCGCCTGTATGTGTGTAAGCATTGCAAGCGTCTTGCTGTCTCGCTGCTTTTGTTGCTGCGCCACATGGGTTTTGCTGCAAAAAGTTTGATGATTAATAATTCTGTTTCCAGACGGACAATCGTATTGATCTCTTCAGATTATGATTATGATATTCATATCTATATGCTAAACCAAACTTCATGTCTCTAGTATTTGAAATGCATTTTTTTTTCACATTTGGGGGTGGTGGGGCGAAGTGGGGACCGGAATCCAAAATCTGACAAAAACCGAAATTATAATAAATTAGTATCTATATATATGCAGAAGACTTGGAGACTCTAACTCTAAAGATGAATTAGCTAGAATTTTATAACTGGTTCCCGATAATTTCGTTTATCGATAACTTTGCAAATATACAAGTTATCGAATTTCTGAAACAAACTCGTACTGCGCGTGCAATATACGGACCTAACACAAAAAGAATGAACTCTCTAGCTTTTGTATCTTCGGAAATCGACGCGTTCAAACATACGGACAGACGGACGGACGGACAGACGGACAGACGGACAGACGGACGGACAGACAGACGGACATGGCTATATCAACTTTTCTCGTCACCCTGATCAAGAATATATATACTTTATGGGGTCTGCCACGCCTCCTTCTGCCTGTTACATACTTTTAACAAAACCATTATACCCTGATTTCCCATTTTCAATGGGCTCAGGGTATAAAAATATATTAAAGATATTAATGGGGAGATCTTCAGTATAATACCCACTGAAAACCTTGTGTATCTTGTAGTAGACTGTAGCTTTGGGCCAATGTTTTCTCGAGGCTATCAATCCATTCCGCTGAAACTCTACATCCATGTCACCCTGAAAGTAGCCAGCCGTTAGCTCTGGATTAGTTTCCTCTTGTTGCTCAACGTCTATATTGAGGGAAATATATTAAAGATGTGAACGGGAAAATCTTCAGTATAATACCCACTGGAAGCCTCGTCTGTAGCATCGGGCCGCTGAAAGTCTACAATCATGTCACCCCCAAAGTAGCCATCCGTCATCTCTGGATTAGTTTCCTCCGGTTCCTCCTCGACGGGTGCCCCATAGGCGTCCAGGCAAAGGCCAGCGATTATCAAAAGAACCAAGCGTTGACGAGCTGCAAACATTTTGAACTAATCCTCAGCACAGGTCAGAATAGGCTAGCTGGCCCTCAAATGGCCTTTATATAGGTATATCAGATTTGATACAGTTAATCAGATAGATTTAGATTTGCTATACCCTGTAATTGTTGTAGTGAGCTAAAAGGGTTTTTTAACTTTATTAAAAATGAATATATATAGTAAACTAGTAATTTTGTCTGTTAAAATCTTCTTATCACTGAGTCTTAAGTATATGACAACCTTGCATTGATTATAAATCTGTCAGCATGACAAGTGACTCAATAATAGCATGAGTATTAACAAGATACCTCTAGTCGAGACTGCTCGACTACGAGATGCCATGAACCCTTTGTCGAACGAATAATATTCCAAGAAGTATTCGATTCGTTTCTGCAAGCGTAACAAAAGTGCAACACGTACATACACACACGCTCATCTACGCTTGTACGCCTGTGTGTGTATGTATGTGTGTAAACATTACAGGCGTCTTGCTGTCTCGTTGTCTCGCTTGCTCTGCCAGATGGGTTTTGCTGCGAGAACTTATTTGTTTAATGGCTTTGTTTCTAGACTGACAATCGTAATCAAACTATCAGCGTATGATCATGACATTCATATCTATATGCCAAACCAAACTATATGTCTGGTTGAATTGGCGACCGGAATCCAAAATCTGACAAAAACGAAATTGTATTAAATTAGAATCTATATATATGCAGCAGCCTTTGAGACTCTAACTCTATAGATTAACGAGATATAATTTTATAACTGAGTTCCGATCAATTTTTTTATGGATCACTCTAGATATATAAAAGTTATCTTCGGCAATCGACGCGTTCAAACATACGGACAGTCTTACATGGATATATAAAGTTTTCTCGTCACCCTGATCACATACATTAAACAAAACAGGGTATAAAAACTAATTTTTAATAACAACACAAAATAATTTTTAAAATCTCTTGGGCTAGACTAAAATTCTCTCCCTCTCTCTCGCTTTTTAGTTCCATTGAATTTTTAGACAAATTCTAATTGTATTCTGCACCCTGTAAAGTTTACTATACTGATAACCACTAAGCCTACAAAAGTATCCAACAAATTGAAAAATCGCACAAGTATTGTCTTTATTACAATTTTAAATCATAATCAATCTGCTTCATTAATTTTCATTTACTGCGATGGACACTTGTACATCTTATTCAGGCGTTTTATATCGGCTATACTCAACGCAACTCTCTGTCCCATTTTCGATTGACCGTCACGCTGCAGGGCGACAATTGTTGGATTTCCAGTCTTGGAAAAGTCCGTAGGTCCGTAGTGCATAACGCTGTCATAGTCATATTTGACACCGAAGTTATCCACTTCCTTCGGTCCGTACTTATTAAAGTTACTCACGTAGAGATCTTGGATGTTTTTCTCAATGATTTTAACGTACTTATCGCGATCCGAGCTGGATTGCTGATGATGGAAGCCCAGAGTGTGCAGCAGTTCATGCTCTATGATGCCAATTACGAAGCATCCTGTTTTCGGTCTATCGGGCTGCAAATGGACTTTCTGCACGCCACCTAGATAGCCAACATTGGAGTAGCAGCCGTTTTCCGAGCCAGTGATCTGCACATAGTCCGAAGTTTTCGGCTTGGCAGGCACAAATTTTATGCAGGACTCAAGCTGAATGCGTTGCATGGCCAGCTTAATATATTTAGTCTGCTCAGTATCTATATTAAGAGAAATATATTAAAGATGTGAATGGGGAAATGTTCAGTATAATACCCACTGAAAACCTTGTCTATCTTGTAGTAGACTGTAGCTCTGGGCCAATGTTGTGTCGCGGCTATCAATCCATTCCGCTGAAACTTTACATCCATGTCACCCTGAAAGTAGCCAGGTGTTAGCTCTGGATTAGTTTCCTCTTGTTGCTCAACGTCTATATTGAGGGAAATATATTAAAGATGTGAACGGGAAAATCTTCAGTATAATAAATAACCAATGGAAGCCTCGTCTGTAGCATCGGGCCGCTGAAAGTCTACAATCATGTCACCCCCAAAGTAGCCATCCGTTAGCTCTGGATTAGTTTCCTCCGGTTCCTCCTCGACGGGTGCCCCATAGGCGTCCAGGCAAAGGCCAGCGATTATCAAAAGAACCAAGCGTTGACGAGCTGCAAACATTTTGAACTAATCCTCAGCACAGGTCAGAATAGGCTAGCTGGCCCTCAAATGGCCTTTATATAGGTATATCAGATTTGATACAGTTAATCAGCTAGATTTAGATTTGCTATACCCTGTAACTGTTGTAGTGAGTTAGAAGGGTTTTTTGACTTTTATGAAAATGAATATATATAGTGAACTAGTAATTTTTTTTGTTAAGTCTATATAACATATCGTTAGGAGTACTCAGTCTATAAATTATCTATCTATCAATTCTTCTCCTTTTTGAATTAAATAAATATTTTTCGAATTTCTATAAGGCATCTTAATCTTCTACTAATTAATTAGTTTCATAGCAAATATTTATAATTTGATTAAGCTAATCGGCAACGCATGCTGTTATGGTTATTGATTTGATTGTTATGGCATTTATATGGACCGAAAGACGTTTTCATATATACTATATGAAAAAATATAAATTACTGACTTATATAATCACAATTTATATATATCTTGACTACTTTAAATCTTAAATAATTTTAATGCTTTTTATGCAAATAATTATTTATATATATAAAATTTGTGATTTGAAATATATTTTATTATTTTTAATATTTTTAACATTTATAAATCCAGAAAAAAAATATTTTTAGCAGCACCAATTTTATGTCTTAGTCTTTTATTTTAGTTTTCTAAAATTTTGTTTACGCATAAATACTTTTAATATATACTGATATAATGCAAAATACTCTTATCATTGAATCTTAAGTATATGACAACCTTGCATTGATTATGAATCTATCAACATGACAAGTGACTCATTCAAGACTTGGAGACTCTAACTTTAAAGATGAACCTGATATAACTTTATACCTGATTCTCGATAAAGTTATCTTCGAAAATCGTTGGACAGACGGACGGACGGACATGGTATAAAAAGAAGTAAAATTTCCCTTACGAGACCCGCCACAAAAATGGCATTCATAACTCAAGGATTCACGCCCAGACGCTGGCAGGCTAAGGTAAACACAGATAACTGTTTATCAGCTCTAGTTCCACCTGCTGCTACGTGCCACAGTTAGCGCTCAGCCGACCTGCACTCCATTACCAGCTTTGGATTACATGTGTAGAGTCGCACATAGAGTCGCACGGTATGGGACTGCGACGCAGGGGCAGAGTCAAAGTGCTCTTGGCCGAAAATCTACTCGCACTCTTGTTGATTTAGTTTCCCACTTGTTGCTGGCTAACAAATTGTTATCCTTTATTTATGGCGGATTTTTACCGCCATGTATTTGGCTGCCTGCCCCAGCCTGTCCCAGGCTGCCCTGCGGTGCGTGGCCTGCGCATTGCTTTAGCCAAAATGTCGCAACAAAGGCGCTAAGCGCATTAGTCGACTCCACTCGACAGGCGGACCGTGTGTGAGCCCCGAGCTAATTTATTGAAAGTGTGCCGAGTGCGGTGACAATGCGCTAATGTGTGGCGCAGAGCATATAAATTTCATTCGCAACTGCATTGACCAACTGTTCCAACTACAGATTTCTTTAAGGACATGCAGGATAAAGTATAGCCAAATGTATACCTATTTAATGTAATAATAAAAGCTTATTTAAGTATTCTAGCATGTTGACAAAGTTAAAAGATGTATATAATGTTGAAGGATGGATAAATATGGACTAAATTTAATATGTTAGTTTAAAATGTATGTGAATCTGAATCGTCAGAGTTTTGCTTCGTTCTCTCTTCTCAGCTATAAATCTCGATTGAAGATGCATCTCTGAATTCGTACATATATAATCAGGGATAGAAATATTAGCTTATAGATTTAATACATTTATAAGAATATATTTCGCTAATCATAGCCTATCTGCAACAAATCTAATTTCAATTTGAAAGAGCAATGTTTTAGAAATCATTACGAACTGTTGCGGCTCGCTGAGCTTTGTAACTGCAGCGCTCTAGACCCATTCAACTTTGTGCTTAACATGTGGCGACTGTGGCACACACACACACACATCAACTGGCATATAAACCTGTATAATTTTATGGCAATTGCATTTTAAGCTCGCATGCCACGGATCCAACATACAAATGCACAACGTGGCGTATGCGCGATTTGATCAAATGAAGCGATGTCGACGGCAAGGGCCAGTCATGCCGTTGACATGACAACGTGATGAGAGTAAGCGAGCAACGAGAGATGAATCAAAGCAGAAGAGTGAGCAAGAGAATGAATGAGAGTGAGAGGGTGAAGAAAAAACGAGGGGGAGGGGGCGAGAGATAAAAGCACTTGTAAAGACAAACGCTGACACAAAGGCGCAACGAATGCTGATGAGAATGCATCAGCAGCAGCAGCAGCAGCAACGGCAGTCAAATGTACATTAAATTCAAATTCAATTTAAAAGCTGGACAACTCACTAAGGGGCTTCAGACCAGCAAATAAATCCCTATCAAATTGAAAGTACTTCAAACAAACTGCAAAAATCAAAACTTTATACAAGCGTTATGAATAATGTTTGTTGCATTGTGTGCGGTTGCTAATAATGGCGTTTATATTAGATATATAACAAAAAGAAAGGATATTTGACTAGAATATACTCTGTAGCTAAAATATATATATATGTAAAATATACATATATTAAAGATCTGCTCGAATATAGTCGAGGACCTTCTGATTGCAGGCATAATGAAATTATTAAAGTTCTACAATATATGAATACTTTCTCGATGGGTTATACTGACCATACTCAGATGAGCACACATCTGAACTGCATATATATATATATAGGAGATATCTTAACAATTTAGTATACTTATAGTATATAAATCTTCATCCCTATGTACTGGAGTTCGATTACCGACCCACGAGGTGAGCCATAAATAAGTAAATGTTGCAATAAAAACTCCGGCGACACACAATTATTAAACAGTTCAACATGTTTTATATGAAAACCACATAATTAATTAATTGTTGTGCCAACATTATAATAATTTCCATTAACTTTTTATGCACAGTGCGCCCACAGAAAGTGGGCGTGTCACGTATAACTGGTTAGCTTATATTTAAATTGCTTCGCATATGACATTTTTATTGCGAATATATGTATGTGAGTGGGTGCATGTGGAAAGATGTGTGAATGTGTGTGTGTGTGTGTGTGCATGCGATATGTGTATATGTATATGTATATATATAACTTGTCGTTAAGCAAAGTTGTTTTTCGCCCTATTTCAATTTGCTGCAAACGTCACATCCATCAACTGTCAAGCGACAAATCCATTTCGCGTCTGTTAGTTTCGGATTATGTCAAAAATAACAACAACAAAATAACATTTGAGAATTCTACAGTCAGTTTGATACAGTAGTTGCTTTGCCTGACTGACTGCCAGTCTGCCAGTCTGCCAGCCTGCCAAATTGCTGTGCAAATAAATGAATTGAATTGATATTTGCCGTTCGTGTTATTCGAAAATTGCATTGTATGACAATTCTCCCTCTCTCCCACTTCCACGCTCACTCTACCGCTCTCTTTCTGTGTCTCTTCCCCGTCCACTCTCCGACCACTTGACAGGCTATGGTACTTAATTATATGTAAATATGCCATTGCAGCTGCACTTTAATGTGCTGCACGAGACACAAATTGAGCGTTTGACAAAATTGAGACACGTTCGCACAAATGCACAAATGAAATTTAAGTGATTTCATGCGACATTTATACACAGACGTGCATTGTTATGATTATGGCATATATGAGTATACAAAATATCTGTATTTTAGAGTGCATTCGCAATCACTGGCCATAAGCGAAAATTGTGTGTTTGTATAGCATTGTGCAAGAATTTTCATGGGACATGAAGCAAAATATTTTGAATTCAAATAAAATGAGTTAACTTCAATTTAATTGAATGCAATAAGAATTTTGTGAATTTATCTTATGATAAATCAGATAAGGCGACTGAAGCATAGAATCTCTGGTATGTATTCAGATATAATATGTATCAGAACTACAGCAAAGAACAAAGATTAACAAAGATTAGAAAAAAAATTTCTTTTTCATAAAAATTAAGGCATAAAACAGGGAAGACAATTAAAATATGCTTGTTGATTTATGCATTTTTAGACTATTTAACTTTCAGCAAGCTGCCAAGATCTTAAACTAGCTTGAGCTGAGAGCTAAGTGAATTGCTTTTTAATTTTATTTAGTTTAAATCATAGCTCGCTAATAACTGTTGAATATTTCTCGTCTACAACTAAGTGTCATTACTCACACTCCAACAAACACTTAGAGAGAGAGAGAGAGAGAGAGACAGCTGATTGCATCGGTTCTTCAACGACTTCGTTTGTGATCGGTCAGCAACAGTTAGTTTTTCTTTTGCTTCGCTCTCGCTGCTTCCCAAACCGTTTTAGCTACATATGTATGCATTTGTATGTGTACCTGAATTGAGTGCGTGCATGTGTATGTGTAAATATGTGTAAACCCCGAAGCGATGTTCGTTAAAAGAGCATCACACGAATAGTTAGACTATAGCAGCTGAACAAAAACGAAGACGAAAAGAACCGAAGTGATTAGATCGAAAACGAAACCGAAAGTGAGAGTGAGAGAGTATGAGTGAGTGAGTATGAGTGCTCAGCAGAAAACAAAAACGAAAAGAACCGAGGTGCTTAGAGCGAAAGCGCAAGCGAGAGAGTATGATTTCGTTCGTTTAATTTCGCACACAGAGTGAAAACAATCAAAAGGTGAACTATTATTTGCAAATTATAAAACTTTAAACCAATAATAAGCCTTACAGCAAGAACATGTTTTTGTTGACCACTTTATTTCTATTCTAAATTTTATATAACCTATTTCTTTGTTATGCTCAGCACTTAAATACTTAAAAACTTTATACATTTAAAATGCAAGAATAAATTCAATTGAATTAATTTTAGTTATTCACAAAAATTTCGTTTTCAGTGATAAAATAAAATAAAAAAATGCATTTAAGCAGCTTTCGTAACCGAACTTTACATAACATATCCTTCTCTTCTATGACTCTACACTACTTTATCCTTTCCACTAACATTCACTCATTCCCGCTAAAAAATATATCAGTGATATGTTTTCCACACTTGTCAGTGGCTTTGTAAGCTTTGCTTTGCTGACTTAGCCCAAATTTATTTGATTTCAAATTGATTCATTAATGGGTCAATTTGGCTAACGTCGTGTACATCTGTTTGTCATGTAGAATGGCTGGAATGGTAAATTTAACGCAATTAAATATTTAAAATGTAAGTGCGCTCATATTTTTGTGCCAATTTCAATTTGTCCACATTTCTTTTTTTCTTTTTTTATAAGACATGCTCGTATTTGTATTTTATTTTGCGGCTTTTGCAGCTGCGAATCAAATTGAGGCTACCAACTGTCAGTAATTTGCATAGTTGAGCTGAAAATTGCCGCCCACACAGAGCTTGTATTGTGCCACACACATACACACACACACACAGAGAGAGAGAGAGAGAGAGAAGACGGCGAGCAACTCTATCAAATGCTGCCTGAGTGATTGAAGGCAGCTGGCTGTATGCAAAGTCACGGGCTGCGGGCGGGGGTGTGGGGTGGTGCAGGGGTGGCATATCGAAGTGGGCGCTTTGCAAATTCATAGAACTCAAAATTGATTTATTATGCGGTAATTGTTTTGGCCCAGTTTGAGCCCTGCATACACAATGAAGTTGAGCAGCCGCATAAATGGCACACTTAATGACTGCACCGTTTAGGCTACTCCGCCAAGGCATTGAGGGCGTGGTCGCCTCTCAATCCACTCTCAACAAATTTGGGTTAATAATATGATTTGAGCCGGCGAGCATTACAATAAGTGGCACTTCCAGCAATTGCCAACATAATACAGTAGTTAAAAATTGACAACAGACCTCAAGGCAATTTTCAATCTGAGTCTAGAGTGACATTAGCTAAAAGAGTTTTTAGAGAACAGAATCAGACATTGCGGAAATAAGAGCCTAAAATTATCTTTATAGTCACAGTTAAAGTCCATCAAAAACAGTTAAAGTTAACTCAATTCGCTTCCTGTGAAAGCTTTAAGTAAAGTTGATCTACTACAATTTCTAGGTATATCAATTATACCTCGCTTTCGTTTAATGTCATTAAGTCGATGGAAAATGCTAATTTTACATTTCCAGCTTTAAGCTAGCTGCCAGCTACGCAAGCCCAGCGTTAATTTGCAGAGGGCATGGGTATACAGTCGGTTTCTTTTTTTATCTCTTAAATGGCCAGCAATTATGCACAGACGAGGCAAAATTTCAATAAATTTATTGTGCTGAAATTTACGGCACAGAGATTGACGAAGGGTCTGAAGGGCGGGGCGGTTGGGTTAGCCGGTAAGTTGGGAAAACTGTCTGAAAAGTTGCAAGACTGCCAGCTAAAAATAAACAAAATGAAAACTTGTTATATATTTATAATATGTATTTGACGTAGTTAAGCAAATGGAAATTCGCTGAGCAGCATTAAAGTTTCCATTCAATTCAAAAATATGGCGAGATTTTAGTGAAATTTTTCCTTTTCATTTTTGTTCTCTCTCTCTCTCAGCACAGAGCTGACAAGGAATGTTGGGTCATTCAATTTGCATATTTCATTTCGCTTTTATGCACAGTTTAAATAGAAAGTGCAGCCAGCAAACAGAAACAGAAACAGAAACAGACAGAAAAGAAAACAAAAGCCAAAACAAATTTGTTACACATCCAACCAGAAACTGTTCACTTCATGCCACGCAACGCGCACTGTCATTCAATCCGAGATCAATTGCTGTAAAAATGACAAAATTATGCTGGGCCACCAAATAAAATCGTGCAGTTGCTGTCAAGTGTCCATGGCAGAGGGTCGAATAAAATTTGTAACAGCTCGCAGCTTTGCTCGATTTCAATTTGGCTTAATCTGTTTAAATGACCAGCGGACAAAAAACAAAAAAAAAAGCAACTGAAAGCAAACAAAAAATAAAAACAAAATTACCAAAATAAAAAAAGAAACGAAAAACCTTCAATTTGACAGATTCAATTTGCTGAATAGAGAGCAACAGCAAAATAAAGAGACAACTTGCGTCGCAGCCAATGAGTAATGCCAAAAAGCGTGTTGAACAAGCCACGTTTATAGCCGCATCAGCTTAAAGCCAACTCGTAAATTACAAGAGCTATGCAAAGCAGATACGATAAGCAGAGCTTGATAACAAAATAGTGTATATAAATGAAATAGAAAGAAAGTGCTCTATTGAGAAGGCCAAATCATAAATGGACTTTAGTCATTCATTCAAAAAAAAAAAAAAAATTTTAAAAAAAATATATATATATAAATAAATAAATACAAAATTCCGTTCAGTTATAAATTAATTTTTTATATAATAATTAGAGTCTGGCTAACTCAAAATTAACATTTCGTACAAAACTTAAACATGAAGCTAAATAAGAACAAACTTATCTGTATATTTTTATAATCATAGTCGGATCTACCTAATATACTTGTTTAGCATGCTTGGAACACTACAAACATTTTTATTTTAGTTCATAAAATAAAATAAAAATAAATAAATAAATAAATAGATAAACAAATAAAATAAAAAACAAATAAATAATTTGAAATTGATTATTTCTTTTATTTTATGTATTATTTATTTTATTTTATTTTATTTTTTATTCATTTACTTTTTTATTTTTTTCAGAGTCTATCTTTTTATTATAATAATATTAATATCAAACAAAATTGTGTCACAAAATAAAAAGAAAATTAAATAAGAAAGTTTTAGGGAAAGTAAGTTAAATTGCGCTTCAGCTATTATAAATTCTAAGATGGAATAGTTCATACATTTAGACGAACAGAATTATTAGAGATCAACTCAGCTCCTGATTCAGAATCGCAATATCAATATCAAGTATATGAGTATATTCTCAGGTCTGACATGCTTTCTTCTGCCTATCAAATATATGTTTTAAAAACTTCTGAATGTATATATTTAATTTGTATATTTTTAACTTTTCAAAAGACTCCTTAAAAAAATATGCAAATATGTAACATAAAATCTAAATGAAAAAGTCTCTCAAAGACTGGCATTTTTCCCCACCTAATTGCAAAGTTTTTCTAATGCATTCCGTTAAGATCTTATCTAAATTATGAGCTTTGCTGTTGAGAATATGATTTTTGTTTGCATTGCAGCTCAGCAGCTGTTGCACGCCTACCTTATGAGCTGTGCTGATGCCTGGTTGCATAATTTGCTGCTGCACATCACAGCGGGAAGACATTATCCCGCTTTATTTTATGTCTGATGCCAACAAACTAAGTGCCAAAAGATGCTGCAACTCAAGTTTTTACGCTACATGCCTACCTCTCTCCCTCTCTATCTGTTTCGCTCTCTTTTTGTCCATTTCCTGTTCTTGCTGACTCTATTTGTTTGCCTTGCTCGCGCTCATATGGCAAAAATTAGAGCGCTCTTAAAGCAAAAACTTTGTTGGCCCTAATGGCTTCATAACATGCAACATTACAGGGCCATAAGCAATGGATTTGTGGGCGTGGCAGACGAAAATGTGCTGCTGCTGCTGCTGCTGCTGCTGCTGCTGCTTTTGCCTGCTAATATGCAACTATATATTATGCGAATGTCTTGCTCCTCTCGCTGCCATTTTGTGCTCTCAGTATCTCTCTCTCTCTCTCTCTTTCTCTCTCTTTCTCTCTTTTGTTAATTTCGCGCTGTTCGCCTTTGTTGACTTTGACGGCACCTGGTAACAGAGCGACAACAGCAGCAGCAACAGCAACAGCAACAGCTGTGCCCCACTATCAACCGTTAATAAATGTTATAGTTGTAATTATAATAAAACTTGACTTTAAGCGTTTACCTACTACTACACGTACAGACACACACACACACACACGCACTCTCTCTCTCTCTCTCTCTCTCTCTCACACACACATAAGAAGCACAGCTTCCACACAGCTGTTAGCTAACGATCTCAGAGCTCGTTGCTGGCGGCCATTGACAAGGATTTTGCCAACTGCTCCAACATCCATGGAGCTAGTATGAAGCACATGTTCTGCGCCAGACGTCTTTGAGTTAGCTTCGATTGCATGCCAGCAAGCATTTCAAGCTCTTTACACTCGTACTCTAGTAGAGGATAACATAAGTTCGTTAGTTAATGCGCATCTACTGTCGTACACATTCATAGAGCAAGTGATTATACTACAAGAAAGTATGCGTAGCAGTTGATTTGCTGCGAAAATGGCAACAAGTTTGAATAAGTTTAAATTAGAGTGCGGTGACTAAATGTCACCCAGGAGGTCAGAGCAGCGGCGAGACGAAGAAATATGAATAATGAATGCAGATTGTGGCAGACAGAGCTGAGTGGAGTGTGCGTGGAATGGAGCAGCATAAGCATATGTCAATGAAAGTTTTGGCAAATTAGAAGAGTAATAAAGACCAGCTACAGTTGTAGCTTAATTTTGCTGAGAGTTATATGACCTTGGAGAGTAAATATACTGAGCTTAATTGTTGCGACAAAAAATATATGCTTGAGGAAAAACATTATTTGAAAAAAAAAAAACAAAATTTTGTTGATATGTATTAGTTTTTATTTATTTTTTTTTTATATATATTTTTGTATATCATTTTTTAATTATGTATTTTTTTATTATATTTATTTTCTCTTTGTATTATTTATTTATTTTTTAAAATTATTATTATTAAATTATATTTTTGTGCTATTTTTTTAAATTCTTTTTTCTGATGAATACTCATTTCGATAATATTTCTCTTTGATATTCATAATAATAATTCCATAAGAATACTCACTTCAATGGTATCAGACTTATTTATATTATTTTCTGCTATATCATCATTTTATATTTAACATTTATCTTTAATATGTATAATAATTATTGCATTTACTTCAATGACTTCAGCTGACAACTTGAGTGTAGCAGCGCAGGTAAGAAACAGGTTCATTTTTTTTTCTGTTTAATATTTAGTTCACAAAACACATGCGCACTTCAGCAGCTTTGTATTGTCAATATTGTTGAAGTGGTTAGCCTAAGAGTTGGCGTTCCCCAGTTCCCCAATTATTCACTGTGCACTGTGTGTGCGGCTTTCAGTTAACAGTCAGCAGCAATACAATTCATGGTTTGCGCTTGCTTCCGGTTGCGTTGCCGCCATCTTGGCCAGTCTCAATCCAAGATGGAGTGTGTGTGTGTGTGTGTGTGTGTGTGTGTATGTTTCCTTCTAGTATTTCTATTTGTGGCATGTGGGAAACGTTTGCTGCTGCTTGAGCACACGACAGACGCACTTGAGTTGCAATTGCCATGCTTCAAAGATCCACAGACTCCCGGCCACGCCCATTAGCCCAGTGTGGGGCTAGCTATCGCTCGTGCTGTGGCACTGTCTCAACATTTCCTTTTGTGTGTAATTGTCTAGCGTTTTAATTAAAATTGTTCCAAATAGTCGCGGCACACACACACACACACACACACACACACACGGACACCAAAGAAAAGTTATGCGCGGGTGCAGCGCGTGCTGAAAACTTGGCCAGAAGAACCGAAATGCCAACCGGCAATTTATGGCCGAACAAAAATCTGTGCAAAAACTCCTCTAAGCTGCCATGAGCGAAACTTTTCGCTATGCGCTGCAAATGTATGTATATATACATATATATAATATATATATCGATGGCAGCTAGCGACCACGCCTACACCTCCAGCTCCATTTATTTCCTCCTCTTTCATTTTTTTTTCTTTTTTTTTTTTTTTTTTTTTTTTGCTCTCAACTGGGCTAATGAATATTTTCGAAGAACTCGTAGATATGTAATGCAATGGAGCTGCTGTTGTTGCTTTGCCTCATCTCTTGACTACCTACGGCTGCTCCAGCTCCGCCGCCTTCTGGTCGATTGCTTTTGCTGTACGCCCGCAACATTAATGCCAAATGCCAAACGCGATTGCAAAGGCGTCGAAGCATGAGCTGAAATGCGCCTGGGACATTTTGGCCCAAGCCTCACCGCAACAGCAGCT
Organism: Drosophila koepferae; assembly: GCA_030914345.1. Taxonomy (NCBI): domain Eukaryota; kingdom Metazoa; phylum Arthropoda; class Insecta; order Diptera; family Drosophilidae; genus Drosophila; species Drosophila koepferae. Next base: position 5,655,432 of record JAUESR010000207.1, read on the forward strand.
GGAGCGGCAATCCCTTGTCTGGGCAGAAGGAGACTGCGCGGAGGTAGGGGCTGAGTCAAAGCCGCGCAATTGATGGCATCGATGGCAGCCATCGTCCCATGCCCATGTCCGCGTTCACAGACACGTTCGCATCCACATCCGCATTCGCATCCGCATCCGCGTCCATGTCCTTGTCCATGTCGATGTCAACTGCTGGCTGCTGCGATTTGAATCGCAATGGCGTAACGGTCGCAAGCCCAAATTGAAGTTGGCCCCACCACAGTTTCTTCCACTGCTGGCAACACAGTTCCTTCATCTGACCCGCCCCCTGCTTTGTGGCTTTTTGCATTTTCTTTTTGTTGTTTTCTTTCTTTTTTTTTCAGTCTCTGTGTCTTTCCGCGCGTTTTTTAACGCTCATTGGCTTTGGCTGCCGTGGCGCATCCTTTTGCTGCTTGTTGTGGCGACTGCCTTTGGCTTTTCACCATTCACATCCCGCGGCATTTTCCACTTCTGTCCCATGGCCATGCGTTTTTTTTTCCTATATATGTATATAGCATATGGGTTCACGCTTTGCCCATTCTCTTCAGCGCCATATCATCTCTCTCTCTCTCACCCTCTTTCACGCTCTCTCTCTCTCCGTCTTTCACTGGTTGCACGGGCCACTTGTCCTATTTGACTTTTGGCCGCTTGCCTCAAAGTTTAATTTAGGGGTTTCACATACACGTCCGCGGCTAAGTGCTGCCAGCTCTTAACTGTTGCGGTTCGCGTTTGCTTTCAGGGCTGCGCTGCGCTGCACTGCACAATGCAAAGTCATTTTCTCCTTAGCAAGCACAGCCCAACGATCACTTCAAATAATTAAAAAGCTTACCACGAATGTCATGGGGTTGAATTCCTTAATATTTAATTTATTTGATTATTTTCAGTTTATTTTATATATATATTTTATTTGATCTGATATATTAAACAACATTATTTACAAGAAAATATAATTAAATTATTTATCAAGTATGTGAAATATAAATAATTGAATGTATTCAAATTATTTATGAAATTGGCAAAGCTCAAAGTTCAATATTGATTATGAATAAAAATCGATTATATGTCATATTAATTATTAATAACAATCGATTGCGTGTCATCGATATTTATTGATCATTTATATTCTATTTCAATTTACTGTACAAACTAGAAATTTAATTTGCAATTTGGTTACCTATCCATTCAGTTAGTCGAAAAGTCATGCTCAGTTTTAATTATACCTTATTGCAGCCCTGATTTCAGCTGTGACTCACCTGCAGGCGTTGGTGTCTACTGTGAGATGCCTTTGAGCTGATGCCGCTGACCGCTGGCAAAGTTCTTCCTCTTCTTCTTTTTTTTATTTTTGGCTGCGACTCAGCCATAAAAAGGCCGTAAAAAGGCTGCCCCACAAAGTGCACGCGGGGCGCTCATAAAGTTTTTTCTGTTTTTTTGGAGGCGAGTCTAAACTTTTTCAATTCGCCGCAGCAACACCTACAAAAAGCCAGACGCACACGCATACACGGTCCTTAAGAAAGTTTCATACTAGTCTGAGTCGTCAGTCAATGGCTCAAGCTGAGCTGCTGCTTCTTCTTTCGACTTTAGGAACAGCCGCTTTATGGCCACAGCGGAATCTCAGCGGGTAAAGGTACAGAGTGAAAGAGAGAGAGAGAGAGAGAGAGAGAGAGAGGGAAGCTATGGCTTGTCTCGTAAATAATTTTTAAGTGCAGCTTCTTTTTTGTTGTTCTTGTGGTTTATCTATTTTTATTTATTTTGTTGAAGTCACTTTTTTTTTACTTCGCCTTTAGCCGCTTTGTTTTGTAAAATGAAATTGTTTCGTCTTTGGAGCGCCAAAAATTTGTTGAAGCAACGAAAATTTAATTTGTTTCTATATAAATATTGTGAAAGCGAATTTTAATCGCTTCGCCTAACTCTCAAGCTCCTTGCTGAACATTCTTTGAAATTGAAAACAATTTCCTTGGCACTTTTTTCTCGAGTTATCAACGAGTCCTGCAGCTCCTGTCGATCCCCACTAGCTAGCTAGCAATGGGTTATTAGTTTTCCATGTTTTTTGTCTTCAAGAACGGAAATTGGTTTTTAAAAATCCATTACATACAACGGATATGCCATCGCCTGAAGCACGTTTCACTCTCATGACTCCTCTGCTTGAATTCTATGTTTTTTTTTCTGTTTCTTTTTTTTTTCTCAGTTGTTTAGCTAACTGCAATTAAACCGAGCCACAAGCAGCCGGCATATCCAAATTGTCGCCCAATTAGCAGTCGGGCTTAACTACGATTTTAAGTCAAGAAAATCAACATAATTGCTTCAAGGTTTTTCGCCTAAAACATTTCAAGCAATTTCCTTGAAACTTGAAGCGTGGCACAGGCATTTCAGTTTTGCTGAATTCCAAAATACCCTAATGTGAATCTAGAGAGGGTGTATTGTTGCTGCAGCTCTGCAGGTTTTGCATCTGAAATTAAATAAATGAAATTGAAGCATTAATAAGTATTTCTCAAATATCATAAAATAAATATATCAAATATTAAATAGAAAAAATATCAAATATCAATTCCAATATCATTTTTCTGAGTCTCATTTTGAATCTTATGCATAATTTTTATATTAAATCACATATTTATACCGTTCAATGTATTCAGCAAAGAGTTTAACATGTGTTGCAAGCAATTAACTAATTTATTGTCTAATCATTTATTCCGTAAATTAACTAATTTAAAATGACTTTAATTGGTAAAAGTCTCATTAAAAAATTATAAAAAAAAACAACTTTCTTCAGTTTCATTTTATTAAAGAAAAAATCAATAGAGTTTGTATAGACTCTATGCGTAAATCTTAGTATAAATAATATTTTTGTTTTTATTAAATATACTCAAAGTAAATTACAGGGTAGCTGCCTGTCGACTAGTCTTAGTTACAGCGCCTTTTATTTCTTTATTTTTGACTGCTGCTGCTGCTGCTGTTGCTGCTGCTTCTGTATTGTTGTTATTGCTTGGCAATTGCATTTTTGCCTCATTGCGTTTGGCTGCGGATTTCCGACTCGTCTCTCGCATCTGCTACTGCCTGCTGCAAGTTGTGCCTTGGCTCTCACTTCTTGGTTGCCGGTTGTTGGCTGCTGCTGCTTGCCACACACGACTGCAATCGATATCAAGATACACTTACAAAATTAACTATCGTCAACATACGTGCTTGGTAAATGCAATTACTTGACGATTGACAAGGCTAACGCGAAGGACGGGCGTTTACTGAATGTGGAGCCCAGAGCAGCCAGAGCACAGCCCACACATGCCAAGGATGTGAAGGGCATGTGCTGGTGATAGCGTCAAAGGATGCGCTCATGGCAGCACAAGGTCGTGGGTCTTAAGCTCACACAGTCAGCATCAATTGCGGAATGCAATAGCAATTGCATTAGGTCTTGAAATACTCTCTAACGAACGAAATAACAAGCATTGCCACATAGAACAACTGTTGCTCTACCACCGGGCTAATGACTCGAGCAATTTAATTAGCATATGCTATGCACTTGGTAAGATTCCATGTTGTTAAGTGAAAAAGAGAATGCGCTCTACATATATGTACTTGGAGCTTAAATTGTTGTTTTATGAAGTTATCAAGATCAAAACTTGCATACAAAGAGAAAATACTGAGTTTGAAAAAAAATGTTTCATTTGAATAAGAAAGCGCAATTGCATAGGGAGAGTCAGCGCAGAAGAAACGAACATGGGTAGATCGAGTAAAAGAAGATCGAGCACAAGGAGAGCAAGCACAGAGAGAGAGGAAGGGAGTAGGAAGGAGAGAGAGAGAGAGAGGGAGGGAGAGGGAGAGAGAACACTGTGTTGAATAATACACAAAAGACGATCAAACGTTCTGGGAACGTTTGAATGAAACAAACGTAAAGAGTTGCGAGCTGATCGGTAATGGATTTGCTTTAGAGCCGATTCAATCGATTTCTCTCAGAGTTTGTTTTCTTCAGAGTGCACTCTAGAGTGTGAGTATAATGAATGATAAGAATATACAAAGTGTAAGAAGACTAATATTAAAATATGATGTAAGACTAGATTAAGCTGCAACAAAAGCTAGCAGGAGTAAACTCGTTAATAAAATATACAAATAAATACCAAAAAAAAAAAAAAAAAAATACTGATTTACTTATTTTTCATCAGGAAACATTACTACAGCTATTATTAATGAGACACATATTCATCGATTATTTGAATACATATTTGACTATACCACAACAAAAGCCAAAAGAAATAATAACAACAAAATAATAGCTAAAATCCATTTTGTTTCCATTTTCAATTTCTTTTCCTGCACGCTCTCATTTGCTTATTGCAAAATCTAATGTATTGCTTTGACCACAACATCTCCTCTACTCCATAACCCTCACGCTTCAACAAAATTTTTCAACATAAGCCCCGAGAAATTAATGAGAAACAAACACGTAATATGTTCGACTCCAACGCTTTTGACACAAATGCACACCAGGTTGACGAAGGTTTCTGGGGCCAGTGTAAACGAAACCAGCCAAAAGTGAGAAATCATTTTAGGGCCTGCTGCCCCCGTGCTACGACCCTGTCTCCAGCCCACAGACTTTCCGCCTTTTGTATGCACACAAAACATGGTATAATATGCTTTCACTTGGCCCAGTCTGATGTATTGCTGGCTAATATATCACCTAGATTTCGTGTCCATTGCGACCAAGACGGAGAGCTCACAGTCTGCATTTCCCTTTTGCTTTCAGCTACAGTTGTGACCGCAAATGAGAAGCTCTTGAAAATAGTTTGTAAATAAAAGCAAAGAGAATCGTTGCGCTGCGGCATCCGTTGATATTTTTCGCATATTGCATTATGCATTATGTGCAGCTAAGTGGGCGTGGCAGCACTTAAGCCACACTCCAGCAGTAACTCAGCTTCGTGTTCGTGTTTGTGCATAAACAAATTAAATTTGAATGCGTAGACTGAAACTTGTGGGCTAAAAATTTCAAGTGGCCACGTGTATGCGAAGTGGGCGTGGCAGCCGCAAATCGGGCTGCTGCTGTAGCTTGTTTCTGTTAAATAAGATGCCAGCGATGAGTGCGTGCAAAGCTGTGCCAAGTTCTAATTAATTATGAAAAGTGAGAAATTCCGTACACAAGCAGAAGCAAAAGCAGAAGCAGACGCACAGAGCAACACACATGTGCCTTATTTATGAAGAGCATAATAAAGTTGCGAAATCCCTTCGTTTAAAAGAGAAAAAGAGAGAGAGAGAGAGAGAGAGAGCGAATGAAATAAAGAAATTCAAGGCACTTTTGGCCTAATGCGAGCTGAGCTCTTCACTGGGATTCCCAAGCGCTGAATACAAAGCAAATTGCTGTAGTCAATTTAATTAAATTTGTTTGTTGGGCGAGCCCAACGGAGCGCGTCTCGATGGCAGCATTGCCTCAGGCAACAGTCAGGCAGCTGCCACGCAGCTACCAAACAAATTTCCCCCGCATCCCAATCGAATCGCAAATCCAATGTAAGCCAAAAACGGCTAAAATGCCCGCGCATCGATACAAAAGGATGCGTTTATCACAATTCTATTAACGCACCAAGTCAGTCAGATATATCCAGAGGCGAAGCTGCTCTTCGCAATCTATGGACAGCAGACAGAACTTGTTTCTCTCTCTCTCTCTCTCTCTCCTGTGTGTGTGTGTGTGTGTGAGTGTGAGTGAGAAATGTGCTGGCGGCAGCTTGGGGGCGTTTTTCCAACCGCTTTTCTTGTTTGCATTGGAAATTTGCCAGTGGCAACAAAACCGACAACAACTACAAATAGTAGAGTGTGCTCACAGAGAAAGCACAAGAACAAGAACTTAGATACAATCATGGCAAGTCTCGAGCAAAATACTCACTATTAAAGCTGTGAAGTGTATAAGAAATATAGAATTGAATGAGCATTAAAATAATATATAAATCTGACCGAATCGGATATGCAGCAAAAATTGATGAAGTAATCGAAAAAAAATGCAAATATTGATGTAGACTTCCTATTGATATATTAAACCTTATTTGAGCTGGGATACTCTCAGCTTTAGGCATCTTAATATATTTAATATAAAACGTTTATTGAAATTTTACATTCCATGTAAAATAGAGGGTATTGCTCTCTCTCTATATCAAACAAATTTGTATACATGTTGGCCTTGACAAGTTTATTCACATATTAAATTAAATTTTTTATGTATATAAAAAAAAAAAAAAACTAGAATAAATAATAATGAAGTTTGCACTAGAATTTGCAATCATAAAATACTTTGTGTATATTAAAATGGCTTTAACTCAGCAAATCTAGAAGCGAACATGGCCGGTTACTTTCTGGCATTGCGACTGAAATGGTAAACAGCAAATGTAATTAAGGCTTGTAAAGCAATGAGAAGACTTGAGACGCTCAGCGTCAATAGAGCAAAAGAGATTTCGCATTGCAAATCAAATACAAATTTTGCCTTAATTTCATTTTCAGTGTAATGCAATAAAAATTATAAAGACAATAGAGAGAGAGAGAGGCACATAGAACAGAGACAAACTAGATAGTAAATGCTTTGATGTTTCATTACTAGCATTTTTTATTTATTTTGCATGTTTCCAATGCAGCATTTATTAAATTTTTTATAAGTTTGATAATATCCACGCAAATAATAATACACCAGCAGTAACATGTTGCGATAACATAATCCCCAAAAAGCGAGCCTCAATTAAAACACGCTCAACAAGTTGGCTGGCGGTCGAATAACTGAATTTGCAACTAATCCCGGCCTAAGCCTAATTACATTTTGTTTGCTCAGCCCGAGCCTTTTTTAGTGGCATGTTCTGATGCCTCTGATTAAATCATCCAAATAAATATTAAACCCGGCATGACGGCTCAGGGAGTGCGGAAGCGAAGCGGGCGCATAAATAATTGCATGTGCTATGGCATTTATTTGTTTAAATGACAAATAAAATGCAGAAATCATTTTTATAAACATTTTGTCGCTTCTGTTATGTTTTGTTGTTTTCCAATTGCTGTCCCTCCCGCTCTCTCTCTCTATCTCTCTGGCTGGCATTGGCAAATACGCGGCGTATGCGCAATTTATTTACAAGCATTTATATTTGCCAGCCTGGTTTTTATAGCTGGTTAGCATTGGCAGCAGTTGCTTAAACATTTATGCAATGTGGGGATTTTGTTTACACATAGCCTGGCATTTACCCATCCAATTGATGAATCCAAAGTCCAGAGAAAGAGACATACAGAGAGAGAGAGAGGAGGAGGAGAGAGAGAGAGAGAGAGAGAGAGAGAGAGAGAGAGAGCAATTCAAATGCCAACAGTAAAAAACTGGGATACATTTTTAATGATGTACAAATATTTGCCTTGCAGCACGATGGCATTTTCACATTTGGAAACTATGGAAAAATGTGGTAATAAAGTAAAGACTATGAGAGTTAGAAAATCAGCGCAATAGAAGAACTGGAATATCAGGGGAATGAAACAGATATTTATCAATAAATGTATACAAAAAAAAAAAAAAAAAAAAAATAAATAAAAATAAAATTAATATATATGAATAAAAATTGATGGAGAATGCAGTAAAAATACAATAAAATATGAGAAAGACAAGGGCGATATTTATAAAAAATTCATTTTTAAAGATCAACATATATATTCATTCAAGTCGATTACTGCAGAAACTGATTATAAATCTATTTAAGGCATTATTATTATTATTATTATTAATATTATTATTATTATTATTATTTTTTTTTTTTTTTTTTTTTTTTTTTTTTTTTTTTTTTTTTTTTGTATCCCTATTAGTAATTTGCTAAAAATGTATAGATCTTTATCTTCGCATCCACAATATCCATCTATACAAATTTGAAGTCTGCAGCTCAAGTAGAAGTTACGTTTAAAAAACGTAAAAAAAAGTAACAAAATTTTTTATTTTTATTAATAATAAAAAATGTTATGAGTTATCGAAAAAAAAAATCTAAACAAATACTACGTAACTAACATACGATTAATCATATTAAATTTCAGCTCTCTAGCTTTTGTAGCTTGCGAAATCTCGGCGTTTATGACGAACAGACGGATAGGGCTATATCAGCTTACTTTTTGTGCTGATCAAGATATATATACTTCATGAGATCTGCAACCTCTCCTTCTGCCTGTTACATACATTTTCAATGGTTTTAGAGTATAAAAAAAAAAAAAAAAACTAATTTTAGTCATCAGCTTTACACAATAATGTCTTCAACTCTCATCACCAACGAACTGTAGCTGGAAGAAGAAGTTTCCTGAGACTATGGTCTGACCTACAAACAAATAGCCATGCTCTCGCTAAGCTTACATAAAATAACCTACCACTCGCACACACACAACAATGTCTGACAGAAACATTGTAGTTAATTGACTTAAGCTGCTTTAGATCTTTAACTTTAAGTACAGCATACTTTCTATTAGAGCACGCCCACTCAACTGCTATGCAACCTTGGTCACCTTGTCTCTTATATCGTTTTAGACCATCCATTTACTGCACTTCTTTTTATTTTGTGGGAAAAGCTGTTGCCTGCATAGCACAGATCGAGTTTTCAAGTAGCCTGTAAGCTGCGCTCTCCTTAGTAGTTGACGTTGAGTCGCTCCACTTCTGTGGCAATTGCTTCGGGGCAGCCGCAAATGGCAATGTTTATTAGCCATAATGATGCTGCGGCCCTGTCAACAAAGAGCAACAAACATGGCAAAAAAGAAAATATGCGCCATTCGCTGATGTTCCTCTCTGCCTTGCTCTCTGCCTCGCTGTCCTGTCTCTGACCTGACATTATGTCCGAGTAACCAAATGCGGCAGCCAACTTTGAATAAACTACAAGTTTTGTGGCGGCACACGATGGAAATGAGAGAGAAGTAAGGCGAGCGCAGCAGCAAGGTATCGCATCTAGTCTGCGTTCGCAGCCCCGTGAACTCTCTTACAGATGTCGCGTCGACAATTTTACTTGGCTATTTATAACTGTCGCGTCTGTAGACATCAGCCCGCGCGACGTAAACATCTTTATGCTGTTGTGTCTGTGTCTGTGTGTGTGTGTGTGTGGTAGGTGTATAACATCAACAGCTAGGCTAGGCAGCATCCTGTGCGTCCAGCTGCATGTCCTTGTCCGGCCAGCGCCCACCACTCACTCGACGCTCTCAGAAATTGCGGTTTAATTCTTGGTCGCCATCAGCAGCAGCAAAACAGTCGCTGAATTATAACCAAAGTGGCTAATTTGTCACGCAGAGCGCCTGGAGAGAACCAAAGGCACGATGCAGTCAGAACGAGAGTGAGAGAGAGGGAGAGAGTGAGAGAGTGAAAGGGAGCATTGCAATGGCAGGCAGTGCCTTAAAGGTCTGTCTGCATAATTCGATCATCTGTTCAATTGCTTATGATGATACGCCTTAGCAAAGCCTCTCTCTCTATCTCTCTCTCTCACTGACTCTTTCGCCTTCATCTATATCAGAAGCCAGCTGATTTCCTTGATATCCTGTGCAAATATTTCTGAAACCTAAAAGGCAGCACACAAAGGACATACAACGCATCGTTCAACATCGATTTGGTTCTTTATTGCTGTTTTATGGACCAAATACAAGTTGCGAGCATGCAAAATATTGTGCTTGCCCCACAATGGGCAATTTGTTGGCTGCCGAGGCCATCGTCGTCTGCTCCAAGAAAATATATATGTATGTGTGTATGTATATGTGCGTCCGAGTAGGAAATGCAAGGAAAATACTTATATTGAATTGACCGAGGCCAGAAGTTGTTGCTCATCTATGCTGCCGCCGTCTCCTGCTCGTGTTGCTCCTGCTGCTGCTGTCTGACTGTATGCAAATGCCTCTTCTCTCTTGCAATTGGATTTGCGTATTCGGATAAACATTTCAATTGGCCGCACGCTTCATTACCCACCGGCCCCGCTGTGGAATGCCAGGCCAATCGAGTTCGTTGTTGGCCAACTTTTTCAATCTGACTGCCGCTGGCAACTGGCAATGGAAAAATCAAAACGTAACGCAACGAAAACTATTGAAAATTAATTTCGAAACAAATTTACCAAATGCAACCTGCAATTGTTGCAGTCTATAGTTGAAATACTTTTCACCCATTCCCAACACAGTCGCTGACTCCGACTCCAGCTCGATTGTTGTTGGTCTACAATGCAAATGCAGCGCAGATCTGACATCAGTTACTAAATTATGCAAATTAAAATATGTACACATAATTACATATGTAAATCGCATTAATTGTACAACTCGAATAACTTTCCCAAAGTCGTAATATGTAAATTTGTGGTTACAAATATCACAGGATACTTTTTACCACTCATTTTTGTGGGCACCATTCGAATCAGTTGATTTAAAAAAAAAAAAATAAATAAAAAATAAAAAAATGTATTACATGATTTTCTAAGGACTATGTGAATATATAACAAGTTTAGTACGAATTTAGTTTATGAATGTTTGATAATACTGAATAATAAAGTACAAAGTATAAAATGAAAGTAAAGCTTTTCAAATATATTCCATAATTTATCTGAAAGTCATTTCTGAATCAAGAACTGCCTTTTACCGCACATTTAATTCGCAGAGTATTTATTAGTCTGGCTTTGTTAAAGCTTTCGCAATGTAAACACCAAATGACCACAAATTATTTTTATAGTCGAGTTAATTGAGGTCCACAGCGCGGTTTTCATTTGATTAAGTTTAATAATTACAACTGCGTCCAATTCACAAACATTTTCAATGCTGCCTCTAATACAAAAACAAAAAAAGTATTTAAAATGAAATTTTTATTTTAATTTGCAATAATTGAAATGAATTTAATATCTGTAAAAGTTAGAAGTAATCAAAGAAATGAATATTTCTTTATAACAATTCCTCAGCTTTCATTGAGATAGAATAAATATTTTTAAAAAATATATACAAATTATATAATTTAGAAAAATTTTTTATTTATGTTCATAGAAATGTGAAATTGTGTTAATTTTGAATAGATTTCGAGTTGCCAATGGTATTTGAATCGATTAGTTAAAAATAGGGCTTATTGACGTTGATTGATTATTGATCTATTGATCTACTTGGAGGTCATCATTTGTACAAATTCCTCATAGCTGATCTTGCCGTCGCCGTCTTCATCATACATTCGTATCATTTCCTCACATTCGTCGTCCTGCATTAGTATATCGAGATCCAACATAACTTGTCGCAGCCGATCAACACTTATAAAGCCAGTGTTATCCCTGTCAAAGACGCGAAAAGCCTCACGAATATCATCCTCATCTGGATCGAATGTCATGCGCATTGTCATTGAATGAAGGAAATTCTCAAAGTCAATGAATCCGTTGCCATCCAAGTCCATCTCGTTAATCATCGACTGTAGCTCCTTCTCGGTTGCACTTTTTCCGAGAGCCGTAACTACCGTATCCAAATCCCTAATGGTTACACTTCTGCTTTCGTCCTTGACTAAAATGGCAAAGCCACGTCTAAATTCATCGAGTTCTTCCTGTGAGTATTCCATTGGAACCGTCAATTAGAATTTAATTACTTTGTCAAATTTTATTAAAAATTATGTATTAGAATAGTCCGATATGTGTGTATTATTCGAGTGTACAAAATAATGTGAGCTCCTTTGAGCATGTTTTACAAACTACTTTGAAATGCAAGGCATGCTGTGGGTTTTATTTAAACAATAAATAAGTTTTTAAATATTTTTAAAGAGATCAAAATATTCTGAGAATTATTTCATTTCTGCAACTAAATAATTAAATAATTATCGACTGCTGAACTCAAATTGCTTCGATATTTATTATTGCCTGCATCTTTGTCTGCTGCTGTAGCAGCATTTTTTCTGTATTTTTTTTTTTTTTTTGTTTTTTTTTGCAACTTTTCCATTGATATATTAGTTACAGTTGCTGGCCTCAACGTTTTCTTTTGCCTTTTGATATTTTAACGCGAAATGCAAACAGTTGCAACAGCAGTTGCAGCAACAAATTTTGGCCGCATGCTGCGGTCAGCCGCACACATCAACAGCCAGGCCCATGGCCAGACCAGCTGCCAGTTGCCAACAACAATAACTGCAACAACAACAACAACAACAACAAAGGAGTTAAACAAAATAAAAATTGGTTGACCAGGGCCGAAAGTTATTTACTGCAAATCGGTCGACTGCAACACAGATCGCTGCTGACGACGCGACGCGACAGCTCGCAACTGGCAACTGGCAACTGGCAGCATTTGGTTAACTTGGCTTTAAACGTGCCGTTCAATTAAAATTGTAAAATAATTTTTTTAAACTAACGACAGCAGCAGCCAGGTAAAACTTTTCAGCTTCAACTCTAATTGAATTCCAAGCACTGTGCCAATTACACGACTCCGCTTAATCGCAGCGTTTGCAAATTCGGTTTTGATTACATTTTCGAGTTACCAAACATAACTTTTGCTCCGACAGCGATTCATAAAAACTATTTTTTTTTTTTTTTTTTACTTTGCCAAAGCTTTAATTAATAATTGAAACAATCGATAAAAAAAATGCTAGCCAACGGCAAAAAATGTACTATTGAAAAGTTAATTTGCAAAGCGAAAAGTTTTGTATTCGAACAAAATTTGAACATTGATAGAAATGTTGTTTAGAATTGTGTTTCTGATTCAATTTATTGTACGAGTTTTTAGTTAATAGTGAACATGACTTTTTAACCTGAAAAGGTATGGTATATAAAGTAACGAAAATAAAAAAGTAAATAAATAAAATACAACTGAGAGATATAAAAAGCAAAAAGAAATAAATATAATAAAAAATAAAAATAATAAATTAATTTACTAATTAGCAAAAAAATAAATAAAAATAATTAATTAATTAATATTTAGCTTCTAGTAAATTTAAATATTTCACAAATATCTGTTGACCGTTTCTCGATGTCTGCAAATAAGTGTCTTTCACTCACACTCTGAGAGAGAACTGAGAGAGCAAGCAATTGCTTCGGGTTTTGAACGAGTTCGTTTGCGATCGGCTCGCAGCCGATTGCAGTACATCGCTGACAGCTGCTTCGCTCTGATTGCTTGAGTGTTGGCATGTATGCGTGAGTCTTCTCTTCGCTAAGCACATCAGCTGCGTACCTGAATTGAGTGTGTATGTGTGTGTGTGTATGCATGTGATTGTGAAGAGCGTTTGCATTAACTTTTTGAGCTTACTCGCTTACTACTGCCTGAGTCGCATTATGCGAACGTCAATCGTAAAAAGGGAAATCGAATAGCAGAGCGCTCAACCGAAACTCGAAACGAAAAGAACCAAAGTCACTTGCTGAGAACGAGAGCGAAAGAGTTTGAGTGTGTGTGTGCACGTGCATGTGATTGTGAAGAGCTTTCTACTGCCTGAGTCGCATTATGCGAACGTCAATCGTAAAAAGAGCATCAAACGAAAAGCAGATCGCTCAACCGAAACTCGAAACGAAAAGAACCGAAGTCACTTGCTGAGAACGAGAGCGAGAGAGTTTGAGAGCTTTCTACTGCCTGAGTCGCATTATGCGAACGTCAATCGTAAAAAGAGCATCAAACGAAAAGCAGAGCGCTCAACCGAAACTCGAAACGAAAAGAACCGAAGTCCAAGTGAGAACGAGAGCGAGTGAGTTTGATTATTCGCCCTTGATCTCGCGTATAGAACGTGAATAATGAGTTCACTATTATTTTCGAGTTTTAATATATTTTGTATATACACAATAAAATATACTTTTATTTATACGCATGAACTAGAAAACTTTTCATGTGCTCAAGTAAATTTCAGTTGCTCTCCAACTAACTGTTTTCACTTAAAGTATATATTTGAAAAGTAAAAAGGCATATAAAATTTCATTCCTCTTCGACTAATATTGACTTCATTAAAATATGTTCTTTTGAATTAAATCAAATTAATATAAGTATTATGTTATATCGAAATGCAGTAAACAAACCATGCTAATTTTATGAATTTTCACATATATACTCCCATCATGCCCATATAATTGAAATACTATTCTACACTCCCAGTCAAGTGCTCATGGTCAACTAAGCAGCTCTTCTGGTTAAGCAGCTGTTGTTGTCGCTCAGTTAAACGGTCAATTGTGTGGACTTTAGCAAAATATATTCTTCCGGTGGCTATCTGAGTCGTATTAACTGCTTCAATTGCCGGAATAATTCAATGGGCCAACTCTTCACCTTTACGTGTGTGTGAGTGTGAGTGTGAGTGCATTATCCTTTGGTTATGTTGGCGACAGTTGTTCACTTACAGCTCGTTAGAGGCGACTATATCGAATCCTGCCCCATTGAATGGCTGCCTGGCAAACCATTTTAAGCTTGTGCCAGAAGCTAACAACGCGCCATTGTGCTAAATGCTCGTTTATTTGTACGCAATTATAAAGCATACCTTGGGTCATATCTTTTACCTTATCTGCGCCACTCAAGTCGAGAGCCACAGTGAGCCGGCCGCAAATGTTCGCCGTGCTCTGTGCTACGTGCTGGGGCAGCAGCCATTGGCGACGCTGCAAAGTAGGCAACAATAAATTATTTCATTGCTGACCACAAACAGTTAAATGTTGCGGTTGTTGTTGTTGTTGCTATTGCTCACGTTTGCCATTAAACTCGGCGTAAAAATAGCTTGAAATATGTAATTTTCCGGTTCAATTACAACGCCACATCAGCAATGAACTCAGCAGAGAACGCAACGGGCGAACGATCCAGGTTATCAGCGGTGTCAGCCATCCGCATCCGCATCCGTATCCGCATTCGCATCCGCATACATATCCACATCCGCAACATCGCGGCCAGCAGCAGCAGCAGCAGCTAAGATCCATGTACGCAGATAGCGACTGACCAATGCGCTTGTGCGATATGCGGCTCGGATAGCGTTCCGTAATTTGTTGTAAATCTCTGGAGCACGTAAAACGAGTAAAGGAAGAGGGAGCACAGGTAGCGTAGCTGCAGATTGAATGCGATTAGATACATTCGTTGGCTGCCTGCCGCATTTTAATAAGAAACCATTTAAGTGAATCGCTAAGCCTAAATGGCATTTACTAAGGCTTATCAAAGATGAAAGCAGCATAAGCAATTAGTATGCTATTATAAAGCAAATAGACTCACAAATGTTATTCACTCAGAAATTTTCATTGACTTTAATACTAAAAATCATTTTATGTTAAATAATTGACTATTCAGTTTCTGCTGATAAAAACCAGTTTAATATCTATTTCCATTTCATACGAACAGTTTTTAGAGCAAACACTCTAAATGTAGTTTAAAAGACGTAAACAAATAATAGAAAACAATGCTGAATAAAGCTGCAAATCTTCAGTAAAAGTTTTCCCACGCACGAGAAACTTTATAGCCCCAACATAATAAAGTTAATTAAATTCTAGAAATTTCACTTGATTAACTATATTTCTTTTTTATTGGAATCTAAAACTTCGCTTTGCTTAAATCTTCAAGTCTGAATTAAATAAGTCTGTAAGGCAGGGCAGAAATCTCATCTTCAGGCTGTTTATACAGCAATAGTTAAGCAAAGATTTTTGTTGTATTTGTTTAGACGAATTTACAGTTGATTTGCATAAAGCTTAAGATCAACAACAGCCTAGGCGAGCAACTCGTGTAAAAGATTACAAATGCTGTAAAGCAAAGGAGGCTAAAGAATAAAATCGATGCAGTTACGGGACGAACGAGTGTCGAGACGTGGAGCGGAGTCGAGTGCTAAGCAACTTGACTGCAAAAATGCCAGCAAGTAAATTTTAAACATCGCACGTGGCCATAAAAACCATGCCGGGCCAAAGAGCGGGAACGAATGCTGCCAGGAGCAGCCAGGACTGTTCAGTCAGAGCAGCAGCAGCAGCAGCAGCAGTGGAGGTAGGTAGAAGCAGGGGGAGTGTGTGGGGGGGTCAATGGCACGTGTGGGGGACTGCATTTTAGCGCCATATTTTATACACACTTAAAGTCACACACAGAGAAAACTGGAAGTCGACAGAGACAGGGAGGGGTGTGGCCGAAGGGGCGGACTAGGCGAAAAACGGTGCAGTCGCCGTAGTGTCAAAGCAAGAAAGGCAAACGGCAATGCGGGCCAAGATAAACGCGGTGTGCAGAGCTAAGCCGAGCAGAGCATCAAAAACAAAAGGTCAAAAAGTTTTGAGCGAGAGAGATAGAGAGAGAGAGAGAGAGAAAGTAGGAAAAGGCGAAGAGGAAGAGTAGAAGCAGATATAAAAATATAAAAATGTGTGAAATAGTATGTGAAAATGGGTTAAGCAAATGCCAAGAGCACAACAAAAGAGGCTGCAAATAAAATGCAGGCCAGAGCCACGCCCACTCGAGCCACCAGGCTGTCAGTTAACTTTAAGCAGAGAGTGCGAGAGAGAGAGAGAGAGCGAGAGAGAGAGGCGAAGCGAAATTGAGAGTGAGAGTGAGAGTGAGAAAGTTACTGCGTACAGCATCGCGTATAATGAATATTAATAAATGTGCCACTGAATTAATTAATGACACGCCGCATTTTCAATTAGCAACAAGACGCAAGAAGCAACAAGCAGTCGACAGCGAACAAGACATTTCACAAGGCCATCAAAAAATGTTGGTCGGTTGGTCGATTCAATCGAGCTGGTGCCTAATTAAAATTTAATTAATTAACAATGTTACGCCAAACGGGCGCAAACTGTCGAAACTCGAACTCAACGAAATGGCCGCCATCTGGTCAAAAAGATTTGCAAGCAGTCGGAAATGAAGATGGATTTTGAAATGGCCAAAACGCCACGTGCCGCACATGGCCAGAAAAACTTGATATTGATTCATATTGCTGTTTCTCTTGTAATTGTTGCTTCAATATGCCACATCATTTTCGGCTCATTAATCACTGAAGCATTTTCATTAGCCAGCTTGCCTCTAATTACAACAAAAACAAACGGCCTACAATTTAAGAGATGAAAGCGCAAAAGCGCAAAAGCGCAAATATTCCATGCACCACAACAAAGTGGCCAAGTGAGAGGTTTATGGGCCTTTGACCACTGCAAGGCAAGAAACAAATTCAATAAAGTGGAAGACAACGACAACCGAGCCAAACGCATTCATTAGAAAATAATATAAAATCAATTCAATTAATAAAGATATTCAATGTATGTAATATATTTGGGGGGTGGGGGTGTGTGGCAGCAGCCATAATGTTCTTTTTACACTTCATGGTAAAATTTTAATAGCAAAGCTGTTAATTTAATTTGCTTTCAATTCAATTTAAATTGAATTAAATATATTTTTGGATTATTTGAATATTGAACAAGTAAGAAAGTTCTAGTCGAAACTACTAAACTACGAGATCCCCTGAACCCTTCACCGAACGACTAATATTCCAAGAATTATTCGATTCGTTCCTGCAAGCGTGACAAAATATACATGCACACATATACGCACACACACACACGCACACACACGCTGATCTACACTTGTACGCCTGTATGTGTGCCAGCATTGCAGGCGTTGCAAGCTGTTTCGCTTGCTCTGCCACGTGGGTTTTGTTGCGCGAACTCAAACTTTCAGATTATGATCATGACATTCATATCTGTAAGCCAAATCAAACTGTATGTCTCTAGTATTTGAACTTGTTGAAATAAAGAATTAAGTCTAGCACTTATAGTTTTTGAGATCGAAGCATTCATATATACGGACAGACGGACCGATAGGGCTATATCGACTTTTCTCCTCACTCTGCCCAAGAATATATACATATACTTGTTACATACTTTTAACAAAACCATTATACCCTGATTTCCCATTTTCAATTGATTCAGGGTATAACAACTAATTTTTAATGAAAATATAAAAAATATTTCTTTAAATCTCTTGGTGTACAATAACAATATCTCTCTCTCTCTCTCTCTCTCTCTCTCTCTGTCTCTCGCTTTTTAGTTCCATTGAACTTGTAAAACAATTCTGTAAAAAAAAATATATATATATATATATATATCCTTAAAGTTTACTATACTGATAAACAGTAAGCTTACAAACATATCCATGAAATTTAGAAATCGTTCAAATGTTGTCTTTATTGCAATTTTAAATCATAATCAATGATGAATTTTCACTGGACACTTATACATTTTATTCAGGCGTTTTATATCGCTTTTGGTCATCGCATATCTCTGTCCCATTTCAAATTGACCCTCAGGCTGCAGGGCGACAATTACTGGCTTTCCATTCTTGGAATATAACTTAGCACTGTAGTGCATAATGCTGCCATAGTCATATGCGGCACCGTAGTTATCCACTGCATTCGCTCCTAACTTCGCAAAATTTTTCACATATGCAGGATTAATGTTATTGGTATTGATTTTAATATACTTATCGCGATCCGGGCTGACATGCTGATCAATGAAGCCAAGGGTATGCAGCAGTTGATGCTCTATTTCGCTCAATCTGAAGCATCCTCTTTCCACAAAATTGGGGAACAGACTGATTATATGCTCGCCACCTTTAAAGCCTGTACTGGTGGAGTAGCAGCCATATTTCGAGCTAGTGAACAGCACATAGTTTAAAGGTTTCGGTGTTGCAGGCACAAATTGTATGCAGGAAACATACGCAATGCGATTCATGGCCAACTTAATATGATCAATCTGCCTATCATCTATATTGAAGGATATATATTAAGGATGTGAATGGGGAAAATCTCCAGTACAATACTCACTGAAAACCTCATCTATCTTGTAGTAGACTGTTGCATTAGGCCAACGACTTTTCGGGTCTATTAATCCACTCCGCTGAAACTCTACATCCATGTCACCCTGAAAGTAGCCATCCGTTAGCTCAGGATTAGTTCCCTCCTTGTGCTCCTCGGCGGGTGCCCCGTAGGTGTCCAGGCAAAGGCCAGCGATTAGCAAGAGAAGTAAGCGTTGACGAGCTACAAACATTTTTAGCTAATCCTCAGCACAGGTCAGAATAGTCTAGCTGGCCCTCAAATGGCCTTTATATAGGTATATCAGATTTGATACAGTTAATCAGCTTTCGATTTGGTATACCCTGTAATTGTTGTAGTGAATTAGAAGGGTTTATTTGACTTTAATAAAAATGAATATACATATATGTATCTATATACAAATATATACTCAAACTTTCAGATTATGATCATGTCATTCATGTCTATATGCCAAACCATACTGTATGTCTCTAGTATTTGAATTATGTTTTTCCAAATTTGGGGGGAGAAGATATCCCAAATCTAACAAAAATTAAATTGTATTAAATTATTATCTTTGCATATACAGAAGACTCGGAGACTCTTGCTCTAAAGATGAATGATATTTAATTGTTTAACTAATTCTCGATAAATGTTTTAATCGATAATTCTGAAATGAAAAGTTATCGATTTTCTGAAACAAGCTCGTACTGCGCGTGCAATATACGGACCTAACACAAAAAGAATTAAGTATCTAGCTCTTATATCTTCGGAAATCGACGCGTTCATACATACGGTCGGACGAACAGACGTACGGATCAACTTTTCTCATCACGCTGATCATGAATATACATATATACCTTATGAGGTCTGCTGTACTTCCTTCTGCGTGTTACATACTTTTAACAAAACCATTATACCCTGATTTTCCATTTTCAATGGGTTCATTGTATAGAACTGATTTTTAAAAAAATATATATAAAAAAATATTTTTGAAATTCTATCTCTCTCTCTTCCTCTCTCTCTCTCTCTCTCTCTCTCTCTCTCTCGCTTTTTAGTTCCATTGAATTTTTAGACAAATTCTAATTCGATTCTGTAAAAAAACTCCCTGTAAAGTTTACTATACTGATAAGCACTAAGCTTACAAAAGTATCCAACAAATTGAAAAATCGCACAAATATTGTCTTTATTGCAATTTAAAGTCATAATCAATCTATTTCAAAAATTTTCAGTGGACACTTATACATTTTGTGCAGTCGTTTTATATCGCCTTTGCTCATTGCATATCTCTGTCCCATTTCCAATTGACCCTCAGGCTGCAGGGCGACAATTGTTGGCTTTCCATTCTTAGAGCAGGCCATAGAACTGAAGTGCATAACGCTGCCATAGTCATATTCGACACCGAAGTTATCCACTTCATTCGCTCCGTACTTCACAAAATATTCCCCATAGCCACGCATGATGTTTTTGGTATTGATTTTAACGTACTTATCGCGATCCGAGCTGCTTTGCTGATGATGGAAGCCCAGGGTGTGCAGCAGATAATGCTCTATGTCGCCCAGTATGAAGCATCCTGTTTGCACAAAATCGGGATGCAGTTTGATTTTCTGCTTGCCCCCTCTATAGCCGACGCTGGAGGAGCAGCCTTTTTTCGAGCCAGTGATCAGCACATAGTCCGAAGTTTTCGGTGTTGCAGGCACAAATTGTATGCAGGAAACATACGCAATGCGATCCATGGCCAGCTTAATATGGTTAATCTGCTTATAATCTATATTGAAGTATATATATTAAGGATGTGAATGGGGAAAATCTCCAGTACAATACCCACTGAAAGCCTCATCTATCTTGTAGTAGACTGTTGCATTAGGCCAATATCGTGTCGGGGCTATTAATCCATTCCGCTGAAACTCTACATCCATGTCACCCTGAAAGTAGCCAGCCGTTAGCTCTGGATTAGTTTCCTCCTGTTGCTCAACATCTATATTGAGGGAAATATATTAAAGATGTGAATGGAAAATCTTCAGTATAATAACCACTGGAAGCCTCGTCTGTATCATTGGGCCGCTGAAACTCTACATCCATGCCACCCTGAAAGTAGCCATCCGTTAGCTCAAGATTAGTTCCCTCCTGTTGCTCCTCGACGGGTGCCCCATAGGATTCCAGGCAAAGGCCAGCGATTATCAAAAGAACCAAGCGTTGACGAGCTGCAAACATTTTGAACTAATCCTCAGCACAGGTCAGAATAGGCTAGATGGCCCTCAAATGGCCTTTATATAGGTATATCAGATTTGATACAGTTAATCAGCTTTCGATTTGCTATACCCTGTAACTGTTGTAGTGAGCTAAAAGGGTTTTTTTTTTAATTTAATAAAAATGAATATATATAGTAAACTAATAATTTTTTCTGTTAAGTTTATATTAATATGTTATTCGTTAGGAGTAGTCAGTCTTTAAATTATCTATCTATCAATTATTGTTCTCCTTTTTGAATTAAATAAATATTTTTCGAATTTCGATAAGGCATCTTAATCTTCTACTAATTAATTAGTTTCATAGCAAATATTTATAATTTGATTAAGCTAATCGGCAATGCATGCTGTTGTGGTTATTGATTTGATTGTTATGGCATTTATATGGATCGAAAGACGTTTTCATATATACTATATGAAAAAATATAAATTACTGACTTATATAATCACAATTTATATATATCTTGACTACTTTAAATTTTAAATAATTTTAATGCTTTTTATGCAAATAATAATTTATATATATAGCATTTTTGTTCAATAAATATAATATATTTTTAGCATTGTCAACTTTATGTTTACAGTCTTCTATTTTAATTTTATAAAATTTTTTTTTTCGTAAAAATACTTTGAATATTTATTGATATACATAATGCAACATCCTCTTATCATTGAATCTTAAGTATATGACAACCTTGCATTGATTATGAATCTATCAACATGACAAGTGACTCAATGATAGCATGAGTATTAACAAGAAACAAGAAAGCTCTAGTCGACACTGCTCGACTACGAGATCCCATGAACCCTTCTTCGAACGAATAATATTCCAAGTAGTATTCGATTCGTTTTTGCAAGCGTAACAAATATACAACACGTACACACACACACACACACACCGATCTTCGCTTGTACGCCTGTATGTGTGTATGTGTGTATTGCAGGCGTCTGCTGTCTCGTTGTCTCGCTTGCTCTGCCACACGGGTTTTGCTGCGGGAACTTATTTGTTTAATAACTCTGTTTCTAGACTGACACTCGTAATCAAACTATCAGGGTATGATCATGAGGTGCATATCTATGTATATGCCAAACCAAACTATGTCTCTAGTAATTGAAAGACATTTGTTACACTTTTGTTTAAGTGGGGGTGAATTGGGGACCGGAATCCAAAATCTGACAAAAATTAAAATTGTATTAAATTAGTATCTAAAGATGAACGAGATAAAATTTTATAACTGATTCTTGAAAAGTGATTTTATCGAATTTCCCTTACTGCGCGTACAATTTACGAATCTTCACAAAAAGAATGAAGTCTGTAGCTCTCATATCTTCGGAAATCGTTCAAACATACGGACAGACGGATGGACAGAGAGATACAGGCGGACATGGCTATATCAACTTTTCTCGTCACCCCCATCAAGTATATATATACATTATGGGGTCTGCCATTCTAATATTTAACTCGATCAATATGTCTATTGACAATTTGTGAGCAATGCTTAAGCAGCTGTTGAATATATAGCGCGAACGTCATTGGAAATGGACCACAATTACATATTGTAGTAGTTGCATCTATGGCAGTTGGAGCTATGCACCCAAAAGGCTTACGAATTGATGGTCCATGAATGCATTTCGCATGCAACTAAATTCCAATCAAACTCATCTCAATATTTGGCAACAATTTGTCGCAAGGAGACGCAAGGCACACAATGTTGCGGCAAATGTGGCAACTGGCAACACAACAGAGCTGAGAAGCGAATGGTTGACAAGAAGAGAGACATGTAGGGGGTGAGTGAGAAAGAGGGAGAGAGAGAGAGAGGGGGTCTGGGCATGCATCCGTGGGCACGTCGCTGGCCATTTGCACATTTGACGACAGTGACAATTATCGATCAGAGGCACGCACAATGCCGCTTAAATGGGCCAGCAGAGCCCCAGCACTGGCCTCATTTGCATAAACGACATACGGCACCCAGCCCTTATGCCCTATAGCAAACGAATTGGCACAAAAACTGACGCATACATCAATATACCAGATATATATAAGAGATATATACATATGTACATGGGTTCGTGCTCCGTTTTTCTGGCTGCATTCGCGCCGCAACTATTGTTGCAATAATAGCCCTTAAACATTTACGGCCAACGACAGGCAATCAAAGGGATTTTGTTGCAAGCTGTGCTTCAGCTGCTGAGCTGCTGAGCAGCTTTAAGTTGCATTAACACTGAAGCAGGCCGGACAAAGTGCGGAACGCCTAAATCAAAGCTTCTAAATGAAATGTCTTCATTAAATTAAACTGGCGACGAAAGTTAAAATGACGAAAAACGAACGAAATGCTTGATGCCATGTTTTATGGGCCAAGGCAAAAGAAATATGCGGCGATAAAGTGTACCGCAGGGGGAGGGGCTCTAAAGAGCAGCAGCAGCAGCAGCAGCAGCAGCGACAGCTGCACACTGAAGCGGCGGGCTTCATGCTTGAATCTGCCTTGCCGCGGGACCAGTAATTGCCGAGTGTTTTATTGCCAAATTTTAGAGCTCGAAGTCTATGTCTAACGTCGAACATTTGTCAGGCCACAGGCGCCAACAGAGACGTTTGCTATCTTACTCTCAGACCCACGCTCTCTCTCTCTCTCTCTCTCTTTCTCTCTCTCGCTCTATCTGTGCTGCTTGCTTTGCCATTTGGTCATAAATTTTGGCACTTGACTTTTCGCGTGGAATTCATTAGTTTTGCCTCAGCTGAAGTCAGTGCTGAGGCCAAATTAAATTACATTTAATTGCTTGCCTCATAACTTGGCACATGGCACACAAGACCCCATGCCCATCCCATGGGGGAGCGTATGCGCAACGTCTGCGTCTAGCACTGATAATGCGCCCCCCTACACTCGGGTTCGAGCAGCTGCTCTAAGGGCCAGTCAACTTATTTGTCATCATTAGACAAATATCCAACCACATCTTACGAGTGTCCTCAACTGGCCGAAAATTTAGCTGCAGCTGCTTGGCCGTTGCAAGCAGACAGACTTCTAGCTGCTAGCTGCAATCTGGTATCTGGAATCTGCCGCCTGCTTCTGACAGCTCAAATATTTATTTTTGTTGATTTTCAAGTGAGCTCAGACGCCTGCTGACATCGGTCGAGACAAGTTGAAGATAAGCATCCAAGATAGAGGGTGAGTGGGAGCGAGAGAGAGAGAGAGAGAGCGAGAGAGAAATAGAGAGCTGCAAGCGATAGCTAATATAAATGCATGTAATACATTCTGGACAGGGCCCAACACTCGAGTCGACTCAACTCGACTCGGCTCGAGGCTCACTGCCGCAAACACTGTGTGGCCACTCAAGTGGCAGCCATTTGTTGTTGCAAGCTGCTGCTGCAAGCGGCATCTGCAACTTAACCAAAGTTAGTTTTACACCTTCAGTAAACTCCATTTACCAGACACGCTCCTAATTTGAGGTCAGGCACTGTAAATGCAACCTGTGTGGGTGTGTGCATGTGTGTGTGCATTAGAGCTAAATGCACAGCTATTGTTGTCGCTTGTCTTAAAAGCTTTAGCGGCTGAGCTTTTGATAGAGCTTTTTGAAAAGTCAGCTTAGGCATTGTGTAAATAGTATTCGAGATATTCTTTCAAATATAATATATATATGTAAGCAGCTAAAGTCAATAATATCTGTATATATTATATTATTATATATATTTTTTATATATTTTTTATATCTATAATATTGTTATTGATTATTGATTTTAATTTCGATAAGCAGCCGAATATATCTTATCACATCCGTTATTTTATCCATTGTTCTATAATAAGATATAACGTTTCTAAATTTTCTGCACAAGCAAAGCATTTCCATGTTTAGATTTCACTCTATGAGCTGCTATACCGATTCCAATGATCGTTCTTATGTCTCAATTCTCACTCAAGCCATTCTCACGAGCATGCTGCACCGAAGAAAGCGCTCTCTATGATTCGTAAAACACGAAGGCACTCGGTGACAATACAGAATACATCAGAGTAGAAGACGCAACCCGATGCTTTTATAATGAAAGAACATATAGAAGAGCCATCTCTTTATGCTTTAATTTAGCATTTAACTGAAATCTAAATCCGACGATATACATATGTTTAAGTATATATAGATATATAAAAATGTATTATATTATAAATCAAGAAAGCCCCAGCAAATATTTTCGAATATATTAAATTAATGATTCTATTCAGCGTGATACAATATAATGCTTGTGATTATTCCATAGAAACCCATAAAATTATAAGAATTATGAATCTTTGTGGAAATATCAGTTTAGCTTAGGCCTATCAATAAGACAATATTCAATTCATTCGATAACTAAATATTCCATTGAATATGCCCAGGAACCAGCGCTATGTTTAATTTAAGAGCGTCAATGCGCCGAAAAACTTAATTGTCTAAGAGATTTATATTTGCGTGCATATGTTTTATTCGTTAAGAGATTGCGGTCATTCGTTCTATTTGCTCTTCATTCTTTACCTGCGTGTTCGTGCTTATGCCGCTTCGGCTTGATCATTCCACGAGCTCTAGTCGTACTTCTAGCATAATGAGAGACTAACGCTCGTTCAACTAAAGCAAATAGTCTAAATTGGATATATAAAGATACAACTATTGTGACAAAGAGAGAGCACAAAATATCTGTATATATGCTTAAATTGACTTAAAGCGAAAAAGCTCTTTAAAAAAACAAAACAAAAATCTTAGCAAAGCATTTTTCGAAATTCCAAACTTATTTTCAAATAAACTACAGTACAAACTATATAAAAGAAAAAAAAAACTAAAATATTTATTTATATAGTTGCATTTTATTTTGGATTAAATAAATTTAAAAAAATACAACAAAATATATATATATTGTAAATTGAGGCAAACTAAATTTCAAAGAGAAAAAAAAATTAGGATTAAAATATATAAAAAATATTAAACAAAACTGCATTACAAACTATAACAAAAAACTGAAATATTTATTTATATAATTGCATTATATTTTATGTTTAAATAACATTTTTAAAATATATACATATATTATGGTCACATTTCTCCAGAATTTGATTTGATTCAGCAGAAGCAGCTGTGCTTTTTAGTATAATGCAATTTGCAGTTGGCAATTTGTTTTTGTCATCCATGACATTAAATCTTGCAGTCCTTTCAGCCTTGGCTATTTCAATGCAAGTTGTTCGAGCAGGCGGACACTTAATCATCATCATAGCAATTGCTACTCCACTCGAGTGGCGGCCATTGTGAATGGTGGCTCTTGGTGGGGCCCTTGACAAACACTTGCCAAAAAATGAACTTGCTGTGAAAATTGCATGCAATTCATAAAAATTAATTAAGAACTGAACTGTTGAAGAAGTTACTGGTGCTGGTGCTGGTGGTGGTGCTGCTTCTGCTGCCACAGCTACTGTCAAACACTTGACCACGCGCCAAGTGAGCCAACACAGCTTGAGACAAGCTATGCCACAGCTTCCATAGCTACGATATCCACACACCCCTCGTAGCTACTTGACTGCTACAAGTTATTGCCAGTGTTATTGTCTTCTTGTTATTTCAGACTATTGACCAGTTCACACTCAAGTTGTTTGCGTTTTGCGAGCTGGCCACGTCCTCTTGGCACGCCATCCTCGACTGTTTTGTGTCTCCGACTGCAGCTGCTCAACTGTTGTTGAAGGCAACAACAATTTCTTGTACATTATTTCATCTGGATTTTTGTGCTCAGCGTCTTTAGTTTGTTCAAGTTGTTATTTCATTTTTCACTTGCACTTTGCTCTGCTACCCAAGCCGCTGTCCAGATAAGCCAGCTGATGTTTGACCGCACTACAGTCTAAAGACTTCAGTACCAACCGCCCCTCCGTTCCGGACTCGCATCGTTGCGGTGATAAATTTTCGTACTTTTGGTGCAGCTACTGCTACTAGTTAGTAGTACTGCTGCCCCTGCTGTTGTATCTGTGGCAAGTTTGTAGCATAAATTGCCGTCAAGTGTATTTAGATTCGCATTTGGACAGTTTTCAATTGAGTTTCGTTTTGTTTTCGCGTCGCCCGATCGCCCTTAAGTATGCAACACTAATTATAAGTTGGAAACTACACTCGGCGCCCGATTAGACAATTTGGTCATGTTTGATTAAACAGCACTTACCTCACCCAAGTATCTTCATGCCCCTTTATGCCAGCCAAGCACACGCTGTCTCTCGATACGGCTAAAAGTCAAAGGAGCCTCGACCCGTCGACACAACAAGTTCTCTATGTCAATACATAGATCAACTGCGGGGGCGCTAGAGATGCGATTGGTTTGAGTGTCGCGAAGTCGAGTTGAGAGTTGAGAGTTTTTGCTGCTAATGAAATAAAGATGCCACGCCTCTGGCCCGCCTTGCCTAGCATCGTCGCGTCGTGGGTTAACTCGAACAGGAATGAGCAAGGCGCTCGCACAGGATTCATTTGAAAAGTTTGCTAATGGTTTTAAGCGTAATGAAGCCGGAAATTAGTAAACATTTTGCACATTGGCACGAGAAACATTCTAAATGGATTAGGAAGTGCAGGGAAACAAAAAACGCAACAGAGTTGGGAAATGTGTCTGAACTAGAAGTTGAAGCGAAATGAATGTTAGGCCAGAGCACAAGTTTCAGCTGATCTTAAGCTTTAAGAGATCGAAAGAAAACAAAATTTATGTTTAATACTTTGAAATCAATTATTGTAACAGCAATTAAATTAAGAAATTTATAAATTTAATTAAATAAAATAATGAAATAAATTCATGATATAAATGATGTATGTAAAATATATTTAGGCTAATAAGCTGAATATTTCTATATATATAGATACAAGTTCTAATGGCTCAAGTTAGTTTTGCTGATCTAGTTCAATATATATACTGTAAGTTATATTATAAATAAATTAAATTAAATAATTATTATTATATCAACATTTCTAGACATTCTGGAATTTTGTATAGAATTTATAAATTTAAATCATACAAATTAATTTCTTATTTTATTTACTTTATGCACTTTAAATTCTCTTTAATTTACCACTGTGTTTAACTCGTTTTCGTCTATAGCATTTGCTGCTGCCACGCCTCTTGCCCTCTTCCACTTACGCTATTGTTGTTGTTGTTGTTTCTATTGTGTTTTAAGGCCAAGCCACCATGAAGTATCGTCTGGCAGCTGTGTGCAGCTACCCTCTAAAATTAAGGATCGTTTGCTATTTGGTAGCCTCAGCTCGACTCAGCTCGACTCGACTCGACTCGACTCGACTCATTGTCTGGCCGTTGCTTTTGTTAGTTAATTCATTTGCAAGTTTGCAACGAAAAGTTTTAATGTTGCCGCTTTGAATTTGACTTAAATGGATAATTATTTAAACAAATTGTGCAAAATGCTTAACAAAAACTTTCGCAGCTAGACAAGTGTGTGGCTCTTCCTGTGGCTCCGGCTGTGGCTGTGACTGTGGCCGTGGCTGTCTAAGCAAATGCCACGAAATCCTTGCCTGCCCAGGTGTCTAGAGTTCAGCTACAGGCTCAACAGTTAAACGTTAAGCATTAGACAACACGCAGCAACGGCAACCGCCCAGATTCATAACTCAAAACTCAAGAGGCCGCAGAAACTTTGAAGATGCTGCTAGTAGTTGCTACCGCATTTGCCACGCCTTCGCCCAGAGCCCAGAGCCCACATTTTAATTAGTCGCATTTGTTGCAAAGCACCCAATTTAATGCACTTGAAATCATTTCGCTAAACTTTTCGTGAGTGAAGCAGAACTGGAGGCTGGCAGTTCGAGGGGGCTGTGAACAATTTCAAATCCGAGTCACAAATGAAATAATTGCCAAACGTTTTAAGCATGCAAAGCGACAACATTTAACAGAGATACGTGAGAGTGTTTCACCAAAGAGAAACTCCTCAATTTCACCAAACGCAAAAATGCTAGACAGTTGAAGGCAAAATCGAGAGATACAAAATTTCTAAATAGATTTAAGCAAGACGTGGAGAAGAGCTAGAATTTGATTTTGAATACATAGACAAACTTCATAATACTTTCTAATTTTCGAGAGCGAGGGCGTGGCACTCTGTGAAATCAGCGACAAGGACTGCAGCAGTTGTTGCTCCTCCTGCTGCTCCTCCTGCTGCTGCTACGTGCATTGCATGGCAATTGTTGAAAATTTTTGGCAATAGCACCGACTTTTACACAAATTTAGTAACTCAGCGCATTTAGATAGATTGTGTGTAATTAAATGTAAAATAATTCAAATCACCCACATGCCAGCATAAAGTTTTACGCCACAAGCCTACCTAACCACCCACTACCCCGACAATTCCACCCCCCCCGTCCTCCCCCCCCCCCCCCAAACTGATGGGGCAGCACACCCAACAGGAATGAAGCCCCACTCCTCCCCCCCCCCCCCCATATCGGTAGACTCTGTCATGTGCCAAAGTGTAAAGTAGACAACTCCATAAAACCTACTACACCCAGGGGAGCTCAAAGCGTAAAGACCAGGAGGAGGGATTGGCTAGTTGTAGTGGTTTAGCTCCAGGAGGTGCAGTAGACAGAAGTAAAGGAGGAGAAGAGAACTCGATAAGCGGAATAATATAAGGAGATAGAAGGGGGCCAGGAAAGGAGTGAGTACGGCAGGAGGTATGGAGGGTAAAAAGAATACGGAGGAGAACAATAAATCATAACAAAACGAGCAAGGAACGTGAGGGGGGGAAGGGAAACAAAGGGGAAGACGATAGAGACAGGAGGAGTGGAAAAGATGGTAGGGAGAAATAGAGTTAAGAAAAAAGCTAATAAGGGGAAATATAAAGTATGGGGATAAGCAAGAGAGGAACGAAGCCCTATATTAGCCTTGAACAAAGGTTGGGTGCCGGTTCAGACTACTATAGGAGGAGGGGTTGGAAGGAGGGGGTGAGTAAAGTGGGATGGGGGGGAGGGTGGTGTGGGCGTGAGGTTGTGGGGTGGAGAAGGGATGGGGGGTGGGGGGGGGGGGGGGGGGGGGGGGGGGGCACGGGGGGAAAAAAGAGACGGAAAAAAGGGTTAAGGGGTGCTGTACGACGTATGATAACCTATGTTTCTATCCATTTAATAATTTTAACATTTACAATATACCTCTACGAAATGAGAATATAATCAATAAATTATAGACATATATTCACAGTTAAATAAAGTCCGTCAAATCAATTTAAATATATTACTGTGCTTGACGCTATAATCATAATATCTGTACTTTCGAAGATATATTCGAACAAAAAATAGCAATACAGGATAGAAAGCAAAACATTGCATTTGAAGATTCTTTACATCTTAAATAATGTGGAACTAAAATACTTTAGGATATATTTATGTATAAGCATAATAATAAAAAAAAAATAAAGATTTAAACTATAACGTAAAAAAGTAAGTAAAGTGGACGCACTTGTGATGAAGAAGTATATTGTACATATAAATAAATAGGTGATATCGCATAATGTTAGAACTATCATGAGAATGTTCGAAAAAATTATAATAAGGTGGTAACAACGGTTAACTAGATGCTTTCTAGCTCGTTCTAAAATTTAGTGCAATTTGAATCGACGATTTCCTATCTTTTATATTCATATACCGTGTTAAATAGTTGAGATTTTTCTTGCTGCTTCCATTTAAAGAAATATATTTTTTAATTAGTAAATATTTAAGCCATATTAATTTTCTTTTTAATTATCTCTTCTCAGTTTCCATAATTTTTATTCATAATTATATTTCAATTCTAAATACTCTATTAGTATTTTCCTCTAGATTTAAATTAAAGCATTGTCAAGCTATAAATTAATTATGAAAACATAAAAACCCAAGTGTGGCTAAGCTTTTTGTCTATCAAAAATTAATAGCAAGCACAATATTAAAATCTGTTTAAATATATGTAATTTACTTACAGTTCTCTAAGCCTTGGATTATACCATAATTTTATAATTAATATATTTTTTATTGTTATCAAGAGTATTTAAGCTTGGGCAAGTTAATGTTGCCAATTCAATTTGATCGCACTTGCAATTTAATTCGTTTTTTTTTTTTTCCTTTCTGAAGTTAGAAAATATTAATTACATTCGAAATCCAATAATGGAAATAATTGTATTGCATTTGCAGTTAAACCAAATAATTCGCAAATGCAAATTG
The DNA here is from genome assembly GCA_030914345.1 of Drosophila koepferae. Lineage (NCBI taxonomy): Eukaryota > Metazoa > Arthropoda > Insecta > Diptera > Drosophilidae > Drosophila > Drosophila koepferae. The sequence goes on from JAUESR010000207.1 coordinate 5,686,509, forward strand.
ATTTTGCTAAATACAAAGCAAATTGTAAAGCACTTCAACACCTCTCGATGCAATTTGGCTCTGCACGAATATGCAAATCAATTGCCGCATATTTCATAAATATCTTTTGCAATAAGGATATTCAAATGTTTTACTTTTAAATATGTTGCAGCTCTCGTGTGCTTTATGAAAGCATTTAGTAAAATATATATACTATATATACATATATGCATAAGCATACATATATACGCACGTTTTCATTTGTTGACTTTTCTTTTGCCTGCTCGAGATTAATTTTTTCATATTGTTTTTCTCATTTTTTGATTTTTGTTTTTTGCCTCTGTTAACAAAATTGTGCTCGTCCTTTTGGGCCGCACAGCACCTTTGTGCATTTTTCTTGTTGTTGTGGCTTTTGCATATTTATGCAATTAAAATTGCAAATATGCTGTGACGCCGCATTGCCCCGCCCACCCAAACACAGCTCTTCCACAAAAATCACGCGCCAAACGAGGCGTATGCGCAATATTTGGGCTTATATTCGGTTTTTTTTTTTTTTCAACGTTTCGTAAACGAAATATGAAATAATATTGCAAGTTTTAATGATTTTCTGTGCATAGTGCGAGTGTATAGACTTTGAAAACTAAGACAAAATAATTAATAATAATAGTTTTTTTAATATAATAAGTTTTTGGCTTATGCTAACAAGCTAAGCCTTGGCAGCATTCTAGGTCAACATTCGATAAACTTATGCAGTAATATTACTATACATTTTGATCACTTCCCTTAAAAGTATGGCAACTCTGGACAAGGCACTATGGGTAAAAAGCCCGAATTATCGGCATAAATTGTCCCTGAAGAGAGCTTGAAATTTTACATACATATTAGTATGAGTTTTTTTTATAATTTCGGAATTTTTTTTTTTTTTTCCAAAATGGATACATTTACCTTTTTCACGTTTCTTGAGCATAATTTCTACATCGTTCGAGCTAGGACTTCAAGTTTGTATATTTATATAGATATTATGGATACGCAGATTTTGTAATCGCATTTCAAATACTAGAGACTTGCAATTTGACAAATAGATACATTTAGATACTCTCAATCTATTTTGAAAATTTTATGAAGATTGCAATGTCAGTAATACATCCTCAATATAAAAGTAGAATCAACGTCAAGTCCTAAAGCATTTTACTTTTTAATTCAATTCATGTTTTTTATGCTTTATTTTACTATTATTATTATTATTATTATTATTTTTTTTTGGTTATCAAATATATTTCTTATAAATATTAAATACATTTTATATATATATATATATATATATATATATATATATATATATATATTAGAAGATATCATATCTATATAAGAGGTATTCACATATATTTTTCTACAACTCCAACAAGTTCAGAATCATTAATGTCTTTGCGCTTACTAAATCTATAAATTTCTAGTTTTTCCAACTCGACAATAATATAAAATGATGATTTCTCCAATCGCCGACAGTTTCCAATCCAATTTGAATCGTTTAAAATAGCTTGCCTTGCTGCTTGCCACAACATGTTGCACTCTTGACATAGATTGAATGCCATTCATTGATTGCGAAAAAAGAAAAAAGAAAAAGAAAGAAATGTGAAGAAGGCAGCAACACGCTTGACGCGCTGCATTGACAATTGGATTTGCATTGATACAAAATACGTAAATGCAGAAGCGAGAGAGAGAGAGAGAGAGAGAGAGAGAGAGAGAGAGAGACAGAGAAAAAGAAAGAGAGAGCGAGAGAGAAAGGGGTAATCGCAAGGGCTTTCAAAAAGTCGTGCAGCTTCTGGTTGTTTTGATTGGTCGTGGCATAAATTTACAATAAATTGCAGCGCTGTATACACAATGAAGACACTACGTATACGGCACGCTGTGCCTGGGCCACGGAACGTGCCACCGACACGCAAAATGTATTAGAAACGGAAACAGCTCAAGGGAAACACTTGAGCAGCAAAATACGATTACGTTCAAGTGAGGTGAGGGTGGGGAAGAGCAGCAAACCCGAAATGGTGCGAGGCGTGCGAGGAGCGCTGGCCTAGGCCAAAAGGGTGCTCACAACAATTTGTTGAGTTTGTGGCAAGTGCAACAAGTGCGGGCAGCCAAGGCAGCTCGAAAACCGCAACTATCGAAACTAGGCAACATCAACAGGGAGAGAGAGAGAGAGAGAGCGGGAGAGTAAGAGAGAGCAGCGATAGCGAGTCCTTGCCTGGTCTAGAAACATTGCTTGCAGACGGCGCGCCGCATAAAAATTTATGATTATGTTAAAATGTAAAAGTGCCAACAGGGCAGAACCCGCCAGACACAGCAGCGCAGCAGGTGAGCGAATTTGTGTTAATGCCCCGACACTGGCAAAGGAATCGCCCATGCTCTCAAAGGCGTTGCAGATATCTTGGCCGCCCTGGCAGTCGGTGTCAAAGAAATGGATCGCTCGGCTCTGTCGCTCCCATTGCCTTGTCACATAAAATATGATTTTTGTGCTCAACGAAAAATGCGACAAAACTGATGACGACAACGTCGCGGGTATTATGGCAAATAATGACAGAGCAACAACAACAACAACAACAACATCAACAAAGCTGCTAAAACAGCTGACAACAGTTTGCTGCAATTTGCTATTTTATATATATATTTTTTCTTTTCTATACCTCACACTCTGGCAGCGGTTGAAAGTGGACTTGATCAACTTATTTATAGCTAATTTGAAGGTGCCAAAGTGTGCTAAGTAGAGCGGAGGGTGACAGCTTTAAGCATATGTTTAACTATGTTTGACAAAAGTATGATAATAGGATTTGCAAACTATTGTATGATAATTATCATTTTAGATATACTCCACTCTCGAACACGCTGTTCTGAGCGGGCTTAGTTGAGCAAAATTACAGCAAGCCACACTTGGGTAGCTTAAAAACAAAAGTTTGTTATATTGAGCCACAAGAGAATTGGTTCTGCAGTTATTATTATTATCATACATGCTATTTTTTTAAATGACAATAAATATAATGTAGCTTCTTCTTCCCTTTACGATAAATGAGGATTCCTTCCTCTAAGACAATATAGATTATCAAAAATCTCATGATAGAATATCACATGAAGAGAGTTTAGCTAGCTCTAATATAAAATAAATAAAATCTATTTGATATTTTAATACCTCTAGACTTTATATATCTCTAGAGATATGTTAAGCCACTCATAATTTGTATACGAAAATAAATTAGTTATAAAATTCATTGTTGACAGCTTAATATCTTTAATCTAGATAAGAAACAAAGCAAGCAATAACTGATTAAATTATTTTAAAAAAGCTAGAATCAAAACTTCGCATTGAATTACATTTGATCTCACTTTCAAGCTAATAAAAATGTGGTTTAAATAATTCATCCATTAATTCATTTAATTCCCTTCTATGCATAACAATATACAGGGTATTTCCTAGTCACATGTCCGCCATTCGAAAAATTTCTCAAATATTTGTTTTCTTCGGCGCCACGTGACTATTATCTTGTAATAAATATGAAAAAAAAAAAGAAAGAAAGAAGGAAAGAAATAATGACAGCAAAGAGCAAGAAAGAGTCCTGGGGAGCAACAAGACATTGCAGTTTTGTTTAACTTTTAACTTGGATGGATTTGTGTCACTTGATGCTGTTGAGGAGAGTAAACGGGAAAAGCTCTGCGCTCTGGGCTGTGAGCTCTGCTGGCTGCTGCATAAACTTTGCCAAATGACACTGCCAACAGATGTGGCATCAAAAGTCTAGACAACTTTGAGTCTGATTTGTCTACGGTTGTAAATTACATATCTCTTTGCATTATCTATGACAAATTGTGGCGCTCGCTGCCAAGCTGCGAAGAAACGGAAAGTTCCTATCCAGACTGCAGCTGCAGAGCTAAGTGAATTCAGTTTCCCAGACCGATATGGCCATAGCTCAACTAAATTCTTTGTTCCAAATGAGCTTTATTTATTTATTCAAATTTCGTTGAGTGTAGTCTATGAAGCAATCTATAGAGTGCAGTGTGGGCAAGACATGTTTGTACTTGACACTAGCCAAATCTTGTTAAAAATGAATTTTCTAATTTCAATTTAAATTGATAAAATTTATTTACCCAATCTTGCATCCCCCTACATTTTTCACTTTGTGCAAACTTGCCTCGGCTAACCAAATTTCCTAATCAAACTAAGTATTTATCAGCCATTCATAACTACAGCTTCGGCTTCGGCTTCGACTTCGGCTTCAGCTTTGGTTTCGGTTTCGACTGCGACTACAAGTTCCTCAGACCATTATCTGCTGCTGCTTAGCAAGTTCTTAATGCAGAACTATAAAATTCCGTTTGTATTAAGATTTTGAGCTTGTGTGCTTTGGCAAGAGTTTGCTATCTTACATATTGCTATGTGAGTGTAGCACGATGACTTCCTGCTGAGTGTTGCATTCGTATCCGCAGCCGTGTCTGTATCCTCAGCCGCATCCTCATCCGCATCCGTCATCCACCAGCCACCAGCCAGCAGCTAACATTCAACATCCTTCTGTCCCCATCATGTTGCCTTGCCTTGCCTTGCCAGCGGCATCCGGCCGTAAACTGCAGCAGTGGCAGCATCAAATCGATTATGTTGCTATTACTTCCGGCAGTTGTCGCTACCAGATGCACATATCTTCGCACCAAGCTCGATCCAGCAGCAGCTGTGCAGCAGAGTAAAAGAAAATCTGAAGACACCCCCGTTCAAAACTTGCTGCTGAATGAATTTCCATGCTTATTTTATGATTTAGTTTTTGTCAGCCTTTTTTTTTTCTAGCTTCTAGTGACATGCACAGACTTGCAGGCAACAGCTGTGGCAAGCAGCAGCCAGCATGAGGCATGTGGAAGCAACTGCGTCCAATTGTCGGTTTTGGCACATTTGCCCCAAATGCTATTAACAGGCATCAACATTATCATCAGCGCCTGTTGGCCCTGTTGTTGTTGGCCACTTTATGGCAGCCAGGCTGCCTGGCCGCCTGGCCGCCTGGCAGGTGGTATCTGCAATGCATGTTGGCCTATTGGTGGGTCGTTCAGGTCGAGCATCGGGTCGCTGGGCAATTCAATTGCCAACTGGCCACAGAGCTGCGCTGGCGGATGCTGTTGCATGCCACGCTGACTGCGTTAGCCAGAGGCTAATTGGCTGCCAATGCGCTAAGCACTCGCACATAATTGGCCCAATAGAACGTTGGCCCAAATGTACTACTAACGCATCGATATGGGCGACAGCCGCGACAGCCATTTTGATTGATAATAAGTTTTCGGTTGCCTTAACTATGGCAAACGATGTATTCAACACCGTCGCCCAGGGGCGTGGCCAGTGTGATGAAAGTGGAACGTGTGCCTAATGAGGCAACTTAATTAGGCAGCATTTTCCTTTTGGCCAAGTCTCGTGCGTGCCATCTTACACTCAATTGATTTAATAGACTTGGGTCACGGCTCATTGTCTGCGCTGCGAGAGAGAACGAATGAAAGAGAGGCAGAGGTGGAGAGTGAGAGAGAGAGAGAGGTGGAGAGTCTCTCGATTGTCCCTATTTTATGCGTGTCACATAATAAATCTTATTTGATTTGTTTACTTCCGTTGACCAAGTTAGCTTGCCCGGCCCAGCAGACCTCATCTAACGCATTGTCCTTGTCATTAGGACACAGCCATTGTTTTCCTGTCCCTCAGTGTGTGTGTGTGTGTGTGTTTGTGTTTGTGTGTCACAGCATCGCAGCTAGCTAATTCGATTGAGTATTGGCCCATTTAAGTGGCGAGGTTCAACGCACGCCAGTTGCTCATTTAATTAATAATCAAATTACGCATACGCCCAGTTGACGTGCGCCACTGTCATCAATATACAGTCGATTCAATTAAATATGTACACATAAATATATATATATAAATAGAAATATATACGTATCGCTGATAACTACGTAAAACTGAAATTTATATAATACACATTTATTATATTCCCACACACACACACACACACACACCGGACTAATTTAATTCAATTAGGGTCGCAGCATCTGTGCGACAGTTGCATTAGAAATCCAATTAGCTCAGATTATACATAAGTTAATTTTGCAATTTGATTCATATGAATTTACGCATCGATTTTAGCCCAATGCATTTGCTTAGCAGCCAGCTATGCCAGCTATGTGGCTTTTCGGCTGCAATTAAGGATTGCGGGAACTCAATCGACTTTAGTTGACATTGCAGCTGTTTACTTTGCTTAACTGAGAAGCATCGCATTGAGTTAGTCAATTGAGATACTAGATATAATGTGTGCTGGTAATAACCGCTGATTTAAATACTAAACTCAGTTATGGTAATTATATAAATTATATAGGAAAATAAATTCACCTATTCACCTGTCTCTCTCTCTCACTCTTGTTAATGAAACTTAAAAAGGCACATGTAAAGGAGACGGCACGACAACATTGAGATGATTATGAATGAGAAGCTGAACAAGATCAGACAAAAAATGATCTATTGAAGTATTTTTAAGGAATTTATTGCAAGTTTTTACATTTGGTAGGTTTCATGAATAAAATATAAAATTATTATATTATAACAGCTAAATTGTAAACTTGAAGTCCTATATGACATATCAACAGAGTTCGCAAATATTTGTTGATTGCTTATAGATGTCTGCAAATAAAATTCCATCACTGACACTCGGAGAGAAAAAGAGCGCAAACAACTGCATCGGTTCGTCGACAAGTTCGTTTCTTTTGCTTTTTGAGCTCTATTTTCTGCCCGAACGTTTTGTGCATGTATTGGTATGTATGCGAGAGCTCGCTTTGCCAAACACATCAATAGCTTACGTAAGTGTGAGGGTGTATGCATGTGCATGTGTGTATGAGTTGCTGAAGCTCATCGTATTGCTCTCTAAACGATCTTCGGGAAACGAACGTCACACGAAGGCAAAGCTCACAGCCGAAAACCAAAACGAAGAAAAAACGAAGTCTATTCAGTGGGAGATCGTGAGAGTATGATATATGTATGTATGTATGTACATATGTATTTTGGTTAATCTCGAGAGCAGAATGTGAATATTCAAGCGTTTAACAGTTAAGTGCGAGCGATGCTCAGCAAAAAATGATCGAGATTTATTACACAAAGTGAGAGCAGCTTTTCTGCAGAGCTATGTCAACAACTTACACGAATGGAACAACACTTGACTTGACTTGAAGAGAGTATGATATAAGAGAGTATATGGATATGGATAAGCAGCAGCAGCTGTTGGCTGGCAAAGAGCACCAATTGAAGCTAGTTGTCAAGTGAGAGTGAGAGACATAAATAAATGAATGCATGGAGAAAAATAATTCACAAACTCTACTCATGCACTTTGTTCTCAATTGGATGCAATTTTATATCATATAAAGTACATATATTATAAAAATATATATTTATAAATAAAATTCTATATTTATATACTCATATGTGTATCTCTCTATCGCTCTTTAATATCAATCAAACTAAAGCTTATTCTATTTGATTGAAATAAGCTATGGAGGTAGCTTGGTTTGGTATAATTTGATGATTCCTTATTGCTTCAGTTGCAGCCTCCGTCGCACGCTGGCATTAAATTAATCTTTACCCTTTGGCTGGCAGTCGGGCAATCTGTTACATGACACGAGGCGTCAAGTCAAACACTTCAGTTGGATGCTATTACTTAAGCACATGTTTTATAATAAGATTCGAGGCCAACGGAAACAATTTTTCATGTGCCTGCTCGAACGTGTCGCTAGGGTAAACTTCGCCCAATCACTCTCTCTCTCACTCTCTCTCTCGCTCTCTCACCCACTCTTCCACACACTCTGTCTCTATGTTTTGGTTGCATTTATGGATGGTTATCCGAGTCGAAGTTGGACGAGCAGCAACCAGGACAATCAGTCATTTGTCGTGGGGCACGCGCGCTTCAAGCGCGTTGGCAAATGTGTCCAAAGGTTGCCCATGTGTTTGACTTTTGTTGTGTGCGTGAGTGTGCGTAAATGTGTGTGTGCGTTGATATTTGAAAGTAAAGAGCGCTGTACACACACACTCGCATACACACACTTTTGCACCTCAGTGTTATGTGCGTTACACTTTCGTCAATCCATCAAAGTCGCTGCGTCTCCGAAGCGAGACGAATTTAATCAAGGCATTTCGAGCTTTTGATTTTCACTAGCAAAATTTTAATGCAATGCCTTAAACCCAATTCAATGCATGCTCTCCCTCCCTCTCTCTCTGTCTCTCTCTCTCTCACTCTCTTTCTCTTTGGCAAACTGACCGCAAATTAAATTTGCTGCCAAATATTTCATTCGGAAAAGGCAACCACAGTTTTCTAATTAATGCCAGAAACACAGATACTAAAGCAAAAGCAAACCCAGGCATGCGACAGGCGACACCTTAACACCTGTCACAACGACACACACACACACACACACACACACACACGCACACAAGCACACGCATAGACATTGTATGCCTTAATATGCTGTCTATGTCTGCTGCTCCCTTTGTTTGCCATCATTAAGTTTTGTGGGCGTCTTGTTAACATTTATGATTATTGTTTTCGGGGCGTGGTCATAGCTAATATACCGCTCTCTCTCTCTCCCACTCCCACTCCCACTCTCTCTGTCTCTCCCATTGTCTCTTGTCTATTAAATATGCAAGCTATTAGTTAGGGCCCATCCTGCCCTTAATTAGTATCTGTTGTTGCTCGGGCTCTTGCAACATCATCATCATCATCATCATCGGACACACTGCCTGCCAGAAGTATGCACATAATCCACAAGCTGACGCGCTTTCGGATGCATCAAATGTACGCAAATCGGATTTACTCTGTATCTCACTCAATCTCACTCCCTCTGCCTCTCACTTCTTTTGGCTGTTATTTAATATTGCTAAGATACACAAAAAAAAAAAAAGCCAACTTTCAAACATTTTATCAGATTATGGACACAAAATGCAACTTCCTCTGGTTTATACTTGCTTTTTCTTCTACTCGTCTTCTTCTTCTTTTTTTTTTTTTTTTTTTTTTTGTATTCCTGCTGCCATAAACGAAATCCGTGGCAGCTTTCTCTGTAACCAATACTCGAGTCTCGGTCTCGAGTGTGTGTGCAGCAAAAGTTGCAAGAAAAACTAGCAGAAAACTCATGCATACATATTTTCCAGCAGGTAAACGGAAACATTAAAATTGTATTTGCTGAGCTTTTCGCGCAACGTTGCACCAACAACAACAACAACAACAACAACTATTCATTCTAAAGCCACAAGCTGCCAGAGCAATCGAATATCAAAAGAAACTCGTAAAAGCGTCGCGTTAGAGCGACGCAAAGTTCAAAGCGAAATCGTCGCGATTTATGTGCAAAAGTTAAACGAAAGTTAATATATATGAAAATTAAAATGAATTATCGATAGCGATAATTTTTTCAGATTTTTTAGATAATTATATTCCACATATAGACATAGCTCACGTACTTTCTAAAAGTTTCTGCGTATAAAAATCTCCGTTTATTATTTTGCTAGATAATATTAATATTAATTTAAGTTGAGCTAAACTTTGAACTGAGATAAATACTTGAAAGTGAAATTTAAAATATATTATAAATATGAAAAAATAAATATAACTAACTGATTAATAAAGCAAATACTTATACGCAAGTCAGGCATAAACATGATGATGATTCGATGTCTCTCTTTGTCTTTTACTCTCTCTCTCTTTCTCTCTCTCTCTCTCTCTCTCTCTCGCTCTCTCTCACACACACAAATAAAAGGAAATCATATATATATATATATATAGCATAATACAATGCAAACTAAATTTGTTCTAAACTAACCAACGACATATTTCCAATTATACTAAAAGGAAATACAGAAATTGTTGATTGGAACCATTAAGTGGATGTTCATGTAGCTGGCTGAATTTAGTAGCTCAATGCGCCTGGCTGCTGCTTATCCTTATCAATCTCTATTAAACTGCGCTTCAGCCTGAGATCACGAGTTGCAGTAGTTTTGTTGCGGCCACTAGGCTCGAGCCGCTTTGCTCTGAGCAAAAAAGCCATGACAAATGGCCAGTATAGTGCATATTTATGAGAGAGCACACACACACACACTCAGACACACAGGCAGAAGCACTCTCACACACACACACACCCACACACACACACACACACTCACACACACAATCAAGGCCAGCTGCACTCGCTGGGCACTCGACGCTCGGTAAAATGCCAGCACAAAGTTTATACGCACGTAGTCAATTACTCACACCAGCAATGCAATGCGATGCAGCTGAAGGGCCACGCCCAGCCGCCCCTACGCCCCATACATGCAAACGCCGTACGTTATGCCCATGTAGGTATGTTGATATATACATATATGTACATATATATATATATATATACGTTGCATCTGGCGAAAGCCGAGCCACACAGAAAATTCTTTCAAATCGATTTTTTAAATAACAATTTTTAAGAAATTATTTTCGTAACGCCCCTCCCCCCACCGCCTACTCCCAGGAAATAAAGGCGACGTTGTGGCATTGAAATTTCAGCTATCAGACTGCCCGCATCTGGCTTCTGAATGCCGGACACATGCAACAATTCCATAAATATTGCAAGTGCAATAAAATTGAAAGTAATTTCTATGCAACAGCAACAACAACAACAACAACAACAGCAGTTGACTTGGCCACGTTTGTCGCCCACTTTGGCTATCGAAAAATCTATGACAATTACAATTGGAATTTATTTGGCATTATGGTCGAGTGCCAGACGCACTTGAGTTACTGTTAATTAGAAAATGGTTAAGCTTCGACGACTCATTTGATTGCAATACAATGCCAAAAATTGTCAAAATGCCATTTGAAAGTTTTCGCTTGAATGTGGCCAAAAGAAGCTGTAGAAAAATGTGAAAGCTCAGCACAAAAATATATGAAATAATAAATATGATGCATCAGAAGCTTTATAGAATATTATAAATAATATAGAATATATAGAAGAGTAGATATTAAAGATAATATTTGTATATAGAAGAGCAAAAATGTTTTTATCGAACATTTTACACTAAGCTCATCTTAATTGATTTAGATTTGCATTTATATATAAATATTATTAAACATATAATTTTATTATAAATAATAAAAATATATTGAATTAATCAATTTATTTAATGAAAATGTATAAATATATATTTTTTATATATAATAATTTGTATATATCATATATTTTGAGCATTTCTAAAAAGAAATTGTAATACAAATTTTATAAAATTCACTAAAAAATGCAGTTTAAAAAGCGCGCGCTTTCGGTCCGTTACCAAATGTGAACTGCTTGCTATAACTCGCTAAACAGAACTGCTTGCTTTACCACTGTCTTGTAAACTTAACGAAAGTGCTTCAACTATGGAACAATTCATGCACATTTTGGAAATCATTTATTATAATAATATAATACTGAAATATAATAATAATATATAGAATATAATACTCGAATTTCCTTTGTATACACATAATCATAAACCACCAACAAAACTTCTTTAAAAATTAAATTTAAAATTATTATAATTATTATATGAATTAATATAATTATAATATACACACGGAATATATAAAACTAAAAAAAATATATTTGGTTGAATAGACTGACTACAGGGAACACTGGTTGTTTTACATTTAAAATAGATTTCTGCACATATTTTTCACATAATTTCCATTGTCCTCATCTTTATGCTGAATCGTCGCTATCAGAGCTTACTATCATATGAAGGAATGATAATACCACCAGCATGGAATAACACTTGGTAACTGTTGAAATAAGCAACATAGTAAAATATTAAAAAAACTATACTCACTTATTGTGCCGACGAACAGGCCAAAGAAGAGAGCTATTGTTAACCTTAACGTTTGGAACATGATCAAAAAGAAGATACTCATGAATATTGTTGTAAATATGCCCCACATGAGATATGTGAAAATAATACCCGATGATTCCTGGAAATAAAGAAATTATATACAACAAAATGTGACCATTAGGCTCGAAAGTTTTTCTTTACAACTCACATGATCCTGGAGTGTCGAAACCATCATCAGAATGGTGAGAAGGCAGGAAGTGCCCAATGTTATGATAATCATCGATTCTAGCATTTCTGAGAAGCCTAATGTGGAAAAAATGTGAAAATTTGTTTAATTATATATATATAATTTATATAATACCATATTTGTTAATCAAATAGTAGAGTCCATAACCACATAGGGAAATCTCAACAAATCCTATGAGACGGCAACCAAAACGTAGGGTGAATATGAAAAGAAAACTGTGCAAATAAAACATCTTCATCTTGCCGATACCTTTTTGAGCAGCCAACTAGAAGAGATGATATATTATTTAGTAAATTACCAAGAGTATATATGTTATAGTATATCGCAAGTATAACCTTCACTTATCTGTAGCTTAATAAATATTTATATACGTGTATGTTCTATAGGATATAGTGTAGTGAAACCTTTGCTAATTTTTGCCAACGTGAACTGCATGACAAATATAGAAATTCGACTGCTTTGTGCACTGCTTGACTTACGTTTGTTGCAATGCTTGCGAATGTTGGCATACAGAGAATAGGGTCAACTGCTTTCGGCCCTGTTTCCATTTGTCACGTTTTCTAACCAAAAAGGTTCCCAAATGTTTCAGTGTTTCCACAGTGTTTCAGTTTCAGTGTTCAACAGAATTACCTAAAACAGAAATTTATCAATTTTAACATAACTAAAGAAACTATTCCAAAAAAATTCAATGATCACTAGATAATCCATAGATGTAATACTAATCAACAAATATATATACAATTGGAACTATATCCTTTTACGATTACCAACAAGAATTTGTTCTCATTGTGTATATTTATTTATTTAAAAAAAATAAAGTATTTAGTGCATAGTTTACAAATAATTAGAAGCATATTGCTAAAATATATCAGTAAATGTCACGCCTGTTAATAAGTTTTTCTTCTTCTTCTTTTATATGTTTTTATTTGTTTTTTTTTTTTTTACAATTTGTTGAACTTAGCATTGGAAACTTTAGAAGCGAGGTAATATTATTATATCTGGGCATAATGAATAATGATAAATGTATAATAAAGATCTGCCTAGCTTAGACTAGACGCAATTGTCTATAGCCGAAAAACCTGATGATCATAATACATAACTGATTTACTTATAACAAGAATATGTATATATATATATAAATGTATATATATAAACGTATAACTGTATGTGCATGCAGCTGAAGACGTCTGAAAGTTTACAAATTACAATAACAACTACGCAGAAGATTTAAATGCTAAATACAAATTATTTATAATATTGGTATTATTATTATATCATTATAAAGCTATGCATGTTGTTGCGCTCATTTCATTACATTTCATTGCATTTATTTTTTTTTTTTCATTGCATTTCTTTTTTTTTCCAATAATTGTTCTGGCAGAGTCCCTTGGGGATTAGTCAAATATAAAGCCACGACAACATGACGACTATATTTATATGTATGTAGCTTTACCATATCATCATCAACGACTCGATGTGTCGCCCTAAGCTCGTTTTGTGTTGGGTCACACAACTGAGACCAACTTTCTGCTTAAAGTGCTATGTGTGTGGGTGTGTGTGGGGGTGTGTGTGTGTGTGTGCGCGGATATTACGTAAGCATGTGTATACAAGCATGCCTGTCGAGCTTAGTACTCAATCGGATGTGGATCGCGCGGCTTGCGTGAGTACTTCAGACCCAGATTCTCGCTGACATCGTCGATGACGTCAAGCGCATAGTCCAGCTGTTCCTTAGTGTGCGCTGCCGACAAACAGAAGCGAATGCGACCCTCCATAATGGGCGTGGCCGGAAAACCGGCGCCCACAACGGCAATATGACGCGTGGTCAGCGTGCGAATGACAGCACTAAGTGCATGAAAGAGAATCTATTAGAAAATCAATTATCCATTATCAGTCAATCTAGGTAGCTTACCCAATCTTGGAGAAGAGGTAGACCAGCATGGGCACCACCGGCGAGTCCTCGTGGCCATAGGTAATGACGCCCATTTGGGCCAAGCGCTTGCGGAAGTAACGTGTATTCCTGGCCAGCTGCTGCACCTTATTGCGGCCCGTATCCGTGTTATCCTCACCCATTATAATGCTCATCGAGGTGTAGATCTGCTGCACAATGGGCGGCGAAATGGAGCCAGCATAGCAGTGAGCATGGCTGTTCGTGCGCAAGAAGTCGATCAGTTTCTGTGCAAGAAGACAAGGTGAATGAGAAGATGCCAGGGTGAGATCATTGAGTATGAGTTTACCTTGGAGCCCGCTATGTAGCCGCCGGCACTGCCGAAACTCTTGGTGAACGTGCCCATTAGTATGTCCACGTCGTGGGGATCAGCTCCGAAATAATCGACCACACCGCGTCCAGCTGGACCCATGGATCCAATGCTGTGCGCTTCATCCAAATACAGATACGCTTTGTACTTCTTCTTCAGGGCAATTATCTCGGGCAGGCGCACAATGGAACCTTCCATACTAAAGATGCCCTCCACAAGGATCATGATCTTATTCCACGGCTTGCCGCCCTTCTTCGGATTGCCATAGCAGATGCCATTGCGCAGCACACGCTCCAGATCCCGCATGCTGTTATGCTTGAACACACGGGTCGTGGCACCCGACAGTCGCAGGCCCAAAATGATGGAGGCATGATTCTTCTCATCGCTCACAACCAAGCAGTCGGGACCCAAGAGCGAGGGCAAATTGAGTGCGTTCGTGGCAAAGCCCATGCCAAACACAATGGCATCCTCGACACCACAATAGCGGGCTGTCAGCCGCTCCAGATCACTATGCAGCTGCGTATTGCCCAACTCTGAGCGAGGACTACAGTAGGCCAGACCATTCTCGCGTGTACGCTGCTCCGAGTCATCCGCACAGGGGCCTGTGGCGGCAGCAAAGCCCAGGTAATTATAGGAGCCCAAGTTCAGGCAACGCGTCTCGGTGCCCGTAAATCTAAAGCTCCAACCGTAATCGTCCGTCACGCGATCCTTCAGCACCAACTCATCACCCGGCACACTGCAGATGGGACGATTCCAGCAGTCGCGCACACGCCGGTACACATAGCGCGAATAGAAGCTCTCGAAGGCATCGTACAGTGCCACATAGCCCTCGCGTCCCTTTTCCGTGGCCACCTTGGGCACGAACAGCAGCTGATTGATGTAGCCCAGTATCATGAGCAGATAGAAGCCCAGGTAGGTCAGGCAGGCCGTGTGCAGCGGCACATCCTCAAAGGATGTCTTCTGGTAGTGCTCCTCCTCCGCCGACAGTATGCCATCTGCTCGACTGGGCTTGAACTTTTCGCAAATGCTGCTCGTCTGGCCCACATAGCCATTGACCTCTGTCTGCTTTGCCGGATGATAACTGCTTTCGCTGACATCCTGCATGAAGAGACAGTTTAGATAGACAGATTAGATTTGGGATTATTATTAGATTATACTATTTTTAATCAAACAACTCAATGAACAGCCAATTGTTATCATAACGAAATTTCAACCCAAATGCCTCTAGGTAAACATATTACGAATCTCTCTATCTCATGTTGAATATAATATGCTGAAATATGTTGACACACGTCTATTAGCTAGTTGAGTGACCTTTTGGCAATCAAGCAATGACCTGTCTAGCTCAAAAATCTGTGCATCGTATTGGATGCTCATTCGCAACACCTTCGCTGTCATACACTGCTCTCAGTGTAATTGGGTGCACAGGGCATTCAGAATTGTGCGTGTCTGTCTGACTTAAAAGAAATGAGATAAGATAAAATCGAATTAAATATAAGATTTGAATGTCGCAGCTCGAGTATATCGTATGTTCATATAGATAACACTTTCCATTTCCGCCATATTAATAGATAATTAATATATTATAATATATTTTAACTTGTCTTTTTTTTATATATAAATAAATCATAGCAGCTATCTAGAATATTTTGGCTTTCAGCTAACTTTCACTTTTTGCTTTCGCTTAAAGTACTTTTTCTGTAGAGCATTCGCTAGTCGTGCACTCCCCACTCAGGCAATCTTCGCTGTTGTCGTGTCGTCAATCAGCCAATTAACATTTAACTACCAGAATAAAAGCCAGAAAAAAAAAACATCAACTGCCTTCGGCTCACTCGCTCTCTCATTGTGCAGCAAAGTCATTCCGAAAACCTCTCTATGGAAGCCATAAAAATACTCTAAACCTCACAGTTACTTATATGTGTGTTTGTGTTTGTGTGTAGATAAACTAAGTGGAGCATTACGCAAGAGCGCACTGCGTGAAACTATTTGATAATATATATTGTATGACAGGTACGAGCTGATATTGCTCTACATACTCGGATACTGTCGAGGATCTCTCATTGAACAAGTTACGGTTCGCTTTATGTGATGCTTATTATTATTGTTACTGAGCCGACATATAATGTTCTTATATATATAAATATTTATATAATCAGATATAGCTCAATTGTATAACAATAAATTGCAGACGGCGACAATATGTCGTGTTTATTATCATTTGGGCTTGTTTGCAAAATTTTCCTCTTATGCGAATTAATGCGAGAAATTGGACACGCAACTGCAAATTTGTAAATGACGGATCGTGAATTAGCTCTATACTATATACAAATGTGCATATGGCATACTAGAAGTGTATGTGGAGTTCATGTATAGTTCAGGCTACATAGATAACTATCTATTATTATTATTAGCTGCTTGTAAAGCTCGAGTACAACAAACCTCATAATGCTGAAAACTATTTCAGCTATCTGTTGATAAAGTACTACACTATGCAACCAAATATAAGTTTCACAATTGTGAGCTATATTTCTTTCGTTTTATTTATTTTACATGTAAATAATAATTTCTCATTATTTATTTACTGATTTACGATTTTTGCTAGGAAATCTATTAAAAATGGTAAACAAGAGTTTTTTTTTCTTAATAAATTCTAACTAAATTCACATAATCAAGTTATGCAGAAAAAGAACTCGAAATTTAATATTATTAACCGAATTATAAGCAGATCAGCTTTAAAATACATTTCTACATATTCTAATTAATTTCTGATAAATTATTTATTTTAATATTTTAAGAGAATATAAGCTCGAAAAGAAATTTAAAATTTTACAATTATAATTTAAGCCTAATATTAATATTTTAATGCAAATGTTAATAATATTATCTTCATTCATTTAAAATTGTAAAAATACTCTTAAAAAAAAACAAATTCTAACTAAATTAAAAAATAAATTCAAATTGTTTTAAAAATATGCAGAAAAATATCTTCAAGTCTATATTTGCCTTTTTATAAATCTTATATTATTATTATTTATATCATATATTGTTACACAATTCATTTAATACAAACAGCAAATACTTACAAAATAAATATATTATAAATCTTAAATTTGCATTTCTATAAATATTTTCACTTAATTTAATTTAAATATTCTCATGAAAAAATCGAAACACCTGCAGAACTAATTTTTTAATACTTTCTCTCTCTCTCTCTTTTCCTATGAGCTCATAATGAACTAAGAACTTTATCAACAGAAACAAAAGCAAAGCAAAGCAAAAAAAAAATAACATTGATTCCAATCCGAAAAACCGTCCGACTAACGGTGAATCACCCCACAACGTCCAATCGGCGCATTTTATTCGAAATTCTTGTGTACTGAATAAGTGTTGGCTGATAAGAAGGTGCAATCACAATAAGGTGCGGGGGCCCATGAATGGGTCAGAGGTGGCCACACGGCCAGGACACACGTACTCTTGTTACCGGGACAACAAACATACATATGTATGGAGCGGAAGCAACGTTTGCGTTGCCCAAAACAAATGCGGCGAAGAAAACTCAAAAGAGAAGACAAGAGAGCGAGCGAGCGAGCGAGAAAGAGGAAGGGAGAGCAAGGGAGAGAGCGCGAAAACACTGCATTTTGGCACTGCATACGCTTGGGGCTTAAATGCGGCCAACAGCTGGAAATTGACCCAGAAAATTGCGCCAGTGCAAGTGGCGCCAGCTGTACTCATTTCCCACATTTTCAGCAGCTGACTAAGACAACTCACACACACACACACACACATGCAGATCGATTACTCTTTTTTGGCGCGTTGCTCTCTTCGTACACGCGCCCGCTTATTCATGGGCTTGCGCTCTCGCACACACACACACACTCAAACAGTTGCGAGCAAAATCAATGAAGCGCCGGCACGAGTAGAGCAGAAGCAAAAGCGTGAAAAAAAATATATCTTCGAAATTTGCCTCGCCTCGCCCGCTTGTTCTTTCTTTGATTTTTCGGTCAGCTCACCTTGAAATTCAGGCCTCCAGAGCGTGTGCGGATTTCGGTGTAGGCCGGTGCAGAGAATTTGAGTTGTTTGCTCAGTAGCAGCTCCAGATCCTGATCGTCTTGCGGCTGCTCCAACTGCGGTTGCGGCTCATCATTCCACTGTTCGAACGCGTGATGATTGGGAATGTGTCCATTGCTAATTGGAGTTGAAGCCGTTGCAGTGCCGTTGCTGCACTTGACATAGCTCTGCTGGAAGTTAGCGCCGTCATCATCCACGTTGCCCATTTTGTGGCTGGCTAATATGCAGTATTTAAATGTCGGTATTATCAACGACAAAGCAAATTTCGATTGGCCCCAAAACCGTCAAGCAGCGCGTTCGAACTAAAAGTATTTTATGGCAATTGTGTGTTTGCAGCACGTACTGAGCAGATTCCCCACACTCTGTCAAACATGTAAGGGCGTGTGGTGACTTTTACTCAGCTGATATCGAATTTTCGTGCTGTCATGTTAACAAGCGGCCAATATCTATCGCACACGTTCGTAATATACATTAAATGATTCTTGAATAAGAATTAGCTAAAGAAAAAGCTTCCATCAGTTATTTCTATTGATAGTTTTATTGGAAGTTTCAAAATACTGTTGCGATCCGTGTATACGCCAGTATCGCATGTTATTTTTCTGTTATATTAACATAAGTTAATGTGAGTCATTACTCACTCAATCGCGATGTAGAACTGAACATGCTGAACTGGAACTAGTACGAATGGTTACAAAAATGTAGTTGGCAATGCGCTAACTGCTGATTGGTAACTCTTAGTCAAGAGAAGTCGTTAAGTATTTAAATTTGAGAAAGCGTGCGCACTGAAACTATTTATTTAAAATTTTATGATATTTGCTTTAATATGCTTTATTTATTTTTAGTATTTTAATTAATTAATCTACATATGTTATACAATTCATTGAAAGTAAATTTTTGTAATGCAAAAATTGAAGCAGTTCAATAGAAAGCAGTTCAATAAAATATACTTTTAAAACCGTTCACTTCAATTCGCCGCAATCCGCTGTAAGCAGTTTGACGTTTTTTTAAATGCAAGCAGTGTAAATCTTTTATATGGAGTTTCCTGATATTTCATCTCTTGCAAAATACATCGTTTAAAGTTAAAATATTTGTAAAATTCCTTAACTTTTATGTTGACTAAAATAAATGTTAATTCAATTGGCGCTATTTAAATAATTCCTCACATGAATGAATTACCATAATAAGTGAGCAAATCTTTAATGAATCGAATTGAATTTTGATTTAAAGTACGTAGAAATACGAAAAAAGTGCGTAAAGCGGCAATTGTAGTAAAATTCATGAGGCCCCCGCAAAGTGCGTTGACTTGGGCAATAGGCCTATAGCCTAACGGAATAATTAGAGGCGTCTGACCACAGACTCCAAGAACAACTCAAAAGCAAAGAAAACGAAACTTTTTGCTATGTTTTTGTTATGTTTCGCGGAAGAATTTGAACAATTTGTAAATGAGTTGAGCTTCTGTTGGGGCGAGTGGAGGATGGCAGATGACAGAGATAGTGATAGAGATAGAGACTATTGACTTACTTCAAGGATTTTGTAGACGAAATAAATAGTTTTGAGGGAAAAAAACATTGAACTCAACATTATGCGTCGAATTTGTTAAAGTAAACAAGATAAAGACAACAGCAGAGCAGCGACAACAACAACAACAACTGTTAGTGAAGACGTCATCAAAGTGAAAACAAACAACAACAATCAATTGTAATCAATCAACATGTAATCAAATTGTAATTAAGTTGAAATTTCGATTTGCGCTTCTTTATCGCTGCCAGCATATGCAAAATGCCAACACGTTCCCTTCCGAACTGGCAATGATCATTGCAACGATATGCAAATGATTGCCAAATTGTTGCTGCTGCTGCTGTAACTGTTGCTGCTGCCTCTGTCTAGCCCTAGCCCTTTGCTGCCTTGCGCCCAGAAACCGGGTCACGTTGAGCTGCAAGCTGCGCTTGCAGAGTGCAGAGCGTGGCGGCACCCTAAAAAGACAATGAACAACAGAAGCTAAACTCGAATTTGTTATGCTCTATTTTAAGACATTAGCTGTAAAATCAACATGCGCTCTGTCTGGAGTAGCATTGGATATTCGCAAGCACACCCACTCTCTCTCACTCTCTCTCCTAACAATAACATTACTTTTGCCTGCTCTCACTTCATCTTACTCTCATTCTGCGAAAGGCAACTGGTGACAGTGCAAGCAAAGCTCCGTTATATATTATTTTTAGATACTGCAAATCATGCATTCTCTGTCTTTTGCCTGCTCTCATAGCAATGAAGAAAAGAACAAAAATCTAACTCTCACTTTCACTCTTTCCGACAAGCAACAAGTGGAAGCAAAGCTCATTACATATACATATATACATATGTATATGTTCCAACTGCAAGCTAAGCTCCGTTACATATTTTGTCTCTGTTCCTCGCATTAGTTCCGCTTCGATATTTATTTGCTATTAACAGTATGTATAATACAGTGGGTCACAGCTTACATCACCCAGATTAACTTAAACAGATATAAACAATTTAATATTCTAAATTAAAGAAAGTTAATAAATCAAGAGTAAATAATTCCACAAACTGTCTCAACTGCTAAACAGCTTAGCATAGCTGTTATACCTCACTGTTAAGTGTAAGCCGAGGTTCGTGTTAGCCAATAGCTGACAAAGATTCTGAATCAGGCTTATCGGCAGACACCAAACGACAAAATCAGCGACTTATTGCAACTTATTGTCAACGGAATTGAATGCCAAAATTTGTGTTTGTTGCAGCAATTTGATTTTGTTTTTCTTTTTGTCTGCATTTTATTTTTATTTTGATTTCGTTTCTTTTGTTATCCATTACATCGTTTGCCCACGGTTCAAGTACATTCGATTTGTTTTCCATTCTGGCAATTAAAATTTTGCCCAAATTGTGTAAGCAACACGACCATTAAAAGTGTTGCACTGTGTTGCAACAACAACAAATGCCAACAGCCCATCAATAGCAGCAGCAGCAACAGCAGCAGCAGGAGCAGCAACAATTGTTTGGCCCAAAAACTTTTGTCGCTTTGCATAATTACGACTTTGTGCGCTTAATAAATAAGAAAGGCGCAGGCTTAACAGTTGTTGTCTCTACTGCTCACTCACTCTCTCTCTCTCTCTCTCTCTCTCTCTCTCTCTCTCTCACTTCTGCAATCCCCACCCAATTTCAAGCCGACGCGGGCGTTGCTCTAACAAGCATAAAAACGCGCTGAAATGAGCTTCGTCTAACGGCAACAGCCACTACAGCAACAACAACAACAGCTGCAGCAGCAGCTCAGCATTTGCATATGTGTGTGTGTGTGTGTGTGTGTGGGTGTTTCTCTTTTCTTGCAGCTATTGTTGTTGTTGCTGTTGTTGCTGTTGTCGCCGATGAATCACGCGTGATATTTGCGTTACATTTGCTGCCGCTGCAGCGCAACTGAACTTCTGTGTCTTTTATCTATGCACTGCGAATATGAAGTAGTTCAATTTTCTCAGACAGCTTGTCACAGCTGAGTGAAATTTTATGCGAAATATTAGAAATATATTTCATTATGTTATATAAGATAATTATAAGTTGACTTTATCATCTTGTCAATCGCATCTTTATTATATATTAGTAATATATATTAATTATTAATGATATTATATTAATTATATATTCATTTTTTTCTTACTTTATAATTATTATTTTTTATTTTTTTATTATTATTTTTATTATATTTAAAAAAAATTATTATTGAATAAATGAATGCTAAAATCAAAGTATTTATTCTCATATAATTTGTATTTATTTATTTTTCAATCTAACTGATAGCGTATCATATAGTCGTTGCTCTTCCCTTTATCTTTTTAGCCTTATTTGTTTGCCTACCTGGCTGCCTGGCGGCAACTCGCCTGACTCTACGAGTGGACTTTGCGCCTGGCTGGCAGCGTAGTTGACATTTTCATTATGCGACTTGCGGCTGGGGGCCAAGTGTCGGTCGCCATTGCCACCGGCAATGACAACAACAACAACAACAACAAAAGCGACAACAACAGCTACAACAACAGCTACACAAAGAGCGACATAAGAATGGGGCGTGGCCTGGCACTCAGTCAACTGATTTTCAAATGCGTTGACAGCTTTGGCTGTCAATCGTTTTGTGTGTGGCTGAAGTCGGATTTCGCTGTGGGTGTTACAACTGCTGTAGAACATGTGATTAAGCTGTGAACTGTAACAGCCCAATGAGTGCATAAACATTTGTCAATTATTCAGAGTGTCATTAATGAATTAAGCCCATCCCCAATTCAAGACTAATGCAAACAATCCATTAAAGTAGTTGAATAATAAAAGGTTAGAAAACATTTTTGTACTTTTGCTGGATGATCTCAATTCACTGTAATAATTGAGTTTTGTTTTTAATTTAATAAAAAAAAAAAAAAAAAAAAACTAAACTGAACTAAAAACTAATATATTTTAATCAAGTGTTGATTGTAGTAAACATTTTTTTTTTTAAATTTAATACAAATAAATTTAGGTCTCAAATGTTTTTTTTTCTGAATTTTTTTTTTTTTATTCTTGTATTTATACATAAATGACAATTAATGCAGATCGTAACTCACTTAAAACACGCTCAGGATCACAAATTAAACACACTCACACACACACACACACTTGAACACCCTCAGCACACCCTCACCTAGGCAAACGAAAAACAACATCAAATTTCAATTATCGCAACGGGCAAAAGGAAGCAAAAACTAAGCAAATAGGCGACGACCCCAACAAAAGCAACAGCAGAAAGAAAAAAAAAAAAAAAAAAAAAAAAACTTAAACAAGTGTCTCAGCAATACGAGAGGGAGAAAATGCAAATGTGAATAGCAACAGCAGCAACAACAACAACAACAGCAGCAGCAGCTGCTGCTTGAAATGTTGTTGAACTATTCGAAAGTGATTTTCACAAGGGCAATTAATGTTTCAATAAACGATATTCTAGCTAAAAGCACAACAACAACAACAACGATAAGAGCTGCAATCGAGAGGCATCAACAAATTTGTTGCAACTGTTGCCAGCAACATATTGCTGACTGCTGCTGCCGTTGCCATTGCTGTTGCGCCTCATGTTGCAGACAAACAAAAAAAGAAAAAAGAGAAAAAAAAAAAGAAAAAATGTTATTGAAATTGGCTTTTTATGTTTATGAAAACGGGCGCTGAACTGCACATGTGTTGGGCATGGGCAGAAGCTGCGGCGAGGGGCTGCTGATGGCCAAAGGAAGCTAGGCTAAAAGTATTTCAGTCTTCCAGATCGGTGGCGGGCTCGAATTCGCAGCTCGGCGTTAATTGCTGCCATTTGCAATCGTATTTATGGCTCACGCCTCGCTCACGTTTTGGCCATCAACAACAGCAAGCAGCAGCACAAACAACATCAGCAACATCAGCAACAACAACAATAACAACAAAACATTTGCAGTGCGTACAAATGTTTAGCTAATTGCCAATTTTATTGGCCAGCTAATTTGTGGGCGGCAGCCATCTAAAAAAGTCAAGAGTCGAGACTTCACTCCAAATGCATTTCTATTTCGTATGAAGAGGGAGAGTGAGAGGGAGAGAGAGAGAGAGGGGGGAGTCGGGTTGGTTTAGCTTGGGAGTGGGCAGCGTTGATCTTTGATTCTATGAAATCGTAAAACGAACTCTTTCCATGAATGGAATCGTATTACATAGCAAACTAAGCAAGTAAGTACATTGAAGCTGGCAAGTTGGGAAGAATTTCGAAGAGTATAGAAGACGAGTATACTTATACAATATTTAAAATATTTCAGTTGAATAAGACGAAGCTTATGCAAAACCAATATACTCTCTTCACTTCACGAAAATTATATACGAATAAAAACAAAAATAATGAAAAATGAGATAAAAACTATTATTATTATTATTGCATTTCATAGATAGCGATCCCCTTTAAAATTCAAATAATATTTGTATTACACTCCACTTGGAGTCCACAACATAAACACACATTCCACATGTTGTTGGGGCTCAATTAGATTGTCTGCTAGTTTGATGGGGGCAGCGACGAGGGGCACAGTTCATTTGACCTATGGTAGCAAAGGCTGCCAAGGCTATACGGCAGCCAAAAGCTTTGAGTGGAGTGGAGTCTTTATATGAACACAGGTCGATTCACTCCCTCCCTTCCCATCACTCGCTCTCGCTCTATAATTTTGCTGCATACCAAAGTTTTGCCACATGCAAATCGCCCCCGAAGACTTGGGCCCTTTTTTCTAACATTTGAAGGTGGTTTGGTGGTTAGGTGGCTCGGTGGTTTGGTGGTTTGGTGGGGCGTTTGGTAATCGTTCGACTGCAACTAGCACTTAACTTGGCTTTGATTTGAAGTTCGTGTCCCTATGCGAACGCTATGGCACAGCTCTAACACCTTGCCACAAAACAAGATAAAGATAGAGAGAGAGAGAGAGAGAGATAGAGAGAGAGAGAGAGAGAGAGATGGCATCTGCTGTTTGAGTGAGTGATTACCGTTGTTATGGCCATGGGGGCTCAAGTGGAAGTCGGTCGCAACAGGTTACCCATGGGAAAACCTGCACAGTGCAGACCAATTACCCAAGACCCGACACTGGAGACCCGAGACTCGGCTGCCTGATTTTGATTTTCAAATTTGAACTTGAGGCTAAAGGTAAAAATTGTTTTGCCAAGTAATTGGCACATAACGAGGCTGCGAATTGTGTTGCGCGCTCTGAAATGCCAGCGGGCCAGCAGCTCAAGACTTGGCCCGGCTCCAATTGCCATTGCAATTGTTCAATTGCATTTTTAGGCCAACTGTGCGTTAGAACGTCGAGCGTGGTGCATGGTACATGGTACATGGTACATGGAACATAGAACGCCAACGCCCCAGCTAGATCTAGCTAGCTAGCCAAAGAGTCGTGCAACAACAACAACAACAACAACAGCAGCAGCAACAAATCAAGCGTCAGGTGCATTTTCATCAGCGATAATTCCCTGTTGCTATTGCTGCGGCTGTTGCATCGATTGCGCAGCCGCAGCTCGTGTAGCTATCGCAGCGCATTGATCAGTTGCTGCAACAATTGTTGTCTTTGGCTGCAACTGCAACTGCAACTGCAACTGAGGCATATTATTTGCACTTTATTATCACGTTAGTAAAATGAGCAAAACGTGCAGCAATCGTCTAGGAGCGGAGGAGTGGACCAATGCGCCCACCCACCCAACAACAACAGCAGCAGCAGCAGCAGCAGCAACAATTGCAACAACAACAACAACAACAACAGCTAAAAAGCTCGTTTGTTGGCCACATGTTGCGGCTGGCGGGCGCTGCACCATTTGTTCGGCTGCTTGGCCAGTGGCTGGCTTCACCTTTGACCTTTGCCTTTGCCTTTGCCAAATTTAACGTCTAATTTCATATTTTTAATGGAATGCTATCAATGAGCGAAGCTGACTAAACATTTTCATTTATAATAAAAAGCATTTTTCATAGTTTATCATAGTCATTCGCACAGGTGAAAAAGGGAGGCCAAAGAGCTTGTCTCAATCTTAATGGAGTTACCAATTTTTTTATTTAAAAATTGCAATTGAGGTGAGAGCGGGCTATCAAAAAATGATTATAGTTATCGGCAAAATGTTTGCTGGGTTTTTTATTTGAGCTAAAATATTGTGTTTGCAAGCTAAGGGTCAAATAATGAAAATAAATAAATAAATAAATTAATAGAAAATATCACAAGAAATAATTATTATTATATACATATATATTACAATTATAATTATATTTATAATTCTCTATTAAAAGTTATCATACCAGAGCCACATGCCTACCCATCATAAGCAATATGCCATAGATAAAGTGTTTCCTTCAGTCTGCTTGCAATATTCACATCTCTTCCTCTCACTCACTCCCACTCCCTCCAACTCTGTCTTTAAGCTCTGCATACTCCCATGCAACTAAAAAGTTATCTCTTTCCCTTATCTAACATTATTTACTTACTATGTAGCTGTTTACAGTATACACACTTGCCGTCATAGACATTAACATTTCAGACAAATGTTACATAACAGCAAGCTGTTAAGCGCTAACATTTGCGCCCCTAAAAGCACGCAATGAAATTTTGCATTTGCTTACATCTTGTCGCGATTTCTGTTCGCCTGACAATGGAATCGAATTTTTGTCTAAAACACGCAAACGAGCTGACGCCAACGGCTGCCCTTACGGAGCACGTTCGTTGTCTATGACTAGATGAAAATTTATTGATTGATGATGATGATATTTTGAATAAATGTTTAGAATTGAGCGTGGCATAGAGATGAAAAACTAATTAATGAATTCAAAAGAAAAGTTTAATGTGCACAGCTCAAATTATTGTAAAATATTTCTCTATATTAAGAATAATTAATATTAATAGCAAAGGTTAACTAAAAGTGTTAATGCAAATATTCACGTATTTGTTTATAATTTGTTTTTGATATGGCAAGTTTATGTTTTTCATCTTGAGAAATTTGCAATTTTTTACATTTTTATTATAATTTTAGAGTTTTGGTTTCTGCTCACTTACATTATTAAAATTAACTTATTGATAAGATAAATTCACAAATCTATTTGATAATCGCTTAAGAACTAAGCATTTATGCAATTGATGTGCTGATTTTTGATCAAGTAAAACTTTAATTTCATTATAAAATATATCAACCAAATCATAGTTTAACATTTTATATTCCAACTACATCTCCATATGTCTTACGTCTTTTGGCAAGACATCGCTTACCCTTCTTTTTCTGTATCGAAAGTGAATTCAGTTGTTTAGCCGCGTCAGCTGTTTGGCTCATTTCTCAGTTTAGAATCCCTTGCTCCTCCAGCTCTGCTCCACCCCATAGCAAGTGACGCAAGGACTTGAGTACTTCTCTCTCTCTCTCTCACATACTCTTCTACTTTTGCATGATTCCACTCAGCTGTTGCATTCCATACGCTCCCGTTTTCCCGTTAGCTCACACTCAATTGCGCGTCGCGTTAACATTTTTGCCATAGCAACCGATTCCATCAATCATCATATTTGTCCCTGAAATCAAACGCAAAAAGCATCCTGCGTCACAGGCGAACAGCAGCGCGTGGCAAGTGCCACTTTCGGCGGCAACATTCCAGCAAAATTCAATTGGCAACTGAGCGCGGGAAAAAAACCAAACGCACGTTATACATATAGCAAATGAGAGCGAGTGAGAGAGAGTGAAAGAGAGAGGGGTAGAGCAAAACCAGGTCAGGATATACGCCAGTTACGTCAACAAAAAAAATTTGGCACGTGCAGCGGCTGCTGAGTCCTTGAGCCAAAAACGTGGCAAGGACACAAACCAGTTAATGGATACACACACAAACACACACACACACGCACACGCACAGTGAGAGCATGCCAAAACTAAGGGTAGAGAGTGAGTGAGAGAGAGAGAGTGTGTGAGAGAGAGTCGATTGCTGCTGCTGCTGCTGGGTGCTGCTGCTGCCATGACAACAGCTGAAACGCATTCGACTCTCACGCTCAGCTGCTGCTGTCGCTTGCTGCTCGCCTGGTTGGCGAAGGCGCCAAAATTCAACATTTTTGAATGTGTGCGTGCAACGCGGCGTCGCCATCAGCCACGCCACGCCCGACGCAACGCATCAGCCGCCGGCATCGTCTGAGTGGTGGATTTTTTGGGAGTTGGGCTCACTTGAGCTTGGGCTGATGATGTTGCTGTCACTATGGCTGCTCCTGCTGTTGCTGCTGCTCCTGCTCCTGCTGCGTAGCAGTTCACACAGGATAATCCCATTTTCCAGCGCCTGTTGTTGTTGCTGGCTCAAAGCGAATTTTTTTTAGGATTTAATTCTATGCAGAGATGCTATATGTTTTTTCATATGTATTTTATATTTTATATATACAATTGAGAGAGATTTTGGCTCAAGTGTGCGACTGGCGTAGATTTTACTTCTCAAATGTATTGGGCGTGCAGCAATCGCAGCAGCCTCTCCTTCACTCTCTCGCTCGCTCTATGTGTGTGAGTGTATGAGTACGCTGAATTCTGGGGATGTTAGTCACAGCACACACACACACACTCTCGCACACACTCTCGCACACTCGCGCCGTGGCACGCACACAACTAACGCGCATCGCACATTATCACAGCTACACGCATTTTAGTTGAACAGGCAACCAAAGCAATGCACAGCGTCACGCATACTAAGCTCAGTTCGCTATTTTGAGCTCTGTGAGGCTGCAGCATCCAACACTCACCACTACCCACCGCCCGCCACCCCAACTTGTCCACACCGCCAAAAAAACACGCCCACAAATTCACGCACACAACAATGCGACAAACTTGTGGTTCGCATTGAGTGACAAACAGAGGCACAGAGACGCGCAGGCAGCTGCTCCGGGAATACCAAATAGATACAGCTGCTGTGAGCTGTTCTCTCTCTCTCGCTCTCGCTCTCGCTCTCTCACTTTCACTCTTTAGCATAAACTATCAGTTTTGAGCTGGTGCGTCTGCTCCTGCTGCTCCTGCTGTTGCTGGCTGAGATAAGTTTTCTAAACGCAACTGTTGCGCGTGCTGTTGACTGCGGCTCCAGCATTTGCATCTGGCATCGCTTTGTTGCGTTTTTTTTTTCTACTGACATCGATTTTCACACGCCTCTCTTGGGAAATGATAAGAATGCCAAAAGTTACAGGCAACCATAAAGCGTGTGTAGCTAGATGCCTGCGTATCCCAAATGGCACGCACACACACACACACACACACACACACACACTCCCAGACTCATACACACATACTCCCGCATCGCAGTTGAGTGTGTGCTAACATTGGCCAACAGTGGAGGTGCCACCCGCTCTAATGGATACACACGAAAGTCGATCGATGGAAATTTCTTTATACATTTTTGATAAGAAAGCGTACGACTGACGAGGCTAGACGCGAATGTGTGTGTGTGTGTGAGTGTGTGAGTGTGTGTGGGTATATAGTGGCATAAATATTGACAATTGAGTCAGACTACTCAGACGCTATCAGTTACAGTAGGCGGCATGAAGTGCGCCACTTCAGATATGTCAAGTGCTTTTATATTGTTTTGATTTCTTAAATAACAGTTAGTTATAATATTTATGGTATATAAATAATAGCGCAGATTGACCATGCCATTAAAGATAAGGCACAACAAAAAAAATGTTGATTGATCTATAATAGGTTTATCGTACAGTAATCGTGGCACTAATAATGTTATAGAAATAATGGCAATTTTATCATTAAGTAAATAATTTTTATAGATATTTTATATAGCCGAAAGAATTGTATAAAATTGCTTATAAATAAATATTTTATATTGTATTTTAAGAAAGTAATTTAAATTAAATAAAAACAATATATACATACTTAATAATTTTTTTTTAATTCACGCTTCAATTAAGAATTTCGTAGAGATATCGAGTGTTTCACTCTGTTCAATTGCAAGTATTTATTTATTTTGCATTCGATTTATTCATTCTATTAAATACATTAAACAGAGAGAAATTCATGTGCAGAAACAGTGAACGATGATTGTGTCGAACTTTTAAATTTTGTATATTATATTTATATCTGTATATAAACATCAAGAGTGTTTGGAGTGGCCAAAATTTGCTATCTTCTATGCATTATGCATTCATGACGAGATGACGCATGTCATACATTAAACATAGATAATTAATAAAAAAAGTGTGACTTGTTAATACTAATCAAATATGCTTATATATGCACCTGTATCAATAAAGAAAAAGCCAGAACAAAGATATTTATTATAATATATATTTTCAAGCAAAGCTAATATACATTAAGTATTACTAAATAAAGAAACTTTGTATTCAGTAATATGGTATGAAACAAGATGACTGAAAATAAAAACTAATACTCTTCTTATAAGGCATCCATTTTCGATTTTGTATCGATAATTTGGAAATGGGATAAGTTATAGAAAAAAAAAAAAATAAATTTGGTAGTTTCCGGGCTATCTCAACTTATTTTTTGTGCTGATCAAGAATATATATACTTTGTGTGGTCTGCGCCGTCTCCTTCTGCCTGTTACATACAGTTTCACAAAACCATTTTACCCCGAATTCCCATTTTCAATGGGTTCAGTGTATACAAATATAAATGCTTTAATAAACACTATATCACTTATATCGACTCATATAGACTAACTATGCATATATTAACTCTTACAACTCTTTATCATAATAAATCTGTAAAATCAGTTAAAATACAGTTTCCCTAACAGCTTGAACGCCCATTAAGTGTCTTTAAGTAACTTGAATCACTTGCAATTTGTTTGCCAATGCAGCTGCTGCGGTTGTCTATTTGTGTGGGGCAAGGGCTCGAAGCGTTTTGATTTGCGCTTTTCAAAGTCATTAAAGCGAATTAAATGGCCAAAATCAACGCAGCAGAGCGAACGCTAAAAGAAACTCAACTTAGCTAAACTGAGCTCAGCTCAAATGGCAAATTATTCACTGTCAGGCAGAGCAAAACGCGAATGCAAATTGCGAATGCGAATGCGAATGCGAATGCGAATGTTTTAAGCTCAAGCAAACAATTGCAGCTAGCAAAAATATTATTGCCAAATTGCAGAGCCGGCACCCGCAGTCGAATCGATGAAGTCGCTGATAAGACATTGGCGTTCAGTTCAAGCATGAATATCAGAAAGAGAGAGAGAGAGAGAGAAGGGGAGTACTAGAGTGAGTGAGTGAGCGAGCGAGAGCCACTAAATCGAACAGTCAATTCAAGGCGAGTAGCTTCAGGTCCTAACTGCCGTCAATTGTTGACTTTAATTTGTTTTATTGGCGCAGACTCTGAACGATGCAGATAACGCTAACTAAGCGGGTCAGGGCTCGACTTGGACTCCACTGACGGACTGAGTTTTCGTATCAGCAGCAGCAGCAGCCACGTCTATTGTATCTAGACTGTAGCTGTAGCTAAGGGTTGTCTCTCCACTGTCTATGTGTCTCGTAGAGTTCACACATGTTATGGGCACAGCGCACATGGCGTATACGCAACCTGAGCCAAACTCATATGCATAACAATTGATATGGCAACAAGTAGTGGCTAACTATATACAATTTGAGTTTTCTTTTTTTCTTATTTAATATTTTTAATACCTTTAGGAAGTCTGGGATCAGCTACTACACAGAAGAAAAAAAAAGAAACAAAAACTATAGCAGACAAAAGCCAAAAAGTCACAAAGTGAATAACAAAAGGCGCATTTCGTGGCGAGGTTTTTCCATTGCTCGCACTACAATAGACAGGTCTCTCTCACTCGCTGGCTAATCAGAATTGTAAGTAGTGCTCCGGCTCTTCGTATTCCACTTATTTTTATGTAAATTACCTGCCATAACAATTTCAACCGACTCCGCGAAGCTGTCTCCACAACGGCCTCAACGGTCTACGGTTACAATTCGGGAAGTTGGCGTAGAAAATGCGAATAAAAAAATATATATGTATATATAAAAAAAATGAAATACAAATACACTTAAGTGTGCATATAAATACGAGCACAAAGCAAATTATTGTCGAAATGTTTAATGACAAACAGTTGATGCCATGTCACGAACTTTTCTCCTCAACTCTCAACTGTTCGCCCTTCCTGTCACACGTCTCTCTCCTTCCTCTATATCTCTTTCTCCTGCCAGTGCAGAAGCTACGTCGGCAGTCGGTTCACGAGTTTGTAACGGATTCACAGACACAGTCCATAGCACTCCACTGTATCCAGTCAGTATCAGGTTCATGGAGCGACTTTAGATTGTAGCCTCCATTGTGAGAGCAGCGTCTAGAGACAAAGTGCGGCAAGATGAGCAATGACCAGACATCAACGGATTGTCTGCTGCAAATATATTTAGGAAAGTGCAACTGCCAAGATTAATTGCGACTTTCAACTTGTGATTGAAATCGGTTATTCAACTGTTGCCATTCAGCGGCAAGGCAAGAGAGTGTGAGCGAGCTTTAGAATATAATAAATATAAAGTTTTCTATAAGCTGAGACCTTTCCCAAAGTATTTTGCTTACTTTTGCTTAAGTCCCATTAAATTGCTATTGAGTTCTAGTTTGATTTTTATGTTTAAGACTAGAAGAAATATAACAACGCAGTCAGATATTAATGCAGAATCTTAGCAGTTGTTTCTTAGGTATTTTCTATACAATTAGCAGATTGTGTTCTAATATTATTATAAAAAATTAATATTGAAAAGACTTTTACTTGAAATAATAATATATCAAATATTTCTCAGCATACATAAAAAGCTTACAAAACAACAACACACGCCATTTAAAAACACAAGTTTAAGATATTCAAGCTAACATGTCAAGGTTACGTTTCAGTTTAGCTTACCTACATATATGCAATTATAATCCACCTACAGTCTCTACTCTTCTTCTTGGGGCGATTCCAATGTGAAAGAGCTTCACTTTCGTTTGGCGAGGAAAGTCCCCAGACAGTATATTGGCATTGGAAATGTCGCAGTTTCCAAGAAATTGTTTGCTTATGCAGCTTAACACACACCTGAAGCTG
Organism: Drosophila koepferae; assembly: GCA_030914345.1. Lineage (NCBI taxonomy): Eukaryota > Metazoa > Arthropoda > Insecta > Diptera > Drosophilidae > Drosophila > Drosophila koepferae. The sequence continues at coordinate 5,719,454 of JAUESR010000207.1, forward strand.
ACTACGGCGTGGTATTTACATTTTCTGGTTATCGAGTAAAAATAATGTTATATTGATGAGTTCAATGGAAGTGCCCCACAAATGATGGTTGTAATATTGGGCTAAGGTCAAAGCGAGCCCACTTCAATCTCTCACTGAGTAGACTACAACTGAGAGAGAGAGAGGGAGAGAGTGGGTGAAAGAGAGAGGAAGATAAATGACTTCATTGGTTTCATCAGCCAATAAAACGCAAATTAGGCTTTCGGATGGCACATTGCATGCATATGAAGCGGCAGTCGAAAATTGAGAAACGATTATCGATGCGACCAGAACAGCTCAGATCAGATCAGATCAGATCTGATGCAAATTAGAAGTCGCCATGCGGACGAGCATTTTGTCACAAAAAGTCATTGCGCCGCAAAACTATTGCAATACGAATACTACTCCCCTGTCCAGTGTCCAGGCATGGCACCAAAAATAGGGTGCATTGCACCGAGAGCTATTTCAGGGCCAGCTCGTGCTGCTGGAGCATTATTGGTGTAGTACAGTAGTCGCAATAGCAACCAGAGCATAACCAGAGATCGGATCAGGCAGGCTACATACAGTCCACCTTGAACTTCCACTGACCGGACTGCTGTATCGATGTCGATTAATTTATGCGCTAAGCACTTAAGATATTCTAAATGCCCAAAAAACACACAATACTCGAATACGCGTAATCAATGCATTCCGCTTGCAGATCTCCCAGATCTTAGAACACAGAACTCTGAGCTCGCTGCTCAGAACTCTGGAGCTATATCGAAATGTGTGTCATATATGCATGAGATATTTGGCGCCGACTCTTGAGCATACGAAATGCGTACAAAATGCAAACACAATTCTAATGCAAGCCACATCGAAAGGTGCCATCAAGTCGGCGAAATTCCTTTAATGCGCATCGTTCGATTCGAATGCGGTTCAATGTTTGACATTGACATGTGCCAAGGCTAGCTGCGGGCTCGCCCATCCACAGCCAACACACACACACACACACACACATTAAGATCTTTGCAATCTCTCAGCGAAATCTCGCAGTGTAAATAATCAAAAACAATTCCCAAACCTTTTGTCTCATGCCAAATGGCTTGCATTTAGCGCCATGCGGGCGCAGCATGCAAAAAAAAAACAAAAAACAAAAATCGTTAGCCATTCTGAGCCCATTTCTGTTCCAGCATCTTCTATATAATGTTTCTGTTCGAGGTGTTTTTCGCTTGGCTCACATATGTCCAACATATGTATTAATATGCATTCTGCGCCTGCCCTGACGTCCGGCATGCCCTGTTTTGCCCTGCCTCACCAGGCGTTGGCATAGGTGTGAGAGTTGAGCTAGCATTGCAATGTTTACTTCTTATTCATAGCATCTTCTAGATCTATACTTGATGAATTCTAGTTGAGAACAAATGCATGTTTATCTAGGATATTATTGTGTAAAGGTAAAGTTTCTAGAATCTCTCATTCATCTGAAGCTGTAGCTATGGGTGCTAGAGCTGTTTGAGTTGACAAATGTTTTTTTCTTTTCTAAATAATAGAAATAAAAAATAAAATTAAATTAAAAATATAAAAATGTTATGTAACTCTATTTCTTTTAATAAACCTTAAAAAATATATTTTTAATTTAATTGATTGATATTTTTCTGTGCATTTTATTTGAATAAAATTTTCTTATCGTCTGTTATCAAATAATTTATTTTTAATTTAGAAAAAAAATTTTTTTTATTAAAAAACTGAGTATAGAGGAAATTGTAAATTTTCCTCTAGTTAGTCTACCCTTAAAGACCCTCTATAGGGAGATGTTTGGTTTCCTACATTTGTTGTTCTACCTTCTTCGACTTCTCAGGCTGGTTCCCATGGCTGCGTGAATCTGAATTTCCAGCAAATGTAAACTCCAGCAGCGCCTCGCTAAACAAATTCTAGCGCCTCTACCTTTTTGGCCAACGTATGCTCACACAGATAATTGGGAAAACAAGCGCAACGCCACATGGCAAAGGACGTAGAACGTGGCACATATATGAACCGAGCCATGTCGCCGTAGTGAAAGGCCAAGTTGAGGAACTCGTCAGAGCACGTACCAATGTGCCAAGCATGTATGTAGGTGCGATCTGTGCCTGTCTGTGGCCATTGTTGCTGTTGTTGTGCCACATGATAATGTGAATTTCAACGGTATATATTCTCTTGCTTTGTGCTTTTCCCGTAGCGCCGGTTCCAGGCGTGTACCATGGCCAAGGGATTTCACAAGGAACACAAAATTCACACATTACGCGAACACCGGCGCTTGGATAGAAAATGAGAACGAAATGCAAAAAAAAAGGAAGAAAAGAAGAAAAACACACGAGTCACAGTTGCATATGTTGCGCCGTTGGCTCGTACGTTGGTTCGTGCTATAGGATCTTCCCACAGTCGCCGGGCACCAAGCTGTCTGCTGGCTATTCACAAAATTTCCATGTGGTATTCCCTGACGTCGCTGCCTCTGCCTCTCGATATTAGCAACATTATCATAAAGAGCGATTTTATAACTGGGCTGGGCAAAGGCGACTTTTTCCCACCGCCGTCCATGTGTGAGGGAAATCCTTGCTATTGGTTTTTTGCACAGCCCCTGGGAAAACTGTGACGACTCACTCACCATAGTACCTGAAGCGGGCAGTGAAACTCAGCGGAGCTGAGACGACTGTGGACAGTAGCCACTGGACTGTGATCACTATTAGCAGCTCTCGCAGCATCAGTCAGCTCATCTGTGGTCATTTCGAGTGCACAGGTTGTAAAAACAAATGCCACACCCACCACCAACAGCGAGCCAATGAGCAGCACTTGACTCTATGCGCCGGCGCAGGCGCATGCCTGCCTTCGACAGGTAAACACAGCGACAGCAACAGGTAAACATTTGCCAATATAAAATACAACAGCCTGTTGCTTCTGACGCGTGGCAAGTGTGTGCCACACACACACACACACACCAGTTAACTACCTGTTGACTGGTCCTTTGCATACTAGAAGGATACTTTGAGAAGCTGTCAAGTCAAATGGGAGATACTTGACAGACTTGAAATGACAGTAGTTGGAAAGGGATATGACATATTATATTTGCCAACAAATTGTATATATTTGTAAATAAAATCTCTTTTTGCTCTAGCAGAGACTAGAAGCTTTTTAGATTCACGGATGTATTCAGTAAGGCTTTGAGAGCAGCTCTAAAAATCTTTATGAAGAATATATCTAATAAGTCTAAGTTATATCAAGCTCTTTGTTGATCATCTAAATATATCAACAGCTTAGTTCTAGGTTCATTATTTAGATATAAATATATTTTGGCCAATATAACTTAGTTTAGCCTTTAAAATATATCATAAAATCCTACAATTAATTCTCGCCAGCATATACATATAAGACTCTATCTAGCATATGTAAGTTACATATGAAATTTCTTTTCTATAACTCTCCCTTAATCATAAAGGAACTAGCTTGATCGATTTTCCACCTTATCTTTTATCTAATATACCCATTATCTCTACTTAAACTAATCCTTACTAGACTGTCTAAATTATATTAAGATTTCCCCTGATCAATTGACAGTTTGCAGCTCCACAGCGATCTTCCACTCTGTTCTCTATAACATACCTACAACTATAATGAACGCTCTCCAACAAACATAGTCTCTAGCATATGTAATTTTCGTCTGATATGTGTATATCATCATCGTGTATTATACGTTAACCAAATGGGTTTAAAAGTTAAAAATAATTTTGATTGATTGCTTGGTCACATATATCCCGGGATGTAGGGTGGTCCAAGGTGTATAACTGTCAACCAATTTTAATTTAGGAATTAACATTCGGTGTACGGCTGCCAAAACCAAATCCTTTGGATGAGTCCGGTTCCAAAATATTAACACCGGCTTCTTGCGGATCAATGGGTGGCGCTGGATTGCGAAACTGTTCGGCTGAGATGCGTGTGAGGAGTATGCCAACGCCCTCGATTAGTGAGAGCAAAATGCCTCCAATAATAGCACTGCCTGCCATGGAGGCCAGACCATTGCGTGCCGCTAGAATACCACCAGTGGCAGCACCGCTGATAATGGAGTTCCACGGATCCTCCTTCTGCCTAAAGTGCACCAGGGTGCAGTCAATGGTGCTGAACATGCCGCCCCAGGCAGCAAAATTGCCAGCTATGACGGGCGAGCGGGCCTTCACAGCTATCATGCTGCCCACGAGGCGACGGCTTAGGCCTTGTGGTGCATTCCTGAATCCTTTCAGCGCTTGAAAGATGCCACCACCGATGGAGCCCATGGCAAATGCACCGCCAGAGTCATCCACAATACGATAAGGGCAGGGTTCACGTGAATATTCCTCCATATTCGAATTGCCTAAACTTGGTATATGGATCGATCGATAAGACTTTCTCTTGCGAAATTGAATTTATATGAATTTTCTTTTGTATTATGTGTTTAATGATTTTGAGGGGCCTCAAAGCAGGACGTGCATGTAAATTAATATGCTAAAGACAAATAAATGAGAAAAACTTCCAAGCCTGCCCAACTGAGAACTAACAACTAGATACACTCCAGAATCAGATATATAAAATCCCTAACCTGAAGGTAATCTCATGGAAGTCTATTTACGAACAAAATATCATGTAGTATTAATGTGCTTATGATGTATACCAATATTGTTGAGCATTATATATATATTTTAAATGTAAAAATTCAAAATAAATAGATTGTGATGAATACAATTAAGCTTGTAGACAACTTTTTTTTTTTTATTTTAAAATATCTTTTCGTAATTGTTGTCAACAAATATTTGCTGCAGAGCCTTGTTTAAAGCTAATTTTAAGACTATCGCTCGAATAGTATAGAAGTTATTTAATATTTACGCATAATATGAATGTATGTTGAATACTTTCAGCAAATTGTTTTTATAGAATAATGTTTGTGATAAATTCCTATTCCCAAGAAGAGTGTATATCCTTTATATATATTCATTTATTCGCATATATTTCATATTTTAACTAACCTTTCCAAAAATATTTCCTCAAACTACATCACTTCACTCTTAAGTAATACTTCGTGCTGTTATTTAAAGACTATGTGAACCTTATCATAATGTTATGAACGACGATCAGCTTTACCCTCAATAGCGGACTCGCTTATTTATTATCGGAACACTTGGCATGAATTAACATATATATACACACACATACAGAGATTCACTAAAAACAGGGCCAGTCCCGAGTCAACAGAACGCACGTGGGGCAATCGTTTATGGCCAGGGGCCGGGGGAGGTTCGATGCGGAAAGGTTTCGTTAGAGCTTCGATAAGCGTTGCACAAAAGGTTAAATAGCAGAACTGTCGAGTGTAGTTAAACCATCAAATTTACTGCCAGCCGCACGGTCTGCCATGCAGCTGACTGTCTGGTCTGGCTGATCCGGTTGTCGACTGAGACGTTGCGACGCGTCGCCAGGGGAATGAAGAGGTGTTCTGTGGGGGGCGGGGGGTCTGCCTGCCAAGAAGGCCAGTCCCATTTCCAAAGACGCAATTTATACAGAGTCGAGTGGTGGGAAACGGAAACAATGAAACCGATTGTCATCGGTAGATAGTAGACGCAATCCAGAAGCTTGTGATGCGATTGCCCCATAAGTTGCCATGCATAATTATCACGCGTGCATAATCAAAATTTTGTGGATTGCATAGAAAAAGGCAACAGCAAAGGCAAAGGCAAAGGCAAAGCCGAAGGCGAGCAGGAGTTGGTGTCAGGGAAACTTTGAAAGCGAACACAACTGTGTTTGCACAGCACTGACAGAGAGTCACAATGCAGCTAGGTTTGGTTTGCTTCGGTCTCTTACCCTTTAGATGGGTATCGCAACTTGCAATGGCTGTACAACAAGGTGTCAAACGCCACTGACAAATGAAAGTGAAATTCAGGCAGGGACACCTGGACACACACGCTGCGCCAGCACATTAAGTTTATCTATATATATATATACGTATATCTTTTTTTTTAGGTAGCGCCAGTCTCCAAATGTCTGACCATTGTCTCATGGCTCACCGTGCGTAGGTCTGGCTGTCTGTCAAGTTGACATGTAAATCGTTAGAACGTGCTCGATTGATTGTTCTCACTTTAACGCGTTTATTGATTATCCGTTGGGTTGCCCTTACCTAGCCATCAGGGCGGAGGCGCTGATCATTTGTCAGTCGACTAATGCTCGATAAACTTGTGTAATTTGTTATTGTAAATGCGCGAGTTTGTCAACTGGGCTCATTGTTGTATTATTATAATTTTCTAACTTCATTTCACTCGAAATTTTCCTCTTTTATTAATGTCCAGCTCGTTAATGTGGGCACATTATGTTAACAATTCAAAGGATTGGCAATTTCTACGAAGGATTTTTCGATTTTCTGTGGGTTTTCCCACGAATTAACTTTGCTTCTTTTCATGAGAATAAAGTATTCAGATCTGATCTCTGCCTAATTAATCTAAACTTTAGAGAAACACATTTAAATTTATTGATATACATAAATATATTTCAACTTTGATTACCCTAACGATAATTTTTCTTCAAGCTGAAGCCACCTGCGAAAATATTTTGCAAATACCGATGGGGCAGCAGCTGCTGTTATGCAATTTGTTTGCCATCTATTGAAATGCATCTGCATAACAAGAACGAGAGCAAATCGGAACAAAACTCATTTACCTACCTTTGTGCACATGCCAAAAAAAAAAAAAAAAGAAGAGAAGAGAATCAAACAACGCGAGCTGGTCCAAACAATTGCGGTTGCATTTCCCTAGCGGGGGCTTATGCCATATGAAATTCAACAAATGCAAAATCAAAAGGCAGAAGGCAGCCCAGGCACAACAAAGGGCTTCGCTCAGGTACCACGCTAAGGATGCCTCCGTGGATGATGATGGCGGCATGCCGCCAAAAATCTCGCAAGGAAGCGCAGGCGCTGGCGACTGCCGAAGCTGAGCCTGATGATGATGATGACGATGCTGATGCTGATGCTGATGCGGATGGTGGTGGTGGTGGTGGTGCACTATTGTTTGTCACAGCGAGGCAATGACGCTCCCCTCTGCTCGCTCTGGCTGTGATTATTTTGATGACGATCCTGATGTTTTGTTCCTTTTTGCTTGAATTATGCTCGGTGTGCCCATTGTGCGTCTGCAGATGCAAGTCAACGTCCGAGCACAGCTCACTCTCTCTCTCTCTCTCTCTCTCTTTCTTTTTCACTCCTTGTGCAAACAGATGCACGTCTTGCCAAAAAAAAAAAAATTGTAGAAATCCCTGGCCAAGACGCTGTCGCAGACGCTGACGAGACGCGCCAAAGGAGCAGCTGTCAATGCCAAGCCACCAACGCGCCAGCCAACACCCTCAACAGCATTAGCCGAGCATCTACATCGGCATCAGCCTCAGCATCCGACTCGGTCTGGTTGACAGAAACTGATTTGTGCTGCCTGCCCGAACGACGCAGATGCAATCCTTGTGCCATTTGCCGTTTCCTTGCTTTACCGTTTGCATTGTTGGGCCAGTCCCGACCGGTGTAATGAGTTTTTTTTTTTCTCTCTCTTTATTTTTGCTTTAACTTACTTTTGTTTTGGGTATTTTTGCTTTTGGTTTTTTTTTTCATCTAGCTCTGATTTGACATAAGGTCCGGCTGCAGCCGACGAAAGGTGTTAAAAATTCTCTTAATAGGGGCGTAATACTTTGTTTATAGCAACTTTGCGATTGCATCAGCTGCGGTTTGCTAGATTTACTACTGTAGGCGGGTCTCTGAGGAAGTGATTTGAGGGTTTTTGATTGGAATCTTTAAGAGCAGAAGGCATTTGCCTTAACAACTAATGGCGTCCACACTGAAAGCTATATAGGATTATTATATTTAAATATTGATTAATTTAATGAAAAAGATTAACTGTATTAAATATTAATTTTTCAGGAATCTTTATGAATAATTTGAATATGGAATTTAACCAATATTTTTAATACACTGACGATTTCATTATGACATTTTTCCAACATTCTTTCTACTACTTAAATAATAATATATTACAAGCTAGAGTAGAAATATTATAATGTCAAATAGAATATACTCATTACATACATTAACTTGTTTTAGTCTGGCATATCCTTAAATTATTATATAATATTCCTTACTTCCTTATTTCCGTCTTCCTTCTACATCTTCAGGACCTCCTAGAGCATTGCTTAAATCATAATCACCGGAACACAATTATACAATATTTATACACTTCATTTAGGAGATTCATTTAATAGGCTAAACAGCACGCTTAGTATAGGCCACAACAGGACGAGCTGTACAAAATCAGCTTACTAAAAAAACATAAAAAACATCAAAAAAGAAGCTGTAGAGAAGACAGGAGAGAGAGAGAGTTCGATTTAAGGACGGCGTTGACACACAATGCCCATAATGCCGACGCATTGACAGGATAACGAAGCGTGAATAGGCACGTAACCTGCGCGAATGTATCTCGGCAGCGGGAGTCAAGGCAGCTGGCAGGTGACAGGCCACACAGTATAGGGGAGAGAAGCTTCTTTGGGGGTTGGCGTCCTTTTGCGGGGTCATTCACAATTCACAATTTGGCGAGAACAATGGATCACAGGTAGCAGGCAAAACATTAAGCGGCACCCGCACATAATCGCAGACAAAACGGCCAGGCAGACAGACAGACAACTCGATGCGGCCAGGTGATCCAACTTTTTGATTTCTTCTGGCTAAGGACATTGATACGCCGGCGGCAGCGATAGTAGAGATTCCTGGAAGCAATTCCTTTCGCTGGCTTTTCAAAACATTTACTCCAATGTCTATGCGCAGTCGGTCGATCTTTGGCCGTCTGTCTATCTGTCCTTTATTGTGTCATGAGGTCCTAAGGCCTATTGATTGTGCAATGCACCCGGCCCTAGGCCCGTGGCACTGATTTTCTTCGTTCTCTATATCTTTCATGCTAGCAAACGCTCAGTTGTTGTTGGCTTCGATTTCGATTTATGGATTGGAAGTTCTTTTGTCTGTGCAAAAAAACAACAACAACAAAAAATAACAGCAACAACAACAAGAGCCTGGCATCAGGTCTGCAGTTGCTATGAGGATCTGGTCTGGGGGTAGCAATCAACCATTCATTGTCAACGACATCACACATCGTATATCTTGGGCCATAGTTTGTATTCTTTGGTGGTTTTTGTTTTCGCCAGTTCCCTTCTTTATTTTCTTTCTCTTTTCTGATATTTTTCTTTTTGGCAAAAGGTGTGCCAGTGCACCGGGCCAAGCTGCACTAACTGAGAGTGAAGAGGAGACTGAGATTGAGAGAGAGTGAAATATGTCGTGAGAGTGCTGAGAACATCAACTAGGAAGCTTAGACTCTGCAATATATATATTATAAGGAATTTAATTAAGAAGCTCGCAAATACGCTATTTATTGTATTCTTCTGTACTCTTCTCTTCGACTCTTCTCTTTGACATTATGCTCAGCGCATCTTCTGCTCCATTTTCTCTCCATTTATCCTGTTCATCTGTCGATCTCTGCTCTGCTCTCTGGACAATACAGAGCAATACTCTATAGAATGTATTGTGCACTGCAACAAATACAGAGAAGACAAGGTGCAAAAATGGGACGGGCCCATTGTCTGCAAAAAAAATAAAGAGAAGAAGCAGCAAATACAACAGGGTCAGAAAAACCGTAGGCGCACCTGCATATATTCTAACGGAATCAGGCAAAGATCGTCGTCGGGAAAAAGGGGTTTTTCCAGCCGCGCTGCCTGATGAATGAAGTGCGGTTGACGGAAATATCGCGATACAATAATCCCAAGCTAATGCTAATGAGCGGACTAGCCCCGGCACAAATCCCAGCAGGTACTTGACAATTGCAGGACGACAAGTGCCGGGGTATTTGTATAATGCTGAAAAGGTTCTTGGGTTTCTCCGTCTGATGAATGAATCGCATTCGAGCGCGGGTTATTTCGCGGTGTCCTGCTGGCAATTCCGCATCGAATATTAGCATAGTGATCATTAGGTAGTGGCATGGTTGGTAATTGTGCGGAATAACACACGTAATAACCGAAAATGGACGGGAACGCCCGTCAGGTAGGATCGGGAGGCATCTTCGCTGGCTGAGAAGAAATTCCCGCGATATACACCGTGGCTCGGACATTGGCCAATCGTGGCTTGTTTTGCTTGAGTTTCGCTGACTGCGTAATTGGATAACCTGGGAAATTACTTTAAATCCGATGCTGATCCATATCCGGACGTTTGTTCGCGTATGTGATTGCCTGTCCATGGAGGAAAATCCATCATAGGGAAAATACAAAATGGAAATACGTTTTGCTTACTTGCCGCATCTTCCATCACACCCATGGTCCGGGCGAGAGTCGAATGCGACGATTGGTCAGCCTCAGCCTGGGAATGCGATCGCATTTGGGAATTGGAATTTTAGCACTTGGAAATTTGTACTTTTTGTCATCGTTTTGGGTTTATCAAAACTTTTGGGTTTGCTAAATTTGCTTCGGTTTTTTCATCGTTCTTCACACATTGCCCTGGGAAACGGCAAGGAATGGGGAAAATGCGTGTGATTTGGTTTTTTTGATGGCTGGGAAATCAGTTTACAATGTTATTTGGGAACTTGGCTATGCGGGCTGAACTGTTTTCTCAACCAGGAAGTCTCTAGGATGTGTGATGAGCCTCTCCAGTGTTTGATCATGTGTGTCAAGCGTGAGATGAGGGGATGTGGGTTCGTTGTTTATGTCATATAATGAGATAAGCTCAAGTCAAAGGTGGGAGTTATACAGCATATACACTGAATAATTTCCCAACTGGAGTCTGAAGTGTTGTCAAGTAATCGTTTGGAACTTGAGCGATAATAAGTTAGCATAAAGTGCACCCAAGAGCTAACATACTCGATGAGGCGTCGCATCTATTTATATATCTATACATAGGTGCAATGTCAACTGTAATGCCGGCACAGCTCAGGTTCAATTTGCCTCCCCACGACTAAAGGCACCGACCGGCACAGTGGCAGATGTGCTTCAAAAACTACCCCAATGCCTAGTTCGGGAATCCAATTTGACTCGTGAAAAATGCCAACGCCGTAAAAATAGAAACTCAATGCACAGAGCTGGCGAAACGAGGCGATTGAAAGCGAAACTCAAATTCCGTGGATGCTAACGATACCTGCAAAGAGTGTTTGACATGGTGTTGGGACTGGGACTGCTCTATGCTCGGGGTTTGACGAGTTATTACAGCACGTCTGTGCGGGGTAACAGGAGAAGCTCGAGAAACATCGATGAGAGCAGCAGCAGCAAACGAGAAGCTGTCATAAGTTATCAGAGTGCTGATCGTAGCGCCTGCCAGGGAGCTTGACACATTAACTGAGGGTGCGCCTGCGTTGGATGCTCAGAGTTCCAGCAGGAACTCTGTCGAGTGCTGCCCTTAGAGAGCACCGTCAGGTAATTGTAGTCAGGTAGAGTGAGCGAGAGAGCGCTACAGAGCATGAGAGAACAGCAAATGGGAAACACGCAATAAGGGTATGGGAAAAGTGTTGCTGTATGTGTGCGTGTATCGCTGTCGATGTTGTTGCTGTTGTTGTTGTTGCTGCTGATGTTGTTGTTATTGCTACCTAGCGACGTACACGTGCGCCCTGCGTCGGCACATGAGTGAGTGTGCGTGTGTGTGTGAGTGAGTGTGTGAACTGAAGAAGAACCACCACCAAATGGCAGGCAGCAACAGCAGCAGCAGCAGCCCCGAGCATATAAAAGAGCGCGCTCGGCCCTCGACCTGTCACAGCAACCTCATCGTTCGTTGAGTAAGCAACTCGCTCGATCTCGCAACAATCTCTAGTGCTACGGAACTACGCGTTACCAAAAAAAAAAAAAACAAAAAAACCAAACACGATCAATTCCACAACTCAAACATTAACATCAAATAAAAACTCACACAAGCAACGACATGGCCGCCAACTACAAGAGCTGCCCGCTGAAGAAGCGCCCCATTGTCTTTGTGGAGGAGCTGCCGCAAACGGAGGCCTTGGCACTGACCAAGAGCTCACAGTTTGTCTCAGTGCAGCAACAACAACCCTACCAGGAGGAGCAGCCACAGGATCTGTCACTCAAGCGCAAAGCTTGTGATATTGATTTTGAGGATTATGAGCTGCCGGCCAAGCGTGAATATGTGCTGAATCTGTCAAAGACACCGCTGACACCACGCCGTCCCAGCTCTCCGCTCAGCTCTGCGCTGCTCTCGCCGCCCGCCGAGCCCAGCAGCCAGGATTACCAACCCACTGATATACACATGCGCGGACTGACAGCCGCCACTGCCGGCTACACAACGAATCCTTACCAATCGGCCTTTGTGCTAGCCGCTGGCTGCAATCCGATCTCAGCGCTGTGGAATAGCTATCAGCCACATCTGAATGCCGCCGCATTCCCATCGCCGGCCAGTTCATTGGCCTCACCGCACTCGGTCTACAGCTATCAGCAGATGACACCGCCCTCGAGCCCTGGCTCGGATGCCAGCTCCGAGCCGGAGGATCTCTCGGTGCGCAACGACATACCGCTCCCAGCACTATTCCATCTCTTCGACGAGGCACGCAGCAGCGCTGGCAGCCAGAGCAGCAGCAGCAGCAACAACAGCGTTGCCAACTACTCCTATGCCGCCAGCATTGGCTCCGGCTCGAGCAGCAGCAACAACAACAACAACAGCAGTGCCTCGACTGCAGCTAAAAATTATCGCTACAAATGCGACAACTGCCAGAAGATGTACTCCACCTCAATGGGACTGTCCAAGCATCGTCAGTTCCATTGCCCGGCTGCTGAGTGCAACCAGGAGAAGAAGCAGCATTCGTGCGAAGAGTGCGGCAAGCTCTATACCACCGTGGGAGCTCTTAAGATGCACATTCGCACCCACACGCTGCCCTGCAAGTGCCCCATCTGCGGCAAGGCCTTCTCGCGCCCCTGGCTGCTCCAGGGTCACATTCGCACCCACACCGGCGAGAAGCCCTTCCAGTGCCCCGACTGCCCGCGCTCCTTTGCCGATCGCTCCAATCTGCGTGCCCACCAGCAGACTCACGTCGATGTGAAGAAGTATGCCTGCCAGGTGTGCCACAAATCCTTCTCGCGCATGTCTCTGCTCAACAAGCACACCAGCTCCAATTGCACCATTACAATTGTCTAGACTGGTGCCAAGAGGCAGACCCAACACACACACACACATTCCGCTGGCGAGGATTGAACCTAACCTAACCAAACCAAACTAGACAATAATCTAGCCCCAACTCATAGTTAACTTAAGATCCTATCGGTTTTGGTGCTATACCCTTAGATCTAGTAAATCCTATTTATTTCATTTGTAGCTCATAAGTTCTTGTAAATTTGCCATAATTATCAGACAGCATTTGACCAAATTTAAGCATTTAGCTCATAGTTATTTTATTGTATTATTTATAACACATTTTTATTATGTTTAGCAAATGTTAATGTTAAGATCTTTTGCTAGTTGTTAAGCTAATCGATATATATTTTTATAAAAATAAATTTTCAAACATGACAAAAGAAATTTTCCAACTGTTTTAAATTATTTTTATTATTATAATTATTATTATTATTATTATTATAATTATTTTTTTTTTTTTATTGAGGAAATCGTTCTTCCTGCCGCTGGCTCGCTCATATTTCAATATCATAGAACTCTGCTCGATATTTGTGTATTTGATTTCAAATTCCCCAACTATACACTCTAACAATATCGAATTCAGCCTGTTCAAAATACACCTTTCCATGGGTAAACAATGAGTTAAAGGTTCCACTTTCATTTTCAAAGGACTTCCTCTTAACCCGCCCCTAATATTTCATCAATTCGTATCAAAGAAAAATTTTTGCACCTTTGGCAAACGCAAATATTTAATTAGCTGCCAGAGGACATTATCGAAGCACGTTTCCTGCTATTCGTCCTTTATTTTGTTGTTGTTGTTGTTGTTGATGTCGTCGTTGGCAGCAATCCTTTTGGCTCAATTGTTTGCTCAAAGGATCTCGGCGCATGCGTCCTGTCGCAGGTGATAGACGTACATGGCTGTAGCAGCAGCAACGGCTGCTTATCGAAAACTATTTGAACTAGCTGATTGACATGACAGACGGCAGAATCTACAGTAAACACTCGGCACTCAGCACTCAACGCTCAGACACTAGACGGTAGTTTGTAGTGCATTTAAGCCATATCAATGGCAACAATAGGCGCTTCGACTCTCTTATCTAGGCACATTTCAACAACCTTCTGCTTCGAATGCTCGATAATGCAAATGGTACGAAATCGTTTAATGTAATTACCTGTCTGCGTTGATAAGCAAACGCTGTCCTATCACATACAGGTTACAGTCACGTTCTTTCTTAGCAATCGTAACTACAAGCCAAAACTGTAGAAAACTAAACTGAAAAACAAATTGTTTCCTTTAGGTTCTCATATTAGTGACATTTTGTAGCAATGGCAACACCTTTAGCCCATAAATCATACTCAATAAAAACACATTCCTAGAACGACACTTTAGGCACACAACAATATATACTACAGCCACAACAAAATACAATCATTTTCAGTACACTCTTTTCTTCTTTTCGCGGTAATCAGAGCGCGTCGCTTGAGCAACTGCAAAAAAGAATACAACAAAAACTGGAAAATAATATAGTAGAAAACTGCAGGACATGTTGAGCAAGGCTGTGAGAAAAACACCTTGCATACCTTTTTCGCATACAGTTAGCTATACTATAGCTACACTGGAAGAAATTTGAGTTGTAGATATGGTTGCTGGTTGACTTACAGAAGATGATCTATATTTAATATTTTTTAATATATTATCCTTTTTATATTTATGCTATATAAAATTAACAAATTCTTGCAAATAATGCTATATATAAAATATTAAAAAATTTAATATTTAAGTATGAAGGAAAAGTTTAAATATATATATATATATTTTTTAAAAAATTTTTTAAGAAAATTTATAGTCATTGCGATTTCCGGATTTAACATATGTATATATCTTCTTTTTTTTTTATTACCATATCTTATATTATTTTTTAATTTTTGTAAGAAAATTTATAGTCATTGCGATTCCCGGATTTAACATATGTATATATCTTCTTTTTTTTTATTACCAAACCTTTTCGCTCGCCTGCCATTTCATAAATAATTAATATAATTAATATTTGCAATCAAATAAATGAATACGCAGTTTTTTCTCTAAAAATTTCCTTCTTATTATATCTAACTTATTTCACTTATGAAATGAGCTTATTTTTCTTCAAGTGTATTATACCTGTCGCCCAGTTGTCTGCTGCGTTGTTTGCCGTGTCACCTAGTGACCTACAAGCGACTGCATAATTCTTTTGGCTTCTGGTCGTCTGATCTGTGCCGCCTTTGTGTTGTCTTATTGTTGCGGCATCCTTTTTGCCAGGCTACAGTCTTGCCATTGTCCTGCCGCCGCAAAACTCGTAGCTAATCATTGCTGAGCCATCACACACACACATACACACAAATCCTTTGATTGAATGACTAACAATAATAGCAACAACAACAACAACAACGAGAAAAGCCACCTGAAGCAGCCGCAAGTTTTGTGGCTCAGATCCATGCGGATTGGAGTCTCAGCTCGAAGCGGAGCAGATAACAAATTGCAATTGACAAAGCAAGCCGAGTCGAGTCAATCGGCTACAAGATGCGATCGAATTTGCAAGCAACATACGAGTCGCTGCCATACAAATCGATGGCTGGCCATGATACAAGTCGCAGCATTTGTAATTGCCTTCCATGGCAAGGAGATGGAGCATGAGTAGGAGGTAGAGGAGATCGAAGGAGGCTTTTTGGGCATCACGGGATCGGAAGACAAAGTCGGGGCAAATCAGTGAGCGGCGGCGCATGTCACACAACAGCTACAGCAACAACAGCAACAAAACAAAGCTCATGCAAAACAAACATTAGGAAATGCAATACGAATCCAAGTCACAGCCACAGCAGCCACTTAGGCAGTCACTCAGAGCGGCCCAAGCCAGGCCAGGCCAGGCCAGGCCGGGGCGGGCTAGGCCGAGCTGGAGCTGAAGCTGAAGCTGGAGCTGGAGCTGGAGCTGGAAGTCGTGGTTGTCGTCGTTTAGGACGTCTGAGATTACGACGATTACGTTTTACTCCAAATTTGTATGCTGCCAGAGTTGTAATTGAAAAAGCATCAACATTAATCTTGGTAACTCTCGCGCAAGTCAGCGCCGCGATTCGCATTCGCGTTCGATTTCGATTTGGATTCAGATTTCGTAACCCCCACCGATGCAGATCACATAGATAAGACAAAACCAGTGAGGCGGGTGTCTGTCTCATGTGGGGGCTGCTGCTGCTGCTGCTGCTGCTGCTGCTGCTGCTGCTGCTAAATGGCAAATGCAGCCATGTTAAGGCCAAAAACATATTGCTTAATCGCTGCGCGGATGTGGAGCAACAGATATGATCTGGGTCTCGCTCGACAAGTGAGCGAGATGATGATCGTCAACGATTGCAGCGCATAAATCAAATGCCAGCAGAGAAATTGCAACTGACAGAGCAGCCACGACGCTTGACGCTCTACGATCTAAGCTCTTTGCTCGACAGTCGTGGACAACTGTCCCGATCATTGCGCGGCTCATCAGAGCGTCGAGCATGTAAACTTTATGGCTTTGGCATATGCAAAATGTGAGCGATCGTGGCCAGCATGCGACACCCAATGCCCCAACCGCAACGTCCTCATACGGTTAACAGTCCCTGCCAACCTGTCAGCGATCTTAGCCAGTGTCAGTCAGTTAGTCAGCCAGCCAGCCAGCCAGCCAGCCAGCCAGCCTCGCAGTGTGAGCGACCTTAACTGTAAAACCCATCCACAGACCACATTCAGTTCTAGGCCCATGGCTCGATCAAGTTCTGCGCCTCGAGTAACATGACCCAACAACAAGCGTGGCGTTAGTTGTCGCTAAGTGCAACTCGTTGAGTCAGTCGCAGTCTCGTCACAGTCCTGCCCCATCAACTTGTTGCCAGTTTGCTGGCAATAGAGATGAACGCGTGCTAACTGCATGAGAAGTTGATATTTTGAAGAGCTTGTTAGATAATTAAATTTGTTACTAATATAAAACAGTAATATAATATTTAAAAAACTGTAATTAAAATTACTTGTCTGGAATTTTAGCTCAGAATTTCAGCATGACAAATTATCTTATGCCGCAGAGAGATCAACAACTAAATTGAATTCTAATATATTTGATGATAAGTGAGAATTCACTTTTAACATATTTGATTCAAAAGCTAAACTAAATTTAATTTTTTTAATTTTTTTTTTTTAGTTAGATTTTATAAAATTAAAATTACATTTCTAACAGAATTTATTTACTCAATAAGAATCAAACTCTACAAATACATTTCTTTATAAAATTATTATCTATTTAATGCTGAATTAAAATGAAAATTTATTTGATACTTCATGTGACTTTAGTTATATTTATATTTATTAAACAAATTCATCTTAAATTTGATATGCGTTGACAGGCCATTGGATGTAGCAATTGCCCTTGCTCATCTCTAACATGCTTTCTAGTATTATGCATTCCTTTCTTTCTTTATTTTCCTATCTATTGCTGCCCCTCTCTATCTCTCTGGCTCTCTTTCTCTATCTGAGCTCTGTTAAAGCTAAGCATCGTGCCTTTTGCCTTTGCTGTAGATCGCCAAGCGTTGATAAATGTTGTTACTTGTCGTTGCTAGTTGTTGTTGTTGTTGCTGGCCAGAGTCGTTGCAAACGTCGTCCGATCGATGGGTGGTTATAGTTGACATGTCGTTTTGTGTTTCCTATGCTCATCATCGTCAGGGACGCGCCGGCTACATGATCAATGAGCCACAAAGCAACAATAACAACAACAAGAACAGCAGATACGAGTCTAAGGCTTTGCCTGATCGTGGCCTGACTCTACCACACTGATTGCCCTTGACAAGTTGGTATTTTCCTCAACGGTTAATTGTGGCTATGATTTTTGTCAGCATCTACGGCGGCATCAATTTAATTAGTCTTGGCCGCCTGCTATGGCCTGCCCAGCATCCAACAGTTATATTACTTCCTGCTTGCCAAAGCGGACGCATCTTCAGCAACAGAATTTGAATTTCATAAAACTCAAAAGTAGAAATAAATATTGCATATATAGTGAAAAGGGTAGAAAGTAGCGACCGCTACGATACCCAGCACATATCCGAATCGTTAATTTGCAGGCAAATCGATTCGATTCGATTGCTGCCCGTCGCGCGATTGCATCTACTTGACACACATCGCACGCAAATCGATGCGGTAGCATTTACAGAATATTGTATCGTTTATGGAGTGCTCGCTTACAAGCCGCTAAAAGATGCGATCCGAGTCACTCATCCAAAAATAACTAGCAATCATCATGATTGTCGGTCCGCAACGTACAGCTGACTCTACAGACACAGCAAAAGCCTACGCCCAAAGGCAACAAAAATACGAAAAAAAAAAAAACAACTTCAATAAAAAATGTACAATTTATGTATGTGACTTTCTTCATGCAATGGAAAACAGGCCTACCTTTCAAAAGATTTCAGTTCTGCCTGACGACAGCGTGGCAAGCCAAGGAGGGATCTATGTCATAGATGCTGCTGAGCTGAACTGATCAGATGATCAGCTGTCTCAGCTGTCTCAGCTGTGTTGCTCAATGCTAGAGAACAGTTCTTTCCATTTGCTGAAAATGTTGGGCTCAAGTGTTTTGCAATTTGTTTTCCAATTTCTGTGTTTATTTTCACTTTAATCGAATACCCAAAGAAAGTGCATAGAACGGTAGTTCAGGCCATGCAAACAAATGAATTGCTATGAAAATATATGCTAGAAACTGTTGCAAGACATTCACGTGTTAAACCGAATAGCACAGCATGCAGTGGAAAGCAAAAAGAAAGCATCACATTCACACCTAGACAATTTACTTACTATTCAAAATAAATCTGGACTCATGTTCGATGGAATCCAATTGGATGACGCGCATAGCTTTGCTGGATCTATTGAAATATGCATGAGCCCATGCCATCGGCAAGTCCGAAGAAAGACTTTCTTCCGTTTCCGCTGCGGCAAAATTTGCAGAGCAATGACGCATTGCTGTGGCCCGCCTCAATAGTTTCTAATTTTTTTCTACTTCTTCGCATTGCATTGAATGCCACAGAGCCACACACAGAAGTGTGTGTGTGCCACACATCGTAAACTAACAGTTTGTAAAATGTTCCTCGGCCGTAATTAACTTTATCGTGTAGACGCACAACTGTTAGCCCGGCTGTTGGCCGCGTTCGTGTTTCTATTACCTGTTCTGATTTCAGCGCTGAAAGTGAAACCGTAAATTCTGGCCCCTAGCTAGGGCCTGATCGCCTTGTGGCTATCAAATCAAACATCAGGTGTCGGCATCTTTTTGGCCAAGGCAACATTTCATTCAGGCCATTGGCTCGGAGCTCAGTGCTGGGCCCGGCTGTCGGCGGCCTCATCAAATTTTGGTCAGCTTGTAATTAATTTCATTGCAACCAAAATAGATACATCTTCTTTGGCCGGGTCAGCAGTGCACGCTGTGCCGTGCCATATGGCGCTCGTTTAGGTCCTGGCTTCAGATCCTGCCCCCCACACCTACTAAACAACGCAGATAGAGTTCGCTCTCCCTTGCCTTCTCTCTCTCACTCATTTCTTCTCTCATTCTCCCTCTCTCTCTCTTGCGCTTCACACAACCCGCTTAGTTAGTTGCAATTAACACGCCACGCTTCGGTCCTGTGCCATTCGTGCGCCGACTCATTCGAGTAGGACGAGCTTGGCCAAGCATTTGTTGGCCATAGCTCACTTTTCATCAATTTCGAAACAAACAACAGTTGGCCAAATGCCTTCGCCCGTAGTTTTCCCTAATGAATTCATTCGCTTCACTTTTCGGTTGTAAGCCGGAGTTCATTATCCCCGCGATACACAATTTTATGTGGGCAGTTGTTAGCCGTTCCTGTCCGTTCGTTGGAATTGTTAAAAGGATTGTACATTCTACAGAATTTATTGGGTGTGTCCGACATATATTAGTGGCCACTCGACTTTCTATCCTTCTCTCTCCCTATCTCTCTCTCTCTTTCTCATTGTATATTTATTATTATTTTTTTGATGGTGTTTTGATAAGCGGTTGAATGTTGTTGCGTTTCTGCCCTCTGTATAATATTTAATTAAAGGGTTCAAAACGAGAGCGTACATTGAAAAAAATTAAAAAAAAAAGAGAAAACTATTTCAAAACTGCTGCCATTATGATGGTTAATTTAGAAAATATACCAAAATCATTTAGAAAAAGAAGCTAGATGGCTTATCTAATGTTGTATCATTATCCCCTTTATCCTAGATCTTAAATGCATTATATCTATAGATAGCGGGCTGCTGCTACTAAACTCTGGAGCCTGTTTAGATTTGATGTGTCAATCATGTTAAGAAATTGATGTTTTCATTTAAAGTTTGAAATTAATTTAATATATTCCTCAGCTGAATATATTACTCTATTCTAAAACAAAATTTAGTTTAAAATAATTTTTTTAAGAAAAATTAGGTTCAAAATTGAAATTAAATATATATAACTATATATATTATAGAAAAATATAAATAAATATTTAAAAAAATATTAAAAATAAAAAGATATTATTATTATAATAAAATTGTTTTCAATTTTTCTTGACTTCAAAAATTAGAAAGAAAAAAAATTAAAATATATATAATTAAACTATTTTTTAAATAAAATTTCCAAACAATTATTTATTTTCTTTTGCATTCATTAACAATCAAGAAATTACAATCTAATATGTTTTATATATTCTATAGCACGATAAATGTTATCCGACAATTTTTCTAAATTTTTGTTGTTCTAATTATGATTAGTGTCGACAATCATTTGCATAGCAAAGGTGAAGGCAATTAATTATCAAACAAAATGGAAAAATTTACATTTTCACAAATGGAAACAAACGCAAATTAACACCTTAAACGCGGCTGTAACCTGTGGCAAAGCGGAACTGGCAATCGAATATTGTAGCATATACATATATCGAGCTATATATCTCTGCTATATATCCAATTGCACCCACATGCCACTGCAGCACGCCACAAAACCTGGCGCCAGATTCCGGGGCGAGTTGCTCCGTTGTTGTTGTTGCATGCATTCGACAGACTTTTCAATTAAAATTCAAATTGATGCAAACAAGTGGCCAAGCCCCATTCCAGTGCCCAATCCCCGGTCGCAATTGCTGTTGTTGCTCTTGCTGTTGCTGTTGCTGTTGCTGTTGCATTTGTACCAGTACCAGGCCAAGTCCACCAACTTCACAAGTCCAGGTTCAGGCCCCGCATTAACAAATTGAAATTTGCTCGCGCCACTTTGACAATGCTAACGCCCCCGAGCCAAAGCTCACAGCTGAATTGCCTGATTTCTTTATTCTAATAATTTTGCATAGATTGCCCATAGAGCCATAAACATTATGTGAATGAGTCTTGGTATAGAGCAGCCCAAGAACCGTCAAATTGTCATTTGATGGCGTCGCCAATGACGCCCGATTATATCGCCAATAATTGGAATTGCCTTTTGGCAAAGCTGGTCCAAAAACTTTAGATTTACCATCGGGTGTCTGCTAAATATATAGTTCAAAGTCAAACTTATCATATCTCTTCCAATGATCTGCGCTGGCTTTTGATTAATTGCCAGGGTGAGTGTTGCCTAGCTCGCAGGCAAATGGGAGGGCCTACAAAGAGACTAGCGCTATATATATATATTTGATATCATGACTTGAAAGTAGAGTAAGCTTTAATTCAATACAATATATTGAATTATATAGGCAAGTATATATTGAACTATATATTTACATGTCTATAAATATATTCCTTATAGATACGAATACAACGAAAAATGTTGAGTTGCAAGACAACAACGAGGAAAACGAATTTATCTAGGTGAATGGAAGTCAGACTGAAAGTCAATATTCTTAACAAAGAATTACAAATATTATATAAAATAAATAAAGATATATTTGACTATTTACAAAAATGAGAGCCAAGTTCTGAAAGAGATTTAACAATAAAAAATGGTTAGCAAATTAAAAAAAAAAATTTTAACGAATATTTTATTTGTGCAGAAAATGCATAGACTTTTTGTAAGAGAGTCGTGAATTTTTTATTCTATTTTAATATTATAGCTTGAGAAAAAATAAATATTATCTTCATCTTATATTATCTGCATTTCATTTATTCAACTCCTTTTAGTTCTTCCCAATTTGATTTTCAAAATAAAAATTGAGTTAGCTATCAACCCAAATCGTTTAGTCTTTTGCATGTTCTACTTATTACTCGTTTTTTGGAAAGTTCTGTCACTTCCGCTTAGTCTTTGTCAAGCGTTCCACACGCAGTTGCGACATGCCACACATATTTGCATGCCACACATTTGCGCTGCCTCTTGCAGTTTTGTGCTCCAGCTTCAGCAACATTTCCTAGTTTTGTGGTCGGTCAAAAGTCTTCCTGGAGTAGAGTTACGGCAAGTGCAGAGGCCCCCACAGCTCTCACTGAGTGTGCTGCAACAGCAACAGCAACAGCAAGAGCAACAACAACAAGCGTCTCTTAACTGGCAAGCATAATGCAACATGACATGCGCCGCATGTGCAACACAACAGCCGAGCAAATGTTGCAAATATGAGTTCATTATTTAAACGTTGACCAAAAACAAATTGACAAGTAAATGCGGCACATGGCTGACTTTTGGTGTCCAGCTGAAGTCTTTGGCTTAACGTTCCACTTTGGAGCTCGACTCTATGGTCATAGTGGTTTCTAGGTGGGTTCGTATTTCTGCTCCAATAGATGCCGCTGATATTGTGCGCATGCGACGCTCTTGTTATTGTTGCACACACACACACAGAGAGATGCAGAGAGACGCAGAGAGACATAGAGCGACACAGGCGTCATCAACGCGCACACATTTTGCTCTTAAACGGACGACGCGTTGGCCGCTCCGCGTGCCACTTCAAAGGCCTGAAAACCGACAGAGCGCCAGCACCACGCACCATGCCGCACCACAAGCTCGATGACTGCCTATGGCTGGCTGACTGGCTGGCTGGCTGGCAGGCGCCTTCTTTGGTGGCTTGATCTTTGGCCGGGGCCAGGCCGTTGCCCAGTTGAGTTTCGCTTGGACGCACTTCCCACTTGTTTGTTCGCTCATTCGTTTTGCAGTTATGAGATGGCAACAACAACAACAACAATAACAACATCATGGTCTCAACTTGTTAACGCTTGGGCCTACAGTTGAAAACTTGCGCCTCATCCTCTAAACGCCAAATGGCTTGTTGTTGCCGTTGTTGTTGTCGTTGTTAATGATGCCTTATAATGCCAGCGCGCCTGATTTGCCACAATTTATTATGAAAATCGTAATAATCTGCAAGATTTCTGAACCCACAAGACGCATTTGTCTTTGACGTCGGCGTCGTGTCGTTCGCTTATCTCCTAGTGGCGTCCAGGCCACAGTTCCCATCCGTCAGCGTCGTCGCGTCGATAGCTGGTTAATGCTTTAGCCTGGCCAGAAGAAACACGATACGCAATGCTAGCTCCCCTCGGACTGCCCTTTACACCCACCCATGCAGCAGCTGGCGCTGCAGTTGGCGCAGCAGTTGGGGCTGGAGCTGCAGTTGGAGCTCTCGCTGCGCGTGTCATATTGGCATTTCCTCTTTTGGCGGGCAACGCCTACGTGTCGTTCGAAGAGGTACGGGTACGGACGGAGTTCAGGGAGGCGGCTCGTCTTAAATCGTTTTCGAATTGATTTTTGCCGTCAAATTTGCACAGCCAGAGCCGAGGCCGCATCCCACTTTGTGGATCCATTGTGGATGTGGTTCATTTCATGTTGCGCTTGTTGTCGTCGCAAAATGTTACTAATAGTTCGAAATTACAAGCCAATAGTCGTTCGGTACTCATTGGACTACACAAGCACGAGCTACGAGCAACGAGCTACGAGCCATGAGTAGGTGGTTCCACAACTCGCATTGATAAATGATGGACAGACGTCAGCTAAATGCATCATATATAAGACTTTATTTGACATGCAGGCAATCAAATGCTGTCGCAAGGATTATTAAAAAATAAAACATTTGACAGCTTTTCAAGTAAATCAAAATTCTGCAGAATGTGCAGAAAATTCACCAATGTACTGCAAATCCACCAATCGTAAGAGAATCTGGCCATACTTTTTTTACTTTTATTTTATAGCTAGAAGAAATAGTCAAAATATAGATTAGAAAGTTTTGTGCTCTATATTATATGTTGATATTTTATTGTATTTATAATTATAATACCTTGAATCTTTTCGATACGTTTTTTATTTAAATGAGCAATCCAAACCCATCACTAAATATCTGATAATAAATAATTAAATTTTCTATTACCAAAATTGGAGAGAGAGATATATATATTTTAAGCACATTTCCTTTCTCTCCGCCAAAGAGTGTAAAAACATTTGTATTCACCGACATAGATAAGACTTTTTCGCATAGACATCGCAGCAATTAAGACCAGCTTAATATCTACTCATATCTATCTACTCTATCGACAATATAGCGTTCAGCTATTGAATTTCCCATAAACAATACGCCAAATACAATTTAATCGATTCAAGACAAATTGAAATGCCAACAAGCCAACGATAAATAAAACAGAAACGCTTGAAGTTCGAGCAACTGATAGATAACTGGAAAACGCAGTTAAAGCGCGCGTATAAAATGCCAGACCCGAAAAATGTTTATCTCTACAAATGCAACAAAGGTGTTTGCACATGTCTAAGCGAATAAAAAAAAAGTTGCTCCACAGAGCCAACAGGATAATGCAAATAAATTCAGCGGCCAAAAAAAAAAAAACTTTGGCCAAACAAATTGCCAGCCCGACAGGTCTGAGCTCACACAGATAAACGCTCACACACACACACACAGAGCGCATGGAAAATCAAGATAAACGCTCTAATTGAGATTAAATTCATAATTACGATCGCACGGGCGACACTTTTATGGTGTTCTTTAATTAAAGTTTTTTTCTGTGCAGCACCGCAAACGAACCGGCAGGCCTCACTGTAGCTGAGCTCTCTGAGTTGTTGTTGGCGTCGCTTAAGCCAAGAAATTTGAAACGGCCAAAACAACAACAGTCAAACGTTTGTAGTCCACACAGTGCCCGGGTTCTCTCTTGGCGGGCCAAGAAGGTGTTGAGTAATTTTCTGGAAAACTTTGTGCTCCTGCCCCGCTCCCCCATTACTGCTATGGCCCCTTGGGTTACCTAAGTGCTGATTGAAATCACAGACGCTGATCACATAAATTGCCAGATTTTCGGTATACATGACAGAGGCCCAGTCCCAGTTGCCGTAGCGCGAACTGGTCTAGCCACAGATACGAAGTTCAGTATCAGCTCTATGACGAATCCGGGCGAACCTCCCCGTCACCTGGTCACCTGGCTCTTTCCTTCAGCTAAAATAACGCATAATTGCATTGTATGCTGTGTGTAATTGAAATTAATACGAGTGTATTACACCGAGCGAAATGACTTATTTCATATGGGTTAATTTGACGCCCGTGCATGTACGATAATTAAGCAATTTAAGCGGCTTGTATATTGATTTACGATATAGCGATAACGACAACGACAACGATAACTGTAGCTTACCGTGGACCTCGACTCGCTGTGATATAAGCAAAACAACATAAAAGTTTGGCAAGATTAAAGAGTCTGACTTGGACTCTGGCTCTGATATAAGAGTGGGCAATACATCGTGCGTGTTTGACGGGGCTTCAAAAGGCTACCTAGCCGTTGAATCTTCACGAATGTAATTGGGTTTCTCAGTTGTGATTCTTAAAATACTAATAACTTAATGATGTAATTTATAAAAAATAGTTTTAAAAATAAAGTAATTATATCTATATATTATTAATATTACATTTTTCTATTCCTTGCCTAAATCACAATATGTTTAGCTTCATATAGTATATCGCACAAATTGCTTCGATTCTCACATTAGCATTAGCATAAGTAACTTATCAGTTCAGCTGGCTTGCATCATAAACATTTGCTACCAAAACATTCGAATGAATCTATGCATATGTCAAATACCACTCAGTCTCTCACTCTCTCTCTCTCTCCATTTCTCTCATACTCTGCTACCTCCCACCATGGGCAACAGCTTCACACGCGCTGGACAAAAGCCAGCATAGCAGATAGCATCGTTGATGGCGCATTAATCGAATGCGTAAATTCGTTGAGATCGTTGATAAAACGGCAGCTGTAGCCGTAGGTCCCAAAGACGAACCATTCAAGATGCTATCCAAAGCTCATTGAAACAATTAAAAGGCGCGCGTCTAATAATGATGCGACATCATTCCCTGCTCCTCATCCTCTTGCCCAACTCTCAAGCGCAGACAGCCCGGCTGTAGATAGATAAGGCATTAAAAAGCAATTATGACGACAAATCTGTAAACATACGGCAAATCGTTTTAATGGCGGACTTAACGCAACATTTAGAAGGTAATAAAAACAAAAGGCGGGCGCCACACAGGCCCAGCAAATGTTGCATTAACATAAAAATGTCATAAGGTTTATGGGAGATGCGCTTAGCCAGATCGATCAATCAGATATATATATATATAACAGAAATATATAGCAGGGCAGCACAGATCATTTTGCAATTGTAAATGTGATGGCTGGGGGCTGTTGAGCTCTATGCATGATAATTGCGTAGGTATTTGGGTAAAGCGACGCGACGCAAATGTCTCATAAATTATAAAATTCGATCGTTAATCTTTGACTTGAATCATGGATCAATGGGCTGCTGCGGCATGGCAAACATAAAATACTTAAAATATATGTTTTGGAATGCACAATGATTGGCCGAGTCTAGAGTGAAGATCATATAGTAATGAAAAGGTAAACTAAGATAAATATAAGCTTAGCTATTGAAGAATGAGTCTGAGGAGTTAGGTATTGGATATTGGAGATATACCTGTATTCTTTTACGTTTTCTCTGCAAGATATTATAAGAAAATCTTTTTGTGATTATCAAACGTTTGTTTAATGAATCATCTTATTGGAAATACAGCTCTTGCTTCGCTATATGTTTTCACTTGATTCAATCAAAAACATTTTCAATTTCCAATTAAATGTAAATGATATTAACCCATTAGTACGCACCGGAAATGTCAGTAGCTGCATTAATGTTGTCTTGGTTTCGCGGAAATTGAACCGAGGTGGTTCCTCTGTAAAGACACATGTTGCACAAACACAGCCACAAATAACTGACCCAGAGACAAACTAAATGCGACCCGCCGCGTAGCGATGATTCAAGGCGCTGGTCAGAGCCAGCAATAATTCAAGGTAGAACCTACAAAACATATAGAGAAGATCCACAGAATGAACGAAAGCTGAAGAAGCAGCGCAGACAAACAGATCGCTCATTGAGCGTAACAAAGGTGCACCTTCAATGAAGCCTAACCAAATAAGGCAGGCCACGCAGAGCTGTGGACGACAACGACGACGACGACGACGTAAGGAATGCTGGCACTTTTGGGGTGTGTGCTCCATGCGACGACGGACAGCGGGGCTCAAGAGGCAGACGGGCCAGGCAGGAGCACCCATTTTACCTGCAACGCGGCGTTCTCTGGGTGACTAAACACTTGTTTCGCTTCAATAACGCACCGGCCAGTCCGCCGTCGCTGTCATCTTTCGCACGAGCGGGCAGCTCGAGGGGCTGGCGCGGCTTGTGGTGATCAACGAAAACATATTTTAACAACAACTACGCATACATATACGAAATGCTGACAGTACAGCCCCAAATCCAAATACAACACAGTTTTTAAGGCGCTGTCCGTTCAATTCGTTGACTTAAGGTGAGGATCGGCGATCTTGCTATGGGCATAAGGTTTTGAGGTTAGGCGGGCGGTGTGGACGGACTATGATATAGCAGGGCGGCGGCAATGAGGCATAACGGTGCTGGGTGCTCGTGTGCCAGCCCCGTGAGTCCCGGAAGCGTCGCCGTCATCGTCCGGTTCTTATGGGCTGTGCCCAAGACAAGTCACAGGTTAGTCGCGATTGCGTATGCCTTTCATCATCATCATCATCATCGATATCGTGTATGTGTGTAGGATTTGTTTTTGTAGTCACGTTTGTATCTTACGTATATATAGTATAAGATATATATATGTCATGCGTCGCGCTCTCGAAATTATGGGAAATTAAAAAATGTGTATATATGTTTTATTTATGAGCAGCAGGCAGCAGCAAGTCAAGTAAATCGCCTTCGTTGATTCTGAGGTGTGGTTTTTGGGTGCACAGCGTAACAGATATGGAAATTATAATTGTGCTTTATGAGCTTTTAATGCATCTATCAAATCGGGGGGGGGGGGGGGGGGGGGGGGCACTGGCGGAGCAGTGCTTCGAGTGCTCACTTTGGCTTTATGATCCGCATCAACTGAAAGTCAATCAAATGTAACACAGGTTGTGCGATAACTCGTAATTCTATGCCTATGCTTATACATATATGCATGTATGTATATCCACTCAATCAACATCAAATGGCAAAGCAAAAGCTAATGATATTTCCAACACCCACCCACCCGCCTGATGCATATGTGCAAAAACAACTTTCCAACATTAATGACAATTTGTATTGTAATTGAAATCGAAATGCCGTGAATAAATGCCGCTTTGCACTAAGTCTGTGCAGCACCAAGTGCGACACAGGAGGAGAGAAGGAAACACTCTGGCACCTCTTAAAAACCAGAACCAGTTGAAGCAGTTCAAGCGGCACAGGTGCCAAGCCTGGGCCTGGGCGAAAGCGCAGGCAGGCAGCAGCTTTTCAGTCAGCATGTAATCCATTTTAATGCCAACACCATTACGAACAGTAGCCTCAGTGTCACATTTAGCAAAAGCAATGCAACCAAAAAATGCAAACCTGCCATCCGCTTCAATGGACAGCGGCAGCAGCAGCGGCAGCGGCAGCGGCAGCGACAGCCCAAAAATGTTTCCGTTCAAAAGATTTCATTTTCTGTTCACGGAATTTTCAGTTTATTCTTAACAAATTGTGTTTATATTTTACAAAGAAATTTAGAAAAAGTGGAATTAAGATAATTATTTAATTAAAATTTAGATCGTATATAGAAATATTATAAATATTTTAGTTATTTAAAGTAGAGTATAAATATTAAATAGAAAATTCAGAGAAGTAGACTGATGAACTTTTCAAATAAATTGATTATTAGGTAAAACAAAAATCTGATTTAAAAAAAAACTTTAAATATTAATGAGATAGTATATAAAAATACTTTAAATTTAATTATCCAATGTAAGGGATAGAGTAGAAAATTCAGAGAAGCGGAGTTAAGAACTTATGAAATAAATTTATTGCTAGCACAAACGAAAATCAGCTTTAAGTAAAGAAACTTGAAATAAAATAAATAAATTGAATTTAAAACTAGTATAATCAATAGAATTACAAAATATACGAAAGGATAAATTAACAGAAAATTATATATGAGAGTATATAATGATAAAATACAGAAATAATTGAACATAGTGAAGAGCTCAATATGAAGATCAACTTGTTAGATAAATTAAATAAATAATATTATAAAAATAAAAAGAACTGTCAATTAATTAAGATACTTCCATCAATGATATTTCTCAGTATATACCAAATGAGAGTCTAGCTTCAGACTTAAAGATTTATATGAAATGTATTGCTTCCAATTACTCTTAAAATAATTAATTTAATATTGAACTTTTTGCATGGCTTCAATAAAAACCAGTTTTTCACCAATTATTGATTAATCAATAATTAATTGTATCGATCTACCAATTTAATTGAAGTCAATATTTGGCATGCATTGCAACGCCAAAGCCCTGGCTTCATATGCAGAAGCTGGCGACCTTAATACGGCGGCAATTGATTAGCAAGCGACAGAGCAAGGCGCGCATGCGTTAAATGAGTTGAGAATTCCTTGTGTCCAGGCTAAGATTGGGGTATCAGGCGCCAAGTGCGGCCAAACAGGTTAGCCAAGCTGAGAGAGAGAGAGAGAGAGAGAGAGCGCGAGAGGGAGAGCGAGATGGAAAGGAATGATGCTGATGAACCATCGCTGTTCTGGCCAGCCTTATTAATCACGCCGATTGTCCGATATTGCAGCGATATGTTTGGAGCAGCGTAGCATTGCCTGCACTTTGCTGCGGCCCGATAGCAGGGCGCATAATTTATCAAATGGCTGAGCTTCGCCTCGCCTTGCGTCGCCTGCTTCGACTGTGCAGAACTGATTCAGTGCTTCGGCATGCCATAATGAACCTTAGCCTACTTATAAAGGCCGCTGGTTGTTTCCCACAATTATGCAAAGCAGGAGAAAAATTGTGGAAAAATGCACAGTGAGCGGTGCTCAAGAAACAAACATGCCTCTCAGTTCGACTTTGGATAAGGTGCATCTCGACTGGCCAATTGCGCGGCCAAATTATAATGCATTACTTCATAACTCCCCGCCAGCAACTTGTTTGAACTGAGCCAAACGAACAAAAAAAAAAAAAAAAAAACAAAAGATTCCCTATGCCAGTGGGCAGTGGGCAGCAGCAATCAAATCACTTGTTGCCCCAAAGCTAGCCACAAGATTGTTAGACAACCAACCAGCTAAGCAGCACAGCAACAATTGTTGCTGTGGCCTACATAGTCCTGACTGAAGCCCAGCTTGCCTCTCGCACCCCGTTCGCTTTATCAAACTGTATCCCCTCTAGTACTCTTCTCTGTGGCAGTTAATTTGATTATGTTTTGGCTGCATTGATTAACTGCCGCCTGACATGACAGCTCAATTCCAAATCCCTACACCCACCCCCTGCAGGGTCCATGATTATCGATTGCGCAATATCCACGTCGCGTCGTCGTCACATCTTTGGCATGGTCTTGTCTTTGGCAAACAAGCAAACGGATTGGCCCTTCAGCCACTTTTCCTGGCCACCACTGTACTGACAACGATCGCGTAATCGCCCTTAATCCATCAATAAAACGGGGCCATCACGATATCGTTGCTCCCCAATTGTAGCCAGTTGCCACCGTTGCCCAAAAACAAAAACTGAAAACCGAAAACTGAAAACTGAAAACTGAAAACTGAAAACCGTAAAAAAGCCCAAGCACAACTCGTGGCGACTGTTGTCGACAACATCAACAACATTCAAATTTGCCAATTGCAACCTAGAAGCAGCCCAGCAGAGCCCGATGCAGCCCCAAACACCATCAGTCAACACAATCAATCTTTTGGGTCCCCACAAACTCTAGACTCTGGATTGCGACTTCAAGTAGTTTGCGGTTTGTTGTGAAAATATTTGAGCTCCTATTCCCCCATTTTTTTTATTCATTAAGTGCTTTATTGGAGCTTAACGAGCTGCGCGATCGATCAAGTGCCCTAAAACCTTTCACTAATGATTTGATTATGCAGCATAAATGCGAAATGCCCCTCTAACTCTTCATCATTGTTTTCCACGACAATATGCAGCTGTCGAGCTACTACAAATTTGTGAAAATCTATGAAAATTTGTTCAAGAAAAAATCGTTGTTGACAGTCACCAAATTGTCTTCAATTAGTATTTGAAGGAAGTTGTTGTTTGCCCAGATTGCGAAGCAGTTTAATAAATTAATTTTTTAATCAATTTCGAATAGTTAAAGTTGTCGGAGGAAACTTTTATATTTATATCATTTTTTTTTTATATTTAAAATAGTATTCAATTAAATTATATAAAAATAATTTTTCAACAACTGTAAATACATTTATATTCCTCCCACTTTACAACTTTTGGCAAACTTTCCTTAATTACTCTAAAAAAAATTCCTTTCCCTGTTGAAGGAAAAGTATATACAATTTAAATAAATGCACCTCTAAATTGTATTCAATAAATCCCGATATAATTAAAGTCCAACTCTAACAATAAACCTCATCAAGTTGAAGCCCTGCACACACTCGTTCATTTTCGACATCGCCTTGGCTTGTCAGTTCTCACCTCAAAATTCAAGGAACGATCCGAAATGGGGATAACAAATGTCCTACAGACCCAAAACAAACGATGCGCATTCACTTTTATGCCTTTGCATATGCTATAAATAAACAAATTAACTGATGATCAGTGTCAATGGAATGCAACCATGTAAATTGCAAACACACTCACGCACACAGCGATGCAGTCAACAAGTTGGCTCAGAGCAGAGAGATATTGGTAACGGTGACTGGTTGAATCGTGTCGTGATTACAGGTTGTTTGGCTTGGTGGATTGGCGAGGCGAGGCCAGAACTATGCGAGTGTTGTCGCTTTTTAAGCGATGAATTAAGCGATATTTGCAATTAATAACTGTCATGCTGAAATCTGTTCGAATATAAAAATTTGTTTAGCTCAAATCAAAGCGCTGCGCACTGAGCTAAACTGGCACACCTCCTGCTCTTGCTCGCTCTGCCACGCTGTTGCACTTCCTTGACGATGGCCCAGAGATTCCGCAACGACTTTCGTGTTAATGGTATGCAGGCAGTGCCATTGATTTCACTTCGATTATGGGGCACATAAAGAAACGCTTATGGCCCCATAGTCGAGGTCGTTGCTGGCCCGCGCCACGTGCGCGCAGAAGGCGGCAAAAGTTATTGACTGATTATGAGATTTGGCACGCCATGAGCCACAGCCTGTTGCTACGGCTGCTGCGACTGCGACTGCGACTGCGACTGCGACTGCGACTGCGACTGCTGTTGCTCCTGCTCCATAGCCGCCCAACACGGGAAGGTAACACCGGCCAAGTGAATGCAACTTTTTGGCGTCGTCTTTGCGACGCGTCGGCAGATTATGTTTTGAAAGTGCAGCCAGCGAGTGATTTCTTTATGAATTCATTAAACTTTAAATTGGTTTTAAATTGGCCACAGTTGTACGCTGAGCATGTGTGTGTGTGTGTGTGTGTGTGGAATTTGGCACGACCTGCTTGCCAAAAAATTATCTGGCAACACACATCTGCGCCATTGAGCGCCTGCCGTACGGCCAGCCACACTCGTGTGTGGCCATAAGGAAGCAGCCTTTGGGCCAGGCCAATAATATTAATAACACGCACTTTGTGCTGCCTCCCAACTGCAACTGCCGTTGCTGCTGCTGCTGCTGCTGCTGCTGCTGCTGGACAGCTGCCTGCCTGCTTGCCAACGCCATCGCATCTTTTGTTTGTTTTCATTAAGAAAATATTGCAGCGTCAACATGAAATCAATACCGAGGCCAAGGTCCACACCCGCACTCGCACCCGCAGCAATGCAGTCAGCCAGCCAGCATCAGTTGCAGATACAACAGCAACAACAACAACAACAACATGCACGCCATGCCACGCCTTTTGTTTCACGGCTGCCTTTCTGATGGGGGTGACTGATTGCGATTGTGCAGCAGGCAGCCAAACAGTCCAACAGTCCGTCAGTCAGTCCGTCAGTCAGTGCGTCCAGTTTCTGTAGTTGTTGCTGTTGTTGTTGCAGGACATGTGCAATGTGCCGCTTGTCAGTGGCGCATAAAAGAAAGGAGTTTTGCTTGGGCTCATTGTCGTGGCTGGTGGCTGCTGCTGGTGGTGGTGGTGGTGGTGTTGCTGCAGCCTTCTACAGAAATCTGATACTTTCTGCTCTGCTCGTAATTGTGCAGATGCATTGGCTAAAGGTGTCACTTGAGTTGTTGTTCCTCTGCTTCTTCTACTTCATCATGTTGTTGTTGTTGTCGCACAGCTATTTTTGACTAACGACAATGGCACAAGTTGAACACGCGTATGAGATTTGAGACAGGGCATAAGACATAAAAGGGAAAATATACATACATATATAGTCGTATGTATTTGCTTTGAGCGCCCATACAACTCACACCTGTTTTTGAGCTATCTAGGAAGTATTTGTACTGGAGCAGCGCCAGTCTAGAGACTAGCCATCGGAAGTGTTTATAAGAAAGTGTTGCCCCAGCTGCTACAGGATTTTGTTGCTACTTTTGAGAAGAGAGAGAGAGAGAATTGTTGAAGAGTTGTGTATAAAATGTGGAATGACTTGTGGTTGAATGTATATAATGGGCTGGCAGTGGAGCAGATTTGTTAATAGAATGTGAAGCATTGCTCAGCACTGCATGTATACAGAACTCGTATGAATGTGAATATGAAGCTCAGCTGAGCAATGAAATAAATTGCTTATATAGATGGCTATCAGTGTTGAGGATTCTGTTTCCGACTCATAATAGAGTATCATACATATAGTCTGAATCATTAGCTAAGCAGACAATAATGTACTTTTTGTATCTTTTAAGTAATTCATAACTGTCAGGCTTTAGACTATTAAGCAGCAGCATAAATATTTGGTAAACTAATTAATATTCATTATAACTAATCATCATACCAAACCAATCACAGCAATGTTAAACTAGCATAACTCTAAGTCCAAATGAAATACACCTTAAAATTCAAGCTATTTTTTTTACTAGAAGTCGACTAATTTTATTTGACTTTCAGTTAATTCAGAAAATTCGTTTTCGTTTCTCACGTTGGCCAAGGCAAAGCAGGCAATTAAAATGATCGAATAATCAATAATCGATTGCATTTAGCAGCAGACACAAAACGTGCATTTAATTGTGGCTAGCAGCAGCCGGCAGCAGGCCCACTTCATGATTACATAAAATTATAATTTAAATCAAATGGCGCAAAAAGCAAACAACAAATAATAAATAAGCAAACCAGCCAAAAATCAAGCTAAAAGCTACAACAACAACAAATCTATACAACCACCCACTCGCCACGAAGGACGTGGCGTTTGCGAATGCGCCGCTGCGGCGCCTTCGGCCAAATTATAACGATCTCTTTGGAGTCTCTTTGCGGCTGCCAGTTCTATGCAGACAGTTGGCCAAAAACAATGCCAAAACACAACAATACCGACAATTGTGACTCGATCAACAACAACTGGCCAGCTCACTGCGACAATCGGCAATCGATAGTCGACAGTCGACAGTCGACAGTCGACATAACCCGCAGGCGCCTCAGACTTAAATGAAATTGAAATGGACACACAATTATTAGCAAGAACAAGAGTGAATTGTGCTGCCTAGAATAGCGCTAAATGCTCATTTAGATGATTAAAATTTATAAGAGATTAATTTTAGATATATAATACTAGAAGCTATCGAAGTTATTTGGCTTTTGTGGGAGACAGAGTTAGAGATAGAGAGAGAGAGAGGGAGAGTTTATATCAGGAATGACATTTGCTGCTCTACATTTAGCGTTTCTTCAATATTTCGTTGTAGAATTCGAATCCTTAACAAAATAGATTCACAGTGAATCCTTCCCTAGTTATATTCATATTACAATGTATACTAGATTTCAGTTATTATGTCTTTTTTAATTAATTTTCCCAGCATTTAAAATATGTTATAGACAGCTTGAAATTCAAAACTTTTTCTCAAGTTTTTTTCATATCTCATTTAATGTAAACTAAATTAAGTTTTTTTTTTTTATAATAAAGAGAATTTCAAATTGCACAATATTTTATTCTTAATATATAATAAATATAT
Organism: Drosophila koepferae; assembly: GCA_030914345.1. Classification (NCBI taxonomy): domain Eukaryota; kingdom Metazoa; phylum Arthropoda; class Insecta; order Diptera; family Drosophilidae; genus Drosophila; species Drosophila koepferae. Next base: position 5,755,068 of record JAUESR010000207.1, read on the forward strand.
ACCAATCCTTGATGGGAAAAGAATAAAATTAAAATATTATACTTAACATGTAAAAAATAAAGTTTTATTAACAAAATATAATTGCAAACCCTTCAGCATAAATTTCTAATATTAAATATATTTAATATATGCAGATATATATAATAAATTAACAATAAAAAAAAATTAATTATGTTTAATATGTAAAATATAAAATATTATTTTCAAAATATAATTTACAATTCTTTAAGACAACTATGTATATACAATATAAATTATTAAATATAATTGCCAATTTATAATATATAATTGCCAATCCTTTAGGTACCCTTTTACCATATTCATCTACCAGAACTTCCTCTAACTCAAAAAAATCAATCGAATTTGATTTGTCATCCCATTGAGCCTAATTGTGTATTATGCAACTGCAATGCGCCAATACGATGGAGAGCTGAGCACGTGCAGCCGCTCAGTGGGTTAGTCGAGCGAAGAAAAAAAAAAAAAAACAGAAATCTTCAATAGATGCAACCGCAACGTTTGGCAACTCTTGAAATGCATCGCGTATCTGGTTTGCAGCATCTGCGCAACATTTTTGTTTTTGTTAGCGATTATTATTATTAGTTGAATGTATTTGCAGTTTGCATTTGGCTGCTTTAGCTGTTTCTAGAGTCGTGGTCAGACACGAGTGTCAGAGTTCAATCAAATGAATGGCACCCACAACATTTAATGTCTTTGATGGTTTTATTAGTCGAATGCCGACAGACACGGGCCAGCTATATAATGTATATATATACCGATTGACTATTCCAATACTTATTTGATCACTCGTACTCGTATCTCTATTCCACTGACTCATTAGCCATTGTTGTGTTGATGAAGTTGTTTGGGCATTGTTTTCCATTTTTAACATTTTTTTTTTTTTCATTTTTTGGCCAGCCGGTTGGTGATTTCTGTAGCTGATTACTGATATTTGCAGCCAGACTATTTTATTTTTATTACAAATATTATTTTTTGTACTATGCAATTTGCAAGAAGAGAAAAAAAGTTCAAGGTTCCGAAATTAAAAAGTAGCGCAGCCAACCAAACTACTCAGTGGCGATGATGATGATGATGATGATGATGCTGCAAATGATAATGGTAATGGCAGAGAGCTACACTCAAGGTTAGAAAACATCCTGAGGCTGATAGTTAAATCATTGGGCGGAGTAGCTAACAAATATCTGTTAAATTTTACTTCTTTATCAAATCAGAATTCTGTTTCTGTGAGTAACAATTGGTAGAGAGTTAATTTGTGTTATGTAAAATGTAAAAAGAAATATATTTAAATAAAATACTTTTCTTATATTATATATATATCAAAAACTTTTTTCTATCGTTTTTACTGTGCATGTTCAAATATGTTTATAGTTTTTTTATTTATATTTATTTCTATAATTTAATCATTTTTCTAAATCATTTAAATAACTTTTTATCAATTATTAAATTTCACATATTTTATTTATATATGTTGTATAATTTAATGATTTTTCTACTTCATTAATTTACGCTACATAATTTCTTTATTTACTTTTTTCACCTTTCAGTTTTCTATATTTTCTCAAAATATGCTTCTGTTCTTTTTCAGTCAAATTTCTCTGTTCTTTTATCTGGCTCATTTGTTGCTGGTGAGCCTTGGCTGTTGCGACTCCCCACGCATACTCGCAGCCCCCATATGATTGAACAGATTCTCCCCTCTCACCGCTCTAGGCATTCATATATTATTAGCTTGGCCCTGGCAATGATCGCTGGCAACAAGTGTTACGCCTAGCCAGATGACAATAGCTTTCAAATGTTTCTAATTAAAAAACGACGAATAGACAAGGAAGGGAGAAGCTGCTGGCAAGGTATGCGTTAGCGTACTACAAGACCTGTACTATATATAGAAGATGCATTATCTTCTTTATATATATGTGTGTATGCAGCTGCCTCTTAACTCGCCGCGCAGTGTAATGTGACCGACACTAGCAACAACAACAACTACAACAAAAACATGGGGTATAACATTGAAAACAACATGAGAACCCGCATAAAGCGACCGTGTCGAGCCAATGGGACGCTAATCATAAGCATTTGGCGATGATTTAGTGTCGCCAGCCTGCTAGACACGTGTGTATGACTATCTCTCTCTCTCTCTCTCTCTCTCTCTCTCTCTCTCTAACTCTCTGTTTATGTGTAGGTGTGCATGTGTGGAGCTATTGTCGCAAAATGCAATCAGGCGGCCTCAACGTGGTGTGTCGGCATCCTTTCAAGCTGATTTTTCACACGCCGCACGTTGTTTATGCGACGTCAAAGTCTCCTCCATGGAGCCACACACAACTCACAAAGTGATTACCGATTACTGGAGCCCAACCACAACCCCTTGCGTGCGTGCGTGTGTGTGTGTGTGTGTGTGCGTGGAGCTTTGTCAGTTTTTTATTTAGGGCCCTGCCCAAGTAACTGGCAGTCAACAGGCGCGTCATTAATTAACGTCCTGCAGCCCCGTAAGCCAAGTTGAGCATTTAATGCTATTTGCTTTAGACGGCGCCGTTGCTGTCGCTGTCGCACCACAGCAATGCACCCACCCAATTGGACAGGCAGGCAGCAGCTAGACCACCCTTTGCCCACTCTCACTCACACTCAAACTCTTTCCTTTTGTTGTTTTTCAATTTCAAATTGCTCGCTCACTTGGCACACTTTGACTCAGTATATACCCTGTAATTACCCTTGCACTTTCAATTTTCACTGCTTAATTGCGTCACCCTTTCCCTGCTCTGCTCGAGCCTTAACCCTACCCCTATTAGTAATACAGCGACTATTTATTACTTCCATTTGGCTGCAAGCGGGCTTATTAGTGCCTCACTCCAGCCACTTGCCACTCATGCCACATTTGGCTGCTGTTTGTTGATTTTGGCAACTTTATTGACGTTTAACACGTTGCGCGTTTCACCCGAAGGGCTACAACAGCCCTCAACATGGATGTTACATAAATGAGTTAACAACAACAGATGTTTATATTGTTATTTTATTATGTTTATTAATATGCTTTGGCCATCAATAGAGATTCAATAAAGACTTTAAATAAATAACATTTATTTCTGTTAAGGTTTTGATAATGAAACTTGCTTGAAAAGGAATTGTTAAGTTACATAATAACAGCTGGCTTGAAGAGTTCATAGTCGCTACTTGTGTTAATAATATAAAAACAATATTAATAATATAATAATAAATTATTAATTATAATTTGTTCATCCTAAACCTCAAAAGATACGTCTACAAGTCTAACAGCTGCCAGACTAAGTTTTTGATGAAGAATTCAGCAACTTTTTCTGACTTGAAGAAAAGAAATAAGAAAGAACTTCATATATAAATAAAATCGTTGTTATTTGGAAATATTGTGTTAGGGCTAAGTTTAAATAAAGCTAAGTTGAAATAAAGAACGTTGTAGGTATATCTGGATACCCAAAAACCTTTATTCAAAGATTTATATCGTATAAGACTGAAAATTGATTATTTAAATAATAAACCCAATCTATACAAAGCTTGAGAAATTTTTGTACATTTAAATCTTTATTATTACCCTTTATTGACTTCTCAAGTCTAAATTTTGCCCAACTTGAATTAGGCTCAAGCTCTTTATGGCTCTATCTAAAGCATTAAATTGAAATACTATTGATAGATTTTAAATATGTTCTTCAAATTTTTAAGCCACCCTCTCTTCATATACAAGCGCATCTCAGAAATCAATTCAGACTTTTCATACCGAATGCATTCGTGTGATCAAATATAAAGATATTTTGGGAATGCGCTTATGCTCAGCCCAAACTGAATGTCATCTTTGACATGCGGCTTATGGCCATCGCCAAGTTTTATTCATATATGTTTTGTTATGTTTTGTTGGCTGCAAACACACCGATGATGGGCCGTAATCGCCGAAATTGGCTTAGTTGCACATAAAACTTAAGGCTGCCCCTGCCGCCTCCGATCGGCCGGTGCACATACATAATAAAACAATAAAAACAACTTTTACGATAGCTGCCGGATTCCTTGTGCTGCGCTCAAGTGCAATAAATGTTGCACGCAACAATCCGTCACCAGGCAGTGACGGAGTCATCCCAGGCGCAGTTCTCGCGCCCTCTTCCCCTTCCCCCTCATCAGCGGCTGTCTGTGCCGCAGAAGGTGACAAAGCCCCCAAAGATGAGACGCATATAAAAATCAAAGTCAGATGTCGGCGATTTGATGGCATTTGGAAGAAATCAATTTAATCGCATTTAATGCCAAACGATAATGCCAATGCCTTCTGCATCAGATCAGCTACTTCACTCTCTCTCCCTCTTTCTCTCTCTCTCTCTGTTTCAGCTTTTCATCGTTGATATAAAAATTTCAATAATTTTCTATGGCCAGCCCAAAAATACTCACGATGTGTGCCAGAAATGGGGAGCGAGTTAAGTGCGACGCCCAGGGAATTGATACGACATTGTTTTTGCTCTTGTTCTGAATGTGTTCTTGTTGTTTTTGTAGTTGTTGTCAATGGGGCGACACCTTGCCCGACTAGAGTTGGAGCTGCTTGGGGCATTAGTATGTCTCTAACATTCGATGGTAGATATTCACTAATTAGTTGTTGCCTGCCAGATATTTATGCGTCGTTGGTGTCACTTGGCACATAAAACGCCCAAAAAAGGGGGGAACCGAGCAGATCGCGGTGGGACGAAAAGGGGGGGGGGGGGGCTGTAGCCGTTGCAGCTGCGTGTGATAAAAAGGCCTGAAATTAGGCGAAAGCCGTGTAAAGTGCACACTGGAACGATTAACGGCCTACATTAGTGGGGCGGCCTGATTAATACAGGGAATTAAATGGCACTGCATTCTGTCTGGAGCTGCGATCGTTCCTCAATATACACGACTCGTGCGTGTTCAATAGGCGAGCAGAGCTAAACGTGTACACAAGTTTCAAATGCAATTGGATGTCAAATTAAATGAAATTCCAGTTCTCAGAAGATGAGGAACGTCAGAAACTATTGTAGTCGAATATGATTCCAACTGCTGCTCGATCTAATGATTGCTATGATATTGTTGAGCAATAAACAAGGAAAACATAATGTAAGTTCTTTATTATGTAGTCATTATATTCAGTTTACCCAATTCATCGAGGGCTCTGTTTGTCCTCTAGATAGATCTGGTGCCACGCCCCAACTTTAGTTTGTTGTTTAGTTGGTTTTTTTTTGGCTGTATGCACTGATAATATGAAAATGAGACTCCGCTGGCGACGGAACTAAGGGGAAAACGGCTGCAAATGCAAACTAAAGGCAAAACGAAGACGTGAACGCAAATGCAAACGCAAACGCGACGTAGCCTCGCCTGATCGCCTCAATGTATCACGATGGATTTATAGTTTAGTATGCACGATCAATCAAAAATCGTGAAGAGAAAGAGACAGAGAGTAAACTAGAGAAATAGAGAACTCTTTGGCAGCAGCAGCTACAGCAGCAGCAGCAGAAACGTCTAACAGTAAACGATACGCGGGGCATATTAAAAGAAAGTCGACGTCTCGACTTCCACTTGGAACTGAGTTTGAAGCGTTGCCAATAAGAATTATTACACCTGATTGGAATCTGCAGCCGCAGCAACAGAAATGAACTTGACCAGACAGCAACAACAACAACAACAACAACATGGTAAAAGCAACGCCCACGTACTTGTGGGTGGGTCGCCGTCGTCATCTCTAAGAAATTCCGAATTCAGAATCCAAAAACCCGCAGCCCCCCCGCCAAGCATCAGCCCACTGCTGCTCTCGGCCCAACTGCATTTATTAACATTTTGACTTTGTGACCAATATACATGGCCGAGAGCTGAGGCAGGAGAAGGCGGGCAGGTTGCAGACAGCAGCTTTTGGCCTGGTAGGCGTACTTAATCGATCGCTTGTTGATAGGCAAATTGGCAAAATGCAAAAAGCAAAAAAGCAAAACGAGAGAAAAATTGGGAAAGAAAGAAAAAAGAAACCTGTTTCGGTTTTTGGTGGAGCTTTTCTAACGAACTACTCCCTCAGCGGCTGCGGCTGCTGCTGCTGCTGCTGCTGTTGGAAAATTCGTGATGCGCAACAGCCAAGGCAAAGGCAACAATGAAAAACAGAAAAAAAAAAAAAAAACATTCATTTGGCCCAACTTTGGTTTAGTTCTTGCGGTCCTCGTCGTCCACTGTGCGATCTTTATCGGAGAGCCTAGAAATTTTTAGGGCTCCATTCCACGTCCCGCCAGTCATTTACATTTGGCTCAAATGGGAATTTGCGCTTGAAGTTGGGAGTTTGCAGTTGTTTTTGTTTCTGAATGTTTTTTTTTTTTTTTTTGGGTATTTGGCGACCGCCGCCATCGTCGACGTCGTCTGACAGTTGGAGCATTGCAAAGTGATCGTTAAATCACGAATATTTAATTGTCTTCATCACCTGAGGGTGGTTGAAATTAGTTTGGACTTGGCTCTAAACATTTACCTCTTGTTGCCCGTTCGCTAGTTGCTCCATTTGCTTGTGTCGTTACCTGGACTCTCCACGTAATGGCTTGGAAAATGGTTTCAACTTTCAGATGGGGCCATTTAACTTCGTCTGGCGTTAGGGCTTTGACTTAGGCTTAAGCTAAATCTTTTCTTTCAGGTTTTTAGCCTCAAATTGCATGCATAGATTTGGCCTCTAATGAGCGCTCAGCCAGCGACGTTAAGTGCTAATTTTATGGGCATTGATTGCAAATCAAGCTAAGGTCAAGGGATGCCCGAACCACACAACTAAACGCTGTCAATGCCAAGGAGTGATTGATTAACCAATGGACAGCAAACCTCATGGATTTCAATGCATTTCAGAGGGAGTGAAGTTGATAAATAATACTGTTTTTTATGGATACAGATACGATCTAATAGTTGATGTATTCTATAACTTATTTTTGGCAAATATAAGAATGTCATCTACAAGATATAGAAATGCAGCAATATGATTACGACTTAAGATATTAATGCATTTTTATTAATTTTTTTGTTTATAAAATTCAAAATCCATATTTTAAAAACCTATACAGATTAATATATTTTCAAATAATTACCTATTTCTAATTCCCATAATTTATTTTTTTTTCACATGTTAACATATCCTGTGAATACTTAAATCAGACTTCCGCTTACTAGTTCCCAGTCAGACAAACTCAGTTCATTTCCCATGTCGTGATCACACCTTCGACCATTACAACTAACTCATAAATTGATACGCAACAACAGTTCAATAAACTTCCCACGCGGAGCATAAAATGATTTGTTTCTCGTCGATTTGTCTGGCTAAAAGCACTTCACTTACAAACTGTTCAAATAGAGGCAGTAAAACAATTAAGAAAGCCAAGTGTCATTAGTGTTTGACCCCTCGTCGGGGTCGAAAATCAAGCAGTGACTAAACAGTTATCAATTATTACGAGTCGTCGCTGATGAATGTCAACAATTGGAAAATGTATTTGGGTTGCGGGTTGACTGCCGAATTCAAACAATAATATAGAGATGGATAGATCATCTAATGGGTTCCCACACACACACACACGAGGTCACAGGAAGCAGAGGCTATGCATCATTGCACATGTTTCACATACTCTCGCCCAGGGTGGGTGGGCTGCAACTGGGCTGCTCAGTGACATTTACCATATTGCAGCAGAGCAAAGCGACAAAGATTCCCACAATTGTCAAATCACAAACGCATAGGGCGGGGCGGGTGATGAAAATTTGCAACAGCCAGAAAAAAAAAAAAAAAAAAATGGAAAGGAAAGAAACTCGCGCTGATTGGAAGCTACCCAAATTGCTACCAGCAAAAATTAAATTAGGCCAAATTAAATGGCAAGACTGATAAAAGCCCGAGGGTTGATTCATTGACGGCGATCCATTAACGAGCGACAAACGTCGCCTGATGATATTATTCGTACTTGTCGACGTCACAGCAGTCGCATAATTTGCTGGCTGGCCACACTGGTCGAAAGTCAACGAGCAGGACTGAGAGAGGGTTGCAAGTTGCACGCGTCACGGCTGCCTGCACACCCTCAACGACCTTACCCTTGCACTATGCCACCAGCAACACACACACACATACACAGTATATATAGTTGACATACGTTTTGAGCGGCATTCAATTCTTAATATGCGACACGTGACCCACACTTTGCACGTTCGCTGCGCGGGCCACCTTCCTGCGTGCGTGCAGTGCAGCCAGTTGGGCTGCAGGTCCTGCTGGCATGGCCTTAGCTCGTCTGCTATCCGGCTTGACTTGTTGTTCTCTGACACGCGTTCCCTATCGCCTGGCTGCCATCTCCAAAAGTTTAGTTCTTCTTCTCTATTGTGGGCTGACCAGCGCCACGCGTTGTGCGATTGCCCGATGTGGGTGTGGTGTGTGCATTGTAAGGGGTGTGTGATGGTCTCTGTGTGTATGTGAGTGTGTGTGAGTGTGTGTGTCTGGGCGTCATGTGGCCAACTGGGGTTGTTCATGCTGATCTTTCACTTGAGCTCTTCACGCTTTTTACGGCTCAGTTATCGAAGGCTTTTCTTTATATCTTTTGTCTTTTGTCATTGTGCGCTTCGCTACGTGATTATAATTAAACTTCATTTTACTGCATAAAAGCTTGAACAAAGAATGTTATTTCAAGTAAGCTAAAGGAATTATAGAAGAAAACTAAATTAAAGAATAAAGTGAACTATATGAATTCGATTTCTTAGGATTTGCTCATCTCGCTGTCTCTGTATGTGAGCCTCTCTACGTGCTTCTCATAAATTTCACACTGTGCTCGCAGCAATTGCAGCACTTTATTGACCCGATTGACCCAAAGCACGAAGCACTTATACCCACAGGCAGTCAGCAAAATTATCACAGCCACAAGTACAAGCGGGCAGGGATAATGTTTCTACATTATTTGACCAAATTTGCCCAACAAGTCCAAGTTGAAGGCATCGTGCGCGGTTTTGTTTTCTGTTTCCTTTTATTTTTTTTTTTTCGCTTTTTTTTTTACGTACAATTTTCTACACGTTTCTTGTGATGTGGCTTATGTTTTTCTATAGCTCTGCAGATCTGGCGGCGAAAATTGCTAAACAAATTAAGTGATTTGCTATTGACATTTCCGCGAGCCTTGAATGGCGCACGCGCGTGAATAATGAAGTGCCAAGATCGCTTACAATCCACTGCCAAAGAGACCAAAGCGAGAGAGAGAGAGAGAGAGAGAAGCGAGTCGTCAAGTCGTGAAATTGATCTTCTAGTGCAGCGGTCATTTTCACACAATTCACATTGACCCCGCGCACTGAGCCTGACCCTGGTTAAGGCTGGGCCTTCGCTCCAACACAGCCTCGGAGCTCAGGTTCACAGTTATGGCCACAGAATAGTTGCAGTTTGGAGCCGACAATCGATTTTAATTTGTTTAACTTGTGCATCAATTTCTGTGCTTGTTTGTGCAGCATCCTTTCCCCGCCCAGCTGCCCCTCATCCACAATCGATTGCAGCTTGCCTTTGTGCATAAATTACTGACACTTGTCTCCATTAAAAATGAAGGTGATTCAACTGTCATTCGCAGCATCAGACCTGGCTCTGACTGTGACTTCGTCTTTCGACTTGTAGCTGGACAGTTGTTGTTGTTGTTGTTGTTGCTGTTGCTATGGCAGTCACGGCTGGCTTTTCACTTGGAATTGGACATGGATGTGGTTGCTGGAACTGGAATGATGACGGCCTATTGCGAATCCAATGAACATCAATCGCTGGCAATTTTCTTGTAATTGTGCGATGTTGTTGTTCACTCATTGTTGTTGCTATTGAAGAGCAATTGACAAGCCGATCTGCCCGTTTTGTGAGCACATTTTAATGGCCATGTGCCGCATGGTGAATCATGTTCAAATTGCCTGCAACCGAGGCGAACAACAATTGATCAACAGCTGGCATAAAGTAAATATTCAAAATAATAAACTATGTTTCATTTCAGCGAAAATTAACAATGAAATCTTTGAAAGTATTTTAGTTTGAGATATTTAACAAGAATTTTTTTATTTAAAATTTGTTTAAAATACATAAAAATGATGCGATCTTTGGAGCGACAAGCAGTTCTCATAATATGTAGGTATAATATATCTATACTTATACCTATACCTATACCTATACCTATACCTATACCTATACCTATACCTATACCTCTAACTACTCCTGTTCCCCACGCATCTGAATTTCATAGTATGATAGAATATAAACTTTAACTCTCTCTCTCTAGCATAACTATATAGCATACTTTTACATTGAAAAGCCAAGCAGAAATATAATTCTCAAGATTTATTAAGTATTTGCCATGCAAAGGAAATAAGCCATAAAGTTCATGAATGTGATCCTCAGCTAATGCAACTATCAAATGGCAATTGCCATGGAACTCGTTAGATCAACTTTCGTTTTTATCATTTGCCCAGTTAAGACTACGCACACACACGCACGGGGCAGATCTGGCCAGTGTCTGGTGGTGGTCCAATTTTGGTCAATTCGCTTTTCGCTAAATGTGTCCTATAAATTAGCTTTGACGCATTTAAAAATATTTTAGCACTTTTTTGTTATCGCAGCGACAAAATCTATTACTTAATTTTTTATTTGCGCCCCGCTCGTACATGTTTTGCAAATAACACTTGAAATGAAATATGAAATGCAACCGGCCACAGCTCTGGCCAAGAGTCGAGAGTCGAGAGGTCTCCGGCATTTAACTGGCCATTTATGTGCGTGATTATTACGTGATATCGCGCATATTGGGCTCATAAATAATATTAAGCCAGTTTCAATGCACAGCACTGCGTTGCAGCCATCGTGGAGTCGAGCTTCGAGTCAGAGTTCCATATATATATATATATGTGTTTTTTTTTTCTTTTCAGATTCGGTGCCCAATTGCCTACACCCTCTCTATAGACAGACGGTCCATATAAATGGCTGGCAGCGGGACTGGCTGGGACTACGATTTTATTTTTCTCTCATTTTCATTTTCATTCAATTGATTTCTGTTTGTGTTGGCGCATTGGCAAGCTTTTAAATCATTTAATATACCAATTATAACAAGTCGAGTAGTTAACATAAATCTGCAATGGACTCAAAGCAAACTTAAGTGATTTCTTGCACTTAGCTTAGGCTTAATATACCCAACAGGTGACAGATCGAACGAATGGGGTATTATGAATTAGCCTAAAAGAAATTATTACAGATGATTTGTTGAGATTTCATGAAATGGAATATAATCATATTAAGGGACATCCCAAAGTATTCAATTATCTATACAGATACAAGATACATATATGAAATCTACTATATAAATTGTTTCAAAAATTAATCAAATCTTAAATTTTCTTTGAAATATTATAGCATTATATCAAATATAATATTAATAATTATTATAAATAGGTAATTATATAGAAGAAACTCTAGAAAAACATCTCATACAGGATATCTCAGAGTCAATCATATTTATCGTTTACATATTCTTATTTAATACTTTTGCTGCACTTTTTTTTTTTTCTACTGGCATTTTGACGTCGCTAAGAAATCAAAACTCATGCATTATGAATGCCAAAATTTTCTGACGTAGTCAATTTCAATTTTTATTTATTTTATTGCCTTTAATGCATTGCGCGAGGCACTCGCAAATAAATAAATATTGAAACCGGCAACAACAACGCCATGACATTATGCCAGTCCCCGCCGCATAAGGAACCCACAGTCATAAGTGTATATATGTATGTACATATGCATATGAGTTGAGTTGCCGGCGAAATCGAAGGCTTTTCATATCTTGGGCTGACAGGTAGGTTAGTTGCCTCATTCGGGCCGCTAGGTGGCGTCTCGGCGGTGGCTGCTTGTCATTGGTAATGCAGTAATAACCAACAACCTCCTGGACGTATGAGTCTACTCAGTTAAATATATCTCTATGTGTATGTATATAACTCTGTGTGTTTGCGTCTCTATGGATATTTCTTTTTGACTATTTTTACACTGAATCATGGCTCTCACCCAGCCGCACTCGCCCTCCTCCTCGACTCGATTTGACTGTCTGCCCCAGTGTCTCATATTTTATCACAACAGCCGCCGCCGACGCCGCCACAGTCGCTGCCGACGCCGGCGTCTCGAGTGGCCAAGTGTCTCTGTGGCCAAGAGGCTTTGGGCCTGGTCTTTGGCTTTGGCACATGCTGCCGTCGCTTTTGTTGTTAAGGAGCCGGTCGAATGGCTCGGCTTGCATTTGGTTTGTGGCCGGCAACGTTTTTTTGGCACAGATTTACGACTTTTAATGCTGTTTTGATTTGTTTTGCATAAGGGTGTTCACGTGGCCAAAATGAATGAAAAAAGAATAAGAAAAACACACGGTAAAACAAAAACAGAACAAAAGCAAAAGTAAGCGTCGCAACTGTTTGGCCGTTTGTCTTGTTCGCCGTTGTAATTGGGCTTTCAGAATATGACGGAAAGAGTGCTGCTAATCAGCAAATCACACTCTGGCGTTGAGTAGACGAATTACAATGCACCTTTTCAGCAGTCAACGAGTGAATGTGTTTGTATGTGTCTGCTTGAGTATGGGCTGGGGGAGTGCAAAGAGTAAAAGGCACAACCTGTTTTTCTTTTTTTTCCAATTAAATATAAAAAGGTAAAATATTTGCATGTCTAGAAATCTACTAGAGCGTATTTCTAATATTCAGTTATATATACAAATATTTGTTTCTCGCTAACAGCAATTAGCTGAAGCCCAAGCATGTGACCAATAAACCTCAATCTTTGGTCATTTCGCTATGCTTTTAGCATTAAACTAAGCACACCTAAGCATAAACCCATATTTCGTAATCTTCATGATGCTGTTTAATATCCATCCGAATTTAATATCATTGAAGTGAAATTTCATTAGCTCCATTGACATGCCTTTTGGATGGTCAGCGAATTGTTTTTATAAGAGAAAATAGCTGACTTTATTTAAAATGCTTCATTCATTATGATGAGCAATTGTATACCCTGTATTGTGTATAAATATTTATAAATAATAAATATTTTTTAATTTCCATAATTTAAATACAGAACTTTAGATATGTCAGAAATTTCGAAATATAGCATTTAATGTATTCAATTTTAATATAAGTTTATTGAATTAATAAATTAACTATAATTTAAAAAACATTAATAAATTGATAATTATTCCTAAAAATAATTCATCAACAAATTAATAAAAATTCTAAAAAATAGGTAATTAATATACTATAATGTTAAAAAAAAAAATTACAAATTGATAATATTTCTAAAAAAGAATTTAATAATAGATTAATAATAGTCAAAAAAATAATGCATTATCAAATAAATAGTAATTCCAAAAATAAATTATTAATTGCTTAATAATAATTCAATTAAATTATTATAAATATTACTCATTTCACATTTTGAGGTTTATTAAATGACTCACTCAGTCTTAATAAATTTATAAAATAATTTTTAGTTTCTCATTATTATTTTTTATTTATTTCTTTATTTGTTTATTTATTTTTATTTTTATTTTTATTTTTATTTTTTTTAAGCCAATGCAGTTTACAATTCAATTATAGCTTATGCAACAATATTAAGATTATTCTTGCTTATACCAAGCTTAAAGATAATGAAAATAGTCTTAAAATAATACCACTTTAAATAGTTATTAATTAACAAAAACCTTTTCTTTTTTTCAAAAATATATTTTAGAATCGCATGCCGAAAACAGAAAACACTGGACATAAAACTAGGACTGGAGTGCGCAGGGCAGACCAAGGCAGAGCAGGGCAGGGCAGGGCAGGGCAGGGCAAGGCAGAGCAGAGCAGAGCAGGACTGGCAGCTGTCTGGGTTGGGGTCTGGGCAGTTCGTTGCGAGTCGTAAGTTGGGCAGTTGGCCAGGTGCGGGTGCCACAAACTGGTTGCTCAGCGATGGCCAAACGGTGATCGGCCGGCTGCCTCTCAGTCCCTGGCTGTCTGGCTGTCCCAAGCGCTGACCAGGCTGTGCAGGCTGCCTAGGTTAGAGTTGGGTCTGGCTCTGGCTCTGGCTCTGGCTCTGGCTCTGGCTCTGACTCTGGCTGTGGCTGTGTCTCGAGCTGCGTGGTACACACCCGCATCGTGGCAGCGTTTGCTGGCGCAGTTTAAAACCAGATTAGCGCCCAAGTCGATGGCTAATTTTTGTGGTCTTTTGGCTCGTTGGCCGGTGGCCAACGGACGTTGGGTTTCAAGCAAATTTGAATTTGAATTTTAGCGGGTGATAGTAGTTTGAACATACATATCTACTACTAGTTGCTATTGCTGTTCCTATTATTGCTGTCGTTGTTGTTGTTGCCGTTGTGAATCGCCGGCCACTTGGTCAGTTGGCGAATGTGTGTGTGTATTTTTTTTTTTTTTTTTTTTTTTTTTGGCTGTTGTTCCACAATCGTTGCGCTGGCCAGTTGACAGTGCCATTCGCCCGTGCCCAGCCTCAGCCTCAGCCTCAGAGTGCCCGTTTGCGTCTCAGTTTTGGTGTCTCGCTGAAATATAGGATGACATGGAGCCATGCTTATGGTTACGTGTGCACACACCGAGTAGCCACTAAAGCTGATTACGAAACGCTGACCTTTTCGCCAGTTGCTCCGCTGGCTCCACTTGTCAGCGCCTTTGGCGGCATTTTAGTTTTTCTTGTTTTCTTTTTGCTTGGCGAAAAGTTTATGTCAACTGCCTACTGAGCTCCTCTAAGCTACTCAGCCGCTGATTGTGCTCTCTCAGTTGTTTCCATTTAATTTGAACATAATTTAGGCACAACTTGTGCCTTTGATAGCCAAAGTGTTTGTACTCAGCACACATCGAACTTTCCAACCAGTCATCGAGAGTCTTCAGCAAAGGTGCACCATTGTATCAGGAAATTCACATTGCATTTGACAAAATATTTATTCAAACGGTTGATATTTTGATATGAGTGCGAATCGTGACTCAAAATTGGGTTTTTCATCAATATTTATCGAGTTTAAGGTTTCTTTTTTTTTCTATTTCTAAATAATTTCAATTTCTTCTAAAGCGCCCCTTCAAACTTCACATGTTCATGGTGACATGTCGTATATATGTATGTATAAATAAATTGCTTAAGGTATTGTGTTCATACAAATATTAGTACGATTGTGTTCCAAATGTTGCGCATTTAATTTGAGAAGTAAAGTATTTTTTGGCAGATGAATTAAACGAAAATAATATATTATGATAATAATTTAATCATTTAGATCTTTGTCAAGAAATAAGAAAATTGTTTAAATTAATTGCTACACGAAATTCTGGCTAAATATTAAAAAAGGAAAAAACATATATTTATACAGAGGACTCTCGCTTAACGAACGAACACCTCGAATAACGAACATTTCGCTAAAAGTTTCGCTTAACGAACAATGTTTCGCATAACGGCCAACAACATTTTGATAAAATTGATTGTATGCAAAATTTCTGTCAGTGCTAAACAACGAAGTAGGGGAAACCTCCAATGGACCGCTTCAGCATTTTTTGAGGCACTCTCTTGCCTGCAATTTAGGTGCACAATTTTTGGTTTCGGTTGACGAATAAGATGCTGGTACGAATTGTGTTCGTTGACCGAGAGTTCACTGTATATCCAAGGCAGCCATATGCTCCCTCAATGTATTTCCGTCTATATACATGTTTTTTATTGTTCTATATATTCAATTCATCTGCTAAGATGCATAGACCGTTATTGATTCTTACTACTCCAAGCACTCAAAAGTAATTTCTTTAGCTACTTATTACAATTATATTTTCTATAGGCACTTGGATCGTTTACCCATCTATAGTGCCCAACTGTAGCAACATGTTCGCATGAGTCACACGCTCGTAGTTTGCCCCAATAATTATTGAATATTTAAAAGCAAATATTGCAAGCACTTGTAATGCGATGGCATCCGGTCAACTATTCCGGGGTGCAATGGTACTGAAGTAAGTTCTATTGATTGCCCAATGGGTGAGTGTATGTGGAAATGTTGTTTAGAGCTCGCACCTTGCGAGAAGGCAAATAAAATTATCAATTTAGCAGCCGGTTGGCAACTGCAACAACGAGCAACAGCTCCAGCACGTTTGCAAATTGAAAGCAAAACAAAGCTAAACCAGAGTCGATTGTTATTGAATCCTGTTTTGCCAGCTGGTTCGGCGGCGCATACCTGCGCACACACACAGCTTAAAGCCATTGAATGGGTGGTGGTGGAAATCGCAGCTATAATCATCACCTGGACGTATGGCTAGCAACCCTCCCGGGCGGACATTAGACAAAAACACCAGCAATGGCAACAGCAACAGCAACAGCAACAGCAACAGCCACAGCAACCTGGCGACTGTGAACTGGTGAATGGGACGAGTACACCAGTTAACCGTAAGGTAGCCGGGTGCTATTTTCAAGGGCGCATCCGCACTGGGAAGCGAACCCCACCCCAAACGTAAAACACAAGACTGAAACCAAGTGGACAGCAGTCCGTTGCTGTGATTGTAGGGAAGCAGCCTTTCGCTTTTATTTCACTTTTGATTTGCAGCTGCGCAGTAGCTGAACTTTGGGGTGGATTTTTCGGTGGGAAAATATTTGCGTGGCCCGTTTACCAACTGTTGGCTGTTGGCTGTTGGCTGTTGGCTGTTGGCTGTTCCATTGCCATTTCGTTTCACAACGCATTAGGGGAATGTGCGAACTGTACCCGAGGCTCATGTGTGTCTGTGTGTGTGTGTGTGCATTGGAATTTGCCGATCCAATTCGCAGCGGCCCCATGTTGATTTCTCAATTTTGGCAGCTTAATAGTTGTGGGAATGCGCACTTAATATTTCAATTTCAATTCAAGTTCTCATATAAATTTCTTTGGCTGCTCATTTGGGAGGGTTTCCTTGACAAAAGTGCAATCAACTAAGAGAATTTGATTTGAAGTCATTTGCGATAAAGATTTGATACTACTTTGATTTGGTTTCGTGTTACTGAGAAATCACTCACTATATATATGCCCTAAGCAAAAGAACAAAGTAAGAACACCTATGGCTACGGACTCTATTCAACTGCAAGTCTGGGAAATACTAGAGTGCAAATATGCCAACGATTAACGCTGCACTTTTTGAATGAACTGACCAGCCAAGCGATATTAAAATTTCCTGGGAACCAAAAATTAATCAAATCTTTTGAGTAAATACAATAAAATTGTAACAGAGTTTCTTTCAAAGAATTCGAATGTATGCAATGAAGCGGAAAATATACTCATTGTCATTATTATAGAATATGGCTTTATTCTATATCAAATTAAATAAATTAATTACTTTTCTATATACATCTTTCAATTACAAAATTCGATGCAAAAATATGACTAAGATCCTGTTAGATATGTTCTTTTCAGCAATTAAAGTAATTTCTTTTCAATATATTGGCATCTTTGTGTACATGTTTGGAATTGACCATCTCCAGCCACATGTTGATTTTCACAACTTTCCATTTCCAATTGGTCATCCGGAAAGCGTCTCGACGCCGGCAGCCTCTCGCATATAAATGGCTGCGCATGTGCGCCACATCAATAAAACCAACAGCATTAGTCACTCGCCAATTGGCCAATGGGCGAGATCGTTGAGAAATGCAGGTGGCTGCCACACAGACCCGAAGGCGGCACAGACTCTAGGCCGCATGCTCAGTCGGTGGGCGTAACGATGCAGTTTGATTTGGGCAAAGTGCGCTGACAAATTTGGGCTCATTTATTTAAGGCATTGTGAGTTTTCTTCGCTGGCAGCGTAATGCAAATTAAGACATTGCTCCGGCCTCCAATTCTCTCTCGCCTTCACTTGCCACCAGCTGCAGTAGCAATCGTTGCACAAGTAAATTTAATATAAAGAAAGCCGAAGAAGAGAAAAAACTATTGCGGTTGCCATTTTTGCCTGCTGATTGCCAATGTGCAAGGAGCTGGGCAGCAGCCTCAAGGCATATTCACAACGATCTTACTTTGCAGCGAGCATAAAGAATGCTGAGCATCACACTTGCATTTCAAGCTATCCGTATACTGTATAACACCATAATAGCCAGATATCATCCACGTGGGATCGGTCTTCATCAAGTGATCTGCTGTACCCTCGGGCAAGCCACAGATCACCTCGCATTTGACATTGCGCATGGCGCAGATATTTGTTGGCCGAAAGCCGCGCAGGCATGTGATAAACTCTTCTGTTGAGTCCCAAATATAATCGCCAAGCAGTTTTCGATAATTGAGATCACCCTTGAAGATCGCCAGCTGCGCCTGGGAGAGCATCTTGTACAATTCGAGATTTGAGTCGACCATAACGAAAAAGGATTGTGGTCCCGTCCAGAAATGCGATATAGGTGCAATGACTATACGTTCACTTGCCATTAAGGATTCGAACTTTTTGCCAAGCGCAGAGACATGCTCTTCCTTGCTCTCCTTCAAATATTTGATGGTCCATTCAATGTCTGGCTTCCTTACGTCCGATATGAACCAGGGTATGGCCTTGACATGCATACGCACTTGAGTGGCCAGCTCCTGATCCACTAAATACTCGATGAACAACAAATCCGTAAATAGCTCAAATCCTCCATTGTCACAGATATAGTCGACAATAACCTGATTACCCCTGGCCTTCGCCTTCAGCAGGCAGTTCCAAACCAATAAGCTCTCGTCAACCAACAGCCGTCGATCCAGATCGGCCACTTGGGCGAGCATATCGATGTTTCCATGATCCTTGGGCCTATCGAAAACAAATGCCGATAGCTGTATCTCAAAATGATTGCTCCACAAATTGATGCGCATCAGTCTGCTAAAGGACTGAAAGTCTTTCTTTAGGTCACGTGTGGCTATGGTGAGGCAACTTATTGCACGGTTACTGGTCATGAGATCCTCCTGCTTGAGATCTTCAAAGTAATCGTAGTTACTCAAGCATCTGCTATTCTCGAAGAAGGAACTGATGCGCCTGTACAGGTAGCATTCAGCATGCAGCCAGCCGGCCCGAAAGAATGAACGCTTGGGCCGTGGCAGCTCACTTATAAAAGCATTCCATTCAGCCTTGTCCGGCTCATTGCCATGGAACAGTTGAAAGTTGCGATCACGCTCGAGTTCTCGTTTTAATCGCTCTATAGATTCAATTATGATGTGAAAATCCTTTTCAACATCAGGGCCATAGAGCTGTAGCAGCTTTGGCTTATTGGAGTTCATTGTCGTGACAATTTGCGACATTATCCCCGGCATTCGCGTTTGTAGGGCTATGTAGGCGAAGCTCTGCTTGAATCGTCCCGATAGCAATGAATGGCGCGGAGTTGACGCATCTTGTAGGTCGGCTCCCATGCTTGATGAAATACTTGGTGACATTTTTGTTGTAGTCTTTTTTTTTTTTAGTTTTGCTTTCACTTATATTGCATAATATCTACTTGAATTTAGGGCCAAAAATTACAACAACAAAAAATATATATAAATAATATTTTATGAAACTACTGACAATATTAACAAATTTTCTATTACTATACATTACAAGATCTTTTATTCTCTAAGGACTTCTCTCCAATACGATTTCAATTCGAGCAACAATCATTTTCAGACTTCATCTCACTTTCGTATTATACTATTTATCAATCATCATTTATGATATTCTTTCGTGGATCCATTAGCCTAGACAACTGTGGGAACGATCTACTTAATCGGGATTCTGTTTTCATTTCCTTCCGTTTCCCAGGTGTCAAAGGTAATTTGCATAATTCTCAAATGGTTGGGATAACTAACACTTGCGTGTGTCGGCTCGGTATCCGGTTAAATAAAATCATAACATACCAAAAAGGGTTCAACATGGCCAAGGAAGTGGATCGCATTGCATTTACTGTGTGTGGCAGACAACTAAATGATGTTCCGATTATCATTTGCATGCGTTTAACATAATTGTCACATGCTCAGAGCAGAGAGCTGGGAACCTAGAATCGAGGTATCGAGGTGCTGCGATATGCCCCGGTTAATGTTATGTAAATGGGGCAAGGTGTGCACTTCCTCTAGCAACCCCTGCTCGAGAGCTCATCCAAATGAATTTGTATTTTTATGAAATGCGGATGACGCAAGTGTTCATTGGGAATTTGGCAAGAAAGGAGACCGAACTCAACTGATATGATTTTATGTTGTTTATCCATGGATTCACATATACATATATATATACACATACATATGGCTTTACCCTCTCCCCTCTGCCATTGGCTGCGCAGACATTGCTGCGTCAAAACAGAAAGTTGCGCCTTTGAGCTCTGAGCTCATTAGCTGTGCACCTTAGACGCTTCCACAACACCGTCCAGGTGTTCCATAGAAATTGAAAACTTCCCCCCGTGATATATCAGTCAGTTATAGCTCACAATTCTTTTGCTGGTGGTGTCTTGACTATCTGCTACTTCTTCGAGCGTTTTCAAGGTGTTGCGGCATTTGCGCTTCGGGGCTGAACTTCAGGTCTGACTCGTTACCTTTCGGCAAGAAGATGGGTGTTTATTCTATCAATGTGTGTGTCATGTTTTCAATTGCTCAACCTTATGAAATAGTACAGCAGCAGCAGCAGCAGCTGCGCAATATTTAATATTTGTGGCAAGTTTTGGCATGTGCTCTCAATGCGTAATAAACTTTGTGTGGAGAGTGTGGAGTGGGGGCTGGTTGAGGCATTTAGTTCCGTTCCCAGAATTCCCAAAGCCCAAACAGGTCATGAGCTGTTGCCAGTCATAAACTAGCAAAAGTTCTCAGTTTTATAGATAATAAATATTTCGATTGCTATCGAAATGCACTGAGCGAAAATTAATTTAAATATTTTTATGAATAAAGCTAAAAAATGTTATTTAGATAATTTGAAATCTCTCTTTTAATTAAACAAAAAAAAAAAAAAAAAAACAGGAATAAAACTCTTAAATTTTATATTTAATTATATTAGTATAAAGACTCTGAAAATGTCTTTATTAAAGTGAAAGCTTATGTTCGCCTCTGAACCATAGGCAGCATAATGTTCAGTGCCGCTTCTGAGAAGTTATGGGCAGCCATAAGAACGCCTCAACTTTCACCCAGGCAAAGAAATCGA
Source organism: Drosophila koepferae (assembly GCA_030914345.1). Classification (NCBI taxonomy): domain Eukaryota; kingdom Metazoa; phylum Arthropoda; class Insecta; order Diptera; family Drosophilidae; genus Drosophila; species Drosophila koepferae. Next base: position 5,776,134 of record JAUESR010000207.1, read on the forward strand.
AGGAAATACAACGAAATGTGACAAAATATGGCTCACCCGGTAATTGCTCCCGCCAGATCAGCGGATATATTTATGTTATTGCAGTTCCACGCGGCCCCAACTGCCCCTCGACGTGCAACGACTAAAAAATTGCATTATCAGAGCCATAAACAAATTAGGGGGAGACCTTTAAAAAAAAAAAAAAAATATATATATATATATATATATAACAATAATAAAGTAAATGAAGAGAAAAACGAGCCGGCGCAGGAGCTGGGCAACTCCAGTACGTGGCTCAAGTGGCGGTCCCATTAGCTGACACCGGGACGAGTGCATACAATATTTTAGAAACAATGTAGGCCCCGACTAAGCTCGCCAAGATTAATAACTCGCTGGCGCGCGTTCAATTAATCTTTCGTTAGATGAGCAGAGGCTGCATCCAAAATGTACTGCTGCCATTTCTCCATTTCTCCATTTCTCCAGTGCTCCATTTTCACTAGCTGACAACTTAACGGCACGTCTCGTGTACCTGCCGCATCGTCAGTGTCAATTGTGACAGGGCCCTGCCAGGCGACAGATTCTCGCCTGTCTGCCCCTCACGACAATACAAAAACAAACAAACGGACACGTTCAGTACAGTGGGGCGACACCAACTGAGCGATTGAGCGATCGACTGGGAGAGAGAGATGCTAGAGTGTGAGTGAAATGAAACTACTAGAATATCATGCCCGTGAACGTGACAAAATTGAAGAACACAAAACTTTACAGCTCACATCTCTCACGAAATTAGTTGTTTTAGTTGTTCGCTCGCATCTAAATTTAGTCCACCTAACAATCCATTGGCCATAAATCAATTAGATGGCTTTTCGATGCCAAACCTATACACAATTCCCAGTAGCAACTGTAACTGGCGAGGGTGCTTCAGGTGCAGCGATTCGCCTGCCCAGGGAAACTTGGTTGTTGAATTTGTTGCATACCCTGCATGGAGAGACTTTATTGAATGAGTTCTCAAAGAAATGATAAAAGATATTTTATAAATAAGTGCAATAATATTTATTTGGACTTGGAAAATAAAAAGTTATTTCCTTAGTTTTGCTCAATGTTTAATTTATAAAAAAATTTTGTATAAATATTTTGAAAAATATTTTGAATTAATTTTATTAATAAAAAATGTATACAGATGTAAAATAAATTCAATTCTTATTTAACATTTATAAATGAAATGACTGAAGAATATATAAATTAATTTAATTTATTTTGACTCTATTTTATTCAAAATTATTTTTAATTACAGCTTCTCTAAATTAATTCAATTTTTTATTTAATTTCATCTCTCTCCTCATTCATTCAACTTCTCTCTTCTCTCCTGGCTGCTGGGTAACATGTAGTCAAGCATTCTCAACTAACCAACTCCGAATATTTTTTAAAGGCATTTCTGGTATTTTCAATATAAAAAAAAAAAAATCCAATGCTGACAACTGAAATTAACATAAAATATAAATATGAGATCATTTGTAATAATTAGGCTGACATTTGCAGCTATTTTTACAACATTTTGCTGGCCCGAAAAAAATGGCTAAAAATTGACTCCACCTCTCTCTCTCTCTCTATCTTTCTCTTACTTGGCTGGGGGGAGCAGTAGGGGGGGAGACACTTGAGCCAGTTGCTTAATTTGTTTAATTACAAATCCCCAGAGCACGGAAATGCAAATGCTTTTCGTGACTTTATTAATGCCAACAGGCGCAAGCTGTCACGGCGATTGATGCGACCCCTCACAGCAGAAGGCGTAAGTTAAGCTCGACGAACAAAGCAAATGTTTTGTAATGAGGTTGAAATTGCACCACCACCACAACCAGCAGCAGGAACGGGTGGATTGAGCTTGCAGCTCAGTTTACCGCAGGAAAAACAACAACAACAACAGCAAACGGCAAACAACAACAACAGCAAACAACAAAACAAAGTCGAAGTTGAATTTTTATTTGAATTAGCAACGCACAATCAAAAACATTCAAACACGCATAAATTGAATCCCGTGGGATGATTTCTCTCTCGCTTTCCCAGCAACCCCCTCGCTTTTTAAGCCAGCAACTTGTCACGTGATTCAAATAACAAATAATGCATCAAGGATCATCCCTTAGCTGGTGCCAGTGCTGTGTGCCTTTGCTGCTGCACTGACCCCTCTCGTAATACGAATCCACAGAAATCCGCGCCCGCATCGCTACCTTTTATTTATTGGTCAATATCCAATCCTCCTGCTGAGCCTGCGTTCTAGCCAGGACACCCTCTCACTGCCACTTCCATTCTCATTTCCACTTTTCTTTCTCACGCACTTGGCTGATGCTGCTGCTTGCTGCTTGCTGCCCATCTGCAAGTGTAAATTTGTGTGGTCATGGGAACATTCGCACTCAATTGAATTGTTCTATTAGGCGCTCAATTGATGGCCTTTAATCGAATATTATATTGAGCAAGGAGTGTTGCCCAGCTAGCTATTATTAGTTTCTGTTGCAGTTTGGCTTCAAATAATGAGCATATGTTAGCAGAAGGGAGTTGCGTGGCCTTTAAATATAATTTGTAAGAAATATAGATATTTTTATGAGAAAAGAAATGATGGCTAATATTTTACTTTTTTCAATTAACTAACTGACTAGCCATGATGATATTTATATATAGTATATTCTACTATAAAATATATAAAATAACGAATCTTAATTAATTTTACATATATTATTTCATATTCTGTTAAAACTTTTATAAATTATATTATTAAAAATTATTTTTAAACAAATTTGAATTGATTCTATGCACTTTTTCTTTCTTTGGATTAATTCATATTCATATTTATGCTTTAAAAAAAATTTATTTATTAATAGGAAGTTATTAAACATATTTTTTTGCCTCTCCAGTGTATGTATAAGAAAAGAAATAAAAGTTAAAATTTTTTAAAATCATGATCAATTAACTAAGTGAAAACCCTTTGGGTAAACCTTTTAGTATTTATATATTCCATACTATATTCTATTATAAAATATACGAAATGATGAATATTTACATATGTTATGCTATTTTCATCTACATCTAAAAATTATGTTATTGTAAATTATATGAACAAAAATATGAATTTATGATCTTTATTCCATACACTTCTGAAAACATCTTACGACTTCTTTATGCTGAATACTTCACTTTAATATTTATGATTTAAAAAATTATATATATCAATATGATATATATATATTTCTTCTTTTCAAATCAAGCGACGAACTTGAACTTTGTCGCGCCCTTCAACTTGATGCAAGCAAATACTGCTAAGAGGATGTTTGCTAGCGATAAGGAAATTAAAGACATGAGCAAGTACAATAACCCAACGTGGTAATAATTTGGTAAATGTGAGAGAAAAGGAAGAAGAAAAACAAGATAAATTTTTGCATATTTGCAAGTGAATCAGCACCCAAAATACTGTTGAAGCAGCAAATTTATCATATTTATTATGTTTTTTTTTTTATTTTATTATTTTTTATGATATTTCCAGAGGCATTAACATAAACGCTGATGTTAATCTCTTTTTCCCATGAAGCTCTCGAAATGAAATCAAAAAGAAGAAAAAGAAAAAAAAAATACTGAAGCTTGCCGCAGCATAAACAATTCATTATCATGATTCATTTATGAACAAAATTAAATAAAATCACTAGCTGAAAATTATAATTCGTATTAGTCAAGATGAGAGCTACCGATGGATGTTGACTGTCCCCAGAGCAACAACTGAGCGGGTGGTCGGCTCCCCCATGCCCCCACAGAGCTATGCATGCATATATGACAGTAAGCTTCCCAAGCAGATTAATATCTCAAGAGGCAAGAGCGTCGAGACTCGAAAAGCGTATTTTAATTAGTTAGTTGGTCAACAAATTTAATTTATTGTCACCCCCCCTCCCGCTAATGAATGCTGCGGTTAGCTACGAGTCGATCTTTAGACCTGGCTCAGTTCATAATTGACCAATTTGTGTGTTCGTCTCTCCCTCTCTGTGCGTGTGTGTGTGTTAGCCTTATCGATGACTACACACGTTGAAGGGGCACACGCTGTCAATAAAACAAATTAGTTTGAATTATAGACGTAGCTTCTAACTTGGCTAATTTATGCGGCGTCGGAAGCCGTCCAATGTGGTATTCATGTTTCGTGTGTGCTGTGTGTTCCTTTCCATTACAAGATTGTTGCTGTTGTTGTTGTTTGTTGTGCTTTTATTTGTTTATAATTACCGTTAGCTTTGATAACAATATCAGATTTCAATAGGCTGCTGCCCACCGCGGCGTCATTTATGTTCACTGACCTGGACACTCTGTTCATTGGTCTCCAGCTCTGTCTCAGTCTCAGTCTTCAGTCTCAGCCATCGTCTTTGCCTTCGTCTTCATCTATATCTATGCTATGTCTTTGGTCTCTCCGGCTCTTCAGTCTACCTCTGTGGGCCAGCTGCTCGCTCGGCTCAAACTCTTTGTCTGCAGATCAGGCGCCAATAGTTCTAAGATCTTGTTTTGATTGCCGTCCAGTTCGCGTTGCCGCCATGGTCGGCGCATTCTTTTGCTCAGTGGCTTGAGAAATCTATAACTCGTGACATTGTGCGCCGGCGTGTGGCATGCAACGGCCGCCCTCTCTCTCTCTCTCTCTCTCTCTATGTCCTCTCTTCCCCTTTGGCCAGGGCCAGCTCGTTGGGTTTTGCATTTCTGCATAGTTTTCTTACACTTTTCCTATCCATCCGGCGACTTTCTTTTGTTGTCAGTTGCTGCTGCAGCTGCAGCGCAACGGCAAATTAATGACATTTTGCACTTCATTATGCGACTTTGGCGGCTCTTTGACACTTTGAAGTGAGGCACTCAGCTGCATCTGAGCCGCGTCTAAGCCTACATAGTTCGAGTTTGCAGTCTGCTGTTTGCAGTTTGCGGTTTGCCTGGTCTGCCAGGTGATGTGCAGTTAGCTCGCTTTGGTGTCTGCTGTCAAGCAACTGGAGCTACATTTGGTTAGAAATGACGGAGAAATGTTATCATCGAATGCATAGGAGACAATTTCAAGCTTTCGTAAAAATCTCACAACTTTTTAGGGAACTTAAGAATGTGTGCATTGTTGAGTTCAATTTATATTTGAGTGAAGGGAAACCTAATTGCTTGTGGAATCTATAAGACTGGATTATAGAAGATTATAATTGGTTAGATATTCATTTATAAATTTATATATTAAGTGACTATTTATGTTATTGAAATTGAAAATAGGTATTTGATTTTTCATAAATGTTAGCAAATATTTTGCATCAACAGACTTACGATTCTTAATAAATTATTAAGTTAATAAAATGTTTGCGAATATTTAAATATCTATTTAAATAAATGCAACCTATCAAGTATTTATTTATTATAACAAGCTATTAATGCGAATTTAATTGATTTAACATAATGGTTAATATATTTTATATTCTCTTAACTATTCAGCAAAATTTCTTTAACATTTCTCATAGTTCATTTGGCTTGAACATGAGTAACTAATCCTCAAATCAAATGTTTTCTTCCGAACTTATAAAGACTCATTAGCTAATCAGGCGATATGCTAATAACTCATTCGATTCATAGTGAATTCTTTAGAAACTGCTCAAAGCTGATTAAATATATGATATGTCGACATATCGAAGCAACTCAGCGGTGGTCTTGATTCATGCTGAAAGAAATCGTTACTTGAAAATGTTCCAATTGTCTTTCATGTGCAGCACTCGCAATATAACAGAGATCACCTCAGGACACACCGGTTCATTACAGAAGCTTGGCGCCAATTTTTGTTTTCTTTTTTTCTTTTTTTTTTCTGCAAGAGGTTGACAATAAAAATCAGTTATTTGGTACGTGTCAAGGATGCAAAGGCAGCTGTGCACAGGCGAGGGGCACGGGACAACCCTCGACTGTGCAGAGATTGCTGCCAAGATCAAGACCAAGAACAAGATGCTGTCTTTGGCTAAGGGTTGGCCAGCAAAGTAACGCACAAAATGCAGTTTCACCACCACTAGCAGCAGCACCACCACCACCATTCCATTGGGGTGGGCCAACTGCAGCACGGGGCACAGGCAGAGGCACAGGCTCGGGCGCAACGAGCACATTGAAAGGTGCCAGGTAGTTTTGCACATACCTTTTGGCGCATTCCAAGGTACTTCATGGCAAAAGGTTCAACCAGGTAAAATGCGGCGGCGCAGCCACCCCATGACACAGAGCCATCGTGGAGGTTTCTCGGACTGGCAGCTGGCTGCCAAATTTTCAATAACAAATTTCATGGCCGTTAGGGATTCGTTGCTGTTGTTGTTGTTATTCGAATGCACCTTGGATGGAGGAGCGAGGTCATAAGGCTTTGAACAATAGTTTGTTGATTTACTTGCGTTGCTTGGATTGTTTATTTCTGTGATTAATATTTGTGAAACGCTAAGTATTTTTTTCGGCATTGTTTTGCCGACCATAAAAACTGCATTTGCGTTGACCAAGTTGTCGCAGCTGCTGACGCTCTACGAAGATCGCTCAATCAGTATATGCATAATGGAAAAGGATCTTGAGTGTAATTGAGTGGAAAAGCTAAGCTTAACTTCGTTCGAGCATATCTCAATAAGCACACGAAAGCTGTAGCTTTAGTGTTCTTAGCGGAGCCAAGATCAGCGAGGACCATTGATTTAAGCTGCTTAAGGCCCGCAAGCGCACTAAAACCAGCTGAAAAGATTACGAGTTACAATGCTTCGCTCTCTCTGTTTCTTTAGTCTTTTGGCTGCGCTACGAATGAAATATGAAACAAGAGCGCCAAAATAAGAGAGAGAGAGATTTGAAGTAGAGCGCCAATTGGCTACGCGCTCTGCAGCTTAAAGCTACTCTTTGCCTACAACGAAGAGCGAGCAGCGAGCGAACAGCTCACCTGCTCGCAGAGCGCGAACTTCGTGTCGCTCTGTGTGTGCTTCGTCGTGCATGTACATAAGCCCAGACAGGCAGCCGATTGTCGCAGCTGAAAGAGACAGAGACAGCAGGCAGCTAGCACCTCGCTGCGAGTTAAAAATAAACTTGCGCTTCAAGTTGTATATAAGCTTCGCAGCTGCTGCTCACGCTCACGCTCACCAATACACACTCACACACGCACGCATAGAGTAGGGGAAATTCGAGTGTATAAAATTGAATCTCAGTGGCAGCTGGTGGCGATCGGCTGCGCTGGTGTGCCAGAGGGAGAGCAACGAGCCGGTAACCGGTGTGTGTCTATATATCTGCGCTCACTGTATGTGTGAGAGTGTGTGAACTATGAGTGAGTGACTGTATGTGTGTGCGTGCGTGTGTGTGTGTGTATGTATATGGTGTGTGGCACGTGCTCGCTTTTTGAGCAGAGATTTGTTGGCGGCAGCTCTGTGCCTCGCCGATCTGCAGCTGGAGCAACGTTCAATGAACGGCACAGCTGTTGCGGCAGGCGACAATCCATGTCTGGGCTAGAGGGGTGACTGAGCTGCGTCATGCAAGATCATTGAATGTGTGGCTCGTGGTGGTTGATTTCCGTACAGAATCCCCCGTAACGAAAATCGGAAGTAGGTAGCAGCAGATCCTTTTTTGGCACTCAAAGGGGGTTGGTGCTGCGGCTGCTGCTACGGCTGCTGCTACGGCTGCTGCTGCTGCTCTCGCTTTACATTTAGCTGGGGGTTGATCCTGCCTCGTAAAGTCTATATAAAATTAAAGTGATCCTCGGCGGTTGCATCATTCACATACGAAACGGCCAGCGATCGAGACGCGTGCGAGCAGCCAATGATCTGCTCCAGTGATTCAAAGTTCAATTTTACAAATCTAAGTTCATAGAATCGTACGATCGTATTGATCCTCAGTGCTGCAAAGTGACCAAATTGTGATTCCTCGAGCTATTAATATGGATAAACTAGAGTACAGCAAATGCCCATTGAAGAAGCGGCCCATACAGGTCGAGGAAGTGCCGGCGCTTGAAGATCAGTTGTGTCATGGTAGGTTCAAGTTTTGTAGAACTAGATCTATTCCTCTACAGAGTTCAGTTGATGAACAGCATATTCATATTCTTCAATTTGTATTATTTATGCCTTCAGATGAAGGTCCCGTTGATCTTAGCGTAGCTGCCGCCTCGGTTCCCTTGGAGCCGCCGCCTCAGTGGTCAGTCAAAGCGGAGCCGGAACCACAGCCTGTGACCACAGAGCTACGTCGACGCTTCGATGCAGCTATGACACAGACCAAGGAGCAATTGGCGCGTCGCATTTGGGAGGAGACACGCGAAATAGCGCGCGCCTTTCCCGATGTCTTTACACGCGAGGAGATCGCCAAGAGTTTGGCTCGCCTGGGCTATGGTGATTTTGAGCTGCCGCCCGAGGATGAGGTCATGGAGCCGGAGAATGAGCGTGACTCCGAAATGGCAGCCAGCTATGCCAGCATATCGCCACCCTTGCCAGTCACAACTTTCGTCAAGCCGGAACAGCCAGAGGAGCCGTTCGGGCTGCGCAACTATAACAACAACTTGCTGAAGAGCATTGCCGACTATGAGGATTGCATGAAGCTGCCACAGCCGGAGCAGCAATCACTGCCACAGCCTGAGCACTACCCGCTGCCGGCAGAGCCACAGGATTTGAGTGTGCGACCCGATCAACAGCAACAGCAACAGCAGCGTCGCGGTCTTAACGAGAATGTGAATCTGCACAATGTGGCGCGTGCGCTGCTCAGCATGCAACATATGGCGCCGCATCATCAGTTGCAGCAACAACAGCAAAGCTTCAAGCCCAATCAGAAGCATCAACTGGAACAGGATGATGACTTGGAGAATCAGGAAAACAATGAGAATCAATTGAATATGAAAATCAAGAACAGCAACGATCTATACTATCAATGCCAGCAGTGCAACAAATGCTATGCCACCTACGCGGGTCTCGTCAAGCATCAGCAGAGCCACGCGTACGAGAGCACCGAGTATAAGATCATACGCAGCAATCCCAGCGGTGGTCCGATTGTCGACCAAACCGAGTTCTGCACAGATCAGGCATCGGCTCTCATTCAGGCGGCAAATGCTGCCTCGGCACAATCCATGCAGAAGCCAGTGGGCGTGCCGCGCTATCATTGCAAAGACTGTGGCAAATCCTATTCGACCTATTCGGGGCTCAGCAAGCATCAGCAGTTCCACTGCCCCTCGGCGGAGGGCAATCAGGTGAAGAAGGTGTTCAGCTGCAAGAACTGCGACAAAACGTACGTCTCGCTGGGCGCCCTCAAGATGCACATACGCACCCACACGCTGCCCTGCAAGTGCCCCATCTGTGGCAAGGCCTTTTCGCGGCCCTGGCTGCTGCAGGGCCACATACGCACCCACACGGGCGAGAAGCCGTTCAGCTGCCAGCACTGCAATCGTGCCTTTGCCGATCGCTCCAATCTGCGAGCGCACATGCAAACGCATTCGGACGTCAAGAAATATTCCTGCCCCAGCTGCACGAAATCCTTTTCCCGCATGTCACTGCTGGCCAAGCACTTGCAGAGCGGCTGCCAATCGGAACAGGGTGGCCCAACTGCAGCAGCAGGCTTCAATCAGCATCAGCTGCAGCAGCATCTACAGGGCTACGAGGAGTCGCCGCATCAGCTCTACTATGCGGGCAGCGTGGGCAGCAGCGGGGGCGAGGAGGAGGAGGCACACGAATTTCAAATGCCCGCACAGGTCACAGGTCACAGACAGGGCATATACTAAGTATGATATTTAATCTCTCACTCTATATATATATTAATATATTTACAATTATATTTAAGTTGTAGTCACATTTCACAATGTAGCCAAAGCAGGTCAAGAAGTCAGGAAATCAGTGCCAAAAATTAGTCAAGGCAATTTTATTGCCTATTAGGAACATTTCTAGTGTAGACAAAGAAGAAGAGCATATCCAAAAACGTTGATAGAATTCTATTAAAATATTTATTTAACCGACTAGCTTAGGAGTTATAGACAGCCATTTGTTGTTAACATATGTGTTTTGTTATTGTTAAAACTTTTTCACTCTCTTTCTCTGTACAAATCGAAATGGTGCGAGCTTATTTTTAATACTCTTTATAATATATTTTTAGAAATGTATTTAAATATTTATGCCTAACTATTTTAATTTATTTTTTTATTTAAGTTGTGTAAATATGATATGATATTTAATAAATAAAAAGAAAAAAAAAACTTAAATAAAAACAATTTTTTTTACTGCAAAATTTGTCCACTTCACTTGCAGCAAAGTCAGTAGTTATCTCAAATGCAATCTAGACTTGGCAAGATCATGCGAGGTTAGACGATTTCTATTGCGATGCTCATTTGCTGACAATTCAAGCGGCATTGCTATCGTCTATTGGCGTCTTGCTAGCGGGGACGTATGTAGGTGTCTCTTTATTTATCGATCTTATAAAAGTAGCTGCAGCTGATTCGCAAATTTGGCAAATCACAAAGCGCCGGCAACAGAAACAGATTGCAGCAACAGCGGGTGGTGGTGGTGCAGCTCATTTGGTGGGTGGCTGAGTGGCTTGGCTTATTGGTTGGCTGACTGCTTGGTTACGGCTAGAGCGGAATATCAAATCGCTGCTTAAATCAAAATTAATTGCCAGAATAATAATTGTTTTGAACGTAAAGCGCCAAACGGCAAACGAGAAGGAGAATTGGCGCAGCTGCAACTGCAATTGCAACTGCGTCACCAGCAACAGCAGGCGGCAAGCGCCAACAACAACAACTGCAGCAACAGCAACAACGACGTACGACAAACGTCTAGCAATTTTTTTTTGTTGTGCATTGGAGACTTGAGACGGGGCGGCGAAAACCACTCAAAACAACAAACAACCCGATGAATCATCGATTTCTGGTCTACCACGGCAACGGCAACAAGTTAACAACAACAGCAGCAGCAGTCGCAGCAGCAACAAGTTTTGCCAAGCCGGCTTAGTGCAGCCGCACGCAGCTAGATGGCGCTAGTGGGCAGTCATCGGGCTTTTGGTTCAATTAAACGCGTTTTCCAGTTCATTTTCGTTGCCACCGTGTGTTGTTGTTGTTGTTATGCTTGTTGTTGCATTGATTTTGTTTTTGTAGCTTTTCCGCACTGCCGCAGCCGCACCTTACTTTGTTGCCCAAAGTCAACTTTGTGCCTGCCCAAGCCGCATTATTATAAATGCCGTCCACGCAGTTTCTTACGCTCATTTTTTTTTCGGCACTGCCTTTGGTTTTGGTCTGAAACTATAGGAAATACACTATTTAATCCGAAGAGTATTATTATTTAGTAATGAAATTTGAGCTGAGACTTTTAAGAGTTTTTTTTTTTTTTTTTATAAATAGTTGCTGTTCCATTAAGTAGTATAAATAGAAATTGTAGAAATAGTAGAAATTGAATAATAGATAAATAATTGGACAAAGATATTCGAGGATATTTAAAAATTTTCTCACGTGAATATTTTAGCTAAGAAAGTGTTTAGCTATTATAAAATTTTAGTAACTTTAAATAAATATATTTTATATTGCTTGACTAAGCTTAGAAGAGAAATAGATTGTAAGTGGAATTGAAACAATGTTTCTAGTTAGAGCGCTACAAATTGTAATTGAAGCAATGCTCATTGTTATCTATTGCTACATTTAGTTTCTCTCTTAAACGTAGTTCAACAATCGGAAATATATTTATTCCGCAGCTCAGCTTCATTAATTAGAGTATATTCAGTTCATTGTGAGCTCATTTGTTACTCAATTCCGTCACGAATTGTAACTTGTCAGGCGGTAGCTTTGGTCTATTAGCAAAGACACCACAGGCAGCGCAAAGCTGCGACTGGGAAAGTCATATTAGATTTGGCTAGAACCCAGGACAATGTGTGTGATGCCGCCTCGCGCCCTTCCCAGAGCACCCAATCAACTGTTGTCAGACTCCAAATTTTGCCGTCTTTTGTAGGCGCTGTTGACGTTGACTTGGTGCGCGTGCTGCTGCTGTTGCTGCTGTTGCTGCTGCTGTGATTGCTGCTGCTCTGGTTGCTGTTGCTGCTGTTGCCACGCCTTGAAAATCAAATGGGCAACGCACATGTGGCACAGACAGACAATTTAGTGGTAGCGGCTTTTGGTCAAAGGTTAAATTAGACGGGCCATACCCCCCATTAGCCGCCCCCCTTAACCAGCTGACTGGTGACAAGTGCCACGCCGCGATTGCATTTGAAAATCGTTTAGAGCCTTAATTTATGGCCTCCCAAAAATATATATATATAGAAAAATAAAAAATAAAAAAGATTTTTTGCTCGAATTTCATTTATTTCATTTTAATTGGCATTTTCGTTGCTGGCACTAAACACGCCTTGATTCTTGATGCTGAATGCTGGCAAAAAATCACCTCTAGGGGTTTTAGAAGGCAAAACTGTTATAATAGACTTCCTCACTGGCAGTTTAATTAATCTCTTATCGCTGAATGTTATTTGAAATGCATTTTTTAATTTTTAGTAAATTAATTTTTCGTGTAAAATATTTAAATTTCAAATTCACGGCACGTTTTTGTTGCGGCTCATTGTAATTAATATTTAATAATTTGCAGTGCACATGAATGGCATGATTTGCTAAAGAATACCCTGTAATAAAATACCAATGTTAATTGAGCTTGGATTAACTTTAGTTTCGTTTGCATTTCATTTGTATAGAAAGATGAAACTTTACTTCATAAATTTCTTTCTTTTATAGGTTTCAACTATATGCTTTGGCTCATTATACCCTATCATGCATGACTATAGCGTATACAGCATTATTATGGAAGTATGAAATATGTCAGGCGCTTTAGCAATTGCCGTCGCTGTTGCCTTTGTCGCAGCTGTTGATTGACTCGAGACCTGATGCAGATACCAATTGTTGTAGTCAACACTTTTGTTATTATTATTGCTGTTGTTGTTGTTGTTGTTGTTGTTGTTGTTGCTGTACGCTGTACGTGTTGTTTGTTTAACGCGCTGGGTGTAAATTAATATTTAATAATGGCTGTTGCGATATTTTTAGATCTAATCACACTTTAATATGGTCTACAGAATGTCTTATGCAACAAGAGATTAGACGTTGGCTTCAAGCCAATCTTTGGTTGAGCAATTTATGAGCTTTTATATAGATTTAGACAGACTATACTATGTGTAGGTAAAAGTGAGGCTAGTGCAGAGTGCCAAACTGGTAGATTATATATGCAGAATGACTCATTTGCAAATATATGATGAGAACTAGTCAGATCTGATTAGCAAATGAATCTACAACATTAAATATAAATTTCCATAATTTGACATTGAAATAAATGGAATAAATGAATATAAAGCAAAGTGAATATATAAATATAAATAATAGTAAATATATAAATATTATATTAATATTAAGTATAGTGAATATATAAATCTAAATAATATATGTACATATATATGTAATAATATATAAATTATAACCGATATTAATTTTGGCTTTACTAGACTTGCCTTCAGTTCAGACTCAACTCTGACGCCAAGGCGTATGCTTCACTTAAGCTCTTAATATATAGTTTTCATATCACATTTATAACAGAATAAATGGCTTTATTATGAGACAGAACATGATGCTAAAACAATGCAAATAACTAAAATCAACACAGATCTTGAAGAATGGTCCAGTTGACTACAATTAGCCACCATTCCTCTCTCTATCTCTCTCTCTCTCTCTCTCTCTCTCTCTCTCGCTCTCTCTCTCTCTCTCTCTCTCAACTGTATTTCTTGAGCGGCATTTTAAGCTCTTGTCATTAAGAATCTAGCCCGGCAGTCACTAAGCTCCACTACTCATAACTCATGACACATATTCAACAGCAACTCTTGAACGCCATAAATCCAATGCCATGCACTCGTTGACGTCAAATTAATCAAAGCCAAATGCAACGCAGGCAAATTAGCCAAAAAAAATAAGTTAGAAAAAAATACAGAAACATAAACAAGATTAGTGAACATGAAAACAGCAAAAGTTCTAAGCTCAAGTGGTACATTGAGAACTTTTGATATATATGTATATATATATTTTTTTCCCACACTTGGCGATCAAAGCGAACCGAAACGAAACGCAGGCAAAAGCTTTGTACAAATCGCAGGCAACGCCCCAGAATGAAATCGATATAATTATTTGCATTATTAATAATTACCATTGTCTCGCATTTGATTTGGATTCAGATTCAGATTCAGATTCAGCATCAGCATCAAATTCAAATTGAAATTCATATGCGTTGGCGTTCATTGGAGCCACTGAGCAAGAGAGTCGAGTCTGTATGTTTTCATTTTATTTAGATTTAATATGCAAAAGAATAAAATATAGTTCGTGGTGCAGGCTAATTAATTCAAACCGCAAAAGCAGAACTGAGACTTCAATACGGAAATAAGCTTAACGACCGCAACAAAAACCAATTTCAAAATTTAATACGCAGACGAATTGTGGAGCGAGCGCGAGAGAGACGTGTGAGCGGGCTGAATTGTGACTGTGAGTTGGACTGAGGCGCCGGCGGCGCAACAATTGCAGCATGTACATGTCCGAGTCTCCGATTTGGACTCAAAGCTCAAATATATACTGTATGTTTGTGTGTGGGCCACCCACACCAGAGACTTGGTTGGCCATGGCTAAGCAAAGCAAAGCGGGCCCGTCAACAAGCGAGAGACCGAGCTTCAAATGCGCGACAGCACATATCAAAACTGAAATGTGTCTGCAACAACAACAACAACAACAACTATAATAAGGTACCCCGTCGGTTTTGCAAGAGGTCCAAGTCCGTTTATATATCTTATGAGCCACCTGACTGACGGGCCACGCAAATGCTTCAACTTGTCAGCACGCTAAGTGCTTGAAAAATAGCCAGAAAAAAAAAACAAAGGAGGGGGTAAAAACAACAGACAGAGAAGAGATAGAGAGAGAGAGAGAGAGAGAGCGAGATAAACTGATTTTTTAAATATTATAAATATAATATGGCAAACTGTGAGCATTGTTCTCCAGCGCCTTTTCAGTTGGGCGTTCAACCCGCACAGCACAAAGGTGTTGTGGCGACCACAGTTGGAGCAGAGCAACCTGTTCACAGTTGAAACGGATTTATCTTACGATTACAACACACAACAAATGGCGCGCACAAAAGGCGACAGTCAAAAGATTTAATTATGCTCGTGCCGCGTATTAGTTACAAAAACCAAATCATTTCTATATGAGAGCGAATTCAAACGAAGTTTGAATACACTATGTGATGGTAATATAGATTAAATATTAAATATATTTATAAAGAGAAAATGAAGATAAGTAAGTAAAAACTTACTTTCTTTCATAAACTTTTGTCGATTGGATGTGATGCGCAAAAACTGAAATAAAAAAAATATATATATATAAAAAAATATTTAATTGAATTTGTAGCTCCACATATTTTAATATATCTCTTCTTATACAATTTACATCACACAAATAATACCCTTTGTCGTGTGGGGGCGCTGATGCTGTAAATTGAGGGCGTCAAAAGACAAAAAGTAATCCCGTCACAAAATTGACATTTTGCTTTCAGCAAACAGTTACAGCCAGCAAGTAGAGATGGCAACAACAAGCAACACAACAAAAATCATAATTTGCACGTTTTTTGTGTTGGGGCAAACAAAAGACTTAAGAAACGAACTTGCTGAAAAGGGCCTACATGCAAAGTGTCAAGTTGCGCAACTTGTCAGCCGCTTAAGCCCGAGCTCAGCAGCTACGATTCTCCCGGCTCAGTGTGCTGTTAATTTGGCTTTTGTGGCCTGGCAAAAGTTTTTTAATTAAACAGCCGCCGACGACGACGACGGCGACGGCAAAGACAACGACAGCCACTAAACATGCCCCATTATCATGTCCCCCCATGTCATATCTATCTGTGCTGAACTATCTGCATAATACCATGTGCCTATCTGCCCGCTCTGCTCTGCCGTTGTCCCGGTGGTGCTTTAGTGGTGCTGCGGTGGTGCTTTGGGTGCTGCCGCTGACATAAACGCTGACATTAATTGAGTAATTTATAACGATGGCAACAGCGGCCAGCCAGACTGCCAGCCAGTCAGCCAGTCAGCGAGTCAGCCAAGCAACCAACGAGACGGACATAAGCGACTGACGGACGAACGGACGGACGGACGGTCTCAACAGTTCGGGGCAACAACATCAAAAGCTCGCAGCGCACGTCGTCGTTGTCTTGAGGCACTTCAACGCTCCAGCATAACATGATATTGTTATTATTATTATGATTACCAGAGACATGAATTCAATTAACACTTGTCAGCATTGTCAGCGGCGGCAGCGGCAACGCTTCAATCTATGCCAAAAAATCAGCCAAAAAAAAAAGTACAAAAAAAAAAAACATGTAGAAGAGCACTAAGCGTAACTGAATGACTGACAGATACCCTGTGCGAGATGCTGAGAGAATTACTAAAATAAAGAGAGTCTTTTCAGTTCTTTATCATAAGACTTTATATTTCCACAGGGATTTGACTGAGACGCCATATTAAAATTGAAATCTTATGCTACCCCACTTTTCAGTCAGCTGTACGTGCAGAGGGTATTAAATACAAGCGCACGATTCGCCCGCTGAGATAAGTTTGTAAATTTATGTCTGCGTACAAGATTTGGCATGTTTAAATCAGTTTAGGCTAGATCTTGGCCCCAGCTGCTGTTGGCCTAGGCAACAATGTAGTTGTTGCTCCCTACGAAGTGCTAACGATAATTGCCAGGCCAGGCAAATTAGACGACGCGCCAGCAGCAGCAGCAGCAACAGCAGCAGCAGCAGCAGCAGCAGCAGCGGCAGCAGGACAAAAAGACCGCTAATGAGGCGAACAACTCGGCAAATGGAAAACCCTCTGCATTTAGGCCTAATAACTGCCAATGTCGCCAATGCGCGAAAAGAGCCGCTGAAGACACACACGAAAAGCACCCGCCGACGGCAGCCCAAAAAGGCGCACAAGTCAAAGCAAATTAAAACAAGAATCACGACAGGTTACCATGCGAGCCCAATGCCAGGCCGAGACACACGATTCGCCGCCAGCAGCAGCAGCAAGAGCAGCAGCAGCAACAAAAAAAAAGGGTACAAATCCGGGGTCTTTCCATAAATGCGACGCTGCTGGCCAAGAAATTTACAAGTGTTAAATGTCGAATTGGGGGAAATGCGTGCAGCGGCTTTGACACAAACGAACACGGAAATGGCCAAACAGAAAGTGGACAAATGAACCCACAAGCATCGAATGGCATGAATCGTTCCGCTGCTCCCAGCCCGTCTGCTGCCTCATGCCCAATGCCCATTAACCGACAAATGGCGTACGTGTTAATGGCATTTGAATTTGGCCAAATATGGCCGAGTCGTCGTTGTCACTTTGCATGTTTCTGCTGCTTGGCCCCAAATGGCGTCGCGGCTGCCACGGCAAGTGAAGGCGCATGCCTAAGCCGCGCTGGACAATGCCCGCCAACGAATCGCAAATCGTGTCGCTCGCACAGTCCAGGCGGGCAGAAGCTCAACACGCATCCAGCAAACAGCTGAAACAACTCGCAGCGCTGGGCCACACAAACGATGAAACGATGAAACGATCAAACGATCAATGGGCGCCCGCATTAGCTTTTTGGCCTTTTTTTCCGTATTTTATTTTATTTATTTATTTATTTGGTCTTTTTGCATTTTGGTCACACAGCTTTCTAATGGAGCGTGACTTAGTGCTGGGCATATGGATGAGCCCGCTGATAGCCAGCTTGACACACTGCCGGCACATATCCATGCGTGCTCAGTTAAATGCCAATGACCCAGCTCAAGTTTATCGCAATCGCATGTAGTTCTAGCAAGGACTTCGAGTGCTGCTCTAAGCTAGCCTAGCGCTCACTTCAAATTACATTATGAAATGGCTAATCACGTTCGCACATCTGAGAGTGAGCCTAAAGCAATTTCCTGATTATTTTCTACATAGGTAACATCACTTGCCAAATGGCTCTATTGCCCATTCAGCCCACACTCGACATGGCATGTAGTCAGTTCAATAAACCAGACCAGATGTAGATGACGACGGTGAGATACACATGAAGGAAGAGAAAGAGAGAGAGAGAGAGAGAGTGTGAGTGTGAGAGAGAGACTGTACAGTGAACACATCAAATGACAGGCAACACAACAAACAAGTTTAATTATAGCTCATGTAAATAATTTCTCAATTGTAAGCTGTTATCAACGAAAACTTCAATCAATCATTTGGCAAACGCATGAACCTGAGCCCAGACAATAGCAGAGCCACACTCTCAGTGCGCGCCGGGCAACGATCTTGGCCTTAGGCGTGGGCCGTACAGTTTGAACTAGCCAAATCTAAGCTAATTAATCAAAATAATAATCAAGCAATCAGTGGATCATACGCCATCGACTCAGACACCAGCACAAAGCCAACTCGACTGGGCCTAGGCAGGCTATGTGCTGCTTGGCTCTTGCTTGGCTGAGCCACGACGCACGCCAAGCCAAATGAAATGGAAGCAAAGTGTAACCCAAGATCGCTTAAGCACTCGATTTCAAATAATAAAAAAAAAGGAAAAAAAAAGATATTTACAAAAAGAAAAACATGACTTCAACTGCTGTCATTGCGCACGAGGTTCATTTGGTTGTTGTTGCTGTGTTTTGTTGTCGTGTTGGGGTTTTGTTTTGTTTTGAATTTCAGGTGCTTGTATCATTCAGTCATTTGGCCAACTATTCAACTATTCAACTACTCAACTATTCAGCTCTATTCATTCATTCATGGGGCCATGCAACTTTTGTTGTTTTGTTCTCCCGCGCCTCGACACTTGGCCGCAACAAGTATATATCCCCATATATAGGCACTCACATACATTTCAGTCTTTGACATCACGAATCTCTGACTCGCAGTCTCATTTGGAGTCAGCGTTAAGTAACGTCTACGCGCCAGAAACAATTAATCACCTGTCGTCGTCATCGTCAATTGGTTGTTGGAGTTTTTTTTTCCACTACTTTTTTTGTTTTCTGTTTCAGATACTCTGAACGACTTGGACAGTTATGCGGTTTAGTGGCCTTTTCTGGTATGTGCCCCATATGCGTCGGTGGGGAGGGGAGGGCAGTGCCATTGGCCATTGGCTGAGTGTGGTGGGTGGGGTGAGTGGAGTTGGGGGCAACTGCACTTGTCTGCTTCATCTGTACAGCTTTCGTAGGTTGATTGCCTTATGCTGGTGATAAATCATTCCGGCTGCTGTTTCGTGTTGAACTTCGTGTTTCAGCTTTAAGGTTAAGTGTTGCTCTAGAAACATATTCGGATAAGCTTATCGCGATTACAGTTTCTCCTGAAGAAGTAGCTTTCGTAATTCCATGGACACGTTTAAATATGATCTATGATCAGCTCTTGTAAATGTTTCGAATTGCGAGAGGGAGAGTGAGAGAGAGAGAGAGAGAGAGAGAGAGAGAGAGAGGGCTAAAATTATTTAAAGGCCAAATTCAAATGAAATATTTTTTAGTTGAATTCACTAAATTTTTGCGTCTCTCTGACTCTCTCTGTCTCTCTCTCTCTCTCCCACTCTCCCTGTCTCTCTCTCTCACTCTTTCATATGGTTAAGCTTTCTTTTACGACACGTTAAATCCCCTTCAAATACTTTTCTTCAAAGCTCTATGAAATTAATTTAAGATCTCAAGTGAAAGAAACATTTTATATCTAAGCTCAATTCTATGACCCTTAAATATTCTAAGCCAATATTTCATTAGAATCTTCCCACATTATGCAATGGCCCACACCAAACATTGACATTTGAAAGGCGATCTTTTCACTCTCTAAGCGATTTCTCTTCTAAGAGCAGCTCCGCCCCAAAAGGCAGACAAGTGAAAAGCGCATAAATCGACGCCCAACACCTCACACCAAGATTCAGGCACACAATATACAAACGAAATTTTGCCTTGACATGCAAGTGAAATTTAACGAGCCACTCCTAAGATCCAACAACAACAATAACAACAACAACAACATCGACGACGACAATGAAAAAAGTGATCACACACACAATAATATAAAAGTTGAAAGCGGTGATTTTTCAAGCGCGAACCGTACCCAAAATACGTCACATTTAGGAGGTGGAAATATTGTGGCAGCGAAAAGTGGGCACAGCCACAACAGACACGCCTCCCCGCCCAGACACAGAGGGGGGGCAAGGAACTTGCGCTGCCCGCGCATATAATTAAATCAAATTAAAAGAACTAACGAAAATTGTCTTGAAGCGCGCATCCTGCCGCAGCAGAAAGAAAGCCAAAATGCAAAATGCAAAATGCTAAAGAAAATAAAGTAAATAAAAATAAAATGTTTGTATTGCAACAAAAAAGTTCCACTTGTCTCAATCGACGCCTCCTCAAAAGAGCTGCGTGAAGTCTTTGGGGCCGCACCCGCAGCTTGGACTCGCCCTCAGCGCCAACGCAAATTCAACGAACGTTTCCATGCAGCTGAAGTTGAAGTTTGGCCCAACTTTAACCTCCATCCACTTCGTCTGTCTGCCGCAATTCCCCAGCAATCGTTGTATTGGATTATCGCGCAAAAACCAAGTCACTGTCTCTAATTGAATTCGTCGGTTTAAATAATTCAGCTGCAGGGCATCGAAATAAATTTCGATCTGCGTCCATGGCTCGAGTCTAGTTGTATGCCAAATTGTCTAACCGGCCACTTGTAGCGCACTGTGAGTTCGTCTTGGCCAGCAAACTCATTGGCACTACACTGAGAGAATATCACTTATAGCACAGTAGCGCAAGTGGGAAAGTGAAGCTCAATATGTAGAGATTTTTTTAACACTTAGTAAACTAAACTGAAGTGCATTAAAGTTGCTGTAGCTTGAGCTTACGCAAATTGGTAAATAATATTCTAACTCCACTTATTTTATTTGTATGAAACACTATTAATTAATACTTAAGAGTTTTTATGAACTATGCTTTAGATTTTTTTGTGTTAGAAAAAAGTGTCTTTAATTGAATTTCGATCGTTAATTAAACTTCAATCGATTTCCAATAATCGCCTTTGGCAAGCAGAGCAACTCTTCTCTTAACTTACTGCAATTCATACATTGCTTTAGAACACAACTCGATTAAGATGTCTTTTAAGAAGTGCTTAAGTCAAAATATTATCTTTATCCATATATCTTAGTCACATATAATGAAAATGATCTGATTCGATGCTCCTTCCCAGATCATTTTTCTTCAATTTGCTTGCAATCAAAATTTTTATCCAAGATTTCAACTACCTCAAGTCCTGTGTACATGTGAAATGTATTTTATTAATTAATTTTTTCAAGTGTACAAATGGCTTTAGTGATGGCTGTGAGGCTGATGCTCACACTAAATGCCTTCTTTTGGCTCACAATTGATTTCTGCATCTCTGTTTGCTGTCGCTGGCAAGTGTTTGGCTTGAGGTATCTTCAGGGTATCTGCGGGCGCAGCAAATCAATCTGCAAACATGCCGCCGACTGCGATTGAGTTGGACGACGACGAAGATAGAGACTGTATCTCTCTCTCTCTCTGCCTCACTCTCTTTCTCTCTTTGACTGGCTTTTGCAGTCCTGTCTGTGGCGTGGATTTGGTATGTGGGCTGCGGTCGACGCATCAGTTTCGGGCTGTTGTTGTTGCATTTTGGTGCCGTAATAAATACATTTGCTGAATTTTAATGTCCTCCGCCCATTTTTCAGGCAATTTGAGCGGAACACTTGGATTTGCCGCAGCCCTTTTTTGGGTCCACTCACTGCAGTTGCCAGGGATTTGTGAGCGGTTTGGCAATAAATATTTTGAATCAGAAAACATATAAATTTAGTGATTTGCCAACTCAGTGAAGTCTTGCCCCATTGAGGAGGATGCACATGAGCACGAGCACGACAACAGCAATGGCAACGACAGCGGCAGCGACAGCGACAGCGACAACGAGCAGAGCTGTCGAGGAACTGTGCTGCTTTCTGGTAGGACTCAACTGCAAACCGAACCGCAGTTCAGCATAAATTGGTAAATTGTTTTTGGCGGCTGTGGCGGCACATATTTTGTATATTGCATTTTGAGTTCATCTGCAACTGTCTGCAGTGGTTGCCTCCTCTCACACGCCCTGCTCCCCTTTGGCCACGCGCCCAGCTCGAATCTGTATTTGGGTCAAACCGAGTCGCGACTTATGCGGTAGCCAACATTCAAAGTAGGTGATGAAGTTCCAACGCTGCCTGATTTGTGATAAGCTTCATATTTTTAGGGTTTAATTCAATGAAAGTTGCGTGCGTGCCTCCGACAATGATGCCGATCTTGGATCTTCGTTGCTTTCGGTAGGTGAAATTATGCAGTGCCTGCCCGACTGCCAACTAAATTGGCAGTGGCATCTTCAGCATGGCTCTGGCGTGAAAATTTTGCCTGTCCAGGCCAGAGTTCAGCAGGCCGTGCACAGTCGCTGCAAGCAAGCTTCCTCTTTCTTTGCTTCCTTTCTTGGCTGATCATAAATTCGATTTAAAGCGATCAAGCAGCAGTGAAAGCGTCTACAATTGACTGAATAGCAATTCGATATTGAATTGCATTGACAGATATGCCTAACTTGGGATTAGAAGCAGCTGTGCGAGAATAAGTGGGAATGCTTTAGCATTATATTATCCTGATTGATACAATTAATAGATTTTTACATCAAATCAATTGAAATAAAATAAAAATGTATGTTGTTTTTCTCTATATAGGCTATATAAATATCTAAGTATTTGATATCGAACATATTTCTTTTATAAATATAGAAAATTAAAAAAGTTATTTATATAAAAGTTGACTTTTCTTAAGAAGTGCCCATATATATTTTTATGAAATTAGTTTTCACTCTATTCATTCACACATTCTTCAAGTCAAACTCTCTCTCTCTCGAATAAGTTTTCATTCACAGAGAAACATATTTTAATACTCGCTTATATTATATACAGGAAATTTCTCATTTGCCCGACAAATATTAAATTCAATCTTCATTAACTTGCTTTTGGCTATATCCATAATTTATTACATTTCATACACACATTCGCATATACTTTGCAAGTCCAACACTCTTTTTTTTATGAGTATGCGCATAAATGAAGCTTCCGCCCGCTGCCCGCGCGTGGGCGTAAACACTTGGTCGATTCGCTGGCGCGGTGCTAAATTACGCCATTTGCTAAAATCAAACTATCAACTTTGACACTCATTAGCGTCAAATTACAGCGCGTGCAGAGAATTGGCAGGTTTGCGCCAATGGGGCGGCTAGCTGGAAGAATGCCACAGTAGAGAGAATACAAAAAAAAAAAAAAAAAACCTCGTAAATCCATAAAAGCAATCGTAAATTTTTATTGTCATGCCACTTGCCAGCCAGGCAGCAACCAGGCAGCAGCCATTGCCACAATGAGGGGGAAAATGCCGGCCAAGCTGAGAACTTTTCTCGAGGGAAAACTGAACACCAAACAGACGACAAAGCCAACGAAGACGACGCCAGTTTTCCAGTTGGTTAGTTGGCCGTGGTCTGGGAGCTGCCTGGCATATTAAACCAGCGCGCACATATTTCATAACAAAATTTATGAAGGGCCGTTAACTTTAAGAATCTTTTGCGCAATTTACTCAGGCAGCGGCGTCGGCTACAGGGTGATACAAGAGGTTGGCCAAAAAGGTTGCCGTGCCAAGAGAGAGACAAGAGACGCCAAGGCGCAAACATCGCGTCGCGCCAAAGTAGCGCCAATTTTTCGTCTAACAATTGGCGTCGACCTAATGCCCCGTTTGGCAATCGCAGCTCCAGAGCCAAAGCTGCAGATTGCCGTTTAATTCAATAGCTGCTGCATTACTCCCCCAAAACCCAGGCCGGCCTCATCGAAGCACAAGTTGCAGTCGCGCAGTTAGCTCATGAAGTTCACATGAATGCCATGAAACAATAAATTATGTTATTAATAAATAATAAATGTAATGGGAGACTGCAATTGCTGGAGAGATGCAGCTACCTGTTTTTTTTTTTCATCTCCCTCTCTCTCTCTCTCTGCCTCCCTCTCTCTCTTTAGTTCTGTGCCTGCTCTGCAGTAGCAGTGAATGGACCATGGCACGAAGTGCTCCATTAT
Source organism: Drosophila koepferae (assembly GCA_030914345.1). Taxonomy (NCBI): domain Eukaryota; kingdom Metazoa; phylum Arthropoda; class Insecta; order Diptera; family Drosophilidae; genus Drosophila; species Drosophila koepferae. The sequence goes on from JAUESR010000207.1 coordinate 5,800,180, forward strand.
TATTATGTGCTCGCTTAACTACTGTGTCAAAGAGCCGCTTGGCAAATAAACTAAGCCAGCTCTATTGAAGACAGGTTGCCAAGCAAGCAAAACGAATTTTAAATGTACTATAAATAATATATGAGAAGTAAAAGTAAAATAAAAAATAAAATAAATAAATATATAGTATATTTTATTTTATTTTATTTTTTAAATTTATATGTTGATAAGACATCTTATAAATTTAAAAAATAATAATAGAAATATTTAAAAGTGAACTAACATTTTTTTTTATATATTCTAGAAATTATAAGAAACATAAAAAAATGGTATGTCCAAGTCATATCGAATTTTGCACTTCTCTTCCGCCTTTCGTATTACAAATCCTCTTACTTAACTAGTAAACTCTTCTCTGCACTTTGCCCAGTTAAAAAACAATTGCAATTTGGCAGCATCACGCGATGCTGGCAGAAGGATGCATATGGGAATCGACTGCATTAGCTGTGGTTATTAATCATCGGGAAGAGCTTGACGCTGATCTTATATCTTATAGGCAAGCTGTTAATTGCGCGTGATGTTCGAATAATTGAAATTTTAAATTTCAGCACATGGAGGTAATCGAATCCTGACTCATAATTTGAGCACACTTGTCGCCCCCAGGGCTGCATTGACAGCCAATCGAATATATATGTATGTATATGAGAAACTATTGGGCAATTGATTGCCGCAAGTACAGCCTGGCTGCAGCTCATCTACATTTGAGCTACTTTTTCATGGCTGCTGCTGCGGAGATACAGTAGCTGAGACAGCGAATGGGAGAACTCATCGGCACCCACCCTAAAGGCGCTCGGCAAGGCGGCCAGGGCAGCCATGGGGCAGCAAGGGGCAGCCGGGGAAACAGCTGCCCGCACGCGCATATATTTAAATAAAACGTGACTGCAGAATGGGCTCATATCTCTGTCGTTTGCTGGACACTAGTGTATGTGTGTGTGTGTGTGTGTGTGCTACACAGCTACCTGATGCGAGCTGCCGCAGAGACTCACAGAGACTGCTGGCACCGGTGCGATATGGCCGGCGTCCTGCTGCGAGAACTTTGGCTGGCCGACTCGCTGCAGTGGCAGATCGCAAGCTCAATTCATATAGACAATATAAATATTTCATCTAATGCTGGCAATCTGCACTTGCCACTTGGTCAGGCCACAAGCGGCCCTGGGCCAGGCCAACATGGGCAACGCCTGCCAAAGACACTCGGGAAAATCATGGCTAACTTTGACGGCACATGAGGTTCTAAAGAGTTTAAGTCAAAGTCAAAAGGATTGAATATAATTATGCTGTCTAAGATATTTATTGCAGCTTCACTTAAATATCTGATTAGCTCTTATGCCAGCAGAAGCATGCTGTCATGCTTTTTGCTACTACACTAAAAGTATATTCCGCTTTTCTCCATGTGCACGAGGACCTGGTGAAATGTGTATGCGCACTCTTGATAGCGATTTCCAGGCGACGATAGACTCTTCATCATCATCGAGTGGGTTGGCGGCGGGACCACGTTGGCGTATCGCGCTTTTGATTTAATTTTGTTGCCTTAGCCTTTTTTTCTCTCTTCTTGCTTTGCAGTTTTTTGGGAGCACACCTAGTGAAACAGAGATGTCGATGTGGATGTGGTTTGGAGGATGTGGCGCGATGCGATCTCATGTAAATTAGCACACGTTTCGTGGCCTAAACACAGAGCCAGCAGTTTATTTGTGCCAAGTTCTTAGACTAGCTAAATGAACTCATATGCAAATGTGGCCCAAGTGGGCTGCCATGAGATACCAAGAGACCACGTGGGTAGCCACAGGCAGCATTTAATTCACATTGTGTGCCAGCATACATCATTCGTTCAACTGGCTAAAAGGTTAGTTTCGAGTGAAGTATTCATCGACTTAATAATAATTACGTTTCACATTTCAAAATATCACACATACGCAATGTTTGTTGATTGGCTGTGACTCAACGTGTGCCCATCAATATATATGTATATATATTGCATAAATATTCATAGAAATGATTAAGATCGCAGCTGCGACTGGCTGGCCCAATACAATCAGCTATGAATCTTTTAATAGACGCCATAACAAAATGCTCAGCGACTCCAATGCCAATGGCCATCGTAAAACATCGCTCAATCAGCAACGAACCAGCATTGGCTGACTCTCTTTTCATTCACTCAATGGCGGCTTTCTTCTAACAGCTACTACAGCAGCTGTTGTAATTAAAATAGATTAAACTTATTTATTATGTCTCGCTCTCAATGAAATGTCTACATTTTGCTTTACAGCAGATCGACCAATAGTAAACAGGAGCTATTTTAATGCTGCGAAATGAAAACTCTTTATTAGACTCTTCATTAGTGCTGCATTCGATTTTATAGCTGTTTTTTTTAGCTAGAGGACTTGCCAAAAATAAAGCTCGCTTAATGTAAAACTATTCGAAATGCATTTCCCACGCTGTGCGCTGAAAATGCATTTCTGGGTTACACATTGAAAATGATCGGATCAAATGCATGCCGAAAACTTTCTCTACTGTGTTGTAGGTGTTGGCAAACACTTGTTGCCTTGCGCCAAGCCAGACACTTGGTGGGTAAAAGTTAGTTATTGTTGTTGTTGTTGTTGTTGCTATGTGCCTACCAAACACACACACACAGACACACATAGACCCATGTAGCTGAAACAAGTGGCAAATGCTTATTAACATATCAGAAAAAAAGAGACTCAGAGACTCCCAACTCATGCACATTAACTTGTTGGACTAACGAGCTGCTCCATTTAGGTTTGTAACAATTCGTTATGGGCCTCAGCGTTATTTTATTTTTTGTTCGTTTGTTTCGACAAACAACATACAGCCCCGAAACTCATCAGGCAGGCAGGCGTACCATTACTGGGTAGCCCCATCAGCAGCAGCAGCAGCATCACCATCATCATCAAAATTCGTCGTCTTCGTGGTCTTGACGTGCTCACAGCTATCGCTTATCACAATCAGTGATAATTTTAACAGTAATCAACCTGTCCAGACCAAAATGCGTCGTCTTCGTACCAAGCGGACGCTGGGACTGACTGGCGGACCGACTGGTCTGAACTGAGCTGAGCTGTGCTGCGCTGACTGACAGGCATTGGGTTATGTCTGCAGACTTTGGACAGGTTGTCGGTGCTTCTCATTCAGTCTCAATGCTGCCCTCAGCGCAGCAGCAGCTTCTTCTTCATTGTGTATAATTTTCAGTGAAATTGTTTAAATTTCGTTTTAATTTAATGATGCCGCCATCAGGGGGCGAGCGCCAGTTGAAAAAAAAAAAAAAATTATATATATATAAGAGTAAAAATCAACAAAAAACTTCAACTAAAATAAACAATATGAAAAATGTTGCGTTTTGGCAAAACGCAGAGCGCAAGCGAATGGGAAAAAATTATCAAAAGCTGCCGCTAAAATGTATGCGTTTGATCTTTTGGCCAAGTGCAGAGATGATACCTTGGCAGCTCTTTTTGTTACCTGCTGCTTCTGCTGTTGCTACGGCTGCTGCGTCTGAGGCTGGGGCTGTTGGTCAACTTGTTAACAAGCAGCCAAAGCCAACGCGGTTTTCATGTTTCGCTACCCTTCTTCGCTGTTTTTTTTCCTGTTTCTCTCCCTCTGTATACATTATATATATTTATGGTCTTAGATTTGGGTCTTTAACTGACAATGTGTTGTCGTTATTGTTGTTGTTGTTGTTGTTGTTGTTGTTGTTGTTGTTGTATATTAATTTTATTGTCTTTGGCGTTAGCATTGACAATGTTCGCAACAATGTGGGAACTTATTTCGATATTGGAAGCTCAGTTCGTTGCCTAAGTCATTTGATTTGTGTGCCACAAATCGAGAAATCTAAACTAATCGCTACCGAACTGAACACGCCTACAAGCTGCGGTACCTGCTTTGCCCTTTTAATTACCACACGCCGCGTCAGCTAAATTATATTTCCTGTTCTCAAAAACTCAGCGCCTTTTCTCAAACAACAGCAAAAACAACTTTTTTTTATTTGATTTAAGCCGCAGTCAACAGCAACAGCAACAAAGGCAAAGCACAACAGCTGCCACGCCCGCAAACGGCTATCAGCTTTTGGCTCTCAGCGTAAAATGTAGCAACTTTATTGCCTTCAACGGGCGTGCATATTAAATTAATAAAGTATCAAACGCAGGAGCGCTAAACCCAAGCATTAATTCAAATATAGAAACCAAGTCAGCAGAGCTTGGACCCAAAACAATTCAATAAAACTTGAATGAATATACAAATTGTAACTGCATATGATTTTGTTAAAGTTCAACTAACTCTCAGTTCAATGAAATATTAATGTGAAAGATATTAGTCATCAAATTATAAATATCACTTCTTTACAAGTTGATCAATAAATAGCTCTTACCTCTTATTCACTTTCATTATTTGTTACCATAAAACTACAAACATCTTAATCTATTTCACCTATTGCTATTCTCCCCATAGAAATCAAAAGTTATTCAAATACAATCATAAAATGACGCCAAATGCATAATTAAATCTCGCGAAAAAAAAACGTAGCAAATTAGTCGAAGTTTAGCTCTTTCGGTGGCCCATTTCTGGGGGCCTCCAGTTCAAATTTGCACACATATTGTTTTGTCAGGTTTTTATTGGCCAACATGGGCCATAAAGCTACTCAAGTAGTATTTTTGCGATAAAATACAACAGCCGAGAGCTGGCCAGAACACAGAACAGACAACAGGCGATAGCAGACGCATTGGATAAAAAGAAGCCTGGGACAAGCATCGCCAGATAGCGCAACAGAGCAAAAAAAAAAAAAAAGGCAAAGGCAGGCGACAAAGCAACAACAACGACAGCTAGGCAACAACAAACCAAACAACAGCCAAGTGAAGCACTTTAGCTGATGTTGTTGACTGTGGACCGGCAAGGTAAAGTAACTTGTAAAGCTTGGGATCGCGACTGCGCTGACGACTGCGACTGCAACTGCAACTGCAACTGCAACTGCGGCATCGGTTGCGGCATTGCGGCTGCGGGGGCCATTGCATCTTGTACGGATAATTGGCGGCCATGCAGCTGCCGTTGTGTCTACCACGAAGCCAGTGCAATGCCATTTGACCATAAACGAGCTGAAATTTGTTAAACTGCAGCGGCAGCCGATGCAGCGCGACCGCATCGTCAAGTGCAGGGCAGCATTTGGATAATGTACGTGGCCGTCAAGTGGCTGGCCGCGGTCAAGGGCCAAGCTGTGTGAAAAGCTTTTCTAGTCAAGCTGCCTGCAACATTTTCTATCATCGTTTATTCGACAATCGATCCCGAAAACGGCGGCAAGTGCCAGAGCCATAGAGCTGAAGAGCAACCACAGATGCTATGGCATCAGAAGCTGTTTCCTGCCAACGAGCGCACAACGCGATAAAGTTACGATTTATTAGCGAAGCTGTGCTTAAAATCAATTATGCCGGAATGTGGAACGATCGAACACCCAAGCAGGGGCCAAAAAAAAAAAAGCCAGAGTTGAGCAAAAAAAAAAAAGCCAACCAGAGCGACAACAGAACACAGAACCAGCATCAATGAGTGGAGCAGATCGGGGATCGTGGACCAATACGGCCGTGTCAAGAAAGCGCGAGATTATGCAACGTGAAACACTTTGCCCGGCACAGGGAGCACCAGAGCAGAAGCTGAGACAACAACAACAACAATAAAAAAATGGTAGCCTAACCCAGGCATAACCTCTACTTAGCCCCCCAGGTCCGAGTGGTCTTCCAGTTGCTGTTCTGTTGTCTTTGGATGATAAATTAAAAGCCTAACTTGACAATCACTTAAGCATAGTTTGTAAGGCGTCCTCATAGATTTAAGCCATTGCTGCTGCCATGCGCTTAAGTTGCTCCCTGTCGTTTCATCTGTTCTTGTTGTTGTTGCTGTTGTTGTTGTTGTCATTGTCTCACCAAGGAGCAACCCTCAACAACAACAACAACAACAACAACAACGACAACGACGAGGACGTGAACACGTTCCTATTAGTGGCGAAAGATCAGCGAAAAATAGAACGGCGGTTCATTAAAATGAGAATAAACTGGAGTCTAAAGTCTAGAGGCTATCCGACTCGCCTGCCTACCTGGCAGCCCAAGGAGTCGCCGCCGACGCCGACGCCACAAAGTTTAAGAATAATGATAGCGGTATTCTTGAGCTATTGTAAGCCAAGCAGCAACAGCTACAGCAGCTACAACTACAGCTACAGCAGCAGCAGCAGCAGCAGCAGCAGCAGCAGCAGCAGCAGCAGCTTAACACAGGGCAACATGCACCAGCCAGAGCCCCGCCTGTGCCCGGATCAGTGTTCACTTTCGCGCCTGCTCTTTTAAACTGTGAACATACAAATTCACTCAGCGTTGATATCAGAACCAACCTTAACAACAACTGCAACAACGAGCCTAAATATTGAATAGTTGTTATTGCAATACCCTTACGAAGTACAAATTCAATAACCAGGCCAGACACAAAGCGAAATAGTTACAATATTATAATTTAGCATGAGATTGAAGCGGCGACTTGTTGAATTTTATTTGATAATTTTACTTGAAATTTCATTAAAGCTTGGCATACATTTTATTTTCATATAATTTACTATTCCAAGTTCATATTCCAATTTTCACATACTCAATTTGCCACTCAATTCTATATTTATATTCATATTAATTTTTAACTATTTTGCCAATTTCTAAACTAAATTCAAATTCCTCTTTGCAGCTCTTTCAACTCGAACTCATTCACTGTTTCGTATTGCCCAATTAAAGTGAGAGCAGTAAAACAGACGCTGCCAAAGCCTGCGCTGAGTTGGGGGCGTTGCAGCTGCTTTTGGGGCGGGCATCGAAAACAAGTTGGCCGCATATTTTGTTCGAGTTCAAAGTTCAGCCAACGATCAGGCAGCCAGTCAGCCAGCCAGCCAGCCAGGCAGGCAGTCAGGCATTTGAACAAGTCCAGTTCAGCCATGCAGCTCAGTACAGCTTCAGTCGCAGCCTTAGTTCTGCTTGCTAGTGGCAGCTACTTGGCCACTTGTCGCTGCGAGTGGCACGTCACCAGTTGCAAGTTGCAAGTTGCAAGTTGCAAGTTGCGAGTTGCCAGTTGCGAGTCTCGAGTTGGCAGACTCGCGTCTTTCTCATAGCAGCCTGTCATTGTCACCGCCTGCGACGACGCCGTCTGACATTTGCCTATAAACAGCGAATCGTATATAGAAAATGCATTTGTTGCCAGCGCTGCCCGGTGTACCGCCTCGTACTCGTACTCGTATTCGTACTCTCGTCGTACTCGTTGTATTGTTGCCACATATTTCAAGTGTCAAACGAGCAAATTGCATACCATGTTCCTGTTTCGATACCGAAAGTCTATTTACATGTTCTTGTAGGCGTACTTAAGATCGCTGAAATGCCACAGCGAACGAGCAATTTCACAAGGAGGAGGCAACTGCTGCTGCTGCTGCTGCTGCTGCTGCTGCGACTCCTGCCAATTTGCTTACGGCTACTCCAAAGCAGCAGAACCCAAACAATTGGCAGTTGTTGCTAGGAATTTTTGAAAATTGTCGCCATGATTTAAGATTCTTCTTCAGCTTTAATGCCCAGCTGCCGTCGTAGCTCTGTATATGTATGTGTGTGTGTGTGTGTCTGTGTGGTTGTGTACCTGTTGCCGTTTTGGCCAAGCTGTTCTACCGCATTAACCAAACCATTTACCATAACGAAATCAACTAGAACTATGCGGCGCTCCAAGAAGAGAAATTTTTATGGCTTTACGCATATTAAAGTGAGTGCGCGCGAGCTAAGAGAAATGGTAAACAATCAAACAGATGAACTCGATTAATCATAAACCAGCAACCAGAAACCAAGTGGTTCAAAGCGCACCGCTCCGCCCCACACGGCATCAACTCTAGCCACATGACACTCACTGGCTGGCCTCTCTTTCACTCCCTCACCTTCCACTCTCTCTCTCTCTCTCTCTCTCTCTCTCTGTCTTTCTCTTTTTCATTTCCTATATTACATTTCTTTCATTTTTAATTTCCTACTTGTTTTGCCTAATTTTATGCAGCCTCAAGGATTGCAGCCCAGTCCATTGGCTATCCGCCATATGCTGTTTGAATATTCCATGAGCTGCACAAATTAAAAACATCGCCGCCCCAGAGCAGCTCAGACAGAAGCTGTAGCTACTACACATAGTACAAGCCACTTGATTAATTTAGCCCGCACAATGATTAAGTACTTTTGCGCATCTATCAAAAGGCCGACAACGAGGGCAGGAAGAAGAAACGAACTCTCAATGATTCTGAATGAACCCTCGACCCTCACCGAGTCAGCTGTGCACTGCATCGCAAATTGCAGTTGATCAAAGAGGGAGAGAGAGAGAGATACAGTTGAAATAGTTGAAGCTTATAATTTTGTAGTCTCTTTACCATTTCGAATTACGAATACAATTTAGTGCATTTTATGCTGGATCAGCTTTTTATGGCCGTCACATATTTACATAAAACTGACAACACACCCCGCCTGATGCAACCCTTTAGGTGCTGGGCAAACGTTCATACGAGCAACGTTTTCCTGATATATTTAATATTGAATATATGATATTTGAATATTAATATTTATTTATATATATTTTATAATTCAAGAGTATACAGAGGAATTGAAACTTGCATCTCTTAATATATCTAGAACTTCAAAAGTTAAATGGATAATATTTCATCTTAATATCACTAGATAAGATCTAAGCAGGCGGCATTATTATGTATATTACCTATGCTCCTACTTTTAATTGTCAATTAAAACGTGAATCTCAAATATCTCGCTCAAAGCCATCGAAATATCTATTCTATGTTCCTCTCTTCTCTTCTATTCTCTTCTAATCTATTCTATTCTTTATTTAGCCATTCAGCCACCCCATTTCAAATATAATTTCTCGATCTACGCATATCGCTCAATGTCCAAAATATCCTTCACGTATAAACGTGCCCATTTCGTCCTCCATCTCTGTCTGGTTAGCCTGCCTACCTGTTGGCAGCCCACTCGACATGAAAATTATAATTAATGAGCCACGAGCTATGCGCGCGTCAGAAGGTGAAAAGTTTGCCTACGAGCCGTTTCAATTAAGCGTAAAAAGTTTCAGCCCTGAGTCCAGGACTGCGCCAGCCGGCTGGCCATATTGCATCGATGAGGGTTGGGATTATTTGGACGCGTGCTCGACGTGGGCTTTTGTCTCGCTTACCTGACTGTTTAACCGATGGGCTGCGCCCATCCGGGCACATCCTTTGCCCAACACAATAACGAAGATACCATTAAAAACAACAAAAACAATGGCAACACCAGCAGGACTTGCTGCTGTGTGTGCATGGATGGGTGTGCGTGTGTGTGTGGAGGTGGGTGTGGGTGTGAGTCACGTGACGCATTCACGTTCGCTACGGATTTCTGCCTAGCTGGTTGCATTAACGGCGCACTGCACGCGTTCATGGGCTGGTCGTCTACGTTCACGTCACGCAACATGCAAAGAGCTCCCTCTACTTCCCCACTTCTTCCCTTTCCCCAACCTACCGCTCTTCCACCCGCTCCCAGCAGCTGTTGCCCGCCCTGTACGTACGTACGCTGCATGCACCGTCTGGCGTCTGCTGCCATACATTAAAATTAATAATAAACGATTTCTGTGTAATAACAATAATTTTACCAAAAAATTTAGTGCCTGCGCGATGTTTGGCTGCGTTTTGCTTCAGTTGATTTTTCTTCCACTTACCCCTCTGTCTCTCTCTCTCTCGCGCACTCTCTTTCTTTCATACAGATGAAGCAGCCTCTGGAGTTTGGAGCTGGAAAAATGGGCGTGGGTGCAAATGGCAAACATTCGAACACGCAATGGGGCAGAATGGCAGGTAAAACTGCCTTAGAGTTTATGACGTGGGCGTTTCAATTAAATTGGTGACCAAACGTGCGGCGGGAGGGCAGAGAGAGAGAGAGAGAGAGAGAAAGAGCATACAGCAAACAGCAGGAAGCTCTGCGACAGACATAAAACATTTAAAGACCAAGAAACGAATGAAAATTGATGAAGAAGTTTGTTTTGAATTCGTTTGTCCATTTGAGTTTTTTTGTGCTTAAATCAAATGATCTGTTAACGGAAGCTAAAATGTTAACGATTTTCTTGTTTTAATTGACAAATATTTATATTTAAATAATAAATAAATCGAAATAAATTATCAATACAATTACGAGCATAGCACTGACTTGTTTAATAAAAAATTATAATTTATTTTTTTTTTTTTTTTCAATTTAAATATTATCAAGTTGCCAAAATGGCGTTTATCTGTTGAATAACCTGATATAAAAACGAGAAACCAGAACAAGGCGAAAAAGCAACAATTCAAATATTAAAAAAACAAAATGAGCTTGGAGTATTCATATTGTTGAGATGAACTGACTATAAAATAAAAGCAAAAAAAATTCCATTAACATGTGAGTTTGTCAGTGAGTTTAATACTTTATTAAAAATATTTTGTAACAAAAGAAAAACTTTCAAAATAAACAATTAAAAATGAGCAAACGTTTCGCAAAATATGTCAACTGGAATTATAAATGTTTTTGTAGATATTTGAGTTTTTCATAAACATAATAAGTTTTATACATTTTTTATTTTGACATTTCAAGCAATATATATAATCCTCAATTAAAAATCTATTGCATTAGCAATTAGTTTCCATATGAAAGGCCATTTCATTATATATCAGAAGAAGCCGCAAAAGACTTAAGAACATATGAAATTTACACTTACGTAAGCGCTTCATTTAAATAACATCTAAATATTGAATAAAATTCATCCACATCCTAAACAATAGTAAAAGTGGCCACATAGCCACATATTAAATAAATTATAAAAAAAAATAGACAAAAATAATATAATGGGAAAACAATACAACAAACTAAACTTGAAAACAATTCTTAATTTTATTAACAAATTAAATTAAAGCTGAAATAACTCAATCTTAAACCGCATCAAATCTTAATCAATTGTAATTTGTCACAGTTTCCATCTCAATATTATCTAAATTCCCTACACTTGCACTACTTTATATTTTACAGCTACAAAACAAAAGATAGTCAAAGAAGACTTGACCTAAACAAGCTGCATTTCTTATAGTAATCACATCGATTTCGTTGACCAGTTCCATTGTCTGGGCATCAAAATTAATTTTCCACACCAAATCTAAATTGCTGATCAACTCATCTCAGTTAGATTTGTTTCAGTTTAACATTTTTCTCAACCAAACAAGATTTGTACATGCCGCTGATCGTGTTTGGCTCAATATCCGAGATAAATATACGAAACTATTCGATAATTACGCCGCCTGCCTGTAAACTGTAACCAATAAAAATCATCAAATTTCGTTACACATTCGCCGCGGAGCTTCATTAAATAACAATCAACGGTCCGAGAAACGAGCAGACAAAAATATTAAATTGATAATGAAAAATAAAAAAAAAAAATCAGAGGAAATTAAAATACAAATGCGTTCGAACAATTCAAAGAGACAAAAGCCTGCTTCAATGGGAAGTCCAACTAAAAAGCGATGACTGTCACTTTATAGGACCGTAAAAATTATACAAATTTTATGACAGGCCGGCGACAAAACTGATTGGGAAAACAAGTTGATCGGCGGCTGCTGCTGCTGTTGCTGTATAACTTAGTCAAATTAGACGCCATTTAAGATACAATACAAGTGTTGCTTTTGGCCATGAAACAAGATGCGACAACAAACTAGACCGCGACTCCATTGTGACAAAAAAGAAACAAAAATAGAGCCGAACACCTGATTCGTTGTTGTCAACGCTGCCAGCAGGGCGGGTTAGCTACGATAGTTATGTATATAACTCTCGGCACGACGGCGACAAGTGTGCAGCTCTCGGCTGTCGGTAGACTCCAACTAATTAAAATCGAGTGGCCTCTAGCGACTGGCGGCTGACATGTTTATAGCTACGCTTTATGGGCTCCAAAGTGCGACGACTTTGTTGCCAAAAAAAAACACAAGAGAGAGAGAGAAAGAGGAGATGCTGCATAGCATCTTTTGAAAATGATTTTGTCAAATGCTTAAATGTGCGCAGGACGCTTAAATTGAAGCTCGAGCGCGTGTTCGTTAAATGCCAACTTAACGCAAATATTGACCCTCGAAAACGAGACGACAGAAAAAAAAGAAGAAAAACCAGCGGAAAAAAAATAATGAAAATATAAATAAAATTATAAATAAACTCTTAGAATTTATGGCACTTTGAGCCACAGCCGTGGCGTAGCCAGAGCTCTTATTTATTTTATGAGCCCTCAAAAAAAAAAAAATGCTCACACACTGAGAGACAATTTGCATGCTGGCAGTTTGTTGAGCCGACTTTTTGGAAAGAAACACGAAATTGTCATTAGGCGCCCGAAAATGATTTCAGCACCAGAAATGTTGATATGATTATTTCACGATGTTTTTTTCTTTTTTTTTTGGTTTTTGGGTAGCAGAATTCATTTGCAAGCGCCATTGACAATTTGTGTTACGATTTTAAATTAGGCACCCCGACAGGTTTGGCAGCCTCGTTGAACTCGTTTAGAATTTATACAATGATCTCTCTTTCTCCGGCCGGCCGGGCTAATTTGTGTAAAACCTAAATTTACAAGGCCTGCACACACACACACAGACACACACACACTCACACACTCACACAAAATGGCCGCTCGCTGCTTTTGCGCTCGCTTTATGGGGCCGACACATGCCAATTGCGCATCTCACGAGTGTTTTGTGTGCGTCTGTGTGTGTGTGTGTGTGTGTGTGTGTGTGAAGGCATCTACACACGCAATGCGAGGCAGAGTCTAGGGGGGAGTTGTACTCAGCATGATGGGTGCAGCGATTTTTAATGAGCTGGTAAATAATGCTAGCTGCCTGAGACTCTCCATGGCAACACTACACCTGACTAGCACTTAACCCATTGCTAAAACTAAAAAGAGAGAGATTGAATACAGTTTCTCTTTGGCAATTTATGCATTTCAATCATTGTCACTTGATTACTCATGAATAAGCTTAAGCTCTACCGGAAGATATCTTCTTGCTGTCTCAAGTCTTTGCTTCTAGTTTTCTTTCAATTGGATTTTAGCTTTAGTTAACTCTGCTTTGGCTTCTCCCACTTATTTTAATTTATCTCCATTTATTTCCATCTTCTCGCACCACCACAAACATCACATTGCTAAAAAAAAAAAGAAAATTTCAATCTTCTAGCACATTTTTCTGACTTTTCACATCTAATGCTTGGCATTTATATGCATAAGCCTACACAGCATTAATCAGGCAACTGCACTAAAAGAAATTTCTAGCCATGGACCAATAAACAAATGTGGCAAATTTTAACATCATCAATGGGTTAATGCTGTGCACTTGGCAGCCTAGACTAGAGCGCGTACAGAGAACTGGAGCTTGGTTGCAGCAGACATGCAAAGTTTGTCTCAAACTCGAGTTGCATTTCATGGCTCGTGGACACACAGTGGACAGTGGACAGTGGACAGTGGACAGTGGACGGTGGACTGGTGGTCAGTTAGTCCCGTGGCCCGTGTCTGGTGGCAGCTTCTTCTCGTTTTTGGCCTGATAAAGTTATTGTCGCACCGCGGAGACATTTAATAAATGGTGCAGGCATTAGACCGACGACTGGTTGCATGTTGCATGCGGCCGACGAGCAGCAACACAGAGAGCGAGCGATATGATACGAGTGCGAGTCCGTGTTGCAGGCATAATGAGTGAGTAGCAGCCGTTGCAATGAGACGCTACGGACAGTTGTCAACATAATTTAGGCGCATGCAAAATGCTCGAAGAGATTGTGCCACAGGCCCCCTTTGGATCGAGAGCTAGGCCGGTGGCTCCTCTCACTCTCTCTCTCTCCCTCTCTCGCTAGCTGTCTCTGTCTCGGACTGTGGTCGCAGATGTGGGTAACATAAGTGCGAAGCACACTTTATTGTCACACAAATGCCATATTTTCTCATTACGATCGGACATGATGCATGTGGAATGCCGGCAGCGGGCACGCAACACGAGGCATGCCGCATGCGGCAAATATCGAAATAATTAAATCCGTCAAGTGTTGGCAACCTGTCAGGCCCAGCCGCCAGTCGCCAGTGTTCTAGGCAGACACCAGAGACAAACTGACGGAAAGTAAAAAATAAAAGCATAGTAGGGAAAACTCAAGTATCGCACATTGTCGCAAAAACTGGCCCGATCTTGTTTATGTGACCATGTTGCACATAAAGCAGGCCAGAGATGCGAGAGAGCTGCAAGTTGCAAGTAAAATGTTGAACGCTGAACACTGAATGTTGAATGTTGAATGTTGAATGCAAAATACCGATACCGAGGACACTCAACACGTTTCTGCCACAGTGTTCGCATTCGGTGTATGAGAAGTTTATTTGGCACCTGAAGATGATAATCGGTTACAAATTAATTGCAACTATGTTGACATTGTCTGTGGCAAGGAGAGCTGCAAAGAGAGAGACAGACAGAGAGAGAGAGAATCTGAGAAGAACTCTGCTGCGCCCGAGCAGGCTCACCTCAATTTATATAGACAGTTGCCAACTGTAAATAAATAAAATTGTCAACGGGCTGCACTTGAGCCTGAGTCTTCAGTTCGCCTGCTCAAGGAACCAACCAAGCCAACCAGCCAACCAACCAGCCAACCAGCCAACCAGATGCCTCGTGGGGGCTAAGTGAAAAGCTGCCGCAGATTGCTTAACGCTGATTGCGTTGCTCTTAAATTGTGCTGCCAACTTTTGAAAAATCTGCAAATTTACACAGAAATCTTTTTCGGGAACGTACTACCCTGCGGCCCAGCCCGGAGTCTGGCTGCAGTACGCATAATGTTTCCCTTGACAGCTTTGGCGGGGGCCAGAGACACACACACACTAAAAAAAAAAAAATTCTGGAGCAAGTGGACGACGGCGACGATGTGGCATGCGTAAATTGGATTAATGCATTTGATTCGCTCCGATTCAGAGTGAAGTAGACTGAGGCAGAACCAATGGGATGAGGAGTGTGGGGGAGGGTGAGACGCCATGCAAACGTTCAAGTCAAGTCTCTGCAGTCTGATTGTTGACAATAGTGTCTAGAGGTGGGGGTCGATCGCATTGTTCCAATTTGGCACGCATATAGAGACGCGATTGTCTTCATGTTGTTGCCGGGCATTATGCCATGTTGTAGCAACTTGTTGCTGCTGCCGCACAGGTGATATATCAGACAAGTGACGACGGGCGGTACACGCATCACCTCCCCTATCCACTTGCCGTTACAGCTGCCGTTTCCTTCCTTCCATCGGCCGACGATGACGTGCAGCGATAATGGAGCTCTGACTGAGAGAGCGCAAGGAATGTTGACGTCTCGACGGCCGGCTGGAGGAGGTGTGCTGCTTGTGGGTGTAGATTGTTGCTTGTAGGTGTCTTGTCTGGGCGTTTGTTATTTCTGTTGTCTTGATGCTGCACCAGCAACGAGCGACAGAGGTCAAGGATGTGCGCCAACAAAATGTTGCCTGCTTAAGTGATGATCAACGAAAAACATGAAGATCACATGGATTGGCATTTGGCAGCTGCAATGGATAGCTTGATTCAACTAAAATGCATTGAATTACATTAGAAATAGCTCTATTTGGAATTCGTGTAGTTGATTTTCTAATGCAATATTAGATTAAGTTGATTAAGTTAAGTAATAGTAATACATGGATTTGTTGCAGCAATTTTATTTATAAAGCGGCTTATATACATATATAGTTATAGAATTGTTTCAAAATGACTGGAAAACATCGATTGTATTTATGTATATGCTTGATAATGTTTATAAGGCATGTTGATTAAGCAAAAGATGAATTTTGAAGCTGTTTATTAGACAGATTTCTCTCTCATTTTTAGCTGCAGTCTGCTTCTATCTCTCCCTATCTTACACTTTCACTCTCTATATATATTTTCACATAAAATATGCCATTACGAAGCTGTAACCTCCACATTGCACTCATACTGCTTTTTTCTTGGCTCTCCTTCCTTCCTCCTCTCTCCTATATATAATTAAAATATATAATTGCAAAACTCCAACCCACATCAACTACCCCTCTGGGCAGACTGCTCTCATCCTCAGTTTACACTCTTTAAAATTCATTAGTCACCTGCTCATTAAACAAAAATTCCCATCATATTTGCCATATTTTCCACACTTTGGCCAAATATGCTGTGCGTTGAGTCCCCACAGACAATGTAGCGTGAATGCGCTGCATACGGAGTGGGCAGAGGATAGTCATTGGCGGTGGTGGCTAAAGAAATCCACGTCATATTTTGCACAGTTATGTGCGCCTTATTAGCACATCATTTAAGCGAGTTACTCGACACTTCTGCCCGGACAAGAGACGATCATGCGCTGTCCACTTGCGAGCACTTGGCCTCTTCCTGCTCATTAAATTTGAAAATATAGCCGCCGTTGTCATATAAATCTTGTTTCCATCAATATTGACCTGTCAATGTCGCCACAATGTTGTCCTCTTCGCCATCGCCATCGTCATCGCCATCGCCATCGTCGTCGTTGTCGTTTCGAGCCCTTTTGGCCAGCGCGTATCAAAAATTCAATATAATCACACCATACGCATCTCTTAAGCCGTCGCCCGGTGTTGGCAATTATTTTTGATTTTTTGCGATTTTTGCGCCCAAGTCCGAGTTCGAACAGCCAAAGCGACGCACTTGGCCATTGTACACTTGCCCAGGCACTTGGCCAGCCGCAACCACCTTCGTTATGCGTACCAGCTAGAGATGAGCGCGTGTCGTGATTTATCGAATGCCCTTTTAATAGAGCTAACGGAATAATGGTAACTGAAGTGTCTATGAAGAATATATTATATCTGTGCTACGTGTGATTTGAATTCTGGCTAATATCTAGATAATGTTTTATAATATGATTGCTCTTATAGATAAATATATTCTGAATTTCATTCTTCTATAGGTATTTCAGAGAAACTTTTTTGCTACTACCTTGAAGGGTAAAATAAATGACAATAGAAAATCTGATATAAAACGTTCATTTCATATTGCTACTATAGATTAGACCTGCTTAATATAAGTTGCAATCGAAGTGTTGCTTCCACAACACATATAAGGCCAAAGCTCATCGCTAGCTTTGAGCTGTCAATAAGCAAACTCAACTGCAAATGCAGCGCAGACCTTGGCCAGTTACGCTTGTGCCTATTAGTCCAGCAAGACAGGGACAGGCGCAGAGAGAGAGAGAGAGAGAGAGAGAGAGAGAGAGGGAGAGAGAGAGAGAGGGAGCGTAGAGCGAGTGAGCGAAAGGGTGTCCACTTGGCGTGTCCCCCCATTGATGTGTCAGCGCGTATGTTCTTTTATGTCATCATTTCACAGCTAAGTGGCAGCAGCTACCGGCACGGATTTGACTCTGGCAAGTGTAAATTCAAATGCTGCTGTTGCAGCTGGTACTGCCCGGGATTGGGTTTGACTTGTGTTTTGGGGGCACTCGGCGCACACTTGGACTGATACAATTCAATTTCATTCGGCTCAGCCAAATGCCAGCCAATTAGATTTTTCACGCTCCACAGTAAACACAGAGCGCAAGAAAAGTAAGGAAAAACAACAAAATCTGCGCCTAATTGACATTTTCAGCGCAAGAATTTATTGTGCCCAGAGCGTACATAAGTTATTCCCTTTGGAAATGAATACATACGATGCTGACATGGACACGAGAGTCACCGTCGAGTTATGGAAACTCGCCTCGGCTGGCTTGGCCTGGCCTGGACTGGGACTGGACTGGACTGGGACTGGCGGGCTGCCTGGCTGGCTGCCTGGCTGTTGCTGCTGCCTGGTGCGTGGCCATAAACTACATGCACACACACACATGAAACAAAACACACACAACTGATCCAGGCGCATATGGATGGAGTCACACATCTCACCCCCACGCAGCGCCAGAGGAGTGCAGCATCAAGACGCAAGTGTTCCATTGTGTGTACTTTTTTTTTTTAGTAGTAGTAGGAGGTTGCACACTCAAAACAACAACAGCAACAACAAATGTCAACAGTAGTTTATTGTTGTTGTTAGTGTCATTTGACTTGGAGCTGCCTTTTGGGCCACAGTCGACAGTTGCAGTTGGCAGCGCGCTAATTTGTAAGCCACGGCTACATTTGGCCAGCCTGATAACAGCCATAGATTTCACAGAGAGCGCGCCTATGAGAGAGAGAGAGAGAGAGAGAGATAGGTAGGCTGTGCTGTCTCCATATTGGTGGAGAAAACTTTCAACTTGTTGGCCATTGGGCGTTTGACGTTCGTTTGATGTTTGCGCGGCTGGCAGCTAGCAACAACAATGCGGCAGCGGCGCATCACGAAGCGCCCATGCAATGTCAGTCAGCCAAATGTGGGAGAAAATTTCTTTGGCCCGAGGGCTAGCTAGCAGCTGCTGCGGGAAAAACAACAACGCAGCTAACTTATGCCCAACTCTAACGGAAGTCAACCTATATTTATGACTTTTTTAATAGATCCACTGAATGTGGTCAATAGAAAAAGGGATACGATGAGTTTGGCAAGCCATTTTTATAAAAGGCAACAGCAGTGGAAGCTGAGCAAATAATCTCTATATATTTGTATGTCTGAGTGATTTGTATAAATCTACATTTTAGATTTTTTCTAGAAAATTTAATATCAATTTCTGTTAAATTTAAATCTTTTTTGTAGCCAATTTAATATAAATTCCAAATCCAAAATTTTCGAATCTGTTAATTCACTTTGTTTTCATACCAAACACAATAAGCTTCAGCCGTGAGTCACACTCACAGCAGAAAGCAGCTAAAAGTCTTGTTAAATTTCATAATGCAGCAACTTTCAACTGATATATCCAACTAAAAATCAACAAATGAAATGACAAATTTGTGAATTTTTATTTTGATTGTTTGAAATGTGAATCAAGTTGTTATCTCGTTTGATAGCCAGTAGCTGGTTTATTTTTAGCCAACTAGCACAGCTAAGGATGCACAGACAAGAAATCTTTGAACGTGAGAAGAAAAATGCATAAATTAACAGCAAATACACACACACACACACACCCATACACACACTTACGCTCTCACACACACATGCAGTGATGACAACGACTTAATTACGCCAAATTCAACGAGCAATTGCCATCAATAACATGGGCTATTAATATTCTTGTGGCCGGCTTGTTTATTACCACTTTAAGCCACAATTAAACAGTGGGGCCCAAAAAGCAAGAAACACCAACCACAGCAACAACAACAACAGCAACTGCGACAACAACAACAACAACAACTGCTCCCAGCGAGGCCTTCGTATGTGTGCGCGGCAAATAAAAATTTGTAGTAATAGCAAAACTATGTAAATAATCAAAAAATGCCTCCTCGCTGCGTTGTGCGTGTGTGATTCATGTTGTGCAGTTGGCAACACAGGCCAACAGGAGGAGGAGTGGGCCACAGCCGTAGCAGGAGTCTGAGCTGGACCCACATCCAGAGCCTCAGACACAGGCACGAGCCGACACGTTGGCCAAGTGGGCAACACTTGCAATTGCTGTTGTTCTCGTTGTTGTTGTGGTTGTTGTTTTGTGGAAAAGCGCACTAGTTTTTCCAGCTTTTAAAGTTCGAGTTGAAATGCGAAACCAGCGCCGGGCGGAAATGTAAATGAAATTAATGTGCTGACAACTCGTGCGCGCATGCGCGTTGACACCTTTTGCCAGGCAGACGTTAAAAGAGAAAGAGAGAGAGAGAGAGGGAGAGAGAGAGAGAGTGAGAAAGCAACTATATTGTCCAGCGATGCCAGTGTCTCTGGCCCAGTGAAATCACAATTACACATGGCAGCGTGTGCCATATTTCCTACGGGCAACACTATAGACGATGGACTTGCGCCAACTGTGGGCAGAGTGGCCTGGCGTCGTCGTTGTTGTCGCCAATATTGTTGCCGTCTGGTTAAACAGGTACTCTGACTACCAGCTACACTTGTAAACATGGCCATTCCACACATCTCAAAAGTGGCCCTATAACTATATTAGCTATAGGATGATGAAGTATTTTAGGAAGTACATTCGAGCAAGTGAAACTAATGTGAGATGTGATTAAGCAATGATATATTCATAAGTTAGATATTATAGTAATTAAGAGCATATCTCATCTACAAACATACTCATCTTATATTGCTTTTAGTTATAGTCATTTAACAACATTTAATTTGATTTATTCTAGCTTGATTACAAATAATTCTACACTTATTCTACATGACAACACCAACAACATTCTTAACGCTACAGGAATACTTCTCGGTAAAATCCTTCACTATAGTCTTACGTCCTGGCAAACATCCACCTGTGCAATTGCAGCATTTGCTATTGCAATGCTCTAGGCCGCAACAAGGATCAGCCACTTGTAAGCCTCCACAGAGTCTTGTCATGCATCTCTTTTGGCCTACTTTGGCACGCTTCACGCCACCCGGAAAATCTTCACAGCGCACGTTGTACTCAGGTCTGATATCAAAATTGACTTTTGTTCGGAAACAGCAATCACTTGAACGTTCTTGGCCGTGACAGGGCAGCGCTGCGAGTGCTATCAAGAGGATTAACAGACTTGCTTTACACATTATACATTTCATTAGATGCATAAACTTACACTAACTGAAAATACTTCCATATAACTGCTGTGTAGCAATACGATCTAAATTGTTAAATAATGAAGTGTATCAATAACATGACCAATGCGAATCAATTATAGAGCTTCAAGGTCTTTCTCTCGTTCCCCAGTTAATTTTCTAGTTTATATACAACTACTTATAAGTGCAGAAGAATTGTATGAGGTATAAGAATAGGAACTATTTTGAGGAATGACTCAAATGAAAATTATATTACATTTTCAATTACAAATATTAATATGAGGTGAGAAAATAAATAAATAAAAAAGTATAATAATAAAACTCAAATAAAAAAAAAAAATAAATAAAAAAAAAATGAAATGAAATTCGGCAAAAGAAGCTTTGAAATATTTCTTAGTCAAGTCTTGAGAAAGTTTGTTGAAGTATTTTTGAGTCGATCTACAGAGCAGGTGTAAAGCAAGTCTTTGCAGCTCTTGATATCGCAATTAGACGTAACTAAATATATTAATTATTATTTTAAGGCGACACTGATCTATACAAAAATATATATATTCCACATTGTCAACTTTCATAACGAGAAATTAAATCAAATATCTAACATTTATGCTTAAATTTCACATATAATCTAATCCAATTATTGCTGAACTAATATCTGCAATATCTACAACATTTCTTCGCATAATTATCTATTTGTAATTAATTCACTGATTTTACAACTACAAACACATACTGAATCACAATTGATGCTCAGAATTCAATAACAGTTAATAACTTCATTTTAACGAGCAGCGACAACAACAATTTCGAGTAGGCAAGAATGAGCCGAAGATATTGTGCATAGGACCCTAAATGTCTGCAAATTAAACACTTTAAACGTAATAATCATTAAGTTATTTATCTTTATTAATAACGAGAAAATTGGCACGCACAAGAAGTCAGCGGATGACAACAAAGTGCATGGCGAATGATGAGGAACGAGAATGAGATGGGAATGGACAGCAGATGTTGTTGCTGTGCTGCTGCTGTTGCTGTTGGCTAGAATTCACACAATTTGAGTTTCACATAAATGGACACATAAAATGTGTTCTTGGCGAGTTGGAATCTTCAACTGTTGATGAGCAAGACGTTCAGCTTGTTGTTATAGCAAGACGAAAAGGCAGCCAGTCGCAGCAGCAGCATCAGCAGCAGCAGAGCTGATGATAAAAATCAGCTAAAGAGCACAAGGCACAGGCCGAGTCTTAGTCTGTGACTGTGGCTGTGGCTGTGGCTATGTCTGAGACTGCGACGACGGCTGTGGCGTTGTGGAGTGTCTGGAGTGTGGCCAGTGTGGAGTGTGGTCAATGGCGGTGGCGACACTTGATACGCCAATAAATCAAGCAATCTGCTTAATTAATGTGCAACTTAGAACATTTAGATGCAATTTATTTTAATACGATAATTTATTAATTTATTGACTTTTAATAAATGCAATACACCAAGCACAGCTACCAGTTGGGCGTTGCAAACGGCAACATTGAAATGGGAGATCTTTACCGGACTAGAGACACGCATACACTGGGAGAAAGGGGAGTGCAGCGCGCTCGGATGAGATTTACGAGCTGACAGGCGTAGAAACTGTTAATGCCAGTTGACAAAAGTGTCCCAGCCACTGTGTTGTCACTGCTTCTGCTTCTGCTTCTGCTTCAGTTGCAGCTTCTGCTTCTCTCTTATCCTATCCTCGGCCCGCGCCTTACCCACCTGCTGATTCACCTGTCTGGCATACCTTGGCGTATCTTAATTGACGTGCACTTTTCGCTATCGCGTAATGTGAAAATGCTGCTGCTGCTCCTGCTGTTGGTTGTTGTATGGCTTGTCGAAGCTCCAAGCTGTGCTACAACTGGCTATTTCACATGATTTACGACTTATAGTTGTTTCTGCTGCTGCTGCTGCTGCTGCTGATGCCGCGCTTAGCTAATTTCTTAACACAATTTTAATGTTATCATTAGGAGCTATTGCGTCAACAGGCAGCTCCAAGTTTATGGCCAGCTCGCACCATTTATGGGTGAAAGTTGCTCTTCGTTTGGTACTTGCCATTTGGGCGCACTTTTTGAAGTTTGATTTATGCCAGCGCTGGCAGCTCAGAGAGTTCAGAACAACAGCAGGATATGTGTTTCTACAGTTGGTGTTCAGTGTTGATTGGTAACTGTCACTTGTACGCTTCCGCAGTTGCTTACTAAAGATTTTTCCATAGAATTAGTCATCTGTCTTATATAAATATATGTCTTATAAAATATATCGTATTTAGAAGCATGTAAGTTCGGCGACTCCATACAGTCGGCATAGGCTCGATTTATTTATTTCCTTTATCTGTATGTGTTTCTCTTCATATAATTCGGTCTCTCTCTCTCTCTCTCTCTCTCTCTCTCTCTTACTCTCTCTCTCTCTCTCTCTCTCTCTCTCTCTCTCTCTTATACTAAATCTCATTCTCTTTCACTTTCATTCTCATTCTCATTCTAATTCTAATTCTAATTTCCATCCCATTCCCATTCCCATCCTCATTCTCATTCACATTCTATCTCTCTCTCTCTCTCGCCTTCTCTATCTCTCTCTCTCTCTCTCTCCTTCTTATTTCTTCTTTCAATTTATGAGTAACACTTTGCTTTTTTTTAAGGAACTGACTCTATTTGGCAAGCACTCAATTAAGTTCACTTGACTTAATGATGCACCTTCTTAGATATTCTCGATGTACATTTCATATATACATTTGTGGTTAGTAATAATATCAACAGCAGTATACAATGTCCGTCTGTCTGATGGTTCGTGTGAAACGCTCTATGTTTATATAGCTATTATATTCTTTAAAACAAAAAGTCTCTTGAGACTTGCATGGAATTTGCAACTATATATGATTAGCAGAAATGACAATGTCGTTCATTGGATATACATGGATATTTAATTAAAACAGAAATCTAAAAATATTTATTGCAACATATTTTGGGCTTGCCTAGGCATTGTTCACATTTCAAATTTACTTTGATCAACATCTACAGTGTATCTGATGCTCAGCCTAAGAAAAATATCAGTTATTTCCAATATATTTTTTGATGCGCCTATGAATCAGGCAGGCGCAAATCAATATCAATTCGAGTTTGCCAACTGTAGTCACATTTTGTGTATATATGTATATATTTTTTTTATATCTTTGCGGTGTAACAAGTTTCGCCGTAGTGACAAGCAGCGGAGGAGTCAACCAACAAAGCAGCAGCAGCAGCAACAGCAGCTATAAAAAAAAAAAAAAAAAAAAAAAAAAAAAAAAACGAAAAGCCAAGCGCTACAATTCTCGTTTCAAGTTGACTGCGAAAAAAAAAAACAAAAACAAATTCAAGGTTAGCCGACGTGGCACGCTTGAGATTGTTGGACAGGTCTGCCACGCACCTCAGGCCCAGCCGTGCCCAGAGTCAGAGGGCTGAGACTAAGTTTCAGGCCCTTGCACGGGATGGGGACATGAGACAGACACATTGTACAAATGAATTTCATTATATTGAACGCATTCGTGCATTCTACCGCACACGTTGGCACCGAGGTGCGGCGCTGCCCAAAAGGGACTTGTAATCAGTTGGCAACGCGAACGCATAAAGTAATTGCTAACCATTTGCGTTGGCACCGCTGGAGGAGCACTTCCTGCGGCACACCAATCCTGCCTGCCCTTGTCCCATCGCCAACCATCCAACCACAAAAGAACACTCTGCGCGGGCGTTCATTAACAGCAACCTGTTGAGCCATCGTCGGGGCGACAAACGTTGCCTTTTATGGCTAGCAGCAGCAGCAGCAGCAAAAGCAACAGCAACAGCAGCAGCAGTGAACAGAGCTATAGAATTAATAGCCAAGACTGGGACTGGGACTGCGACAGCGACTGGGGCTGGGCTGGGCACGAGCTGGAGCTGTAGCAGCGTGAGCGAGCGCATTAATCAAGCCCAAAACAAGTGGCAGAGGCACAAAGGCAATGAATATGGCGCGGGTGATGGCGAGGGCGACGCAAGCGAATGGCAAAGTCAAAAGCGCACAGAACAAGAAATCGAAAGTCCAATGCACTTGTCTTGGCCAGCGGTTCCAGTTTTTGGTGCGTTCCATAATTGGCCAAATTGACGTTTATGTGCGACCGTGGACTGGGCACACTGTGCGACTGTGAGACTTTTGCGATTGTGAACAGTGCGCTGCTTATGGTCTGGATTATGCCATTGGAAGTTGCAAGAGTTCAGCAACAGCGCAACAGGAAGCAGCATCCACTGGCCAAAAGGCATTAACTTGGCTAATTTACGTGGCTTAAACTCGTATTTTGTTTGCTTGCAGCAGCAGCCGTAGCCGCAGCAAAACAGACGAAATAAAAACATATTATTTCTTCTTTTAGGCACTTTTAATTAAAATGCCATAAATTCGTGAAGAGGAAATTATCATTAAAATACCAAGCAACAGCAACAGCAACGGCAACGGCAACGGCAACGGCAACAATTTTAATTTCTTCCTTATAGCCGCTCTCAAGCCGGCTATAGATTCTTGGCCCAGCAAGGTTGTTGCCGCACGAGGATGCAGATAAGCTGAAGGTTGTTCCCTTTTTTTTTTTTCTCAGTTGATTCAGTCGATTAAGTTAACTGTTAAAGCCGCCGAAAGGTTATGAATTTAACAAAGGCTAAAGTTGATATTCTGAAAGTTTTTGTTTCGATATAATCATATAAATATATTTCATAAGAATGCCGATACATGAGAGAAGCCTTAAGTGAAATGAGGATTTAGATTTTTGACTCACAAGCAGATAAATTGATGAGAAAAAGTGAGTTTAAGCAATCGTAGATAGACAGTTATATGTGTTGGAAATTGTAAAGTATAATTGAACTATTAAGCACTGGGAATATGCTTAAGATTCATTCATGCATTCATATTCATAGGCAGATATACTCTTTATAAGATTGTAATTTCAGAGGAAATATTAAGCAAGCAATTTAAAATTAATTACAAAGTAAACTCAGACCTGTGAGAAACATTTTAAATTATGAAAAAAAAAATTCTACGCAAAAAGAAAAAGTTCAGAAAATAATAAATACAATATTAAATCCAATAAAAAATATTAAATGATATAAATAAAATGATAAAAAAAAAGCATTTACAAGCTAAATATTTCAAGTCGAGGTAAAGTTCCCCGCACGCAAATAAATAATAAATAATAAAATAATAAATTAAAAACATCACACCCCAAAAAAATTACACAAAACAATATTCTCATAAACAGAATTCTTGCTAGTCAAATGAAGCTCATTATTAACATCAATGTATAACTATAAAATGAAAATAAATAATTAATACATATGTTTACAAGAATTAATTTCTTTTTTCTTTGTCTTTGTATATATACTCAAACATAATACAATTATTATTTATTACTAAAAATACCTTCCACTTTCTATTATATATGCCTTAAACTATATATAATATTAATATACCCATACCTTATAATAAAGAGCATGTTGTTAGATTGAAAGCATGCCAATTAAATAAATGTACATCTCTCTTGTGCTCCCGATATCGGTGTCCCAGTTAGCTCTCACAGTCCGACTCTGAATGTGATTACTATTATTTTATTGAACTCTAGAACTCGCATTTCTAGCTTCTTAAGCGCTTTTTTGTCTTTGTTACGCTCGCACACACTCTTGTGCTGAAATTATTAAGATTTCTGAAATTGCCAGCCCAGAGGCATTCTCACAATGCTGTTGCTGTTGCTTTCTCTGGATAACCTAGCCGCCAAGCCAACAGGTTGCATTCAGCTGACTTCTTTTCGATCACCTTTACGATGAACTCATAAAGATTGCATTGCATTATGAAATACCCGATAGTACGAGATGCTATGAGATGCAATGCTATGCCATGGTATGCTAGGGTTCGGTATGGTATGGTTTGGTATGGTATGGTATGGTATGGCCACGTACTGCCACAGGTAGCTGGATGCGGGCGCAACACGAATAACATACATCAAGCACTAACTACCGAACCGGAGCCAAAGCCCCAATGGCTTGTGGAAGATGAGAGCCAGAGCTTCTACGTAATCTGCAGCTAAAAGCCTAAGCCACGTACGCATATCCACAACAGTTGACCGATAACGGATGAGTAGTAGTAGTAGGCACTGGCTGATGGCAGAGGGATGGGCAGAGAGCGTGCTCAATAATGTTGCCACTTTTGTTTTGTAACCTGTCCAAGGTGTTGAAGATGATCATGTCTTACCCTTTCCGACCCTGTCCTCCCCCGTCACTCGCCAAACAATGAATTGCATAAATGTACGGGCTGGCTGGCTGGCTGGCTGGCTGGCAAGTACAACAACAATTGAGCCGCCATACGATCACTGACCAAATACAATTGCCACCATAAAGCCTCAACCCAACTGCCCATCGATCCATCGATCGCACTTGCTTATGTTGCCCCGAGACCCCCACCCCACTCCGTATCCACTCAGCTCAGGGTTTTCATCTGTTCTATCGATTGCACTCGCTTCGTTCCCCCTTCAGTGCCGGGACTCACACTTCCACTTCATTCTGCGATTGCCGCGATCATTGATCGCGCCTGACTCGGGGCTCTTGGCATCCGCCTGGGTCGCAGTTTGTGGCTTTGGCCCTGGCTCCGACGCTGGCTCAGACTCTACCTCAGCCGCTTGCTCTGTCGCTTGGCCCTGCCACTTATACACTTGTTGCTGCGGGTTTGCGGTCTCTACTCGCTCGCATTTCGGTTAATTTTCTTTTGGGCTCTGGGGGCACCCACTCCAGCAGCGTATCGTCTACGCATTCATTTGAGGGCTCATTGTGAGTACCCGCCGCATGCTTGCCCCCTCTCTGTCACTCTCGCTCTCAGTCTGTCTCTCTCGGTCTGCCACAGACATCACCCTCACGCTCATTGCCTGGCCTGAAGTTGCTTTTGTTCTGGCTTCTTTCAACTTTAGCTTCAACTTTTATTTATTGTTTTTATTTATTTTCAACTCATTTCTGAGTTGAGGGCTCTCCTACGCGCGCACTGGCATCCACAGTTTTCGATTTTGTTCAACTCGTTAAAACGCGCCCGGGTCGAGGCATTCTTTTATAATTCCATTTCGCGAGAATTGCCCATGCGCCCTTGGAGCCACTGACCAGAGCTCAGACTATAGCTCATGCCCGACTCTCGGCTCCAACTCCAACCTCAAGTCGGAGTCAAAGTCGGGGCACGATGTTGTTTAGGTTCCATAGAAACGTTGGACGCGACCGCAGTCGCAGCCGCAGCCGCAGCCGCAGCCGCAGCCGCAGCCGCATTGTGTTCTGTGCGTGGATTATTGGTTCGTTCTCGCATCCATGGCCTAGAGGCGACTGCAAGTACCTGTTGTCGTGGCTTTTGTTGTGGTTAAGCTGGATCTGGCGGTTGCATTATACCGACTGCTGCAGGTTCACATTGAGGTCTTCGAACGTGCAATGCGAGCGAGCGAACGAACGTCTCTGATCTGCTTGTTGATTTCATCGATCCCTTTTCGCCTCCAACGTCGCAACGCTGCCTTAATGTTGGCTATAATATTATTCGTATACGACGTAAGTAGATGCAGCCTGCAGCAGGTACATTATTTTATGCTGGTCCAGCTGAACTCCAAGCTGCTGCAGCACTTGCAACAATTTTCTATTTCCAGGCGACACATGAAATTCTGTGCCAGTCGATATGCATGTATATTAGCTACACACACACACACACGCACACACACACACACATATGTACATATGCCCCAGCAGTTATTTATTTTATTTCTTATCGTGAACTGCTCAAATTATGCTTAAAGGCATCCAAGGCAACCAATTAAAATATTTGCATATAAATTGTTCTATTTCACTAAGGAATATTTTCTGGTATAAATTGAATTGGACTGTTCTTTAATTGATATGTTTCATGTTCTGATATAATACACAATTCATATATGTATATACCACATCAGTTGTTTATATACATTCTAAAATATATGTATATGCATATACATATATAAGCATTTTTATGCATATATATATATATATATATATATAGACCCGAGCAATGCTTAGTAAACAAATTGAAACCCTTTCAAGCGTCACTTGACATTTTGACGTTCCAATTACGAAATGCAAACACTTCAAATAATACAAACAAAATATGTACTTAGAAAACGGCCCACACATGAAATCTCTGCTTCAGCGTCTGCTGCTGCGGCTGCCTCTTCCGTTCTGCGATGGCAATTAAAAGTCGGAGCCCAAAAATCACACTGCTGACATATTGTGTACGACAATACGAATGCCAAGCAAATAAACAAAAAACACTATCGCCTAGCATGAGTACACAGGCATTAGAATAAGTAGAGTAAAGAGCGACCATCATCCATCCCTTCAGGCCCTGCTGCCATTTCAAGAATTTAGCAGCCACAAAATTTCAAATAAACAAATGACAATCGAATTTCAAGAATGAGCTCAATAATGCGTACAAGTGACCATGACATGAATTCCATAACACATCGGGAGTATATTAAAACTGAGTTTATTTTATTCGACAAACAAGAAGAAACAGAAAGACTCGAACAAGGTGGTCTTCACTTAATGGTTAACAGTTGATAAGCCAGAAAATTGAATTGTTCATGGACTGTGAAGCGATTGATGGATGGAATACAGTCAAAACTTTAAATCTAGTTACATAAATCATATGAATCGATTTATTGAGGCCTAAGTGAATCAATTTGACTAGAGCCGCACACCATGAACTATAGCTATAGAAATTGGGAGAAAAAATAAATAAAAAATACAGAAATAATATTTCTGGCTCTTTGAATCACACATGAATATTATTCACATATTTATATTTAAAATGTCATTTACTATACTTCACTTTCAGCTTAGTTTACTTTACTTACTAAATACCTATAAAAGTGTTGTTATGCTATATTCCCGCACTGCAATCTCTCACAAACAATGGATATAACTACCAAGCAATTGCCGTCTCATGACGACAGACCATAAGAGAGTAAGCATTTATTAGCATTAGCTAAATTCATATGAGCTCAGGCATTGGCAGCGCCTTGCAGCCAATCATTTAGCCACAACTTTCATTTGCAGGTTTCGGTCGTGTCTATCCAGGAGCCATAAGCCATGAGTGAGGATTGACTGCCAGGCAACTCTGTGACAGGGCCATGACTATTATTAGTCATGCAGCGCATTGGCTCTGGCACATTTGGCCAGTTGCTGCAGTTGCCAGGCTGGCCCCCGGAGCCGTCTAAGCTAATGAAGCCATTTCACACCTGCCTGCTAAATTATGCGCCGCGCCAACGGCCATTAACTTGTTACAGATTGCTTATAATTAAATTATAATCAACAGTGAGGCGCATCTCGTTGACTGATAGCCGGATTGTTAGACTGGTTTAGCTGGGTGCTCGGTGCTCGGTGCTCTGTCTTGACATGCATCTAACAAGCCTTCAACTATCTAATCAACGTACAAGTCAAAACATCAACACCTCAAGTAATCAAAATCACTTTAGAATTTCAAATCAGTTTACTGATGGCCTGCAGCGGCTCGATTCGAGCCTGGCACGCAAGGCGGCCAAGCCATGTCCAGCTGCAGCTCAGCCACAGCCACAGCCAGCGCTACAGCTACAGCTCCAGCTCCATGCGACAGTTGAAAGCGAAAAAAAAAAACGACCGCAAGAAACTCCAAGATTATTCAAATTTAATGGGCGCAACGCGCGTGGAGACTCCACAAGTGAGGCAACAACGGTTCCAGTCATGTTAGAAAAGCAGCTACCTGTACCTGGATGTGGACGTTGAGTAGAGTGGAGTAGAGTAGCTTGGTCTGGCCTGGCCTGGTCTTGACTGTCATCATGATTGATACGTTTGATGGATTGATTCGAGTGGCTGTGTGGCGTCCAGCTCAAGTTTGCGGATTGATCGCGGCGCGTTGATTACAATCAACGGAGCAGGCGCAGGCGCAGGCGCGGACCCAACGCACGCTGCTGGGAATTCAATCAAAAGTGTCAGCGCCAGCACAACATCTCTAACTGCAAACAGCAGCAACACTAACTGGCTGCTACAGTGAAGCAAGAGTAAGAGAAACCCCAAACACAAATGTAGAGTGCAAAGTTTATAAATGTGCAAATGAAGATGATATTTGACTAGCTGCAAAAGTCTCTCAAGGTTTACTATTTATATATGAAATATGTTTAGAATCGATTGGCAATCTTAGTCAGTATTTACTGTACTTACATCAGTGCTCCATGCGAAACAGGTACTTTGGGCAGCCAAAGCAAGCGGCAAGTGTCTGTGTGTCTTTAGTGCCATGTTATATGCCACCTTAATGATCTTGTCTGGCCAAGCGCAGTCGGCAGCCGCAGCAACAGTTGGCAGCGGCGGCAGCGGCAGCGGCAATGGCAAACGTAACGTCCGAGTCTCTTGTCGAGTGGCGCAGTCCTCAGTTGGCAACATTTTGAGCTGACCACCAACGGCGCCTTTATTGACTTCACAGTCGACTCCAAACCAACTCGGACTGGGTGGCCAGCATAGCAACAACAGCAACGGCAACAGCAACAGCAACAACAACAACATGAGGCATAGTTAAAGCCTGGCCTATTAAGTCATAGCGCTAGCTCATTTCTGATCATTTCACGGCTGTGCCTTCTCCTGCCTATGAATAATGGAGCTCCATATGCCTCATTTAGATTATGTTGTAAATGGCAGCAGCAGCAGCAGCAACAACAGCAACAACAGCAACAACAACGGCAGCAGCAGCAACAACCTAATCGCCCCGCTACCGCATTTACATGAAAAATTGCCAAAGCTGTAAAGCAAATGAAAATAAATCGAACTCGCTGTTAATTCATCGAACTTTTTTGCCTTTGTTGTTGTAGCTTAAACAGCTTTTTTAATTAGTTTCGAACAGCAGTGGGCCGTCTGTCAATAATTTGTCAATATATATATATATATATTTTTTTTTTTTTTTCTATCGGACAACTATTTCAATTTCTCTTCGCACGCGAGTTCAACAACTTTACAAGCCTAACAACAAGTGTTGTACTTGGCCCTTTGAAGTGGCCCGCCATGGCCAAGATTTGTGTTGTTTGTGTTTTGGTTAATATTGAAATTAGTTGGAAATGCGATCATCGACTTTCTTGTAATGCCGCCAGATGCCTCATCTTGTTCCACTGCCAGCCTCAAAGGCTTTAGAGCACAGATTAATGATCTTTTAATGGAGCGTGAGAAAAATTACTTAACAAAATACATTTTTTTCCTGTTACGTTCTCTTATAGCTTTTTTTTTTTTGCAATTCTGTAACACTTTGCAGCTCACTTGGCGTATGATTAATAAATTAGCAAACATTGTTCAGGTTATTGTGAGCTTTTCGAATGTAAGAATGAATATGGAGCATAACATAGAAAAGCTTGAGAAAATTATAATTAAAGAAACGCACAGCATGCCAAAAAGCCTGAACTCTTGAGCAGACTATTCGAGATGCATGTTAGTTCTGCATATATAAGGCATATAGGCCTCAGCCAACAATTAACTCATTAGAAACTCGGTTAAGCCTTATCCATATCATTCTTTGAATATTCATAGACATAGTTCAGCCAAATAGCTCTAAGCTTAACGTTAGTTTTGCAAGCGCAAACTCCTCTCACTGGACCCTTGTGGCATGCCACCCAGTCTAGGGATAGGCCAGAGGACAAATCAACATAACAAATTCTTTAATTTCGACTTACAACCTGTTGCAAGCTCAGAACATAACAGAAAACAGAAAAACGGCACTGCGACAAGAGTCGAACAAGGCGCAAAACGAAAGACTTAAGACACGAACTTGTCGTACACATAACAAACAGCAAACGAAACAAACGGTGAGTGGCATAGACTGCAAGAGAGAGAGAGAGGGAGGCAGGCCTGAAGAGTGAGAGAGCAACAGGGTAGCATGTGCGCAGGGAAACCTTGAGGCGGAGGCCCAAAAAAAAAAAAAACTTTACGTAATTAAGCAAAGAACGTCGCGCTAATGTCGCACATAAGTCACACGGACAGCGTGGACAGAATCGCAGACAACGGACAAAACGGTTAATGTTTTGGCCAAATTTGCCTGGCAAGTACGAGCACAAATACCAGCAGCCAGTTGCTCGACAGTTGTTGCTTTTGCTGTTGCTTTGACTGCGGCTGTTTTCGGCTCATTCACGCGAATTTGTTTGCCAATTGAACTTGGCTCTTGGAACTTACCGTTTCGCCATCGATTTTTGGGGCCAGCCTGCGGTGGCGGCGGCGTCAACGTCGGCGTCGCCATCGGCGTCAGCGTCGTGTTCGCAACGCGTTTTTGATTAGCTTTCCGCATTTTAGCGGCATTTGTTAACCAATGCAGAGAGTTCGGACCACAGCAGCCAACAAATGATGCTTATCAGGAATCACGAATATTTGTTTGCCGCTGTTGCAAACAAACTCAAGAAGTGCTGTTCGAATGCTTTTCGTCGTATTCTCCTGAAATGTACAGAGCAAGAGAAAGATACAGAGAGAGAGAGCGAGGGAGAGAGTGTGCGATTGGTTGGCAATGGCTCTAGCGAAACGATGCAACTAGAAATCCTAAACTTGACTCACGACGCATTTTCTATATGCACACGTATATATATTTAATTTCAACGGACGGCGTCAAGTGTATCGAATAGCCAGAATACAGCAGCAACAGCAGCAGTCGCAGCAAAAAGTAAAAAAAAAGCAGCGAAGTAATATAAAATGCTAGACGACTTTAGGATACACTATAAATAAATTTTGTAACTAATGAAAAGAGGAAGCATATATAAAGAGGGAGAGATAAGTAGAAATGCTGCTTTAGCAATAAGGTAATGAAAAGAAGACAGAGACAGCGAGATTGACTAGGCAGATATAAGAAATGAAATTGACTAAAAAAGTTGCACGTACAGAAAGAGAGAGTGAAATAATAAACGCTATTTTAATTCATGATAAATCAAGATAAAACAGAGAATGCGTTGCAGCAATTTAAGGAATAAGCGAGAGATAAACAGAAAGAGAGCGAGTGAGAGAGAGGGGAATAACAGTTTCCTAAAGTATAAAGAATTGTTGGAGAGAAAGATAGATGATGATTATATAGATGGAACTAGAATGGACAAAAGGACAAAGAAAATAGTTTGAGTAGGTATTAGAAAAAGAGCAAGGGCCTAGCTCAGTGACGATATAGAGTATGAGGAAAAAAATATTACCTTGACCTGCCGAGATATGCACAAAAGGCGAGAGAGTACAAGAATCAATACAGAGCACATTAAGCTGTGCTAGTATACCCCATTTATAGCCACCCGCTCAGAACATTTCAAGTTATCAACACTCTCAAACCTGCCTGCAGCATATGTGTTTAGCGAATCAGTTTATCCCACAAGAGAGTAAGAGTATATAAACAGTTGCATAAACAGATTACAGATTTCGTTTTTGTATTTTTTTTTTTTCTCTTTTTATTTTGGCGCCTGGGCAGCAGCTACCCACGCGATACGGGGGCCACTCAGCGGCGTTGTGAACGGCAGTTGCGGCGTTGCCACATCGTCGCAATCGCAGCGTGGGCGACTGTTGGGTTACAAATGATTTCGCCAAAATATTCAACGTATGCATATTTTTTATAATTTTCACAAATTGATAAACCAAATTGCAAGTGATTTTTCATAGTTGTCGCACAACGAATTGTGGCCTTTCCTTCGCCTGCCGTGGGGGCCTTAGCAGTGGTGACTCACTCGGGTGCTCGGGCGCTGGATAATTATGATGCCAGATAATGTGATATTAAATAATTTAGCTTTGCCACAAGTCTCTTTTCATTTTATTTGCCACTCGGTGGCAATCTCTGACAGCTGCATATAGACACTTTGCCCAGGCGACAACAACAATAATCAAAAAACTGAAAAAAAGAAACAAAAAGTTGCAGCCAAACACTTGAACAACAAACACCTCCCACCCCGTTTGTCAGTTGGTCTTTCAACTTTTGTCGCACTGATTTGCAATTGCAAACGCTGCAGCGCGCTGGCAGGAAGCGTGCGGGCGGGGGCACAAGTTGTCCACCATCTGCCCCAATGGGCATATGCTCATGTGGGTCCAGCCTCGGTAAGTGCATAATGTGGTCCATTGTCTGCTCCGGACCTACTTTTTACGAGCGGCTTTGTTTGCGCTTTGAGAATTATTATGTCATAAATTAATAGGCGCAATGTTTACTACCATTTCAGCCCTCACCCCCGCGGCAACCCACACAAAGCTCACATTTTGTATGGTGAAAAATGCGATGCTGGCGCTGCATTAGCCTAATGGCTGCTGATTTTGTGCCTGAATGTGTGTTAGATCTGCCAGATATACGCGAAATTATGTGACTAGGATAATGCACCAAGCAAAGTGATAAACTTCCAAATGCTACCCAGTTGCCCAATCTGCAATGTTTCCAACGCGACATCTTATCGAGTCATGCATTGAATTGAGCAGACGTCAAACTTTTCTTGTATACTTACAAATAAATAACTTAAGTAATATGTATAAAATTTAATAATTTAAAAATATACAAATATATAAAAAAATATATATATCCAAGTTTGAAATAATTAATTAGGGATATGATTTATAGATATTTTGTATATATGATTTTTACGTATCAAGTCTTGTCTTTTCAGGCAATGATAGGAGAGAATGAGAGCCCCTAAACCTCGTATGGAACAATTGCATTTAATTCATTGGCTACATTCATTACTGAAATTAGTTTCAATCAGCGTTTCAATTAGTTTAGGGCTAAGAGTTCTCTTAAATATTAACTAGCAGTAAAAATGTATATAGCGTCGCTTTTGTTGATTCTTCTACAATTGCTGTCCCTGCTGTCATCATGTGTCGATGCGAAATGCTGTCCAAGGAAAGTATTACATTTTAAAATTCCACGTCCGTATAGAGGGAAATGTGCATACTACCCGCCAGCTTTCAGAGCCCGTGGCAAACGTAATTGTAAAGCATTACTCTGTGGAGGATTACGATTCCCTTTGCCTTGCTGCGGCAGAGGCTCATGCAATATATTCTGCTGCAATTGTAAGGGTGGCTGCTGGAATCGTGAAAAGTCCATTAGAAGAGACTTTTTCCGAAAATATTTTCCAAAAGCACGAGTAAAGTAATGATTAATAAATGAAGTATACAGAGTAAATTTTATTTTATATTTGGATTCAAAATGGGAAATTACACTATATTAGTCTTGAGGAAATGTATGTTCGCAAAATTAATTTAATTTAAATTAATTTTATTCATTGGCATTATAAGTAAGTAGGAAAAGTCTTACACTTACCCGACCTGTGTTGAACTAATAATTGTGCAAGAATTTTTAAAAAAGTATATCTCCCTGAGTTTGAATTTTCAACAAGATTTGTAAATTGGAAAAAATCCTCTTTTCTGATTTATTTCTTTATTCATTTTTTTTTTTTTTTTATTTATTTATTTTTTCATATATTTATTTATTTATATCTCTATTAATTTTTATTTTATTTATTTCATTATTTATATTTTTTTTTTTATCCCATGTCGAGCTTTCAAACTTTATTTGACGATTGCTGAACTGTACAATCTAATCAATTGAATTGTTATGTGAATGTTTTTGCTTTGCCGTAATTGATTCGTTCAGACAATTTGTTGCGCTTCATTTGTATTACAATCAATTTGATTATATTTGCTTTACAGTTGCATACAGAGCCCAGTGTAAACTTGTTAAAGCCAAACGTGAGTTTCAGTTGAATAAGTATGTTTTTGACTCATCTGTTATTCTACCTTGTACCACTTTTATTGCCGCTGTGGCAAGTCGATGCGGTATGCTGCAAAAGAGTATTGATCACTTTCAATGTACCAAAACCGTATTGTAAACGCTGCGAGGACGTCTATCCAGCCTACTCGAATGGATTCGATAGCGATCACAGATGCAGGGCATATCTATGTGGAAACCTACGTGTGCCGAATCCTTGCTGCGGCATCGGTAAATGCAATTATTTCTGTTGCAAGTGCCAGAGAGGCTGTTGGGAACCGCAGGAATATATCTACGAAGATTTTATGGGGCGACGATTTCCATTAGCCGTCGATCTCTAGAAAAAATATCTTGAACACAAACTAAAGGTTTCCATATAAATTATTGAGTATAATTGAAATTTTAATAAACATATATAAATAAACATCTGTGCCACTCATTTATCTCAGTTAGAGCTGACTTTCAGGCTGATGGCCGTGATCAACGATGACATCTAAATTAATCTCATCAACCTAGCTAAATATTCACTTATTACTTTATAGACTTCCCTTAACTTGCCTTAATATTGATTTTCGTGTTTTTATTACAGCCTACAAGCCATATCGAATGCTTCATCTAATACCTAGCTGGAGTACACATTGCTTTGCATGTTGTGTTTCGCTTTGGCAAGTATTTGCCTCAAAGCGCGCATGTTTGCTGCACATTTTATACAACATATATACTTCGAAATATATATATATATATAAATATATTTTGCATAGACTCTAAACACGCCCCGTAGCACCAGACAGACAGATCGCATGCACCTACTCCGCTTGCCGCTTTCCATCTACCAAACTGGGCCGCTTAGTCTGCGCAGCTGTCTGGGCCAAGAGTGTTTGCCTGGTGCCGCATGACTCATTGGGGTCTCTGTGTGCTGCATATATGATTTTATTAGTGGCATGAATATTTCGTATTGGTTCTTAACTATGTTTGCGCTGCTTTCGACTGCAACTACAGCAAATCGCCGCTGGTTGTTGGCCAGCCTGTCGCCGTCAGAGTGTGTGTTTTGTCAATTAAGCAGCAAATTGCTGAACAAATTCAAAAATCGCGTTTTACACACTTTTTTTTTTAATAAATTGAAATCAAAATGTGCTCGTTATGAATGTGTATCTCTATGTATGTGTGTGTATGCTTTCAATGCTCATGTGCATTCGTTGCGACTAAAGGTGGCCCACTCTCTAATCAGAGCCACGCCATCGTCAAGCTAAATGACCATTATTAGCGGTAAATAAGCCAACCTACCCGGTGGCACCAGCTTCCAAGCCAACAACACATAGACAACAACAGTAAGTACTACTCGCAATAAAAGATCATGTTAACACTCTGCTAACAACAACAGCAACAATAATAATAATAATAATAAAAGAGTAGCATAGAAGCATGAGCAAAAATTTCGTTCTAAGACGGAAATGCAAATACCCTAACTGAACAGAAATAATGCATATAGTTTTAAATAGAAAATTTCTAAAATTTCTTAAAAAGAAGAAAATTTTTGATAAAATATGTATTGCAATAAATTAATAAATAAATTTAAAAAAAATAAACCATGAGAAACAAATTCAAAATTTGAATTAATATTGAGTAGGCCAAACGATATCCACCTAAATAAAGCAAGACGTAATTGCTTTTGTCAAAGTTTACTTTAAGAATGCCTGTCCAACAAAGTTCTCTAAATGACATTTTCCCAGAATACTTGCCAAGCCCGTCACATTTGCCATATTCAAAGCAATATAACCTGTGTGAGTGTATTAGCACTGAATGGCAATGGTAAAGTCAAAGCCAATACGGCCATGAAACTTACATCTGATAAATGATATAGGAGCTCGCATTGCCAGCTAAGCAAACGCAGCGCAAAATATTGTCATAGAAATAGAGAGAGAGAGATATAGGGAGAGAGAGAGAGGAGGTACTGGAAAAAGCAGCTCGTTTGGGGGTAAAGCTGCCAAAGAGCAGACCACTTAGAGGATCGTTCTATTGTTCTGCCGTTAGAAGGACCAGGTGAGCTGCGAACTTATGGACTTATCTCGCTGGGTCTCTCTTTAAGACCGGTAGCCAATTAGGCGACATTTCTAGCACCATCTGCCCGGGGCAATTATGAAAATGGCAATTTTTATTGCAGCCAAAGCGCGCCAGGAATCTGAACTTGTACGGGAAAGTCGGTTGTTGTCGCCGGCATCGGGGGCGAACTGCAGCTCACATAGAATCCTTATTATTTACGCTAATTGGCAGCCAGGTGCATAGCTGAAAGATTTCGACTTACTCGTACGAAATTAATTTCGCATGCCGCTGCACGTTCCAGACTCGAGCTGAAATCTACTAATGGTCATGTATCAAACCGTGATTCACTTTGACCTCCAAGCAACTCAGAGAGCAGATGCTACTGTCTCTTTGTCCCGTGCCCGTGCCCGTGCCGTGTGTGTCATGCTCCAAATTTACATAAATCTGTATCCGAATTTCGCCAGCCAAACGAATATGGATGCAATCCA
This sequence comes from Drosophila koepferae, assembly GCA_030914345.1. Taxonomy (NCBI): domain Eukaryota; kingdom Metazoa; phylum Arthropoda; class Insecta; order Diptera; family Drosophilidae; genus Drosophila; species Drosophila koepferae. The sequence continues at coordinate 5,839,125 of JAUESR010000207.1, forward strand.
TGTCCAGGTGAGGAGTGAGCCAAGTTTCTGGTTCAACAGCCAGCTTTGTTTAAAATCTTTGCCTTGTGCGCTACTCTACGAGTAATGCGGAAGAATCCATGAACTGCATTTCGAATGGGTTTTGCTATTCGATTTATTAAAATGAATTAATTTGAAAATTTCAGCAAACTTTCTTGGCCAATGTGCGGCATTTTAATGATGTCGCCCAACTCTGTAGAGTATGGGCATAAATTGCATTTGCATTCACTTAACCTTTCTGCTCTGCCCACTGAGCAAAAAGAGCACAAATCAAGCAGCATAATATTGGAGTAAGATGAACGAGCAATGATTGCTACAAAATGGCAAATAATATTGGAATGTTTATAAACAAAGTGGGAGAAGAAGGAAAAAAGGATGAATCGATCTTCATATGATATCTATTGAAAAGAAGTTTAGAAGAGCATCAGGTTCAAAAGAGATGAATATACATTAAGTACATCACATTGATGATAATTGTTAAATATAGTATCTTAGCATGCATTAATTAAACATTAAAATGCGAGTTCAGACTATTAAGACTATTATGATATATTTAGTTCATGGCTCAAAATGATATCTAAATCCCATTCAATCTAGGACATTCATCAACCACATTCAATATCGTATTAAGAGCATTCGTTTAATTAGCTACACTAGGATTGTGCCAATTGGTCCATATTCAGTTAACACCAAACTAACAGCCTTCTAATCTGACCCGCATGTAGCTCCGATCAGTTGGCCACACCCAAGGCTAATCAACACATACACAAATCATAATCCCCCCCACTAATTTTTGGCGAACACCTGATGTAATTTGCCAATAGCAATCGTCCAGAGCGACGAAAAAAATACAACTCCGAAAATCACAAATAAAAGGAAACAACATATTCGACAGAGCAACAATCACAATTGCTTAGCAATTTCACACTTTCAATCGATACAACAACCGATTGCAACCGGCGGGCAATCGATTTTATTTTTGTCTTATATTTTTTCTCGCCTTTTTGGTTTTATAATTCACAGTGGTTTTACTTCAGTGGTGCAGCACTACCCACTGTGCAATTAACACCTCAGCGTCTAGTTGAGTGCGACTAAAATTATATATATGGCTCCTAAACGAGCTATGGAGCGTAGCGGTTTTTGTATTTCTAATTAATAAATTCGTAAAACTCCGTAAATTCGCATGCAAAAAAAAAAAAAGAAAAAAACAACAAAAAATAGACCGAAAAATTTAAATATAAAATTTTATTACTCAGACACGGCAATGCACTTTGCATTTGCCGGCCCAGTCATAAATACCTATATGCTCGATACATAACTACATACATGCCACATATTTCTATTTCACCTGCAGTCCGAAAATGTTTATGAGTCTACTTTTTATACCCTGTGCTTAATTAGATTTGCTTTGAGGGTATATCAAAAAGAGCTATGACTGCATAATTGGGAGTTCAAATGTTTGTTTTGCTTTTAAATTGATTTCTAATAGTTTAATAACTTTTTTTTTAAATATTATTTGAGTACTTAAAACAAATATTAAAATCAATTTATTAACAGATGAAATAAAATCTAATTAAATGAATTAAAATAAAACAAAATAAACTAAACTAAAATAGACAAAATAAAAATATAAAATAGATTTAATTAATTAAAATATAAATAAGAATATATTAATTCATTAGATAGAACACATATTTGAATTCATATTAGTGAGTATCTCTTGGCATAGATTCCCTTTCACGCTATATCGCTCTATGTTTAGCGCATTATTAATAATCACATTTTGGCCATAAATGTCGCCATGGATTGCTGGCCAATTGCCAGCCATTTGCCAATTGGCAGTTGACAATAATTCAATGCATGCGTTTAATGGCATTTCATTGGGCCTGTTGGCAGTGGCAACGGCAACGGCAGCTTGCCTCTAATTGATTTTCAATTAATTTATGCCTGCTCGAGCGGCAGCTCGTGACACCTTTGTTTAGCTCACTGTGTATAATTAAAAGTGCAACTGGCAAAATTTTTTAAAAATGATTTATAACGGGCGATAATAAATCGACACAAAATGGAGTAACTAACTATGGCTAGCTTGACAAATATTTAATTCATCGGCAGGCAAAACAATTAATTAAATATATAAAGAAATGTGCATGGACTTGGTTCAAAAGCAGCTGAACTTAAAATTCATTTTGAATAATATGATTAAACATATTCATATTTAAAAATAATAATAAAATAAACATTTTTTATTTAAATTTCAATTTAACTTTACATTTAGAAATCAAAGAGAATACTTGACTTTGTCTCTTATAATTAACATAAAATGAATCTTCTAGCTTCAATTGATTTGATTGGTAAGCATCATTTTAATTATCGCAACTCTCTGCACATTTAATGACAAAATTGCAAATGCTTCTGGCAACAGGCTATCGAAATTGAATAATGTGAACATGCAGTTGCAATTCCCCAACTTGGAAGCCCCCAAGCTCCCAATAGCTCTACAGCAGACATCGATTATGGCATTGGGTAACCAGGCAATGTTTGTGGCCATTGTGTATATCCTTCTCCGTTTTATTTATTTTTTTTTTAAATATTTTTTTCTAGCTCGCCCCTTGGCGCTATTTCCAGAATCATGAAGCCATTGTCAGAGGCTGTTGCTCCTCTCACTTTGGCATATTAGTTTCAATTCATTTTAGTGTCCGCTTGTCCGATTTGTGGCTTTGTTTGCGCGTTGTCGTTTTTTTTTTTTTTTTTTTTCTTTTGCATTTTTTTTTCTCTCTTGACTCGAAGTGTTGCGCTCAATTGACAGTCCAACTGACAGAGCCGCCTGCAGGCCGCCAGTGCAGGACTTTTATGGTCGTCGGGCCGCCTGAGTGGGGCAAAGTCTTATAAATTATAACTGCCTGCAACTTGGAACGCAGACTGACTGCAACTGCTGCGGCTGCCAACTGTGGCAGTGTGTGAGCTGAGTCTGTGTGTGTCTGTGTGTGTGTGTGTGTGTGTGTGTGTGTGTGTGTGTGTGTGTATCTGTGGCGCACTTGCCGTTGCCATTTGAAAATGAAAAGTGAGCTGCACTTGGACTGTGTGTGCATATATACATAAATGGCTTTTCTATATGGCCAGCTTATTACCTAATTTCATTTGGCCGACAATGCTTGAATCTCTGGCATTTTAAGTGCCTGAGCTTTTGACATTTGAAAGAGCGTTAGGGTTAGAGGATGTTGTTGTTGTTGTTGATGTTAAACGAGAAAGTTGCTCATCGATTGAGATGTTGTATGCAACACAAGTGCAGCAATTATGCATTTGAATTAATCAAATTAGATATGATGTTGCATTGGGGAAGATATTCTTTGAGTAATAGAAATATGAAACCAAATAAATCATTGAATAACAATTTGTAAATATATAATATATAGTATAAATGGAAAGTTTTAGTGAAATTGATTTACCTTAGCTGAAAACAAATTTCCAATCCTAAAATACTTGGATGAACATGATAAATATGATACGTTTAATATTATTATAATTCGACTTACACTCAGTTCTTAGCAAAGCTATAAAAAAAGATGTGAAATATTTCAAAAATTAAAGAATTGTAAATTTGTATAAAATTCAATTTTAAATTTGCAAGGATAAACATTTTTAGATTCAAAAAAAATTTTTTAATATAAAAAAGTTTTAGTTTTATAGACACTTGAATAAAAATCATTATTGGAATAAATCCCAATGATTTAAGTTAAACTCTTAAAAATCGAAAATAAGATAGCTTCTCTTAAAAATACTTTATATTTACTTTCCTTTTATACTTCATTGGCATGTTAAGTTTATGTTAAATTCCGATTGAATCAATATTAATCTATATAAAATTGGTTTAGAGCAAAGGTTATGGGGTGTTGTTGCCTTGTCGTTTGATTGTGGAGAAAGTTATCTAAAAAAAGAAATTAACTGTAGAGAAAACAAAAAAAAAAAGTGCTTGAAGTTGTGATCCATTGATCACACAATCAGCAAAGGGACTGGCCGCAGAAAGTGTTTTATTTTCTTTCTTTTTTTTAGGCACATTTGCACGAGACGGTCGAAAATGCAATGCAATAAATTTAGTTTAATTTCTCATAAATTTGAGCTTTGCATATTTTGTTGGCCAGACAAAAGACAATAGGTTTCCTGCATTGGCTTTGGCTTTGGCTTTAGCAATGCGCGACTTAGGCGACTGGGCCAACACCCGCGCACATTTCCATGCAAATGAGATGGAGCCTGGATGGAGCCCTGTCTGGTCCATGGTGGGTGCCGCTAAGCACCATGTGACGCCAGCTACGCCACGGCTGCTACGCTCTTTGCACATGCCGCTAACTGCATGTACGTATATATATATATAGTGGGAGATATATATAGGTGTATGTATGACACTTTTTGGCTGGTCAACTGGTCGCAGACCAGCGACAAGATGTCCATCAACGCCTGCGTGTCTAACGAAGGCCCAAGATCTTGGCCAACAGCACTTCAAAGCCTTTGGCGCCACCAGGACACACAGATGCAGCAGGCGACGAGACGAGGCAACTTTATGGCTGACACCAATCAACTTTACCGTCTCGCCAACTGACGTCTAATGCCTTTGTTTATGCGACTGCCCATGTCAGTAGTGCGGAGTCCACTCAGTTTGCCCTTTTGCCAGCTGCACACCCACGTGGCTAGCGTGGCTAGCGTGGCCAGCGCTCTGCATTTAATTTATTTTAATGATTTGCTGCCCAACAAAATGTATCAAGTGCTGACGTCATCCGATACGCCTGACACTGGCCAACAGCCCCCCAGACGCCCACAACAATTTGCACTAATGCGGCTCATCAGCTGTCCCCCTTGACAATCGAAAAATGCCACCTTTAAGTGGCCCTCATCGTTGGCAGCCCTATTCAACTTTTGCCTTTGCCTTTTTCGCTCTCTCTCTCAAATCTTTGACAAATCTGCACACTGCAGTTTTATTAGTTGCCTGTTGCCAGTTGCCATTTTTGGCGACTGTCCTGCCACGTGCCTCTAAGACGCAGCGGAAATGAGCGGCATTTGTTATAGTCAGTTTGAGGCGGGGTATGCGCTTCAGAAAATTGGCAAATATTTGCTGAAAGTTGTACACTTTAAGAAATTGCTAAGACTTCTTAATGTAATATAGAAAAGTTTTGACTGAGATTTCATAATGTGAAATTTTCATCTTGAATTTATCATGTTTAATTCTTTTTACTTTAGCTATATTTACTGCAATTGCCAGTCTCTTCATATAACATTTCTTCTACTTTACATAATAACAATTCATAATCCTTAACCGCAATAAATTACTATTTCCATATATTCTACACATTCTTGCCTCTCCCACAGCCGACTCTCAGTGTATGTCGTGACATCGTTGCATCCCCCAGGGAGACATCGAAAAGGAAACCAAAAATCTCGAATTCAACTTGAGCAATCGCATCAGCAAAATCCGAATCTCATAAACATACAAAAACCTCAAACGAGTTCTGAAGGGGACGAACGAACGTGCATTGTCTGCAGGGACGAAACAAATATTAATTTATATTATTTGCAATGCTGCAGCACGCCGCAAAGTGTGATTGTGACAGGTAGAGGACGACTGCCAAAATCCTGCCATGGCACGTGACCGACCCACAGCAAATATGCATAAAAATTGAAGATGCCAACGGGCAAGCGAACTGATAGTGCACCACCAGCCAGTGGATTGGGAAAGGGGATGCTGTTTGGGTGGTTGTGGCATGGCAAAACATATGCTCAGCTTCACAGCGAACAGTTCCCACACACACACACACGCAGTGAGCACTTACCAGTTGGGCAACCAGTAGGCCGGCCGCAGGCTATTGACGACCAAGCTAAAAATTCGATTGTAAAACTCAAGTGGTCCAAGGCACGCCACTCAGATAATAATAATAAGTGCCAGGACGTAGACCTGAGTCCAGGATAATGCGTGTATTGAGAAATTAAAGATACTCACGCAGGCACAGACACTTCGGTTCGGTTCGCGTCGGTTCGGTTCGGCTGAGCTGGCAGCCCACCCAACCCCCTCTGCCATATCGACTGTCACCCCTCTGAGCAAGCATTACCAGCCAAATTGATGGCCAGCAGACGTTCGCTGTCTGCCACAGACTACAAATGTATCTTTTTCTCGGCCTAGTCAAACCGCCGACAGGCACTTCAGGTCTTTGAATTCACCAAAGTTTCCCACGACCCAAAAAGTGTTGCTTATGTCCTGGACTGTAACAACATAACGTTAAGGCGGCGAGTGGCAGCCAGAGGGTGGCAGGAAGCATATTGCGCTACGTTTTAATTGCCGCCCCTGTTGCAGCAACGGCTTAGCAGCCAGATCATCCCCTGTTGCCCTAAGTTCACTCAGCTTCTGGTTTAACTGCTGCTGCTGCTGCTGCTGGTGCTGGTGCTGGTGCTGTTGCCTATTGCTCTGCTGTCAGCTTCATTATTTGCTATTTTAGCAATTTGATGGTAAACTTTGACCACGGCTGAATGCGCCGTCTCATGACAGCCCAGCGACTGCTGTTGATAGGTTCAATATTTGCCAGCTACTCGCAGGGTTCACAGCTACTGCCAGTGTTTCTTCTCCTGCCTCCCTCTATCAGCCTATGCCTGCCCAAAGTGTGCAAACAATAACCCGCACCAATTGTTACAGACACATTGTTACTTTGAACGTGGGAAGGGTATCCTTTAATTTGGCATGCCTGGGCCATTATTAATTTGTTATGGACCGGCTCTATCTATCATAAATGATCACCTTGACCCCCGACCACACAGCCAGACAAGAGCCTGCAAGAGGAACTGCCAGCTGACGCGCGTGTTAGGTGATTATTTTAAAATGTTTTTATCGAGAATGCTTGAGTTATTTAATATCTACATTATTATTTATTCAGTATTTGGGTTCATAAATAACATGCGCTGGCTACAACACGTCTTTTAAGTAATTGCTCATGGGATATAAAATATCTGTATGCAAGTTTGGATATATTATAATCTACTTTTAACATGATGAAATCACATTAAGATGCTTCAGCAGTAACTTGCCTGGTTAAGGTAACTGTCTTAAATTACTTTCAATTTTAATTCTCAACAAGATTTCCCATTTGGAAATTTATTTTTGGTAATTTGCATCTAATAAAAATATTCCTAATGTTTATACGAAGTATACATAATTATATAGATCTTATAGTTCATATTAGTGTTATTTTAACATATCAAGTTCATTTAACATAAGGAAATACTTGCTCATGCAAAAGTCTATAGTATATTAATTAGACCTCAGAGAAGATTTCACGACTTCTGTCGGACTCTTTGCAGAACACTCAAGTTACACACAGACAATCACACTCACAAATATACACACTCAATACACACGCACACACACACTTGCAACTAACTACTACAAAAAGGCTCATCGTCACAGTTTGCCAATTGCTAGAAAATAAAATGTTGGCATTGTTATCGCATTGAGTTTATAGTGTGTGCTTTGTTGTTATGAGCACCTATCGCCCCCATAGTCCACCCCCTTGCCTAAGCACATCCCCTCGCCTGTAACGTATGTAACAAGCGTTGTAAAGCAAACATTTGTTAACAAAACATTGATCATTGTTCAACATGTAAATTCACTAATTTGGCAACGAAAAAACCGCCAGCTATAAATGGTAACAGCCGCGAGACTGGGGACTGGAGACTCCTACCCTCACGACGTAGCCATAACAATTTTTTTCCTTTTTTTTTTTTTTTTGCATACAACAACGAAATGAATACGTGTTGTTATTGTTGTTGTTGTTGTTGCCTGCACATTTTCCTTAACAAATAAAATAAAAATTTGCATAAAAATCAAGTAAATAAAATACGCATTGCTCTGGCCACAGTCTCGCGTCTAGAATCAGAACAGAGCTCAACAAAATCAGCGAGAGCTGCGAACTTATTAAAGTTGTTGGCGGCTGCTGGAGGCTGCTGTAGGCAGCACTTGACAAGGATCAAGGTTGTAGCATCGGTACTTGCAACGAGCAACGCGCAACTGGCAACTGGCAAACAGCAACTTGCTTGGGTAGGGCAAGTTCTTGGCCGTAAAAAACTCTCACATACCCTGTATGTCATGAAAGTGCGTAGAATATTTTAAATGGATTAAGACGATTGAGAGAATTTGATAAAAATGGCAATGAAGAGTAAATCTGAACAAATTTAATAGAATTGCATATCTTATGGAATATTTTCTGCAGCTATATTAAATGAAACAGTTGCAGAGATATAATTAACTGTTGAAGTATAAATATTTCATATATACTCAAGTTCATTGATTACATATTTGGAAATATTTCCTTTAAAATGAAAAGTCTATAATCATAATTTAAGAGCTGTCTATTATCTATCTGTTATCTGTTATCAATATTTGTATACTAAATACTAAATAAATAAATTATGAAATGCATAGTATAAGAAAAAGTCTATGACAGAATTATAATGAGTGAATTAATTTTTAAGCATTAATATCCTAAAATCTAAATATATTATTATTAACATTATATTTATATATTTATATTTTATATAATTTTATTTTTATATTTTATATTTCATGTTTTAATATGTCAAAATTTCGAACAGTCTTCGCTGGATTTATACTCAATAATTTCATTTAGTTTCTATGCCTTTCCAGGGTATCCTCAAGTCCAACTCAACCTTGTTATAGCATTCGTACTTGTTTTGATTTCAGTGTGGGGTGTACGTAGAGCACGTCATTCTCCTTGCGGCTGTGCTCCAGCAATGGAAATTGCTTTATGGCTTGTATATGCAGATTGCCAGCAGTCCGGCAGTCCTGAGCATTCGCCACTGAGAACTGAGAACTGAGAACTGAGAAGCGAGAACTGCGAACTGCTAGCTGCTGGCTGGCTGGCTGGCTGGCTGACTGCTTGCCTGTTTGCCTGCAACCTGTCGCAGTTGCAAATGCTCTTTGTGAAATTTATGCGCAAGCGCGCTGATTCTTATTTTTTCGCCTTTAACAAGGCAAACGACAATAACAACAACAACAACAACAACAACAACTTCTTATACAACCCCCGCCTTGGTGCCCGTTTTTGGGTTTTCTGCTGAAAATTCAATTTGCTACAAAATGTGCGCCGCTTTTGCATATCTGGCAGCAAAAATTCGTGATTTACAATTTTCGTTTCGTTTCGTTTCGTTTGGTTTGGTTTCGTTTTTTTGCCTGCGCCTCATCCTTGCTAGCCAGGCTTCAGCTACAGCTACAGCAACAGCTCTGTCCCCAGCTCGAGCTCATTTGGCATACTCGTAGCTGAAACGTTTTGGGCTCTGCTCATCTCTGATTTAATTTTGTTGTTGCTGGCCGGCCCTGAGTCCACGGTTAGACTTGGTTCACCTGTTTATGCCAGATTCCAGGCATGCGATTAAAATCACCTGCGCAGGCATGCGCCCACGCAGCCTCACAGTTGCCCCAACTTCTCAGCGCTCAGTTCGCTCAGTTGAGTGGAGTTTGCCCTCAGTTTGGTTTCCTCAGCTCACGGTCGTCGTCTCTGCAGCATGCAGCTTCTCGTTTCGCTGCGCCTTGCTTTGATTTGCTGCTCGTTTCTTCTTATTATTTCTGTTTCTTGCTGCTGCCGCTGCCGTGGTTGCTGTTGTTGCCTTTTAAAGGCTGCGCCCGCGTCCTCGTTCATTTATTATGTACGATCTTTTTTTTGGTTCTCGTTCTTTTTTATTTATATTTATTTCAGCTTTTATTTTTTTGGTTACCTCTCGCTGTTTATTCAAACTAATTTAATTTGTGCTCGGCTTTCGTGGTGCGCCCGCAGGTAGGTTGGCTTCACGGGCAGCACTGGAACCACTGGAACCACTGGCAGCAGGTTGTTGCTGTGTTATTTTGGCGTTTCACGCACTTGGCGCATGTTGCAGTCACGCCTTTTGTTGCCCGCTGTCCACTTGGACGGCATTCTTATTTTATTTTATTTTTTTCCTTTTGGAGTCGCAGCTAAAGCCAAAGCCAAAGCCACACGCAAAAAGTTGTTAAAATGCAAATTAAATTAGAGACAAACTGGGCAGGCAGACAACACACTCACTTGCACACACACACATAAACACCTACACATTGCCTTTGAGGGGTGTGACTGTGTGTGTGTGTGTGTGTGACTGTGTGCTTATTGCTCGTGGGGTGGGGTTCGCCTTTCTGTTGTTGTCCATTGGATTAGCTGTCTGCAAATGACATGTACCATGCGGACAATGATTGCTGATATGCAAATATCGAACCAGGTGCAAATAACTTGCACAGAGAGTCCAGTGTGCCCCAAAAAAATTGACAGAATTAAGCATTCCCAGAAAGCTTATATAATATCAAATACTGACGCTCAAAATTCATTTACTAAGAATATATTAATCCAAGAATAGTCAGAAGATGATGGCAAAGGAATTAATTTTTTTTTTTTTAAGGCAAATCAAGTTTTTAGTCTAAATTACTTTCATTCAGAATATAATTTTAGATCTCCCTACATTTGTCCTGTTCTTTCTTTCCATATCGTAATTATTACTGTCTGCACCTTAGAGTATGAAATCTTACCCTGTTAGCCATTATCTTGCCGAACGCCAGATTATGCAACATCAACTGTTAAGCCCGCCTTTTGGCATTGCCACAATGAATCGATGGCGAATCGTTAAGTCAGCCAGCAAACGCGTTATAAAACAAAGCAAAAATCGTCTTGCACAATGCAATGCGACAACGAAACAAAAAAGAAGCTACCCAAAAATGGCCATAAAACAAATGCGGCAAATCGAAGAAAGACAAAAAAAAAAAAAAAAACAAAAAAAAAAAACAAATAAAGCAAACAAAAAACCTTTGGCTTAACTTTGTTTTGTTTCTCACTTAGAGGAGCGGCAGAAGCAATCAGTGCACCCACTGCCAATGCCTGTCCCACTGTCCCACTGTCCCACTGTCTCACTGTCCCCCTACTGAATATCCCTTCTGCCTCTTCTACAGCTGCAACAGCAGCAGCATCTGTGGTGGCTGCCACAACTTTAACACTTGTTTGCCCAGCTAATCGCGGCTGCATCGTCGCCTCGGATTTCAGAGCCAATATGTAAGGCATTTAAAAGCGCACAAAAAGGCCAGACAGAGTTTAAGTAGAATTAAGCATCCAAATTCATGAGTCAAGTTACCGCACGAAGGTTTCTTTATATATATATATATAAATAAATATATATATATATATATATTGCTTTTTTTGTGCTGAATGCCTTTGGTTTTTGATTTGTGTGGCTTAATAAAATACCGAGAAGTCGCCATCGTCGGCGACGCCGTTTGGGCCCCATTGGGAAACAATGAAATCTTCCGGCGCGCTGTCAATGATTCTACCCCAAAAAGCGCTGTAGCTCTGTATCTGTAGCTGTGTCTGTATCTCTATATGTGTGTTTTGGTGATTTATATGCCTCGTTTTTGGCCAATTTTCGTTTTTAGTTCAGTGCTGCGGTTAAATAATGCGCTTCCAAGAATATAAACACGCAGCAAACAAAAAAAAAAACACACACACACTCCACTCCAAAGTAAAAGAAATATAAAATCAAAAATAAAAAATAAAAAAAACTGTTGCACATTCCCATTGTGGGTTAGGAGGGCCTTGAATATGCATATAATGGTCATATCTATTCCATAATTCGTTATTTGTCATTGTTTGCCTCTTTATTTTGATTTTGATTCGCCTGTTTCTCTTATTTTTTTTTTTTTTTTTTTTCACTGACGGCTCAAATCAACATGTTGATTTTCGAAGCAATTAATTTGATTAACTGGCAAGCTGCGGCTGCGGTTTGGTGCGCCTTTGATCTGGCCACAGTAGAGTTCGATGTCAGTACAGACATATATCATGAGCATTAAGCATTAGGCATTAACCATTGAGCATTAAGCATTATTAATTAAAAGTTCTTTACAGCTAATTGCAGAGTATGATATAAGCCAAGGCAGCTGTCGACGATGAGCTATTGATTGTTCAACGGAAATGCCTGACTCAGTGGCTCCTTTGAGCTCAACTGATTCACAAGAAAGTGAATTTTTCAAATTCATTATTATGAACTGTGTTTAATTCACGCTAAGACAAAGAAATGCAAAGGATAACAATTCTAAAGCAAATTCCAATAATTACAGGGTATCCAAGGAATTTAATAAATGCCCAGAATCATATGTTATGGGCCATGCATTCATAAGTTTCGATTCGTTCTATTTGCAGACAGGTAAACAAAAATTGTATAATAATAATTATTAACTTTCAAAAACAACAGCAGCATGCGGCAAGTTCGTTGCCTAAGTCTTTTGATTGCAATGGGATAGAAAAGTTAGTTCGTGGATTGCAAGTCATTTTTTTTGACAACAAACACATTGCAACGATGTTATCAACAATAACAACAACAACAACAGGCACACAGTATGACCACCTGCCAGGCACACCTATATATATATTTGTATTTTTGGGCGTATATGCGCCTGATTAGCTGTTACCAATATTTTTGTTAGCGTTTTTCGCTGCACTAAAAATTAGTCGCAATTCACGAATATTTGCTCGAGTTTTTTTTTTTTTTTTTTTTGGTTTTGTTTCTGTTTTTGTGGCACAGCACATTTGTTGGATTTGCCACACATTTGAATGTGTTTCGGAATTGAAAACTCTTTCGACTGAGAGCTGCAACTGTCCAAGCACAAGCGCAACGGCAAACGTTAATTAATTACGATTTATTGACCAAATTTGTTGATTAGACAATTGACGTTTGCCGTTGTTATGGCTGTTTCAATTGCCGTTGCGCCTGATTTTGATGTTGCCACACAATTTGGCCACTTGCCACACAATTGTCGTCAATTAATTGCGCACGTTGATTTCGTTGATTCGATATACCGCCCTGCAGGTGGCATTCGGTATTTCGGCTCGATGTCAATACGTTCGCTGGCCAAATTTCATGCAACTCAAGCAGCTTGATTTAGCTTTAAAATTTTGCTACAAATATATGTAACAAAAAAAAAGCACAGTTTTACACTGTTAACTTAGAGAAAAAATCTCTATAAATAATACAATAAAGTCTTAGCACTTACTCCATATCAAACGAATGACTTAGGCAACGAACTTGATTATGCTACGCTTGTAGAAAATTGAATGTATAGAAAATGTGACTGACTGACAAGTGGCTAACAAAAAAATTTCCATAGATTACTGGTATATGTGTTGTGGTGGCGGTGGTGCTGGTGCTGGGGCTGCTTGGTGGTGTGAAATTCCTAACTGGCACTCTCTTGTGGAACGAACGCCGCATCAATCAGCGGCGGCAGCTTAAATGCTGCATCATGACAAAACCATTACACTTGACCAGAGAGCGCGCTCCGGGTACGTTGATGGCGTCGGCAGATGCTCAGATGACTAGGCGACTCGGTTCAGCTCTCGACGTGATTGATTGATTGGCAATGGCGGGCAGGGCGATTGCACTGATGCTTTGTCTAAAAGCCGTTTAGAATAACACCAATCGACCAAGAGCAACAACAACAACAACAACTGCAGCAGCAGCAACAACATCCACATACTGCAACATAACGAGCCCAGCAGCGAGAAATTATGCATTGTGTTGGAAAAATGCTTAATCTGTGCAATGCCAATGCCAATGCTACATATCAAGGCACCCTCACCTGGCCATATACTCAGTCAGCCAGTCCGCCAGTCCGGCAGTCAGTCAGTCATTCAGTCAGTCAGTCCGGCAGTCAGCCATTCAAAGCTGGCAGTTGGAGCCATCCAACGGCCGGCGGCCGTCAGTTGATTGCGCTTCATTATTAATGCCAAACTGTGCGCCGGCATTCGTTGAATTTGGCTTTTGCAATTTGGTCTCAATGCCGCCGTCGTCGCAGTTGCTCCAAGACCCACCTTGGCCTTCAGTTCGCTGCGGGGTGAGCGGAGGCAGGCATTAAAAATGAGCTCGGCGTAACAGGTGGATGCCGCAGTCGCAGCCATAGCCGCAGTCGCGCCGATGATGGCGACGGCAACGTGATTTTCGCCAAATCGTTTAGATTATTTTGAGATTGCTTGCGCCAGTCGCTGCCAAAACAGTTGTCCGTCCAACCCGTCCACACAGTCTGGCACTCCTTTTCACTCCCTCTCTCTCTCTCTCCCTTTCTCTCTCTTTCTCTGTTGGCCAGCTCCGCACCTTGCATTTGAACTTGAAACATTTCATTTTGCTGGCTAGCTGGCTGGCGGCATCCGAGAGAGCTCGTAGTCGGACCGATCGATTAGTGGCATTCTATTGCGTTCAATTTTCATGTGCAACATTGAAGCGATCGCCGTTGGCACAATAAACACGCGATTTATTTCATGCCGAGCATTCAAGTGCCGCAGTCGGTCAGCTAAAGGAGGAGCAGCATCACCACCACCACCAGCACCACCACCACAATCACTAACAACAACAGCACCACCGGGCAGCCTTGCCTTAGCTTGGCCCGGCCTGGCCTGGCTTGGCTCTGCTTGGCTTGTGGTATGTGATAATGGGATGATGGTATGATGATGCATGCGCGGCATACACAACATCCCAACAGAACAGCAACAAGTTGCAAAGATTGCAAAAGAAAATGCTACGAATTTGCCATACTCTATTATGCCTTAATTGATCAGCATGTTATATTTAAAAAAAATTATATATATAAACTTTTTAACCAATTGACTTAAGGATGAATAAGTATTAAATTAGATTTTGAGCTTAATAGCTTTTAAATAAATTGTTTTCAGAATATTAATAATAAAAGTTATTTGTTCAATTCCCATTTTGTAAGCATTTGAATGATGACTAAAAACTTTTTTTATTATTAATTTCTATTGCTCTAGTTCTACTGCTGTTCATAGTATATGATGTCAATACGCTCTCAAAATAATACCATATAATAAACACTTCAAACTTCAACTTATTTCGAGCTACAGTCGTAAGCTAATTAGTTAGGCTACACATATGTCTGAATCCAACTGAATTCTATATCTGTATATAAGGAGTTTATATTATGTACATAAATATTTTCTTTCTTCAATATCTGTATATAAATATTCGATATATCTATATTTAAGTTTCTTATTTTAAACAAAATCCGCATCAACTAAAGACCTTGTTCTAAATAGAAACTATAACTAGAACGCTTACTTTACTTGACTAGAACTTTATGCTTATCGATATGCCTGGCAAAGAGTATAGACAACAACAATAATAACAGCAGCCTACACTTATATATATATATAGATATATATATATTTGTATTTTATTCGCTTTATTTTTTTGTTGTTGCTGTTTTCCTCACTAGCGGCCAAGGTTAGTCGCTTGCCTTAGTCGTTGTCGAAGCTTACCCTGCCGCATTTTAGTCGGTAATTGCTTGTGATGTATGATTTTGAGTTCTAGTTTTGTGGCCTGGTCCAGCCTGGGAATATCTCACAGACAGACGCATGGACGGAGTGGAGCTTTGTAGTCGTTTTGCTAGCTGATTGCTGACGATGCCTATATATGCGGGTGATGTATGTTATATAGCTACAGGTATAGGTAAAGGCCATAGATATTGATTTGACAGGGGGTATCGTATTGATGAGTGTGCTTTCGACCACTGTCACACTTTCTAAGCACTTTCACCCAATTAGGGCGATCAGTCATATCGCATATAAATATATATATATATATTTCTATACACAACTATATATATTTGTGTGTGTATATATATAGACTATCAAGGAGCTGCTGATCTTATGCAAAAATGAAAGAGCAATGCAACAAAAAAAAAAAAATGCTCGAGTCTCTGGTCTCGATGACAATCTTTTGTTTTCACTTCTGCAGAAACAAAAGCCATAAAGGATAAATTGTGAATCGCAAGTCGATTCCAATTCGGCTTGTGCCTGCGCCTGCGACTGCGACTGCGACTGCAACTTGGTTAGGTAGCCGCATTTAAAACAGTCGGCGGCAATCGTTGAACTTTTGGCTTCGACAAGTGCACAGCGGGGCGTCTTGGCCAGGAAACAAAAAGGAGGCGGCGCTGCTGGCAATTTTGTTTTCATTTCAGCTAAATGGAGTGGATGAGGCGGCTGCTGTTGCTGTTGCTGCTGCTGCTGCTGCTGCTGTTGCCTCTCAGTTGCTGCGATTATATCGAAAGACAAACGTTGGCCCATTGTTTGACCAAGGCCCAATTGGGCCAAGTATTTAAGCTTCTATCGCATGATTGATTGACTGCATATACAACAGAACAAATACATTCATTTTACATACAATATTGAAAACAATTTCTCTCGATCTCCTCGAGTGACGTCTGTTGTCGATGTTGTTGTTGTTGTTGCTGTTGTTGTTTGATTTGCTGTTGTTGGTGTTGTTGTTGTTCTTATGTGCTGTGCTTTTCATGCCATTTCGATACGGGCCTCATTTTTCTCGCCACAATTAAAGAAGAAAGTTGGCGGCGCAATTAGAAAACTCACATCGATCAAATGGTCATAGACACAAACGTCATGGCTGGGTAGTGTTTACTATCAAATACTGTGTCTAATTTTCAAGTCTTGTTCTATTCAGCTCGTCCAAATTTTTTTTTAACTATTACAGAGAAACATGTCCAAACGAACCCCCAAAGGCGAATTACCTCGCGATGCGCATGTGATGCAGGCTCTGCGTCGCGAACTCCATCGCAATTCGCGCCAGATAACGCAATCATTTTGGCGGGAATTTGAACAGATACGCAATCGGCAGCGCAATCAGCTGATACAGGAGCGCATTAATCGCGAACGCCTATCGCTGATGATGCGCGACGCGAATCTGGAGACACAGCAGCAGGCTGAAGCGCTCAGTCGCAGTATTAGCTCTCATGGCGTTAATCCGATTGCACCATCGCCTCGCATGCGTCGCGAGACACCTGCCATCATGCCCGCTGCTGAGGATGTATCGAAAGAGCCGAAGAATTCGCCAATCGTTAAACGCCCAAAGAGCGGCACAAGCGCACAGCATGAGATAGAGTCACGAGAACTATCTTCAACCTCTTCGAATTTGCCACGAGCACCGCCCTCATCCAGGATTACCGTAATCCCGGAGACACCCAATGTGCGTACGCCATCTAGATCCAGTTCGAACTTTTCCAAAATGCAATTGGCCAAAAAGCCCAAGAAGTGAACGCATATTGAAATCTAATTCCATTTTCAAATAATTCGCTAGCAAAAACTATTAAAGAAGAGCTCAAAATGAATTACATATTGATTCATATAGTTGTGTTGTCGTTATACAAACCAATCAAATTTTAAATTTGTAAAAATATGTCATGAACTCATTTTTTTGATATTATAAACGGGCAATGCCATATTGAATGTCAATTTGTCTGAGAAAGCAATAAATTTATATTTCTGTTCCACACACATTAATTCCATATATAATATAAAATATACATGAAATTATATTTTATTGAAGGCATTTAGTTGATTTTTTTTTATTTATATCTTAAGACATTTTTTAATATAAAATATATTTATAATAAATTTTCGCAATAATTGAATTTTGATAACATTCTCAATAAATAATGGTTATATTATTTTTATATACTTGTAAGTCCTGGTATATTATTATTGATATTTGTCTCAATAAGAGATAATATTAATTGATTTTTCTTATCCATAGAACATATGACAAGCTTTGTAAAGCCTACAGACTCAAGCCGTCATTAACAAAGGTGTTTGAACTTAGTTTACAGAAAAAGTCATTGCTTAACAAAGAAAGCTAAAAGTTGAGTAGTTTTGCAGGAAGCAAAGCATTTGACACTTGAAAGAGCTCGACTTCAAGAATTCACAGCTGATTCAAATCATTAATCAACTTTTTTTAAATGTAAATTACAATTTTTTAAAGACATTTCATACACTTGCACCAAATCATGTCTAAACAACATTTTAAGATTTCATCATTTGTGCGCTAAATTAAATTCAAGCTGACCCCAAAAACTGAATATTAGCAAATGAATTGAAAAAAATAACAAAAAATAATAACAACTTGCAAATTAATTAACGGTGCACAGCCCTCATATATAAATAAAAACAAAGCAAGTGTAAGAGAGAGACAGATTGGCAGACAGAGAGAGAGAGAGAGAGAGAGAGACGCTGGCACACGCACCTGAGTAATCAACTTGATGTGGGCATGGCCAAGCGAATGTTACGTTACGTTAAATGATTCTGATGCTCGATTCCGCTGGTACAGCACAAATACGATAAATCACGCTGAACAACAACAACAGCAACAACTGAAAACAATCAACAAAATGTAACGTTATTCATCACAGGTGGTAAATTTAACTGACAACAAACGCGCGCCGATCCCCCAGCACAGATTCGCGTACTTTGTCTCCGATTCCGATACCGATACCTAATACTTAACACAGACACACACACACACACACACACACACACACACACACACACACACACACACACACACACACACACATAAATCGAACAACGGCAATTTCTGGGTCAAAATAATTAATAAAAGCGAACGACTTTTCTGCGCATGACTTGGCCAAAAGCAAGGCGTTCGCCTGCTGCCTGCTGCCTGCTGCCTTGGTGGCCACAAAGTCAGATACCAATTTTGACAAGCTTAACACGAGGAAGCGTTATGGCAGGAGGCGCAGGCATTCCGCCTTTCAGCTTACAACTGGGCAGTCCCAGTCGTAGTCGCAGTCGCAGTTTTGTCGTCGCTTTGGCGCATGCGCAAGCAAACCAAAAAAAAAAAAAAAAGTGGAAATAATCAATCAAAATGTCTTAAGCAAATCACTCGCATTTCAACTACCAAAAAAAAAAAAAGAGTAAGAAAAATTACAGAGCCAAGCACTAACTGATTACTGAAATGGTCGGCAAGTGCGTTTATACGCTGTGAACTTTATGAGATATTTCGATTTACTTTTAGTTCATATTCTATTGAGAGCCAATAATTAGTGAGAGAAAGAAAAGATTTAAATGAAAAGGAAGGAATTACGAAAAAAGTGAATGAATGAGCGAGAGTATAGATGGAGTATGAGAACTGTTATCGAGAACTATTTATATCATGTGTTTGATGTCTGTCTACTCAAAGAGAAAGAGAGAAAGACTGTGAGTGACGAAGGCAGCGAGAGATAGAGAGAGGGAGAGAGAGTTACAAAGGTAGACAAGATATATAATCTGAAAGCGAGAGAAAGAAAGATCTTGTATGCCATTCTCAATTCACATCTGATGAATGATTCTCAATTGAATCTGATTCATCAACATTTCAAGCCTTATCGTAATAAGTTGCACCGCATAAACGCCGCTTGGTGCTAACCTGTGACTGCCTGTGACTGACTGGCAAAGTTTGTTTGGCAACTTGTGATGGACGGTCGGTTGGGCAACAGTCACGATTTGCATGTGCGACAACTGTTGCCAGCGCACAACAAACAGCAACAACGGCAGCAACAACAGCAGCAACAAATCGCGAGCACATTGAACTGTCATTGACACGGCAACAACTGGGCACACAGAACCAGGCTCTGCTCAGACCATCAGCAATACGCGAGACACCTGTAACTGAAGTTGAAAGGCAAAAGGCAAACGATGAATGCTTGGGTGGTGCAGTTGCAGTCGCAGCGACAGCAGCAACTGTTGCTGATGGGTGCAGCAAACAGTCGTCAGACATTGTATAGTATTTCGTAGTCCGGGTTCCCAGTTTTGCTGGCCAATTACTGCAAACAAATTCGAATGCGAATGCGAATGCGAGTGCGCATTGAAAATTGTGGCAAGGTTGGTAATTTAAGACTCACGCCGCGAGATCGCAAAAGCCCGAGCCCCGAACCAAAAACCGAGAATCGAGAACCGTATATATATACATATATATGTATATATATTTTTGTCGCCATTCGCTGACTCTTGCTGTTGTTGTTGTTGGTGATTGAATTGCTGATTTAACGGTTGCTGTTGTCAAATTAATGACATTCATTCAATTCATACCATTGGCAAACGTGGCCAAAACGGTAGTTTTTATTGCTTGGCAAATTGCAATCACCAAACAGAGCGCGCGTGTTATTAAAGTTGTTGCTGCTTGCTATTACTGGCTGCTATTGCTGTTCGTTGTTGTCATTGTCATTGCGGCTGTTATTAATGTAGTTATTAAATATTTACAACTGCCGCCGCATAAAGCGTGCCAATTGTGGGTGCAGTGCGGCAATACGCTGCACCACCTGGTCCTGGGGGTTACCCAACCGATGTCAAAGTGCAAAAGTTTAGCGCAAAGTTCTTGTCATTATTTGCAATCGTTTCGTTTCATTCCATTTCATGCCGCCAAAGTGAAAGGCAACTCTATGGATATACTAGAATCGTAGCTAGACCTCGTTCTGTGCCGCTTTAATTAATGACTGTTTTATATAATTTAATTAGTTGTTAATGATTCGCTGATTGGCTGGCACGGTCGGACCATGAATCAAATGCTAAGTGAGTGTCGCCCGCTTCTCAGTTGATTTTTTTTGCTCTTTGGCTTTTGGGTGGGCTTGGCAGATGTCAGGGTTGCCGCCTGTCTCAAGATAGCGCAACATAAACATGGCGCTAACTAGTTAATTAGTTCGTGGCCACGCGATAGCAACTAATGGCCAAAAATATATAACAGTTAAAAGCTCACAAAAAAAACAAGCATTATAGGTCAAACAGTCATTATTCAGATAAAATATATACATATACCTATTAAAGTCTGCTCAACTTGTGGAAACTTTTTAAAAGGTTCAACTATAGAATAGTTTCAGCTAAACTACCTTCAAAAGAACGAATCATGACACTGCTTTAGCCCTTTCAACATCATCTTATCCGCAACTAAAACTAAATAAATTCTGTCAGCATTAATCAAGACTCTTTTTGCACAATCGAATTGCAAAATTTGATAGTTCGCTTCTAGAAGACCTAAAAACCCCAAAAATGTTCGTTTTCAAGTTAAGGCCAAATCGAACATAATAGTCTAGACAAAATGCTTGTTGTTTCAGTACGAATCTCGAATCGACCAAACTAAACAAGCGACAACAACGCCAACGGTCACTTGCCACAATTTTGCAATTTGGCTATGTTGTGTGGCATGAATTGCATATTTAGCATGCGTAAACTGCTCGATAACAAATAATTTCTGAAATAGAAACCACAAAAAAATAAACAAAAAATAAATAGTTACATTTTGTCCAACATCGATTGCATGACCAAAATGCGAATCAGTCTCCGCTTTGGCGCCATAAATTACAGCTAAGAGACGCTTTTATCGACCCTCAGTTTACTTGCCAATTAGTCAAAGCTTATGGGGGTGTAGCCGGACTTAGCTAAGTCCACAAATTTCTATGCCAGATGTGCCATTGATAGCGTCCATGTGCCACTGCGATAAGGTGGATCCAAATTGACGCCAGCCGGTGGCTTAACATACTCCAGCGAACGACCTGCCAATGTTTGATTGATAATAGAGCACTAAGCCAACAGGCTGGCAAAGCAATATGCAATGCCCCGATTTTCAGCTGTTACCAAATTTTGTTCTAACTCTATTTTTTTTTTATTTATGTTTTTTTGTGAATATATTAGTTAATTTTGAATATCCATTTGCTGTTGATTCAGGCTTTATAAAATAATTTCAAATAAATTAAGTTAATGTAAGCAAATATAGAAAAAAATTAAAAAAATTTACAAATATATTTTTTATTTTAAATTAAATTTTTATTAAATTAGCAGGCTATATTCGAGCCAAAACCTTAATGAGAATCTAAGAATCAATTTCATATAAATCCTAAAAAAAAAAAAATAAAAAAAATAATAATAGCCTGATGCATCTGAGACTTTTTGATAATTCTGTCAATTATAAATGCGCTGAAGAGTTTAAGACAAAAGCTGCAATAAAATAAAATATTAAAAAAAAAAAAAATTCTGTCAACATGTTAGCCAAAGAAGTAATTTATTATTTATCTCAAGTAAATATGCTTAAGTGGATATACAAACATATTAAATGATAAAACTAAATATATGCTCGACTTTTCTGTTTCATATATACAACATGTGATCTTTTCTTTATTTTCTATTAATATATACATTTTTTTTCTAATAACATTCTTCTTATACGAAAGTAGTTTGTATTTTGAATTTCTTTAACACCTTAATAATCTTTATAATATCATATTCAATCTCATTACATTTGCATTCCAATAAACTATATTTTATATTCAATATGCACACTAAAAACCAAGAACATGCAATGTGCCCTCATTGCCATTGGCGTATATCAAAAAATGTTGACAAGAAGAAGCATCAGAAGGAAGTTGAGTTTTGGCGTCCGGTTGATGTGACGTTGGCGGTAACTCAATATTTAAGCACTTATACGTTAATTTAGGCACAAATTGAATTAATAAACCATGTTGGGCATTGTGTGCGGTCTCCTGTTACACCATTCTCTGATGTTGCTCCGCAACGCTCCACCGGGAACCAGCTCCTTTTCATAATTCATTAATTTATGCACGGAACGCGGCTCAATGAACCACGACAACAAGCAGAACTGACCAAGAGATTGGCAAAACGAACCACCACCTCTCGATAGCCCCGGAAAAAAAAAAGAAAAGAATTTGAATTTACAAGCACGTAACATTGACCCGCTCGCCCCTCGCCAATCACTTGCCACTGCCACTGCCGCCTCTTACGTGATTGGCTTACATTTGGCGCTGTTGTTGAGCTCCTTTCGGTGTGCTGCGTCGATATTCGTCGCTCGGTTGTAAATTAGAACATGCTAAGTGTAGTACCCAAAATTGCGACCCAGCGGGACCCGTGACGAGTCCGAAATAATTGCTGTTGTTGCTGCGCATGTTGCTGTTCCGCGCCATAACCCACGGCAAGTGGACACACACATGACACAGCGTATGGGTGTGTGTCTTTTCGGTAGTTAAAGGTGCGTAAATATGATTTTCATTTACACCTTTTGCTTGCCTTTGCTGCAAGGGATGCGTTTGAAGTAGCCGATGAGATTTTCGAATTCCACAAAAGAAGAATCCCGCTCAAAACCGACTAAGCCTGCTGAGTGAGAGCTGAAAGTATGAGTATGAAAGGAGATATGGGACAGACAAGGAAAGAGAGTAATCAAGAATGAGCGATAGATATAAAGAAATAGAAAGAAAGCTGGGTTGCCTAAGCATAAAGATATTTAATGTTATATTTAGTGGATTTCAATATTCATATTTGTAATATCTAGCTAAAAAATCCAATCAAACATAGATCAAATATATATTACGTATACGCCAAGTATACAAATCTATATCGAAAATGCATATCTTATATAAAAAAGAAATCAAATCGAAAATCAGAAATGTATTTAAAAATAAAATTGAGAAATTCCGCAAAACTCTTTGCAAACTTTCAACTTTTGTTGCTTTCAATGGCCCCCAAATCGTTTGCTGTTGCCCTCAACTGCTGTGGCCGGTGCATTTGCATGGGCTGTGGACCATTTTCACATCCTTTTGGACGCTCGTAACAACAATGCACCGACTCGACTCGTGCCATGCCAGCGACTTACATAAGGGGGTCCCAAACTCAAAATAAGCATATGATTTATTGTCATTTTGAGTTCAAGAATTTGCAAAAAGGTAAAGGTAATAAATTGTATGATTATTGTGGATTTTTGTTTTTCTTTGTATTTCTTTTTTTGAACTGCTGCCGCCCGCTCACCCCTTTCTTTTGGCTGCCAAAGAAAGCAGGTATAACAAACGTTTTTTTTTTTTTTTTTTTGTTAAATGGAACCAATGGAAGTGGCGCGGCCGTGGTGGGGTTGAGGGGCTAACAGTTAACTTCATTCGCTCGTGGTTGGGTCAAGGGTTAAAATGTGGGAGTCACGATTCTGTGGGGCTAAGCGATTTTGCTCACTACGCGCTCGCATGAAATGAAGTTACCAAAAACAAAAAACAACAACAACAAAAATACAGAAAATATCAAAAATACCTGGGAAGTACCGTTTGATGCACACACACATAGGCACACGTTAGCGCACACACATTAGCGTTTTAAATCGACCTCTGCCTACAACTTTAACTGCAACTACGGATTCAACATCGAAGCTTTATCAATAAATTATTGAGCCATTATTGTTATTACAATTTCTTTATAATGTTGGCAGCGTGCGCTGCAAGTTGTTGCTTGTTGTTATTACTGCTGTTGTTGCTATTGTTATTGTAGTAGTGATGCTGACCATTAGCGTGTAGTTGCTAGCCGCCAACGGGGCCGAGGTTTCAACCTCAGCGACAGCCCCAACCTTACCAGAGCCTCATCATCATGTGCACAATGGAGAGCAGGTCGCGGTCAATATGAAGACGAAGACTTTGCTGCTTGGCTGCCGCCGCCACCGCAGCTGCCACAGCCTCGACAACCTCTACAGCTGCCGCCGCCGCCGCCTGGCAGGTTCATGACAAATGCATTAAAGCTTCAAACAGTTTTCCCGTTGCAAGTTCTATGGCGGCTTTTTCTCTTCAGTTTTCATTTTTTTTTCAGTTTGTTGCCTTTTATTGTTATTTTATGAATATTGTAAATGATTTAATGAGTTTTAATTGAGCTGAGCCAGTGGAAGAAGAAGAAATGTAAGAAAATATTTAATGAGTTTAATTGATAGGAATAGTTGCAGCTGAAATGAGGAGAAAGCCAGCCAGCCACTCGCTTAACGGCTACGCCTGGAATTTCGCTTTGTATAGGTAAATATATACAAATACATATGTATGTCAGACTGTGTGTATAAATATATCTCTGCTGTCTGTCAGTGCACCGTTGTTAACCGTTGCACCGGCCACTGATAACAGGCACGCGCCCCGCAAATCAAAGAATTGGCACAGACTCTCGTGATCGTAACTCAGGCCAATGAATCATGCACACTGGCTTCCTAAGAGCGAGAGCGAGAGAGGGGGAGAGGGGGGCGGGTGGCGAGGGTAGCCACAGAACGCAATCTCAGCTCTCAGTCACAAGTTGACCATTGATCTTTTGCCCAGCTGAGCAGATGCAGGGCAAAAGCAACACGGACTGCCAGCAATAACAACGTGTGGGCCATAATCAAAAAAAAAAAAAAAAAAAAAAAAAAGAAACGTGTTGCCTGCCTTTTGACATTTTTTTCAGCTCGCGCTCGAATGTTTTGCATGTTAACATTTTATTAGTCATAACAACGGCTAACAAACAGGCAAAACAAAAACAAAAAATGCAAACAATCTGCAAACACACACAAAAGTTAACACAGTCAGGCTGACAGACGTACAGCAATTGGCCGTAGGCTTCAACATTGGCTAAAGCTGAGAAATTACACAGGATCATAATATCGAAATCGTGCTCTTGTTAAAATATGTTTACTTGACCTTTTTTTTTTTTTTCTTTTACTAATGAGTGCGCTAACTACTATAATTGAATTTCAAAATAGGCATTTGCGCACTTTATGTCGAGTCTTAATTCCAATTTGAATTTTACTTGCATTTAGTACTTGGGTAATTTGAGATTTGATATAAGCTAAAATCTGTGAATTATATTGTTCTTAATTAGCATAATTGAGAACCTGTTTTTAGCTGGTTCCCCTATTTAACATAGCTCATGTGAAATATTTTAAGAATGTCGCCTCGCCCAATCTATAAATAACATAAAAATAATAGAAAAAAAAAAAAAATATATATATATTATTTTACACGGAATCGGACTTAAACTACCGCTACTGTACTCGTACCATAACAGCTAAGGGGATATTGATTTAATATGTTTAAAGTAAAAGTGTAATAAAAAAAAGTCATTCCGGAAAAAGTCTTTTAAATATGTTTAAAAATTAAAAAAAAAATAATAATGAAAATATCAATTATCATTAGAATATAAATTTTGATCAGAGAAGAGTTCAATAATCTAAGCATGATGAAGACAGGCTCATGAATTCACAGACTTCTACTGTATAAAATAAATTAATTGAAATGCTGACATAGCTTATATTTTATTATTTTTTTTTGTTTGGCAACTTAGGTATTAATTAATAATTTTAAAAACTTAAACAATTTAGATAACAGCTGGAAATGTGCTCAACAAGAAACAATCAATAACAATCCTAAACAAAACTTATATACTTGGTTTATCTAGTCTAACAAACTTCATTTCCCGTGCTCAACTCAATTTCCCAGCTATTGCGGATATGTAAATACAATTATTAATTATCATGTTGCAAGTAAATAGAAGCATAAAATAATTGTTATTAAACAATGTTTGCAAACTACTAATTGGCTGGCTGCACGCTCACAACGCATTGAGTCGAGAATCCGCAAAAGGCAATAAAAAAAAGTTTTTTTTTTTAATGGACTTGTCAATGGCCAATGCCAGCCATTAATTATATTTAAGCTGATTTCAGTCAAGAGTTGAAAAATAAATAATAAAAATAAAAACGGTACCGTTGACAAATGCCCAACAACAACAACAGCAGCAACAGCAGCAGCAGCGGCAGCAACGAAACACGTCACTCGATTTAACCTGTTGCACATGCGGCGCAACAAACACACCTTATAAACAAATGATCCAATTGTCTTCTGCATCACTACGCGCTCGCATGAAATGAAGTTACCAAAAACAAAAAACAACAACAACAAAAATACAGAAAATATCAAAAATACCTGGGAAGTACCGTTTGATGCACACACACATAGGCACACGTTAGCGCACACACATTAGCGTTTTAAATCGACCTCTGCCTACAACTTTAACTGCAACTACGGATTCAACATCGAAGCTTTATCAATAAATTATTGAGCCATTATTGTTATTACAATTTCTTTATAATGTTGGCAGCGTGCGCTGCAAGTTGTTGCTTGTTGTTATTACTGCTGTTGTTGCTATTGTTATTGTAGTAGTGATGCTGACCATTAGCGTGTAGTTGCTAGCCGCCAACGGGGCCGAGGTTTCAACCTCAGCGACAGCCCCAACCTTACCAGAGCCTCATCATCATGTGCACAATGGAGAGCAGGTCGCGGTCAATATGAAGACGAAGACTTTGCTGCTTGGCTGCCGCCGCCACCGCAGCTGCCACAGCCTCGACAACCTCTACAGCTGCCGCCGCCGCCGCCTGGCAGGTTCATGACAAATGCATTAAAGCTTCAAACAGTTTTCCCGTTGCAAGTTCTATGGCGGCTTTTTCTCTTCAGTTTTCATTTTTTTTTCAGTTTGTTGCCTTTTATTGTTATTTTATGAATATTGTAAATGATTTAATGAGTTTTAATTGAGCTGAGCCAGTGGAAGAAGAAGAAATGTAAGAAAATATTTAATGAGTTTAATTGATAGGAATAGTTGCAGCTGAAATGAGGAGAAAGCCAGCCAGCCACTCGCTTAACGGCTACGCCTGGAATTTCGCTTTGTATAGGTAAATATATACAAATACATATGTATGTCAGACTGTGTGTATAAATATATCTCTGCTGTCTGTCAGTGCACCGTTGTTAACCGTTGCACCGGCCACTGATAACAGGCACGCGCCCCGCAAATCAAAGAATTGGCACAGACTCTCGTGATCGTAACTCAGGCCAATGAATCATGCACACTGGCTTCCTAAGAGCGAGAGCGAGAGAGGGGGAGAGGGGGGCGGGTGGCGAGGGTAGCCACAGAACGCAATCTCAGCTCTCAGTCACAAGTTGACCATTGATCTTTTGCCCAGCTGAGCAGATGCAGGGCAAAAGCAACACGGACTGCCAGCAATAACAACGTGTGGGCCATAATCAAAAAAAAAAAAAAAAAAAAAAAAAAAGAAACGTGTTGCCTGCCTTTTGACATTTTTTTCAGCTCGCGCTCGAATGTTTTGCATGTTAACATTTTATTAGTCATAACAACGGCTAACAAACAGGCAAAACAAAAACAAAAAATGCAAACAATCTGCAAACACACACAAAAGTTAACACAGTCAGGCTGACAGACGTACAGCAATTGGCCGTAGGCTTCAACATTGGCTAAAGCTGAGAAATTACACAGGATCATAATATCGAAATCGTGCTCTTGTTAAAATATGTTTACTTGACC
This sequence comes from Drosophila koepferae, assembly GCA_030914345.1. Taxonomy (NCBI): domain Eukaryota; kingdom Metazoa; phylum Arthropoda; class Insecta; order Diptera; family Drosophilidae; genus Drosophila; species Drosophila koepferae. The sequence goes on from JAUESR010000207.1 coordinate 5,867,171, forward strand.
TTTTTTTTTTTTTTCTTTTACTAATGAGTGCGCTAACTACTATAATTGAATTTCAAAATAGGCATTTGCGCACTTTATGTCGAGTCTTAATTCCAATTTGAATTTTACTTGCATTTAGTACTTGGGTAATTTGAGATTTGATATAAGCTAAAATCTGTGAATTATATTGTTCTTAATTAGCATAATTGAGAACCTGTTTTTAGCTGGTTCCCCTATTTAACATAGCTCATGTGAAATATTTTAAGAATGTCGCCTCGCCCAATCTATAAATAACATAAAAATAATAGAAAAAAAAAAAAAATATATATATATTATTTTACACGGAATCGGACTTAAACTACCGCTACTGTACTCGTACCATAACAGCTAAGGGGATATTGATTTAATATGTTTAAAGTAAAAGTGTAATAAAAAAAAGTCATTCCGGAAAAAGTCTTTTAAATATGTTTAAAAATTAAAAAAAAATAATAATGAAAATATCAATTATCATTAGAATATAAATTTTGATCAGAGAAGAGTTCAATAATCTAAGCATGATGAAGACAGGCTCATGAATTCACAGACTTCTACTGTATAAAATAAATTAATTGAAATGCTGACATAGCTTATATTTTATTATTTTTTTTTGTTTGGCAACTTAGGTATTAATTAATAATTTTAAAAACTTAAACAATTTAGATAACAGCTGGAAATGTGCTCAACAAGAAACAATCAATAACAATCCTAAACAAAACTTATATACTTGGTTTATCTAGTCTAACAAACTTCATTTCCCGTGCTCAACTCAATTTCCCAGCTATTGCGGATATGTAAATACAATTATTAATTATCATGTTGCAAGTAAATAGAAGCATAAAATAATTGTTATTAAACAATGTTTGCAAACTACTAATTGGCTGGCTGCACGCTCACAACGCATTGAGTCGAGAATCCGCAAAAGGCAATAAAAAAAAGTTTTTTTTTTTAATGGACTTGTCAATGGCCAATGCCAGCCATTAATTATATTTAAGCTGATTTCAGTCAAGAGTTGAAAAATAAATAATAAAAATAAAAACGGTACCGTTGACAAATGCCCAACAACAACAACAGCAGCAACAGCAGCAGCAGCGGCAGCAACGAAACACGTCACTCGATTTAACCTGTTGCACATGCGGCGCAACAAACACACCTTATAAACAAATGATCCAATTGTCTTCTGCATGACTTAATAATTTCAAAGTTTTTATCAACTTGTTGTTGTTGTTGCTGTTGTTATTTTGTGAAACAAATTTTTCAAACGAAACCCTTGGATATCGAAAAATGAGAAGGAAACACAAAACACAAAAAAAAATGAGAAATAAAAATATTATGCGTGACGAAATCTTTTTGATGTGGGAAATGTCGCTTTGAGCCCCACCGACAAGTGTGTGTCCAGCAGCTACAACAACAACAACAACAACAGCAACAACAAATGTTGAAGAACATGAGACACAAACGTTGCGCATGTCGCTGGGATTAGCCTGAAAGCATTTTCTCAATTTTGATTTTAATCCTTTTTTGGTTTTTTTTTTCTCTATATTTTGGGATTTTTGTTGTTGGTTTTTTTTATATTTTTATTTGGTTTCTCGTTCATCTGGCAGCGAATTGCTTGGCTTGGTAAATATTTTTTTAAATGTTGTTTTAGGTTTTTGTTAATTGGCGGCGACATGTGTTGTAGATAGGATAGTTTCGTCGTCTGATCTATGTTGTTGTTGTTATTGTTGCTCTTTGGTCACTCAAGTGTGCTTTCATATGAGGAAGTTTCTAGCTTGGGGATTTATTTATTGCGGTACAACATCAAAAACTGAAACAACAAAGTTTCAAAGTTTCAGACTTTTTTTTTTTTATTCGAGTAGAGCTTCGTAGGTTATTTGTTTGGACACATTTTGAAAAATGGGAGTATGTCGGCTTTGGCCCGACAAATAAAACGACGCAACGTTGTAGTCCAGAGATTTGGCTCAAATGTTATTTGGTCGCCGGCAAGACGACAAGCCGACAAGTGATGGGAAAGTGACCAGGGATTTTGATTATTCGTTGGGATTAAAGCTGCTGTTGCCTAATTGTGTCATACGAAAGAGACCCAGCTTTCACGGCGACTGGTTCAAAGTTGAAACAATTATAGAGAAATTGTACCTGCCCTAATAATCGAGTCGATTGTAAAACCTGAAAATTTAGTACAACGTGCCACAAATTAAAACATCATAAAAATCAAAGGAAGATCCAATGGAAACGAGCAAAAAGCCGCCGACTCCGTCGTTTCAAACGCAAACAGAAGTTGAAGTTGAGCCGCGGCCACAAATTAGACACCGCCTCCCAAAAAAAAACAGAAAAGAAAACAACAACAAGAAAGCAAAACCAACTAACTAACTAACTAAGCCAACAACACACAGCCTGCCAATGGCTGTGGCAGTGCCTAATGATGACCTTTTCACTGCGGCACGACAACTTAAGGTCATAAACAATCAAAGGCAGCTCCAAGTGCTTCCAGTCCAGCTTCGGAGTCGCAGTCGCAGTCAGAGTCGCAAATGGTGGCAATTGCCGCACCGGCGTTGGCTCCAAGCCTCATCTGTTTGGCTACCAGCCAACGCTAATAGTTAATAATAATTATTATTTCATTTCTGGCAAGCGCAACTCCTACCAGCTGACACCAACTGAAAGCCGGGCCAAAAACAATAAGCCAGGCCAGCCAGGCGCTGCCATTCATAGACTTACAATGGTATTAAAAATTAAATGAATGCAAGCAAAAGTTGAACTATAATAAGTTAACTTATAGTTAAAATCATTTAAATAAATAAAAATATTAATATAAATATTGAAGATAGATTGAATAAAAAAATCTTTTTGGCAAATACGAAAGTATGACAGAGATATATTATGTGTTAAATATTTAAAGCCAAATGTTAATAAAAAAATATAATATAAAAATAAATAAATCACCCAAAATTCATATAAAATATAAATGATATCATATGAAATATATATAATTTTTTTGATAAAACATATATTGTAGAAATCTACATAAGAAACATAAAAATTTAATTTTAATAAATAAATAAATGATAAAAAAAAAATATTAATAAATAATAAATTTATTCTAGCCGAAGCTTGATTTTTAATTTAAATTATTATTATTATTTTTTTTTTTTTTTTTTTTTTAATTTATAGAATGTCATTTAATGTGGTTTCTAAAGCAATTTGAATATATTTTATAGCAATTATAAATGTTCCAAGCTATTTTAATAAATTCATTAAAAATCTGTAATTTCACTCAAAGTTAAAAACCTGCATATAAATTGCATAAAGTTTCTATATATCATACATTCATTTCACTCAATTGATTTTCTTCTGCAATTCCACTTCTCTTTAGGTCTGCCGAAATCACTCTAATTTTTGCCTCGTATTCAAGGAGCAGCATTCCACAGTGCTCCCGAATATCTCTCGCTCTCTCGGCTGCCAGACAACGGTAACATGGCGTGTTTGTTTATTGCGCATGCGCGCCAATCGCCCTGCCAGAGATCTGCTGGAGCGGCAGCTGGAGCGTCGGCGTCGCCGTCCACATCGCCATCGCCATCGCCGTCGCCGTCGACGTTAGCGTCAGCGTCGACGTCAGCATCGAATCATTACTTTAGCCCACTTAGCTGAGCAGAGCATCGGCAAGTCAGGATCGCTTGCCCTGGGAGCAGCACCCCACACACACACACACACACACACACACACACACACACACACACACACACACCGTCTCTTGTCGCAACTCTCACGCGATAGTTATCCTAATGGTTGGGACTTTCGTTTGAGTCTTTGGCGGGCACATCTATCAGCTCGACTCGACTGCTGGCTTAGTGCAGAGCTCTTTTCGCTTGGCTTTTAAGTGAGATGTTGGTAATAAAGCCGCAATTTGTTAACTTTCGGGCAGCGGCACTCATTTAGCTACCTCATTGGCGGCTGTGTTCGCTCGTTGCCACAAGATTCGTGATTGTTGTTGCTGTTGCTGTACGTTTGGGACATGAGCAGGCAGCTCGTTGTTTAGTTTTTCGTTTTCTTTCCCTTTTTTTTTTTTTTTGGGGTTTTAGCCAGGGCTCAACTCATGTCCTGTGCACACATCGCAGTCAGAAATCTCACACACAATAAGAGGATTGGCGGAGCTAGGTGCAAGCAGTCAAGATTACATGCAAACAAACTATCCATTGTTCTAGCCAACAACAGCAACAATGTCTGTGGCAGCAAGTGCACAGTAGCCAAGCTCCATAAAGAAATGCCCACAAACATGGCCAACGCGAAATGTGGGAAAAATGACGCTGACGCTGATGCTGCTGCTGACCACATGGCGGATGCGCATTAACACCCAACAGTGAAAGAGACAAGGATTCTGTGCGATTATGACATAAGCTGCACGTTCTCAATGCCCATTTTGATATCTAGCTAAATGTATATACACATACATATATAAGAAAGCCTGCATGTGTGTGTGTGAGTGTGTGTGAGTGTGTATGTCTGGGAAATTGACACTTTACAACGTACAACCCATAAACGTGACCCAGCAGCGCTTTATTTGCATAAACAGCCCGCAAGAATGGCCAAAAACAAATCTATTTTTCTCAACTAAGAATGTGAAATACTCTAAGACAAAACTGATGTACATTTGATGTAAGTAAAATGAATCTACTTTTGGATATGATTGATACTAAAAAGAGTTACATAAGCAATTGTTAGAATTGAGACGAGAGAAACCTTTAAACAAAATATATGTAATTAAGAATATATTGAAAAATAAATTCAAATTAAATTAAATTAAATTTTAAAAATCTTTACAGCATAATATGGACTTAAATAGCATTCTATATACTACAAATATCAGCTAAATGTTATTCAATAGATATCTTTATTATCTTACACAAACATTAATCCGTTGCCTGTTGGCTTACAAATTCATAATACCTTCAGCTATGCATACAAAAAAGATGCGTTATGCCAGGCTACCAAACAAGAGTTTAAGGACGCAGGCACGATCCCAAGCAAACAGACAGAGCAAAAAAAAAAAAAAAAAACAAACAAACTTACATTCTTTACAATGCGCAACAACAATAAAAATATGAAGCTACCAACGCGATCGCTCCAAAGTCGTGTAAAGTCAATGTTAATGTCGATGCCTGCCAATGTGGCTATTGTTCCACGCCAAGGAGTCTGGAGACGGAGTTGGGAGTTAGTAGAGTCGCTACAGCCCCCCTCTCTCTCTCTCTCTCTCGTGGCCATTTGGTGCTGCAGATCCACAGAGTTTTGGCTCAGAAATTATTGGCTCTGCGTGCGGAGAAAGTGCACGTTTTGCTTGTTAAAAAGCACGAATTGTAATGAAAACAACCTGTTAATCTAAATATCTCACTCGATTGTTGTTGCTGGCGGGGGCAACAACTATTATTATATATAGTCTAGTCGTGTATCGAGTGTATGGTAACTAACTGTGCCCGCATACATATTTGCCCAGCTTAACGGCCAATAGCCAAAACAAATGGCAAGCTTCCCCCCCTCCAGCTTCCACTCCCTCGCGCTCTCCTCTTCAGCTCTGCCAGATCTTATTAAAATATCATAACAGCTCACGAATCAAGCGTGACGCCCAGCGCGGGCAGCGAACAGCCACAGTAGAGCCAGCAAAAAATAGAGAAGTTATTTGTACCTGTCAACTTGACCCCAGCAAATAGTTTAACTTCATTGTGAATGAGTGCATTTTAATGCATAGCCATAAATGTTCATTAACTTTGGTAAATTGCACGAACATTGCTCAGAGCTTGACTTGGCCAACTTATCTTAAGATAGTTAGTGATGCATATTTATTTATATAATTCAAGGGTCAAGATTTAGGGATTTAATTAAGGTAATGCCTTAGTCAGAAAAAAACTTTTTTATATTCTATATATTCAAACTGCTCGCACATTTACTTAAATAAACTATTCAATCTAATCCTCAAGAACTTCATATTCATTTATCAATCAAAACGCATCTTCATATCGCCCACACAAATAACCCCACAACCTGAGTCATATCTAGGGCAATGACTGCCCCAACATCTTAGCATAAATCAATCAACAGGATATGAGAAAGTCATTGAATACATTTGCTCTCTTAACACATTATCGCCACTATCCCACTTAACAGTTACCAACACCAAAGACGCAGAATCATTCGATGGAAAAAAATAAAAAACAACCGTTAAAAAGTGAATAAGATGAAATTAATGAGTTTTAAAGTGATTTAAACCGAAAACGAGGCGACAAAGCTACAGCTAATTGAGACAACTGGATCAACCGCAAGGTGACTCACACAATATGCTCCACATTCTCACACCGAGACACCTTCTTTTTCGTTCATATATATATATGAATATTTCTTTTTTTTTTTCGATTTTATTTTTAGTTTTTTTTCATCCCGTGATTAAAGCGCTACCGAAACTCGGCCGCAGTCCACCTTCCGGCACCCCCTTCTGGCCGACGGGCAACGCAATTATTATTGCCATGTCATAGTTGGAAAGTGAAGTGCCTGAAAGCCTGGCTACACTGACTACCAATTATATATATATACGTATATGCATATATATATATACATTTGTATGCATATTACTCTTTTACAGTGGCATTCAAACAATATCGAAATCTCTCTAATGAAGTTGAAGATCGGCCCGGCTACTGTCAGCGTTTGTAATTGTACTGCTGTATGTTGCTAGAGAAATCAAAGCAATTGCAGGGCAGACCGTAAGCCACGTCTAACACCGCACTTGAGCCCGTGCGCCCCAAGCATTTCAGATGTTTTTTCTTCTTCTTCTTCTATCTTTTTTTTTCTTCTTCTTGAGAGTGGAGCAGCGAGTGGAGTGCACTTCACAGCGCGAGAATCTCTCGACTCGCAGCAGGTTGACGTTTGCTTTAAACATTTTTAAATATCAGCTAAACTCGGTCAGAATTTGGAGCACAGCTCGCTCGCCCAGGCAATTAATCATAGAAATTTCATTCGTAGCACACAAATTGCCAAATAATTGCAGAATATTTCATTGTTGTTTTTTTTTTTCAGATAAGTTTTACTTTCAAAAAAATGTCGAAAAGGCTAAAAACGTAAATCGCTCATTGGTCAGGTGAGATTTATGGCTTGATTATTTGCTTATGATGGCCAGGCCAATTGGCCCAGAGTTTAGGCCAGACTCAGGCGATCATTGTTGTTTTTTTGTTATACTCTGTTATTTTGTGGAGTTTATCCTTGAGATGCGGCTTTTATCTGTGGCATGAATTTGGTTCAAATATCCAAATATTCTTCTGTAGCTGAGATTGTGAGTTCTTAAGCTGTGAAGGCGATCATCAAATAAGTTTAAGTTGAAATTAATCGAGCTAATAACTTCTGCTTAGCTTTCAGCTATTTCTGCTAAACTACTTCATAATCAAATCTTTATAGAATATTTTACCATTCTTTTCAGACTTTTACTTCTTGGACTTTCTACGGCTGCAAGCGTATTTGGCATTCGTTATTCTTTATGGAGCCGCCTTTTTCTTTGCTGGCAGTCGAGCAATGGCAACTTTAATTGGACTTATCATAGAGTCTGGGCTGTGACTCTGTCTCTAACTTTAACTCGAGACTCGCATCAGCGTCCATGTACTTAGCTTAGCTGCTTTCTTTTATGGCCGCTTGGTATAATGACTATGTGGATCGATTCGGCTTGAATTTATCACCCACTCAAATGCATTTTTCCATACTGCGAACTCACCGAGGTCCACAACTCGAGTGGAGCCATGTACCTGCCACGGTCAAAGCAATAATTCAATAAATCTATTGCACAAATCCATGCGTTATTGGCAATATGATGATGAGGCTGACTGCAACGATCCAACGCGACGTTCGTCTTATGACGATCGACGCTCAACGATCGACGATCAATGGTCGACGGTCGACGGTCGACGTTCGACGTTGACTTGCATTATGCAGAAACTGTCGGCCAGAACTTGAACTCCAACTTGACTTTGACTAAAGTCCATCAAGTGGAAGTGGAGTTGGCCTGTGGCCAACCGCAAACTATGCCCGGTTTGTTTTTATTATATTTAGCAGAGAGCATAATAATTCTTACAGCCTCAAGTTGATAACGTTTGCATGGCCAATGATACACGCTACGTGGCTCGAGTGCTGGCCAAAGTTGGAGGTGGAGGCTGTTTGCCTCAAGTGGAGTGGAAGTTCAACTCGGAGTCGAATGCAAATTTGTTGCAACATATTGGCGTCGCTGAGTTGCTACAGAAGTGCGCATCAAAAACTACAAAAATAAAGCGAAAAACATTTATCGATTTGACTACCCATTCGTATACTCTATAAATATTGAATGTATGTGGAAGCATAGCCAAGGGTAAGGGCAAAATTAATAAGAAAAGTTATTCGTCTCAGAAGAGCTTAATCTATAAAAAAAACTTGAGTTTAAAAGATTATTTAAAATATAGAAATTGATTTACTTCAAAAATAACTCAAAAATGTATTTGATATATGTATTTCCTCTATATTTGATATATTTCTCTATCATCATTAATTCTAAAACCTTTTCTAGGATAACCCCCAGTTCATGCCACTCTTCCTTGTTTATCTTGCAAAGCTTTGTGAGCTCAGGCGTAGGCTAGACAGAATACCCAAATGCTCAGCAAAATGAAATATTATTCATGGCTTTGGCAACTTGTTGCAGCAGAGTTTCTGTAGCAAAATCTGCATATGAAAAATTATTATTGTAATCCATTTGGTTCTCTACTTTTTTTTTTTTTTCGTTGCCTAAGAATAGCTCGTCTTGGTGCCCGGAAATTATGCAGCATTTTGTTTTTCTGTGCCGTACCAAAACCGTACCGTTCCGCCCCCGAAAGAAAGGCGTCGGGAGATTTATGCCCGTTGCACAGTTTTTGAAGATTTGCGCGCTTTTTGTTCTGATTCTGCGTCGTCCGTTGGCGTTTTTGGCTCGTCCGTCCCACTGGCTCGCCGTCCCTCTATCCATCTGTCTAACTGTCTGTCTGACTGACTAGCTGGCTGTCTGGCTAGCTGTTTGGGCCTCGTTGTTATTGTTGCTTGTGGGGGCTTAGAAAATTTGTACAACATGCGCTCGGTGTTTCCCATAACTCAGCATTGCCTGTTGTTCCTGACTGTTCGGTTCTCTTGGTCTCTCTGCCTGCTGCTGCTCACTGCTCTTGGCGGCCTTTTGGTGTTGAAATCATTTGTAGTGCAAATTTTGCCCCATTGCCCGCTTGATATATGAGGCAAGTGTGAAAATATATTTGATCAAATAGCAAAGTTTTTCCAAATTGCCCAAGAGAGAGGTGAGATTTATGGGATTAGAGCTTAGAAAGGAACTTGACGTCTGCCTCCCCCCCTCCACGTTTGTCAAGCTGAACGTTACAAACTGATCTCAAAAGGTTCAAATTTTGTGATTAGGTGAAAGCAGCTAAAAAGCAACACATTTACTGAGATATGTGTATAATGTTGTCTATGCTTACATTTGGAAAAGTACAAGAAAATTTAAATATAGAAATTTCTCTGAATTTCATATTTAATTTTATAAAAAAGTTAAATAAAATAAAATAAAAAATGTAGAAAAATTTAGATAACAATTTTTCATTAAAAATCTTACTTGTGGGAATCCCACAGACATTTCCAATTCAAGTTCCATTTAAATCTATTTAAAATAAAACTATTAAAAAATTCCTATATAAATTAAAGCTTATATAATTATATAATATGTAATTATATATATGTATATAATTAAACAAAAATAATTTTGCAACAGCACAGCCAAAGGGAAACCCGGAACTAAAGAGATTTTTTTTCTATTTTCCAAAATTATATTAAATTAAAATACTATATAAAATAAATTTTCACCTCTTTCACCTTTCACATACATTGATATCTATATTTTTATAAGACTTGAGCACACGCTCTACGCAAATCTTATGCATATTTTTCTCTGCTCATTTTTGGCACTTCCATCTGCAAAATAAACACTTTGGGCAGAGCTCTTAACCCACTGTCATAACTCAATAAATCATCAACGATCAACAGCTAACACCTACCCAACCCAAATAGTAAATATGTGTAGGTTATATAACTAGTCGAAAAAAACTTCAGGTGAAATTCGCAGTTAGAGGGGCAGCAAAGAGAGACAACAATATGGATGCCCGCATCCTCAAGCTAATCCGGCGCCACAAACCGCAAAACAAACGCAACAACGACAACAACATTTCACCAAGAGGAACTTGAAGATCAATGCAGATGCCACAGCATTTGAGAGTCTTCCATTGGCTTTTGTGGCTAATGATGCGACACATTTGCTAATTTCTATTGAAGCCCACTTGCCAATGCTAGCTATGTGTGTGTGTGTGTGTGTGAGGAGGGGATGCGTGTTAATGATGCCAGGTCAATGAGTGCAGAGACCGCAAAACAGGTCTCAATCACTCAAGTGTAGAGAGTTGAGTTGCAAATCGCATGGGTTAAATGCCAATACAATCCGTATGCCCATCTGCCACCCGAAGCTTTCTATTGTGCGTGCACGAAATTAGACCATGTTCAAATTAATTAAGGCCCCCAAGACAAGAGAGATAGGCAGACGGATGACGACAACGATGCAGACATCAGTGTGGCGGTTGCTCATTGTGTTAATTAAATCGGGATAACTGGAAAGTGTGCAAAATGTGATTCACTTCAGGGAAGCAGCCGAAGGGGACCATCAGTTGGTATTGCCAATTCGTCAGTTCGTCTGTCCGCTCGTCTGTCAATCAGTCAAACGCGCCGTCATTCCCCAATCACTTTGCGCTCTCGGTTCACGTCTACATTTCCATTTCTATGTCTCAATGTCTATGGCTGATTTATGATTTGCATAAAAAATCATTGGCAATTCTTTTGCGGCTTTTATTTGTATATTTTCTTCTTCTTCTTCGTCTTCATCGTCTCTTTTTCTATTGCTGCTTTTACTGTGTTGGTTTTAGTTTTATTTTTATTTTTATTTTTATTTCTATTTTTTTTGTCTGTTTGCATTTGTATAACTTTTACCTTTTGTTTGAAAGTTTAGCTGACATTTGAACTTTTCACCCACAATTCCATTTGCTGGAGTTGAAAAATCTTTTAAGGAAATATCGCTAACCGTAACCAAAATGGACATTTCTCGACATTTCCTTAAATGCGCACCAAGTGAAATTTGTTGTGCGCTGCAAGAGCAAGAGCAACAATAACAACAGGAAAAGGCTGCGCCTTTGCACGCGCCTCACGTGCAACATATCAACAGATACCCTGTAGTTAAATTCAGCTTAAGCTGTTACACTTTCAATTGACTTCGATTTCTTTATATAAGAAGAACTAATATATGGAAAGCAATTAAAATTGTAAGCTCATCAAGCTTGCTGAGTTTGCTGTATTTATATTTAGCTTAATGCACTTACCCATATTATCATTAGCTTCAATTCCTAAAGTATTCTTTAGTTGAGAGACAATGCTAAACGTAATGATATCACTTTCTTCTTACTTTTGTATAGTATTCTAGCGCTGGGCCATATCAGTAGATCACTTGAAAGTGCTCTCGACTGTTATACTGTACTAGTACACTGTTATATATTCTACTATTATATCTCCTATCGATAAGCCGCTGATAACAGGTATACTATTATATTGTTATACTTTTATACTGTAATACAATAGTACATTATAGACTTTTACTGTATCACTATTGTATTGTTATACTCAAGTTCAAGTCTAATACTGTTATATTTTTTAGCTATTTTATAGCCAAGCTTCTCTATTATTGTATTGTTATACTGGATTATTATTATACTGTTCTACTGCTATTATCTTTATTATATTCTGCATCATTTTATTCGGTTATACATTCTAAATTACAGTTCAATTAAAAAGTGTTATACTGCTATGCATCTTACAGATTTTATTTCTATAAAATTTATGCTAATAATGATTTACTCTTATTTGCCTATACTGATATATTGCTAGCTTACTATTATCCTGTTATATTGTCTAACTATTTTACTGTTACTTATGCTTTCTTGTTGAGGTGCTCGCACTTTGTTGCCGCGTTGTTTGCGCTACTGTTATCTACAGGTAACTTGATATGAAATCGTCATCAGAAATACTTAACGTAAGGCCCCCCACCCGCTAACCCCAAGAGTCTTTCTCTTTATTCGTAACCCACAGGGCTGTGCTGCAGGTAATCGGATAGGCCACAAAAGGCGAAAGTCTCGCGCATACCATTTTTTCCACCATTAGTTTATTATTGTTATAATTTCTTTATTGTCATTATTATATGCGAGCACTTTTTCAAGCTGCTTCATTTGAGCCAACACATTCGTAATTACCATCATGCCAGCAGCAAACCAAACAAACACGCACACATCCACACAGAGACAGACAGATAGAGATAGAGGGAGATAGAGACAGCGAGTTGGAGTCGAAGCAACGTGTTGATTTCCAGGCAACCGCAAATCCACTTGGAGCCAGCCCAACGAGGGGCACTGAGAGCCACTTGAAATTATGCGGCTGTTAGCTACCAGATAACGCTTTTGATTATGACAACGGGCCATAACGACGAGATGAGATGCAGCCGAGGTAGCTTTGGCATCGCCATCAACATCACCATCGCAATCGGCTTCGGCTTTGACTTTGGAAAGTCGCAGCTGGCTGAAACAACTTGGCCAACTTGCTAGCCACGCGGGGGTGCCTGATGCGTGCCCAGCTGCCATGTCTGATGCTGTTGCTGTTGCTGTTGCTGTTGCTGCTGTTGCTGTTGCATCTGCAAAGACAATCAAATCATTTTTCGGCTGCCTGACACTGATTCACATTCATGTCATATGGCCAACGGGTGCACAGAGTAAATGAAATCTGTTTTTGTTTTTGTTTTTTTCTGCTTTTTTGATGTGCCACCGATCCAAGTGCTGGACTGCCACTTGGTGAACTCTTTTGGGTTATTGGCGCGCGCGGCATTTGTTATGGTCTCTATTATTGTTTATGATGATGGAGTGGCCCGGCCAGTGGACCAGAATTCTATTCACCTTCTTTTGACTACGGCCGGCTATTTGTCGTCCACTCTTGTGGCATTTATGAATTTCTCCAACTTCTTTCGGCCTGATGTCTGAAGTTATGTGCGCTACAAAATGCATAAACAATCGAGAAACCAATTTTAAGTCTTGCAAAGCCAGAGAGAAATAAAAATACAAAACGAAATGAAACGAAACGAAAAAAATAAATGTCGAAATCTTTGCCCCCGGATTTACTTTTTTTCATTTCGGGAGTCTCTTTCTTATTATTGTTCTGGATTGAAATTGAAGCCAAAGTCGGTGTAAATATTGAAGCTATTTGCACAAAGTACAGTGTGATGAGAGTCTGCTAGAGCGGGTGAAAAAATATTTATAATAAAACAATATTAAATTGTGATCATTTCTAAATTCATTTTGTACATCCAAATGTTCTCAATGATAAATATTATGTGAAAGAATTTTGTAAATATAAAATTATTTAAGAAACTCTTTCATTTATATTGAGTTAAAATCTCTACTTCAAATGGATATTTAACGATATTTTGAAGATAAAAGATATGTATAAGATAATAAATTGATTAGTCAGAGCTATCTTTATTCTATACAAAATATTATTCTATATAAATTTCCCTCTCAACGATACACAAATCATACGCCAGCCTCTCTCCATCTAGAACAAATAATTCTTGCCCCACTGTGCACGTACTCAACATATTTTCATAACATTTGAATATCTTTGGGCAAATGACCGCAACTCCGCCCCACAGCTTTGCTAAATGAGTATAAAATTGAAGCAAAAAAGAAGACAATTAAGCTTAAGGAGCATTTCATTTGATCGAAGAAAGTTACCAGTTATAGAGAAACCCATAGACATGGACAATAAACCAACAAAGTCTAGATGGAGCCCAGAGCAGTGCTGCAGACATGAGGCTGAGCACACAAGCTCAGAGCATTTTATTTATGGTCCGCCGCATGATAATGGACCTTGAATAGTGGCTGCTGGCCGCATGCCGCATGCCGCATGCCGCTAGTTGCGTAGAACAAGTGCCCCACGACGACATGATTCATATGAAACGGCAGAGAGGGCGGTCCATTTGAATTGCAAAACGACAAACATTGCGTACAATTTTGACATTTACGGATCATAACAATTTGAATTTACCGTTCGCAAATGAGTCCATTTTTGGCTATTTGACCACTCACAGATCCACGCACCGCAATGCCCAAGGGCATCAATTTGGACATGTGCCGTGTGTCCAAGCGATTGTTATTATTATTTTGCTTTTTGTTTTTGACTACCAAATATTTTAAGTGGCTTCCATTTGAATGGGCCAGACAGTGAGTGAGAGAGAGAGAGAGAGAGAGAGAGAGAGAGAGAGAGAGATAGAGATGGAGAGCGACATAGGAAATCTTTTGCTGATCTTCCCTAAACAATTGCTTCACACAGCTGTCGCCGCTGCCGTTGCCAAGGTGCGTTGCATTAATCAAAATTCCTGTTATATTTGTCCAAATGGAAATGAAAATTAACATAAATATGGAACAGTCACACAATGCGAACGACATCGCGCTGCATATCCTGTATGCCGACCCCGCCAACTTAACAGCTCAACTCCTCCCACCCCGCCGGCTGCTCCACCAAAACGGTTTCACTTCCGATGCAAACAAATTTTCCCATGACCCCAAGCCGAATGTTGTCGAATGTTGATTTGCTCTTGTCAGCGGGATTCAAGGTTCGGGACTCGGGATGGATATGCATGTGTGTATGTATGTATGTAGGCAGGCAGCTAGGCAGTCAGACAGTCATGCAGGCTAGAGGTAGGTAGATCCCAATTTTCAGCTTGTTTTATGTATGCATGCGCACGTTAGGAACCAGACAGCAGGAGAGCAACAGCTCGAAATCCATGTCGATGAACAGGTTCTTTTCCTGCTTTAGTCATATGCATATATATATATATATATATTCTTTTTTTTTTTGGTAATTCGAGCCGTAGGAAATGGAGCAGCGGCATCTTTCTCATATGAATGCCATTTCGAATGTGTCGTTTTTTTTTTTATTATTTTCTCGTATTATGAGTTCACTGCACCTAAAAAAAACAAAAAGCGGGCGGTTCAGTCATGAGCTGTGTGGGAGCTAAGTTTTCATCGCGTTTCTGAAGAGTTGGGGGTCAGGACTTAGCCGTGAGAGCCAGCATAAACCAGGTGGACAAACCTATGAAAGGTACGACTTTTTAGGATTAGCTATAAATATACTATACAATTTTATGCAAGTTCTAATATCTGCTGCAACTACTCTACCTACTATAAAGAGAAACCTACAGCAAGTAGCTACAACTAACTACCCACACACTCACACACACACATGTCTGCTTATGCCTAGAAAAATGTGAAATTATTGTCATAAGCAAATCTTTTTGTTCATAGATAAGGCAAAATGTCCAACGCACGAAATACAACTAACAACAACAGCCAACAAGCACGACAACAATAACAAAACTTTTTATTTATTTCCTGCATTTTGTTTGACAATTTTCGCTAATTTGTGCGAGTCTCTGAGGTGACAACAGCTAGACGAATATTGAAATACACTTTAAGTACTTTTATATTACAATTTAATATATATTTATAATGATTGCTCGAAAGCTAAAACGAACTGTTGACGAAGTGTGACTAAGATAAGATTCATTAAGGAATTCAAAAACATTTTTTTAAGTAAATTAAAATTTTCTCATCATTTTCAAAGACTTGTAATGTAAAGAGCCAATAGATCCTTTTTCCTTTTTTGGGAACAGAGTCTTAATATATACCTTTGCACTTAGCAACAGAAGAGTAATTATAATTTCAACAGCTAGAATAATACTTTGAAGGAATCAATCTCAAATGACTTGTATACATGGAGCTAATTCGATTAAGAATCTATGAGTTAGTCATAAGATCTTCAGGGTAATTTGTTAAATGAAATTACTCATATTAAATATTTTACTAAATATCCATACTCTACATATATCTATAAAAAAGTAGTCTTGATGTCATAAGTAAAAATGGCAATTAATATAAGAAAAATGAAAATGATTTATTTCTAAACTTTTCTATAAAATATTTAAATATTTATTGTATACATTTATTGTAGCTAACAATCTTCATTATCTCATTATTAATTCTTATCGAATATATAACTTATATATTTATTACAAAACAAACGCCTCATAACAGTTATAAAACACCAAGTGAGAGTAAGAGCGCATAGCGCAAGTGTTTCGTGGGGGCTGCGCGCGTCGCTTTGGTTGGCTACGAAGCGAAGCGCGTCAAAAAAAAAAAAAAAAAAAAAAGCGCCGAGAGAGCGATGAGAGATGCGAGAGTGTAAGTGTAATGGGTAGTGCGTGAGCTGAACGACAACACGATATCATCTTCGTACTCACACACACACACACACTAAGCCAACCTGCTTGGCTATGGCTAGTTGGCGGCTTTTCACCCAATGCGGCTAAACCATTGTTGTTGTTTATTTGTTTGTTTGCTGCTGCTGCTGCTGCTGCTGTTTCGCCAATTAGTTAGCCGCTGTGGCTGCGTAGCGTGCAATATTGGCATTGGCTGGGCAAAGGGAGCGGGCAGCGCGGCGCAAAGGCGGACCCAAGCAGACAGACCAGACAGCCAGACAAACAAAACTTGGCTCCCAGCCAACAATTGCGCAGGCAAACAGCAGTTAACGCGTTTTATTGTCTTCCAAGTGGCCACAACGCAGTGTGCGAGTGTGTTTTTTTTTTTTTTTTTTATATTCGTTTATTAACAAAAACTATATAATCCTAGATAGTTTAGATGAGGCGACTAAGGATAGCGACTAAAGATAGAGCAAGATGCTTGCGGTACGGCCGTAAAGCATTGCTTCGCAAGCGCTTTGCACTATCTTAGGCTGGGACGCCTCGACTTCTTATCCGCTCAACTCGGCGGAGCTCCGTCATAATTGTGGCCGCGAAGGTGCTTGTAAGATTCCAAGCTGCCTCCGATTCCAGCATGGCATTGACTATATTGTCCGCCCTAATAGAGCGGCCCACAGCCTCTTCCAGACAACGCCTCTCCTCTTGGAAGCGTCCGCACTCAAATAAGACGTGTTTAGCATCTTCCACCAGTCCTCGTCCACACCAGGAGCATTCGTCCGTGTCCTCGTGGCCAAAGCGCTTCAAGTAGCTCCGGAAGCATCCATGTCCCGAGAGAATCTGCGTAAGATAGAAATTAACCTCACCGTGCTTGCGGTTTATCCATGGTGCAAGCTCAGGGATGAGCGTGTGCGTCCAGCGCCCTTTTGTTGAGGTATTCCATCGTCTTTGCCATCGTGCAATGCTGTCCGCCCTGATAACGTCGCGCTGTATAGGCTCCTGCGTGTTCCGCTCCACGGCTTCGGCGACCAATTCCTCCAGTGGCACCATGCCGGCAATAACAAGTGCCGCGTCATCGGAGACTGTCCTAAAGGCGCAGCTGACTCTGATTGCGCTCAGTCTGTAAGTGGCACAAATGCCTCGGCTATAGCTCGGCGTTGCCATCGCACTTGACCATATTGGTGCAGCATAAAGGATGACGGACCTAATGACGCTCGTTAGGAGGAGGCGTCGTTGTTGCTTTGGTCCCCGCGTGTTGAGCATAATTCTTGAGAGAGCTCTACAAGAATCAGCTGCTTTTTTATGCACATATTCTAAGTGCTCGCGGAAAGTTAATCTCGTGTCTATCATGACGCCAAGATACTTTATCGCCCTCTTAGATGCGATGGTAACGCTGCCGATCTTTATATTGGCAGTTTCCACTCTCTTGCGACTGCTGACTAGGACGACTTCCGTTTTGTGCGCCGCTAGCTCTAGTCCAGCTCCAGACAACCAGCTTCGTATGCGATTGATACTTGCGCTGCACATATCCTCAGTATCTTTAAGCTCCTTTCCTATGGTGACGACTGCTACATCATCGGCAAAGCCAATGGTGTGCGCGCCTGCTGGTAGTTCCAAGCGCAGTACGCCGTCGTACATCATATTCCATAGGAGAGGCCCCAGCACTGAACCTTGGGGGACTCCAGCAGACACTATATGAGTTTGGGGACCCTCACTCGTATTGTATGTTAGTGTTCTTCCTCTGAAGTAGCTCCTCACTATCTCTTTTAGATATTTAGGGATATTATATTGTGACATCGCATCCAGTATCATATCCCAACTAGCTGTGTTGAAGGCATTCTTCACATCTAGAGTCGCAATGATGCAGTAGCGCTTCGTCCCGTGCTTCCATCTGGTGCCTTGGATGGCGGAAGCTGCCAGGCCGACAACTTTGTCAAGCGCATCTGCTGTTGAACGGGCCTTCCGGAAACCAAATTGGTTAGGTGAAAGGCCTCCGGCGCTATCAATGGCCCTCTCCAGCCTAGAGCAAATCAGTTTCTCAAACACCTTTCCCATGGTGTCTAAGAGACAGATTGGTCTATACGAAGATGGCTCATCCGGTGGTTTGCCAGCCTTCGGTAGCAATACCAAGTTCTGAATTTTCCATATTGCGGGGAACGTCTCATGAATTATACATTCGTTGTATAATTCCGCGAACGCGCTTGGGTGCAAGGCGAGGGCTAGCTTTAGCGCACGATTTGGGATCCCGTCTGGCCCTGGGGCTGAGTTCAGTCTAAGACCTCTCAGAGCTACTAATATCTCCTCGTCCGTAACTAAGTCAATCTGAGTGCTCGTTGAGCCCTGCTCGGCAGACATGGTCTCAGGGGCATGAATGGAGCTTAGTCTTTCTGGAAAGAGTGTTTCCACAATCGATTTAAGCTCCAAACGATCCATAGGCTGCACCTGCCTACCTGCGTTTAGTCTTTTAACCACTATCTTATATGCCCTGCCCCAAGGGTCATATTCGGCTGAGTCGCACAATTCTAAGAAGCACTCTCTTTTGCTTGCCCGAATGGCCTTCTTCAACTGTCTTCTAGCCGCCTGGTATGCTATTTGCATTTCTACATATGTGGTCCTACCACGGGCGCGTTGGTAGCTTCTTCTCGCCTGGATGCATTTGCGTCGAATGTCACCTATTTGTGCATTCCACCAATACATAGGCGTTTGTTGTCGCATGAACCGCTTGCGGCGTAGCATGCTACTACTGCAGGCACTCTGAATTTGGGCTACCATTTGGCATGCTCTGGCCTCAGCATTGCCAGATGTGCCCAGCGACTGAATGGCCACTGAAAAGGCCAAGGGATTGAAAGTATCCAGCTGATACGATTCTCTCCACAAGTTTGGCGCCCTGGCAAGTGGCTCCCCTATTGTGAACAGAAGTGCCGTATGATCGCTGCCCGTATAACTATCGCAATGACTCCATGATGCTTCCCGAAAAAGGGATGAAGTGACAAAAGTAATGTCAATTACTGATCCGTATCCAGCCCTACTGAAGGTGTACTCTTGGCCAGTATTGAGCAGTGCAACATCTAATGTCGCGAAGATCTCCAGAAGGATACGGCCTCTAGTATTAGTTGTGTGGCTACCCCATTCTAACGCCCATGAATTGAAGTCGCCTGCTATAATGGCCTTCCGACCCCTAGCATCCACGGCAAGCTCGTCGAGCGTCGCTGAGAAATCGCTGAGCTGCATGCTGGGGGCCAGGTAGCAACTGTATAGCCATAAGTTACCGTATCGGCCGCGTACGAATCCATTGAATGGCTTAACATCTGAAAGCACATTCGTTGAACCGCCACATACCCATAGCGCTGCTTTGCCAGTACTGTCTGTTGCCCACGTTCTGGGACAGCTGGTCTTACAGTGATGAGGTTCACTGAGAAAGGCTACATCTATAAATTTTTCCCTTACAGTCTGCTCTAGTATATCTTGCGCAGCTATACAATGATTTAAGTTAAGTTGAAGAAACCTTAACATTTCATTTTACGCGCAGCTTCACGGTAGGATGGGCACTTGAAGCTGCCTGCTGAATGATCCGTCTGCTTTTCGCCTTTACGGACGCAGAGGCTACATTTGGGTGGCTTGGTGCATGCTTTTGCACTATGACCCATCTCGCCACACCTGAAACAGGCACCCTTCAGATCACAGTCGCTAGCGCAGTTAGCGGCTATATGACCGTAGTCGAGGCACTTGAAGCAGCGTTTAGGCTGGTCCACGGCTCGGATACGGCATACAACCCATCCTATCCTAATTTTGGACAACTCGAGCAGAGTTTTGGCTTTCCCAACTGGGAGAGCAACTGTAGCTCTTTGCTGTCCCCCGTAAGCTGACCGAAGCGATTTAATGACCGTAATGGGGAGTGAGCTATCTTTCAACTCCACCCTAATTACCTCTATTATCTCCTCTTTGCTCGCTAGTTCATCAAGATCACGAATCTCAATGTGTGCCGTTTCGGTAAGTGTGTGTGTGTGTGTGTGTGTGTGTGTGTGTGTGTGTGTGTGTGTGTGTTTGGGGCAACATGGCGTAGATCATTAGGCATAGATGGAGATGGTGTTATTATTTGCACGTTTTGTGTGAAATGCACTTGGCCTAGGGTTCGCATTTGGCAATTGTTAGATTTCGATTTAGCCAAGCTTTAGCCAAGTTAACTGCCAACTTAACAGTTAACCCAACTGTTGATAAACATGCGTAGATTATGAAGAAAAGTTCTAAGTAAATTCAAGTAGAAAAAAGTTTAAGCTTGAGCTTCATTAAAAATAGATTCAAGAATACCTTGAATGCAAGTAGTCCTATATATTAGCTAAAATATTAGTTGAGGAAAACTAAAATTTAGAGTTCCCTCTCTTACAAGGGATTGCTTGGCTTTATTTCAAAATATATTGCAACTTTGTAATACAATAAACGATTATCACTTTCCTGATGTTTTGCAATTGCAGCTGGCTCAATTTCAATTTCAACTCCAACTTCGACTTCAACGAGTCTCTGGGCACCCCACTTGGCTAGATAAACCTGACGACGACGTCAATTTTCGGCCATAATAAAGCAGAAAAAGTCACAAGCGACAACGCAAAATGGTAAACAGATCGAGCTTTATGAATATGCAAAGATAAACAACAACAATCGAAGCACCTTCCAGCTACACATACCTCTCTCCCTCTCCCTCTCTCTCTCTTTCTCGCTCTACCTTTGTCTAGTGGAAGCCCCACTTGTCCCCTTTCGCTAAATGCTCGCGCGCAGTTTGTCATTTTGTTTTTGTTTTTTTGAATTTCAAATTTTTTAACGAGCCAAAATAAAAACTTTCCAAACAAAAGGCTGTCCGTGCACGCGCCGCCCCCAGCCGCTCTGGTCCTTAAATCTACTCAATCCAGAGCAGATCCAGCCCAAATGAGGGAGCCACATCCAGCCAGGCAACTTGCCCCAAACAACAGCAAAATAGCAGACCAGCCGAATGAAATTTAGCGTAAAAATTGAGATCTTTTGTCTGCGATAAACGTGAGCATTTTGTTTGTCACGACGAAGTGTGCTTTTTTGCGCGATCGCTTCGTAGTTTCCAACTGAATTTGAAGCTGCAGTTTTTTGTGCTTTTTTTGGTTTGTTTTTTGCTCCACAACAAAGCTGCTCCCTCTGTCAGTAGAAAACTCGGCCAGTTCGCTGCAGCTAATGAGAATTGCCAAAGATGCGCAGAGAACATGTGCAAAGAAGTTGCAAAGCAATATATGAGACATTGAATGCAATTTTTGAGAGCAAAATTATAATTGATCTAGTATTAATAATGTTTATAAGACAATAAAGTAATGTTTAAAAATTTAAAAAAAATTTTTATAATATTTATAAAATCTAAATAAAATATTTTAAAAATTCAATTCATGTGCGGTGATCAGAAAATATTTTTTTTTAAATGGCGAGTTTCAAATATGATTGTTATGTTGATGATGTTGATTATTATAATAATAATGATGGCAATAATGATGAATCTCATATGCCTACTACTAATTTCTATTATCTATTAATTTCCAAATTTGATCGACAAATAGTAAATATTCATTTATTATTGCAGCTTCAAATAAGATCATCTTACAGCTCATTTAATAAAATTTGCATTCCCATGCCCAACACAAAATTTCATTGGCAATCTTCATAGTTAGCCAAAAGCCATGGGCAAATCGTAAAGATATTGTATAAAAAATTTGCCGATCAAGCGCGAAATTTGGCACATATAACGTGGCCCTAAAAAATTGGCAAAAAAAAATATACAAATAATATATAGATAAATAAAAGTAAAACCGAGTTTTTAAGTTCACAGGAATTGGGAAGGGGGCAACAGTTGTTGCCGCCGTTTGCCGTTGTGTTAACCATGTTGCTTTTTCTTTCCCTCCTCGGCGCTTTGTTATCGCCAGCCTCGGCACAAAGGCCCTAAATGCGCGTCTATTTTGTTACAATTTAAGACGCTTATTAGAAATCGTTTGCAAATTGTTTGTGCAAGAAAGCAGCACGATTCAGCCAAGATAACCCATTGCCAAACGAGATGAACAGAGAGAGAGTGAGACAGAGAGAGAGAGAGAGAGAAAGAGAGAGAGAGAGTGAGACAGAGAGAGAGAGAGAGAGAGGGCTAGCTTGTAGTGTAGTAAAGTCGAGCCACGAAATGCGTGCATATTAATTTCATATATTTACGTCGAGTTGGCTCAACGATCGCAGCGCTGGGATCGCTGCACACGTGAGCCTCGACTTGACTATCCAGTCTGGTTTGCTGCCGCTGCTGCTGATGATCTAATTTGGCAACAATTGTCGTAGTCGTGGCAGTTTGTTTACCATTTGGGTGTCTAGGGTTCGTTTCGTTGGGTGGGGGGTGGGAGGGGGGCTTGGGTAAGGCACAGCAGTACAGTTGAAGGCGCGCAGATCCACACACATGTGGCCGGGGCCTAACCTGGTCTACGCCTGGGCGATCAATTGATCTCGATAATGAGTTTGCTTAGCAGACGAGAACGCACCCATATTTTGTACCCTATCCTACATATAAATGGGGTATTTTACTTGGTGAATCTTAACAAAGTATATGCTTCAAAATAATATAAATAAATTTGCAATTAAATAATAATTTTATATAATAAATTGTATTTATTTTTTAAAGCATTAATTGATTGATTATGATCTATATATTCTCAATTATGTATAACGATTTAAACAAGGGAATATCAGGTTGTATCTACAGTTATACAAATTCTTTAATGTATTCATAAATTTATGTGATTATATGATTGATGAGTAGTTGCTTGAGTGATGTATATATATATATATATATATATATTGTTTTTTTTTTTTAATAATTAAATAATAATCTAGCTATAAAACTGTAACAGATATATGTATATTGAAATCATCCTTTCATTTTTATTATTTTCAAATCTAATCAAGCTTCAACTTGCAACGCTCTTATATTATTAATAATAATTCTTATAGAAAATATCTTGCTTTTTATTGGTAGTGCATTAAAAGCAACTGCTAGCCGACACATGCGATATTCCTTACCAATTTTTTAAGTAGTTATCGCCCGTGGAGCGTCGCCATTTGATTTCTCTTTCCGCATCACTAGATCGGGATCGAGCTAGGCCTTAAAAAAAAAAAAACTGTAAAGAAAAAGAGGTAAATAAATAAATATCTGCGTATTTGTGTTGATCTTTTTCATTAAAATAGGTTTATGTTTAATAAGACGTTGATGGAGCTAGCTCCATGATCGCTGAGTGCAGCTATTGAGCCGTGCTTGTATGCATGTGTGTGTGTTTGTGTGTGTGTGTGTGTGTGCTTCGCGATTTGATTTAGTGACTGCCTTTTTATGTCTAGCTATGCTCTACACACGCAAAGCACCACATTCAGCACCCACCGCCCCCTCGTTACAGTCACACACTCACATTGTACGCTTGAGTACGTGCACTGAAATTTAAATATAATTTATGAGCAGCGTTGCATATAAAAACTTTAATGTTTGAGCTCTCTGGCAATAAAATGTCGCGATTGGCTGATTGACTTCGATGCGAGCGAGCGGATCGATCGATCGTTCAGTCGTCGCTATACTATATATACATACATATGTATTCGCAGTACGTCTGATACTTACGAAAGAGGAGCATGACCTAAAAAGAGAAACACAGAATAAGGTAGTAAAGCGCTTAACAGCCCATGAAGCTGGGCAATTCACGCATAATTTCCCATACAATTAAAAGGGGAATTTAACAAATGTCCAATTGGAATCGAGTTAACTTCCAATCAGCAAGCAGAGTTCTTAATGAGAATTTTTAGGCAAATGAAATTGGAATAGCTGCAAGTACTACAAAAAGAATCTTATAAGCAAACATATTGAAAATCCCTTCAAATATATTGGTTTCATGATTTTCTCGCTTTTCTTTAATTAAGCTATAATTTTATATATGTAAAAAAATTGCATATCGAAAAATGATTCGCAATTTCCAAGTTAGCTGAAATCTTTAAAAAATAAAATCTCCAATATTCCCTTGTCTTTTTTCCCGCACTTTGCAATTGAAATTTCGTTCAATTCAAAATCAAATCAATAAAATGCTCATAAATTTTTGTTGTATGTAAATAAATGTATTTTTTTTTTTTCATTTTGTTCAGCTTTTTTTTTTGTTTTTTGTTTTTTTGTATTTGTTGCGGTTTCTTGTACACCGTGTAATAAATTACTTAAAATTATAAAACATTTTCATATCAAAATATTTGTTCTGCTTCAAGTTTTCCATCATTGTAAATCTAAAAATTTGTATGTTTCGCACATTTTCAATGTATGCAAAAGGTTTTCTCATGTATATCAAAAATATATATATATATATATAGGTGTGTATGTGTATATATAGAGCTATGCTAAAATACTATAATAGAGGAGATACAAATATATATATGTATGCGAATTCTTTGTCAAATGTATACAAAATTATAGTTTACAGTTTCGTTTCGATTGCTCTTAGAGTCTTTACAGTTAGACGCCGGAGCGTAATACATATATGTACAGGATATTTGCAAATACTTTACAATAGTACGGCGTAGGATTGTGGGACACACTCAAGTTATCTAGGGCATAGAAACAAATTTTCTGAAATTATTGAAATTAACAAAATATTTTCCTTCCATTTGTTTTTTTTTTTTTTTCTTTTTTTTTTTTTAACTTTCTCTTGCAAAGAAAATGTTGACTAGAAAATAAAAAATAAAATAAAATAAAAATACAATTTTTACGTTTCACTGGGTGTGTGTTTCTGGTTGTGCGTGTGTCTTGGATATTTTGTTGGAGCTGCCGGATTGCGCTTACTCTCGAGCTAGGAACTAATTTTTGGTGGAACATGGCTTGTGTACAGCGTTGTAGTACGACGCATTGCATTGGATGACGACGCGCATAGCCTAGGGCTCGGCATAGCCTCCATAGGATAGCTCAGAGTTGGAGCCAGCGACAGAACTGGTGGATCCGTTAGCACTGCCGCCCGGACAACCGCCCTCATTGTGTTTCGTCAGCAGCGACATTCGTGAGAATGTCTTCGAGCAATTGGCACACGAATATTTCTTGATGTCCGAATGCGTCTGCAGATGTGCCCGCAGATTGGAGCGATCCGCAAAGGCGCGATGGCAATGCTGGCAGCTGAAGGGCTTCTCGCCCGTGTGGGTGCGAATGTGACCCTGCAGCAGCCAGGGGCGCGAGAAGGCCTTGCCACACATGTTGCACTTGCAGGGCAGCGTGTGGGTGCGTATGTGCATCTTGAGGGCGCCCAGCGAGACGTAGGTCTTGTCACAATCCTTGCAGCTGAAGGACTTCTTCACTTGGTTGCCCTCAGCGGCTGGGCAATGGAATTGCTGATGCTTGGTCAGGCCCGAGAAGGTGGAGTAGGATTTCTGGCAGTCGGGGCATTGATAGCGTGGCGGTGCCGATTTGTCCTTTTTGCTGGGCGAGGACGTGGCCGAGGCAGCTGAGGAGACTGAAGAAGCTGAAGAGGCGGAGGCGGCAGAGGACACTGTGGCAGCGGAACTGTTGTGGCTGTTGAGCTGTTTGCTGCTGACCACATCGCCGAGCACCGCAGCGCTCGACTGTTTGTGCTTCAGGGAGAGATCCTCGGGCACCGAACAGCAACTCGATTCGGGCGTCAGGCTGCGCATCGAATAGTAGGAGCTCTCGGAGTAGGCTGGCGAAATGGGCGCATGATGCTGCGGATGCAGTGGCTGATGATGATGCGGATAGCCGAGAGCAGTATAGGCAGCAGCCGGATATGTGGGATAGGGCAGAAACGTTTGATGCTGGCGCACGCCCAGCTGCGGTCTATGGATCATCTCGGAGCGCATTGGCGGCGATACAGAGCTGGCGCGTCCATGCAGATAGTGATGCGGCGGCGGCGACAAGGAACCCAATGAATCCGATGGCGAGCTGGGCGAGAGCAGCTCGGCACGCAGTGGCGCTGCCGCAGCAGCCGCCGCGGCCGACAGATGCGGCTGATTGATGGTGCGATAGAATTCGGCTGTGTACGAGGACATGTGAAAATTCCATGGCGGTATGCCATACTTGGGATAGGTGGGTGTGGGCACCACCACGGAAGCGGCTACGGCAGCAGCCGAGGCAGCTGCCACAGCGGCTGCAGCGGCCAGTGCTGCGGCCTGTGTCTGATTGGGATCACTTTCGACATTAACACAATCGACATCGTCGTCATCATCCTCGTGCTCCACATCCATGTGCTCGGCCTCATCATCATCTGTATGATCCACATCGACGCCCTCATCCTCACAGCAGTCGCTCACATTGATCAGCTCATCCTCTGAGCCGCTGGCGGTGGCTGCTGTCGCTGAGTGCTCCACAGTTGTTGTTGTTGTTGCTGTTGTTGTTGTTACTGTTGCCATTGGCGAGCAGGCATCAGTGCTGCTGCTGTTGTTGTTCTTTTTCAGGCACAAATCCTCGGGTTCGGCCTCAAACTGATAGTTGACCGGACGCTTCTTTAAAGGACACTTGCTGTAGTTCTTTTCCACTAGCATATGCTCGACGGTATGCATTTTGTAATTGTTTTTTGTTTTTCTTGCTTGGATTATGTTTAATTATTGTCACAGTATAAATTCTTAACTGCCTCTGCTGGATGCTGCTTCACATAAACATCGCGCTGCGCACAAAACTTAACGAACTGAACGAACTAAATTTGGGCTTGCCGTCAATCTGTTTTGCTTTTGCTTTTGCTGTTGCTGTTGCAATGAACGAAAGAGAAGAACTGAAAATAAACGGCGCTGGCAGGCGCTTTATAAGCGGCGCTCTAGCGCAGCGCGCAGCCAGAGAGCGCGAGAGAGTGACGTTAGTGAGCGTGTGTGTGTGTGTGTGTGTGTGTGTGTGTGCGTGAGAGAGGGAGTAAAAGAGCGGCAATTACCTGCTCCCTTGTATGCCTGGCTGACTACCTGACTGAGACTGTGTGTGTGTGTATCTAAGTTGTTGTGTTTGTCTGGACTGCTGACAGAGTTGGGTTGCGGCCAATCGCAGCGCTCCGCTAAAACCGGTTCTCACTCAGTTTATATATACTTTATATACTTCGGAGCGCGTACACTTGCACCAATCACTAACGCCGCCGCTGCAAAAGTAACAACAATCCCAGTGCAGCTAAATGCCGTTATGTTTGCTATGGTGTGCTGTAGCAGTGTGGCCCCCAGTGCCCAGTGCAAGAGAGCGAATCCAGTGGCGCAGTCCGATCACAGGAAGACGCGTGCAGTCAATTCCTCTTTTTCAATCATTCGCCGCACGAGTCAACACGAAGTCCCGACAGCGGCTGCGACTGCGAGTGTGACTACAGAGAGCGCCAGAGAGTACAAAAAAGAATTGAAAACCCACAATAATAAAGCAACTACAATTCGGAATACTAACATGTAATACGTACTCTTAGCTTTACGTACTCTGGTTCTGGTCTCTTTTCGGGGGTGGTAAATGGATCTTGCGCAGTTTATTCTGATACGATTCTAGACGCGTTCGAACTTCGAAGCCAAATTGAATTTCAATAATGAAGACGCATTAAAAATGACGACTGCAAAATGTCTAACAAGCAGAGTTGCAATTCAGCTAAACTTATCGAACTCTGTGAATGGCACTTGACAATCGCACTAAATGACATTAATTATCGATTACGAAGAGAAATGTAAAATTAGTTTTTTACCTGAATTGCAAAAAATTCAAATGAATATTGTTTTGCTCATCAGGTGCAAGTCTTGATTAGTAGAGGACCTGATGCGTAAATAAAGGTAAGACAAAGCACAGGTAAAACGCAGCACGTGTGACAACTGATATAGGCACAGGTAGGGCTTATTTATCAAAGAAATAGTTGAAGTGGAAGAAGTATATGTATAATAAAATAAAATAAAAAAATAAAATAAAATAAATATATAAATTTATTTTATTTGCTAAGAAAGGGAATTCAAGGAAGCCATCAAGTTTATAATACTTATATTAATATATAAATATAATAAATATTAAATGTGTTATGTTATATAAATTCAAAATATAATTTATACATATACATCGTACGCAAGTAAATAAGCTCTCACATAACGCTCTCTTAAGCCACAATGAAACCCATTGCTCTTTGCTTTTCATACGTTCCATTTCCAATCTGTTCCACATGGCGCTCTTAGCACTCTCTTAAAACGCTGCCCCATTAAAACGGCGCATGCTTAACCAAGTGTCGCTTGTTAATCGACTCCGACAAGGGTTTAACTCGTAAATCTAAATTTAGACGCTCAAATCCTGCCACACACACACACACACTCACACAGAGCGCATGTCGAGCAATTAAAAAACAACACATGCAATGCTCTCAAGTGGAGCCACCCGCAGCAGCAACAGTCACAGCAGCTGTCAAAGGAAAGAAACAAACAAACAAACACTTTCAGTGTTGTTTGTCAGATAAGAAAAAAAAAAGGTGTTAGGCTGGGCTCTAGCATTGGGTTGCATTGCTTCATAAATCATGCTCGAATGCAAACCTGTGCCAATTGCCATGTTCTGCTTCTTCTTCCCAGAATTCGGCGGCCCACACAGGCGCACATTTAACTTAATTAGCGCGCTTATCAATTGTGTTCTCCTTTTTGTGTGACTGTTGCTATTCGCTTCTGGGAAGTCCCAGTCGTAGTCTTAGGCAAGCGCAATCTCTCGTCAGGCCAGGCCCAACCAGCATAAATTAGTGAGATAAAACCCGGCGCAGCATCCAAACTGACCACGTACTGTGCCAGTTGCAATTTACATGCTCAGCGCCAGTGGTTGAGCCTAGGTAAAGTCTGGGTCTATCCTCTTACCCTCTCTCTCTCTCTCTCTCTCTGTCTCACTCGCGCGCTTATCTTATCGTACCTTGTGGCTTGGGCAACTGTCGCCCACTGTCTATCTGCTTCCTTCTGCTCCCTCTCTCTCTCTCTCTCTCTCTCTCTCTCTCTATCGTTCTTTCGGCATTGCCTCGATAGACTGTTAACAAAGATTTAATGATCTTGTTAACTAATTTTTTTCACGTTAGACTTTCAGCTCCAGCCAGGACCACCCAACAGGTGTGGCCTGCCGCTAACCGCAGCGCAAGTTAATTAGCTCACGTTTGCTACTGCCTTAAATCATTTAGAGAACAAGTTTATTGTCGCCCGTTGACAAGTTCTTAGCCAATAAGTAGAGCGCTGCTGCTGCTGCTTCTGCTGCATTTTCTTTCCCATCAGTTAGCTCTCTTGGGTGGCATTGAATTCTACGAGATTTATTTACAACATTTTTAGTTGTCTTGTGCTCCTTAAACATAATATCCTGCTACAACGACTATAATAATAATAAAAAAAAAGACCTAAAACATTTATGAAACTTTCACAGCAACCAAAACGCCGCGGGTGCACATGCTCCAGCTTCCCCAGGTTCAGAGATCTCCATAAGCCGCACGCACTTTCATCGAGTGCATCGATCGCACGCAGATCCGTGTCGGCGCATCTTTTTCATTCAGTTGCTCTCTTTTTTTTTTTTTTTTTTGTTCGCCCTTTTTGGGGCCAGGCCCGTGAGGTAGAGTCAATAAAAATGCTCGATTGTAATTTTCACTGTGCTGCTGCAATTATTGCCTCAGCTTTCAAATGCTGCGGTAGGCCCCTGCATCTCCCTCTCTCTCTCTCTCTCTCTCTCTCTCTCTCTGGTGTCTCCTGGCCTCCCTTTCAGATTCGCTACAAAAGTAATTTTCAATTTTTACTGCCTGCTCGAAGCATAAAATATAAAGCACAACTCTGTAGAGCTCCACCTTGTCTCTCTCTGCCTCTGCCTCTGCCTCAACCCACACACACACACACACACACACACACACTTGTTAATGCCACACGTTGCTCGTTTTGCTTATCCTCAGACTCAACAAGTGGCTGTGGCTTTTTGTATTTATTATTATTTTGCCTGCGTGTCCTTAAAACGCTTAAATGCAGCAAGAAACACGAGTTTTTCATGTATCTCGGAGCAGACAAATCTCATTAAAAGGCGTCGCGTCGCGTTGCGTCTTCGTTCATAAGGAAGTCTCGCAAGTCTCTCCAATCGCTCAGGCCAGCGCTTGACCCCTTTCGCTCTCGTGCTCAAAAGGCGTTGTATTTAAAATGTCGTTAATAATTTGTTGCTCTGCCTCAGACACAGAAACAGTCGCAGACGTGGCAAAGCGCAGTCCCTTGGCCGCATTCGCTTTCTTCTTCTTCTTCTACGTCTTTTTCTCGATCTTCTCTTTTTTTTTAAAGCTTGTCGTAAAAAAGAGTTTTATTATTTCTGTTTCACTGCCTTTAAATAGGATTAGTACCTTTAGAGCTGCTCATGTTGTGCGGCTCATGTGCCTTGCTTCATCTTGCAACAAATAAACTGAAGTTACAAGAGAAAAAAATAATAATAATAATATTGCTGAAATATTTTGACCATTTCATACGCTTTCCAATATTATGAAATTCTTAAACAAAATTATGAAGTATTAAAAAAATACTAAAATCTCCTTTTTATGATTTTGTTCAATAAGAAAAAATGTATTTTTGCTTTCCAAAGTCGTTTTACAACACTTAAAAGGATTTAAATCACCAAACATATGGTTAGTGTTTTAATTAAGTTTTAAATGTCCAAAAATATCCAATTCGTTAGACCCACAAAAAATTTTTTTAAATGTTTAAATTATTCATTTTTAAAATTCTCAAACAAAATAATTAAATAAAAAAAAATACCAAAAACTCAACAAAAAATAACTTTCCAAAGTCGTTTTAAAATACTTAAATAATACTTATTTAAAATTATATATTAATTTGTTTCCACTAAAAGCCTTTGACTATATAGCAATCAATAGCTTTTAAGCTATAATAAAAACTTTTCTCAAATTGTATTTTTTTTCCTTTATTTTTACTCATTTTACAACACTAAAGCGTGCCATTAAAATCTCTGCCTACATGCGAATTCGCGCAATCAGCTATGTTTACGTATGTAAATTATAACAAAAACTAAAAAAAAAAAATAGGAAGAAGAAGCAAAATAAATAAATAATGTCGTGGAATTGTAAAAGTTCACTCAGGCACTAACAACGTGATTTTTCAAACAAAAATGCCTTCAGATGCAAATTGCCTGTGGGCAGCAAAATAGAACAAGTAGATGAAGGAGAAGATGAAGAGGAGGTGGAGTATGGTATCTGGAAGAAGTGAAGTTTTTTAAATTGGAGCTCAAAGATTCTCCCACAGCCCACTGCACTAGTTTCCCAATGCCTATTGATGCCGCGATGACAATAATGTTGTCTGCGCTTCGTTACGTGTTGCTGTTGCTGTTACTGTTGCAGTTGCAATTGTTGTTGTTGCTGCTTCAGCTCTGGCCATAGCCAGTGCATTGTCATTGTCACCATAACAATTTTGTTTGCCTTTTTCTGCATTGGCCAGAGGCTCCCCGCTGTGCTGTGCATTGTTTGGGCCGCGCACGCTGCGCCGATTTCCCAGAATTGACACCTTGCTCTGTCTGTCCCACTGTCCCGCTGTCCCTCTCTCTTGCTCTCTTCTCTCCAAGATTTGCTACAGTTTTGTGTGCAGACGCGCCAAGTTGTCTGCCGTGTGTGTGTTAGCTGGTGTAATCAGCCCGGGCACGGCGTGTGGAATCTTTTGGCACATTCATCATTCCAGGCTGCCATTGAAACAATTGTTAAACTCACACACACACACACCTAGGTATATATTTGTGTATGCGACCAGGTGTTTGCTAAGGAATTTCAATTTGCATAAATTTGGTTCAGATTTGCGTACAATAGGACCTTAAGGCAGCGGGCGTAGCTGCTTGAGGATCAGCAGCAGTTGCACGGCTACATCTCTAGTACCTCTAGCACTGCATAATGATCGATGCACTTCGGGATTGTGCGTGGCTTCTAATGAAGATGTTGCTCTGTTGATCTGATGGAAGGCAGCAGCAGATATCCGATCATTTACTATTAATATAAATATATAATCAACTGGCATCATGCAAATTGGAGAGCGACTAAGCAGTATTTGCTTATGTTTGTTGTTCTCTATCAGAATCGTCTCTATATAGCAAATATCAGAAACAGTTTATATTGTGATACATGTCTAACACTTATTGGTCAGTTACACAACTATTTTCATGACACTTGCTAGATATATTTATGTATATATACCCTAATCATATTATAAGTCTCTGAGCAAATGCAGGTATAAGCTATAGAGAAGCTGCGCTGGGCTCTATAAACTACCTGCCCTTAAGAGCTACTTGGCTATGCTGTACTCTTCCTGATTCTTAAGAGCTTCGGTATAGCTATGCCTGTTCGTGCTTCGGCTATGCTACTACTACTACTACCTAGCTCTGCTTATAAAAGCTGTGACTATGCTATGTCTCTCTGGGCACTCCAATCTCTAAGACTTTCCATAGTTCCAAGCGATCGAAGCGCTGAGCAGCAAAGAACTTCGATTTCTCTGTTCGTGTCGAGGTGCCCTTGCTACCTCTACTCCAATATACTCTTTAGGCATAGCATAGTGGAGGGGCTTAAGATTATGAAATATATATTCTCATATACGTAGAGGTTAAGGTAAGCTTAAGATTTTCTCCAACAAGTCCATTGGAAGTTCATTCCATACAAAGACTAAGTATTTTTTATAAAATATCCCATTTCATATATATTAGTTATTTAGTTATTTAAATAAACGCAATTAACATAAATTATAAATAAAGTTTTATTAAAGTTGCTAGCCATATAGATGCAAGTCCTGAAAATGCAATTAAAGTATTTTAAAAACGAAATCAAGAAAGAATTTAACCAACTATCCTATCCACAACACCTTTAACCCCATGAAAGGGTAATTCCTCACTCATTTCTATTCCATCTAGAGCATATTTTCTTGTATACAATACGCATCAGCTAGACAACCTGGCCGCCTGGCAGCCCAGCTGTGCCGGGCCAGATGGCTGAACAACTCATTTCGGGGCAGACCACCTGATGCCGAAGGCGTGCAAAGGCAGCGCTAATGCACCACCTACTGCTACTGGCACAAAAACAAAGAGGAAACAAAGCGCAGTTACATTAGGAACTGCGCAAAATCGAAACGAAATAGAGAAGTAGAGCGACATAGAGAGCAGGGCTAGACGCCTGCTAAGCAGTTCATTTGTTCGCAGATTAGGCAGCGATGCGGCAGGACAAAGCTAAACAGAGTTGTATGGCTTTCTAAATAGCTGTAGGCCTGTGGCGATAGAGAAAGAGAGAGAGAGAGAGCGAGAAAGAGAGAGGACTATAGAAACCAAACTCAAAAGCCTTCACGCACCGTGAGAAAGCAACAGGTGTGTGGTCGTCGTCTTTTGAGCAAATGTTAAGCCCGGCCAGGTCGCTTATCTGGCATAGTTTATCGGGCACCTGCTTGACCAACAAATTGCCCAGGCAAATAAACCCATTTGGTGTGGTAAATATGCTCGTGTCATCAGAAATCACGATCACAACGATTTCATAGCCGTTGGCCAAAAGCAAACAAATTCAGGTGCTAAACGTGTTGTGCGTGTTCAAATGACATTTCATTTATCTTTCATGTGGTCAGCCAGTCCAGGCAGTCCAGCCAGTCGACGGGTCGACGGGTCGAGCTTCTATTTGTTCATAGTTCAGGTATTTATTTACCAACAGCTTGGCAAACGCTTAACAAGTGCCTGCGGTTGCTGTTTGTTTGTATTTGCATTTAGTCAGGCTCGATGACAAGATAATCAGAGAATATATGTATATATATATATGTATATAAATATATCCAAGTTATGTTGGATGCTTCAGCTGGTTATCGCAAGGGTTATCCTGATTTTTGTTGGATATCAAAACATATTTATTTTGTTTACTTTTTTTGAGATAAGTTAAATTCTTTTGCACATATTTTTTTTATTTTATTTATTATTTTTTTTTTATCATCTTGGAATAAATATCTCGAAGTTATGATAGATTCTCTTCATGATTTTTATATCCCAAATAAATTTTCAATTCAATCAATTTACAACTTTTTCCTAAATTGGTTTTCCGAACAACATCTTCAAATTTTTAAAGCTCTGCTTTAGCATTAAAAAAAAAAACTTCTTTAAAATTTATTTCCTACTCTAAGTTCGTGTCTTATCAGTATACTCTATACAAATATATTCCAAACAACAAATTCAATTTATTCGTCTATATCACTCCAAAAAAAAAAAAAAACAGCAAAAACTCTTGAGTGCATCGCACTGTAAAACTTGAAGAGCTACTCGAGCTAAGAGCATTTCCAACAAATCTCAGCTCTCACTTTCAATAGTGCAAAATGAATCTAACGCTGCTCTACGCTTCGGCATCCAATTTGCAGCTTACCCTCATAGCGCTGGGCACATGCCAATACAAAAACTGAATTGTTGGCTGCAGGTCGACTTACCTACTGGATCAAACTCTAAATCCTCAAACAAAGGGCAAAAGTATTATAGACAAATGTGGGCATACTTTTGCCTTTGGCACAAGGACAGGTGATGCGCGTCTATTCAGATTCTTCTTCTTCTCTCATCTCTTTTTTTTGTTTTCGTCGAATGCCACACAGGACTCGAAAGTCAGGTCTGGAACCTGTGCCTAGGATGTGCTGATGCCTATCGCTATTATTCGCAAAAAATAAAATAAGCAGCAGAACAAAAAGAAGTGCACACAAAAGCGGGCAGCCAGACAGCTGACAAATCTGAAGAGATGAAGATGCTATTAGAAATACAGAGACAGACAGAGAGAGAGAGAGAGAGAGAGGGAGATAGGAATGCCAGCCAGCTGCCTGGCCATGGCTCTATCTTCGGGCTTAGGACATGCACCGTCCCTTTTAACTTGGTTCAGTTTTTGGCAAGGTGCCGGTATTGCGTCATGCACGGCAAGGTGGTCTGCTATGACTCTTAGTTTAGAGCGAACTGTCAACATAAATCTTGCTTATATATATTTTGTCATAATTCAGTGTAGAGATCAGAGATATTCTTTTTTAATTGATTGGGAGCGGAAGTTGCTGAGCATCGCTTCATAATGCCATAGACCTATTATTAATTGTCATAAATCTTGATAAAGCAAAGATTGTACAAAATGAGCTCAAGCTGCAAACCAAGGGCCAAGCTCGGGCCTAAACCCTTCATTAGGGAACGCTTTGATTTTTGAACTGTTGCCCGTTTACGTTTTTCGTCAAATTACATAATGATGGCCAGCCTACTCGAAAGACCAAACAAAGAGAGAGAGAGTGAGAGAGAGAGGGAGACAGACACGGGCTTGAGTCCTTGCCACGCCTCAAACACACACACACACACACAAAGAGAGGCCGCACCTTTCGTGGGTGTGGAACGAACAGACAGTCGCAATAAAAGCAATCCTTTTTATGACCGCCGCGGTCCACTTGACAGTTTAACCAAAAATGCAAACCGTTGAAATTAAGTTAAATAGTTTCTTGTTAAAGCAAACCCTTTTCTCGAGTACCGTTGCTTTTCGGCTCTGGCTGCGTGTTGCAAGCGCACCTGCCAAATGATTAATCATTTTGTGGCCCCGAACTCGTCTGCCTTTAACACCTTTACCCTCTTCTCTACCTCCCTCACACACTGCCTCTCTCACACTCTCACACTCTCCTGCTCTCTCTCTCTCTCTCTCTCTCTCTCTTTCTTTGTTAGCTGCACACGTCGCCTCTTCAATCCGTCGTTGATTTTTCTTTGACTCTTTCACTTCTCATTTTTGTTGAATGCTAAAAGCTCATCAATTATACGGCATACATCTGTCTTTTTAGGGGCTTGCTGCACCGCTGCGAGGCGCCAAAGGTCGCGCTTTTCTCTTTTCATTTCGTTGTTAAGTCTCTAATCATGTCCATCAATTTGATGGCTGCACATACGTGGAGTCTGTCTATGTTGAATGAGATCGCCTCGCTGGGCGAGCTAACGCTATTTATTTACTTTGTGGGCGGTCGCAGCATGAAATCTTTTAATGCTTTACTCTAATTTAATCTTAATTACAAATTTTATTTTTATTTTAATTACAATTTCTTTGGGTATATGCTCTAGATCATGGACTGACTGACATTATTCTTATCTTCCAGGATTGGCTAGGCTCTTGAGGTATTGCATACATAAAACTGTACAAAACTTGATTTGATTTATTATTATTTATCTCTACGAATAGGAATTTAGTGCTGTGTCTAGAATTTGTCACGTTTTAGTTGTTATTAAAGGGTAAAACATTGGGTGGCCTCTTTCATAGCAATAAAAGAGAGAATGGAGCAATATTTAACCTATCATCCTGTTCTTGTTTCTTGAATGTGATTGCTTTAAGTCTGAAACTCTAAATAAAGTATATACTACTTTTAGTTTATAGTTCGTTAGAGTTCTCATAAATGAAAGGAAAAATATTTAATATAATTATATAATTATAAAGAATTTCAGTTGTTGAAATAATATTGAGGGTTCCTTCAAAAATCTAAAATCTTTCGTTCCAACCAAATTTCTATTCCACTATGCAAAGAGAATTTGGTTTTACATCCAACAATTGCCTGATATGATACTATGAAAATTTAAATTGATTTTCATTCAACAATGCTCCTTTGGCAATCTTTCAACGAGGCCAAGGACCTACGCATTGTCACGACTCATAAATCCAACGAGAGAGAGAGAGAGAGAGACAAACGCGATGCACTTTAGGCGCACGCGCAGATGTTTTCACAGGATTTTCATTAGTGTCAGCACTCGTTGCATGCAGCTCAGGCGCATTTGAATAAATAAAGTGTGTGTGTGTGTGTGTGTGTGCACTCACCAAAGAAAACATGTCAGGTCCCAAATATAATTGAAAAGAAAGAAGAAACGCGCGCGCGCGCGCGCATCTATAAATCAACGCGGCCAGGATAATGCATCCACGAGTGTTGAGCACTAATTTTGGCTCGTCTGCGGCATCTGTCCAGGAGCTGAAGCAGCAGCAGCAGCAATAACAAAGCGGCATCGAGTGGCTTCGCTTGAATGCAATGCGAGAAATGAAGATCCCTTGTGAAGAGAGAGAGAGAGAGAGAGAGAGAGAGAGGTAATATGAGGCAGCCTCGCCAGGCTAGTGCACCTGGCCGTGATTTGGAAACAAAGCTGAACACGACTGAACTACTTAGAGTCAGACATGGAACAGGTTGACGACGCACGAAACCAGCTTCATAGCGGTCAAAGTAAAATAAAACAAAAAACTAACAGCAAAAATTATAATATTAAATTTTTATTACATTCAAAAACGACAACAACAACAACTGAGTTGTTGTGCCTCCCTTTACGGAGACGACACAAATCAGATCAACCGTTGCCTGAACCGTGATGAACCTGCCGCGCAGCGAGCTCTGGTCCCGTTGTGTGTGTTGTGTACGCTGTCTGATATTGCAACATTGCCACAGTCCACAAGCGGTAAGTGCCCCCCCCCCCCCAAACCCCTCTCTCAACCATTAAACTTCCAGCTGGTGGCACGAGCTTAATGTTGTCGTTATACATTTTACAGGTTGACGACACACGAACCAGCGCGATTCACAGTTTGCAGTTCAGCAGAGCAGCTTCAGTTGCGGCCAGTCGCGCTCCCTTGTGTCCATGTGGGGGGCGTGCATCCAACACACATATCCGTGCAACCACAGGCCATGCACGCCGCCGCCGGCGTGTTGCACTTTTTGTTTCTTTTTTGTTTTTCCTTAACATTTAGCCCATTGAAATGGCTCAAACAGGGTATATTAGTTCCTTGGGAATATGTCAATTATAAAAGTAGTTTGAATTTATTAGCATCAAAATGAAAATCGATTTGAGTCATTTACTGAATACTCATAATAATCAATAGCAATCAAGAAGAGCAGGAGAACTATGCCTCGTTGATATCCTGCTAAATCTGTAAAGTTACTCAATTTTTCGCAGAGACTAGACTGGATATTTAGTAGACAGACATTATGTTTTCCAGTCTAAATTTCGAATTCTAAAGTCTAAATTCATAGCATAACTCTCCGACTCAAAAGATTATTCATTAAGTTTCACTTCATTTATTATTAAAAAATAAAGAAAAGCTGACACTTTTCTCATCCTTGCAGCGTATCTTCAAGCCAAGCACTGCCTATTGGAGTTACCTTTACTTGTTATTTATATATATTTACTTGCCACGCCGACTTCAGTCATCTGTTGGGGGCACAGTGCCCGACTGCAGCCTAACAGCTATTAAGTTTGCCCGCTTTGCCCATTTTGCATATGATTTTTGTTGTTTTTGTTGCTTGTTTCTTTTTTTTTGTTTTTGGGACCCTCGGGGTCAGCTTGGTGCGCAGGCACACGCGGGTTATCGTCCGGTTTATGGTGCCATCGAGGAACGCGCGTCATGTTTATAAAGAAATTCTTCGCTGCTCACATAATACGAGTAATTTTCTTTTGGCAACGTGTCGTCAATGGGCATCCATCGATGCCTGGCGGCAACACCGAATGGGAGCTGCTTTGGCCAAGTACCCAAGTACGTCATGTGGTTCGTTCGTTGTGTCTTTAATGTTTTTATAATGTGTTTGCTACTTGTTGAGAAGTGAGCTTGGCTTTCTTTTCTGTTTTAATAAAGATTATAATAATTATTAAATTGTTATTTATATATAAATATAAATATTTAAGACTGTTTATTCTGTTTAATGAGTTGATGAATATTAAACAGCAAAAGGCAGATCAATAAATGTAGAAAGGCAAAGTTTTTAGCTTTTCCAATTTACATAGGGCTCATTAATAATGTTATAATAATAATAATAATAATAATAATAATAATTAAATACTATTATTCAATATATCATATTAAAAGTTGTATACTCAAAAATAATATAATAAAGAAATTAATCATTTGCATTTGCATTCTAAAAACTTTATCCTGGAAATATTAAGATAAATCTATATACATATCTTGATTAATTCATAATACTTATACAAAATATTCTTTTTATTTTATAATCAACGTTAAAATGCGTATATTTTTTAACAAATTTCTTTATTATATTATGAAATGCATATTATATTATGTTTGTTAAACATTTAAACATTTATTAAAACATTTAAAACTCAATCATTGAACACAATATATATTTGATATATAGTTCAATAATAATACTAAAATATTTATTAATTTACCTGCACAACTATGTACATTAGCTGTAGAAACAAGTGCTTAAAGATGCATCTAAAAGAAATAAATCTATTTCTCATTCCAAGATACTTTTGCAATTGTTATCTTATTCCTGTTACCAATTTGCTGGAAACAATGCTCAATTTCAATTCTTCCCAGAAGCAAAACGGAAATGCGATGCTGTAAAAATAAATTAGAAGTGGAAGTAACAACAATAATATTGTAGGTGTTTTTTTGTTTTTTTTTTTTTTTGTCAATTGTCTCCGTTTGGCAAGGCGTGTCATTTTCACTTCCTGTTGCCTTCAAAGAAAAACGAGACACACGTCAAGTTGTCTCTCTCTCTGTGTGTATTGCAGGTGCACATCAGGCGCATTTTTGTTTCAATTTTTTTACTCTTCTCACATTGAATTTAATAGTTAAGCAATGCAAACTGTAATTGAAACATTACCAGCGCCTGTCAGCCGTTTCCATAAGCGAAATGAATCGTTTCCTTTCATATTTAAATCGGAGCAGGCCTGCCAGCAGCAAGCATATCAAGCAAACTTTTTCAAATGCCACCACGCCCACTTAAGTGGCGGCTGAAAACCAGTAGCCGCATGCAACTGCCACCGAGGGCAAACGTTGGCTGCAATCAAAATCTTCAGCCACCACCGCCGCCACCACTTTCACACGTCCACATCATCCACATCCACATGCACAGCCACATCCACAACGTCATCATCATCGTCATAATAATAATCAACATTTTAGCTAACAACGTCAGCCTGCATTCGCAATAAACGTTTCACGTCAAAGATTGATCATTGCGGCCAGCCCAGGCTGCGGCTCAGACTCATCCATTTCGCCCAATCAGCCACACCCACAAGATGCAATACTGCAGCTAAAAGCCCTCGCAGCGCACCACGCCTACCCGCCTCCCCTCACCTTGCATTAAAATGGCTTTAAAGTTGGGCAGAGGTGGCAAGAACTATAACCAGTAGGAGCGCATAATTGAAGAGTACTAGAATATGACATACTCTACCTAAGAGTAAATCTATTTGATAGATTCAGATTCAATACAAAGTGAGGATTAAAGTGAAGCAAGGAATTAATTATTTATGAAGAAGCAACAGAATTTATTTGAGATCAAATCATAAAATTGTTTAATTTATGTTTAGTTTATTATTATTATTATTTTATTATTTTGTTGAGATTGAAACTATGAAAACCCAACACAGATTCTATATTCAGAATTTGTTATATTCCAATATGATATGTATCTGAAGATATACATAAATATCCTTGAATAAATATATGAACTAAAACTTTACCAACATCTCTTTAGATAAACTTTTAGATCAACAATACATTTATACTGAATAATACTATATTATTCAGTATATAGGTATTAATCTGTCTCTTCACAATCCATCAACTCTATGCAGCGAAAGCTGCCTGAACGCCCACTGTCAGCTCAAGCTTCCAGCTCTACTTGACAGGGTACATAGGGTATATATCTATCTATATATAGCAAAACATTGGCTTTTGGCTTGCTGCTTCCGTTGTGCTCAACTGTGCTGCAAGGTGTGTGGCAGCAACAGTAGCTGCCACCGCTACTAAAAGTGCAACAATTGCCAATTTCGTTTGCTGCGCCCAAAAATAAAAAAAAAAAAAAAAAAAGAAACGCAGCCAGCCCAACAGGTACGCAAAAGCCTAGCTCAATGGAGGCGATGCCAATTGCTATCTGTCTCTCTCTCTCTCTCCCTCTCTTTGTGTGCTTGCGACCTGTGCCCGGCTGTCGCTGCACTCCATGTTGCCTTCAACTTTCTACAACTGCTGCCACATGCTGTGGATATCTATGAATGGGACGCAGCGTCTCATTCTCGACTTGCATTGCATTGACTCGAAGGCGGTGCTACATCATCGTCGACGTTTGCGACGTCAACTTGTTGCGATTTCGATTTCCTGTGCGCAAAACTTTGACGTCTGCTGGGTCACCTTGCCAAGCAGGAGGGGCAGGAGTAGAGGAATTCGTAATTGCTCTGAAAAGAAATTTCCATATGATAATATTTATTCGCTGGAATATGCCCACAACTCATCGGTCTAAACGTCTAAACGTCCAGCTACGCCCGCGCTCCACGCAACACTCACTCTTCATCTCGTTGCTGTTGCTGTTGTTGCTGTTGTTGTTGTTGTTGCTGTTGTCTATTTGACACTGCGCAGGCGGCGAGGATGCACTGTTTGCACAGTGTGTGGGTGGTCGCCAATTGCAGCTCCAACTGCTACTCGCTGCTGACTCGTCGTCGTCTGGGGCAGCAGTCAGTTTTCGGGTTACCTTCGACTGACTCTGCGGCATTCGTGTTCGCATTTTATTTTTATTTCCATTTGGCCAACTGGCACTGTCGTTTATCGTTCAGCTCTACTCTTGCTTCTTTGCTTTTTATTTTTACGTTTCTTTCTTCTTCTTTTTTCTTTCTTTATTATCTAGTTGGCATTTTAGTTGAATTGTTAGCTTAGTTTATGTGCTGATCCCAACTGTTGGTTCGTCTTTTATCTGCGCTCCTCTACTACTCCTGCTCCTCCTCCTCCTCCTGCTCCTGAATTATGCAAGCTGGCCTCGCATTGGCAATTGGAATTGCCAATCTGCATTTCTAAATATACATTGAATTGAATATGGTCCGTTAGCATTACGTTTGATGCACTGACTATTTGCTAACTTATCGTTATTCAAATTATTACTGCTCTGCTGCAGTGTTGTAAAAGGCCAAGCGCAATCGATAGGCAATAAAGAGAATATATACTCTGGCAAGGCATTTAAAAATTGCAATTGCAATTTACTTCTCATTAATCAATTGCAATTTTGAAGAGATAATAGTGGGAGAGAGAGAAGAAGAGGAAAATAAAGTGTAAAAAGTTCATCTAGAGCAGAAACTCTGTTTTCATTTAGTCTAGTGTTGTGAAATGCCTTGCTGAATCGATTGGCAATAAAACCAATGGCAACATTTGCATTTCAAGTTTAGTGACAATTCCAATTATTCAATTGTCATGCAGCCTGAATCCATTTAAATTCATCTCATCTGCAGCTTGAATAATAATAAAAGAAAACTCAAGTCAGCCGCACACCTTGCATTAGCAAATAATTCAAGTAAGTTAACCCGCATCTACCCCTATGGTTATCAGGCTACATTTTCAACTTGTAAAAAAAATATATCTATAAAAAACAATGATAATTAAAGAAAAGAAAATACATAATTAGGTCGACGCCTTGTGGCAGCAACAACTGCACCGACGGCACGCGTAATGAACCTGTTCGGGAGCAAAAGCAACTCGTCCGGTGTCGGCGACGGCGACGGCGACGGTGACGGCGGCACACGCAGCCAACAAAGCGACTGACTGAGGCACACATACACACCTTGACCAGAATTTCTAATAAATTTCTAGCTAGGGGTAACAACATGTCACAACAGCAGCTTAGGGCTCAGGTAATGCCTAGTTTAAGTATGCGCCCAAGCACCCTCATGACCGACTGGACGAAGCGGGACGGGCATGAATTGAACTGGACCTTCCACTTCGTGTTGCGGGAGTCAGTGGTGCGGGACGGGGTAGTCGCAAGTTGACGGGCGACAGTCGCGCGTCGTTCTTACTTAATATCCGCTTAGAGCGTTTCGGGCCTGGCTCTCTGTCCTAGTTCTAGCATTCCATCATACTCACTGTGTTGTTGTTTTTTTTTTTTGAATAATTAGTCGCTCGTGCCAGTCACCAGGTTATGTTTTCCTTTACCTTTTTTTTTGTTGTTTTGTTTGGTCGCTTTCGCATTCCAGTGCACTTTGCATAACATGTCCTCGCTCGCTCCTGTTGCTGCAGTTGTGTGTGGGCAGGTTGAGTGCACTGTGCAGTGGAGAGGAACAAGTGCTATCCGAGTGCTGCTGGGCTGTTGCGGTCACTGATCGTGCACTCGACCGGTAAGGATCATGCTGGCATATGTTACCTTCTATTAAGCGCTTGCCATGCCATGCCAAAGGTGCAGAAGCGTGCCATAGCTTTGCTAGCCACTCGCCAGCAGCTGCCAGAAAGAACTTACACTCTCATTCCCCTTCTCATTTATTTATTTTTTTCTCATTAAGATATGTCCAACATTCCAATTGAGGTGCCCATGCAGCCCTATGCCGGCCGGCTGCTCATCATTGAGGATCTGATTGTGCCCGATCCCAGTGACGATGAGAAGCTGTCGACGGGCAAGAAGTCATTTTCGGTACCCAAATTTGGAGACATGGCGCGTCCCACATTCTTCGAGCCCAAAGTCATTGAGAAGACGCTGTTCAAGTATTGCACTTTGGAGGGCGTCTGCAAGGATTTCAAAGATGATCTGGTCAATGCGTTGCTCGCCGCCGTGGAAACCTATATGAAATATGTGCTACGCACTGTGATCGAGCTATGTGAGCATCGCTCGGGCAACAATTTATACAATGATCCACGCTGTTTGGTGAAGCACGATATGCGCACCACAATGATGTTTCTCAACGATCGCGAGGTGGCTGATTATGGCTGCTCGGATGATGATTCCGCCTACGGGCATC
Organism: Drosophila koepferae; assembly: GCA_030914345.1. Taxonomy (NCBI): domain Eukaryota; kingdom Metazoa; phylum Arthropoda; class Insecta; order Diptera; family Drosophilidae; genus Drosophila; species Drosophila koepferae. The sequence goes on from JAUESR010000207.1 coordinate 5,911,279, forward strand.
GCAGGTAATACTTGATAAATCGCAATTAATATCAGTGTATTATATTTAATTGAATTCCAGGCGCTGGATGAAATTGCAGCGCAATCGCAACAATAATTCGGTCGAAAATGAAATGCGTTTGGAGTCAACGAATAATACGGCTATGATGGCATTGGGTGCACGCAAGCCAATTGGACCGGGCGGACAGACAACAGCTGTTCCGGGGCAGCTGCCACAGCGTTCGTTCACCATACGCATCAAGCACATGAATGTTAAGGATATAATCCAGTTCATGGAGGATGACAAACGCTATTACAAATCCAAGTTGCTCTACGATGCGTACTTAACCTACAAGTGGTAGAGAGAGAGAGGGAGATACTCAAGCAGAGAGAGCGACAGAGCATTGGCTTAGGCATGTCTCTGCACGCGCGTTACGATTTCAATTACAATCATGTTCACTCTAGTTCACTATAGTTCAATGAACTTCCTTTTAAAATAAATCAGAACAAAAGCCCAAGGAAACAGGTGGTGTGTCCTTTGTTCAATCAACTGCTGCCGCTCAATTCTACTACTGCTGTTGCTGCTGCTGCTGCTGCTGCACTTGGCATTTCAATGGAGCTCCATGAAAATTCATTTATGCCGTTCATGCACTTTGAACTTTTGTGCACTGATTGCAGACGCTGACGTAGACTCAAACTCAAACCGAGACTCAGACATAGACAGACACTGAGCCGAGACATTCGACGACAATGGCTTCGAGTACTTAAAGGAATATCCGGCCGGCCGGCACACTAAGGCAGACAGGAAGCATATGCGCATGCGCTAGTCGCCAACTGTCGGTGTCGTCTCTTTGGAGGAAACGTGATCTTATCGTGCCGCTCATTATGTTAAGTGTGCTGGCAATAAAATCAAATCACAATCTACGCGTCTCCAATTGAACTTCAATTGAAGCCGTGCGCCAACTCTCTAGCCACTCACGTAGTCAATCCCCAATCCCCAACCCTGGGTTACAGTTGGCCATGCGTGCGGATCGTGCCGTGGCCAGCTATTTGTAGTAGCATTAGTTTTCATGTAATTGATAGCATTTCGGAATGGGTTAAAAGAATGACCATTCCATACATACGTAATTAGTAATGCACTGCGCATTAGACACTTCTGTCAGCAGTTATAAAGTGGAGCTGAACTTTTCAGTTGTAGCCGACATTAGCATATTTCGAATTATTATTATTGGAACAAATTTCAGAAAGTTTTGCTTTTTAAGTGCTCCAATTTAATATTAATTGTGTTTATTAGGAAGTTAATTAAAGACCCGTACAATATTTAAACTTGCAATCATTTTAGAGGTATTTGAGGAAGATCAGCAGAGTGATAAAAAATATTTAAACTCGAATCTAGTATCTAGTATCTAGGAAACAATCTAATATTCCATTGGTATAATGTGTAGGCTATATATATTTAATACTATAGTCGTTGATCTTGAATTTCAACTTCTTCATCAAAGATAGTTGCATCATTCTTCTTCTTTTTCAAAAGCCATGCATATGTTAAAAAGTTCACAATTGAATATTATTAGCTTTGATCACATTCATAGTAATTTTATGTAAATTCCATAGCATACTCCTAGCATAGATCCTTTCCTGTTTATACTTCTGTTCATATTTATATAGTCTAGATCTGACTGTACTTTTAATCCCATCCAAATAGTTTTGTTATTAGATAAGCATTCATTTGACGTCTAAACAAATTTCGAATATGTCTGCTTCTCTTCACGTTTTTTTTTTTTTTTTTGACACACCTGTCAGTGGTTATCCACCCCTAGGTGAACCTACATGTTGCCGACTTTGCTCCTGCATGTTAAGGACGATGTCTCTCTCTCTCCCAGCTGCTTGCCCACTTATCGGGCGCTTGTGCCGTCAGGCGTAAACTTGACAGGTAGACAGGAAAAGTTCCGAGTTCCGACCCCCTTTATGTGAGGAAACCACCCCAAACACAGAATACATATGAACTATCGCCACTTGAGTATAGATCACTTTTCCGGCCGGAAGGAGACGATTCGATAGTACGCAAGGTGTATTTGCATAGCACAACGCTAACGCTGGGCAGGAAGGCGAATGCCAACACACACACACACACACACATTGATGCACCCCAAGCCGAAGCACTCGACAACGTTCCGTTAGGGCGCAAGTTGTGTGTGTATTATGATATGTGAGTGTATTTGCTTAGCAGCAACAACAAAGAGTTGCTTTTGTATATGGAAAATGTTGCACCTTTTTTGCATAAGGTCGTCGCCTGTGTTTAGCCCTGTTCCGATCGTTGAAGTTTCTTTATTAAGTAGCAGCTGTGCCAATACTCCGATCAGCTCAACTATAAAAAACTGTGAAGCACCTTTTCATATGCTCATGTGTTCCATTTGTTTGCCTTGGCCCGGATAAAACCTTACGGGACTTGTGTATTGATTGCTGCGCGTCTCCCATTTTATCTGTTGCTCGTATTTACACACTTGTGGCCCGATAAGGTGCCCATTAGCAACATGAAAACATCTTTCCTGTCGCCTATTTACATACGCTTATAACATACACGTATATACACTCGAATATCTTTGCTTTTACAGGCATTAACGGGGCTAGCCGATGACGCTTCAATTTGTTGAAAGTAATTCACGCTATAAACTTGCCACACATTGCGCCACGTTTCGTGCAACGTGAAATTTGAGGGGAACTTTTATTCCTATATTGAAGGTGCTTAACTTGGATCAAAGAAGAGTGAATCATCGATAGCTTTCAATTGGATTGAATCAATATAAAACAGTTTACTTCTCCGGAAGAAAACATTAATCTAAAAATGTTTATTAAATATTATATTGTATCGAGATTTTTGTTGAAATTAAAAAAATCATGTTTTTTATAGAATTTAAATTAAAAATAAATACATATAAAAAAATAAATAAATAAAATAAAATAAAGCAATTAAATATTACATATAATTTTTATAGACATTTAACAAATTATATTTTTAGACTTTACATCAAATCAAAAATATATAAAAATAAAAATAATTATATAAAAATAAAACACACACATATTAAATACAATTTTTTGTTGAAGTAAATGAAAAAAGCTAAATATGTCCATACCAAAACTATGTATATAAAAATCCAATAAGAAATGTTGGATAGAAGCGCGTGCCCAATTGGATAAATTGCTATGAAATAATCTCATTCAGCTAATTAGAATAACGCCTCTAAAATATAGTGAAAATAATTAAAAACTGTTTAATGTTTTTAATAAAATTTCGCTTTCCTAGAAATCAATTTAATATTTATAGTTTTTTTTTTTTTTTTTTGTTCGACTTCGCTCTCTATAAAGTTTCCCTTTCGCACATAAATCGAATTTTCCGCCGCTTTCAAAAGTTCGTTTGCGTTAGTTAATAAAGTTAAGCTCCTCCCATGGACATGTTAAGTTTCACTTGCTGATGCTATTTGCTTCCTCATAAAATATATCAGCTCCGTTTCTAATCTGCGCCATATGCTACGCTACGCTATGCTACGCCTATATGTAGACTGCTGTACACGCTGGTCCACTGGCCACCACTGGGCACTCACAAAGGAGCCATAAAAAACTATCGACACGTAACGATTTGTGCCGCTCCAGACACGCTGCTGCTGCTGCTGTTAGCTGTTGCTGTTGCTCTGGCTATTGCGTATTACGGCGTCTTACAGCGCAACCAAAATCCGTGCACAGCCCCCAAAGACAATATTTATGACTTTATTAACTTCAAAACGCAACAGCAGCCACGGCAGCAGCCGGCAACAAAGTGTTAAGCCTTGGCCAGGCGATGAAGTTGTGTAAATGAAATTAATCTTCAATAGACACAGGGCAATAAAGCGAGCGGCAAAAGGCGTCCATATACAACTACAAGCACATTGCATACATACATATATGTATGTATGTATATGTATTTATATGTATGTCTGTGTATGACGCTGCCATTAGTCATTAAACAATTTTCCACTGAAGCAGCCGCAACTACCAAACTCCAGCATCTGCAGCATCTTGGCTGCTGCGTATTTTGTCAGGTGTCATAAAAACCGAATTTATTGCGCATGCGCAGCCCGTTGTTCCTACATACGTGGCGCATTTTGTTACAGATTGTATATAGTTCTTCTTCTTCTTTTTTTATTTTCACTCAGTTTTATTATTTAATTTTGTTTGCAGCAGGATTGTAAATCATGATGCGTGCGCGTTAAGGTGACAGCACTTTAGGGCACATAAACACACATAAACCCGAGCAGGTTGCTGGAATTTTAATTAAATGGAGCACGAAGCTGACTTTTACCTTGGATATGTGAATAAGAAATACTGTAATATATGCAGTGGATGTTATATTACTATATAGCTGGTTCATAATTGAATAAGGATGCGCATTTGCTAATGGCTCAATAAATATAAATATATGTGGACACGCATATTCTTGAAGAATTGGTTAAATTGATAAAAGTTAAATGATTTATGCATAGCTTTAAGCTCAGGTATTTGGTCAATATTTTAGCTAGAAATTTATTTGAATTTATGAATTCATTTTATTTTAAATTTAAATGAGGCTAAAGTAACTGAATTCATTATGAAAAATAATAAAAATAAATAAATAAATAAAAATAAATAAATGTGTATAGGAAAATATCTTCTTTCTACTTTTCCAGTATACAGCTAAATATATCTTGATCAGATGCCAACAGAATTTTATTTGCCAATTAAACTTGAAGAAGAGGAAAGTCTTTCTTATTGGATTTAACTCATTTTACTCTGAACAATTGATAAGTTGTTATATGAATATGTTATATGTATTTATTATACATTAAAAAACATTTTATTAATATTTATTCATATCTGAGAATTTGAAGAGTTCGACACCTAATTATCATATCTTGTTTGCTCACAAAAAAATGAAGAGTAGATTCATGAAATGCTTCGATATGCAAAAAATGCAAAGTCAATTTATATAAATGCAATTTGCACTAACTATGCTCAGAGATGCCAAACTATATAAAAAGCAAGTTAAACCAAAAATTCACACGCTCTCGCCTGCGGGTGTTCTGCTCGGGAAAGGCACGTAACTCAGAGAGTATCAGTGTATGTGTGTGTGTGTGTGTGTTGCACTTGTTCCCACAAATTCCAAGGCATAGGCAATTTCCATGAAGCAAACAACAAGCAAAAATTTCACACTCTTGCATACAAAAGCAGAAAGAGAGAAAAAAATAAAAATAAAACAAAAAAATACAAATTGAACAGAAGAAAAAAACAAAATGGTAAACGAGAAATTTGTACTCTGTCGAAAAATGCCACTGAACTGCGAGCCGGTGAATGGAACCTGCTGGGGGCATGAGAAACTGGCAACTCGGCAAGACAGATCACAGCCATCAGCATAATCAACAAGATCACGCATCAAACGAGACGACAGCGGCATAAGAATGCAAACATTAAGAGATTTTATGCGAGTTGTTCACATGCCAAAAACCGAACAGCAAAACGAAGATAATAAAGAAGAAGCAGAATATGAGACCGCAGGCAAACAAACTGGCAAACAGGTACACAGGACGATTATCCTGTCATTCACTTGTTGCTGCACACACAAACACACACAATATACAATATATATATATATATCGTGGCATTAAACGAAATGTATCTCACACACAGGTAGTTCCAATGTTTCAGTGCTTTAACCCGTAGAAGGGCTGCTACACTTCCTGCACCCCGCTCTCCCTCTCACTCATCGGTTCATCAACGGGATCTCTCAGTTCGGATTCTGGGTAGCGTGTGAACCTGTTTCGTTTCCCTGCTAGTTTCCCAGCCTCTAGACCTCACCTCGTCTTCAGCTTCAGCAGCGATGCTGCTTTTATTTTTTTTAATAAATTTTTTTTGCATGATTTCATTTTCGTTTTGATGCTAATCTTAAGCTTTGAATTTTTGGCACAAATCGCCCCTTTTCGTTTTTTTTTTTTTTAAATAGACAACTCGATTTGTTGTTCCTGGCAATATTTTAGTGCGCATTTCGTGTTTCTCAATAATTTATTACAGTTGCCCAATAAACGAAGCTTTAGTTTTTCAGTTTTGTAGCTCGCCGACAAAATCACAAAAAATTGGGAACAAATTTCAAAGCAAAGAAATCGAAAATAATAAAATTTTTTTATTGTCAAGCCTGCTCTTTATATTGCGATTAGCTTTTCAGCTTTTCTTACCTGCAATTTACATTCGTCTTATTGTTATTTCTGGTTAAAAACCTTAAAACTCCATTCGTCACACGCAAAAAATATATCTGTGGTTCCCACGCATTTTCAATTCGTGATTATTTATAATGCAAATCGCAGTGAAATACTTGTAAAAATCATAACGAATTTTTATTGTTCTGAATAGCAGTTGCTTGGCGGGCATGCAAAATTAACAGAGAGATAAACTTTGAGTAAAAAGTGAATGCATTTAGAGTAAGAGAACAATCAACTGGGCTGAATATTGAAAGAGAAAGCGATTAGTTATATATTAAGTCTATTTTTGGTGTGATTTTATGAATATAAGTATTTCGAATATATTCATAAAAGTAATGTTTCAATTGGAAGTCTGCACAATTTATATTATTTATATTACATTAGCTGTTCTATGTGAGATTTACATGTGTTTTTACATATTCAATTTATTTGAGATCGAACTTTTACATGTTTTTAGCCATGTATGTCAAATTAATGTGTATAAAATTTTGAAAAGTAGGAAAAATTGTTTAGTTGAGCAAAATTGTATTGGAATAAATAAAAAATTTCAACAGAAGATCTTCTACTACATTTGCAGAACTTTTCAATTTTTAATCAAATACTTTTTATAACAAAAACTTAATGAATATGATCATATATCATTGTATTAAATATTAGTGCTATAATGAGCTTAAATAGCTTAAATAGAGTTATCAAATTAAAAATAAAAGCCTACTAGATATTTGTCTCAACATTTATCTTATTACTATAAATGCAAACATTGCCTATCGAAGTCTTTTCAATATCGTTTGCCAGCTCACTGCATTTACTGCTCCCTCACTTGCTGCAAGCTTGTTATGAAAAATACTCAATTGACCTATTCTATAAATTAAAATAGTCAATTGATATATGCATCATGCAAACACTCAAAAATCAATCAATAAGAAAACCCTTTCAAGCTGCATAATCATTGTCGCTTAGAAATGCTCTACTGCAATTAAATTTCCAATTGCTGCCGCATTGCACAAACAAATGGAAGTAGCTCTGCTCTATAATTAACCAAATTGACTTTCATTTTTTCGATAGTCAAGAGCCATAAATCTGCCGTCAACTGACAAATACTTGAGGCACAGTCAAATTATCTGCTATCAGTGACCGGGCGACAGCCAACAACTTGCCACAAATGACATGCAAAGCAGTTGTCATTAAGTTCAACAAAAAAAATGCCTAAATATACAAAATGAAATTGCTCAAATTGTTGGCCATAAATCAGCAAGAGAATAAAGAAAAAAACAAAAACTCAAACAAAAATAAATAAATACAAAAAAAAAAAATAAAATAAAATTTTGCGCTCGATTTCACTGCTCAAAAGCGAAAAACAGCTTCACCTGTTCGCTGAGACAATGGCTGTGGTTAGCTCTTGGTGACAGTTCGTTCAGGCAGTCAGTCAGAGTTGCTCTCTCGCTCTCGCTCTCTCTCTACAGTTCTCTGTTTCGCTTGCACCTACTGGCTGGCTGGCTGGCCGTTGACAAGTAGAGGCGACTCAATTGCGGCACTTGTCGCATGACACTCGAATCGAAGGCAGCAGCAAAAAAAGTAAACGAAATGAAATGAGTTTTTGGTCAGGCAACAAGTGACGACTTGTTGGAGCATTGGATCAGTGGAGCGTAGCGCATCCACAGCATGACGTGACAGAAAAATATTTTGATTTTGATTTTTCACGTAGCGTGCGTTGCGGTATTTACTTAAATTTTGAATATAAGCATATTGTGTATGTAGGCATACATACTTCTTCTTTTTATTTTGGAAACTCTGCGCTGCTCTACACGGCTCTGTTGTTGTTTTTATGGTTTAATTTACGGCACAAAGTTGACAGGCGCGTCTGCCCACTCAGGGGTTAAACGAGCCTCGAGTCAGAGTCCGAGTCAGAGCCTGAGCAGACGTGCAGACACAATAAGCGCTAAATGACATGAACAGAGCCTGTGCCGACAACAACAACAACAACAATAACAACAACAACTCCTACATCACCTCCTCCCACCATTTGGGCTCCTGCTCCTGTTCTGTTCCATATGAGTTTGCAGTTTATGGCTTACAAGAGATTTGGTTTGCCTGTCCCTGTCCACGCATTTTGATTTAATCACAGCGGACGCCGCCTTTAAACGCTGTTTTCGGTTTCTTTTTTATACCCTAACAAAGGGTATACTAAAATGCGTAACTTATTTCAGCCGCAACCATTTCTTTTTTGAAATCCGAAACACATTTATGCTGCAGCATGAGCGAAATAATCAAAATGTATATGAAAAGAGTTAAATGGAACTCTAAAGCTATAGAAAATAATATTTGTAGTATGTATATTCCAGTCTTTAAAAATTGCAATATTTCTTAGGGTATTTAAGCATCAGGGGCTCAAAAACAAAAACATTTATTCTCATACTTGTTTTATGTAATTTTTTTATTTTTTTTTCGTTGAATGCAAACCATCGGCTTAATTGTGCAGAACGAAATGCTTGCTCCACTAATTAAACGGACAAAAAATACAAAAAAAAAAAAAAATAAAAAATAAAAAGCGCACGAAAATTGCATTTCATTTTATTTCATTTCAGTTTGTTTAACAAATTTGCTGACAAGCGCGCTGACAGCGCGAGATACGAAATAAATACAAAAATAAAAAACGAAAGACTTAAGCAACAAACTTGCCGGCGTGCCACTTGACCCCAACGCACAATGCGTTCGAAAATTTTATCCGCTTTCCCGCCGCACAAATTAAGCCGAAATTTCAATTTTTTGCACTCAGCCACACACAGCGCGCATGAATGTAAGAAACAAAAAATTTTTGGTGAGAGCGACAGAGAGGGGAAATGAAAGAATTGCCATGGATATGGCTATAATCGACGCGTTGTCTTTCTGCACAAATGGCAAATCAATGGGGCGCAAAAAGAGATTGAAAAAAAGAGACACAAAACAAAACCGAAAACAAAATACCAAACACAAAAACCGAAAGTAGCGATAACAGTCTGAATTTTCACTTACTACCTGTTTGGGTGTTCCTCGGACAATGAAATTTGGCTCTATTGCACTATAGATGAAGCCGTAACAATTATTTTCAAGCCAGACACAAAAGCCGATCGTGGAATTTGATTTTTTTTCTTCGTTTTCGTAATTCTGTTATGTGTCGTGTGAATTCGGTAGCCAAAACTAAATACGTTTGGGAAACAACAAATAATCATTTGGAAAAGTTGTGCAAACGCCCACACATCAAGTGCCGCAAAGGCGATTGTTTTTTGTCGAATATTGGCAGAGCTAGCTAGATAATCAGTAGCAGAATATTTTCAATTGAAAACCATGTGAAACGATTGCTAGATCGCAATTTTATTACATGGTGGCGCTATAGACAATTCTTAATTTAAAATACATTAAATACAAAGAGAGAGAGAGAAGCTTTACAATTAACTTTTTAAGCCAAAACCTGATTCCAATTTTAGCCAAATTGGCGCCATCAAATGCCATTCGCGCTAAAAGCATCTTAAAATCATGCAATTGCCCATTAATCAGGCTGATGCGTTTATAAACTTGGCTCACAGTCAACACTTAAGGTCTATTTAAAATGCAAGCGTTATAAAAAAAAAAAACAGCTTAAACAACACATTCTATGCGAATCGTTTGTGCTAAATTATTTAATGTGGCGCCATCTATCAACGGTAAAGGTAAGCGCTGAAAACTTTATCACTTGTTCAGTCCACACAGTCTGGATGGATGCTCTGGCTCCCCGTTTTGAAAGTCACGTTTCGTGTATCTGCGCTCGCATCTTGGCCAATTAATTTAAACACACGCTGTAATATCTCATTTTTCGGCCTAAGCGAGCGCAGCGAAATTCATAGAAGCCATTCGAGCCATAAACCATTCAAAATCAGAACAAACAACTAACTGGCCTCAGTAGCCAGCTACATTGCATATAGCTGTTGCTGTCGCTGTTGTTGTTTTGTTGTTGCTGAAGCTGAGGCTATAGCGATATCCACTTGTTACTCCATTTACAAGTTCCACAGAATTATGATTGAGATCGCGGGCCTATCATAAAAACCAAGTTTATTTGGAAATTTAGCTGTAAAATGTAGCCCCAAAAATAACTATAACAAAACTTATACTCAGCACGCATGCATGTGTGTGTGTGTGTGTGTCACAGGGGCAAGTGGCAGGCAGACGTTGACGTTTCAGTTGAACTAAACTTGAAGCATAAATCTTGACAACATTTTCATTTCCAAAGACGTGGCACGCTGCCACCGCCGCCGCCAGAGCTGAATGAAATTAGACTAGACAAGTGTTGTTCTGGCCAGTGGCCAAGTTTTTTGGATTTGAACTTGGATTCAAATTTGTAACTGCAGCGGAAGTCAACAGCCGTCAACAGCCACACGCCAGCGACAGCAGTTGCTTCCCCCCACCCCCAACACGTTTGGAATACCAAGAAGTCAGACAAAGTTTGTCGCCAGGTCGCCCGTCTGTGGCTCCAACTACAACTCCAACTCCGATTCCAATTCCGATTCCCACTTGTTGTTGTTGTTTTCAGTTTATTTTTTTTTTTGGTTCGTGCGTCTTTTGGGGCTTTGGCGCGAGTTTGACTAATTAAAGCGCAGACTTGGGCATTTTTAATTTGTACGCTTGTAAAATAAAATGAAACTTTTTTTTTGTTTCTTCTGTCTTTCTGGCTGTTAGTGAATTCGTCTCCATCTCTGACTTTGACTTCGTGCAGCTCGTTTCCTTTTGAACTTTGAAATGGTGCGTGTCGCCGTTAATACTCTCTATCACGCTGGGAATATTGACAAGCTGATTAGGTTGCAAAATTATAGAATATCCAATAAGACAGTTCAGTTTAGTTCAGTCTAAATTTCTGGCTGCAAAAGAAATTTGTTAAAATAAAAATGATGTACACAAAATGAAATGAAATGAAATGAAATAAATATAGATAATACAAAAATATATAGTTTATGATTCATTAATCATTATCATTCTAATATAGCATCAGTAATACCTAATAGAGTATTTCAAGTCTCTGCATTTCAGCTCATTTAGCTCATTTGGTGCTTTTTTTTTTTTTGGTTTTTTTTATGCCGTTGAACTGGTCTTTGGTGCTTTATGGCCTACAGTTTGTCAGCGCTTGTAATGTCGTTGGCTTCCAAGAATCGCACGATGAGCGCTGACCTCCATAGCTCGCTTCGCTCTTCTACAAGCCGAACGTATATGGCGACTGGTTTGTACGCTGACTGGCCTGGCCTGGCCAATTGACGGGCCCCACAAGCTACACGTTTCACTTTCAGCAACAACAACAACAACAACAACAACAACACGAGGAGGAAGCAGAACAACAACAATGCTGTCGACATCTTCATCTTTGGCGCATCCAAAAATGGCAGCAATTGTGAATTTGTGGACGCTGCGCAGGTGCAGAAGGCATAGAGAAACACATGTTAACTAGCCGGATTTGGAGCTGGGAGCTGGGGCAGGAGCAGCAGCAGGACTGACTGCGCGGCTACAACAGGTCGCGTCCATTTGTTTGTGGCCGCAAATGTCAGGCTATAAATACCGAATTGGTATTGCCATGGCAATTGCAATTGGCCAAAATGCGTTTTTTAGCTCTTTTATTTTTCCGTTTTCTTTTTGGCCGCTACACATAATGCAAATATGGACATTTGTGGCTGTTACTGTTACTCTCATTGTGGTTGTTGCTGTTGCTGCTGCTGTTGCTTTTGCCAATTGCTTGCATTTCGCAATCGAAATAAAGTTGCACTAAACGCACTTGGTGCGCCTGCTGCTATTGCCAATTGCATTTACATTTTACATATAAATTTACATTTGTTTTGGCGTATTTTGTTTTGGTCTTGTTTACAAATGTTTTTTTTTTCTACTCTCTAACAGAGGGATTTACGTATAGGAAATCAGAAATCCAAGCTAACCGGAAGAATTAGTATACAAAACCATTAAAGAATATTAGAATATCTGAACTAAAGGCTGATTGAATCAATAAATAATGTATATCAAATATTTTATGGCCAATAAACAAAGCTGATACAAAAGAAAACAATTAATAAAATATAAATAAAAAATAAAAATAAAAATATAACTATAATCTATAGGGCATCGCATAATCTCCATTATTTTACTTTCTTTGAGCCGCATTTATATTTGCATTTGGGCACTTGATGATGTAATTTGGCAATTGTTTTGCTGGCCAATAAACAAACAATTAACACACAATTTCCAATGGTTTATTAATGGCATAGGTAAAACTTAAAGACACTCTGTGTGTGTGTGTGTGTGTGTGAGTCGTTGTTGCTGTACTTTCACCCACAATGCGAAGACAAAGGGCATCAAGTTTAACATTTTTTTTTTCGAAAATAAAAGTTTGGTCATTTGATATGGCTAACAATGGACACATAAACACAAGAGACAGCAAGTCAGGCTCACCTGCAACGATATATGTTTGATGTAATAAGCAGTGAAAAGTTGTTATATTGAGAAAAATGCTGATATAATAATAAGTGCATTCTGATACGTTTGCTTTCAAATGTGCCACATACACACAGGTAAAGAAATGGAAGAAAGGAAAAGTGAGAAAATCTAGCTATGAGTAATTTCTATTGAACATTTGGCGCAGCTAATCGATTGACGCAGAGACAATATATCTATATGTACATATATATGCATAGATAACTTATGGCTGGCATTTGGACAAGATTTATGGGCAAAGTGCAAGGCGTTAATCAATAGAAACGCAACGAATACGATTGGAATCAATGAGGCGCAAAGTGCTGCTGCATAGATCATGTGGCATCAGTTGCGGTGGCAGACTTAACTAAATATTTATGAGCATATAAATAGCTAATATCTTTAGTTATATATTGTAAAGAATATCATAATAAATTTGTTAACAATTTACATATATTTTATATCAGTGATAAATTGAATTCTTAATTGAACTATGTATTTTAAGAATTTAAAAGTAAAAGTATATTTTTTTTCTTTCTTTCTATACTTGCACAATCCATTGAAAATACACACACACTCATACATTTCACACTTCACATTTTGACATGCCCAACTCTTTGGCCCATAAATTTGAAATGTAGCTCACCTCGCATAATCCTTACATCAATAGTTTCTATGCCCCTGGGGTGTGATCATAACATGTGTAGCCCTATAAATAATGACATTGTAAGACCTTAGGCAGCTACCGCACAGCCAATGGAGGCGCTAGCCCTAGCTCTATTATTATTAATATGCAATCGAATTAATTTATGCATAAAATGTTAAAATTTATTAACATGTGGCTCTTAAGCACACTGAGTGCAGCTCTGTAGAAATGAGAGCTGCACAAAGGGGGCTGTTGAGGTAGTCATAGACCATAACTCACGGGAAATGAGCAGCACAGCAGAGGGTGGGAGACAACGAGATTTAGCCGCAACACGTGAACATTGGTATTATATTTATAAAAATTAATTATGGGCCACCAAATGGCGTCGGTTTTGCTCTGTGTGGGGGAGAAAGTGCGGCTTATAAGTGGAAATATTTGTGCATGTGTGCTCAGTGCAGCAGCAGGATGCCTAGAGAAGTAGAGAAAAATCACTTTTACTTCTCAGGATTGTCACCTTTCACCGACAATGCGATAATGAAGCCAGCCAATTGCTGTACAAATGTTTCGAAATTCATAGTTCCTAGATTTTTCCCCACTGAATTGGAAACATATTACTTATGGAAAACTCCAATCAATTGGTATTAGTTTACCTCTGCGCTGGGAAAATGCTAATCAGCGTGGGAGGTTTGTGTCCACACTATGTGGGATTCTAATTGGAAGCCTGAGATAGTTGCTGTTGCGCTAGTTTCTAGTTTGCTTCACACGCAAACAAATTTATAGATGATGAGTGTGTGTGTGTGTGAGTTTGAAATCTCTCTTAATATCATTTCGCAGACATAGCTTATTTTACTTACTAATAATCATAGTAATACATGTAAAAGTTTGTAGTGCAGATTCAGTTAAATATTTAAGTGTGAAAAAAATAAAATAAAAAAAATAAAAATATTTTAGATATTTTCTTTATATTTAATTATATATATTGATTTTTCTGCATTTGCGTAAATCTTTATTTATATTTTGAATATTTAATATAGATATATAATTATGCATTTTTTTCTTGACAATTTTTCTTTAAAATTTCATTAATTTCGATAGATTTTGCTAGCCATAAGCCATCGATAGTTGTTATTATTGCTTAGACAACCATTGAACAATTTAGCCACGACTCAAATATGTTGATTAATAGCCGTCTCATTTAAGTAGACAAATAGATGTTAGTAAATTGCTCTACATTCAGCACTACCTGCACACGTTTATTAGACAGCAATCCAGTTCGGCTTAAAAAAAAACTAAAGAAACGAAGCCGCAGCATACGTTTTGCTGGCAGTTAGAAAATTGTTTGAATGTTTCTTTTTTTTTGGCTGGCAAATTTACTGAAAATGCCATTCATCAGTCGCACTGAAATGAAAACATCAACATCAGCAGACAGGCAGGCTGGCCAAAATAACAAATTGAGGGTACACAGAAAAATGTATGAAAAAGTGCGTGTCGTGCCAGCCGCAAAAGCCAACTTGGCCCAAAACGCATTTGGCACTTGGCTGGCAAGCGGCGTGACATTTCAATTAAAATGCTAATTTCGTAAGAGTGGAATTAGTTGGCGGGGAGGCAGCATGAGAACATGGTACCAACATCTTGTTAAAGCCTGGCCATAAACACATACATAGGTGAAACGCTGCCGGCAACTATTTAGTAAAGTAAATTACTTTATTAGAGGCAGGCCGTGGGCTTGTAAAAGGCGTGCCATGCGACTCTGTTGGCTTGCAAGTGCATTAATCAAGGCCCCCACACACACACACACACACACACACACACACAGACAGAGTCACACTTAACTATCGCCTATTTGGAACCCACTGTATAGGCTTAGATATATGTGCGCACTTCATGCTGCTATTACACTCACGCCCTGACACTCGTGACTTTTCTAAGTTAATTTATCATATATATGTAGAGAAATATATATATATATATATATATATATATATATATATATATATATATAGGTTTTTTGTTTCTTTCACCATGCGAAGCACTTTCTCTATGCCGTTCTCAGCTAACTGCAGCGTATCTTTAACGGAAGTTTAAAAATAAAACTCTGCTCCTCTGCCAGAGCAGGATTGCCAGGCAGCCCTTCGTTTTCACAATTTCCACTCCACTTTAATTGTGACACGTGACGCTATGGCTGAGACTGAGGAAATTGGGAAATGGATAACAGTTGCCTTAGAAAGCTGACAATTAATCTCAGCAGTTGCAGCGCTTCAGTGGTTCCCTTTCTCTCCCCTCTCCCCTCTCACTCACTGTGTCTCTGCGTATGGGCGCACTTTCAATATTGCATAGGTGGGCTTTGAATTGGGAATTAGAGAAACTATTTCCAATTGGAGTCGGCTGTTGGTAGCTGATGTGTGCGTGTCTTTCTCTCTCTCTCTCTCTCTCCTCTCTCTCTCTCTCTCTCTCTCTCTCTCTCTCTCTCTCTGTGTGTGTGGGCGAGTGTTGCAAAACATGCGAGGCAATTAAGTTTGTTATCGTCTCGTTGTTTGCCAGCTAATCAATGGATTGAACGATTGAAGCGCATCAAGCTCATGCGTAATTCATTAAACAAGTAGATAAAAATATTAAGTGTTTCATTCCAATATATAGCGTAAAATATATTTAATAAATTCGATTTTTTAGTTCAATTTGCAAGTACAATTCTCTTCATTAACTCACATATAAATTCCTTTCTTTACTCTCAATAGCTCGATAAACAAATTAATTAAGGTTTAGTCCCGCTAAGAGCGTCGACAAATTAGCTCAGAAATCAAAGCAGAACAAGCCATAAAATGCCGGCAAGCAAGACCCACCAGCCAACTTCAACTGGCAACAATAGCCACAAGTTGCAAATGCAATTGATAAAAAGGCCAACAAACGAAACAAAATAATGCAGCAAAATCCCCAGCGACAAAACAAATGAGACCCACTGCGCCGAGAATCGGTGGCCCCAAACCGGCCGCTGGAAGGAATTGTAAAGGCGCCAGTGGAGCAGCAGCAGCAGCAGCGGACAAAGCTGTCCCAGTCCAAGTCGAAGTTGCAAGTTAAAGCTGTAGTTGGAGCTAAGAGCTGAGAGCTGAAGCAAACACTGTTGCAACATGTCAAAATAAATCAATTGATTGATCTTGTTTTATTTATGTCCAATTCAATTTCGATCAATGAGCAGCGCACACGAATGCAGAATGCCAATGCAGTTGAAGTCAAGCAGAGATAGCATGAGAGAGGCAGAGCGAAGTGAGCGAGAGAAAAAGATAAGCAGAGACGCAGCGAGAGAGGGAGACAGACAGTGAGCAGTGCGTGCTGCTTGACACTGGCGCTTGGGTTGGGGTGTTGGCCGGCGGCGCGCGTGCTTAAAAGGTGAGTTTTTTTTTTCTTTTTTTTTTTCCTTTTTATTTAAGACGTCACAGCTTGTGAAGAGCGAGCCAAAGACAGTCAGTCGATAAGACTGCAGTGCAAATGAGGAAATGCAGAGCGAGACATTTTCATTGATTACACATAAAAGCAAGCAACAATGCAGCAATGCTCATTAGCTGCAAGCTAGACATACATAAAAGTTAGTAAACAACAAAACTTTAAAGTATAAAAGAAACATATGCTTAGCGCATTTAGTGGTTGATATATTTCAGCTAAACATGTTGACTTATCAAAGACTATTGTATAGTTTTTGTTTACTAACTATAGGAAAATTGTATTTGATAACTTAAAGTCCTCAATAAAACTCACAGAAAACAAAACAACATATTATATAGAACATTATCCAATTGACTATTTACGAAAAGTAACTTAAATTGTTTATTTTTATCATATATTATTAACATAACTATTTTGTTAAATTTTTTTTTAAGAATGCGCCTAAAACTGTGCTTTAATAACATTTCGCAAAATATAAACAAAAAAACAAAAAACTCAAATCGTTCGAGAAGTCTGCATAATCCACAAAGTACTTATCATATTATATGCAATTTGAAATGGAGATAGATTTTGAGCTTCAGTATCAAGGAAGCAAAGTAAATGCACTCCAATCGTTGTATTTCCTTTAAAGAGCTTTGAACTCTGCAGCGGTAAATGCGAAGAAAAAACCATAAAAACAAAACGCAACTTTTGTCATAATCATGCAAATTTCACCTGTGATTTTGGCTCTATCCAATTGCATATTTTGTCATATTCAGAAAGTCTATTAGATATGTGCATGCCATGCAAATGATCCAAACGATGGATAACCAAGAGTCAGCACAACACATAGAATGGAGAGTTATGGACCATGCCAATACCCAGCAGGTCAACCCGAGCAGATGGGGTATGATCGAATGCACAGTTGCCAATGAATGAAATCATGAAACCATCAGCTGCATGACTTGAGCAGCATACAAATGATGTGTCCGCTGACACAGTTGGCCTAAAGCTCTATGGTAAAAGCATTTGAATGACCATTGTAGGGTAGTCATTGAGTCATTGGGGCTTAGCCAATTCGGTGCAACAACACTCATAACAGCAACTACAGCAATGGCAACAACAACAACAACAAACAACAATTCAACTGCAAATCCAACTGCATTTTTTTGCATTTCATTCGTAAATCAATAAAAATCAAATAATACACAAACTGCGGGATCAATCACATTTATGCTAATGCAACTTACATAATCTTCAATGGTGGTGGTTGAGGCGGGGAGGCCCGTTGTCTTTGTCTGTGGGTGGCTGGGTGGCATTTGTATGGGCAAAGGGGAAGGCTATACTGTACACTGTGCATTTTGCTTAGCTTTGCTGCCATGACAAATTCAATTCAAATTTTGTTTTGACAAATTCGGCGCGTATTTGAAAATGCTTAGATAAGCTACACGCAGATATATATATATATATATATTGATATACGTACACACGTATATATACACATATTTGTTGAAGTATGAGTAGATGATATACATACATATGAGCTGCATACAAGTTTTGCAATTATAACAAATCCGAACGGGCACAATGAACGGCGCATATGTTTGGTTCTTGCACTTTCACTGCTTTAAAATGCATACCACCTACATTTTGTTGCTCGATTTGCTTTGGCGATTGGACGGATTGGACGCTGCAGTTCAGTTCAGTGGCCAATGGCTGTTGTGGCTGTTGATTGTGATTGTGGTTGATTGAACCACCGTTAAACATTCTGCATAAGTAAGGAAATTGTTACGGGAAGACGAGTTACTGATGCGGATGCTGTGACCAGCAGCGGCAGATCCCATTGTTCTACTGCTGAATTGCAAATCGCGCTCATAGTTCGATTCGGTTGCAATTTGCCGTTTGTTGGGGCAGGCAGCCAGCCAGCCAGCCAGCCAGCCAGCCAGCCAGCCAACCAACCAGGCAGAGCCCATGCAGCCCTCCAGTCAAGAGGCAGAGTCGGCGTCACAGCATCAACATCAGCCAGAGTCTGCAGCCTGAGCATCTGCTTTAGAATTTTTGTCTCAGGTTCAATCAACCCTCGTTCAGCGCTTAGGTTATTGACTTCTCCCACGTGGGTGTGTGGACAATATCGTGGTCAATGTGGCCTTGTCGTTTGTCCAGGTTGAATGTACCGTTGTGTCTTTGAACTCCCTCTCTCTCTCCCTCTCTCTCTCTCTCTCTTTCTGTCTTCTCTGTTGACCAGGCACTGTCGACCATCAACTATGGCATAACGCAGCAGCCTCTGCCGCTGCCGCAGTCGCCATGCCAGACACTCAGACGACGCCAATGAATGAGACAACGAACTCGCAGAGAGATGCCGCCGAAAAACACAAAAAAAAAAGCATTTATAACTCCAATAGGTATTGTAGAAATCGTCAGTCGAAATCGAAATATACCTGACACGATCTTTCGCATGCAAATCGCCCACAGAGATCACTGAGTTCGCAAAGAGAGCAATTAACATTACAAATTTTTGGCTGCCTGAACAAAAAAGGAAGAAGCTACCAATTAGCATCATGTAGAGCAGAAGAAAGAGAAGAATTGATATGCACAGAGCGTAGACGAGACTTGAATGAAAGCGATCAGTGATCGTGCTATGATAAAATCCTTGATGTCAACGTTCGTTGATCTCACAAATGCGCTTGCGATTGCCATAGTTAGAATCTGTTGTTGCTAAGGCAAATTAAACTGATGAAAGTGGGGTGAGAGAATGATTAAGGTGACGTTAAGAGAAATAATCAATATTAATAATCAGGACTTAATATAGGGTTTTAATAGACCTTTTTAAATTAAGAGATATGAAAGCAGAACTATATTTCAGCATTCTCAAACAGTGTCAAGCTTTGACCTTTATTATTAGAGCCGAAGCTGAAGCCAAAGCCGAAGTCGAAGCTGAAGCCTGTATGCAACATATAACTAATATGCCCTTAATCATCTCTCAAAGTTGACTTAATATGGCATTCTACTATAAATAGATAGATAGATAGATAGATAGATAGATGAATGCTCTATTCTTTCGCATTCTACTATAAATAGATAGATAGATAGATAGATGATTTGCTCTATTCATTCGCTTAAGGTAGACTCAATAGATTATATGCACATTATGCTATATATAATCAATGCATGAAATTGTTGTCTACTATCTCTAAAAATTAGATGATATTTCTCTCTCTCTCTCTCTCTCTCTCTCTCTCTCTCTCTCTCTCTCTCTCTCTCTCTCTCTCTCTTCATCATTTATTACCTTCTGTTCTCGAGGAGTTACTTCAAATGAAAATACAACTTCTTCATGTTTAGCTTTTCAGCAACATCTTCAAATTTCCAATGTCCATCCATGTCCACATCTAATTATTTACAAACTAAGCGTTGCCCTTTGACGCCATGCCACTGTGGTGCAATGATACTTGCAGGCTCAACTGAGACTCGCTCTTTGGCAAGACTAGCCGCCTGGCTGGGAAGCGACATGGCCTGGCCTGCGATCAGGTGATAAATAAATTCAGGTATTAACTTGCCATATATTTTCATTATATGCGACACAGAAAGTCGTGTTTTATTTCAACACAAGTGGATTTTAATAATAAAATGTGTCTAATTTGGTACCCACTCGCCGGCGAGTGCAGCAAACCTGATTGCCCTCCTGAACACAACACAACTTTTTCCCAGGTGATGCAGGCGCACCAGACGTACCTACCTAACCGCTTGCCTGCCCACTGTCCGTCCAAGATGCTAGATGCAACTTGTGTGTATGCTCAGTGTCCTCTGTGGTACGTGCGAGGCGTCAATGCTTCATTTCCACTGTCATCTTAACTTGATTGCAAGTTACGAGCGTGTTGACAACAACAACAACAACAACAACAATAACAATAACAGCAATAATAATAATAAGTGCAGAGTCTTGGTCCACACTAACGGTAATTGTTGTCGCGCATGCGTACGCCTGCGCTTTGAGGTTATGTTAAGGGGTTAATACTCAGGCTGACGCTGAGGTTATGCCCATGTGCAGGCGGCTTATTAATCAATGCTCCAGAAAATTGCGCAACTCTTGGCAGTTAAGCCATGATTCATGCTTAATTGAAAGGGGGATTGGGCCAATCATCTCTTCCAACCTCCTGCTCTAACTACTCTACCCTAACTGCAACAGCCGTGCAAATCTCACCCAGTTGTCAATTTCACAGACAACACATTTCAATCAAACTTTGCTGTGCCATAAATAAACCAACAACTGGACAGAGCCTCCAGCTCGCAGAGCCCCCCCATGCACTGCACCGAGCTTTAAAGACTTGCGCTTAAATTACAGTTTTGGTTTGTTGTTGTTGTTGTTGTTGTTGTTGTTGTTGTTGTGCACGCCTAACGTTCACATTTTTCCACATGAAATTATGAAGTCTCCATGGCAATTAATACGCATGAGCCAGACCAGGCCCGAGACTCAACAAGCTAGAGTTGGCTATATGGCGGGTGCTGTCGTCTCGCATGTCAATTTGATGGCAATTAACTACGGTTAGCGTTTTGTTTTAATAATAAATTTAATGAGCTGCCAAAAATGGTTGCAAATTTACGTGGCAATTAGCGAGCAAAGCGACACTTGGCCAAACAGATCGGCCGGACGGTCTGCCGGTCGCTCACTCGTTTGGCCTGCTCCATATTGCTAATGAGACGCTTTTTTTTTTTTTTTGTGAATTTTTTGACTTGACTGTGCTTCGAGGCTTGGTCACAGTTGGCTGGCATTTGAAGCAAGTAGCCAGAGGAGCGCTTGGCATGTGCATTTGGCTGTTAAATATCAAATAAATTTAACAGCAAGGTGTGGCCACTGGCCAATGTTACACAAAGCCGCTGCACAGATTCAAGCGGAAGACAAATAAACCTCTGGCAGTGCTATTGATTGGTTTGAGATGGATGGACCACGAAGAGCACTGTGGGATTGCATGTCCAAAGCATGACTGTGGGAAATTTTAAATAAATTTGCTTTTTTTCTCAATTAAAAATTAACTTGAGTGAAAATATTTCAGGTATATTATATTAAAAACTACAAATTACAATAAAGAATTTTTTAATATTTAATCATATAAAATATAATTACAATTATTAAGTAATACAAATATTTATGAAATTTTTTAATATAAATAAAGACATCCATTAAATTCTTCAGTCTCATGCGTCAACGATGCAAATGCTAAATAACTTAAGAAAGATAGCACAATTCAGGCAAATTTTTATTTGTAGCTGCATTACAGCAATAGAATTATAAATATTATTAGATGAAATCAAAAATATTGTTATCAATCATTTATTTTATGCAAAATATAATTATATATATATATATATATATATATATATACATATATATAAATTCAGCTCGATTATATATCATTTGAGCTTTTCAAATCTTGCAATAACAACACAAGAACAATTGATTTCTGATCTGAGTCTTTAAAATATATATACACATAAGCATATACACATCTACACATTTATATAGAATATAAATGACATATAATATATATTACATATGTATATACATATATTAATATATATATATAATATACGTGCTTGTGTTGTATTTGGAGCATGTTAATCATTGGTTCGCCATTGAGTCAATATGCTCGACTAGAATGCGCATCTCTCCAACCTGATTGGCTGCCATTGTCTCAGAAGAAGCTGTCGTAAACAAAACGTTCGGATTAGTGATGAATTGAAGACTGCCATGTAGTCAACGGCTCACCTCATCTGTGGATGATAGCCATATTGATCGCGCAACTCGATCTTGGTTATGGTGCGCTCCAGCTGCTCGGGCTTCAGATCGAAGTGACGCGCCAAGATCCTCCAGTGCACCATGTTGAAATAGTTATACTCCCCAGACTCCTGATAGTCGCATACGACATAGTGTGGATTGTCGTCTTGGCGTCGTATCCAGAGACGTTCGTATATGTGAAAACGCCAGCCACGTTCGGCCAGCTCAGCAGCTGATAGCATTTGCATCATGTCGCCCGGATATGTGTAGAAGAAGAAGAACAACAGCTCCACTTCCATCTGATCGATTTTTGGCTGCGACAATTCCCGTTCATCGGCGCGTCTATAGTAGACCGGCACATCGTAGTTCACCTCGTGCGGGGCACAGCATCCGCCCTGCAATGGCCCGGCAAAGCTGGCGTGCAGCTTGTTCGCCTCGCAGGCACAGCAATGCGCATCCACATTCAGACCCGCCGCCTCATGACCAAAGATCTGTGACAAGAGATGCGGATGCTTTTGTGCCGCCTCCAAATTGCTAGCCAATCCGGCCAAGCCATAAACGCTATCCATGCTGTTACCATTCGAACGCTCCGAGCGCCTATTATTCGGCTGCGGCGGTGTCAAGTCAAAGGTCAGGCCGCCTAGCGGCATGCCCAGGCGATTGGTGCGTAAGCGACCATAGAACTTGATATTCTCAAATCCAGGCGGTGGCCGAACATTCGGCACTGCATTACCTGTGCTCTGACGTGTCCAGGCACGCTGACTCATCCCAACAGCCAGGAACTGTGTGTCGAAGATGTTGCTCTTGACGTACGGCACATAGTTCGGATAGACTTCGTAGTGCGGCAAGAAGTGCTCATTGGAGCTGCTATTAAAATCGGTGCTGGCAGCAACAAATGCCACTGCCGGCACCTCCTGTTCGACTATTTCAGGCTCACTGGCATGGGACTTGCTCTTTAAGCCGTTACTGCTGCCGCCGCTGCTGTGCAACTCGATGAGCAAATCCGGCACTGGCTCCACGTCCGCGCAATGCTCGCTAGCACTGTCCGGTGAGGGTGTCGGTGGCTGCAACACCTCATCCTCAACCTCAACCGCCACCTCATTATCATCATCTTTAACATCAACATTGACGTTTACGCCTTCCTCAACATCCTCAGTATCGGCATTTGCATCTGCATCAGCCTCAACATCTGTTTCAGCATCTGCCTCGGTATCCGCCTCGGCATCAGCCTCAGCATCAGCCTCAGCATCAGCCTCAACATCAGCCTCGGCATCAGCATCAGCATCATCATCGTCATCATCGTCACTGATTATGGCTGTCCAATCATCCGGCACAGTTGCACTATTGCTGCCACGCAAATCTTCCTGTGTGCCCGGCAGAGCGGGAAAATCCTCACGCAGAATTGTAAACTTTGGCGGCGGCGGTGTCACCGGTGGTGAGCACTCCGCCCGGGTCATATTCTTCACCACATCCACATAGAGCGTCGACGAGCTAAGTGTCAGTTTGGTATCCGTCTTCTTTTTACCCTCAGCGGAAGCTGCTGCTGCCGCAGCAATGGCAACGGCTGCCGCAATTGCCTTTGCATTGTGACGCTTCATAATTATGAATTTATTAAATTTTTGTTAATTGGACGAAACACAAAATACGAATTGAATTCAAATAGAAACATATGATTTGATTACAGCTATCAAATGAATTAAGTTTTTCTCTCCTGCTGTCGTCTGTTTTTCTTCTACTTATTTTTTTTTTCGATAAGCGACAAACTTGACAGAGTTGTCAGTGTCCATCAGTCTGGGAACTTTGTGATCGATAGGCAAAACTTGCAACGATAACATAAACAAACTCAAGTAGCTTCTGGCTGAGCACTGTTAAAAGACTCAAGCATGCTCTGGCTGAGAGCTATGCTGAAGCTTTACTACAATTGAGTGATTTTAGGTAATAACCAAGCGAAACTGTGAAGTAAGGAAACTTCTGATAATGTTAACTGTCTTAAAGACAGTAAGTGCGACTAATTACAAGTTATAGATTGATTGGTTAATCGGCCAATAAGTTTTTAATATTTTAATCTTTCTTCTAAGCCATTTCCTATATAATTTGCTGGTTGTCCAATCAGAGAGATCAATTCTTAAATTTTTTAAAAATTATTTCCAAAGTTTCTCACATAACAGCAGCTGTGTTATAACCTCAACAAGTATTATATTTGAATATTTATATAAATTACTTTTAGCGAAAATTGAGTTTTACTATAATATTCTATATAAACATAGCTTAAGCTTATGTATGGCAAGAAAAGCGCTTGAAAACTGAAGAGTCAGCTCGCCACAGTGATCGATAGGCACGCAACTGTCGATAACAAAAAAACGAATTGTGCTCAAGTGCTTAACGAATTTTGAAGCACGCATGTGTGTGTGAGAGAGAGATAGAGTGAGTGTGTGCGTGTGGGTGGATGCTGCGGAAATTGCAATAAACCAATTTAAAAGTCAAATCATAAATTTAGCTAGCTGCCTAGACACAAAAATTCACCTGCACTTGCCGCCAAGGCAACGATCGTCAGGTTAAGCAAAGAGTTATGAAAACTATGGGAAAGCCAGAGAGAGAGAGAAAAGGAAGAAGCACGCAGAGAGTGAGATAGCGAGTGAGAGGGAGAGAATTACAGGCCATTAACTTGAAATGACAACGGCACAACATAAATCTCTGGCCCCAGCCGCACTTAAAGGCAAATGTCTGGAAATTGACAAAAGGAACGCCGCATAACCATAAACTGAACGACTAAGACTCGCTGGAAGCTGATGCTGTACCTAAAACGCTGGAGCTGTGGAGCCGAGTGGCGGCCACGGCTGTGGAGTGTAGGCGGCCCAGGCGTTGGCATTGTGCGCTAATAGCCCAAGCACCACCAGCCACTGCCCACCAAAAACCTGAACTGACAGACGAAGAGGTACGTTCTATAGCTGCTGCCACACCCCCTAGCCAGTCAGCTAGTCGCCCCAAAATCCCCACCCCGAACGCCTGGCACTTGGTAAAATTTATGCGAACGAGGTGCGAGCGTCAAATTAACGAACTTGTCTGCCAGCACGAAGAGGATCAGAGAGTATATGCAGATGCTGCCTGTTGGCAATAGCCACAATCACGCTCCCTCTCTCTCTCTCTCTCTCTCTCTCACTCGCTTGCTATCTCTCTCTTTTGCACTTTAGAGTCAAAACATTCAGGAAATCAGGTGCATGGCCCGTTCGGCAAATTAAGCACAAATAATATAAAATACAATAATGCTAAATCCATGCTGCAGGCATGAAAAATGATACACATAAAGAGAGCCATAGACAACGAATACAATTGGAGATGGAACAATATACAATAGATAGATAAAGGGAAATCACGCAATGTTTTGAATATGATTGTCTTATACGAGAAAGCTGATGATGAAAGATGGCCAAAATATTAAAGACAAATAGAATCTTGAGAGATCAATTCTGATTCTTAAATGACTTTCAGATTCTTAAGTTACTATTAAAGTCATTTATTTATAATATTATTCAAGCAGAAAAGTTTAGAGATGTCAGAGTTTTCATAAAACATTCATATAAAAAAAGAATTTGCTCATAACATAAATAGAAGCTCTTAATAAAATAAAATTATAGTTAGTATAAAAACTCCACTATCAAGCTGTAATATATATATATATTCCATTCCATTTT
Organism: Drosophila koepferae; assembly: GCA_030914345.1. Taxonomy (NCBI): domain Eukaryota; kingdom Metazoa; phylum Arthropoda; class Insecta; order Diptera; family Drosophilidae; genus Drosophila; species Drosophila koepferae. The sequence continues at coordinate 5,937,507 of JAUESR010000207.1, forward strand.
CAATACTATAAAAGTATGTTAAGATTAACATTTAGAATTAAAGTTTTCTTGCGCCGATTCAGCTCACATCTTACTCCAATCAAAGCACTCTATAATCACGACTTATATCGCTACAATCACGATATGTCACCTGCAATAAAACAAATCACGCGCACATCCTTAAGTCCAGAGCTAACGAACATTACGAATTGCGATTTGGGCGTTGAGACTGTGCAGAAGCTGCACTCGGCTTGGCCGCATAAACTACTATAAATCATACTCATGTAGCGCTGGCAAAGACAACGACAATGCTCGATCCAAGCTTTATAGTGCTGTTTTTTTTTTTTTTTTTTTACTTCCAAGTTCCAGATATCAGGCAGAGGCGAAGCCAAGAGCCAACGGCCACTTTGTAGCGAGCGACGGGTCAGCAATTGCTGAGCCATTAAATTGCCATTGCCAACAAGTGAAGCGAGAAGAATATGTTTGAAAGTGGACAGTAAAGTTTACCTGTTGGATGGTAGGTGCTAAGACCTGGCATTCACTTAAGCTGTTTTGCTCTCACACATACATAAGTGAGCTGCCCAGATTACGAGCACCAAAATTACCCGCTTGCAGCTCGCTTTGTTTGTCGAGTGAATGAACTGTTCTAGTGGCCAGGCGAACATTATGGAAATTAGCCCCGGCCTCCAAGTGACGCCTCATCACCGACACAAATGACCCCAATGCGCATCACTCAACTGCGTGTGCGTCTTCAGTGGAGCTGAAGCTAGTATAGCTGTAGCTGTAGCTGTAGCTGTAGCTGGAATTGTCCTAATGACCACCATCAGGAGCAACAGCACGCAGACCACTTGCAGCCACAGTAGTTGCTCAGACGAACGCCAAGTTTTACGAGTAGTTTTGTGTGTAGGCCAGGCAACCCACCTGTATGACTGCTCCAGTCCCCTGGCTGCCGCCTTTCTGCTTTAATGCTTAGTCCGGGCCATTAGCCGCAGCTTCGTAATGGCCACATATTTATGAGGTTTTTCGCAGCACTAAAAATTATGCATACATATGCTATAGAGGCGTAGTTCTCTTCTAGATGTTGTGGGCGTTGGTGCTGCAAATCGTTTGTTTTATGCTCTCTAACTAATTTCTTTGATGGCCTTGTCGCGTTTAGCTTAGCACCCAACTACAATGTCTTGCAAGAGTCTTAAACACAACTAAGAACTTTATGCTAAATATTTTCCACTGATTTAGCGAAAAATTATGCAATGCTAATGTGAAAGTAATTAAGGAAAAAATTCAAAATATAAATTATATTTTATATATTCATATGTCATATTTTTACTTAGATTATTCCTACTTCTTCTCTTTGAAATTCCTGTTGAATATTTTATATAATTAATTTTAAATATTTTTAGCAAAAAAAAAAAAAATTAAATCAAGTGATTTTGTTCCATTTTAAATATAAATATATTTTATAAAATATATAAATTTTCATTTCACATTTGGTTCACTTTAATAAACACTATTCCATAGCTTGACAAGAGACATAAGTTAATGGATTGCAATATTAAATAAAACGACGAACTGCTCATCGCAGTGCATCATGCATCGATGCTCTCACTCATACAACTGCGTGCTCAGAGAGTAATCAAAAAATGAGAACACTTCAGCATAGATCGCTGTCACGGAGCTCAGCATAGATCGCTCTAACTCTCTAGCACTCATCAGTGAGCATCATTCGCGCATATTTACTATGCCAAGTGAGCGATTCTGAAAGCCAATTGAAACTGTTGACCTTGTTGAGCAAATCAACTTGATATCATTATGGATTGTATTAGCAACTCTAATCAATCAATCAATAGCTCATGGAAAAGTAACTCATAAGATAAATTCAATTGCAAGTCAATTGTTGCGATACTTTAATAACAATGTTGCATTGTTTACGCATTTGTTATTGTTGTTGCTGTTGCTGCTGCTGTTGTTGCTGTAAGCATTCACCGAAATATTCACTGATTTCATAAAATATTACGATAAATGTCGTTTTCAACATTTATAAGCGCAGATTTTCATATTTTATTGCTTATAACTGCAAAGCGACATTAAATGCCGCTGCTTAAAGATACAAAATGCAGCGCATAATAAACCCAACACACACACACAGAGTGAATACGATCCCTCCCAAAAAAAAAGAGAAGAAAACAAGAAGACCTGCCCCAGAGCAATCCATACGAAGAAAAAAAAAAAAAGAAAACCAAATGAATTGTCTTCATTTTGTAATTTAATGGTATTTTATTGAATTTTTGATGCACACGGACAAGGCGAACAGCATCCTTGGCAGCCGAGAGCTGAGCTGCAGTAGCTGCAGCAAAAGCTTTGCCTGCACGATCTTCGGTACGGGGACAACGGTACACGCCGCCTGTTGACATTTAAAATATGGCCGCGTGTCAGTGCGACTGCCCTACGCCCATTTTTATAGCAGTCAGGTTTACATTTCGATTTCGATTTCAATTTTTTGCCTCTTTTCCTTTTTTTTTTTTCGATTTTTTCTTCATTTTTTTGGGCACTGATCCCCCCTACCACGATGCGGCGTAAATTCAATTTGAAGGTCTGCCACAGCGTCTGAATTCCCGAGATGCCAACCAAATTGTGCTTTCACTTGACCCGCAGTGCTGCGTAAATAAATTTTATCGCTCTGTTGACACGTGCGCGTAATATTTCATTAAATTTAAAATACAAAAAAGCTGAAAAAATATATAAATAAAATAAAAATAAAAATTAACAAAAATATATACATAATAAAAATAAACACCAAATTTTATTTTTGTAAAATGGAATATTTAATACCCTTAAACAAAATCAAAATAAAATATATTAAAAATATATTTTATTAAATTTTAAATAAAAATAAATAAATAAATAAAATAAAAATTAAAATTAACAAAAATATGTATACAATAAAAATAAACACCTAATTTCATTTTTGTAAAATGAAATCAAATATATCGTTCAACAAAGCATTAAAATTCATTTGAAAAAATTTCAAAAACATTTTTAAACTTCCAATTCAAATAAGAAACTATATATAAATGATGCATGAATAATAAAGTATAAATTGTATAAAAAAATAAATAGTATATATTATTATATTTATTATATACTAAAAAAAAAGTTAGCTTTCATGTAAATACCAATTTTATTTACATTTATTTTAAAAATAAAATAATATTTATGATTAAATTATATATAATTTGTATATCAAGTTGACTTTCAGCTTACATTATATCTATAAATTATTACAATATTTAATTGATAAATACAAAAGAATTCAAATCGAATATTAAGCCATGCATATACCCAATAGAAGAGTATCGCATTGTATGCAATCAGTTGAGCTTGTGCAGGGTGCATAAACAAATCGGCAGCCGCATCGTAACTTCGTTTTCAATTTGGCAAGTTTGACACTTGGCCAGTTAGTCAATTGGCCAAGTTTCACAATTGGCCAACGGGCGCGCATTTCAAAAATGTGTCCAAGTGCCACCTACGTTGCATGGCCGTTTGCAATTGGAATCGAAGCTGCAGCAGTTGTTGTACAGTTGCAGCTCGGGTGGAGGGGGGCAACCTGTCGCTACTTGAGCCATTCACTTGCAACAGTGCGTGGCTCCTGCATTTGCTCTGATTGCAAATGTCACGTAAACCATAACAACAATCAGCATGAGCCATTTCCTTGCAACGTTTTTGACAAATAAATAAACTCGCGTGAGTTGCTTTTGCTTTAGCTTTAGCTTTAGTTTTTTAGCTAATTAAACGCAGCGCTGGAACGTGGCAGAAACCTTAAGAAATTGGGCTTTAGCTTAAGTTTAATATGCAGCAAGTTTGTATCCTTTTCTGATTGTTACATCAATATGAGAAAAAGAAAAAGGCAAGCTTATTCTTTCACAAACTTAATTTATATTTGCCACACACACACACATATATATATATAATTATCATTGGTTATAAACAAACAGAATGTAAACATATCGCTCAGTTTATATGTGCACATACATATATAATACCAATTAGGTAACTGTAAGTAAGGCTTTAAGCCAACAGCAAAATTTATTGAAAATTATCGAATTGTAATTGTGATTGTAACTAAAGTTGTTGCTGCTGCTGCTGCTGCTGTTGCGGCCCTTACCCTGCGGTCAGACATAATTTTTGCAATAATCGATTCGGTTGGGCTAAGAGTAATGGGCCAAAGGGTTGCAGCCACGGCAACGCCCTCAAGATACTACCGAAACAGACCAGAAACAAGCCCGAACATATCTGTTTTCTGTTGTATTTTGTATTTTTTTGGCAACATTTTTTTTATACTTGCCTTCAACTTTGCACTGCCAACAGATAAGAGGCTACAAGCAGCAGCAGGAGGAAGAAAGAAAGAGAGAAAAAATAAATAAAAATAAAGCAAAACAAGTCAAGGCGCACTTTCAATTAATCAACGAAATTAATTAAGGCCCCCACCGATCAGTGAGCCAGCGAAGCAGCGAGGCAGTGTGAAGCCAAGCAAGCAAGCCAAGCAGACACTTGAGCATTGGGCATTGAGAGGATTGCAACATAATTTTCATTTTGGGGCACAGCGTGCGTTTGTCGTCGCGTTGTTGTTATCATAGCAGGACGTGGACATCGACGCCATGTCCCAGGTCCAGGTCCAGGTCCATGTCCATGTCCGCATCGGTCCAGTTCAACGCCAGCTCAGTTGGTCAGTTGGTCAGCTTGGCTGGCCGCACTCAATTAGCACGCATGTAGCGCAACGGTGCGACGATAATTAAGCCAATAGTAGCTGCAAGTTGAAGCCTCTAGCTGCTGTTGGAGCTTGGTGACAATTGCGCCCCGCACGATTTATGCGATCTAACTGAAGTTTTTAGTTTTTAGCCAGCGACCAATTGCGCAACATTTGCCTAATAAATTTGCGTTTAATCACGGCACAAAATGCTACACGCTGTGATTAAGTCTGCGCTGACGCTGACCGTACGAACTACCGTTTTTTTTTTTCATTCTCCCCTCTCTCTCTCTTGCCATTAGCCATGATAAGAGAAGCCAGATAGTTGTTAGAGCAGAGGCGAGGAGCTGCAACGTCTTATTTACGATCCGTCTCGTGATAGAAAGAGTAAACAACAATCACAAAATAGAGATTAACTGTAAAAATAATGCAAATTAGACAATCAATCAATTAATTTTCTTCGTTTTAACTTGCGGAGTATCGAGCCCAAAGAGTATCCGACCAATAGACGAGTCGAGAGTCCAGAACTGCTCATCAATAGGTAGAAAACCAATTCAATAATTAGACTTAGAAGCTTAACAACAATTTGTATGGGCAGCATATAGTTGAGCAGATGAGGCTGTCACAATATATATATATATATATATATATATATTTTCTTGACTTCTTAATATAGAGTCAATAGAATACTCACATTGAAGGTAACCGAGAGCAGCAGAATGCCAGCAATGATATTTATCTGTGATTGCAGAAACCATACCCAAACCATGCGCTTACATAGCGTTGAGAATACAAATATTACCAAAAAAACATTGCAAAAGCCATGCACGAGACTAAAGTAACCAATGAAAATATTGCCCACCCGCAGGGAGATGCAGAATAAAAACTTCTTCATATAGACAATCATGATTGATTGATTGAACTAATTACTTGGAACGAAGAGAAACCAAATTTTTAATCACTTCAATTTTATGTTGAAAGTGTTTTCAAAGCCTACGAAATAGTTTACAAAATATTTATTATAATATTCAAAATTAAACAAATAGAATGCCATGGATATAGAGTCAGGTTTTGTAAGCTAACAAGCATCGTTATTCAGATTGTTCAGTATACAAAAGGAAATCCTTTCGAACACATATCTACATTTTTTCGGTTTTTAGTTGAAATCCAAATTTATTCGTTATATCAAAATTTCAGTGTTATGCTACCAAGTGAACAACAACGCAACAAGAATCAACGTCTCATACCATTGTCACAAGACCTGATTCACGATATGTTGAACAACGAAGGTTTGGAATATCAAACGCCACCTGGCGCCCATTTTTATAACTCTGAGCAAAATGGCAATAAAGGCACATGTATACATCACAATCTTGGGGAGTGGACGATAGAAAGTCAACGGCTAAATTTGAATTCTAAGCAATCCGATTCAAATAGTCGTCAGACCACTGGATTAACATCCGACTCTATCGATTCATTATATTCCGATACCGTAGCCGAACGAGCAAGCAGCTCGACATCCGTCACTGAGTCAACCAATTTGAAAAATCTCGTCGATATACTGCATTCCGTAAAAGAAATTAATAACCAAAAGGATGCCGAGGCTGAAAGCGACATGTTAATCGATGTTCTAAACTCAGTGGATCGGCTAAGAAGTCAAAATTGTGATGTGACAAGCCTTTGTTGCCACTTTTTCATCAAGGACCTGGGCGTGCTCAGACGGCTATATTTTGATGAAGACGTGTTTACTCGCGATAATATTCTGCCCGCTATTACATACTCGCAGGAATCGTTAAATAATGAAATTGATGCCGAAACGGTTCGTTCAGAATGTGGCCCGATACGCTCGAGTTGTGGGTTACATTATGTCAGATCTGATAGTTTGATTACTAAAGTTCCTCAAGACATTTCCCTTCTACGCAATTATGATGAATGTAATCAATATAGGATAAATCATCATTGGGTCAATGTGATGGCTGTCAATAAATCGGAGACATCATTTTTACTCAATCAACACAAGTTGCAAAATTTTAAAGCAAATAGCTGCAATGCCTATTACACGGCTGAATCAAAGGATCTTAGACGAGACCACGAGGCAGTTGCTTCACTATTGGCTACACCCAAGTGTAAACGGAATTATAGGAATGTGTATTGATAGTGAAAGTGAAGTGACTCTTTAATGGTTATTTTAAACAAAAATTATATATATATGTACAAAAACCCACAACAAGCAAGCAACAGCAACAGCAACAACAATATCGACAAATTGCCTGTCATGTTGCGTGTGCATAGAGAAATGCTTTTAGTTGAAAGTCTTACCCTAGACAAAGTCAGCGAAAGAGCGAGAGCCAGAGAAAATTGTGGGAGACGAGCGCGAACGGTTGGGGGTTACCCTAAAACAAAAACTGTGTTCAAGCCTAAACTTTTTCCCCCCATCAATTTTGAGTGGGCTCGATAGCTGGCCAACGTTTACATTTTCATCTGTCTTATTCTGTACAAGAATTTTTCCCGGTGTTGACATAGTTTTGGTTTTATTGATAAAAACAAATACATAAATATCAATCTAATAATGATTAATGTTGTTTGAACTTTAGATATTATGCCTAGATATTTTTTTATTTTTTTAATTTTTTTTATTTTTTTTATTTATTATGATCTAATTTCTTAACCATCAAATTAAAGATATTCAAATCAGCATTTTGAGACTTCAGAACTAGTTTTATAAGTAATGCCCAAAAGGAAGAGATATTTTGCTCATTTTACTCATTTTCGATTATCTCCAACAGCAACTAATAATAATACTTATAATATATAATTCTCACTACATAAATGATGCTGTAAATATATAAATATGTACAAATCTATATACATTAGCCAACTTTATGGTCCACATATAAATCACCATTAATTTGACAGTAGATTTTACATAACTGCGGCCAACAGGTGAAAGCGAAAAGCGCAGCTGGCTATGGTCATGGCCATGGATATGGATATGGATGTGGATGTGGATGTGGATAAAACCCAGGAGATGCTGGCTCCGGCACCAAATTGAGAGTCATGAAGCACAACAGTCTCACTCGTGGTGCACTCGTAAAACTTTACTACCTGCCATGGCATGCAAAATCGAATTGTGTGCTAATATTTGGCCGCAAGATCGCTCGGGGCCAGCTTTTTGACACGGACATGACGTACTGACTGCAGTTGCAGTTGCAGTTGTTGAGTTTTCCTTACCAGTGTCTTGCATTGACTTTCGGACAACAATAAAATCATTTTTGCATGCTCAAATTGCCAAATACCAGTTAGACGACGATCCACTGGATGTGTAGTGCCTGGAGAGGAAGGGAGCAGCATAGGAGAGAGACGGCTGGCTATATGTATAGTATAATCCATTGGAATGGAGCATGTCGACATTTGTCCACTTTGCAAGTGTCTCTGTGATCGACATGCAACGCCAGTGAAATTGTTGTCAAATGAGTAAAAGTTGCCTCAACGCCGAAAAAAAAAAATTATAATAAATAAAACTTTTCATTCGTTTGCCATAAATGAAACTTAAAAATTTGTATAAATCACTTTTAGGGCGCAATATTTGAGCTAATAAAGATATCGATTTTAGCTCTACTTAACGAGCTCAAATGATTTATGACTCATATTATATGATATGAGCAATTGACATTGATTGCATCGGCTCCATAGTTACGACTGCTTAACATGATAATGCAGTTTTAATTCCGGCTCGCTATACAGATGAGCGCAGCGATCGTACAGTCGAGCGAGCGAACGTTTAGTCAACAATGCTGGGAATCTTAAGCCATGCACTTAAACTTAATCCAAGTCAAACAAAATGCCAACAAGAAGTTGCAGTTGCAGTTCGCAGTTGCAGTTGCAGTTCGCAGTTCTCAGTTGGCAAATGTGGAAGCGCTGGCTGCGTAGCTTGTCAAAGACAATTACGCGAACGATCACAATTGAGTGACTGATTGGAGACGAAACAAAGAGAGGTAGTTGCACACCCTGGACAGCTGGCAACCTGAGAGACATCGAAGGCGTCGCGACAAAATGCCACGCCACAACACTATATACATAGATATACATCCTCGAGAGAGACTGGCGACAATAAAAGTGCTCAAGCAATTTGGCGGACGCGTCGCTCTAATTGAGCCCAATGGTTGACCTCGTGCCACCTTCCTCTACCCGCCAGCGTTGCTTGGATGTCGTTGACACGTGTGTGCCCGAGCAGTAGGCTAAAATTTATTTGTATTAGCCATGGCTAAGTGTGTCTGGGCCGATAAATGGAGAAAGGTGCTTTGATTTAGAGCAAGGCGCTGGCAAGAAAAGGTTCAAGTCGCTCGCCTGCCAGGTGACAATCAATTTGTATATTTTCGCTTGAAATTATTTCTTTAATTTTGCGCACACATGCAGCGTGCGAGCGAGATGCCAGACTGGTGAGCGAGACGGCATGCGATTGGAATTTTATTTAGAAAGTTGACTGTGCCAATAACTGCAAGGCAGTTGAAATTTGCATTTGCCAAAGACTGAGCGACATCGACTCCAGTCGCTGCTGCTGTGACATTCTTCTCGCTCACTATATATATATATATATATATATATATGTGTGTGTGTGTGTGTGTGTGTGTGTGTGTGTGTGTGTGTGGAATGGAACGCCTTCACTTTTCACTTGCCAGTCCTAAATGGGTCTTAACTGGGTCATTTAATAATCATAAACGTTATCATAATTTTTACTCAGTACCCGCACGATTTCATACGATTATTCTAATTCCGTCAATCATCTGCAACTGCAACTGTCTGTCTAGCCTAACCAACCAGACAGAGCTGAACGCTCGTCGTGTGCTCTATTGATCTTGTTTTCTTGATTTTGATCTTTAACTTGTCTTGACAGCCGTCGATCCGGTATGCTATATGCTGTGTATGCTCTGTGCTCTGTGCGTAGATGATTTTTGCCACTCCTTTTGGTTACTTCTGATGAAATGCTTTCTACTTTGATTCATTGTCTTTTGGGCCAGCTTTGTTTTCGAAAAACCGTTTGGCTTTAATGGCTTTTGATTGATTATCGCGTGCCACGCTCTGTGGGTGCTCCAGCTCAAACTCCAACTCCAGCTCCAACTCCAGCTTCATGTGTGCTGTTTGGCCCACGTTTTCTATGATGCTTTTGTGGGTTTTTTTTTTCTCTCTCTTATTTTTTATTTTATTGAAGTATGCTTAATTAGCTTGATGTGTGTGTGTGTGTCTCCCTCTCCGCTGCACGTGCTGTGTGAGTTCCTGCTACAAGAGCTGAGTGGGCATAAATAATAAAAAAAAAAAAAAAAATAAAATAAGCCAAAACTATGCAATAAGTTCAGAGTTGAGTCTTACAACAAGTTTACTTTACACGAAATGCTTAAAGGGCTGCTACGTGACGTTGTCGCGACGATCATTAAACGAGACTGCAGCTCCACACAGAGCAACAATGATAACAAGTCTCGAATTTTAACTATTACATGGTTATCTCGATGTATGATGAATAAATAAAAATCTTTAATGTATGTTGTTAAAGCAGAAAAAACATTACCAAATATTATAGTTTTAAATCTTTAAAAGAGATCAAATTTAATGCAGCACTAAAAATTATTGTGAAAAAAAAATCATATACATAAATGCGTGACGAATGCAAAAAGGCGCTGAGTCTTGATGAAATTAAATAAGTTAAATTATATGATTTTGTATGGTACCTTTTGATTTGCTTACGTGTCCAGAAAGAATAAACAATTACTGAGAAATAAATTTGGGAGGAGTACAAGAAAAACATAATTTATTTAATTTTTAAATAGATAATATATCTAAATAGAAAACAAAAATTAAAATACAAAAATTAGTTTGGGTGGAGTACAAGAAAGACAATTTAAATTAATTAAATTGATAAAAATAAAATTAACTACATTTTATTGAAGATAAGTTGGGGGAAAGTACAGAATGTTAAATCCAACATGTTTTAAAATTAGAATTTGTGTCATATTATTGTTATACTCTATACTTCTAATCAAATTAAATACTAAGCTGGAAATATCAAAATCAAAACTTTAAAATATCAAAATTTTAGCCAAAAAAATTTTTAAAATATTTTTAAAAAATTCTAAAATATTAAATACAAATAACTGTAAGCATCATGATCTTAAAAATACAAATTTTAACGACAAACAATAATAATAATAATAATAATAATAAATACGTCTGCAGCATGCAATTGGAATTCATTCAAAAATCTATCAAACTGCAGCTCAACGCATTTTACAGGCTATTTACTAGTCGAGCAGTTTCGCACTCTTGATTGTTTTAAATCAATTTTTTAGTTACTTCAATAAGGTTTTTCTTGTTTTTCGTCTGCAGCTTGTTTTATGCTGCTGCTCATTAGGCGCAATGTCCATGCGTTGACTGTCCTACGCACTCCTTTTAAGTCTTAGTAACAATTTTTTGTTGTTTGTTTGTATTGTTGTTGTTGCCGTATTGCTGTCTTATGGCGCATAAAAACTGTTGCATTGTCTCTGTGACTGTTTATTTATTTTTTGTTTTTTTCTTGTACTTTAACGGGGCAGGCAGCCAGCTCCTGAAGCCAGCTTGTTTGGGGCTCCTGGCAATGGCCGATGGTGGGTGATAAATGTTAAGAGGCGCGCGTGTGCAGGCAGCAGGCAGCAGGCAGCAAACAGCAAGCAGCTTCCATTGAAATTAGTTATTCACGCGGATCGTTTAAGGCAATCCAACACCAGAAGGCAACTAGCTGGACTGTTGGCGGCGGCAACTCTGACTCTGACGCTGAAGCTATTGCTCTTGGCCTGTTGTTGTTGGGCTCTTTGGTCATGGCTTGTCAGTGATGGCTCCACGGCTGCTGCTGCTGCTGCTGCTTTTGCTACTGCTGCTGTGGCTATTGTCGCCGCGCTTTTGTTTTAATGATCGTGCCTCTTGGTGTCTACTGCCTGTTGCCAGCTCATTTACCGCTGCGGCAAACGGGATGACTTCAGTGGCATTACCTTGGCCACCGTTCGCTTGGCTAGCACATAGTCTGTCTAGCTGGCTGGCTGGCTGGGCTGGCTGAGCTGGCTTATCAGTGCAACATTTTGCATGTTGCAGGCAAACAAAAACCACGTTCAACTGCATGAGCATTTGTCACAGTCTCCCCCCGCACTCACACACACACACACACACACAGGCAGGCAGACAGATAGACAGACGGACAGTTTACATGTGTCTTTGTGTCGTTTTTTTTATGTGTGCTTTTAGCCATTTTATCGTCGCTTTTGGCTACCGCGGCGCTCTGAGCCTCTTTTTTTCTAATGGCTCATTTCCTTGCTGCAACAGCAACAACAACAACAACAACAACAACGGTAATTAACCTGTGCATGTTAATGAACTTCAAACCTGCCCCCAACAACAGTGCAGCAACTGCAAAGTTTATGCAGATTTTTGTCTAACCAAAAACTAAAGGCGAATGCAGCTCAAGCTTCATGGTTGGCGCTAATGCAAATCTCTGCCTCTCTGTATACGTATATGTGAGTGTATACTCCGGCATTTTGAGCAAAATGAGGTTGTTGTCGTGCCGTTGACAATCTAATTAGAATACAAAATGCTTTGAAGCCAACTTGCAACTGGAAAACAGGCAAGTTTCAAGTTCATGGTGTTGACATATGTAGCTGGCAACTCTACCAACCTCAACTGCAACTCCCAAGTCCCAAACTCCCAACCAGCATCTACAGCTTCATTGTCGTTCTGCTAATGGGCTCTCCACGCTAGCTGCTTTAATACCTTACCATATTGATATCATATAAGGCAGCTTGCATTCAAAGCTTAGTTTTAACAGATTTTGATTTCGCCAGCCTCTGCCTGGCTGCCATTATTGTGATTAGATGGAAAGTGCTTTGGCCATTGAGATGCAACGATGAACCCAGTTGACATCGCTGCCAAAAAAAAACTGTCAAAGCCAATGGCATTCATAATGAGTGGAAAGTTGGCTAAATTTTTGCCTTAATTTTCGATAACTGGTTAACGATAAGCGAGTTGTATAACCACAAAGAAAAGTTCGTTTAGCTGAGATCAAATTTGAACATTAACTTAATGTTCGAATCATTGCTTTTGATGCCTTTCGATCAGTTCTTATTGCTAATGAATACCGCTTAAAGAGACTAACATTGTCCCTTTAAAACTGCGATAAACTGTGTGGCACAGCAATAATAAAATGATAAAACTTTGACAAAGAGCGGCAGCTCGAATTCCATGGATTTCCATACAATTCCATTAGTCGTTTCTTATTATTAATGATTACGTCTTGAATAGGACAAACATTTCTAGAAAAGATTCTCCTTCAGTTCTCAGTTTGATAATTATCGAACAGCTCTTATTAGACTAGAATTCTGTCTCTCTCTCTCTCTCTCTCTCTCTTTCACTCACTCTCTCTGCCTCTCTCTTCCACTCTCTACAGCTCTTATTACACTAGAACATATATATATACCTCCTGCATCGCATAAACCACTTAAGTTATTTGTTGACCTTTTTAGTTTTGGCCGCAATTGTTGCCTTGCATATCAATTGGATGTGTAACCCATTTGAGATATCTAAACACGGCACAAATTGCCATTGCACACTCATAAGCCATCAACAGGCAGCTGTTGCTCCCGCTCTTGCTGCTGCTGCTGCTGCTGCTGTTGCTGCTGCTGCTGCTGCTGTTGCTGCTGCTGGCAACTGTTGTGGGCCGTTGCAAGTTCACAGATTGCATCACATGACCTCATTTCAGTGTAGTTTGCACAAATATTGACTTGGGTTGGTTATTTTGGCGGATTGTCGGCAAACGAACTTGGCTAAGTGGCACACTTGAAAATCCAATTGCAGCAAATTGGCCAAAAGCCAAAGAGGAGCAAGCCAAGCAGCAGGCGGCATACAATGAGGTCAGTCTAGGGCGATGGCATTGGCCGCTGTACAACTTACGATGCGGCCATGTTCTCTAATGTCAACTCATAATGCGAAAAGGGAAAGAAGGCAAAGCCGCCATAGCCAAGGAGCAAACGGTCGAGTTGTTGTTGCTGCTGCTGCTGCTGCTGCTGCGACTGCTGCTGTTATTGTTGTTGTGTTGTTCTGTTTGGACTGCTGACCCACAAATGGACAACAACATTATTGTTGTTGTTATTGTTATTGTTTGGTGTCACTGCGACGCGACGGCTCGACACGAACTTTGCCTGTGGGCCTCCGACTCAATCTCAATTTGGTCAAGTTATCATACGACCATAACAATTGCTGCATTGGATGTGAGTCCAAATGCCAAATACATTTTATGGGCGTTACCACCTGATGTTACCCCTTCCACCAGAAAAAAAAAAAGAAATATTGGAGAAACACGAGAGCGAAAAAAACTGTTCACAGTTTAAAGTTTGGAAATTGTCGCCGTCCTGTGCTGTTCATGTTGCAGCTCCTTGTAACTGTCAGGGCAGCAAAAAACAATCATTAAATCGAAAAAATAAATGAAATGAATGAAAATAAAAGAAAAGAAAATAAGCAAAGGGTACCAAGTGCAAAAGGTTACAGGTACAGCGCACAAAAACAACCGAAAAATCAACAAACAAATGAAATAAATGAACTGCTGCAAAAGTTGGTTTCAAACCAACTGAGAAATACTCTATCTCTACTTTAAAGTATATTTTTGATTAAAAATAAATTTTAAAAAATTATAAATATTTTAAATCGTTTATAAAAAATATTTAAAAATTTAATATAAATGAAAATGTATAAAATAAATGTAAATTTCTGTTTAAGATATTATAAAACATATAAAATATAAAATAAATAAAGTATATAAAATTCTTATAGTTATAAATTTAATTTAATAAAATATAGAACAGTTTTATTTTTTTTAATAGTTATAAATAAAACTTAATAAAAATAGAACATTTATAAGTATGAATACATTTTTATTTCATATTAAAATATATTTTTAAATAATATATTTAAAATTTATAAGTAAGAATAAATTGTTTATTTAATATAATTTATAATAAAATATATTTTAAAATATAATTTTATTAAAAAAGAATAAATTTAAATATGTATTTTAAATTCTAATTAGACTTAGTAAACCTTGTTCACATTGCTAACTTACTCAACGGGCAGTGTATTTTGACAACAGTACAACCTGGCCGCAAAGGAACAGCAACCAAAATAAATCTGACAAGAGCTGCAAACTCTAGCAGTCGCTGCTTTGACTTTAGAATGCACCGAAGTTGCCCGCCCGATGATGAAGTGATTTTCGGAGGGAATTGCTGGAGTGGAGCGAAAGGGGTGGAGAGAGGGGAGAGTGCGCAACGAAAAGGCAATCGGCAGTCGAGATTTGGATTTTGGGACTTGCACTTGGTAGCCCTTGCTTGTTTGCTGGTTGCATTTGGTTTGGAGTTGCCAAGGAGTCGCTGTTGGAGTTTGAAGTCAAAGTCGGACTTCAATGCGCACGCGCTGGCTGCCACTTAACGAGCGGTGGGCCCCAAAGGAGGCAGCGAAACGTTTGCCTTCGAGGGCGTTGCAAGAGACTCTTTGGGCTCTTTGGCAGCAACAACAGCAACAGCAAAAAAGAAGGTGACAAAGTCACGAAATTCTTGTCAATTTTCAACTACAGACCAATTTGTTTGTCTTCCCCATTTTGCGGCAGGCGCAAAAAATAAAGTACAGCAACAGCAACAGCAAAAAAAAAAAAAAGGAGAAGAAAAAGCAGGAAAAGCGCAAAAAAAAACTAAACACAGGAAAAATAAAAACATCGTGACAAATCAGGCTACCAAAATTGGGCACAAATCGTAAAGCGCAGCAGAGGAACAAAAAAAAAAAAAAAAACAGCGCGCTTTGTGTCGCCCTGCCTATGCCAAGGCTAAGGGAAGCCCCCATATCAATAAGTTTTTCCCAGACGCCTCCATATCAACACCTTTCAGTGGAGCCATCCACACCTCACACGGCTCTCGCAATTGTTTCCCAGGATGGGGCACAGACTTCTCAGCGGTGAACTGACTGATTTTTTTTACCCGCTCTTTTTTCTTATACACTGCTTTTTTTTTTTGGCCAAATGAAATTGTTTGGCACGCTAAGTGTTTTCTTCAGTTCAGCGTGCCTTATATAGCCGATTGATTGCTCCACTAACATAATCCATTCATGGCCAGGCCTAAGCAACTACAACAACAATCTGCTGCTGCTGCTGCTGCTGCTGCTGCTGCTGCGGCAACATTCTCTCTGATCTTTGCCTGCAACATCAAACAAAATCATTTGCTCAACATTTTCATTCGTGGCACAAACATCTTGCCACAATAAATTTCAATTACTTACCTACATTTTAAGACACTTTTACCGCTAAAAGTATTTACTGCTGCTATTGTTGTTGTTGTTGTTGCTGTTGCTGTTGCTGTTGGTGTGGCTGATGCATAAACATTGTTCAATTTTGACACCAGACGTGAGAGGAAGATGCTGACAACAAACGGTGTGTCGCTCACCTCTTTTTCAGTCGAAGACCATTTATGGCAGAGGTTTAGATATATTAGATAACATTACGACTTTGCTCTGCTTCAAAGTTTTTTTATTTTTTATTTCTTTTTAAATAATCATAAATTTGAGTTTTGAAGCTCTCAAAAATATAAAATTTCGATATGCGGTAGTTGGAAATACATATATATTTTTTTTATAGATGTAAGGAAGCCAAGGCAGCTTAAATAGATTTAAAAAAAAATAATAATAATAATAATAATAATTATAATAATAATAATCTAGAAAATCAGAGTAAAATTTTTAAAAATATCAGAATAATATTTTAGTTTAATTTATATATTTAATTTATTTACTTTATTTATATATTTAATATTTTAGTTTTTTATTACTTTTCTTTAATATTTAAAAGCCGTAAGATATGCAAGCTAATGCAACCTGATTTATAAAAACAAAAAAACTTTTTTAAATTAAATTTTATATTAAATATTTTATTGAATTTTTTATTGCAATATTTTAAGTAATATTTAGCATAGATTAAGCCCTTTAGTTCAAGTTAATTAAATTTCATTTCCCTAAACCTGGGCTAAAAACTAAAAATCCATCAATATTTTAACCTGAATAAATATTTTGTAAATAATTTTTTAGTGAAACTCTTAGCATGCCAATTCCTCGCACAGTGTGTCATGGCATTGAGTGAAATATTTTTAGAAAGTCTGAAGCAACAGCAACGAGGATAACAAATTTCAACAATGAAGCTGTAGTGGACAACATGAAAAATCAATCATGTCCGCAGCGGAATAAGATGTTGACAAGCGGCGCTCAGATCAAAGCTCTACAGAGCTCTGGACAGATCACATTACGAGCGTATTGTCTTGGGGCAGTTGCAGTTGCAGTTGCAGTTGCAGGTCTCTCTTTTAGGTTAACTGCGTAAGAATATTTATGTGGGCAAACACTTGGGAGATGACAAATCCAAATCCATGCGCAAAGCCGAAAGCAGAGATCAAAACATTGACGCCATATCACATGCTCGACCACACCCAGAGTCGGCTTCCACTTGATCCTGGCTAGCGCCGAGCTGCCAAGCTGCCAAGCTGCCAACATGCCAATTGTCCAACCCCAACCCCAGCTACAGCTACAGCACCAACTGCAGCTCCAGTTCCAGCTCCAGCTCCAGCCAACGCAGCGCCACATGTTCGCGTTTCGTGTTTGTTGTTTTGATTTACTCTGGCACTGACTTTATTTATAGACGATGTTGCTACCCAGCCCCACGCCCCCATCCTCAGCTCTAGCTCCAGCTGGAGCTGGGCACCCTGTTGCGTCATCCATGCGTCCGGTGGGTGGCGGCTGCCTACTCCGCTATCCGCTATCCTGCTGTCCCGCTGGCTGCTGCACTCTTAGGCCTCTGTCGCTTTTTAATTTGGCAAATTTATACACACCACGTTGCACGTTGCACGTTGCACGGTAGTTCACAGTTGTTACTATTGCTGTTGCTGTAGTTGTTATTATTATTACTATTATTATTATAGCTCGCAATTGGTTTATTAGAAATGCAAACAGTTCTAAGAGCTGCTGGACTTGTGAATACCCTGGTTATTAGCATAGGACTGAAGTTAATACTCAAATGAACTACTTAAAAAATTTTAAATAAAAATAAAATGTAAAAAAAACTTAAGTAATATATATATATAGTTTGTAGGAAACCTAAATAATAAATTAAAAAAATATATATAATTATTGATAATATAAAAAATAAAATATATGGAAATATATATTTTTACATACAAATATATACACATAATTATTTTTTAATAAATAAAAAAAATATATAAAAAATATATTGAAATTAATCACATGCAAATATATATAAATATATATTTTTTTAAAATAAATAAATAAATATAATGCATAAATAATATATAAAATTAAACAAAAATGCAAGAATAAATATAATTTCACAAAAATATTATTAAATAAAAATTAAATAATCCGCAAGAATCCGTAGTTTTTTCCAAATGATCCAAAATCACCTTTCAAAATAAAGCATATCTGCTCTCTCTTCTCATATACCCGTTTTGCATATTTTATGGAGCATGTCGAGTTAATGTTGATTCATAAAATGTATTTTTTTTTTTTTTGTGTTCACTGCCAGTTGCTCATTTCCACTTTCAGACCACCCACTGTCTTAAATTTCAACAAATTTACACACAACAACACACCCCGACACACACACACACTCACACACACACACACAGAGCCGTACAGCTGCTCAAAGTAAGCGCAGCGAATTTGTAAAAAAATCGTTGCAATTTTTCAACTCCAAAATCTCCACACACACACATCTAAAGATAACAACAACAACAGCAGCAGGAACAACAGCGTCAGCTTAATTAATAGATTTATAGCTATGACTGCATATTATAACAAATTGGTAACGAATTAATCCTTTCAGCCGTGTAAATCGACCAACACACACACACACGCACACACACTCAGTTCACATTACTCATACGCCACGCTGCACCGGCAGCAGCAGCAGCAGCAGCTGAGCAACGCAGCTCTAATGAGACGGCCCTCATGCACCTTCTTGGCTCATTCGCCTTAGCGCTAGCGCAGGTCAATAAAAAAGAGTAAAAACTGCATTAAACTGGCAGATTCGTTCGGCAGACCCCCATGGCATATTGCCAAATATGGCCCAGCAGTCGAAGCCATTGTTCCGGGGCGCGCGCATCTTCCTGGGCCCAAGTTGCGATATTTACAATTTATGTGCGCCTGTGCCACTTTTTTTGCAGCCAAATAACAGACAACAAAGCTAAAAAGTAAATATAGAAGAGCAACTAGCAGAGACAGTGCTCAAATGCGAGATACCCTCTATATATGTAGATCAGGCCTCAGCTCATGAGAGGCTTTCAGCATTTAGTTGTCAAAGTATCTTAAAATATCTTAAATCTGATGCAAAGTGAGAAAAATGCACGACTAGAAGCTACCCAGCAAACTTTAACTTAATGAAATATATTTTTTATATACAAAAATTAATCAGTTATAGCAGAGAAAAGTTTCAAATCTATAAATTTTGATTTCATTATATTTTGAATTCTTTTTAAATCAAACACTTTTTTGACTAAGCTGAGCTCATCATTCTAGCACATATCTCCATTTAAACCATTTAAACTTACATTGCTCATCATTCTAGCATATTCCTCTCTCCAACTACATTTCCAGGGTATCGCAATAGGAATAGGAACCTGTGGGTCTTTTAGTTTTGGCCTCGGTTCGTTCAGCTTCGACAGGCAACACATGTTCCGGCTGCGCCTTGGCGTGTGTTTATCTTGGCCAGGCTTTAATGATGATGCTGCTGATGCCGCTCGCTGACGTCTACTCAGCGTTTCTTCCAGCCAAGCAGCTACTGTGCGAGTGTGTGTGTGTGTGTGTGCAATGTGGGCTACTGTATGGTAGCTGTCTTAAAAACTGATGCTGGCCAGCTCTCCATACCATGTGGGCTTGATTTAGTGCAACGCTTTCTGACTCTTTGTTACTTATGCTTGATGGCTATAATGATGCTGATGATGCTGCTGCCACAGCAGCTGATGATGATGATGATGATGATGATGAGGGCAAAACGACGAGTTATGACTTGAACTTTGCTACTTGAACTTCAGTTGGAGCTGGGCCCATAGCTGGTTGGTCAACTAAATAGTTGAAAGGGGTCCTGAAGCAGGGCTGAGCAAATTCGGTGTATTAACTTTACAGTTTAGAAGGACTTTTGAAGCTTTTGCACTACCTCATATAGAGATTGTTATCTGAGATAATTAAATACAATTTTCTACCAATATTTGGTATAATCGATATCAAATTCTTAGACAAAATTATTCAATAATAAATTTACCACACAATATATAGTATATGCATTATATAATTTATCATAATTTTTGTTATGTTTCAAACAGTTTTCTTTTTTCTTTTTCTTATATAAATAAATTCTGCTGCATGTTCGCAAAATTTGTACTCATTGGCATTGCCCTGTAAATTAAATCCTGCCCACTTGGTTAACTTTCAAATATATTTGGAATTTATTTGCTTTATACAATGTTGCTGTCATAGGGCAGCAGCGAATGCTTTTAATTACCACAAAATCAGAGCACAAGCATACTGATGCTTTGAGCTGAGTGATACCCTGTAATATTACTTTTGCAGGGTATTTATATATTTATATAAAATTTTCCATGTACCCATATATCCTATACATTTTGGATAGTTTGTCATACAAGTTCTTTTTCAAATATATAGACATATGATATCATGATATCATACCCCTTACCCTAATTACAGGGCATTCGAAACATCGATATCGAAGCTAAACGCTCAGCTCACCACAGGAGGACACACATGAGCTCAGCTGACATGCAACTGCCACAGAGCGACACAAGTGAAAATTGCACTTGGATCGTTGCATTTGCATTTGCAATGCAAAACAGTTGCACGACAATTTTACTGCTGGCCAGTGGAACAGATGGAATAGATGGAGCGGGTGGAGCGGATGGAGCGGGCGGGCACACGCCCTAAACGCCACAAATGAAAACTAATGATTTTCACTTTACGTGGCAAGCGGGCGGTGGCTGTAGACGTCGAAAATCTTGTTGCACGCAAAAGCTCGCAGCACGGAAGCGAGTGGAGATAGTTGCTACACATATACATGTATATATATATATATGTATATATATGTATGCATATATTTGGAGCTAGCATGGAAAATTTGAAATTTAATCGCTAGCAATTAATTTAGCCCAAATGCGGCGACGAGGCGCCCCCACAGTTGGCAGCTGCGCCCGCTGTGCTGTGTTGGCCAGTTGGCTAAAGTTGGCTAGCTGGGTCAGCTGTTCGCCTGGAAGCCACTCGCATGTCTCCACCTGTAACTGTGTGTGTGTGTGTGTGCGTGTGTGTGTGCTCTATGTGTGTGGTCCACGTTCGACATTTGGCAAGCGTCGCAGTCGGTGGTCAAAGGAAAATTGAAAAATTAACAAGTATGAAAAGTGCAATTAAAGTGGGCCACAATCGATGGACAGTTGTTGGTAATTCGAGCCAACGATTCCAGCTAGGCGAGAGGATGACAACCGCCAGCAATTCGAAGGCGTTGTCTGCACCTGAACCACCGGCAATCACCAGACGAACTACCAACCAGCACCACCGACGCACAGTGGGGCCAGTTGCTCATTTTAAAATATGATAAAAGTGACTTTGGACAAAATACAAAGTTTTTAATTTACGAGAATAGCAAAGATTAAAATATATTGAAGAGTTTACTAAAATAAAGCTTTGTTATATATATATTAATTTTTATTTAATTTCCTACATATTTCAATATAACCTAAGCTAAATTTAAGCCCACTGTGCGACGACTGTTTGCCACTGGGCGGCATATTAATCTGCTTTTAATTGCGGCCAATCTCCAAGTTGGGAGGGAGTCGGGCTTAGGTACTTGTTGTGGCATTCTCTCTCTCTGTATGTGTGTGTGTGTGTTTGCTCCTTCTGTTGCAATTGCCATTGATTAATGTACGCCAATTGCGAAATAAATGTGTTGTTGATATTTTTTTTTTTTTTTTAGCCCTGGCTGTGCGCCAGCCTCCAGCCTGCGGGCCCTGTTGCACTGCCTTGGCTCGGGTGTTGCAGGTCTCTTCTGCTGTGGCTACGGCCCATGTTAATTGAATTATTGGCAGGGGCAAATTTGTGGCAGACACACATCCATAATGGTGTACAGTTGGTAACAGTGGGGCGTGGCTGCGCACTAAAAATGTGAAGCTTATTGATTGTTGTTTGCTAAGAGGCGCCTTCTTTACATTGGCAGCAACAACAACAACATCAACTGCTGCAGCAGTAGCAGTAGGAGATAACAAATGTTAGATTCATGAAATCATAATCATGGAATCATAATCAGATTGTTGAAGTTTAGAGTATAGCATTTATTTCAAATTTCTTTCTCGAATTGTTTCTAACTTTAATTTAAATAAATTATTTATCAACTCTTTTTTTACATTTTGTAATCATTAAAAGCCTTTAGACCTTAAATTTCGATGGCAATAACAGACAACTTACAGAAACTGTTAACAAGCAGACGAAATACAGAAGCTGTTAGAAAATATCGTTATAGTCAAATACTCGCTGTTGTTAACAGTGTAACAAGCAACAAGTGGATCTCAAAATATATGTAAGCGAAGCACAATGACACTCAATCTTTGGGAAGCAAAGACTAAAGAGCGACGAGGAAGAGAACGCAACGAAACAGTTTGATGTAGTATGAAATTGTCAACTCTGTAATAGCAGCCAACCAAAGACGAGTGATTCCAAAACTGTGAGCTGCCAGCGAAGGCATTGAATATTTAATGAGCAACGGCAACAGAGAGACGCAGCAGAAACCGAAACGAAATGAAACGAAGCGCTTTAACGAAGTAAAAACTATTAACAGCTTAATATGTAGATGTAAATGACAGTATAACAAGTAAAGCGGTGTAGTGAAGAATAAAAGGTGGAGTGACTGCAAAACTGTATAGTAGTCAAGGACAATGACTCTCAATCTATAGCCTTGGCAAATATGAATGTATGCTAAATTTTATATTGTTTATATATAAATATATATATTTGTATATAAATATATATATTTGTCCTTGAATTACAAAGTGTGATCTAAGCAATTCGCATTCCATT
Organism: Drosophila koepferae; assembly: GCA_030914345.1. NCBI lineage: Eukaryota > Metazoa > Arthropoda > Insecta > Diptera > Drosophilidae > Drosophila > Drosophila koepferae. The sequence continues at coordinate 5,960,413 of JAUESR010000207.1, forward strand.
TTAGTTATGCGCCTTTGGGCTGCGTCTGGATAAAGCCATTAACATAAATTCAAGTGCTAATAGGCAGGTAATTGAGCTGCTGCTGCAACTGCTCCTGCCACTGTTGCTGCTGCTGCAACTGCTGTCATAATAAAGCCAACAATTACGGCGCAAATTAAAATCAAATAATTTAGCCAACAAATCGCCTAGCCATAAAAATCACATGCAAATTATAGTGGACGAGCAGAAAAGGCGGCAGCAACTGTTGCTGCTGTCTGTTGCTGCTGTGCAGCATCGCTGCTTGTGGCGCTTTAACAAAGACTCCATCTCACCTACCTCCCTGCTGCTCGCACTCCTCCTGTCCCTCCTTAAACAAATAAAGTTATTTGAGTCAATAATAAAATTGGAGCATCCGACGAGGCACGTCAAATGGAAAACGAAAAGGGAAAGTCGCAAGAAGAAAACTCTGACAAGCAAATATTACATACAAATATTGAACTGCTTCTCGAATGTTGCCTGCCACTTGCCACTTGCCACTAGCAATTTGCAACTTGTTCTGCAATTGTTCTCTTTTTCTTCAACTGCTTCTTGGCCCTTTTATTGGGATACAGAGCTTACACATTGCACAGTGGGCAAGAAATCTAAAATGTAGCTAAAAAACGGAATATTTTCAATTGAAATTTTGTATGATTAAATTTTAGCATTAGATCAAAGTATAACAAATTTAAGTATAACAGTATAATATGGGAAATATAAGTAGAAATGGTTTGAGATTTATTATTTCCAATAAGCAGATTTACGTATAACAGATGTAAGTTTAATAGACTTAAGTCTTATACTAGATTGAAGCATCCGATATTTAGGTATAACAGATGAAATATAACACATTAAATTATAACAGTTTTGATGGTAAATGATAAAGTTAAGAATAGCCGAATTGAAATATAACACTTTTATACCAGACTTAAACAGATTAAGTATAACAGTATATTTTTATAATATGTTACAATACTTTTCATATTTTCCATTGCATATTTTTCGCTTTTGGCCCATAGTACAGGGCTGGCAATTTGTTATTTGGCTTGAATGTTAATTATATACTTTATAGCCAGCTTGTGGTACTCGGGCTTATTTAGAGCTTTATTTATGAAAACATTTAATGTAAATTGTTTGCAAATGCCACAGGCTATCATTATGTGGCATGCGATATCTGGAAATTATAGACATATACAAATGTATATACATATACATGTGTATTCTCATATACTATATGCGTATAAATCAATTTCTTTGCTTGAGCTAATTAATATCAGAATGTAGAACTGAATAAGAGTTTTATTAAGGCTGAAAGTCGACACCCACGAAGGATGTTTCGAAAATTGCTTTTTCTCTGATATTTTCTTCTTCTCTTCTTCATCTTCTGTTATTTATTTTTGCGCATTTTTTATGGGCATAAAGTGGATCATAAAGTAATTAATGCGCTAAAATGCGACATTAAAACGCCGCAGGGCCAAAAGCAACGAAAATTTTCTTCATGCATCTTCGTGGGCTGCATGAAGACAACAAAGCGACTGCAATCAATCTCTCTTCTCTCGCCTCCTCTTTCTCCTCATCTTTTTTTTTTTTTGTTCAATTTTGAGGGCAGGCGTTTTTTGAGGGCGTGTTCTGTGTGCTCTGCGTTGCACCTACGCCAGCCCAACTGAGCTGAACTGCGCCCAGGCTCCAGCAGATTAAGACCCTAACCACAGACAGAGAGAGAGAGAGAGAGAGGGAGAGAGAGGAGGGCGAGGCAGAGACTCAGAGAAAGATTCCCCTATAATAATTACAGAGCCCGAGACTTGACTTTTTGATTGTGGCATGCGTGTAGAAATTCTGCTGCTGCAACGGTGCTTTTTGTTGTTGTTGTTGTTGTTGTTGCTTTTGCCTCACTGACAGCGACTGACAGACAGCAATTGCCAAATATAATAAATAATTAGCCAGGGCGCTGTGGGCGTGGCGAGGTGACGTGCCATGCATTAAATCAAATATTGCTCGCTTAGAGAAAGCGATCTGACTGCGACCCCATTGGCCAAAGATAGCACAGATATAACATTGCTGAGCTTGCAAAAGCTGACTCCAACTAGACAAGTGAGACCAATTATGTGATAAAGAATATTGAGTGGCAATTGATTTGGCATGCGAATTGTATAAACTAGAGTCCAATTGGATAATCGTTATATCATATAAGATAATATAACAGCCGAGTGTATAACAGCTTGCAGTAAAATGTTCCGCTCGAGTCTTATAAAAGTGATCGAATGTAAGCTTAAGCTAATCTGATAAGAGAATATAACAGCTGTGCGTATAACAGCTTGCAGCAAAATATTCCGCTCGAACGCTTTAATAATGCATATATAAAGGTCACCTTAAGTCTAGCTGATAATAAAATATAAGAGGAATGTATATAACAGCGTATAGAAGAGTTCTACTCCCACTGTTAACAGACTCAGTTTCACTTGCACCACTGTTAAAACACTCAATCAAAGTCGACGAGCCAAAGGCAACTGAGTGAGAGGGTAATACGAACAGAGAGTCCATAATCGAAACAGAAACTTAATGCTGCAAAGTGCGTACAGCAAGGCAAGCAAGCGAGTGTGAGAGCGAGAGCGAATGAGAGAGACCGAACTAGTGAGAGCGTGCCAAAAGCTCACGCTGATAACAGTTTGACAGGCGCTCACCATGTCTAGCAATATAAAGCAAGCGCTGAGCGTCCAGTAAACTGTCAGCAGCCGCAACAGGTGCACAAAGCAGCAAAAGTTGTCACTGAATATCTGCAATTAAAGAAAAAGAAAAAGAAAAAGCAAAAGGCAAAAGCAATGACAACACTTGTGCGTAAATTAATTAGCACTGCAAATGCAGCCAAGCCGGTGGCTCCATACAAGTAAGTAAATGAGAGCAAAAAGCAAAAACTAGAGGGAGAGTGCGAGAGCGAACTGTCAATCATGTGTTTGTTGTTGTTGCAGTCAAGCTGTTGTGGCCGATCGCACTGTTTATGTCTCCGGCTGTTTGGGCTTGGACAAGACAACGATGAAACTGGTGCCAGGTGGCGCCACTGAGCAAACAGAGATGGCGCTGCAAAATCTGGAGGCAGTTCTGAAGGCAGCCGATTCCGGCATCGATAAAGTGGTCAAGAATACAGTTTTTCTCAAAGATCTGAACGACTTTGGTGCTGTCAACGAGGTGTACAAACGAGGTGAGCACTCCAATTGGTTTTATTTTATTCTGTCCGATAAGCCCGCTGGCTGGCAGATCTGTCGCCTTATCAGTTTTCCAATTGGCAACGAGAGCAATAAAAACACAATCGATAATATGTTATTTTTGTCGTTTACAGTGTTCAACAAGGAGTTTCCAGCACGCAGCTGCTTCCAAGTGGCCAAGCTGCCAATGGATGCTCTCGTGGAGATCGAATGCATCGCCATGACGGGCGCCGTGCGCACAGTACAAAGCGAATAGCAATCAAAGAACGCTAAACTTTGAACCGGACTCGACTTTATATACGAAATAAAATCATAAAAAAATAACACAAAATGAAAACAAAATTTTGTTTTACAACTAGCTGATATGAGTGTGTTGCGATGAGAGCAAAAATAAACATGTTGCTTGCCAGCACTTGCCAGCAACAATTGTTGCAGCAGCACAAATGTTGCTGTGTGCGCAGGCGTTGCTAATCGCCGTCTTATATAAAAAATAAAACATAAAAACCGGCAACAACTTTGCATTTAAGCCTTATATAGTTTACAATTTGCAGCGGCTGCAATTTATCTTTGTTTTTTTTTTTTTATAATCTTTTTGTTGTTGCTGTTGTTGTTCAGCTGCGACTGCTCTGTGCGCGCCTTTTGTATTATATTTCATCAAATGTTGCTGCATAAATCATTGGCAACATGCGGCACAACTTTTTGGCAATGTTGCTAACGGTAGCCGGTTAGCCAGCCGCTTAGACAAAGCGTTTATTTCACATTCAAATTTAAAAGTTATTCATAATGCCGACAACTTGCTGGCCGCTTGCCGTTTACCTCACGTTGCACGTTGCACGTTGCACGCTGCATTCTGTAGTTGCAGTTGCAACTTGGCTTGGCTGCTCCACATTGATGCGGCTGCTGCCTTTTGGGCAATGCCATTTTTGGCTCTCAGCTTCGTTTTGTTTAGCATTTGTTTTGATTTTTTCCACATTGAAATGAATTTTCAGTGAATTTGTCTGCCACTCGACGCTGTTGCATGATTTATTAACCTTGTTGCAAGTTGTTGTTGGGGTTGCTGTTGCATGCATTGGTGTGAATATAAATGCTGCACTGATGCACGATTATCGCAATTTATTTGTATCTCCTTTTTTTTTTTTTTGAATCGCTGGCAACATGTTTAGCACCCGCAGCGCTGGCAACATTCATGTTGATTTGGCTGGCGTGTAATTAATTCGAGGCACATCACAATTTACTTGCATAAATATTGTAATAAATACGCATAAATTGATGACAACAAACTACAACAAGTGATGACCCGCTGCAGCAGACCAGCCAGCCAGGTAGGCCATCCTGCCCCCCTGCTGTGCCCCATCTGCCCAGACATTTGACATAAACACCTACGCAGCCGCTGCCGTCGCGTCGCTTTACGTTGCTGTGAAGTGCGGCTAATTAATTTCGACGCACAGGCGACAAACGAAGCCAAAGGGACACCAATGGCAACACCAACGCGGTGAAAGTGCGCATAATTTACACGCACGGGCCAAGGCGAAATGCCAGACAACAGACGCCAAATGCGACTGGGTTACTGGAAAATGGCAGAAAATAAGAAAATAAAAAATAAAACAAAAATATTTAATAAAAAAATATATATACAACGATAATTTCGAATATTCACCATTTATTATTAATTCTTTGTCAATTTGCTTATCAGCTTTAGGCCTTTGATCGCGCAATCGCTAATTAAACAAGTTACATGCGGTAGCAGACAGCGAAAAGTATCAAATTACAATATTTTACCAAGAAGTTGCAAGATGTCATAATTAATATATTATGCGACATTAAAAACGATTTGACACATAACTAATTAGTTGGCGCACAAGGCGAGCTTTCACTTGTCCTTCTTCTTGCTCAGTTTTCTTTAAACATGCATATTAGTTTATTTATTTTGAATTCCAATTTTAGGCGCGCCATTTTAAATATAACATACTCTTGGGCGTGCAAAATCAAGCAGTTATCGATAAATCTTAATAAAAAAAAGGAGAAACGATTACAGTAAATCTTTCTGCTAATGTTAACAAAAGTTTGTTGTGGTAACAGCAAACATCAACAGCTGTTGAATCTTCACATATGCCAATATTTAAAATGTTGACATAACTTAACTAAAACGCTTTAGAAGGGCTATAGGACAATTAGTAATTCAACTCAATACAAAATATTATAAAATCACTATCCACTATCCATTATTTCTCTCCAATTTTTAAACTACAAAAACTGTGGCGCAAAATACACATCGATATCTGACGTGCAACACTGCCCCATTGGTCGTGCTGCGCTGGTCTGTCTGTTAATGGTACATAATAATCGCTTATCGACATGTCGGAATGGCAAAATTAGAGCATAACAACACAACAGCCGAATTTCTCATATGAATTACATATAATCAATATAAATTGCAATGCATAATAAGTTAATAAACCGCAAAATAATTGGTAACAAATTGCGGTAACAACGCCGAAAAAGTGATAAACCACAATCCAGCGACAACTTGTTAAAAACAAAGTGAACGCCGCTTTGGCAAAAAAAAAAAAAAGGTACAACACAACAACAAGAAGCAGCACACACACAGACAGCAAAAACACACACAAACGCACTTGGTCTCTTTGCCATGCATGAAAAAGTGAAATAGCGAAAATCAACTATACAATTTTTAACGAAACAACAAAATTTTACAAAATTACGCCAGTGATTCATATATAATACTGTACTCGCTTGTTTATGCTATGTTATTATAATACCATTTGTTGCTGAAGATTACATATTTTTTATGCAGCACAAAACAACGATTTGTAGCGCTCCGTGTGAGTATTTCTTTTTTACATTTCTCTTTATGTGCGCCTGCCTACGTCTCTCTGTGTGTGTGTGCGTGATTGTGTATGTAACAATGTCGTTGAATTTCTGAAAGCAACAACACGATCTTCAGAGCGACAATGAAAGTCCGAGAGAGTAGGAAGAGGGCACAGCAGGAGAGAGGAGAAAAAGAGCGAACGCGACTAACCGATTTCTGTGACAAAAAAAAAAAAAAAAAAAAAAAAAACGCTGCTGACTTGCAATTGCAGTGCAAATGCAAAAACTAAACAAACAAAAAAGAAAGAAAACAGAAATTCAACTGATCTATTCGTATTTATTTTCTCTTTCTTTCTTTTGTGCACTCCGTTTTAGTCGTCACCCACCGCCCACAAAAAGAACACCTGGAACAACAACAACAACAACAGCAACAACAACGACGACGAGGACTTAACTGTTTGTTTACAGGAACAAGAGCTGCACGAGAAGCGCCGTTAGCAGCGTTAGCGTTGTTGTATTAACAGCGCTGCCGCTGGCGCTGCCATCGTCGCGCCGCTGGTGAAGTGAATAAGTAGGAGGAGGCGGAGAAGCAGAAGGGGCAGAGCGTCGTAAGCGCCTAGAAATCATGAATCTAAGAGGAAATCCACAAAAGAAGGAGGGCAAAATGCGTATACGCGCCTTCCCGGTAAGTTCAAATGAAAAATCGCCGGCTCGAGCATGAGGCAGCATAAAGTTTGCATAGCGATAAGATATATACATACATACATACATACATGTATATAGATAATATTCAAATGCCTCTCTCGCAATGCACACATACACTCTCTTTCACACTCTCACTTAGTCTGCGCGCGCGTGTGTGTGTGCGTTTCTGTTTCTGTTTATATGGCCGACCCTACTCCTCTCACCCTCTCCTCTCACTGGGCGCTGGCTCAGCAGGCTGATCGACGCTGCCTAACACTGTTTCGACAAAGTTCTGTCAGGGTTTGAATTTGATGAAAAAGCTTCATCACATTTTAGTTTTTAAGTTACTTTCAATCTCAACTTAGTTTCGACAAATTGTTGTTGTTTTCCAACACACACACACATACGCAGAAGCAGAGACGCCAGAGTACCGGAAACGCATTGATGACGAGCGCAGTCGACGTCATTTGGACAATTGTGGGACGCTAGCGCGCCAACTGGCGGATGTCAATAAGGCCTACAAACGGCAGCCGCTCGCTAACGGCACCAGCAGCGGGCCAACGCCAACAAATTGCTGCCCGAAGTCAACAGGAGCAACAACAGCCGGAACAGCTGCTGGCTACGTCTCAGTCCTACTACATAATTGGGGAGCATCGCTATAGTTGGGAGCGCGCGCTTGGTTCCCATAGTGGAGCCGGCGGCGCGCGTTTGCCACCTCCTCCTCCGATGTACAGTCACGATCCGAGGATCGGTCTCTTTGGTGCCGCAGCGCCGCCGCAGCCACCAACACCATCACAGCCGTCACCGTTACCACCATCGTCCAGCAGTCAGCCAAACAATCTGAATAACCCAGCCCAATCATCTCACCATTATTACCCATCACCCTTACCCGTACCCGTACCCGTTCCAACGCCAACACCAACGCCATCAACAACGCATTCACGAATCGTAGCCGGCTCAAATAATTTCAATCATCGCTCTCGCAATACACGCAATGCTACGGGGCAGCAGCAGCACCCACGCCTTCAGCACCCGAATGTGCCGCAGCAGCAACACAATATACGTGCCTCGACACGCGCTGCCACGGGCATTAACACCTTTACGGCATTGGGTAGTGTGGCAGCACACGGTGAACATTCCGTAAGAGCGACATCAGCTATGCAACCAGTGGGAGCCGGTGCTGGTGCTGGTGCTTGTGCCGGTACCGTTGCCAGTGCCGTTGCCGCACAAATGCGCGAAATTGGACGCAAGTATCCATTGTGGCTGCCCGAGTATAAACGTCGCGCATTCAATGTTAGCCCCCCAACAAAACAGCATAACATTTTTAAAAATAATCATTCATACATTTGTAACATTTAATAATATATTAATTTATCTGCTCTTATTCTCCCGCCCACTTTGCAGGCCAGCATGGATGAGAAGTATGTGGAGGATATATGGGCCACATTGAAAAATGCTATACAGGAGATACAGAAGAAGAATAATTCTGGACTGTCCTTTGAGCAACTGTATCGCAATGCTTACAATATGGTGCTCCATAAGCATGGCAATCGTCTGTACCATGGACTGAGCGATGTTGTCTCGAAGCATTTGGAGCAGAAGGTGCGACAGGAGGTGCTCGAGCGATTGCATAGCAATTTTCTGCCAAAATTGAATGAAGCCTGGACCGATCATCAGACCTCAATGGTCATGATACGCGACATACTCATGTATATGGATCGGGTCTATGTGCAACAACGCGGCTTGGATAATGTCTATAATTTGGGTCTTAACTTATTCAGGGATCAGGTGAGTTGTCGCAATGCAATCATAAGCTTTTCATCTCAGCTTTCATTATTTAAATTATAGAAGATAAATAAGTCGTTGTTTTCCGAATATTTAGACAACTTTTTAATGAGTTGTTTCAAAATTTTTAATTTGAAAGCTTTTCGTAGACTTTAAAATGAAAGATTTAAAAATGAAATTTTGACATTTCAAACTTAAGTTATAATTTAATTTCATTTTTAAAGTTTGCTTTCAAATTTGTATTTTTGTCATGAAATATTAAAAATGAAAATTAGGTATTTCATAGAGTTTTCTTCATTATCATTTTTACTTTTTTTTAAATTTTATTATGTTTTTTTATTTAATTATTTAATTTAATATTTTTTAATTTGCTTAAATATAAGTATAGTTATACGCACTTAAGAGAGATTTAAAAGAAACCAAATATGTTAGTTTAGATGGCGAATATTTGTCACCTTTAAAATATATATATTTTAACTGTCAATCAATAGCATATAAATAGATTTTTTAAGTACTATACTAGTATATACATAAATAACACAATGGAACAATATAGATTCATTTATATATCTTATAGATATATATGCTTCTGCTATTGAGGAATGCCAACAAATTTAACAAAAATTTATTTCAAAGGCTTTAAATTTATGGGTATTCGCTATGATATTAATTAAACAATGAATAATTTAATATCTATTTAGCTAATTTCATATCTTCACACGATAATTATTAATTATAATATTTAAATATTTTAAAAAATTTTTATTTTATTTATTGAACAAAATATTTGTTTTTTTTTTTTTTTTTGCAGGTCGTTCGCTTTCCTGAAATACAGAAAGCGCTACGAGAAAGGCTGCTAGGCATGGTTATGGAGGAGCGTCACGGCGAACCGATCAATCATTTGGCGATCAAAAATGCCTGCACGATGCTCATAACGTTGGGAATCAATTCTCGAACCGTTTACGAGGAGGACTTTGAGAAACCTTTCCTATCACAATCGGCTGCCTTTTACAAATTCGAATCGCAAAACTTTCTTGCGGAGAACAACGCTGGCGTTTATATCAAGAAAGTTGAGGCGCGCATCACCGAGGAATCATCACGTGCGGCGCTTTATTTGGACAAGGATACGGAACCGCGCATTGTGCGTGTCGTTGAGGAGGAGCTAATTAAGAAACACATGCGCACCATTGTTGAAATGGAAAATTCGGGTGTGGTGCACATGATCAAGAACTCGAAAACCGAGGACTTAGCATGCACATATAAATTGTTCTCACGTCTCAAGGAGGAGGGCCTCAAAGTGATTGCCGACACAATGTCTGCCTATCTGCGCGAACAAGGCAGCATGCTGGTCAAAGAGGAAGAGAATGGCAACACAAATCCAATAACATTTGTCCAAAATTTACTCGATCTCAAGGATCGATTTGATCAATTTTTGCTGCACTCATTTAGCAATGATCGGCTATTCAAGAATGTTATCTCTGCCGATTTTGAACATTTTCTCAATCTAAATAACAAATCGCCCGAATATCTATCGCTCTTCATTGATGACAAACTTAAAAAGGGTGGCAAGGGCGTAAGTATATATTGATATATTTATTATTTAAATATCTAAAAATGATTTCTTTTGCAGATGAGTGAGCAAGAAATTGAAACTATATTGGATAAAACGATGGTTCTCTTCCGATTCCTACTTGAAAAGGATGTCTTTGAGCGCTATTACAAGACGCATTTGGCCAAACGTTTGCTGCTCAACAAATCGGTCTCCGATGACTTTGAGAAGAATATGATATCCAAACTAAAGGTGAACTAAAGCTGAAATTAATGAATAATGAAAAGCTTTTTCTAATCTTCCCTTCGTCTACCTGTTGCAGACTGAATGTGGCTGTCAATTTACATCAAAACTGGAAGGCATGTTCAAGGACATGTCTGTATCCAATACGATTATGGATGAATTTAAAAGTTATGTAAATAATAACAATTTGTCATTGAGCGGCGTGGAGCTGACGGTGCGCATTTTAACCACCGGATTTTGGCCCACACAGGTGATTACACAACTCTCTCTTTCTCTCTCTTTGTGTTCATCAACATATTTTATATTCAATTTATTTATAGACGGCTACGCCCAATTGCAACATACCCTCAGCACCGCGCGAGGCCTTTGAGGTGTTTAAGAAATTCTACCTGGACAAGCACTCGGGTCGGCAGCTGACGTTACAGCCGCAGATGGGTTAGTCAGCATCATTCTAAATAACATCTGTGCAATTTATGCTAACAGCTTGCTGTATTTTCTTTTATTGATTTGCTACAGGCACTGCCTATATTAACGCCGTTTTCTATGGCCGCAAAGCGAATGACAGCGACAAGGACAAGGATGGGCCAAGCTCAAGTTCAAGTGGCTGTGCTGTGCCCACCACAACACGGAAGCATATATTACAAGTGTCCACCTATCAGGTGAGCAACTGAGAGTCAACTCTATACTATATAGTTTGCAACTAATCTTAATTCTATTTTATAGATGTGCGTTTTGTTGTTGTTTAACAATCGGGATTTACTGACCTATGATGACATACACCAAGAAACGGATATACCCGAGCGTGAGTTAGTCCGTGCATTGCAATCCTTGTCCATGGGCAAGCCAGCGCAGCGATTGCTAGTGCGCAACTCAAAAACGAAAACAAAGGACATTGAGCCCTCGGACGAGTTTTATGTGAACGATGCATTTGTCTCCAAGTTCCATAGGTGCGTATTATCATTTGATTTATGCAAGAGCAATGAATGTAACACATTTTGTTTTCGACTTGTGCAGGGTAAAGATCCAAACGGTCGCAGCCAAGGGTGAATCGGAACCGGAACGCAAGGAGACGCGTGGAAAGGTGGATGAAGATCGCAAGCACGAAATCGAGGCAGCAATTGTGCGAATTATGAAGGCGCGCAAACGCATGGCGGTAAATCATATAATCATTGAACTCTATTCAATTGATTAACTAACTAACTAATCACAATTTACAATCTTCTATTCTATTTATAGCACAATCTGCTTGTCTCGGACGTTACGTCGCAGCTAAAATTACGTTTCTTGCCTTCGCCTGTGTTCATTAAGAAGCGCATCGAAGGTCTGATCGAACGTGAATATCTGGCGCGAACGCCAGAGGATCGTAAAGTGTACATTTACTTGGCTTAAAGAGTGTTCATATCACTCACTTACCAAGCAATACACGAGGAACTGGCCCATCATCTCTCCTCAAGTCCCTCCCCATTTACCCGCACCCCACCCCAATCCCCATCCACATTTTCAACTTTTATCAATTCGCAATTAATCGGTAACACAACTATCAACCACAACTTCAATGAAGCGCCAATGCAGCCATGAGCATCCAAACTGGAATCATATATTTTGACCAAGATGTTAAATATAATAGACAAGTGCGAAATTTGTAAGCCTGACATTCAAAATTGAACAGTTATTGCTAATCTATTGATGGTTATGCAGCTCTCCTTCTTTCTCTCTCTAATGCCATTATGCTATCCATAATATAATTTCGACTATTCTCTAAATTCATTGCGATTTATTTTTACACGAATTTTCATCTATACGCAAACACTATGTTCATTCAGTTTTGAGGCACAAAACATGCGCCAACACACGTTTACAATTTAGCAACAACAATATGTATAGCATAAGCCTACAAATACACTCTCACACTCACACTCAACTTGGATGAAGAAGCGTAAGCGAAGCAAACTTAAGAATTAATGCATAATGCAAAAAACTTAATTCTAAGCAGCAGTATAAATATAGCTAAAATAATAAATTTCTAAATGAATAATAAATTTAGTGAGCGTTTCATGTACATTTTTACGCAATTTTCGCCTCTTCACGCAAATTCAATTCATAAGCAAAGAGAACAGAAAACAAAAAACAGAAAAGATCAATACTAAATTTAAACCTTAATTAAATAAAAAAAACGCTAAATATTTGAGATTCATGTGAACAGAGTTTAAAGTTAAAAGACATTTTAAAATCGATTTTTTATATAAAAAAAATACATAACTGCACATTATATATGTGAGCAGGCTTTCTAAAAAAAAAAAAAAAAAAATGAAAAAAACTATATAGGTGTATAAAAGTTGTTTATCTACTACTATTTTAGTTGGTATAGCCGAGGAGCACATGTCAATGGCAGCCCCCATATATTCAGCAGCAGTGTTTTTTTATTTTTATTTCTTTAATTTGATTTAAGCACAATTCTGTGTTATTTTTCATTCTTGAAAATATACGAGTAAGAGAATAAAAACTTGCTGCATTACGATGTGAGTCCATTAAATAAATATAAGCGTGTATGCATGAAGTCAAAAAAAGAGCAGCAGGCGAATTAAAAAAAAAAAACAATTGTACATAAATTTTTGTTCTGATGTATGGAAAAAAAAAAGAAGAAAATAATATATATATGAATATATATATACATATATATGTTTTTATGTATATATATATATATATATTATATAAATAAACGTATATGAGCGTTAAAATGTACATTTGTACGTGTTATTTGTGGAATTACTGTAAAATAGGGCCAATAAACTAGAATCGTTGTCTGATCTATTCAAAATAGATGCAACTATATATATATATTTTGAGATAGTATTCCGCCGTTCGTTCAACTTAAGCGAAACCTAATGAAGTAAGGTTTCAGTCTACTACAAATCGAATACTTTTCATATTTTTTTTATTTATTTAAGTTTTTAGGAAACGATTTTGTTGTGCCTAAGCTAAAGCCTTTAACTTAATCTCTAGAAAACTGCAATTCATTTTATACAAATAATTTTTTCAAAGGAATTTCTTATCAATTTTGAGCTTATTTAAATACAGGTGTTTTTCAGTTAGATTGGATCGCATTTTATTTTAGTCAGCTGTTTATGATTTGAGTATGCCTTGCACCCGGTTTGAATAGTATAAGTTCTATATGAATACTGTACTAATTTTAACAATCAAGTCAAGAGATCGAGTCGAATTTGTAGCTTATCTAGATCGATCGAAATCTCTTAAGAATTTCAGATAATTAAACTAGATATTGAACTTTGATTTAGGAAGAATAAGGCAATTATAATTAAACATTTTGCAGGCATATAGTTCTACCAACTGCAGGGTATTTGCAAGTCGAGCTACAGCAAACAAATTGAATTTTCGCTGTAAATAAACTTATCTAACTGGCAAATAGATAGGTAAATTATAATTATTTATCAATTAAATTGGCCAAGTTTCGTGCCAACCAACCGACATGGCCTGGTGCGCCTCGCTAAACGAAGATGTGCAAATAGAAATGATTTGGCTTTTTGATTTTGAAAATAAATACGCTAAGTTGTTAGGTAAATATATAGAGAGAGATACTGACACCGGCGACGCGTCGCGACGGGGACAAAGACAGCGGCGTCGCTTTCAGTTAAGATGCTGATGCTGATCCGATCGATTTCGATTCGATCTGACGCACTGATAAGGCCAAGCCCCAGCGCGTGTGTCTTGGCGGCCGCAGACAGATGCAGAGAGCGAGCGAGAGAGAGAGAGAGAGAAGCGCAGTTGGAAGCGCTCGAATGGAGCCTTGCTAAATAAAAGCGAAGCAAGTAAAGCGTCGCTAATGGTCGACTGATTGGTACCCTGTACTCTACCCTTTTTTTCAACAATTCTTGTTTTTTTTATGTTTATTTATTTAATAATATTTTCATTAAACTCGGATCCTTATTGTTCAAGCAAGGACTTCTTATTCTAGAAATTTGATTTGAGTAACATATTATTAACCAGACTAATAATTATTCGATGGATCGATCAACTTTTAGTTTATCAAAATGGAACAGAATAATTTTGCCCCTATAGCTATCAGCTAAATCATTAAGCTTAACGGATTATGATGCTTTAGTTATAAATATTGATATATGTAGATGCAACAAAATTCATTTGCATTTGAATTTTGAAAAACTAAAAGTTCCGCTCCATTATAATCATTGTTCTGTCATATGCACATCCAGTACTTTGCATTATAGGGTATCTTCATGTGATATTGCCTTACTCGCAACTTGTGTGCACTTTAGACGCACAATATTTTCTGGCTTATGCGTCGCACGCTCAGTTGCCATCCGTTCAGCAAGCGCAGCGGTCAGCACGCGGTCGCAGAATTCAAGTCGAAATTGTGGAATACCACCGATCGGAGCTAAAGCCTAATAACAATAATAATAACAACAGCAACAACAGCAGAAGTGGAGACCGTATCCAAAACTAAAAGCTGCTGAAAGCCGAAACCATTTGCTCGCGTGCTCATATGTGTGTGTGTGTGTGTGTATGTAGCAAAACAACGGGCGTAAAAAACAAGAATATATACATATATATAAATAATTTACATATGTATACATATATAAACGTATATACATATATGTACTTTTTTTTATATATGTAGAATACTTATGAAAATAAACAAAACTACGTCAGAAGACGGCAAACAAAAGATATGAACACGCCGAAGCCGTCGTCGCCGTCGTCGCCGTCGCCGTCACCGTCACCGTCGCAGTCGCAGTCGCAGCCCACAACGACGACGTCAGCGTCGCAGCCAAGGTTCGCCTGAACGTTAGGTGAATCGAATAAATATAATTTTTTCCGATTTTTATTAACATTTGTTGCGTCGCTGTTGTTATTGTTGTTTTTGTTGCTGTTGTTTATTTTTTTAACGGTTGCGTGTGTAAAGTTAGTGACCTTAGGATTGAAGCGTGATTTCACAGTGAGGAAAACTGCATTTGTGTATTTTGGAATTGAAATCGGATCGAATCGTAGCAGGCCCAGACGGCATTAGCAATGCCTTGGGAGACTGTCTCCATTCACTTTTTGATCCGAACCAGACTAGAACACTTGGCCTAATTACACAAGCGATTCTAGGCTAAAATTCAATAAATAAAAAAAAAATTGACATTATTTTGAACAAAGTTTTTTTTTTATTTTTATTTTTTTTTCTGTCAACTTGTCACGGAAATTTCTCACTTTTGTTTTGGTAGTACATTAAGAAAAGGGTTTTCGTAATGAACCAACGACGTGTTTTCTGTGTAAATGCTACGACAATGGGTCTGTCCACGTCGCCGCCACAGTCGCCGCGTGATCCACCCCCGGAGTTAGATAGACAGCCGGACAAAAGGGATCAGCAGCAGCAACAGCAGCAGCAAACGCAGGAGGAGAAGTATGAAGAGCAGGCAAAGAACCAACAAGTTGAAAAACAAAATATTAAGCCAATGGAAGAGTCCAAGCAGCAGCCAAAGGAGGAGACAAAAGATCAACCAGAGCCAGCGGTGGCACCACCGTCATCATCAGCCCAAACACCACGTCCAGCACCACAATCAGCATCGCGTCAAGCATATCCAACCATAAACGATCTGCCCAACATATGCCGACGCTCTGGTGTACATCATCTAACGGGCGGATGTGATGCGGCTGTTGGATATAGCAGTCTCGATAACAGCTCTAGCTCGGCGCCCACAACCACCGAACACTATCACAATCAGCTGCAGAAGCTGCGCACCATTTGCGGCGAAGCAGCCGTAACGAACTTTGAGCTGAATAGCTTATTTGTAAATCGACTCAAGGAGATCGATTCTCTGGATGAGCAATGCGGCGGTGATTCGGTGGGTATTTAGGGGAAGACAATGCAATGAAAGTGGAATGATTCGAATTCTACTTTTTTTTTATTTCTAGTTCAAAGTTTTAATTAAAAGAAATAATATTATTACAAATTTTTTTAGCCACATTTTTAATCTTTTGTATTACAAAGTTTTAAACTAAATTTTTAATCAATTTTTTTTTATTATAATTTTTTAAAACACATTTTTGATCAATTGTTTTAGTATAAATTTTTTAAATACATTTTTAATTAATCTAATCTAATTTTATTAAAAATTTTTAAAATACATTTTTGATCTTTTTTTTTGTAATTAATATTTAATTATTCAAAGTTTTTAATTTCGTTATAATTTTTGTTAAAAATTATATATACATTTTAATTAAAAATTGGTAAGCTATTTTAGTATTATTGAACTTTTTTAAAATTTTAATTAAAAATGTGTTTACTAAATTTAAATTCGAAATTTCTAATTTTTTTTTTTTTTTTACTTAAAAAATCTTTTTAAAAAATTTTATTTTAAATTTTCTGATTCCAAATTTTACTTTTTTCTAATTAAAAATTTGTAAGCTACATTTTTTTCCAATTAATTCTTTTTTCCAATTTAAATCTTTGAATTGAAATTAATTCGAAAAACAAACATTGATTTCCTTATTATGAAAAATTTTCTAGAAATTCGCCAAACTGCGTTTGGCAACATTTCAAGATTGGGTCGATCTACTGCTGCATGTCAACTACATTATTTTTGGCAATATGTCGGCCATGGAGGTGGAGGCATATGAGAAGATCATGAACTGTTTTCAATCGGTGCGCGGCGAGCAGCAACAGACACAGGATGAGAATCGCAAGCTGCGCAAGGATATGTGCGCCATTATCAAGCTGGTGCAGCATGCTTTCCATCACAATACATGGAACACGGACAACATGTGCTTGGAGACGTTGACGGTCAATCAGCTTTTGGGCATACAGGGCGATCAGACACGGCCAGAGAGCGAAGCCGAGAGGGTAGGTTGGCTTCCATTGATAAATTATCAACAGGGGCTCTTTGGAGTCATTCTTCACTCATCTTGTGTGTTCTTCTAGAAGGCCGAGTGCTCAAATGCACAGAAGTCGCGCGTTATATATGCCGATCAAATTGTATTCGATGAATCCAATCGTCTATAACTGTTGAACTATTTCATTTGTTTGAACTTTGTTTTTATTGTTGTTTATTCTCTTTCGTTCAAATTGAATTGAGTTGAAATAAAAATTGGTTTCGTTGCGTTTTGTGTTATCTGATGAGAACATCGTTATTTGATTTCTGATTGGCATTATTTGATTACAGGTAGCCAAATGCATGGCCAATGAGGTGGCGCACAAGTACGATGAGGTCTGTCACCTGCAGTCCCAGATGTGTGCCCTCGACGAGGTGGTCCAAACGGCGCGACAAAAGCTTATTCTCAAAGATCAATGCATAGCACAGCTCAATCAGCAGGTGAGCTCTAATTAGATCGATAGATTGGCTAAGGGCTATATATATAAAATATAGTATATAATATTTGCTGATTCCAAATCTTAAATTGAGAATCAGCATTGATTTGATATATATATAAGTTATGTATATATCCTTTAACGGATTTAAACAATTGTACAATTTATTCACTATAGTTTCATTAAATGGACATATATGGATGATCCTTGAAAATGAGGTCTGATATGTGAAATGCAGCTAATTTTAGAACATAACTGAGAAATATATATATGATTTAATGTATTGAATATATAGGCTTCAGAACTAATAGAGTTACAGTATTCAGATGCATAATCTTAATATTAGGTAGTGTGCATTGATCAAGAGATTGAATATATATTATATATTTTCTCTGCGTAGGCCATTTAATTTTAATAAACTGAAACTCTCACAGACTGAGTATGCCAATATATATATATATTTTATACATATTATTCAATTAAATTCCAGCCTTATAAGCTGCAAAAGAACTCCAATCAGAATATAGTAGTCTTCATCAGTGCAGTATAAAACAACGTTAGTTAAGAATTCATAGAACTCTGTAAAGTATGCAAAGAATTTCATAAAAACGTATGTATAGAATATTATATATACTATATACAATATCATAGCCAACTTTTTATTTGACATTTATTTAAAACTATTGAGTTTTCATTTTGTAAAGGAATTTTATATTTAGTTTTTTTTTTTATATATATTTAAACATAATATTTTAAAACAAAATTTAAGGTTTCAATCGATGTACATATATTTACATAGTATATACATAATCTTATTCTGTTCATGCTCCTCAGTTGGTGGAATTACAAGAGTGTCTAGCAAATATGTCACAGGAATTGAGCAATAAGACAAGACTAGTTAAGCAGTATGATGAGGCCTTCGACACGATGGATGGCAATAGCTGTTTGTTTGATAGCATCAACGAGAAGGATCAGCAGGCAAACGAGCTGATACACATGCTCAACAAGGAGCTATCGGAATTCATAAATATCATTAGTCACAAGGACTTTCAGGCCATGGAGTATAGAAGAAAGCTGCTCTCCTGCTTCTTCGATAGAATTGTAAGTCATTTCTAGTTTAATGGAAATAAGAATTTCCACTGCAAGAGCTTTTACGATATGAATTCTCTCTATTAGAACAACGATCGCATCGAAACATTACGCAAATTGGATAACTTGCGCAGTCAGCTGCGATCATTGGATTGCAGCATAGATCAGCTGGAAGTGCCAGCTGGCTGTAGCACACAGTGTCTCGAAGATGATTATGATAGTCAATTGATCGATGGATTGCGTCGGCGTCTAATAGCGATCAATGAGTGTAACAAGAAGCTCAATGCCAGATGCCAGCAGGCAGAAGCTGAAAAACGATGTAAGTATTAAAAGGACTCTTGCTATACCTGCCTCTCTCTGTCTCTGCCTATCTCTTTATATCACTATATATTGTTCTTCAATCTCCATAGATGAGCTTCTGAATGTCAACTCCGCTTTGCAAGCAGCGACTGAATTAAACGAGAAAAATAGCAGAGCATTAAAGGAGATAGCTGATCTACTTTCCAAGCTGGTAAACAGATAAACATAATCATACAAATTCTAAATAGAAAGTCAGCTAACTCTCCCTTTCTCTCTCTCTCTCTCTCTCTCTCCTCTGTCTCTCTGCTGCCAGCGTTGCTGTGATCTGTCTTATGAGGAGATCTATACTGAAAAATCGTCGGACAATCCATTTTGTATTGCCATCATGGATATGTATGAGAGGCTAAATGAGCTAGAGAACAGTAAGCTGACAGAGAATCTTCAGTTAGCCGTAAGTAAAGCAAAGTTTCATAATAAATATGTCTTACACTTGCTACTATATCAAATTCAGGCCAACGACAGCGAGCCCCAAACACCTGCCCACAACAACAAAGACACCTACAACAAAAATAACAACAGCAACAACAACAATTGTTGAACACCTCGAAGCTGCTTAGTTTAAATTAGTTTAATTGAGTTAAAAACTTGCACTTGTGTTAGCATTTAAGCAAACAAAGGTTGACGTTAACTAAAAATTCAACTATAACCATACGTTTTTTTCTTAGCATATACATAAGTATGTATATTTATCAGACATCATAATAATAATACATCAAGTTCCCGCCAAAAACCAAAACCAAAAGTTGCAATAAATCGAATGCACTTTTATTTCTGTTTATGATGGATACACATATAAATAATATATATACATACATATATGTAATTTATAGAATATATCATTCTGTATACAAGTGCAGCAATGAATTTGCTCTACACATGCAAATTGTAGGCCAATCGAGAGCAGCATGAGAAATTTGTTGTGCATTTTGTTTAGATGATGTCAATTCGATATATGGAATATGTAGTACAGAAACATAGTTTCAATATATAAAATTTTTTCAAAGTCTACCTTATTAGCTCGCGTCTGTTTTACATTGATATTTTTTTTGCTGGTCTTAAGATTTAGACAACAATGATCGATTATAGGTAAGTCGGAATCAGGCTTTAGCAAATATACCAATTTTATTATATTTCTAATATATATATCTATCTTATAATATATGTGATACAATATATCAGCAATTCTGCTTTTATGATTTATAAAAATTGTTTAGTATTTGTAAATATTTCTTAGCACAGAAAGAATCTGAAACATAATTGAAATCTATATTTGAAAATAAAAACTATTTCCGTAAACTTTTCATAAAGCCCTCGCTCATATATATAGATAAACCAATGTATGTAATAAAATTGCATTGCCACTGTTATATATGCTCCACTATATCCTTATATATACAAATATATATATCATGCTGCACTTCCAGGCAGACCATTCGAGTCGTTTGATTTATGTACTTGAATATTTTGTAATGTAAAAAAAAAAAAAAAAATATATATATATATATAAAAAAATCTGAAACCTGTCGAAGCAAAGACTTACTTTATTGTTAACATTGGACAAATACAAATCGCTTGATACTCCGATGAGTTCAACGGCAATCGTAGTGAACTCTGTCTACCACCTCCCTATATCCTCTACGCCCTGCACCCTCAATCAAGCCGCCTCGCTCTAGACCTCTAGCCCTCTCTACATTAGCTCCTAGCAGAAATAGGTTTCGTGTTATTTATTTACCCACAATCGACACGCGAGCTATGCGAGCACTGATATGCATATCGATGAGCATGACAGCGGAAGGGTAGAGGATGAGACAGAGAGAGAGAGAGGGAGAGAGGAAGAGAGAGCGAGCTAGCGAGAAATTGAAGAAGTAAACCTGACAGCAAGCTATCAGCCAGCTAGGCAGCCGAATAGTCGCCAGAGTAGTCCAACGCTCAACGTCAACGTTGCTGTTTATTCGCGTGAAACAAATGCAGCTTGTCGGGGAAATAAAACGGCAAAACGAATACCAGAATACGGAATACCCAAAAAGCGACTACGGAAATATATGAAATCGGCAAATATAATAATCAACAGCGGTGTTGTTGCCAATGTTTCACTTCGCGTCGGGCCACACTAAATCAAGACATAAAACAAACAGTTTACGTGCCTTAATTAGCTGCACCCACAACAGACATTGGCAACTGCCACGCCCCCCGTTCCCGTTTCCGTACCATCAAGTTTTCGCCAAAGAGGACGACGACATTGTCGACATTGTTCGCTGTCTGGCTTAACTCCTTTGGCAACGTAGTGAAGTGTCTGGGCGAGGCGATAATATTTACCAAGTGGCAGAACAACGAATAGGACGCGTCGCTGATGCCAAACGGATACGTGTGCAATTAAACAAAGTTGATCCTTCGAGCCAACCAAAAAGAAAGCCAAACCAAACAAAACTACTAACTTGGCTAAAAGTGCAAATTGTTTTCAAGTGCTAACTGAAAAAGCAAATAAATACCTGCAAATGAAGGTGCTCGAAAAGTGTGCAGGGTGAAATTTATAAAACGACCTGATTGACAACAGTCGAGACAGTCTCAGTTAGCATGGGTGTGAGAGTGTGAGTGTGTATAGGAATGTCTGGGACATAACTTGACTTGGGACATTTTGCTGTGAATTGATTGAAGGCTAATGCGATTTTAAGTTTTAGCTCACTTCCATATAAATAATAAATAAAAAAAAAAAAATTAATATTTTTTTTAAATTTAAAAATTTTACACAAGCATAAAAAAATGGATAAAAAAATAATAATTTTATTATATTTTAAATGTTAAAAATAAATTATATGAATACAATAGATAATTTCAGCATTATTTGCATTATATAAATCCAAGACTTTCGCCAATTTGTGTTGTATTTTATTTATTTATTGTTTTTTTTTTTTAGGTATACAAATATATATTTATATTAAAATGTTTTGACCCATAAGTGAATTTATATATATTTTTATAAATTCTTTCGCTTTATTTACATATAAAAGTAATAGACAGATTTGATATACAAATATTTGTTGATTCTTCAATTTTTGTTTTCTATTTTTTTGGCGAAAATGCATTCGATAATTTTTAAAATTTTAATAAATGTAGTCGATATAAAAGTTTTTTTAAATTTTATATATATGTTTTTTTTACATTTTTTATTCACCTCTTTAATAAATACTTAACAAAAATATCAAAAATCAATTAAAAATCAATTACTTTTGAGCAGAACTCATATCTAGTCATAATATAGTTACAATTCATTTTAAAATAGAGTTTACAATTTGTAATCTATTTTTGATCAATACTCCCCACTTCAATCCGCTCAACTTTCAACATTAAAGACAAACTTTGATTTAAGAACTTTCCCCCTCAACAAAACTTTTCTATGTAATCGATTTTCACATGAAATTAAATAAAATATGTGTATATATGTGTCAGCTCAGTGGAGCATATAAACGACATTTAAAGGTGTTATAAGTGCGCGCAGCCATGCATTCGTATGGAGTCAATTTTGGAGCGCGTTCGTTCGACGATATAATTTCCTATCGAACGCACGAAAGTTGATTCGCAAAATCCGTGTCAAACAGTCAATATCATAATACATATCTATAAAAAAAAACTATTGAAGCCAGACAAGCTTGAGTTGGAGGCGTGGCTGGGGGTGGGGGCAGGGTCAGGTCTGAACAGAGGCAACGGAAAGTGCTAAAGAATTGGAAACCTGAAACTTTGCCATCTATTTTCTGTTTTTTTTACTTCTCTCTATTTTGTAGTGGCTTGAGCCACCCGCAAGTACGAAATGTGATTTGCTTTTATTTCCGTGACAAAGTTTTAATAGCAATATTATTGGATTGAAATGGAATGGTAATGAAGGCATTTATAAATATTTTCAGCGAGCTGCACGAAGGACCTCAACAAAAAAATCATATATATATGCATCATTTGACACCACAAACAATCGAAACGTGCAAAGGAACAAGTGAAATATAAACAAGAGAAAAAGTTGTTTATATCAATTGTGTTTGGGTATCTGAAATCGGCCAATTCAAGATAGATTAGATATGGTAAGCCAATGAGTGGTTTAGCATGATTTGAGTATAAGCAATATAATATTATGATCTAGACTGATCCCGGTGAGGATTGTCCGCATCGACAGGAACTGGAGCACACACTTCGCTATTGCCACACTCAATCGGAACTATTGCAAGCAACCAGAGATAATTATCTGAGTGTTATTGAAGAGTTTCGGCGTGATCTCGAGGAGCTAACGGAACAGGTGCAACAGCAACAACAACAGCAGCAACAAAATGAACAGCAAATGGCAAAGGAAATGGAACAAAGCCTTCATGAGGAATCACCACGAAATGCCACAAGTGAACTGGAATTGCAAGTTAGAACTTGAAATAGAGTTTAGAAAATATATGAATATATTATAGGGTAGAACTTTTTTTTTATTTTTAATAGCAAACTAATTAGTATAAACAAAATAAAAAGTATATTGATAAAAAATTTATTATCATGAATAATTATTTATATATATGAAGAGATTTAAAAATAATTAAATAGAGTTAATTTAAATATTTGTTACTTTATTTTTAATTTACAAATTAGTTTAATTATTTTATATTTAATTTTTGTTATTTATTTTTTAAATTATATTTATATTTGTTTTTATTTTAAATATTCTTTATTATTTATTTTGAATTCGTTTATTTTGTTTTTATCTTTGACTACTTTCTGTTGTGAACTTTACTTGACGTATAGCTCAATATATTTTATTTAATTTTTTTGTCATCAGTTTCTTTCTGATATATTTCAGACATTCCATCATAACTTAGCGAAACATAATGCTACTTATTTAATTTATATTTGTCCTGTCGTGCTCCACAATACATTTTTATGGATCAATATAACATATTTGTTGATATATATGTATATTCTTGCAGTCGGAGTGCTTTTCAAATTATTTTCTTATTTAATCTATATACATATCTGATCTTGGTTGTTTATATTTCATTAATTATTCTAATTCATATTCTCTATGTCCATCATTTATTCAATTTGCATTATTATTTGTTGCTCCAAATATTTGTTAACCACCTTGCTGTCTTGCTATTTCAGAATGAACGCCTGGTGCATCAAATAGAAAATCTGCAGGCCACCTTGATTAAACGCGAAGAAGAAATCTGTCATCTGCATACAACACGGAATAGTTACGTCGATTTAAATGAGACTGAGAGACTCAAGGAAGAAATTTCACAACTACAAGAAAAAAATAGTAAGACTCTTCTCTCATTTAAGTAAATATATATATGTAAATATGTATTTCATGTATGTGTATACCATTATCATTGTAGGTCAGCAGTCACAAAAAGTTCTAGAAATTTCCAGTTTGCTGCAAGCTCGGGGTCACGAGCTACAGAAAACAATGGAATGTAATGAAGCTGCATTGGACAAATATGAGGAGCAGTGCAATGAGCTGCGACGAGCGAATCAGGAAGTGAAACGCCTGAAGGAGCGTCTGAGCTCGTCGGAAAAGTGCCAGCAGGAGCTCACTGCCGAGGTGAGTTGTTGTAGACGGTTCTCGAGCTTGAGCCAAAAATTGATTTCGCTCTTTTGTGACGATTTTATGACGGTAGCGGAATTCGCTGCACGACGAGATCAAGTCGCTGAAGGAGAAAGACGCCGAGCTGTGTGGAAAAGATCGAGCGCTGAAAGAACAGCTACAGTTTCGTGAACAGGAGCTCGATAAATCACGTTGCCTGATCCAGGACATGCAGTGCCATTTGAAGCAAGAGGAGCGGCAGCATAAGGAAACACTGGACCGTTTGTGCAAAGCCAATGAGGATATTCGGCAACAAATGCGTGCCGTTGCCAACGAATGCAAACAGATGCAGCTCAAGCTGAAGTATGTATGCGGTACGGTGGATCCGATAGCGTTGTCCGTAACGTGTCTAAAACAGTATAAAATTCCACTCTGTAGACAGCAGACCAACGTAAACGAGCAGCAACAACAGATCATCGAGTCGTTCCGCAAATGGAAGGATGCACAGATTCGATCGGACGAAGCGATGCGTCAGTGCATTAAACGTGCCGAGGAGCACATCAACCTGTTGCTGGAGGAGAATCAACGACTGTGCGATGAATATCGGCGCCTATACAGCGTCTACTCAGATCTGGAGGTGGAGATGCAACGTGTCAAGAATGCAGTCAATAATCGCTATGAGACATTACCGTGCAACCAGCAACAGCAATCAGAGGGCGTCTTATGCAGGAGTCAGGCGGTGAGCGAGGAAGTGAGTGATGGCAAAGCAAATTGACTTGATCAAAATGATCACAATTAGGCTCTGATTCTTGAATTCCATTTTTTCAGATGAACAATCGCCTGAGATTTATGTCCTGTACGGCACAGCGCCTTTCCGCACAGTGTCAAGCGCTGAAAACCAATTCGCTGGACTTGTCCATTATCCAATCAATGCAACCCACTAAAAATTTAGATGGCGAAACGACTCAGTGTTGGCCATTGAATGATGCAGAGTCAGCATCTAGCACGTTGTGAGGATCTTATTAATTTAACTCTTCTACTTGTGGGTTTATTGCATATTTTGTAAAATTCATACTTTTTACAATTCTTTTTAATATGCGTTTTTAATTTTAACACACATTTGGCCAACAGATGCAAATTGAAAGTTGTAATTTTTAAATAAATTGAAATTTAGATAAGTACGAATAATTGAAATCTGCGTATCATTTACAACATTTCCATTTAAATAATTGCGCCTAATCGAGTTTGTAACTGTCGATAAATTCACATTTATTTGAGTATTTCCTCCACTTTTTTCATATGTATATCAATATCGATTCGATCGACATCAACCTTTTCTAACACTACCCACCCAAAGCGCTTTTGCTGGCCGCCATATCCCGCTATCTTTCATCCTGCTGCTGCAACAGCTTCTCTCTCTCGCTGATGGCTATCAGCGCCATTTTGATTTGCGAGCGCTTCTTCACGCTCTCCTCGCGCACAACGTCCGCCTGCTTGGTCAAGATTTTGATGCGGACATCACTGAAGTTGATCGCTTCCTGCATGCTCATTTCCAGAAATAGTTCCTTGCCCACATTCACAAGTATTTTATCCATTTGTTTAACACGCGCCTGCATGAAAACGTTGCTGCCAATATTAACTTGGGTTTTGTAGCCGTCCGGCATGTGCTCGCCAAATGTTTGTAGGGTGTTCTTCAGCTGAACGTACTCCATGATCTCTCCGTTGAAGTGATTGAGACACTGCTCCAAACGATTGAGGTCTTCTTTGAGCACATCATTAATAAATTCCTCTAATTGCGTTATACGCGCTCTATGTGCTTCCAACTCGTGCATTGTTTTGTTTTGCTTTGCCGTTGTAAATTAGCATAACAGCTGCTAAAAAATATTGTGGGCACCCTAAAAATTTAACAGCAGCGGTAATGTTAATGCCTGAAGGAATGTAAAATGTACATCAGTTGATAAATTAAATATAAGAAGTAAATTATTAAATGAAGCTCTCCATAAAACATTAGTTGTCGAATTTATTGTTGTTAAGTGAACCACAATGCAGCAGCTGTTACACAAATGTGGCGGTCGGACAATAGCGATAACGGAATACGCGCGTAATATTTGAAATGTGTAATCGATATATATACAGAACCCGGTTTATCCAATACAACAACCACAAGGTTTCATCTACTTTATTTAAATATGAAGATCATGAATTGAATTTTGGAAATTACGTTTGAACGACAGTTAAGCCTATTTATGCATAATCTGGCTTTCAGCTGATTTGAGCGGTCGTTCATGCATTCCATTTTTGCTTTTTTATTTTTTTTATTTTTATGTAATCAACTGATCTCTGCTCGCGCCGCTGATAGCTGTCGCGAGAGGCGAAAAAAGTCAATTGTTTGCGCACGCAATGGCAAATGTAATAATTTCTCAGCGTCTTTTTTTTTTTGGGATATTTATTTGGTCTTTGTTTTATTATTTGCAACATTGTTGGTGGGCGCCAATCAAAGTGGCATAAAGAAAGCCCCGCGGGCGACAGACAGTCGGCAGTCGAAACTCTTTCATTAGCATTTTTAATGCTTACTTAACCTTTGCGCATTGCGCATTTGAACCCTGTGAAATGTTTCCTGTTGCCATAAACAAAATCTCAGTAGGCTTTGACTTTTCATCGGGCCTTATAATATGTGCTCAGCTGCCTGATTCATCATTATATATTCTTGTTCAGCCCCGAAAAGGTTTTTAAGTTTTTAGTAAGTATTTAAGAAAATTTATTATTTCGACAGTTTTTACAATTTTTTTAAAATTTGTATATTTTGATTCAGCAAATTTCTTTAATTTGTATTTTGTTTTTATTATTAATTTTTTTTCATTCTTATGTATATTTTTTTCTTTCTATTTATTGTCGATTTTTAAATTATTTATTTTTAGGTTTTTCACAAATTTATTACCAAATTGTTTGTTTTTTTTTTTTTGTGTTTCTTAAAATAATTAAAATTTGTGTCATTTTTTTTTTTTTGTATTTAGTATTTCTCTGCCAAAAAAAAATTCTTTTTTTATATTTTTATTATTTAATTCGCAGCACTCACGATGAATCTTACACATTTGAGCAGCCTCCTGATGGAGCCCATCAAACGAACGTCTGTGCCCAACGGTCACACTTGGAGCAAGTATTATGTATGTGGAGTAAGGGCTGCTGTTGGCACTGGCTATGCCACTCAGATGCAGCAGGTGCGTCGCCATCAGCCCGTCTGTGGACCACCACGCTTTCGTCTGTCCACGGGCAAAAAGATCATTCTCGGCTGGGTGCCGATCGCTTTGATGCTGGTCATCCCATTCTGGGCGCTCTCCCAGATGCCCCGTTGGTCAGCGATGCATAACAATCGGCCCTATGGTGACGAGGGCTAATCTCGAGAATCCAAGCCAAACTATTACTCAATAGCATACGCATTGCAACGATAGTTCGCACACACACTTATATATACTCTATATATACTTATAACATGCTTTAAACGGTGACTTCTCTCACACATTCCATCAAACATCCATGGACAGCCTCTTTACCTCTTAAATACACAAAGTTAAGTGTTACAATTGATTCAAAGTAACGAAACAAAAGCTACCAAAATATAAATAATATAAAATAAATATATAAATAAATAAATATATAAATATAAATCAAAAATGAATTATTTTAAATTAAATAAATACAAATAAGTTATGGGAAATTCATATATAATTAAATTAAAATAAAAAAAAAACATAAAAATGTATTTGTATCTTTAAAAATTTAATACTTTTTAAAATTTAGTATTAGAAAACAAATGCAAATGCAAATAAAATAACAATAATTAAAGAAAAAATTAATATAAATAAACTAATAAAAATATGAAAAATATAAATATTGAACATGAAATATGTATATGGAAATACAAATAAACAAAAAAAAATATATGTAATAGAATAAAATTAATAATAATAATGATGTACATAAGAATATGAGAAATAAAAATATTAAAAAATATAAAATCATAAAAGAAAGATAAAAAAAATGAATATAAATCAAAAATATATAAAGTATTTATGTCAGAAAAGATTATAAATAGAAATATTAAGAATATATTTCAATAGATATATTTTTATATTAAAAATTGCCAAATTTAAAACAATTCCAAATGAATAAATATTAATAAATAAATACTAGAAAATTCATATACAAAAATGTACATATATCGTATATTGTAAAAATCTTTAAAATGAATTTTGTTATTGTAAGCAGTCACAGTTTAAGCAAATCAAAGTAGAACATCTCTCGATGACAATTAAATTTTAGCCAAAAGCTTTATTTTTGGCCAATTAGCAAAGGCCAAAAAGTAAGACAAACTAACAACAACAAAAAAAACTCCTTTTGGCCAACTGCATGTTGACTCTTTTGGCGTCAGCCAAACGTAGCCACAATGCAATGAAGCAACATTTTCCTTGTCATTTTCCATGTCGCCTGCCACAAATCAAAATCTGAAAAACCCCCAAAACGAGTGAGAAAAAAAAATGAAAATAAAATAAATTAGATAGAGCGGGAGAGGGAGAGACATAGAGTGAAACAAGAGACAGCCGAAAGCAAAGTGCCAACTTTCATTAAAAGTATTTTTCGCTCATTGCGAATGCAAGTTGCATTCAATTGTGTTTGCTTTTTGGGTTTGTTAGCCTTCGACTTAGACTCTGGAGCTGGCTCTAGCTGTGGCTATGGCTTTAGCTCTGGCTCTGGCTTTGACCAGCTTCCATTCGCGACTCGGCTGTGTCTTGTCGAATCCTCATGATCTACAACGACGTGACCTTCTTTGCCTTTACTTGGCGCTCGACGATCGCATTTGAAAAAGTAAAAACCCAAAGGAAAGTGAATTTCTTTTAAGCAAATCAACTTGCCAAGCCACGCTGCCCGCCCGCTACAGCAACAACAACAACAACAACTGCAACAACTAAATGCTGCAACGTTTGCCACCTTAGCTAGACGCAGATTCGCTGATTTTTCGGTGAAATTTCATGCGCCATTAAACTGGTTCTGTTCAGCCCCCCTCCCCACACATACCACCCCTCCCCATCGCACAAGTATGCGTGTGAATGAGGCATGAACAGGCACAAGGTATAAAGGCAGCCTGCCCCCGATTAATGCTTGTTGCACCTTTTCGCATGCTTGCCATAAACATGCTTAATTTTCATTTATGCCACAGTCTTTGCCACTTTTTCTCGGCAGGAAGCCGACGCCGTCGCCTCGCCTCGTGGGCGTCCCATGTGGCAGCCAGAAATGTGGCGAATGCTCTGCACTTGTTGCCGCACGTTGCGTCAGTTTAGTGTGTCAGAAGCAACAACAGCCGCAGCAACAGCAGCCGACGCAAGAAGAAAGTTGTCCAGCTTGATGCAGCACCCATCTCTTTCAGCATCCCAGTGTCCAGCCGCAGCTCAAGCTCCAGCTCTCTTAGCCTGCTATTGATGATCCGGTTTATTTTTGTGCATTGGACAGGTTCGTTGTTCCTTTGGCGCGCATTTTACTTTCTGCGACGGCTGCTCAAATTGTTGTCCACTTTCGGTCGCAATTAATTATGCGACGGGGCGCACTGAAAATGAAAGTGCGCTGCTGCTGCAGCAAAATAAAATTTCCAAAAGAAAAAAAAAAAGCCAACAAACATGCAACACATAAATGCCAAGTTCTTGCCACAATGCGTGTGGTCCACACTTTTCTTAACCCCAACTGGACTTGGTCTGGGCCCATCATTAGCCACAACTGATCTTGGTCTGGGGCCGCCAAGTGAGAACATTGTCGCAAGGTCTTCATTATCATCAAACGCAATCGCCGTCAGCCGGCAACGTTGTCATCTAGCCAGGCGTCTCATAAAGACTTTTTCTTTATGATACCAGACCAGACCTGACCAGACCTGGACCTGAATATGCAGCGAACCTGTTGCCCCTCCCCTCGTCCATTTAGTTTATGACTGAATTCGCCTGGTAACCGCAGCGTTTTGTTCTTGTCACTGATTTGTTGCCTCATTTGAAAGGTTCCTCGAATCGTAGTTAAGAAAGAAACTGGCCAACAGATAAGCCCTTGCTATGGGACCAGCAATAAGCTGGGCACATTCCACATATAGCTGGCGATTTTTGTTTTATATATTTAATTTAAAATTTGCAAAAGAAAGTAATTTTCTATATCAATTGTGAATTGTTGAAGAAGCGAAAGAGATTAGCAAAGGAGAGAGTTGAGAAAGGGAGAAGCTTCAAAGTAAATACTATTTATGGTTTCTGTTATAATTGAATCCGGCTTATAATTTATTATTGTAATCATGAAGAAAAGCTTCAAAATTAATAATTATTATAAATAAAATTTAAAAAATTGTTGAAAATATAATTTATATTTACTATATACTCTGCTATGAAAAGAAAAGTTTTCAATTGTATGATATCGAGTAAATGTTAATCTGATATGTAAAAACGATGGAAAAAGAGACAAAAGGAGATGGCCAAAGTATAAAACGAAAGGTAGAGGTAGGTGCAAGAAAAGGATAGATATACAGAAAAAGTTAGACAGAGATAGACATAAAGGAGGGAGAAATCTTCTGACAGAACGAAATATAAAAAGATCAACAGTAGCAGAGTAAGTGAGAGAGAGAGAGAGAGAGAGAGAGAGAGAGAGAGAGAGAGAGAGAGAGACAGAGAGAGAGAGACAGATAGATAGATGCTAGAGAGAGACAGTGAGAGGCAGAGGAGGGTTGAGAGAAGCAGCTAAATTGTAATATTTCGTAAATGGGAATAGAAATGTAGAGAGAGAGAGAGAAATATAAAGTAAGAGAGAAAGAGAGGGAGAGAAAGAAATAAAGAGTAAGAAATAGTTTGACAATCATAGTTAATAAAATAAAACTCAATAGAATGAATTCTTAGCACGACTTCCCCCTATAAACAATCATCGACAAACCCTCCTCCCAAATGCCACTCAATACTTAATAGACTAACGCCAACATTTTTAATGCTTGTCGATTTGTTGTGAGTACGTTTGTCTATAATGATTTATCTGTCGCTGGGGGGCTACTGCGCCATTAGTTCATATTAAGCCCAATTCGGATGTTTGGTAATAAAAATTAAATGACAGCTAGCCAATTGTCTGGCTCGACATTTCGTCGAGTCCGCTAAATAAATAAAAGTAAAAGCCCACACACGCCTACGCTATAAGGCCGAGGGCGACGACACGATCGTGTCAGCGGCCCATTTGATCTGGAATTGGAAGCTGAGCTGGGAACTCTGAACTGAGAATTGGGAAGGAAGCCGAAGCAGCCAGAGTAAACAATGCAATATGAAAACTGTGGCATGTTCGCTTGGCATTCAATGGTCTGGAGCGGACAGCCGCATTGCAACCGTCATAAGCGTTTAGGACGAGCCGTGGAACGCTCGCCAGTCTTTTTGGGGGCAAAGCAGCCAATTTGGAGAGTGGCACAATATCCAGACACAAATTATATTAATGGTCTTTTGTTGTGCTCCACTGAGGCTGGCATTTTGTCTTTGCACGAATCACGTTTTAGAAATTGCATTGCACATAGTGCATAGTCTATCTCCCTCTAGCTACCCCCCTCTACCTCTCTCTCTCCCACTCTATCTGTCTGTGTCTCTACACCCTTTGCTTGCGAATGATCCACGTCGTCGACCCATAACTACAAATGTGCCCCAGTCGAGTGGCATGGTGTGGCATGAAGTCAAGTAGAGTCACTTCACTGCCAGACTCTGTGACTGTGACTGACTCGCTCGGTACTTAGAGTTTTTGCGCAAGTTCTCAATGTTTTAGGCAAAACTTAAGTGGCACTTACTTTTAATATGTTGCCATTGCCCTCCGCCCAAAATGGGTCTCTCAGCTCGACGTTGCGACGTCCAACTCTTGGAGGCGAACGCTGCGGATCGTCGACAAATCGCTGCCGAGTTACCTGAAATAATTACATGCACACAAATTAGAGCGCTGTGTCATGGAGCAGGAATCATTCTGCATTTCAATACACTAACAATGGGGTTGATTAGCTATGGTATGGCGAATGTTTCATATTTTGTTTATGAATCATTATGAATTACATTTGAAATAAAAGTTTGCCCTTATTATAGCTAAAACACAAATACAAAATATATAAATAATAATATATTTTGCTTAGTTAAAACAATTTTAAGCAATACATTAAATTTACTTTTTTTTAAGTCAGAATACCATTTGTTATATATGTTATATATAATAGTATTTATAAATATTTTTTATTTAAAATTTAATATTAAAAAAATATATTATAAACATTTCTTAACATTATTATTTTCTAATTTTCATTTCATATATATTACTGAACAGTATTTATAAAATATATATTTAATTATTATTTCAAAGACAATATTTTAATAAAATACAAAAAGGATTTCTTGACAAATATCTAGGAATGGACTTTCATTTATTTTATTTCTTTAATTAGTTATAATTATATTTCCTTAGCAGTATCATCAATATTCTAACATTAATCCACAATAATGCACAATTTTCCATATTCATATACAAATTGCAGTGCATTAACATTTCTATATTCAAGTCAAGATATTTTTTGCCAACTTCAACTAGCTATTTATTTCCATCAGAAGCGCTGAGTGTTTCTGATTACGTTCTGCTTTCACTGGTCATGGCAGATCATCGAAAGAGATCGTCTTCAGCTATAGCCATATCTATGTCTATGTCAAGTGTCTATCTCTCTCATTCGCACTCCGCCTGCCTGTCTGTCTGTCACTGTCACGTACGTGAACACGCCTCCTTTCTGCGAATGACACGATACGTTTAAGCCGCTAAAGAATGATGGCAAGCAAATAATGTACGTATTCCAATTGTTGTCGTTGATTTCCGTAATGAAAATAGAAAATTACAATGAAATTTCATAGATGACATTCTTTTTGGCAATGCTACCTTATCTGGGTTAGCTGCTTTTAGGTATTTGCTTTTAAAGGTATTTAGTACTTGGGTTCAATGTGCGCCAATTGGGCTGCGACTATGATCTTGAGTTATGGGTGGTTCCCTGTCCCAATTGGCTGGGACGAAAATTGGAGTAAGCTAAGATTATATTCATGAGCGGAACTTCTATTGTATTATTGTCATTCATTCATTCCCCTTCAACATGAGCTGTCCCAAGTCAACTCGGCTAGGCAAATTAGTTACATTTACTTTGTAATTAAGAATTATTCTAAACTTTCTCATGCTCCCCAAACGTTCATTAACTTCATAGAACTTGGGGGAAAAAAATTCTCACAATCAAAAGAAATAATAATAAAAGTGGAAAAAATTGATTACCAGATTAAGTACAAGAACACGTACGATAATCATAACTTTGCTTACCCTTTTTCACACTTCCTCTACACACACACACACACACACACACACACACACACACACACACACACACATACATATATATGTACACACATACGCATCCATTTAAAGTGCCTTCCACTCAATCTCTCAGATCTCAAACGCTTAATTGCATCACGTTTTTAGACCAAGTCGGACTCGAAACATGCCCACAGAATTATTACACAATTGTATTCGTATGCAGCTATGCGCGAAGATCTCAAAGACACACAGACAAAAGCAACGCAACATTAATCAGAGCTGCAATATGTATTAGACTAGCAGATACCCTAGGTTGAGTATGGGATGGGGCACAGTTATCCTTAAATATTTCTACTTGAACCAGGCTTAAGAAACGTTCGTTATTTTCCTTTGCTAATATCCAAGTTTACAAATTTCGTAATCAATATTTGAATGAATATATTTCTCTTATAAATGGCATATCGCTTATCACTCTAAATATACAAAAATTTCTTCTATATACCTACAGAGGCAAACGAGTCTAGATAAACTAAGCTTCTCTTTCTAATTAATGATAAGCTCCTCCTGACATACCTACACTCATAAACCCATTGCGCTCTCAAGATCTTCAGCACCTATTCGGTGTATACATAAAATAAATCTATCCTCTTTCAAGTTCTCTGCGATTTATACAGAGTATTGTTGCAAACAAAAGAAGAGTTGAATCAGAAATAATGCACATTGACTGCAATGATTTCCACACGTGAGCTGAGCTTCGCTCACTGAACGACGCATTGACAAACTGACAGAGTGGCTGAGTGAAGCTCTGCAGCAGCAACAATAACAAAGAGAGAGAGAGGGAGCGAAAGAAGAGAAGCTTATGCCTGAGCAAAGAAGTTTTAGGCTCTTTCAATGCTCCTTAACATAAGCAGAATCCACTTTTGAACACATTGAATAACAGTTTGATATCATTTCAACTTAGCTAGCTCTACTTTTATTATTTATGCTAACTTCATATTTGCACTCATTTCTGCATATCATTTTCTAGAGGTTCTCTCTACAATATACTACTATTTTTATTTATTTTTATTTTTTTTTAATATATTCTGCTACTAATAGATCTACTACTTAGATATTTTCTTTTCTATGCTACTTATAATGACTACTACGACGGCGACGACGACGACGACGGCGAGAAGAGCGACGACGGCGACGACGACGCGACGGCGACGACGACGACGAGGGGCACGACGACGACGACGGCGACGAGCCGAAGACGGCGACGAGGACGACAAGGCGAAGACGAACGCGCGGGGACGACGACGAGACTCGGAGACGACGGACGAAGACGGCGACGACGACGACTGACGGATGTATCGACGGACGAACGACGGAGACGAAGACGACGACGGCGACGACGACGACGACGGGACGGACGAGACGGCGACGACGACGACGTACGGCGAGACGACGACGACGGCGACGACGCGACGACGGAGACGAGACGACGACGGCGACGACGACGATCGACTACTACTACTACTTCTACTACTACTACTACTTCTACTACTACTACTACTTCTACTACTACTACTACTTCTACTACTACTACTACTTCTACTACTACTACTACTTCTACTACTACTACTACTTCTACTATCTACGACTACTACTACTTCTACTACTGACTACTACTTGCTACTACTACTCCGACTAGCTATACTTAGCTACTTACTACTACTACTCTTCTACTACTACTACTACTTCTACTACTACTACTACTTCTACTACTACTACTACCTTCTACTACTACTACTACTACTAGTACTACTACTACTACTACTACTACTACTACTACTACTACTACTACTACTACTACTACTACTATCTCTTCTCACTTGCTTCTCTTCATACTGCTCCTACCACTACTATTACTACTATTCCTTCAACTAACACTACTAGTTCCAGTAGTACTATTTCTACTACTTTTTTGTGCATCTTACTCTTTCTAACACTATTTCTTTTTAAAATTTCTTCCCCTCAATTCTACTACTGCTAATTCTTTAAATATTACTTATACTACTCTTAATTTTTTTACTTTTTCTCCTCATACTAAATGTTGTGATACTAGTTCAATGATTACATTTTTTCAATTACTAAAGTTTCTACTACTGCTATCAAAACTAACTACTATTAATTACATATTACATACAATTTGTTTATAATAAAATATAATCCCTAAATACTACTTTATCACGCATTCCAATACTACATTCTCTTCTAATCCATATACTATTTCTGCTGTAATATTGTCTTCTATATCGTGTAAATTTCGAAAGTTTGGAGACTATATATTAGACCTGCTGAGGACAGCAATAGTATCCAACTTTGGTGGGTTGGCATTTGCTGTGCAATTGCAAGTGTCCGGCGCAACGAAGCGTTGCATCTGCTTCAAGCTCTAAGCTGTGATGTACGCAATGTCTCTAGCTCTAACTCTGACCAAATTTGGGCTACGGATGGCTCGGCTTACGATTTGACACAGAAACGGTTAAGATTTGCCAACTCCAATTTGGAGCTCATTTGTTGTAGAATAAAACAAAATGTTTGCATTTAGTTGCAGCCCAAAACGGATGCACATTTCCGGTGCGCCGACGTTGCATGACAGCAGCAGCATACATACATACATACATATATACAATATGCCACGCCTCCAATTGACCGAGCAAAGTCGAAAAGCCCAACGGCCAAACAGCGACTGGGCCAACAGCAGCCACCCGCGCGACAAAATGTAATTGACCAAAAATGCAACGCTTGGCTGAGCTGTAGAACAACAGCAATTCCAGAATCATGTTCGGCTTTAACTTAATGCAGTAGGCGACTTTTGAATTACCTATACATATACTGTAAGTGGGCAAGTTTAGAAAATGTTAAAAAATAAATAATTTATATTATTAATTCATTCATTATAGTTAAATATAATTATAATAACTTTAAGTTGAATGTATGACATTTTTTATGTTTTTTAATATACATTTTAATTAAGCCATATTATATATAGATATTTATGCTTACGACTCTGATAGTTTTTCAAAAAATATTAATTAAAAAGTTCATTCAACTTGATTTATTATTCACATATACCCCTATGCCCACTATAGGGTAAGCAAACCCATTCATAGTTTGGCTC
This sequence comes from Drosophila koepferae, assembly GCA_030914345.1. Lineage (NCBI taxonomy): Eukaryota > Metazoa > Arthropoda > Insecta > Diptera > Drosophilidae > Drosophila > Drosophila koepferae. Next base: position 5,997,577 of record JAUESR010000207.1, read on the forward strand.
ATTTATTTTGTGTTTCTGTTATATGCATTTTTGTTGTTATTGTTGTCGACTTTGGCTGGTTGGGATTTACGAGCTGGTGTGCACAATGATTCATTCGAGTCAAGTTTTTGGACAAAGAACAAAGGCGTCTATTTGCCATGGCTAGGTGGGTTGAAGTTCGACTGGCTGAACTCGCCTCCAATTGGCAGCCAATTGGCAGCAATTTGGCTTATTTCGTCTGTGTCGATGGCAATGCAATATTCATTAATTAATTCATTCTGCGATTTGAGCGTCTTATCGCGATGTAACAATTAAAGAGCCCAAGCTGATGCCGCAGTTGATGTCATATGCCAAACAGTCAGCCAGCCAGCGAGCCAGCTGCACCTAGTTGAGGACACACTTTTTATGGCCAATCTGGTTAGCTGATTACGTGGGCCGCCAAAACACGCAGACGACAGATCGAGAAACTGGCCAACTGCAGTTGCGGCCAATTAATAATCTGAAAATAAAGAAAAGAAAACAATATGCGTATGGCTGTAATTTTATGAGCGACAAAATATAAAAGAAAACAGTCGTTAAATGTTGCGCAGGCCAACAAGATGCTGTAATAATATTGTATGCAAATCTTTCAGCTACTGACTGCAGCGGGCAGCATATAAAGTTTCAATTTACGGCTCATATATCATAAGTTTTGGCCAGCAAGCGGGTGTATTATTTTTATGGCTTATTAAATCGTAAAGAAAAAAGAAAAAAACAAAATCACAAACTGTCAGATCCTCTAGAGGACCTTGAGGCCAGGTGAAATTTAATAACTGATTGAAGTGTACGAAAAAAAAAAGAATAATAATAATAAAAAACAATTATGCAATGAAGCGTACCATAAAGTCTGGAAATTCTAGTTGGAATTGAATGTAGCATTAAAACTAATCATAAGTTAAGCTTAAATTGGCTTTTTATTGGCCTTATATCACAGTAAGAAGCATGAAGAACGTCAAGGCACCCATTAGTACAAGATGTAATTACCGCATCTTTCATGGCTTGGCGAAGAGCGTTTCCGCTAAGCATCTAATGTTGAGCAAGTTTATGACCCCGCTTGAAGCTGAGATTCCAATAAGTTGGCGCAATTCAACACGACTTGACCTTAACATAATTGCTTTAAATTGCACCTGAAGTTTACCTGGTAGGCATGTGAAATTTGTGTTTGTGCCAAAAAAAAAACAAACAAAACAAAAGAAAAATCATTTAAAAAAACTCATATGCCAATAAAAAGACGCAAACACACGCTTATCAGCCGCAGCAAACCCAACGAAAAACCGGAATCAAAATAAAAACACAAAGAGCGTAAAATGTTAATAGAAGAGCGAACAGTCGCTCTCTCTCCAGCTCTGTTATGTTAAAGACCACAAGAGTTCAACTGTTAAATTAACAGACGCTGCTGCAAGCCACAAGTTGAAAGGGCTATGTAACAATTTATATAATGAGCAAAGTTAAAATAATATTATTTTGGAAGCCATTTCACTAAACATATTTGAAACTTTTAACTTGCTTTCACAAATTTACGTTTCATTATCATCCAAGCTAAATTTAAGGCAAAACAGCTAAATTCAGCGGGAAATTTGCATTACTGCCACCACTGTCGTTAAGCCGATTCATGTTACGTTTACAGTCGTCAGTTTATTACTCAGCTAACAGCTGTTATTTCGTGTTTGGCTTCCATGGCGATCGGACGTGTGTGCGCGCTTCTTGTTAAGCAGAAAACTGAATACAAATCGTAAAAGCAGAATCGAATCACAACGGTTGATAAAGTGTGTAAGAATTATCTAAGCGCAAATGCAGTTAACATTATTTGACGTCAAGGCAATAACAACAAACAAAAAATATAAAAAGGAAAAAACAACAAGAGGCACACAAATCTAATTTGATTTGTGTTCTAATCAAAGTGCGCGCGTGATTTTGTTTAGCACACAGGGCAAAGAGTGTTAAATGCAAGCGGCAAAGGCGCGCAGCAGAGGATAGAACGAAAGGAAAGGGAGGCAGAGCAAAAGAAGTAGAATATGAAGAGGAAGAGTGCGCAAGCTAATAGCAAATAACGGCAAAAAGCGACAAGTGCACAAAACGTGACGACCGAAAAAAAGAGAAGCAAAGCAAAAATAAAAGCGAAATATATAGAAATTAAATAGAAAAAAAAAAAGAATTCCCTCTTTCGTGTGTGTGTTTGTTCAACTACAATTATACATATACTTGTGCTACATGTTTTGTGTTTCATGTTAAAATTAAGAGCAAATAAATTTGTAAATGTGTTTGTCCGATTAAATAAATAAACAACCACGACTACATCAAACAAACAAACAAACAAACAACAATCATACAAAAGTGCCAGTAATAACAGCAAGAATAAATTGTTTAAATTTCAAGTTGAATCAGAAAAATTATCAATTTTATATATGTTGAGACGCACGGCTGCAGTTTTTTGGTTCGTTGCCTGAAAAACAACACCAACAAAAAATAAAGGAAAAGGAAACCAATAAAAAAAAACAATTGCAATAATAGCAATGGCAGCAGGAGCAGCCTCAACAAGAATGACGGAACTCCAATTGGACAACAGCCTGACAGGCGACGTTGATGACGCCGACGCTTCTGTCGTCAAGGCCATAACAACAGCAACAACAGCAAAAACAACAGTAACACCGGCAGCAACAACATCTACAACAACAACGCCCAAGGCCACGACAAAGCGTCGTCAATTTGCCGAAGGAGAGACCGAAGAGGGTTTTCTCTCCACCTCACCGGACAGCGCCAATGGGGATGCACACGCGCACGCACACACGCGCACACACGTGCAGCCACGCGAACTGCAGCAGAGCAACGGCAAAGGCAATGGCAATAGCAACGGCAACAGTCTAACAGAGCCACTCGCTGCCAGCGCTCTGCTGCAGCAGGCGTTCCATCAGTGCAGCTGCACGGATCAATGCGTATCTCTGAACAATATTTTGGACTGCTTTAAGGCGCCGGTGTCCGAGGATCAGGCCTGGGCGCTTATCTATCAGTTCATCTCGCTGTACCTGAAGGTGGCCGAGCAGTCGCTGCACTGCAGCAGCGATGACTACGAGGCGCATCTGCCCACACGCTTCGAGCTGCATTTGCATCGCGATGGCAGCGTCCACTTTTCGGGATTTGAGCAGAAACAACAGCTGAAACAACAGTCGCCGGCTGAGCTTCAGCATGATGACAGCGCCAGCAGCAGTGGCGACAGCAGCGTCGTCATGGACCGAGGTGAGTTTCAATTATAATTGATTATTGTGTGTAGATACAGATGGATATATTTGTATGTATGCATGAGATATATACATATACATATATATGTTTATAAAGTGCATTAAACTATTGACTCAGCGTATTAATCCAATTTTTGACCTTAAACAATTTTAAAAGTTTCTCATTAACTTTTGATTCTATCCGCAATTGCCTTTCTTGGGAACTAACTCAGAAAGGGAAATTCTTATCTTTGGTGACATCTTTTTTATTAGACTTTAACAGACTTTTATTTAACTATAATATATAGTTAAGATTCAGATTAGTGATTAAATCAGCGACCCAGATAAATGATGACCCAGAGAGATTCAAATGCGTATACTAAAGAAACTCTTGGGCATATTCTATTCAATATTGGGTAATACTACAATATATGGTTAGTTTTTAGGGATTTCTGATAATTCACACAGATCATCCAAAGCATCCGATTCTTATAATTCATAATAGTTCATATAATTCTAGTACTATTAGTTCATATAATTCATACTAGTTCATATGGTTCATTCATTTCATATATGTATGTAGGTCACGTAACTCAAATAGTTCAAGTAGTTCATACAAGTTTTATATAGTTATTCAGAATAACTTATTCTAGTTGATCTAGCTCATATAGTTCATCTAGCTCTTATAATACAATCTTAATATACAGAACAACTCAATTCAATTCAATTACAACCTCCAAAAGCAGATTGTCTTAATATAATTGTCAAATCATTTTCTTTTACAAATTCTTAATTGTTACCAAATAAGTTAATTTCAAGGTTCTTAGCCGAACCAACATTTTTTTCCAGTCACTTTTTGATTTGATTTCCAACTTTATGTAATGCGGAAATATTTTATGCTACAATTATAACAAAATTTCTATAACTAATACCACATATTATAGGCCCATAACTTCCTCTTGATATGCCTCAAAGTTAACTTAATTGCCTCTGGAGTTCGTCAATTAATTGATATAAAACCTGCTATTGGCTAATTAAGCAGAGCTTTAGTTGCTTTTGATAGACTTTTTAGGCTAGATCAACAACATTTAAAGCTGATATTAAAATTGAGACTCGACTCTCGACTCTCGATGCAAAGTGACTCACAGAGTGAGATTGCATTGCTGTAAATGTGTGTTTCAAGACCCACCCGTGTGAAGAGCACACCCAGAAGAATGCCAAATCGAACGGAAAGATCTTAACCTCTATACTAAGACACACACACACACACACGAACTTTCCAATTAACACAGCTTATCTAAAAGCCCATAGATTATAGCAACCTGTATTTTGACAGCTCTGCCAATGATTAAACAATTAGCAGTTGTGGATGCCACAATGTGGCAATCCCAGAGCCCCAGACACGTTCTGAGCTCTTCGACACACAACAAACAAAAACAAAGAAGATCTGTAGATCTCTCGACTATAGAGTAACCCTCATCAATTACAACAAACACTACAACAACAACAGCAAATCTCATCATGAGACTTGAGAGTTGAAAGAAAGTGAAAAATGGAGTTGGCTAGGCGAAGAAAATGTGCTATATGCTACTCTGTACACTGAGAAAAATTTTGAATGAGAATTGGAATAGAAATATATATATATGACTCGTTATTATTAAATATAGTATACAAAAGTTGTATTAACATTTTAATTTTGATCAAACTGAAAATAATTTAGATTGAGAATGGGAAAAACAAATTTATTTTTTTTATATATATAGAAAAGTATTTATATATTTAATATAGTAAAAAAAGTGTTAATTCATTAAATATTTATGTATTTTGTTTTATAAATTTGTGTCTACATTATAATTTTCTTTTCAATTTTTATTTAATTTTATTGATTTTTATATATTTTATGTTATTATATATATTATATTTTTACATTATTTAAATTAGAAAAAAAAATTAATTTCATTAAATTAGTTTTGATTTAAATTTGTTTACTATATTTTATATTTTCATATATATTTTTAAATATTTATATTCTATTTTTTTTAATGTATTTTTTTTTTATTTTATTTTAATTTTTTTTTATTTATATTCAATTTTTTATTTTAACATTTACATCCGTTTACAAATAGTTTTTATTAGTTTTATTACAATAATAAATACGCTTTTTACAATTTTGCTTTTCAAATGTTTCGCTGCTTAAATGTTTACAAAAAAAAAAAAAAAAAACACCTAAATTTGTATTAGCTAATTCTTGTTTTGTTTTCCTCTGCTGTTATGGCAGATGGCATACAATATACGGTATACGGTATAAGGTATAAGGTATTTGGTATTTGGTATTTTGTGTCTGGTATGTAGACGTCTCTCCCTGAGTGGGAGTCACAGTTTACACTTTCCCAAGACACGAGACAGACACACGCAATAGGAGAAAAACCTCAATCAAAGTTGCTTCGGTGCATAACTTGGTAAAGCGCAGGTCATCAGAGTTGTGTTTGGTTCGTACGGTCGTTCGTTGGTTCGGCTGTGTGTGGGTTGTTTGTTTGGAAAGTGGACGATAGCGATGGCGATGCCAATGCCAAGATGAATTGCTTGACTTGGCTTGGCTGGGGCACACGGAAACGCACATCAAGCTGGGTACTGTGTCCAAGAAAGAAAGAAGTTAACTGTCGCTTATTAAGTGAAAATGAAAGCGTTTGCCGAAAAACCACTCGACGCGACCCTCTCAACCGGTTTTCCCGAAGCTAACAATCTAACCAGCTAGCCAGCCAGCTAGCTATCTAGCCGGTCAGCTAACAAGCTAAACAACTCATTTTCATAGTTCAAAACTGGCATAGCCCAGTGTGCTTTCTGTGTGTGCACAGCGGTTCTTCTTCCGTGACCTATAACATCTGCTTGTGGTTGAAATTCCCTCTAACACAAAGTTGAAAAGAGCTTGTGAAAAAGGCATGAGTTATACATAATAGCAGCAGATGATTACCCAGTGGGGCACAAAAGTAAATTGGGTGTTGGTTAAACATTTATCTTGTGGGCGTAGAATAGAAAAATTTGAAAGGTAAAATTGTATAGATTTTTATCTTGGTATAAGTTTCAAGTTTACCTTACAAATAACAAGAATTAAGTATTAACAAAATAAATTAAAGTCCTGAATTTTAATTATTCAGCATTAAATAAATTTAAAAAAATATATTTCTATCTGCATTAAATATTCCTCAAAATTCAAATATTTTCCATATATTAATTCATTTTATGATATTTATAAAGATTTAATTTGATATAAAATAATATATCTAATAATATTTATTTAATTTATTAATTTAATTTTTTTTTAAATTTATATTATAAAATTTTTAAAATATTTATTATTCTTTTTTTTTTCTTAACAAATTTCACTGTAGAATAAAAATGCTAAAAAAAAAATAGATATTAAATATATAAATAAATATAAAAAAATAATATTTCAAAGAAATGAATTAAATTTGTATTGTATTTACTAAATAAGTTTTTAATTTTAAAATATATAATTGAACAAGACTTTAGTATCTTTTGCTAAAGCTATTTCAACTTGCCAATTTGTTTTTAACTCAGCTATAACTGTAAAATTGTTTTATCTCTGATCTAATCTCTGCTATTGTATAACCCATAGAACTGAACGTTTATCTGTAATTTAGTTGTTCTACAGTTCATTCATCTATTTATCAGCATTTTAGTTGTTTTGGCTGTCTTAGCCCTTGTCTTAACTTTCTTTGGGGCAACACCTTGTAACACTTTAATTACCACTAATTCAGCAGACGGCGACAACAAAGATGCTGTCAGCAGACTCTCGAACAGAGTCGAAAATGAATACGAAAAGCATTGCCCGTGGCTCAACTTGATCTTGATCCATGTCCAATTCCGTCAATTAGTTGGCTGAGCATCTTCTAATGTTTCGTTATGGTTTGTTTTGCTTTTTTCCTTTTTTTTTTTTTTTGTTTTGTTTTTTGGCCAAGCTTTGGAATTTCGGAATTCGAAATGGAATGGAATGTTATGTTCGGAGATGGTGTGAAAATGAGCATTTAAAAGCGGGTCAAGCGAGTTTCGCGTTGACTGTGCGCGCCCTTTGAACTTGCCGCGCCAAACGTCGCAATATTTGTGTGAAATGTGTGAAAAATATGTTTTAGTTGTGGTTGGAAAATATCAAATGCAGCTTCTATCAGCTTCTGATAGCCGCATCGCATGGCGCAGCGAATCATTGATTGTGTGCTGAGCAACCTCCAACCTTTTCGCTGTATGCATATAAATGGCCATAAAAGCGTGGGCCGGCCACTCACCTGTGTCTAACTGCATCTATCGAACGACGTCGACGGCGCCGTCAAGTCGCCGCGCTCGCTGGCGCCTCGATTAGGCGCGCAGCATTTGTTAGCCAACTGTCACAGAGTGTCAATAGCGGCAATAGCAGCAACTGCAACAACAGCAACAACAGCAACAACGGCCAACAGCTCCAACAGCGCCAACAGCGCCAACAGGCAACAGTCAACAGGCAGCATAGTAATTTTTGGCGCTCGATTCTGTCAACACACAAACTCGCCATTACGTTTTTCGCCAGGCGTTCAGCAAAGTTCAGCAGCTGTCGAGTGAAAGTTGACGCATTGAAGGCAACCCAAAAGTCACCACCCACCAAGCAGTCACCTGCTTGGGCTAAATGTCTGAAGGTCACGGCACATGCGCTGTTCTTTGACAGCCCCTGTTCAAAATGTTGTCGTAGGTTCTCTTCTACTGTCCCTCCCTCTCACACACACTCTCTCCCTCTCTTTGTTTGTGTCTGTTTTCTGTTTCTCTCCTCATCAGCTGTTGCTTGCTTTCGTTCAGTTTCCGCCAAGGCATCGACTTTAATGCAGCTCTTCCGCTTATAGCATGAGAAAAGGTATTATAAAGCAGGTAAAAGTGTGCTAGTAGAGTATGCACGACTTTTATGTACCCATTACATATTAATTAAAAAAATGATTAGAAGACTTGATTAATTTGGGAAATATATTTGACTTTGTATTCTCACTAACATAACTGTTTCATGCATCTACTCTGGCCCTTTGTCAATAGCCGTTCCATTATACTTGCTCTCAATACTTACAGGGCATCCAAACATACAATGAAATGAAAGAAAAATTCAACATTCTAACAAATTGTGTCCATTAGACAAAGTTTCACCCAACAAAAAAAAATATGAAAAAACAAAATCGTATTTACAATAGCAGAAGAAAGCAGGTTACTTTTGGCCTTCTTCTTTGATCCAAAAAAAAAAAAAAAAAAAAAAAAAAAAATCCCTTACTCATTATTTTGAACTTGTGAAGCCTTAAAGCCAGAAAAATTATAGCCGTCAACAGATCTGTAAATTGAGCCAAGCAACACAAGAAATGAAATGGAAAATTACATACATCGTCGAACGTCGAACTACGACGTCTGGCTAGATAGATCGTTGGCTCTAATGGGTGATGATATTTGATTTTCATGTCTATGACTTTCTTGTTTTCACTAAGCAACAAACTAAAGAAGCACATTGCATTGCCAGCTGCTCGCTCAACAGCTTTAATGTTTAAATAATTACACTAAAAATTTACAACAGAAATTATAACGAAACTATGACCCAAAACAGTAGCCACAAATTGTAGTTGGTTTTAGTTGAGTTTGTAGTTTTTTTTGTTTGTTTGTTCAGTTTTTACTTTTTGTTTATTTAGCTTACAACTATGCTTGAAGCATTACGGCTAATTTAGATGGCAGCCAAGTTCGATCAGCCCAAAAACTAGGGTTAACAAATGGACTTAATATATACCTTGAAAACTCCATTCATTTTGTATTTAATGAGTTTCTATTATTTGTTCATGTTTTTAGACAGGAAACCTTTTAGTTATTGTTTTCATGGTAGTTAGAGAGCTCTTTGGATGTACAAGAAAATGTTATATTAAAGTGAATATTGGATCTTTTAAAAAAAAAAATATATATAATAAATTTAATAATTAAATTTATATGAAAACATAAATATAATACATATATAAATATTATTAACAATACCAATATAATAATTAAATATACTTGAGCATACTAAAATTTCTAATTCTTCTGTTCTATGTTAATTATAAATGTTTACAATTTCTTATCTCCATAAAACCAGGTTATACATTCATATATTTACATATTATATACATATTTCTATATTTTTCTACACCTTTCCACATTGCCAGCGATTTCACAATCTTCTGTTCGGTTAGCTGCAACTGTTGTAATCCAAAACGCTTACATATTCCCGGAATTTGTCTTCGAATATATGTAAGCCAATGATATATCCATACCATACATATGTGCATATATGAGCCACAGAGATCAGATTAGTTAGCCAGGTGATCAAAGTCAGGTCATTTGGCAGCACAATAAAGCCCACATAATGTGCATCTATTATGGGTTAGTTGTAATAATTTATGTTTTTGTCGTGACTTGTCGCATTGGAACGCAGCTGAAGCCATTTGCCACGTGATTTTCCATGGACCTCACAAAGTAAAAAAAAAAAAAATACAAATACAAATTGTTGTCTTTTTGTTGCTCTACTTTGAAAACGGCCAAAAAGCAAAAAAAAAAAAAAAAAAAAAAGTTTAATATAATAATTTTGTGTGCTTTTTTGTGGTCATAATGACATAAGCGCAACGCATGACAAGCACTGAACCTGAACCAAATTTGACGTTCCACATGCTCCACTTATAGGTCTCTCTCGCTCTGTATATATATATATATAGATATATATGTATATAATTGTGTTAATTTATTTGTGGCGACGCCAAACTTGTCCACCTGTGCAGTCTGTGCCAAGCAGTCCAAACTGCATTTTGAAACTTTTTTTTTTTTATATTTTATTTTATATTTTATTTATTTCTTGCTGCTTTGGCAACAAACAAAAAAAAAAAAAATGCATGTGGCAAATGTTTGTGTTATGTGATTTTGAAAGTGCGTCTAGCACATAAATCATAAGATAATCCAAATATTGTATTCAACGGTATTTTTCATATGAGCTCCATTATTCGATGACACTTGTCTGTCTGTGTCTATGTATGTGTTGAGTGTGTGTGTGTGTGTGTGGGGTCTCCACGAAATGTTTTCAAGTGGCAGCGTTGCGACCCTGAAAGCACATTTCTTAAGATGCCCCCATTTATGTATATGCATAGAGCCAAGGTCTTAACACATTATAATTTGTTTTGCTTTTTCTATTTCATTATAAATACACTTTGGCTGCAATTGAACACAATCGAAATATTGGCAAAGGCCAAGCAAAGAAATGCGCCAATGAAAGCCAATCTTATCATTACGAAAGTCGATAGACTTCGTTTATAAACCTGCTCACTAATTAGTCAGATCAATAACAAGTGAGTTTATACTGCTGAGAGAGCATATATATATATATAGAGAAATGTATATATATGTGAGGATTTTCACTGCAGTTGATTATAGGTTTATGGCTTTTGTTGTGTTGGTTTATTTTTATTTTATTTCACTTTGCTGTAGATGGGATCTACGTAATGCTACTATTATTAGTATTATCAGCTAGATGGATTTTTAGAAATTAGGTACACTTAATATTGGTCTAAGCTTAAGTAGTTTAGTATGAATTTTATTAGAATAAGTGAAACTGCCAGAGTGTCTAATGAACATATATATCGAAAGATCCAAATTTTGATAAACAATAAATATTTAAAAAATTCACAAACTGACGATCGGACAGACCGGTTGATGTAAATAGCTATATATAGCTATAACTATAATCCTAATTTTGAACAAGAATATTAATATATTTTACTTCATACTTAATAAGGTCAAGATTTTATAAATATATTTAATGAATGAAAAATCTCTCAGCTCTCTATAAATATATTTATATATATATATAAGTAATGCGCTTCTTCAGACCGTACATATACATAAAGTTATCTGCACAAAGTCTATTATAACTGTTCAACTGAATCTTTATATTGAGAGATATCTTTCATCTTGCTCTAGTCCGTCTTGATTAATTCATTACATGGCATCGCTTTCATAGATAAAATCTAACTACTGTTACTAAATTTTACGACTGCTACTACTAAATTTTTTACTATTATTGAATTTGAATAACATCAAATAAATATTTTGAATAGCAAAATCATTGTATAATAACGTAAAGAAATCTATTCTCACGCTATACAAATGTAGTCCAGTGTTTTCACTTAGGTTTAAAAATTTCAAAATATTTTTGAAGAGTATGTACATATTTATATATGTATTTGTACAGCTGTAATATAATAATAATAGTGCAAGTGAGCATTAAATGTTATTAAAATTAACATATTTTGTATTCATTTAGATATTTTGAATACTATTATTTCTATAATTTCTATTATTTATTCATTATATTTTCCAAGCTTGCTCTTCAAGCTTGCTTTGCTATTACAATAATAATCATATTTTATAATTTCCCAACTAAATCCCATGCACACACACACACACACACACACAAACACTCACACACAATTGCCATTCATAAAGCAAATTTGAATTGCGCTGCTTGGCCCATTTTCATTTTTCGACATGACCGCACGGACAATTCCCTGCTAACCCGAAAAAAATAAGAAAAGAAATAAAGAAATACCGAATCCAATCAACTTGTAATCAATGTGAATAACATTCCCAACCACAAACGCCAAATGGCCATTCTTCAGCGCTAGAGCCTAGACTCTATGGCGTATTGCGTAAGCGAACAATAGGCGTAGAGTCTCCTGAGCACAATACAAAATGTTGATTGAAGCTAAACGCTTGAAATGTCACTTTTGCTTTCATCTTTTGTGAAATGCCCAAAATGATAATAAACTATTGACTACCAAATTAAATGAGACAAATAGACAAAAGCCAATTCGTAAATTTTGTTGACTGAGTTTTGTGAATTGATATTAAATATGCAAACTATGTAGATTTTACAAAAGAAATTATAATATATTTCTTAGCTTCTTTTTTTCTTCTACACAAACAGCAGCTGCGCATGCGCACAACAGCTAAAATGTTGAACCTGTTGTTGTTGCTGTTGCTGTTGTTGTGGCTGCTGCTGTTGCTGTTGCTGGTGTTATTTTTCACTCGAGACGCGCGCGCGTCGCTGTCTTTGAGAAATGTGAAAGATGAAAGCGTAAATGCTGATTAAAGATTGTTTCTGTATATAAATATGCATACACAAACACAAACACACACGCACACACAGATAACTTGTATATTGTGCATATAAATTTATATTGTAATTTCAGCGCAAAGTGAAAGAGGCAAGAGCAGTCAAGTCAGTCAGTCAGTCAGTCGTTCAGTTGGTCGTTTAGTCAGTAAGTCAGACACCTCTGATAACAGATGCTCATAAACAGCACCCGCTGTTGCTGTTGCTGCTGCTGCTGCTGCTGTCTAATTTCACAGTCATCAAGTCAACGAGGCGTTGGCGCCTGTAGAAAGAAAGCGAGAGTCTCGATTACAAACTTTTGCATGACGCCTGCGCAGCTAAACGATTTGCAACTGCAACTGCCACAGCCCCCCACTATCCCCTCCACTTTACCATCAGCCAGTCGGGCTTGTAATTGTGTCAAAATCATCAAGTCATGCTTGATTATTAAATGCTGCAAAACTAGAATAATGTTTAGTGATTTTGCATTAAGTTTATTTTCTTATTTAATGTCTGTTATGCTTTCATTTGAGAGCTACATAAGAGTGCCATAGAATGACGCTGTTAAAAGCAGAGCGGGCATGGAGAAGAGCTTGTTGAATGATGCCTATAAATTTGGAGAGAGCATCATTGAAGGTGGTGTTTGTTAGAGAGCGAAAAATGAAGCGCGAAAATTATGTTATTTATGATGATGTCTTGTCATAGTATGAGTGAAAGAGGTTGCCTAATTGACATGTTAGCAGATGTTGCACGTCAAACTCTTCAGTAAGCTTAAGATAGAGTAAAAGCAGAGCTAATATTTCGTTAATACTTTTTTAAACACTTAGCAGTCTTTAGAAGATTTATGATCGAATGTCAATTCTTATTGAGCTGAATGTTAGAGATAACATTAACAGCTGCTGAAATATACTTATCGGCAACAGTATCACTCTTTGGTCACGTCGTTACGTTTGCTTCGCTTCCTACTTGAAGTTCAAATTATTGAGCTGTTTTCCTTCGTCATAAATATATATTGTGAATCAAATTTTATTTATTATGTATTGTGAACGGAATTGGGATTTACCTGCCCAATCAAATATTAACAGCAGCCACTCTGTTAGTGAGCTTTTTTTATTTTTAACATTACAATTCTTATAGTAACTAGAGCATTAAAATAGCTCTGTTAGCAAGCTTCTTAACTCTAAGCGTGTTCTAGACTAACTCTGTTAACTAACATTAGCTCTAATATTCAAACTGTTACTGTCAATCTCTGTTATTAGGCCTCTTCTGTACACTAACAGTGTTATATATTAGCTCTGTTAACAATCCATTAAGCATAAGATTAACACTTAAGTCCTAACAGCATTTGCTTACCACAAACAGTGTTACAGATTAACTCTCTGTTCGCATCAATTTGTTCAACACTAAACCATAATCTATAACTCATAATGCAGTCATGTAATGTTTGTTGGTTTTCTATATATGCTTGGTATTTGGCAAACGAATTATTATATAAAATCAAACCAGCTTTATGGCAGCAGACACCACATACATATTTATGTATGAATGTAGCTTTAATTCAATTATTTGCTGTAGCTCTTGTAATTCTATTAAATTTACACAACTGTGTTCGACTTGTTAGCTGAAATTAGTTTAATGATCATTCCAAATGCTGTGCAGGTAATTAAGTTAATTGCCAAACTATCTATCATTTCCTCATGATTAACTGCAGCGAATCATTAAAGATTATTAATTAATTTTTAATTGAAAGCAAACGCCGGCAGGCGGCTAATTGTGAACTGTTGAAGCCAGCGCCTAAAGGTCACTCCCATATGCATTTTGATTAATAAACCTTTTTTTATTTACATATATATAAATATATACATTTTTATACGCTGTTGTAATAAACAAATTACAGTTGGTTAACATTAAAACTAGCCCAAGCAATTGCAACAGTTAACGCGCAACTGACTTGGGATAGGTGTAAATTATCAGCGTCTGAAGTATTTATATTTCGTTTTAGTTGAGAAATAAACAAATACAAAAGAGATGTATTTAGGTGTGTGTGTGTGTATAAATGTTCATTGTCTTTTGAAAAGCCGACGACGTTTTTGTATGTTTTGTTGTTGTCTTTTAGGCCACAAGAAAGCAAAGAAAAAATAATCAAATAAAATCTGCATAGATTACGCGTATTATTTATCAATTTCTAGACAGCGGCGTGGGTAAAAACTTTAGTCATTAAATAAAATAAGCTTTTTGCCGACTTTTCAAGCTCAGATATATATAGATATATATATGTATATATAGTAAAGAAATGATGTTGACTTGCACATGACTTTCATGACATTAGAAAGTAAATTGCCATGAGGCCACTTGGTCAAACGGCAGCAACTAAAACAAAAACATCAAGCAAAAAGCCAACAACGTGCATAAAACTTTATTACGAAAACGAGCAAAAAAAAACAAAACAAAAAAAAAATTATTAAATAAATAAAAATGAAGAAAAAAATGAGAGAAGCAAAGCGTCAGATAAGCATGAAAATGTTTTATGCTTTTCTATTGAACTTTGCAGCGGGGGCCACAATTGAAAGTCAACGGGCAAAAAAGGCTTTAAAAACTAACTATACTTATTATAATAATAATTATTAATTGCTTTGTGGCAGGTGGCTCGAGGCAACTATCACAACAATTCGTTTTCCAATGCAATTGCCTTTATGCAATCCATTCGCCAAAAGACAGTTTTCGCCTGTGTCGAAAGTAGCACTTAGGGTAGTCTAATCTTATCAGCAGAGCTACGCTAATGTATGCCGATATTTCACCAGGTTCAAAGTCCAAACCAAAAAAAATAAACAAATATAGAGCTTTTGAATACCCTACACTCTTGTCTCTCTCTATATATAGGTGATGAACGACATTCTCATTCAGTAATATCTTTATTATGAATTCTAAAGTTTAATCAATGTTTACTTTTACATGGACTATAAATACTATATTTGCCGAATGAGTTAATGAATATTGTAGTCAATTTATTGTTAAATTCGCCACACTTGATCACCAATAAAAAATATAAAAGAAAGAACAGCAAAAAAAAAAAAAAAAAAAAATTGACGCATTTGTGATTCATAATTGATAAGAATTTTTGATAAACAGAAAACAAGAAATAAATAATACACAAAGTGAAATAGCAAAAAATTCAAATTGTTTCAGCACACATCTGTAGCAACAAATCTCAGGAAGTTACAAATTTCAAAGATCTAATCTAATTGAGAAAATTATTTATTATTTCCGCATAAAAAAATAAAATTATTACAGCATAGCAGAAATAATTGATAAAATGCTCTTGAAATCTTTACATTCCACAATAAGTGCTCTCTCTCTCTCTCTCTTTATGTTAAGTTATCTAGAACTCTAACTGTTCTTAGCATTTATATAACATGTTCTTGAGCATATAACATGTTCACTTCAAGGCTAATCCATTTGCTTCAAACTCAACTCTTTCGATGCGCTGATCCATCATGAATAAACTACAATATAATTGCGCGCAATAATTTCGTCAGCTTATTCAAATTGTTCACACATGTGCCTGACGAATCCATATGGATTCATGGTATGGTACTTTCAAATCCTAACGTCTGAAATTCCTCAAGACAAAGCGTCGTCGAGCACATGTTCCCAGGCCCTCAAATACTAAGCGTAACGGCCGACCCATAAATCAGGCATTAATAAATTTCAATCTACGCAAATTTCGACAGTTGAGAATCGGCAAATGGCCAAACATCTTTCATTCATTTGTGGGGCGCAAAAAACAAAAACAACAAATAACAAAATTTGAAATTCTTTGCTAAATGTCAATTAATTATTAAGTGGAACCAGACAAAAGAAAATAATAATAAAAAAAAAGAAGCATTTTATTTTATTTAATTATAAAGTCGCGGCATGTTCCATGCATCCATGGAATTTTGATGTGCCCCAAACTCGGGCGTCAGTTGCTTCGGCTGCTGCTGTTGGTCTTCTGACCCAGCCTACCTTTATATATTGTGTTAACTCATTTCCTGCGAAAGTGATGGACAACAACTGAGAATTATGATATCATGCTGAGCTCATCTTTTGTACCTTGAAAACTGCAAAGTGTTCGCATAGCCTGATCCTAACCCCAACCCAGCCAGGCATGTAAGTTCAAAGTTTTATACGGAACAAAATATACAAGCAACATAAAAAAGGTCTTAGTTCAAATACGGCAAAGTTGAAAGTTGTCAAGGCATCAGATTCCGCTCTTTTTTTTTCGTTTGGGGAGCAAACTAGTTAGAGATGACTGTCTCATACCATTGTGTCGTGTATAAGAAGTGTCATTTGTTTTGAGAGAAACATTATTTTATATCTAATAAGGCAATTACACTGGCCAATAGGATAGGATTATATGCCTAGATTATTTAATTCTTATAAAATATTTTGTTTACCCAAATTAAAAAATTATTAAGCAATAATATAGTTGATCAACATATTGATATTTATATTTATTATATATATTTGATTGTTGATATTTTAAAAAACATATTGAGCAGATCAAGTCTAGTCAAAGTTCTTCTAGTTCCAGCTTAGGGTATTATCTGATAGCTAAAGTTAGCTATAGAATATTTTCTAGTTTAATTTATGAACAAAAAATATACATCTATATAGAAAATTTATTAATATATATATTCTCAATTGGCTTCTCTCTACCCATCTTAATAATTGAAGTCACTTAATCTGCATTCGATCTTCACTGATCGAACTTTTTGTAAGTTGTTTGGTTAAGTCGGATATTTATTGCATGTTTTGGGCGTAGCAATTACAAAAAAAAAAAAAAAAGCAATTCACAAATGTCAGTCACGCTTAATAAACTTTAAACGAAATTGCCGAGCCATGGAGTTCGTCCGGTCTGTGGTCAGTCTGAGGTTTGTCTCGCTCTGTAATCAAAAGCCGGCCGGTCAGCACCAATGGCCTCTCTCTTTCTCTCCCCCCACCATATACCTCCTACTCCAACCGAACCGTACCGTACCGTATCATAGTGAACCCAACCCAACTGAACCCAACCAACCGGAGCACCTTGGACATTCAATCGCTGAGTCAACTAAAAATTTTTTGTTTTTGCTTCAAAAATTGCATTTAATTGTTAAGCAAAATGCCAAGCTCGTTATGAATAGAGTTATTGCCAAGATACGCGTATATACATGTGTAAGCATTATAAATTTTGTATATTGTATGAGTTACATGTTGATATAATTCGAGCTGGCTCATTGACAACTTGGATACCCTATCAAATGGGAAAGGGATATGATAGAGTTCAGATTGAATATGGGCAAATTATGATGAAAGTATGATATATGTATATAGATATTATCTGATTCTAAACTTTTTCTTTCAATCACTTCTTTGTGAATTTAGTATAAAGATTTTTGTCTCATCAACATTTTTCACTTTCTCTCCTTTTAAAGAGTCCTAGATATATATTATATTTATAGCTATGCATTTTGATCTATTAAACAATAATTAATATTACTAAGAATCTATTTTAAAATTTGAAGACTTTATTAGATAAACAGCAATTCTTGCCATCACTAATATTGTAATACTTCTTATACAAATATCGAAGCACTCTCGAGATTTTAAGGACTACAAACTGAATCACAAATATTCATGAAATGACTACTTTTCCTTAAAAAAAATAAAGATCTTTAAAGATAGAGACAATTGAGACTTTCAATAGTTTTTAAAGGGCATCATCATGCTGTTCACCGAGATTCATTGAGATCTTAGCCATTTGCTTCCGTTGCGCTGCTGTTGATCATGTCAGGTGCTGGTGGCACACCCCAGAGCAGCCCACAAGACAACCACAGCAACACACCACATCGCACCACCACCAACCAACAAACCGACCTCACCCCAACCCATTGCCAATGCACGAGTACACCACACACCTCGCAGCTCTGGGCAATAGGGGCATGTCCGACTGTTTGCACAACATGTTTAATATGATTGCTGAACCCGTTTCGAGTTTTTTTTATGTAGTTATTTTTGTTACAATTTTCGCTCGCTTTGGGTTTGGCCAATCAAGTGCGGAAGTGCAGAGCACAGAGAAATACTGTAGACAGACAGTGAAAGAGAGAGGGAAAGAGAGACAGAGGGGGACAGACAGAGGGAATTCAAACAGTTTGCATATTTAAATAATAAAAAGTGCAATTGGAAAGGTAAACAATTTGGAATTTAATCGTTACGACATTTAACGCTTTATTTATTTATTAATTGATTTCCAATGCGCTATAACTGTATTTTTAACTTTATGGTATGTTATCCACTTGAACTGACTTTTTAATAATGCAATTTATTTTTGTATCTCTTTCCACAGCCTTTGACAACAACAATCATCATACGCCGCTCGTCTCCGCCCATCGAAAGGTGAGTCTCAATGTTGTTTTTATTATTTTTATTTTCGCTCTTTTACGGCTCGTTAAGAGTTGGAAATCTTTCACGTGTGTGCTGTCACCAACCAGACCAAACCAAACCAAACCAAACCACTAAAACCACAGACACAGTTGAACTTTCCAAGTGCTTACCGATTACAGATTAGAATTATGGCTCGTTAAATCTCCGCAAATGAGCTCACTTCGCTCTACGAATGTAGGCAGTAACCATTTGATGTTGTAGCTCTGAGCTTTAAGGTTCCGGTTCAGGTTTTAATTAAGCTTTTAATGATTTTATGGTAATGTTAGATAGTTCTTCAAAATGACTGCAACATGTGTGGCAATAGATTGGCTCAATTCAAGCAAATATTTGTTGATTTTTCAATAAACAAATCAATCGTAAACACTATTTTTAGCATTGAACTGAACAGTCATAGCTATCGTGAAAATATTAGCATTTATATTGCATTGTAATCAATATTTGCAGAAAATTGCAATAGTAAACATAAAATTGTCAATAACATTTTGAATTGATAAAAGTTTCAAATTTATTGAATGAGCTTTTGTATATGTGGGCATGAATGAAGTTGAGATTATTCTCCATATATAAAAAAAAAATATATATATATATATTTATTACTAATATTATTTTAATTAAATAATTTATGATTAATACTTCAATAATTAATTGAAATAATTTTATTTAGGTTCATTGAATTTAGTTCACATATGAATCTAAACTAAGACGTAAATGAAAGCGCCTTAAAACTAAAACTTTAATTTCACCTAAACAAAACAAGTCCAAGTTCTCGTTTTCTGCATTTTATGAATTTTCCCAACTGTTATGAATATGATTGAATATTTGTGCTAGATGCTACCCACATATTATTGGGAACCCTTTTCAGATTGTATGCTTATTTATGTTTTTCCTTTGCCTCACACACATTCATTCAATTCTTATAATTACAAGAATTTGAAGGTATCCAAAGAATGTGCATGGCTTTTTTTTTTCTTTTTTGCTTTTTGTGTTCTCACATGTAACAAGACAATGGAATTGCCTTATGCTAAGCAGGGAGAATAGCGAACGACCTCCATTGAGTAGGCTGCATATTTCTCACATGCACACACCCATTACAGCAACAGCGATACTTAATTGAAAACCAGCAACAACAACTGCAACAACAACAACAAGAGCAGCAACAGCAACTGAAGCTAAAAGATACATTAAAATGAAGGCGTAGAGAAACTCGCGCTTCCATGTTACGAACTTCGTAGGCAGCTGCTGCGGCTGCTTTGTCTGTTGTAAATGCAGGCGTTGTATGTTGTTGCTGTTGTTGTTGCTGTTGATGCAGTTGCGAGTAGTTTTAATTACCTACCAATCCATGCCTGCCCCCAAAATCTACCGCAGCAACAACAACAACAACTACGACTAACGATCATCATGTGAATTCTCTGCGCTGGCGCATTTCCTCTCAGCTTGTCTTTAGGGCTTTCCACTGTGGGAAACTTTAGGCCAGAAAAAAAAATGCATTCTTCGTGGCTCTCCCAAAAAATGAAATAAATTTACTTTCGCACTTCGGCTCGTTTGGGCAATGGAACGGAATGGAATGGGTCCGGCCGTCGCATCTGTGTAAATTACCGTAAAATTGTTAGCTTGCATCGCCAACAAACATCAACAATGCCAACAACAACAACACTTTCACACATTATGCCTTGGCAGCTGTTGTCCATTTTGTTTTATAGCCTGCTAAAAATTGTTCAGTTTAGTTTTTTCAACGTCTTGTCACGCCATGTGGAAAATCTTTAAAGTAAAGTAGCAAACGCGCCTAGAACCCTTCAAGAATTATGCTACAACATAGGTGTAATATAGGCTTAAATATTAATGCTTTTATAACATAAATTGCAGAGCGCAGAGCGCTTATATGAGAGCCAGAAAATTGTGGGAAAAGGTGTATCAAGTTGGGGTGTGTCAATAAAATTACCTTGTACATACCTACATATATGTATACATATGTCATCATATCTTTTCAATCACCAAAAATCTGTTATGCTTTATCAGAATCTTAAAAATCTTTGCATTTATTGTTTTTATTGTTTTTTTTTTTTTTTGTTTTTTTTTTTTGTTTTTTTTATTTTTTTTTTTCATTTTTGTTTGTTTTTTGCTTTCCTTTGTTTTTCTTTTTTGCTCCTTATTTTTTTGTTTTTTTTTTATTTTTTTTTTTTATCGTTTTTTATTTTCTCACACTTCTTTTAGTCTTTTTTTCTTTTTGTTTTTTTTCTCTTCTTTTTTTTTTTTTTCTTTTTTTTTTAACCTTTTGCTTTTTTTTTTTTTTCTTTTTTTTTTTTTTCCTCTTGTTTATTTCTTGTACTGTTTTTCTTTTTCTTTGTTTCTTTCTTTTTTTTTCTTCTTTTGTTTTTTTTTTTTTCCCATTTTTTTTTTTTTTCATTTCCCACCTCATGACCTTCCCTTGTCCCTCCCTCCCCTCTCTGTCTCCCTGTCCTCCTCTCTTGTCCCGACTCGGCTGTCTCCATCCTGTCATCCTCATCTTTCCTTTCAACCCCCCCCTCTTGTCCTGCGGCTACCCAAGCTCGTCTCTTTTTAACTATATTTCATTGATCTATAAAGCTGATTTCATATTTTGATTAATATTCACTAACGTCATCTCATCAAATCATTATTACAGCTCATTAGATTTTCTTAAGCGTTAAAGATTTATACAAGTCCATCGATCAAACAATAAAATATCCATTAGGCTATTCACAAACAAATTTGTTAAAAAATGCATTAAAATACTCGAACTGACGCTTAATTATAACTAGAAATTTACATTACATTTTCTATAGCAATTATACTTATTGAACTTGAACTCTCTTTTTGAGACTTCGAAGCCGTTTTCTCTAATTGCTCCGAAGCATTTTCATATTTGCCAAGCCCTTCAAAATGAATATGAAAATAAACTTTCGTTTCGACTTTTTAGGTATTTCTGAATGCCTCTTATGCAAGAAACATTTCAACCCCAAAGCAAGCACACGAGGGGTTAGTAGAATATTGTGTGCCTCGTGTCCAGTACAAGCTAAATTGAAAAATATTTCAGCAATTATCATAAATTTAGTTTGTTTTTGTTTTACGTTGGGGTTGCTTTAGCCCCCACCCAGAAATGAAATGCAAAAAAAAAAAAAAAAAAAAAAAAAAATAGCGACTGCAATGCGCAAATTTCCATTTCATATGAGATTTTTTTTTGGCTTTTTTCTCGTCAGACTTGGGTGCGATTCGTTAAGCGTTTATTTTAGCAACAGCAATTGAAATTGAATGGCAAAGGCATTGGAGGGTCTGAGCTAACTGAGAGCTAGTGGAACTACTAAGTTGTTGTTGTTATTGTTGCTTTGCTGAGTGCCATCGTGTGCAGTGACATTTTCCGCTAAAGTGCACTTAAACATGTTTGACCTTTGCTTTTGGGCCAAATCGCTGTCAGATACATGACTTAAGTACTCGGTTTGGTTGGCCCGACTTATGCAATCGACAAAAATGACTTAAATGACAAAATCGACCGAGGCGCAAACTAAATGCGGAACTTGTGGCAACTACATATCATGTGAACATTATGATGCAAAAATATTGATGATCGCGGCTGTGGTAATAGCAGATAGACAGCCAGAGAGACAGACAGACAGACAGTTAGATAGATAGAAAAGAGATATGCACTTATGCATGTTTATAATACTTAGTGGCCCAACAAATTGCTGGCAGTCTACTAACCGCAAAAGTCTTCATCAGGCATCAGGCAAAACCGCTTTAAAAGCGCTGCCTGCGCGTCGGTCGTCTCCTGGTTTTCCGGATTGGCTCGTGATCAGCTAACTGCCTGACTGACTGCCTGCCTGACTGCTTGTCTGACTAACTAGCTGACTGACTGACTGTTGGTCTGTCTATTTGTCTGTCTGCCGGTCTGGCCTGGCAGTTTGCTTTTCAGTTTGATATGTGGAAGCTGTTACCAGGAAGTTGCCTCTTGCGGTTGCCAACCAGCCAAAACAGCAGCAGACGACAGTTAAGGTCGCCCAAATGTCGCAGCTCGCTATGCACTAACCCATGGGTGGGTGTTGCTCAAAGGCAGCTAAATTAGGAATAGTGAAGAACAGTTTTTGAAAAGTCAATGAATATTGTATACACAACATTTTTGGAATTTAACTGAAGTTTGAAA
This sequence comes from Drosophila koepferae, assembly GCA_030914345.1. Lineage (NCBI taxonomy): Eukaryota > Metazoa > Arthropoda > Insecta > Diptera > Drosophilidae > Drosophila > Drosophila koepferae. The sequence goes on from JAUESR010000207.1 coordinate 6,020,603, forward strand.
CTTAGATAATTAAATATATTTATGGGACTGTGGAAGCTGAATACATAAAAAAAAAACTGATTTGGCTGCTACAATTAAATTAGGCTAGATTCCAAGGATTAAAGATATCAAGCAGATAAATGAAAAATTAAATTGTATATAATTATCTCTATCATTTCAATTTATCTCAATATTTTGATCATAGTATCCTCATATATGTATATACGACATTTATATTATAGTTCATCTTATATTTCCAACTTGAAGATCAAATTCATCTCAACCCCATGCAAGGGCATCAATTAAACTCTCCAACCCCCACTCATCACCCTCTATGGTGGATGCGCCTCACCGCACTCGAGTGCATGCGTAAACCTTCAAAAGTGAAGCAGCCATTGGAGAAAGAGAGAGAGAGAGAGAGGGAGAGGGGGAGAGAGGGAGAGCAAAAAAAGGGCTTGCCACTGGGTCGTCCAATGCGATGCCTTAAAAGGCATTTGTAGAGCTCGCAGTTTGTGCTATTTGTGTAGTTCGATTTACAATAAACCAATAAAGCATTGCATTGACTGACATATAGACATTCTGCGGGAAGTTTTGTAATTGGTTTATAGGTTTTGTGAGTTTTTTTTTTTCTTTTCTTGTTTTGGGTGCGGTTCCCTTTTCGGCTAAACTTGTGACCCGCCGCGGTGACAACTTGACATTTGAGAGGCAACAAAATAGGATTATTTTTCTACACATTTGACAGCTCTCATAAATTGGGTTAGGCATGTGTTGGCGAATTGCCAAAGATTTTCCCCAAAAAGGGCTGGGCAGCACACAGAAAATTAAGTAATTAAAATGCTAGATAGGGTTATATGACCATATCTGTGAGACTTACTCTTGAATTATTATCTGTTGTATTAATTGATTTTTAGGCGACCAGGAAATGGCCAAATATAGCTTAAGTCCTATTATAGTAGATGGAGACTTTAGATAGCGTTTATTGCTGGGAAGTTTATTGAGTTTTTTTTTTTTTTTTTTTTTTTTTTTTTTGCAAGTTTATCATGCTACAAATATTTGACAACTAAACTGTTCTCACACGTCTATTAAAGGTACCAGCTACATGCACTCAATTAGTGAGATATTTGAAAATTATATAATTGCTGCTGATTGCCGAGCTCGGTTGCATGTTTATTTATACAATGAAGTCTAATAGACTTGACTCTTAATTACATATTATTCATGGAACAATTACAAGTTCTCTTTTATCATTGTTGCTGTAAGGCTTTGATTCTAATCTCAAGTACACATAATCCATATATTTATATTTATTTTTGTACTCTTTATTTTTGAGTGTCACATGTGTATGCAGGTCTCATGTTTGGCTTTGCATATCTGTAGCATAGATAAAACTTGAGCATGAGCATGAAGAACCATGGCCTAAATTGTCTGCGCCAGCTATCAGTTGACAGTTGAACTGTAGGCCAGTGTAGGCTATGAATAACTTCAGGTGATGAATTACATAGTAAGTTCTGAGAGCTTACAATTTAAATCGTGATGATTATTAGAGTGAGAAAAAAGAAGAGATAAGAGAAAAAATAAAATAGAAGTTCAAAAATAGAAGATAGAAAACAAGAGATAAGAGTTGAAAAGAGTTGAGAGATGAGAGTTGAAAGCAGATGAGAGAGAATATGGAAATGAAAAGATGGAAGGATAGTTAATCGAGTATTGGTAGGTGAGAGGAGGCAAGGTATAAAATATACATCAGTTAAATGATCAAGGAACCTAGAAATGAAAAAAAAAAAAAAAAACAATAATAATTGAAATTGTGAGATGCAAAATGAATAAAAGAAAGAAATGAGAGATGACTGATAAAAGATGAAAAATGGCAAATGAATAATGAAATATTAGGGATGAGTAATAAGAAACTAAAGATTACAGATAAGAAATGAGAGGTGAATGAAGAAAAAAAAAATCCCGTAAAGTTAGCGAGAAAGAGCTTTAAATAGTTAAGTGTAAAAATAATAAGTTTTATTACTCTATAAATTTGCTTTCCTATTAAAAATTAAGAATATGTAATATAGTAAGGTAGACTTTTACTTTATTAATTTAATATAATTTCAAATTATTCCTATTTGCTACCAAAATACTATACCATATCGTTAAATATAATTTACAGAGTATCGAAATAATTGTTTACTTTAGCAAGAGCCAAATGCGTTCAGCTAGCATCAAATTGCTTCCATAATAATGTATGTATTTCTTTGCTGGTCAATTAAGCTTTGCAATTATTGACCAGACATCCAAGGTTTTCAAGGTCTTGCGACTGGGAAATAACAAAATTTGAGACCAAATATTTGTCGCAATTCAAATAATGCATGAACAATTATTTGCAGTAAATATTATTATTGTGCCATGAATTGGAATACTAACGATCAGGTGTGAGCGTGTGTGGGTAGAGTGTGTGAGTGTAAATGTGTGTGTGTGTTGGAGTGTGTTTGTGACTGTGTGTGTGTGTGGGGTTGTTGTGCTTGGTGACTCAGTAAATGTTGCAATAAGAGTTTAGCTACTCCTTTTCTATCTCTCTGTCTCGCTCTCCCTCGCTCTGTTTTCATCTCTCACTTGCATTGTTCTGGCAAAAAAAAAAAAGTCAAAGCGCTTTTTTTGGAGCGTGAACATCTGGCTAAGTCGTACCTGTTCCATTTAGTGGCCCGCCCGTACTTTTATGGGTTCGTCGGTACCTTTGCAGCAGCAACAAATGTTGCAAGTGGTAACGGCTGCTGCTGCTGCTGCTGCTGCTTGCCTGCTGTCTGCTGCCTGTTGCGCCTCAAAACAATGGCTCCACTTGGCCAACAACAACAACAGCAATAGCAATAGCAACAGCTAAGCGAGGCAACTCTGCTGACTGCGACTTGGTTGAGTGCCTTCGCCGTTTGTTTTATGCTCCGCCTGGCTTTGGATCTAGCTCTAGGTCTGGTCTCTAGCTCTAGCTGTTTGCCTGTGACCACGCTCTGTGTTATTGCTACGCATTTATAATAAGCGGAACCTAGCACAGTGGGCGACTTCCTGTCATACGCAACAGGAAAGCAAAAAGGAAAACTGAAATCGACTCTCAGCGAGAAAACTTCCTGGTTAATAAAACAGATTCCCAGAGGAATTCTATTGACTGAAATGAAAGATCAAATTGAGGATATTTAAGAGAGACGTAATTGAATTTAGAAATTGAGTAAATAAATGTTGGATTTTTATGTTGAGTTAATTTGTGAATAACAAAAGGAAGTAGGAAAATGTTAATTCAGGAATTGAATAATAAAAGAGAGCTTAAGAATAATTAAGATAAATCTATAAAAATTCATTCATATACCAAATTTAATTATATTTCTTTATGTAGGCCTTAAGCTTACTTTAAAATAAATAGTTTAAATGATTGATGATCAAATCAAGTTTTCTACTGGATTAATATTGATTAGAGCAGTTAGAATCAAATCGAAAAACGGTATTAAATGTCCTCAGGTTAGGGAACACGCAAAGTCCAAACATTAGAAATGACAAAATTGATGATAGCAACAACTTTAGTCTCTTGGGTGGTCTGAGGTTTAACATGTTTACGAAATTCTTAGGAAGACTCGACGACTCGTTTGCACATATAAATGAAGCTTAGACCACTGTGCGTCTCTCCTATCTGTGTGTGTGTGTGTGTGTGTGTAGACTGCAGCTGTTGCTGGCGGCGCATCGGCGACCATTGCGCATTGTTCTATGGAATCAATCAATTGGTTTGGCAGGCGCAGCACCAGAACTGCCAAGACTGAAGACTGAAGACTGAAAACTGAAGACGATGACGATGACAACGCGCACGACGTCAACATAAAAGTGTCGATCAACTAAACGCTGTCGGCTCTGCCTGACCGCCCCTTGTCTCTCTCACTCTCTATAGCCTAGGGAAAGGCATGGGCATAGAGCTATTATAAGCTTGGCTTAGGCATGGCCAGCCAAGAGGCAAGTTCATGGCTCGCTGAAGCGACGACGGCGTCTGCGATTGTCTTTCTGGCCGATTCTTCTTTCTGTCTCTCTGTGGCAATTGTATTTATGGCTGCATGTAATTGCATGCGTCGTGACGTACAGCCCGACGCTTAGGCCCCAGACTCGAGACTCAAGCCCAAAAACTTTAACTACAATCGCCGTGTGCGGCTGGAATGGATGGTTGGAGGAAGTCCAATGACCGTGCGTTCTATACGATTTGTATTTTGGGTGCCTAAACAAACACTTTTTCCATAACTTGTATTGAATACTTGTCAAATATTTGACAGCTGCTGCTAGAGCTATTTGACCGTTAGCCAAACAAACACCCAAACAGAGTAAATCGAATGCAAAGTTCAAGTGTTGTGCTGCACTTGAAATTAAAATAAAATGCATTTGAATTTCTCTCGCACAATCGACCAAATGGTGGTGGGAACCACTGACTGCACTCACAATGAAGCCATAATTCTTATAGCCATTGCCATTGCCATTGCCATTGCTATTGCCATTGCCAGAGACTTGCATACGTTCGCTGCATGCGAGCCGACGTGATAAAGGACTCATTAAAGCATCACCTGAATGGGCTGGTCTAGCAGCCTCCAATTCGTAGTCCAAGTCAAACTCAGCCACAGCCAAGTTGTCTATGTAAGTGCATAAGCACATACTAATATATATACATACATACATATACATATAATACTCACACACACACACACACACAAGTTCACTTGTTCAATTGCTTTGCCACTTTAAGGCCTCACAACACTTGAGAGCGAACCAGTCTTTTCATACACTTTTCAGCATTGGCAGCTATGCAAGTTTAGATGTAGTTGGTAAATGGATTTGAAGGATCAAAGATGTGTATATATTATATATTGAAATATATAATAATACAATAATAAAAGTGTATATATATTATAAAGGTATAATACTATAATAGAGAAGGTTATTAAATGAAAAGCTTGAGTAACGGTTAAAAGAGCTGCAAAGCACCAAGATTGACAGATATATCGATAGGTGGAACGATAAATAGATAGGCAGATAAATATATAATATATAATATATAATATATAATATAGGTAGATGGAATGATAAATAGATAGATAGATAGATAGATAGCTTGATAGATTGATAGATATATAGATAGATAGATTAATACCACTCCACAATAATCAAGTATTATTTAATTATATTTTATATTTTTTTTTTTCATTGAAAATTTTGTATAATCAGATCTTTCATTTTAATTGTAAATTTAAATATTTTACAACTGAAAATATCAACATCTCTTTAATGTTAATTTTTGCTTAAATCTTCAACTCTTTTCACGCCCTTTTAAAATAATTTCTTTGTATATAATATTAACTTTAATGCTCGAAATATTCTCCTAGAGTACCTGCACTTCCCATTGCATCTTCATTTTTCTCTCTCCTAGTTTTGTTTGGCCTGAAGGCTTTTCTGGCATTGCATATATTCAGCAAAAATAGAAAGAAGACGCAAACGAGTTGCTTGACTGGCGAGTAACAAACAGTTACTTTTCTCTATATACATACATACATATAGACACATATAGTTTTTGGGGTCTGATGCGGCTGCTGCTGCTGCTTGTGCAGCGAACAGTTGTTGCTTGGAGCTGCCGCCCAGTTTTGCCATCATGGGAACTGAGAAGAGAGTCGCATTGGCTGGCAACTGGTTGTCCAGTCACGAGCTGCACTCAGTCAAAGACTTCCCGACTTACCATTCTATTCTATTTCTCGTTGCCGGGCCTGACCCAAACAGACGTCAATTCATAAGCGCAGCTAACACCCCAATGCCTGCGATCCGTCCCGCCCCTCGATGTATACACTTGCAATTTAGTTGCATTAGGTTTTTAGTGGAGCCAGATCCGAGTCGAAGTCGAAGCTGGATCGGATCCCACTCCCCAGTTCGTATTTCTCTTTGAGTCATGTGCGAGTATTTCAATTTGGATGCTCGCGGTCTGGGTAATACTACGTACGGTACTTGAGCCAATTACCCAATTAAACGTCAGCGTTTTGTGCTATCTCATTGCCGCGATCGCCTACAGTTCTTCATAGCAGTTGTAGCTGTAGTCGTAGATGCCCAAATATTGATATCTGTCGAGCTGTTTGGGCCATGGCCCATGGCTATTTCTTTTGATTTGAGTCATGTTCTAGAGGCGTGCACAATTAGCGTTTTGTTCGGTTCCGTTATAGCCGGGCCATGCACAATGCGCCCAGGGATTATGTCTTGCCAGTTGCGTCGCCTCGCGTCGCGTCGGTCAAACTATGAAACTTGTTTGCCGATTATTATCGATGGGTGGGGGGGATTGGTCTCTTTTTATTATTTTTCTGCACACCGATCGACGATCTCGCCTCTTACCACTCTCTATCTTTATTTCTCTCTCTACTAAATCTCTCTCTCTCTCTCTCTCTCTCTCTCTCTCTCTCTCTCTCTCTCTCTCTCTGTCTTTCTTAAATGTGTGCTAAGTGCGCAGTTCCAGGTGGGCTTGAAGCTTGAACTTTGTTAGGTTTTAACCCGCACAGCACACCAATTCGATATGGGTTGGGCAAATGAGTTGCAAATTGTTTAGAAATCTTGGTGTTAATGTTGATCAATTAACTTATCAGTTGCATAGCTATATATATATATATATATATATATATACTATATATAGTTATTCTTCAATTTAAAATTTCCTTAAATTACGCTAGCGCCTTGCTATGCAATTCTCAAATGGAAAGCTCAGCAGACCTGATGCTAACATAAAACAATATTTTTCCGCAGCTATATAACTTGACTTTATGGTGATTCGTTTCTTGGCAACTGCCGCTGCTGCTGGTGCTGCTCTTTAAGTTTTCTTGTCTCTTGAAACGGTGGCCACAGCAACGCCACATGGGACCAGTCTAGACCACTAGACCCGACCAGGCCAAGCCAAGCCAAGCCGAGGCGAGCCAGTGTTTTGTCTTGTGGTTTTTTGTCGCTATCAGGATTCACATTTTATGCAATTGTTTCCATAGAAAGAATGCCATGTCTAAATACATACAACACACAGAGACAGCAACAACAGCCACCGACCAGCAGCCAAGTAGCTCTCAACTTGACTTGGACTCGAACTTGTAGACGGTCGATGCACAGGTCTATGCTGTCTATCTGCCCAGTCGTGATCAATGTTGGCCCATGCAGAGTGCAGACTAGAGCAAAGTTAAGTTGTAGTCAATGCTTAACTAGCAAATACCCTGTATTAAAGATTGAACTATAAATTGTTTGCTTTATTCGTTGAAAATGTTTTAGAAATTGTGTTGACAGTCAAAATATAAATAATGCGTGCCAGATTGTGGATAAAAGCGGCTAAGTTTCCTGTTGATCGGTATTCATATTTTTTGTTCTTTTTGTTCATTTTTTATTAACTGTGTGCAATTTGTATTTCTTTAACTTTTTCCCTAATGTAACTTTAGTTTTTCAATTATATTTGTTTGCTTGACGACAGTTACCACCGAAAATGCAAACTTGGCAAACTAGAAAAAGTAAAATGGAAATAAATTTATATATAAATAAATATGAAATCAAATCCCGATTGACTTACAGTTAAATTAGTTTTCATGCAGATCGGAAATAGATCGCCAGCAATAAATTTAATCGGCTTTTGAGCATTTTGTAAGAAAAAGAAAAGCGTTGACTTGTAACGTCGACTTGCATCAAATGATTTCGAATAAAATATAGCCAAATTTAGATTGTAACAATCTTCTTGTATCATTTCGCAGACATAGCAAAAGGGAAATGTCTGTATGATCAGTACTGAAATAAACATAATCGTTGACAAGCCGCTCCAGAAAGTCAAAAAAAACATTAGATTTGTCATCGAAAGTCCCAGACCGAGACCTATTACGAGTAATTGAGCAGAAAAGGTGTACGAGATGACGGACCGAAGCAAATCGCAATATCTAGAAATTTAAGATAATCTTTAATAATATTAATTTAGTCGAATTCCTTACTTTAACGTACTGCAGCATTAATTTATGATCCTTGATACAGTTGACTAATTGCTCGTAGTTCTGCTCCTCCGTCAGTTCGGGATCTGTGCGCAAGTTTTCAACGCGCCCTGCCAACAATTTCAAATGAGTTCGTAAGGTTAAGCCAAAAATAACGGGATAGATGTCGGTCGTTTGGTCCGCATAGATGGCGCATGAGCCAATTATATACTCAGTTACGGCTGCTATCCATAGGTCTTTTGTGCTCGTTCGATAGTCAACAAACGGATTGTAGGACACCCATGGAGTTGAGCCAGTTAATGCAGCTCCCAAAAATGCAGAAGTCGCATAGATTGAGAACGTTGCTTGAAATAGCAAAAAAGCCAAATTACAACGTACAGCGTTACGATGTAGCTCAATGCGTTGCCCGGCTTGAGCACATCTTTTGTCCAATTTATCGAGGATTTGCATGATCCCCTCGAAACGCCACATGTTCATCAGATTGACAGCCACCTTAAAAGTCAGGCTGGTGGCATTGAAAAAGACTTGAACTGAACCCAGAAGTTCTTGTGGCTTAAAAACTTTGAAATTGATTATATAGCTGATGAATATCATAATCGGTAAATAGATTTCGGCTGAGAAATGAAACCATATCATCCACATGATGTAGGGCCAATAGAATCGTGTGCCCCTTTTAGGTGGCATCCAAGCCACGCACTTCATGCCTCGTTGCAAGTACTTAAAGGCATCGCGACTGCAGAATAAATTTCCCACAGTCTCATCTCTCAAATACTTAAAGAACATGATTAGAAAACACTTTTTTACTTTTTCTTTTTGATTGCTTGAAATTGAAAATCGAACTGCAAATTGACATGGGGTGCTATAAGCTTTTATATAATTTTTGTAGGTGTGCTTTTGCTTATAGAGTTGCGCTTCGAGTGCTCTACTCTATAATCATCTGCCAGATGTTGAAATTCTCAATATATAATTGCCAAGAGTAAACAGAAAAAGAAATTGCATTTAACTAAAATGGGCTTCCATTGCATTGTTTTTGCTTATCAATTAAATAATCCATTACAACGAACTAGTCAATATGTGTGGTACTCTTAGAAATGAATAGGTGGGAATATTCATATAAGTTGGAAATCTTTTTAGAATAATTCCATAATATATTTCATATCTGTGAAATTTATGTGTCATCTCAGGTAAATTATGTTTTCTTCTATAAATATTTTTATGTATACAAATAAATTGCAATTTGTATACTCCTCTTGAAAACCTTTATAGATGATAGGGTATCATATAAAAATTGCTTGGGTCTGTTAATTATATACTAATTGCTAGATAGGCGTAACTTTCCACTAAGCTTCAAGCAGCCATATGGTTGCATAAGACTTGCAGCAACGTGAATATTTTATTTTAGGTAAAAGTGTTGTGAAGACCCTAAGATACCTTAAGACTTTTCTATTTGTAATGTATAAGAAATATAAATAATTAAAGTATATAACGTATAAAGTAGCGAAGATAATATGCTTAATTGATAGATTGCACCTAAATTTACTTTGCTTATAATATTCATATGATATTCTGTATGATCGCTACTGATAATATAATTCGCTTTATTTATTGAACTTTCCTTCATCAAAATGCTTTAGAACTTGTGTTGACATTTATAATATAAATAATGCGGTCCAGAGTGCAGAATATAGAAACGAAGTTTTATGTGAATTTAGTTTTATATTTATTTTTCCTAATTTTATTACATTTTTTAAATTTGCTGAGTGCAATTGGTATTTCTTTAATTTGTTCCTTATTTTAACTTTAGTTTTTCTATAATATTCGTTTGCTTGATGACAGTTACCACCGAAAACGCAAACTTGGCAAACTAGAATAAGTTAAATGGAAATAAATTTGATAAAAATAAATATGAAATCAAATCTCAGTTGACTTACAGTTAAATTAGTTCTCATGCATATTGGAAATAGACCGCCAGCAACAAATTCAATCGGCTTTTGTGCATTTTGTAAGAAATATAACAGCGTTGACTTGTAGCGCCGACTTGCATCAATTGATTTCGAATAAAATATAGCCAAATTTAGATTGTAACAATCTTCTTGTATCATTTCGCAGACATAGCAAAAGGGAAATGTCTGTATGGTCAGTACTGAAATAAACATAATCGTTGACAAGCCGCTCCAGAAATTCACAAAAAACATTAAATTAATTAGCGAAAGTCCCAGACCGAGACCTATTACGAGTAGTTGAGCGAAAAAGGTGCGCGAGATAACCGAACGAAGCACATCACAATATCTAGAAAATTAAGATTTAATAATATTAATTTAGTCGAATTCCTTGCTTTGACGTACTGCAGCATTAATTTATGATCCTTGATACAGTTGACCAATTGCTCGTAGTTCTGCTCCTCCGTCAGCTCGGGATCTGTGCGCAAGTTTTCAACGCGCCCTGCCAACAATTTCAAATGAGTTCGTAAGGTTAAACCAAAAATAACGGGATAGATGTCGGTCATTTCATCCCCATAGATGGCACCTGAACCAATTATATACTCAGCTATTGCTGATATCCATAGGTTTTTTGTGCTCGTTCGATAGTCGATAAACGGGTTGTAGCATATCCACGGAGTTGTGCCAGTTAATGCAGCGCCCAAAAATGCAGAAGTCGCATAGATTGAGAACGTAGCTTGAAATAGTAAAAAGGCCAAATTACAACGTACAGCGTTACGATGTAGCTCAATGCGTTCCTCGACTTGAACACATCTTTTATCCAATGTATCGAGCATTTCCATCATTTTCTCTAAACGCCACATGTTCATCAGGTTGACAGCCACCTTATAGGTGAGGCTGATGGCATTGAAAAAGACTTGAACTGAACTTAGCAGTTCATGTGGCTTAAATTTCTTGAAATTGGTTATATAGCTGACAAATAGCGTAGTCGGAAATAAGATTTCAGCCGTGAAATGAATCCATATCATCCACATGATGTAGGGCCAATAGAATCGTGTGCCCCTTTGAGGTGGCATCCAAGCCACGCACTTCATGCCTCGTTGCAAGTACTTAAAGGCATCGCGACTGCAGAATAAATCTCCCACAGTCTCATCTCTCAAATACTCAAAAATCATGATTAATGATTACTCTTTTTATTTTATTTTTTTTTTAACTTTTCCTTTGTGATTATTTGAAACTGAAAATCGAACTGAAAATTCAGATTGGGAGCTGAAAGCTTTTATATAATTTCTGCAAGTTTGCTTTTGCTAACAGAGTTGCGCTATTATTATATCTGCCAGATGTTGAAATTCTCAATATACATATAAGAGTAAATAGAAAAAGAAATTGCATTTGACAAAAATGGACTTACATTGCATTCTTGCATTCTTTTTGCTTATCAATTTAATAATTAATTCCCACTTGATACTCTTGATGTAAGTGAACAGGTGGAAATTTTCATACAAGCTATACATTTTTTTTCATACAATAAATATAAGAAACATTTTTGTTGTCTTGATTCTCTGTCTTCCTACTATTAAAAAAAAAAAAAAATACATTTATTTATTTCATAATCTGTGAAATTTAAATATCATCTCATATCAATTTTATATGTCTACTCAAAATATTTTTTGTTTATATAAACATATTTTTAATAACGTTTGCAATTTGTATACTCCTCTTGAAAACCTTTATAGATGATAGGGTATCATATAAAAATTGCTTGGGTCTGTTAATTATATACTAATTGCTAGATAGGCGTAACTTTCCACTAAACTTCAAGCAGAAATATGAGTGCATAATACCTGCTGCAATGTAAATATTTTATTTTAAGCAAATCAGTGTGAAGGCCATAAAAAGGAGACCCCAAGAAGACACCAATAAAAATAAAACTGAAATAAAATTAAAAAAAAAAAAAACAACACAATTAATATAAATTAATTCATTTATAATCTATAGCTCTTCTGGCAATAAATATATTATAATATATAATATAATATATACGTAATCGAGTAATATCGAGCTAGTATTACATCTATGCAATTCACGTTTCCCACTATACCCATTCTATTGAAAGTACAGGGTATAGCAATGCGACGCCAATGTAAAGCAGCAGCAGCAAGCAAAACGTTGAAATGTTGACAAGGCGCTCGGCGACAACGATTAAAATCTCTGGGGAGCCTAAAAGAACGTGAAGAACGAGCTGAACGCAAAGAAAACACAAAAACTAAAACAAAAAGTCGCAGACTCGCAGATAGATGTAGAAAAAAAAACACAGAAAACAGAAAACATGCTCTATTCGCATTTGCACTGCAACTGGCAATACATATATCTATAGTTAGGTATAGGTATATATATATATATTTATTTTGTTGCTGCTGTTGTTTTTGTAAATTATAATGCAATTTTATGCCACACAAAGGTTCGCAGCACTTGGCCATTAAGCACTTTACATTCAATGTGGCAAGATCAAAGTGGGCGCAATTTATGGCCGCAGATACAAAGATACGCAATGGAGCCAGGCTTCGATCAGTCGGAGGTAGAGATGCGTTTGTTTAGCTTAAATATCTATAGATATATGTATATGTGTGTGTATATACATAACTTAGCCTTTTTTTGGTCTTTGGGTTTTCAGTTCTTGGTTTTTTGTGCAATGGATAGATCGACAATCGTTGATTGTTCGTTTTGGTTTAATATATGTATATAGATATATTCATATATTATTTATTCTTAGAATGACTTTAAGCTGAACATTTTAGTAATAGCATAACATATATCTGTTAAGTTTCTGTTAAACTATGTGATCATAGGCTGACCAATACTATTTATACTATTTCCGTTTGCTATATTTCAGCAGTCATAGATAACATGCAGTTGTTTAAATATTTAATAAGGTTGGCCATTTGATAATGAATCTTATTTATAAATAATAATATATCACAGCAATACAAATATTTATATGAAATGATGATATCCTATCACGTAGGCAGCGCAACACTAAATATATAAAGCTAAAGACTCTTTCACACCATCCACTAATTATTTATATTGTATAGTATCGTTCGAGGATTCTTCTCGATTATTCGTAAATCGCAAATCAATAACTTCGTGTTATTCGATTCGAAACACGCTTAAGCCTCCCATCTCTAGCGGGGTTGCAGCGCTTGAGCCAAGCCGGAGCAGGTTATACAATTTTAGATTTGCGCTTTTCCAGTTTGGCAGCGACGAGACTGCGAGTCTCAGACTCAATGAGTTTGCATGTTTGACCCAAATACGCCATAGGGAGACGGGCTCCACAGACAGACTGTGAGAGAGGGAGACAGAGAGGGTGGCGGAGACATAGATAGAGTTGAAAAAAAAAAAAGAAAAAGAAGTTAAAATTATGAATTTTAAATGCATGTTGAGAAGTACGAACTAAACCACGCAACATGCTCAGGTTCTCACTTTATCAGCAGGTGAAAGTGAATGGGCGAGTGTGTGAATGTGAATGTGAATATGAATATGAGCGTAAATGAGTGTGAATGAGTGCGTGGCCTTTTTGTCTTTAACTCTGGCTATCTGGCTGACTATCTATAGCTGTAACTAGCTAGCGGCATTTCTAATAATAATATTTGCACATTCTGTCGCATGCGCCTGCAATTAGCTCGCTTACAATGCCGCACCCACACCCAATTCCACCTGCTCAGGGCACTTGGGGCCTTGCTGTCTCTGTACATACATATGCGACTATACATGTATATATAGTATATAGTACTTAACCATGATATGCTATGCACCTTACTGAATGCATGTTTAGCTGTGTGTGTTTTCTTCTGCTTTTGCTTTATGTTTGTTTCGGCATCGACGTGCGAACTGGGTTAATTTTCTATATACATATACATATCTATATCTATATAGCTGCGCTTAGGTATTACAAGTCTAAAATTATTATTTGTACAAAAGCATAAAGCAAAAGATTCGCACGATTTGCGACGCTCTTGCCAAAGAGACAGCAGAGACCGTATAACAATAATAATTTCACATTTCTGTTTGTTTTCTTTATTTTGTAGTGAGTTTTGAATGAGCCGCGGCTAGCTTTCGGCATGATCCACAATCTCTGATAATGTCACAGCATAGACTGAGACTGAGCTTATGAGCGAGCAGCTGCTGTTGCGATTAGCAGTCCATTGAGACGGACAAAGATCTTTAATTTTATTTTATTTTTGAGACTGTTGATGTCAACCTGGCAACAGCGATAAGAATCTGTGCGATAACATTGTACTGAAAGCATGCACTTAAACTAACATTAGTCAGAGACTGATTTATTTCATAAACTGATTAATAGTTGACAGTGTGTGAAAAGCCTGAATTTGAATTTACTTCCATAGAAATTTAAGAATAGTAACTTTATTTACCTATATTTCGTATATACTATGTATATACTCGATTCTAATTCTCGTTGCTTTTACTTTTATATAATATCAATAAATGCATTTTATTAGCTATAAATAGATTTTTCATATATTTATATTGTATTTCGAAATATTTTATAGATTAATTATTTGTATAGCATTTATAGACTTTAGACAATTTTTAAAAATATTTCCATATATCTGATAACAATTTCCACATTATATTCTAGAATTTAGATATTATATATGAACAACAAAAATTATCTTTATCTAGTTTCATATTGCTTCATTTACTTATTTTTTTACTTATTGGACTAGCTTCTGTTTTGCAGTCTTGCCTTCACATTAATTTAGCGACTCTCTGCACTGACTACAACTTTTTATTTTCTTTCACATGAAAGTCGCTACAAGTCTTATCATATTTTTCAATGAATTTATTTACCAGCACAACTAACCTACCCCAATGAATTGAATAGAGTTCACGCTATGCTAGCTCCCCTTGGCGTTCTCAACATCTATGAGAGTTATAACAGCCCTATTACCTACCTAGCAAAAACAACACTTCAAACTAATTAATGTCTAGCATATATACTATATCATAAAGCAGCAGCCACGCCCACTCGCTTCCTGTCACCTACGCCGCCTTAATTGTGCACGCTGATTCAGCAAGCAGAAACTTTGCCATTTTAGCTTAGGCAAACTAAAACAATACAAAACTAAAAAGTGAACATGGAGGTCACTCGAAAGGTTAAACTGACAAGATTGACAAGCGGCACGCCACATGGTGGCCAGAGGAGGTGGCCCCTCAGTGTGCTTTGGACTTAAAGGTATTAGCCTGTCGCCTCCTCCTCCCTCTGCTTCTCCTCCTCGTGCTTTTCCTATTGGGGGCGTGTTTTGAACCTTTATTTTGGCCGCCTTGTTGGCCACGACAGTTTGTTGTTTTTGGCCTGATAATTGGCGCGTTGCATGTTTGCGCTTTGGATATTCAACTTTGATATTATTGGCAACGAAGCACTACTTACATTTTCTATTCGTTTTTGGTGAGAACACGAACTTAACTTTTATTTGGGGCGCCAACGTTGGAGGGTGTGTACTTCATATATACCTGTTTAATAGATATGCAAACTAGCAGCAGCAAAATCCCCTTTGGTATTTCAGCTAGCAGAGAAAAAAAGAAAAGATCTCAGCCGCGAATGCACATGCATATATACATATATATGTTCCCAGTCTACCAGTTCTTCCAGTTCTCCCCTTTTGCTAATTGCATGAGAAACTTCACAGGCCCAGCTGATGTACGGCCCCTCCTTAGAAGTCTCCCAGGGTCGTTATACATGCTTTTTCTGCTTCCTTACTTTTGTCCGCACCTCAGATAATTAGAGCCTTGCTAAAAAGGCATTACGGGTTTTGTCACAATGTTTGTATTGCCTGCTGTCAGGTACTTAGAAAACATTAACAACAACGAATGGGTTGAGTTTTGTAACTAATTTAAGTGCATACATTTTATTGGGTATATTTATCAGAGTACTTCATAAACATAACATAGCAAATATTTAATATTTAAAAATTGCTTAAATCTGTAATACATGTTGTTCATAAATAAAAAGCCCTAGTTTAATTTATTCATTAAATATGTATATTATGCAAGAATATTTTTAGTGACTTCTTTCTGAAATTTCGTAAAATTTTTTGGACTTTCAACATATTGTTTTTGGGATCAGCAATTCTCTGATGCATTTTATATTATTTCGTTTTAATATATTTTATATTATACTTCGAGTAAAGTCTTTGCTCTCGCTTACAATTTCTCAAATGCTTAAGGAACTTGAGCTTCATAAGTCCATAGAAAAATTTAAAAGAATCGGAAAGTTATTAATATGATAGCTGAACAGCTAAATTAAATTAAAAAAAAAAAAATAAATAAATAAAAATAAATTTAAAAAATAAAAAAATAAATGAATAAAAGAAATATGAAAAAAATAAATAAAATAAAAAGAAATAGTAAATTTTGATATCAATTCTGATAAATAAATATTCTAAATTAAGTCTCTTAAATACAATAAATAATTTATTAAATACGTAGACAATTTTAATTTAAAAAATTATATTTTTTATACATTACCTTTCTTTAAAATTGAACTATTTCTAAAGTACTTAGAAACAGCAGTCAAAACTTCATTAATCTTTTCCTCTAGCCAAAAGCAACAACAAGGAAATATCATTATACAAAATAACAACAGCCAGCAGCCTGTTGCCTGTTGCCTGTTGTCTCAATAAATATAAACATATATACTCTATAAATTACAAACAGCTTGGGCATACATATACATGCAAAATAAATAAGATGCTAGGGTATACAAATGTAGGGTATTCAATATGTCTGCACATATATTTACATCACTTGATTTGTTTTCGCATTAATTATGTTGAACTCTTGTTGTGTGAGTGTGTGATGTAAGCGCGTTTGGGATGCTGAGCTCCGGCTTTCTGCGCCACCACCAAACACTCGGCGGCTGAGCTCTGAGCCATTAGTTATACCACATGCCACATGTGTCAAGCTTTGTAAATGCCAGTCAGCTAGCTAGCCGGTAGCATCGGCTGCACAGCTGTCACAATGTTTTATCATTTAATTTTCATAATAATAACGAAATCAAGTGGAACAATGGCAACTGACATGGACGTCGAGCCGAGCACCTCCTCTACATGCAAGCGAATGAGGTTTGTGTTTTATAATCCGGCGGCATCAAAATGTTTTGGCGTGGGCGATTGAGCTACGATGTGCTTGATCGAGTTTTCTTTCTTTAAGGTTCACTGGCAGCCAAAAAAAAAAAAAAAACTGGATGAACGCAATTTGTTGGCAGCTGCAAATTATTATTTAACGGCTTCTTCGGTATTTAGTGTTTTAACACTTTTGGCAAGTGCCCCGGCAGCAAACAGCGAAGTGAAAGTGAACAATAGCCGCTAAGACAAACAAACAATAACAACGACAACAATGTGTTGCACTTGGGCGTTTGGATGTTGTCATCGTTGTTGTGTCTTGTAGCTGACTTCAAGTTGAAGTTGACGCCTGCTGCTCTTGCTGCTGCTCTTGCTGCTGCTGTTGCACCTGAACTCGAACTTCAACAGGCAAAAAGTGTAGCACCCAAGCAACGACAACAACAACAATCAATTAGTGTTTGTTTGCACGTTGTTGTTTCATTTTCTACGTAGCGTCAACTTCAAACTCC
Organism: Drosophila koepferae; assembly: GCA_030914345.1. Taxonomy (NCBI): domain Eukaryota; kingdom Metazoa; phylum Arthropoda; class Insecta; order Diptera; family Drosophilidae; genus Drosophila; species Drosophila koepferae. The sequence continues at coordinate 6,038,158 of JAUESR010000207.1, forward strand.
AATTAAAGTGTCAGTTTAATGAACTGACAGCGAAACCAACTGCGACACAGAGCCAGCGGCAAGTCAAAATGCCTGGACAGACAAGCCCTAGCAATAGCAATAGAAAGGGCTACAGAGTGAATGACACAGCGAAAAAAGTTTGCAAAGTATTTTATTTATTATTATTAGACAATGTTAAATGTTGCAAAAAATGAGTCAGGTTAAACGAGCTGCATGGCTAGATATTTAATATTTATTATATTATCTGATTTTTTTAAACGTGTTTTTTATCTTTTCCATTGCAGATCATTAGCGAACTGGCAGAAGTTGTTTATGCCGCATTGGATTATAATTTTCCAGAGGACGAGGAATGCCAAATGTCGCAAGAGCTTGAGACTCTGTTTCACTACATGACAGCAGATGGTAAGTGAGAAAATATGATTTATTTATATACAAATTATTCATATTGCCAGCAGCTCATTAGGCTTATCGCAAAGGCCAGCCATTATATAGAAAAAATAACAATTCTAGGAATAGATTGATAAGCTAATAACTATGCGTAGTAGAAACCAAAGTTACTAATTACTAAGATAGTTCTTTATGTTGAATCTGAATAACAATAACATTTCATCTGCTAAAGTAATGCCATAATAAGATTAAAGCAAAAGTACAAATGAAGTCGTTCAGCTTCTCTAGATAAGAGTTCCCTAACACAAGGTCTCTGCAAAGCTGCAATCAGCTACACAAGGTTCAAGATGAGTCACTTGAATTCATCGTCCATATCATGCAGTGGCATTTATTCAAATGTGATTTACTTAAAATAAAACAAGAACAAGAAAAAATAAAGTACAAGCAGATTATTGCGAAATGCAAGGCTTGAGCTTAGATTACCCAATTCGTCACAGTGTGAATAACTCGCTGAATGATTTTCCATTAATCTTAATGTTTTGTTTTTGCATGGCAGAAAATGACGATGACTGCATTGATGAGGGCATTGAGGAGGGCGACAAGCGCTGGGACGACGAGACGGAGGAGGAACGCAACAATACCAAAGAACTGGAGCATATAATCGAGGTAAGAAAAACAAGTCTTGACATTTCGACACTTTGTTTTATATTTTGTTTGTCAGGCGGCAGCTGATAAATTGCCCAAACACGAATGCAAATTGAATCAAATCAAAGTTTTTGCCAGCTGAATTGAACTTTTGGCATTATGAGTCAGTTTGGCTAACTGAGTTTATACCCTGTAATATATAAAGTATAGAATTTGCAATTGAGATAGAGTTGAAATATATTTGAGAAACTTGAATGTTGCATAAGAGAATATATTTATAAATTCATGAGTAGCAGTGAGGGATTCAATCAAGATTTATATATTTAGTTGGAAATCAGTTATAAAAATCTAAATAATAATCTGGATATTTCTTGTATGGCTATGTAAATATTTATATTACAGGGTATTTTTTGCTAATCTTTTGTGAGCATTCTTGCTCTGCCGTTGAAGGTGTGCCGTCATTTGGGTAACCTTTTGACCAAGCTTTGACTGCTCCATTTGGCAGTTATCTACACACATTTATAAACAATGCTACATACATATATATATATATATATATATATATATATATATATATATATATATATATATATATATATATATATATATATATATATATATACATATATATTGTATGCACATGCAGATAGAAAAAGTTATTGATATGCAGTTGCTGTTGGAAGTGTGGGAAAACTTGTTTGGCGCACGTTGCATAGATGCAACAGGCAACAGGCAACTGCAACAGCAACATCAGTTGCACTTACAGTTAACCAAGTGAAGCGCACTCTCCAGAGATACTTGTTAGCAGTATCTATGCATTTGTATCTGCTGGTGTATCTATAACGCGGCTAACCGCAAAACAACAAGCGCTCAGTTGGCTGGCTCAATTGCCCGGGTTCTAGATTACCCCAACCAGACTCGACCAGACCAGATCTCAATTGCCTCAGATATTGAATAACCAAATAGCCATCAAGCTGCATAGCCATTTCGTAATAGGAAATCACTCTGCACTTGATTTCACAGCTAAATGCGTTGTTGGAATTCACGTTTCGCACTGCATCCGCATCCAAGGCAAAGGCAAAGGCAATGGCAAAGGCGTTCCCCAGCCTCAACCATATAACCAAAAGATCACGATCATTTGGTAATTTGGCATTGAGGCGTGTGATAAACAGCAATGCATTGCTGATTGGCCGCGCTTTGTCTATGATAGCCAACATAATAGCTATGAATCTCCGCTCCGTTCCGAAACGTTTCGCTATGTTCCAGCTCAATGCGCATTTGCTCATCACATTCAAATCGCTTGCTACAGAGGCAGCGCCACCTGTCGGCGCATTCTAGCCATTCTAATGAGCCGCTTTATAGTAGAATTGACACATTACTGTCAGGCAACATTGAACACTGCCCCAGCAGTGGGGCGCACCACTCGCCGGTGGCATGCAATATTTTCCACATGCCTGACTTTTCTGACACATTTGCGCCAAATGCAAATGTACGAGGCATCTGCACAAGGGTTTATCGATTGTTAAACATGGCATTATGGCCCAGTTAGACAAATTGTTAACCCAGCTGGAGAGCTAATTAGAAAAGAAGCTGCAGCTGTTGAAAGTTTGCAATGTTTTTGCATTTTGTGCTAAATAAATGAGTCAATAAAAGTTGTGTAAAGTATTGAGATACATAGATGCATAAAAAATGTTAATAGGAGAAAGGCAAAGATAAGTTAAAGAAATTAAAAAGTTAATACAAAAAGAAGAGAGATTTAATTTCAATTAAACGTACTATGATGCATGGTAATAATTCTATAGACAAATTAAAATAAATATTAAAAAAAATAAAACTCATAAAAACTACGCGAAAATATTTTTAAAATTGAATTCTTAGATTTTTTAGATTTTCAAACTAAAAACTCGTTTAGCTAAAAAATTAATAAAAAAAAATTCAGAAGAAATATTTCAGACTTCTTAGAGCTTTTAGATTGTAAACATGAAAACTCGTTTAGCTTTAAGCCTGAAATATTATTAATATATTTATTATTTGAAATTTTCCAAAATATATATATTTTTATATATCTATTATTAAATCTTGTTTTCTTTTTGTTTTCATTCACAGACCTGCAGAAATCATATAAAGCCCGCATTACCAGAAAATCATTATAAGGCCGTCTGCCGTGCCCTGGTAACGGAAACAATAGAGCTGCGAATATTTCTGCAGCAAATTCTAAACAATGGTAAGTAAGCCAGAGGAGAACAACATATTCATATATATATATATATACATCGCAATTATCCATATATAACATCTGTTGTCTGTTTATTTTATGTTATGTTATTGCAGATACCGGGAAACTAATAAAGGCATCAGAATCATCTCAGAGCACACAGCATGAGCTGGCGAAGCTGGGCTTCAACGACTGGGTAAGTTTAGTTTATGATATCTGCTATCTATCTCTGATATATATCTATCTATCTCTGACACTTGAAATATGTTATGCAATGTTTAACGAAAAACCGCTAATGGTCTTTAAAGTGGGCTACATTGCGAATCACGACTGACTCTTTTTGGCGCACCTCTTCCAATTTTACAAACCATCATCATCATCATTATCATTAACATTATCATCAGGGATCACGCGCAATGTTTCGTTTTATAGGTGAAGGGAGTGAGCATAGCATATCTTCCGCAAACCGCAACAGAGAAAAAAAAAAAAAAAAAAAAACAAAAACTTTTTGTGAACCATTTCACAAAAATTCACTTTTAATTTTAATAATCGACTCGCAGCGGTTTTACAGCGCCCATTATCCTAATGAGTTCGACTATGTGAGATACATTTAATGTGCGACACATTAGTGCCAAATATTTCGATTCACAACACATACATAAACTTATATATACATGTATATATTTGTGTGACCTTTAAATACAAGAAAGAAAGAAGAAAAAATGTCGAGGCCAGTTCAGGAATTGGCTTGCGGTTGCCATTGGACCTCCAAAAATCCATTGAGACTCACACGCAAATTGGCCAAACACGCAAGCCAAAACGAGAAGAAAAAAAAATAGATGAAAATGTTGGACAATCTTTAGCAAGTTTTTTTTTTTTTTTTTCTGCTTACTATTGAAGGCTTGTAGATTTTCAAAGTCAGCTTGTAAAAGTTTAACAGAAGTATGCTAAAATTGACGAGAAAATTAAAAGTCAATAGAAAAGTTAACGACAGACTTGTTGGAGATGAAAATTATAGTTAGTACAAGAAAATGCAGTAGTATATTTTTATTTATTATATATAGTATATTTTATTATATTTATTTTAAAACCTTTCTTTGAAGTTTTTGAATATGAGAGAAATAAATCAATTTTAGAAGAAAAGAAGATTTGAAATACATCTTGAAATTCTTATACATAGATCGTCTCTCCACTACTCCTCATATTCTCCTTTTCTGCTTTCCTTTTCTCTTACCCAATAATTATCTAAAAAAAAAAACAAACTTGTCAAAAAAAAAAAAAGTTTCATAACTGTAAAAGAGAGGAGCAAAAGTTGCTTTAGGCCAGGTGTTAGGTAAATTTAACAGCTGATAACGCAAACCTGACCAGTTGTGGCTATTCTGGTTTCAGACTCGCATTTAGCACAGCAAAATTAATTGGAAAACGCGTAATCTGATTAGAGCTTAATAAAATTCTAAAAGAAAACACCTTAATTCTTTTGCCATATTATAAATCACATAAAAACAGCTGATTGCATCATTGTTAACAATAGTTAAAAATCAATCTAAATTCACTTCGATGTCTTAATCAAGCGCTTTCAGCTCATTAGATTTTATTCATATACCTGAGTCAGTTTAATTATCTAAATGAAACCCATTTAGTTGTGATTAAGTTTCTTTATGCAACGACTTTTGATGAGTGTTACGTAATGCCCACTAGCCGACTTAACTCATTGTTTAATGTATTATTTCCCATTAGTTATCTAAGTGTATCACACTTTAGTTCTAATGATTAGTTACGACAGCAAATGCACTTGACTTGTCTCTCTTTTCTAGTAGTAGCTGTGGCTCAAAGCGTATCCAATATCCTGTTATGCTCCATTCGACATATTTACCTTGAGGCACACGCCCCATCGATTTGCATGTTGATAAGTCAGGAAAGCAAAACCGCAAGAAATAGCTTCGCGTGTGCTAGACTAGTATATATACATATGTATGTATATACGTATCGGTATCATATATCATAAATATAACCCATCCTAACTCATGCCCGTATCAACGCTATATTTATAATTAAATCAACAACAATAAAAAAATTTGCATTGCGTTGAACGGCGCTGATTAAATACGAAAATAAAGCAAAATAAAATAGTAATAAGAAAGGCAAAATTATATATAAACAAAAATGAAATGAGGCGCAGGCCAATTGAGCAATTAATACTCATATTTGAGTTGTGCAAATACCATAGACTGAGTCCATTCGTATGGCCAACCATAAAGTAAAGCTCCCAATTGCAATTTTACAACAATCTTCAGTACACATTCGTGCAATGCAGAGTTTGATTAAAAAAGAAAGAGAAAACAAAAAATAGAAAGGAAAAAAAACTGTGTCGTTTATCAGACAAAAGACGACGACGGGACTCCACTTGACTTGACTTGACTTGACTGAATGTTTATGTACCCATTCAGCATTGATAAGATTTCTGTAACTACGTAAACTTACCCACGTACCCGTTCTGCAAGTCTCGATCACCTGTCTATTGTTTTTATTGTCAATTCTTTTTCTTCGTTCGTTTTCATATAGTATGTATGTATATTGTTGTATTTTTAGTAGTACTGAAAATTCAACAAACTTTTTTATAGTCAGCGCTTTATCAATTTCTCGGAAGCCAAACAGCCTTCAGAATGTCATACAAAATGTAGTTGTGCTGTTGCCTACCCTCCCCACTTCTCTGTATTCCCCCTGCAGTTAGCCAAGACCGGAACGACGAACCCCCCCGCGATATGTTCAGACTTTAAGAAACAGTTTCGTATCCAGCTTGATTCGGTTTTTGATTGTTGCCCTGATTTTCTATAGAGTTTTATGCTGGAATTACTGAAATGCTTTTGTCTGTCTATTTTTTTTTTTTTTTTTTTTTATTATATATGTATTTCATGGTGTTTCATGCTTTGGTGACTTTGTGTCTGAAACAGTTGCTTGCTCTCCGTTGTTCAGTTCTAGCTAGTTGGCATTCTGTTTTTTTCTAGACTCTTTTTTTTTGGGAGTACGTGCCGTTGTGATAGGCGTGCAGTGTTTAGATTCCCGCTTTAAATTAGATACAGACTACAGTTTTGTAACGTAGTAGAAATAGCTGGCAAGCTTTTCAGACAAGTTTACTTGGTCTAAAGTTGCTTAGAACTAGATACATTTTTGAATGCATATGAAATGCATTTTACTTTATTTTTATTAATTTTGTTTTTAATTTAATTTAATTTAGTTTTTATTTTTATTATTATTGTTATTTATTTATTTATTTAATTTTTTTTATTTATTTATTTTTTTTTGGGAGAATTATTTTTATTTTTCTACGACTTCTGATGAAATTTTTGATAGACACATGAGCTCTTACCACTCAATTTTCAGCTCAGCTTTCTGATTCAGCATTCAACATTTGCTACATTTGTTGTTGCTGCTGCTGCTGCTGCTGATGCGTATGACTTGTTTGTTTTGGGTGAATCTGTTTCACCTTTTAGGCGATGCTATCGAGCATATCAACATAAACTGCATTTTCCTAGACACTAGCGCTACACATGTGTTTCGCTTTGCTGCCTAGCATGCTAATCATGATGATGGTAATGATGATGATGATGATGAGCATTGTTTAGATGCTAATATCTGTTGATGATGCTCCGAAACATCGAGTTTTGCAAGCGCTACGCATATGTGCGATGTTTCATGCAACATGGCAGCTTAACAACAAACTGTTGCAAACACTTCCGGAAGCTGCCACACGTTGTACATGATGCGATGCTGCCGCTGCTGCTGTTGCTGCTGCTGCTATTGTTGTTGCGATTATTGAAGCGCAGCAGCTACAGCATAGCGTTGAATGCAACACTTGTCGACTTTTTTCGCTGCTGCCTTGTGTCGATTATGCGATTGTGTCCAAAAGCAACGGCAACGTGTGCCACAGCCTCTGCCAGCCAGTCTGGGTTGTTGGGTGCAAATTAGCAGCTCTCTGCCCGTGCCCCACACTATTTTGCATGTTTAATGAGCTGCCACAAAATTTATTGCTACCAATTGACGCAGTCGTTGGCAGGAACAGGAAAAGCCAACGACAACGACGAAGACGACGGCGGCCACCATGAAAAGTGAAAATGCGAATCACTGTTACATCTAGATTAATCTCTGACATACAACCATACTCCCTCCCTCTCTCTCTCTCTCTTTCTCTCTCTCTCTCTCTGCACGCTGTCTGCCATTGTGTGCTAAATACACTTCCTGCCATCAAACATCAGACATCGCACATACACACATTACTCATACGCACTGTTAACCCGCCAACTGGCACTAGCTGCATCTGAAGTGTCGTACGTGTTGCATGTAATGAGCAGCGATTGGCTTTTGAAGTGCCAGACTTGATCGCAGCGGGTCCAAATTATGATTAATTTAATTAAAATATTTCATTTCGCAACGGCGGAAAAAGTGAAAAGCCAAACCAAGCAAGCCATTCAGCCAGGCTGACAACTAAGTAGCTGCTGCCCGCTGTGCAGCAGCAGCTGATTAAAGTGAGCGGCAATTGCAATTTCCTAACCAAAAGTCTCTATATCTTCCCTCACTCTCTCTCTATCTTTACCTGTCTCGCTTGGCACTGTCTTGCTTTCTGCCCAATCAGCACGAACTGTAATTGCGGAGAACGTTGCAAGTATCCAAAAGTTCAATTTGCATGAGTTCCCAGTCTAGAGCATGTCTGTGAATGTATTTCAATGAATGAATGAATATTTATCTCTATATCTTTTTTATATTCTATGTACATTTGACAATCTCTAACCTTTTGTTATTAATCTCCTTTCTAGGCACGCTTCTGGGTGCAGGTTATCGATGAGCTGCGACGCGGCGTTCGCCTGAAGAAACGCAACTATGAACGCACGCCCATCGAATACGAACTGACGCCCTATGAGATACTAATGGGCGATATACGCGCCAAGTGAGTAAACCATTTTAATAATATGAAACTTAATGAAATTAATTGATATACTTTTAGAACATAGTTTATGATAGGTCTGTAATCTATTCAATAGACAATTCTTGCTATAAATTCACATAAAAATTGATAACTTCAATTGACTCATATTCTGCAGTATAGTTAATCATTTTTCAAGTGGAATATAAGCTGAAGTCTAAAAAGGAAATCAACTTGTTATAACTGTATTTTTAGATTTTTCATTTGGCTATAAAACTTACATTATATATTAATTTATAAATATATAAATATTCTTGAGCACAAATACAAACTCTATAGAGGTTATGGCTATATTAGTTAGCCATTCGTTTACTGATAGCATTTTAATACACATCTGAGTGTCATTATTACGCTCTGAAAATATCATTAAGAAAATGCCTATAGGACAAAAGTTATTTAATAATTATATTCCCTAGTCATATAAGGTGTTTATGAAAGAAGTATATGATAAAGCACTGTTAAGTGCATAATTTTGAATATATTTTATTTATAAACAAAATTCGATTATTTTAATTAGGCTTTTCAAAGGCAGTCAACAAAATCTCACATAAATTATTCCCACTCACAGAGAATTTATTCCAAATGAACATAAATCACTTTTTATAGAGTATCAAGCTCAACCACAATACAGAAACAACTCATCAAATATGAAATTAAATTTCTCTTTCTATGCTGTCTCTTAACCACAGAAAGTACCAATTGCGCAAGGTGATGGTCAATGGTGATATACCGCCGCGCGTGAAGAAGGATGCGCATGCGATGATCTTGGAGTTCATCAGGTCACGGCCGCCATTAAAGAAGGTGTGTGTTGCGTTCCCAATTTCTATAGCAAATACTTCAGCAAATGCCTAATGGAATCGTTCAAGACCAAGAAAAATTTATTGATATTTATTGTCTCTTTCAAATCCACCTCTCTCTCTCTATCTCTCACTCTATCAAATTGTGAACATATTTTGCTGTTGTATGTATGAAGATGTTAATATATATATATATATATTTTTTATAAAATAAATACATTGGCTTGCTCACTTTTTACGTACTAGCATTTGAGTATTAAATATACAATTAAATATATGTGATTGCATATTAACAAAGCAAAAAATTATTAATTATGAAACTCGCTCTAATTCAAGGCCTCGGAACGTCAACTAGGCCCTCCACTGAAATGCACGCCTTCACCGCGGGAGCAGCTCATGGAGTCCATACGACAGGGCAAGGAACTCAAGCAAATAACCCCGCCAAAGAAAGAGAAATGTAAGTGAAATTTTAAATTAATTAAATTATAGAAATTATATAGAAATTATAGAAATTGACAAGTCTAAAAAAAAAATCATCAAATAAAATAAAATTTAAAATATAAAATATAAGAAAATTCTGCTTGGCAACAAAACTAAGAAATGGCCTCAAGGAATGACTTATTTTATTTATTTCATATTCTCAACTGAACATATACTTTCACAAATATGTATATTATATAGTCATTTGTAAATTGGTTTAAGCAAATACCAGATGAAAGACAAGCCGCCTTTTGTCATTCTACTTTAAGATAAGCTATGGGGGCTCAAATATTTACAGTTGTCAAGAAATTGTTGGCCCAAAAACTCTTTTTTTCTTTTCATACTCGGTTTTAATGTCGGCAACCTTTGCCATTAAAGAGAAACAACTAAACGGTTATAACATCGATCTTGGCTAAGAAATTGCCCGCCTCCTATGCATATTTGGTGGGTGTATTGACAAGATTCCCGCCTTGTGTTGTCAACAACGTTTCCCAAAAAAAAAAAAAAAAAATTCAACGCCAGCCGTTCATAAATTGTTGTCATACACATGCTGCCTAAGCTGTCAGTCGCTTCTTTGGCTGCCTTCTGGGCATGTGGAGGAAAATAGAAAAAAAATAGAAAGAGAAAAAACTAGTTAGCCACGAAAAGTTTTCACTGCACTTGTCGGTGCCGCAATGTACGCCGCTCTCCGACGTGCAGCTGCCGCCCCTGCAGCCGCCACTCGTTGTCTGTCTCTGCTATCTCCCTCTCCCTCTCTTTATCTCAGTCTGACTGTCTGACTGTCTGCCTGCTGCCTGCCTGTCTGTCTGTCTGCGTGTCTGTCTATGTTTGTGTTTGCTTGGCCAATTGCCGTTGCTGGCATGCGCATGCCAACATAGATCAAAAACGGCAACAATTTCCAATCGCCTCTGCTGAAGGAAGCGTGCAAAATTGTGACACACAAAGATAGCGACAACAGCGCTGCTGCGCTTGCAGCAACAACAACGACAGCTAATACAATAACAGCGGGCACAACACGACAACCTCAAAGACGTCGACGACAACGGCAACGATGGCGATGACGATGAAGATGAAGATGATGATGATGATGACAACAAGCTTGGAGTGGGACTGCGACTGCGACAACAGCACAGGCGCTATGTTTGTTTGTCTGCTGTGAACTTTTGTTTGTTTGGTTTAGCAGCTGCAAACGCTGCCAGTCGCCAGACAGAGACAGAGATAAATGAGCTTGCTTGCGGCAGTTAGCGTGTTTAACAGTGTTGCATACCCATGTGCGCTGGCTGCAAAATGGCGCTAATAATGAGTCAGCCGAAAAGCATGCAGCTGCTTTTGTTTGTTTATATTGGGGTAACTTGTACAAAGAAAGCTGAGCCATTTCAAATTAATGCATGAATCAATTTTAATAATTTCAACATGTATTACAATCAGCATTGCACCAGTGTAACGTATGAGCAAAGCTCTCAATGACGCATGAAAACAAATTTCAATTACCGTTAAACTGTTTAAGCATGCTCATTCACTTTCATTAGCCTGACTGAAAACTTTTGCAATAACCTAATGCAGAGCTTTACGCACTCAAGTCCTATTGTGCTCTTTCTTTTTGCGCTCCCTTACGCGACGTCATCAAAAGCCGCTCACACACAACTCGTGACGTAATGTACACAAACAACGTAGCCGGGGTCTTTAAAATGTTAAATGTCAAAACAAAACAAAGCGTGAGCTCGCGCTCACACACGCACTCACGCTCTCTCACACTCATACACACATACACACACACGCACACACTCTCTCGCTCTCTGTGCAATTTGTGCTTCTCTTTGGCGCATGCGCTTTGCGCAGTCAGCTTTTCGAGCTCGAGCATATGCGTGCCAGAGAGACAGTTGATTGTAGACAGTTTCGTGTTAAGCTTCGGCGGTGTCGCTACGTGTTGTTGTGGCTGGCCGCAGGCGACGCGTGGCGCGGGTTGAAAATGAAAACGACCTGATTAAGCACTTTAAATGTGAAATACGTGAAACAAAAGTGTTAAAAAACCGCTGCTCAGTCAGACAGTCTTTCAGTCTATAAGTCAATTAATCAAACATTCAGCGAGTCATCAGCCTACACACGCACACCCACACCCACACCCCCAAAAATGGAACAACAACTGTTAGGCTAACTGTTGGGGGGTTGGTAGCCTGTCGGATCGATAGCCCGAATGCAACCGTGCAAGAGTGAAATGCGAGAAAATAAATAGCCAGGAGAATAAAAAAAAAAACAACAAAAGTGATTCCCAAAGTGTTCTCTTGTTGTTGTACTTCGGTGAAGTGAAGTGAAGTGAAGTGCCCTGAAAGTAGAGCAACAGCTCCGTTTGGCAAGCTGGCGGATATACATATATTTGCGCATGCAATGCAAAGTGGAAGCCAACTTTCTTAGCCAAAAACACAAAAGTGCTGTCGCCGCTCGCACAAATGGATGCCAAGCAACAAACGACGCCCAGTGCCAAGCGCTCAACAGCCGCAGCCGTGTTTAAATCGCATCACATCGTACGCAACGCGGATGTCGTTGATGTTGCCAGCGATGCGTCGCTCTACTGCGGCAGTGAAACGGAAACCGAGACAGTTCTTGCCACACAGCTGCCATCGCAGTTGCACTCGCAATCGCAATCACAGTCACAGTCACAGTCGCAGTCGCAGTCACAGTTGCAGTCGCAGTCGCAGTCACAGCCGCAGCCAACGCCACGTGCTGCGCCGCGTGGTGCTGCCACTGCTACGACTGCAAATGCTGTCAATCCGCCAACACCAAAGCCGCGTCAGGCTGTCAGGACATCAAAAGGTAGCAAACAAATTAGTATTGTTGCCACACATTGCATTGACCTGGTTTCCATATCCAGCTAGCTAGTTGTTTTTGTGGCAGTTCCGGCATTAAAGTAAAAGTATTAAATGCAGCTCCTTAAGTTGCAGACTTTGATTTATGAACAAAAAAAGAAAACTTTTTGTTTTTGAATAGAAAGTTGAAGAAGTGAGAATCCTACGACAGTTGTTTATAATATGGGCAAAGTATTTTTTAGGGAGAATAATCACTATAAAAATCACAATGATTTGTTTTCTTTACCATATTTTTTAAAATATATTTTTCAATGCATTTTTTTTTAATGAATTTTCGTGATGTTTATTAATCAAGAATCTTTGAAAAACATTTATTATTCATTATTTATTATTCACCTTAAAATAATGAATAATTAATGTTTTAGCTTTGGCTAATAATAAATATTCTAAAAATATGGCATACTTTTTTGTAAATTTTTAGTTAAAATCATTTTGGCCTTTAAAATAATATGAAAAAAAAAACAATATTATCAAACTTTTCTCAAACTTTGTTCTACTAAAATTATAAATTAATATTATTAAATACTCAAATATTAATCAGAAACTAAAAATTGAAATGTCAACAAACGATATTTAGCTATATTTAAATCAGCAAATTTAAATCTAATTTAAAAGATTTTATAAAATACAAAAAAGTTGGGTAATATAAAAATTTTTGAGACATTTAAATAGATATAAATTATAACTTAAATATATATATTTTTTTTTGTATAACAATACATTTGTTTAAAAATATATTTCAACCAGAAAATAATGCTTCCAAATAAGTGATAAACTTGTTTATATATTAAAAAAGTTTAAACATATTTACAAATTTATCACAAATATTTTTAAGGAGAACTTATATTTTTCTAGGTCCCTCAGCAATATTTCTTTAAAATTGTTTACTTTAAATTTAAACAAAATATTTTTGTATGTACACAAATGTGTGTGTTTACTTCATTCTTCAGCAACAACTTTCAACTTTCACAAAATTAACGCTAGGCCGAAAAGCCAGTTGTCACCTGAGTTTTTGTCATAATGTACACACAGCTGTTAGTTAAGCAAAAGTTCAAGCAGAACTAAATGTGTGCTATTAAGTTGAATAATAAAAAATATATATTTGTAAATTAAAAAATAAAAATTACCCCACATGGAGAGTTTCTGCTCACATGAAAGACTCGCTCTGGCTTCTGGCTAATTTCCCAAGCAGTTTTACGAGCATTGCACAAGCGGAAGAGCTGAGCAGAGTCGAGTGTAGAACTATTAAGTGCGCTAACTTAACGGTTGCTCGAATGCCCAGAGACGGGGCACTTAAAGGCAGAAAGGCAGAGGAGACAACAATGCGCGACACTAAGATGACAAAGCAAAAGAGCAGCTCAAGACGTTTGTCTAATTACCCAAGCGAATGGCGTCGAGCAGAGGGCGACTGTTCCATGGACACCATGGAGCTGGTTACGCTCGGGGTCTAGAGTTGGCATAGTGGTGGAAGAGGAGCAGGTGGAAGGGGCGAGGTCAGTCGCAATACAACTTGCACAACTTGCCGAGCATATAAATGTAATCAAAGCAACGTCACACACGCGCATAGAGATGGCTATATATGCATCCATTTTCCCATAGCTTTAATGTAGTTTATTTTACTTTCGCTTTGGATTCAAGACTTATATCTCTTCTTCTTCTGCTTTAATTGTCTTTTGCAGTGCTTCCAAATTCAACAAACTCAACGTTGTCGCGCTCCCGGCAGCGGCTCATCAAAGTGGATTTCTCAAAGTTGCAGGTGAGTTGAATTGGACATATTTATATAATAGTTATATAATAATTGATATTCTGTTGGCCAGGACGACGAGCTGATCTTCGATGAATCTAGCATTAGCAGCAGCAACACCTCCATAGCAGCTGCCACCGAATCGCATCGCTTCACACAGCCCAAAATGCCGCCATATCCCATTGGCGGTTACATCTTTGGCTCCCAGATGAGACAGGACTCACCGGCCATGCAGCTGCGACCCAGACGCACAAGTAAGTCACACAATATTGCAATATGATATCTGCACTATATATACTATCTAGCTATATGTATTAGAATTGTGCACAAGGTATGAAGGAACAAGTTCTCTATGTGGATTGGATTACATACAAACAAAAAAAACTAGTTAGAATTCAAGCTGAGCTTAGATAATAACTAGCTAGCAAGTTGAAATGTGTTTTGAAGAGTCGGTAGAGCTGTCACAGAGTACTTATATGAAACTAGCTGAAAGAATGCATATAGTTTATTGATCTTATATTTCAGCATGTTAGCCAAGATCTAATTGGAATTTTACTTAAAATTTTATAGATCAAATAAGAGAAAGAAAGAGAAGTTTACGTATGAGTATCTTTAAATATAGTTGCCATATTCCTCTTCTTCTTCCCCAAGTCTTTGTTTATCTATTCATTATGTTAAAACTTTAGTTTATTTTGCCTATGATTGAGGCAACGCCAAATATTGTCTGTCATTTGCTTTTTCATGGTTCATAATGATGCCTTGAAATTTGTTCAATTTTTGTTTGAGCTTAAGCTGTGACCTCTTTAAATTTGATTGCGAATGATGATTTGAAGGTCTTGATTAATTTAGAGAAATTCATCAATTACATAAATATGAGCAAATTAAATTTAATAATAGCTTTGCATCTTAATATGTAAATAAAGATAATATATAATGCAAATAGCTTAGAGAAATTAAAGAAAAATAAATATATAATAAATACATTTTTTTCTTTTAAATTAAAAATCATAAAATAAACGCCTAAACAATTTTATGATTAAGATTATTATTATTTTTTTATTTTGTAATTTTATTTTATTATTTTTGAACTTGAAGTTTCAGAAAAATTAGGCAAAAATTTTTATTCATTTTTTTTCTAAAAGTCTTTTAATAAAAATATAATTATTTTTATTATTTTTATATATAATTTTTGTCAATTTAACTTATTACAAATCGTTTGAAATATAAAATATTCCAAGAGTTAAAAAACTTTTCCTTCATACCCGGTGCAACATTTTGATCGATGCTTTAATAAAATGTGGTTTTAGTTTTTATTTAAATTTTAATTTACAATTTATTTTTGTTTCTTACTTTTTCCAACCTTTTACTCCTTTCCCCACACACCAAAATCCAAAAATAAAACTTACTTTGCAAAGGTATTTGAACGATTCTTAAATTATGGCCTAATTTATTGATCTGAACACAGACACACAAATACAAATACAAATACCGCTAATTAATATTGTTTTATGATTTTGCTAACGAAAATCAAATGTATTATATATGTTGCCAAAACGCACTAAGAACAAAAGAGTAATGAATGGATCGATCGAGTAGAGAATCGGTTGAAATCTATAGTTGATTGGTGTGGTGAGCCCAGGCTGAAGACAATTGATGCCGGTTATGGATATGCACACACACACACAAACACACACACACACACACACACACACACAGCAAAAAAAATCTCGAAATATATTGAAAAATGAAAATAAAAACAAAAAATGTTAAACGGAATTGGATCAATTTGAATTATTTTGTTAGCCAACTAACATTTTTGGTTGTGATGTGCCTTAACACAAATATTTTAAAAATATATATATAATTACATTTTTAATTTAAAAGTGCACAAAAGAAATACGCTTATAAAATATATATAAATATATTACGAACAAAATCCGATAAAAACAAAATTTGCTAACGCCGCCTTGAACTATGCAACACGCTGCACAGTGGAGCAACAGCAACAGCAACAGCAGCAGCAGCAGCAACAAGACGAATGTGGCAACAGCTTCGATAATGCGCTGGAATGTAAATATGCGTGAATAACTGAAGATTTACATTGTAACTCTACTTGCATCGTTCATATACATATAACATATATTCGATACATGTCCAATTGAAACGCATTCGAAATTGCATTACAAACTTTAACTTGAATTTAATTTTTAACTGCTTTACGTTAGGTTTCATATTAAAATCATATTAAAACATTTATTTTGTATATATATATTAAATTATTTTCCTATTAATAATATACAAAACTGTATGTCAATTTAATATTTCTAACACTTTTGTGAATTTTAGTTTCATAATTAAATAAAAGTAATTGATTTATAAATAAACTATTTATAAAGAAATGCCATAGGATATACATATATTATTTAATTAATTTCTATATCATATACTTATGCTGATGTAGTCTCATATTGATTTTACTTATAATTTAATATTGATTTTATATTTTAAAAACATTTCTTTAAATTTACATATAACCCCTATACGCATCACACACCTTCAACATATCCTTCCACGCTGTCTCCGTTCGCCTGCTTGCCTAATGTATGTCTTGTTCTCGTTTTCGTTATCGTTTGCTCTACTTTTTATACTTGTGCTCCACACACACACACATATGTATATATATGTATATATAATCAATGAGACACATAACGCATACGCAATGTTGACCGTCCTTCAATGTCGCATCACAACTAATGACAACTCTTCCTTCCACTTTCTCCTCTCTCTCTCTTAGCCTTTGACCTGGCCATGCAGAACGATGCGAGACGCAGCTCTGTACGCCGTCATACTATTGTTGGTTGCCAAAGCAATCTGGATGAGACGCACTCGATGCCACCCACGCGCCCCGAGTCGCGTCAGTCGGATGACGTAAGTGGCTCGTCCAAAGAGGTGAGCTACACCTGAGTGTACGTTTAAGGTTATGACGAATTCATAAACTTATTTATATTCGCAGCTGTTGAAAAAGACTCCCGAGGCGCCACAGTCACTGGACCAACAGCAGCCACACGCCACATCTGAAGCTGGAACTGGTGAGACGGCGTCGCATTCAACATCCTCGCTTGGCCCATGGAACAAGTCCTTTATGGACAAACAGACCTGGATGGAACGTGGGGATGATCGTCTGTCCGTTACGCTAGCGGAGATCGTTCACATACGTTCCGTCATGACCAAAGCCGAGCTGGAGGGCCTGCCCATGGATGTGCGCGTCAAGGAGGATGTTGAAAAGCGTCGTGTCTGCTTTCTATGCCTGCGCACACGCTTCTCCTTCTTCGGCCCGTGGGGCATTCAATGCAAGCTGTGCCAGCGCACCGTCTGCGCCAAATGCTACACCAAGATGCGCATACCCTCGGAGCACTTTCGCAATGTGCCGCTGGTGCTGATCTCACCCTCGCTGCTGTCCAGTCCGGCCAGCTCGAACACGCCATCGCCATCGCACCATGCCCACCACATGCACTCCTCATCGACGGGCAACATCATGGACGATCAGTTTCCCAAATCGCTGATCGAGCGACTGCTGCGTTCCGAGTCAGATCGCAAGGTGAGTTTGAGTTGGATTTAAAATGAGCTACAAATTGAAACTCTGATCCTCTTACAGACTCGCAGCACTGTTGGCAGTGCACCCTCATCGCCCAAGCACCAAAGATCAAACATGAGCACGCCGGGCATTAGTGTTGGACCTGGCTCTGCAGCTGCAGCAGCTGCTGCCACTGGCCAGGCCGTGGAGGCATTGCACGATCAGGCATCCATGTCGGCCTCCTACTCGGGCGCCATGCGTCCCTCTGGCGTGCTTCAGTACCAGCAAAAGCAGCAGCACTACAACAATGCCATGTCCCGCAGCATGGAGGGACCACGCAGCCTGCCCGTGCACAGTCCGGCGCATCGGCCTCTATCGAACAGCAGCACACTGGAGCGCAAGTAAGTGTGACTCTCTCCAAATAATATAGAGTTGTTTATACTTACAGCACCCTCTCTCTCTCTCTCTCCCTCTCTCTCTCCCTCTCTCTTTCTTACAGATCGCGTTTCTCGCGTGGTTTTGCGCTCTTCTCGTCGGGCAGCCATTTGGCACAGACGCAACAAGATCAGAAGGAAAATCTGCGTGGTGAGCAGGTGACCGTTTGCAATGATTGCCAGGGTCTGGTCAATGAGATCACCAGCTCCGTGAAGCAAAAACGTAGCTCGGCACGCAATCGGACGATACAGAATCTCACGCTGGATCTGACGCCTGTCTGGAAATAGAGCCAGATGAAGGCAGCCTACAGCACTATTAACTACATTATACACATTATATATAAATATATATATAATAATTCACATATGCATATTTTGGATGGACTGTTGTATACATAAGATTGACAGATAGACAGACAGAGGAGAGAAGGAGAGTGAGAGTTAGAGTTGAAGCAAGCGGATATCGTTGTAAATCGTTAGATCGTGTTAGTCTAGTGTTAAGTGTATAACCCCTAGTAAAAATGAGAAAAAGAAGGAAAGCAACGCTGAGAACTTCACCTTCTTCTTTTGACTAGGAACATGCTTGAGTGCGCACCCCACCATATAAATACATTCGTACATACTCTACTGATATAATCTAAACATATAAATACATCTATAAATATAAATAGATATATATATATATAAACACATATAGATAATGAAAACCCCGTGCGATATAATAATACGATGACGTTGTTTGTAATTGTTTAATTTATGTATAAATGTTGATTAGGTCTCGTATTAAAATGCACAGACCGTAACAGACAAAAAAAAATCCCGATCATATATATATAGAGCGATTTACTATACCCCATTAGCAGAGAGATATGTGAACGTTTCGAAATAGGTTATCATTATTAAAAACAGATCCAAAGCGCTCCACAGCTTATGCCTTCGATACGCATAGGCCTTAAAGATTGAATCCTTAAGTTGCGACCAGGCATTGTTGAGGAAATACTATTGTAAATTACATATGTGCTTGCACAAATCTATTTTTTGTTTGTTTGTTTTCTTCTATTTCTTTTTTTTTTTTTTTTTTTTTCTTGTTGGCAAAGAGTAAATTTCGTTTTGTTTATTCGCTGTAGAAAACCCTCCCTGATAACCAACCAACTTCCTTCAAGCTGATTTTCGCTATTCTCATCATATATAATATATATTATAAATATCTATAAATAAATTTCAATTGCGACTAGTTTAAATTTAAATATAATTTTATACCTAATTGCAATGATAACATAGTTTAAACATAGTTTAAATTCTTTCTAATAGAAAACAAAAACAAATTTTGAAAATTTTATGTTTCGTTTTTTTTTTTTTTTTTGCGTATTGTAATTTATAAAAGCATTTAATAATTGTAATTTATGAAGTTAAAAATATATATATATATTAGTTTTTATTGTTTTTAAGTTAAATCATTTGTATGTATATTAATATTTCTCTCATTTAACAAACAAACACACACACACACACAACAACTAAATAAATAAAAACGAAAATACGCAAAACATCAATAAAAAAAAAAAAATAATAAATAAAAACTACCAAAAATGATTAAATTCATTTAATTTCGTCTGAAATGATATTCCCGCTGGCTCATGAATTACGTTAAAGTAAAGCCCCATCCAGTTAAGAATCTGAAATGCGAATGAATCAGAAAGCTTCGCCTTTCATTGCAGAACAACAAACAAAGACCAAATACATGATAGATTACAAACTGATATATTTATTTTAAATGTTCTTTCAATAAAAGAAAAACAAATCATGTTCAGTAATTTAAAATAAATTAGAGTTCGTCTCATATTATGTAAACTATACATATTTCGCTGGTACTCGCATCTTAGACTTATGTTATTGGAAAACTAATAATAGTTGCAATTGAATGTCACAAAACGCGATCGCTTAAAGCTAACAACTAGAGCTAACATTTTTGTTTTTTTTAATTTTTATTTTTTGCATTTAGAGTCGAACAAAGGTTGGAGTCGCTACTCTGAGCGTTGCTTTTTGTTATTATTTCTGTTGTCGTGACCGCCGTGACGCTTGCGTCCGAAGCGTTTGTTGTTCTTGCCACGTGAGAAATCACGTCGCTTCTTCATGAACTCAATAGCCTTGTCCAGGAATTCCTTCTCCTCATCTTCGCTGGCCTTGCGCAGCGTGAGGGTGACTTCATCATTGAATTTGAGCTGTCAACTCGAAAAAGAAATTAGTATTCGAAAGGAAACGATGTCTTTATTATTATATATTACCTTGGCATCCTCCACTTTGGCAATGTATTTATCAGCCGCATCCGCCTCTGTGAGACGTACAGAGCCCTTAGTGTCGCCCTTGTTGAACTCAATGTAGGCAATATCAAAATCTTTGACTTTTTCAAAAGCCTCGCGGATTTCCTCCCGTGAGACAGTATCTGGAGCGCCTTCGAAGACGACGATCGCGTTTTTGGGCAATTCAAATTCGGGCTCTGCTTTGGCCTCCTTCTTGTTCTTGCGTTTCTCGTTCTTCTTCTGATATTCCTCTTGCTTCTCTTTTAGATAATCAATCTGCCACTTGCGCAGCAGGTCACGTTCTTGGTACGCAAGTTTCTCCTTCTCAAGGAATTCTTTGGCCTGTTCCTTCTTCTCGAATGTGACAAAGATGCTGCCCTTGAATTTGTACGACTTGGTGGGCTTGTCGTAATGTTTGCGCATGGTTACATTGACTACCTTTTCGAAGGGACTGACAAAATCGAGAATTTCTGTCATTTGTGACTCCAACGGGAAACCTTTAGCGTAAACTGTGCGCTCCTGAATCTCTTTGCGCCGCTCCTCGTTATGCTCTGGAACGGGGCGCTCAGGGTGACGACGCACACTCTGCTTGTCCTCGCTGATCTCCACGAGGCCCTCATCGGATTTGTTCAACGCATTTACAATTTCTTCAAAGTCTGTTGAGAGCGATGCCAAACGTTTGAATGTGACCAGCACTGAGAGTGGCACCCAACCGCCTTCGTTATTTTTAATTTGTTCGCTAAGGAACTTGTCACGATGCAAATTAGCATCGCCGAAGTAGTATTCTACTTGCCGAATAATTGCGCGCTCTTGCTTGCTAAACTCTTCGGTCGCGGGAGCCTCGGTGTCATCTTTCTTCACATCGCCGTTTTTGCCCGCCTCAGAATCGACAACTTCCTCAACCTTCTTCTCCACCTCCTTGACTTCTGTGTTGACTTCAGCAGTTGCAGTCTCTTCTGCCATTGTATTTTTAATTTATTTTTTTAAATTACTTCCAAGAAAATAAAATAAGTAATGTGCTGCGATGCAAACACGTGTGCGGCAAACGGCAATAGAGCTGTCAAACCGATGGTACAATCGATAGATTGAAATAAGCAAACATTAATCATTTGATCGATATCGATAACTTTGGCACTGTTCAACACTGTAGCACCGGGGCTTAAAATTTAGAATAATAGCAGCTGTTTATTAATAAAGACAAAACAGAAAATTCCAATCCAAAAATATAAAATTAAAATTTAATTTAATTTTACACTCTAAAGTCAAGCCGTTGCATGACAATGCGCTCTTTCAAACACGTTTGATGCGCTCATTTCACACAAGTTTGAAACGCTCACATGAGAAAGATCACTAACACATATGTACATACATACATACATACACATGGAACACTTAAAACGGCGCTTAGCTTCGTATTTGCTCGGATCCCTTACGTTCAGGCTTAATAATAATAAGAGATTTCGAAATCACAGCGCATCGAACGCTCATCAGGTGTGGTCGATTATCATATGAGTTTCCATTGTAAATTTGTTGTTCGTTGTTTGGCGGCACTGGATTCTTGAATATTAACCAGTTTTCATTTAAAAATGTAGTAATATATTAATATATAAAACGAGAATTGGATTTGAATTTTTTAATAACAATTTAGATTTCGTCAACTAGACGAAAACGCTGGTGCTGCTTCTCAGGAATTACATTGAAAAATTTCTTATAAATAGTTTGATCTTGGCGGCCAGCATAGTTGCGCTGAATCCAAGTGTGGTCCCAGTTTGGATCAATGGGTTCGCAGCTAACTACAACTTTTCCATGTTCTATCGCAAATAATGTGCCATTGCGTCCGAGGCCCACCTACAAGAAATGGATCATGTCATACTATTCAAATTAGACAAGTTAACTTACGTTTAAGCCGGGATGGAAGCGTGTCGTTAACTGCGTAGCCAATATGGTTCCATGGGAAACATAGTGACCGTCCTGCACTCGCCATCCACGATGTTTTGGGCGCGGATGGCCCTTCTTATTCCTCGTGCTGCCGCCGGTCTTTTTACTGGCGTTTCGTATTGTTGCTGTTAGTATGATGACGCATGTCATGTAATTGAATTATAATGTAACTTACACTTTACTTACTTATGAGCGGTTGGTCAGCCTTTAGGCATTGTAATGAAAGCTTTTGCATTATGCTAAACGACATTTCGTTTGTTTTGCTATTTCGTCTACTG
Organism: Drosophila koepferae; assembly: GCA_030914345.1. Lineage (NCBI taxonomy): Eukaryota > Metazoa > Arthropoda > Insecta > Diptera > Drosophilidae > Drosophila > Drosophila koepferae. The sequence goes on from JAUESR010000207.1 coordinate 6,060,792, forward strand.
TTTATGCAACTGAAGAGCAGTGTGACCGTAAGATACAGTTACAAAAATACTATATTATCGAAAGTAACAGAATGTAAAACCTCACATCATCAAAATAGTTGCCAGTGTTGCTCCACTAAGACTATGCTAATTTTATTCAGCAATAGCCGGCGGTGTAAGTAAATTTGTTATTGCCGGCTAAATTATTACAACACAATGGAGATAGACGCACAATCATCAACAGTGTCAGCAACAAGTGTTCAGTTAAATGACACTGCCCTACGTCTCAGAATACGAGAGTATGCTCGCCAACAGCGAAAAGAATTGCGAACAAATACAACAGATGCACTGCGCTTTGGCTTAGGGCAGATCAAGGATAAAATTAGCGAATTGGAAAACCTTGGAGTCAAAGATGTGCAGGGAATGGCGAGTCGCATAAAGCGCCGTAAGCATGCCACCGGCGAGGATATGTATCGGCTAAGCCATGCATTTTTGCAGGGCAACGAAAACATAACTGCCTTTGCAGCAGTTCAGGGCGCAACTCAAGTTTTAATTAAGGAATTGACAGGTAACTATGGATGACACATTAAAACTATAAACCATTCAATCTCACCCGCTTAACAGGTACGCAGATGCAACGGCAAATTGAAGCGGCCGAATGCCTGTGCAATTATTCGCTAGGCGATGCACACGTCTGTGAGAAAATAACAACGATGGCTGGCAGCTACCTGGTGACGCTCTTGGACAGTAAGGAGCCGCGGCTGAAGCGCAGCTGCCTTTGGACGCTTGCCAATATTCTGGCCACATGCAGCAAATCGGCCAGCAAGCTGCTGCAAATGCAATTGGCCAGCAAATTGTGGAAGTTGTATACATTGCCCGAAAGCGATATCCATGGTTATCAGGAAGATGCTGGCACTTGCTTGCATTTGATGGCTACTCGAGCAGCTGCTTCTATTCGAGTGGAGGATCGGCGTTACATCGCCGAGAACTTGCACAAAAAGCAGCCAGGCGAAACAGCTGCCGATTATTATATGTATATTGTATTCCATCTGGAACTTGTTAGCCTAGAGCGCGACCTGTGCGCAGCTCATTTTCAGCATCTACTCAATTTCTTTATGGAAAATGTAAATTATGATCTGAGCACAACTGTCGGCCAGCTGCGCATCGTTTACGGCGTGCGCGTGATTGCCAACATCTTTCCCACACGTCCAGCCATAGGTGAATTGGATTTGCAGGCGGAGCAGTTGCTGAACGCTTTAAATAAATTATTTGCCCTTCGCGAGCCTAGTCTAACAATGGATTTAATGCAGCTTCTAAGGAATTTAATCGAAGCTCAATTGCTGGACAATGAACTTTTGATGGAACAAATTCGAGTCTATGCTTAATTAATTAGCTTTAAAATATGATAAAAAAAATTTGAGCTTGAGTTCGTATAAAAGAGAATGTTAAATTTGTATATATTATTGTTTAATGAATTTTAAATATGATGAAATAATTAAACTTAGGTTCAAATAATGTTGAATGTTAAATTATTATATATAGAAATTTTGAACCTAATTATCTTATTCATATGATGAAATATTGAACTTAATAAAATGTTAAATTTGTATACATTATATATGCAAATTGTCAATTGTATTTAAAATGAAATTATAAATTGTATTGCTTAATTGCTGAGATAACACCAAAATTTATTTGTTATACGTGGGGTGAGTGTATACTAACTAAACTATACGTAATTATACGTGTTTCATAAATACTTAAGTTTAAGGTTCGATTTATAGCTAAACATAATGAGTGTTGGTATACATATAAGCACATATATGTAAGTGATTCGTCACATAAATAAAACAAAAATTAAAAATTAAACAATGCACATGAAAAAAAGGAAACTTTTCAGACTTAGCAATATTACGGAATAAAATGAATAACTAAATTAGATATCGTCTTCGAATAGGGCAATTATGCGACGCCTTTGGGCATCTTCGTCCAGAGTATTCCCCGCATTGCACTGTCCATTGTGATGCATAACATTGTGGACTTCAAGCTCGCTCAACGAAGCGAATATCAAGCTGCATTGGCAGCAACGGGCTGCTGAGGTGGGCGTGGCGGCAGCGACGGGCACCGGCGACTGCATATGCTGTGGTGTGCCCGTGGCTCGTTGCAACTTCTCCAGAAATGTGGCACGAGCATGCTCCTCATGAAGAGGTGCAGCTGCCACAGCTGCTGCTGATGGGCCTGTGCATCGAATGGGAATGGGCTTCTTCACCACCGGATTGGGCGTATTTTGTGAGTTGCGACTCTCGGAGCGCTCAATGGCATACAGCACATTGTTCTCCACAGTTATGGGTGTGTTCGAGCCGCTCTTAAATTTAAGCAAGCTGCTACCGAAGATGGCATCGTCATTTGAAGAGGGATAGCTATCCCAGCTGGTCATTGTTGCCTTGGGTGCGCTCTCTTTGACTGGCTCAATTTTCTCAGCTTTGTCGGCGCTGCTGCTGCTGCTGCCATTGGTGATCTTCACCTGATTCAACTTCTCAGCCAGTTCGCTGTCAATGGAATGTTCTTGCAACCAGGTGCAGATCTTGTGCAAAGCGAATATCATGCGCCGAATGAACTCATGGGGCGAGACCATCTTCTGACGCTTTATCTCCAGCAGTCTATTCAATTCGGCGATAAAGTTAAAAAATTGGAATTCCACACAATTGTCCATATGCAATTTGTGCGAATCCTCGTGCATGTAGCGCTTGAAGCAGGCCGGGCACTTGCGCTCCTTCCACATGGGCTCGGGTATAGTAACTTTGATGTCCCTGAGCTGTGCCTGCTCCATGGGATCGTCCTCCTCGAAATTCGTCTCACTATAATTGTAGATATTCTTGTGCTTGCGCGACAGCGCATTGTCCTCATCACTGGAGCTGACCGCCGTATAGTCCTCCTCCTCGCCCGTGCCATTGCCGCTGCACGTTCTAGTGCTGGTCGATGGCATCTCCACCTTGACCTGAGAGCCATTGCGATGTTTGTTAAATAGATCGTTCAAGTAGCGTATTTCTCGTTCGTTGTTGCCGCTCTGCTGAGGCCCAGCCCGATTGAGCAGCTGTTTGTGCACTTTGTCCGTTCTCTCAAGATTCCCTCTGCTGTTATTCAGCAGGAGATTGTGCACTGGTCGTTGCTCCACATAGCGCAACTGATCTGCCGTGAAGAGTGCACTCTCCTTATCTGCTTTATTTTTCGTAGACTTTTGTTGATATACTTCGATTAGCTTCAGGCTGAGTGCATTTTTAATGCATTGTTCGCGGAATGTTACGGCGTGCTTCAAATACGATATACACAGTGCGCAAATAACAGAGGGCAGACCGTCATCTGGGGAGATCTATATAAAAGTAATCTATAGTAGTAAAGTAAACACAATTTTTTTCGTCTTTTGTTACCTTTAGTCCAGATGTTTCTTCAAGCAGCACATTAATTGGCTTTTGAAAATTGAGAAACTCATTTGTGGAGCCGTGCAAGTAAGTAGGTATTTTGGCAAATATATTATAGTCTGCGGGGCTGCTACAAATGCGGCAAATATTTCCCCAATTCGTCATACTTTTTATTATCTATTTCTATACTTTTAATATCGACGTAAATTAATACTACATTAAACAAAACGGTACACAAAAAAGCGAAGTGTTGCCCTACTTGACAAAAAAGCGAAGAACTTGTCAGTCAGCTGTCATAACATAACAGCCCTGTCTGTAATAAAGAGCGAACAGATGATAAATTCAAAATATTAGCATTCAGATTGTCTAGTTCTTCGGCAACATTTTAAAAATATTAAGCAAATATAAGCCAAAATAAAAATTATATTATTACACAGTTATTGAGCCATTTCTCATACTATGATAAAATACTTTTGTAAATCATACATTTAATATCAACTTCTTCTACCGCCCACTTCGATAAATTGATGATTCGATAAGTTTTGTACTTTGTTATTAGCATCGACGATTGTATGTAGAAATGAATAATGACAATCCAAATATTATATTTAATCCACTTATAAGTTCCATCCAAAAAGTGGTACTTTATGAAACTCGCTCGGTAAGTGTACAAGCGATAGATTGTATTAAGTAAATTGATTTCATTGGTATTTTCAGCGCTTATATTTGGTGGGCAGCAACAACCGCGAAACTCGATTTCGCTTGCTCACCATTGATCGGCTGGCGCTTAACCGCTTGAGCATCGAGGAGAATGCGAACGAGTTCAACAACTTGGAGATACGCAGATTTGTGTCCTCATTGGCAGGCTCGCCCAAAGTAACCTCCGCCTATGGAGTATTGGGCTTTGTACGCTTCCTCGAGGGCTACTACTTGATACTGGTTACCAAGCGAAAATGTTGCGCCCACATTGGCATGCATTTGGTGTACACCATCAAGGATACGGTGATGGTCCGTGTCAATGAGGTGACCTCACAGCGACCTCCACATCCGCACGAGGAACGCTACAAACGCATGTTCCAAAATATTGATCTACGCAGCAACTTTTATTTCTCTTACTCGTACGATCTGACCCGCACTTTGCAATATAATGAATCAGCTCCCCGTTATGTTGGTACCAAAGTGGATCTGGACCGAGATGAGCCGCTTCCTGATTGGAATTCACTGACGAACAATGTGGCACAGGCACACGAACGTGTGGACTATGCCTTTCGCAGCGATTCACGAAAGCGTTTTGTGTGGAACGCCTACCTGCTGCAGCCGATGGAGGGTATTATGCTCAAGGATTGGCTCTTGGAGATCACCCATGGCTACGTTAGCCAGTCTTGCATCAGCATCTTTGGCAGGCATGTGAATGTTTGTCTTATAGCAAGACGCAGCACTCGCTTTGCTGGCACCCGGTTTTTGAAGCGCGGCGCCAACTTTAAGGTGTGTATACAAATGCAATAATATGTGTAATACAAATATGCATATATATATTTACTTGCAGGGCGATGTTGCTAACGAAGTTGAAACGGAGCAGATTGTCAGTGATGGGCAACGACTTTGCGCTTTCACGCAAATGCGCGGCTCGATTCCATCCCATTGGTCGCAGGACATAAGCAAGATGGTACCAAAGCCGCCCATACAGCTAGACATCTGTGATCCCTATGCCCAAACGCCATCGCGGCATTTCGAGCGTTTGCTCTTCCATTATGGCTCTCCGCTTATAATGCTGAATTTGGTTAAGAAGCGTGAGCGCCGCAAGCACGAATCCATCATATCCAAAGAGCTGCAGAACAGCATTAAGTATCTCAATCAATTTCTGCCGCCGCAGCATCGCATGAAGCACATACATTTTGATATGGCACGCCAGAGCCGTCTGAGCGGTGGTAATGTCATGGAACAGTTGGCCGTGCATGCGGCTAGTATTATTCAGATGACGGGCATGTTCTATAAGGCGCATCGAGGCAGCGAGCTCAGTTTCCAAACGGGCATCGTTCGGACCAATTGTGTGGATTGCCTGGATCGTACCAACTCGGCGCAGTTTGCCATTGGAAAATGTGCTCTGGGCAATCAATTAGAGCGCTTGGGTTTTGTGAAGTCAGCCAAGCTGGAGTTTGATTCAGATTGCGTGACCATGCTAGAGCATCTTTACGAGGAACACGGCGACACCTTGGCTCTGCAGTATGGCGGCTCACAGCTTGTGCATCGCATCAAAACCTATCGCAAGACAGCAGCCTGGGCGTCGCAGGGCAACGATGTGATGCAGACATTGAGTCGTTATTACAGCAATACATTCAGCGACACGGAGAAGCAGCAGAGCATTAACTTATTTCTGGGCCTCTACAAGCCAAGCTTTACGAAATGTAAGATGGGATAAGAGCTCAATTTTAAATTGTTATTAATATATGCAATAATTGCAGTAAACCAACCGATATGGGAGCTTCAAACGGATTACGATATGCACAATGCATTTGTGCCGAGCACTTCGAACGCTTATATTACGGATTGGGTGCGGCACAAGGTGCGCGAGTGTTTGCCTTATCCCTGCTCCGACACCAATAAGCTGGTCAAGGAGCTCTTTCGTGTACATAGCAATGGCTTAGAGATGATTGATGCATACTCCAATTACCATCAGTCATTCAAATGGACGGATCTGAGCGAGCACATTGAATTCGAGATCAGTCAACTTGCCACGCGATATATGCCCACATTCCGCACCAACTATAGTCCGTTTCAGCGTCAGATACAGCCGTCGCGTAAAAGCCGACAGAATCCATCGATGACTGGCCAAAGCTCGACTGGTTCCATGAATAGCAATTCCTCTAGTTCCAATGAGGGCGAGGACAGTTCCAGCGATGAGGATCTCAGTGCCAGCTTTGCCGAAAAGGAGTCCAAGCAAACAGAAACAGCTGAGCCGGCACCATTTACGCTAGCCTCAATGTTGCCTTCCATGGAACAAGTGTATGGCTGTACCATTAGTACACCCTCCAAACAGAGCATGGCTATTTACAAGAAGTACGTTCAAATGGGCAAACTGTCTAGCGGTGGTGCTCAGCCAACGCAAACAGCAGTTGCTCAACGGGAACAGGAGCATGCCAAGATGATGCGAGGCATCACACTGCGTCCATTAAGTGACTACGGCACCGATTCCTATCTAAGTGTGCAGCCACCAACTGTGCCGGCCAAGAGTCAACTCATTTATGCGGAATACTGTAAGACACCGCGTAACTTCAATGCGGTGCCCAAGCTTGATTTATTGTATCGTTATGTGCAGCAGCTGTAAGAGAGCAAGTATTTGAAATTGTATAGAAATTTTCATGGAACTCTTTTAATGGTTTTTAGAACGTGTTATGGTGAGTACAAACTAAATATGTAAATATTTGTTGTAGTAGCAAAACTATATTAATTTGTTAGTAGCATTTGTGCTCGTTCCCAAAAGCTAGATATATTTGATGTGATATGTATAGGTAAAGAACTGCATATCCTCGAATTTAGAAGTCCCAAAAGTGCAAAGAAGTCCAACTGAAAGCTGATTATAAAATCAAAAATAAAATATTTTCGAATTAGCTAAAGAAATAAGTTCTCTTAACATTTTCTAAAATCTAAAAAAAAAGTGAATCCCAAAAGCTTTTAAAAGAGCCCATATATATCTCCTAAAATATTCTTATTTATTCAATCACATTCTAGTGGCAATGCTAAGGCATTGCTAAAAATTATTGTTATTAAACATATTATTTTCATAAAACAAAGAAAACAAATGCAGAATTTAAATTAAATAAGAATGTGTTTATTGCTTGCAAATTAAAACAAATTATGCATTAAAAATACTCAGAGAAATTGTTAACAATTGAACAGGAAACGGGACCTAGGTCTATTTGACACTGTGCTCATCTGTCGCTGGCTGCGTCGCTTGCTCCTCCTTGGACTGATACGTGTATTCAGTGTGAACGCCATGGGGCGCTGTATGGGATGCATGCATAGCATGGTAGGCTGACTGCTGGCTCGGCATTGTGGTTGGCTTGTACACGTTGCCCAGCTCCTGTGCCAGCATATACTGTTCCTGCTCCGGATAGTCGTGTTCGCAGTGGTGCTCACCACAAATCTTGCACTCGTAGATATTGGGACGCAGTGTAATTTTAATGCGCTGTAAGGGTCAATATCAATGTCAAATAAATTGGAGTTAAAACAATGTGAATCTCTTACCTCCCAGAAGCTGTCGCCGCTGCTGCGCATAAAGTTGATGATGGCATAGCCTGGTATGCAAATCAAGGAGAGGGAGGCAAACATCCAGCCAATGCCGTAGGCCCAGTCTGGATAGGTGTAGCGTCCATTGTGATACGTGGGCTCCTTGTAGTTGATCAAGCTCAGTATCCAAATGGCCTGGAATACATACATATTGAGAATAACTTCTTTTCAAATCCCTTTTGACACTTACAAAGAGCAGACAGGGTCCCAGGACGAGCCAACAGGACTTCAAATAGAACGATGGCGCCTTGCCCGTCATTTGTTTAACATTTTTTGAGAGTCGCCCGGTGCCGTAGAACCAGGCTATGGCAATCATCTGGCAGAAGGCCAGAAACATAATCGTCACGGAGGCAGCATAGTGATCCATCAACTGGAAGTAGTAGATGCCGCCCTGTATAATGTTCGGCAATCCAAACAGGCAGGCGATGACGCAGACAAAGAGCACCACAATCTCATGGTAGCCCAGATGCCGTTTAATCCAGCGCGGAAAGCCATCCTGTATGGATGTGACCACCACTTCCACAATGGCAAACTGTGAATTGAGGCCCAGACACAGCAGCATGAAGAAGAACATAACGGCCCATAGCTGGGCATACGGCATCTTTGCCATGGCCTGCGGATAGACCACGAATATCATGCCCGGTCCATCGCCAATGACATCGCGCACATTGGTATTCTGCTCCAGTGCGAGATTGCCCAGTGTGGAGAAGGCAAATATGCCCACCAGTAAACTGGTCCCCATATTCACCAGGCTCACCGAAATCGTGTCTCGCAGTATATTATTGTTGTACTTGTTGTAGCTGGCGAACGAGATCATCGATCCGAACGTGATGCCCAGCGAATTGAAATTCTGAGAGGCAGCATTGATCCACACATTCGCATTCTTCAGTTCCGACCAGTTGGGCCGGAAGAAGAAGCGCAAGCCCTCGGCAGCGCCATCAAGCGTGACCGCTCGGAACATAAGAATAATGATGAGCACGAAGGGAAATGTGGCCGTGAAGTAGCGCACCTTGGCTGACGACTTGATCGACTTCCAGGTAGCGAAGTAAACCATCAGCCAGGCACATACTAGACAGGCGAACAGCTCCCAGCGCATCATGCCCGGATACTCCAGCCCGGAGCTAATCTGCAGCACTTTGTTTCTAAAAAAAAAATATATATTTTTTAATATTCAAGTTTTTAGACATTTCTCTTGCTGCATACTCAAAGAACTCCTCGGAGGGCGTACGAGATGTGTCCGGTGCGGTGGTATTCAGCTCCTTGCGCTGTGGCACCCAACAGTCGGGCGTGTTCCATCTTGAATGAAAGGATCATGTATACATTCATGTCATTATGGTGTGCCTTATCCACTCACCTGTTATTGCAGTCAACCCATGGCATTTCCGTTTTGAACGATGTGAAAAAGTAATAAATTGAATAACCTATTATGACGCTATAGTAGGTGGACATGAGAAACGAGACAACTACACTGGCCAGACCAGCACCTGCAAAGAGTCAATTTGATGTTTTAATTATATGTTTAAATAGATATACCTGTTGGGTAGAGACTGCGCTGGCTGTGCCTAGGTGAGCAGGTAGTTCTTCGCATTATAATTAATAGATTTGATTTATTCGTTACAATTTACTAAATTACATAGAGAGCAATTTGTCTTGCAACTTATGCTAAGACTAAAATAGTATACAAATTTTTATTTAATTTATTTTATTTTAATTTAAATAAGATTTACAAATAAGCCGAACAAGTAGAGCTATTGCTATATGGCCTTCAGTTATAGACTTTTAGAGTAGCTTCATTTATTTATGTATTTATACAAAAATTAAGAAATAACTAATTAATTATTTTCATATTAATGCTATTATTTTTATAGAAATTAATTTTTTAAGTTCATTCAGAACTGAAAAAAAAATCTATCTGAAAGAAATCTCTACAAGATTCATGCTTTCTAATATGTAGTGAAAAAAAAAAAAAAAAATATATATATATATATATATATATATATATATATAAAAGGATTTCTAGACAGCAGCTCAACTTGTAGAATTATATCTTGAGTTCAAGTTGTAATTTAGACTAGTTCAGTTGAATCACTTGTCTAGACTTTGGCTAATCTGCATAATTGTAATTGGCCGCGTGCCGCTGAAGCCAATTAAAGCCATTTGCCCATTTGTTGGCTTAGAAATGTCTATTAATATTTATTAGTTCGCATCTGGTTGCAGGTTTGACGTTTGACAGTGGGAGAGCTTGTGGGCGTGTGTGTGGGCCTAACCCTGTGTGGGCGTGACAAGGCTATTCTATTGGCAAAATATATTGTAAACAAGAGCTTTGCAATATGTCAAAATAATGCTGTTTGTTGAGATTTATGAGTGTGGCCTTTGACTGCTTTTGGTATGTAGACTTTGTGTGCGGTGTGGTGCGGTTTGTTCTCGAGCGGGTGGTGCGGTATCTCACAAACGCTCGCAAGACGCGTACGTAAGTCGCTCAAAACATTTCCGTTTCAGTTTCAAGTTACACTTTGCCTTTTCACGCCAGCCCCATAAAATGATACTAACTAATTAGCAAGTGTCGCTGCTCATTCGAATGTGCACAAAAGTGCTTCAATTTCACTAGAAGCAGTGCAATTGTTTTTAGAGAAATGTAGAACGTTTTTATATACTCTGTATGGTTGGAAAATTGATTGAAAGGCTAACAGAGAGCTCTATCGGCTGATGGGATGGGTTGGCATATTATTGTGTTTGTAGAGGATTAGCTGATGCTTACTATAGTTTAAAAAGATGTCTTAGAGCTACATAAGAAATCTTAGAAATAAAATTATATACACTGGCCTTCGGTTAACGTACACAAAGTGTGTTCGTTAAGCGAAATGTTCGTTATGCGAGGTGTTCGTTAACCGAAGGTCTACTGTATTAAATTAAAAGTTCTCTTAATTGATTTACGTTTCAATATTCATATATAAGAAAATATTACTCTTTAGATTTTTTTTTTTTCAATTTATAATTTTCTATGCGGCCTTTGCGTGGATAGAAAATACAAAATAGCACTTAAACAATTTACAAGTTAGACAAAACAAATTACTTAAGTTGATATAGAATATTTTCTGTTACCATTCCACAATAGATGTTCATTAAAAAGCAAATATTGAACAAGTGGTTGACAGGCTAGAGCGCTTAACAGTGAATATTAGGTGCAGGTATCTATCTATTTCAAATATTTGCATACTATAAATGTTAATCATATATATTATTTACAAATATCTTAGGTATAGTATCGTATAATATTTGTTAAGAATTTTTTTTTGCAATACAAATTTTCCTATTACTACTTTTTCGAAACTCTAGTACACATCATAATAATAAAAACTAATTTATTTATGGTAGTAAAAACAATAGGGTCTCTGAACTCTAGAATTGTAAATATTGGTGTACACAAAAAGGGATTTTATAATTTAATGTTAACAAAAGAAAAAACAATTGGAATTGTTCATAATGAATAGCGAACGACAGAAAAACATAAATTTCGTACAACAAACCCTACCTAGCCTAGCTCGCACACTTTACAGGGTATCTTTGCACATATTTTGTCGATATTCGTTTTCGGCGGCTTTGTGCATCTTTGTAAACTGTAAATTCAACGCGCTGTTGGCCAACTGTTTATCCACCTCTAACTACGTATGTATATACACGCCGACATTGGCAATGAACTTCAGTTGGCGGCGCCCATATTTGCTTTGTCATGGACTCATGGATGAAGCTCATTTAGAGTTTTGTTTTCGCTCTAGTGTGCTCAATATATTCATAAATTTGTGAATGGCTTTTTTTGTTTTCTAATTAACTAGGCGGAAAGAATATTTCTAAATTTAGTAACTCCAAACGCGACAGCGTGACGCATTTGCACTGACCTATAAAGCGTGTAAATATCTCAACGAAATGACGCAATGTGGCTCAATTCTATGATAAATGACTGAGAGCGAGCTGCTCACGAAATCTTAAACGGATTTGTAAATTATTAAGTGAGATTGGCGTGCCTCAAAAAAGAGAAAGAGCCAGAGAGAGAGAGAGAGAGAGAGATGGATTCCGCAATATTACTCATACGCCACATGTTGCAAAGATATAGATATATATTTATAGTTACATTTATTTTGTTTAGCAAACCTGTATGGAATAAGTATAAATATTTATCTTATCTAGTCAGTTAAGGGTATCAAACAAGCTCGAGATGATAAGTATAATCGTGGTTGGTGCCATTATCTTAGGCTATTTAATTTATATATAATAATTTAATTTCAAGCAGATATGACGAATGCAGCGATAATTTGTCAGACAAAACTTACCCTTAAATAGGGGACAGAGCTGACCCAATGCACCGATGGGACCTCGGCCCGTGTATTGGCCCACAGACAGCTCCATAAACAGCAGAGGTATGCTGCATATGAAGAGTATTATGCAATAAGGTACTAGAAACACACCTGCAATTACAAACAGCATAAATGAGAGCAGCTAAGTAAACAAATTAAATTAATTATAAATATTTGAGATCAACAATTGCAATTTGTATAAAACAAACAAACAAACAAACAAACAAACAGACACTCTGCTACATATCAATGTACTATATAATGTGGCTCATTTTATCCAGTTGTCTGATGTCGCTTCGCCTCATTATACTTTTCTCTCTGTGTGTGTAATGTGGTTGGGGCCTCTGGCTACTGAGAGTGAGAGCGTGTAAATGAAGATGGACGTAGCCCCCGCCAAGTAGCTTACGTGCTTTGGCACTGCAAAGGGGGCGAACTGAGGCAGGGAGGCTGAGCTCCAGCTCCGGCCACAGAGATGCTGCTGTACAGATGACAGTGACCGCTTTATTTTGTCGTCGGACTTTCATACTTTTGCGCTGAGCTTAAACAAATTTTAATTTATGACTGTGTAGCATTTACAGCGGAAATGTCGCATAAAGCGCGAAATTCCACAAAAAAAAAAAGTAAAAAGTAAAAACAAAATGCCTCCAAAGATATCGCATAGAATCAAAGTTTATGCCGAAACCTGCCGCATGCCCCACTGATTTCCGTTATTTTAATATTCTATTTTACTGGAATTTTCGATATTTAATGCTAAATGTTGGCAAATTTATTGCTTTGAGCCAATAAATGCAGCTTTTTAAACAAAAATAAATAAATAAATACAAATACACGATATATTGAAGATATCTGCGTTATATTTTAAAGAAATTTAATCAGAATGTAATTATTTCATAAATATATTTCTCTATAGTGTTAATAAATAAGTATTTCATAGATCTACACATTTGTGGTGTTAAATGTAGATCTATGATAGTTACTTATTTTTGCTTAAATATTAAAAAAAAAAATTACAAAAAAAATGGTATTTGATTTAAAACTAAGTATTAGCTGAGTTTTATATAATTTTCAAAAAAATTTAAAATAATTTAGATATACAAACAAAATAGTTTTAAAAATTATTAATTTTGTTTTCTAATTTCTGATATGATTTTTACTATTATTCTCACAATTATAAAAAAAAAAGAATATGAAATTTTTTGAAATTTGCACATATATGAACATGCTCTCATGATGCTCCATTGATTTACTCATAGCTTCTCATTTCTCCTAAACATTTCATATGCATTATTACACTTACCGCCTCCACTTTTGTAGCACATGTAGGGAAAACGCCAGACATTGCCCAGACCCACCGAATAGCCAATGCAGGCCAAGACAAACTGCATTTTGTTGGCCCAGTGCTGTTGGCGTGGCTTCAAATGGGCCGCCTCGTCCGACATGTCCATGAAGCTGTCATCGTCATCGATGCCCAGCGGCCTGCAAATACAACGTAAATATTTAACTATAGTTTAACAGAGCTATAGCTAAATATATGAATTTTCGCTTTTCATAGTCATTTGCATTATGGCCAGTCAGGCGCATCTAATTGTTGTCAACACTCGCCCTCTGTAATGTGGCATTGTCTGGCACTGGCAGCCGGAGCCCAGACAATTGCACTGATTACATGACCATTGTCGCGACACCTACCTCATACGACCCCAGCTAACATTTCTGGTGTGTCAAATGGTTTAATTGTAGTAATCACATGCCAAATGCAACAATAGCCCTCTACCAGGTGCCAAATGTCATTTCATTGTTGTTGTTGTTGTTGTTGTTGCACGATCGTCGATTAGGGGGTGGATTTATCTATGTGTTATATTGGGGGACGACTTGATGCTAGCTTATTGATGCTGCTGCTGCTGCTGAGGCGTAAGGTTTTGTGCAAATTGAATTTGATGAATTATGTAAGCAGCATAGATTGCTAATATAGTATTAAAGATATTTTGTTGTTCGAATTCATTTACACAGCGAAACGGGTAGTATAACAGAAGAAAGAAAGAAAGAAAGAAGAAGAAGAACAGGAAGAAGAGTGGAATGTTAATGCAATGTTAACAGCTGAATTTGAATGGATCAATGTACGTATATTGTATATAGTGCAGGGCTGTATAATATGATATAGTATTTTAATGGGTTGAGCATACATCCTAGCTGCCTGAATGCAGACAATAGCTTCTTCTGCTTCGCGAGGCTGATATCTACAATATAGTATAGTAGACGGTCTTTACTAGAGTATAATAATCATGAATGTTCACGTTTCATATTCATATAAAATATAAATATTTAAAGAACCCCTCGGCTAAAAGCCTGGGGCTTTTGCCTGTTCTACTTCTTAGATTATATCACTCAATACGCACAACTTGCACGCATAGCAACTGTCAACTACGAAACCATTCACAAATGCAAATTATAAATGAAGTTTCATTAAAAATAAGTCATATTAAAAAAAAAAAAAAAACTTATACCACAATATATAAATCTGAGATATACTTCATGTAGTATTTCATTTTAGACATATATTAATTCCCTTTTCAATAAAGTCTAGGCAATTTCATATCTTCAAATGGCAACAGTGAATTTATTTTTTTGACATTCAACCCAGACGCAAAACTCAGACTTTCGTTAGCATCTTAACTTGTCACATATGTGCCAAAAGCCAATCAATCCAGTCAATTTCAAATTGACAGCAGTTCCATATTTTATGTCAATTTTATTTATAGCATATTCAGTTTCAAGCCGATCTCATCAATAAATACAAGAATCGAACGTTATCAGAAAATAACTAAAAAAAAAAAAAAGAAGCAGAGTTAATGAAAATAAAATCGGTTTTTGACACGTGCCGTCGTCGCCTGATATATATTATGCACATAGGGAACATAAATTAATTGTATAAATTATAGAGTCTCGGGGCGAGCTTGAACAGACCACTTATCCATTAGATAAACGTTAATATTCAATCAGCGGCATTTCGCTAATGAGCAAAGCAAACACAATTCAATCATAATGGGCCATATAAATGCGAATTGAAAGCTATTAAGCACTTGGTCAAAAATCAAATGGCTCGATTCAGTCACCATCGGTTACATAAGAATCAGAAGCACACACACACACACACACTGGAGAGGGGCTTACACTTTGGCCACGCGATTGTAGCGAAAAAAGGACTGCTCCGAGTGCTTGGATGACTGGGCATCCAGATCGTTGCGATGCGGCATCTCGTTGAAGTATTTTGAATCTCTCCAGGATATATGTGAGATAAGAATTTACACTAGATAAACGTTATCCATGCGTCCATTGATCTGATCTGTAAATTGGGTATTCTTTTTTCAACACTTTCGCGCAGGATTCGATGCGATGAAGCAGCTGTGGAGCTAAGGCAGCTGCACCGTTCGTGGGTTGCCAACTAACTGATTGCCGCCTCTCGCGGCCAGCTTGGGGCTAATCTTGCGAATCGAACTGTTTGTGCACTGATCGAGATGTAAATTGATCGAGTCAACATTTATACTTAGCTACTTATGTAGATCTATTGATCGCGTTAAGGAACATTTACTTTAAAAATAGCTGCGATCCCTCACAGCGATGTTCACGTTTCGTGTCAAAGGCATCATGTGGCTCCCCCACACACACAGATGGTGTTAAAATTTCATTATTTACCAACCCTGTTACTGTGTGTGTGTGAGTGTGTGTGTGTGTGCTTAGGCATGATAACACTTGCTTTTTATGCTTCGGTATGAAATGGTGCCAAAATTTGCAATGAATTTTTAAGTGTTTTATGCGGCCGTCAATTGGCTTGACAAGGGGCGCGTTTTCAAATCGCTAATGTATGCTGTCTATATGATTATAAACTATGTGAACAAATAAATGATATGCTTCGACTTAAACGATCACTTAAATAAAGAAAATGGAGCAATTGTTGTTGGTCAAATATATTGAAATGCTAGCATAAAATCTGTCTTGATGATGGGACAGCTAGAGTGAAAGATGGAATCTGATTAATGTCGGGCAATCCAGCTAGAATTAATTTAAATTAAATTGGCTAAAGAGTAAGATAGCAGATGAAGAGAGTATGAAATCTGTTAACGACATAATTCCCAGTGGACAGAACTATGTTGACATGGAATCTTGGATATTTCTCATTCTAGGGCATAATAAATCGAACTTAACACAGTTGAGTTGCCAAAGTAGATGGCTTATCCTATATACCCTATATATTATCGCACCCTATAAACAAGTTTCAGTTTGTTTCAATAAATACAATCTGTATATCTATTAGGAAGCCCTAATCAGTGATAATTACTGATTATCCTAAGCTCTTCACTCTCATTATTGTATTAAACTTACGGCGGCGTCTGTGGATTGACCATGTCGAAGAGTTCATTCGCTGTGGTTGGCACTCGACGTATAACCAGCTTGCGTCCATCTGTAGAGCCTATGCCAATGGAGGCCAGCGAACGGACCGATGTGACATCCGAGTAGATTTGATTGCCGGCCAACTCATGAAAGTGATAGGAACTGCCGCTGAGAGAGGACTGCGGCTGCATGTAGAGCGGATTGGGTGGCTGCAGTCCAGCTGCTGCGGTCGAGCTGCTGGCGAGATTGCAGCTGCTATCGCTCAGGCCAGGCAAGTAAGCTGTGGGTACTTAAGAAATAACACAACACATCCACGATGCGAGCCTCAAGTCTCAACTCACCTGAGACCACGGAGCGCATGCTGCTGTGATGGCTGCCCAAGCGCGAGCGCAAATCGTAGCTGAGCGGCTGAGCTGAGACGGCAAGTGCATCCAGGCCAGCCATTGTGGTGGTGGTGGTGCTGGTTAATGTTGCGGGCGTATACTGTACCACTGGAATGGTTGTTGCTGGAGCGGCAGCGGGAGCAGGAGCAGCTGTCGTGTCGTAGTCATCAATGGTGAAGGTCACCGTCGATGTGGATGTCGTTGGCTGTTGCAGCTGCGGTTGCTGCTGCAGCTGTGCCGGCTGAATTACATCCGAGCTGGGACGCGACTTGACTGAGGCTTGGCGTGGCGGCTGCTTGTGCATGGCCGCTGACATGGCCACCAGTGATGTTGTGGAGTTCGTCTGCCGGAATGGCAAATGTGGCGCACCCGCAGTGGAACTGACCGGCGTCCCAGGCGTGGCCGGTATAATGATGTACTTGGGCGCTCGCACAGATGGGCCGCGTATGAGGCGAGTCTGTTCGTCGCCATCGCCACAGCTCTCTGCGCCACTGTCCGACAATTGGCTAAGCCGCATTGGTGCCAAGGCTGTGGGCGTGTTGCGTTTCGTTACCAGATTCAGGGCAGTGGGCGAGGAGCTTGTCTTAGCCAAAGTCTGGTGAGCGCGCTTCAAGGCGTTGCTTGCATCTTGGTCTGCCATTTTGGCAAAATCTTATTGCTGCTGTTGCTATCTCTCTTTACGCTTGTTGTCTTTGTTGTTCTTTCGATCATAAAATCATGTTTCTCCTATGTTGCTTGTGGCTTGCACTTGTTTGTTCGGGCTGCTACTGCTGTGGCTGTGGATGCTGCTGCTTTCATGGGCTTATTTATCATTTTAATGCTCATAATTTGTAGCTGGTGCCGCACAGCTTGTTGTTGATAAAGATCGTTGTTGTTGTTGTTGTTGCGGTTGTCATATTTTTAAATCACATTAAAACCTTGAACAACACAATGCCATTATTATTATGTTTGTGTGTCTGTGTATGCTTTGGAGCTTTTAAATCATAATAAAATAAAATAAAGAGAAAATCAAGAGATTTTTTTTCTCTTTGTTTAATATCATTCACATTCTTTTACTCAGTTTGAATGGAACTTTTAGTTCAGAAAGATATATAATATGATCTATACCGTATCTCTTAAATATAAATTTTAGCGGAATAAGCTATAATATATATATCTGGCTATATATTTGTATATATCTTGAGCTTAAATTCTCTCATATTAAGAATTTGAATAAATGTCAGAGTTTATTTAAGTACTTCCGTTTTAGTTTTTGCTTTGTGAAAAATAGAAATAATAAATTTAAAAATCCATTAAAACTAAATTTGTTTTTGATAGACAAGTTATTATAGATTATCTACGAGCGCAACAAATGACTTGTTGAATGAAAACATTTTGACCAGTTTTATTTTTGTTTGTTTGCGAGTTTCAAAATAAATTTAAGGGGCTTCCCCACTGAAAAGTCATTTATAGTATTTTCTATTTATTTTGTTAATGTCGAAGGTACTCTGGGCTGTCCATTTCATAAAATTAAAATAATAATAATAATACATAAAATGTATATAAAATATGCAATAAAATATGTTTATAATAATAATAATAATTAATAGTAATAATAATGTTATAATATAAAATATACAACAATATATTATTAAAAATATCTCTAAAAAATTGTTCGTTAAATATTCATAAAAAAAAAATATGTATATATATTTTTTTGGCAAAATTAAAAAAAATACTTTTAGAAACAATTTTTCGTAATCCCTATGGAATTCATTAGATTATTATAAATTTTAAATGAGCTTAGGAGTAATAGGAGTATATATATATATATTTTTTTTTTTAGTGCGAAACACCTGCGTAATTTAACACTCATAATTAATCATACGCTTCACCTGTATTTATTTGTTTTTTTTTTTGTTTTTTTTTTTTTCATCTTAGCAATTAATGAAACTTTTCTCATATAAATAAACAAGCACATGTGCGGTGTATCTTGTTCCAGTTTTGTTTTCTTTTATACATATTTTATCATTGTGACATGGAGGTAAACACTCCTATCTGACTGTCAGACTGGCTCTCACACTTCAGATCGCCAGCGAAGCTCGCACTTCACTTACATAACTGTATCTTATCGAGCTGTGATAAAGGTTATCCCCATGCCCTCCACAATGCATTGTTGGCTTTCATTTTTCAATGTAAAAGTGTCTTGTGTTTGCTTCGTGTTCAAGTTCCCTCCGCTGCTCTCTTATGAATTCCAGCAATACGTCATAATCTATACGATGATCAATGCGTATGGCGCTATGCTCCAGTGACTCTTTGAGCGGGCGCAAAGGTCATTGAAATGGGTTCAGAATTATTAATTACGCATCTTATAGCGATATATTACTACTACTACTACTACGACTACGACTACGACTACGACAACAGACAGCTCGTATGCATTGCACATGTCACTTTATGGGGCTTCGTTGTAATAGAACAGCCCCATGCCTGACCATGTGATATGTAAATTTTATTTATACACATTTTTATGAGCGCAGCTCAATAATGCTCTATGCATGAGCTAAGCTCTGAATTTTGCTTAAAAATTTAAAAATTTTTGAATTAAAAAAAATTATTTGTGTGTCTGAATTCACGGGCAATTTAAGAACTAATTTTGTGAAATTAAAAATTTTTTACTCTTTTTTAGTCTTTTTTGTATCAATGATAAGAAAAAACTAAAAATAGAAGTTTGTTATTGTTGCAGTTTTATTATAATTTTGAGCTAAGTCAATGTATTCCTATAAATTCGTCAATACTAATCGAGCACAAAATTTAAAATTTGACAAATGTGCTAACTTGGTGAGAGTTTGTTTATTTAAATATAATTTATAGCCTTTTCCCGCTCCATAAAGTCGCTTAATTTATTCTCCTACTTTAGCATTTTTGGTATGCTTGAAATGTCTTAGAGCTGACAAATGTGATGTAAAGTAAAAATAACATCTACAACTTTATTTTGTTGGCATGCTCTCAAGTATCTACGCTGAAATAGGAAATTAACAACATGAGCTTCAAGGTATCAGCTAGTCGAATATGATCGTCTAGAAGCCTTATACTAAATTTGATATTCTCTCACGGTAAGATAAGAAATAAATGTAGGAAGTGCATTTGTCTAGCATGTATACCATATTATTGTCATAGGCTTTCATGTTATCTAATCTAATACAGATTGATTAAATTTTCCCTTTTATCTATAATATTATATAATTTTTAGATAATTATCAATGGCTATTTATCGTATTTATGTCTGTTCCAGATATACATAAATGGAATCAAATATACATACATATATTAAATAGTTAAATTTAAGCACACGATTGGCGTGTTAATGAAACCAGAGTCCATACGTAGAAAATATTCAAGGGAAACAAAACTAATACAAATAAATTAATATATTTGCCATCAAGCAACGTAAGGTGATTTCGTATAAATACGTTTTGTGTGCTTTCTCAATGGTTGTTGCTGTGGTTGTTTATCAGCAATAAAAATAACAATAAAATAAAATATTGAATATGTTTTAACTTTTTATTTATTTTTTTATTTTTGCACTTTTTGGCATTGATTGCCGGAGCCAAAAGCCGATGAAACTTTCACGTGCACAAACAAAACAGCAACAATAAAAAACGTCAATAATAAACTCCAATAATGGTAATAATATTAAAATGAGTTTGATATTTTGTTGTATGGTAATTTAGTTAACGATTGGCCGTGATTTTTTCGTGTCGTCACATTTTGTTCTTTAATTTCAATTAGTTTTTATTTACAATTGACTTTACTCTAAATTTCATGGCTCTATTCAATTGAAATCATAATTCATAATCTTAATAATATAATCAGCACTTGGCACGAAATTGTTATATATCAATTACCCGAACGATCAGATAACGCTGCGTATACACGATGCGTGTGCTCCGAATGGAATTTAAGCAGTCTTAAATAGTTCTTAGACACGCATTTATGTATCAAACAATGCTCGCATTCACGATTTATGTACGACAACGGTCGCGTCGTTTCGCCACGTTTATCCAATCGTCGAACTATAATGCCGCCATATGCTATACACCCGCTGAGCCGGCGTAAGAAACGTGCAAACACGCGCGCTGTCAAATGTCAACTGATCCACGTTTGCGAATATCGTTTACACTTGGGCTTGGACGCCAGCGACTCACAGCTCACGGCTCACGGCTCACGACTCACGGTTTACGCTCAGCCGATCGTCCACATGTCCGCTAGTCTGCTCGTCCGCTTTGCTCTCTCGTTCGCTCACCCCGGCGCCGTGAGCAAGCGTGCGAGTATTTGCGGTTTTAGTTTTGGTTTTTTTCGTGCGCTCGTTTGTGCTTTCCGGCGCGGCATCTGATAGTATGCCGCAAAAATCACAATAAACACCGGCGCTTACTATGATAGACTGTGATATACTCTAGAGGCAATTGCTTTTATATACTTCAAGCTATTTTCTGACATTCACTGAAACTAAAAATATTTAAAGATTTGTTTTTTTTTTTTGTTCGTCTTCCTTAAGATAAAAATAATAAAATGAGAAAAAAAAAACTGATTTGGCTTCGATAAATTTAAAATATAATTTTAATTCCTTCTGCATGAGTTCTTTTTTTTTTTAGGCGACTATAAAGAAGAAGCTATAATTTTCAAACAACCAAGCTTTCGTGTTTGTTTCTTTTTTTTTTTTTATTCGAATTTACTTTTTTTAGCGATCAGCTTTAGATAATTGCATTTTTTTATCACTTAGCGACAGACGCTGCGATAAGCTGATTAATAATCTTGACGGGAAATTGATTTGTAGCGGCTTATGTCAAGGCAAACGGGCAAGATGAGCAGACATTTTTTATTTGATTCTCAAATAATATTTTGATAATAATAAATGTATAAATCTTAATCATATCTCGAGATTCAAGAATTTCGTATGATTTGAATATGAATATTGATGAACTGATTAACTGATTAAACTAAATGACCAACATCTCTTCCTTTTTTTTTGTAGAACTCAAGAGCAGACATATTACAAAGATTCATAATAAGACATCAAAGGTAAGCGCTAACCTAAAGCCTTATAGTTTATTTTTTACAGCTCTCTCATTTTCCTTTAAAATATCTGTTTTATTTCCAGATTATACCGCTTCTTCAGCTAAGAGTGCTAAAAAACATATTATTAGTTGAGATAAGGACATGTAAAGGAAAAATGTTCCCGTATAGTATTAGGTGATCTCCGAATAAAATTAAGAGATATATGTAAATATATATATATAACTTATATTTTAGGTTTATATATTAATATATAAATATAATGTAGATTTAATTCAGCAAAAACTGTAAATTTACAAGGTAATAAACAAGTTTTATTCATAAATAATCAAACTGTTTTTTCATTTGACAGATCTTTTTTGCAGACTATTAATATTTAAAAGTCAACGGTCAAACAAATACACTCAACAAAATATCGTTGCATAACTTTAGGGGCTGTTGCTGTGGCCGTTGAGGCCCAAATTTGAAAGGTTATTTTGAAAATTAACAGGCGAACAGAAATGAGTAGGAGAGTGAAAAATAACATAATTCTGTTAATGCACTGTTAATTAACATAATTCTGTTAAGGAACTGTTAACTAACATTATTCTGTTAACTCACTATTAACTAACAGTATTCTGTTAACTCTCTGTTATCTAACATAGCTCTGTTAACACACTGTTAACTAACATTTTTCACCCTACTTATCATTTCTGGGCGCCTGGTATTTCACCAAAATTTCTCTTAAAGTTTCACAAGTACCAGCCGACAAATAATATATTAAGAGAGCGAAAATCATACTTTCAATGTACTTTTATTACACCCTACTGATAATTTCTGTTCGCCTGTTACTTTACTCAAATTTCTGTTCAAAATTTACTCTCAACGGCAATAGCCGAATGTGACAATGCAACTATTTTTCTTTCAGCTGCTGATTGTTGTCGTTGAATGTTTCCATAAGATAATAATATAATATTGGCCAAACTACGGCCGATATTGGCATATACGTCAAATTGCTATTATAACTTAGTTTTGAAGTAGATATTATTAATCGATTGCATTAAATCTTTTTTATGTTTTTTTTTTTTTTTAACTATCATGTCTGTTCATATATACGGCCAAGCGAACAGGGATAAATCAACCTTGCTGTTACTGCCAGGGAATATTAAAAAGGCGCTATTTAATTATTTACAATATGTTTATTGTTTATTAATTTTGCTTTATTTATTTGTACACTAAATTCAATGTACGTGTTTTTATATATTTATTTTAATCAGCTTAATCTATATATCAGTAAAACCATTGTTGTTACTTTATTTATATTCATTTAATATTTATTAGTTTACAATAAGCGATTACAATTATAAGTGTTTTTTTTTTTAAATTTCGTTTTAAATACAATTTATTATAATTACAATTTAACTATTGTTTTCTTTTTACATTTTATTTATCAATATTTGCTGCCAGTGCAAAAAGTTTGTTCAACTTAATTCTAGTTGATTTTGTGGAAGATTTGTTAAGCGGTTTATGTTTTTAAAGAAAAAATAAGAGTTTTTTTTTCATGTTAATTGTGAGCAAAATGTTGTCAGAGTTTTAAATACTTGTAGTTTTAATTGATTGAAATCAGAAAATAATTTTATTTAATTCCTGGCATATTACTATT
The DNA here is from genome assembly GCA_030914345.1 of Drosophila koepferae. Taxonomy (NCBI): domain Eukaryota; kingdom Metazoa; phylum Arthropoda; class Insecta; order Diptera; family Drosophilidae; genus Drosophila; species Drosophila koepferae. The sequence goes on from JAUESR010000207.1 coordinate 6,084,295, forward strand.
GCAGAAAGTTTAGAAACCTATACACAAAATATGCGCTACTAAAAATATCGTCCATTTTGTTTTATTTCATTTGCCTGTGTTGTATTATTTACAATTGGTCTCTTTCTGTCTGTGAGTGTGTGTTTGTGTTGGTGTATTGGTGTATGTGTATGTGCGAGTTCTCATTGTATTTCCACTATGAAAAAAAAGTGTTCGGCTTAAAGTAGTGACTATACATTTTGTTTATGTTTAATATTATTAATTAAAAACCTCATTTTGAATAATTCAAATATAGTGGCGTGTGCCCGTCCACCCCCAAACAACAGAGGCGTACTGTGAACAGGCGCGAGAAGCATGTTTCGCTGCTAAGCTTCAGGCGCGTTAACAGCGGCGCTCTGCGTTTGGCTGGTAGAGGGGGAAGAAAACTCGCCGATTCGTTGCCCTTTTTTTTAAGTACTTGCTGTACTATTTAGTTAGTTAGTGGAAGTATTTCATTTGCATTTTAAAACAATCACAACAATTTAATATTAATTGACTAAAAAACTACAAAAATAATTGGTTAATCATAGTAGTAGTAATAGTAGTATGTAGTATGTATAGTTATAGTCATAGTCATAGTTCAAATCCTCCATTAGTCGTTTTTTTTTTTTTTTGCATTTAAAATTAAAACAAACCTTATATATTTCTCTTTTCCTATTCATTAATCTTTTGTGCGTTGTGGACGCCTCAGTGGCAGTTTTTTTTTCTTCTTTTTTTTTCTCATTTTGCATTTTCAGGCTTTACATTTATATAATGTAATTATTATTATTATTATTATTTTTTTTTTTTTTTTTGTGGAGCAGCTTTTAACCTACTTTGCTTGAGATTATTTGTGGTCTATCTCTCTGTGTGCGTGTGTGTGTAAAACTTTTAATCTTCTCTATAAACCATGTAAGACAATCGTTGAGATATTGTCTTGTGTTTATATTTATGTTTGCTGTGGCTATACGCTGCTCCACTTCAAGTTTACGTACTGCTAAAGAGTATTCTTATGGGTGCATTGTTCGTTTCGTTTGTGTGTGTGTGTGTGTTGGAAAGGTAAGGCAGTTTTCAATTTTAAAGGCGAGCTGAAGTCCTAAATAATACAGGAAGTAGTAGTGTGTGTGTGTATGTGTGTGTATTTTGTGCTATAATACAAAGTGTCGTTGCTACTACCCACACCCTAAACATTTATAGGAAATCTTGCTATATATAAACGTATATGTATGTATATAACAAAATATCATTATGTAATTATTATACTCGACTAATGAAGAAGTTGTCGTTAGAGGACGAGAATTCGTTTGTAGCTGCTCTTTAAAATCTAAATATTCTCTCTGCACTGTTGCATTGTTTCTGTTTCACTTTTGGCAGTTTCGTTAATTGAAAATTCTATGGTGGCTTTTAAAAAATTTCTATTGTTTGGCAACTACGCAAAATTCTCATATTAGTAAGGAAAATTACTAAAATGTTAATACAAAATAATAAAATTATTTTCTTAAGTTATTAAATAAATGTTTACAATGCGCTTTTCGGCATTTCTCTTATGTCGTTTTGCTTTTTACAATTTTTTTAATGTTTCGTTTTTTGTTATTTTCGTCAGTGTTTCATAAACGCCGACGACTACATTTTCTGCTCACAACTGTACTTTTGCTTTTTCTTTCTATTATTTCATTGCATTTTGTTGCGCGAAATTTAATTTCGTTTCTAGCTTTTTGCACGTGCTTCTCAAATATTCTTTTTTTTTTTACAAACTAAAATTATAGCTAGGGATTTTTGTTGTTGATTTGTCTGTGTTTAGTTACTTTACTGTTTAGGAGATATAGTCCGGTGTTGGTTCAGGCGCAGCGTCCGGGTTGGCGAACAGTGGATTGGGGAACTCTGGTGGATGTGGCAATGGTGCCAATGTCTTGGGTCTTCTTCTGTAGGCCATCAGCCAGCAGGAGACAGCCACGGCGACGGCGACAAGTGCCAGCAAAGCTGTGATGACCAGAGCTATGATCAAACCCACCATAGACACGCAAATATCCTCAACACGCTGAGCCGCAGGTTTGACTGTATTAAAAAAAAAAAAATACAAAAATGGAGTATTAGAAATCATGAATGACTGGGTATATCAGTAGGGGTACTCACTGTTGGCATCATTCAGGCCTGGACCGCTGCGTTTCTCGAATGTCAGTATGGCATTGGATGAGATGGTTATCTCCTCACGCAGCTGACCCTCCACGCCAGTGCTTGTGGCAATTGCCGTTGTATCGCTTGAGTTGTCCGCAATGGAGCGACGTCTGCGTCCAAAGGCATTGTAGCCGCCACAATTCACCGGCTGACATTTGCCAAAGCAAACGCGTATGTTGCACTGGAAGCGTATATTGTCACTGGAGGGGAATTTAAACGCATTGAAGCTGGCCAGTAGACTATTGGTATCAGGATTGTATTCCCAGTTGCCAAAGATGCTTGTGTCAGTGGCACAGCCATTCTCATCGGTTACAAGGTATTCATTCTGCACATTATCCTCCATTGTCTTGGCAATGCAAGAGCGCGCGAAGCCGCCATAAATAGCTGGATGGACAGAGCACAAAAGAGAATTAAAGCAATGCAATTTCAAATATAAGAGTAAAATTTTCAGTTACTTACTGGCTGGCTCAACGTCGACTTGCAAGCGCAGATTATCGCCAATCTCTGCCGAATTGATTTCCTCGCCTTCATTGGTAATGATTCGCATTTGACAGATTGGCGGCGGTCCAGTATTAGCAATTGTGCCAGCTGTTGTCAGCATGGATACGTTGAAGCCCAGAGTCACATTCTTCTCACCGGTCTGGTAGACGCACTTGATGTTGTAGGCCTGCGCCTTGTAGGTAACCAGCTTGGGATGCTTCTGTATGACCAAGACAAAGCTGGCCACATCCTTAACGGCTTGCATGCCGCAGCTGCCAAAGTGTACGCGGAAGATCTCGGTGCGTGGCACCGTTTCGCCAGCCAAATTGACAACGCGACGGCATTCCTCATCCTTGCTGTGTCCCTTGACATATAGCACGCCGTTGAAGCCGGGTTCGGTTATATGAATTTCAACCTGTACTCCATCGGCTAAACAGCTGACAACCATGTCGGGGCGTGGGAAGTCCGTACGGAAATTGGTGTGATTGCAGTGCAGTTCGGGATTGCCCGTATAGCCGGTGATGCATTGACACTGGGCACGATGATTCACAGCATTGCAGAAGGCATTTACACCACATGTTTTGGTCAGACAGGGATCCTCGCAGGTCTTTGTTTCCGGATTGCAGAAGCGATTGTCCGCACATTGTTCATTGTTGACGCATTCGGGCTTCTCAACGGCCAGGCATTCACCGTTAGATGTCAGGCGATAGCCCAGGTCAACGGGGCATGTGCAACGACCACGTTCATCAATTACCATGCCGCGCTCTAGGGCACACACGCAGTGACCGCTCTCATCGATGCGATAGCCTTGTTCCACCAAGCAAGGTGTGCAATATTCGTAGATGTCGAGGGCGCTGCCCGGCGGGCACACGCACTGACCGTCGACATCGCGCACAAAGCCCTTCTCGATGACACACAACGAGCGCTTGTCGCACTGCACTGCCGCATTGCCTGTGTAGCCCTCTAGACATTCGCAGATCATGGTACGCACTGGCAGTGTATCTAGGACTCGACATTCTGCGTTCACGCCGCAGGGCTGTGTCGCATTGCAGGGATTCACACATTCGCCTCGCAGACAGGCACGTTGAGTTGGGCAATCGCCATCGCTGGTACAAATTGGCACTACTCGCTCCTGTTCACAGCCATTACGGCCGGGCACAGTGCCTGGTGGGCAGGCACATTGAGGCTTATGCTGATAAACCTTGCACAGCTCGTCGTTGGCACAAATGGCTGTCGTCTCGCATGGATTGGCGCACTTGCCATTGACACAGGACCTGTCCGATGGGCACTCATCGTCGTTGCGACAGCCGAGCGGTGTGCAACCGAGACGCGCATTTCCTCCATGTCCAGGGGCACACTCACAAACGGCTCGGTGATTTATGGCCAGACATTCGGCATTGGGTCCACACTGTTCGCCTTGGCAGGCGGGAATGCAGAGCTGATTACGGCATGCGTGTGTTGCTGGACACTCGGAATTGATGGTGCATTCGATTTTGGCGCATTCGAATTCGGGATTACCCTCGTAGCCTTGACGACAGGTGCATACTGGCTTGTGATCCTTAATGCGACACTCGGCGTTCACTCCACAATTACATGGATTACGGCAAATTCCGCTCACACAAGACTTGTCGGCAGCACAATCGGTGTCCGAGATGCAGCCACCAACTTTCACGACGCTCGTGGTGGGTTTGCAACTACCGCTGCCACTGCTTATGTAACCATCTGGACAGATGCAGATCATGGTGCGTACAGGTGCCGTTGGTGTCACCTGGCACTGGGCAGGTCTTTGACAGGGCTCCAATACTAAGCAGGGGTCGACGCATTGCTCATTGATGCAGGCCAATCGAGCAGGACAGTCCGTATCCAATTTGCACACAGGCTGGGGTTCCGGGCGACAGTCCACATAGGGATTGCCAATGAAGTCTGATGGACAGCGACAAACGGCCATATGATTCTGTGGACGACATTCGGCGCGGGGCGCACACACATTGCGGTAGACGCATGGATTTACGCATTGTTCGTTCTGGCAGGTCTTGTCCGTGGGGCAGTCGTTGTTGCTGGTGCATCCAATGACACGGCAACGCTCGTAGGGATTGCCGCGATAACCACTGTGACAGCGGCACTGGGCGCGACTGGACTGTACGTAGCATTCGGCGTTGGGACCGCACGGATCGTTGAGAAGACAGGGATTGATGCAGTTGCCATTGATACAGGCCTTGCCAGAATCGCATTCGCCATCGACACGACAGCCAATGGAGCGACAGACGGCATACGGATTGCCTTCAAAGCCATCCTGGCAGCTGCATACCGCGCGATGTTGTTGCACCTGGCAAATGGCGTTGGAGCCACAATTGCAGGGATTTCGGCATTGGCGATTGACGCAAGCTTCCTGATCGCCACAATCCGCATCATTTTCACAGCCTGGCGGACTCTGTAGCACCAGTTGGCGGCATTCGCCGCTGGCATCCGGTACTTGCGATTCAGGACACTCACAGACCATTGTCCGCACGGGCACGCTGTCCAACACACTGCAGTGAGCGCTGCGTGCGCACGGTGAAAGTTCGGTACATGGATTCTTGCACTTAGCATCGATACAGGCCAAGCCGCTGGGGCAGTCACCGTCATCGCGGCACACTGGCTCCACGGGTCGGCGCTCGCAGAAGGCATAGGGATTGCCCAATGGCATTTGTTCGGGACAGCGGCAGACGGCACGATGTTGCAGAGCCTGGCAGATAGCATTCTGAGCGCATGGACTTTGAGCACAAGGATTCACACACTGGTTAGCAACGCACGCCAAATTGGAGGCGCAATCGTAGTCCGCGTGACATTCCAGACGCACACAACGCACAAATGGATCTCCCTCTAGGCCAGCGGGACAACGGCAGCTAGCGCGATGATTACGGCCATAGCACTCAGCATTGAGAGCACAAGGATCGGCGATCAGACAGGGATTGATACACTCATGATTCATGCACTGCTTATCACCGGCACACTCATCGTCCGACTGACATCCAATAGGAGCGCAACCGAATTGGGCATTGCCCGAGAAGCCAGGCTTGCAATAGCAAATCGGATGATGATTCTTGACAGTGCATTCGGCATTGGAACCACAGTTGCATGGATTAATGCACTGCGCGTTGATGCACGCCTCCGAAATGGGGCAATCAGAGTTTGCCTTACAGCCAACAGTGATGACATCCGATGCTGCAATTGATTCAGAATTAGACCAAGCTAAATTTAATAAATGCTTTTTCGACTTACGTGGCAGACAACGAGTGCGTGGATCTCCAGTGTAACCAGGCGGACAACGGCAAATTGCGGCGCGATTCTGTACATGACAGTAGGCGCCCAGCCCGCAGGCATCAGCAACACAAGGATTTACACAGCGTTCGTTCTGGCAGTTCTTGTCTCGAGGACAATCATCATTGCGTGTGCATTCGGGTCCCGGAATCTTAGGTATGGCAATATCCGTCGTGTAACATTCGATGCGTGGATTACCCTGGTATCCAGATGGACAGCTACATTGCGCATAATGATCACGTGCATTGCACTGAGCATTGACACCGCAGCGTTCCAGTTGGCAGGCATCCAAGCAACTGCCATGCAGACACACCTCAGAGCTGGCGCACTCTGCATTATGCTGACAGCCGCCAGCGACGATAACCGGCTGGATGGGCACACAGTTACCAGAATTGTCAGAGACAGTATCGCTGGGACACTTGCATATCATGGTGCGCAACGGTAGTGTGTCCAGAACGGAACAGCTCTGCTGTGGGCTGCACACATGTGGCGTGGCACATGGATTTGCACAGCGCTGATTGATGCAAGCCAATTTCGATGGACACTCAGCGTCTTGAGTGCACTGCGGTTGAGGTGCCTGTTTGGGTTGCTCGCACAATACGAACGGATTACCCTGGTAACCTGTAAGGCATTCGCATCGTGGCTGATGACGACGACCCACACAAAGAGCATTCACGGCACATGTGTCTTGCTCGCAGACTGGACGGCAAATGCGATTCAAACGATCGCAGGCTTCGTTATCCGCACAATCCTCGTTGTACTGACAGTGGCCAGTGATGCAAGCGATGAAGGGACTGCCCTGAGTGCCCTCGGGACAGCGGCAGACAGCCTGGTGATTCTGTGGCAGGCACTCGGCACCGCTGCCGCAACGCACCTGTCCGTGTGTGCACGGGTTGACGCAATTTTCATTAAGGCAAGCCTTGTCATAGGGACAATCAGCATTTATCTTGCACTCGGCTGTAAAAATGTTTAATTATTAGATGGATGCAATTTGTATGTTGCCTCGTTAGCACTTACGTTTGAAGCATTGTACTTGTGGATCACCACCCCAGCCAGCGGGACAGTAGCATATGGGTCGTGAGTTTTGCACACGACACTCAGCGTTTCCAGCACAAGGATTGGCCTCAGCACACGGATCCTGGCAACGTTTATTAATGCAAGCCGTTGTGGGGGTGCATTCCGAGTCGTGTGTGCAACCAGCTGTGATTTGTGCTGCATGAAATGAATAGAGTTTAAAAGGGATTACGAACTGGTTTGATCTGAAAGGCACTTACGTGGTTGATAGCAATTGGTGAATGGATCACCTTGAGTGCCCTTCGGGCAGCTACAGATAGCGCGATGCTGTTGTGCCAGACATTCAGCAGTACGGGCACAGGGTGATGCATCCAGGCAAGGATTGACACAATTGCCACCGCGGCAGGCTTCCGTAACCTGGCACTGATCATGCGATACGCAGCCTTGGTCACGTACGGGTTCTATACATGAATTAAAAACGTTAGATTAGTTGGGAATTGGATTCGGTGGAAATTAAAGTGAGCGTGCTGCAGTTATATAAAGGTTATAGAGTGCATATCAACTATGTACAATGTGCAACTCTGCAAACGGATAGAAAGGGGAGCATATATTGAACATAATATACAATAAAAATTATTTTTACAACTTTTCTCTGCAATGATAGAAGCAAACTCGACATAAAGCAAAATAAAAGTTACAATCCTATTTGGAATTGTTTGCCTAATTGTTGTGAGCTTACCTTTCCGACATCCAATGTCAGCATCACCCACGTATCCTGGCTCACAGCGGCAGATCATTGTGCGCAAGGGCAGTGTGTCGACGACCTCACAGATGGCATTCGCACCACATGGATGGGTAACATCGCACGGGTTCTTGCACTCGCCATTGAAGCAGGCCAATTTGCTGGGGCATTCCGCATCCATAGTGCAGCCTTCGGGTTTCACAGGCAGCAAATCGCAGCGTATTGCTGGATTGCCACTGTAGCCGGCTGGGCAACGGCATTGTGCACGATGATTGTCTACGCGACACTGAGCGCCAATGCCGCAATTGCAAGGATCCTCGCAACGCTCATTGTGACAGGCCAAATGGAAGGCACATTCATTATCGTTGCGACACTCGGGTCGTTCGCAACGCACAAGAGGATTGCCACGATAGCCGTCTGGGCAGTGGCAGCGGGCACGATGATTGAAGTCCGCACGACAGATAGCTCCTGTGCCACACTGAGTGAAAGTGCAGGGATCCACACACTTCTCGTTGATACAGGCCTCAGTGGGTGCACACTCACCATCGGAGCGACAGCCCAGAAGATAGCAATTCTGCAGCGCGTTTCCAGTGTAGCCTTCGTTGCATACACAGAGCGGACGATGGAGCTGCACATGGCAGCGCGCCTGCTGTGCACACAGATTGGATTGCTCGCAGGGATTACGGCAGACTTGGTTGATGCACGCCTTATCGTTGCTGCACTCGCTATCACTGGTGCACTCTGGCTTCGGTGGATCCAGTTGGGGTACTTGACGCACGCACTGAGCATACGGTGAGCCATAGAACTCTGGCGGGCAACTGCAAAGGGCCTTGTGATTGATGACCCGGCAAATGGCGTTGAGACCACAGGCCTGTTGACACGGATCACGGCATTTCTGGCTGACGCAAGCGCGATCTCGAGAACAGTCTTCGTTCGTCACACACTCCGGATAACTGCAAGTGGCAGCGCCGTTGTGTACACGGCAGATACCATTGCTGCGACAAGGAGATGGCTGGCATGGATCTATGTCAACAGTGCGTGGGGCTTCGCATTGCACAAATGGATTGCCAATCATGTTATCGGGGCACGAACAGATCGGGCTGTGATTTATGGTCTGACAGACAGCGCCATATCCGCACACTCCGATGCAGGCATCCACGCATTTGTTATTTACACAAGCACGATCCTTGGCGCAATCCGAGCTAAGTGTGCATTCGGGTCGACAGCCCTGGCCTAATGGATTGCCAAAGAAGCCTGGGAGGCATTCACAAACAGCCTGATCACGTTGCACGCGGCAAACTGAGTTTAGGCCACAAGGCGATGGATAACATGGATCCGAGGGCGGCGGCCTCACCTGTCTTGTGCATTGCACAAAGGCATTTCCCGTGTAGCCCGTCGGGCATGAGCATATTGGTATGTGATTGTTGACATTGCATAGGGCCTCCAGGCCACAGGTACCTGGGCAAGGATCGGCGCACTTGTTGCGTATGCAGGCACGATTTGCTGGACACTCTGAGTTGCCAACGCATTCGGGACGACAGCCCTCATACGGATTGCCTATGTATTCCTGTATACATTCGCAGACATAGCTGTCGCCTCGCAATCGGCACTCGGTGTTGCTGCCACACGGTGAGGGCTCGCATGGATTTTTCGGTTTTGGTGGTGTTGGCACAGCTGTGAAATCAATATAAATATAATTAGTTCTTGATTTGGGGTCGGGTGGGGAAGACGGGCCGCCCTGCCTATATACAATATGCAAACTTGTTTGGTTGGACGATTGGTTCTTACGTTGTTGAACTTGTTGGCAAAGTCGGAATGGATCACCAGTCATGCCGGCAGGACAATGACAATTGGGCGTATGTAGGGTAACACGACAGAGAGCATTTTGACCACAACTTCCGGGGCATGGATCCCGACACTTCTGACCTATACACGCTAAATTATTTTGGCATTCGTCATTGTAAGAACACTCGGGTCGGCAACGGGGTGGCGTGCCTTGGAACTCTGCTAGGCAACTGCAACGTGCCTGACCATTCTCGTTCGTGCACTGAGCATTTGGTCCGCACGGTGATGGGTAGCATGGATCGCGAGTCTTTTCTGGCTTGCGTTCCACAACAATTGGATTGCACAGCCTGTAGGCATTTCCAGTGTAACCAGAAATACATTCGCAGTGAGCGCGATGCTGTACAGCTTGACAAATTGCGTTTAGGCCACATTGTCCTGGGCAGGGATCCACGCACTTGTTGTTGATGCAAGCGTGCTGTTGGGAGCAGTCCGAGCTGGTGTAGCACTCCAAGCGACAGTTAGGCGGTTGTCCCAGATATCCGGTGATGCAGGAGCAAATCGCGTTTCCATTGCGCTCAATGCACTGTGCATTGGCTCCACATGGCGATGGTTGGCAAGGATTGACAATGGGCTCATCGCGCACAGCAGTACAGTCGATGAACGCATTGCCAGTCATACGCTCTGGACAGCGACACATGGCAATGTGATTGATCGCATCACAAAGAGCGTTTTGGGCGCATGTTCCGGGACAGGGATCAATGCACTTATTGCGTACACAGGCACGATTTCTGGGGCATTCTGAGTTCAGTACGCATTCCGGACGACAAGCGACATACGGATCGCCCCGATATTCGGGCAGGCATGAGCATACACCATTGCGACACTGCGCATTGCTGCCACATGGTGAGGGATTGCATGGATCATCAGGAACTATAAAAAAAGTTGGGTTTACTGTTAGGAGAAATAATCGAGAGTTGTAAGAGACTGAGCCTACTTGAAGGAGCCGGTGGCGGTGTGGGCGGCAAGAGACGACAGCTATTGAAGGGATCGCCTGTATAGCCAGTGGGGCATGAGCAACTGGGCGTATGATTAATTACATTACACTGCGCTGCAAAACCGCAGGCACCTGGACAAGGATCGCGACATTTCTCATTAATGCAAGCCAAATTGCTGGGGCACTCTGCATTAATGGTGCACTCCGGTCGGCAGTTGGGCGCTGCGCCAATAAAATTGGGCAAGCAGCTACAACTGGCGCCTCCATTCTGTTCACGGCACTGAGAATTGGGTCCACATGGCGATGGCACACACGGCATAGATGGTTGCTTAGGTTGATCTACCTCGTTGGGTGGTGGTATCGGGAAGCAGCGGACAAAGGCATTGCCCGTGTAACCAGATTGGCAAGAGCATAGCGGACTATGATTGCGCACATGACACTGTGCATTGAGGCCACAGGCGCCAGGACAAGGATCTTCACACTTCTGGTTGATACAGGCCTTATCAGCGGCACATTCGGCACTAATGACGCACTCTGGACGACAGGCGGGTGGAGTGCCAATAAACTGTGGCAGGCAGCTGCAAATTGCTTGACCCTGCGACTCGCGGCATTGAGAATTGGCGCCACAAGGCGTTGGCTCACATGGGTTTTTATAAACTGGGGTCTTGGCTAAATGGAGAAAAGGGTTGGAATTAGCTCGTATACATGATTGAAGGCAAAAATTAAGCAAAGCATTTTCTAAAAGCACAAAGCAAATCAGAAGCATTTTAACTATTTAGCTAGTTAACTCTGAAAAAATAATGTGTTTAAGTGTTGGATGATGCAATGATGAGAAAGACAAATTCTGCGAACAGCAAATTCAAAAGGAATTGTGGAGCCTAATGATAAACTGGTTATCATAAGATACCTGTAGAAAGGAAAGCAAAGAGATCGTAGAGATGACAGCATTAAATATTATTTGTTTCGATAGATACAACCCAAGAGACAACGCGGATCAGTCGAGTTATTGTAATCTGACATCAGAACAAATTGCTTAATTGAATGTTTAAAGGGTTAAAAGGCACATGGAAGAGAGAGAAAACAGTTTAGAAAATTGATGATGAGATCAAAAACATTTCGCGTTTTAGTATTATAAAGACGTAGATTTAAAGACAACCCATTCAATTGAGTACTGCAGTGTTCGTAAGAGAGAGAAGAGATATTGCGGCATAGGAAATAATATTTAGTGGCATTATTAATTCAGTTTGTAAGCTCTCGAAGCTTTTCTTACGTTCTTGTTGGATATAGTGACAGCTGTGATAGGGATTGCCCACATGATGGGGTTGGCACTCGCAGACGGGCACATGATTGATAACCTGACAGTAGGCATTGAGACCACAGGCACCGGGACAGGGATCGCGACACTTTTCGTTTACACAGGCCAGATTGTTACTGCAGTCCGAGTTAAGTGTGCACTCGGGTCGACAGATTTCATAGGGATTACCGTAGTATTCGGGCAGGCATTTACAGACGCTTTGGTCGAAATGCGGCTCACAAATGGCATTTACGCCACAAGGATTGGGATTACATGGTACCGGCTTGGGTAAAGCCAGTACTGGGGGCGGCGTGGGTCGCATGCATGCGGTATACGGATCCCCTTCATAACCTGCCGGACAGTAACAATGTGGGCTGTGAGCTATAGCGCGACACAAGGCCAAATGGCCACAGCTTCTGGGACAGGGGTCAATGCATTTGCGATTGTGACAAGTCTTGTCAGCGGCACAATCGGCACTGTGAATACATTCAGGTCTACAGTGCGGCGGTGTGCCAATAAATTCTCTGAGACATGTGCATTGTGCACGATGTTGTATGGCCACACATTCTGAGTATGGACCGCAAGGAGATGGTTGACACGGATTTACATTGATGGGATCCTTTGCGGGTATTGGTGGCAATACTGAAAAAATCACATTATATATTGTTTCGGCTTTAAGAAATAGACGTGGCATACCTATGTGTTGACACGCTATCAATGGATTACCCGTTAGCGAGGGTGGACACATGCATATGGGACTGTGATTGTTTACATGACAAATAGCACGGAAGCCACAGGCACCCGGACAGGGATCTTGGCATCTAAGATTTAAGCAATACTTGTCAAGAGCGCAATCAGAATTGCTGCTGCACTCTGGACGGCAAGAAGGTGGTGTGCCAAGATATCCAGGCAGGCAATAGCAAATCGCTTGATCACGATATGGACGGCACTGTGCATTTGGTCCACAAGGTGAGGGATGGCAGGGATAGACTGGTGGGCGTGGCGGTATGACAGCTGGAACTGTGTTGGTAATTGAAATAGGTGGTTTGGGTACTGGTAATGGTATAGTATCACAGCGTATAAAGGCATCTCCGTGCATTTGAGCTGGACATGAGCAGGAGGCAATATGATTGTATGTTTTGCAGACTGCATTTTCGCCACAAGTGCCCGGACATGGATCCACACACTTCTTCTGTCTGCACGCCTTATCATTGGAACAGTCCGTATTTAGCACACATTCAGGACGACAGCCCACATAAGGATTTCCTTGATATTCACTCAAACAGCTGCATATGCCATTGTTGCAAATAGCATTTGCTCCACAGGGCGAGGGATGACAAAGATCTGTTGTTGCCGTGGGTTCACGTTGCACGATTTTTGGAGGCGTTCGTTGACACGCAGTGAATGGATCTCCGGCAAAGCCAGCCGGACAGAAGCAGTTAGGTACATGATAGTGCACCCTACATAGTGCATTAAATGCGCAAGATCCTAAACAAGGATCGCGACACTTTTCATTTACACATGCTAGATGAGCAGGACAATCCGAGTGCACAATGCACTCTGGATGACAATTAGGCGGTGTACCACTATAATTGGGTAGACAAATGCACGCAGCAACTCCAAAGCGATTGTGGCATTGCGAAAATGGACCACATGGAGAGGGATAGCATGGATTAATGTTTACACTAGGTGTCGTAACATCATTAATTGGACGGGGAGTTGTAGATGGTGATGGCACTGAAGGAATATTTACAATACCAGGTGTTTCGGAGGGTGGTTGAGATGTTGGGTGTAGATCGTCGTAGATGGGCTTTTGAGATGTAGGATATGTTGGCCTTAGCACGGATGGTATATTGATAACTTCTGGTTGATTTACAGATAAAGGTGTTACTGGAGATGAAATGAATATAGGACGCTGACTAGCTGTTGGTGTCGGTTGTGGTATCGAAGGAATATTAATAACTCCCGTCTTTATGGGTGCTGAAGTTGAATAAGGAGTCGGCACGTATATTGGAGGCTGCGTCATTGGAGGAACCGGGTTCGGTATAGAGGGAATATTCACAACTCCAGGCGGAGGGATTGTAGGTTGAGAATCAGATGGTATATTGGTAACACCTGGCTGTGAAGTTGGTAATAAGGGAGTGTGGGACGGAATATAAAGTGGTGTTTGTGGTGTTGGTGTCGGTATTGGCCGTGGTAATGATGGAATATTAATAACTCCTGGTATTTGCGGTGGTGGCGGATAGTACACATCATATATAGCAGGTCGTGGTGGCTGAATAGTTGGAACCGGCTGAGGTGCTGGTTGCGGAACAGATGTTATGTATATAATCTCTGGATGTGGTGAAGGTATTGAAGAAGGTGTATGTGAAGGCACGTAAATAGGAGGCTGTGGAGCGGGTGGCTTCGGTTGCGGTATTGAAGGAATATTCACAACTCCTGGCTTTTGAGTTGGATGCGGAGATGGATAGTTCACATCGTAGTGTGGAGGCTGGGGCGATGGATAAGTTGGCTGAGGTACCGATGGTATGTTGACAACTCCCGGCTGTGGTGAAGGTGTTGAAGAAACTGCAGGTGATGGAACAAATATAGGGGGCTGTGGAGCGGGTGGCTGCGGTTGCGGTATTGAAGGAATATTCACAACTCCTGGCTTTTGAGTTGGATGCGGAGATGGATAGTTCACATCGTAGTGTGGAGGCTGGGGCGATGGATAAGTTGGCTGAGGTACCGATGGTATGTTGACAACTCCCGGCTGTGGTGAAGGTGTTGAAGAGACTGCAGGTGATGGAATAAATATAGGGGGCTGTGGAGCGGGTGGCTGCGGTTGCGGTATTGAAGGAATATTCACAACTCCTGGCTTTTGAGTTGGATGCGGAGATGGATAGTTCACATCGTAGTGTGGAGGCTGGGGCGATGGATAAGTTGGCTGAGGTATCGATGGTATGTTGACAACTCCCGACTGTGGTGAAGGTGTCGAAGAAGCTGGAGGTGATGGTACATATATAGGGGGCTGTGGAGCGGGTGGCTGTGGTTGCGGTATTGAAGGAATATTCACTACTCCTGGCCTATGAGTTGGCTGCGGAGACGGATAGTTCACATCGTAGTGTGGAGGCTGTGGCGATGGATTAGTTGGCTGAGGTATCGATGGTATGTTGACAACTCCTGGCTGTGGTGAAGGTGTGGAAGAAACTGAAGGTGATGGAATAAATATAGGGGGCTGTGGAGCGGGTGGCTGCGGTTGCGGTATTGAAGGAATATTCACAACTCCTGGCTTTTGAGTTGGATGCGGAGATGGATAGTTCACATCGTAGTGTGGAGGCTGGGGCGATGGATAAGTTGGCTGAGGTATCGATGGTATGTTGACAACTCCCGGCTGTGGTGAAGGTGTCGAAGAAGTTGGAGCTGATGGCAGATATATGGGGGGCTGTGGAGCGGGTGGCTGCGGTTGTGGTATTGAAGGAATATTCACTACTCCAGGCTTATGAGTTGGTTGTGGGGATGGATAGTTCACATCGTAGTTTGGAGGATTATAATTTATACCGGGCTGTGGATCAGCGGAAACGTAAATCACGCCAGGTATGATAATTGGAGAGGGTGGTGCTGGTGTATCATAAATTGGCCGTGCGACAATTGTTGGAGCTATATTTTCCAAATAATTATTTATAATTGAGCTTCTGCATATAGTATCACATTTAATCTTACTTGTTTTAGTCTGGTAGCAACGAGTAAATGGATTTCCGGTATATGATAGCTGACAGTAGCAGATAGGATTATGGTGATGGACACGACATTCAGCATTAATGCCACAGGTGCCTGGACAAGGGTCAATACACCTATGTTGTACACAGGCCTTATTGTAGGGACACTCAGAGTTCAAAGTACACTC
Source organism: Drosophila koepferae (assembly GCA_030914345.1). NCBI lineage: Eukaryota > Metazoa > Arthropoda > Insecta > Diptera > Drosophilidae > Drosophila > Drosophila koepferae. The sequence goes on from JAUESR010000207.1 coordinate 6,099,962, forward strand.
GGGTCGACAATAGGGTGGACTACCATAGAAATCAGGAAGACAAGAGCAAATAGCTTGCTCATTGCTTTCGCGACACTGTGCATTGGGGCCACAAGGGGATGGTATGCATGGATTGGGGTGGCTTATAGGTGCTGAGTTAAAGATAAATATAAATTTGTTACACATGTCATGGGAATGCCTTGGAAGTGTTCGCTTACATTGTTCAACTATTGCTACAGGGCTGCAGTGTGTCAATGGGTTGCCAGTATATCCGCTAAAGCATCTGCATTGCGGCAGGTGATCGACCACATGACACTCTGCATTAAAGGCACATATGCCAGGGCAAGGATCGCGGCACTTCTGCTGCACGCAAGCTTTGTGTGAGGGACAGTCGCTATTGAGTATACATTCGGGACGACAGGCTTCATAAGGATTGCCGTAGTAATCTGGCAGACAGCTACAAGAGCCAATGCCGCGATGATGACTACATTGCGCATTAGCACCGCATGGATTGGGCTCGCACGGATTACTTGCAGGCTCTTCATACTGTGGCGTTTGTATAGCCGTCGTTGTGGCATGTGGTATTGAGGGTGGGGGAGGTAATTGGCAGGAAGTAAAGGGATTTCCAATTAATCCAGGCGCACAAACACAGTTGGGTTGATGATTGCTGGTACGACATACTGCATTGAAACCACACAAACCAGGACAAGGATCTTGACACTTGCGATTAATGCACGATCGATCGCTAGGGCAATCGGTATTAGATATGCACTCAGGACGACAATAGGGTGGCACGCCCACATATTCTGGTTGACATCGACAAGTTGCTACGCTTTGATCACTACTACATTCAGAATGTGGGCCGCAGGGTGAGGGAACACATGGATTAAGTGGTTCACGTTGGATTGCGATTGGTTCTATAGGTTGGCATTGTATGTACGGACTACCCGTGTAACCTATTGGGCATACACACTGAGGCCTGTGTTTTATAACATGGCATTCGGCACGATGACCGCAAACACCTGGACAAGGATCGCGACAGTGCATATTAATGCACGCCAGGCTCAACGAGCATTCTGAATTAGTTATACACTCGGGACGGCAGGTTGGTGGACTGCCATAATAGCCTGGCAGACAACTACAGATCGCCTGATGTCCAGATGGGCGGCAAATTGCATTCGCTCCACAAGGTGATGGTTGACATGGTTGAAGTGGCGGTGGTGCTGGAGCTGTTTGAAGTTGCGGAGCTTGGCATAGAACAAATGGATTACCCTCTAAGCCATGTGGGCAGTGGCACATTGCCACGTGATTATGGACTTCACAAATGGCGCCATAGCCACAAGTGCCAGGGCAAGGATCTACGCACCGATTTCGCACACAAGATTTGTCTAAGGCGCACTCCGTACTCAATACACATTCTGGTCGACAACCCACATACGGATCGCCCTGGTAAAGCGGCAAACAGCTGCAAGTGCCGCCCGCACACTGGGCGTTAGCACCACAAGGTGAAGGTTGGCAAGGATCATCAGCCATTGGAGTGGGAATAGGCGGTGCTGGATAACAGCGATGGAATGGATCACCAACATAACCACTTGGGCATGTGCAGCTCGGCACATGGTTTAAGACACTGCATTGAGCGTAAAGACCACAAGCGCCTAGACACGGATCCCTACACTTCTCATTTATGCACGCACGGTGAGCGGCACAATCAGAGTTTAGTGTACATTCGGGTTGGCAGTGTGGGGGCGTGCCATAATATTCGGACAAACAACTACAAACTGCCTGGTCATTGATTACACGACAGTGTGCATTCTGTCCGCATGGATTAGGTACGCAGGGATTTCGATATGGTTCGCGTGCCACAATAGGTTGAGGTATTGGTAAGCAACGAACAAATGCATTGCCCGTGTGGCCTGCAATGCAGGAGCAATGAGCCCGGTGATGTAAAGCTTGACAGATAGCATTGTAGCCACATACTCCAGGACAGGGATCTTGACACTTCTGATTTATACACGCCTTATCAGTGGGGCACTCAGAATTTGTTGTACATTCGGGTCGACAACTGGTTGGCGTACCAAAATAATCTGGCAAACAATTACATATTGCATTACCGTGCAATTCTTTGCACTGAGCATTGGGACCGCAGGGCGAAGGTTCACAGGGATTCACGTAAATCTGTTTGATAGCTGTAGGGTGGGTGTAAATGGGTGCAAATAATATATTGTTGAATGGGTTAGTGGAAATTTCTGACAACGGAAGGTGAGGATGCTTACGTTCAGCCTGACGCAGTTGGCAGTAGCGATATGGATCGCCAACATAGTTGGGATAGCAGCTGCAGAGGGGAACATGGTTAACGACTTGGCACTGAGCATTGGGTGCACAGCTGCCGGGGCAGGGATCCCGGCAATGTTGATTAAGACAGGCCAAATGGCTAGAGCAGTCGGAGTTCAGGACACATTCGGGTCGACAGCCTTCATAGGGATTTCCATAATAGCTTGGCAAGCATTGACAAGCAGCCACTCTACCTTGTTGCTTGCAGATAGCATTACTACCGCAAGGACTGGGAGCACATGGATTAATTTGGTCTTGTTCAAGTGGCGGCCGTGGATAGCATTTTGTAAATGGATCTCCAATATAATCAGCTATGCAAATGCAGGAGGGGACATGGCTAATCACTTGACATGTTGCAGCCTGGCCGCACACACCCGGACAAGGATCGCGACATTTTTGTCCAATACATGCCAATTGATTTGAGCACTCTGCTGAAGTAACACATTCAGGTCTGCAGTTAGGCGGGGTTCCAATAAAGTTTTCCAAACACTTGCATTGCGCTTGGCTGCCGTCTGGTGAGGGTGTGCATACTCCATTGATGCCACATGGCGACGGCTGGCAGGGATTGACGGGATCACGCTGTATAATTGGAGGCGGAGGCAGTCGTTGGCACAGGGCAAATGCGTTGCCTGTGTATCCAGCCGGACAACTGCAATGTGCGATATGACGTATTACTTGGCAGAGTGCATTTTGACCACATGCTCCAGGACAGGGATCGCGGCAATGTTGATTTTGGCAAGCCAAATGAGGTGCGCAGTCTGAATTGATGGTGCACTCGGGTCGACAGTGCGGTGGTGTCCCATAAAAGTCTGGCAGACAGGAACACACGGCTTGCTCATTTGCCACAAGACATTGAGAATTGCTGCCACAGGGTGTTGGACGGCATGGATTAGCGGGTACGATTGGATCAGCTAAATTGTGGAATATACATTAAAGAGCTGCAAATGTTTTCAGATATGACATTGTAAAACCTACGTTGTACTAAAGCACATTGCACAAAAGCATTGCCTGATGTGCCTGATGGACAGTGGCACATTGGAACATGATTGCGAACCTCGCAAATAGCACCCACGCCACATGCACCAGGACATGGATCAACACATTTACTGCTCTGGCAGGCTTTATCGCGTGCACAGTCAGAGTTGAGAACACATTCAGGTCGACAGCCTACATAGGCATTGCCAAAGAAACCGGCGACACACGAGCATTGTCCATTATTACAAATAGCATTTGAGCCACAGGGCGAAGGATTGCAGGCATCGCGTGGAGGTGGGTCAAATGATGGTGGTATTGGTGTACAGCTAGTGAAAGGATTTCCTTGATAGCCAACGGGACATCTGCAAATGGGCATATGATTGATGACGCTACATTGGGCACCAATACCACATGAGCCGGGGCAAGGATCGCGACACTGTTCGTTCATGCAAGCCAGATGTGAAGCGCAATCGGCGTTTATAACACATTCAGGCTGGCAGTTAGGTGGTGCACCATAGTAATTTGGCAAACAACGACACACGGCTTGACCGCGATCACTATGACACTGTCCAAAAGTGCCACATGGTGACGGTACACAAGGGTCGCGAATGGGATCCTTTGGATAGTCATAAGTAATAGCGGGTGCTGAAAGTTGTTGGATTAGGATAGCTGGATTATCTTGAACTGGGAACACAGTCTTACGTATATTTCTACATCCGGCAAATGCATCACCAGTAAAACCTGGCACACAACTGCAATGGGGGCTATGATTAATAACGCGACATGCGGCATTGCGGCCACAGACTCCTGGACAAGGATCAACACAATGTTGATTATTACAAGCCTTGTCTAGAGAACACTCGCTGGAAATGGTACATTCGGGTCGACAGGCTGGTGGTGTGCCAACAAAGTCCGGTAGGCAACTGCAAACCGCCTGTTGATTTGTCTCGTGGCATTTTGAGTTAGGTCCACATGGCGAGGGTTGACAAGGATGAACTGGGACAGGTTCTCGTAAAGCTATTTGTAAAGTCATTTGGTAAATAAGCTGAAGACATTCTGTTATAAAGTAGCTTACGTTCGGGTATGACACTACAGTAGCTATAGGGATTTCCCTCATAGCCAGTGAGACAATTGCACTGTGGCAGATGATGACGTACATGACATATGGCATTGGGACCACAAATACCTGCACAAGGATCGCGACAGTGCTGATTAAGACATGCCAACTGACTGGGACAATCTGAGTTCAAAACACATTCCGGGCGGCAGCCAATATAGGGATTGCCATAAAACTCTGGCAAGCATTGACATGCTCCAGCGCCATTCGACTCGGTACAGATTGCATTTGAGCCACAAGGGCTTGGGGAACAAGGTGTTAGTGGTTCGATCACATCACGCTGTAAGTCGCAACCGATGAACGGGTTGCCAGTGTATCCAGTTATGCAGTTGCACATGGGTGTATGATTAATAACATAGCATTCTGCATTGCTGCCACAAACTCCAGGACAGGGATCACGGCATTTCTGATTAAAACAAGCCAGATTTGTGGGGCAGTCAGCGCTGCTTACGCATTCGGGCCGACAGTTTGGCGGGCTACCAATAAATCCAGTAATGCAGCTACATTGAGCATTGTTTCCAACGTTGCGGCACTCTGAATTGGGTCCACACGGCGACGGCCTGCAGGGATCAATCACATCATGATGAACTGGCTGGGGCGGCTGCGGATGGCATTCAATGAAAGGATTGCCCGTGTAAGAGTTTATGCACCGACAAATTGGACTGTGGTTCAGAACACGGCACTCAGTATTCTGACCGCATGCTCCCGGACAAGGATCAGTGCAACGTTGCTGCAGGCAAGCTAAATGCAGCGGACACTCCGCGTTGCTAACGCATTCAGGACGGCAAGATGGTGGCACTCCTACGAATTCTGACAGGCAAGAGCAGATAGCCTGACCATTGATGTTTCGACATTGTGCGTTCGCTCCGCAAGGCGACGGTTGGCAGGGATCATATATAGCAATTGGCGGTGGCGGCGGCAAGGGTGAGCACAATGCAAAGGCATTGCCCGTCATTCCAGCCGGACAGTGACACATGGCCACATGATTATGTACCTCACAAATGGCATTTGAAGCACATGTGCCTGGGCAGGGATCGATACATTTTTGACGTACGCATGCAAGATTTTGGGCGCATTCCGTGTTCAATATGCACTCGGGCCGACATCCAATCGTTGGGTTGCCGTGAAATTCTGGTAGACAGCTGCATTGTCCTTGGCGACAAATCGCGTTTACACCGCAATGTACATGCAGGCATGGATCATCAGCCAGCATATGTGGTTTTAGTGGATTTGCTTGACAGGAAGCAAATGGATTGCCAGTTAATCCTGGTGCACACTGACACACTGGTATGTGATTAATGACCACACACTGTGCATTAAATCCACATGCTCCGGGACATGGATCGCGGCAGCGCTGTTGTTGACAGGCTAGATGAGCGGCACAATCCGCGTTAATGCTGCACTCGGGCCGACAATTGGGTGGACTACCAAAATAGTTGCGTAAGCAACTGCAAATAGCTGTACCATGATTTTCACGGCACTCAGCATTTTGACCACATGGTGAAGGAACACAAGGATTCTTATATGTGTCCAATTGTACAGGGGGTGGGACTGTAAGCAGAGTAAGTTAACTTGAAATGAACCTATATAAAGAACTCTCAGTAAGTCTTACGTGGCACGGGATAACAGCGCGTGAACGCATCACCTTGATAGCCTTGACGGCAACTGCAAATTGGTGCATGATGATAAACACGGCAATCGGCATTTGTACCACAAACGCCAGGACAGGGATCGCGACATTTTTTATTAATGCAGGCCTTATCCAAAGGACATTCGCCACTGGTGACACATTCGGGCCGACAGTTAGGAGGCGTCCCTACATACTCTGACAAGCATGAGCAGATAGCCTGTTCATTCTTTTCAAGACACTGGGAATTGGGACCACATGGTGAAGGTTGACAGGGATTTACATACTCTTTCAAAATTGCTAAAGGACAAAAGAGGTTTTAGAATCCAATATGATTTTGTTGTTTTTTTTTTTACTGTAAACTCACGTTTCTCGGGAAGCTGACAATAGCGATATGGATCACCCACGAAATCGCTTAAGCAATGACATGTGGGCAGATGGTTAAGAACACGGCAAACGGCATTTAAGCCGCAGATCCCCGGACAAGGATCGCGACATTTCAATTGCTGACAGGACTTGTCTGACGGACAGTCACTATTAGTGACGCACTCGGGTCGACAAGCATCGTATGGATTGCCATGGTAGTCGGGTTGACATTGACAAGATCCAGCGTTACCCACTTGACGACATACTGCATTGGCGCCGCACGGATTGGGATAACAAGGCTGAATGCGTTCCTCTTGCTGAATGATGGGTTTTTGACGGCAATTGGTGAAGGGATCACCCGTGTAGCCAGGAGCACAATAGCACATGGCAACATGACTGATCACATGACAGATGGCGTTGGAGCCGCAGGAACCTGCACATGGATCCACACATTTCTGATTTACGCACGCTTTGTCGAAGTTGCATTCTGAGTTAGTGACACACTCCGGTCGACAATTTGGAGGTATTCCAATGTAGTTGGATAGGCAGCTGCATTGAGCCTGATCGCCCACCGCACGACATTGGGCGTACGGCCCACAAGGTGAAGGATGACAAGGCTGTTTTACGGGAATTATGTCACGCTGCGGTGGTATCGGCGTACATCCAAGGAATGGATTGCCAATGTGCCGCGAAACACAACTACATATTGGTGCATGATTGACCACATGGCACATAGCATTATAGCCACATGTACCTGGGCACGGATCAATGCAGTGTTGTTGCTGACAAGCCAAGCTTGGCAAGCAGTCCGAATTTCGTGTACATTCCGGCCGGCAATTAGGTGGGGTGCCGACATAATCCTCAATGCAAGTGCAAACGGCGTTGTCATTGAAAACACGGCATCGGCTGTTAGGGCCACATGGTGATGGAGCACAAGGATTTAGAGGCGGTTGATTTTGAACAAGTGGTGTATCACATTGAATGAACGCATTTCCAATCATTCCGTCCGGGCAGCGACACATTGCTATATGATTAAGTACATCGCATATGGCGTTGGGTGCACAAGTTCCTGGACAGGGATTGATGCATTTGTTGCGAACGCAAGCTCGATCACGCGGACAGTCGGTATTAAGAACGCACTCTGGCCGGCAACCCATATAGGGATCACCTTGATATTCAGCTATGCAAGTACATTGGCCATTTTGACACTGTGCATTAGATCCGCAGGGTGATGGATTGCAGGGATCATCGGGAACGATTGGTTTGACTAATGATAAGATTGCGAAATTGTTGACATTGATGGATTTTTCATGTATGATGTTGTTCTTACTTGGTTCACGCTGACAGAAGGTAAATGGATCACCAATGTATCCGTTGGGACACTGACAGCTTGGTACATGATTGCGCACAATACAAATTGCATTGTATGCACAGGAGCCAGGGCAAGGATCTACGCAACGTTGGTTTATGCAAGCTGCATTTGGCAGACACTCAGCACTTTGAGTACACTCGGGTCGGCAGCTCGGCGGTACCCCAAAGTAACCTGCCAGACAGCTGCACACAGCTTGATTATTTGATTGCCTACACTGAGAATTAGCTCCACAGGGCGATGGTAGACAGGGATCGCGTACAGGTTCATGTAACAGCTGAGTGGGCGGCGCTACGATAAGGTGCCATTTAATTGGGTCAGTAGATGTAGACAATACGTTGACATAAAATGACTTACGAGGTATACGATAGCAATGTGTAAATGGATCTCCAGTAAATCCAGATTGGCATGTGCATAGCGGAGCATGATTTGTGGCATGACAGAGTGCATTACTGCCACATGCGCCAGGACAGGGATTTACACATTTATGTTTTACGCAAGCCTTATCAAAGGTACATTCTGATGAAAGGGTGCACTCGGGGCGACAACCAGGTGGAGTGCCCACATACTCGGGTAAACACGAGCAGACTGCCTGCTCATTTAGTTCTTTGCATTGACTGTTGGGACCGCAAGGTGAGGGTTGGCAGGGATTGATATACTTGCGAATGGCTAAATAAAAATTATAATGTATTTCAATGGGACTAAGGGAAAAGCCAATTAGCTGCTTACGTTTCTCTTCAAGTGTGCAGTAGCGATATGGATCACCCACGTAGTTGTTAAGGCAATTACAATTCGGCAAGTGATTTCGAACATAACATTCAGCATTGTAGCCGCAGCTGCCGGGGCAAGGGTCGCGGCACTTTTGATTAATGCAGGCTCTATTAGATGCACAATCTGAATCAAGGACGCATTCTGGGCGGCAAGCCTCGTATGGATTTCCAAAGTGTTCGGGCAAACACTGACAGGAACCAATGCCATTTCGCTGATGACACTCAGCAAATGTACCGCACGGATTGGGATTACAGGGCTGGACCACTTCAGGTGGATCGTATTGAATTTGTGTGCATTGAATAAATGGATCGCCGGTGTAGCCTGATTGACACAAGCACATAGCGCTGTGACTAAGCACACGACACTCAGCATTGCGGCCACAGAGACCGGGACAGGGATTTGTGCAACGATTGTTTCTGCAAACCTGCGATGATGCACAATCAGAATTGGACAAGCATTCGGGTCTGCAGTTGGGTGGGGTTCCAAAGAAGTTCTCTAAGCATGAACAAGAGGGTGTATCTCCATTGCGACGGCATTCACTATTGGGACCGCAAGGTGACGGTTGACACGGATCCTGAGGTGTTATGTCTCGCGTTGGTTCAACTATAGTTTTAACAGTTGCATCAATCATGTGTATTATTTTGTTGTACAGTGAGAACTTACTAATTCTGTGGCACAGAACAAAAGGGTTGCCTGTGTAGCCAGGCTGACAACTACAGAAAGGACTGTGACTGACTGCTCGACATTCCGCATAAGCACCACAGGTGCCCGGACACGGATCGACACATCTTTGGTTCTGGCAAGCCAGGCTAGGTGAACAGTCAAAGTTGGTGGTACATTCTGGGCGACAAGATGGTGGCACGCCATAATAGTTTGGTAGACAACTACAAATAGCTTGACCTTGTCGCTCGCGGCATTCAGAGTTTGCACCACAAGGTGACGGCTGACAAGGATTCTGATAAACAGGAACTAAAGCGTGATTTCACAAGATTAGTTATTTTTTTACTTATTGAATTACTGGCTTTTAACCTACTTTGTACGGGACTGCACTGGATAAAAGCGTTACCAGTCATTGCCACTGGACAATGGCACATGGCAATGTGGTTGACAACTTCACAAATTGCATTACGTCCACAAGTACCTGGGCAGGGATCTACACACTTTTGTTGAATACAGGCGAGATTTCTAGGACACTCAGCGCTCAATACGCATTCTGGACGACACGCGATATAGGGGTCTCCTTGATATTCGGCAATGCACGCACATTGCCCATCTCCAGAACATATAGCATTGCTGCCGCAAGGACTGGGATTACAGGGATCTCTGGGTTCGTTGTAAGTTGGGGGTGCTGTAGGGAAGGTATGAGGAGTTGATCTAATCTGAAGATTAAAGTCTTTTCCGTATAGCTTACGTGGCGCAGGCTGACAAGCCACAAACGCATCGCCCACGTAGCCATGAAGGCAAACACAGTTGGGCGTATGATTAATCACACGACATTCTGTATACTGCCCGCAAGCTCCTGGACAGGGATCGCGACATCGTTCACCAATGCAAGCCAGATGACTAGCGCAATCTGCATTGATGGTACACTCAGGTCGACAATAGGGCGGGGTACCATAATAGTTAGTCTGGCAAGAACAAATCGCTTGATTATGTTCTTTACGGCATGTAGCGTACAGACCACAGGGTGAGGGTATGCAAGGATCACGATAAGGTACCACATCTCGAAGTGGAGGTGGCGCTAATTATAACAGAAATATTCGTTACATCAACTGATAATATATTCACACACATTTCTTACGTATTGGTCGAGGTTGGCAGCGAACAAATGGATCACCCATTAGACCTGGAGGACACATACAAATGGGGTTGTGGTTGCGCACCTGACATAGTACCTGTTGGCCACAGACACCCGGGCATGGATCAACACATTTGCGATTAATGCATGCAAGGGTGGCCAGGCACTCAGCGCTAGAGGTACATTCGGGTCGACAATTTGGTGGCACTCCCTTAAACTCGGGCAAACAGGAACAGACCCCTTGGCCCTGAACCTCACGACATTGGGCATTGGAGCCACAGGGTGAGGGCAAACATGGGTTTACATACTCATGAACAATCGCTGGGTTTGGTTAGGCAAATAGATAAGTATGTTTTCAATTAGTAACTACAATGCTACTACAAGCTGGTTAGACGAATCTACATAAAAAAAATGGAACTAGCTTACGTTCTGCTGGTTGGTTACAGTAACGATATGGATCTCCAACATATCCCACGAAGCAGGAACACATGGGCGTATGATTAACCACATTGCACTCAGCATTTTGTCCACAGCTACCTGGACAGGGATCACGGCACTTTTGTTGTTGACACGCTCGATTTGATGGGCAATCCGAGTTGAGTATACATTCCGGTCGACATCCCTCGTAAGGATTACCAAAGAAATCAGGTAGGCATTGACAGGAGCCGGCACCATTCCGTTGTATACACTCGGCATTGGAGCCGCATGGCGATGGCTGGCACGGATTTATAATTTCCACATCCTTTTCTATTGGTTGACATTGCGTAAATGGATCCCCCGTTAGTCCAACGTCACATGTACACATAGGTGTATGTGAGACAACACGGCAAATAGCATTGGCTCCACAAAGACTAGGACAAGGATCGCGGCATTTTTGATTTATACACGCGCGGTTACTAGCACATTCAGAGTTCACGACACATTCAGGTTTGCAGTAAGGTGGAGAGCCTACGTATCCAGCTAGACACGTGCAAGATGGCGTCTCTCCAATAGCGCGACATTCAGCGTTAGCACCACAAGGTGATGGGCGACATGGATCTTGAGGTTCAATGTCACGTTGCGGAGGCTCAACAATTAGTTGGCAACCCACAAACGGATTACCCGTGTAGTGAGGCAGACACGTACAGAAGGGATTGTGATTAACAACACTACACTGGGCACTGCGACCACATGCGCCCGGGCACGGATCGATACACTTTTGATTGACACAGGCTAGTTGGGCAGCACATTCCGAATTGCTAGTACACTCGGGACGACAAAGTGGCGGTGTGCCAATATAGCCAGGGACACAGGAGCACACAGCTTGCTGATTCACCTCTCGGCATTGGGAATTCGGTCCACATGGCGAAGGCTGACAGGGTTGTACAACGACAGGTGCTGTAAAGTAAATGATTCATAGAAATCGCGCCTCTAATCGACCAATTTGGGTCAACAGGATATTTACGTGGTATTGGATGACACTGCAAGAATGCATTTCCTGCATAGCCCTCAGGACATGAACACATTGGTATGTGATTAAGCACGGTGCACAGTGCATTTGGAGCGCATGTGCCTGGGCAGGGATCGAAGCATTTGTGAAGAGCGCATGCTCTATCTCGCGGGCAATCTGAACTTGTAAGGCATTCCGGACGACAACCTCTGTAAGGATCGCCTTGATACTCTGGCAGACATGTGCAGACACCGGCATTGCACACAGCATTCGTACCACATGGAGAAGGATTGCAAGGATCATCGGCTTCTACAGCTATAAATCGAACAATTATGAAGCTGTTGATATTGCTTGCTCAGTACCTAGCTTACGTTTTGGTGGTGGTTCCGGCTGACAATGACTGAATGCGTCACCGGTATAACCAGCTGGACAAGTACAACTAGGTGTGTGATTAATGACATTGCAAATGGCACCAAAGCCGCAGGAGCCTGGACAGGGATCGCGACACTTTTCATTAATACAGGCCTGACTACTGGGACAGTCAGAGTTGATTCGACACTCGGGGCGGCAATTGGGTGGTACTCCTAAATAACCAGGCAAACAGGAGCAGGCTGGTGCTTCACCATGTGCACGGCAATCAGCGTAAGAGCCGCAAGGTGAGGGCACACAAGGGTCAATCGGTTGTTTTTGCACAATTGTAGTAGGCGGTGCCGCTTTATCCAGAAGGGAATGATTAGAATGACATATTTGAGGGCAAGACGAACACTTACGAGGTATGGGTAGACAGCGGTAAAACGCATCGCCTGTATAACCAGTTCGACACGAACAAATTGGACTATGATTAACAACACGGCATAAAGCTTGATCACCACAAGTGCCTGGACATGGATCAACACATTTCTTGGCAACACAGGCCTTGTCCGTCGCACACTCAGATGAGATGGTACACTCAGGTCGACAAGTTGGTGGTGCACCTACATACTCAGGCAAGCATGAGCATACAGCTTGTTCATTGCTCTCTCGGCACTGAGAATTGGGGCCGCAGGGTGAGGGCTGGCAGGGATTCACATATTGCTTGATAGCTATAGATGGAAAGTTTATTAATAACTAATATTGTTCCAATAACTGAGGCATGAATTGTCTTACGTTGCCGTTCATGTTGGCATAAACGATATGGGTCGCCACTGTAACCAATTAAGCAGCTGCAGCTTGGCACATGATTGAGTACATTGCATACTGCATTCGGCCCGCAGGTGCTGGGGCATGGATCTTGGCATTTTTGTTGCTGGCAAGCGCGGTTCGAAGGACAATCCGAGTCGATCACACATTCTGGCCGGCATCCCTCGTACGGGTTTCCAAAATAACCAGTCAGGCATTGACATGAGCCAGCATCTTGTCGGGATGTACATCGAGCATTTGCGCCGCATGGACTAGGATTGCATGGATCCAACTGATCTAACTGCTGAATTCTTTTCTCCACGCACTGTACGAAGGGATCACCCTCCATGTTGTCGGGGCAGTAACAGCTCGGCGTATGTGAAAGTACCCGACATACAGCTGCTTGTCCACACAGGCCAGGACATGGATCACGGCACTTCTGCTGTATGCAAGCCTGATGCGTTGGGCATTCCGAGCTGGTAACACATTCTGGTCGGCAATTTGGCGGAGCTCCAATGTAGTTTGGCAAGCAAGTGCAAGAAGGTGTCTCGTTTATCTCACGGCATTCGGCAAAAGGTCCACAAGGCGATGGTTGACAAGCTTGGCGTGGTGGGGGCGTTGGCGGCTCGATAATCGGTTGGCAGCTAACAAATGGATTGCCCGTATGGCGATCCAGACAACGACAGAATGGACTATGGTTTGTCACATGGCACTGGGCGTTGCGGCCACAGACACCGGGACAGGGATCACTACACTTCTGATTCAAACAAGCCAAATTCAGTGGGCATTCCGAGTTCGATGTGCATTCAGGTCGACAGAAAGGTGGGCTACCGATAAAAGATGTAATGCAAGAACAGATTGCCTGTTGATTTATCACGCGACATTGTGAGTTTGGTCCGCAAGGCGTTGGCTTGCAAGGATTTTGAACGACGTCAAGTTCTGAAATGAGATTACATGCTGTAGAGCCGAAATGGAACCCCAATGGTGATGATTGCTTACGTTGTACTGGGCTACAGGCGACAAACGCATTGCCTTCCATACCATCTGGACAACGGCAGTTAGGTATATGATTGAACACCTCGCAAATAGCAGTAGTAGCACAAGTGCCTGGACATGGATCAACGCATTTATGACGCACACAAGCAAGATTGCGGGCGCAATCTGTGTGCAGTACACATTCTGGACGACAACCAACGAATGGATCTCCTTGGTATTCGGGAATGCAACTGCATTGACCATTGCGACATTGGGCATTAGCACCACAAGGTGAAGGGTTGCATGGATCCTGAGGTTCTGGCGGATCTTCAACTGATGGATAAGCTAAGTATTAAATAATCTGCTATTGAACTGAATCAGACAACACTCTTACTTCTTTGAGGTGGTTCTGGATTACAGATAACAAAGGGATCACCAATATAACCCACAAGACAACTGCAAATCGGTGTGTGGTTAATCACATTGCATTGTGTATTGAGACCACAGGAACCCGGGCATGGATCGCGACACTTTTGATTTATGCATGCCTGATGACTCGGACATTCAGCATTGATGGAACACTCTGGTCGGCAGTTTGGTGGCGTGCCCAGATAGTTTGGCAGGCAGGAACATGATGGTGTTCCATAAATATCGCGACATTGTGAGTTGGCACCACAAGGCGATGGAACACAAGGATCAAGAGGTTCTCGTTCAATTGTCACAATAGGCGGAGCTAAACATGTTTTTAAAGTATCCATTATATTTGAGCACTTTGAATTGATATTAATGGGCTTACGAGGCAATTTATAGCAACGTGTGAAGGCGTCGCCTGTAAATCCATTCAAACAAGTGCAGATAGGACTGTGGTTTCGTACACGGCACTCGGCCTGTTGGCCGCAGACGTTGGGGCATGGGTCGATGCATTTGCGGTTCACACAAGCCTTATCAGCAGCGCATTCCGAGCTACTAGTACATTCAGGCCGACAAGCGGGTGGACTGCCAATAAACTCGACTAGACAGGAGCAGACAGCTTGCTGGTTAACTTCACGACAGCGCGAATTTGGTCCGCAAGGTGATGGTTGACAAGGATTCACATAGATAGGTTCGGCTATAAGAAATGTTGTATAAGCATTTGGATCCAGTGTGAGGTTCAACAGTGTAGGCTTACATGGTTCGTTTTCTACTATACGGCAAATTCTATACGGATCTCCAGTGAAGCCATTAAGACAATTGCACGTGGCCAAATGATTAATAACTTGACATTCCGCGTTCTGGCCACATGTGCCAGGGCATGGATCGAGGCATTTTTGTTGCTGACAAGCTCTATTTGAAGGACAGTCTGAGTTGGTTAGGCACTCCGGTCGGCAACCTTCGTATGGATTACCGAAGTATTCAGGAAGACACTGGCAAGAGCCAGCTCCGCCACGTTCTTCACACTTGGCATTGACACCGCACGGACTTGGATTGCAGGGCCGT
The DNA here is from genome assembly GCA_030914345.1 of Drosophila koepferae. Taxonomy (NCBI): domain Eukaryota; kingdom Metazoa; phylum Arthropoda; class Insecta; order Diptera; family Drosophilidae; genus Drosophila; species Drosophila koepferae. Next base: position 6,115,333 of record JAUESR010000207.1, read on the forward strand.
AACAGCTCGATCTGCGTCTCTCTTATGGGATTGCACTGGGCAAATGGATCGCCAGTGAATCCGCTATCACAGAGGCACATGGCAGTATGGCTGAAAGTGCGACAGTTCGCATTGAGGCCACAAAGTCCAACACATGGATCCACGCATTTCTTATTAACGCACGCCTGGTTGGTGGCACATTCTGAATTAGATATGCATTCTGGTCGGCAATTTGGTGGAGAGCCCAAATATTCGGGAAGACAAGAACAGGACGGCGAATCACCTGAGACACGGCATTCAGAGTTGGGGCCACATGGCGAGGGTTGACATGGATTTTGAGGTGTGACATCACGTTGAGGGACTACTGTAAGAAATTTATGTTGTATGTCTGGCAAGTTTTCAGAATGTTGAGATAGCTTACAAATCTGTTCACAACGCACGAAAGGATTGCCTGACATGCCGACAGGACAACTGCAGAAAGGACTGTGGTTCACCACATTGCATAGAGCATTAAAGCCGCAAGTGCCGGGACAAGGATCGCGGCACTTCATGTTCTGGCAAGCTTGATTGGCTGCACAATCTGAATTGGTAACACATTCTGGACGACATTGCGGCGGACTGCCTACATAGTCAATCAGACAAGAGCAGACAGCGGTGTCTTGCACAACGCGACACTGGCTATTAGGTCCACAAGGTGATGGCTGGCAGGGATTCTGGGGCGGTGGTGTTGGTACTGGGCGGCACTCAAAGAATGCATTGCCTGACATTTGGTCAGGGCATCGACAGATGGGCACATGATTGTTCACCTCACAAATTGCATTCACTCCACAGGTGCCTGGACAAGGATCGATGCATTTATTACGGATGCAAGCACGATTCTGTGGGCAGTCGGTGTTGAGAACACACTCGGGGCGACAGCCGACATATGGATCACCTTGATACTCGGCTATACAAGTACATTTGCCATTATTACATTGTGCATTGGCACCACATGGCGATGGATTGCAAGGATCATCTCTAACAGGAGGTGTAGTTGCTGTAAAAAGTATAAATTGTGAACATTGTTGCAATCCTTTTGTAGTTTTCGTTGAACACATACGTTGCGGTGGCTTGAGATTGCAGTTCGTGAACGGATTACCAATATAGCCGTCAATGCAAGCACATAATGGCGTATGGTTTATAACACTACAAATGGCATTTAATCCACAGGCGCCTGGGCAGGGATCGCGACATTTCTTATTAATGCATGTCTGCTGACTGGGACACTCGGAATTAATGGTGCACTCTGGACGGCAGTTGGGGGCCTGCCCAATAAACGTAGCGAGGCAGGAACACGCTGGAACTCCATTAATGTTGCGACATTCAGAGTGTGGGCCACAGGGCGTGGGCACGCAAGGGTCACGCAAAGGCTCTTGTTGGACCTCGATTGGTCGAGCTACAGTATACAAATATATTTGGGTAGAGTCCACATAATATTGCAGCAAAGAATTGGGCTTACGTGGTATGGGAAAGCATTGTGTAAAGGCGTCACCAGTGAAGCCACTGATGCAACTGCAGATGGGACTGTGGTTGCGTACTCGACAAATAGCATTGCTGCCGCAGGTGTTGGCTATGCAGGGATTGACACACTTCTGATTTAGACAGGCCTTGTCGGCAGCACATTCCGATGAGATGGTACACTCAGGCCGACAGGCTGGTGGGGCACCAATGAACTCAGGCAGACAAGAACAGACGGCTTGTTCATTGGTGACGCGACACTGTGAGTTGGGACCACATGGCGTGGGGTCACATGGATTAGTGTATTCAATACGTATAGCTACAGCAAAATAAGATGGGCAATAGTTAAGATTGTGATTTCCACAGGTTGGCAGCGAGTTGCTTACGTTCCACAGGTCGTGTACACAGACGATACGGATCGCCTATGAATCCAGGTAGACAATTACAAGATGGTAAATGATTGACTACTTGGCAATTCGCATTGCGACCACAGGTGCCGGGACAAGGATCCTGACATTTTTGCTGCTGGCAGGCACGATTCGATGGACAATCGGAGTCAAGAACACACTCGGGCCGACAACCATCGTAGGGATTGCCGAAATATTCCGGTAGACATTGACAAGATCCAGCGCCGTCTCGTTCACGACAAATGGCATTTGCTCCGCATGGACTCGGGCTGCAGGGTGTACGCACTTCGATGTATCTTTCAATTTCTGGACTGCATTGAACGAATGGGTCACCAGTGAACCCTTGTTGGCAAACGCACTGTACTACATGACTGACGACGCGGCAGTCAGCGTTCAGGCCACAACGTCCTGGGCATGGATCAACACACTTCTGATTGATACAGGCCAGCTGACTGTTGCAATCTGAGCTGGTGACACATTCCGGCCGGCAGTTTGGTGGGCGCCCTATATAAGTTTCGAGACAGGAACAAGCTGGCGCTTCTCCTACGGGACGACATTGCGAGTAAGGGCCACAGGGCGAAGGCCGGCATGGATCTATTGGCTGAACATCACGAACTGGTTCAACTGGGGATAAGCTTTTCTTGTAAAATATTCTTTAACTTGACTTGACATTTACGCTTACTTTGGGGTTGGCAACGTATAAATGGATTTCCTGTAAAACGTGCAGGACATGTGCAGAAGGGACTGTGATTGACAACCGCACAATTGGCACCCACGCCACAAGTGCCAGGACATGGGTCACCACAACGCTGATTGAGGCATGCCTGAGTAGGTGCACACTCAGCATTGGAAGTACATTCTGGTCTACAGGTGGGTGGTGCGCCAATGAAGGTTGGCAAACAAGAACATACAGCCTGTTGGTTAACTTCGCGGCACTGAGAATTTGGACCGCAAGGCGATGGTCGGCAAGGATTAGTGTCCACAACAATTTCTGTAGATTATGTTCATACTTAAGTAAAGCAAAAAAAAATGAGAATAACAAAGTCAACGTACTAGGCACGAGTGTACAGCGTATGAAGGCGCTGCCTGCGGTACCATCGGGGCACCTGCACATTGGTATATGATTGATGACATCGCAAATGGCGTTCTCGCCACATGTGCCCGGGCACGGATTGAGACATTTACTGCGCAGACAGGCCTTATCGCGTGGGCAGTCGGAATTGAGGACACATTCAGGACGACAACCTGCATAGGGATCGCCATGGAACTCGGGTAAACATGTACAGACACCGTCTCTGCATTGAGTATTAGGACCACATGGTGATGGTTTGCAGCGGTCAACGTATTCGTCTAAAGATCATAAACAATAAGGAATCTGTGCTCTTTGTTTTTTTTTTTTTTTTTTTCGAAAACTCACTCAATACAGGCTCTGGCGGAGCCAGACGACAACTGCTAAATGGATCACCTGTATAACCTGTCGGACAAGTACATATGGGTGTGTGATTGACAACATTGCATTCTGCAGCATAGCCGCAAGAACCAGGACATGGATCTCTACACTTTTCGCGAATACACGCCATGTTCGAGGCGCACTCAGCACTGATAGTGCATTCGGGTCGGCAATTTGGTGGCGTGCCTATATATTCCGGTAGACAGGTGCAAGATGGGACTCCTTGCACGTTACGACACTGGCTGTTAAGGCCACATGGGGTCGGCACACAAGGATTACGTTCAACATGTTCAATGACTGGTGTAGGTGCTAAATTGAGAGAATCAATATTACAATGGGAGAATCGTCTTCGATTGCAACTAAATTTCTTACGTGGCATAGCATAGCAACGTGTAAACGCATCGCCCGTAAAACCGCGACGACATTGACAAAGTGGACTGTGATTATGCACACGGCACTCGGCATTGATGCCACAGATGCCCGTGCACGGATCCTGACAGCGTTGGCCTATGCATGCTTTATCAGTGGGACATTCAGTGCTTAATACACACTCGGGTCGGCAGTTGGGCGGCAAACCGATATAGAGTTCAAGGCAGGAGCAAACCGCTTGGCCATTCAGCTCTCGGCACTGGGAATTGGGGCCACAAGGCGAGGGGCGACAGGGCTGAGTGGGTTCGACTTGCCGTATAGCTGTAAATGGTATTTTTTGTAGTCGTTGTGTACCTTCAGACATGGATGGAGATGGGTCTTACGTTGAGCTGGTTCCACATGACAGTAACGATACGGATCACCAATGTAGCCGCTGCGGCATGTGCACGTGGGTACATGGGTCGTTACGCGACAATCGGCATTTGTGCCACACGTGCCAGGGCAAGGATCGCGACACTTTTGCTGCTGACATGCCTTATTTGATGGACAGTCGGAATTACGTACGCATTCTGGTCGGCACGACTGATACGGATCGCCGAAGTAATCGGGCAGGCATTGGCAAGCGCCAATGCCATTGCGCTCACGGCAAACGGCATTCGATCCACAGGGATTCGGTTCACATGGTGTGATCTGGTCTATGACTATTTTCTCTGTACTCGAAAAAATGGGTTAAGAGTAACAGAGCGGGGGAAGAAAAGAGAGTTTTGGCAATAACTTTAATAACAGTTCTTTAGTTTTGTTGGTTTAGTACGAACAAACACACCTGGCAATTGCTTTAGTTTTAAGCATTTCTTTTGCAGTTTATTGTTCCAATTGGGTGTTTGGTTTTCATTAATTTTGGTTTGGCAGTGAGATTAGAGCACGGATTAAGTGTTGATTGTATCCAATTAATATATTTTTAATTTTGTCGCAGTTTCCTATTGCGCGGCTTGTTTTATTTTAGGTTTTAGTGTTGTTAAACGCAGTGCTGTGCGGTGCGGTGCGCAGTGTTTTGTGCAGGGTTGCATTATATAATTGCGCAGTATGTTTTCATACGTTTTGTGACGTAATTAAAACAAGTGTTTCGTGTCGTCTTATATCAATCAATTTATTGCATTATGTTAAACGAATTAAATATAAATGGCACTACAGAGTTATACATCTAAGTTCTTAAACATAGTAGATTAACTAAATACTAATAATCAATAAGCGCTTTTTAGTTTCATGTAGCTTTTGGTAATTGTTGATAATCCTTTGGCGAATCGATGTTACAAAGGTATAAAAAAAAATGGGTACAAATTTTGGACGATAACAACGCAGTACTCAATTTCGAATAGGGTTTTATTTGTCTTTTAATATTTTAAGAGTATCCAATTGCAGGTTAAGGTATCGAATTCAGAGGTTAAGTGTTCAAAAGTCGTACGCATTTGGGTCAAACAAACAAGTATAAGTATAAGCATATCATGGGGCCGAGTTCAATTCAACAACAACAGGGCAAAATATTACTTCCCAAAGCATAAAAAACAACTGAGTCAGGGGGTTAGGGCAGTTCAAGGCGTTTTGTTGAGGCATTTTACTTATACATAAATATATATATGGTGAGGCAAAGAGGCGTGGCAAGTTTGCATATTGTATTGAGGCATTAAAGGCGTTTAAAAGCAAATATAATATAGTGTGACAAATATAAACTTAATCTAATTAAAAATGTTGACTACTGCCGCACACAAACACATCCTCGACCAGCAACAATTCAGACAACTCGTACAGAACTGTGCGACCTTAGATTTGCATTTCGCTCTAGTGTTGGTAAACAATGAAATGATGATTTATTTGAAAACACATTTTGCAATGCATTGTGCTTGTGCGTGCAATAAACAAAACTTTTAATATAAATTCGTGTAAAATGTATGTTTAAAAATCTCAAAATAAAGCGCATTAAAATAAGTTAAAAGTATTGACAGTAATTTCTTGAACGTAAAAATCTTCATCAAATTCTTTTTTTTTTTTTGTTTTTAAATCGTGGCGGCAACACAATTATCAAGTATACGTAGCGTTTAACGAAACTTAATATCACATCATTTGTTATATTATTTTAATTGTAATTTAAGTATATTTATTTAAAATATGGAAAGTAAAAATTTTTGTTTATAAATAAATTATAAAAAGTATGAAATAAAAAAAATTTTTTCGAAATGGAATATTATTTAAATCGTATTTTCTTTAGCAATATCAAAATGTATTAAAATTTTTAATATTCTTTTTACGTATTCAGAAAATTATTTAAGAAAAAAACTACACAAACAAATTTTGTTTGCACTAATTTATTGAATTTGAATTACTAGTAAATTTTTCTAATGCGCATTTAAAATATGTGAAACTGATCAATTTTATGGGGAAAACAAATATAACTTGAGATCAGGGGCAATTTGTGGTAACAATAATAATACGGCACGATTCGGAAGGTGTTGTATTTCAGTTTCACTTTAATATTTCCCTATCAAGGCGTAAACAAATGAGAATACGTGTAATTGCAGTGAATCTTCAGTAAAGCATTTTCTATTAGGCGGGTGTGGAACAATTTTGGGCAGTGGACATTGATTGAAGCAACCTTAACCAAGCTAGTTTACGCCTTGACCTAACTACTTGTGTATTTTGTGTAATAAAAGAAATCGGGTTCCTACCTTGCTCCTGTTGACAGCCGGTGAACGGATCTCCTGTGTAGCCCACATCGCATGTGCATATAGGCTGGTGATTGGCGACATTGCAGCGGGCATTGAAGCCGCAGGCGCCCACACAAGGATCCGCACACTTCTGACGTATGCATGCTTTAGTTGGTGAACATTCCGGATTGATGGTGCACTCGGGTCGACAGTTGGGGGGTGTGCCAATAAATGTAGCAGCACATGAACAAGCTGGATTTCCATTAAGTTCTTTGCACTCTGAGTTGGGTCCACATGGTGATGGCACGCAAGGATGGCTGGGGACCACTTGTGGTGGCTTACGTTCCTCCTGGTAGCACCGCGTGAACGGATCACCCGTATAGCCGGTATTGCATGAGCAAGAGGGATTATGATTGATTACTTGGCAGCGTGCGAACTGACCGCAAGCTCCTGGGCATGGATCCACACATTTCTTCTGTATGCAGGCCGTTTGCAGGGAACATTCTGAGCTGACAATGCATTCAGGTTTGCAGGCTGGTGGTGATCCCAACATGCCCGGCTGACAGGCGCACACAGCACCCTGAGCAGAGACGTGGCATAAGCTATTGGGTCCGCATGGATTCGGTTGGCATGGATCCTTGGCCACTGGCGTCTCTTGACGGCAATTGGCAAACGGATCACCCGTATAGCCTTGCAAGCAACTGCAGATTGGTATATGATTTGATACATCACATTGTGCATTCTGTCCACAGGTGCCGGGGCACGGATCGACACATTTCTTGTTCAGACAAGCCTTGTTGGGCGAGCAGTCTGTGCTGAGCGTACACTCTGGACGGCAGCCGGTGTAGGGATCGCCGTGATATTCAGCTAGGCACCTGCAGATGCCGTTGCTGCATTCGGCATTGGCACCGCACGGTTGCAGATCACATGGATCCAGTGATGTAGGAGGTGGCTGTGTGGTCTTCTCAACAATTTCAACACATCGTATAAACGGATCGCCAGTGAAGCCGCCTCGGCACGTACATATAGCCAGATGATTTTGAATGCGGCACTCGGAGTTAATACCGCAAGATCCTTCGCAGGGATTGCGGCACTTCTCTGCAATGCATGCACGATCTGAGGCACAATCAGTGTTCACAATACACTCGGGTCTGCAATTGGGCGGTGCTCCAATGTAATTTGACAAGCAAGAGCAAGATGCCTGATCCCCGCGAACGCGGCACTCCGAATAAAGGCCGCAAGGCGAAGGCTGGCACGGATTCTTGGGCGCATCCTTTGGCTCAGCCACTTCCGGTGCCGGATAGCAGCGTGAAAATGGATCGCCAGTCATGTCCTGGGGACAACTGCAGATGGGATTGTGATTGATCACCTCACACTTGGCATCAATGCCACAAGTGCCGGCGCATGGATTTGCACAACGGAACTTATGACACGCCTTGTTCTGTGGGCATTCGGCATTCACTGTACACTCCGGCTTGCAGTTGGGCGGTGCACCAATAAAGGTATCCAGGCACGAGCATACGGCCAGGCCATTGGCCAAGCGGCACTTGCTGTTGGGGCCACAGGGCGACGGGCTGCATGGATCGCTAGCAGTTGGTGGTGGTGTTACTTCAACACGACGGCAATTGGAGAACGGATCACCAGTATATCCATCAATGCATACGCAGTTCGGTACGTGATTGATAGCATAGCATTGAGCATTCGAGCCGCAGATGCCCGGGCAAGGATCTTGGCATTTGTTTCTAATGCAAGCCTTATCCGTGGCGCAGTCCGAGCTAAGCACGCACTCTGGTCGACAGCCTTCGTAGGGATTGCCCTGATATTCGTCAATACATTTGCAAGCGGCAGCGCCATTGCGTTCAATGCACTCGGCATTGGCGCCACATGGGGAGGGCTCGCATGGCTTCGGTTGTTCCTCGCGCTGCTGAACGCATTGAACGAAAGCGTTGCCAGCATATCCTGGCGGACATGAGCACGATACAGAATGGCCAATGACGCGGCATTCAGAATTCGTACCACAGGAGCCTGGACAGGGATCGCGGCACTTGTTATTTATGCATGCCTGTGTCGAGGGACAATCTGGATTGATGATACATTCGACTCGGCAGTTAGGCGGAGCTCCAAAGTATTCGGGCAAGCATTGGCACACAGGTCCCTTATCATCAGCTTTGCATATGGAGTTGGGTCCGCAAGGCGAAGGTACGCATGGATCGGAGGGCGGTGGTTTTTGATCAACATCCTTTTGCATGGGTATTTCGGAGCAACCCTTGAATGGATCACCAGTTGTGCCTGGAGGGCAGCCACAAATGGGACTGTGATTGATAACCTCACAGCGCGCTTCAATGCCGCACGCACCAGCACAGGGATCTACGCACTTTTTGTTGACACACGCTTGCAGCGCTGAACACTCACTGGAAACGACACATTCAGGTCGGCATTGTGGCGGTGCTCCAATGAAGCCTTCCAGGCACGAGCACACCGCATGTCCATTGATATCGCGACACTGGCTGTTGGCACCGCACGGCGAGGGTGAGCAGACATTGATAACTTCCACAGGTGTAATTGGTTTCGGTCGGCAATTTGTGAACGGATCACCCTCGTAGCCTTGCTGACAGGAGCAGACAGGTATGTGATTCATAACTTCGCAAATTGCATTGTTTCCACAGGTTCCGGGGCAGGGATCTACACACTTATTGCGCATGCATGCCTTATCCCGTGAACAGTCCGCAGACAGTGTGCATTCGGGACGACAGCCCTCGTTGGGATTACCATGATAGTTGTTTTGGCAGCGGCACTCACCGGCAAAGCAATCAGCATTGGGTCCGCAGGGATTGGGATTGCATGGATCGTCTGGTCGTGGAATAACCTTGACCTCTGGCAGCTTACTGCAGCGTATAAACGGATCGCCAGTGAAGCCATCGATGCAGTTACATATGGGCAGATGGTTGAGTACATGGCACTTGGCCTCAAAGCCGCAGGAGCCTGGGCAAGGATCGCGACACTTCTGATTAATACACGCCTCCGTGGAGCCACACTCTGAGTTCAGTACACATTGAGGTCGGCAACGTGGTGGTGCGCCAATAAAGTCTGGCAGGCATGAACATGCTGGACTGCCGCCCACAATTTGACATTTCGCGTTGGGGCCGCATGGCGAGGGTACACAGGATGGTGCAGGTGGCTCGGGCGTGGTCACATCGTGTGTAATCACTGTAAGATTTATTATATTACATATTAGAATCTTAAAAAAAACATTAGGTTCAGCTGATTACTTACTTATCTTGGTGCATTGTATAAATGGATCGCCAGTCATTCCACGTGGACATGTGCAGATGGGACTGTGATTCTTAGTGCTGCAGATGGCACGAATGCCACAGGTGTGCAGACACGGATCTACACACTTTTTGTTTACGCAAGCACGCTCTGGGGCACACTCGGCACTCACAACACACTCGGGACGACAGTTCGGTGGTTGGTTGACGAATCCTGATTGGCAAGAGCACACCGCCTGATTGTTGATGCTGCGACAATTGCTGTTGGGGCCGCAAGGCGATGGCACACACGGATTTATAGGTGGTGCTGGTGTAGCCGGCACAGGTCGACAGCTGAAGAATGGATCTCCACTGTAGCCGTCAGGGCAAACACAGGTGGGCACATGATTATCTACGGTACAGATTGCATATTCACCGCACATATTTGCGCACGGATCAATGCATTTGAAGCGCACGCATGCCTGTGCTGGGCTGCACTCATTGTTCGTTTCACATTCACGACGGCAACCCCGTTGAGCATCGTAGGGATTTCCTTCGAAGCCATCATGGCAGTAACATGCACCGGCACCATTGCGCTCACGGCACTCGGCGTGTGGACCACAGGGCGAGGGCTCACATGGTGATGAAGGCGGCTGCGTGGGTATGACTGGTGATATGAGCTGACAACCAAAGAGAGGATCGCCCTCATAGCCATCAGCACAAGAGCACACTGCATTGTGTTGAACAACCTGACAAATTGCATTGCTGCCGCACGAGCCAGGGCATGGATCAATACAGCGCTCCTGCTGGCAGGACAGATGATTCTGGCATTCGTCGTTGTTGGTACACTCTGGTCGACAGCTGGGTGGACGTCCAATATAGTTGGCTTGACAGGAGCAAGCAGCCTGTTGTCCAATTTCACGACAAATCGAGTTCGGTCCACAAGGCGAAGGTACGCATGGATTTTCGGTAGTCTTGCCCATATCTTGCACACAGCCGGAGATTGGATCACCGGTCATGCCGGGTACACAACTACAGATTGGATTGTGGTTAACCACTTGACACTTGGCATTGTCTCCGCAAGCACCACGGCACGGATCAGCGCACTTCTGATTGATACATGCTCGATTCTGTGCACACTCTGAGCTGACCACACATTCAGGCTTGCAGGTCGGTGGTGCTCCAATATAACCCTCCAGGCAGCTGCAGACCGCATGACTGTTGGTATCGTGACATTGACTGTTGGGTCCACATGGTGAGGGTTGGCATGGATTTTCTGGACGACGCGTAACGACTTCGATAAGCGCGCACGAGCGATGTGGATCGCCAGTGTAACCATCGAAGCACATGCAGTTGGGCGCATGGTTCAATACGCGGCATTCGGCATTGATGCCGCATGCGCCCGGGCATGGATTCTGACACTTGTTGTTAATGCAAGCGCGTGATCGATCGCAATCTGAATTCTGTACACATTCCGGACGACATCCGCTGTATGGATCACCAAAGTACTCGGGCAGACAGGAGCATGAGCCAGCATTGTTGCGTTCACGACAAACGGCATTGGCACCGCATGGGCTTGGATTGCATGGATTACGTGGAGCTTCCGTTGGTGTGACTATAGAAAATGTTGCATGGTAGGGGAGAAGAAAATATGCAAATATATGTTAGCAATATGTGAGAAATAAAGGTTAAATTTGGTATACTTTGATGTATTATGGCACAACCGGAGAAAGGATCTCCGGTGTAACCAGGCTCGCATTGACAGTTCGGATTATGCTTAATAACAGTACACTGTGAGTGTATGCCGCATGCACCGATACATGGGTTTGCACAGCGCTGGTTAACACATGCCAAGTTGGCTGGACAATCGGGACTAGTCATGCATTCGGGTCGGCAGTTGGGTGGCCGGCCGAGATAATCGGGCAGGCAGGAGCATGCAGGCGAACCGCGTACATCGACGCATTTAGAGTTGGGTCCGCAGGGCGAGGGCACACAGGGATTACCAGATTCTTTGGGTTTTTCCTCCACTACATAGCCAAGCCAGACATGCCAGATAGTTGAAGTAAGTGTATACACACACAAACACATTTACACATATACAAATACATAGTACAGTTGGGAAGTTCGGATAGTGTAGAGTAATTGGTAGAGTGTACATAAAATCAAAACATAAAGTAGAAAAAATAAAGAAAGAAGATTAAGGTGAAGGATTTATATACATGCAGGAAAGAAACAGAGAGCCAACGCCAGCTGGACAGAAATATACTAGCAAATCAACTTAAACCTTATACCCCTCTTACTCTGTCCAACTGACCTAAGCATCTGTTTGGACTACTCATGCTTACATATAATTCGAGTGCATCTATTGAAGGGATCTCCAGTGTAGCCTGGGGCACAGGAACATGCAGGATAGTGATTAATGACCTGGCAACGGGCCTCAATGCCACAAGTGCCTGGGCACGGATCCACGCACTTCTGATTCTGACAATTTAGATCTTGGGCGCAGTCTGAGCTAACTATGCACTCAGGCCTGCAATTAGGCGCTGAGCCAATCATGCTGGGCTGACATGAGCACACGGCATGATTGTTTATTTCCCGACATTGACTGTAAGGACCGCAAGGTGATGGCACACAGGGGTTTTCAACAACTATGGCTAGGGATGACAAAGGGTAAGGTGGTCAATCATTTGTGGGACTTTTGTTTGCTTCATAAACCTACGTGGTTCAGGCAGTTCGATTATTTCACGGCAAGCACTTGATGGATTTCCAGTGTAGCCGGCCAGACAGAAGCAGCTGGGTAAGTGATTGGACACGCGGCACTCTGCATTCAAGCCACAAACGCCTGGACAAGGGTCCACGCATTTCTGATTGATGCAAGATCTATCGCGTGAGCAATCACTGTTCACTACACACTCTGGACGGCAGCCACTGTACGGATCACCAAAGTATTCTGGCAAGCATGTACAGGAGCCGGCGCCATTGCGTTCGCGGCACTCTGCATTGGGGCCACAGGGCGAGGGTACACAGGGTGTTAGACGTTCTTCGGGCACGGTAATTGCTAAGGATTATATATATCAGACTCAGGCTATTAGGTCTAATCACAACATGCTGATGGAGTTAAATGCTTACGTTGCGGATTGCAGCCAGCAAATGGATCGCCCGAGTATCCACTCTCACAGGTGCAAACAGGTGAGTGATTGACAACATTACAGAAAGCATTGAAACCGCAGGCGCCGGGACAGGGATCCTTGCAGCGCTCGTTAATACAAGCCAGATTACCAGCGCATTCGGAATTTTGCGTACATTCTGGGCGACAATTTGGCGCACGTCCAATATAGTTTGGCAAACAGGAGCAGACACCCGTCTCCCCAACCACACGGCACTGGGAGTTGGGACCACAGGGACTTGGTACGCAAGGATTTTCATTGGCCTTCGGAGTTTCGGGGTCCTGTTTCCACAGCGTACAACGCACAAACGGATCACCACTATAGCCAGCTGGGCATGAGCAAATGGGATTGTGATTGGTCACCTTGCAAATGGCCTCATTACCGCAGGTGCCTGGGCATGGATCTACACAGCGCAAATTCACGCACGCCTTATCTTGCGCGCACTCAGAGCTAACCGAGCACTCGGGACGACAGGCAGGCGGTGCACCAATATAATTAACAATGCACGAGCAGACAGCATGCCCATTCACCTCACGGCACTGGCTATAGGGACCGCATGGCGATGGCTGACATGGTTGCTTAGGCGGAGCCACTACATAAATTTGTGGGGGGGGAAATATTACAAAACTTTTCTTGCATAACTTTCTATTTGAAGGAATACTCTACATTTGGGTATTTCGCGGCAATACTGCGAGGGATTGCCCGTATAACCAGCTGGACAACTGCAACTGGGCGAATGATTGATGACATGACATTCAGCGGCAACTCCGCATACTCCTGGACAGGGATCTCTACACTTGTTATTAAGGCAGGCACGATTCTTGGAGCAGTCGCTATTGAGCACACATTCGGGGCGGCATTCTGTGTACGGATCCCCACTGTATTCGGGTAGACACGTGCAAGAGCCGACGCCGTTGCGTTCCTTGCAAACAGCATTTGCACCACACGGACTGGGATTGCAGGGCTCTGCAATTTCGGGTGGCACAATAACTGAGAAGAATTGAGAGGTTTTAGATTGGAAGTTGGACGACGACTGAGCGCTAAACGCTTACTTTGTGGACTACACTCAGAGAATGGATCGCCAGCATAGCCTTCAAGGCAACGGCAAATTGGTCTATGATTATTTACAAGGCATGTGGTCTGTATACCGCAGGTGCCCACACATGGATTCTGACAGCGCAAATTGATGCAAGCCAAGTTGCCAGCGCACTCGGAGTCCGAGGTGCACTCTGGACGGCAATTTGGCGCCCTACCCACATAATGTTGCAAGCATGAGCACACGGGTTGCTCATTAGCCGACACCCTACACTGCGAGTTGGGTCCGCATGGCGAGGGCACACACGGATCGATGCGATCACTTACAATAGGTCGTTCTACATTTACCAAATACACCATATATGATAACAGCATGCACCACAATAAAAGCCACATAATATAGTACATATAAAAAAGAAAGATATATAGAAATATATAGTATGATATAAAAAGATGATGTTGGGTATGGAGTGAAATGAGAGACGCGAGCCAAAGCAAGCTTTTGTTTGATGAAGTGATGAGACGAAGTTTTCTTACTTTCTTGAGGTAGACAGCGTACGAAGGGATCGCCGATATAGCCAGGACTGCAGGAGCAAATGGGATTGTGATTGACGACGCGACATAAAGCATTGTTGCCGCATGTACCAGGGCATGGATCTTTGCAGCGTTCATTGATGCACGACTTGTCTTGACTGCATTCCGAACTGCTCATGCATTCGGGCCGGCAGTTGGGTGGTGCGCCCACATAATTTGGTACACACGAGCAGACGGCATGGCCGTTAAGTGCACGGCAATTGCTGTATAGACCGCACGGTGAGGGATGGCATGGATTTTCGGGCACAATAGGATCGGGATCTAGACACATTGTAAAGTGTGCTATTAATTATGGAGTTTTTCTTTTTTTTTTAGCGCGAATCAATTCTTACAGCGCGGTATTTCGGGCACGAGATGACAGCCCACGATTGGATTTCCTGTATAGCCCGGCAAGCATTCGCAGTTGGGCGCATGATTGAATACGGCGCATTGGGCACTATGTCCGCACATGCCTGGACATGGATCGACGCACTTCTGATTTACGCATGCGCGAGATTTGGGGCAATCTGAGTTGATCACACATTCGGGTCGGCACTCGACATACGGGTCGCCAAAATATTCAGGCAAACATTTGCATGCTGCGGCGCGATTACGTTCCTCGCATAAGGCGTTTAGACCACAAGGGCTGGGTCGGCAGGGTTGAGTGGTTTCGACAGGTACTATTCGGTTGACAGACAACATAATTGAGTGAGTTAGGAAATGTTTTTTGTTTAAGGATGGGACATACTTTCTATGATCTTGTAGCAGCCTGAGAATGGATCTCCAGTGTAGCCGGGCTGGCACATACACACGGGCGCGTGTAAGCTGACATGGCACAGAGCGTTATTGCCACAAGATCCAATGCATGGATCGGCACAGCGTGCATTCATGCATGCCATACGCGTCGGACACTCTGAGTTAATGCTACACTCGGGGCGGCAAGCTGGCGGACGTCCTATGTAATTATTGAGGCAGGCACAGACGGCACCGCTACTTGCGGCCTGGCACTGTGAGTTGGGGCCGCAGGGCGATGGCACACATGGATTTATTGGTCTTATGGGATCAGGCATGACTATTGGCTCTACAAGCATGGTAAAATTTGAATATTTTAATGGACGTTCTGTTCGAGATAGCTTTGAGGGTGACCTACTTCGTTCTGGCAAGCACTGATGGAACGGATCCCCAGTATAGCCATCAAAGCAGCTACAGATGGGCGCATGGTTTGTTGTGCGACAACGCGCATTATAGCCGCAAGTACCGGGGCAGGGATCGCGGCATCTCTGATTGATACAGGCCCTATCTGAGGCACATTCAGCACTTGTCAAACATTCTGGCTTGCAGTTGGGTGGGCTGCCCATATAGTCGGGCAAACAAGCGCAGACTGGACGACTTCCAACTACATGGCAAGTACTAAAGAGGCCGCAGGGTGAGGGTCTGCATGGATCTTTGGGCAGGGGCAGGTACATATCTAAAATCAGGAAGCTTATTAAGAGGCTCTCTATGATTTGGTTGGGTCTGCATACTTGTGGGTCGTTCCACACAGGCACGTAGGGGATTGCCAGTAAACCCTGGCTCGCAACTGCACACGGGCTGATGGTGAGCAACGCGACAAATCGCATTAAAGCCACAGGCATTCGCACAGGGATCGCGACACTTCATATTGATACAGGCCTTGGTACCGGGACAATCACTATTCTGCACGCATTCGGGTCGGCAATTAATGTATGGATCTCCGAAATAATTCTGAATGCAACTGCATGAGCCAGCACCGTTGCGTTCGCGACAAACGGCATTTGCACCACATGGCGATGGATAGCATGGATCAGAGGGCACATCGGGTACCACAACTGATTTATGAGGAGGCACACACACACGAAAATAGGCATAGATATGGGAAGCGGAGGTGGATAATGCATACAATAAATTAAAGATATACATACATATACAGAATAGTCTTAAGAATAGGCATTTAAATACATAATAAATACATAAATATAAATTGAACTTTCCCACAATCATGAAATATACATATATATGATATATCCTGTACCCATGACTCGCTTTAATTAAATAGATTCAAATTTAAATTATCTTTGGCAATCGATTTTACTTTAAAATAACTTTTCCATGGGTACAAGATATAAGTAAATGATGAAACAGTATGGAGAGAGAGAGAGTATGTACACAATACAAGAAACATGCATAATGATAGAACCAGATGCCCCTTATTCTAAAATACCACTGAAAAAAACATGTAACATTAAGAAGGCAAAAAGTAGGAGCTACAGGTGAATCAAAGGATTTCATCTGTTTGTGTGGAAAGGATAGCAAATAATCGAAAGGAATGGACTCACTTTGATGCATATTGCAACCCGTGTACGGATCGCCTTCGTAGCCATCAAGGCAACTGCACTTGGGCTGGTGATTCTGTGTGGTGCACAGCGCATTGAAGCCGCAAGTGCCAATGCAAGGATCTTCGCAGCGCTGTCGTATGCACGCTCTATTCGAGGGGCAGTCCTGGTTAATAACGCACTCGGGTCGGCAGTTGGGAGGCGCTCCGAACATGCCCGCCGCGCAAGAGCATTCAGCTCTATTGTTTACGTCACGGCACAGGGCATTTGGTCCACACGGATTGGGTAAGCAGGGATTGACAGCAGGTCTTGGTTCAGGAGCTGCAAGGATAGTAAAATACAAGTTGAGGAAAATTGAATTTACTTAGTTTGAGTTTCGAGTGACTTACGTTTGGGCACACATTGTTCGAACGGATCTCCTACATAATCTTTGGGGCAGGTGCATATTGGATTATGATTGTTCACTTGGCACTTGGCATTAAAGCCGCAAGTGCCACTGCATGGATCGGCGCACTTTTGATTGATGCAAGCCAAGTTTTGTGCACACTCCGAGCTGACCACACACTCGGGTCGGCATGTGGGTGGTGCACCGAAATAGCCAACCTGGCAGCTGCATGTGGGATGGCCCTCGACTGTGCGGCATATGCTGTTCGGTCCACAAGGATTCGGCTCGCAGACGCTGATGGGTCCCACAGGAGTGCGCTTGCAGCCCACAAATGGATCGCCTTCGAAGCCACGCGTGCAACTGCAGGTGGGCAGATGGTTGACCACAGAGCATTCGGCATTTGGTCCACAGGCACCCGTGCAAGGATTACGACAGTGCTGCTTAATACAGGCGAGGGACGAGGGGCACTCCGAATTATATATGCATTCTGGGCGACAGCCAGTGCTGTATGGATCGCCAAAGTAGGGCTCAATACAGCTACAGCGAGCGGCATTATTGTGCGGTGTGCAAACTGCATTTTCAGCGCAGGGATTTGGATAGCAGGGATTATAGTGATCTTGTGGGTCTGCAAAGAAATTAATGAAGTTATATCGTGGATACCTTAGTAGTGAAAAGCTTTAAACTTACCCTGTGTTATGACCTTTGAGCAGCCCACGAAGGCGTCGCCTTCATAGCCTGTGTCGCAGCTGCAATGTGCTGAGTGTGCCACGACTGTACAGCGGGCATTGTGGCCACAAGTGTTGGCGCAGGGACTCTGGCATTTCTCTTGTATGCATGCCTTGTCCGCGGGACATTCACTGCTTAATGTGCACTCGGGTCGGCAATATGGTGGACTGCCAATATAGTTGGCAACACACGAGCAGACCGGTCGGTTCTGTTTGATTTGGCAAATGGAGTTGGGACCGCAGGGCGATGGCACACAAGGATTTTGTGGTGATTTGCCATCTGGTGGCGGTTCTGGCACACGAGAGCAGGCCACAAATGGATCACCCTCGAAATGTGACTCACATGAGCAAATTGGATTATGATTCAGTACCTCACAGCGTGCACCGATGCCACAAGTGCCAGGGCAGGGATCGGCACAGCGTTGATTGATGCACGCCTGGCTGGGAGCGCACTCCGAACTGACCACACACTCGGGCTGGCAAACTGGTGGTGCGCCCTTGAAATTGGGTAGACAGGAGCAAGCGGCATAGCCATCTGCGGACGCCAAACATCTTGAGTTGGGACCGCAAGGTGAGGGCTCGCACGGATTACGACGATCGGTAGGCGGCGTCACTGGAGGCAAATAATATGGATTGCATGCCAGGAAAGCATCGCCACTATAGCCCTCGGCGCACACACAAACTGGTGCATGGTTGACCACGCGGCACACGGCATTGATGCCACAAACACCCGAGCAAGCGTCTACGCACTTGGAATTCATGCAGGCCTTGTCCGCGGAGCAGTCACTATTGAGCACACACTCCGGTCTACAGCCGATGTAGGGATTACCAAAGTAGCCCTTGCGACAAATACAGGCCAATCCACCACTTTGCCGTTTGCAATCGGCGTTTGGTCCACACTGCAGCTTAGCACAACTTGCGGTGGGAGTGGGTACTATTGGCGAGGGTGGTGCGCATTGTTCGTAAGGATTACCAAAGAGTCCAGTGGGGCAAGTACATATTGGATTATGTTCGTAGACGTTGCAAATAGCATTGCGTCCACACGAGCCGGGGCAGGGATCCAAGCATCGTTGTCCCAAACAGGCGCGGTCAAATGGACAGTCCGAATTGGCAACACATTCCGGACGACAGCGCGGATTTTGTTGAGCATTGGGTCCAAAGCAAGGATCACA
Organism: Drosophila koepferae; assembly: GCA_030914345.1. Lineage (NCBI taxonomy): Eukaryota > Metazoa > Arthropoda > Insecta > Diptera > Drosophilidae > Drosophila > Drosophila koepferae. Next base: position 6,134,390 of record JAUESR010000207.1, read on the forward strand.
CAGTGCTACACCATCACCAAATACAGAGCACACATCACTTGGTCCACAAGGTGACGGGGCACATGGATCACGGGAAATGTTCTTTAAAATACCTATCGGTACACACTGTAGGAAGGCATCTCCAGCGTATCCGTCCAGGCAATGACACACTGGTGTATGTTGGCGTACGTTGCAAATGGCATTAATGCCGCAGATGGTGCCAGCACATGGATCCACGCACTTGTGATTTATGCAGGATAGTGCTTCGCCGCAATCGGAGTTAATATCGCATTCTGGCTGGCAGCCAGATTGAGGATCACCCAAGTATCCAGGCAGGCATGAGCACACAGCTCGATTATTCAGCAATTTGCATTCGCTGTTCAAGCCACATGGACTAGGCACACAGGGGTTGCCCTTGGGCTGATCTAGAGCGAAGCAACGCAAGCCAGGATTTCCGGTTAAGCCAGCGTTGCAAGAGCAAACGGGATGATGTTGCTCCACACGGCAATTGGCTCCATAGCCGCATGCACCGGGACAAGGATCGTAGCAACGAAAACCCATGCAGGCCTTGCTTTGTGGGCAATCAGCATCCACTTGACATTCATAGCCATGGCATCCCACAAGCGATGTTGGATCGCCAGACAGGCCCTCTAGACAGACACAAGTAGTTTGACCATCGCCAGCAACAACGCAGTTAGCATTGGGTCCGCAAGGATTCGGTTCGCATACAGTACGACTTGTTTCAATACAGCCTTGGAAAGGATCTCCGGCGTAGCCAGAACGGCAGTAACATTCCTCGCGATTGCCCGCCACGTAACAGTCAGCGTTGCGACCACATGGACCCGGTTGGCAAAGCTCAATGGAAACTGCTGGCTTTTCGCAAATTCTGAAAGGATTTCCTATCTTGTTATCCGGACAATAGCAGACGGGCTGTCGTGATGAGTCACAGATGGCGCCAGTGCCGCAAGGATTAGGATCGCAGGGATTGATTGGTTCGACGCAGCCGCGAATTGTGTTCGGGCTCTCCACATATCCTGGCAGACAGGTGCACTTCGAGAAACCATTGCCCAAAACTGCACACTGCGTGTTGGGACCACAAGGCGACGGTTCGCATGGATTTGATGGAAGCTCACAGGCGATGAGTGGAGGCTGACCTTCATATTCTGGCAAACAGAAGCAAACGGGTGAGCCATTAACACGTCGGCAGCCAGAGTTGGGTCCACATGGATTGGGCGTGCATTCATCTCCCTCAGGAACTGCAATTAAGAAATATTTAACTTTCCTTTTGCCTTTTAGATTGTTAACACACAAAATACTTACTGCAATTCTTGAAGGGATTACCAGTGAGACCTTTGGGGCAGAAACATATGGGATTTCCATTGTCCAGTTCACACTGAGCATTCAGACCACATGGATTTGGATCGCACGGATTCTGTGGTGGACTGCAACCCACCTCAGGATTACCATTGTATCCAGGCGGGCACTTGCATATGCCCCGATGATTAACTACATCACAGAGAGCAAATGCACCACACTGACAAGGCGATGTACACTTGCCGTTGATGCACGCCTGACTGGTGTCACACTCGGCATCGGCACGACAGCCCAAGGACTGCTGGCAGAGAACGTATGCATTGCCCAAAAATCCGGGCAAGCAGCGACAGTTGATGCCATGATTGACCGGTACACATTCAGCATTCTCTCCGCACGAATCCTCTTGGCAAGGATTTATGCAGCGCCGGTTAAGGCGATCGCAGAGTTTATTTGATGGACAATCCTCGTTGTATTGGCAGACGTGGGTGCGTGCTATAGTTTTTTTTGTTAGAGTTATGGTGCGTTTTGTTTCGTGTATTTATAATTCGTTTCGTGTTGTTGTTTTTGTACGTGAGTCGGGGCGGTACAAATTTTATACAAGTGTTGGCAGGTGTACGGGGAATTTGTACAGTGTATGAAAGAGAGAGAGAGAGAGACATTTGGGAAATGAAACATTTTGTGTTATATTAGAATTGGAATCACTATAACTTGAGGATGAGCAAGAGTGCAAAAAGTGCTGGCAATATTAAGCTACTCACCTGGCTGACAGCCAACCAGTCCATTGCCCTGATAGCCATCCTGGCAGCTGCAATCGGCTGCGTGATTGGCATTGATACAAACCGCATTTTGGGCACAAGGATTATGCACGTCACAAGGATGCTGACAATGCTCATCAATGCAGGCTTCCGTGATTCCGCAATCCGAATTGTGCGTACATTCAACTGCGAAAATATGCACAGCATAAGTATATTATATTTTCGATATAGATACATCAGTTAGGCTAGATCTTCTTAGTTGGATTAAATTTGATGTATTTGATGCAGTTGTTGATTAATTTATTAGTTGCTTACTTGACTTTTGCGTTGGCACACATTTGACCATCGGATTGCCCTCATGACCCTGCGGGCAGCTGCAAATGGGTCGATGACTCTTTGCCGTACACTTGGCCGTGGAAGCGCAGATTTTCGCAAACTCGCACGGATCGTGACACAAGCCCATGTAACAAGCTTCGCTTTCAATGCAATCATTATTCGATTGGCATGGTTCGTGTGTTTTCGGCGTGCCTGATGGTTCTACTTGTTAGAAATTATTACGTTAGTTAGCTTTTTGATTAATTGAGTTGATTGATTAACATGTGATTCTAAAATAAATTTGTTAAGGACACGAGTCCAAGAAAGATCATATGTACATATAAAATAATATATTTATATACATATATTTAACAGTTATCTGCTTAAATATTTATTAATTGCATAGCTGGTACCCTGGCAGCTGATTTATCATAAGCAAGCGAGACTTTTTCTTTAGTTAAAAAAAAATAATTAATAATAAATATGAAATGAAAACCCAATCAAATGCCTAAATGATTTGCTTATATAAATTGACTGCAAGAGTACCTCTTGTATTATTTACATATTGTACAATTTGGGAATGGGTGAAATGCACAGTTGTCACTTTGGTACTTAAATGAAGTAAATTATTTGAATATTTACAAAGGGCTTCAAAGGGAGTGTTTACAGCATTTTGGGTACCGAAAGTGACGACAGCATAACCTTTCCTTTAGACAATTGTATATACCTTTCTGTGTGCATTGCCCCAGTTTGCAGTGCTCATTAGGAGCACAGTTAGTATCTATTGTACATGGGTTAATAACTGTGATAACTGTTGTTGTGTTGCCCGGTGGTGTAGAGACTGTTGTTTGCATTGGGATTAGATCATCGAATTCCGTTGTTGTGCCCGCTCTAGTCGGTAGTTCCGTTGGCCAAGGCGTGGTGCTGGTCATCGTTGTTGTCTCTGGCACCTCATTTGAGGTATCCAGTCGCGTTGTCTTCATTTTAGGCGTTGTGGTTCGCCTACCACCATCTCTGCTGGTCAGTGTTGTCGTTGTGATCACTGGCCTTGGCGTTGGCGTATCAGTTATATTGTTCTCGCCATCCCGATAGCCCTTCGTGTGACCCGATTTCATGGTTGTGGTCTCAATGTCGGGTTTGCTCGTACTTGTACTCTTGTTAGTGCTTATTTCTGTGCTAGTAATGATGGTGGTGGTAGTGGTGGTGGTTGTGCTAGTGGTGGTACCCTTGCTTGATATAGGCGACATATCGTCGCCTGTGATGGGGTTAGCTGTTGTAGTTTTTTTGGATGATGTTGTTGGTTTCGTTGTAGTTTTCATGGTAGTACTAGTTGTTATTGTTACATTAGCTAGGGAGAGAGATATATTTACATGGGTAAAGGGTGGTTATTTTATAATACAAATATGTACATGGTATTATATTTACACTTGTTAGTGTTTAGGCAATGCCTATGTATGATTAACGCTGAATACACCACAATTATGTTGATCTAATTGAAAGTTAAAACATACCTTTAATACAGGCACCAGTCGTGGGATCACACTTAGCTCCTGGCGGACAATGTTCGCAGCCAGGTGTGCGTCCTGTTGCTGTAATATCTCAAGTTAATAAACATAATCCAATAATTGAAGCATTATACCATAGTACTTACTGTCGCGACAGTAACAGCCATCACATTCGAAACCTTTCCGGCAATCTGATTTACGTTGGCATTCACAGACTGTAAATGAAGATTTATAACAAATTACATAAATATTTTTCATAATGATCGATTAGCACAATTTCAGTGAAACGCACCGCTGGCACAAACTGGTTGATGGGCAATAACGCGACAATCTTCACTGCGCTCGCAGGGATTCTCATATGCGCACGGATCCACACAAAGTGCATTCACGCAGGCCTGTAGCGTCGGGCACTCATCGCTCGAGGCACAACCAATTTCTGATATTGGATTTGGGTGAGCGTTGCAAAGTAAGCAAATTGTTTGAATTAATTGAGGTATAATATAAGATTTTCGGTTAAGACATTCATTTAGATATGTTTAATTGATATTATCAGTGTTTATTTTCTTTAAGAAACCTGTTTGATAGGTAGTTTTTCTTGACTTGTTTCAATACTGTTAGTACATTATTATAATATTTCAGATATTTATTCATATGCACCTACTTGAGGCACATTCTAGCACTTCTAATTAAATATAATAATCATTAAAGTAATTTGTTAAGTTATTGTTTAGCTGTTGTTGTTTCTTTAGTGTTGTCGCAAAACAACATATACACATGCAAGCAAGCAGGCAATAAGGATACGATTATTTGGGGTTAGTGCAATTTTAGGTAAGCCTTAGATCATAATACACCGATTAGTACTGTCACCAGTCATGCAGTTGGTTAATGATACTATATACAAATAAATACAAACTTGCTGTACGCAATTTTGTGTACAATTAAATAAAGTATATGATTATGTATGTACAAACAAACATATGTACTAAATACAACAAAAATCAACACAAATTTTCTTATATTTATAACACAAAGATGATGAGATCGTAACATTGACATATAACATGCACATCGAGCACAGTCCGAGACGAAACATTCTGAGAGATATTCAACATAATGTTACATGATATAGGTCTTGATGATACACGTACTTGCAGCAGGCAGGCAGGCAAACAAAAGCAGGCAACTAACATGAACGAGAACAAGAACTAGAAAGAGTGAGCACTATTTAATTGGCATTCAAACAATGGTGAATACATTTATTGCTCCATTTGTGAACACATACATAGAGTTCAAACGGAAATCCGCGTGGTGATGGGTGGTTGTGGTGAGTGCAGGCATATACATACATATACGAATAACAGCGAAGAGCCAGTGATAAGAGCCGAGGGGAAAGAGTTCAAATGCAGTAGAGAGTAAGCTTTCTGATGGCCATCATGTTGGCACACAAAAAACACTGGGATTGATTTGCAAGGAAGCAAACGGAAAAAAAAAATAAATAAAAACATGCACGTGCCAGCCAACAGGTTCGGCTGGTCAGTTATGGCACAAGTGGAAGGAGATATGATAAGAAGTCCATTAAGAGAGATAAAGTAGACAATATGACATCAAGTTGAAGTAGGCTGCTACGTATTGCCAGATGCATTGGCGATTAAAGTAGTTGGAGCCACGGATTCCAAAAAGAAATCACCACAACCATGTGGTTTGCAACTCATTCATTTATAAGAAACACGTGGATCGATATTTAGACTTAACATTTACAAACACAGCTTTAGTTACCTGCAGTAATAGAGCAACCGGGTTTATTTACATCGGCGTCGATATCACAATAGCACATAGCGGTGTGGTTCAAAGTACGACAAACAGTATAATTTGCAACAGTACACAGGTTATCATAATATTCGCAGGGTCTAATGCAATTTGCTTTCACACATATTTCATCGTCCGAGCAATCGTTTGGTATTGTACAATTGTATAAAGTCTCAGTCAGAGTCATATCAGTGGCATTAGGGGAAGCATAACTAGTTGATGTAGTTCCTTCTAAGCTTAAGCCTATCGTAGTTCTACCTATGATACCTTGAGGTGTTGTGCTGTCAGGATAGCCCATTGAAGTTATATATAAGTCATCAGTCCCCGAAGATACCCCCTGTGTTAACCCAAGTGTAGTTTGTTGGTCTTTGAATGATGAGGGAATTGTAGTTTCATTAAAAGCTGACACCGAAGTAAGGGTCTCTAATGTTGTACTTTCAGTTGGAATACTTTCTTGAGTATCTAAAGGTGTAGTGTGTAACACACTAAATGAATATGTTGAATCCTTTTGGTCTGCTGTGGATGATGGTGAAACAGATGATATATTGTGAGGTAAAATTGAGTCAGTAGTAAAAGGGCTAGCAGATTCCCTAGAGTCAGTTGTAATAGAAGTACCAGAGGAGGATCCCCGCATTGTTGTGTCAGATGCGGTTGTAGTTGTTATTCGTTCAGTTGGAATAGTTTTTGGATATTCATGGGTCGTTGACTCAGTTGTAGTAAATGGAACTGTAGATTCCCCAGAGTCAGTTGTTGTGGCTGTACCAGAAGATGGTCCTTGTATTGTCGTGTCAGATTGGATTGTGGTTGTTATCCGTCCAGTTAGAGTTGATTTCGGATATACATGGGTTGTTGATTCAGTTGTTGTTAATAAAACTATAGATTCCCCAGAGTCAGTTGTTGTGGGAGTAACAGAGGATGGTCCCCGTATTGTCGTGTCAGAAGGGATTGTGGTTGTCATCCGTTCAGTTGGAATTGTTTTTGGATATTCATGGGTTGTTGATTCAGTTGTAGTGAATGGAACTGTAGACTCCCCAGAGTCAGTTGTTGTGGTTGTAGCATAGGATGGTCCCCGTATTGTTGTGTCAGACGGGATTGTGGTTGTTATCCGTTCAGATGGAATTGTTTTTGGATATTCATGGGTCGTTGACTCAGTTGTAGTGAATGGAACTGTAGACTCCCCAAAGTCAGTTGTTGTAGGAGTACCAGAAGATGGTCCTTGCATTGTCGTGTCAGATGGGATTGTGGTTGTTATCCGTTCAGTTGGAATTGTTTTTGATTCAGTTGTAGTAAATGGAACTGTTGATTCCCCGGAGTCAGTTGTTGTGGGAGTACCAGAATATGGTCCTTGCATTGTCGTGTCAGATGGGATTATGGTTGTCATCCGTTCAGTTGGAATTGTTTTTGGATATTCATGGGTTGTTGATTCAGTTGTAGTGAATGGAACTGTCGATTTCACAAAGTCAGTTGTGGTTGTAGCATAGGATGGTCCCCGTATTGTTGTGTCAGAAGGGATTGTGGTTGTTATCCGTTCAGATGGAATTGTTTTTGGATATTCATGGGTCGTTGACTCAGTTGTAGTAAATGGAACTGTAGACTCCCCAGAGTCAGTTGTTGTAGGAGTACCAGAAGATGGTCCTTGCATTGTCGTGTCAGATGGGATTGTGGTTGTTATCCGTTCAGTTGGAATTGTTTTTGATTCAGTTGTAGTAAATGGAACTGTTGATTTCCCGGAGTCAGTTGTTGTGGGAGTACCAGAATATGGTCCTTGCATTGTCGTGTCAGATGGGATTATGGTTGTCATCCGTTCAGTTGGAATTGTTTTTGGATATTCATGGGTTGTTGATTCAGTTGTAGTGAATGGAACTGTCGATTTCACAAAGTCAGTTGTGGTTGTAACGGAGGATGGTCCTCGTATTGTTGTGTCAGATGGGGTTGTAGTTGTTATCCGTTCAGTTGGAATTGTTTTTGGATATTCATGGGTCGTTGATTCAGTTGTAGTGAATGGAACTGTCGATTTCACAAAGTCAGTTGTGGTTGTAGCATAGGATGGTCCCCGTATTGTTGTGTCAGACGGGATTGTGGTTGTTATCCGTTCAGATGGAATTGTTTTTGGATATTCATGGGTCGTTGACTCAGTTGTAGTAAATGGAACTGTAGACTCCCCAGAGTCAGTTGTTGTAGGAGTACCAGAAGATGGTCCTTGCATTGTCGTGTCAGATGGGATTGTGGTTGTTATCCGTTCAGTTGGAATTGTTTTTGATTCAGTTGTAGTAAATGGAACTGTTGATTTCCCGGAGTCAGTTGTTGTGGGAGTACCAGAATATGGTCCTTGCATTGTCGTGTCAGATGAGATTATGGTTGTCATCCGTTCAGTTGGAATTGTTTTTGGATATTCATGGGTTGTTGATTCAGTTGTAGTGAATGGAACTGTCGATTTCACAAAGTCAGTTGTGGTTGTAACGGAGGATGGTCCTCGTATTGTTGTGTCAGATGGGGTTGTAGTTGTTATCCGTTGAGTTGGAATTGTTTTTGGATATTCATGGGTCGTTGATTCAGTTGTAGTGAATGGAACTGTCGATTTCACGAAGTCAGTTGTGGTTGTAGCATAGGATGGTCCCCGTATTGTTGTGTCAGAAGGGATTGTGGTTGTTATCCGTTCAGATGGAATAGTTTTTGGATATTCATGGGTTGTTGATTCAGTTGTAGTGAATGGAACTGTAGACTCCCCAGAGTCAGTTGTTGTGGGAGTAACAGAGGATGGTCCCCGTATTGTCGTGTCAGAAGGGATTGTGGTTGTCATCCGTTCAGTTGGAATTGTTTTTGGATATTCATGGGTTGTTGATTCAGTTGTAGTGAATGGAACTGTAGACTCCACAGAGTCAGTTGTTGTGGTTGTAGCATAGGATGGTCCCCGTATTGTTGTGTCAGACGGGATTGTGGTTGTTATCCGTTCAGATGGAATTGTTTTTGGATATTCATGGGTCGTTGACTCAGTTGTAGTAAATGGAACTGTAGACTCCCCAGAGTCAGTTGTTGTAGGAGTACCAGAAGATGGTCCTTGCATTGTCGTGTCAGATGGGATTGTGGTTGTTATCCGTTCAGTTGGAATTGTTTTTGATTCAGTTGTAGTAAATGGAACTGTTGATTCCCCGGAGTCAGTTGTTGTGGGAGTACCAGAATATGGTCCTTGCATTGTCGTGTCAGATGGGATTGTGGTTGTCATCCGTTCAGTTGGAATTGTTTTTGGATATTCATGGGTTGTTGATTCAGTTGTAGTGAATGGAACTGTCGATTTCACAAAGTCAGTTGTGGTTGTAGCATAGGATGGTCCCCGTATTGTTGTGTCAGACGGGATTGTGGTTGTTATCCGTTCAGATGGAATTGTTTTTGGATATTCATGAGTCGTTGACTCAGTTGTAGTAAATGGAACTGTAGACTCCCCAGAGTCAGTTGTTGTAGGAGTACCAGAAGATGGTCCTTGCATTGTCGTGTCAGATGGGATTGTGGTTGTTATCCGTTCAGTTGGAATTGTTTTTGATGCAGTTGTAGTAAATGGAACTGTTGATTCCCCGGAGTCAGTTGTTGTGGGAGTACCAGAATATGGTCCTTGCATTGTCGTGTCAGATGGGATTATGGTTGTCATCCGTTCAGTTGGAATTGTTTTTGGATATTCATGGGTTGTTGATTCAGTTGTAGTGAATGGAACTGTCGATTTCACAAAGTCAGTTGTGGTTGTAACGGAGGATGGTCCTCGTATTGTTGTGTCAGATGGGGTTGTAGTTGTTATCCGTTCAGTTGGAATTGTTTTTGGATATTCATGGGTCGTTGATTCAGTTGTAGTGAATGGAACTGTCGATTTCACGAAGTCAGTTGTGGTTGTAGCATAGGATGGTCCCCGTATTGTTGTGTCAGACGGGATTGTGGTTGTTATCCGTTCAGATGGAATTGTTTTTGGATATTCATGGGTCGTTGATTCAGTTGTAGTAAATGGAACTGTAGACTCCCCAGAGTCAGTTGTTGTAGGAGTACCAGAAGATGGTCCTTGCATTGTCGTGTCAGATGGGATTGTGGTTGTTATCCGTTCAGTTGGAGTTGATTTTGGATATACATGGGTTGTTGACTCAGTTGTAGTGAATGGAACTGTAGATTCCACAGAGCCAGTTGTGGTTGTAACGGAGGATGGTCCTCGTATTGTTGTGTCAGATGGGGTTGTAGTTGTTATCCGTTCAGTTGGAATCGTTTTTGGATATTCATTGGTTGTTGATTCAGTTGTAGTGAATGGAACTGTAGACTCCCCAGAGTCAGTTGTTGTAGGAGTACCAGAAGATGGTCCTTGCATTGTCGTGTCAGATGAGATTGTGGTTGTTAATCGTACAGTTGGAATTGATTTCGGATATACATGGGTTGTTGATTTAGTTGTAGTGAATGGAACTGTAGATTCTACAGAGTCAGTTGAGGTTGTACCAGAGGATGGTACCCGTATTGTTGTGTCAGATGGGGTTATAGTTGTTATCCGTTCAGTTGGAATTCTTTTTGGATATTCATGGGTTGTTGACTCAGTTGTAGTATATGAAACTGTAGATTCCCCAGAGTCAGTTGTTGTGGTTGTACCAGAAGATGGTCCTTGTATTGTCGTGTCAGATGGGATTGTGGTTGTTCTCCATTCAGTTGGAGTTGATTTTGGATATACATGGGTTGTTGATTCAGTTGTTGTTAATAGAACTATAGATTCCCCAGAGTCAGTTGTTGGGGTTGTAACAGAGGATGGTCCCCGTACTGTGTTGTCAGATGGAATCAAGGTTGTTATCCGTTCAGTTGGAATTGTTTTTGGATATTCTTGGGTTGTTGACTCAGCTGCTGTATATGGAACAGTTGATTCCACAGAGTCAGTTGTGGTTGTAACAGAGGATGGTCCCAGTATTCTTGTGTCAGATGGGGTTGTAGTTGTTATCCGTTCAGTTGGAATTGTTTTTGGATATTCATGGCTTGTTGACTCAGTTGTAGTATATAGACCTGTAGATTCCCCAGAGTCAGTTATTATGGTAGTACCGGTTGGTAGTCCCCGTATTGACGTGTCAGATGTGATCATGGTTGTTTTCTGTTCAGTTGGAATTGTTGTTGTATAATCTGGTGTTGTTGATTCAGTTGTAGTATATGGAATTGAAGATTCCCCAGAGTCTGTTGTTGTGGTTGTAACAGAGGGTGGTCCTCTAATAGTTGTGTCGGATGGGGTTGTGGTTGTTATCCGTTCAGTTGAAATCGTTTTTGGATATTCATGGGTTGTTGACCCAGTTGTAGTATAAGGAACTGTAGATTCCCCAGAGTCATTTGTGGTGGTTGTATCAGAGGATGCACCCCGTGTTGTTGTTTCAGATGGGATAGTTATTGTTATCCGTTCAGTTGGAATTGTTTTTGGATATTCAAGTGTTGTTGACTCAGTTGTAGTGAGTGGAACTACAACAGAGTGAGTTGTGGATGTAACAGAGGATGGTCCCTGTAATGTTGTGTCAGATGGGAGCGTGGTTGTTATCTTTTCAGTTTGAATTGTTTTTGGATATTCATGGGTTGATGAGTCAGTTGTAGTAAATAGAACCATAGATTCTCCAGAGTCATTTTTTGGTGGAGTGCCAGTGGATGGTCCTCGTATTGTCGTGCCAGATGTGATCGTGGTTGTTATCTGTTCAGTTGGAAATGCTTTTGGATATACATGGGTTGTTGATTCAGTTGTAGTGAATGGAACTGTAGATTCCACAGAGTCAGTTGTGGTTGTAACGGAGGATGGTCCTCGTATTGTTGTGTCAGATGGGGTTGTAGTTGTTATCCGTTCAGTTGGAATCGTTTTTGGATATTCATGGGTCGTTGACTCAGTTGTAGTGAATGGAACTGTAGATTCCCCAGAGTCAGTTGTGGTTGTAACGGAGGATGGTCCTCGTATTGTTGTGCTAGATGGGGTTGTAGTTGTTATCCGTTCAGTTGGAATTGTTTTTGGATATTCATGGGTTGTTGACTCAGTTGTAATAACTGTAGATTCACCAGAATCAGTGGTTGAGGTAAAAAGAGAAGATGGTCCTCGTAGTGTTGTGTCAGGCGTTATGGTGGTTGTTATCCGTTCAGTTGGAATTGTTTTTTGATATTCTTGGGTTGTTGACTCTGTTGTAGTATATGGAACTGTAGATTCCCCAGAGTCAGTTGTTGTGGTTGTAACAGAAGATGGGCCCCGTATTGTTGTGTCAGATGTGATCGTGGTTGTTATCCGTTCAGTTGGAATTGTTTTTTGATATTCTTGGGTTGTTGACTCAGTTGTAGTATATGGAATTGTAGATTCCGCAGAGTCAGTTGTTGTGCTTGTAACAGAAGATGGTACCCGTGTTGTTGTGTCAGATGGGGTTGTAGTTTTTGTTCGTTGAGTTGGAATTGTTTTTGTGTACTCATGGGTTGTTAATTCAGTTGTGAATATAACTGTCGATTCCCCAGAGTCAGTGGTTGTGGTTGTAACAGAGGATGGTCCCTGTAATGTTGTGTCAGATGGGATCGGTGTTGTTATCCTTTCAATTGGAATTGTTTTTGGATATTCAAGGGTTGTTGACTCAGTTGAAATATATGGACCTGTAGATTTCCCAGAGTCTGCTGTTGTGGTTGTAGCAGAGGATGGGCCCCGTATTGTTGTGTCAGATGGGATTGTGGTTGTTATCCGTTCAGTTGGAATTGTTTTTGGATATTCTTGGGCTGTTGACTCAGTTGTAATAACTGTAGATTCACCAGAGTCAGCGGTTGAGGTAGAAACAGAAGATGGTCCTCGTAGTGTTGTGTCAGACGTTATCGTGGTTGTTATCGGTTCAGTTGGAATTGTTTTTTTATATTCTTGGGTTGTTGACTCTGTTGTAGTATATGGAACTGTGGATTCCCCAGACTCAGTTGTTGTGATTGTAACGGAGGATGGTCCCCGTATTGTTGTGTCAGATGGGATAGTGGTTGTTATCCGTTCAGTTGGAATTGTTCTTGGATATTCATGGGTTGTTGACTCAGTTGTAGTATATGGAACTGTGTATTCCCCAGAGTCTGTTGTTGTGGTTGTAGCTGAGGATTGGCCCCGTATTGTTGTGTCAGATGGAATTGTAGTTGTTATACGTTCAGTTGGAATTGTTCTTGGATATTCAAGGGTTGTTGACTCAGTTGAAATATATGGAACTGTAGTTTCCCCAGACTTAGTTGTTGTGGGAGTACTAGAGGATGGACCCCGTATTGTTGTTTCAGATGGGGTTGTAGTTGTTATTCGTTCAGTTGGAATTGTTTTTGGATATTCATGGGTTGTCGACTCAGTTGAAATATATGGAACTGTAGTTTCCCCAGACTCAGTTGTTGTGGGAGTACTAGAGGATGGACCCCGTATTGTTGTTTCAGATGGGGTTGTAGTTGTTATTCGTTCAGTTGGAATTGTTTTTGGATATTCATGGGTTGTCGACTCAGTTGAAATATATGGAACTGTAGATTCACCAGACTCAGTTGTTGTGGTTGTAGCAGAGGATTGGCCCCGTATTGTTGTGTCAGAAGGGATTGTAGTTGTTATATGTTCAGTTGGAATTGTTCTTGGATATTCATGGGTTGTCGACTCAGATGTAGTATATGGAATTGTAGATTCCCCAGAGTCAGTTGTTGTGGTTGTAGCAGAGGATTGGCCCCGTATTGTTGTGTCAGATGGGATCGTGGTTGTTATCCGTTCAGTTGGAATTGTTCTTGGATATTCATGGGTAGTTAAGTCAGTTTTAGTAACTGTAGATTCACCAGAATCAGTGGTTGTAACAGAGGATGGTCCTCGTATTGTTGTGCTAGATGGGGTTGTAGTCGTTATCCTTTCAGTTGGAATTGTTTTTGGATATTCATGGGTTGTCGACTCAGTTGAAATATATGGAACTGTAGATTCCCCAGAGTCAGTTGTTGTGGTTGTAGCAGAGGATTGGCCCCGTATTATTGTGTCAGATGGGATTGTGGTTGTTATCCGTTCAGTTGGAATTTTTCTTGGATATTCAAGGGTTGTTGACTCAGTTGAAATATATGGAACTGTAGTTTCCCCAGACTTAGTTGTTGTGGGAGTACTAGAGGATGGACCCCGTATTGTTGTTTCAGATGGGGTTGTAGTTGTTATTCGTTCAGTTGGAATTGTTTTTGGATATTCATGGGTTGTCGACTCAGTTGAAATATATGGAACTGTAGATTCACCAGACTCAGTTGTTGTGGTTGTAGCAGAGGATTGGCCCCGTATTGTTGTGTCAGAAGGGATTGTAGTTGTTATATGTTCAGTTGGAATTGTTCTTGGATATTCATGGGTTGTCGACTCAGATGTAGTATATGGAATTGTAGATTCCCCAGAGTCAGTTGTTGTGGTTGTAGCAGAGGATTGGCCCCGTATTGTTGTGTCAGATGGGATCGTGGTTGTTATCCGTTCAGTTGGAATTGTTCTTGGATATTCATGGGTAGTTAAGTCAGTTTTAGTAACTGTAGATTCACCAGAATCAGTGGTTGTAACAGAGGATGGTCCTCGTATTGTTGTGCTAGATGGGGTTGTAGTCGTTATCCTTTCAGTTGGAATTGTTTTTGGATATTCATGGGTTGTCGACTCAGTTGAAATATATGGAACTGTAGATTCCCCAGAGTAAGTTGCTGTGGTTGTAGCAGAGGATGGGCCCCGTATTGTTGTGTCAGATGGGATTGTGGTTGTTATCCGTTCAGTTGGAATTGTTTTTGGATATTCAAGGGTTGTTGACTCAGTTGAAATATATGGAACTGTAGTTTCCCCAGACTCAGTTGTTGTGGGAGTACTAGAGGATGGACCCCGTATTGTTGTTTCAGATGGGGTTGTAGTTGTTATTCGTTCAGTTGGAATTGTTTTTGGATATTCATGGGTTGTCGACTCAGTTGAAATATATGGAACTGTAGATTCCCCAGAGTCAGTTGTTGTGGTTGTAGCAGAGGATGGGCCCCGTATTGTTGTGTCAGATGGGATTGTGGTTGTTATCCGTTCAGTTGGAATTGTTTTTGGATATTCAAGGGTTGTTGACTCAGTTGAAATATATGGAACTGTAGTTTCCCCAGACTCAGTTGTTGTGGGAGTACTAGAGGATGGACCCCGTATTGTTGTTTCAGATGGGGTTGTAGTTGTTATTCGTTCAGTTGGAATTGTTTTTGGATATTCATGGGTTGTCGACTCAGTTGAAATATATGGAACTGTAGATTCCCCAGAGTCAGTTGTTGTGGTTGTAGCAGAGGATGGGCCCCGTATTGTTGTGTCAGATGGGATTGTGGTTGTTATCCGTTCAGTTGGAATTGTTTTTGGATATTCATGGGTTGTTGACTCAGTTGTAGTATGTGGAATTGTAGATTCCCCAGACTCAGTTGTTGTGGGAGTACTAGAGGATGGACCCCGTATTGTTGTTTCAGATGGGGTTGTAGTTGTTATTCGTTCAGTTGGAATTGTTTTTGGATATTCATGGGTTGTCGACTCAGTTGAAATATATGGAACTGTAGATTCCCCAGAGTCAGTTGTTGTGGTTGTAGCAGAGGATGGGCCCCGTATTGTTGTGTCAGATGGGATTGTGGTTGTTATCCGTTCAGTTGGAATTGTTTTTGGATATTCATGGGTTGTTGACTCAGTTGTAGTATGTGGAATTGTAGATTCCCCAGACTCAGTTGTTGTGGGAGTACTAGAGGATGGACCTCGTATTGTTGTTTCAGATGGGGTTGTAGTTGTTATTCGTTCAGTTGGAATTGTTTTTGGATATTCATGGGTTGTCGACTCAGTTGAAATATATGGAACTGTAGATTCCCCAGAGTCAGTTGTTGTGGTTGTAGCAGAGGATGGGCCCCGTATTGTTGTGTCAGATGGGATCGTGGTTGTTATCCGTTCAGTTGGAATTGTTCTTGGATATTCATGGGTAGTTAAGTCAGTTTTAGTTACTGTAGATTCACCAGAATCAGTGGTTGTAACAGAGGATGGTCCTCGTATTGTTGTGCTAGATGGGGTTGTAGTCGTTATCCTTTCAGTTGGAATTGTTTTTGGATATTTATGAGTTGTTGATTCTGTTGTCGTAATTGGAACTGTAGATTCCCCAGAGTCAGTTGTTATGTTAGTACGGGTTGGTAGTCCCCGTATTGTTGTGTCAGATGGGGTCGTGGTTGATGTCCGGTCAGTTGAAAGTGTTTTTGAATATTCGTGGGATGTAGTAGAAGAAGGATAGTCTTGGCTGGTTGTTGTCCCTGCCTCAGTAGTTGAAATAAAAGACTCTTCTGGAGCAGCCGGTGTTGTTGAGAGTTTGTAGTTAGGAGTTGTAGTAATATTTGGATGAAAAGTTGTTTTAGGTGAGGAGATTGGAATTTTTTCAGTGTAAATAGTTGTTAATTCAGGAAGAGTTGAATACTCTGTGATTGTCTGTGGAGTAGTTGTGTCTTTTGATTTCGTCACTAACATACTTTGCTGTGTACTATCAATGCTCAACTGCTTTGTTGTTTTAAAGGACTCTGTTGTGCTATCGTATGAACTGGTAGTCTCACTCTCAGCTTCGATATCGGTATACCGAGTACGCATCTCTGTTTGGTTCGCCAATGCCATTATTGTGTACCTAATTCTTGTTGCGTCTGTTGTCGTCGTCTCGTTTAGTTCTGGTTCAATATTGTATGGAATGCAGTCCGAGGTCTTTGTCGAATTTGTTGAGCATATGCAAGTAGTAATATGATGTGCTTTTGTTATGCATTTGACTGCGCCCACGCAACTCGTGTGGCAAGGATCGATACATTGACCAGACGATCCGCATTGATGTGCATCACTGCAATCTTCGTTTGTGGAACAGTAGCCACCTGGCTTAGCTGCATGATTTTTGTTTTTAATTTTGTAAGTGGAGTATTTTTGTACATATTTCAAATAAAATTATAAGATTTAAAAAATACAATACGTTAAAATATTTACATATTAATTTGATATAAATAAATAAGTGTATGGCTACAGCAAAGAAGGAATGTGCACTATATATACAAGGGTACCTGGGGGTGTTACGACATACGGTCCAGGGCTTCAGCTAAATTTGTTGTGTACAATCGAAGCTGTGACAAAAACTTTCAGTACATACATTTAGTACAAATTACTTTACGGTTAGATATTTTCAAATTAGGAACGATTGTTGTTTACTATTAGTTAGCTACATATTGAATTTATTTTTATTATATATTTTTTTATTTTTATTTTTTTTTATATACCATTAGTATTATATCTATTTACCGTTTATTTAGAATCAAGGGTTAAAATATTGATAGTTTTCAAGAGGCATTTTGATTAATTGATTTTATTAATATCATTGTGAGCATGAGCGTGTGTGAATGTTCAGAAGAGTTTCTTTGTAATTGTATCTGTTATTTTTGTGTCATCCCCAATTTAGGGGCTTTGATCACGTGTGATCATCATCAATAATTTTGATAACAGTTTTTCTTATTTTGTTATTGCGCTTTGTTTTGAAGCTATACGGGCATTAGGAGTATTCCTGATTCGATAATTGGGTTCGTTGTATTTAGCTTTCGAAATTGATATTCAGATATTGATTTAAACCTTTAATGGTCAGGCAAAAGCTTAAAACAAGAATAGATTGTTAATTCCTCACATCTATATACATTTACACATTACTTTGCGAAATGAATTGACGAGGCATGGAGATTTAATGTATTTGCTTTGGTCAATATATTTCGCATGGTAATTGTGTGTGTGTGTGTTTTTTTTTTTTGGTTGGTGAGGGGACAGACAATAAGGCAGATCTAGCAAAAAGGTGAGAGCGTGTGAGAGGCAGAAAACAGAGATAACGATAAACGAGACAGAGACATAAGGTACTTTCACGTGACAGAGTTGTGAGAGAGAGTACGTTTGTGCTTTACCTTTTTGACATCCATATTTGGCATCGGCTATAAATCCAGTTGGGCAGAATTTACATATCGGCTTATGATCCTCGACAATGCATGGCGAGTTGGATGCGCACGTGGCAAACTTGCACGGATCGACGCACTGATAGTTACGACACGCCAAGCCCGCTGGACAGCCAGCATCACGCAAACATATCGATATCGATGGCTGGCAGTCTCGCATGCATATGCATACGGGCTTGTGATCTTGTACCTCACACGACTTATTCTCGGCACAAATTGGAGCACGGCCCAATGGCACGATGCACGGGTTGCGACACTTGCCATCCGTGCAGGCCATGTTCGAGGCACAGTCATCATCGCGATAGCATTCGCGCTTATCCGGTGCACAGGTCAATTCACCATACTCGTTGACTATAAAGCCTGATTTGCATATGCAAACAGGTTGGTGACGGCGAGTTTCGCACTTTTTGTTGCTCTCACAAATGAATAGGGGATTGTTGCATGGATCTGTGCATTGGCCATATTGGCCGCACTGCAAAGTTTCTGGGCATTCGGCATCGTTTGTGCAGGTTATTTGGTCCTTTGTCTTGGGGTCTGTGTCTTCGGACACACATTTCGGATCCGGTTTGCATTCGACTTCGGGTCGACCTATATGACAGCTCGGACACGAGCAGCGCGGACGATGGAGCACAGTCTGACACAGCGCATTAGTGCCACACGCGCCACGCATTGTACAAGGATCGGTGCAGTGTCCTTGCAGGCATGATTTTTCACTGGGACAATCCGTATCTGAGTAGCATTGTTCGGTGTCTAAAACGTAACGTTACAGCGGCAGCGAAGAACGAGAGAGAGAGAGAGAGAGATAGACAGGTTGTTGGTTGTTTTTACTATGTTAATCGTTGGGTGCACTCAACTATTCAGTGGCATATACGATAGATAGGTACCCTATAAAATTGATTTTTCTCTTGCTGTTTGTTCTTGCTTTCTTCTATTCACGACGTTTTGGAACACTTTTATTAAGAATGGGAGTGCATTATCGAAATTATTCAGAGATTTAGAGATCTTTTCGGATTTAGAAAATGAGGCAAGAAAGTTTGGGTAGAAACATGACGGGGAATGGGTACTCGGTGTACGTAGACAAGATGGGATGTAAATGTAAGGGGACTCAGATAAGAAACTTAAAGCTAAAATTTTCTAAAAACAAAAGTAGAAAAACTTAAATGTGACAATATATGAACAGTATAATCCAGTGTTGGCTGTTTCGATTGGTATTCTTTGGTTTTGGTTTGATTTAATTTGGTTTTGTTTTGAGTACTTGTGTATGTGGCGGTGGTTTGTTGGGGTGTGTTCAGAAGATGTGTCAGTGGGATTGCTGTGGTGTTCAGTTTGGATTTGGATTTTGTGCACGGGAGTTGTTACAGTAGTAGATCATATCTTTTTTGGGGGACTTGACGAATTGTGAACAGAAAGTGGGTTAGGAAATTGTAAAAGAAAAGAAACAAACAAAATCAGATCGGTGCAGTTAGTGATCTTTAAGATAGGTTTTTAGTAGTCACAATTGTTTATTTAATTCTTTTTTTTTTTACGTGAATTTGTTGTTATGATCAACATCAAATTGCAGAACTGTGAAGGGAACATCTCACATTATAACAGGTCGCTTTAAAATTATATATATATATTTTTTTTGTATAAGCTTGCGAATTGTCATATATTTATATTTAATATTATATAGTAGGTAGCTTCTTATGATTGGTATGGTGATTAATTGCTTTTGTTGGACGATTGATATGAATTTGATAAGAGTCTTCGAGCAGCGGGCAAACGAGTGAGCGAGCGAGCGAGCGAGCAGCCTTATAGATAATAATAAGTTCGAGTGAGCAATAGTTACAATCCTTAATGATTTACCAATTATTATAAGACGAGTGTGTTTACACGGGTGTAGAGATAGAGAGACTTGCGCTTAAATTGCCCAACTAAGTGTTTTCTATGGACATGTTTTCTTTTTCTTTTTTTTTTAGCAATGATCTCCTTGGCCTAATGCAGTTTTTTTTTTTAATTTTTGTTGAGTAATGGTAAAAATTACACGACATCCAACACATGCGCTCTGCCCTCACGAGAGACACGTTATTGGTCATTTGATTGGGTGAGTGAATAAGGCATGATAAAGGTAAGAAAGATATGTATAGAAGAAGACGAAATTAGCAGGATAGGTAGAGAGACTGAACGCAGGCATAGGAATGATCAATATCAAACGGAAAGATATAGAGGGTACAACTTTTGACTAAAGCGATATTAGCGGAAAGTAGTAGAAAATCGGGTAAGTACAATTTGGAAAAGTACGTTAGGGTAGTACGTTAAGTAGCTATACTGTTTATTTTTTGTTTTTGGTTTTTTTTTTTTTATGTTTTGTTATTCATAATTCACAATTGATAATTTTGGTATTTAAATATTTACAGGTTGGTTTTATACTTTTCTGTTGGGTTAGTTGGGCGGCCGCAAAGAAACGGCACATTTGTATACGCATATATGTACATTTGTGATTAATCACATATACAAATTTGTGTATATACAACTTAAAGACTAGTCAAATTTACCAAAAATATATTTATAGTGTTAGTTAAATTTAGTTACAGTTGTGTTTTTTTTTGTCTGCTAATTTATTTTCGGATTCTTGTTGTTTTAAGATTTTCATCTGTACGGAAGCGATTTTCAACCAATAGACGAGCTAAAAGTGTGCTAGGTAGGCGGTAGAAGCTATTCAGAGCGTAGGATCTTAAAATTTATGAGTAATTAGGAGCTTTGTACAAAAAAATAAACAGCCTTTTCTATTTCGGTTAATTTCAAGTGTTTTTAAGACTTGCTTGTAAGGAATGCGTTGAAAAGTAGTAGTAGTAGTTGTTGTTGTAATTTATCTATACATACGATTTAATGAGACTTATATTTGAGAACTATAGTACACTTGAACTGACAATATAAAAAAAAAATATATTTTTTAAGCATATGTGAACCATGTGTGAGAAGTGTCCCGTCCACAGTTCCCAATCTGAGACTTTGTTCATTGAAGAAATGTAACAAGAGATTTTTATGAAATTCGTTTTTGTTGTTGAATTTATTTTGTTTTAGCGAAGGGAAACGACAGACGCAAGGGAGCAGAATAGTGAATAACAACGTTGGGTTATATTCTGGGGTCGGTCGGATAGAGCATAGGAGTCACAGGATGGGATCAGGGAGAGCATGGATATCGATGATATTTCTTATTTATTTTTTTTTCGTGGGTAGCAAGGATGTGTTTTAAGGATATGTTGTCTTTTAGATATATTTCTTTCTTGTTTTTAATCATAAGCGTTGCATTTAGTGTTGTTGTTTGTTGTACACTTTCCACACTTTCAGTGCCCGATTTCAGCTGTGATTAATAGCTACGTATCGCTATCGCGGCATTAGATATTTAAGACTATACGATATATATTATAGATGAAACAACTTGTCTACTGATCTGTGCGTTAAACGGTTTCACAAACATAAGATAATGTATGCCGCCGAGCTGATTCGTGTTGCAACATGCAACACTCCAAATAAAAAAAAAATTTTTATTTATATATGAGTTATTGAAAGCCAATTATACGAGAGAGTATGTTATCTGAGGATTTGTATGAATGCTGAATGAATGCTAAATCTAAATGATAAACGCAAGCTTGAAAGCTTTATGAAATTGGGCTGTCAACTCTCAATGACGATAACGAAAGTTGTCCAAAAATGCACTGAAATGTCGTTTTTAGTAGTATATTCCGTTTGGTTAAACAAAATGTACTTGTTTAATATTAAATTTGAGTTTTTGCTGCAGTTATATTGCGAGGAATGGGTTTGCATTAATGAATTCTAGGCACAGATTGGGTAACCGCGATAGCGACAGCAACATTCCACGATCTCTCATATGCGATTTTGATTTTATAGCAGTTGTGGGTAGAATGTCAATAATAATATATAATAATAATAAAAATGAGTATAATACGGAAACATTTCTTATAAACTAACACTCTATAAAACTAGCAAACTAGTGCATGGAAACTAAAATTATTTGTTTAGTTTCTATTTTGGTCTTTCTTTCAGGAACTTTTTTCGGATATTGTGTTCGTGTATGTAGGAGTGTCTTTGTATGCGTGAGTGTATTTGTGTGTGTGTGTGTGTGTTGTGCGAGGGATTCTGATTGGAATCACGTATACATTTGGTAACTTGGAACATGTGTATAGGTTGTTAAAAAATGGCGATTAATAAATTTTAAAATTTAATTGATAATAATTCATTAAAACACACACTACACTGAAACTTTGAATTAAGTTGGTTTGTGGCAGCGGTGAAAGCTGTCAAATTAGTGAAATTAGCTGGTTTTAAGTTTTTCATTTTTTTTTTTTTTTATAAACAACTCATAGCTAGATAATCAAACCAAATACATATTATAACAACAATATCGGGTTTTTGTTTGTTTTTGTTACTGTCTGAACTCCGGTTATATGTAGTATAAGTCAATAAGAACGGCAACAATAAACGATAATAACGCTAAACTGATTACGCTAACTGATTACTCCAATAAAAAAATATATATATATATATATTTAGATATGTATATATGTATGTGTTTAACCCAACGAGATCTTTGTCAGCAACGCTGGTTAACATTATTAGCATTAGCTGTACTCTAGTTACTAAACGTATTTCAAATGACATAGACTTGGCCCACTTACCCTGCTGGCAGACATAGTCATAGCCCGATCGCACACAACTGCCAATATCACAGCCGCGCGTGCGGCAATCCTCTTGCGGTGGTGTTAAATAGCCTGTCATGGATGAGGAATAAATATGTAATAGTAGTCTTAGTTTTAATCGTAGTGTTAGTTTCTCTTATCACTCACATTGCACATAGGCATCGCCGTTGGGGAAGTCCTCGGGGCAGTAGCATTCAGCCTGATTATTGCTGAGCACACGGCAAGCGGCGTTCAGGCCACATGGCTGCTCGTGGCAGGCATTTACTAGATTTCCTTCGCATAGGCAGCCCTTGTGAGCATCACCCATGCAGCCATCCATGCAGGCGCATTCATAGCCGCCGGGCAGCTCAATGCATTTGGAGTTGACGCCGCACGGGTTGTTCGAGCAGCCGCCATCCAGTGGCTGACAGGCCGTAGCGGGATTACCAAAGAAGTCCGGCGGGCATGAGCATTGGGCCTTGCGATTGATGACACGACACTGAGCATTGGTGCCGCAGGCGCCATACTCGAGACATGGATTCCGGCATTTGCCTTGATCGCAACGTTTGCTTGTCTCACAGTCGCTGTCCTGTCGACACTCGAATTGGACACACTCCTTGCTGGGCTCTCCCTCGTAGCCGTCGGGGCAGTAGCACAGCATGCGATGCTCCGAAACCGTGCATAGGGCATTCCGGCCACAAGCTCGATCATCGGCACACGGATCCAAGCACTTGCCATTCTGGCAGCTTTGATCGGCAGCACAATCTCCATTCGATCGGCAGCCCGCAATGCAGGCGCCACGCTCGCACAGCTGTCCCAGCGGACATTGGCGCTTGGCTCCGCACTTGTTGCGACACTTGCCACGTGCGCATTGCTGTCCACATTCACAGTCCTCGGAGCGGCTGCACTTGGCGGCACAGTAGGCGCCGCTCTCGTCACACTCGCAGCCCGGATGGCAGCGCACCGGCGGCAGCTGGCAGCCTGTGAGTCCGTCACCCATGTAGGAAGCCGGACACTGGCATTGCACGCCGTGATTGATGACCAAACAGTCAGCGCATTGTCCGCATTGGCCAGGGGTTTGGCATGGATTCTGGCATTTCTTGTTGATGCAGGCCTCGTTGCTGGCGCAGCTGAGATCGTTACGGCAGCCCGTTTGACAGACGCGATTCTCGCAGATCTGGCCCTGGGCACAGGCGCTGTCCGTGTTGCAGACGGTGCGGCAAGTGCCGCGCATGCAACGCTCATCCGACAGGCAGTTCTGGTCATTGCGGCACTTGCCCTGACAGCTGCCCGCATAGCAGAGTTGATTCGAGCCACAGTCCTCGTTGCGACCGCAAGCGATGCGGGGCGTCTTGCAGGCCACGTCGGCATTGCCACTGAGTCCCTCGGGGCAGCTGCACTGCTTGCGATGATCGACGGCCTGGCAAATGGCATTGGTGCCGCAAGCAGTTGGCTCTGAGCACGGATCCACGCACTGCTGTCCAATGCAGGCCAAGTGATTGGGACAGCCTTGATCGGAGCGGCAGCCTGTGACGCAGTTGAGACCCAAACATACCTCTCCATTGGCGCACTCGTTGTCATGGCGGCAGAGCGGCTTGCAGACGCCCTGCTGGCAGCGCTCGTTGGTCAAACAGCCGGCATCGTCCGCGCACAGTGGACGACAGACGGACTCGAAGCAAGCCAAGCCATTGCTGCAGTCACGATTTTCATGGCACTCCAGCGCTGGCGTACGCACACAGCCAACTTGTGCTGTGGGATTCGGCACCATGTTGTCCAGGCAGCTGCAGCTGGCTCGATGATTGGCCACCGAGCAGGCAGCATTGGGTCCACAGGGATTCTCAGCACAGGGATTGATGCACTTATCGTTGCGGCAGGACTCGGAAGCGCTGCAATCATCATCCACATGACATCCATAGACGCACTTATTATGCAGGCACACATGGCCCAGGAAACAGTCATTATCAACGCGACAGGTCACTGCATGAAGATGATTATTAGCGAAATATGTTCAAGGAAGTATGACTTCATATAATATATAATAAATTTATTAATAATTAATAATTACAGTTAATATATGATAATGATGATAATTAAGATTAGAATTTGTACTTTTTCAGTTATATACTAAAGATTTTTGGAGTCATATGCCAAGACTCTGTATAATCTTAGCTCTTTCTAAATATTTATAACGAAAAATTACATAGAAATATCTAAAAATGAATATACTTCAGCAGGAAAAGGCTTGATCTTAATGATCATATGAATTAAATTAAATTACAAGTGATATACTCACGCATGCAGTTGCCGCGCAGGCACTTCTCATTGGAGGCGCACTCCAGATCATTGTGACAGACTGGCAGGCACATGGAGTCGCGACAGGTGTAGCCAGGGGCACAGTCACCGTCACAGGCGACCGGCACGCGCACACACTCCTTGTTCGCATCACCGGTGAAGCCCTCCGGGCAATGGCACTGTTTCACATGGCTAAGCATCCGGCACTCGGCATTCTGGCCACACGCCTGCGTCTGCAGACAGGGATCAAAGCACTGACCGCCCTGGCACACCTCCGACGATCCACACTCGGTGTCCAGCAGGCAGGCGGCTATCAAAGTGAGCAAGGGTAAATTAGTAAATCTTGAAATTGAAATGAATGCATTGCCTAGCTTTTTCCGTCTTGCCTTGTACGTGTGCTGTTTATTGTTGTTGTCGCGTGTAAATTGTTTATTGTATATTGTATATTGTATATTGTATATTGTATTTGTTTTTTTTTTTTTTAGTTTACTGTTAGTGCTACTGGGTTCAAAGCCAGTCCAAAGTTATGCCAGTGGTAGAGAGCTAGGTCTAGTAATTACTGTGGCACTGGGTCCCTAGGCAAGGGCATCATCGGCTGCACAGCCAATGGTGCCTGGGCACCACAGCTCCACATTTAATATTCGTGCCAATTGTTTTGTAAGTGAGTAAGTAGCGAATTAAGTTGGTAGTTGTCTGGTAGTAGTAGTAGTAGTAGTCGGGTGACTAGACTAGTGCTCGGGGCTGGTTGGTGTTGGTTGGTGTTAGTACTTACGTTTACATACGCTATCTGAGCAGTAGGTATTGGTGGGGCAGTCGCTAGTGATTTGGCAGGGCATGGGCAATGGCTGGCAGCCGGCCACCCGGTCGGCGGGTTGGCCGTCGTAGCCATTGCGGCAGGCACAGTGCGCGACATGACCTTTCGGAACACATTCCGCATTGGGGCCACATTGCAGCTGGGCGCACACATCCTGACATTTGGGTACACCATTTGTCTTGACACATGCAGCATGCGGGGGACAATCGTCGTGCGTCTCGCACTCGACAGAGCTACGGCAGCCCTCATTGTAGGGATCACCGATGAGACCGAGGGGACAGGTGCATTTGTAGGAGCCACGCGAATTGCGACAACGGGCGCCGGGTCCGCACGGCGCATCCTTACAGAAATCGATAATATCACAACGCACACGCGGATCACCACTGAAGCCGGGCTGGCAATGGCAAACCTGACGATGATTCTCCGTAGTGCAGAGAGCATTCTCGCCGCACGGCTGTCCGATCAGGCAGGCAATCTTGCACATATTATTGTTGCAGCTCTTATCATTGGAGCAATCCTCATCGCTGTTGCATTCGATCTTGCGGCAGCCCGAGCGAGCATCGCCCGTGAAGCCCTCTTTGCAGATGCAGTCCGGAGCATGGGAACGCGCCACACATTCCGCATTCCGTCCGCAGGCAGCGCGGCCAAGGCAAACAGATTCACAGCGTGCACGCCCATATGCATCCACCAGGCAGGTTTCATCCTCTCCACAGTCGCTGTTAGTTTTACACTCCAACTCCTTGGCGCAGATGTTGTTCTGGCAGAACTGGAACTGGGGGCACGTAGAGTTCGATTTACATGTGCTCTGGCAGACGCCCTGCAGGCACAGCTGCTCCGCAATGCAATCGCGGTTGCTGCTGCAGAGCGGACTGCAAATGCCATGGGCACAGATGCTGCCCTGTGGACACTGGGCATCCTGCTGGCAGTACTGCAATTGGACGCAGCCCTGCTTGGCATCTCCGGTGCTGCCCGATTCGCAGGCACAGATACCAATGTGATTCTGCACTGAGCAACGTGCCAGTGCACCACAGGCATTTGGCAGCGAGCAGGGATCAATGCATTTGGCATCGAGGCAGGCCTTGTCGGCGGCACAGTCTCCATTATCGGCGCACTCGATGTGCACGCACTCCACTTGCGGATCACCTCGGGAGTTGGCTGGACAATTGCAGATGGCTTTGTGTGACTGGGCCAAGCAGTCAGCATTCCGACCGCAGGCATTTTCTCGCTCGCACGGACTGCGGCAGCGTGAGTTCTGGCAGCTGGCCGTCGTTGGGCAATCGGCATCGCTGAGGCATTCGCTGGGATCGCGACAGCCCGCCTGCAGCGGATCGCCGATGAGTCCCTCGGGGCATTTACAGTTGTAGCTGCCGGGCAGATTGTCGCAGAAGGCGGTGCTGTGGCAGGGCTGATGCAGACATTCGTTGATATCCTCACAGACTCCATTCGTTAGTTGATAGCCCTCGTAGCATTCACAGACGGCCCTATGATCAGACACCTGGCAGCTGCCTTTGCCGCAGCTGGTGAGGTCGCAGGGCTTGATGCAGCGATTGGTCTCCGCATCACAGGCGCGATCGCTGGCGCAGTCGACATGATCAATGCACTCCACCTTAAAGCAACCGACGCCAGTGTCATTGGGATCACCCAGGTAACCAGCCGGGCAGCTGCAGGTGGACTCGTGCGCCTCTGCTTGACAAAGCGCATTCGCGCCGCACACTGTATGCAGGCAGGGATCCGTACATTTGCCATGAATACAGGAGAGACTATTCGCACAATCCTCGTGCTTATTGCACTCCCTTGGCTTGACGCAGCCCTGTTGAGTATAGCCATCTCCGACGGTGCCCTCAGGGCAGACGCAGCGATAGGAGCCAGGCACATTCTCGCACTTGGCACTGGCATGGCAAGGCTGCTCCGTGCACTCATCGATATCGGAGCAGCCGAAGGGTGTGCCGATGAATCCATTGGCGCACTTGCACTTGCCACTCAGGCACAGCTCGGTGGCTGGACAATCCGCGTCCGATTCGCAGCCCGGCTGACAGGTGCGATCGCTGTTGCAAATCTCACCTGCCAGACAATTGTTGCTGGTGTAGCAGACCTTGCGGCAGACCTGTTGATAGCAGCGCTCGCCCACGGCACAGGCGGATGTCTTGCTGCAGGGCAGGTTGCATTGATTGCCGATGCACATGTGTCCACTGGGACACTGATTGCTGGCCAGGCATGGGGCTGGTACGCGTACGCAGCCCTGCTCAGGCGTTGGGTTTCCCTCGAAGCCATCCGGACAGGTGCATTGGCTGCGATGCTGCGAAATGCTGCACAAGGCATTGGGTCCACAGCTCGTAGTCGATTGACAGGGATCGGCGCACTTATTGCCGATGCACGACTGTTCCTGCTTGCATTCCTTGTTGCTGCGACAGCCGATCGCACAGTGACCATCAATACAGGCCAAGCCCTTCGAGCACTGGCTGTGATCCAAGCAGGCAACAACGCAGACATTACCCAAGCAGCGCTCGCCATCGGAACAGTCTTGTGTGTTGCGGCACGCCACGCGGCACTGGCCATTGTAGCACAGCTCTCCGCCACAGTCAATGTCTGTCTGACATTTGGAGGCGCTGCGTGCGCAACCGTTCTTGGCCGAGTCAGAGATTGGCTGGAAGCGCAAGGGGCAGCTGCACACGGGCTTGCGATTGACCACCTTACAGTCCGCATTCGGTCCGCAGGCATTGTCGCAGGGATTCAGGCAACGTCCGCCGGCACAGATGGTATTCACGGGGCAGTCGGCATCGCCATTGGGACACTGTCCGTCTGGGCGGCAGCCTCGGGTATTTGACTCGGCTTCGCCCACAAAGAGCGGCGGGCACTTGCAGCTGGCGCCCTCGGGCGTGACCTCACATATGGCCGTCGGATGGCAGCTGCCTGGGGCACAGCCGCTGTGCTTAACGCAGGCCACCTCGGGCAGGGGATTGCCACGGTATCCAGGTGGGCACTGGCACACGGCACGATGATCCTCGGCCAGGCAAACTGCATTCTCTCCACAGGATTCCTCGTCGCACACATCGTAGCAGGTGTGTGTCATGCGATTGCACATTTGATTGATAGGACAGTCGTGATTGTAGACGCAGGGCACGCTCTTGCAGCCGTTGAATGGATCGTAGGGATCGCCCGCATAGGGTCCTGGTGGACACTGGCATTGAGCCTGATGATTGTTCGTAATGCAGATGGCACGCGGGCCACACTTGACGCTGTCGCAGGCGGAACGGCAGCTCAGCGACTGCGTCGCCTCATCCTTGATGCAAGCCTCCGATTCGGGGCACTCTGCATTGCTGCGACACTGATGTTTACGTTCCAATTGACAGCCATTGCGATCGTTGGGATTGCCCACGTAGCCAGTCAGGCAATCACAGCGTCCTTGATGATGGCGCGCAACGCAAACCGAGTTAGCCGGACAGGTGAAGGCATCGCAAATGGCAACGCACTTGAGTACGCCCAGCACGTCGGGGCGACAGGCGGAAGCATCCGGGCAATTCTCATCGCTGGTGCAGTCAGGCAGTGAAGGCTTCTCGCATGAGGATACAACTGGATTCCAGACGAAACTCTCAGCACAATTGCAAATGGCATGGCCGGCTGGATTGATTTTGCAGAGCTCGTTGGGACCGCAAACGACGTTGGAGCAGAGATTAATGCATTCCCGTGTGCCCAGTGCGTCCGCTTGACAGCCAAAACCGTGTTCACAATCCTTGTCTGTGGTGCACTTATTCTCGAGATCGGGCACCTTACGCTCGGGCTGGCAGCCCACTTGCAGATTGCTCGGATTACCAAAGTAGCCATCGGCACAGATGCACGACGAACGATGATCGTCGGCCACGCAGAGCGCATTGGGTCCGCATTGTATCTTCGAGCAGGCATCGACGCACTTGCGCAGACCCTTGCCCAGCTGGAAACAGATCTCTGTGTGTCGACAGTCGGCATCGTTGCCGCACTGGCCGCGTATGCTGCAGCCCTGGTTCAGATCATACGGATCTCCCACATAGCCCAGCGGACAGAGACATTTACCCGCATCACAAATGGCGCGCGGTCCACACGCTGTGTTGGAGCACAGGTTCTTGCAGTGTCCACTCTCACAGCTATAGCCATTGGGGCACTCGACACGCTCGCTGCACTGACACTGGCTGGCATCCTGGCAGAACTTGCTCTCGATGGGCTGACAGCTGCTGTAGGGATTGCCGGCGTGGCCGGATAGACACAGACACTCAAAGCCTCCAGCGGTGTTGAGGCAAGCAGCATTCAGGCCGCATGGCTTGTTGACGCATTCATCTATGTCCTGGCAGCCTATGTAGGGATTGCCGCTAAAGCCTTGCGGGCAGATGCAGCTGATCTGATTGCCGGCAGCACGGCACTCGGCATTGGGTCCACAGCTGTTCGGCTGACAGACATTCTTCTTCTGGGCGCCGCATCCTTCGTAGGGATTTCCGTAGGTGCCCGGATTGCAGGCGCAACGGCTCTGGCCTATTCCATATTCGCAGTGAGCATTCTCGCCACAAACGGGCGAACATTTCGCCTCCTCAATGGGTGGCATGCAGAGCAGGTCGGGATTGCCCACAAAGTTCGGCTCACAGACGCATTTGCCGTTGTTCTTGTCGCAGGTAGCACCAATGCCACAGACGACGCCCTCGCAGCGTTCCTTGCAGCGTCCGTTAATGCAAATTTGTCGCTCGTCGCAGGGCCTGGAGGCTGTGCACTGATCTGTGCTGCAGCTGCCACCTGGGAACGGATTGCCCAAGTAGCCCTGCGGGCACTTACAGGTGGGTCCCTCGCTCGTGGGTATGCAGAGCGCTCCATCGCCGCAGATGACATCCTGACATTGCGACACACAATCTCCGTCTGCATTTTTGACGAATCCCACGCGACAGCGACACCAGCCAGCATGCTGCTCCGTCTCGCAGTAGGCATTCGAGCCACACAACAGACTGGCACAGGGACTGACACAGCTGCCATCCAGACAGGCCAAATTGCTGGCACAATCCTCGTTGCTAAGACAGATAACCTTGGGCGCATCATCATTCGCTATAATGCAGCCACTCTTATAGGGATCGCCAGTGAAGCCCTTGGGGCAGACGCACTGATAGCCGCCCTTCTTATTCACACAGTAGGCGCCATAGGCGCAGGGCAGGTGGGCGCACTCATCCTCATCTGTGCAGCCGAGCAGTGGATCGCCCTTGAAGCCCACCTCGCACATGCACTGCGGTGGATCGGAGGGCGTGCACTTGGCATTAATGCCGCAGGGGAAACGCTCGCAGGGACTTTTACATTTATTATTATCCTGCGGATCGAGGAAGTAGGGTGGCGGGCAGACGCATTCGCCTGGCTGTATACATTTCTCATTTGTGGCGCATTCCTTGTCTGCGGCGCATTTGCGCTGTGCTGGCGCACAGAGTCCATTATAGGGATCTCCCTGATAGCCCTCGGGGCAGTGGCAACTGTAGCCTCCATTCTGATTGACACACAAAGCTCCATAGGCGCACAACTGGGCGCCGCGCTCCTCACACTCGTTGACATCCACACAACTGCCGTCGGGCTGTGTCTGATAGCCCTTGGGGCAGGCGCAGTAGCTGACGCCGCCCGCTATGGAGATGCACTCGGCTCCGCTGGGGCAGGGCTGTCCCGTGGAGCAGCCGGCCAGTACGCAGCTGTTGCCCAGCAACTTATACGGCGCTTGGCACTGGCATTCGGGGCTGCTGCAAATCTCGCACATGACAAACGGATTTCCGGTATGTCCTTGTGGGCAGCGGCACTCGTAGCTTCCCGGCAGATTCTTACACAAGGCATTCAGGCCACACGCGGGCTTGGCACGCTGAGCGGCACATTCATCAAGATCCTGACACTGGCCGTTCTCTGGATTACGTTCGTAGCCCTGGCGACAAATGCAAACACTGCTGCCTGTAAATGCGTCCTGAACACAGGATTCGCCCAGGGCACATGGATTGGCGTCGGAGCAGCCAACAGTCTTTGATGTGGCGCAGCCTTCGGTATACGCATCTCCCGTGGAGCCACCAGGACATTGGCACAGATAGCCGCCGGCCGTGTTGCTGCAGATGGCGTTAGCTGCACAGGGATTGGCGCGGCACTCGTCTATGTCACTGCAGCCTCCTGGCAGAGCAGCATTGCCCGTGTAGCCTGGTGCGCAGAGGCACTGCGCCTGTCCATTGGCCAGCATGCACTGGGCATGGGCACCGCAGTCGCGCGTCTCGCACGGATGCCGGCAATCATTGCCAATATTCGGCTCTGGGCACAGGCAGCGCTTGGTCTCATCGCAGATGGCATTGCCGGGGCACTGCTCATTGCTGGAGCAGCTGACGATGGGCACGCAGTGTATTGAGGGATCCGGATCTGGCAGAGTGCCATCGGGGCAGCGACAGGTGTAGCCACCTCCTGCCATATTTACGCACTCGGCGCCAATTCCACATTTGTTAGCCGCACGGCACTCATCGACGTCCTGACACCTGCTATGCGGATCTCCCGAATAGCCAGGCGGACAGACGCAGCTGTAGCCACCAGGTGTATTAGTGCAGGTGGCATTCTGGCCACAACTGCCGAAGGGTCCGTGCACTAAATCGCATTCATCAATATCCACGCATCCTGCAGCCACATCGCTCGGATTATAGGTCCAGCCCTCTTCGCAGACGCAATACGCTTCGTTCTGATCCGGTTTGCAATAGGCATGGGCGCCACAGCGCACATCCTCACAAGGCTGTTTGCATGCCATGCGCGGCGGGCTGCCCACGTAGCCAGCCTCGCAGTCGCATCGATACGAGCCGGGCGTATTCAAGCACTGGGCATGCGGTCCACAGGCTTCGGCGTGCGTGCGACACTCATCGATGTCCACACAGCTAGAGCCAATTGGTTCGAATCCATCCAGGCAGAAGCATTGATTCTCTATGCACTCAGCATTGTTGGTGCAGTCGAAGTTCGTGCGGCACAAGATATTCACATCGACCTGTTCGCAGGCCACTTTCGGATCGGGTTTGCCATCGTAGCCCTGCGGGCATTTGCAATTGTAGCCCGGCACAGCATTCTCGCAGATCGCGTGCTGTCCGCATGGCTTGTCCAGTGCGGCGCACTCATCGATGTCCACGCAGCCGCGGAACGGATCACCCGTGTAGTCCGGTTTGCACGTGCAAACAAAGCTGCCGATAGTATCGGTGCAGACGGCGTTCTCACCGCACGGATTATCCTGGCACTCGTTGATGTCTGATTGACGCATTGTGCATGGGGTGGGGGCGGAGGGGTTCGTGTGTATATATATATATTGATATTGATATTTTTGAGGGGTAGCAGGCAACGTGTTTTGTAGCGTTTTCGTTTTCGTTTACGAGTTGAAGGGCAAGTGGGTTAAATATATTGCAATTAATTAAATTAGTAATCATATCTCAAGTCATACAAAACTATTCAAGTGGTGAAATCACAGCGTGAAAGTGGGGGAGCATTGGGTAGGAAAATTGTAGGAAGGATTGGGAAGGGTATGATAGAGAGAGAGAGAGAATACTGATAGAAGCTGTTTGAATAGCAAAAAAAAGGGAAGCGGGTCATGGCTGAAAAGCTCTCGAAACTTATAGAGAAGCATCTGAAAGCGTATAGCAAGAGGAAGCATAGAGCAAAGAGAGTGTAAAAGCGTAGCTCACAAAAGCCATGCGCAGTTCTTCATTCGCCTCGCAATCTAAAGCTAAGCTTTTACGCTCATTTTAAGTCTAAACTAGAGATGAGCGCGTGACAAAAACTGATTGGATATAAAAATTCTAATTAAATAATATTCTTTTAAATTTTGAACAAATAAATCACATAATTGTCGATTCTAAATTTAAATGAAACTAAGAAGCTTTGAAATTTTGCAAAAATAAAAAAATAAATAAATAAAATCCCGCTCATTGCATCTTGTGACGCGCCCATCTTGCAGCCGCATGCCACATTTGATCAGGTAAAGAAAATGTGGCTAAACGACTTTAATGCCAAAGCATGCAAATTAAGCAAATACTAACTCTCGCAGTGCAAATAGCCCTGTCCTTGAAATCCGCTTGGACAGAGACAACGATAGGAGCCCGGAAAATTAATGCATTTGGCATTCGTGCCACACTTGGCCACGCCATCCGGCTGATTGCATTCATCGATGTCCAGGCAGGCCAAACCAGCGCCTGACGTGGCAGCTGGCTGGATCAGTGTATCGCCATCGCCATAGCCCAGTTGTAGTGTGGGTGTGGCTAGCAGTGGCGCCTCGGCGTGCGGATCATGCTCAAGCACAAAGCCCAGTGGACAACGACATTGAAAGCTACCGCCCAAGTTCACGCATTGAGCACCCAAACCGCATGGATTGTTAATGGCGCATTCATCGACATCTGCTGGCGTTGTTTATTCGTGTTAGGCATTAATCGTATTAATCGTTTCAAATTGCGGTGCATTTATGTGGCAAGTAGCGTATGTATGTATGCGTGTTTGTATGCATGTGTGTTTGTGTGTGCATTCGTGTGCGAATTTCGCCAAAAATAAAACATGTGCAAAAATATACCAAAAAAATAAATAATGATGGCAAACATATCGAAAATGAGTCAAAATTCGTATTGAAAATTCTATAACTATTCGAGTACTCACCCTCGCAGCCGTGCATGGGATCACCGCTGAAGCCGTCGGGGCAGAGGCAGCGGAAGCTGCCATCGGTATTCTGGCAATCGGCATTGCGGCCGCATGGAGTGCGCGCACACTCATCAAGATCGACGCAACCCTGTTCGGCACGTCCGTCGCCATCGTATCCCGGCGGGCAGTCGCAGCGATAACTGCCCTCGAGATTCGTACATATGGCACCAGGTCCGCACACATTCGGATATGCGCACTCATCGACATCCTGACAGCCGTCATAGGGATTGCCCACATAGCCCTCGGGGCAGACGCACGTATGGTTGCCGGGCGTATTAATGCACTGGGCATGGACACCGCAAGCCAGCGGATTGCTGCACTCATCAATGTCGGTGCAGAGCACTTCGCCATCGCCCGTATAGCCGTCCTTACACTTGCAGAGGAAGTGCGCCGGCAGATTACAGCACTCGGCATTCTCCACGCAACGCGATGCTATCGCCGGATCTTGGCATTCGTCAATGTCTGCAACGAAACAATCATAACAGTGTGAGACGCATGATTAATTGAACTCCCAAGTTGAGATGCCCGCCCAGCCAAACGAAAGACTTAAGCAACAAACTTGAAATCGCTCTACGCATTTGCCGGCTGACTGCGCAAGCGTCCGCACCACATCAAATGCCAAATGACTTTGGCATTTCAAATTTGCATGTTACGCATGACATTTCAGTGTCATTCACATTAATCTATGCATGTGTAGCTAAGCCAAACCAAGCAGCAATGTTAATGCGCACAGGATGCACCAGTTGCATACATTTACCGGACCAATTAAGCCGTATGCCAAATGCTAGGTCATTGCCCAACAAACGCCAATTGATGATTCGTTTCTTTCGATACTATTCAAACTTGATTTAATTAACACTTTTTTAGTTGGCGAAATTTAATTTGATCAAGTTATTTATAGCAAATTTTCAAATGAATTTCATTAGCAACTGAACTTGAGTAATCTGTAAGATTTCTTTACAGCTATATCAGACTATTGTCTATAGCAACATTTTCACTAGACTTTTTCAATATATAGTCCCTTACCTTAATGGATATATGTCGGTCTTATCGATTTTTTCAAGTTTAGCATTTTTTAATAGCTTTTTTTTTCTTGCTGTTTGTTCCGGTTTAGGCTTTACCTTTATCTTTTTTTATCTGTGCGCGGTGTTAGTTTTAATTGAACGTATCTATAGCTAGCTCACGCGGAAGCATCACACTGGAACTTTCCGCTCCAATAGGCCGCACCGCAATGAGAATTCAATCAGAGTACCCCGGAGCCAATGAAGCGGCAACTGGCAAGCGATGCCAGTCTAAGGGCCATCTCATACAGCTACAAATGGAAAACAACACGTTGGACGAACTCCACGGCTAACTGTGGGCCATTAATCATTGGGCTTATGGATAAGAGATGTTGTACATTTATAGCTAATATGACATAAGTACAAAAGTTGGCAAAAGCCAAATACAAGGACGCGAACAGGGAGTGAGATGTATGCTTGATCATGTATGTATGTGTGTGTGTGCGTGAGTGTGTGTGTGCGTGTGTGTGAGTGTGTGTTTATGTTTGAGTGGAGTGCCTTATAATTATGAGCAGTCGAGCAAGTTGCGCAGTTATAATTACTAGTTTTTAGCTTATAAATTAAGAGGATCATCACTCTAAAACTGGTATTCCCTCCCCACCAAGGCTCTCTCTCTCAGGCACACACACACACACACAGAGACAAACTGATATGGCTGCATTCCATGTTTTGCTGCCGCAACGCCAGCAATTGCTAACTCTGATTACTCAATGTCATCATCTTCGTTCGCCTGTCTGCCGGCTGCTGGCAGTTGGCAGTTGGCAGTTGGTAGTTGGTAGCATTGGCCAGAAGTTTAGCCAGAAGCAGGAAGCATTCTATGTTCTTCTAAGTTTCAATGTCAGTTTAATTACTTTATGCAATGCAGTTACAGAAGGCTGAGACAGAAGGTTGTGCAGCGCCAGTCCCTGGCCCTGGCCCAGGCTCCAACTGAGGCCTAAGCATAGGCCATTGACCAAAGGCCATTGGCCAACTGGTTGTGGCTTCTGCTACCAGCCATCATATAATGTTTTACACTCCCTTTGATGTCAGGTGCAAAATTCAATTTATCTGTGCCTCGGCAACTAATTACAATAAAAATCAAATTTTGGAGCAAAGTTCTACGCGATTCGAGGTGGGCGTGGGCCAGCCTTGGGCCAAATGTTGTATGGCTCTCCACTTGAAAACCAATCAAATATGCGTGACTAAACGTAATTAACTTCAATGCATGTTCAAAAAGAGAAGAAGAAGAAAAATAAATACGATGCTGACATAATTTTATCGTACTCTCAGGCCCAGTCAGTTCAGATTTCCGGTTGGGCTGCGGGCATGATTAGAACAACATTTTGTTGAGTTACTTTTTGTTTTGATTCATGTTCAAGTAGTAGTTGAAGAACACAAAAAAATAAAAGTTTTAATAGAGAACTGAGAGCTGGATTCATAACTAATAATTGAATTAGTTAGCCATAGATTGAGGGTGAGGGTATTACAAATACGCCATCAACTTTGATTCTCCGCTTGTTGCATTACATATTATTAAAATTAATAATATTAGAACATTCTGCGCTTTGTTTAAGTGCACTAATCAAAACTAATTAGCAGTCGCGTCTGTTTGACTATTGTAGAAAATGCTAAAAAACTAAAATCTACATGGCTGATAAATCGTGGAGCACTGTCTGCCCCACTGCCTGCCTCCCTGTTTAGTGGTCTGGCCTGGCTGGCGTCCATCTAATAAATCTATGTAATTGTTGCACTAATTAGCATTTGCAAATTTGTTGTTGTTGACTTTTTATTTAAGTTATGACATTCGTGTCACAAATTTGTGCACTATATTTTTTTTTACAGATAGTCGCATAGTCGGCTCTATTAGTTGTATAGAAGAGCAGCTATTTCTGAGCGGACATGACTTTCATGCTCCACTGCTAAGCGATGATGGACGACTCTCAAGAAAGAAGAAGAGAAGAAGAGAATAACTGAGATAGAAATATAAAACTTCAAGTATATGTGACTAATTTATGGTGAAGCATAACTCACTAACATTTGAACTTGAATTCCAACAAAAAACTGAAGCGAATTAGAAGTCTATGTGCTTCAAATGCATGTGAGTGACTTGTAGATACCCTGTATTTTATTTATATTTGATATATTTAATTATATATCATAATGATTCCAATTCAAAGCGTACAATATTTTAGTGGTCGCTGCTCCATATAGTGTAAATACATTTTTTTAAGTATATTAAAATGTGAAGTAAATAACAACTATAAAAATTTAGGCATCAGATACTACTAACCAATTTGTAAATAAAAATAAAAAATCTAAAAATTAATTTCTTCTAGAAAAAAAAATAGTTAAACTCAGTTTAAAAAGTAAAACGAACTACGCTCATTTTTGTTTTCTGTTTAAATTATATTAAAATAAATATTTGAATATCTAATATATATTAATACCTAAATTGATATGCCTTCTATACATGATGCCCAGGGTATTTCAGTAAAAAACATAAATGGGGCATAAAATTAAAATGAAGGAAAAATGAAATTAGCTAACAAATTTGTGGCGCAATTATGCGTTAAGTATTTCCATATACACACACACACACACACACATACGCACACACACGCACTTTTGCATGTGTATAAGGCGAAAAGATCAAGGTCGCCGGCACAAATGATGTCAGCGTCAGTGTCGAAGTTGGAGTCATGGGTGGCTCAATTGGCGGCAACAGCACCACCGCCTACTGGCCGCGTAAATGTGGCAACACAAGGGGCGGTTAGCATAATGGGGCGTGTCAATGCCGACGCTTTAAGCCATTTTCATGGCTTATCAACCG
The DNA here is from genome assembly GCA_030914345.1 of Drosophila koepferae. NCBI lineage: Eukaryota > Metazoa > Arthropoda > Insecta > Diptera > Drosophilidae > Drosophila > Drosophila koepferae. The sequence goes on from JAUESR010000207.1 coordinate 6,172,353, forward strand.
TCGGCTGCGACACGGCAATTAATTGCTGCCATTTTGATATGCAAAAAGTGCAAAGTACCTTAAGAAAAAAGAAACGTATATACATATATATGTGTGTGTTTACTATATAAGATGTATATATGTATATATATATTGGTAGATTAAACACGTTCGCTCTACAAAAGCTAGCGACGCTTATCAGCTGACGTTGATCACAAACTGTGCGTCGAACTGGTGTAGCTTGTAACTGGGAACTGCGAGCTGGTAGCTGCTAGCTGGGAGTTGCAGTTGCAGTTGGAGCTGCTGAAGTCAGTGCCGTTTGCGGCTTTTGAGGACAGCATTAAGCGCCGACAATGCAAACGCCTCATGCGTTGCCAATGCCGTCAAAAGCTGCGCTACGTGGGCCACAATCTATTTTATCCGTTTTAATGATCTGCCCCAGTTAGCGAAACGAAAGGGAGCAGCAGCCGCCTGCCTGCCTGCCTGCCTGCCTGGTGAATGTGCCAAACAAACAAAAATAAGCAACAACAACAGAGAGAGAAAAAAAAAGAACACAACAACAGCTGCAACAACTTGGCAAGATTATTTCATGTTGCTGTCGCTTGACTGCCGCAAAAATGGTTATAAATTTAGCACTCAACTCGAGGCACTCACTCCATTTTTCTGGTTGGCGCGTTGCAAGACAAATACATTAGAAGCAGCTATTGACTTGCCACAAACCAACAGACAACTGGGTGCCAATGTGTGAGTGTGCCAGTGAGTGTGTGTGTGTATTGCAATTTTGTGTGTTGCCGTCTTGAGAGACTTACGACTTCATTGCATAACTGGACTTTGACGATGCGTTAACGAAGCCATCGCCAAATGCACGCATCTGAGTTATGAACATGAAATAATGCGAATGTGCCACCAGGTCTGCAACAGGTTGCAAGCAACACTTGATACCGTTACAAATGCAAGCCAAACAGGTAGGCGCATGAGATCTCCCTCCACGCAAAATGTGTCGCGGTAGCTGGAGTTGGAGTTGGAGTTGGAGCTGCAGCTGGCTAGGCCAACTTTAGGCCATGATTTGTATTGCAAAGTTTATTGGGTGAACTTGAGCGAGCCATGCAAACTGGATACATGAATATACGAGTAATAAACTCAAATCTTAGACATGGAAAATGAAATGCAATAGTAATAAAGATGCTGAAACTGTTTTTGTGGCAAAAGCAGAGATAAAATAATCAGACATTTAATAGTTAATAGTTAACTAAGCTCTAAGCCAAGCTAAATATTTGGACTCTTCAAATAGACTGAATTGACATTCTACAGAGTTGGCTTTCAGTTTTAGTTAAGGCAACGAGCTTTCTCAGTTCACGGTCAGCTGCAGAAATTAGCCAGCGAATAATTAAAAATAATTACGTACTAATGCTTAGGCGTTTTGAAGCCAATTCATCAAGATTTAATTAGTTATGCTCGTGGTAATTTTTGATTGAATGCAGACGGTGGGAATGCTGAGGGTGCGTGTCTGTGGCTTTGCAGAGAGTTCAAGTGCTCGGGCCACGCACATGGCCAGGCGAGACTTTCTCAGCGTATTTAAAACAGGTTGATTCAAATGATTGCTGGCAGTTGAAGCTGTTCTATGGAACTCGGACTGTCGTAATGAAATGCATCTTGGCAACGTGCGAGAGAAAGGTGAGGAGCTGGAAGTGGAATTAGATAATGCTCGTATGACTGCAATGCGATGCTGGCGTTACATGCCACTGCCCAGAATTTATGCATGCCTGCCGGTCGTTGCAAACTGTGAGTCCACCCTCCTTCCCCAGTGCCCAGCCCAGTCGTCTGACAGTCGCTGCGAGAAGTCGTCACATGTAATCTAGAATCTCGGCAACGTCTTCATACTTAGTGGGGTAATGCCAGAGCGTTTGTGAAATTTGCGCTCGTTATCGCATTGCATCGCTGGCAACGAGAATCGGGAAGCGGAAAGTGGGCAAAGGGATGGGCGGCAGCAGCAGCAGCAGCAGCCACAGCTAGACACATGCTCTTGAGTGTTGAAAGTTCTGGCGTGTCCATGTTTGGGGTCAGATTACATGACACTGATTCCTCGTCTAACAGACGTGTGTGCTCGTAAGTACGATTATGTCTATGTCTGTTCCATGGCGCGAAAGCATTGCTACAAATGTTGTGGTTTCTCTCAGCCACCAGGCACTATACACCAACTACCACCACCACCAGTACCACCATCATTACAATCATCATCATCAGCAAATGTAGGAAGAGAGATTTTTTTTTTTTTCTTTCTTTTTGCCAAGGTAAGTGGTCCCTTGGCTTAGAATCTTCTGCTTTTCTAGTTATTATTGTTATTTTTCTTCTCTTACTTTTTTTTTTTTTTTTTTGATTTTCTTTTGCAGTTTTTTTGTTGCCTCTGCGGTGCCATAATGTGTTTTCATTACGCAACATTAGGCCGAGTCCAATTATGGCTGCCAGCTTTTCACTGTCGAATAGACAGTCGAGACAGGTGCGCTGGGCCCACGCTGTGAGCAATTTAAAGAGCGAACAAGACGATGAAAAAAGCTCATTAACCCCGACAAGAAACTATATCAGACTAAAAAGTAGCTGCAAAGCAAACGAAGGGGCTATCAATATATACATATATAGTAAATATATATAATGATATCAATATAGTAAGTACATGAAAGTAAGCTAAATGTTTACTCAGTGAAGCTCAGCTACAATACAATTAAATGCTCTTTAAATCAAATGCAGCAACATTTCCTTTGCACAATTGGAAAGTCTTGAATGTAATATGGATTATATAATACTTGTTCTCTTTGAGATCCATTCTGGTGCATCTGAATGATCACAGCCTCAACAATAACAGACTGGCAACAATGACGCTATAAGGTACTCAAGTGTAATCGCTACACGGTCATTATTATTACCTCGCTGGCTAAGTATACAGAGCAGATCTCATTGCGCTGGGCTTGCTATTGTGAGCTAAGAGAAAAGCTTTCATATTATTGTTGTTGTTGTTGTTGTTGTTGTTGTTGTTGTTGCTGTGATGGCCGGCGCGTCTTTTGTTACATTTTCAAATGGAGGCTGGGCTGGCACTTGAGACGATTCGAAATGACTTGGCTTACAGTTTTCCAGCGAAATAAACCGTTAGCATTAAGATAGCCCAGTCTAGGCTAGCTTAGGCTAACCGGGTACAAATAATATAAGAGACGTTGACGGAAGTCCAAAACGGCAACAACAATCATTTGTTGTGCAGCTTGTTGGGCTGGCCGTTCGGTTGGTCGGTCGGTCATTATATGCTTATGCTAACAATACGGCTTAGCACTTACCTTCACAATGGAAGCCATCGCCTCGATAGCCCGGAAAGCAGGTACACGTGAAGCTGCCCAATGTGTTTGTGCAATGGGCAAATACATCGCATGGACGTTGCTTGCATTCGTTCTCATCTGTGAAGGAGGAGAGGGTTTTTTGTTTAGTATTTTTTTTTTAATTTGAATTTGATGATTATGTAAGCTGAGACAAGCTCACATTGCTCAAGAACTCACCCTGATCGACGCAATTGCAACCGCCAAAGCCGTCATTGCAATGGCAAACGCCATTCAGGCAAACACCATTTGTGCACTGTGTGCCATCCTTATCACAGTCATCTGCAAACGAGGAGAAGCAAACATAAATACAAATTATCTAGAAGTGAGCCCATTTGTTGCTTACTTGTGCATTTGAGCTCTTTGCTCAGCTCATCGGAACCAAGAAAGCAGTCTTGATTGCCGTCGCAGATTTTCGATAGATCGTATAGTTGCAAATAGTCTGTAGACTCATTAACTTGGCAGCCAAAATAGCCATCTTCGAGATTCAGAAAGAATACTTCGCCTCGAAATCGACTATGCTTGTTTGGATTTGTCTTAAAGAGTGGTATTGTTTCGTGTCGTGAATGTACCTGTAACGGGAAAAACGTTCAACGTTGATAAATATAAATGATGCAGAAGAGAACTAAGAGTCATGGATAACATTATTTGTAAAAGTAATACTCCTTACTAATTAACCTGGCCTAAAAGCTATTTCATTCATTCCAACTCACTTTGCTTATTCAAATGAAAGTTTGCCTAGTCTTCCCATAATAAATTATTCAACTTAATAAAATCTGGAGCACAGACTACACATTGTTAGATTTGTAGATTCTAAATTTGAGCTGACATTCCAAAGACAGTTTTCCACCCAAAGCTTAACCCATTTAACATATACAAAAAAAAAAAAAAAGCAGCAGCAGCAGCAGCAGCAACCTTCGCAGTGTTTACCAAGTTTCATTTCGTATTTTGTGCTTTTAGTGGGGCTCGAAACTAATTTAAATTCAAATTAGATACAGTAAAGTTAGCAGGCGTATCAACGTCAGCGCTTCTTCAACGAGATTTCCTAACCGATGCGGTCCATATGGGCAGCAAATTCATACAGGTTTGCATTCATGCCACATAGCGTCTTTAGCTGCCGCTGCCTCTGCCTCTGTTGCTGCCTCTGCTGCTGCTGCTGCTGCTTTTTGTGTTGTTTTGCCAACGCTTAATTGTTACACTTGGTTGATTTTACTTTTATAAGCACACACAAAAACAAAAGTTGTTTGCCATATTTTCTCAGTGTGTATAGACATTTATATAAATACAAGTGCATATATATTCTGTGTGTCATTGTGTGTGTGTGTGTGTGACTGAGTGACTGACTGAATGACTCTGAAGCTATACGGTGTGTTACTGTTACCAACGCTCAACATTAGATAGCTTTGGTATAAAACGAGTTTGTCACTTAAGACCTTTTTGCGCTACTGCAAAACGAATTAAAACAAGTTTCATTTGGGTAACAAACAGATTGTGTGGCTCTTATATTTCGCGTTTGTGTGTTGTACTCGCTGCTCGATCACTTCCTACGTTTCGGCGTTCCATTCCAATAAAATCATTATGGCTATGGCGGCTTTTCAGTTCCTGCTACGTTTTTAATGGCATTTGGCTAAAGATGCCAGCATTTTGATGTCTCTTCACATGTTGAACATAATATCATATGTGTGTTGGAAAGCAGGCCAAAGGTAAAGAGCTAGCCGTAGACTGGGTCAGCTCATAACATAAACTTGAACTTGGCTAATGATTACATGATAAACAAACATTTAAATAACTCTTAATGAACTCATCTGACTCTAATTTATTAATCTTATATTTAGAAATAATCATTGTATTTTATATAATATTGGAATAAAGCTAAAATCGAACTTCGTTAGGTAAAACTTCTTAATTTGTGATATCTTGTTTCTTCAACTATAAAAGCTACAATTTGAGTATTTAACTTGATTTTTATTTTATGTTTGCCTGTCAGCATTTAGCTGTGTAAAATTGGGCCGTAAAAGGTTTTATGATATAGCCGAAAGGCTATCTCTCTTTTGGGCTGATGCTCAGGATTTTGCTGATCAAACCAATTACTGTGAAGCTGTGGCCCAAGACACCTTTCTAGCTGGCTAATGAGCAGCTCGTCTAAAGAGTGCAATAAAAACTAAGGTGTGAGCATGAAGCACTCACTGCTGTCAAGTTCAAGTTAAGTCTGAGAATTGTTTTAGGTAGATTTTTATCAACACAAAAAAAAAGAAAAACTTTGTGTGGAAGTTCTATCCACACGTTCGCTGTGAGTTGAGATGAGGTTTTTTTTTTTTTTTCAATTGGTTTTGTTCTGTGCTCGCTTCACGCCATGCAACGCTAGCGGCCTTGCTGAACAATAGATGCAGCTATCAGCAGCCGGCAGCAGCTAACCGCCAGCAGACGCCCGCCGCCCCCAGCCGCCTTAGCCAGTTTATCAATTGACAGGCCACACAATAAGCAGCGCATGCACTCAAGTGCAGCAGCAGCAGTCTCAGCACTTGCAGTCGCATCATCACATGCAACAATTAAAGCTGCGAGTGTATTGCAATGAAGATGATGCTGCTGCTGTTGCAGCGAAACTCCCATGACATTGAGCGGCGCGACGTCGTAGCACAATGCACAATTTTTGTTGTTTGCCAAGTTGTTAGCCAAGTTAACTGAGACAATGACAGCGCCCGTCAACGCTCAAGTGCATCCGTTATAATAACTAACTGTCGATGGGTATTTGTGGTGCGCGCTTGCATTTTGTGTATCACTAAGTCAGCCAGGCGAGTTTGTTGCCTAAGTCTTTTGTTTTGCCTGCCTGCCTGCCGGGCTAATCAAATTAATAAAAAAGCTAAACCTCTACCCTTTTCGCATACATTAATCATCAAATCACAACGCACAAATAGAAAGCAAAGCACGCTCGAAAAAAATAAACAAATCAAAAAAGTTCCCTCCATTGAGACAGTGTCGCGAAAAGCCAACAAATGCGTGAGCTGCCGCTGAATGTCAATGAACTTGTGGCTTGGCTTAAGGCTTAAAGCATTCTTTTGGCCAATTTATAAAGCACCGGTTCGGGCCGCCACAGACCGCCATCGTCCATCTCTCTCTCTATCTCTCTCTCTATCTCTCTCTGTTTCACTGTTTTTAGACCACTGCATAAATCGATGACTATCAAAGCATTTTTACAGCTAATGCGGCTATTTTTATTCATTACGTTTTTCGGCTTTCTACCATCGATTTGTGCGCTCGGGTCTTCTTCGTTGCCCATTTCTCTGTTCCATTGAATCGCCGACTGGGTCTGGTACTGGCACTTTAATTTCATGAGCAAGGGTATACGAGGCTTGTCATTCAACTTGTTACTTAGACGCCAAGAATATTGAGCCCTTCTTTGAGCTAAGTTTTAATAAGTAAATATTTAATATTTATTTTATTTGTACTCCCATATTTACTATAGTATATATTCCAGGCAAATAGATTTTAAATAGAGTATCTTAAGGTCCATTTAGTCTCTTGAATGCTTCTCTTGTTTATTATTTGTTCTTTCCTATCATTACACCATCTGCCCGCACAAACATGTTTTCCCATTCTCTTTCTCTTTCAACAGTCGTCAAGTCAACTATCTAATGCCATTTGCCGACTGCTTGTCTAAACTGCCAATTTATTTGCCAAATGGCAGCCAGTCAAATTTTTCCTTTAGTTCTGACTTATCGCTGCTTATTTTCTCTCATTTCACAGTTTGTTGTTAGATTTAATAAATCTTTGCTTGGCTCCAGTCTTGGAATTGAAAAAATATAGCTCTTTTAGACTGTAATTTTTAGTTTATGGCTCATTTGCATGGCCGGCCGGACAAGTACCGTTAGGCCATCAAACATCTTGCCGCGCCGGGTTGCATCATTATGAGCATTTGGTTCTCTTACAGCTGAGATCATTTTTCATACAAAAGGAATATATATATATACTATGTATATGTATCTATATTGTTGTTTGTTTTTGCTTTTTTTAGTGCTTGTATTAAATTTTGTTTCATAATGAGTTGTCAGCTCGTAAATTTGTCAATAGCCGCGGGCATTGTGTGAAAGCAAACTCATAAATTAATTATTGTTCATGTGCTAACTGGCAATGCTTCAGCTCTAATCCCAAACCCATTAATATTTACGACTTGACCCGAACACGACTCTCCTTTGAACCCGGAGCAAGCCACACCTTTATCAGTCCATATTGTTCTCTGCTGATGAGATTAGTCGAGTCTTAAACTTTGACAAAAGACTGACTTCTTTTGTTAGTCACAAAATCAAAAGTAAAAAGTTAATTTAAATAACGAATGCTGATTCTTTGTCATTAGAAAGGAACATAAAATATAATCAACTTCTATTTATATAGTATTTAGTGGGCTCAATACTTACTGTACTCGAGAGTAGTAGCACTATCCACGTGACTAGTGGCAAAAATATTTTCATTTTTGCTGAAATGAGAAGAGACGAGAATAAGACACACATTAAAAATGATTAAAAACACAATTAAAAGCAAGTTAAGTAAACATAATGCGTACGGCTGCTAGACAGAACTTAAATTATATTGTAATGCGATTTCCTGCTTAAGAGCGTAAAGCAAAAAAAAAAAAAAAAAAAAAAAAATGAGAAACAAAAAAGGAAGCAGAAAAACAAACACACATAATTAACTTAAAATTTCAAACACGCAGCTCAAGAGCTCTGCAAAAATTGGCCTGGTCATCAGGGACAGACAGGTGCCAAAAACCAAAAAACCAAAAAGAAACAAAAGACAACAATAGCAACAACAACAACAACAACAACAACATCAAATACAAATACACTTACAATAAAAATGTGCGAAGACGGGTAAATGACACTTGAAATTTATGCGCAAACATGAGCAGCGTCAGCGTCTGTGCTTATCTTTTAGCCTTTTCTCTGAAAAATTTATAAAACGGCACTGCAAACACAAACCAGCATAAAAATTACAGCAAATAGCCATAGAGAGAAAGAGGGAGAGAGAGACACAGCACCTCTGGCAAAAAAATAAAACACTTATATAGGTTTTTTTTTAAGAGTTATGTGAACTGGCCATAGGCCATTGTTGTTGTTGCTGCACGTTTTCTCACGCATTCATTTTCCACTTTCAGTTTTCAGCTGCTTTGGATTTTCATAAACTTTTGGCCGGCAACCGGAGCTGTGGACACGGCAAGGCCTGTTAATTGGTAGAATAGACACAGACGCAGAAAGGCAATACGAAATTGTCGTAGGAAAAACGTAATAATTTTGTGTGAAAACTGATAGCATCTTTATATGGTACTCAGCTCAGATGGTCGGATTGTCAGGTAGGTGGCCATATAATTATGACATAATCAAGCAACTGTTGCCCTGCCGGAAGTCGAGCCGTCGCCGTGGCGGACATTACGTTAGATAGAACTTACACGCGGCAAGCAGAAGATAGATAGATAGAGAGAGAGAGAGAGAGAAAGGAACATACTCTTCATATTAATGAGGAGTATCTTCCTCATTCTTCTGGGCATTCTAGTTGCCGGCAGTGCGCCCTTTCATCGGGGCGTCAACAAACAACTTTCTTAACTTGGCGTGAACGTTAACGTGTGCATATGTTAAAATATTTGCCATTATCTGCGTGTAGTATTCTGCACAAAACACATATAAATCGCGCCCCGAGCACACAATAAAACCTTCAACGGCCGTCCGAACAGCGGCGTCGATTGTGGGCCTGGCCCTAGCCCTGGTCCTGGTTCTGGTTGGCTGTGGTCGTCGTGCGATTTATCTATTTCGGTTTATCAGCTAATAAACGCTTAAATAAAATACACACTCTAAGCTAAATTACATGCGCTTTGCACGATTGCCAGCCAAAGGAAATAAAGCTTGCAGAAATCGCAGGCAGTTTAACTATGAGATACCCTGTAAGCTGTAGAGCATAAGAAAATGAAGATTCCACTGAAAATTTTACAATTGGCATCATAACTAAGAAACATGTTCTGCTGTTCACAACATTTACAGGGTATAGCTGCTGCAGTGCTTTGCAAAGTCTGCTCAGGCCAATAGATTCGCTCGCTTCTAACGACATTTGAAGCGATCCAGGTTCAGATTCTGGTTACGCTTTCGACTCGGGTCCCGGCCCATGTTGAAGGCCATCGCCTTTTTGGTTAATCTTGTTTGGCCGCCGCAGCCGCAGCCACTGCCGTGGCCATGGCCATGGCCATGTCCGTGGCCTTTGGGCGCTTTTGTGTGTTGTCCATGTTCATGATCACTTAATTAAAGCAGGAGCTCTGGCCGTGCCGCTTTCGAGTTTCTCGATCTCTAGCACTTACATTTTATGTGCGCTCACAATGTAGTTTGCGAATATATATATATATATATATATTTCTGTGATGCTTGATAAATTTATGTTGCCGCGAAATGAGCGTAATTTGGTTGGTTACTGCGGTTCGGCTCATCTGGGCTCAACTGGGGGATTAGCGACTCCCTTCCGGCTGACAAGCAGATAAATGTGCGTGATAAATGTGAATGTGAATTCTGCTGTTTGTGGCCGTTGTTGCTCTTCGTTAAGCCTGATTGAAGATCTAACAATGCCAAGTGCTATAAACTCCCAAGCCCTGCAACTAGCATGAAATAACTAAATTGGATAAAGCTTTAAGCTGCTGCTGCTGCTGCTGCTGCTGCTGCTGCTGCTGCTGCTAGTCTAGTCCAGGCCGGATATAAATATTTATTTATTTATTTTGTTATCAGCCTGTGAGACGTGTTCTCCAATTTAGCCAAAGGTCAAGACGTTCTGCACAATTAGAATTAATTTTTTTTCCTAGCTAGATTGCATGCATATAATTTTATTCAGCTCTTGGCATGTGTTACTCAAATACAAATTTTATTACTATTGAGCTGGATATGTATTGAAGCCGCGTTTTCAAAACTTGTTTCAATTATCATTAGTTTCCATCAATTGAACTAACGGCAATTCCATTGTTTGTTTTATTTTATTTTTTTTATTGATTTTTGGAAGCAACAAATCAAAATATTTCTACAATGTCAACATTTTGAATGAAGGCCGAAAATCAGAAAACCGTTTCGTTGGCTTTAGCTGTTAAAATTTTGAAGCGCCTCAGAGTTTATTTTTTTTTTTTTTTTTCGTCTTCGAGCGCTTTGCCAGCGATGATCTCATCTGGTATTAACCTGTCTAGCCACTAAATCAAAGCCAAAGAAGCCAGTGACACATTTTTGCCTGCTTGTACGAAAGCAACAACAACAACGGCTATATAAATACGAGCCCCAATATAATATATACTATATAAATAAATAAGAATATATATATTTATAAATATACATATATATATATATATATTCACAGCCAGGCATAGCTGAGCTGATCGCATCTTTATTAAAAATAAATGCTGATAGCTTGAAAAATGTGTGTGATTTTTAAAGGCAAACATTTTGTGCATTGCCCGCAGTTTCGGCTAGCTGTGTGTGCGTGTGTGTGTGTGTATGTGTTTCTAATTTTTTTTTTTCTGAGACACGTACTGTGCACACACCCCATACAAATTGAATTGCCCAACCGGATGCTGACGCGAATTACATTGTTTTTATTTGAACTCATTTAACAGTAGTCAGTTTTTTTGTTGTTGTTGCTGCTGCTGCTGCTGCTGTCGATAAACATTTCGTATTTGCATGTCACGACTTGTCATTTATTTATTAACATTTGTTTTTTCTTGACTGATTTCCAAATTGCAGTCGTTGCGCCCCAGTTTCGTGTTTGCCGCCATAAATCTAGCCGACGATCACTGTGCTTAGGCTGGGCAGATTCCATGGCACGCCCACCTGCTGGTGGGCTGATCAATTAATTATGGTTTTTCAATGTCAGAGCTGTCGTGGTAGGTACAAAGGATCTGCTGCAGTCGCCAACATAAATCTTGTGTGGCAGTCGGCGGGCGCCTGGCTCCAGGTGCATCCTTTAGCTTGCTGCTGGTGCAGTTTGTCTAATTGCGGGTTGATTGCCGCCAACTGAAGGTCACTGACAGCGCCGTAGACAGCACTTTGCGCCTGCCTGGCACTGCGCCGCCGGCCTGTCTCAACTGGCTGGCTGCGGGCTGTAACTCATTGCTTCAGCGGAATTATCGACTCACTGTCTGCCCGCATGCCGCACGCCTTTTGATATGGGCGACTGTTGCAGCAAGTTGCAAGTGGCCAACCAGTTCATATGAAAATGCATAATCAATCACACAAAACGACAACAAAACAGAAAGAGAGAGAGAGAGAGGGAGAGGGAGAGCAAGGTGGAAAGGGAGTGGAGATAGAGATTGTGTGAGAAACTGAAAACGAATGCTGCATGCACTAAGCTTGGATACTGTAGCAGCTATAATTGAATGTACTAGAGATAGTGAGAGAGAGAGAGAAAGATGATGCGAAATACAGAATGAGAAAAGCTTAAATCTGACTATCTATTTTAAGAATGAGCTCGCGTGTGAGCTAAAACTTATCTCAGCCCATCTGAAATACTAATTTTATTCCGAAATATTTAAAATTTATTGAGTTCTCTTAAAACTCACTAAAATGTGCTGCTCCTCCCATTAACTTCAATCAGATCAATTTTTGATTAACATTTTATTCTAATGGCATTAATATATTAAATGTTTTTGCTCTCATCATTCACTGATGCGGATAAGAACAACAAAAACACAGCAAAAATTCCAGACAGATCGTAATACGATAATCCAATAACAACTAAAATAAGCATTCGACAAACCTACAAAAGCCAAGCTTGAAGTTTGAGCTCATAAATCTCTCAGCTGAATGACTTTGCTATTATGCTCTACAAAATATTGTAGAAAAGGGTAGCAGAAAGGGTAAGCAAGCAAAATGAAGTAAAAATAAAATTGCCCATGTGCATTCCAACGCCCATTGGCGTATCATTTGCGCATCTTCATCTCCGAGACGACATTTCGTCTGGCTAAAATGTCAGAGTGCGGCTAAGAGGCGCAATTCACTGACCGGTGACTGGCTAAGAGTAGCAGCTACTTTATGGCATTACATTGCAGACGACAGTCGAGTGTTGTTAACAATTCGTGTAAAGTTGCCGCTCATTAAAAACTCATAAATCAGTGCAACAACAACAGCAACAACAGCAACAGCAACAATAATAATTGCTGTTGCGAGGGCAGTGTCAAAATAAGGAACCCAGCTAAAGCCAACGGAAATGGCCACCTGGCTAGCAACTGTTGCCGTTTGCAGTTGCTGCCGCTGCTGTTGTTGCTGCTGTTGTTGCTGCTGTTGTTGTTGTCGGCATCGTCAGTGGCACACCAGTAAAGCGGTGTCGATGCCGGGCCGGTACCCGCTATGCGCAATGCAGTTTCCGCATTGGCAATATTGACATCTGCTTGGGCTTTTGATTAATGATAAATGCTGTGAGCATCCGCCGCTATGACACTTAGCTGAGAACTCTCTCAGAGCGGAGCCATTAGAGTCCAGTACGGGTGCGGGTATGGGTTCGGGTAAGTGCAATCAATTGGTCCCTGCTTGGGCGCACAATTTAAAGCGATACTAACGCTGTTAGACAAGAAACCACTTTCAAGAGCTGCTGCTGCTGCTCGGCTTGGCTTGGCTAACTTGGCTAACAGGGAAAACGGCTTTCAACTCGTTTCGTTGGTCGGCGCTCTGCGGTTATGGCCGTTGTGCCGTGGGTGCAGCCGCCGTTGCATGTTGCATGCTGCAAGTACGTTCAACTTTTCAAGTTAACAGTTAGATTTTGAAATAGCCAGCGGCAGCCAGCAGCATACCAGTTTCTTAGCCGCAGCTCTGCCGGCCTGAGAACGCACACTCCAGCTCCATTGCTTCTATACTATTATTTTTATTGCGCTTGCTGCAAACACAATTCGCTGCTCTGCTCCGATCAAGATGCGCAGTTCGATGCTCGACGGAAGGAAATTGTTTGCAGAAATAAATACTTGGAAAATTTTGTGTGTTAAAATCAAACTAAAGCAATGCAAATGCCAAACGGCAACAGCAACGGCAACAGCAACAGCAGCAACAACAGCTACATTTTTGCTGGGGTTTTGTGTAACATTAACCCAAATACATAAAATTCTGGTGAATCGCAACGAAAGACTTAAGCAACAAACTGGCTGTAGGCAAGCCATTCACTCGCCGCATCGCCTGGCCAGGATCTAATACCCTACATTGGACCATAATTAATCATTCTAACTTGCTTGTTCCCTCTTCCTCACCACTTTTTTTTTTTTTTGTTACTTTTATTTTTTGGGTCTTTAGGTGAGCCTGTGCTCAAGCAGGAAATCATTAGTGGGCCAGAAGAATTTCTGTGCGGAATACCCACAAATCATTTCAAACGAAACGAATCGCAGGAAACCACAAAGCAGCTAACCAGTTCTTGAATATGCCAATGTCATAAGACAGCCACAGCTAACCATGAGATGGGTAGTTCTTGGTAAAAGCTGAGACTTACTTGTTGCATAGCATATATATATATATATATAAATATAAATATATATACATATAAAGAATATATATCCAGCGCTTCCTTTTGTATAGAAAATATTTCAGGGAATTTTTAGTGAAACGTTTTGAATATAAATATATAATGTAAACATATATAGAATATAAATAAAAAAGAAATAACATAAATTTGTTTTATAGAGAGTATAGAATAAAGCATATATTATATATGATTATACCAAAGACTTTTAGACTTGATATCATTATTATCAATGCCAATTCTTAAAATATCTTAGGCTCAGTGCTATGTAAATTCCTGATGATTTCTAGCAAAGTCTTTATGAAATTCCTTCAGACTGCAATACAAATTTATTGAAATTGATGCAACTTACGTCAGTTGAACATCTGTTCAGAGTCTTCAACATATTTTATATGCTACACAGGCTGTTAGTGCATGCCATATTATCAGATCTTCAAAATTTAGCCCTCGTTGTAGCTGCTGCACTTCATCAGCTAAATGCATACAATGAAGACATTTCAGATGCAGAAACAATGCGAATTTGTTGTCAACAGCAGCAGCAGCAGCAGCAGCAGCCGATTGGATGGGCTGGTATTGGATTGTTGACAAGTTTTTGATAAGATTAATATGCGGCAGCAGGCTTAAAGCTTAGGCATGCAAAACAGTTGAGTTGCGGGAGCATTGCACGCACAGAAGGACAGGACAGAGCAGGACGGAGCAGGACTGCCGAAGGGCGCAGCAGGACACACAAAGAGCTGCTGGGCTGGGCGCTGAATCTGAAGCCTCGATCTGTGGCTAGGCAAAGCTACTAAATCTCTTTATTCCATTACAATGGAGCAGCAGCAGCAGCAGCAGCAGCAGCCCGTGTAGTCAACTTATTTGTAGTAGCAATGTCTTGATATATTATTGTCTGCCAGCCGAGTGGGATTGGGAGTGGTCTAGCTCTCTGGGCTTTGTTTATGGTGTGTTGACTGTTTTGTTTATGTAGCTGTTCGGGCGCGTTGTGCAGATTTTTAGTGTACAACTTAAGATGGCTTGAAAGTGGGTGCCAAGATTGTGACAATCGCTTGACATAATTGAGACATTGCGAAATGCGATTAATTGTGTCTGTGTGCAGTGCATCTGCTGCAAGTGGGTGCAGTGTCTCGACTGCTCGACTGCTGCAAGAACTGGCCAATGGCCAAAGAAAATGTCAAGGTTAAGTGTTTAACCTTTGCCAAGTAGCTGCACGATGTCTGCGACGCTGACTGCAACAAAAGCAATTTAAATGCAATTTTTGCTTAAATAAGAAATAAAATCTGCGACGCGTTGCTAAAGCAACAGCAACAACAACAACAACAAAAGCAGCAGCAGCAGCAACAGCAACAGCAAAACTGAAAAACAAATATTTGCTAATTTATCCTGTACGTGTCCTCCAACTAAGTGCACAGGCTCGGGCCTTAAGCCATGCCACATTGGCCATGGTGCCACAGGCAGTGATCCCTCTCACTCTCTCACTCTCACACTCACTCACTCACGCTCTCCCTCTCTGCCTCTTTCTTTCGCTATGCCCCGCTTGCTGCCCCGTGTGGCCAGTCGTGTTGATTGTTTGCATTGGGACGTTCAGCGCATGCTGTTAAAATGCCTTTGATCTTCTGATATTTTCTTGCTGCCTCCGTCCGGGCCGGGCCCAAAGTGGACACGGCGGGCGTATTTAACTTGACTGCGCTGCGTTGCCAACTCGCTGCAGACCCTTTTCAGGTCTTGGTCAACGGGCAACTTGTTAAAAAGAATGTCGACTGCAAGCGACGCATGTTTTTTTCTTCGTTTCGTTTTCGTTTTACTTTTTATTTTTTTTTATTTTTATTTTTTTTTTAATTTTTTTTAGGAATGGTCAGTAGTCGGATCGGCAGTTAAGAATCGCAAATCGAGAGTCGAGTGTCGAGTGTCGGCAATCAGCCCATCGGTAAACGGGAGTCTGAGGGGCACTGAGATTTCGCTTTCATTGCTTGCGCTAACTGCATGACTTTGTTGTTTTTTCTCTCTCTTTTTCTCTTTCAATATTTAACCCAGAAATTAGCTGGCAACTCTGGCGGCCAGCTCTTAATGGCAAAGGTGTTAATTAGTATTTTTTTTTTTTTTTTTTGTTCTTATGGTATTTTGTTTTCAGCAGTGTCAAACATAAATGCCAATATTTATTTATGCATATGCAAGGTACGATAAATAGGGCCTCGTAAATGTTCAATCTGATGTAAATTGTCTGCAGCAGCATCACAATCACACACACACATGTGTATGTGTGTGTGTGTGTGTGTGAACTTTTCCCCACCCAACGCGCAGTCATTAAGTGCAGTCAATCCAGCCGTTGGCGCCTTTTGGACTTTCCAATTTTCGCCTACGCTCGACGTATACTGCTCCGGCAACTGGCAGTGATTGCTGTTGGCGGCGGCATGCCAGACTTCCACATATGGACACAGCGTCTTGAGTGCAGCCAACTGCACCGTAAATGGCATGGGAGGCCAATAGAAAGGTAGCTGCATAAGTTCGTTGCCTAAGTCTTTCGTTTTGTTGTTTTTTTTAATGTGTATTCGCACGCGCGGAAGAGACAATTGCAAGTGTCGCCTGTGCTTAAGTGTACAGTTAGGGATGACTAAGCAGCGCCTGAATCAATCAAAGCTAGCGGAAACTTATTTAAATAAACGGCAAGAAAAGCGACACTCTTACACACATACACGCACACACCCACACGCACGCTCTTGCAGTGCAGCGTCGATTTAATGTTTGCCTGCTTACAATTCTAATTTATATGATTTTGACGTATTTATCCGGCGGAAGTAAACCATTGTTGCTGTACATTGGTGCTGCTGCTTCTTCGTCTTCTTGTCGTTGCTGTTGCCGCTGCTGTGAGTTCTTTTGGCCAAGTTTATTTGTGCTGTAAATTGCAAATGCGCGCGTTCAAGGCGGGGGCAGCTGAGCAAAAACATAACGTGCCTTGCCATATACTTCAATAAATAACAACAACAACAACAACAAGACCCGCTTATATATACTTGTGCATTAGTTGGCCGTTCACAGTGCGTACGTGCCCGGACCCGGCGTCGCCATTGCGATCCTCTCTGCAGCTCTTTTGGGCTTATGCCACAACTGACAAAGACGACGACGCATTGTAGAAAGAGTTTTATGCAATTGCCGTTGTTGCTGTCGTTGTTGTTGTTTGCTTGCCTATTGTATAATAGCATTTATGTGCGTGTGTGTGTGCGTGGTATGTGCTCTGCATAATTTCTTGATCCGCCAGCCAAGTTGCCTTCGCCTTTACGGCCATGTTATGAAAAGTGCTGTCCAATGCTGCCGTTTGACCATTTTCAATTCCCAATTCCATGCCCAATCACCTTTGTGTCTGCCTTTTGACTGTTCCTTCGCCAGAGTCTCTCTGACAGCGTGGGCGATTCGACAATGTGTGCGAGAGTGTGTGAGTGTGTTTTATGCGTTGATTGAATCGAACGCAATACGATTTGGCTGCTCTTGGCCAAGGGCCAGAGACATGAATCAGTTGTCTCGTTGCACAGTGGCAGGCTCAAGCGTATGTGCTTAAGTATGTGACCAGCATGGTCAACAAACTTTGATGCATGCCAGAAAATCATGTTTCCTACTTGAAAGTTTTTATATAAAAAACAACATGAAGCTGTTGCGCAAGAGCTGTTGAACAAAAGTTGAGTGTAATTCGGTAAGAAGTTTGTTTTTGAAAACAAAAGATATTTGTAAATGAATGATGGATTAGTAATCGGAATACTTCAGTAGACTATATAGTAATACTAATAGAGCATACAAATTTTAGATACCATATGCAGCTAGACTAGCTTGAGTTACTACAATCCAATATAACCCTTGACACGTGTCAAATGATTTGAAAAAAATGTAGCTGCAAATCTAAATCAAATTTTTATATTTATTTCTATATGTTAATCAATTGATGCATTGAGCATAAAGTGTAGCATCAAAATTTAAATTATTAAAAAATAATATTCAATTAATATTGATATAAGAACTAATAATTAATAATTTTTATTAAAATTCAAAGGAATTCATAATGAGTAGAAAGTAGATTTTAGCTTGAATTGGTTTAAGCTATCAAGCTCATATTTACATGTCGTTCAGATTTTAAGGAATTTTCCATTATAATTTTTAGGAAAAACACAAAATATCAGTTTTTAAATTGCCTACCTATAAAAATGTGAGCAGCCCTTAAACATCAGTTAAAGCTAAGCAAGCAATTCCTTTACATGGTACTCCCAAAGCTAAGCTAGCAATTCCTTTATCGCATATTTTCAATTTACGTGAATTTTAAAGTTGTCATGCTAAAAGACCTTGAATAACGCTGCTAACAGGTAAAAAATATATCGGAAAAAAGTGGACAAGCTGCAAATTTAAATATACAAAAATAGCAAACATTGGACAGGGAACAAGGAGACGCTTGTAAAAATGCAAATCAATAAGTAAAGTTCCAGTTTGCTCTAGCAATAAAATAAATGTAAAATCGACCATTAAAAAAAACACGACAAGTTCTTTACTTATTTTTTTTGCTTATATATATATTTTTTTTGTCGCGCGCAACAGCAGCATTGGGCTGGCTGTTGTCCCTACTTGGCTTTCAATTTGGCTTAGGGCTCGTCGCGAGGTGTTAATTATCGCTAAAAGTCAATGGCAGGCAATCGGCAAAATCTGCGCACGGCCAACAGCGAATTGGCCCGGTTCGGCTACTGTCGCCATATCGGCATCTGCTGTCCGGCTCCGGAACTTTGCATCTGTGTCCCCAGAGAATAGACGGCGATCGGCGACCGGCGACCGGCGACAGCGGTGGACAGCAGTTGAGCATAAGGTTCGACAGCTGTACAAGCTGCTGGCTAGGATAATTAATATGAAAATATGTGGCGATGGGACGGACGCGGCACAGCGAAAATGTTTCTTTCTAGCTATTTTTAGAGATTGGCCATTTTTAATGAGCTCAGCCCTAAGGAGCTGCCCGAGTCGGGCCGGTGGCCCACCCAAGCATCCTAATTATGCGCTTATTTTTATGAATTATTAAAATAAGCAAAGTGGAGCGAGTCGCCAGGCAGCATTAATTGCTTTATAATGGAGCACTTGAGATATCACAGGACAGAGACAGTGAGATCCCAAAAGCAAGCGAGAAGGAAATAGGACATCAGACAGATTGAGAGAGGTCGCCACTCATATTTCTATATAATTTATTGTAATGCACTTGGGGCGTGTTTCATTTCTCGCTTTAAAATGGCATAAATTTCATGTGCCCTGCCTTGCTGCAACATGCCAACAATTTATTCCCCGTATAAAACTACAAACATACATATATAAATGTGTATATATATGTGTGTATATATTTATTTATTTTTTTGCTCTGTGGACCTCCTCGGATGTTGTGCATGTCCATGTCCATGTACAAAGCAGGCGGCCAGACCAATTTACTTTTCATTGAGTTGAGCAAAAAAAAAAAGAAACCAAACAAAACCCGAACTGCAGTGAACTGTAAGCTGCGTTCATTACATGTTGTTATTTGTTGTCTGGCGGTACATTATTGGTCTTGTTCGCTCTTTTGCTCACCAATTAGCCAGCCAGGCCGACCACCTTGCCCGAAACGAAAGACTCAGGCAACGAACTGGACTGCACGACGTCTCTCACTCTATCTTTCTCCCTCTCTTGGCATTTTTCTAACTTAAAGATAGCAAAAAATATATAAATCCAATAGACATGAAATAAATTAATGTGCTTAACTGAAAGGTACCATATAATAATAAAGAAAGGATAGCAGCTGAGCTAAGCTAGCTTAGACAAAAAACTTTAGCCACAGATTTATATTAATTTATATACTAATTAATCTAATGGAAACTTTGTATGCTTTATGGCTTAAACACTCGCTATGCACTAATTCTAATACAGGGTATTGCAAGAATAATGGTATACTGTGAAATACCACATCAAGTCTTAGAATAGCTAGTTGCTGGGCCGCAGCATAGTTGCCATAGGCACATCAATCAAATTAAATCCCATGGCGCATTGTTTTCACACACTTGAGGCGCGTTCTTCACAACTCTTCTCTATGTGTGTGAGTGTGTGTGTGTATGTACTTTTAAGGAAGTGACTCGTCCCTTTCTGTGGCTACTTTGGGGCTTGGCTCAAAGCCTCTTCAATTAGCTTTCAAAATCAATCAACTCCACATTTGCGTGTAACAGCTTTTAATTACAAAGTATTTTTTCGCTCCCTCTCTCTCTGTCTCTCTCTCTCTCTCTCTCTTTCGTTCTCTTTGTCTTTCCTTTATGTGTGGGTAGCTCGCTAAGTGTGCCCGAGTGTCGATTTTGAAGGCTGCTCAACGGCCCACGCCCCTTGGTTACGCCTCTGCAAATGTGTTTGGTATATATGTAATGTACGTTGTTTGTTGTTGCTCGCTTGTTAGAATCGCGCTTTGATTCATATGCAAATCGGGTTTTTCTTCTCTCATAGCACGGCTTATTGGTAATAAGCCAATTGGCGTTAATCAAGCCAACTGAGCCATAAAACCTACGCACTGCCTAAGGCCAAACATTGTGTGGTACGCTCTCAGTGTGTGTGTGTGTGTGTGTGTGTGTGTGTTTGTGTCTCTGTATGTGTGTTGAAAGCGCACAAATTGTCGCCAATGTTTCAAGCTGTAACAGTTGATGACCTTCGCAATGTTGTCAATGAGTCATGACATTTCGGTGCGTGGCCGAAGCCGGAGCTAAGACATAATTCTCCAATTGTAAGCTCAAAATGAACAAGCATTCAATCAGAGCTTATTCCTAAATAACTTTTTAAAAAATAATAATTAAAAATTGAGTTGCTCGAAGTAATGAACTCTAACTGTAATAAATCAAATTCTATAAATAGTTTATGATTCAGAATTAATTGTAAAATGTTTATTTGGATATGTGCTGATGTCAGCAGGCTAACTAGAAGCTCATGAATGATGATGCTAAAAGTACAGTAAGAAGACATTTCCATTAGAGTTACTCATATGCTGATGCATTGCCATTTTAAGATAAATATAATAATTTTAATATAATATATAAAACATCTCATTCAGCTCGGATGTGCTACTAAAAAGTTAATCGAAATGTCAAATGAAGCCTATTTTATTCAGTTCAGTTAAATATAAAAGAAACCTCAAACTGGAGATAAAAAAGAAAAAAAGATAATAATAATAAAAAATTAATAAACATTTATTTTATATTTAATATAATATCAATTTTATATATTATATTTTTAAATAAATTCTAGTTTATCTACATGTATTCTTAATTCTCCGCCTATCAATTAATATAATAACTATAATTTATAAAAGCTAAATATATATCATGATCCAATTTGAATGGCTGATGTCAGAGCATCAACGATTCTACAAATATAAATATCATATGGAAATCAATCTCTGTCAAAACAAGTTAATTACTTGGACCAAAGTAGCAGCTCTGCTGACAGCACGTCACAACTTCTCACTCCCAACGGATACTCTCAACACCTAGACCATATTCTTTTGTCATTCGAGCGTTTAGCTATTAATTATAATATATGTATATATATATATATTCATATATATGTACACTTGTATAACAAACTACCGCAAACGCCTGTCAACCCCTATTAAAGTCCAGCTGGCTTAATTAGCGAGAAGCGTCAATTACGGCTGCTGCTGGTGTTGGCCAATATCTGTGAGTTCTAGTCGGCCATTGACTAGCCAGAGCCGACCCTCAGGCTCCAGTTGAGGCAATTCGATTAGGCCGACTGCATAGGCAGGTAAATGTAATTTAATAATTGCGGTTTGCTCCAGCCTCTATGCCAGTTGATTAGCATGTGCGGTTTTTGCAATTTACGACTAGCTCACAGGATATGACGCTGAGCTGGCGACAGGATGTGGCAGACACAGCGTGCGCTCACACACACACACACACACACATACACAGAGAGACATGGGGGCCACATGCAAATTGTTTGTGTGGTGGGAACTTCAAACGCAGCGGCTGCGGTAATTGAATTTTAAATTGCTGACATACGCATCGAGGTGATTAACTAGATTAATTTAAATGAAGTTATTAGCCGGGCCGATTGCTTTAGACAGGCGCTAACAAAAGACTTAGGCAACGAACTTGCTACAGCCATCGTGCACACGACACACTTAAGATACAAGAGACAAGTAGCAATTGCAGTTGGGGTTTTCCTCTCTCTCTCTCTAAGCTTGCTATTTGAAAGCTAAATGACGCCGTTAATTGGGCGCCAAGCTTAACGGTCTAAACGGGTTTTTTTTTTTTGGGGGGGCTCTGCAGCAGTTGCAGCTAAAATTGTTGCAAATTGCAATCTAAAAGGTTCCGTGTTGGTTTTTTCTGCTGCTGCTGCTGCTGCTAGTGCTGCTTGTGGCAACTAATATGAGTCATAAATTTTAAGGCTTGTTGTTGATTTCTTAAAAATGAAATAAATAAACGGCATTATGGCTAGTTATATGCAGGCGTCGTTTCGGCTCAGGGTCTGGCAATGGCATAAGCTCATGAAAATAACAACAACGAAAAAAAAAAGTGTCTGACGTCTGAAACTGTAACTGGAACTGAACTGGGCTGGGCCAAAGTCGTCTGGTTACTTTTGCATTTGTTTCACAGTTCAGTTTTCAGATTCAGTTTGCATGATTTTGCATAAAACACAACAATTGTCCGTCCCTCAGTCCGTTCAGTACCCTTTCATTGCTATAAATTTTTTTTTTTAGTTTTGGGCCTGCAGACTTGGGCCCGCACAGACAAAAAACTTAATTTTTGGCAATTCCTTTTTAGTCATGACATCATTTCGAGTCTGCAGCCCTACAAAAAAATGAAAAAAAAGATACAAAAATAAGACCAGGAAAAAACCTGGTTGCTGTTTTACTTTCGCTTTTGTTGCTCTTTTCGGCGCATATTTCTTTCTTTCTTTTTTTTTTTTTTTTGCAGATCTGCTGATGCTCGTTTATTTCAGAGTTGTTGTTTTTTTTCTGTCTGGTTTTGTCTGCGGTTTGCAGTGGCTGACAGCTTGCCGAAAGCCCAAAAGTTTTTGGGACTTCTACTCTCGTATAAGGCATTGAAAACGAAACCAAGTTCTGGTGAAAGTAGGTTGAATACCTGCCTGCTTGCCCTCTTGTCCAGAAAACGAAAACGCATAACAAGTGCAAGTCAGCCACGAAATGAAAAAAAAAAAAAAAATAAGCGAGCACCCAAGTGAAGTGGCATCAGCTTTGGACGATTGTGTCATGTGTGTGACAGCCCACGCAACAAATCTTTGCCAATCAGCACAACGCCCACCACATACCAATTTAGCCAAACTACTTGTAAATGCCGACTTCAGCCTTGGCTGACTTCGACTCTGACGCTGACGCTGAGGCTGAGGCTGACTCTGACTCTGTCTCTGACTAATGATGATGCGATTGATGCTGCTGCTGCTTTTGTTAGATGGAACTATGGCAACAGCGTCTGCTTCAAATATTGAACTGACGCACGCTGATCTGTTTGTGGTGCGCCCACCACACTTTGACTTTTTTGGACGTTCGCAATTTATGAGAATTCTTGCCGTAAAAGAAGACCGACCGAAGAAAAAAATTGATTTGGTTTTTCTGCAAAATTTATTAGAATTTGCGGCTGTTGCGGCTTTTTGTGCGACTTTTTGCGCAGCTGGTGGGAATGGCCTTGAGCGGTCGCAGCCACTAAGGTTCAACAGACTGTGTGGGGTGCACAATACAAGTTGATGTGGCCAAAGTTGGTGCATGAATCAGTTTGAAGGCTTTTTTTTATTTGCTTAGCTTGAATCGAATTTGTTTTATAGCTAAATCAACTTTTGTTGCTAAGGCTATCTGGAAGCTCCAAATAGAATTAAACAAATTTGATTTCTTAGAAATGACTGCAAGCCTCATAGAGGCCTAAATGCTTGACTTTTTGGTGTGATGAAAAGTTATTCAAGTTTGTTGCCTAAGTCTTTTGTTTTAGCTGACATTTAACATAGAAACCGCATGTTTATGATTATAGATATTTGCTATAAATGTTTTAGATGACACTTAAAATAGAAACAGCATGATTAGAGATAGTTCTTATAAATGTTAAGCAATGAAATACAAATTTCAAATTAAATATATAAGGTAACTTTTAATTCCTCCTAAAGAGTAGAGAAATTATTTTCTTATGTTACATAAATAAAGTTCATCATTTACAAAATTTTAATGTTGCCCATTTCGATATTCATGCTTTAACAAGTCTATACTATCTCAAACTGAAAAAAATTAGCTAAGCTTATTGATCGGATTAGCCTTGTCGTAATTCTCTGAAATATGTTACTTAAGCTCCAACTCGTAAAACTAATTGAAGTAATGAAATTTTAAGCTCTTAGCTTTCTGATGAGCGCACCCTCAATAAAATGATTTTATTAAGTTATCTCACATCTTTGAGTTTGTTGCTTAAGTCTTTCGTTTTAATGTGCGCTACATTGTTGTGCAGTCTGTGTCAGAGTTCAGAAACAAAGAAATTTGGTAGAATTGCACGCAAAAGCTTTCTGAATTTTTATTGCTGTGCTGTTTTTTAATAGCTGCAATTTCGACCCACACACAGCATGTGAAGGGGGCAACTGAGTCAGTCTCATAATTTATGGTCATTAATATTGTAATTTCTTTTTGAGTTCCGAGGCTGGCTTCAGCCGCAACTCGCACGCAAAACAATAATACATAAAGTGAAAGTTTTGCACCTTCGCCACGGCCATAACAACGCAACAATTTAAACAGCTGAAGAAAACAAAACAAAGCAGCCAAAGCGAGTCAGTTAGTTTGTCAGTCAGTTGGCTGAATGAATCTGCCTGCTATGGCAAACAGATGAGCCACGAACTTGTGAAAAAGTTAAAGAGAAGGAGAGTTAGAGAAAAAAAAAAAATCCCAACACACGACTGTGAAGATTGCTAAACAATGAATTTTACAAATGACTAGCAGCAAGTCCAAGCTGGCGCCGACTGACAAATGAGCTCAAGTTGCAGCCAGTCCGCAACGCGCAGTGGCAGTATATATACATAAATTTTTTGCATTTGACCGAAAAAAGTCAAGCACAAAATAAAACGAAAACAAAGGCAGAGGAGATAAACTCACAATTCCATCAATAAAGTCTACCGAAATCGTGGGTACCAAACGTAAATTTCGCCAATGTGCGTCTCTAAGCCGCAATGCTCGAGCTTTCAATCAGCAACTCGCAGACCAATCCACCAATCCACCAAATCCACATTAAACAAAGCCGCACCACTCACAGACAGCGGCGCTGCGACCTTAACTCGAAACTCTATTTTTGGTCACTTGTAAAACTTATTATTGGTATTTGTTTCTTTCGTCATTTGCTGGGCAAATATTTTGAATTTCTTTTTGGTTGACAGCTAGCTAAGTGTGTCAAGCGAGTATTTCGAATAATTATTTGTCATATTTTCCCCTATTTGCGTTGCAGAGAAAACAAACAGCATTAGTGACAAGGCAACTACACACTTATCTCCATCCTCATCTTCAATCTTCCATCCCGTCTTCCATCACCAAAATAACAATGGCCAAGGGAGAGCAAGAGATTTGCACAAATGAAAGTAAAATGTTTACTTGCTCAGGGCACGGTTGCGGATCTAAAAGCCTGACAATAATTATTTGTCATTTTAATGTAATGGACTTATTAAATCAAATCTCTTAGCTAAAATTCGGCACTGGCATTTTAAAGATATTTTCCAATAAAATTTGTTTAAGTGCATTACATTTTCTTTAATTTGAAATGTTGAAAAAATATATTTTAAATCGAAATGTTGATACAAACTATTAATTAACTAAACAATTTTTTTAAAATTATAAACTTTTATGAAGGTTTAGAATATTATTAAAGATAATCTATTTTTTTTTTCATATTATTTATTATATTATATTATTATTATTATATTATATATTATTTGTTTTATATTTTTAAAATATTTTTCGTTATACTTTTTTTTAAATTAAATTATTTTGATTTATGTAAATATTTAAATTTATTTAATTTTACTATTTTATAAACTTTTTTTTGTTTAAAAATCAAATTTTTTATAAATTTTTATAAAGCTTGAGAACACTGCAAAAAATCTATTTTAGTCATTTATTATATTTCAAAAATATTTTGTTAATAATAAAAAATTATATTTATTATTTCTTTTATTCATTAACTTTTTAAATTAAATTATTTTCATTTATGTAAATTTTTAAATTTATTTAGACATTTTTCACAATTATGTATATTTACTCTACGATTTTTATTTAATTTTTCTCGATTTTCTGTCACTTCTAAACAATTGATCATATAAAAATTCTCTCAGCATATTTTTGCATTACTTGAAGCTCAGCTTGAAATAATTAAAAAAAAAGAATTTTCTTGGCTTCACTTAAAATTTACACCCTTAAAAATATAAAAAACATTTGCTCACCATTTTCTTCATCAAATTTCGGGCAAAATCAGTTCATACTGCCAACAGCTGCCAACGAAACACAACGCCAGCAACAATTTGTTTCAAGACTTTGGTTTTGGCTGTGGCACAGCCGCCAAAAGCGCTTAAATACACACAAACACTCACACACACAGAGAGATAGAGATGTGCACACAGCCACACACACTGAGCTGTGCACAGACACTTGGTAATTTGGTTGTTGTTATATTTAAGAAATATTATCGCTTTTCTTTTAACACTTGGCTGCTGCCGATGATTTGCACGCGCCGCGCTGCGTATGGGGTTGGTTTTTCTTTCAATTTTCACTGGTAAAATTTAAAAATTTTATTTTGAATTTCGCTGCGCACGCCTCACGAAAACTTTCACTGTAATTAAACGGTGCAGATTTTAGGAAAACAAATGAATATTTGCTTTGGATATAGATGCTGTTGACTGGTTAACAGCAGACCTCAGCAGATCCGCACACTGTTCAGCTGTTCAGCACTTTGATCGATATTATGTGAGCCACAGCCACTGGAGTGAATGAATGAGTGAAAGAGAGAGAACCGCACCGCACGCGCGCTAAAAACGAACTGAAACACAATTCGAATTCGCCTTTGGTTCGAGCTGAAGCTACTGAGGCTGTGCGCGATCCCGAAGCATTGACGATGTCGTCTTTGACGACCAGTGGAGACTTGAGACTAGTCTTCGTATTCGCGTTCGTGTTGGGGCTGCTGTTGGTGTTGTTCGTGCTGTTAGTTGTTGGTTGTTAGGCAACTTTGCTGCCCACACGCTGCGCTGCTGCGTCGCTGCTGCGGCTAAGGCTCTGCATGGTCCATTTTTGGCTTGGACCGCTCAGCAGAGAAAAAAATAACCTGACAATATATATACACACATACAAATATATTTCTTCTTTCAGCCTTTGCTGTATGGACGCCTTTGCAGAAAATATTTTTCTTAGCTTCAGTTTTGATATTTGCTGGCTGCTGGGTGCTGGGTGCTGGCTGCTGGCTACCCGTTGCTTTGACTTTTTGATTGACGTAATTTTTGCGCTTGATATTCACTTGAATTTCTTGTATTTCCACATTTAACTGTTTTGGTGTCAGGCGCACATTGCACGCCCACAACACCCACACACACACACACACACACAGACACACACTCACACAGAAATCGATAGCATTTGTGGGCGTTTTAAAAAATTTTATTTTTACATATGTTTCATGAAGTTTCTCAAGTTTTTGTTGAACTTTCGCTGAACTACACCGAGCGCTGCGAGTGGGCTTTATTATGGGCGTATCAACCTATAAACGCGTGAGTTTTGACTCATTCGCTTGCCATGTAAATCAAACGCCTTAAACTTTGCTCTTTAACACTTGAAGGGAGACAGAGAAAAAAAAAACGAATGACTTAGGCTACAAACTCGTTTATGCAGTTTTGTTTGACCTTGGGCGTGGGTGCCCTAATATTTGGGTCATTCAACGACAGTCAAAAACATTCCCAAAGTCTTGACTCCAGTGAACTGTTACAAGATTTTATCAACTAGTTGATGCTGATCGGCCAAAAGGGCTTGGCAATTTATTTTCTTCATTTTTTGTTTTTATTTATTTTTTTGGTAATTAAGAAATTTTCGCATACACCCAAAAAAAAAAGGTCCTGCAGGGCTATCTTACGGTAATTTGTTTTTTGTACTTATTGCTTCTCCCTTTAACGCTTTTTTTTTTTTGAGCTTCTTGTCTGCACATTAATTTGTACGCCCCGTAATTATAGCATGCTGCAAATGAAGTATGAAAAAAATATCAGCGCAAAACGTGTGCCACATACAAAGTACTTTGAGGGTAAGTGTGTGGATTCCATAAATATAATTAAAAATATAGTCAGCGAGGGTTGCGCGAATAAGCTGCACTTTGACTACAAGCAAAAAAATATTTAATTAGCTAATAAAATATTGAAAAAAAAAAATAGCTAACAATTGGCCAATTAGAAATTGTTGTCTAGAGTTGGAATATCTAAATTAACTCTAGTAAAAAAGTCAAAGCATGAAAACTAGCTTAGAGCAGAGCAATGCAGTAGCTGCAGCTTGCGTAAATCATTTGACAGCAAGTGCAGGGCTTCAGTTCATGCAGGCAAGAGACAGAGCGAGAGAGGGAGAGAGAGAGAGGTAGAAAAACCCACACGCGTCGTTCTACACTTGGCATATTTAACACATTTAATGAAAAATCAACAATACATCAACATTTACGACGACGGCAGCGCCTCCGATCTACGAACTTGCTCTAGACTCTCTCGATGGCAGCCGCTGGCGCCAGCAGCTTGTTGGCTTTATTAAGTTGTTGTTGTTGCTGCTGCTGTTGCAGTTGCCGTTCGGGCCCTAAGTTGCTGCTGCTGTTGTCTGTTTTTATTAATAAGTCATATTTTTATATACTATGAATACAGCACCATCGCTGGAGGAACGAGCCGCCTTCAGCCGCTCATAATTTATGTTGTAGAGCAAGTGAAGCAGCAGCAGAAGCGGCAGCCGAAGCAGAAGCCATTGAGGCAGGATGACAAAAGTTGATGCAAGGGCAGGGCTACACAATAAGTCACTCACTCATTCACTCAGTCATATATTCACTGATTCACTCGGCTCATTCATAAAAGCAAAAGCTCTTTTTGATTAATTAAATGCAGCGACTGTGCGCTTTTTTTTAGCTTCAACTTCGTTGTTGTTGCTATTGTTGTTGTTGCAGCTGCGAAAAGTGTGCCAGCAACTTGCGAGCTGCTTATGATGTAAGTTTGTTGTTTTAATTTTTTTTTTGATTATTTACGATTTTTTTTTTTATTGCTTTATTAGCATTACACTATGGCAAAACGCTGAACGCCTTTTGTTGCACGCAGAAGAGGGAGAGGAAAGTTTGTTACTTAAGTCTTTTGTATGCACTTTGCACCTGTTGCTGCTACCGTTGCTCTGGAAAGCAACTGAAACGTGGCTGATGTGCCCGGCAATTTGCAATTTATTTATCACCCAGAAAAAAAAAAAAAACTACAACTTTTTATTTAAATGCTCTGCCCCAAATAGCAAATGAAATTGTTAGAAAATCGACGCAGTCATTTGCAAAAAAATTCGCGAAATACAATTTGCAAAAATATGAAACAGCAAACAGCAAATAGTTGATCTATGCATTACGTCAGCGTAGATCGTTTTAGTTGTTTTTGCTTGTATCGTTTCTATAGCAAATTGCATGGCGTCAACAAATTAAACAAATAGCAATAGAAATTGTTGCCAATTTTGATGAGTTTTGCATACGAATACTATTCGAGCAAACTATACGCAACAACAACAACACACAATAGCAACAAACACCCAAGAAACTGAACAGCTGTGCAAATGTGTGTATTGTATAACAATTTGTGGATCTGCGGAGAGCAATCGACGCGGAGAGGGGCTGAGTGGGATTACGCGAGTGGGAATAACCAACCGTTTCACAAAAAACAACTTTAGACGAGGTGCACACGACGCGACGTGCCGGCTAAGACTAACTGAGCGAGCGAGCTGCAGCGCAGCGTTTGGGCCAAGTCTAGAGCCAAACAGCTGACGGCATTTGTCGGCCTTCGCCCCCCTGCTGACGTCTCTAATGGGCAAACACACAAAAGGAAAACTAGTTTCGTTGAAATGTCTCTGGGCATTTGAAAATCAGTTTCAGTTTACGTGTATAACAGTTGCTCACAAAACTGTGCTAACAGAGAGCAAAGTGAGAGAGAGAGATGGAGAGAGGGAGAGACCTGCTGCTCGAGCGAGTGTGCAGTTAGAGGCAGTCGCATTTGTCGCTGGATAATTTGTATTTTTTTTATTGTATTTGTCAAGTCAACTGATAAATTGAGTTGATATTGAAAATAAATTAATTATGGACTATAAATTGGAACAGCAACACGAAAACAATTTTTTTCTTTTTTATTTTCAAGATATTGCTTTCAAAGAAGATCGTACAATAAAAAAAAATCGTTTAATTTGTGAACGAGTTTATCGATCATCATTTGCTCATAAATCGAAAGTAATTTTATAAACGAATTTCGCAGTGCGAGACTAGTTTTGCGCATTCAAATCAGAGCCAGTCCAATCAGAACAATCATGATTAATCAGTTATTTTTGCAATCTTTTTCGGTTGATCTATGGCACTGGTATACAAATTGTTTTACTACTTTTGAGACATTAATTTTACATGCATATTATTTTGACCTTAATCTGTATAATACAGTTAACGTGCAAATAAAGTGGGCCACAGTTGGTCATTGGCAGCAGAAGAAACTTTTTGATATATTCAAATTCGAAAGGTTGGAGAGAGAGTTGGAGTTGGATTTGACAGTGAGAACTTTGATAGGCATATACATATCTAAGCTGATCAAGCTAGAGTGAATATTACTTTCAGTAAATATATTTCAAGTGTGGCCTAAGATATCAATAAAATGAATAAGAGTTTCCCTTAGGTAAAAAAAAAAAATCATTTTCTTGTTTCTTAAAGGTGAATAAATATTATAATTAAATAAATATGAAATATAAATATACATAATAAAAAACACATACATCTACATTTCACTACATATCTCTTATTTTCCAAGTCGCAATAGTAGTGCTCTATGAGAAACCCAAGCTGAAAGTTTGCTGCGCTCATTGGAAGTGCCCGCTCACGTTTCGTAGCTATTGAGGCGGAGGAGATCTTTGATATATCTTTAAGATAACTTGGCTTGTAATTTCGGTGCAGTCGCTTAATTTAATTTATGCTGCATATATATAAACATATATATATATATATATCTATATGTTTGAGCTGAAAGTCACGTTGCGCCTCGCTGGACCACGTAGACATCGTAAATGTTAATGTCGGTTGTTTATTTATGCTTCGCTTCAGCAAAAAACGAAAAAGGAAAAACAACAATAAGATAACTAAAGTACTTTAAGGAAAGCCAAAAATAAAAGCATAACAGCAACGTTTGTTGCACTTTTTTTTTTTTTTGACTTTGGCGACGCCGTTTGCCGCTTTTCCCTATTTGTTGGGTAAATATTTACGCGGCAAGCTTGCATAATTGGCCGGGCCTAGGCACATACGCACATCATATGAGGCATATGTTGTTGTCTTTGCTTTTGTTGCAATTATATAAGCGCCAATGTGCGACGCGTGCTGACCCAAAAAGCAGCTTTGGCTACGGTTGTTGACGCCAACGCAGCGCAGCAGATGCGACGGCAGCAGCAGCAGCAACAGCGACAGCAACTGCCAAATGCATGCAGCGTAAACAAGTTAACTTGACAGCTAAATGCAGTTAGACATTAGATGGCCAAGTGATGAGCCTGTGCCTCTCGGCTCCTGCCCCAGCCCCTGTCCACCACTCTCGCTGTTCAACGCCTTGGCAGCTTTGCAAATTGCCTGGGACACAGCCGAAAGCCGTCAGTTGGCTGCCGTTGCAGTACCGTTGCTTGCCACACCAACCTACATAGCAGCGAGTACTCAAACTTGCACTCACACTCACACTCCGAATCATATCCGTATTCGCACTCGCACTCTAACATGCTAAGCAGCCTAATGCACGACGACGCATGCGTGTGTGGAATGCAGCAGCGATGAGATAATTGCCAAGCAGCTAAAACTATGCCATTGACTGTGGGATACCCTGTAAGTCTCTTAATTGAAAAGCGCTGTATCTAGCTGTAATTATTCCAGTTACCTTCTAGCATATTTGAAGTTTTAATGTTGTTGCCATTAGTGCCGATTGCCTGATTTCATATCAATTTACCTCATATCAGTTTTACTAATTGGATTATGCTGCAGCTAATTATAGATGTATCACTGATTCTATGAGAAATTTCTGTTTGACGATTGATTTAAGCTAAGCTGACGTTCAATATGTGCTCCCCAAGACATTGATAACCCAATATGTATATGCGTATAACTGGATTAGTCTACTCAAGCAAAACAAACGTTTTCAAAGGCCTAGAATTTAATTGAATATATATTTTTTTTGTATTTAATCCGCATATTATTTAATGGGCCTATAAATTACAAAAACAAACCTAAAAAATTAATCTGCTGTGGTTATTTTTTTGCCTTTTTTTTTTGCAGTTGAATTGTGTCAATTGGTCTGGCTGAGGGTCAAGCGCGGCCAATGCACGTCCGAACGTTGGCCAGCTGCGGTTGCACAGAGTGGAGCACAATTTCTGCTGCGTCTCTCTATCTCTCTCTCTCTCTCTCTCTTTCTGAGAGTCTCTCTGCATTTTCCACAAGTTTTCCACGCACGCATCTTCGAGCTGCCCTGAAAACCTGTTCATCTTGTTGTGCATTTGGTATTTGTTGTTGTTGTGTGTTTTTTTTTCGTGTGTGTTTTTCCTGCCGCATTTTATTTTTCATTATTGTTTGAGCTCAATTTCGTTACGTACAGCCGCAGAAAGCAAAAGGCATTGAAAGAGTAGAATAAAAAGGAGAGAAAGATAGATACATATATGTACGTGTTTCCTTTGTTGTTGTTGTTGTTGTTGCTGCTGTCGCTGTTGTTGTCTTTGGCCATTAGGCGCAACATAACAGCAACAACACACATGGAATGCTAGCGGTTATGGAAATTCCTTTGAAGTAACATAGACAAATATACAAACACACACACAAACATTTCGAATGCTACGACAACTTGCTGGCTCAAAGGATGCCACACAACAAAAGCAAAGAATAGTTGGCCTTTTCTCTCTCTGCTTTTGTTGTTGTTGTTTTTGGCAATGAAAATTGGCCGTGTAGACGGCATAGTTAGAGACACCGACACTTGCTTATAAAGGCATCATCATCATCGTCACATCGCCTGTTGATGGTGTTTTTTTTTTTTTTTTTTTTTTTTTTTGGTAGCAGCAGCTCGAAATGCTGCCAACATGACATTGCCGGTTTTCAGTTTTCCCCAGCGGGACATTGCTGCAACGCCTACAAAAACAACGCTGCCACGATTATATTTATGTTTATGTGTAAAGAAGAGATCTGGCTGCTTTGCAGTATCTCTGCTGTATTGTCCATGTGAAAATTGCCTAATCAGCGTTTACGTGAGCCGGTAACAAGCCGCGAGTGAGAAAAGTCGACCGCCTATTTGTAAGTGGCGTGACTTTTGATGGATACTACGAAATGTTTTCCTAATTAGAATATAAATAACAGCATTTTGTTGGCCATCTGAAGCATGTAATAGCGCGCATGTTTACGAGTCGCATATATGATCCGACTGCTGCGGTAATTGGTAACTAGAGCTATGCCGCATGCATTTCCTTATTGCTTTACGATGGCTGAAAGCTGGCGAAAAAGTTCTCAGGCAACGAGTTTAGGCTATGCATTGCTGCACAGTGGACGGAAAGCTGGCAAAAACTAATTGAATGAAGAAATTGAGTTTTTTTATTATATATTTTTATAAATTTTTCTTTACAGTTTTTTACAGTTTCATGCCATGAGCAAGTCATGCTAATTTGAATCTATTTTTTTTTTTTTTGCATTTATTAAATATTTTTCAAGCATAATTTCTGAGCACTTTTCTGCACCACTGTGCTGCAGCTGCCAATATGGCTCACGAAAAATTAGCGGGATATTTGCGCGATTGCATTTAGAACAGTTAGGCATACAAAAGACTTAAGCAACGAACTTGCATAAATTTTCAGCTGGCTGCGCATACAACAGAGACAACATTCAAAGCTCTTGCTGCAAATTAATCAAACGGCCACACAACGGTAAACGAAATTATGTAATGCAAGCTGCAGCCAGGTAACACGCCCCACCTCACCTTACCACGGCTCCACTTGAAGCTCACCGAAGCGTTTGAATCTGCTAAACTGTACAAGATTTCAAACACTTTGTTCTCGGCTTCCCCTCGGCCCTCGGCCGCCTTTTGTGGGGCGTTCTGGACACTTTGGGCCAGGGCTATATGTATATAGCGCTATTGCTCCGACTATGATGTTGGCTATAATAATGGTAAGCGATATGCATGCGCGGAGCGTGTAAATAATTAGACGCGACGAGCAACTGGTAAAAGAGACAAAGCCAGAGCCAGAGCCGAAACCGAAGCGAAAAGCGAGCAATGATTAAGAAGTTCTTTTGTTTTTTTTTGTGAGTGTTGTTTTGAAGTTCACTTTTTGCTGCTGCTGTTCTCATTGTTCTTCTGTGGCCGAGTCCAAAAAAAAAGGTATTTTACTGAAGCATAACTTAAGCGGCGTCAAGTTAATTTTTATGGTTATAACATTCATTTGTTGGTAATTATGAAACAGCCAGCAGCAGCAGCAGCAGCAGCAGCAGCTGGCAGCAAAGCGCACTTGGTAATTAGACATTGAGGCAGCCAGCTAAAGCAGCTTAAGAATTGCGGTTGGTTCTGCGGGATGGGCCAATGAACTACCCTCGTCCAACGAACTTGATTTGGTCTACGACTTTCTGTAAGTGTGCATGTGTGTGTGAGTCCCTCTCTCTATCTGTGTGTGTGTGTGTGTGCATGCAAATGTGTCTCAGGCAGCGCCCTGGCGAAAGGTCACACAGCGACAGCGACAGCGGCTTCGGCAGCAGCAGCAACAATTACAAAATATGCGTTAAAATGCATGCCGCATAACTCGACACGACCAGCAACAGCAACAGCAACTGCAGCAGCAGCAGCAGCAACAAGCAAAAACTGAAATAATATGGCCACAAATCGTGATAAGCAACGCCGGGCAAAAAGTTGTTCGCAAACATTGCCAGCCAACAACAACAAACAAATAACAGAGTTGACTTGACCAGGCCGCTGCGCTGATGCTCTCTCTATGTGCAAGGGTGGTAAGTGTATGGGAAATGGAAATGGTGAAAATGTGGGAGAATGAAACTGGCTAATTGTAGACACTTTTGATGTATGCAGCAAAGAATTATTGATATAGCTTTAGCAATTAACAAATATCAAATGTCAAATAAATATTAAATATGCTCACTCTGACAACAAAAAATTATACGACCGATCGCCTCGAGTGTCAAGTTCAAAGTGATTTGATTACGCTACTCAAAGAGTGCTCTATACCTGAGATGAGAAGGCGCTTTTATGCATGCTCATACAACTTTATCTGGCAATTCTCTTAGAGTAAATGCCCCTGCGCATCATTGAAATGAAAGACAAAACTGGAAAGAACATGCATATAATCTCATATAATCGAGAGAGTTACACAAATGCATTACGTGATAGAGCAAGGTCTTTGAATTGTTTTACTCAAAGAACTTCTGAAGTTTGCTCAAATTTTGCTTTATAAATACTTATGTAAAAGTAAATGCAAAGAGCTTTATAATATTAAAAGACAATTGGCCATATAACACATTAGCAACAACTGCTAAACAGCTTACAAAATAGATTTATGTTAAGAGAAATGTAAGCGAAATTCGCTGCAGCTTAGACTTTTTATTATTTTCAATGAATTATTATTTAAATTAAATTTTACTTTTTCCAAAAAACTCAGATCAAGAGTTTTGTAAAAATTTCATTTAATTTTAATAATAATTAATTATTTCGTTCAACTGCTAACATTTTTTATTAGTTTTTATTTATTTTATTTTTAATTGTGGATTTTCATAATATTTTATATCAAGAAGTTTTACTTTATATTTTACATAAATTCTATTAAGCTGGTAAATTTAGTACCTTGAAGACTTATCTCTGCTCATAACTTAACATTTAATCAAACTTATATTTCTTTACAGACAAGCATTAAGTCTGACATAAATTGACAACACCTAAAAAATTTGAAGGGTATGTGAAAACGCAAAAAAGAATAAACCAAAAAGAAAAAAAAATAAACAGGCTTGGCCACGGCAACAAACAAATGGCCCAGGACTGAGACTACAACTGCGACGGCGACTGCGACTGCAACGGCGACTGCGACGGCGACTGCGACTGCGGCAGCGACTGCCACTGAGACAGGGCGACTGGGCGACTGGGCGATGTTCGACTGGGCCCGGCGCAGATCTGTGGCCCCGGTCAGCATTTTGTGAACCACTCTATTTATCAGATACGGGGCCGTGGCCCAACTAGTTGGCTCAATTGCTAGTTGGCCAGTGTACATATTATTGAGCGATTTTTAGTGCCGGCTGCGCGACTGTGCGCGGTTCGCTCATATTTTGTTTTGATGGCGCGCTGAAAGTCAACCCAATGCGCACATGTCTTGGTGCATGTGTGTGTGTTAGTAGTAAAAGTTGTTGCCGTTGTATGTAGAGTGAACGACCATCAAGGTAAATCCGAACCGAACTAAACAATAGCCAAAGCCAAAGACGTCGTCGTGCTCCAGCCACAGCTACAGCTACAGCTACAGCAACAGCTCCAGCCTCAGATCCAGCTACGTCTCCAGCCATAGCTCCAGGTGAATGTGCTGCTGTTGCTGCTGCGGCTGCTGCTGCTGCTGCTGCTACTCTTAGTTGGCCTCAGCTTCGTCTCAGCCACTGACTCTGGGGTGTAGCCCGCAGAATTGTAACGCGTTTTTGTTGCTGCCACAGCCTTAGCCAGCGACCCGCAAACGGCTCTTTCTTATTGTTTTTGCTTATTTGTTTCTACGTATTAATAACATGTTGGATGCAATCGCAGCCTGGTTAAAAATATGCATATGCCGCATATGCGAGCAGGGGGCTCACGGTCCAGCGAAGAATTATGAAAGGACGCAATTGCAACGGCAGCGACTGCGGCGTGCGTGCAACCGCCCTGGACATTGGCCCAGCTTGCAACTAATAATAGTAATACAGCCCCAATAATAAGTTTTAATCATCATGATAATGGGACTCTGCCTAAATGCAGGCATACAATATCCTATCCCATCCTATCACAGCACAGTTCACAGCTCTTTCGCTTCACAGCCCATCAAAAGTTCCCAGCTACCCCTGTGAACTATCAGCCAATATTCACACTAGCTGCGTGCCCGACTCTGCGCCGTTGCTGAGCTGTGATTTTGATGTCTCCATAAAAAAGTTTGTGGCTTTCGCGCGTGTGTCTGTGTGTGTGAGTGTGTGTGTGTGGCATAAGTTGGCGTTTTTTATAAGTTTTTGCTTTTAAGACCGAGTTGTTCCCTGTCTGCGCTGTCGCAATGCTCTCTGTGGGCGTTACATTTGGAGCAATTCCTTTTTGGTTACCGGCTCTGCAGTGCCCTAGCCGTGCTTGGGCGAGTGTTTGGTTAGTCTAGAACATTTAAACTGACTCACGCGAGAGTGTTGCAAATTCATAGCGGCAATAAATTAATATATTTTATATTTAACGCTGATTCGTTTTATTTTAATGTGAATTCAGCATCATCTTCTGCATAGATTATCAATATTATTAGCTGTATAAATATTTAATTAAACATGTTGAATATGCAATCAATTTTTAATAATTTATTCAATATTCATAATCGATTTATATTTTTTTTTTTTTTAGTTCATTCTGGGTTATTCAAAAACTTTGTTATATAATTAATCTATTTA
Source organism: Drosophila koepferae (assembly GCA_030914345.1). NCBI lineage: Eukaryota > Metazoa > Arthropoda > Insecta > Diptera > Drosophilidae > Drosophila > Drosophila koepferae. Next base: position 6,210,088 of record JAUESR010000207.1, read on the forward strand.
AATTAAATTAAAGTAAAATTCATTTAAATAAACACCAAAGCATTAATATCACATATATTATATATAGCCATTCAACTTACGATTAAATTTGTTTAGCATATTCTTAGTCATTTTTTTGGTATTTCCAAAAATGTGATTTACTCAAAAAAAAAAAAAAAAAAAATTAAATAAATAAAAAAATAATAATAGAAATAAATAAATAAGAAATAAAAAATTAATAATGAAAATAAAATTAAAAAAATTTTTTTTTTTTTATATTCAATAAAATATTAAATATGCCCATTCAACTTTTAATAAAATTTATTTAACATATTCTTAGTCATTTTTTCGGTATTTCCAAAAATGTGAATTAGCTCACAAAAAAAAAAAAAAATAAATAAATAAAAATAAATAAATAAATAAATAAAATAAAATACAAAATACATTACAATAAATAATAAAAAGTCAACGTTAATAATTAACAAATTAGGCTATTTTATTATAGATTGAAGTCATGCTCAAAATATAAAAAAAAATGTGTTTAAATTGAAATAATTTGCATATTCAGTACCAATAAAAATGTTTAAGTATTAGCAAAGAACTTAGTCATATTCAAGTATTTGTCAGGCCAAAAATGTAGAGAAAATCATTTAAATATGCGCAAACAAATGCACATTCATCTTCATGCATATATATACACTTGATTTTTAATTTCTGCATAAATTATAGTCTATAGACGAGCAACCATTTGAATTTCATTGACCCAAAACTAGGCTCAGCTTTTTATTAAGTTGTTGTACACACACCCTTGAGTGCTGTGAGAGCTCTCACAAACTATGTCAAAGGCTGTAAAAAGAGTTTTAAAACTCCTCGAGAAGCTAAAATTAAGATATTAAATTCTTGATTGATGAACCTGATTATACTCTCATTTGATTGAGAGAGTTTGCTAGTTTTCCCACAACTCTCGAACTTAATGTCAATTTAATTATGCATAGGTAATAGAAGGCTCAAACGATCGCCGATCGGAGCGCCTCATCAATGTGATATGACATCATCAATAATATCAGCACGTATCAATGAAGTCTCAAGTTTTCAAGTCACGTCTCTGGGCACCAAAAAGTTGAGAAAAATACACTTAGAAGAAGAAGAAAACATATGTTAAATAAAAATCCTATTAAAAGCTTTCGAAACAAAAACAAAAATGTAATACAACGTACGGGCGTAAATTTATTTTGTTAATGGCAAAACGAATGGCAAATATTCCCCTTCTAGCACACACACGCAACTTCCCCTCAGCGTGACTGGTGTGTGTCTTTGAACTTTCGCATTTTGGCGGACTCCGACTGACTTGAAAAATCGTGCAATTCATTATGGCCAGAATGAAAGAAGGCTAAAAACCTATTGACAGTAATTGCGTTTAATAATACAACGAGTTACCGTTACAATGAATGCCGAGAAGGGCTCAGCACCCAACAAGCATTAATCATTAAAGACAAAAACTATAAAAAAAAATAAATAAAAAAAATGGCTTAAATATTGTATAAAGAGAAGCGAACCGCGGCAAGCCCGGTCGCTGCTCAACTTATGTAACACTTAAGTTTTATGCGAACCATAAATAAATATTCTGCTTGTGGTCGAGATGTCCCGGCGAGAGCTGAGAGTGGGCTCGCCAGATGCTGCTAGCCAGCAGCTGTTTTATGCATCGATTAATCTAATTAAGATGTCATAAACATTTACGCTGGCATAAACAGTGGCAAGTTTGTGTCCTAAGTCTTTCGTTTGGCATTCATATAATTTACCATCAGAATATAATTAAGGTCGTTGCTGGTTATAGATTGAATTTATGACTAATGTTACTTGCAATTTATCATGCAATTAGATACCCTGTAGTTGTGATGGAGATCTTGCAACTGTTTACCTAACAGAGTAAAAGTCTACACGATTCTCTTGCTTCATTTGATGCTCATTCTACTCTTTATAGAACTTTAACTTGAGTATAGTGTGTATTTAAGGTATCTCTGTAGTCTGGCATTCTTGATCGCTAGAAATAGATGCGGTCAGCTGTTGCTGCTGCTGCTGCTGCTTCTAATGTCCAACGAGCGGCTCTTTTTTTGTTCTGTGACGCAAGTACTACTGATTCACTGATTCGTATATATTTTGCCAAGTCTGTGAACTGTAGCGTGATATGTGGACTCAAGGCAAGCAGCTTGGCCAGCTAGCAGTGCTTGGCGCTGTACGGTGATTTAATATAATTTAATTTTCGGTGACTGCGTTTTCTTATATGCAAAACGTATTTGGCCGAAAACTCGTTTGCCATTTGCATTAGCCTTTTGTTTCACTTCATTTTATTTAATTCGATTTTTTTCCCCTCGCTGACATTTAAAACGTGAAAAGCAACTGGATTTAAGGCATTGCCGTTCTACGTGTAGTCAATTTTTTGTTGGCACCCACTCAATATCATTTTGTAACTGTAAATATTGTGCGCGCTGCGATTGCATCATTGGATAATTTCACAAATTCATGAAATGTCTCGCTGCTCGAGTTTCCTTTTAGCGCGTTATTGTATATATATATATATATATATATATATGATCGAGTATTTTTACAAGCGACAAGTTACCAAAAATAGTCAATTGTCCGCTTTGGGGTATTTCGACTTTGGATTATTTTGATTATTTATTGACAGTTGCCCGTTATGTGCAGCTGAAGAGGGAGAAAAAAAAAATGTTTCGTAAATGCCAAATGCCCAGCACAGCTTTCACTTCACTCAAGCCATTGCAGTTGCAGTTGTTTATTTATTTATTTATTGATTTAACTTATTTATTTGTGTATGTGGCGTTGAATTTGCCACACTTTGAATTTGTGGCAAGTCAAGTTCGTGTCTTGAGTCTTTTGTTGCGCTCGTGTTCAACTGTTGGCCCATGGCCCCGCCGCTCTGCCCTTGCATTGGCGCGGCGTATGGTAATAATCATTTTGCACGGACTGCCCGTCCGTTCGTCCCTCTGCCAGCGCTGTTGGCGGCATGAAACTTTGTAGGTAAATTGCGCTTAATGATTATGTTCAACGAGCTTTACAATAAATATATTGCTGGTCCAGGGCTTGAGCTGCCTAGACGCCTGGCACATGGACACCAAAAATAGCAACACGCTACGAAGGTGGCGGAATTTATGTCTCTCTCTCACACTCTTGAGACACCAACGGAGGCTAGCAGCGCCTCCTCAAAATGACTTTAATTCAATTAGGAGCTGCTGCAATTTACGAGCCACTCGCAGCATCTGCGTAATAGATTTATTTTCAGAAAATTACTCAATATTAGGTCGATTGTTCGTGCAAGTGCCACGTTAACCTCTATTATTCAATATACCTATACATATATATATATATATAGATATGTATAGACGGAATTAATAACGAGCGCGGCTGTGTATTGTTTAAACAAAAGTTTGCTGCTTATCTCAAGGCCGGAACTATTGAGGCGGCAATGCGAAATTTGTTTGCAATTCTCTTGCGATTGCATTGAGACATTGAGACAAGACAAGCGCTCAATTAATTTTTGTTTTTCTTTAAGCAAATGAAAACAAAAACAAAATTTGAAATTATTCACAAAAACAAGAACAATAATAAGATAAATATATGAATAAAGAAGAGTAGGCTGAGACCAACTAGCAGATACTGTGCATCCCTGATAATTATAATTATTATTTTCACACTGATCAACACAATTTAAATATCATTAATAACATCTTCATTGTCAGCTTGTTCATTATTAAGTATATACTTTTACATATGCAAAAACTGGCTATTACTTGAGTGCGCTAACAACTGTAATACCCTTTTTGCTAAACGGGTTTCAGGTACAAGAATAATATATAAATTAACAATTTCGGAGGTTGTTCCGCAAATGATTTTTGAAAATAAATAAACAAGCTATAAAGCGTAAAGTACTCGAGAGAAAAAACAAATAATTTTGAATGTGATGCGAACAAATGCAGCTTATAATAAAAAATTAAATAAATAAATGAATAAAATGTTTCAAGATTTCGAAAAATATTCAAGAAAATTTAAAATTATATTTAAATCCTATATTTAGATATTTAGCTAGAACTATCATTATGTACATAATTCATTCAAATTCCAATTCATTCGACTCAATTCTTAACATTTATTTAGAGTTTAATATTTATTCATTTAATTCAAAATTAAATCTTTAAATGTTAAACTCAAACAGCAAAAAAAAAAAAACACTCATCATCCAAAGAGTTTTTTTTTTATTAAAACCCTTACTCAGAGCTACAATAATTATTTATAATTTATCTATTAAAAAAAAAAAAAAATAATAATAATAATAATGAAAAAAAAAAACAATTGTTTACAAATAAAACCCGAAATTTCTCATAAAAAAAAACATGGCTTCTGTACAGGGTATTACATAGTTAGAAACTTCCCCAGTGCTGCTGTCTTAATTGTTAAATGTTTAAATAAAAATATCTGCACTTCGCCAAGTCAAAGATAGCAAAATAATTGTCCAGACAATAAAAATTAAAAATTTGCTACTTAACATGTGCCGCCCTCAAGTTTTTTTTTTTTTACTTTTGGTATTTATTTATTTATTTTTGCCGACCTTCAAGGGGCGGTTGATATTACCGTGCTGCTTGAATGGACAGCAAAGCGTAGAAATTGAGAGAGAAAAAAAATGGCAGACAAACTGAGTGATTTGAGTGACTGTTTGACTGGCAGCTGATGTGCTGCAAAATATCATAAACACAAATATTTCTTGACTGCCTGAACACAGGTTAAATAACATGAAACTAATACTTGGAAAACATTTTTAGCATAAGCAATCAGTTTGCTGTGCATATCTTTCGAGATGCTTGTATTTAGCGGAAACAGATTTTATATTGTGCTTCAATTCCAAATTCCAAATAAATTATTATTAATATATTTATATATAAAAAAAATAAATAAATAAATAAATAAAAATAAAATAAAAAAATTACATATAATATTAATATAAAATATTATTATTTAGATTAAAAAAAATATAAATAAATAAATTACATATAATAGTAATATAAAAAAAAAATAAAGAAATAAGTAAAAATAAAATAAAAAAATAAATAAAAAGAAAATAAATAAATTACATATAATGGTAATATAAAAAATATTTATTTATATATAAACAAAAATTAATAAATAAAAAAATAAAAATAAAATAAATAAATTACATATAATATTTATATAAAAAATATTTATTTATAATAAAAAAAAATAATTAAATAAATAAATAAATAAAAATAAAATAAGTGAATTACATATAATTATACATAAATGAATTATCTATAATATAAATACATAAATCTATTTTCAAATGCTTAACACTAAAAATAAATTTAATGTAGCCTAAACTACACAATTATTAAGATTTATGAAATATTCAAATTACAGTCAGAACTTTAATTAATAAAAATGTTTTGTTGGCAACCGCAGCGACAATAAACAATAAAAAAAATGTTTATATATTTTTTTAACTAATTGAAAGCAATAAATAAATTGACAGTCTTAAAAGCTCAAAGTGCTGCTAGATACGCAACTTGTTTGCGGTTGCTGTTGGGGCGGTTTAGATTTTGTGGCTTTACTTCTAATTGTTGCATATTGAGTGTTGGGTTAATTAGCGAAAAAGTAATAAATAAGTAAATTGACTCGAATGAGGATTTTCGACTTACCAATAAGTTGTTGCTACTCATTTCTCCGCAAAAAGTCAATATCTTGGTCTGCTTTGAATGTGATGTCAGCTACTCGAAACCTTTTTCTTTTTTGTATATTTTATTTATTTGTTGTTAAACACTTTGTTGCACTTTGTATTCAATATTTGTTGGTTAAATATTTTTGGTGCTCAGTGTGAAATCATTTTACACACACACGCACACACATGCACGGCCACAAAATACGCGCATAGAACGAGTATTTTCTTTTGTTGTATGTTTAGTTTTTTGTTTTTTTTTTGTTTTTCCTTTTATGAATTGTTTCATGCAGTTTTCCTTAAGGGTCTGTAAGAGATGAATTGAGAGTTTAGCTGGAGTTATGCAACGCCAACGCCAGGCACGAGGAGAGCGCAGCAGAAGAAGAGAAAATCAATTGCATTCAATTTGAGTGGCCATAAATAAGCAAAGTGGGCGCACATTTATCATCGCTGGGGACTGTGCAAGGGAAACCCAACTGTTTCGTTGTCTTTTCTGCCCTGTTGCATGCCCCAGCAGCAGCAGCAGCAGCAGCAACAGTTGCTGGCCATTATTTGTTTTTATTGTATGTTGCCACGGCATTGCATACAAATTGCAGTCGCCACGCGGATCATTTGTTGTGTTGGCGTTTAATTTGCCAATTTTTATGAATTATTACAAACTAGCGCACAAGGGCTTGAGAGTCTGTGAATGCGACTCTTGATCTGTTTTGCGCTGCAACGATTTGCATCTGCAACATCAGCAATGGCAGCGGCAGCGGCAGCAGCAGCAGCTTCATTAAGCGCTAAATTTAGACAGGCAGTGCCCATAGTGCTCCGAACCGGATATGGCTTAATGCAGCAGTAGCAACTGCAACAGCAACAGCAACAGCAACATAGTTGCCTAGTGGCCATTGGCCAGGCCTAGACGAAATTCTTGTCTACAGCTTTATTTAAACACAATTATTTGCCTACGCCAAGACGTTGCTGCTGTTGCATTTTCTTTGGCTGCTGCTGCTGCTTCACTTACACATAAATTTGCATGTGCAACAAATTTTAGTTGCTGCTGCTGCTGGCTGTTGCTGCTGCTGTTGCCGTTGCCTCTCCGTGTTTCGCTGATGTTGTAATTTAGTTAATTTTGCCTATTCCAAGGTGGCAGCAGGCCAACAACAATAACAACAACAGCTACACTGAAGACCCAGCTGCCGACTCATGCCAATTGTCGAGGCGGCTCGTGCTTAGTTTTATAAAGTTGTTCAGTTGGCTGCGTTGGCGTTGGCATTGCCATTCTGATTTTTACTTTATTTTTATTTTTCTTTATTTGGATTTTGTATTTTGATCTCGATCTTCGCTTTAATGCTCTCCTCACGCTGCACTGTTGCACTTTAATTTTATTGCTGCCAATTTAGCTAATTGTATTTATGTTCACAATGTTAAATGCGAAATATGCCAACTGCTGACGGCATTTCAATTATTTATTAAGAACACAGCACACACACACCCTGAGTTATGCTCAAGTCACTTTGATAACAATATTTCATATTGATTATATTGTGCAAAATTCTAGAAAGCAAAAAGATTTCTTATTCATAAAAGTTTTGTGTTTTGCATGGATTTTAAAGGTTTAGTGAAAGGTTGAAGGAAACAACTTTTTCTTTTTGTTAGTAGAAAGTTTTTAATAAAAAATTTTTATAATTTTTTTTTATAAATAAAAATGCTTTGATTTGAGCTAGAATTTCAGAGAGAAATCAAAATCTTTTAACTTGCAATCATTGGATAACAAATATTTATAAAATTTAATAATAATTGAAAGAAAATTTAGAAAATTCTTTATTAAAAAAATAAAATTTATTTCTCATTTTTGTGAAATTAAAAAAAATTTTAATAATAATTATCTTTGCAATATTCTGAATTTAAGGTACAAAAAGTATAAAAAATTATTATAATTTCTTTTAATAATATTATTATTTCTTTTATTAATTTTATTATTATTATATTTTTTTTAGTGTTAATATATTTTATTATGTTATTTATTTCAAGTTCTTAAAATTTGTAAATATTATTTCTTTTATTCATGTTATTATTATTATTTTTATTTTTCAGTGTTAATATATTTTATTATATTATTTCAAGTTCTTAAAATTTATAAAACATTTTTATAATATTAAAAATTTGTTATACAAAAAGAACTTAACACAAATATTGTTTTATGTTTATAAATTTGATTTGATTAAACTTTGTAGAAAATCTAGAAATCTCTTAATATATTCAGATACAAAAATCCATTTTATTAAAGTTCTAGAACATTAAGAAACATTCACAGTCTTTAACTCTGTCCTCTAAGTAATTCGAAAATCCTTTTTAGTTGAGTTCTAGAATATTGCAGAACACTCATGATCAATTAATAGATTATTATAACACTTTAGAAAAAGTTCAAATTTAATAATTAAATTTGATATTTTTAGAAATAATTAATTATGAATTATTCAATTAAAATTGATGCACATAAAATAAATTGATTGAAAATTCGCACACACAGTTTCAGATTACAGATTTTTCGCAATTTCTTATGGAGAGTTCTATTCTATGTACTCTCAGTTAGTTGGGTTGCGATGCGCACTGTGTGCGACTTGTGGCTCGGTAGTAAGCGCGACTCGGAATGTGGCAAGATGCGCAGGCGCTGCCTTTACGGACCCCCAACGAGAGACGACGTAAGCGTTGAATGACGTAAGCGAGCGCGAGTCAACGAACGGCGCACGTAAGCCGAGCTGGAGCGAGACAGCGAATTGACGTAATGGAGCTAAGCTGAGAGATCCCACTCGTTACTTACTACTGACTTACTGAATGAAGTAGTCGAGCAGGCGACGACCACGACGACGACGGAATGACGACGACCACACTTCACACGACGAGGTGCGCAGCAAGACTGAGCGCGAGCGCCTAACCAGACTGCAATTATAAAAGATGGAGACGTTGGCGCTGGCATTGGAGCTGAACGGAGACGGAGATACACCGCATTAGACGAAAACGGACAAAACGGAGAGAAATTCACCAGTGGCCACCACTCTTGAACTTGACCAAATGCACAAAATGCAGAGGCGCGAGAGCAACTCGTCTTGCTTGCGCTCTGGCTCTCTTTCGTTCGCTCTGCCTCTCTCTTGATCATTCTATCTACTTTGCGCTCATGTTCGCTGGCTCTCGCTTGTAAACAAACGCGTTCCAGTGTCAGCCACTGACAGCTGGAACGAGTTTTCGTTTGGCGCGCATCACGTGGCCGGCTTCGGTTTGTTTTGGTTTTTGAAAGCTGCGCTGCTGAGCTGGCGGCTCGACTCTGGTTGCCGGTCTGGCTTTGTTTACAATTGTGACGTCATCGTTTTGACACTTCCAATTGGCAATGAGCAACGCAGCGCTGTCGCTAGCTGCGTCGTGGTGAGTTTTGTGCCGGACTTGAATGCCGCACTCAGAGCCAAGCCAAAGCTTTGTGGAAGTGTAATGGAAACAAAAAAAGACGAGAAAAAAAAATTGATATTGAATTTCATCTTAGCGTTCGGGCCGTGCAAATTGTTGTTCTTTTGCTAAGCCTCACATTTGTCTGGCTTTGAAATCGGCTTAAAATCAACGCCTGCGTGGGTGTCCTCCAGCGTCTGCGTGTCGCCACACGATGCCGGCGACTCGCTGCCCTCCACACAGCATAAATCCATACGCGTATTAATGGACTGTGTCAAATTTTGGCTGATTCTGATTTGATTTCATCGCTCGGTGCAATGACATCATGTATTATGTGATTTATAATTAATGCGAGCCGTGAAATTACAATTATGTAATGCCAAATGTTCGACTCCAAAAGATGAATAGAACTTTATTTTTCTTTAGGTTTTTGTTTTATTCTTGCGTGTCTTAAGTTAATGTATTTTGCCATTTTAAAAATTGGGCTTATTGGTAAAGATAATTAAGGCAACATTAAAAACAAATTACATATTTTCAACTACTGAATTGATATAAAAAACGTTTTTATATTCATATTTTTAAGATAATTTTGCTTGCATTAAAATTGTTAGATGTTTGTACTGAAAGAGCAAAGGGAAAAGGGGAAAAAGTGAAAAGGTGTAAATTGGGCTGAGGCTATAAGTGGATAGTATAATAATTAGATTTCCAGCACAAGGTGTTAATTATAGCACTTATCAGTCAATTGCAACCTCTAAATATGACATATGAAAGCCAAATGAATCTATTTTTTTTTTTTATTAAACTTATGAAAGATATAAAAGAAAAATATATTTATTTAAAAAAAATGTATATAAAATTAAATAAAAATTATAAACTATATGAAATAAGAAATACCTATTAAATATATAAAAAATTAAATATAAATTTTAAAATTCATTATTAAATAAAACAATATTTAAAATTCAAGGAAAATTTGTAAAAATATATTGTTAAATAATAGCATTAAATAAAATATTATAAAAATTAAATATAAATTAAAATCATATTTAAAATTGAAGAAAAATTATAAAAATTTATTTTTCAATAAAGATTGCAATCCAAAAAAAAAAAATAAAAATAAAAATAAATAAAAAAAAAAAATAATAATAATAATAATAATAAAAAAATATTAAATAAAAATAGAATTATTTAATATATATTAATATTTTTTTATATTTATATATTATAATTTATATTTAATATATTTATATTGGAATTATTTAAAATTGTCAAAACTTTCTTATATAAGTACAAAAATTCATAAATAACTATAAATAAAAAATGTACACAAAGAAAAATGTACAACAAATATAACCATTGCGAATCGATTTCGAACGTAAGTTTGACTCCTATTGAACTTTATCTTAATGGTCTCGTAACTCCCTTAGAAGCTACAAAAATGTAGAACTTTTCTAGTGGAACACTTCCTGGTGCTTGACACCATGAGCAAGTTAAAGCATATCACCTGAAGAGCGTCGTAAAGTAACGAAACATAAATTTGATGGTTGACAGTGGATGGCTGACTGTGGTGTAGTTCGTGTCCTAAGTCTTTAGTTTATTTTATTTTATTTTTTTTTTGTTCAGTCTTTGGAGTGGCTGAAGTGTCCATCAAGTGTATGCACATGAAAATCGTGATGTTGCTGACCTGATTGCGTAACCGGCAGTCGTCCGGCCCACAACCAACACCTCCTCAAGTTGTTTGTGGCAATTAGTGAATGCAAACAGCAGCAGCAGCAGCAGCAGCAGCAACACCTCAAACTCAAGTGCAAAGCCAAACACACACAACATTAATACGAGTACTCGACTTGACTTGACTCGCCTCGCCTCTCATTTGTGACTATTAGCACTTTCAGCTAATTAAATTAGCGCCGCCTTTAATTTTTGTTGCTTTGTTTTGCATTGTGCACTATGCAAATAGCAGTGGATCGCACTGAATGCTGTTTGAGCAAGCTTTTATGTGCAATTAATTATTAGCCTTTTTGGCATACAAGTTGCAGTCAGCAGTCAGGCAAAGAGCTCACGATAAGATAAGGTAAAATCAGAGTTGTGTGTGGAACAGTTGAATTTATGCCGTCATATAATTCGATATGCGCTTAACAGCCACCAGGTTTTATGGCTTTGGCACTATTTTTACCAGTTTACAGTGCGTGCGAACAAAGTAACAGACTCTCAAATGGGCCCTGGCACTTTTATGGCCAGAATGCGCAACATACTAGCTTGAAGTCAGAGTCGTGGTCAGAGTCAGAGCCAGAAACAAACTGTCAGTTTCAATTTGAATGCTCAACTTAATCCGCGCGTCACTCTCCGAGCTGCTAGAAGAGGAGCAGCAGCAGGAGTAGCAGCAGCAGCAGGAGCAGCTCTGATTCTCATGTGTGAGGGGTCTAGGCAATTTAAGCGGCGTCGGCGCATCATCAAAAGCAAGCCAAGTCAAGTGTTTGTCTGTGCCGAGCGTATTCAAAATTAATTTCAGACAAAGTTGAAATTTTTTAATTATGGGTTTCAGTCACAAGCTCCAGCAAGTGCTGTGCTCGCTGTTTTGGGTTAGAGATGAACACAAACCGTGCTCTGAATATCAATTGCGTGCAGAGAAACACGATCAAAGGGAAACAAATTGAGTTGGTTAGAGTTGGCAGATGTATCGAAGATGTAAGTAATGAGAGCGAAAGGTTAAGTAAAGGAAAAGTAATTTATAGTAAATACATCATTTCTTTTTAGTTTAGAATTCTTATTATATAAGAATGTAATCAGATAATTTATTGTCAATTTATGTTTGAACTAGAGTGTGAATGCCCAAACTTAATAAATAAACTAAACAATGAAATCCATTAAAAATATCTTAATAAAAAGCTAAATCAAATTTAAAATTTATAAATTCATAATTTATATTATATGTGCAAGGTTTTCTGCGTGCCATCTCTAGCTGCCGCTGTGGGTTGGCCGTTGTATTTTAAGGCACAGCATTCGGCTTAATTGAAATCCGAGTTCAAGTCATGCGTGAGTCTAGTGTGGTCCTTGCTGCGTAAATTGATTTGTTTACAGCGTCGTGGATAACGTGTTGGTTTTTACAGTTAAAATTGAAAAATGATATTGTTGCATGCCTGCTGCAAATTAAATCCGAATGAACGCCACAGGTTCCCTCATCTCTGTAGCTCTAGTAGCAGCAGCAACGTAAGTAGTTTTAATGAGCGGTCCCAATCGCCTCTGGGGTTAACGCTGTCTCCTGTGCCAGTGCCTCACAAAAGTCCGGAAAACTGACACAGACGTTCATGGTACAGTTGGCTCGTCCGGTGCTATGGCAAGTACTTGAAGAAGAAGAAGAATGAATGTGCAGTAGCTGCAACGAAATGATTGATTGTCTAGTTAAAGGTAGCAAAGTGAGGAAATGCACCCACCGAACGACCAATTAAGCCAACAGTCATACGAATGCAGTGACACAGTTTCGTGGCTATTTCGGATTGAGGAAATGGGAATCTATCAAATCTTGGCCAGTTAATTGACAGCCAAACAGCAGTGATCATCACTTCTCACATAACTGCGAATTCATGACCAAATATTACTGGCCAAATGCTGGAGCAGCTCTCAGCGCAAACCTGTCGACGCGACGCTTCATTCTTGGCCAGTTCGAACCGCCACTCACTGATCATCGGTTATGCACGGCTTAAATATCGACTGCGCTAACGATTGCTGGACAGGAAAATGGTAGAGGGGGCGGGCGCATGGCATTAGGCAGCTTACATGTCTGTTGTTGGCCCATAAAAACTATAGACGCCAACTGCAACTCGGTCGTTGGCCGCAGGTGTCACACAGCCGCAGGGCGTTGCAGGCGCTGCTTGCTGACGAGTGGACACAGTGGAGCCTCTCTGTTGATAGAAGGTTTAAAAAATCGGAAAATTTATGAAAACTTAAAATTTTGTTATAGGTAATTAAACAAAATGCAAGTATGCTATTTTTTGCTAGTAGATGAATTTAAAAAATTAATTTAATATTATTTATTTTTATTAATTTTTTTTTTTAATTTTTCATTTACATTTATTTAATTATTTTATTTTATTTCTATTTCTATTTTCTTTTCTTTTCTTTTCTTTTATTTTTTTTCTTTTATTTTTTTTCTTTTATTTTCTTTTATTTTATTTTATTTTTTTTCTTTTCTTTTCTTTTATTTTCTTTTGAAATTGCCAGTATGCAATTTTTTTGCCAGTAAATGAATTTTAAAAATTAATTTAATATTATTTATTTTTATTATTTTTTTTTTAAATTTTTCATTTACATTTATTGAATTATTTTATTTTATTTCTATTTTCTTTTTTTTTTTTCTTTTCTTTTCTTTTATTTTTTCTTTTCTTTTCTTTTATTTTTTCTTTTCTTTTCTTTTCTTTTCTTTTCTTTTCTTTTCTTTTCTTTTCTTTTCTTTTCTTTTCTTTTATTTTATTGTATTTTCTTTTTTCTTTTCTTTTGTTTTCTTTTCTTTTCTTCTTAAATATCTTGATCAATTCATAATTTCAATGTTTTCATGATTTTTGCCAGACAACATGAGCAAACGGTCCCACCGTGCGTCGTCTAGCTGTCGCCTGTGCCTGCAGCAGCGTCTCTGCTTATGTCCTGCTTTAAGCCTCAAAGTGATAAGAATTTCCTAGGTGCAGTCAGGGAACGTGGCCAGTTGTTGGTCAATGGCTAAGCGCGATCTTGGTATCGTGTGCCTCGCATTAGAATGTTAAGTGATGGGTTAATTGCAGCTGATCAGATGAGTTTTTGTTCGCCTCTTTGCTGTCTTTGAAATTTGTATGCAACAGCGGCAAGCCATTTGCGACAATCACGAAATGCCAACAGCATTGAGACCCAAACAGTGGATTCCTTTGAATGCACGGCCAAGGTCTGCTGAAGCGTTTAGCAAATACTCTTGCAACGACAAATTAGCAACTAGGCAGCCAAATGAGCTAACAACAGCCCAAGCCAACCCGAAGGGCAGCAGCCGTTTGTAAATGCTAATTAGAAATGCAGCAGCAAAAGTCGCAACAGCAGCACGTTGGCAGTCATAAATTGTGGCCAACACAATTGCGTGCGCTCAGCGTGTGCCTCTGTGCTGGCCAAGGCAGGCAAATGAACTGTTAACTGATATATGTGACTAAGACGAAGATGATCTATGGCCAGGGCGTAAGCAGGAGGTGTGTGCATCGCACTCTCTCTATCTCCCTCTCTCTCTGTGTGTGCGTGGCTTGTGTGTGGCAAACACACGCGCCAAATAATCATAAATCAGTGGCAAGAGCAGGAGGCAGGCAAAGTTAGAAACTATTTTTCTGCTGTCAATTTGTTGGCGCAGGAGGCGCGAATGCTGCTCATGGCACTCATGCGCCGCTCCTAACTCATTTGCCACGCCCACACATTTGTTTGCTCCAAATTGCACAACTACCGAAGTTGCTGTCTCGTTTTATTTTTTTTCGGTCTTTAATGACAGCCTCAATGTTGTTTACTTAGCTCTCCATTTGATTAGCCGCAGGAGTCGCTGCTGCCGGCTGCTGCAAATAGAATTTTCTATTTGCCAGCGCCAATTTGTGGCGCGCAAATTGCAAAGCTGAAACAAAAGAAAAGCAAAAAAAGAAAAAAAAAAGAAAAAAGAACAGAACAAAACTCATTCACAAAACAATCATAACACTGACCTCAATTTCCTGCCAGTTGCAATCACATTTCCATTTACCTTTCTCAGTTCTCAGCGCTCTGCGCTCTGCGGCTCTTCAGCGCTCGCTTGTATAATTCTAATCAGAGCCGCTTCGCAATTATGACCAGCTCAGCGGTACATGAAAAATCAATAAAAGCACAAAACAACATTTCTTCTCCACTGCCCGGCGATGCCGATTTGCTTTTGATGATGCGCACGAACGGAACCCGAAAAAAAAGTAGCACAACAATTGGCACAGAAATCAAATAATTTGCATTTAATGGAGCTCGCCGCGTGGGCCGCATGGGCCGCATATGGATTGGAGTTGGAGTTGGGGTTGGAGTTGCTGGCAAACTGAAGTTGTGGCATGGGCATGCAATGCATATGGTTTTGGCTATGGCATTAACTGCAGCAAATGGCGATGCAAGTTCAAAATCATTAGGGGCTATAACTATGCGGAGTTCGTTGCCAGAGTCCTAGAGAGTCTTTTGTTCGGCGCAATGTGCGCTTTGCGCTGTCACGATTAATAACGCTGTCATAATAACACTTTTCTGTGATTGATTTAAGACAATTACAGAAAAGAGGAACACAGCGCTCACGTTTGAGTTTGAGTTTGAGTTTGAGTGCCGCCTGAGTGATTGGCGCTGCCGCTTAAGAAAGAGATTATCAAGTTGCCAAATGGGCACGTCCGTTTTGGGGGGGGACTGCGACTGCGACTGCGACTGGACTGTGGGCATTGCATCTGCTACGGCTGCGGTCTGGGAATGCTGGAACGGCAAAGTGTTGAACCGCGCAGACATGCTAAATTAAGCTGAAGAAGATGGCTATCAACACCACC
Source organism: Drosophila koepferae (assembly GCA_030914345.1). NCBI lineage: Eukaryota > Metazoa > Arthropoda > Insecta > Diptera > Drosophilidae > Drosophila > Drosophila koepferae. Next base: position 6,225,760 of record JAUESR010000207.1, read on the forward strand.
AACACCGCCAACAAGCATAAGCTTCACCATCGAGAGCTCTGTACAAGTTGTTGCTGTTGCTGTTGCTGTTGTGGTTAGTTTAGGTACGCAGCCAAATCGCTTGATGTTGATGGCTTACAACAAGTAATTGGCAGCATCCACATGTTGGCGACGGCCTCAACACCAGCCGCCACTAACCATAGCAACGGGCAACGGCCAACGGGCAACGAGAGCAGCCTCATCATCTTCATCAACTGTTGCGTTGCTCGTCCAAGCGTCGCTTGTGTCAAAAGGTTTAATTTTTTTTTGCTTCTCTCTCTCCCTTGCTTCGATATTCTTACCCTTACCCTCAGTCTGTACCCTCAATCTGTAGCCCTACCCACCTGCTCAGCCTTTACTCCCCACGCGCCGCTTGCAATAACATTTCATGCTGCGCTCTTTGGTCTTCAACCCGAACCTCTTACATGGCTGACTGGCTGCATCACAACAACAACAACAACAATGCTGCGCCTCCATCTGCGTCAATGTCAGCGCATCGAGTCCAAGTCCAAGTCGAGTCCCCTGACACACGTCGCCAACAACAGCAACAGCTCCTCTTGCAGTTATTGTTATTGGCAATGATGTTGTTGTTGTTGCTGCTGCTGCTGTTGCTGCTGTTGTTGTTGCTGCTGTTGTTGTTGCTGCTGCTGCTCTTGTTGGCTGGGTCAAGTTCAAGGCTTCCCACTTTGCGACTTTTATGCGTTTTTCGCGCTGGCCCGCTAAAATTTAATGTGCCCCGAACGCACTTTAGCTGAAATTGGCACACGATGCTGCTGGCTGGCATTGCTTTTGTGACTCGCAGTTTGTATGTCGATTCAGGTGTTAGAAGAGCTAAAGGGCAGATTGCTTTTTATGCCAATTGAAATGAACGTCGGAGCCCATAAAAGTTCTTATTAGTGCGCAGCTCGACGCGGGTAATAAAATACAAAAAAAAAAAAAATAATAATAATAATAATAATAAATAAAAAAACAAACAAATTTATTAAAGCTGAAATGTATTTTCGATTACATTTTGATTCTTTTATTTTATTATTTAGTGCTTAAATGGGTGAGACTTAATGGCATTCAATAATTGATCAAATAATGGTAACAATTCAATGGTTGTTCCTAAGCTAATTTTTAAACATTTTAAAGCAATAATTTAATTCATAATTTTATTTCAAATTCAAATTCGTATTTGTATAATATTTACTAAATAAATATTCGCACGTGGCGGTATTCTTCATTAAATAATAATATTCTCTGAATATTGAAAAAAAAAAAAATTGTCAGATAAAATAAAATTCTTAAGTAAACAATTCTTTCAATATGAAAATGCTTAGCAAATGTGAAGTCTAAAATTTTATCATTTATTTATTTATTTATTTTTAATGTATTTCATTTTATTTTTTATATTTTTTGTTTTATTCATTATTTTATCCTTTTTGCGTAGCTTTAGTTTATTTTTAATCTTTTTTTATTTTAGCTTTACAATAATTTATTACGTCGCTATGCAGGAAAAATAATATAAAATATATTTTAGTCAAGCTTAGCTAAGTTTTGAATATTTATTAATATAAAATATGTGGCATATATTTTAAATATATTGATTTTCTTTTTATTGATTTTTCTTTAATAAATATAATTAGCATATTTCTAAAATATTTAATATTATTTTTCTTGCATAGCGGCATAAGATAATTTCCGCTTTAACAAATATTTAGTTAAATAAATTTTGTATTTTAATGCATATTCCACGTATGCCTTTTGTGTGCAAATTCGTATTGCATAGAATAAAAGTAGATTTTCCTAAGCGTTTTATGCTCTCGTGTAAAAAATGTAAATGAATACGGAAATCGTTTGCTTTGAATGATTGCAATGGCTAAGTGCTTAAAATTTAGTACGATGCGAGTCTCACATGTTTGTTAACCAATTGCTGATCGGCGAGGGGCAATTCATCAGTTCGCTGACCACAGAACATGAAATCACTTAAAGATCTCTATAAGCTGGCGCGTTGCACTCGCAGGGGGCAAGAACGATTTAAATATAAATTTAAATAGCAGAAAAGAGCTGGAAAAAAAGAAGGAAACAAAAAAATTGTTTGTTTTTTTTTTTATGGGCAACTCGTAATCGGCAACTGCAATATTCGTATTCGTAATATTTGCTAAGTGCAGTTAAGATGGAAGCTCTAAAAGGCTTTCAACTTTGTGGCTTTGGCATTCCGGGCGGATGCGGGCGAGCTTGTGCGGCTGCCCAAGAAAGCCAGCCATGATGGACAATAATAATTCTTGGCAAAAAGCCATTTTCGTTTACAAATTGCCGCATAAATCGCATATTCGATGAGAGTTAGCTGCTTGGCCAGAAATGCATAAAATGCAAAAGTATCTCCAGTTGCTGCTGCTGTTGCCTCAGAATCTTTTGCAGCATGCAATTTCATCTCTCACTGAGCGCTAACCAAACAGGCAGCCAGCCAAAACCAGAACCGTTAACCAGCCAGCCGACAACAACAACAACAACAAAGGCAAAGAGTTTGCTTGAAATAAACCAAGTCGAGTGCATAATTCGTTATGCTTTATTACGAAATTGGATATCATTGACTGCGACGGCGACGGCGACTGCAACGGCAACGGCAACGGCAACGGCGACTTTGAGCTGGGCTTTGGCTTAGTCTTTGGCTTTTTGACTTGAAATTATGGCTGAATGCAAGATTCTGGATTTCTCTCCTGCGGTAGCTACCAAATGACATACTTCTAATTTATGGATGCAACAGCAATTCGCCCCGACTCGATCAGACTCCAGCTAAATTCTCTCAGCAGCCCCAAATGCATATAGAAAAAAAAAATGGAGAGAATACAAAAATATGTGTACCTGCGGCTCGCCTACGGAAATGCTTGCTGAATTACAGCGCACCGCTAGCTGCGAGCTAGCTGCGAGCTAGCTGCAGCTAGTAGCTTGCACACACCACATAATTAGTGCAATGTGTGGACAGGGCAACGCTACGAGCTGGTTGGAGTCAAGTGCAGGCAGGCAGGCATATTGGGAAAGCATTTCTGGGCGATCCGATCCAATCCGATTCGTGTCGTGCCGCAGATACAAGCAAACTAAGTAAAACTCTACGTATGATTTTATCTACGCGCACACGCGGCTGCAACTGCACAGTCAAATGCCTGTTTAGAAGCTGCACACGACTAGAGTATACCCTGTAGTGGAATGTTATGCTGTTAAATTGAATTAACTGATCTATAATCTATACTTGATAGAGAAAAAGAGTATTATTGTTATAAAATATTATTATTAGAAATTGGATTTCTGAAGTTTTTATTGTGAAGCAATTTCTAATATGCAATTCTTAAAAAAAAATTTTTTAATTTCATTCATTCATTACATTTCATGAATTTTTTCAAATTTATTTAACTACATTTCAATAATTACTCTGCCTTTGGCATAATTTGACATGTTACATTTCTTAAAAATATATAATTTTAATATATATATCTACAATAAAATAACTTAATTTCTACATATATACCCCTTCATAGCTGCTAAGCCTAGGTATAGAAACAGTTGTTTTACTCTTTGTTAAGCACAAGGCGAATCTTAAGTGCCTGCGGCTGTATTTTTTTTTTTTTTTTTTTTTTTTTTCTGGCTGCCTGCAAGCCGCGATGATGCCATAGATATTGTCGCTTCGTGTACAGTTAGCCGTTACATATATATTAGCCTAACGTTTGGCCTGGCCAAAAATCAATGTTCTTTTTTTTCATTTTGGTTTGTGCGAAACTTGTTTTGGCTGATGAGTGGGTGGCCAGCTGGGTCTGGAATCGGAGCTCAAGTCAAAAAGCTGGTGTCAGTGTCGGCGGGTTCTTTTCGGGCTCTTGTCTGTATTTCATTAGCACTAACCGCAAATTAGCTGTGGCTTTGGCTTTGCCTACACGGTTTCGGCATTTCACATTGGCTTCGGCTTTGGCTTAAGCCTAACGTGTGCCCGTTTCGGTTGCTACGTCTCGCAGATAACTCAATTGAAATGAAAATCACAGACGGTCCCAAGCAACGGTTACCGTTAACTGCACTGCAAGTCCAAGTGCAAGAGTAGCTCCAAATCGATGTGGCAGTTGGAGAAAGACTCCATTTACGGCCGGTCAATAACAAATTGTGTGGCAACTAACTGCCGAGCCCCAAGCATAGACAAAACGGACCAAAAGACCAGCTGGACAGACAGACCGAAAGACATTCAGACAGTTAGTCCGACAAACCGCATTAGAAGTGAGCGCATAATCGGAGCAACTTTCTGTTTATGGTCAAAAACACTTGGGCGTGAATTGAGCATCTTTGGCATTTGGTTTAATTAGCGCCAAATGCCGCACAGCCGTTGAGATTCTTGTTGAAATTAGATGACAACTTCGACTTACCAGCCTGTCCAGTGCTTTATAAACATATCCACTTTATGCAATACACACACACACACATGCATATATACACACTCACACGGATAAGCTTAGCACGCAACGACGCATTGTTACATTACACGCAACACTGTGGCACCCCTGGGGTGGGCTGGGGCAAACAGCCTGGAAATTTATGTGTATTCCGCAACATGGCCAAATGCACAGCGGGACGAGATTTGAAGGCAACAACTCTCTACATGCATGTCTTCCGAGCCGTTCCTGTTCCTGTTGAAATGAAAGCAGCAGCAGCAGCAGCAGCAGCAGGCGAGCAATCGTTCTGAATTTATATTTGATATATGTATATAGTGCTCATGCAAGCATACTGTATACCCTGCTTGAAAATATGGAGCATATGCATTTAACAACAGTCATTAGCTGCATAGATGTGAATATGAAATATATATATTTAGAGCAGATATTGTAAGATCTGGAAAGAAAGTTGTTATCAGCATGATTTGGCTTTTAGTTGTTAAGCTTTGATTATCGTTGTAGGCGCATCGATCCGTCGTTAAGGTCGAACCAATTGCAGCTAGTTACTTGTATTATTTATTTCAAATTTAAATTATACGCCTGTGCTGCATGGAAAGTGCAGGGCGCGCTAAATGTTTTAAACATTTTGACTAGAGCTCGGACAGCGCGGACTGCGCGGACAGCTTTGACAATTGGACTGCTCAACATGCTCATGACTTGCAGTTGGAGTGAGTTGCAGAGTGGACTTAATGCACGATTGGCAGTTGCAATTCAAAGATATTTCAAATTTGTTAAGCCAGCGCCAGAGGCAGAGGCAGAGGCAGAGGCAGAGGCTGAGATGATTTGGTTGCCTGCTGCATGCGATTTGCATACGAAATGCGGCTGCTCGAATTTAATAAAAATGTTTTATTAAGTCATAAAAATATTTAAATATTTTGTGCATTGGCCACAAATTTGCATAAGTGAATGCGCATTGAAATTGTTCAATTTGCCGACCCGGAGCCAACCAGGAAGTGCACAATGCCAGCGGTTCTTGCCCCCTGTGGGTGCAGCTATAGTCCACATCAAGCAAAAGGTCGAAGACTATGTTGCTGCCACCATATTGAGCTAGGCCCATTAATAAATACCGCGTCTGAGGACGCGCACACACTCACACACTCACACTCTGTTACATCTCATAGTCATCACGCACAATCAATTAAAGTTTATCGCACTGAGGCTGTCAGACGCTGGGCCCAGTATCCCTTTAAGCAGCACATTTTTCGCCATGGCAATTACACAAATGCCAGCGCATCAACGAAAAGCTGCTATTGGCATTTAAAATGCCAACGTGGCAACTTGGCGTGCCTCTTGCACATAAATCCAGCGATCCTGGCGATGCTGCCACAAATCCTACTTAGTTGCGGACGCGTATCGCAGCAAGTGTCCCATAAATGGATAAACTTGATGCTCTGCAAATTTGTCAAGCCTCCGCGTGTAAAAAAAAAAAAAAAAAGAGGAAACCCAGCGCGACATGTGCCCTTTAAGATACGTTTCACGACAGACCTTGAGTAGCATGAGCATTAGATTAATCTAGAAAAGCGAAGCTAATTCATTACTTATTCAGTCGAGAAATAATTAAAACTGGCCAACAAAAAAATAATTATAAAGCGGAGAGGTGGGGCATGAGCATTTTAGAGTTGGGTTTAAGGAATTAACATTAAGGGTTTCTATTTATGTATTCTATTGAAAATATGAAAACTTTCAACTCAAACTTCAGACAAAAACTAGTTTATCTTAAATGCAGCTTCAAGCACACATTCTTTCCATAAATAATCCTGCCAGCAAACAAATTCTAACTAATAGCCGGCAATAAAGTCCATTAGCTAAGCATCTTTTGACACTTTTCTAATCGCTTGAAAACACCTTAGCACAGCACAAATAAGATTCAGGACCGCAATTAAGTTCACTTAAGAGCTAAGACGTCTATTTACTGGCTACTATTTGACACCATTGCCATGCCCGACGCCTCTAAGAATGGGTTAGGCCCCGGTGTCATTGGGAGCTATTCTATTATCGTTTGGCTGGCGGGGGCATGCCTACGCTGGAGTCTCATTAACAGGCCTGAGAACCGTTTTTGCTATTGCAGTGGAGAGTAAGAGAGCGAGAGAGAGAGAGAAAGATATTATCGCTAAATGACCGCAATTTGCATGTAAAAGTTGTTTATCAATTTAAACGGCTAAATGCCTTAAAACTAATGACAGAGCTGGGCCAAAAAGGCAATAAAGAAATTTTTTCACCCTGCAGCCAAACGCGTCTGTTCTTAACGGTGTTTCCAACTTGTGGGTAACCAACGGACGACCGGTGCCCGAGCATAAGCATAAGTACTTGTACTTGTACACTCGCATTCGGTAACCGTGGCCAAGCACTGCATGCAGCACATATTATAACAACAATATTACGGTAATGACGTGTCATTAATTTTATTACAAAATGTGTATGTGCCCGGTACGACGAAGCGACGAGCCTTTTGGCGTTGCTTTATTGAAATCTTGTAGACTGCTGGTCTTCCGCATTTGATGGCCATGGCCATCAGAGACAAGACTCCATGGACTACAGTGAAAGCCAAACCAAGTGGGGGGGCGCGCATAGTTCGTATCTATGGCTGCACATAGATGCCAAAAATAACTCGCATTGCTCGTTGAAATAAATATGCTGCATAGTTTTGCTGCTACTGCGACGTTTTTTTGTTTTTGATTTCTTTTTAGAGACGACGAAAATATTTTCTATGAATTGTTGACTGCATAACTCACTTTCAGTCAAATAGCGTGAGAGAGGGAGAGTAAGATGGGGAACTCGATCCCTTGCCGATTGTGCGAATCTGGTCCTGCTGGGCCGCCAGCCTGCGCCAGTGCCTGACACTGAAAAATGCAAACAGAAATAAAACAAAAGACTTAAGCAACAAACTGAGTGATTGCAATTGCTTTGCAATGCGTTTGTGTGCGTGTATATGTGTGTGCTGTCTGCTATTTTTAGCTGAGCTAAATAGTTGGCATTGGCCCAAAGGATGCGAACGGCAGCAGCATCGACTGCCGTCGCCGCGCCAGTGGTCCAAAAGGAGTTTGGCTGCCCAAGTACCCCGGCCTTGTCTTGGCAGCATATTATTTTATAGCCGCGCGCATAAATCTTGCAAACGCAGATAAAAAGGAACGCTTTATAGAAAAATAAAAATAAATAAAATGCCAGCCAAGTGGGTGGGGGGAGGTGGGAAGGATGACGAACGGGCCTAGTGCAGAGAGAACAGAAAGAAAGAGTGAGTGTGGGCAACCGGATCGTCAGCCCTCGCATTGATGGAAACAATTTATGGCAAAATTAATGATAGATTATGGCGCTGCCAATTAAAAACCAACAAACAAGCGCGCAGTTTATGGATGCAGCATCAACATGGATCCAATTGGCCTACCCGCTGCCCGCAGAGAGAGGAACTTACTCCATGGCTGCTGCTTGGTACATAGATTGCAGAGTAGGTGTTTAGACGAATGGCGGTCATTGGCAGTGTGATTTGTTTGCGACTCACGAGTCACGAGTGACAAATTGCCCGGCTAAAGACGAAGTGACATCATATCAATCTTCAGATTCACCGATTCCAAATACATAATTATAACACAATAAGCAGGCGGCTAACTGAGAGCAGTGTTGGCCATTTGATTAATAACCTATGGCCATACTCCTATAGCAACACGAGTCGGCTATTAAAGTCAGTCAAGCGCAATTAGAACAAAGCAACGCGCACAAATTCAAAAGAACACACAAATACTATATGTATATTATAATCTACATATTTCCTTTCAAGGCGGACAGCTCAGCTAAGACTCAAGCGGAATTCTGCACGTCTGCGTTTTTATTCTTTGAACTCTGTCAAAAAAAATGAAAAGAAAAATCTTTGATGAGATCACATCTATTCAGATCTATTCACATCTATCAAGCAGCACAGTTTGACAGGCACAGCAGTGCTATATATTATTAAATTTATCTTAATCTCAAATATATTTTATTTTTAGCAAGATGTGATGAACATTCTGATTAAGCTATATTTAGAAATACAATTCTATTTACAATTATTTATATTATTTTTGTTTAAATTTATTCGTGCTTGAAATATTATATGGAGCTGAAGAGCGAAATAATTCAAATGATTCTTATTTATTTATTTTATTTTATATATATTTTTATTTATTTAATTTATTCAATTTTTTTGTTCTATTTATTTAATAATTTTAACTAATTTTATTTTTTAAATTAATTAAATTAATTTTATTTATTTCTTTATTTTATTTAATTAATTATTTATTTTATTATTAATTGATTTTTTTTTTCATTAATTAATCATAGAAAATTTAGAAAATATTCTGGAGCTCTCTTCCTCAATTTCCTCAACAGAATTTCACTTAAACTATGCTTAATTTCTAACATCATTAATTATGTAAATGGAAAGTATTTTGACATTAAGCAGTCTATTGTTAAATGTCAGAGAGTCAGAGCTTAGAATTTATGCACAAATGCTATCCGGGATGGACGTCTTTATAGATAGATTCAAAAAGCAAACAAATCAAACAGAAAATTGGCTAATGTTTTGTGTGGCCAAATTGCTTTTTAATAATTACAAAAGAAGAGGCATGAAAAAGAGTTCTGAAAAAAATAACGCTTGCAGCGATATAAAATTTGATGGCAAGAAGCAGCATAAATGGCAATCGACTTAAAATTGAGCAATTAAACAATTTTGTTAGATGCGAGCAGAAGCGAGAAAGAGTTCAATGTGCTCAATGCACGACAATTCAAATTGAGGGATTTTCGGAGCAGATGGATGATGGAGGTTGCCAAGCGCTCATCACGTGCCACAATTAAGAGTTACGCAAGCAATGGACAGACAGAGCGACAGACAGCTTGACAGACTGACCGAGTGACTGTCCGATTGAAGTGAATGATTGATGGACGGAACTGTGCTAAATAATGTCAACACGTATACGCCCACCAGGCCAACCCAACCCAATTCGAGCTAGCATTACGCGCAAAAATTCATGTGGATATCAAGTGCTCAGAATACGTGCTGCAGATTTCAATTCGAGTCGAACGAAATAATTTCAGCCACTTTTATGGATCTTTAATGGGACAACGGGCAGGTAGCTCGCGTAATACAGGCAGGCTGAAAGTGCCTAGAAATGGCATAGCTGTGCGGCAGCTCGGGCCAGCCCGGGGCAGGCAGCCAAAGCCATCACAAAGTGGCCATAAACAAGCAAACAAACACTTCTGGGCCAAGCTTCAACTCCGGCTTTGATTTGGGTAAACAAATCACCTTATGATAATCAAGAGTCAATAATCTGTTTTGCCTCTTCAGGCAAGCCAGCCTGTGCTGCCCGTGCCCAATGCTCAATGTTCAATTCACAATTCTCAATGCTCGCTTGGAGTGCGTTCATTGGTGGCCTGTTTTGTACTTGACTCGAAGAATAATGAATCATAAGTCAGATTGCGGCCCCCGCAGATGCCTGCGCCCCGGTCTGATTTGTTCATTTGTTGTATTGAATGTACATGTCGTTCATATCTTGTTCCAACAAATCGCGTGCTGATCGGGCAACGGGTGTAGAGCCCCAACCTGCCTCATACCCCGCTCTCTCTCTGTCTCTCTCTCTCTCTATCTCTCTTTTCACTCTCTGCCTCTCTTACTTTTGGCGCAGCTCGTGTTTGACAAGCGCGCAACAGACAATTTTAATGATTCCCTGCGGTTTCTGGCCTTTTTCTGGCCATAAGAATTATGACTTTTTCAATGTGATTTCATTTATTTTGCTCACCCTGCCCTGCCCGCACCACGCCCTCGAGCCATGCTGTCACAGTTGTTTCGCTGTTGGTGTTGATAGCGACTTTTACTCAACGTCTTATTGCGGCGGCGCCTTTTGGCCATTGGGTATTCTATTTGTGGTTCAGTTCCTTGAACCCGCAATGGAGCAACTTAATTAACTTTCATTCCATTGATCCACTATGCGCCACAGTTTGACAATCATTGTGCCAGCATTTTGACTATTTTGTTGAATTCTAATTAACCTGCCTCGCAGCGGAAATGTATTTGAAAAGCCTGACGTAGCTTAAGAAGCTGAACACCTCCTCTATTCAAATTCATAGCTGATTTGCATATTTGTCGTTAAAGTTTTGTGCTTGCTGATTTTTATGAATAGTTGTAGAGATCTGCTGCCCGATTATGATATCACTCCGGCCTCTCTGCTAACGAGCGCAGTATTTGCACATCTTTTGCAATTTGCGGTTAAAAAGAATAATAATAAATAAATATTAAAAAAATTATATTCATTTAGCCAAGTAATTTACACGCACTTGGAATTAAATGATCTTTTGAAATACAATTTCTGATGAGTAAAAAAATACTAAAAATAAATATTAAATATAAATGCAAAACGTAAGTGGACTTTTACATACTCTATGAAGTTAGTTATGAAGAGCAGATAAGCTTAGCAGTTTGTAGATCTTTATATTTGATTAAATTTTCTTTTAAAGATTTTAGTTTTATGACTTTGTTTGTTTGCTTACTTGCTTAGTTTAGTTAAAGGCGGGTTTAATGGCATCCGCAGTTTTTTAAAGTATTCATATTCGTTTAGACTCGTTTTGTGTTTTAATATTTTATAGTAGATATTGAGCCTATTGCAAGCTTCACGCTTGCTTATTGTCTGACTAAGTGAGAAGCTGTCATAAATTTGGAAATATCTCAACGCTTCTGGGGACTTACAAGTCATGAGAGTTTCCCAGAAATGAAGTGTTAAGTGAAATGAAAACAAATTGTATTCACATTTAAAATAGATTCAGGTTTTTTTTTTCCATAAATTTTTCAGTGTTATTAATTATAAATAATTAATTTGTATTATTATTTATGTTAAATGTATATATTTTATATATTATTCGGTGTAAATCAAATATATGATTAAAATTGCATACAAACATTTTTATTCAATATTATTTAATATTTTCAAATATATATTTGTTTAATAGCAAAGTAATTAAAGTTGATAAACTCAAATTGAGTAAAAATTCTATCTACCTCGTTCAAAGTTCTATTTCGAACCTGATTTGGAGTTCGTTTGTTAAGATGCCCATTGTTGCTGGCTTTATGGTTACCCAGCGGTCATTTAGTGATTCTCTAATAACAGCACAAACTCTGAGCGCTCAGTGAACTAAGGGGGGGGGGGGGGGGGGGGGGGGGGGGGGTATGTGGAGATAAAGCGATGTTGCATACATTGTAATAGATAATTAAACGCCTGGCCATATATTTTATATGCGATGTCGGCATTTATTTGACGTGAATGGTGTGCAATCAATTTTTATGTAAACGCAATTCCACAAATACAAAACGCGATGCTAATGAAGCGCGGACTATTGCAGCTGCCAACACAATGTCTAAAGGCAGCAGCAGCAGCAGCAACAGGCAGCAGCAGGCAGCAACTGGGTAGCCTTATGCCCAATGTGGTGGCATCGAGGAGATCTTTGTTATCCAGCCAAAAGTATTTACTAAGCGTATGCCAAGTTTATGTTGATCACAAATGGCGCCTGTGGCAGCCAAAGGCGATAATATTGCAGTGCCTAATTAAAAATGCCATAAATACGACTCAAACTCATGTTGACATTGCCAATGTTAAATACTCTCAATGGCTGTTAAACTCTATATATAAAAAAAAATGAAATGCCTTTTTGAACACACAAATGGTTTGCATAAAGTTTTAGTTTGCATAAAGCTTGTATATGGGCAAAACGGCATCGGCCACAGGCTCACGCTGCGAGAGGAGAGACCTTTGCGTTGAGCCCAGACGAAAAAATAATAAAAACATGTCACTGTCAATTCGATTGACAAATATTAAACGGGCATAAATAGTTGTCATACATAAACGTGTGTATGCCTTTTGCATGCATGGCCCGTCGACTAACTAATTTGCCAAAAACAACAACATTGACTCTCAATGGCTATAAGTATTAAAAAAAAAAAAAAACAAATCTCTCAAGGTCTCAGCCACAGTTGCGCTGTCGTTGTTGCTGCTGTTTTAGCAAGCGCAGCAGCCACAGCCCAGCGACATCGATCAGCAGTGCATGAAATTTGCGCTTGACCATGTCGCGTGTCATTTTTATTATATTAATACCCTGCACAAAAAGAGGTATGGGAGCTCTTTAAATTTTAAATAAATAAAAAGAAAATTAACATAAATTTTAGTTAGATTGGAGCTTTTTAAGTCAAAAATATATTTGACTAATTAACAATACAAAAAAATCAGAGACATATAGAACATCTATAGAATCAGCAAAAGTATATTAAATCTACAATTTTTTAAAATTTTTTAAATTTTATTTTCTTTAAATATTTTATTTTATTTTTATTTCTTTAATTTTTATAACTATTATGATTATTATTATTATTATTATTTATTTATTTATTTTTTTTACATATTTTTATTAAATTTTTATCATTTAAAAATAAAAAATAAAAATAAATATTCTGAATTATTATTTTAAATAGTAAATAAATATTCTATAAATCAATTGGCAAATTGGCAAACTATTAGAAAACATTTCAATAATGGATCTGCATCTACTTCCAAGAAAAATATATTTGTTAATATTTATTTTGTAATGTTTAATATGTGTTTATAATATTGATTTATTTTAAATATTAAATATATTAGATTATCAAGCATTTTAATAAAAGCTTGCAAAGCATCAGAGACTTCTGATTATAATTACTATGACTATAAAAATGAAAGTTCGCCGCACAATTTATTTTTCGATTTCTTACAATTAAATAATTCCTAAATTTCCCAAGGTATTCGGTGAAACGACAAAAAGAAAAAAAGAAACGAAAATTATATGTTTTTAATTTGCATGCGTTACTTCATGCGAAGTAAGTAAAATTTAACTTGTTAAATTTTTTATGGCTGCTGTTGTCAGAGCATTGATTCATGCTGCGCAGCGTCCATTAAGGCGCTATAAATATTTTTTATTAAAAATAAATAGCATGCCATGCATTTGTCATATGGGAAACAACGGCAATTCATTCAGGTGGGGCACTTGACAATTTCTCTAGATGCTTTCAGTGCTACGCTTACTGCGTATTTTCCACTGTCATAATCAAAACACGAGTGCTTAAATGTTTCTCTAAACTCACTCGAGTGCAACAGAAAACACCGTTGCTGTTGTCTCTGCTGCTGTTGGCTAAAACAATGGCAAGGCACAAAATCAAATCAACGTCAACGCGTCGAAAGACAACAACAACTACAACATGAGAAACAACAACAACAACAACAACAACAACAGCAGTAACTACCGCAATAACAGCAGCAAAAGAGATAATTTAGCGTAGATAATTTTTAATTTAGTTACCCTAGCATCAACACAAATAACAATTGAGAAATGAACATTGCATGTTGTTGGGCGAGTGAAATTGTAAAAGCCTTTTGCAAAAGCGAAAACTATTTAAGCCAAATGGGAGCAGGCAGCGATGCCAAGTGTAACCGTTACAGATCGAGCCAGCCACCTGGCTAAAAGCTGAGCCGAATGAAAACTGCAAATTGCAAACTCACCCAAAGCACTTAGTGAGAACGGAAGTTGTAGCTAACTCTATTTTTATAGAAATTGAATAAATAATGTAGAAATTTGTATTAAAAAAAGTTTTTAAAATATCTATTATTATATTAATTACATTTTAATTAAAGAGGTAATGGAGCAATTCTTTCTATATGTGACTTTATATACTAGTTAAAATTTAAAAAAAATTTATTTTATATCTTCATAATTATCAGAAGCTACATCTGTATATGCACATCTATGTATATGCACATCTATCTTTGGCATATAATCGAGTTGGTATTTTTATTGAACGTCTCTTACAAGATAGAAAACTGTGTTCTAATCTAATGCTACTATCAACTGACTTTGATTTGTATATTATTTATATAAAATTATTGCATTTATATAAAAATTTGTATATTGTTTGCATTTAACTAAAAATTTTTTATTTGATTTTATTTATTTACATATTTTTTTTTTTTTTTTTTTAATAATCAATAATATAATTTGAATTTAATTTTTAATTTCACATGCTATACAATTTTTTTTTCTGACTTACTGTTCTTAAACTTATCTGATACTTAACAGATATATTTAAAATGAAGTATCCGCTTCATTGTTCGCATCTTCTATAGAAAATAATTGTAATTTTCACAACATTTTGTTTTTCAATAATTTTTAATTACTTTACATTAGACACTTGGTATTTTCCAACTATTTCGCACTAAAACTTTGTTACAATAAAAATGAGACGTTAGGCAATTTATAAAGATGATAATTTTATTAAGCAAACAAATCTAAGCAAAAAATATATAATAAAATACCAAATTGAAGACGAATGCCCATAAGCAACGATATTTATTGTATTTAGAATGCATTCATGACCCACAAATATATTGCAGTTTATCACTGTGATAAACAGCTGTCACACACACCTTTTTGAGAATTTTTCCAGCTTGCTTTGTGGAAAATTGCGAGTTTCCGCTGATTTGCCATGATACGTGGCAGTCGGTGCAGTTCAAAGGCTTTTCCAGCTGTTACAGCTCAATGATTGCATACAGAGCAAAGCCGCAACGAAATTTATTTGACATATGCTCCAAACGCAGCGCCTATTGCATAGCTGAGCAATGAGCAATACAATGGTAAGTGGAAAATGGAAAATGGAAAAGCAAGCAGCAAACATGAGCATGCAGAAAACTGAAGCGAGCATTTTCCAATAGGGTAATTAAATGTTAATTAAAATTTTAATATGACGCGATCTAGACGGCAGCAACTGCAGCTGCAGTATCATAGATCGGCTGGCATTGGCAAGGTCGTGTGTCGGGTGCGTGCCGAGGCCCAGCGCTATACGATGAGATGAGCTGAGATGAGATCATAGCGCACATATGAACTGTTGCCTGTTGCTGCACCTGTTGCCATCTGGCTACCAGTTCGCTGTGTTTGCATTTCAATTGTCCAACGGCAGACGCTGAAGTGACTCGTAATTAATAATCTTTAGCGCTATTAATAGCCGAGAGATGTGTTTAATGTTTAATGCCTTTTGCACACATCATGCGACATGATGCAGCAGCAGCAACACAGATCATTGCCACGCCTCAACGCACACGAGGCACAGGCCAAAGTGAAGCTCGGCTTTTTACTTATTTTATTTAATTGACTATTTAACCTAAACCAAACACAACAGAGCTGCTCAATGGCGTCATTTTTCATTCATACGAGCGCTAATCAGAAATCAAAACAAAACAATTATTATTAACACAAGTCAAATAATGAATTATGTATTCCTATGCTGTCTATGCTTGAGCTATGCATTTGCATTCATTATTATAATCGGCAGCTAGAATATACCCAAGTACTTCAGCTGACAGCTAACATCTAATATTATTTGCAAGTATTATATGTTAGGTACTTCAACAGACATCTGAAAGTTCTCTTTGCCTAGCCGACCTTGAATGACCTTCACCAACGTGCGCTGCAAAATGGTTTGACTACTTAATTTTTGCAATTTCATATTTTATTACATGAATCTCGAAAGATCTGTCAAAATAATAATAGGAAATACAAATAAAAAATAACTAAATAAATATATTACCTTAATATATATAAAATACAAAAAACTATATATTATATGCAGTTTTTCGATAAATATATATCATGCACAAAATAATATATTTACTGTATAATATAATTGTAAATAATTTTTTTATTATTAAAAAAAATAATTTTTAATTATACACTGCTTTAAAAATCAATAAATAATTACGAATTACGAATAAAAAGTAGTTTATTGATTTATAAATCATTTTATAAATTATTAGTAATTTAGAATTAATATAAATATATATTTTTATTTATTTATATTTTTTATTTTACAGTATTATAAATAAATAATTATATTATATTATACATTAATAATTATATTTATATTTATTTAAGAAAATATTATTTTTACTTAAAATATTTGTAATTAAATAAAAATAAAACACTTTATCAAGTTTTTACTATAATTTTAACCCAGCATTAATTTTCTCATATTTAATATCAGCAGCCATAGAAAATGTTAATCCACCATAAAAAAGTTGTATTTGCTTTTATTACGCTTTTATTGTTAATGACAATAAAAAATCAATTTAATTATCAATATAAATCAAACAATTAATAACGTATTATTCCAATGCTTGTTATGCCTGAAGTTTGCATTTGCATTCATTACAGACAACTCACGTTGCATATTCTTGTAATGCTTGCTTTAAGCACATGTATTAGGCAGATCAAATCTATCGATGCTAAAGATTTATTCGATTTCATATACATATTCATATTAACCCATAATTATTGTGTCAAGACTTTTTTCAGCTTAAATATATACATTATGTATTTTAGTATGTTTCAATCCACATAAGATTGTTTACAACGTACTCAAATGAGAAATGGGATTTTCCCATTTTTGAAAATTATATTTAAATAATGATGAACTCTAATTACATAAAGACTTACTTTATTTTTAGCTATCCAAACTTCTTCGCTGCTTCCTTCACATCATTATTAAATTCTATAAGGAAGATAAATTGCTATTTACATAGGCCATGGCCGCAGCAACTGCTGTTAAACACTTTCTATGAATCTAGCCGCCTTCGCTTTCTGCCATCTGCTCAACCACTTAACACTTTTCCTTAGCTGACAGTTAAAATAGCTGACGGCACACTCGTTAACTTTGACATGTTCATAACAATTGCCCAAATGCCCAGCACAGACTGAGCAATGCAAACCCATAGACTTCAGTCGCCCGACTCTAGACAGTTGCCCAACCAATTATCGGGCCGCTGGCATGCAATTTATGTGCAGTTGGCAGTTGGCTGGATTTATCAACTTAATGCACATCTTTGTTTGAAATGATTTGAGCTCTGTGCTCGAGGGCAACTATAGAAATAGAAGTGGGCACTGGGCGCTGGGCACTGGGCACGGGTCGGTCGCTGGGCAAGCGAAACGTGTTTAGCATATTGGCAGAAATGTTTTGGCATTCGCAAGGCATTTGCCCCTAACCAGCGACAACTTCCTTGACCGCCCACTTGAAAAAGAAACCAAAGTTCCTTGGAAACTGAAAACTGAAACCAAACTGAAAAACCAAAAGCAAAGCCCTCAGACTACGATCATGATGATGATGCTGTTGATGATGCTGCTGATGATCATGTTGAAGGCGCAGCGACCTCTGCGGTGTATCTGAGAATCCGCTAAGAGGTTCCAGGCAAAGAGAGGAAGAGAAAAACAAAAAAAAAAAAACAAACTGTTCAACTCTGTGAGGCTGTGGCAAATGTGGCCCTAAGTAGAGTAATGAACTTTTGCCCAGCTGCTGCTGTTGTTGTTGTTGTTGTTGTTGTTGTTATTGTTGGTTGTTTGTTGTTGTTGTTGCAGCCCATTACGTCAAATGCGCACAAGCATGCGACTGGGCCAACAGCTTTTAACTTGGTTTTTGTCTTTGCCAAGCAAACACGCCAAGTTTAAGGTTAAGTTTTCGATTTTGTTTTTAGCCAAAAGAGCGAATAAACATAAGATAAGCCAGAGCAGGAAGCATTTGTACAACGGCCCGATGCCAAATGGAGCGCACATAAATGCTAATCATAGTGATTCCTTATTGAATTTCGCAATTTCCACAAATTGCCAGGCAGTTGGGCAAGTGGGAGGAGTGTATTGTTGCAGTTGTTGCAGCATTTTACTGTTAAGAACTCAGCCCAAATGCGTCAAGTTCGTGTCTGAAGTCTTTCGTTTTTTCGCCATTCTATCTGCATATGCCCAGCGGCATTTATGCTATGACTGCAGTTGCTGTTGCAGCTCACCCGCACACCATTATTTTTTGCATATTTTTTTGATAGAATTTTCCCATGCAATTTACCACTAATTGCTGCACGCAGCAGCAATAGGCAGCAACAGCAGCAACAGGCAGCAGCAGCAGCAGTTACAGCTGAGCTGCTTTCTTTCTTGCGCCTAAGCACGAACAAATTGCTGCTGCTACGTGCTTTACGATTTTCTCCACCATACCATTTGCATTGCGGCTAGTCTTATGAATGGACTGAGCTATTGTATGATGTACATTTATATTGTGCCTGGCATCTTATGAGAGTTTTGCTAAAATGCAAATTACCTATGAGTGCAAAGGTCAGTTACATGAATCTTGGACACATCGAAGAAGTAGGAAAATGTGACGAGCTGTTGACTGTGTTTCTATATTTAAATATATAAAAAAAAAAAAATTATTAAAAAAAAAAATAATAATAATAATAATAATAATAATAATAATAATATTAATATAAATAAAAATAAAAATAAAAAGTAAGCTAAAAAGAAATTTAGAATATATACAAATAAAATATATTATAAATATTTGTTGCATCTAAATAATTAAAAATATAAATAAATACAAAATTAACTAACAATTAAATTCAAATAATACAAATAAAAATAAAATATATAATTTGTTTAATATTTCTTTCAGTTTTCTCTGCCATAGTGCCTCCGCTCTATAGACAGCATATCTGCGCAGCAAATCTGTTTCAGCATATTGAACTGCAGCACGCTTACTTGTTTGCATTAAAAATAAATATCATAAAGACCAAAAGTCTTGCCAACTTTGGCACATGTGCCACACAGCCTTAGGGCGAAATTGTTGCAGCTTTTGTCTTTGGGCTAGCCTTTAGTTGACTCTTGCAATTGGAGGCCAAAGTTGTCGCTTGTCGTGTTGGGCCAACAAATCAAAAGGCCACAAAGCGCATGGGTGACAACAACCTACCGCGCAGTGTCCGTGGTAGTTGCAACTGTTGCTGCTGCTGCTGCTGCTGTAGTTGCAGCTATTTTAATGGGTTCTTTCGCTTTTCGTTTGGTTCGCTGGATAGCATCAAGGAAGCCAGTTTTCTATATGCCAGTGTTTGTTTGTGCTCTTCTGCTTCTGTTTATGTTTGTGTTGCTGTTTCTCTAACGCTGTCGTTTAAATGGAAATCAACGCGCAGGATGCATAAAGTTTGCCTGTTTGCTGCTGCTGCTGCTGCTGCTGCTGCTGCTGCGTCTAATGAAAGGGTCAGACTGAAGGCTGGCGAGCAACGGCTTGCTCTTGCTATGAATTATTTGCGCTTTGTTTACCAGGCAGCAGGCTCAACTGCTGCTGCTGCTGGTGTTGTTGTGGCTACTGCACGCGAATTGTTGCACAACAGAACAGCAGCCGCAGCCTCCACAAAGCAAATAATAAAGTGAGAAGAACAATGCCAATGCAATGTTCAAAGTCAACGAACCTAAAAAGTCCCATATTTCGCTTACAGCAGACAAACAGCCGTAGCAACAGCAACTGCAGCAGCAGCACCAGAAGCAGCACCAACATGAAGATCTGAGTCGGTGCTTTGTCCAGCAACAACATTTTTTCGCTCCATTTCATTTTTTCCAAGCATGACGCAAAATTTGTTGCCAACTTTTCCACACACACACACACACAGACACACACACAGCGTCAGCATTTTCACAACCTTTGCACGTTTAGCTAGCCTGCCAGCCAGCTAGCTAGCTAGCCCGCTCTGCTAGCCAACCAAACAACAACAACAACAGCATCGACGTCGACGACGACGACGAGGACGGCAATGGCCAAGAAGCCCTCCATGGCATTGCACGTAAAAAGTGCAATGGCCTTAAGTGGAAAAAGCAGTAATAGAAAATAAGCATGGACTCTGGGGCTGCAGCAACAACAAAAAATGAAGAAAAAAGAATTGCAGGCAGGCAGCCGCAACTGGAGGCCTGCCGGGCAGACTATGCAACAGCAACAACAACAACAACAACAAAAAGTTGCAGAACTTTTGTTGCTTGCTTGCTGAAACGACCTCGCTTGCATCATTAGAAGTGGTGCTCACAGCAGCAGCAGCAGCAGCAGCAGCAGACACATTGAAAGAGTAAGGCGAGAGGAAGCGAAGCTGTTGCTTGGCTCCAAGTTGCAAGTTGCTGCGGCAGACAAAGCCAAAGTGCTGCTACGTGCCTTGGGTTCTATAAAATCTTTCCGCTACACTCTAGCCCCCTCTTTTTCTAGCTCTACACTACTCTCTCTCTCTCTCTCTCTCTCTCTCTTTCTCTCTCTCGCTCTTTGTTGACTATGCAAGCGAAATAATAAACCCAACAGTTGGACAATTTTCTCGACGTGAGTTTTTTCTCTCTTTTCTAGCTGCAGCAGCAACTGTTACTGTTGCAGTTGTTGTTGTTGCAGTTGTTGTTGTTATGAAAGCAATGCATGTAAAACTTGTCACAGGCAAAGGGCCCAGCTGCCGCTGACAAGCGCACAAACCAATTGACCTTTGCCGTGTGGTGCTCTGGCCCCAGCCCTGACCATTGCGGTTCAATGCACTCAATCAAGCAATCAATCAATTCTATACCATGCCAAAATCATTAGTGCCACAACAATGCTGGCCATGGCTTGACCCACAGCCCACTTAAGGCAAAAGATGTTGTTGCCAGTTGATGTTGCTGTTGCCAGTTGCCAGTTGCTCGTTGCTCGTCGCTGTTGCTGTTGCTGCTTTTGGATTTGGGCAATCAAAGCGCAAATACCGCCAGGCAAAACATGCGCCAAGAATTAGAGTCGTCAGACAGTGTGTTGTGGGTTGTGGATGGCTAGCTAGAATTTTCCCCATATAGTGCTATACATACATACATACATATATATCTGTGTATATATTTGTTGTTGTCTTAAAACTGTTCGTGAGAAATTCGCACGGTTTTTTATCGCAATTGTTTATGGCGGCATCTGCTGCAACAACAGCCGCCTCATCATCAACAGCAGCAGCAGCAACATTGCCGTTTGTCGTTTGTTGTCAATGGCAGCAGCAACACCAAAGAAAGCTCTGCCATGGCCAACAGCCAAGCCTCATGGACCCCCTAAACCGTAAGCCATACAAACAACGTGACTAACATATTTGCCACCTTCTTCTGCTGCTGCTGCTGCCGCTGCTGCTGCTGCTTGTGGGTGACTTTTGTATAGCTGATTGCAGCAGCAGCAGCAGCAGCAATAGCAACAGCAATAGCCATTGCCAAAGCCATAGCCAATTGTTTTTGTAGCTGGAAAAAATTAGAATTTCTAATGGTCGTCGTCTCTTGTCTTCTTGACTTTGACTTTGCTGCATGCCCATACCGGGCAGCCGATGGCAGTTGTTGCAGCGGCAGCAATTTGCGCGTGTTAAATGCAAACGCCGCTGCAACATTTAACTGTTAAACATAGTCACAGAGTCACAGTGCCCAAGTGCCAGCCTTTGTGGGGTGAGTGTGCCAAATTACAGTCAATGATTGAATTCAATTTGCAATTGAAAATACTCAACGGGCCCAGAGCCCAAGTCTGTGCAAGCTCAGCCTGACTCGGCTCAATAGCCAAGCGTGGGCGGCCGTTAAAACAACAACGTAAGCGAGCTGAACTAACGGCGCATCGTCATCGACTTGGCCATAATTCAAGTCAAGTTTGGCTTGGGCACAAAAAAAAAAAAAAAATAAACGAATGCGAAAGTTCTCGAAGATAGCTGAGGGAATTGCCGGGAACTGGCGGGGTGCAGCTAGATGATGTCATTGCGCATGCTGTGCTGGCACGTGAATGGACAGTTAATTGCATAAGCGCCACGAACAAAATGTAATGAGATGTAAATACATCTAATAGTCGCCATCTAGCGAAGGTTGCTTTTCAAGTTTGCGATGAAGAGATTTATATATATGTATATGCACATATATTTCAATATGTATATGGTTAAATCAAGTAATTGCCTTTATAGAGTATTTTATAAGCTATAGCTTTATATCACTGTATATTACAAATATGGTTAAATGAAATCATTTGCTTTTAAATTCTCAACGCCCAAAAAATATTATATATATTATTCAGAATATATTTGTTGAATTTTCAATGCAATAATTAAAGCTAAAATTTATTATATTTTTTATTATTTCTTTATTTTTTAAAAAACATCAAGCAAGTTAAATATATAAGATATTAAAATTAAAGCTAAAATACATATATTATTATTTTTATTTATTTATTTTTATTTTTTAAAACATAGAAGAAGTTGAATATATTATATATATTCAGAAATGATATTACTTAGCTTTTTTGATGTTTTAAAAATTTTATTTTCGCTTAATTAATAGTAATAATAATAATAATAATATTTTCATAGAAAATTAAAACATTTAAATTCAATTTTAGTACTTTTGCTTCCAGCAAAAGGTTTGGTCTATTATATGTTATCAATTGGGTTTATTAAGATGCCAAATTTGAATAGCATGAATTCATAACTTAATTAAAAATACTAAAATCAAAATAAATAAAAATAAAAACAAAATTAAACACCAGAAAAAACGGTAGTCTATTCTTATTTAAAATCTATTCACATGAATAAGCTGATATTTACTTTAATTAACAATCAAAAAAAAAATATTTAGATATGCCATTCAAATTGTATTATTTATCTTGGTCTTTCCTAAGTTTCTCCATCAATCAATGAACAGCAAATGTTAGCCAAAGTAGTCCTATTCAAATATCACCAAAAAAAGAGCTAATAGAATTGTTAAACAAACACAAGATAAATATCTAACATCTATTTCTACATACTCTTAAAGCAACCCGTAGAATTGAATATATGTGAAGGCAATAAATTGTTTTCTTTTCGCTGCAAAAACAACAATAAAAGAACTAATGCTTATTTATAGCCAAGTGCATCACAGAGATGAGCGCATAGTTAGGCGCATCATTGATGGCTGAAGCTTGGGATGCAATTTAACACGTAAGAAATTGAAAATGATGAGGTAGCTAATTGCGAAATATACTTATATGAGCTACGTTCAAATGTATGCAGACGGAACTGCCATATCTATTATCCCAGATCAATTTCAATATTCAAATGGCATAGACTATGAAAAATAATTAAAATAAAATAATAAAAATTAATAATATATTTATGTATTTATTATAATTTATTTATCTATGCATTTATTTATATTTGTTCACATATATACAACAAAGAATAGCAAGTCGAATTCAATGGTACTTTTTGCTCAATATTCTCCATATTTCCCTTAAGCTTAAATGATCTGTAACTGAGCCGGACATAATATTAAACGCTGTCCAGACGCGCATCTTAAATTAATTAGCCGCGTTTTATGATTCCAGCTAAAGTCAACACAAATCAAGTTTGTTGCCTAAGTCATTCGTTGTTGTTGTTGTTGTTGTTGTTAGCCGTTGGCAGAGCGGCACGCTAATTAAAATGGCCAAAAGGCTATTGCGCTTGCTCTTTCTCCACCTTTAACATGCTGTGCGCGCTCATAAAAGTGCACATTTCTATAATAAGCATGAAATGCAGACTCTATCCAGCGCACACAGCTTCGCCGTCGAAGTTTTGAGCTCAAGACAGTCCAAACTATAAATAACGCCAAGCGTCTACGGTCTACGGTTGACCAGTGTTCGGTCCGCTGTCCACTGTCCTCTGTCCTCTGTGCACTGTCCTCTGTCCACTGTCCTCTGTCCACTGTCCTGTATTGATGTGTGTCCTGTCTACTGCTTTTTAAATCAAATGATAATAAATCACCGGCAGATATCATAAAACATGTTGCTCATAACCAACAAGGCAGGCAGGCAGGCAGGCAGGCCCTGCGTTCAGCCCAGCCAGGCTAAAGGGACAGCCAGGACAGTTGCCGCGACCCGGTTCATGACAAAAGCTCAGCGAATGGCCAAGCCATTCGGTGGGAAATTTGCGCCGTTGCTTAGAAGAAATTGAAGTGAGCTGGGATCAGCATCAGCAACAGCATCAGCATCAGCTCTGAGCCGTGCAGACACACGAACGGGGATCTGAAGGTGATTCTGTTGATGCTGTTCCTGTTGCCGCGCTGCGCCGTTGTCTAATTTGCATAAATGACAATGAGAGTCATAAAACATGCGTCGTTGTTGTTCGGCTCAGCGCTGTCGCTGCCTCTGTTGTTGCTCTTGCTGCATTTTTTTTTTTTTTTTAATTTTTAAATAAAAATTATGCCATGCTGGCTGCTGGCTGATGTTTGCTGTATTTTCATCATCGTGCAACATGTTGCATGGCTGTCTGCCGCATAAATTAGATTTCGCATTGATCTACACTTTTGCTGCCCCGCCACGACGAAGAAAGTGCAACCCAAAAGCGTTTTCGCTCTCCGCAACAAACGAGCAACGACAACAGCAACAAGCAACAAGCAACAGCAGCAAGCTGGAATTTTTATATCGCCGAAATGACGGTCAAAAATGTTAAGGGCCAAGAGCGTGTTCGCAAGTTCAAATACGAGCAACGACCAGGCCAAACTGAGGATGCTGCAACAGCGACTACGACTGCTGAAACTGAGTCTGAATCTAATTTGGAGTCGCCGGCCGCCCTGGGGCTACTTGTGCGGCTTGGCAAGGTGAGGCAGCCGTGTCGCTGCATCTGCTGCACCACAGCCGCTCCCTTGCTTGCTCGCTTTATTGGCCGATTTCATCTGGCGGCTCGATCAGGTACGTGGCTGCGCTTCTAAGCCATGTGTTTGCCAATGCTGTTGCCCTTTTTAAATTTATCTAAGCTTCACTTGACACTTGTCGTTGTTGTGCTTGCTCGAGCCACTCTTTGTTGTTGTTGTTGTTGTTGTTGTTGCATTGTCTGCTGCAGCCATTGCCAGCGCTGGCTGTGTCGGTGTCTTGAAATTTCCGCAATCTCGCGCCTCTAAAGCACCAGCAGTTATCATTAGACACTGCGCAGCTCTTCAATTTTCCACTGATTTAAGTTAGCCACACACCCTTGTGCCAGCCATGTGTGCAGCCTTCCTTGTCGCTATCGTTTTTCCTTTTTTCTTTTATTTGACGTAAAATTCTTCTGCTTTTTTGCTTTCCTTGCGCTGCTGAGCTCCATTCAGCTCCATAACTTGCAATTGCACGATCTGTGCACAGGCGAGCGAGCTGGCTGATGTGACATTGCGGCATATCAAGACGACGACAACAGTTGACTTCATTAACAGCTGCAATTGGATAAAACAATGGATAGAGTCGCAAGGAGCTGAAATGGGTGTCTTTAATTATATAAGAGTTTATAGAGCCGGACTTACTCGAGCTGAGTTTATTATAAATTAAACTCATTAATGATAATATAAGAGCTAATAGAAGCAATCGCATTAGCTAGAACAACTCTTTAAGAGCCTTAAACCCATTTTTTTTTTCTTAATTATTTCACTCTCTGTGTTTCACTCTGCCTGCAAACCGCATCGCACTCCATGCACTCGGAACTCAAGCAGCTACGCCCTCTGCAAAACATCTCAGCAACTGTTGAGCATCTTATTTAGCTTTCATATATGTTATTTTCTTGTTTTTGCTGTTTGCTATTTGCCCCTTGGATTGGCTGTCAATTTGCTGGAGCAGTTAATGGGCGAGCCATAAATGCGAAATGTAACGCTTTTCTATCAATGCCAATGCCAATTTGAAGAACTCAATCAGAATTCAGCGGCAATTTGTTGCGCCCAAATGCAAGCGGCAAGGCAGCACATGCCACACGTCAATGCAACGGCCCTTTTTTGGGGCGCTGGCTGAGATTATCTTGTCCGATTGCGTTTACAAGCCAATGTTATTGGACTGCCCATAGCTTCCTTTGGCCATAAATGCAATTAGAAGAACAATTGTTAGACATGCAAAGCGTCCAGCCAGAGGGCCCTTTAGAGCCATGAAGCAGGCGTGGCCATAACAACGATTGCCATCTGCGGCTGTTGCTATGGCTGTGCCTGTGGTTGGGGCCATGGCGACATGCTTACATTGCGACATGGCCATGGACAGTCCAAGTCCAAGCCGGAGACCTGGGCTAGGCCAGCCCAAGCCAGACAGCTTTGTGGTGCGTGTTTATAACTCAAATGATCAATTACCTTACACAAGGATTTCCTAGCTAGTCTCATGGTCTTGTTCTGTTCTGTTCTGTTGAGTCAGGCCTGGCGAGCAGGCAGTTTAATAAACTCCTCACTGTATGCCATGTTAAACTGTCTCACGCCTGGCTTGTTGACTTGTTGCGAGAATGCTCTTGTTTAGGCCAGACAGCTGCAGTCTTCAGCTGACTTGGCATAAAAATAATTATGTGCCCAAATATCAATTCAATATGTGATTAAATGATTAACTAGAGTGTGAGAGAGACAAATAGAGGGAAAGACAGAGAGAGTGAGGGAGGGAGAGAGGTATATATGAATGTGCAACTACCACAGAGGATCAGGCATGAACCAAAATTGTAAAAAATATATAAGATTTCTTGTAAGATTAAATCTCGATCACTGTGCTTCTAGCTCTAGCTTTATCGTAGCCATATGCATTAGGCTGCTCAACATAATTTAAGCTGATATTTCGCATATATAAATAAATCATATTTATAAATTCAAATACAAGCGTAGAAAGGTCCAAAAACAATGTAAGCTTCAGCCCAAAAGTATGCAGCACGCATCGTTCGGCTTAACGAAAACCCACCTCAGCTTTAGCATTACAACACGTTGTCTTAGTATGAGATTTCTAACTGAAAAAAAAAATAAATATGATTTGTGGAACTTTGTATGAGAATTATTATTTTAATAGTCATAAAATATCATAGTTAGAAGTTGTGCACTAAATTTGGTTGACATTGTGTCAACCATTAATAATCAAAAGTAATGTAGAAATTTGAGTGAAACATATAAAATAAAATAAATAAATAATTGTCCTACTAGGATGAGCTCTGGTAACACAGAAATTATAGACAGTTAGTGACAGATAAGGTAATATTGCAGATGTTTAAGTTAAATATCTGACGTAAGACAAAGATTTAAGCCAAGCACCTCTAGATAAATAACAAATTTATTTAAATAAAATAATATTTCAAAAAATTTTATATGAATTTATAAAATTAAAAATTCAAAAAATTATAATACTTTAATTTATTAAATAAATAAATCAAATTAAAAAACATTTTGTAATTATTTAAATTTATTTTATGTTATTTTATTTATTATAAATACATATATATATATATATATATATATATATTTTTTTTTTTTTTTTTTTTTTTTTGCAAGAAAACAAAATTATCAAAAAGTATTTAGACCCTGACACTGTGCTAAAATAAAATAATAAATAAATAATTAAATACGAAGAAAGAACTTACTAAAGCACATTAAAAGGTGCATTATAATAAAAAAGAAAAGTAACAAACAATTGGGAGCTTAAGAACTGTGGGATATGCTTTCTTTCGCCTAGAGTTGAGTGGAAATATTCTAGATTTTTTGTGCAGAGCACATCACACTTGGATTCGGTTGCTGGACATTTGCATGTATGGATGGCCCTTGGTTGAATGCTAGACCTGGACCCGGAGTGGTGTTGAGTCAAGAAAGTGGCACCCGCACGCTCATTGCTTGTATTTGGCTTGTTAACTGCGCATGTTTACTTTATGTTAAATTAAGTTGAGAATCGTGCAATGCAAATCACAGCGCAGTGCCAGTTTAGAAATGCTGCAGAACAAGAAAATGCCAGACAACGACTACGCTCGCATACAATTTTCCAACTCTTTTCTAATTGCCAAGAGTCCAAGACGAAGTCAGAGCTGGAGCCAGAGCGCTGGAGCCAGAAGAGCCACGGCTACTGTCACTGATTGCTTTGCATACAAAATGAATTAATGTCATTGAGGAAGAAGATGTTGCCAGTTGGCTCAGCAGCAGCAGCAGCAGCAGCAGCTACTGCAACAGATCTCAACCTTTAGATTCGTTTGCTGCTTTATAAAGTTTTCTTTGGCCAACGGCCTGCGAGTGCTACAAATTTGAATTACTGGCTGACTTGCTTCCTTTTCATTATCTAAGGGTCCCAGTCGTTGCAGTTATCAAATGCAGCACATCAGTCAGTGAGAGGCCAGACCAAGGAACAGTTTGTGGCTCCCCAACAACATAGATCTATCTGCATGATTTGTTTGTCTGTGCCATCACACACAATAATTAAAATGCTTCTGCTTCGGCTTGATTGTTTATGCCGCCTAGATAAATGCAACTGGCAACTTGCAACTTGCAACTGTTGACTGCAGCTTAGATAATGCAATTATCTTCTTCTTATGCAAATTTATGATTGACTGACTGACTGACTGACTGAATGACTGACATTGAATCCCCCAACCAATCCATGTGAATGCCAAATGCTGTTCAACCTTTCTAAACTCTTTCTTAGTTCGTTGCCTAAGTCTTTCGTTTTGTGCATTCAGTTCAATGCACTCCATGAACTTGTTATTCTTATTGTTCTTCTCCCACTGCCCCGCCCACTTGAGAGTGCAATTGTCATGCAACAAGCAGCAGCTGTCGCATGTTACATATAGATTAGATAGAAAATACAATTGCTTTGACTTTTTTCATAGAATCAGCTTCCACTTAAGTGGAAGACAGAATACAATACAATCATTTTACGTATATTAAGTTATTAAGATGTTGAGATATATATATATTTTTTTTTCTCTAATGTGATTTTATTATGAATTCAAAATTTGCTCATGTCTGCCAAATCTCTTCCTCTCGCTCTCTCTAATCAATTATGATATTTGCTGTAGTTTCATTTAGCTATTCGCTATCTTTTTATGATTTTATGCAAATGAATCAAGCAAAGAAATTTCGAATACATAAATTAAATATTGTTTTACATTTGCATTTTATTATGGTTGGCATAAGAGTAAAAGTTATTTACATTTTCGCTTGAGAATGACGCTAACACACGTTGACCTGTTATATATTAAGCTATAGAGAGATATAGAGAGATAAAGCATAAATCAGAAATGGCTTCTTGACTAATTGATGTTGGCAAGATTTATGAATTTTGCCTAATAAATCCAATAATGAAACTAGGTCAAGAATATAAATATTTATGGGGTAAAAGGTGCTATATATTATATAGAAGTTAACTTACTATTATAGCTGGACATACAATGTAGTAAATCATTCACAGAGCTAGAAAATCGATTTTAAAAGGTTTTTTTTTATAGCAAGCAAAATTATTTATGCTGAATAAATGTATATGTTTCATTTATTCTGTATAATAGGAACTAAACATAAGCATTATTTTTTCTTATATTGAAACCTTTTTCAACAATAAAATGTAAATTTACATTTTCTCAAAGCTAAATTAATTCTTTTTCCTTTTCTTTCATTTTTAATTTTCAGCAGCATTAATGCACATAGCAAAATATATATTGAAATTGAAAATATTGAAAATATTTAATATATATATAATTTAATAATATTCATACTCTTTAAACATATCATAAATATTTATAAATTTACTCAAATCCAAATGAATCATTCAAAGTTCAATCATTTCCGCCCTACCCTGAGCAAACTCATAATCAAATGAGTTTTTATAAAATCATTAAAACGCATATAGTATTAAACGTTCATTTTTGTTATTTTTTTGTCACAAGCCCAAACACATTTATGTGCTTTCGTGTTGCTAAATTGCGTGTAATTTTTTAATTATAAAATTAAAAATTGGTAATTTGTGCCACATGTTGCATCATTTGCGATCGACATGCGCTGCTTTCTTTTCTTCTTCTTCTTTTTTTAATAACAATTTATTTTGCGCTGCGCAGAATTTGCCTGGGGCGCAGCATATTGGGGGCGACGACATTCCAGGCGCACAAAATATGAGCAGCCAGCAGGCGAAAGAAGGAGCGCGACTTCAGCTCGAGCTGTGCTGCATAAACTTATACGATGTATGTAAATAAATACATACATACATATGTATGCTATAGTTATATGCATGTTGTAAGAGTAAATTATGCGCAGCAGCGTGAAAGCAGGCGTTTTGGCTGCTGGTTAATGATGATACCAGATAACCGGCACTTAAAGGATATTTATGCTGTGCGAGTGAACGACACAATTTATGCTGCCCCCAAGAATATGCGATCGGAATGAAAGCAAACCACTCGAAATTCGCCAACTCAGCGAGTTTCATTTTGAGTTTGAGTTTATTTTGGTCAAAGCTGGGTCACAGGCAGCTTAACTTGATGATACTAAAGAGCGCAATGATCATTATGTCAATGATGATGATGACGGCGACGATGAGTATGCCTAAGCCTCTACAGCAACACATTAAAAGTCCATTAAGCTGCTGCATGTGTGGAGGCGGCTACAAAATTTGCTCCACTTTATTTTGAATATGCAAAAAAAAAAAAAAAAAAAAAAAAAAAAAAATTAAGATGAATAAGTAAGAGTTCTTTGAGCAAAATATATCATACTAGCTTATACCCTATAGACGGCAAATTTAATTGAAAATATATTTCTAAAAATTATTTCAGATATTTAATTATTAATATTAAAAATTTGCATAATATTTTTTTATATATTTAATTATTAAATTTAAAAATATTTATTTATTCAAAATATTATTAAATTAAAAATAAAATACATTTTTTTTTTTAATTTTGCAGATATTTATTTATTAAATTTAATAAATATTTCTATAAAATAATTTAGATATTTAATTATTGAATATTTGTGCACATATATAAAGTGATTTTTGCATACTGAAATATTTCTAATTTTATAATTATTTCTTTTTTAATTTTTTTTATATTATAAAGTTATAAAATAATAAAAAAACGTAATTTTTTTAAAGATTTATATTATCTTTATATAATAATAATATTTCTACAATTTTAACGTTCAGACACTATCTGTTTAAATATAATAAATTTATAATATTTATATTAATAAAAAAATAATAAAAAAAATATATAGGTTATTGGGAAATGAAGCGCATGCAAATATGTTTTATATATCATTTTATTATATATTTATAATATATTAAAAATATATGTATATGCCTACAATAGAAGAAAAAGTTT
This sequence comes from Drosophila koepferae, assembly GCA_030914345.1. Classification (NCBI taxonomy): domain Eukaryota; kingdom Metazoa; phylum Arthropoda; class Insecta; order Diptera; family Drosophilidae; genus Drosophila; species Drosophila koepferae. The sequence continues at coordinate 6,257,120 of JAUESR010000207.1, forward strand.
TTTATTCAAAGAAAATAAACTACTTTCCCGCATCTCAAAACGAAATACCCCATTCGCCTACAATGCTGGGTATTAAAAACAATAATGCTAAAATGTTTATCATATTGGGTTTGGGTTCTGGCTGTGAGCATCTCTTAAAGTTTTATGTAAATAAACCTGAAAGCAAACAAAGAAAGCGGAGAAAGACAGCAAGAGCAAACGAGCGAAAGAAAGAAAGAAAGATACAATTTGCGCGATCTGCCAACTGTTCGAACAAGCAATAAAACATTAATATTTAAAAGTTTATCAAGCAACGCAAAAAGAAAACAAAGAAGAGGAAGCAGCAAGAGCTACAGTGGCTGCGCTGCTTGCTGCTATAAGTAGCACACGCTGTTCAAACAACCAAGTCAATTGACACCCAAACAAACTCCAGTCAAGATGCGTTGTTATCTGGCCCTGGCAGCGCTGCTGCTGGCCTGCAGCTTAACTCTGGCACAATACGAATATTTGGCACCACAACGCACGCTCCGGGAGGAATTTGGCGATGTGGTGGAGCAGCTGGTGGAGGAGCCATCCGACAAACTGAAAGCACGTCCTTCTCGCGACGGATGCAGCACCAAGGCCAATTGCTGTGAGTAGAGAAATGGATTTTAAATTTGAATAAAAAATATAAATATTTAAAAATTCATTAAGAATTTACTTATGAATTGATTAAATTATCCTTTACAATTCATAATTTTTGTATGAATTAATTTGATTTAATAAAATTAATAATTTATTATTATTGAGAAATTTATTAAATTTAATAAATCATTCATTTATTATATTAATATATATAAATCATTCATTTATTATATTAATATTAATAAATTAATCAAAGAATTAATTGTTTAAAATATTTAAACAATTTAAATGCCCTTCTATGATTAATAAATAATTTATTAAATAATTAAATTATACTTCACAATTCATATTTTTATACATTAATTTGATTTAATTTAATTAATATATATATTTTTTTTCATAAATAACTTATTCATAAAAAAATTTAATAATATTTATAATACATTTTAAAATTGCTTAAATAAATAAATTAAATTCTCTTTCACAGTCTGCGGCACTCCGAACGTCAATCGCATTGTGGGCGGCAAGCAGGTGCGCAGCAATAAATATCCATGGACTGCTCAGCTGGTCAAGGGTCGTTACTATGCTCGTCTCTTCTGCGGTGGCTCGCTGATCAACGATCGCTACGTGCTGACAGCGGCACATTGCGTGCACGGCAACAGGGATCAGATTACGGTGCGTCTGCTGCAGCTGGACAGATCCTCGTCGGATCCAGGCATTGTGCGCAAGGTGGTGCGCACCACCATTCATCCCAACTACGATCCCAATCGCATTATCAACGATGTGGCGCTGCTGCGACTCGAATCCCCAGTGCCGCTCACCGGCAACATGCGTCCCGTCTGTCTGCCCGATGTCAATCACAACTTCGATGGCAAAACTGTGAGTTCCTTGGCTGAGCTGATCTCTATTTAAGCATGCTAAATTTCGATTTCTCTCTTAGGCCACCGTTGCTGGCTGGGGCCTGGTCAAGGAGGGCGGCACCACTAGCAACTATCTGCAGGAGGTGAGCGTGCCGATTATCACCAACCAGCAATGCCGCGCCACACGCTACAAGAACAAGATTGCCGATGTGATGCTCTGCGCCGGTCTGGTCAAGTCCGGTGGCAAGGATGCCTGCCAGGGTGATAGCGGTGGTCCGCTGATTGTCGACGAGGGCCGTTACAAGCTCGCTGGTGTCGTCTCCTTTGGCTACGGCTGTGCCCAGGCCAATGCTCCTGGAGTCTATGCTCGTGTCAGCAAATTCCTTGATTGGATCCGCAAGAACAGCGCCGATGGCTGCTATTGCCAGAGCTAAACATTCTGCTTTCTCATCTCCCTCAACTGTCTCGAACCTTTAAATTATTTCACATTCCATTAATAAAATGATCACAAAACATTCCAGAAATGCAATCTATATAAAGATATTCAAATCTAGCAGATATGAAACTTCAAAGCCTCGAGACATTTTCGGCTATTAGTGAGAGTAGCTTTTTGCGTTCGTTGTTGGTGAATTATGGAGCCACCCTCATATATTTAGCGGAATGATTAATGCCTCAAAATTGCTGCTGCCCACTACTGATAGCTATCTCGTTCACATCATAATCGTCGTCTCCTGCTGCTGCCAAGGTACGCTGTCAATCAGCTGCAGCTACACCAGTTGCCGGCATAATTTGTTTTGACTCATTTTCATGCACAGCTCATAAATTTACAAGCGAGCACAAGGAGCAGCTGCTGGCTAGCTCTGTGGCTGTTGTTGTTGCTCTGGCTGATGCAGATGCACGTGGACATGTGGAGAATTCTGCATAGAGGACGTTGCATTGATTTACTATGTGAACACTTTATGGCTGTTTAAGTTGTTAAATTGAATTAAGATGAAATAAATTCTCGAGCAATTTTTATGTTTGTTAATAAATTTTGCATGCTCCTGCGATAATTTGAGCGTTCAACCAGCAATGGCCCAGCCATTCGCTGCACTCGCTGCACTCGCTCCATAAATTCAAAGCTACTAAAAATAATGCAACGACTGCAGGACAACAAGCGCAGACAATCGAAATAAATAATTCATGCGTATGGGAAGAGTTGAAGAGCTGGATTTGATTTTGTTTTCAATTTACTTTTTTTTTTTTTTTCTGCTCATTGTTTTGCCATTTTGTTTTTATTTTTTTATTTTTGGCTGCGCCCGGGGGAGCAACTACAAATGGAGTGCGCAGGTCCAGAGATATTGTGGCACTCGTTGCATGTTTGCATTTTAGATTTTTCACACCTCCTGGACTGGCTGGTGGTGGTCCCTGTTCAAAGCAGCCGCCGGCAGTCAGCGGAGCCAGCCAGCCAGCCAGCCAGCTAGCCCAACCTGTCCATGTACTTGGCACTTGGGCAGCAGACAGAGAGGGAGCTAGGGAGTGGGAGAGAGAGGGCAGATAAAGGCACGTCTGCTAGAGGGACTGCAGGCAGTTGAAGTTGTACTTGAAAATGGAGTTGGGAGTTTATCTAATGCCAATGTCCACACCAAATTTGGCATTGCCTTTTCAAATGTCTGACCGCGAATTTGTCGTGACTTGTTAATGATACGTTTTGCTAGAGGATAGAAGCAGCAGCAGCTAGAGCAGGAGCAGGAGCAGCAGCAGGCTCAATCGCATGGTCAAGTGCTCAAGTGTTGGCATGTCGCTTAAATGCTACACGCGGCATCGAAGCCATCGAAGGACGGTGCCATCTTTGGCCAGGCATGCCAGTAGAGAGAGAGTAGGGTAGTACTTAGGGCCGAGAGCCTATGTTAATCATGACTTGGCTCTTGCCTGCGAGGCTATCAGTTTTCATTGATTTGAATAGTTTCTTAACCATGTTCAGCTCCAGTCGCTTGTCGTGCAGTTGGCAAAGCCAAAACTAAGACGATTTTCAATTTACAACTTGCAATAAATATTTCCTTCATTCGTTTGCTTCTTTTCAATGTTTTTTTTTTTTTTTTTTGTTTTCCTTGTTTTTTTCTTTTCTTTATTTTGTTGTTATTCAGCAGTCGCCGTCAGCATCAACTTGTTCGCCGCACAATTTATGAGCTGTTGCCAGCCACACAGCATCAGCGTCTACATGAACCGAATCTGGAATTGTGATAATTAAACTGCGGCAGCCAGCATAAGAGTGAAAACAAAATGATTTAGCTTCACTGCGAATGCCTACAGCACTTTAAGCATTCTTCACTCTTATTTTAGCCACTATTTTGTTGCTGTTGTTGTTGTTGTCGTTTTCTAGCAAACTATTTTGTATGATGAATCTGAAGTGGGAAGCATTTGCTTTAAGTGCTCACCATTAAAGCCTGAGATCTTATCGCACAAATAATAAAGAAATTTACAACTACAAAGTATTGCTTCCAGTTGAGCTCAGGCTCAAAATATTTTTGTGACTTTACAGGTGTAAAAAAAAAGACTTTTATTTATAAATTTATTTATTCATATTTAACTAGCTAAGCTGAGTTAAAAGACATTGACAGCCTTTTTAAAGTTAGTTCAAGAACCTCTCACCTTTCCCATTAGTTCACTTCTATTATGATTATACATTTAAAATACAACTTAGTAAATGAAATAATAATTATTGTCAATTTATTTTAATGTAGGCCATTAGTTGGAAGCTCTGATTTGTGTAGATTGACCTCAATTTCATGTTCTTCAACTGATAGAATCTTAAAAAATCTAAATTTAGCGAGCTATAGTTAATTATAGTAGGAGATTCTGCAACTTTGAACTACATGTGAGTAAATAATAGAGTTTGACCTTTTGACAATAACAAGAAATGGATATAAAATATTAACTAAAGCAATGTTTTCATTAATTAACGTTTTTTTTTTTTTTTTTTTTTTTTTTTTGCGAGAAGTTAGAAGTTGTTGGCAATATGTTCATGAGATATTCTTCTATGTAAATAGAAAATGTCATAAATAGAAAATATTTAAAAATCCAGAATAGATAAAAGAAAATAACTAAACCTCTTTATTCGTTTTCTTCACAAACACCTTTGGAAATAATATAGAATAATATAAGATATTAAAAAGTATGAATAATAATATATGTATATTAATAATAATATAAAATATTTTTAAATTTAAATTATAAAAATATTCTTATAAAAAATATTTAAAAATTTATTACAAAATAATATAAAATATTTGAAAATATAAAATAATAATATATATTAAAAATAATTTAAAAAAGTAATATAAAAAAAGCTTTTAAATATGAAATATTAATTTGTAGATATAATAACTTACATTTATGGCAAAATATTTCGCAATAACTCAATATTAAATAATAAATAAAAAATTAAATAAATAATAAATTATTTTTTATAAATAATTTTTATAAAAAAAATGTATATTAATTAATAAAATTAAATATTAAAATTTGCAAAAAAAAATAAGCTTTTTGAATTGTTTTATTTTGAATGACAAATAATTAAAAAATTGCAATGAAAAGAAAAATAATTATAAATAAAAATATCAACACTTTCATTATGATTATTCCAAAAATTATGTTGAGAGAAAAAAGCAGCTAAGTAAAAAATACGGAAAAAATACTTTAAACAAAAATTTGACTAAGTATTTTTGTTCAACAAATATTATTTTAATACTTTTATACTTCGCCCAATTTTTGTTCAACAAATATTATTTTAATACTGTTATACTTCGCCCAATTTTTGTTCAACAAATATTATTTGTACTTATATGACGTGATATTATGAATCAAAGCATTCAACAATTATATGCTAAGCTGTAGCAAAGTTAGATATAGAGACTTTCACTTGAGGCAGAGATACAGAGAGATAAAGATTAGATGATATTGAGCTACCTCAGTCGATCCATTTGTCATCAAAGAGAAGGCAAATATTTTTAGTTAAAATGAAATTCAATTCAAACTTCAATTTTTAGTGTTGCTGCTTTATAAATGTGTTTCAGACCTGCCTTAGCCGTCACGTAGCCTCGCAGCATGGCATTTCCGAATTCATATTTGCATAAATCAAAAATTTGTGTTTTATTAGCTCTCTTTGCTACTCTTTGGTTTTGCAGCACACGTTTCACGTTTTCAGGGTTCCTTTGGCATATTTGCACGTTGCACATTTATTTTAATTTCTCGCTGATCTTTTGCAAATAGGCTGGGCAACAGAGGCTGGGCGCGCTCATTTGAGATTATCTCACTCACACTCGCGCAGGTACAGCTGGGACTGGGGCTGAGATTGGGGCTGGGAATGGAGTTCGGAATGAAGCTCGTTTGGCTGCCTGCAAACTGCTCATTAGTTTATTAATTAAGTTGTGTTCTGGCTCGGCTCAGTTGGCCTCAGCTCAGCCCAGCTCAGCTCAGCTGCCTCCTGTTGCAGATTTATTTCTGGCCATTATGAAAATGGTCTATGGCAAGGGCAATGGCTGCAGTTGCTGCTTAATATTATTATGCTAGTTGCGGCATTTATTTTAAATTGTTTTGCCCGGCCTAATGATACCCTCGCACAGCGATGGCCCCAACGGCACTTAAATCGACAGTAGTTGGCCATGCTTCTGGCCCCAAGCGCATCCCCATTCGCGAGCTCAGCTCTCGCTAAGTGGAAGGTGTTGAGAAAATGCACAAAAATTAATCATTTTATAATTACTAAATTGCCCCAAAGGGCAACAGCAGCAATAAGCAGCGAAACGCAACAAAGCCAAAAGCTAACCGAAAGTTGAGCAATTTTCCAACTCCAAGAATTTAGCATTTGATGAGGCGCTAACGAGAAATGTGGGCGATCCTAACAAATGGCTCTTCTATAAGCTCGCCTTGGGCTATTTGCAGCTTCATCTATAAGTGCAGTCAAAGACATATCGTAGATGACGTCATCTGCTCTTTGGGCGCAGCCAGCACTGTGAACGCCCCACAGCGATCAAATCGCACGACCTTGACGCATTGTGCAGCGCATAACAAGCGGCATTCGGCTCAACCTGATCTCAGCTACTCCTGTGCAGCAGTGTTGCCAAATGCGCTTTTTTCCAGTCAAATCTGGCTTTGTTTTTGTGGTTTAAAATTTGAAATTTCATAAATTTGAATATTTGTAGACATTTATGTGACTGAAGTTGAATTAAACAAAGCAAAATATTGATTAAATAACAATATCAAAAAATATGTCAATGCAATGGTCGCTATAATATTTAATCGATGTGTTTGCCTCTAGCTTTATATATTTTCCATCTGTTTTGTAGACATTCAGAAAGCAAATAAATGTTTTTAAAGCCACAATACAAATGCTGAAGAGTGAACGACTTAAAATTCGCAAAAGAGAATTCCCTTAAAATTGGAAGTGTAAATAGAAATTCTCAAATGCAAAATAAAATATATGAAATTGGAGACATATAAAAAAGTATTCATGAAAAATCTTGAAAAAAAAAAATCTCTGAATGTTGATTCAATATATTTCATATTTTATTTATTTTATTAATTTTTTTATCATTATTAATTTTTTTTTTTTTTTTTTTATTTCAGCTGTTTTTCAAATTGACATTTTTGGTAATAGACAAATGAAAAATTTTTTGATTCAAAGTTCATACAAAAATGAGTTTGAAGAAAAAAATAAAAATTAAAAAATATAGAAATATATAATTTAAAAAAAAAAAAATAATAATAATAATAATAATAATGAAAAAACGTAAGAAATTAAAAAAAAAAACTTTAAATGATGAAGAAAAAATAAAAATGAAAAAATGTATAAATATATAATTTAAAAAAAGATAATAATAATAATAATGAAAAAATGTAATAGTTAAAAAAGAAACTAAATGTTGAATCTTATTTTTTTCGATTTTTTTTTATTTAAATAGATGTTTTTGATAAAAGGTTTTACATTTGCATAAAATGTGATTTTAAAGATCAATCTTGATAAAAATAATTTATAAATGTTTGTATAATTTAATAGTAATTTACTAGCTATTGTTTTCACCTCACTCCCCGCTAAAAGTAGCTTTTTTTAAGGCATCACTGCTCATGTATGCGCTGCTCGTTCGCTTCACTTTTCACATTTTGCACGCGTTCCAACATTTTTTCTGATGAGTTTGTTTAGTTTGAAATATGTTTTCTATACGTGCGTCATGTTTTGTGGCCGTCTTAGCTACGACAGCTCTGGGCTGGCAGTCCTTGGCGGCTGTGGCACTATAATTAAAGGTATTGGTGGGCGTTACTATTGGCTCAGTTGGAACAGGCTGCTGCGACTGCGACTGCGACTGCGGCTGCTGTAGCTGTAGCTGTGATCTGTGATTTGGCCTGACATTTTCAAGCTGGCCCATTGCATAAGTGAAATACAAGCAAAAGAAGTTGAGATGAAGAAGCAGCAGAACCTTCGTGTTTCGCACAGTTATGCAAGTTTCCTGTCTACCAAAAAATTCTTAAGAAATTGCGTCTTAGTTTGGGCTTTCGGTCTAGCCATTAATTGTGCGGCGGCAGCTTCTGTACTTCAGTGGCCACAAAAAGCCAACCTATCCAAGCAGCGGATGTTGGCCACAATTTGCTTTATGCCACTTCCAACGCCTTCACCTGAAGCAATTCGCTTTGCCTTTTGCGCTCTGCGCTCTGCGCTCTGCCTCTTCTGAATTAATTAGCACTTTTGCTTCAAAATTAATTACACCAAATAACAAGTTACACTCCAAAGACCAACTCTGACTAACTAGTCCGGCTAAGCCAAGCCAACCTCCCCAGCTGCTATTTCGAAAGCAAATTTAACTAAGAATTTCCGAAGAAGAGTTTTCTTTCAGACACCAGAGCATTGTGCTCTTCGAATGATTTACATTTTAGTTTGTTTTCAATTACACAAAGCTCTTCAATTCTGGCTAGTTGTTAAACATTGGGGTTAATAGCTCTATTACGGCTTAAGTTATCCAAAGAACAACTGGGTTAATTGTATGCAAACCAAAAGTTAATTCAAGGTCAATTCATATATGGAAATATGTCGAGTGGGTGTTTAGCAAAAGAATTTAGTAGGAAATTTATTTAGATTTACTTAATGTCTAATGTGGTCTAATATGCTATAGAAATTCTTAAGCTGTTCGTAAGCTCTTTAAGAGTAGCTGTTGATACTTTCAGGTTGATATAATCACATAATATCTCTAAAGATTTTAATACAATTAAAGTACTTAAATTAAAATTCTATTATATATAAGAAATTAGCATAGATATGCATCTTGTGAATAGCAAAGACATATTTGAGAATTCTTCTAGAATTTATTTATGGCATTCCATTGCACTAGATTATATAACCACAGGAATGCCATTTAAGAAGTGTTTGTGTGTGGTGTGGTGTTAGCCCTATAACAATGGATTTCCAGCAATTCAGAATGATTTTAATTGTTTGTTTGTCTGCAATGCAAGCGAGCGTCTGGTGGAATGATCTCAGCTGCGGGGCAGCCCAAACAGGGTGCTGGTAAAACAGTCAGGGAGCATGCGAAAACTCAAAGGTAAGCCATGGAAATCAAATTGCAAAACTCGAGCGTTGAGAAAGCACCGTTAATGTGACCCGGCGACGCGATGTGCGCGGCAATAGATAAAAATGCCCAACAAAGTAACAAAAAAAAAACAAAAACACATTCAGGAGACAGTCGCAGAGTCAGTCAGCGAGTCAGCTAGATAGCTAGATAGAAGTTACAGGCACTCAATTGTTGTTGTTGTTGTTGTTGTAGCGGGCGGTCCGACCGCAAGCGATGACCTCGTACAGAAAACTAAGTCAGGGCAGGCGAAAGACCAAACAAACAAGCCTCAACTGAACAATCAGCGGCTGAAAAATTACCAACAACACAAACACCACAACAACAACAGCAGCAGCAGCAATATCTAACGGCGACCGTGCGAGTGGGAGAGGGTGCCAGAGTGGAAGAGGGAGCGCTAGTGCTAGTGAGAGCGGGTGTGGGAGTGATGTGAGAGAGCGCACTGCGAAGCTGCACACAAGCGACAGCATGAAAATCTACAGTAATTTTGCCATGGCCATGGCCATTGACACAGCTGGGCAGCATTTGGTTTGTTTTTGGATTTTTAGGCAAGCCCTGCCTGAGAGCCATAGAGCCTTATAAGGCGAATGCTAGGCAAGCACGATATGCATACGAGTGTCTCGCTCTTCCCATTCTGCCTCACCTACTCACCCACTCCCGCACCCACTGACAGCTGAGCGCAGTTGTACAGTTAGCACCGGGTAGGGATTTATGACATGTGCCGTGACTCGCTATTGCGCAAACAACAGCCAATGGGCAATCAGTGTGACCAGATCGCACACACGATACATGCATACATTTGCATGCCAATGCGAGCGTTCGCATTCTTACGCGAATTTAGGGTGCAACTCAAAATCAAGGAGTTAAGTAAAGAAATGTTTGTGAATGTTTATAGATGTTGAAAAATATTATAAAATATTGTATTAAATGAATGAAATCATTGAATCAATGCAATTAGAAAATCATTGCACATTAGATTTAAGATAGGTTTAAGCATCATTTTTAGGCTTAACAAAATTGTTAATTGTTATTTTTTATTTCATTTCGCTAATGAATTTTATAATTTACATATTTTGCAAGAATTTTTTACTTTTTCCCATAAATATTTCTCTTCGCTTATGTCATGCGAGCTCGCTTGAATTTATGATTTAAGATCAGTCAGCTGTCGCATTTTAAGTACATTTCTTAATATATTTTGTGTGTTTCAAAATATGTTTCGAGCACACCCAAAAGCCTAACCCAAAGTCAATGGCATTGACTGTGCCTAACCCAGAACCAAAGCTGTAGCCCAATCTCGATACCGATCCCGCGCCCGACGAGCATCCGCTCTCAGGTTCGCGCTGTTGCAGATGCGCCTGTCCCGTTGGCCCGTTGGACCGCTTGGCCCGCTTGGCCCTGGCTGTCGTGTCAGTTGTCAACTTCGGCGCGGTCATCTGACACCTGACCACCGAAATGAAAATGCGTATCGAATCTGTGAACAGCCTGCCCTCGCGGCGTTCTGCCCCCCTCCCCCAGTTGTCGGCCACAATTTCAATCAAGCTGCAACAGGCTAAGGGTTGACCTAGCAGCTAGCTAGGTTTCCCTTCTTTTTTTTATATTTTATTCGCAATCTTATGGTTATCAAAAAATAAATGAAGTGTTGCCAGCCAACAAGTTTGCGCGGCGCAGAAGCTGCGTTCCGACGTGCTCGCGCCTGATTGCCAGCCCTTTGGGAATTACGAAAAAAAAAAAAAAAAAAAAAACAATAAGTAAGAAAAACTCTAAGCGGGACTGCCCGACGAGGAGATACTCTGAAATCCAACTGATCAGGGTTATTAAAATAAATTGTAAATAAAATAATAATAATAATAAATAAATAAATCAAATAAAAATAGAAAATAAATAAACATAAAAAATAAATAAAAATAATAAAATAAATAAATCATTTTTAAGTTACATAATTAAAAACAAATTTTTACATCAAACACTAAATGTGCATTTTTATAAACTGCTTATTCAGGATTCTGGGGATCTTTTATAAACTAATTGGTGAACTCTTGACCTTGTTGTGTTCATGTAATAGCTTCTGTGCGACTTGGCCGATATTCAAGATATAGAAAAAATAAAAAATTGCGTGACATACACGTACAACTACAAAAATTTGGAGACCTTACCTCAAAAGAGATGTGAGAGATTTAATTTATGGTCAAAGGCTCTGACGACTGGGCGAACGCATGATCAAGAGTATATATAGCATATGGTGGCGTCTGCCACGCCTCTTACAGCCTGTTGTATATTCACAAAACCAATATACCCTGATTTTGCACCTTTAAGAAAAACAAAACTACAATATACAAATACATGATCGCTGAGAGAGAGAGAGTGGAGTATAAAGTGGAGTGGAGCAAGGTGTATGTAGTATGAGGCATGGAGTGTGTAGAGCGTGTGGAGTCTGGGGCGATTGCTGGTAGACGATCTACACTTATTTAACAAACGTTCGCACAAATTGAATATTAAGCTGGCGCTGTTCTGTCCGGCTGTCCGGCTGTCCGCGCTGTCTGTTGGCGATGCTGGTTAAAGATAACATAGATCGAGATAAGCACACCGGGCGCTTCCTGTGCGCCCAGTTGGCAGCTTTGTCTGTGGCATTTCGTTTGCCACACGCAATCAATAGGCTGCCCCAACTCTGGCTGCAGCACTTTGATCATCATTTCGCTTAATCGAGCCCGCTGTGCACATGCAGATACGACTGCACATAACATGAACATGTATCTGATGCAGCATCAGATTCAACTGCAACTGCAACTGCAACTGTTGCTGCTGTTCATCTAGCTGCGATTGTCGTTGGCTGTGTTGTTGCCTGCCTTGCTTCTTGGCCATGTTGTTAGTCATTTGTTATGAAATTTGTGCAGAACTCTGGCCAACAGCAACTAAAAAGGGTCTGCACTGCAGTTTGCATGCCGGGCGGCCGTCTCTTGTCCAGCACTGTGCATATGCATGAGCCTCTGCTGCCCCTGCTACTCCTGCTGCTCCTGCTGCTCCTGCTACTCCTGCTATCGTCTGCTGCTGTGTGGCATTTCAACTGCGCCTGCCTGCCAGTTGGCATGTGCGGCATTCTCAACACGTGTCAGTGGCGCATTTGTCTTGTCCACTTTTCCAGTTGCTCCGTTGGGCGGCTAACGAAATTCCTAAAAAAAAAGTGACCAAACAGAGAGCTTTTTTTTTTAAGGAAAATGTGCAATCAATATTTGCCAACAGCTTAAGGAAAATTCAATTTTCAGCTCTCGCTCCCGCTGTGCCTCTTTCGAGCATGTAAATTGCTTCGATGAGTTCAGTTTTGACAGTTTGCTTTATTTGGGTAGGTCACTGAAGTTGGGATTTTAGCAATTAATTATCATTGGAAAGGTAAGAACTAAGGTTTTAAACTCAGCTATTTCCTGGTTCACCTGACTGCATATACATTACTATACTTTATTTAGTACTTTAGTTTATTTTATTTAGCTTAATAAAAGCAAAACCAAAAACTTCTCTTGATCATATTGAAAACACCATTTTTCAAATGAATAAAATTATTATATGAAAAATATAACATAATTTGTTGAATTATAATTCAATTCCGCAAAGTTTTCATTTCAACTGATTTAAATATTAAATTCATATTATATAAACTTTCTACACACTGAAAATTCAAATTTTCCGCGCATGCTGTACTCAATTTTGCGCCAAGTCTGTTTTTTATCGAAAGCTATTTTGGTGGCACAACCAACTTTAAGTGAGTGGCAAGTTGCGTTGCGCAGCTAACTTCGCGTCTGCTGCAATTGGTTGCGCTGCCAACTTCAAGCAGCTTGAGCTTTAAGGTTGTTAACTTGGCTAAAATGAAAAATGTTGTTATAGCATAATCGATTATGTGCTTATCGATAACTTTCAGTTAAATTAACAAAAAATTTAAGATTTAAATATAAAATTAATAATAAATAGAGTACAAATAATTAACATATAATTAAGTATATTTACATATGTAAATTAAAGTTGATTTAAGCATTTATTGATAACAATTAAATTAATATTACAACATAAATTATTTATTATAAATGTGTTAATATATTAATTTAATAATAAGAATTATTCTTTATATTAATAAATTTACATATATACAGATATTTGCAAATTTAACCTTATTTCAGGCAACATTTCGGTCATCTAGACCATATTAACCTAATGTGAATCCATTCACCTTAACCAAACAGGCATAAATCTAAGCGATGTCTATATAACACATGAATTAGCTGACAAGCGAATATAGACACACTAAATTAAAGTCAAGGCCATGATACAAACAACAACTAGAACGATAACAATGACAAATATTTCACTCGCTCGCTTTTCCTTGATATATTGTGGACTAATGAAACCTATGTGACCATAAAAGAGTCATAAATTCGCGCACTAAAAGACGCCGTCGGAACGTAGGCTGGAGCAGGACACAAGGCTTCGCCTCGCACAGTCCAGACACTTAATTATAAGCATAAAGGTGCATGAATTACTACTACTACTACAACAACAACAAGAGGAACAACAACTGCACCGAATAGCAAATGGTAATAAAAGTGGAAAGTAACGGGACTGAAGCGCCAGCTCTGACAGTTAAATGTCGACCATTTTGTTTTAATGTCTCTGCGTCGCTTTAATGTGACTGAGCAGAAAAAAAAGAATTTATACAAATTAGCGGTGAAATAAATTACGCGAAAAGCAACGGTAAAGGTAACGTCAACGGCAACGGCGGCAGCAATGACGGCAAAAGTAAATGAAATTAGCCCGCCTTTTTCTAGCAGACGGAATGACTGAATTTCGAAATAAAAATGTAAAGCAAATAAAAACATACATATGTTTGAATTATAAAGCGTGCGAAGGCGAAGAATAAATACCCTTATGGTAGGAAAGGAAAATTTTAAATTTTTCAAATTTTTATCTATATGAGTAAAACTACTTGTGATTAACTAAATATAAAGTAAATATAAACAATATATAAACCATATTATATTGCCAATCATTCATTTAGTTAAACCAATTTTCTTAAAGCAATAATTTAAAATATATATATGAATTACCGGGTATTTATAATCATTCCGCAACACCAGCCTGCACACCCTTCCCAAGCAGTCGTCGATATCGCACTGATTCCGCTGTTCTGACGATCGCCGCTGATCGCCTCACTCAAAGCAATTGAGCCAAATGTAAGCTTCGAACTCGAAGTTCGAAGTTCGAGCTGCAACAAGAGAGCCTGAAGGAGAGCGCAATAAAAACGAAGTTCGGAGCGCGAGCCAGAGCTCGAATTAAGCAGCGAATGGCGTAAAACAGGCGCTGGTAAATGAGCAGCTACAATTAGCTGCATTAAGGAGAGTAAATGAGACAGAGAGTAGTCAATAAATATATACATACATACATATATCATAATACAAATGTATGCAATATAACAATTTTCTGTCATAAATAGTAAGATAAATATACAATTTATTTCTTTTAATAAAGTGATTCAATCAAAGTGATTTATCAAATTTCATAATATATGCATGCGTTAAATGCTGCAATCATTGTTATTATTGCATTTCTTCAAGTTACTCCAGCTGCCTTGGTGAAGCGCAACTAAACAGCAAAATGAGCAGTAGATGGCGCTATTTTCACGCTGATTGGGTAAATTTGATAGGGCGTGAGAGAAACAAGAAAGAAAAGTATTTTAATATAGTTTGCATTAAATTTAAATAATAATTCAATGCATGCCAATCGTGTGCGTTTAATTATACTGGATTTTGCATTGCATAAATTAAATTAATTAACAACGGGCAGTTAAGTGAATGAAATTAAGCATATTCGAGGGAAATACTTTTTTGTGATAGCTGAAGCTTACGAATAATTAAGTTAATAGCCAAATAGTAGATGCCCTTGAGTAGATGGGAGTGCGTGTTACCTCTTTGAAATACCTCTCATAAATAAATAGAGAAATATAAAAATATATAGTATATATATAAATACTAAATAAATATATGTAATAAACATTCTTTGGTTATTTGTTCCGAAAAGCCTAGGCTGACCTGAATAGATATGCAAATTCTCCATTTCAACTTTCAAATCTCAACGTTATCAATTTCTTTCATACCAAATCAATATACCCTATGAAAGAAGGGTATTTTTGGGTAACCTGCACGAAATGCATAAAGTGTCGCGTGTTGCCCGCCGAGTAGAAGAAGAGAAGAAGATTCGCATAATGAAACACACTGTGGCCAGAGGACTATGGTGGGCGAGTTGGGCGTGGTCGGCTGTCGCTTGCCGCCGACTGTCTGGCGGGATTAAAAGCATGCTGAAAAGCAAAAAGCGCATTCATGACACCAACTCGTAACGGTGTCATTTTGGCTGACACACCGGGGCAACGATGCTGCCAGCCAGGTGGCATACCAAACGTCAGATGAGCAGCAGAGAAAAAAATAGAGCAAAGGCAAGTAGAGCGCAGTTAGAGGTGGAGGAGCGCGAGCACATGACACTTTGTGTGTGAGTGGCTCGGGCACTTGGGCAACGGCGACTAAACTGACATTTCAAATTGCCTGAATGGCAGCCAAATCACATGCTAATTTTGCACGTAGGTGGCTGAGGAGCGGGTGGGAGGGGATGGTTGTTGCATAGATAGCTGAATCATGGCCGTGCCACTAAAATGCCAGAGCATACGCAATGAGAAGTGACGCTAATGAGGCATAAGCCTCATCAGCAGCAGCAGCAGCTGAGTGAGACTAAATGAAACGAGCTCCGCAAGCACGCCCGCGCCTCTCTCTGCGCTTCTCAGTTCATTGCTGCGTGTTAATTAAAAATATTTCATCATTATTGACACACGGCTTGGGCAAACAGCCTCAATATTTGACAATATTTCCCTTTTTTTTCCTGCTGCTGACAAATTAAGCTGCTTGGCCTTTGTCAGGCATCGAACCGCGAGGCGTGATGAGAAGAGCCCAACTCTAATCCTCTTTGAGGACTGCTCAAAAGTTTAATGAAGTTCATCAATAATGATTTCATCAATGCGCTCAGCTGAAGCATCAAAGTTGAACTAGATAACAATTTGGAGAGGGAATTGAGAATAATGTAAATGTGTTTATACATATTATTATAATAAGTTTCAGATTATTATATAATATATATTATAAATAGTAGCAATAGTAGCATTGTAATAAAAACAAAATTAATAAACTCATTAAAAATAAATAAATAATATAAAACGTAATAATAAAATAATTTTATGATAAACTCCAACTTTTTACAAATAGTTTGAAACGCATATTAAAATATATTCATTTATTTTATATATTATAAATAGTAGCAATGATAACAATGTTATGAAAAAACAAAAAAAAAAAAAATAAAATAAAAAAATAAAATCAATAAAATAAAAATAAATAAATAAAATAAATACATAATTAAACTAAATAAAAAATTAAAAAATATATAATATGTGTATATAAAATATATATAATATATATAAATAAAATATTAATAAAATGAACATATAAATTACTTAATGATTAACTCCAAATTTTTAAATAAATATATAATATCTGTATAATATGTATATCTATATTTTAATTAATTTATATGTCGACATTGAGTTACTACGGCAACATTCAGTGCTCAGCCGTATTACTATTTTTATGAGCATAAGTATAATTTTTTCTTATTATTATATATTACATATTTATACATATATTAACATTTTTATTATTTGCTCCTCAAGTTCATATCGAGCAAGCACTTGACCCAAGCGAAACATTCAATTCGTTTATTCATACGCCCCGTTGTCCCAGCTGGCTCCACTTGAGCAAATTCGTATTGGAATTGTGTGGGCAAAGCATTGCTATTATTGCATACATTTGCTAATAGTAGCCAGCCAGTCAGGCAGTCAGCCTCCACTTTATTCTCCTTCAACTCCTCTACTCTGCGCTTATTTATGTTGTTCACATATTTGCCCACAATTTGTGCGCGGCTAACAAATACGTTTATTGACGTCTCTCTTGCCCTTGTTTAACAAATGCGCGACCAATAAACTCGTTAGCCCTGCTACTCATCATCTTAGCCAGTCTCTTTGCTGCAGCTCTTTCTCTGTCTGGCAGTCTGTCTCTGTCTAATCCTGGTCGTCAATGTCGTCGCTTTGGCATATATTGAATATTTTATAGAGATTGTCTATTTCCATTTGTTAACACAGCTTCTGACTTGGACTTGAGATTTACCCGCTCTATCACACTGATTTGATTTCTCTGCTTTGGTTTGTTTGAATAAACAATTTCAATTTTTTTGGCTTGCAAATAATTATTATTATTATATTATTATTAATATATTATAGATAAGCAAAGTAACAATAAAAGCATATATATTGAAAATATTTTTCTTTAGCTTAAATGCATTGAATACTTCAACGAGGTTTATTTATAAAGCTGAACAACCAAATTCGCTTGCTCGCGGTTAGCATGTGTCCACGGTTGTTCCATTACATGCCGCTATTTATACTCGTAAATGCTTACATACATACATATGTACGTAGCGAATTTGCATAGATATCAACGCACACACACACACACATGCATACATACCTATTACAGCGATAATCGAATTCTCACGAACGACTTACGCTCGCATATGAAAATGAAGCCGAAGCGCTCAGAGAACGACGAAGCACGAACGACTGAGGATGAGAGAGGGAGCAGAACTGGGAGTTGGAGTAGAATAACAGAGGGAGAACGATCTAGCAGCACTGTGAATGAGAGAGGGAGGGGTAAAGAAAAAGTAATGAAGGCTAAATTGCAATGCATTGACATGCTTCCACTATCTTTTTCTTTCTCTTTGCACATGACATTTTCGCTCCCTCTCTCGCTCGCTTGTACTTGCTCATTCGATCGCATCGGCTGCGTCTTGCATTCGTCGTTATTACCGTAATCTTTCGTGCCTCCAAATTTCAATTTCCACTCAAAATATACCATTTACTTCTTTAGATTAAAGGCATCGAAATTGCACTACAAAAACCAGCATAATTCCCATCTGCTTCCTTCCACCTTCTGCTCGCAATGTTTGCACGTGACATTCACTCCCGCTAGCTGTTGAGCCCAGTTAATAATTATTAAGTGTTGTTGACCATTTGCTGGCCAGTTAACAGTTTCCCAGCCATCCCCCTTGGATGTACATATTGGCAAAAATTTTTATCGAACATGTTTTCAATTATATACGAACAAATTTTCTTCAAAAGGGTTCAAAGCTTTGCTTTTTTTGGCACTCAAGAAAGTGGCCAAGTGGGGCAGGCAGAGAGAGAGAGGCAGAATGAGAGAGAGAGAGAGAGAGAGAGAGAGAGAGAGAGAGATAGAGTTAGGGGCTGAAGTGGCCCGGAAAACTTGGTTGAGTTTCATTTCTGGCCCTAATGTTTTAAATAAATAAGCGCCGAATATAAATTCTAGTTGTTGTTGTTGCGGCTGTTGACCTTCCAAATGGCAAACATATAAAAACAGAAAAAGGCAGCAGTTTGACGATTAAATTGTGGGCACTAAACACGCATACGCCCCCCATGGCCGTGCAGGCCTGCCCTCCTGCCATTCGACTGCCCAAAACGGTCCATATGAAGAGATACGCCTCCTACTTTAGCTCCTTTAGTTAAGATCGTAAAGTCTGCTAGTCTCGGGAGTGGGGGGAGTAAACATTAATTGAGCCACTTGGGCAATGGCATAATCAGGGCACACGCATAATGAGCTGCAATTAAAGGACAAACATAATTACAAGTGAGTTTTCGCCACATAGCTGGCAAATTTGCCGCAATGCCACACACACACAAATATATATACCAAAATGCTGAAATACTAGAACAAGTACTAAAGGCAAAACGAGCCAACAGAGCAAACAAAGGCCGCAGCCAAAAGCGAACAAAAAAAAAAAACAAAAACTTGTGCAAACTGTGCAAATGAAATTAACAAATTTTGCTAACGTATGCAGCAAAGGGGCACAGATCCTTGGCTCGACCTTTCAGCCCTTTTTATTTACGTATGAAAGTCACACAAAACGATTTGGCGCAGCGCTCGATTACGCTGCACGATATTTGCAGGAGGAGCAGGAGTACTAGAAGAAGGAGTCAGATTGGAAGCTGAAGTAGTAGTAGAAAGAGGAGCAGGTAGTACAAGATTGGCTGTTCGAGCAGGAGCAGAACTTGGAGCGGGAGTAGTAGCAGTAGGAGTTGGAGCAAGAGTAGTAGTAGTAGGAGTAGGAGCAGGAGTAGTAGTAGTAGGAGTTGGAGCAGTAAAGGTAGTAGGAACCGTAGGAACAATAGGAGAAGTTGGAATAGGAAGGAATAGGAGCAGGAGTATTATCAGGAACAAGAACAGGAGCAGGAGAAGGAGTAGAAGCTAGAGCAGGAGTAGAAGCAGGAGAAGGATAAGTAGTAGTACTATGAGCAGGAGCAGCGGGATGAGCAGGAGTAGGAGTAGAAGTAGAAGCAGGAGCAAGAGTAATAGAAGGAGGATATATAAGAGCAGGATATGTACGAGCAGAGATAGACGTAGCAGAAAGAGATGGAGTAGCACTAGGAGCAGGTTTAGACGTAGCCGTAGGAGCAGGAGTAGAAATAGGAATAGCAGAATTAGTAGGATTAGGAGAAGGAGGAATAAGACCAGGAGTAAAAGTGGCAGCAGCAGCAGAAGTAGAAGGAGAAGCAGGAGCAGAAGTAGGATTAAAAAGGGTGCACCGCTATCTATACACCAGCCGATCCACATTTCAGTTACAGCATGTTAAATTTGGTGATAAATGAGTTAAGGTAATGCGTTACATGGGTCACAGCCGCAGAGCCACAGCCACACGCTGCTGTACTCCAGGGATGCCCAGGCACGCACGGCTCTAATGAAATCATTTAAATACAGCCCACACTCAATTTCTCTCACACACACACGTCTGCCATACATATATACATATGTATGTATGTATGTATTTGCCGCAAAAACGTGGCAGCGCTTAAAGTCAATGCAGTGGCTCTTTATGAAACCGAAAATGCTATGGCAGCAGCTGTATAATGCGAAGAGTACATCAATTTAAATGCTCTTAATACATATTGTGTTCAGCATTCATTGATATGTGAAGGACTCTACAAATTATATTAATTGAGCTTAAATATGTGTATGTGTGTTAATGTATGTACATATATGAATATTTATATACATATATGCTTTCTTGTTTGAATATAAAACAAATTAATTGAAACCAATTTTTGGCCTTTCTGTATTTTAATTGGATATGTTCAGCTTTGTTTTGCAATGCAAACGTGATATTCATAAATTTATACTAGACTTTTTTTAATGCTTTAAGTTTCAATACATATGTATCTATATAATCGTTATTATTAGTTTACATTATTAGTTTATGTATGTAATTTAATAATTTAATTAAAAAACGAACTTAATAATTTAAATATATATAGAATCCATATTAACAGTCGATTCTCTTTTCGCGAGATCAACTGAAAAAAAAAAAAATCATGCCCGCTCGCTCTCGCTTTGACCAAGTGACTTCGATGTGAGTTCACTTCGTTTTTCGCTTCTGTTGCGTTCAAGTATTCGTGTGTCGCTCTTTTAACGAACATACAAAGTTTATTAGCGAGCACAAGCCTCACACACATACCAATACATATACAAAAGACGAAGCAAAACGAGCGAGCGAGCCGATCGCGAACGAGCTCGTTAAAGAAACGATGCAATCGGTTCTGCTCTCTGAGTAATTTCTCTTAGTGTGTGCTCTTTTACTTCTTTGCAGACAACGACATCGCTTTGCGAGCTGTGATAGAAATACAACTTAAACTTAAATATAAAATATTTAAACGATTTTAAATAGTTATGCCCTGCATTATGCTTGGTATACCCTGCAAAATTGCTTGACCTTTTGTAGTTGGCAACATTGTGTTGTGTCCATAACCTATGGCTTTACAATTTGAATGTTACAAATTGCAAGTGTTTTACTGCATTCACAGCTGTTGCTAGGGGACATCATCATCGCCAGTGACAGTGCCAGTGCCATCGCATGGTTTGTTCCTTCTCGCTGCTCCCTCTCCCTCTCGCTCCCGCTCTTGACTTCGATATATCAAAAGGCGAGCGTCGTCAAGCTGCGTGAATAACTCGCTTTAATACCCAACTCAACACAAGAGCATAACGCAAGCACACACATCTGGTGTCAAATACGAGCAAACTATGTATCTTTAGAGCGCATTCATATGGAGCTGGAGTAGATACTTATGCGCATCTGTACGCCGTACAACGCCCAATTTTTTATGGTCCAAGCCAAGGCGAAAAGGATGGCACTGAAACTGAAAACTGACTCTGACATTTGTTCCAAAAAAAAAAAAAAAACAAAAATCCATTCACTGCATTTGATGGCGCCGTCGCTCATAAAACAAAAAATAAACTAGAGAAATTGGGCAAGTCTGCTTGAATTGCAGATGCCCTGAAAAGTAATTTTAATAGAGCTCATTTTGTAGTTGAATCAAATACATTTGACTCTACAGACTCTTTTATAACTCGAAAAAATTAAAATGTCTGGCTATATAAGTTCTATATGACTAGAGATATCATTAAGCTAGGCTGACCTTTTGATACATATGAAACTCAAAGAAGTTCATATAAAAATTTAAGTTCTTAACTTTTCTAAGTTCAGAGATCAGGCAGCTTGAGCTAAGGAATGGAACAGACGTTCAACCTTATGTTACATACAGTTTTATCAAAACCCTTGCACCCTCTTCAATCATTAAGTTCATAAAAATTTGTTATGCAAAAGAAAGAAAACTGCCCAGCTGAAAACCTAAATATTCAACAAACAAATTCATTTTTCATCCGTTGGCTGGTTAATAAAAAATAATAAAAAAAAAAACTACAGTTTTTCTTTATGGACACAAACGACTTGTGTCATTTGCAACAATTTTATGATTAATTAAACCGTTGCCTGCTTTAAGGGGCGGCACGCCAATTAAACCTACAGCCAGCGAAAGTGTCGTAAAAATTGAAACGACTAACCCGTTAAGTCGTCAGGACACCTACAGCGCGGACAATTCGCTGAAGTCAACAATGCAAACATTTGCACCACAAGCGCACAGTGAAAAAAAAAAGAGAGACGGGAGCAAAAAGAGAGAAGAGAAAAATGATAGAGTGCGGCGAGGAAAAAGCAAGAAAAACTGCACAAAGTTGGCCGCGGAAAGCGTCGCAAATGTTTGAGCCAAAAGATAAATGCGCGTCGGGGCAGTCAGTGAGGCTAAGCTTCCGTTTCCGCTTCTGCTACCGTTTCCGCCTGCCGCATGCCCCAAAGCCAGCCGCATTTTTGTGCATTTAGCATTGCAAATGTTGCCCAAATTGAAAAGACAATTTCCACTTGCTGCATAAATTAAAACTTTAAAATTTGTTATTGCTGCTTTCATTGTACTCGAGAGCCTTGCACTTGAAATTACTGTAATTGATGGATTTATTAATCAATTTAGTTATATCATGCTACTACTACTTAATTGAAACGCTTATCAATTCTGTGTACACATTTAAGCCGGGCCCGAATTGAAAAATTAAATGCGCCCTGCGTGCTGCACAGCTATTTGTAACCATCTACATGACATTTACATTTGCATTTACAGACCTGACCTGATATACACTACGTGAGCGAGCAGCGACAGTATTTGAATGAATCAATTCGTAGCGCGAGAATTTAAAGAATACAAAAATTTAAATATTTTTCGAGTTTAACGAGGGGTATTTTTAGCATTGATTGAACTCATTAAAGTCAAAAAGTTTTGCTTGTAAATATTGCTGAAATTGTTTATTAATATGTTAAAAAATTGTATAATATAAAATGTATTATAATTTTTGTATAATAAATTATAATTCATAATGAATACAAAAAAATATGTATATAAATATAATTGTATGTAAATCAAAAAATCATTTTAGAAATATGTGAATAATGAATTATAATTCATAATGAATTTTTATAAAAAAGAAAATATAATTATAATATCTACATACGCAATTAAAAAATATTAGTTTAAAAAAATTTAATGATTTTATTGTTAGTGATTATTTATTAATTAAGTAAAATAATAATAAATAAACAATAAGAAATAATAATAATAATAAATAATAATAAAGTAAAAAAATAATTTTTAAAAAAATGTTTTAGGTTATGTGAAATTCATAATTGTTAGTGATTATTTATTAATTAAAGTAAAATAATAATAAATAAATAATGAGTAATATAAATAATATTAATAATAAATAATATTAAAGTAAAAAAAATTAATAAAATTTATTCATTAGGAAAATGATAATAAATAAATAATAAGTAATAATAATAATATAGTGAAAAAAAAAAAAAAATAAAAACAAAATGTTTTAGATTATGCGAAATTCATATATATAACTTTTTATATTTGTGTTTCATAAACATAATTCAATTAAATGGCAAAGTACTCAACACTCTGTAAGAGTTTATAAATTAAAAATTAAAAAAAAGTGCCTTCATTTGGCTTTATGCAATTTTAATGAAGCGAAATAAAGCTTTTGCGGCTTAGCTGCATAATTGAAAATGTTTTTAACACAAACATGTTCAAGAATCGGGTTTCAGATAGTGGGAGTAAGACTATGCAGAGAGTATGTGTTGGAAAAAAATATGATATGATATGATATATGATATATGATATATGATATATGATATGATATGATATTATATGATATGATATGATAATATTTCAAGCAAAGCACTCGACGCAAAAGAGTCCAGCTAGCTAAATTTTAAAAATTAAAAACTGTTGCAAATTACAGCAAAAAAAAAAAAAATATATATGTATATTAAAAAAATTGAATATGTATTCAGTATTATTTAGATTTATTTTAAATAAAAATTGAACAAGTATTCAGTATTAATTAGATTTATTATAATTAAAACACACACATTCATTCCACAATTAAAGCACGCTCTGCTGTTAACAATTTATGAACTAACGTAATAGAGACTTAAATTCGCAGTGTAATTGAATAAAGCTTATATATTTCATTTGCTGGTTGCATATTAAATTCATTTGTGCAATTTGTAAAGCACACGTCGCAGCTGCAATGCAATATGCAGTGCACAGCAATAAAAGGAATACAAATTAATTTATAAAAAAAAAAGTGAAGTTAACTCGAATACGAATGCAAGGGCATGCAACTCCAATGGCGGCATGCACGGCGTATGCGTGATAATGCAGCAAATACATATACATATATATTTTGCCAATCGTTCGAGACTTTGGGTGCTTGCAGGCAACGCGCTGTTGATTAAGTTGCATAAATTATGGTCGTTTGTTGATTAAGTGCAGCCAAAGACTGGCCAATGGCTGGCCAAGGGCCAAGTTTCTGATTGCAAATTCGTAGCGTTGACATTTTAATAAGCTGTCAAAATGGCAGCAGCAAAAGCAAAATGGCAGCAATTTTGAAGATTTTAAGCCAATTTGAGTTGAGCTCTCTCACTCTCTCCTTCTCTCTCTTCCTCTCTCTATGGGTGCTTTGGTCGTTCTTTTATGACAGCCTCAGGGCTGTTATGTAATTTCATTATGAGTTTTAAATAAGTTTTTCCTTTTTATTGGGTATTGAAACCCTTTGAAATTTGAGGAGTAAATTTGTTAATATAATATATTGGATATAACATATAACTGCTTAGCTTCAATATATTATATTTATAATATAAAGAGAGTTTTTGTTTAGTTTTTAAATATTTTTGTAAGATATAATTTATAATATAAATATAAGCAGCTGTAAAATGACTAAAGAACATAAATAATAATAAAGGAATTTTTAAAATTTCTTCATTAAGTGCTTAAATAATTAATTTAATTAGATTACTTATTGGGACTCTTTATTAAATATTTATTTTTATTAAAATTTATTATTAAATATTTTTAAAGACTATCGATCAATATTATGAACATAAGAGTTCAGTAAAGTTTCTGTTTAACTTCATTTATTTTTTTCTTTTATTTTTAAACTTTTAAATAAATTTCTTAAATTATGATTAAATTGCATAAAGTGCCTAAACTTTTTTTTGTTAGAGTCGTTATTGCAACCCTTATAAATTTGTAGAAAGAAAATCTATAAATATTATGCACATAAGAGGTCAGTAAAGTTACTGTTTAACGTCAATTTTTTTTTTTTTTTGCGTGTTTTTAAGCTTTTAAGTACTTGTAAAAAATATAAGAAGCGCTAACAGATCTTAAAAACACTAAAACAATAATTTGTTGTATATCACATAATGGAAATTATATAAAAATATATAAAAATGATTTTCGCTTTGATTGTCCAAGATTTGTATGTATAGAAATTTAATTTAATTTAATTTTTAGAAATATATAAAAATGTATATGTATGTATATGTATACAGAAATTTAATTTAATTTAATTTTTAATACTTATTATTATTAATGAATTTTTTTTTATTTTTTTTTTACATTTTTTACTTCTTTACTTCTTCAGTTCAAGTTAAATACCAAATTAATCCACCAAAAGCTGCCAGCACTGATAGCGACTACAGCAATGGCCTTAATGTGATATCAGTTCGTACAATTCGCCGTGTCAAGCCACTTAATAGTCAAAAGGTGGTGTCTGTTAGTGGCTGGCGGTGCTCGCCACAAGCGAGCTGCAAGCTGTCAGCTGCAACAGCTGCTGTTGCTTTATCTTTATTCTTTCATTTTCTTCTCTTTTTTTTCTGCCAGAGGCAGTTTCATGATGACATGATAGCGCACATGGCAGAGTATTAAATAATTTATAAATTTTTTACACAGCTGTTGCAGTGGAAGCGGGGGGAGTAGTAAAGTTAGCGTTGAGCTGACGTGCATTAAACATTGACACCTACTTGGGCATACGCTTTGGGGACGAGACTGAGAGTTAATCAACTTTACGCACTCGCCTAATATGGCAAAAAGTTTAATTAAAAGCGTAATTAATGGCTAACATTAGGGCTTCGACCGGGTGTGGTGGGGGAGGCAGGGCACAAGCCAATGTCGTCAAGCCGCGTTGCCATTGCTGCCTGCCACGCACATGCTAGCAATTAAAATTAAAATTTTATGCTAAACTAAGTAGCAAGCGGTAACAGGCAACAGGCAACAGGCAGCAGGCAACAGACTTGTGGCAGCAACTGAACTGTAAACAACAATTCCATCCTCGGCTTCAATGTCTCAGGCATTTTGCTCAGCTAACTGGGCTGCTGTCCTCTGCGTTGGCCCCCCCGTCAGCTTGAATTATTAACCTGCATGTTGGCCCTCAATGCCAAAAGTTCACAGTTCGCTTTAAAAGCGAGTGTACACCCCCCTGCCCACAATAACTAATTCACGAGTCCTCGAACACACTCTACGCATGCCGCACGCGATGCCGCCTTCTCGCACACATGTCATAAATATTAATTAAACATTTGCATTCTATTGCATTTGCCAGCAGATGCTCGAAGGATAGCCGAGCGCTATGAATCTAATAGGAAAATTTCATTGAATTCAACATTTTCATATCATATTCGAGTTGTGCACATTATAATTTAATGAAACAGGTGTGCATATGGGAATAGAAACATGTCGAGTGTACTCAATATGCTCTTTTGCTCGTTTCTTGTTTAAGCTCAACGAATTTAATTAATACACAATACAAAATTAATTATTTTTAATGTATAGATAAAACACGTTAAAATTTTTTATAATTTTTTTAAAATAATCTTTTGCACTTGTATAGCTTTAGTTCTATGAATTTAATTGATACATCATACAAACATTTTTATGATCTTTTTCAATGAAGCAGTAAAAATAGAAACTCGTGTAAGTGTCTCATTTTTAGTATATATATATTGTTATATATGTATATATATATTTTTTTTTAATTATTCAAAATATTCTTTTGCACATTTCCAGCTCAATTTCTAAGAAATTAATTAATACAATTTTGTGCATAATGAAAGCATTCATTGGGCTTTAATTACGCACGCCCACAGCCTACCCCAGGTATAAGCTTAAGATGCCTACAGCTGAAAGCCCTAATGAAATCTAGCAAATTCAGTTATATATAATAGGTATATAAGGTATTCCGTGCCAAGACCTAATGACATGTTTCACCTAACTTAAAAGCTTGCACTGTGCGAGCTGCTGGTCTTAGAGCCTTAAAAGGGAAATCCAATTTTTGCTTGACAAATCAGTGGAAAAATGTCGAGACCTCAGATTCCAGCGAGTGGATTTGGAAAATTTGTTATAAATAAAACTGCTGTCTGGCCCAGAAAACTATAACACATTTTTTCTGTGGCCTTATATATTTTTGTAAAGGGTAGGGTATTGTAGAAAAGTAACTAAATATGTGACGTATGGAAGAAGAGTATATAGAAAATATAAAAAATTAATATAAAATATATATATTTATGTGTATATGTCTGGGAATATATGCATGTCAGCATTTGAGCACAAGAATAGTTGTAGCTCACGACTCGAATAGTCTGTCATTTGTATAAAAACTTAACAGCTTTACCATATATCTATATCTATATAGTACTATACACTTTCCAAAGAATATTATAATAATTTTTAAGTTGTCATTCATTAGATCTGACTAAAACTCCTTCAATATTATTTTTTAATATTTATATATATTGTAAATAATAATTCGTTTTAATATATGATAAACTACTGTTATGTATGTATATACTATATTACTATATATTATATTTTTTGCCTAAATCTCAAACTAGATTAAATTGCCAATAAAGGCAGATTTAATAAAATATACAAAAAATAAATAAATAAATAAAATCAAGTAAAGAATTATCAGCTTTATTTTCGGGTTTCCCCACAGTACACAAACATATGATATTCCTTTCTGCCTGCAAGAGTATTTCAGCTTCAACTCTCTAATAGAAAAGAAATCACTCACATACATACATATGTACATATATATTTGCTTTGTTTTTGTTTCTTCGGCTATTCAAGGCCAGCAGCACGTAGGTCATAGTTTTTTTTTTTTTTTTTGTGTCGCTGTGTGGTGGATTGAGTTGATATCGAAATTGAGCTGGATGTTGTTTGTATACAACACATGCGACACATGCACGAACACATATCAACTTTTTACATCTGCTCACCTAAGGAGGCTGCCAGTCCGTGTTTGGCCATTTTATTTTGGTCAACTTTTCACACACACATACAGAGAGACACACAGAGACAGACAAAGATAGACAGACAGACAGACAGACATCTGGCAATACAGAAACTAATTTTGTTGTTTGTCCAATTTTTTTTTTTTCTTTCTTTCTTTTTTTTTTCTTTATTTTGTCTGCTGTTGTGCGTCGCGTTAAGCTGCCGCTGCCAAATGCCTGCGATCCTTGGCATGCTCGTGGCGTAAACGACATGTTGTAC
This sequence comes from Drosophila koepferae, assembly GCA_030914345.1. Lineage (NCBI taxonomy): Eukaryota > Metazoa > Arthropoda > Insecta > Diptera > Drosophilidae > Drosophila > Drosophila koepferae. Next base: position 6,285,595 of record JAUESR010000207.1, read on the forward strand.
ACAGACAGCGGACATTTTTTTCTTTACTCTCTTTGCTCCTCTCTCTCTCTTTGTCGTTCTCTTCATTTTTTTTTTTTTTTTTGTCAGCATCTTGAGCTGCCACAACTGGTTGTAGTGGGGCATGTTTTGCTGTGTTTGCCTCGTCTTTAGCACGATTCTGTTCCATTTTGTTGCTGACGCATTGTTGTTGTCACCTTTGTCGTTGCGACAGTTGCTTGTTCGTGTGAAATACGTACATATATATTTTATATATATTTATATGTATTTACGAGTATATGTATATCTTGCAAAATCTAATAGATTATTTCTCGCTTTGCTGTTACAAAATAAATTTGTGTTTTGACTGCTGAAAAGTTCTTAAATAATGTAGTTGCTTAACATGCAATCAATAAATCATTTTAGTGATTTGCTTTTTATATGGCATTGGGAATGTACATAAATAAAGGTAAATATAATATATGTATTTTTTTTTAAATATTTTAAGTTAAACTACTTAATGTAAACTCACTTAAATCTTAATCAATCGTAAAAAAATAGTGACCGTTTATCGAAGTTTGCAAATACATAAAAAAGATTTTACTCATGCTCTGAAAAAAAAAATACTCAGAGCATACATTTGCATTGTTTCTTTAACGAGCTCGTTCGCGATCGCCTCGTAATCATTTGTTCTTGTTTTGCTTCGCTCTGCTTGTTCTCCAATTGTTTGCTTGAGTTGAACGAAGCAAAAGTCTTTTGTAGTTGTATTGGTATGTATGCAACGCTTAAAGTCTATTTGTATGAACGTCAATCGCATCTCTCCATAGATGTTCGTTTACAGAGCGTCACACGAATAGCTCAAAGCAAGGCGCCGAACAGAAAACAAAAACGAAACGAAGACAAGCAGACAAACGTTAATTACACTTACACACTCGCCAAGTTCATATAGTTTTTGCTGTGCGATGCTCTCTCTCACGCGATGCTCTCCATTACAAGAATAAATGATCGACCTTTAGTTGTTGATGTTCAATGCTCTCTCACTTTACAGTTGTGTGCCATTGGATTAGCCGAAAAAAAGTGTGCGTTGGCATCAATCGCATTTGATCTCTCTCTCTCTCTCTCTCACTCTCAATGATTGAGAAGTGAAGACGAAACAGCAGTCAATCTGCTGATGAGAGTACGGCAAAGTGAAATAGAAATTGCAAAACAGTTACATACAAAAACAAAACCAAAATTACAAAATAAATATGTATCAAAAATTTATAATACATACATGTTAAATGTTTCAAGTTGTTCTCAAACTTGAGACAGGCAATTGCCTTGGCCAACTCTTAGCTCTTGCTCCTATTTGCATGATCAGCTCCTCCTCACACGTTGTTCATTCGAGCGTTTTAAACTTGGCTGAATTTGTTGTCGGATGTGGTTGCTGGTTGACTGGAAAGCTCAGTGATGCGTTTAGATTTACTCGGCTTTTTCCTTTTATTTTATTTATTTTTTTTTTTTGTGTGTGAACTTTTTTCGTGTGTGCCCAAAAATTAATAGCTAATGAAGCGCCAGCGATATACTGCAGGGCCATAAAAGTCAAGTGCTGGCGAGTTGGCAAAGGAAAACTTTGGCTTCCTGCGAGTGTGTGAACCTGATTTTGGGCTGCAGCAGCTGCGCATGGCTCATTTGCTGCAGTCTCGAGGCCCTGTGGCTAGTGCCACTTGGCCTGCAGGTAAGTGGGACGGACTGCCAAGTCAAGAGTTTGCCATAAAATAAAATTCACATAAATTTTATTTTTTTTTTTATTGCAACAAAAATAGAAAAGGGAAAATGCAAATTCAGCGCTTTGCAACGATTTCCTGTTAAATGTACTTTAGCCCTTAGGCAAGTGTTGTAATATTTTTTATTTACATGTGCTCCACTCACAATTTATGGTCGAGTGTTAACATTAGAGCTAACCAGAGAGCTTTTCAGCATTCATTTTATTTTGAGAGCCAAGTCTTAAAGGCATTTGCTCTAAATTATTTTGATACTTTACTTTGTTTGCCAACAACTTGGCCAAAAGGCTTAGTGGCTGCGAGTAAAATAAATATTTGCCAGGATTTATTAAGTAAATATAGTGAAGATGGAATATCTAAAAAATATTTTAGTGTGCTAAGAATAGTAAATAGAAATTGCATGAAATTTTATGAGAAAACTGAAGAGTGAAAAAATGAGAGAAAATAGGAAATGAAATTGCATTAATTCTGTAGCAGGATTTTAAAGACAATCTACATTAAAGTTAATCTACATTAATAACATTTTGTATAAGATATCATATATAGCAAATGTCTGCTTTAGGAATAAGTTATTTACAGAGGAGGAGCCAAGTTTATGGGAAGAATAATATTTCCATAATATATAAAATTTAATCACAAAGCGTAGCTTTTGGAAGGGGCTCAGATAGCTGCAGCTCAATTAATATAAATATATGACAACAATTTTTAAATCTATATTAAAATTTATATTTATATAAGCTTAATGTATATTTATTTTATTTTTGTGTTTGCTAAATGAAAACTTTCAAATTTGTTTCTATGTTTTCTACAAGTTTTCAATTATTTTATTTATTTTTATTTTTAATTTTTTTTTATTTTTATATTTTATTAACAAGTTTACTGCTCTCTTTAGAGGTAACTTAATCTAGTTTTGTATAAAAAAGATCAAAGTGATCTATACACATTTTTTTTAAACTCCAATTTCAATATTAATTCTAAGAAAAAGATAAAAAATTTGCCAAAACAAATTATAGAATAATTACATTTCTTATTAATGTGAAAAACAAATTTGCTGAGCAAATGGTCGCAATTGAAATTAAATACAGATCAGTAAATAGCTTCAATGCACAAATTAGGCACTAAAGCAAAACCCGGCTCTAATTTGAGCGCACTTTCGAAATAATTTTCTCATTATGCGTCTAATTAAACTTTGCTCAAAGTTAAGAAGAAGAAGTGGAAGAAGAAGTGAAAATTTGCCATTTAAATGGAATATTCGCATTTCGATGCTCATTTAATTTCATTGACAAATGAAATGTCAAATCGTTTTACATATCAATGCATTTCGCTGCTTATTCAAATGTTGCCACCTTATTTTTTCACTTCTTCTTCTTCTACTTCTTCGTCTTCTTTTTGTTATTGTTGTTTGTTAGGAAGGGAAGGAACTTTGCCTATTGATGCTATTAACAAACACTTCTGGGACGCATATTTCGTCTTATTGTGCGGCCCATTTTGCGCTTCATTTAGCGCAGCTTGTTGGGGGTTTTGGGTGCGGAAGATATTTAAATGCTGTTTCCGCTTTGACTCCTTTCTATGAAGTGAAATGGGCAAGGGAGGCAGGGGGGAATGGGGTGAGCTTGTGTATACACGTGTGTGTTGTCATTTTATGTTTCGCATACATGTTAAACTTGAGATGTTTTATTGATTTTCATTTATGCATGCATAAAAATTGGTTTTTGACGTGCTTTTTATGATCGTGTTGCTGTATTTATAACTCATACGACATGTTGTCGCAACGCGCAAAGGCACATTAAATATATGTATATTCCCTTGACAGATACGACTGGGCGTGGGTGGTGGTTGGTGGTTGGGTGGTGCGTTTAAGTGTTGTGCTTTTTAGACAAATTAAATGCGTTAATAATGCATGGCACATAAATAACATTGATAAAGCCACATAAACGCTTCAGTTTGCCTGTCCGGACTCGCACTCAAGTGATGCTCATAATTTGGCCCGCCTTAACACTTCAAATGTGAACAATCGCATATGGCGTACGCTGCGTATGCTTAATTTTTCGCATAATCATGCCACAGCTATTGAAGGCACACGCATACTGAGCATACGCTCTTACACTTATATAAACCTGTCAGTTTGGCATTAGAACTAAGACCAAAGTGTTGTTTATGCGCACACAGCAATAGTCAGAGCGAATTGTAGTCGACCTGCTAATACCCTGCAGCAGAAGTTTCAGCAGAAAATTTAGACAATAATTAATAGATAGAGTAAATTATCTAATAAATATTATCATTAAAAATGACAAATAGTAAATTGTCTATTAAATATTGTCTTAAATAAATAAAAGTTTTTCATACTATATATAATTATTAAAAATATCAAATAGTAAATTGTCTATTAATTTTTATACATTTTTAATACTAAATAATTATTAAAAATAATTATTAATAATTTTTCATTAATTTTTATCTAAAATATATATATAAATTTTTAATACTTTTTTAAATATAATTTTTAATTTAAAAAAATCAAATAATAATTTTTTTTAAATATTTATTTTCTATATTAAATATAAATTTTTAATACTAATTATTTATTAAAAATATCAGCTTGCCTTTGTTTATCTTTTGAGCAGAAAAAATATATATATATAAAATATAGATATTATATATTCCATTATCTATATTATATATATTACATCATCTATGTACATTCTGACACACCCATTTCTAGCAATTCGCCTCAATCACACCTCCATTGCTGTCACCTCCTTTGGCAGATCATAAAAATTAAAATAATTGCCACAAAAACTTGGTCGCATGCACGTGTGAAAGTTTTGTCATTATGCCAAGTATTGTTCGAGTAACGCACTGTCATTAATGGGCACCCAGTTTAATGGCCTTGGCATTGTAGGAGGCTTTCATTTGCAGTTGACTCCGGGTTGGAGCTAAGAATAGTGTCTATACGGCTATTTAGCGCGGCTGAAAGCATATTCGAGTTAATGTATTTAGCGCGCTGCAGTCAGAGCGAAGAAAGAGGTAAAGCTTTTACGCGTAATTCACAGCAATTTATGTTCGTTTACATGGCAAACCGCTGTTAATTGAGCGCTGTTAACAGCTGTTAAATGAGTGAGTACGGCACAGCTGTTGTTTAGCATTTGAGTGACTTTTACAGCTGCCTTCTGTTATGCTATGCTAACAGCAGTTGCTGTTGGAATTCAGACTTCAGCTAAAACTATCTGAGTTGAGTTGTATTATTGAAAATGGATATTTGCACTGATTAAATATGCCTAGTTGAGGACTTTGCTGAGCGTCTTGCCGGCTAGTTTCCCCTTTCGCCATTGCCACAGGTTTGGTGTGCTATCTGATTTATGCTCGTGCTGGCAAACATTTCCCATTTCCTGTCATAAAACCCACCGAAGCACGCCTTCAACCTCGAACATTTTGCGATTATAATCGAAACTTTTTATCGACGTCGCACGTCTCGACGCGCTCTTGCCCAAAAACTTTTGCATTTCGCACGCGCTCAAAATTACTTTAGAACAAGCTGAAAGAGTTTTGGCTGTCGTTATGAATACTCTATAGCTTATGGCAAAACTATATATAGCATCAATATTTTAAAGACCTATTTGATAAATAAAATAGTCTTTGTTAAAAATATATGAAATGATTAAATACAATATACATAAATGTTAAGTAAATTCATATATATTTGAAATAAATTAAGTAACTAAATAAAAGTAAATATTTAAAAAATTACAAAAATAATTGATAAATTAAAAATATATTTGTTAAAAATTAAGTATTAATTAAATATCAATAAAATATTTATTTTTAATGAATTTAATACTGTTTAATTATTTTTATATAATTTTTTTTTTTAAATTAAGTATTTGTTATATACTTAATATAATAATGTAATAATGTATTGTAATGTGAGCAAATAAAATTGTATTTTAAATATTAACAACTATTATATTTTTAATTATAAAATGTTATTTGAATTTAATTTAAACAATTTACTTTACGATAACATCAAATTTTTTTAGTTTTTTTTTGTTTTTGTTTTTTAGATTATGAATATTAACCAATATTTCCACTCACTTTAGTATACCCAACTCAAAGAGTATTCATAGTAATGCCCAGAGATTTGATACCATAGGAAATGGGAAAGTGTCCCACTTCGTCCGGCAGTTATTTGGCGCATTAGCATTATAGGAGCTCCGAGCATTTGGCCATAAGCATAAGAAAACTTTCTAATTGAAACAAACAAACAAACGACAATTTCTCAAAGAGCGCTTAAGCTCAATGGTGCTCAGAGCGATTAGGCAGTCAGTTGATTAGATTAGATGAGCTTGGCATTTTGATTTGTAGCCAGGTAAGACTGCTAATTACTTTAATTGTTATGACAATAAGCGCAGAGCAGCTGAGCTCATTTTGCATTCAATGCGATTGGCTATTGGCCACAGAAGTTTTACCACAAAATCTCTTCAGCCGCACTCAAACTCCATAAAACAGGCAACTTTTATGTGAAAACTTTTAATGAGGATTTCAACAAAAAATGTGTAAAATGAGTTTTGACTTTTTGCTCTGGGCCGTAGATGATGCTCGCTCATGAATAGTTGGCCTAATGATTATTTAAAGCAAGTGCAGTGCCCAAACCTGAAAAACCCGAAAAAAAGAAAGAAAACTAATTTCAAAAACTAAGCTTTACATGCTGTGCTGAGTGAATTTTTTAGGCCCAGTCAAAAGAGAAGTGGCTGGGAGACGTGGCTCAGAGCTGAACCTATTTGTGCACTGTGCTGCAGTGTAAACACAATTCAATTAACTCGACGATTGTTGTCGAGCGGTTGGCCATTGTTGTCGTCGACGAGGCGGCAAGGACGCTAAAATAACAGAGAGCTGAAAACAGGGAAAACTGAAAACGACAAGCCGATGATGAGGATGATGTTGACTAGCAGGACGTTGACGCTGCTGACGTTGATGGCACATAGCCAATGTCATACAAACCCCCCCCCCCCCCCCCCCCCCCCCAAAAAAAAAAGAAAGGGGTGGCAACCAGCTAGCCAGCCCTTTAGCTAGCCAACCAGCCAGAGAGTCAGCCAGCCAGCCACATGCACAACAAAGCCCGCAGCCCGCAGCGAGCCAGGCAGCCAGCGCATGCAACAAGCTGGCAAATATTTGAGGCAGCCGCCGGCAACTCATTTGCATTATTAAAATTTTCATTTTGCGCTGCATTGAACCAAAAATAGAGTCGCGCCTAATTGACTTATGCGAGGACAAAAGGGATGCAAATTAAATGTCCTAATGTGAGTGAATCGCTTTTCCGGGATATTACTGAAAATTAAACAGAAAGTAATTAAGTATATTAGAAATTAATAAATCTTGAACTATTTATAGAACAGCTAGCTCAGCGCACGCAAGTTAAATGATGCCTGAAAGATCATCAAAGCACGGTATTGTATTGGCTAATGTTAAATAAAAGGTCGACTGTGCAGCGGCATTTGAATACCAAAAGTTAATGGACTATAGCATGAGAAAAGGGCTATGAGACGAGGCGAACTAAGCCTTTAGAAGTGAGTTGCTGCGTTCATTCATTCATTCATTCATCATATACGTGAAATTTCAAGCAAAGCAGCAGCTGAAGTGTAAATGTCATTGCCAGGCGTATGGAGGGAGACGCTGTTTATAATGCTGCTGCTGCTGTTGTTGTTGTTGTTGCGGCTGCTGTTAAGGAATGCGTGAAGCATTCTCACTCCAACGACTACTGCTGGCTGCGGTTGGCGACGCACGACTGCCGATGACACTTTAGCTGGAACAACAGCATCCAGCTCGAAAGGGTAACCAACACACAAGGACAAGGACAGCAGTGCCAGCATGCTGACTGCCTGGCTGGGTGACTGCCTGGCAGGATGTGAAGTGTGACACTGATTTCTGGCTCAGGTTGCTGACGTGGCACCCGCTGTAAACGTGACTGCTGCCAAGAATAATGACTTAATTTTCAACCACATACATTTTTGGCACTGTCATTCCTGACAGCTGCCCTTTGTCTGTCCACAAGACAACATTCTTGAAACTTTCAACGAAATCAATCAAATTCTACCGTTCTGCTGGGGCCATAATAATGTTTAAATAGGAAATTATTTCGAATTGTATTTAATACATTTTTTTAAAAATGTTTTTAATGATTTTATAAAAATGTATTAATTTAAAATCAAATTCGCAAAAATGCATAATAAATTTTATTAAATATTAATTTTAATATGTTATAATAATCCAATACAATTTTGAAAAAAGTATTAAAAAATCTTTAAAAATATTTATTTTAATACTTCCTTTTATTTATATTTAAAAAAAAAATAATAATATTGCGTATTAAAAATATATATATTACTATATGTTTTGTATTTTATTAGATTAAAATATAATTTAAATACTAATCCAATCCAAGTCTTAAAACTTTATAATAAATCTGTAAAATATATTTGTTGTCTATTATTCAGAAATTTAAAAAATAATATTACGTATTTAAAATATATTTTATATTTTATTAGATAAAAATATAATTAAAATAATAATCCAATAAAAAATTTATAATAAATCTGTAAACATATCAATTTTTGTATTATTTAGTATTACAAGAAAAATGTTGCAAATATACAAAAATATTTATTATCATTTATTTCATATTTTATTCGATACGATTTATTGTATATTTTAACTTTTATTTTTAATAATTTCTAATACTAACATTTCACTTAAGTTTTAAATTAAATGCATTCATCTTAAAGCAAATATAAATATATATTTATGGAAATATGGATATTTCCAGCTTTAGCTATAAATAACTGCAGAGCGATTTTTTATTTGTGTTCTGCTTTAAAATTTCATATATACTTCTGCAGACATTTGTTATTGCTGCTGTTCGAGTTGAGGCCAATTGGCTGTGCGGCTGGCAGACTTTTGCCCAATTCTGTTGAAATGTTTCAATTTTCTGCCACATCTCACAGATGCGATTGTGTGTGTTAGTGTTGGTGTGTGTGTGCCTATGGTGCGTATGATTGATATAAATTTTGCTTTGATGAATGCCCCATGGAATAGAGTTTTTGAGCTTTGTTATTTATAGGCAACTTTGCCGGCTGGTGAGCCAATTTAGTTGCTAGTATAGTTGTGGCTTGTTAAACACTTTAAAATGCCAGCTCTATGCCATATTGCATACACAAAGTAAACTATGCAAACCAATGCGATCCAAAAGGTCTAGCCAACAACTTTTGTGTACATAATATGCTATAACATATATACAGAAATACATATATGTGTGTGTATGTGTGTGAGTGTGTGTATGTAGATGTATTCAAATCAGACTGCCTTTTTATGCCACATACACAGCAAATTTGCATATCAAAATGTTTTTGACCAAACTAACAAGAAAGAAAATTTCAGTCAAGAAGTCGAAGAATGTATGCTCTATAAGGCAGCAAATTTATAGCTATAGAAGCAGCCAGTCTACTATCTACTACTCTTTATTTACTACTATCTACTGTTATTTACTACAATCTACTACCACCTACTACTCTTTATCTACTACTATCTACTACAATCTACTACCACCTACTACTCTTTACTTTTTACTACTATCTACTACTAACTACTACAATGTACTACTATCTACTACTATCGACTACTATCTACTACTAACTACTACAATCTACTACAATGTACTACTATCTACTGCTATCCACTACTATCTACTACTATCCGCTACTATCTACTACTATTTACTACTATCTACTACTATCTACTACTATCTACTACAATTTACTACATCTACTACTATCTACTATTATCTACTACTCTACTATCTACTACCTTCTACTACTATATACTGCTAACCACTACTATCTACTACTATCTTCTACTATTTACTACTATCGACTACAATCTACTACTCTTTTAGTCTTCAATACCCTTTCTAAACTTTCATTTAAATATCTCTTCAATACCTCTCTTACAACATATCTGCATAACACTCCTAGAGAACATCTCGCACCAGAGGCATAAATTATTTACTCTACATAACAAAAAAAGAAAAAAAAAAAAGGTAAAAAGAAAATCATTGACATGTTTTGGTCAAAAGCAGCAACGGCAACAACGCCAGCAACAACTGAAAATTGATTATTCTATTTATTTTATTTCATTTTATTTTATTTCTCTTCCCCTAGAGCTCATCAATTTTGTCAACATGTGTGTGTGTGTGTGTGTGTGTGTGTGTGCAGGGTAAAAAATAACTACGCAATATTTTGCACTCTCGAGTTATATTGACTAGCTGATAGAACGCATAAATAATGCATAGTCCTGCTAAATATCCTTGGCAGTGCACACAACTTAATCGACCCCATTCTCCTCTATGTAAATGCCTTGTGATTTATCTCTAGTGCAGTGCGAAACTAAATTCAGTTCGAAATAAATAAATATCAACATTAATTGAACTTTTATTTGCAGTTCAACTAAAGCTATTTGTTTGTATACTCAGTTTATGGGGATATTTGTTAAATATATAATTACATGAATTCCTTTGACTGAATGTGTGTGAATTGCTGGAGCTCGAATGCCTTGAGCACAAAATTAATTTTATTATTTAATTTTTGAATATTTAATAATCAATTTAATGATTTTGACATTTGTTGAAAATTTATTATAATTCTTCAATGAAAGTTCAAGCTAAAGCTATTCAAACAAGCAAACAAAAAAAAAAAAGAGATTTTTTTAAATGCACTTTCAAATATGATTAAAAATATAAATAGAAAAAGTATAAACAAGACACTTTTCTTTGTTTTAATTTTAAAATTTTATTATATTATATAAAAATTTTATTATATTATATACAAAAATTGTATTCAACCCAATCAGAGTTTTTTTTAAAGTGCTATAATTTTGCAAACTATTAAAATTTTCAATTCTATTCATATTCATTTGAATATTTTGTTATTCATTTCAAGCGCCATTAAATTTAGTTGCATACCCCAAGCATTACTTGAGTTTACACTCCTTGAGTTACACATACCAAAAATATCTAACAAACTTCACATTTGTGATTTGTAGTTAACTCGAGTGCCAACACAGTAGTCCGTATTATTGTTATTTAAAAAAATTCAAAATTATTGATTGGCTGATTGGCTAAACTTTTTTTTTGGATGTGCATTTCGATAGGTACAAATGTTTCAGGTATATGTAGTCAAACCCAAAGGCAACTTTAACTCAGGTGAATTTGATATGCAGATGATATAATGTTTATTCTATAGAAATTTGAAATTCGATGCACTGGGCCTACAAGCTAAGACTTAGTTGCTAAAATACGATATGATTTGATTAGATGGTCTTGCGTGGACGTCGCTGTAGTCGAGTGCGTAGCATTTTGTTTTCATCGGCGCACTTGGTCGTTATGGCTGTGCGCACCTCTCGTGGCGTCATCTGCATGCTGTTGGTCATCAGATAGACCAGATCGGCAACCTTGTGTGGATCCAAACGTTGCTTGCTGGGTCGAGCGCAGTCCTTGAATGCCGGCGAGGGTTTGCCAGAGAGCGTATGGAATGCCAGAGTATCCCGATCGAAGATCTCGCAAAGCAATTTGCGAGTTATGGCCGGACCTGTCATAGTCCAGTTAAGGGTCAGCAGAGAAGCACGCGGTATTTGCGTGCCATTGGGTCCAATGGTGACCATGGGCGATTTGGCATCGTGATCGAATTCCAAATGCGGAAACATTAATTTGCCATTCGGCGTGGATGTGACGAGCTTCTTGAGTCGCTTGCGTTTATTGCTGTTCTCAGCAGCGTGTGGCACATATTCCTCATCATCATCATCCAGTTCGATGATGCCATTATCATTCTCCTTCTCATCGTCATCATCCTCGTTGGTCTTTGGCGTTGAGGTGTTGTGTTCATCGGTGCCCTCGCGAAAGAGATCAAAGTGTGCCGCCCTTTGTTCATACTCTTGTTCCATGCTCTGCACCTTCTCGATCTCAATCATGAGCAGATCGAGAGCCTTGCGTTTGCTACACTCCCAACGCTGCAGCATCTTGAGCCGCGCCTCATTGCCTGCCTGAATGCTGTTCTCCATGAGCTCACGGCGATCAAGCTTAGCCAGTGCCACCTCTGCATCCATGGCCGAGTCCTCCTCAAAATCATCATCGGCCATGTTCTCTTCGTCCAGCTTGCACTGCGTTTTGAGCAGCTTCTCAGCAGCCAGCGTCAGTGTTGCCAAGGTGCTCAGCATTTTCTTCGGCCTCGGATAGACAACTTCTTCGGCCTGCTCAATGCAGCGCATTGTCTGCTCCGCGAAGCCTGCGGCATTGCTCTGCTTCTGGCGCATCTTCTCATCCTCGCTCTCCTCCTCGGCGGAGGTGTCGTCGGTTCGCAGTCGTGCTATGATTTGCTCAACTTGCTTCTGAGCCGGCGACAACTCCACATTTCTGTGATCGTACGGCAAAATGCTGAGCGCAAATTCCAAGCGTTGACGGCGATTGATCTAAGGGTGGAATTAAGAGTCATATAGTAATAGATCAAGAGCAATTTCCTCTGCTGTGACTTACCATAATTCACGTTTGTTGTCCAATTGAAGACTGAATGCTCTGCTTAATAAGCGCTGCTCTTTTATACCCTCGCCACCAATACGATCGTTTAAGCGATCAGGTAGAATCAGTAATATACCCGATTTATTGCCTTCCATTTTGCAGATGTCATACGAACCTATAGCAAATATTTAAGAGCTTGGTACCGCCGGCGTTGGATGACCAGGGAACACGGATCACAACCAGCGGCGATCCATAAAAAATCTCGCCTACCTGCAGGCGGATCGCTGCACAGATGTCACTGCAACGATCATGTCCGAAGGCAACACTCAAACGTCACTATACCTGAATGCGGAGCACGGCCCACTTGCATCGTCTTTGACGAAGTGGATCCGATCGCAGCGCAAGAGAATATCTGTTCCACAGTGCAGCGCAAGCCAGCTGTTCAGCACAGAGAAACTCAAACTGAACCAATTGATCAACTTGAGCAATCATCGAGTAATTCTAAAAAGCGTCCTCATCTGCATAAAGTCACAATCGTAGAGACGAAGCAGCCACAAGCCACTGAGCAGGATGCGTTTGCACCTGGGGTAAAGCGTTCAGATATACTGCCGCATGAGCGCAGTGAGATCAAGCAGCCTCTCTCTGAGTATTATTATACCTCTGCAGCCAGCAATCGACAAGATGTTGACTATAAGCCGAGAAATGTGGTTGAAACGCGTGACGAATCCAATGCCAATAAATCTGAAGCGGTTAAGCCCAACCAATTAGAGGTTAATAGATCGATTCAATTTGAGAATAAAAGCTTATTTAATTTGAATAGGCAAAATGTAACAGGAGCGAAACGGATTTGGAATCCCGCTAAACATTTCAAGCATCCCACAATAGTCGTGCCATCTGAGAGAGGTACAATTGAACAAGATGTGAGCACAATAAGCCCAAAAGAGAATATCATTAGGAGCCCACCCAGAGCCAAGGCTGAGCTAGACGAATTCTATAGCTGTGAATCCATACCGAAGATCAATAACCAACTGGGCCGAATGGCACAACAGGTTGACAGACTTGAGGCTGGAGTGAATGAGCTGCATAATAACATTGCATGGCTAAAAAGGACAAAGGAGTTGGCGCCGATTGAAGATCAGCCAAAGATGTCCGAGCCCGAGAGAAAAAAATCAAAAGAGCTGATTGTAGTCTTTAATGAGGGCTCGAAGAATGCTTGTGGCCAGAGCGAAAATGATTGGAAGGTCTATAGGATACCCAAGACAGGCATCGATGCAAGCCAGCGAATTCCTGCAAGCCATCTCCACACGGAGCCAGTCAAATCCTCTACAGACTGCCCGAGCAAAACAACGCTCGTAAAACCGGACTTCAATGCTACGGAAAGAACGCTTGATCCCAGAATATTCACGGACTGTGATCGGCATCACCATGGATGCTCATTTCTTATAAAGCCATCGAAAACTCCACAAAAGAGTTCTAAGGACTGTGCTTGTAAATCTACTGAATCCCAAATTCAGCTGCGTCGTCAGTCCGCCTATTTTTGTAAATATTGTGCCGCAGACCAGCCCGTGCTCAATGATCTCACCTGTGAGGTGAACAGGTTGATTGGGCATCGAAACCTCAGCGATATTCAATTGGCTATACTTCTTCGTCCTGACAATGTCTATCACATAAGTGTACAGTTGAAGGGGCCGACCAGAGTTCTTGGCTGTGTGCTGGCTACGAACACGGCCATCCATGAGGCCGCCAGCAAGGGCTTCTTCGATAACATTGTCACCTATTGTGTTGTCGATGTGCGTAATACTATCAAAGTAACTGGCCGACCACTTGGCGTACCATTTGAGCTTGGAACACACCATAGCTCAAGGGATCGAGCTGGAGCTGAAGCTGGCGAGCCAGAGAAGAGAAATGAAACTCTCCATAAGTTGGATACGAGAACCCAAGACTTTATCACTAAAGTACTTGGAGTACCAGCCGATCAAATAGCTCTGAACTTACATAAAAATAATCCGCCCTATTCACGCTTGCTGCTTCAGAAGAACTTGAGCTAACTGACTCTGGGAAATATTTTAGAATAATAGTTTTAATTGTATATAAGTAAAGTATTGCATTTTTTAAATCTGAACTATATCTTAATGTTGATTGGAAAATAAAATGTAAATCAAATGCCATGCGTTTCATTAATTCTTAAACTAGCTAGCTTAATGTTCTAATTGAAAAAATTTTTATTAAAAATATATATATATATATTTTTTTTTAAGTAATACTTATTTTTTTACTCTCGCATGAGGAGTACAGAAAATAGGATTTATATAGACAACTGTTGTTGAATGTTAAAACAAAATTGGAAAAAATTTAACGTAATAAACAATAAGCCTGAGCTAAATGCATCACTGACCTTTTGAATGCAGGTATATGAGAAATAGCTCAACAAAGTCTGAGGGCTGCCAAATGGGTGACGAAAATCCTTTATGGCCGCTAAACCAGGCAGCTGCGCGACAAATCAGCAAATGGGTTAATCCGCGCAACTTTTAGGCCATCAAATTTTGACTACCTGCCACAATGAGGCAACACTGGCTGCTGCCTTATAAGCCCGTGCTGTCGAGCAGCGATCATCAGTTTGTCAAGAGCAAAGCAATACAACGTTTCAAGTGCAATTCACAAACAATTATTCATCTATATTAAAAACTCTGCAATCATGAGCAACATAAGCAACGATAGCGGTTTGGATGATTCGGCAATCTGTGGCGTGGCAGGCGCTGCGGCTGCAACGCGTCTCTCTTGGTTTCTGGCCGAGGTGGATGAAGGTGCCATGGACAATGGAGAGCCGAATGGCAAAAAGCGCTACTGCGTGCTGCACAGCATGGAGCTGCTGGAGAAGGACGTGTCCGATAAGTATATGACGCGTTTTGTGGAATTTCGTCTCAATGGCGTCAAACTGGAGGCGAAACTCATTTTGGCCGCCGATGAGCGCAAACTGGTCGACGCCGCTCTCTTGGCCATGAGCAAGGAGCAGCAGGACGAGGAGGAGGAAGCACGTCAGCTGCTGGTGCAATACAACGATGAGGATGCGGCAGGCGAGCGACTGGTGCACAAGTTGATATCACCAAATCGAGTGGCCTGGCTGAGCACCAAGCCAGAGCTGGGCGGCACGCCGCTGGTCAAGCTGGGCCCAGGCTGCATTGGTCATGTGCTGTACGCCTATGAGCAGCGCAACTATATGGAGAAGGTGTTGCTGCATCTGAAGGCGCGTTGCTTCGATCACGCCTTCGATGAGCAGCTAGACGCCGCCCAGGATTCAATGGACGAGAGCACTTGGCTTTTGGTGCAGTATAGCCCCGAGCCCGAAATGGTTGTCTACCAGGTAATTCCCTATAGCCGTACAGTGTGGCGGGAGGAGAATCGCTTCAAGGATGTCATCGCCTACATCCAGATGCCTGGCAACGAGGTGGTGCTGCAAGCTGTCGTCATCAGCTACAGCCAGAATGAGAAGCAGATGAAGAACAAATTCGAGCAACTGCGTCGCTTTGCCCTGGAGCTAGAGTTCCCGCTGCCCGACGAGCTCGATCGTCAGCTGCAGCACGGCAGCGGCACAGCTGCTCTCTTTGCCCGGGCCGGTAATACGCTCTTCCAGCGTGCCGAGCAACGAGATGCCAGCGGAGAGCATAAACAGCTGCGACGCAGCCTCGAGCAGATGACCGAAAAGGCACAGAACGAGGCCGAACTGATCATCGAAGCCTTCGACATGGTCGACAACATCAATCGCAATCTGCAATGTCGCATGGGTCAGGCCAAAATTGAGATCGCTTCCAACTCTGGCGATGATATGCATTAAAAGTAGATTATATTAGTGCTACATATGTTAAGATCTGATTGAACCTAGTTCTACAAGAGTATATCATATATGTACATGTAACTATAGAATTAAAAATAAAAAATAATAATATAATTATAAAAAATATACATTCATGGCATTTATATTTTGGTTGGTGTTCAAGCAGCTTAACTATTGTTGTTGGTATTTGGTACCAGCGAAGCAAGATCATGAAATTGCTGGAGATATTGACAAAAAATATATAAATAAGTTAAGGAGGAGTTAAGGATGCGTAGTAGGCTGGATTCTCCTATCAGACATGAGAGGAGAATACAACGCACGAAGCTGATTCTATTTAGTTTATATTCGGATGAGACAGAGCTTAGACCTATTGTTCCTGAATTATTCAAAATTATATTAAATATATTATTTCATTGAATCTAAGTGTATTTGTCTAGGCGAGAATATAACTCAGAGCACATAATCGTTACTCTCGTAGTGTGTGTGCGCTTAACTTATATAATATAATATTAAAGTCACACTTTACAAACATTCACTCACTTTCGCTCGTCACTGTATATGGTCACCCTAAATTTAGTAACATCAACACAACTTCTGCTCACAATTCATGATCTATGCTTCTTCAAAGAACCTGAGCACAGAGACAGTTGCCTCGCTCTTTACAATTTAAATAAAAGCAACTTCAAAGTGTTCGGCTGTTATAAATGAGGGATTTCTTCTCCTAAGTCCACATTCATTTGTAGCTGCTGTGCCATTAAAATGCCAGTAAGACCCACAAACTGAGAAATGCGAGCGAAATGCAACAGCCGTTGTTAGTGACTTGCTGAGTCAGTCGTAAGTTCAAATTAATTGCATGCATTTCGGCTGGCTTAAAGCGCCAAGACCAGACATTTTGCATTTTAAATGGCAACTGGCTTTAGCCATGCTATTGGCGAGCTGCGCACTCCATATAAACTCTTGATAAAAATGTAATTTTGGGGTAATGTGTTTTTTTGTTTTCTTCTCATACACAAGCAATTGTAAATATGCAGGCGGCGCTAACTCTCTGCCTCTCTCTCTCTCTCTCTCTCTCTGTCTCTTTAAATATAATGCTTAGCTCTTCAGCCCCGCAGAAAATGTGACCCTTGGATATGCTCAGTGGGTTTGCGGCAACATCCTAATGAGCATTAAAGCCTGTGGCTTCAGTTTGTCTTTCTCTCTCTCTCTCTCTCTGTCTCTCTGGAGGAATGCTCGGCTGTTGCATTTGCATAAATTGAAATTGTAAAATGACCGAAAATGTCGTTGCGGGTGGTTAAAATAAAACACAATTTAAAAATAAGCATAACAGCTCGGTAGTTGCAATTATCAGATACCCTGGAATTTGAATTCACATTTAAAATTAATTTAAATTTATTCATTATCTTTTAAAAATCAAAACTCTATTTCAATTCGTTGCAACTTAACAAAAATTATTTCATTAAATCAACTTTGAAGTAAATCATTTTTACAATGAAGCATACCCTTTAATTTCTTGATGATTCACAGGGTATTTATGAGTGGCAGAGAACATTGGCATATTATGCTTTTAATTTAATTGGTTTGCATTTGAAATGAAATGAAATTTGGTTGAAGCTAAGCGTTAATTTGGCTTTTTGTGAAATGTTTTTGTTTTTCCTTTTTATTTTTATGAACTTTATACAACTTTTATACAGCCACACACACACACACGCACACTCACTCATATATAGATAGATAATCTGCTGACACTCAATTTGGTGTTCAACAAATTCCCAATGTTTGCTTTTGATTTTTTGATTAGTTTTTTATTGATTTACCGTGTCGCCGCACAACGTTTGAATTCAATTTCGATATGAACGGCACTCCAAACACTTTGACATTAATCTGCCAAGAGTTTGTTTTCGTTTTGTTTTTGTTGTTGTTGTTGTTGCTCTCCCTTTTGCGCTTTGCTGCTGGCGAAACTCTCATCTCTGTTTGTCTATCTCATTCTGGACCATTTAATGCGCTGCGTATACGCAATATCTGAGCACACAGACACAAGCCAAGCCATGGCACAACAGCTGTAGGCATGTAGAGAATCCGTTGAAGCTGCAGGAACGGAAGCACTAAACCAAACATCAAAATAAACAGCACACTTAATCGTATATAAATGTTTATATTTACCCCGTGGGCAGGGCAATGGGCAATGGGCATAGTTTTATATCTCTCAATCGAAACGTTTGCGAGAACCAAATAAAAATAATCAGCGAGTCAATAGTATTCAGGCAGCAGCGTGCGATTCGAATACGGAAGAAATGCTTAAATCTCATGTGTGCACTAACACACACACACACACGCACACTGAAATATTGATGAAGTTGTTGTTGTTGTTGTTGTTGTTGTTGCTGTTGGGTTTTATGGCAGCGATATGATATGGTGATTAAGTGGTTAGTTTCATAAAAGTCAGCGGGGCGTGCGTGTGTGTTTAAGAAATATCAATGGAATGCTGCTTGGCCAAGTTAAAAAAAAAAAGGAAAGAAAGAAAAATCGGAAATACTAAGAGGGAAAATGTGTGGGAAAAATGCCACCCACAGCTCATTAATGGATCTGAATAAATCTTGCATAGCTTTTACTCAATACAGACGTGAAAAGAAAAAAAAAAAAATATATATATATATATAAAAGCGGCTCATGATTAATTGCACGCAATTTGAATTCATATGGCAGACGTGCAATTCAGTTGAATGATAGCGAAACTTAAAAAAAAAAAGCCTAAGCTGAAACCTAACCAAAGGCAAACTTCATTAATTACCAAGAAATAAATCAATAGCTCTTTAAAAAAAAACTTAACTTTTGGCATTGGCAAAGTTCTTGTCTCCTTTTCTCTATTGTTTTGTGGCTTTATTGTTGCTGCTGCTGAGGCTGTAGCTGCAGCTGTATATATTTTCAGCTTTCACACACTATCTACTCTTGGAATTCTGAGCATTGAGGCGACAATTTGACATGGCAAAGCAAAAAGTTGCATGCAATAGATAAGGGCGTGCGGTGCGGGCTACTGAAAGTGGTAGAGCTCAATTTAGTTTAATAAACCCACACACAGCACACGCATTCAAAGTCAGAGCCTCCTGCAGTGCACAGCAGGAGACAGCCAGACAGACAGGCGACAGTCAACAGATGAGGCGGTGTGAGTGCTAGAGACACAACAGCTGGAGCTAAGCGTGTGTGCGTGTGTGCTTTGGCTGTGGTCTAATTTGGAAATTGTTTGTCTAAGCTCTAAGCACAATAAATCCAGCTTTGGGTTATAACTTTTATGGGTATGCAAAAGTAAAAGCGAAGAGCAAAAAAAACTAGAAAAATTGTCAACGACAAACTGTGGCCACATGGATAAAGCCAGACAAGTGAAGAGATCGTTGCGAGCTGCAGCAATTACCAGATGCAACATTTTGTTGCATGAGCTCTGGTGCAATTTTAAATGCCTTGGGCGATGGCTGTCAGGGAACCCACGGGAATATCAAAGTGCTTACGAACTTGCGGTTAGTTTTGGGCAGCCACAAAGCCAGCCAGAGCTGTGCATGTGTGTGTTATAACAACAACAACAACAACAACATCATCATCATCATCATCAAAAGCTCATGCAAGCACTTGACTTTCTTGTATTTTACGCTCTCTTATTTGCCAACGCCATTTGTTGAGGCAAATTTTCTTGATTGCCTTGGCATTGGCATTGGCATTTGCTTGTTTTCTGTTTATGCGCTGTCATCTTTGGCCTCTATGTTTTCTTATTATATACATAATATTCGTTTTGTTGCCCTCCTCTCCTATGCTTCACACTGATTTTTTGACATTTCACGCGCATTTATTTCTTTGCATGTTATTTTTTATTTCCACCAAAAAGAAAAAAAAAAAGGTCAACATTTACTTTCACTACGGGTTATGGGCTGCTGTTTTGCATATATATCTATATATTTAAATATATATGTATGTATATGTGCGTGTGTTTATGCATAGCCATAGGCATTTCTTGAATTGTCTACTTAATATCTGCGTCTAGGACACGCGCTGCCCAGTTGCTCCCTGGTGGCACATTTTTGCTTAAGTAAATTGATTCGCAGCGTCAGATTGCGCCCCCAAGTACCAAAACTCACTCAAAATAATTATGAATGAATTACCAGCTCAGCTGTTGCTGTTGCCATTGCCATTGCCATTGCTATTGCTGTTGCTGTTAAACGTCTGCTAGCCGACTGTTAGCTAACATCACTCAACGCAGCCTCTGGCGACATGTGTGTGTGCGTCTCTGTGTGTGTGTGTGTGCCGTCTGGCTGCCTTCTGTTTCTCAGTCGTAACGCGAACGTTGAGTCGAGAGTACACGCGTCGCGCATGTTTCTGCAACAACGAGTCGAATGCACGAGTCACTCTAGGCGTATACGCGATTGTTGTTAACATTCGTTCGCTAAGTAAATAAAATGGTTAGTTGCCGCATTGAGCCACAAACGATCTAATCAGCTTTATTATGACAGCCAATTTACCTAGTTGTTTACAACAAAACAATGCAAATAAATAAAAGAAATGCGAAAATAGAAAAAGAATTTATTGCTCGTTCCAAAGAAAACCTCAATCAGCCAACAGATTTTGGTGAATCAAATAAATAAAACAATAAAAATCCATACAAAGAAAATTTGACAGCTTTGAAGTATATTTTCACTGTATCAAAGTTTGTTTATAAATCAAAAAATATAGCCGAATAAATAGAATTTATTTAAAGACATGAACTTTACATATGTGAAATAGAAGATAAAAACGTTTTCAAACGGGCATGAAATTGTTGAAAATTAAATTTTATTTAGAAAAAAATAATATAATGCTAATATAAAAATTTAATAAACAAAGAATTTTTTAATTATTCTAACAAGAAACTGTAAATAAAAAAATTAAAGAAGAAATAAATAAACAACTACGGAAAAATAAATACAAATATTAAAATAATAATTCATAATTAATGCAAATAAAGGCTGTACACAACACAAAAGTAAATAAGATTTTCATACTATTTATTTAAAAGCTAAGCAAATTTAAATACTTCAAAAAAATAAATATAATAAGCAAATAAAGTGATATCAATAAATGACATGAGACAAAATGCCAATGTCACAATTTAAGGTGATTGCATTAGATCAACGTCTTGTTAGGGCCTCGCTCTCGCCTCGCCCTCTCACTCTGAGACGCTTTCCGCGTATCCAGTTTTTGGTGGGGTGGGATGCACGTGAAACTCATATTGATGGGCGCTCGCTCGTTCCTCAGCTTCCATTCAGCGTCGCTTCCTGTGCGCGGCTCTTTGTTTGATTTGCATATTGCTGCTACCTGTCTGAGCCTGAGTTGCGACACACTCACAACTGAGCACAAAGGAGGAGCACAAAAAAATGTGTATAAACAGGCAACAAAACGTGATAAAATAAGCGGAAAAATAGCTGACAAGAACCTCCAGTAAAATAAAACAAAAAAAAAATATATATATATAAAAGCATTTGCCATGCAGAACAAAGGAAATTATCTGACCAACGGCCTGAGGCGCAGCTCTGCCTCTAAGCCCCCGCCCCTTTCCGCACTTACCTTTGTCTGAGCCTCGTGCCCCACAGGCGCCAGTGACAAGTGACAGTTCTGTTTGTATTGTGGTTGTGGGTGGCTAAGACCAGCCACCCGGTCTGGCTGTCGGACGAGCTGCTTTCGTGCAGCTTGACGGTCACTCATTTAGGGCGTTATGGGCGTGGCGTGCTGGTTGCCTAATTTGGTCAGTGCTTTTATTGTTTGCCCATCGTACAAGGCGTTATTATTTCGCCGCTCAGTTTACACGCACTTTTAACGTGTGTTTATTCGGGCGTAACATAAACTAATTGAGGCATTCACTTCATTTTCATTCAGCTGCTAGACGCACGGCGTATGCCACCATCCATACACCGCCGTCGCCGCCGCGAGCCAGTCACGTTTCCACACTCTGGCCAGGCCATAAAGAAGTGCCTTGAAATATACACACACATGCAGTTGCAGTCAAATAAAAAGCGAAACATATTAGGAAATTATGAAGGCAACAAAGTTTGGGAGACGACACAAATACCCTTTAATTTAAGATATATAAATAAAAAGTTTTGTTATACGATTAAAAGAGTGCCAGATTGGGAACGCTGTTGTAAAGTTTTGCTTAGTTTAATTTACATATTTATTTGTTATACGGCCTTCCTGATAAGAAACCTTTTTTAAGCGAGCTAAAAAAATGCATTTAAATGTGTTAATGGCATAAAAAAGATTTTCAAGAGTACTAAATCATTCAGCTGAGGAGCGTTAGCAATAAATCATACAGCAATATATATACTTTCATCTTCAATAAGGTCTTTGAACAGTTCTTTGCTGTTTCTATAACTGCCCTAATTATGACGAGAACAAGAGTTGGCATTTAAAGAGTAAGGATCAGATAATATGAATTTATTAAATACTTTAATAATTTAATTTTAATTTTTATTCAATTTAAATTGATTCAAATTCAATTAAAACAAAGCTAATTGTTAGAAGAACGATATTTATATAAATAAACTTTAAATCTTTTACTTTTAATGTTGTTTTTTTATTGATTTATTTTAAAAAATTTCAATTCAATTAAAATAGAGCTAATTATTAAGAGAACCAGAGTTGGAGTTTATGGAGCAGATAGTAATCTTTAATACATAAATAAAAAAATAAAAACATTTTGAAGGGAATCTGAAAGCTACAGCCAAGAAAATGAGTATAAACTTAAGAATGAATTCCACAGCTTGTATTCATACCTTTATATATTTTTTATACCCTGAACTCACTGAAAATGGGAAATCAGTGTATATTGGTTTTGTAAAAAGTATGTAACAGGCAGAAGGAGGCGTGGCATAAAGTATATAAAGTATATATATTCTTTTTTTATTTCATTTGATTAGTTTTCATTTAGTTTTGCTTAGCCAGTTTTGCTCTGACACAATTTGTATTATGAATAATGTGATTGGGAAACTCTAATTTGTCATACTTACCTAAAGAAAGACAATTAGTAGCATTGTGACCTGCCTTAATTGACAAACTATTTCAGTTTGTTTGATTTATTTTTATATGTTACATGTCATGTGACAAAATCAAAATTCTCCCACATGACAAGACAAAAAAAAAAATATATATATATATATATTTCTCACTTTACCTTTCCCTTGTCATTGGCCACTTGTCGTCGTCGTCGTCGTTGTTGTTGTTGTCATCGTCCTTCCATCATTCTCAATGGTGGCCATCAAGTCTGTTAGCTACTGGGAGGCAGTCATCATCCTTGTTGAGTGAGTGGCCTCTGGCTGAGGTTCGGCTTGTTTACCTGTTCGTGTGTTTTAATGAAATGTAAATGCAAACACGCCGACGACACAAAGTTGCGGCCAGAACTCTCACATGAATTCGCGGCGAATATCAACAATATTTTGCCACTTGGCGGAAGTAATGCGATTATTTCTATGTTTCTCTCACTCTCACTCTCACTCTCTCTCTCTCTCTCACTGAATTGTCACTTTCAAATTGCGAAATTGCAAAATGAAATTGAATTTAATAATTTGGCAAATACAGCCGAGTTGTTCATAAGCTTTAAGCTTATGCAATGCGGCCTGTGGCCCATTAAAATTGTATTTATCTTCATTTGATTGCGCTTATAGCGCCCGTTGAGAACGTTGCATGCGACTGGATGATATTTATTCGGACGCCATAAATAAATTGCGTAGAATTTTACTTTATGACAGGTGGGCTGTGAGGCATTTGTAGCTGCTGCGCTCTTCATTTGCCCCAAGGAGGCCATAAAAACAGATTTGTGCATAATTTCAAAAACGTTTTGCGATTTGCAAGCGGCTCACTTAAGCTTAAAGTTATGGCAATGCATTAAATTCCTAATACAGAGCTGAATATGCTGCTGCTCGCTTCGAGAACTGAGCTGAGCTTGTCAAGTTAATGGTTCGTTTTATGCTCGAGTGGAATACGTAAACATATTTGCCAAGTGTCATAAAATTCGCTTTATGAAAATTCGCTGTGTGAATTAGTTAACTCTTTTGTGTAATATGGGAAAATTTATCATATTTTGTCAAGTCCCAAGAATATAAAACAAAAATTTAATAAAAACTATGAAATCTTTCACAAAAGTCTAGCTTAAAATTGAATTGAATATTCAAAGTATTTGAGCTTATGATCTGTATGAAACGAAAGTGTTGTAGAAATTTTACTAATATGCCAAACATTTCTATAAATCTCTAGGACTTTACTTTGAGCCCAACTTGCCAACTAATTAAATAGAAATTTTCGCAGTATACGTAATGTGACTTAGGCTTCACTTTGAAAACTTAACCCCATTTGCATTTGCCTTTGTATGTGTGTTTGTGTGAGGTCTTAAAATCTTCTTCATGAGTTTGTAAGTAGCCAAGGACACCCAAACCCCTTTGGCAATATATCGCCAAAGTTTCCCTGACATGCTCTAATTCTAAGTAAATCCAAAAACTGAACAAGTTGCAAATTTGTTTGTGAATGACCGAAAATAAATAAGTTTCTTTTCAGAGCAGCCAACATTCAGTTCGCTTTGTATTCGGGTCAAAGGCAGAGAGCGCAACACTTGACTTTAATTAAATATAAGTTTATATCAGAAGCCCTTAAGCCACTAAAGCTGCTTTTAATGACTGTTGGGCAACCGGTTGCATAATGGCCTCAATTTCAATTTACAAATCGGCAACAGCAACAGCTAGTGAAGCTCAATGAAAGTGAATACTTCTTAACGTATTTCTCTATAGTATTTCGTTCACTGATTTATGCTGATTTCTTTGATTATATTTTGTGGCTTTCGCTCAGTTTTGTCGGTTGATTGTGGCTGCCTGTCGCATTTTCATTAATTTATTGCAGCCAAGGGCAACTGATTTCACTTTAATTCAATTTATTTGTCGATACATCGAACAACAACAACGACGACAACGACGACAATAGTAGCCATCAAAATAATCACAGCAAGTGGGCGAAATAATCGACAGCTGGAATACCCTACACCTAGCTCTAATGAGCTATTGGCTGTGTCTACAACATTTTATCTATAATTAGTTTGAATAATAATTAATTTGTTTGTTGAGGTAATCAATTGCTAAATACCCTGTAAATATATTTGGAATATACAAGTGTATAAGC
The DNA here is from genome assembly GCA_030914345.1 of Drosophila koepferae. Taxonomy (NCBI): domain Eukaryota; kingdom Metazoa; phylum Arthropoda; class Insecta; order Diptera; family Drosophilidae; genus Drosophila; species Drosophila koepferae. The sequence continues at coordinate 6,310,901 of JAUESR010000207.1, forward strand.
AGCTAAGACTTAAAAACAACTTTCACTTAATTAAACTCTATTTTATTTCTAAAATATTTATTTTTCTTTCACACATCATGCACTCACATCCACTCATGCCGCCACTTACAGGGTATTGTGAAAACAATAACATTTTGTATTTATTTCATGTTCATGATTGCGATACGATTGGCATTTGCCATAGAACTGCCAAAGGCTGTATTCGGGCCAAAGTCACTTAAATGCTTATCTATAGAGTTCCATCAAACCAAATCAAAAGCTGAATGTGCCTTCCTTTTTCGAACAACTATAGCTATTGTGTGTGTGTGTGTGTGTGTGTGTGTGTAAGTATCGCACCACGCATTTCAAATATATGCACGACAAATTCATTATAATTTTGCCTTCCTACACTTTGTGGCTTTGATCCGTGCGTGTCAAGACATACGCCCTACGAATTTCCTCTTCAGCTTATGTTGTCGTTGCCATTGCTGTCCTTGTATTACCAATGGCAACTGTAGCACGCACGCACACGTGTAGAGAGCAACACACACACACACACAGGTTCTTAAGGAAATCAGTTTAAATGCGCCCCAATGTGCCGCTTTTAGATTATGATTACGAGCGTTTTCCATTGCCCAACACTAAATAAGATGCCCAAGGTACTGAAGAAATATGCCTTTTTAGCACACACTATGCCTCCTGGTCATGGCCGGCATTTTTGCTGTTGCCTTTACAAGAAAGAGAGAAAGCAAAAGCTTAAAGCAAAAGTCCCTTAACAGAAAAGAAAAACTCCATTGCCTGGTCATGTGTGTAAATGGTTGCGTGTACGAGTTGACTGAGTGAATAAGTGAGTGAGTGGGTAAGTGGTGCAACCATTATACATATGCCTTGGCATTTTTATGACACTTTAAGCCAACGTTGAGAAATGCCCAACAATCGTAAACAAACACACACACACACACACACAGACACACATGCCACAAAATATTTGAGGGAACAAAGTCAAGTGCGCCCCGAGTGGCCCAGATGTGAAGGTGCTGCATAGCAGGTGGCATTGAGAAGACCACAAAAGGCTTCTATCTGAACCCAAAATATATTTAGGAAATCAAATAATATTTGGCTTGTCAAAGAGCACAGAGGCAGGCCGCAAAATAAAAACAATTTCGAGCACATTTAAATATTCTTTTTCATGCAGCCTCATATGAATATTCATTTCATTTATTTTAATTAAATTGAAATTTATTTGCATAAATTAAATTGTATTCAAATTTATTGAATTACATTAAATTGATACTTTTTTGAATAATTTAATTTATATTCGAATTTATTAAATTACATTAAATTGAAATTTATTTGAATAATTTAAATTGTTTTGAAATTTATTACATTATATTAAATTGAAATTTATATATTTCTTTTGAAATTTGATAAATTATTTTGAACTTTCTTGGCAGTTGATTTAACTTAAACAGGAATTTTTAATATTGAATTGAAATTGGTGTCATTACCCTGAATTAAAATTAAATGTATATAAATCATTTAAATAAATTTAAGGTAAATTGTTTTTTATTTATTTAATTTAAATTCAATTCAATTGAATTAAATTTTATCCAATTAATTTCAAGTCGATTTTAATTTATTAAATTAATTTAGATTAAGTAATTTTAAATTATATATTTAATTAATTTAGATTGAATTGAAATTTATTCAATTTAAGCTCTTTGCTTGTTCGTTGATTTGCAGCTTAAGTATTTTATTTTAATTATGTCTCAAGTTACTCCTCAACTTTAAGCTTATACATAAGTTATTTTATACACAAAATTTTATTGCAATTTATAATAATATTATATATTCTTATATATTATTATCTCAATTAACAAATATTGAAACCCAACTTCTCTCAACTCTTCCCCACATCAATTCGATTATGGACACTTGCAGACGTTTAGTATAATGTTTAAATATAATTTAGATGCCGTTAGCAGATGCAGCTCTTAAGCGCATTCATAAATAACAAGTTTAAGAAGCGCGCGCTCAGCACCTGGCTGCCATCTTTAGCGCCAGTTTGTTTAGCTGTTTTTTGGGGTCGCGCTCAGTTCCGTTTCCGTTGCGGCTATTGTTGCACAGGGAGCGCGCACGAAGCACGTCATGAGTTGCAGGGCGTCTGATTTATGAGTTGCTTTTTATTTCACAAGCGCCGTCGTCATCGCCGCCGTCAAAATAAATATCAAAAAGCAACAAATTGCGAGCCAGCGAGCAGCCTCACCTCAAGTTGTGGCGCAGTTGCCACAAGGCCGCAACACCTAACACGTGCCCAGCTGCGCCAACCAGCCAACCAACCAGCCAGCCAGCCAAGCTAGTATACTTGTGTGTATCAGCTGCCTGAGTCCCCGCCAGCTTGGTCCAATTGGCCTACGGCTTTTGTGTGCATAAATTTTCAAATTGTTTGCCCCCCGCCTATTTTTTTTTTGTTTTTTTTTGTTTTTTTGTTTTATTGTTGTCGTTGGCCGTTGTTGCACACTTTTTGGCTACAGTGTCCTCGGCTTAATAAAGTCGCCTACTTAACGCAAACGACAATGAAACGACATTCCATGTGAGCGAGTGTGTGTGTGTGTGTGTGCGTTACTGTGACTGGGCCATGTGTCACACATTCGTATCCGGTGTTGGCATTGGCATTAGACCAACGCTCAGACCAGCGTTTGCTCTTTACGTTCCGGCATGCGACTCTTTCATTTGCTCTCGCTATTTTTCTTTCTCTCGCACTCTGCACTTTTGTGTTCGTCTGAACATTGTAGTCCTTTGTCCAGCTGCTTTCGTCTTTGATTCTCGTTTCATATTTTACTGCGTGTAGCCTTACACTTGGAACAAAAAAAAAAAAAAAAAGAGAGAGAGAATAGAAAATGAGAATAAAAAACGTTAATCGCTTTGCTCTCAAAACGTCTCAAGTGTCAGGCGAGCAACTTCGTTTATCTACCCTAAAGCCTGAGTTAGCAAAAGGTGTTTTTTTACATTCTAAGAAAGCATTTCTTATCAACTGTCTGAACAATGAGAAGAGTTGATAATGGAGAAAAACATAATGGCCTTACTGATTGCTTACACACTGCAGTGCACTGTTGAGCGAGAAAGTCCATTCCTGACTGTAGATAAGTTAAGGAATGTAAGCAAAGATATCTTGTATTTTTATATATTATTATATTTGATAGATTAATATGAGACGCTAAGAATTAACTCAACTTTTTTTTAATTTGCCAAAAGTTTTCGTTTTCAATTATCTTCTTTACGCTCCTATTTCTCTCTTAAAGCACATCTTCGGCGGAACACCTAGTAAAGCTGCTCTCTTCTAATAGGCTCTCTTAAGTTTATCTCCTCTTTTGATAAGTCATTCTCATTTGCTCTTTCTGAACTCAAACTCAAGCATACATACACATGCTGCGCTTCCCACTTACAACTTCTATACTTTGCCTTTGTCTGCCTGCCTAAAGTTTAAAACTGTCTACAAAGCTGCCGCGCGACAAAGTGAATTTTTTCTACATTAATATAACAGTTGTGGTAACAAATTATTAAATAATTTGCAAACTAAACTAAAGTCACGGGGCTTTTTTAGCCTTCATAAATGTCTTGAATCAAAGGAAAGAAAAAAAGTTACAATTAGCTTCTTTTATTACTTACGCTCTGTACGCGAGATCAACCAAAAAAAATATGCTCACTCGCTCTCGCCCCGGCTGGCGACTTCGGGTTTCTTCGTTTTTGTTGAGTGCCGTTAGTTAATTATTCGTGTATCGCTCTTCTAATGATTATACTCAGTAAGGCAGCAAATCACTCAAAAAGGCAGAGCAAACATTTTCAATACAGTTGCATAAGCGAGCGCAAGAGTCGCATGCATACGCATACAAAGGGCGATTGCTTCGTTTAGCTCAGCCGAATGGTAGGGGAACAACGAGAGCGAAACAGAACAACAAAAAATGCTTGCGAGCCGATCGCGAACGAGCTCGTTAAAGAAACGATGCAAACGTTTGTTCTCTGAGACTTTTTTCGGAGTGTGAGTAAATACACTTATTAGAAGCCAATGTTAATTTGCGAGCGACATGCATATGTATATGTATATAAATTCATTTGATATGTACATACATATGTATACATATGATTTCAAGAAAATTGTTTGAATTCTCGCCTTCAATCTTCTTCAATGTCAAACTTTCTTCAGCTTTACGCATGTAACATTTCAGCCATTCAGTCGACATTTGCTTAATTTCAAGCCCCTCGCCTATCCCTTCCTTAAAAACTCAATTGACAATTCTAAGAACGCGTCAACTACAGCTGCCAGCTTAAAAGCCACACAAAAGTTTTCCATCCCCAACCCAACCCCAGGACATTTTTTTTGCTTATGAGCTGCTAATTTGTTATTGTTGGCTGACATATAAAAAATTAAAGCTCAAGTTGGCAAATGTTTGTTTGAGCTAATCACAAATTTGCCCAAATTATTCACATAACATTGCGATTGAGTGCGTGTTAACGAGTGTGTGAGTGTTTGTGTGCACATTCACATTGAGAACATGAATAGTTAATATAAATTATGCCAAATGTGTCAGAACGACGGTTACGCCTGTCCTTGAGCGTTGCTCATGCCAATGTATTTTATCTGCGGTATGTTGGCTATGCTTTGTGGCCTGTCTTACATACATATATACATATATATATTTAAGGGTATCTCTGAGTTGACTGTCTGAATTGTACTTAATTTGTAATGAAGCTAATGAGCTCCTCGCATGACTGTTTCAAATTCTTCCGCCTCAGGCACTGGGTTGGGCTTTATTTAAGTATCACGCTTATGCTTTGGTAGCTTTTTTCTTTGTATTGTTTGCCAGAATTAGCTTCATATATGAAAATGCCTGCCAGGCTTGCACTTGACTTTAACTCTTCTCGCTGACAATTTATAGAGAGAGACAAAGAGAGAGAAAGAGGGCAACGTGGCTTTAAGTCTGACGACATTAGCAAGGGGGGACCAGCCAGCAGATTATTTTTAAATATGCCACTTAAGTTGTGTAAAAGCAAATGAAATTATAATAAATGAATAGCAGACGTCGCATACAAACTGCAGGTGATTAAAGAGCTTGCCGTTGGCTTCATGTTGTTCGCATTAATATTTCATAACTGTTAAGAGCGATGCATTTAAATTTTTAATTATATCAGAGAGGTAGAGATGCTTTAATGGCTGTCGCAGCACTTTACAGGCGCCGCTTAATCCTTTCGCGGCATATTTTCCAACGCGACGGGACTTAATGAGGCACATTTTCATTTTCATTTCCATTTCCATTTTCATTTCCATGCCAAGCACGCAACGCACAGACAATAAACGTGAATGCTTCTGTCTGAAAATGAGATTCTAAACCAACTTTCTTATCAGCCGTAGTTTGTCAGTTAATCAGCTCTGGGATGATAGCTTCTGGGAAAGTCAACTAAAACATTACACAGTTGCTAAAAAGTTTTGATTAAAAAGCTCATTTGAAAACTAAATTCGGCTTTAAATAAATCAAATATAATTTTATCAAAATAAAAATGAAAAATACTCAAAGAACAAAGCTGCAGCTAACAAATTTAAGCAGCTTTTAGCTTAACTTGCAGCATTTTATAAGAAATCCGCTTAAACTCTCGCAACGGGCTTAAGCCTCAAGCAGAACTCAACGCCATGAAAATCAATTTAATTAGTTATTAGAATTGCTATTAAATATTTTATATTAACAGAAATATAATCACTTTAATTTTATAAAATCACTTTAGGCTTTAATTTACATTAGCTTAATTAACCTAATTAATTCAAGGTCTGCTTTGGCCCAAGCTCTGTGAAGTCTTATTCTTGTTCACATTGTAGTGGCTATCAAAGATGCAAAACAGCATCCAAGGCAAATGTTTACTATTATTTCAATCTCTCTATCTGAAACTCGAGCAATGCAAACAATTTTCCTTAGGTATTTCCATGAATTATTTGTTCACTTTTGCCATTTCCGCGCACTTTATTGCACTCACCTTTCTAACCGCGATGCTCCGGCTGCTTCAACTGCTGATGCTGCATTTGTGTGCAACTGACTGTTATTTCTTTTTAACTACTTTGAAGGGCATATTTAAGGTGCTACAGAATATGAAACAAACTTGTAACAGTTGAGAATTGAATCTTTAATAATTGAAGAGGAGTAAAAGCTGCGAATTATTATGATAAAAATAATAGATATAAAGAAACCTTCTAGAGCTGGATTTGTGGGGATCTTATTACTTATGTTTATATGAATTTAAATAATATTTATAATTTGTATTTATAAATTATTTTATAGCTTGCTATATAACAATTTATATAAGAAAAATATTTTTTTTTTTAAATTTATTTCATTTATTTTAATTATTTTATTCATTTCACTTATTTTAGTTATTTTTTATTCAATTAATTTTTTTATTTATTTTAATTATTTCATTTATTTTAATTTTTTTATTTATTCAATTTAGTTTTTATTTATTTTATATTATTTTATTTTATTTTATTTATTTTTTTATTTTATTTATTTTATTTATTTTAATTATTTTATTTATTTTATTTATATATTTATTTATTTATTTATTTTTTTGTATTATTTTTATTTTATTTATTTTTATTTTCGCACACCCTTAACCTTTATTAATTGGATATTTAATTGAATTTGCTCAGTCTTAAGTTCAAAAGTTCTTTAGATTATATTTCACTTAACCAAAACTCAAAATAAAATTAAAATTTATGTTACCTTAATAAATTCATGCAGAAATTGCAATCAAACATGCATTTGTATAAATTACACATGTCAATATTTCCAAAGAGTATTCAATCTTTGCTAGCCTTTATATAAATGCGCTCTATTGTCTTTTTAATATAATTTTATTGTGTTATATGCAGGCAAGCCTGTTGGGGCTGGGTCTGGGTCTGGGCTGGGCCGTAAGGTCATACAGATGCCAGTTGGCTGCTGCACTCTAGGTATATAGACAACGGTAAAGCGCCGTAGCTTTCATGAGGCCAGACTTTAATTTCATTTAGCTCCACTGAGTGTCGGCGCTTGGTGCTGTCTGCTAGTTTATTTATGCCTGGCCACAAGGCCGCAAGTCCGCAGTGGAACGCATAGTTCTGTAGTTAAGCCGGAAACCGCCCAACCGTCGCGTTGCAGTGATGTTAAAGCTGTCAGCTGGCAATTTTGCCACTCAAAGGCAAATGAAGTGTTCATGCCCCATAAGCCCACACCACTCGAAATGCCAAAAGCGATTCGCAACTGTCGCATGCGGTATGCGAAAGCTGATGGCCCGAAAATTCCCTCGCCACTACCCTCACATTGGCAACTAAAAATCTGGCGGCAAAAAGAATCCAACTGCATGCAATGTGACGTGACGGATATCGGTGTGAAAGTCCCTGTGGCAGCTAAGAGCCATGGCAATGCGTTCCGCTTTCGCGTGTTTGAAGCTCTCAATTTGATTTCAATCTCACTCACACGCTCTCCCTCTCTCTCTCTTCTCTACAGTTGGCTGAGAATTCACGTTATGTGATTTGAATTATGCGACACTAAGTGCAACAAGCTGGAATTTGCGTGCTCGCTACTCTGCCACGTGTCCCCTGCCCTGTGGCAACACCTGTGCAACAGCAGCAGAAAGAACTTTTCGATGCCGTAGCTGCAACTAGAGCTGAAATCGTAACCACATCCGTTTCCGGTCGCCGGCGTCACACTTGATGGATTGTTCAATTTCAAATCAAATCACAACCCCCACAACACATTGAGACTTATGTGTGGCCCATTGAGAGCAGCAACATGTTGACAACACACCACCTGCATCACTTGCATCACCATCGCGGCAGCACGGCGGTTGAGTTGGATAAGATAACTAATTTGAATACGGTAAGTGCTAAATAATTAGATAATACTGTTAAGTAATTATCTATATTATTTAAATCTATTTAATGCATGACTGAAAAGTATATTAAAGTGCATAAAGTTTTGTCCTTCAGCGAAAGTGTCTATAAAAAAGTTTGATACTAAAATTTAGTTAAATACTTTCAACTTTTCCTTATTCTATGCCATAATTAATATAGTTTTCTAGTCGATATCCCAACATAAACTACTTAACATTTACTTGAACTTAATGCAGCACCACAAAGTAATATTTCCGTAACTCTCCAGCTGCGACAACAGCTGAGCAATTTAAGCCAATGAATCTCGAAACCTTTTCAAATTAAAATCTATTGGTAAATCGTCTGCAAGCAGCTTTACTCTCGTTGGCGTGACAGCTTAAGCTGTCGGCGCCTCAGCGTATGCAACATTAATTTTAAGAGCCGTTAAAAAGGCAACGGAAATGCCATTTCAGTTGCTCGTTTGCCGCTCACGCCTTCGCTTAAGTTGAGAGCTGATTGCAGTGGCCTTCAATTAAGCTTGGCAGTTGCCATAAAGTCAAAGGAAAAGCAACTCGAACTGTTGCAAATAATTCGCAATTTTGCAGAATTGCAACAACAGCAGCAGCGGCAGCAGCAGCAGCAGCAGCTGTGAACATCCGCTTGCCGAATAATGAAAGCAACAGCGAAGAGAAAAAAAGTATAAATATATATGAAGAAAATGAAAAGGCATTCCATATGTGACAACAGCTGGTGGTGGGTAAACAATATTGTGCTGAGGATTTCATTAATTTGCATTAAAAATAAATACGAAGAAAGCACTCGAAATGAACAAGTATTTCATGTATGAATACGCGACTCTCTCTTGTCCAGTGTCAAGTGCGCAAATTTTATATGCAACGTGTTTTTCTTCTCCTCCATTTATTTGTTGTTTTTTTTTTCGGACGAATGAAAAATGCTGCTGGAAAATTCAGAACGGTCGAGCGCAAAGGAAAATGTGAAACACGTTTATTGCCATTCATTATATTCTCGCGAGCTGTTGCGCAAAGTAATGAAGCACTTTTGTACAGTGAGATGCGCGGCACGCTGTGCTATCCTTTTTAGCAGCCATGCCCACCAGTCCGAACGCCCACGCCCGCTGGACATGTTTTTGCTTTTGAAAAATAACAACAGCGCGGCAACTGGCGAATTGACTGTGTGAAGAGTGAAAATAATAATAATTTTTCTTTTTTCGGATGGCGATTGCAATTTTACTAGGGGCAGTCCTTGCAAGTGTGTGTGCGTGAAGAAACTACAAGCAATTTTCATTAAGTAAGCGCAAGTGGTGCCGCAAATAACAACAATAATAACAAATATTAAGACAACCAATACGTCTTCATTACGTTACTTCAAAAATAATGAATGGCATGTTTGTGTAAACATTTAGCGGTCACTGTATGAAGACACTGTTTATATATAAACAGAGTATCCTCCTCTCTCTCTCTCTTTGTTTGTCTACTAAAAACTTCAGCTCAAGTTTAGCGTTGAGCATTTCTCTGACAGCTCGTCAAGGTCAAACGAATTTGGAATGCTTATGTGAGTCGCCTGCTGTATATAAAATTGCTTGGCAAAAAGTTAGAAAATTAATGAAGAAATAATAAAGAGTGTGCAAGCCATGCATGCATCTTAACTAGCAGTAGAAAATATCTGATTAGAATTTCTATTTGGCCAAGAAACTCTTTTTTTTTATCATTTAACAATTCTCAGCTGAGTGTTTTGCTCTTTTTAAATTTTAGCTATAATAATTTTTATTTTTTTTATTTTTTTATCCCAACAAATCATTCCAATTTGATTCACATCTCATGCTGTATGCTCATGCTTAAAATTTAAAATTTTGTATATATAATACTTATGCTCTTCAGACACGTACTTCGTAGGGCTTATACCCTTTCATATGTGTAAGAACTTGTTAAGCCTAAGGCAAACAAAGGATCGTGTTCCAGCCACATGCCAAAGCGAACAAATAGTTACAAATGGCACAGGGTTATACACACACACACACACACACACTTACACTCTACATAGACTACATACATAGACATATCGAGCTCCTTAGTTGGTTTAGAATGGCGTTCTTGAACCTTATCGTATCGCTTTCAGTGCGTCTTCTAGTAGGTAAATGCGTCGTACACAGCGCACCGCCCTCATTGATTGTTGATTGTCAGTCAGCTTGATTGATAATGTAAACTGAGCAGGCCAAAACGCAGCGCCAAATGGACGTGGCTAGTGGTGCCTTATCCCATTGCCGTTATCGCCAGCCATTGAGTGGGATAGCTAAGCTCGTGACATGGCACCCAACACTAAAAGGGCAGTCATCCAGTCAGTCATCCAGTCAGTCAGTCAGTCGGCTAGACTGCCAAGCAAGCATCTTATGGATTTCAGGCTTTCGCCTCTGCGCTATCGTTTGGCCAAAAGTGCGAAATGGGCGCTTGTAATCGTGGCTAAGATAAGACTAAACGCGTCTGTAAAACAAAAAAGGGTTTGAGTGATGGATGAGTTTCTTCTTCTTCTCTTTTTTTTTTTGGAAAAGCAGCAGCAGTAAAACGCGCATTAGGACTCAGTGTTGACTTTAGTTTATCATGCCATCTATGCTGATGTCCTTGAGCCAGAAAAATTACATTTTAATAATGAAAAAATAAATACTTCACTACTAGTTCAACAGAAATTTAACGTTTGTATGTAAAAAAAAAATAAAATAAAGATATTTTAAAAATACATTTTCAAAATATAAAAAAAAATAAATAAAATAATATAAAAAAATAAAAAAAATATATATTTCTTAAATACATTTTAAAAATAAAATAAAAAAAATATATAGATAAAACAATTTGTTTATAAAAAATAATTTTATTTCTCCATGTCTATTTTTTTTTGTTATATACTTTTTTATTGTGTATCTTTTCATTTTTAATATATATTTTTTTTATTGCTTAATTTTATTACTGTTCTTTTTTAAAAGTAATTTAAAAATTCTAAACTCAGAAAAATAAATAATTTTCTGAAGTCTGTGATATGTGTACTTAACATTAAAAATTGTATCAACAAATGGTTTATCAGGGCAAATATTTATATGTTTATTCAAGAGTTTGCTAAACGTATTGATAAAGCCCATATATATTTTCATTGCTAAATAAAGTAAAATACAAGTCCTAAATACATAAACAAGGCTAACTTATAGCACATTCTTTGCCATAAATTCTATGCCTTGATTCTATAGTATTTCTGGCTACTCTGGCCGTCGCCTTAAAGTTTAAACTCAAATCGTGGCTATTCTCTCAACAATTGCCAACATTAGATTCAGCAACCGTGTACACATTTATTTTTTATATTTCTGAACACAATGCAGAACATGATATTAATGGGCCAGAGTTGGGCCTGTTTATGATATATACATAATTGCCAATTGGCCCATACCAAACGACCTTCGTTGGCATTATGTGGCTGACTATTACACGACCTACGGGGAATGAAACACATGAAACGCAACTGTTCGACATTTGGTCTCTCCTCCAGTCTTTTGTTATTGCTCGCACAGTTGTTCAATGGATACACACACACACACATACACTTATACACCCACTGGCACACACACTCGCACAGCCACTTGACCATTTGCTATTGCCAGCCCGTGTCCAATTGCACTTGGTATTGTTGCACTTTCTGTTGCTGTTGCTGTTGCTGTTGCTGCATTAAGAACCTTTCGAGTCCGATGCGAAGGCCAACTGCCAGCTATAGTCAGTTAGTTCGCTGACTAGTTGTTCGCTTCCGGCTTTGCTGCCAGTTCGATTGTAATTATGCCACTGTTGAACTTGCTGGCTAATGCTGGCTCTGCCATTGCGTTTGCTCAGCACAAATGTGCGCCAGGCCGAGCATATCAACAGATGTGAAAAGCGCATTAGCGAAAAACTTTTATCAGCTGCTTGCCACTCACGTTGCTGCCACTGCTCCGCCCCTTTAATGTTGCACATTATTTATGTATATGCCATGTGCTGCAACGTTGGCCCAGAACCCTGGCATATTGCACTTGGACATTGCCACGTGTTGCTGATGTTGCAGCAAGTGTAAGCAGCAACTGCCACACAATGTTGCATGTCTCAAAACATTTTCTACACGATTTCAACATGGTGCTAAATTAATTGAAATGATGTAGCTATATATACATTATGGGAGATAATCTTGTAGAGTAGCTAGAGTTTTTTGATTTTATTAAATTTACTTTACTAAAGAAATATTACAAAACTTTTTTTTAGAAATAATCAATATTTTTATCTAAATATTCTCATATAAATAAATATTTGTATATCTTATATATATATATTATATTCTATATATATTACATATTTTATAGTTCTTAGAGCAGCTCAGAAAATATAAAGAAATATTATAGATATTTTTTTGAAATAATCAAAATTTCCATCTAAATAGTTTCACATAAATTTGAAAGAAAATTCTTTTGTCTAGCACAACAAAAAAGGCGATTTGCAGCTGAAAAAGTAATTGGGAATGTGCATTGCTAGAAATGCTGACAGTTCCCAACACAATCATGTGTGTGTGTGTGGGTGTGTGTAGGCAGCGCGGTTCGTTGTGTTTTATAGTGTGCATTGGCCCTGAGGGGCTAAAATAGGCGTGCAAAAAGCATTGTGAATGCATCTAAACCACTTACCATGTGCCACAGCCACAAGCAGCAGCAGCAGCAGCAACCGCCCGCAATGCTCGATCCGAATGTTCGTACACATCCTTATCTACTTCATTACGAATGCAATGCAATCCTTTGTCTCTTGTTGCATCGCGTTCTGCTTTGTAGAGCAATTTTAATTTCCGCTTTCACTTTGCCTAGATTCAGTTTTTGTTTGCCGCCATCTCGTACAGACTATCTGCACAGTCTGTCTCGCTCTGTCTCTCTCTCTCGCTTGCTCGCTCGTTTACATTTGTGCCTGTCCTTGTCTGGCCATGTATTTGCTGATTTACACTTTGGAACGAGTGAGTTTTCTTTTGGCCACACACAAGCACGCATGCAGCAATTCCTTTTCGTCTGCCACTTTCCCCTTTTCCATTCAGTGAGAGAAAAAAAAGGGACAAGCGCCAGCAGCTGTTTTTCAATTTTCCGCTTCAACTGTTGAAGCAAATGTTGAGCAACTTATGTAGTTCCTTTCCCTTTTTTTGCATTTTTTTTCTGTATTCTTGTTGTTGTCCTTGTAGAATAATAAAACAATGGCGCATGAATATGCAAGCCGCAGCTTCTACAACACGTAAATCTCTTTTAGCTGCTGTTTTCCATTAAAGCAAAAATGCGTTGAGTACCAGAACTATTTGCGGTAACTGTGTGTACATTGAATTGGACAGCGCTTGGAGAATTCAATTTGAGCTTCTATTTTTTTTCGGCTTTTTTTTTTTTTTTATTTTTGTCCAGGTTTATGTGCAACTCGCTTGGCACTGAATAGCAGCTGCCAGTCAGGTAATTTGCGAAATGCGTTTCTCTTTTTTTTTTATTTTTATTTTTCTCTATTTGGGGTCCGGCTTGTCTTTTGGCTTAACGCTGTTCTTTTAGTGGCTGTGCAGTGCCTTATTATGCGAGCCGCCGTCGTTTACATTGGGGATTTGCATGTGTGTGCTGCAAGCGACTGTATGCGTGTGTGTGTGTGTATTGGTGTGTGTGTGTATTGGTGTGGATGTGTAAATGTGTGCTTGTGTCTTTATCTCAGCTGAGATTTAAGCTACATATAAAATTTATGCGTCTGTGGCTTTCATACACATACGTATTCATTGAGGGTGGTTTTCTTTTTTCTGGGGTTTTCTTTTTTGTCTGGATTAGTCCATGCTTTTGGTTTTATACCCTGTAGTCGTAAAACTTGCACCAAAGGGTATCAGAAAGTTGTATTAAAGCAAAGCCTCACAGTCTCTGTAAACCGTCTCTGGCATACAATTCTATTTAAATTTGCCACAAAGTTTATTTACATTTTGTTGTGAAACTCCTGTTGATTCATTTGTAGTACAATATTTACTTTCTGTACTAAATGAGCGTTAAAAAAAAATATTGTTTTAAAGTCTTTTTGGATAAATCAGATGGCGAAAAACAAAAACGTGCTGAGCTGCTTAGCAGCCTTGGCGACGCAGCTCTTCAGCTAACCAAACAAGAAGAAGGACTGCACTCAGCTCAGAATCCTTGTTTAACAGCCAAAAATGGCTTTTAGCTTGCGGCTATTTTTAAGTAAGATTGACAGACTTGAGTAAAAATAACTGTAACAATGGCATGTAGAAGGGATAGCGTCTTTTGCCCCAGGCAGCATTCACTTTGGAATTTCAAATATTCACATGATGAAGCTCACTTCAAATTGAATTTAAGCAATATTTCAATTCTAGAAAACCTTCATCATAAGCCTACCTTATGCACACCCAGAGCTGATCCAATTTGAATGGGTATTCCTTGGTTAAAATAAGTCTGCACATGTGTGCACAGCTTATGAATGGCAACAGTGTAGCTTGGCCTTAGATGTTTGCTCGAGAAATACGTTCGTTAAGGCAGCTTTTGGCAATTAGAGCCTTGGCTTTGCCAAATGTCAACAGTCAAGGGAGACGCCCAATATGCGAAGCAATAAAATATTGCTCAAGTAACAGTAGCAACGGCAGCTGATGGCTTGAGCAAAAATGTTGCCATTGATTGACTACAAAGCAATGGCATTGCCACGCCCACACCGTCACGCCCACACAGCCACAAGGTTTGGCATTGTGCCTAGTTGGCGAAAGTTTTACGCCTAGAATTTTTCATTCAACTTGGTACTTTTAATAAGCAATTTGCTTAAGTGCTACGCTGACTGCCTATGCAATAGCCTCCTCCTCCTCCTCCTCCTCCTCCTCCTCCTCCTCCTCCTGCTATGCCTTAGGCTTTGCCTTTGCCTTCGTCTTTGCCTTCATCCCATTGTCAATATGACTAATCATGCATATATTTTACAGCGAGATACGTCTCTCTCTCTCTCTCTCTCTCTCTCTCTCTCTCTCTCTCTCTCGCGCTCTATCTCACTTACAACCGCACAGCTGTCAGCTGAAATTGAGTCAAGCCACAAAATTCACTTTGCATTTGCCAGCGGCGTCAGCCGTTGGAGGATTATTAAAATTACGCATACGCCGCGTTTTAAATGAAGTGCCTGCTGCTGCTGCCGCGACTGCTGCTGCTGCTGGAAAAGCAGCATCTCTTTGGGTCACATCAGCTGCTGCTGTTGCCAAGTCAGTCATAAATATGTTGAGCTCATTTGCTAGTGGGCGTGTCGCATATGCTGGCATTTAACTCACGCCGATTTGTACGAGATATATTTGTGGAAATTAGTCTCCTGTTTGGCTAAAAATACTCATAAGCTGCAAAACAAATTGCCAAAGGCGCACACAAAGGCAAACAATAAATAAAATGAGATTAAATGCGGAAACATATTTATGGCCAGCCCAAGAGATATAGCAATTTGTGTAAACATTTACCGTATTGAAATGTTTTTAAATTTGTAATAAAATTTGTGATGAACAAATGTAGCAAAATGTACCTGGCAACTGAAAATTAAATATATTTATTCTGATAGAACTTACTAAATTGTATTCGTAAGAGCAGCATTGGAGCATAAAGCTGTCAGAGCAGAAAGGTCACCAGCCCTGTGCTCGAAGCTCTTCTGTTCGCTCTCTCTGTGATCTCTCTTTCTATGTTTGCTTTTTGCCTTTATATTGATTAGACGTTGTTGTAGATTTTGAACTTGTTGATGTATGTTCAACGATTTAGATCTTGACCTAGGACAGTCTACATCTCCAATTCATAGGTCTGCTTATTTCGATAGTTATATTTCAGTTTGCTTAATCTCTGAGTTTTTTCTTCAATTCAAATAAATTTTTGTTTGTATTGAGTTTTCTCAGTTCTCTTCTCAAGCCGTTGCTCCATGAGCACGAAACGCCTGTGAGGAATGTAGTGAAAATGGAACAAATGAAAGCAATCTCTTTACAGTCGAATTTGTAGAAACGATGCGAGTTAGTTATCTCTCGCTGAGTGCCCATCAACAGGCTGTTGCAATTAAGTTATTTAACATTTATCAATAATAATCTATGAAACTCTAAGTATAGACTAACAAGTGGAAAGTGTGGAAACCTGTTGTTCAGCATTTGAATAGAAACAGACGGAATAATATGGCCAATATCATTCACAGTCAGGCAAGCTTTGTATTCATTCCTTCTGCTTTAAAATTAAGTTTTTAATTGAGTCTACAACAATATTTACATATTTATTTATACTTTACTTACATATATACCATTAAGTATAAAAGAAAATTCGTATATATTTACCTACTTATGTATTCAGATAATATATATTTATTTACATTTCCTTTCTTGCTACATAAATATTATTACTTTTATTGTGCTTGAAGGGCTTATGTTAATGAACATAATTCAAGATATATTTATATATTCGCGTGCTTGTCATAAGTTTGATCGTAAAAGGGCCTACGGACAGTTGGGGATATAAACAAAAGACGCAGAGACGAGTCAATCTATGTGAGGAGCCGCATCCTTTTTCGTTTTAACGACTTTGCATTGTTAGGCATTTTAATTTTTATGAGTACGATTTGGCCAAAGGCAAGAAAATTAGGCTCGATTGCTCGATTTATTTGCCGACACTGCCGCCCCCGTAAGCTGGCAAATGAGCCGTAAAAAAGGCCAAAACAAAAACCAACAGCAAAAGCGGTAGCAACAACAACAACAATAACAACAACAAGAGCAGCTCGTTTCCGGCAAATAGCCCAAAAATATTGTTGCGCCTGCGGTTTTGTATACTGAGGGTCCTTTTGCTGCTGCTGCTGCTCTGGTTGCTGCTGCTGTGCATAAATTAAACTGTATAATGTGTAATTTGAACGGGCCAATCGAGAGTTTGGCATAAATTAAGCATGAATTTTGTGTTAAAGCATTGTGTCGCCATTGCTGGCATAAATTAAATCATTTGCCTTGCACTTGCAGCTCATCGTGGAGATCAACAGCCATGTGGCGCTCTTTCGTGACATGCTGATACATGTTGGCCAGGCCAAGGACTGCCCGGAGCTGCGCGAAAAGATACGCAAACTGCGACGCACCTGCGTGGAGGCATTCAAGCACACAGCCCAGATCCTCATGCCGCAGGTCAAGAGGTAAGCAAGCATAGCCCTAGACTTATCACGCCCATATTCCCGAAAACTCACACACACACACACACAGTCTCCATTTCCATGGCGTACCAAAGTAACACGCAGCGCATTAACATAAACATAAACATCAGCATGTGTGTGACATTTTACGGCTCACATTTCAATACCCTGTAATAGGGAAAATGCGTTGAGAGAGTGGTATGTTTAAGCAAAGATTTATTATTTATTTTATTATTATTATTTAATTTTATTTCATTAATTTGTTGTTAAATCTTTATTAATACATTTTATTACATTTTTTATTCAATTTAATTTAATTTTATTTTTTTTTTTAAATAAAATAAAATAAATAAATAAGTAGATGCCATAGCATTATTCTTATTTTTATTTATTTATTTTTTTTTTTTCATCTGAAATATTCATTGGAAAATTTTAAAAGATGTTAAAAATAGTTTCCTGTTTTTATTGATATTTCTTAAATTACATATAAAAATGATATACTTTAATTATAAATTAATCAATTAATTTAGAGATAAATAAAAAAAATTATTTTATTCAACTTTTCTCAGGGTATCTTCATCTTCACCTTCCTCAGTTTAGCTTCACAGAATATTTGTTTGAAAAAGCTTTTAAAGTCGTACATTTTATGAAAATGTATGCAAATTTAATTGCAGTCAAATTTACAAGAGGGACAACCCACCCAAAAAAGGTATCCGTGTTAGCCAAAAAGGGCTAACATAAATAACAATTTGTCGCTCTTGCTGGAATCCCTCACGCTACAAGCAGAGAATGAGAGAGAGAGAGGGAGAGAGAGAGGGAGAGCGAGTACGTCCATCTACGACGTGGAGCCACTGCAGCCAGTGAAGTTCCCAAAATGAGTTAGTACTGTTTTGCCATTTGAGTTTGAGAATTCAATTTCGAGTGCTGCATAATTTAGCAGCATGTGTTCTGCCAGGTTTGGGGGCGCTTAAACTTTTTGGACAGTCGCCGTGGGCAACGGACGCAGAGTAAAAAGTTAATAACATTTTGTTTCACAACAAGCTGCCGGGCACAACACAACACACGCACACTCATGCAATTTCTTTCATTAAAGCTGTTGATGAAGAGCACAATAACAACAACTGTGTGTGTGTGTGTGTGCGTGATGTGTAGTTTACTTTTTATTTTCTGCGAAATGAGCCAAGCCAAGTAATACAAATAACAGTCAAGTCAAGTCGAGTAAAGTGGGGCATATCTAAATGCAAAAGCAATTGTTTAGCTAGGGAGTTGGAGGGAAATTTTGTGCAGATGTATTTAACAAGGCAAAAGAAGTTATATTCAATTTAAATTATATTTTTGTATATATTTTTCATAAGAAATAGATACGTTTGTGAGTATTTATCTGAAGAAAATCAGACTTTTCTTTGCAGCATTCTGAATGATGAATTACGACATAAGAGAAGATTGAAAACAATTAAAATTTAAGTCAAGTATTGAGATTAAATATTATAATGATTTCATATTATACTTATAAAATCATCAAAATAAAACAGAATTCAATTTTGCCTCAGAGATTATTTAGACTAAATTGAATGAAAATCAGCTGAAAATCTTTTGAGCTACTTTTGAGCTTACTTATGTACATATTATGTTCAGTTTAAAATATACTAAAATATTTATTTGCTTTGCTTGTGTTTATTTTAGTATATATATTGTTTTTTATTATTTTGTTTGTTTCTACTTTTTTATTTGTTTTGTTACGTATCTGGTTCGATTATTGTCTGCATTTTCATAAGCAGCTTAAATTTGATTCCAATTTATATATCAACTACTTCTCTTAGCTCGCAGCACATTTAGATTTTTGGTTAGCTAAGCTGCTCAAATATATACAATATATATTCTCAGCTCTCATACTTCGTAAAGTCCTCGTATTATTGATTTATGCTGTCGTTGAAGCATAAAATGTCAGAAAATGACTTCCCATGTGGCTGTCACACATGCGCCATTATCACACCCAAGCAAAACACATGAGCTCGAGTCCTGGCTAGAGCAGAGGAAACAGCTTTTTAACAAACAACTTTAGCGAAAATTCATACACAATACATAAAGTATTTTTTTGTTTTGTTTCCTTTCCGTTTTTTTTTTTTTTTTTTCTTTTGCTTTCTTTCTATCATTTCTCTTTTTGTAATTTCAGTCACAAACTCAATAGAACAGGCTGTCAATTGAGTGTGAGAGGGAGACAGAGCGTATGATGGTGTTAGGCATGGGGCGTATGCTATTTGGGTATAACTTTTTAAGAGCACCCTATGACAGTGTGATTTATTATTGAGCAGACGCTTTAAATGTCACTGCAGCACAGCAGAAATGTCAATCCACAAAAACGAAAACGAGCATCAGCATTTGTGATTATTGCTGTTGTTGTGTACGTAAACAAGTGAAGTTCTTAAGCGCAGCTGTATGAAGAGCATAGATACATACTTAATGAAACAAATGTATTGAATGAGAAAACCCATAAGAGGTAACAAATAAAAGAGTATAGCAAACATTTCTCTACCTTCCATGAAATCAAATGTAATTGCTTTATACAAACAGAAATTGACACTGTCGGGGAGCGGGGTAAGGAAGCATTGCCAATATACTCTTTTACCCTTTGGGAACAGCTTACAAAGTGCAAGGACTGACAAAAAAAATGAAAATCAACTTTCGGCAGCTGAAATTGATGATTGGCTCTGGCTGTAAGCCAAATGGAATAATAGCAACAACAGCAGTAAAGCAGCAGCAAATGGCAGCGGCAACAACAGCAAATACAATGAAACTGACACAAGAGATTTCAATTAATTTTTTGGCTCTAAATTGGACAGGACGAAATGAGAAGTTAGCCCCCTCGTGAGAGATACCCAGCGGCGCACACGTCGTACAAGTGATTGCAATGAATTAGCGGCAACAGCAGGAGAAGCAGCAGCAGTAGCAGCGGCAGGAGGAGCAGCAGCAGCAGTAGCAGCGGCAGCGACAGTAGTACTGGAGGCGACAGATCAAAGCGCTAGGCCAGAAAGTTAAATTGAAAGTAAAAGTTCAATAAAGCATAAAGAAAAGCAGAAAAGCAGAGAACGACAGAGAGTAAAGTTACGAGTGGGAGGCGAATGCGTTGGAAAAACTTTGAGCGCAACTTGACAATGACACAGACGAAACTTTCTGACAGTGTTTCGTTGTTGTTTTTATGTTTTGTAAACACATGCCTCGCCATGTGAGGCAGCCAAAGTCACAAAAGCAAACAGAAGGAGAGAGTAAAGGCAGCAGTATACAGCTGAAGCATAAGTATGTACAGACGAAGCGGATATACTCTAGCTGACAGGAAATTGAGTGTTTATGTTCAAGAAATGCTTATGGCAAAAGCTTGTAGAAAATTTATATTTGTATAGTTTATTTATTTTTATATCTTGCTCGAATTTCTATATATTTTAAGTTTATCTTAAACTTATTTAAAGTCTGTCAAACTTAAACTGGATTTAGCAGCAGATTTTTTTAGGAAAAAAAAAGTTCATCGTATATTTCCCACTTGCCCACACACACATGACATTAGAATGTCCATAGAAAGTTTTTCTACTTATGCAAAACTTCAATGGGCAAGACAAAGTTAATAACACCATTCCCATTGGAACGCAAAGAGCAAAGGAATATATAAAAAAAGAAAAGAAACAAGTTTGTTTTTACCTCAAGTTACCTTGATGTAGCGGATCCATTCCACACAGTCCACATAGCAGCAGCCAGCCAGCCTGCTCTGCCAATTTCTCGTATATTCCTTGCCATCTTCTGCCAACTGCCAAGCGCCTCCTGCCACCCTCTGAGTAGACAGCACTTTAGCCAACTGCCTTAAGTGACTGATAGTTGTTTGCATGTTTGTTTGCTCGGTCGTACACACAAACACATTTCTCGACGTTCAACGCTGCGTATGCGTGTTCCAGTTCCAGTTCGTCTTGCTCGCGCTCATTTCACATGTTGTATTTGCTGTTGTTGCTGTTGTTTGTTGTTATTGTGTGTATTTGTATATGTGTGTTTGCCTAACAGTTATGTGCAGCAGCGGCGACTGTTTGTTGTTGCTAAATTACTGTCGCTGGCTGCCATTGTTTTAACTGTTAACGTTTGGGATATGTTTTGACAGCCAGTTACTCAACAGCATGCAACAATCGTCATGTTGGCTTCAACGCATTTCCTCTGCAAATAATCATCCTCGCATTGTCATAATATTGTCATGGCCTTGACGACTCTGTAAACTGCACAGACTGCGATGCGAATGCGAATGCAGAACAACACGAGAGAAGCGTCCAGCATTTCCACAGGGCATTATGCCAAAGTCAAAGTCAACTACTGCAGACTGCATTGATGGCGTGTGTCTGCCTTTGAGCACATGCTACACATACAATTTATCGGAAGCGTCTGTGTTTTGTCACAGTAACTGTGAAATACCCTGTAACTAGAGAAATTTTCAAATGGGTAGTTTATTATATTTATATTGAAATTCCTTCATCTACAAATCTATAGACTCCTTTCCCTTATTTATTTATAGAATATCTGCTTGTCATTCTCATCTCTTTACTCCTTGCTTTGCCTGGTAATTTCCACTTTCGAAACTCAATCCCGCTTAGCTGCAGCCATGTGAGAATGATGGCAAATTTATTCCGAGTGTCCGTGTGGCGTTGAGTGGGGTCATCACGTAGCCAGATACTCTACACTTTTACGATAGCCATAAACCACGAAGAGTTTTACAGCTGCCACCGCAGCTGCAGTTAATAATTTCGATTTGTTATCTCCTAGCGAATTCGCACGTTAAACACAGTTTATGTACATCGCCATTCGCCAAAAAAAAAAAAAAAAAAAGAAAAGAAAACCCCAATACGTTCAGTTCTTGCTCAGCTGCCCCCACCACGCATAATTGTGCAATTTTCGTTAGAATGCTTGTTTCAGCCATTTTCCATTTGCCGACCCAAAAAGGGAGCACATAGGAAAAAAGAAAAACTCATCTTGAGTTTAAGGCGAGCGCCATACAATAAAAAATATTTCACTGTTATTCGCAATAAATGAAAGTTACGTCCAAACTGTAATCAACAGCAGCTGCCGACATTGCCCGACTACAGCGAGCTTTTCTTCTACTTTATATATAGATTTTGATTTTGCTGTAACCAATATAAGGTTAATAAGTTGACTTTTATGATTGCAATATGTGTCAGCCACAATACAAATTAGTTGGCTATTAACTTTAGCTATTGGAATCAGTTTAAATTGATTATACGAGTTATAATAATGAGTAAGGCAAATAATTATATATTAAATTTAATTATGCCTGGTGATAAAACAAATAATGACAAAAATAATACTTTTACAAAGTATTCCAGCAAATAGCTAAAGAGTATTCCATCTTCGACAAATCAAATGATATATGCGTAGATTTGTTCAAAACCTATTATTGCGATCTTCTAGCTGTCGCTGAAAATGACCCGCATTAATGTGCATGGCCATAAGCAGCAGACAGCGACGACGGCGCACAAAGATAGCTACAGGGCCAGCAACAAGGACGTCGCGATGCTACAGCTCACAGTTCAAAGAAAGTAACAGGAAACCATAAAAAATATTGCCTTGTGCTTTGAGCAAAATAAAAACAAGCCAGCAGAGTCAAGCTATACAAATTAAGGCAAACATTTTTAAAGTACATTAAACAGTTGCGTCTATTAAGGCCATATGCTGCACAATTATGGAAAGTAGATAAGAAAAAATAAATAAAATAAAATAAAATAAAGCCAAGTCTGCTGCTGATGGTCAAACATTTAGTTAAATTAGAGCATGATTTTAATCGCTGCTAATTATAAAACATGAAGCAGCTTTAGTCCAACTCGTGACCGCAAACCCAAAAAAAAGGAAGCTTATCTTAATCAGCAATTCATTATAATAAGTAAATACCTGGGAAATCGATACGGACAGCTTCGACTGTCAGACTAATTTGGCTCACCTGAATATACATAATTAACTTTGAATATCGTAGAACAAGCAATTTATTAAACGCTCCACTCACATAATTATCCCTCTTCAATGTGACATACATGCGGCTACCTTCCGCCTTCTGCTGGGTTAAACAACAGCATTTCTCTGATCTTAGTCGCACACACATTCTCAGCAATATGTTACCAGGAATCAAGTTTCAACCCAAAACGGAATCGCTTTAACTGGCTTCAGCTGGATGCTGATACACACACACGCACACACACACACAACTTCACAGAGTGAGAGATGAACAGGGACACCTAAGGCAAGATTAATTTGCAATTTATTTGCTTTAATGGTAAAAATGGGCGTTGACATTGGCAGAGAGCAGAGTGCAGAGTGCAGAGCATAGACTGTGAGCGCACAAGGACATCTGTGTTGTGTGACACTATAACACTTTCCATATTCACCGTTATGGTGGGTGGGCTCAAGGATTCAGGGATTAAGCACTGAGCAGGCGACTGAACTGCTTGTCCGACAAGTTGGTAATTTGGGTAAAATATTTATCTACATATTTATATATAGTACGTTTTTCATTTCCAACTACGTATTTATACCCTGTGGGTCTAAAGCCCTGCAGCAAAGAAATTTTTGAATTCGCAGTTGCTTTAAGGCTTTAAGTGGTTTAATATAATTTGCTGAGTATCTGACATTAATGCAAAATAATATATAAATCTGGCTTGTAAAATAATTTAAAAATAAACAAAACTAGCTTTGAGAGTCTCTCTCCTTCTCTCTCTCTCTCTCTCTCTGCAGGGTATCTCTGTAGACTAGCCTTCTCTCCGGTCATCATTCCAACTTGCTTGTTAATAGCTATATTTGTAGTCTTCTTCCATTTCTCGTGCTTTTGGCAATGCAAAAGCAATTTTACAAATTGCATTTATTTCCATGCAGCAGCAAATATGTTTATGGCAATTTGTATCGTATTTATGTGTCGACTCGGTCGGTTCATAATTGCTTGGCAAACGTCGCAGTTTGGAATTAATGCTTTGGATGCCCAACTAAGCGCCACTTTACACAGCAGCTGTAAATTCTCAACATTTCTTGAATTATGAGCATTTCATGAGGCAATTCCAGAGCTCTGGCCATATAATTGGGTTTTTAAATGCCAAATAAACGATTTCAAAATGGATTATGTTCATGCAAATTTAAATTAAAATATTAGGTATTAAATAAAAAAGAAAAGGAATGAAAATGATGAAAACGTGATCGCTTTGCAGGCAATTGGATAAGAGCATGAAAATGGCTATTAAATGCTAGTTTACTTAGTTAGAGAGAGAGTTGGAATGGAAAGAGAGAGAGAGAGAGGTATTGAATTAGCTTAAGTTAGAGTAATAGATGGAGTCTTGATTAGCTAGCTTAAAAGATATGCTTTAGCCTTAAATGAAAGCTGTAGTTGTGCTAATCAGGCTGAATAGCTAGCTTGCCGCTCTCAGATCTTAGTGTCATTAAAGCATAATCATGCAGCTTACCTCATCTTCTAGGCTAGCTCATTAGCCGACAGCGATAGATGTTCGTTGAAAGCTGAAATTAAAGTGAGTGGCTATCATGCTATGCATCTCTCTCCCTTTCTCTCTTAAATCTCTAACATTCAGGCTCGTTTGTTAGCTATCTCCTTCACCATAAAGGCCTCAGCTATGGCTATTGTATGCGAGTGCCGCATTGTCGCTTTGGCCCGCATATTTCGCATATTTTCTGTCATACTTTATGGGCATAATGACAAATATTTGGTCAAACGATACACTTAAATCAATTTTAAAACATTTGCATACCCGTACAAATTTAGTTCAATCATTATGCGTTCAGTTGAATTCGTTTGACCCAACCACTCACCCTACACACTTGACCCGAATAACAAAAATGTCATAAAATTCATATAAATTTCATTTCTCAATTTCCGTATGCAATTTGGCGTGCCACAAAACACGCACACACACACACACACTTCCTCTCTCTCTCTATCACTCTCAATCTCTCTGCATAGCTATAAATGTTGAAACACATGGATTTACCTTTTGCCTATATTTTTACTCGTATGCTTTCAGCGCCATGGCCGATGGCATACTCACCGACAATCCGCACCTGGTGCTGCTCTTCTATATGGCTCAGCTGTTTCTACGTGAGCTGGTGAAAAGCTATCGACTCATACAAGTTGTGCCCATGGATATGTCTGGCTATTATGGTAAGCTTTAAAGGCGCGCTTAGCATTGGCAAATCTCTCTGTGTGTGTGAGTGCGTTTGAGTGTATAAGTTTGTGTGTGTGCGTGTGTGTGTGTGTTTATTTGTCATTGCAATTCAGAGCAAGAACTGCAAGTGCTTAGCCATTGTTTGCCATTTGGCAGTTGCATTCCGCTTGACTGTACGAGCTTTGATTGCCAACATTTGTTGGCCATGTTTGCAACTCGAACGTGAGAGTGGAAAAGTTTACTTTGCCCTTTACTCTGGCCTTGACTGATTGGCTCGTCGCATTCGCATTCGCATTCGCATTCCCATTCCCATTCGTATTCGCATTCGAGTTGCACTTCAATAATGTCAAAACGCAAATTGCTGACCATAAATTTTTTAATTACCAGCCCCACAACCCGCCCCAGCGAGCAACTGTCAACAAACGAAAAGGAAATGCAAATATTTACAATGCGAAATTCCTGAGAGCGAGCTGCCTGAGCTGGGGCCGGGCTTTGTGGCTTTGTGAGTTTTTAACTGCAGCGAATTTATGGCAGCTAGCGTATTCACATGTTGGCCAAAAAATGCATTGCAGCCCAGTGCAATGAAAATGCTATAAAAAATGCAAAAACTCTACCCTATGAAAGGAAACTCTGTGGCTGTGTGTGTGGGTGACACGAACGAGGCAAGGCTTGTAAAAGGGAACGTAATATTTTATAAATTTATATTTATGTATATATATGTATGCATGCAGATTCAATATATATATATGCATGTGTGTGCCTAGCAGAGCTTAAAAATCTGCAATGTCAGCGAGAAGCTGCAGTTAACATAAATCAAAAATTGCAATGCCCGCAATTTATGCAATACTTTTTATCCACACGCATATTACGTATACGTTGTCACGTTAAACAATCCAAATATCAAAACTCAACATGATATTAGTTGTTGAATATTTATTTAATTACCCCCTGAACGGCAATGCCAATGACAATGATTGATGCTGATTGACAATTGATGGCGAGAAGCCCAGGCAACGCATAGTGAAAAAAAATATTTCATAGTGGATGTGGCATAAATCAATCATTTTAGCGAATTATTCAGCTTAGCCATATTTAATGCGTGCATAAATTCTTTAAGTTTAAATTATTAATATGTGAAAAAAAAAGTATATCGCAAATAATTATAACCAAACTGATTTGTTGATGGAATAAATCTCTGTGCGCCAAATTTATTAAAAATATTGCATATAATTTTAGATAATTTGAAGCATCATGAAATTTGTTGGTTCAAATATTCATAAAAATATAATAATTATAACACTATGAAAAAATAATACATTTTGCTTTAAAAAATGCATTCAAATTTTCAGAAAATTTATCAGCAACTGAATATAGAGTTTTTACTGTTTTAGAGTTCTCATTATATTAATACAAGTACTAAAAATATAAATAAATTTTCTTATTGATTTTACTTCAATAAGTTTTAAAGTAAAACTTTTATATTTGTATTTGTAACTTTCTTATACCTTTTTTGATTTAACATTTTTTCTTGCATTAAAAACAAAAAATACTCAAAGAATGATTCTTTTAGGTATTTATATGAAATACCTGATTCAAAATTCTATAAACTAAAAATAATAAAAAATATATAAAAAATAAAATAATTATAATAAAAAATATCTATATAGAAAGAATATATATATTCTATACTATGCGACAAATATAGTAAAATATATGTATATTATACATATACATTATATTGTCATTCTCTATTATTAACTTCTAATAAATATTTCAATATGACCACACACAAATGTAATAAAAAGTTAGCTATTAAATTGTAGCTGAAAAGTTTCATTCAACATCAATCAGTTAGTTAGCTGCTAACTTCAAAGCGCGTCACAAAATGAAAAATATTTTTTTTTTTCCAAGCTCTCAAAGTACATAGAAAATAAAAACAAATCTAATGAAGCAAAATAGAAATGCCAGGAAAATTGTTTGCATAAAAATAAGGCAGCAAAAATATTCGAAAAAAAAAAAACACTGAGATTTATTTGCTCTTCTGGTATGCAGTCAGTTCCACAGCCAAAGCCAATAAAATTAATTTCAAACATAAAAGCAAACTAAATGTTTTATTAGCAAAGTGCACTTAAAGCTACAGAGCAACAGCAACCGTGCTGATCATTTGATCAGATTTTTATTTAATTATTAATATTTGTGCAACAATTTTTTTGTAGAGAATCGTGCGGGTCCATCAAATTTGGGCAATGTTATTAGTCAAATACTGCTGTGCAAGCAATTCACGCCCGATTTCAATGAGGAGGAATTGTGCAGCATTACAAAGGACTCGCAGGACATCGCCATGCTGCTGTCCGAAATGCAGGAGTATATGCCACAGCATGAGGCATATTTGGGTGAGTTTTATGCGCAGTCGCCGTTGCACTATGCACTTTCACATTTAGCCAAGGTCCACGCCGGAGGCCAAACCAAAATTTCATTGACCACAAAAGTGAAAGTGAAAAGAAACCCATAGTTGCCAATGGCCATTAGTATTTATGTATTCACATTTCGCACACACACAATCATTAATCAAATGCTCGGAATGTACATATATATATATAAATTTCTCTTGCTCTTTTATTGCTCTCGCATAGAACGCAATGCGGCGCTGGATACAAATACACCGTGGCCGGCAAAACGACGTCAGAATTATATATGCAAGAACATGAGCCTATTATGCTGTGTGTCTCGCCCCAACTATCTCTGAGACGAGGCCGAAACTGTTTAATCTTAAATGTCATACACACACACACACACACTCACACACACACACTCACACATACTACTTATATCAATTACTAGTGTTTAAGTTAAGCCTATGAAAAGCTAAACACACAAAAAGTTAGAGCCTAAGTGTAAACAACTCAATTAGCAGAAAGGTCAAAGGACTTTTCACACATAGCACAACTAATGCTAACTACATTATATATACATATATATATATATATATATATATATATATATTTAGGAGAGTTGTGTATAATCAAAGTTAGTTATGCTGCATATACAATACATATTTATTGTAATTGCTCTCAATTTCGGCATTCCGTTTGCCTACGAGCAAAGATTCTAGTAGTGTTATACCAGAAACTAAAAAAAAAGTCAAAATGACATTAGCTGAAAGTAAATTCATTGAATTGGGGGGCTGAGCTTTAAGTTTTGAACAAGCTTTTATTCAAACATTTCAATTCAAACCAGCAACAACTTTAAATGCGCTTCTTCAAGCTCAGCTCAGACTTTCAGCCAATGTCATTGCAAATTTAACATTTATGAAGCAGTTAAGAGTTTTGTTTAGGCCTGTAAATTTTAGCAACTGTATAGAGTTATTTATTGATATAGATGAATGTAATTGTGAACACAACAAAACACACATTCAATATACAATATACCATTGAGTTAACATTAAGATTAGACAAGCATTGAGTAAGGGAAGCAAGGCAAAAGAAAACTTAGACATAGTCTCAAATGATACTAGAATGGTAATTAAATTAAAAGCCTGCCCTAAACAATGTCATGGGCATGTGTTTGAAGAAAAGCAATAAATTAGAAAGTTGTTAACTTACACACACACACACACACAGACACACACACACTTACACAGTGAAAGCAAAAAAGTCCTTAGGTTTCTGTTAGTTTATTTCAAAGACAACAACAAAGTTGAATTGTGCGCAGTACCTAAAAAAAAAAAAACGAAAACAAAAACAAAGAAAGTGCAACATGTGACCAATAAAAATGTTAATTAACAGAGATATTGTTCGTTAAATGTCAGTCCTATAAGCAACATGTTAAATAGTAAAACTATCCAGTTATTTACATGCATATATATAAACATATATCAAATATATTCCACAACAAATGCACGTCTATTAAAACGCACTATGAAATTCATAAAATTTAATTCATCAAATTTCCAAATATATATTACCCAAAAAAAAAAAAAAAATCAAACTCAATTTACTATTAAATAATAATAACAACATATTCCAATCGAGTAATCTGCAGCATAAGAAATTGATATTGTTTAGTTATTTATTGTGATGCCAAACAAGAAAAAAAAAAACATTATGTATATATTAATTTGATTATTTATTTATCTTTTGCTGTCGCTGCATATCAAATGAATTTATTATTTTCGTTTTTGCTCCTTGTCAAATATTTGTAATATATAAACTATTCAATTGTTTGCCTTCATATACCCAGGCTTCTTTAGCTGAACGAGTGTAGCTTAAATATTTAGTGAGTTTTTCATAGAATACTTAAATCTTTCAATAATTATTTAATAATAGTCGAAATTTGAATACAATTTAAATGTTTCTTGAAATTAATTTTTGGCATTTTTATTTATTTATTTTTTTTTTCTATAAAATATTAAAATTTTTCTATATTTCTTCTATGATAAGACTTGAATAAATATAGGTTTTGAGTACAATTATATATAAATAGCTGAAGGCGACTGAGTTTGGGAAATAATACATTTTGCCTGTCTGTTTTATCTATTTAAATTATTCCAATATGTCGACTACATTTATTTCACTTCCCAGATGCGAGACTAATTTGGCTAAAGAACAAATTTTATAACATTTTATTTTTTAGAATTTCACAAAGTATTTTAAAATTATATGGCAGATCGTATTGAATATTTCAATAGCTTAATATCTTAAAAATAACTTTAATAATAAATACTGAAATAGATTTTTTGAAAATAGTAACAATTTTCTCTGATCAGCCTTTACTAAATCTTGCTCTAACAATTCAAGCACATATTTGATATTTCAAATGAAATTCACAAAAACAAAACATTAAAAGAATTTTGTTTTTCTAGTCAATTATTCAATAATTATAGAAATTCTAGGGTATCTCTTAAGCAAACACTCGACACTAGCAAATTTTTTAATTGTTCCATTATTTTTTGCGCTTCGCATTGTATTAAATATTAATTATACGCAGAGCACAGTTTATTTCAATTTGAGCACAAATTATTCAACAATTGAAATCGATTTGCAGTGCAAACAAAACGAGATAATCGAATCTGTTGAGCACTGGAAAAATGTTCGCACACAATTTCAATAGCTGTTAATAAAAAATTAAATCTTCAATGCATATTTAGTTGAATCGAACAAAAGCTACAAAACCAAATTGAAATACAAGTAATTTTTTTTTTTGTTATTGGTAAATTGTATTAATTATTTATTTAATAAATATTCTATTGTAGGCATAAATCAAACACCAAAATACAAATTTATATATAAATATTAAAATATTAAGAAGTTCATAATATCGGAAATTATAATTATTAGTCAACTCGTATAGTTCTTGTATGTACCTAAATAAGTTATATATACATATAGTTATATATATATATATATATTTAGCACAGTGAAGATTGTTTTACTATATTGCAAAGGTAAATGAATTCATATAAATTAAATATACTAAATGTGATTGTTATATGATATTCATATACAAATTCAGTAAATGTTTGTTCATGTTATTTGCAACTAAAAATCTGATCAACTGATAAAATGTAAACAAAAATAAAAAATTAATATATATATATATACATACATACATATAGAAGAAAAACATACATATATAGAAAAAACAAATACCAAAACTTGGGGTACCAATCAAATATGAATAAAGATATTTTTAGAGAAACAAAAAATATAATAAAAATAAAAATAATATAAAATAAAAAATACTCAATTGTAACTTTCACCTTTTTACCTTCAGCTCACACTGAGTTAAAGCCGCAAATCGCCTCAAAGCGCTGCCAACGTGTAACATAAAATTTATTACACTTCATAAAAGTGAGCGATTAACGTTTATGGATGTGATTTCAACACGAACCCCTGCGCACACACACACACACACACCCATACACAAACACACACACACTGAGCCATCGACACATTGTGTGTACAAGGAAAAACTTAAAGCCCCTCCTGCTACGTGCTCTGGCATTTACGCATTCGACAATAGATACATCTTAATCAATCTTAACCTGAACCCCGTCTAGCTAAAGGCAAATATAGCACGCCAACGCGCAGCTTAATTTAAACGCTGCACAGTTGCGATTTTTTCTGGTGTCAACTATTGACACTAGTTGAAAGTGAATTGGGCTTATTTTATTGAGAAAAAAAAATAATGAGAATAATAATAATAAAAAAAAAAGCAGAAAGTGAGCAAGAATATGAACTATATATAGATCAAGCAAGCCAAAACATATCTGATAACTTTGACTATATTGACTATATGACTTTCACTAAACTTTCAAAAGCTGTTGGCGATTTCTTCGAGCATTAAGTAAGTAATCTTTATCCAAAAGTATAAATGGGGCATCTAAGTCTTGAAGCTAAAGGTTAATAAAGTATTAAAAGCGTGTAAAGAGCTTTTATGAATTTTTTTTATTGACTTAAAGTAAGTAAAATCTTCATTTCACTTGAAAATATTTTTTTTTATTTAAAATTAAAAAAAAATAATAATAAAATAAAATAAATGAAAATTTTTTTTTAAATATTTGAGAACAGATTTAAGATCTAAACAAAATTTTAAAAAATACAAATAAAATATACATATTTTTTTATTTAGATTTTAAATCTACGTACTGCAAGCCTTTGGTATATATATTCTTCTATATATATATTCTTCTTATTAACAGAAATTCTAAAGTAAAATTATTATAAATACCAAATTTTCTACTAAAACCTATAATATGCTTTGAAACGCCATTTTATATATTTTCACATCAAATATGTTATCAAATTGTTTTTACTTTAAATTAAAGCTTCAACCCAACAGCTAATATCCCAAATTATTTTGCCAGTCTCTGATTAAAATCCAACTTTCAGCAATTGTCATTTTAATGAATTCACCTTTTCTTCGCTATATTCGTGGTTCATTTGCATGGTAACGTGGACATGGTCTTAGAAACTGTATGTAAATTAGTTGTGAAACTTGTGCCCCAGCAGCAACAGCAGCAGGAGCACCGCCAACACCACCACCACCACCACCGCAAACGCTGCACCACAGTGACGGGCCACGCACTCGAAATGCTGTCGATTGCCTTTTGATGTGGCGGATGTGGTAGCGGACAGTGCGATGGGTGGTTAAGAGCTCACGTTGAGTACGTGCCGCTTAAGCCAAATGCTTCACTTACCGCACACTTCGGCACCTTGGCGAACGAACGGTGCTGATCTGCAGAGGCAGGCGCGAGGTGTTAATAGATTTACGTGGCTGCGACGGTGTGGCTCTGGTGTGGTTGGGACTGTGGTTGCGGCTGCTTTAATATTGAGCCAATGTACTTGTTTATTTAAACATGCCTCAGGAGCCAAATGACAATGCCACACGCAATGCCCGAGGCTCATTACGCTCAAATAAAAAGGCAAATAAAAACTGGAAGAAAACAAAACAAAATAAAACAAAACCAGGCGAACAAAAAGTTTCAAAAAGTAAAACTGCAAAGTGGACATTATTTTATTTTTGTGCTTTACTTATATTTGTATTTTCATTTGTATTCGCGTTCGTAATGCAGCAAGTCCAAGGCCGAGAACAGATTGCCAGGGCAATGCCTGTTGAGACACTGCGACAGAGCCACTGTCTGGCTGGCTTGTGGGTCTCACTCTATCTCTCTCTCTCTCACACTATTTCTCTCTCTATCTCTGGGCTTGTGTGCGTACGAAACCAAAATAAATGCCAACAAGAATAATTCCCAGCTAATCCGATTTAGTGCGCTGCCTGCTTTCAGAGCAAACAAATACAGCAAAGTGAGAGAGAGGGGGATAGAGAAAGAGAGAGGGAGAGTCCACTTGATTATTTGCCGGCAGAGCCATTGTCTACCCATTGGCCGAATCATTTAAGTGCCCAGTTTGCTGGCCGGCAAGCCAGTTTGCTGCCCGATAAGCCAATTCACAGTGGTAAACATAATGTACTATGTGCATTTATCTAAGCCGACCAACAGCTGAACAATACAAATTTTGCATAAGGATTTTTGGCATTAGCTGCTGCAAATGCACATGAAATGCTCTAAGGCTAGATTCCGCTTAGGAACTTGAGCCAATTATGATTTTGCTTTGCATATCTAGGCATTTGAGGAAATTATGATTTAGCTTTGCATATCTAGCATTTGACTTTTGATTCGTTAGCTATAAAGATTTTAAATTTAATATTTATTGAATAATATGTTATTTATAAGATTTTAAATTTATTTAAAACTAAATCAATTTATGTTCATTTATGTTGTATATCTAAAAATACAATTTGATTTGTATTTAATATATAACTTAATCATTTTATATTGAATATTTTAATAATGTATTTCTACAAATATGCAAGGTGTGCAAGCGAGAGTAATGCTATTTTCGATGTGAATAGTCACATTTAATATAACAAAAAATATTTAATATTTTCAAATTCATAACATCTGGTCAACATAGTACACAAATATATATACAAATATATATAATATAACTATATATTACAATTTTATAATAATATGCAACATGAATTTTATTTCGGTCGTGTAATAAGAGCTTTAGTGCATAGTTAATTCAGTCCACAAATTATAAATCTTGAACGTTAATATTCACGTTTTTTACCTAATCCAATATATGTAAATTTCGTGTGGTTGATAAATAAATTTTAAAAATAAAAAAAAAGGAGCTGACAGTGCTTTGATGCTGCAGACTCTTTACAAAATCTACAAAATGAATCCCTAACAATTTCATAGCCACGTCATAGAGAGAATAATGTTTTTTTTTTTTTAAATTTATATTTATTATTTATTAAATGCATTTTCAACAATTTCTACTCTTGCAGCCCATTGTAGCTATTTATTTTAAAGTTGATTTATTTTCTTCTCTGGCGCCTAATTTTGTGTTTTTCCTGTTTTTTGGTCACCAAATTCTTGACTTTTTAATGCGTTTAGTCGTTTTACTCTGCTTTGTGTGCTTCTCTCATTTCGCTTGCTGCGTTGCACACAGTAAAATAAATGAAAATAAGAATAAGTAAAAATAAAAAACAATTTAAAATATAATTTTAATGTTTCGCTTTGAGATTCGCTTTCATTTTGCATAATTAAATTATGACCATGCGGCATAGTACGGACTTTTGTGGAGTTATTGACTGAGAGTCGGTTTGAGTCTGGCCATGCTCCGTTATAGCTGAAGGCCAAGAGCAAGAAAGCCAAGTTAAGGCCGAAAATCTGCTACAGACAGCTGCAGCGTTGTGGAAATTGAAGCGGAGCAACAACCTTAGGCCAGAGTGGCATTGCCAGCGCCACCTTATCGCAGTGATGGCTATATATGTGGGGTCTCCCGGGAGTCGAACGTATTTGTGGCATTAAAGCTGTGCGTGGCAAGGCGGCTTGAAATTGATGTGTGCTGCACACATTGGAATCGCGTTATTTAATGGCCGATGGATGATATGATCTCGCATAGCGTTAAAAGCTTCCGCATGGCGACGTTCAGCAATTAAAACGTCACACGTGGCGTATACGTAATAAAAACGTTTTTTTTTTTCGTGTTCCTTTTTTTTTTTTTCCTTTTTATGAAGGTAAAACACGTTTGACTGCGATAAGCTATAATTTGAGTAAATGCTGAGGCGTATTTATTGATTTGAAAAGCACTTAGTGTCGGTTAATAAACGTCAGTGTTGAAAAATGCTGCAAAGCAATAGCAGAAAAAACCGTATTCACTTTAGACTGTGAGCCGCGTGTATTCCATTTGCGACATTTGTGTGCATCTCATTAAACAGAAATAGACGAGTGTTTGCAGGGAAAATAAAAACGAGAGAATGCTGGAAAAAAAAATCGAGTTTTAAAAGCTACAAACACTGCGCCTTGTTAAGTGAAATGGCATGCAAGGCAGCAGCAAAAGTTTGAGCGGCTTCTTAGAAATGCACAAAAGAAAATTCCACTGCCAAAGTGCTAAGCTCCAAAGAGTCCGCCAAAGCAAAGCCGTAGAAGGAGCCGAGCGTGCGGCGTGGCGCTGTTCAAAATGCATTCGCGTTACGCTCGCTGCATGAGTGTGTGTGTGTGTTAGTGTTCGTATGTGTGTGTCTGGGCGAATTGCATGCGGTAAACTTTCTAATTGAATTGCGGCATGCCATGCCAAATTCATAACGTGCTACGGAATTGCCACACCGCATTCCAATTTCAAATCCCAGCTCACAGAAATCATGCGAACATATCTGTGCCAATGGCTGCTGAGGAGAGCGCGCTTATATTGCTCCCGGGGAGTATTACTTGTTCCTATTACTTCTTACTGAGTTCAAGCTCAGCTCAACATCAGCATCCGAGTTAAAGCACGTAATGGAGTGACGTGATATATTGAGCTAAGTAGGGAGGCTGCTCTCTATCGAAAATCATTAATTTATGTTTATATATTAAGAAAAGATTTTTATTATTTAATTTGTTATTTTTATATATATATATATATATTTTTTTTTTTTTAAATTAATTTATTTTATTTTCTTGTTTTATTACGTATGTAATACCTTAAAAACAAAAATAATAATACATTTTGTTGCGGCAAATGCTAAAAATTTTTTTTTAATTTATTTTTTTATTTATTTAAATTTGTTTTGTTTTTATTTTTCATTTATTATGTATGTTGTGACTTAATTTATTTTGAGCCAAATATTTTAGATAATTTTTTTTTATTTTTTATATATATATATTTTTTTTTGTATTATTTATGATTAGTGCCTTAACCAAATACTTTAATTAATTTTTTAAATTTAATTTTTATTTATATTTCTTTATTTCTTATATATAGCTTCGACTTATGACTTAAACTAGAATGAAGAATGGAAAATAAATTGAAGTCTAACGTGTGCAAAAATGTATCTTTCTATGTATTATCAGCCAATAGATGTCTCTAAGTTGCAAACACTGGCGCCATCTATGGAAATACCTTGGTAGCCCGCACTTTCGCTACTGTTACATAGCTGGCGCTATGGCAGCACAGGGTGTCCTGCACCAGGCTAAAAGCTTGCAGACCGCACATAAACCAATTTGAAAACTTTTAAGCTCACATAAGGATTTCAGCTTTTAAAGCTTTTAAGCTATTCAAGCTGCTGCAACATACAAACAAATATTAATGCCCTGAACCCATTGAAAATGGGAAAATATTTTAAATATATACGGTTTATAAATATATTCGATTTCATTAAAAAAATGTAATGCAAGCAAAACTATCACAAAATATATTGTCAAATATTATCCTTGGCTATGTTCATGTCATGTTTTTGACAATAATTAAAAAACTTACAGCTGCCGTAGGCCACATAAATGAACCCGCAGCATAAAGTGCTTTGACCTTTGACCAGCATACATTTGTTGATCTTCGCTGAGTTAACAAACTGGACAAACTAGGCGTATGCAAATACAGCCAAGTTCAAACACCTGCCAAAGCGGAAAACATCAACATCGAGCGATAGCCGCAAGAACCGCAACAAACAAATAGGCAAGGAAATGAAGGAATGCCTCCCTCTCCCTCTCTCTCTCTCACTCGTGTGTGCGCTGTCAGCACTGACAGATGCCAGCAGCCGCATTCTTCTTCAGCTAGCACATTTGAATGACACAGCAGAGGTTGGGCAAGGGGTTAGGTTAAGGAAGTGCGAGTGCGAGTGCGAGTGCGAATGGTCATTGGGATGCACGCCTCAACGATTTATGTTGAATGCTGTGCAAAGTACGCAACCGCTAGCACACATGCCAATTGCAATGCTGGGAGACATGGCTAGAAAGAAAGCTTTTAAAAAAAAACAAAAAAACGAGCTCTGTAAAAGGAGAAAGTTTGCATGCAAAAATGCGTCGTCTAGGTTAAGGAATTTGCATGGAAAATATTTGTTTTTTTGGTTGATTTCAAGTGCTTTTACAGCGCTTGTATAATAAATATGAATATACATAAATATATATAAGTATCTTTAATAAAATACAACTAAAATGCAGCCCCTTTTTGAGGTCATTAAACCACATTGCTGCTTCACACTTTTTTTTAGTTTTTTCATAGTTTTTTTTCTTTTGACGGGCGTTGCTTATGCAACCCGGAAGTTGCTCGTAATTTTATTTCCGCCTGATTTACAAATATTTGCATGGCGAAACATTTTTCAACAGAAAAAAAAGTGGCAAACAGCAAACAAACAAACAAACAAACAACAACAAAAATACTAATAAAAACTAAGCCGTAACCCCAAAATGGCAAGGAAATGGAAAATGTTCAACGAAAAGTTGTTGAAATGCATTTTGCAAAAACTTGTGGATATTTTTTGCGGTCAGTTAACTGCACGACTGATGGACTGAACTGACTGACTGAATGATGAATAAATGAGTGTGTGGCTACACTTTTGCCCTATAAACATATGAATATGCTTTTGCCTATGCAAATTTTATAAATCGCTCAATGTCTAACAAGGGAAATGCATTTGGAGGGCTTAAAGTTGGCACCATTTAAACATGATTTCACATTTAATTATCTATTATTTATATAAAGTTAAAGTTGATGGCAAATGTAATTCATGTGTGCCTAAAATTGTAATAGATAGAGAGAGGCGTGGCAAAAAATATATATTCTTGATCAGACTGACGAACTGAATTTATATAGCACTTCCTGTCTATTGCATCTATTTTATAATCTTCTTTACATTGTCGCGAATCAGCTTCTGCGGCCGTTGAGATCAAAATTTGAATGGACATTTGTAGCTGGCTAACATAAATATATGTTAACTAACAATGAGGTAACAGAATAACTGAAATTTGTTTCTCTGCCTTCATTTCTTGTAATTAACATTTTTCGCTCTGCTGTTCATTACTGTGCGTCTGGGATACTTAAAATCATTTATATCTACTTTGGTGAAATACCAGGCGAACAGAATTCAGCTGTAGGGTGTAAAATGTTATAACAGAAATCGTCTTGAGGAGTCTTTTCTGAGTCGCCTTGATGATTAAAAAATGATTAATCTCATGAGCGATCGAAAGAAGACTCATAAATGACTCTTCTATATGCTCAAAATATGATTGGTTAAGAATACAAAAACATATGATTAAATTATGACTCGAAAAAGAGTCATAAATGATTAAAAAGGACGAGTCATAAGCGACTCATCAGGAAGAGTCGCGGCTAGGGTACCATTTTCTCCCGACGGGGGAGTCATTTATGATCAGTAAATGAGCGCATATATGACTATTTTCGATC
Organism: Drosophila koepferae; assembly: GCA_030914345.1. Lineage (NCBI taxonomy): Eukaryota > Metazoa > Arthropoda > Insecta > Diptera > Drosophilidae > Drosophila > Drosophila koepferae. The sequence continues at coordinate 6,349,386 of JAUESR010000207.1, forward strand.
AGTGCGTGACTCATAAAAGACTCATTTATGCTTTGTTACTGCACTTTTAGTTAACAGACTATTAACATGATTATATTTATACACTGTTATTTAACACTTTTCACTCTGCTGCACATTTCTGTGCGCCTGATACTTCAAAATCGTTATATATATATTTTGGTGAAATACCAGGCGCACAGAAATGAGCTGTAGGGTGTAAAATGCAAGTTAACAGTGCGACAACTGTGTGCTGTTAACACACTGTTATTTAACAGAGTGGTAACATAATTCTGTTAATTAACATTTTTTGCTCTGCTACTAATTTCTGTTGGCCTGTTACTTTTCAAAATGGCAGCTCAAATTTTGACCGCAATGGCCACAGCAGCAGCTCCCTAAGTTATGCAATGATATTATTGGTCGTTTATTTTTAGCTAGCCCCAAAATTATGCAACTATATATGCCTAAATTGTTCTCTGTTTATTTATAAAGTCATAGATGAAGTACGTTGAATTTTAAATAATTTTTTTTAATAATTACCCGTCGGAAAGCCCTTTTAAGTAAAAGCAAAATGTGAATTTTTATTAGAAAACTTATTTATTTCTTTTCAAATGTACACAGTTTTAGCATAACTTAATCTATTAAATAAAAATTAAATAAATAAATTATATTGGAAGTTATTGGACGTCACTCCTCGAGGTACGCGGACAGACCTGGCTCACAACTCCAATAGGCGAAGGCTTAAAAGACCTCACCCCCTGGACCGCAGAATATAAACGCAGTAACTTAATAATTAAATAATATTATTAAATTAGATAAATTGTAAATACTGGCTTCTAGCCCATATATAGGTTAAGGTTTAGCTATATCTGCGCTATAGAGTCACAGACAATAAGCTGCAATAATAAAATAATAAATAATAATAAAAAACAAATAAATTAAAAAATTATATTTACATACATCTTCTTTATTTATTTATATTACTATACCTGAACAGTCTTGCCTAACATTTTTATATATCTGCTAAATAAGCGATCGATCGATAATCTGAAAATATAAAAGATTGAATACAATAATTAATGCAGTACGACTTGGGATGATATTTCACTTACCTCTAATGAATCATGATGAATATTGATGCGCTGACCAAACTATTCCTACTTTTTATTCATTTCTAATTAGTGTGGAATCCATGCCATTCAAGATGAATATCTGAAAAACAAAAATAACCTCATTAATACGAAATTTCATGAAATTTATGCAGAAAATTTCAAAGAAACTTTTGGCATGCAACAATTCACTTAACTTTAATAATTTAAAGTTTTTATTGCGATATATATAAATATTTTGATGAATATTTTAGACCTTATAAAATGCATTTGTTAAACTTGTTGCATAGTTTCTCTAGCTAACTTGCTGGCCAACTATACTTTATACTACTTTTGCTTTCAATCAAACTTAACCATGTTCTCTGGCTACTGAAGCTATAATTCGAAGCGCTGATTAGGGCTGGTCGAGGGCGAGCTACTGCAACTAAATAAGATTTTCCCATTTAGCTGCCCTACACGTTTCGCCTGATGCCAAACTCTATTTGCACAGCACATAAACAAGCTGCACGAGCAGCTGCACTTGACTAAACAATACACAAAACTTTACTTCAATGCACACACATACACACACACATACAGCACTGCACTGATGGCCACGCAGAGCGAAAACTGAAATTCGATTTCGAGTCATGCCACACAGTGGAATGCCAAAATGTAGACGCTGCCAAAGGAGCTGCCTGATACTCTCTGGGCTGCTCATAATCCCATATATTTTATATACTATATCTGCTGCACTCACTATACATATGTATATATAAATGCCATATCTGGGCATGAGCTAACACACACTCACATACACACACACACACACACACATACACTAACAATAAGCGAAAGTTACAAGCCGGTTGGGCGCCTGCAAAATTCCCAGCTGGAGAGTCAGCTCTCTGCACATGATTTGGCCGAGTTGTCGCTCAAGCACGCAGCCAATCAATATCAATCGCAATTCAATTTCAATTTCAACTTCAAGCAGCGCCAGAAGTCAGCCAGCTATGACAATTGTGCCATGTATACCCTGTGTGGAGCTTCAGCTAGCTGATTCAATAAACTTGCGAGAAGACGTCGTTGAAGATGTAACTACAAAGAATCTACTTTAAGTAACATATAGAATGTAGATGAGAAGATGATTAGACTCCTTTCCAATGCAAGAGAGTTGTAGCGAATTGGGCTTGCTAAGGAAATTACTTCAATATATTTACCTACCAAATCCAAAAAATCAATAAAAACCATTTACTTATGCAAAAAAAAAGACAATAAATTCTGTCTATGCTTAAAATCTTACTTCAGACAGGGTATCGCCATGACGAACTAAGCACGATCTTAAGCGGGTTGTTGTTGTCATTCGCCTTTTGCGATTTGAAAAATAGCAAAGTGCACTTTGCAGCAGCAGCAGCAACAACAGCAATCGTAGTTGCCAGTAAATTACTTAAGGGGAGATTTGTGTGCTCTGGAAGCAAAGTTACGGCAGCAACGGCAGCGGCAACTGGCGCACATAATGAGGCAGCTGCGTACGACGAAAGCCAAGCAGCTGAAACTGCGAGACTAGCAGACGAGTCAACCAGATTGCCAGGCGAGTGCTGACGAGAGTCTGGGACAGCATTGGCAACTGTGAAGCAGCAGGCGGAGCAGGAGGAGCTGCAGTGCAGCAGCCAAACGAAACTGATTTGTGGGCCAAGCAATGCTTCGGCATGCATATCTCGAGCGCAGCTGAGACGGTGCCAATGTTTGCGTGAATTTGCGCCCGATTTGTTGGCCATCAAACGAGTACCGTAATTTTGCGTGTGATTAATGCACGCTGGCGAATGCCTTTTCGAGCTGTCAAAGCAGCCAACGGCAGGCGATTGATAAATGTTTCGTCGATGAAGCAACAGGCAACAGACTCCCAAGCTCATCAAGCCACAATAATAATTGTTGAAAAGTGGTTTAGTGGAAGAAGCCAAAGTAGTGTATAATAAGGAATATATATGAGTTGATATATAATGAAACAATCTGATGAATAGGAGGAAGAGAGTCTAGAGTTAGAGACTAGAGAAAGAAGAGTTAATTGTTTGGTATCTGTTCTGTTATCTGTTATCGGTTATCGGTTATCTGTTATCTGTTATCTTTTATCTGTTATCTGTTATCTGTTATCTGTTATCTGTTATCTCCTATCTCCTATCTCCTATCTCCTATCTCCTATCTCCTATCTCCTATCTCCTATCTCCTATCTCCTATCTCCTATCTCCTATCTCCTATCTCCTATCTCCTATCTCCTATCTCCTATCTCCTATCTCCTATCTCCTATCTCCTATCTCCTATCTCCTATCTCCTATCTCCTATCTCCTATCTCCTATCTCCTATCTCCTATCTCCTATCTCCTATCTCCTATCTCCTATTCCAGATCTATCTTCCATCCTCCTTTACTTCCTTCTATCGATTCAGAATCCACCTTGTTCAATTGCCCAAATAACTCGGGCAGTTACACAAATCCTCGTCCAAGGAATACCAGCTAATGATACTTTTGCAATTTGCTCAACTTACTTCAAAGTTAAGAAAATGTAATCTGAAAAGACTTTCAGTTGCTGCTGCTCTTTTTGGTATACTTTAAGCCCGTGTCATTGAAGAGCAACATGCAAATGATGCAACTTGAGCAAAACTTTCGCTTTGACGAAGCCAACGACAAAAAAGTTGTGCTGTCATTAGCAAGCGTCACATAACATAAATGGCAAACTCATGAAATGGCAGCCAATGCCCAAAGACAAACAATGGCAGGGCAATGGCAGCGAACGACACTACAATACTCTGCAGCAAGTAAACTGGCTGCAGTTGCTGGCTAACAAGTCTACAAAATAAGAGTGAAACTTACACCTAGAGCTAACTAAACAATAAAATCAACAAAATGCCAGCGAGCAGCAGCAAAACCAACTGCAACAGACATCCACTCAAGCCAGCTGGCCCGTCTCTTCTCTTCTCGCCTCGCCTCGCCTCGTCCTTTCAAGGACCTGTGCAAATAGTGTAGCATACGTAATGGCGCCGCAGGTTAGTATGCCCCGTAAAATGCTTAAAACAATGAGAATGCCAAACCAAAATAGATATCAAATATTGTTAGAGGCTAACGGAGTTCTTTCTCCCATTACCCCTCCCTACCGCTCTCTCTTCCTCTATCTACAGCAGCAACCTGTTAACTGTTGGCCGTAATTGAGCTGCCAGTTAAATGAAGGCAAAAACAAATACAACCAAAGCCGTAGCATAAGCCTCTCCGTTATTATCTGCCAACACCTGCCCATGGCGCAAAGCTGAACTTTGCATTTTCATTAGCTCAGTTAGTGTTTCGGCTTATTGCAACAGTTATTTGTTTGCTGTCTCAATTTACTTGGTCAGTTCATTTTATCTTGATTACAGACTACAGACTCTGTAATCAAGAGATAGCAAATTGAAAATATTCAAGCATAAGGCAAAGAATATTCACTACATTTATTTACTATGATAGTTTGTTATTTAGGTAAACAGAAAACATGGCTAGGCATATCAAAAATGGTTTTATGTATATATTTTATATGTTTGTAATACGATATCTGCTGAAAAAAATATTTATAAAATATTTAAAAAATAATAATAATTAAAAAATTCAATATTTGGGATATTTTAAGAAGAGACCACTTAGTATACAGCAAATAACCTGAGATGCCTGCCCATTCAGGCTTTACGAGTTATTTTGATTATGCATTGAATACTTCTCTTTACTTCAAGGTAGTTTAAAATATCTCCATGAAAATCCACTAGATTCCAGGCTAGACACACTTAGCAGCTCAATGTTATTCAGAATAAGGTTTACTTATCACTAAAATCTATCAGATTAATTAAAAAGAAAACGAATTTTTTTAAATAATTAAATATCTTGAGACTACTCCAGATGCCAGCCTAGACATAGTTGATTGAAAGATTTAGCCTAACTAAGTTTTATGTATAACATTTATAATACAAAAATAAAAATCAACCAAAACTAATTCCAGACTTAGTATTATCCATAGAAACTCAAATATTGCCATAAAATGTATTTATTTTGCCTTTAAAATGCAAGCAAACAAAACTATTCAAGCTTATTCATATGCAGCTTTTGAACCTTGAATTCTGTTAACAAGCGTCAAATTTAAATATATACAAATTTGAATAGATTCAACAGGAATATAAAAGCTGTCGCTGTTGCTGTTGCTGCTGATGCTGCTGCTGCTGTTGTGACTGCTGACAGCGGAAGCAATCAGACAAACGCAATAGCGACAATTACATTAAGCTGCATACAAAAGCAGCCAAACTGCATGCAAAGAAAGCCAAAAGCAAACAGGTGCCAAGGTGCGCAGCCCAACAACTGTAGTAGCAACACTTAGGACCACAAAGCAGCAGCAGCAGCAGCAGCAGCAACAATATAAAGTGGTTTGCTGTTGGCGGCTGCCATGGGTGGAGCCATAGCGGAAATCCTGGCAAAACACAAAAATATTTTCTACCAAATTTACAATATGAAGTGGCTGGCTGGTTTCAAGTTGCTTGAGCTGCTGCCAAAGGTGTCTTGCTTATATTTTCACAACAAACATGCACAAACACGCTCACACACACACAAACACCTATACTCATATACAATTGTCGCACTTCATTGCGTTGACAAAACCCAAGCGTGGCAAGGCTGGCAGAACAAATGGCATGTGGCACTATGGCTAGAGCAACGAGCTAGCAATGCTCCCACACACACATACACACACACACACACATATATATACACACTCAATTGTTATATTTGTTGTTGCATATTGTTGCTTTGTTGTTTTGTGTGTTGCGCTGAGTGCATTTCGTATATAATTTTCAATTTTCATGCATGTTTTGCCATTTGGTTTGCTAAGTAGCAATGCGAATGCGAATGCGAATTGTTGTATAATATTTATGCTTTGTGTTTTTGATTTGGCCAAATGTGTGTGCGTGTGTGTGTGTGGGCGTAATGTAAATGGCATGTTCAGCTAAAAAGTATGATATGGAAATTTTATTATATTTTTCTTATGCATTCGACTCTGCTTTGTTAGAAAACAAAATATATTTCTATTACAATTTTAAATTGTGAATTTAACATTTCGCTAAAAATCAGTATACAATAAATTACATCAATTTGTTAAGTTAATTAAAAATAGATATTGGAGAATAAATGAGTAAATGAATAAATGAATAACTGAACAGCATTTCTACAAATTGCAATTTAGGAAAAATATTTATAGCTTTTAAGTTAATAATTGGCAATAAAATTACAAGTAAACTTTATTAATTGAGACTTAGCTGGAATATGAATATTGTTCAATTAATAATCATTTCCAATGAAGTCACAAATGAAAAGTTCGAACACTCCAAAGATGCTCGAGTCGCATCAAAGTGTATTTATTCAATTTATATTCTCTTTATCAGCAGCTGCAATGCCACTTTTCGCTATTTGGCAGCTGCTCCGAGCAGTTTGACTGCGGCTATGTCAATAAATGAACGTTGAGCTATTTACAAAGCATTAAATTGTAATTTTTTTTAATTACACACAAAAGATTTAATGGCTGCTGCTGCGGTAATAATATACAACAGACGTTGCCAGCGAGAGTAGCCAACGGACAAGCACACACACACACACACACAGAGAGAAAGAGAGAGAGACACACACACACACACACCCGCCCTATTACTGGCAGCTGATTAAAAAGCATAGCGCGGAAAAGTATGCAACGCTTAATTACATAAACGGCTGCGCCTGAAGCTGCATGAGGAGCCGAACATGAAGCACGGCAGCAGCCAACCAACGGTCTGGTTAAGTTTATCCCAGATATGGCAGCACACTCGACACACTCAATATAAAGACAGACATAAAGAAAGAGAGAGTGAGAGAGAGAGGGAGATAGTCCAGCTCAAGCTGGCGTACAAAATCGAGATAATAAGAAAATGAAGAAAATTAAATTGTTTTTTTTTTTTTTTTTTTGTCCACGCGCCAAGTGACCAATTAAAGTGAACTGCAAAAGTCTTCGACTCACTCACTCACTGACCCCCCCTGTTCCGCTGTTCCGCTGTTCCGCTGTTCCGCTGTCCCGCTGTCGAGTCGTTGGCATGTACCGCAAAATGTCTTCGTTTTGCCCGCTGGAGATTCAGCTCACAGTATAGCACAGCATGCCCTTGCTTCTGTCTGTTTGCTTAGTTATAAAATCATTTTTGAGATTTCTAATGATGCCCGGCTACGTGGCCATGGTTATGTGGCCCGCGCGCACTGAAAGAGCAAACTAAATTAGCGCCGCGAGCCTCTCCAGCAACAGTCAATAGTTGCGCCAGAGTCGTAAATATAAGTTGGCCCAAACTAATATGCCAGCGCATTTATGTGGCCCACAAATCTTGAGCAAAGTAAACGCGCTGCCTCCACAATGGAAATGGAAATGGAAATGGAAAATGCCGACAGCCGGTTCGGAGCTCTTGCCTCTACACCTTTGACTGTGTGTTTGCTGTTGTGACTTCAGTGTGCCTTTGTAGTATACCCTGTAAAAGAGAATAAGATAGTTTTCAACTGTTTGAGAATAAGATTTCGCTCAACTGTTTTTATATGAAGTTATTTGTTTCACTTAAAGAAAAGATAACATTTCATAGAACTGATTTGTTAGAAAGTTCAGATTTTATCCTTCTATAACTAATATTATTTTATTTTGTATGTACTTTGTTAAGACCTTCAACATTTCTAGACTGATTTGGAATTTGTTATAATTATATTATATTTACAAGAACTTTAATATATGATATATCTTTACCATATATTTATAATATATTTATTTATTTATTTCACTCTTTTTCAATATAACAATTCTATGTGAATAGTTGTAGAATTAATACAATTTAATAAAAGTTCAGATTTTGCTGCAAGTTATTATATATTTTTTTTATTATTTAATACGAATAAAAGGTTGTTTACTGGATATTTTATAGTCAATCAGCCTTTTATGCTTCGCTTTTGCCTTTCTTGTTTTATCGCATGTTTGCTGTTTGTTGCCAACACACTAATTACCGCAATTAATTATGCTGCCTGCTGCACAAGTTCTCGCTCTCTCTATCTCTCTCTCCCATGACTTTCTCTTCATTGAGATCAGAACTTTTTGCTGCAATTTTTTGTTGAGTTGAGTTCAATTTTGACTGAAAGTTGTGCCTAAGCTCATAGTATTTGGTGTGTGTGTGTGTGTGTGTGTGTGTGTGTGTGTGTGTGTGTTTGGTTTGATGTATGTATGTGTGTGTGCACGTCAGCATTCCTTGTAGCGCAATTTAATCAGCTTTTATTTAGAGAGTTTTCAAACTTGGAATGCATTTGTGTTGGTTGCTCCGAGCACATATTAAATGCACAGCATGCCTATTAATTTAGTAAGAGGAAATACAAAAACAAAAAAAAAAAACTATTTCCTTTGTGCAAATAATTAATGATTTATATAATATTCAAATATGTGAATATATATTAGTATCTTTACATCTAGAAAGAAAGTACAGCGATGCGATTCTCCCAGTCTGAGATGCTCTACCACTCTTTTCTTTCCCTCTCTCTCTCTCTTCTTGTTCTCTCTCTCTCTCTCTCTCTCTCTTATATTCTTCTCTTTTTAATTTCACCAACATTTCCCTTTGCTTCTCTGCTAAACGGCAATGAACTGCAAATCCATGCCCAAAATGAAAAGCCAGTTGCAAATAAATTGATATCAGCTTGTTGCCTAAAATTTAAAATGCTATGAGATACATATACACACACACACACACTCACAATACACTCACAATACACACTCAAGCACACACACACACATGTGCTCATCGGCTATCGACGAAGCGTATGCAAACAGAGTGGGAAAAAACTAGCGCTGACACAAAAATAGCATTGGCTTAATAAACTCGAACAAGAACTGAAATGGCAGCTGCAGTTTCCAATGTTGGCGAGAGAGAGAGAGAGAGAGAGGTAGAGACTTTATGCGGCCAGGCCAGAGAAAAAATAACATAAAGGCAATAGCAGTGAGAGTGATGTCAATGCTAAACCCGAAGATATGCTATTTGCAAATAGAGCATTATATTAATGATGGAATAGTGAAACTGGAACAGAAACTAAATTAGGTGAACAGCTAAGAGTGATACTATTTCAGATTACTATATATTAGCAGATCTTTCACTTAAAAATATTTGGTGCATTTCTAAATATTTCTTAATATTTGCCATTTACTTATAAATTATTATTTACTTGTTTAAAATATGACAATATATTATAAATTAAAGTTAGCCGCTCGAGCTGTCATTACACCACTTGTAATCCCCATAAATTTACAGGGTATGCAACAAAAGCAAACGCCATCGATTTCGGCTAAAAGCGTGCAGCTTCGCTAACGCCATTTAGCCTCAAAAAACAAAAACAAAAAAAAATAAAGATAAACAAAACAGCATGAAGAGGAGTCAGATTTTTATTTTCGTGCTGCAGTTCGTTTGGCCTTAAAGAGTCTTGCTATTTGCTTTAATGACAGTTGCAAAAATGCGTCCCAGATGGTTTGGCCCTGACATGGGCTCATTACACGCTTCGCCTTTGACAGTTGAATGTGGACTGCAGATTGTTGATTGTTGATTGTTGAGCGATGTCCGCCTTGTTTAACAAATGGCTGCCACATTTTGCGGCAGGAACGCAATAGAAAGCCAATGCAAAACAATTACACAAATGTCAGGCAGTTGCTGCTGCTGCTGCTGGTGCTTCAGCTGGCGCTGTCCTGATGGTAATATCAAATGCTAATGTCTGATGTTTGATGCTATTATGACGCACAAATAGAATTGTGTACAGCGAAAAATAGTATTTAACGCGCGGTTTGGCAATAAATGTCAGTCGGGGCCAAGGCCCGCAATATGCCGGCTGTCGTTGTCATTTTTCGCATTCCCATTCGCATCCGCATCTGCATCCGCATCCGCAGCTACCATTCGCATTTGCTCTATTTGCCATTCATCTGATTTATGTGGCTGTCAACGCGACCCCAGGAGCTTACCATCAGTTACAGAACCAGAACCAACTGCAGTGCCAGCCGCTCTCCCTGTCCTGCCCTCTCTCTCTCTCTCTCTCGCTCTCTCCATGGATTGGCCGCATTTGGCATATGGATACGGCAAACGTGGCTGATTGACAAACCTCTATTTGCCAAAATGAACCGTTTGACATGCGGTTTGACGGCTCTTCTGGCCACAGCGGTTGCCTCGGCCATGGACCACTGCAGCAGCACCAACACCAGAATCTGCCGTCCGCTAAAAATTGCATTTGTGCCAGGCGCAAACAATTTGCTTTGATTGCAATTCCAAAGCTTTGTATCGCCCACATAGGCATCAAGAGTCACGCCAAACTCCCTATAATATCGTTTTTGCAGCAAATAAGATGGTCAAGAGCATTCAATATTATGGAAACTTTTCACATTTTCCATCTGAATGAACAATTAAATGTTATGAGAGAGATGGTAGATAAATTTTTAATAGATTTTGTTGCTAAGTGACAAGTTTTTATTTTTATTACATTTACTATATTATATTATTATATTTAAAATTTGTAATATTTTTTTATTTATTTATTATTATTATTTGTTTTAAAATATATTTAATTTAATTTAATATTTTTTTATGTAATACCAGATTCAATATTTTAAAAATATTAAAATAAATAATAAAAACAAACAAAAAATGAAATAAAATATATATAATTTATTTGTTATATATTATTTTTTAAAATTATATATTTAGTTTTAATTCTCAGCTTAGTTTTGCCACTCAATTTAGCTGAAAATTAAAATAAAATATATAAATAAAAATAAAAAATAAATTAATTATATATACTATATTTCATTTTTTTTTTTTTTTTTTTGCCACCCAACTTAGCTGAAAATATTTAAGAAAAAATAATAAATAAAAAAAAAATTTCTTTCTTATTTTAAATTATTAAGCTTATATTATTATAATTTTAATTTTTTATATTTATATTTTGATTTTATTTTATTTTTTAAATATTGCATTTTTCAATTCAGTTTTGCAAACTTAATTTCCCACACAGAAAAACACAAAATTGTATTAAAAACCTAATAAAATCAAACTAGTTTTATTCTAGTTGAAAGTCATGTACATAAGTAGAACACATTAAAATTTGGTGATTTCCAATGTTTGTGACAGATTGAGCAGCTTTTGAGCTATTAGAATTTAGCTTGTTTTGCAGTTATAGGAAACTCGTCGTTCTCGTCTACATCATCGTCTTCGAGCTCGTCGGAGTCAGAGGAGGGATAGTTCATGAGAGAACTGATTTTTATACTGCGCACTGGATACTGAGTCTCCAAATCAGTTAGCACTAAGGAACTGCTGTAGGTGTTGATTTCACGCATCACCTCGGAAATGCTCATCTTGGGCTTGCGATTCTTCTTCAGTTGGGTCTTCTGTCTGGTTGAGGTAACGGAGATTGTTTTGGTTACTGGGTGGCCAGAATCGATGATCTTGTTGTCAGAGGTAGCCGAATCGTATTGCACTTCAGGCTGAAATTCATCGGCGATCTCCGATTGCACATCAGACTCTTGAGCCTCAATTGGGCAGGAGTCGAAGTCATTCGACTCTTGATAGTAATCCGATTCGTATGCCTCCTCCTCCTCCTCCTCTTCGCATGCCTGCTCTTGGGTAGCTTCACTCAATGCTTTGCCTCCGGTCAGACGTTCGTCGTGTACAAACTCGAAATTAATACCACCAAAGAGAGAATCCTTGGTATTGATAGTGTTGCGCACATCAATCACACAGAATGTGAGTATTTCCTGGAACAGGCCCATGTTGTTGGCCTCCTTGATGCCAGCATCACTCACTAGCAAACAGCCCAGCACAGCGCCACTGCCTATATCCCGCACGTTCACATGGTATACATTGTCTGCCCGCAATAGAATTGTCAAAGCAATATCATCAAAGCAGCGATTGCCCATCAGCTTGAACAGCGATAACTGCATCGTGTTCATAACGGGCAGATTCTTATTCTTGCAGAACTCACACAAGCTCGAGGGTTTGCGCTCAAGCGTGACATCGCCTTTGCTCGTTTTCATTGTTGCATTCTTCTCCTGATAATTGTTGGTCTCTTCGGGCTTCTCCTTGGGTGTGTCCTTAAGCAGAGCTTCCTTTGCCGTCTCCAAGCATTTGTACTTATCGGATAGGCTATGGACACACTCGCAGAGCTTTTTCAATTGATCATTCATCGCATTCAGTTTTTGCTTTTGATCAATTTCCTGTTCGATCTGCAGTTCCAATTTCCTCTTCAGCTCGCATAATTCTTGGGTAATTTCCGGTATTTTCTCGCATTTGGCACATGATTGTGGCAAATCTGTTTCCGTTTCCGTCGACTTATACCTAACGCTCTTCACATATTCCTTGTCTGCAATTGGAATTGGAACTTTATTATCGGGCGGCAAGTTTTGATTTGGAGGACACTTTGGTTTCTCTTTTGGGGCAGTTTCGGAAGTTTTCGGGATTTCCTGTGGCGCCTGCCTGGGGGCCGACTTCTCTCTGAACAAACAGCACCTGAACCGTGTCTTAGAATTAGATCCGTTTTCGAGAGATCTCTTCGATGGCACAACTATCACCGGCAACTTGCATTTGCATATGTACTTGGTTTTCGATTTGGGCTTTTCACGGCTTTTTTCCTTATCGACGTCGTCTTTAGCTTTCGATTGTGCCACCTCTTTCGCTCCCGCCGGCTCTTTCTCATTGCTGAGCTTCTCCGGGCAAGGACGCGGCGGAGCACCGCATGTACAATTCTCAGCCTTCGCAATGTTCACGGGTGTCGGAATAAATGATACCGGCGAAGTGTTGTTAGAATCAGTAAAGCGACCGCCACACAAACGATCATAGATCTTGGATCGTTTTAGGGATTCCTCTGACTTTAACTCTAAGTGTTTCAAGCGTTCCGCGCGTCTTCGTGCCCTCAAATATCTTTCATAAACACGAGCTGCATCTGAGAGAGCAGAAAGAAACGCGAATTGAAATCGAAATTGAATTCTATTTACATTTTTTGTGTTCCACTACTTACCCATTATCTAACTTAATTCTAAAATTATATCTAAACCAAACAATTTCAACTCTGACTACTCTCATCTGTCCTAATTTCTAAACTGATTTCGTTTGACAACTTGACGCCTGCTTTGTAGCAAAATTATAATAAATGAATTTATTCTCACTGCCTGCTGGCTGTCTCCAAGCCCAAACCATTTGCTCTTCGAATATTTCCCAACAGCTTCTCAAGCCTTTTGCCATTTTTTGCTCCTGACTTGGGTTGACAGCTCGTTGCTACCGTTTCTTTCGTAGTCTGCATTCCCAAGTAGATTTAAATTGACAGCAAGTCCGAAATTTTGACAGCAATAAGCAAGGCATTTAAGCTACAAATTGATCGAAATTCCCAGCATCACAGCGTACTTCAAATGCCAAATTAGCTAAAGGCAGGTAAAGCTAACTGAGCATTGTATGAGTAATTTATATTGATTTTGTATAGGAATGAAATATATATGTACAACAAAATAAAATTTATTCAAATGCTCTCAACTAATTTATGAAGTAGCCATTGGAGCCGTATTCCAGTCTATTTGGGAGTGTTCGTGTTTGAGCATTGCACTGAAAAAATCACTTGAAGAATCTCTGTCCATCGTGATCAATATCATAATTATAAATATAATTTTAATTATCATTATTGGGTAAAGCAATGGACTCTATGTCTAACGACCCAATGTCCAACGTCTATTTGTATTTTGTAGAGCAGCAATTGGCTCGAGAGATTATCTTTTTAAGAGATTTAAATTTGTAAAGAAATTATGGTCATGCGCTCGTTTGCTCTCTGTTTCCTTTATGCATGCTCGGCCTCACGATGCATGGACTAGATCGTGCTAAGCCAACGATCGTAGTTAGAGCAGAAAAAGAAACGAACACTCGATCTCTCTCTCCAAATTACCTAAAATGACTATATAGTAATGGAAGGCCTTACAATAATTTGCTCTTGCCCAAGACAGGAACTAATTGCAAAAACTCAATACGAATTCAATCAAGTTAATATTTAGTGCCTAAAATAAGTTTGAATTGACTCAAAGTTACGCCAACAGCTCAACATTCAATATTTTTAGCATACAGTGGACCGAAGCTACCTGATCTTTAAAAATGTTGCATCTAAATTGCACGCAAATAGTGCTACAAAATGCAAAACACGTCGTTGTTCAACACAGACAAAAATTTTGCATAAAATAAATGCTTTCAAACTTTTTGTTAGTCATGCGAAACAGTGTTCATTAAGAGGAACTTATGTTTGTTAGCCGAGGTGTTCGTTAACCAAGCGTCCACTGCATTACATTGTTTGATTCCAATGGTATTTTATAATTTATGTTATATAATATTATATTAACATTAAATATATTTTTTGATAATATCATTATCTTTAAATAATATATATATAATATTCTATAATCTTTAATTATTATATTATAAAATAAATTCCTTTTTTTGACGAAAGCTGGACGAAGAGAAATGCAACGATCTGACAGTAACTATGAGTCAAATAAAACGAAACTCTAATAAAGCAAAACTGCAAAAAAAGAAAAAACAAAGAAGCAAACAGTTTGTGACTTTGCCCAAAACGTACAGTGGGAAAAGAGAGACCTGGACAGTTCTCCTTAAGAAGACATTGAAGTGCGCTACCTTAAAGAATAGTGCGTTATAGTATGAGGGTAGGCAGCACATAAAAGAGAAGAAGAATGTAGCAAAAAGAAATTTTATTAATACCACGCACAATGTCTGCATAAAGTATTCGAACAATTTACAATTTGTAAGTTTCGATGCTAAATTAAATACATTTCTGCTTCTTTATTACAAACATTGCTCGATTTTCATAGACAAAAACAAATACACAAATGAATATACATTTCAAATATTATATTTACTTTTATTTATCTTTTGCTCAGTTGGCACACAAAACCACAAAACATTTAAATATTGGCAACATTTTTTCTTGAGATACATATATTTCCTGTTGATTTATTAAATCCAATTTCTGTTTGCTCTAGTTCTATTTGTATTTGTATTTGTATTTGTATTTGTATTTACTTGTTCTTACTTTGATTCAAATCAATGGACTGTTTACCTGAACTTTAAGCTATATTTATGTTTGACTCAGTTTAGAATTCATATTCATATTGTTATTGTTAAGCTCAATTGTGTATATATTCATTAAAATTTGTAAGAGGATTAAGGAAACTGTTGTCGAGCAGGATTAGAGTATAAATATATAATTAGTTGAGTAAGATTTCCGTGTGGATATGATAAATAAATGCAAGGATTTTTTTTACACAGATTACGACGAGTCTGAGAGGAAGTATTTGTAAGATAATTACTTTGATTATTTTTATTATTAATTTTTTAAAAATATTTTTGGCTTTATCTGAATCAAACTTGAAGTGAACTTTGTTATTTTGTTTTGCATTTTATACTTTAAGTTAAAATTATTTCAATTTCTTTTAAGACTAAGCACTAAGCGCCCATCTAAGACTTATTTATTTTTTTTAGTTCTGAAATATTTGATTATAAATTTTGGCTAATTTGCTGGGCTTGCAGATAAACTGAACGAAACTCTTTATCAACTTAAGCTTAAGTGCGGTTATATTAACAACTTAGAAGATTAATTAGTAGACGTTATATAACACGAGCAGCGATCGGGCAGCAGACACTAAGGAGGTTAACGTGGCGACGCCTTAAAGCTAGACAAAGCACATGGAATTTTTTTTTATTTATTTTGTTTTTTTTTTTAGGGTGGCCATGTCGACTCACAGCTTTGTATGCGCTCAGTGGCTATGCCGCAGCAGCTGCACCAGTTGATGCAGCAGCAAGACATACAACAGCGGATAGGTATTTGACAATAGGGATGCGGCCGAGACACGCGGCTCCAGCGAGAGAGTCTTGCACTTCTCCACTTTGGTGTAGTCACTGAAGCCGGCCAGATTACGCGAGGCAGCGCGTATCAGATAGACGGTATCCGGCTCTAGGTTCGTTATGAGAAAATTGGCACCTGGCACATATAGAGAAAGAGAGACGTAGAGAGAGAGAGAGAAAGTTAGAGAGAAAATGGCGAAAATGCTGCAGTTGAATAATGGCAATGCGCTGATGCAGCTAACACTCACCCTCCTCGTAGGGGAAATCCTTGCGCTTGGCATTCGTCCATTTGCCCGCATCAGCTTTGAATTCCTGCTCCGTCATGTACTCAATGCGAAAGCCATTCACGTCCATAGGTCCGAGCTGATCCTTATCCCTTGCTGCGCTCAAATCAACATCAAAAGTATTCGAATTGTAGCCGCGCAATTGAAAGACGAGCGGCGGCGGCGGCTTTTCACCCTCATCGAGTCGCGTGATGCGCTCAATGCTGCCCAAATGATTGTGTGCCAGGCAGCGATAGTTGTCAAATACTTTGGCATCCAGCACACGGATGGTCAGACGCGACCAATAGTTATCCGATTCAATGGTATAGAGCTTCTCGTTGCTCTCCAAGCGCTTCTGTTTGCGATACCAGCTGAACGTAGCGGGCGGCTCTGCTTGAGCCTCGCACATGATGCTCGCCGTGCCATTGATGTACGCGTATTGCAGGCCCACATGCGGTTTCTTCGTCCAATGCGGCTTATCTAAATGCAGCAAATTAATGATTCAAGTGTTTAATTCATATTTATCAAGCAATTTCAATTTCCAATGTTTCCCTCAGCTGGCGCGCATAAGTATGCTACGAAATATGGAACAACTCATGCGCTTTTGGCATAAATCAAATTTTGCCCGCCAAGTAAAGTCATTAGCAACATGTGCGCCACGCCCACGCCCCCACGCCCAAGCCAGAGCATAAAACATATGCGAACGAAGCGTATGTAATTTTAAAATATTCTCGTGCTCCAAAAACTATTTGCCGCTCAACGCGCTGCATACTAAAACGCACACAAATTTTAGAGGCGCTCGTAAAACTGCTCAAGTAATTTCCCTGCCATTCAATACAAAGGCACAGTGATTCGAAATCCAACTAAATTGAAATTTAAATGATTGAGAATCATAATTGACGTTGCATTCTTAAATATCGACAATCCGTAATTATTTGCTTAAAATAACTAAATCTGAGAGTTTTAGTAAAATTTTTTAATAACAATATAATTTTACTAGCTCTAGAACATATGCATGAAACATATTTAACCACAGCTCTTGGCATTGCATGCTAAATAAATTAAAATAAATTGGTAGAAAAAAAAAACACAAAAACTTATATCAAGTCTCTTTGGTTTTAATACTGTCACTAAGGTAAGTCTTCATTGATTTTTAAATCTCCTGCATATAGACTAAAATCTTACTAAAATTTTACCTTATTAAAGAAAAAACACACATATTTCAAAATAAATAAACACTATTTAATTTCAGATTAGAAATTAAAAAGAATTATATAAAGTATAAATATGTTTTAAACAGAGCTGCCAGATATTTGTATAATATCAATATATATTTATTTATTAATATTTTAAAAATTAATATTTTTTAATATTGTCTATAAATTATTTTGATGTTGTTTGCGATTAAATTCAAATTATTTTATGAAGCTGGCTAAGTTTATTTCTTGAACAAGAACATGAAGTTATTTATTTATATTGAATAATTATTTAATATAAAAAAATGAATTTCCATTAAAACCATTATTTAAAAAAAATAAAATAAAATAAAATAATAATAATAAAAATATTTGAGATCTTTACCAATTTTATTATAATGCTAATTCTAATTCTATTTTTTTTTTTTTTTTAATATATATTTAAAGATTTGTAGTTTAGATCTATAAAACTTCTATTTTAATTATATTTTTTTCGCAAGAAATTGATTTTATTTTTATTTTTCCCAACAATAATTAATTTTCCATATTAGTTATATTTTTCCCAACAAAAGCAAACAAAAACTATTTCTTGTTGTACTAAATATATACAATCTCTTTTCCTTCATATTTTTACTCGCATTCAATTCTTGCTTTTCTTTTTCTCTCAAATTTATCAATAGTCCATAGAGTTATCATATCAACATATTATCTTTTTCTTTTCTTTTTTCTCACAATTTTGCCAACTTTTTGGCCAGTGTGCATTATTTTGTTGTATGAGTTGAAAAAAATCATAAATCACACTCACGTTCGATTTTCATCAAAACTGTGCGCTCCTGCATATCGGAAGCAATCGAATTCACTTGGTATGCCCGGCACGTGTACTCGCCGGTGTCACTCTGTGTTACCTTGTTGATGAGCAAACCATCCGCCAGGATGCGAAATTTCGGGGCGTTTGCTATCGAAAATGAGAGCGAAACATGATAAACGGGTGCAGCAACAGCAAACAAATATACAGAAAATATCGAAAGATAGCAAGAGAGAGAGAGAGAGGGAGGGAGAGAGAGAGAGAGAGAGGGGAGTTAAAGGAATGCTCATTACAGCTCTGCTCGACTCACCATCCACACTAATGGGCTGTCCATTGAAATGCCAGGTGACATTCGGTTGCGGCTCGCCCTTCACCTCGCATAATATTGTCGCATTTTGGCCCTCCTTTACAGTTTTAACCGTATCCTTTTCGGTGAACGTAATTTTCTCTATTTTTTTTTTTTTTTTTTTTTTTTTTTTATATATGTGGTCAACGGAAAAACACACAATGAAAAATTAATGAATGTGGTTGTTGGCTTCGCATTGCCATTGTGATCTGTGTACTTACGATATACAATCAAATCGAACGATTTACTATGCAGCCCCCCCTCAGCTGCTTCGCATGTCCAATTGCCCTTGTCCGCCAGAGCGATGTGTGCAAAAACGATTTTCAATTGTTCTGTGTGGAAAATAAATGAAAAAGCGAGTGAATAAAATCAAAACATTAAGTGTAAGCTGAAAACAGCGAAGAGCAACTTTGAGCTTGACTGGAGGTGATTTTTTCTAGAGCTAATAGCAGAGCGGATTTATATAAAAGTTAATTGAATGTTTGCTTGTAAAGGATTGTAATTTGTAATTGTTTTTTATTTATATAAGAATTTAGCTACAAATTCTAGTTCACTGTTAAGTATAAGATTGGTCCAAAATATAGAAAAAAAAAATACTAATTATAACTATCAATGTATTGACTAAAAGTTTAAACTTATTCATTCACATTGAGCCATTGAAACTTGGAGAAGTCCTAAAGCATTAATAACTCCGGAATTAATCGGATCTTTTCCTAGCATTTGACATACTACAAATATGACTAATTCCAAAGATAGCTTACAGCTTGACTTGATTTATTTACTTTTATTGCCTAATCAGGCTAAATCGCCTCTGAACCTTCCTATTGGTGCAGTTTTGAAGAATTAGTCATGCTTTAACGGTTCTGATTTTGCCTCTAATATATAAAATTTCAAGCCCATATTGAATCAGTTTTTATCTTGATTATTGATTCATAAATGAGGCTCTCACTTGATATGCATTAAAACAATTCAGCTCATATTTTTACTCAACTCTATAGGGCTATTTTCAAGGCTAAATTGACTCTGTTTATGTTTCAAAGTTTTATACGGGTTGATTTAAATAATCATTTAGATCCAACTAATATTTTAAATCCACTAAATATGACTAATTTCAAAGTTAAGTTCAGCGTTGGGGTTTCATTCGAAAGCGCGGCTTAGCTCTATCTTTTTTTTATACTTTCTTTAATTTGGTTATCTAGCCAGCAATTGTCAATGCTATATTTAAATAAATATTTCCCACTTCAAAATTTCTGTAAATGATTCCAAAATATTTATAAATATAATGTATTGTTCATCAATACTAATAAATAAATACACTTGATCATAATATAGAATCATATTAAATGCCAACAATTAAATTAGTCAAATTAAAACTAAGCTTAGCTAATCAAACTCAAAAGTCTACAAATCAAGCCATATATCTACTACAAGAGGAAACCCTGCCTAACCCGACTTAATTCACATTTCCTCAATTTAATTGAAATAGTCCATGCGCTCGCTTTGTTAGCTCTCGGTAAGTCTAAAGGGGCTACAATTCTATTTGCTGGGTAAACGCTCACAAGTTCATTATGTTAGAGCGCAGAGAGAGAGAGAGAGAGAGATAGAGACCGAGAGAGAGATGGCGATAGCTCAAAGTAAATTGAATACAAAAATAGAAGGAAACTGCACTTTGAGTGCGTGTAAAACGTTGCAATTAATTTTATTTATTTGTTCTGCCTGCTGGCGCGAAAGCCCTTTGCTCAATTGGTTGCTGGCTGTTGGCTGTTGGCTGTTGGATGCAGGACTCACCTGGCGTCGTTTGCTCGATGTGTATGCGTCCTTTGTGCTCGCGTATTATTTCGCCTTTCGGCGATTTCCAGTGTAGCCTCACATCCGGTCCGGGGCCGCGGCATTCGACAATGAGCGACTCGTTGGTGTAGCGCACGACGCTGTGCTCGCTCGGACTCAGCGTCAGGCTGTCATGGTGATTGGCCAAGACGACGGCTGTGTGTGTGTGTGTGGGAAATATACAAAAGCGAAATCAATGAAGTTTCAAGCACATTAGTTAATGGTTCGTTAATTGCAACTGCAGCTGCACAAAAGCCAGCGCATTTCAAATGTAAATTGAAAACTTCTGCGTGAAAGTTTGCTCAGGCGCGCCGATTCAGCCCACTCCCAGCTCAAAGTTTGCTAACAGCAGTGTGTTGCATTTTTCTTTGCCAACTACGCAAATGGCACAATACATTATAACTTCTACACACACACACAGACATACACATTCACATTTATACATGTTGCCTGTTAATGTATTTCGCAAGCAATCCCAATGGCCACATTTGAAAGTTGCTTCAGCGCAAACTAAATGTCAACTGAATAATAAATATATTTATAATTCTCATATTTATGATTGCAGACAGCTAGCTCCGCTTGTGCCACGCCCATTTAGGGATGCTGTCGAAATTTCGATGATAATTGCCAAGATTCGTGGAATGTCTTTTCAATATATTCTCTTAGGAGAACAAATTGAATATTGAAGTAAGTTTAGATTAATGAAAAGTTGGGGAAATGATGGAACAAAAATTGTTGAAAGAGTGAGAAGAGGATGTGAGTACGTGTATGAATGGAGGAATGAATGTATGAATCGTGAATTCGTATATGCCCATTCAAATACTGCCCTTCTATCTGAATCTCAAGATTCAAGATAAGCAGAAGCAGTAAAAGTCTTCAAGTAGATATGCAAATAATAAATTTAAAGATATAATTTATGATATAACCTGAGCTACATAATTACTTTTTAGATTCAGTGAAATAACTGCATAAGCGCATCAGGTATTTAATAACAAATTGAAATTCGCACCGCATGGCCAACAAACTATTCCATTATCAATTAAGTTATGTAACTCAATTAATGAAATATTATTTGGTTACTCAAGCATTATCTGCACCTGCATCGTTGGTAGCTGCAGCTATTGAAACAATCAAGTCTTGCTCATGTTTATTAATGTGATGCAAATTTCACACAAACTGAAAGAAAAGGGAGAAAATGCAAATTATGTTAGATTGCAATTACCGGCTAATTGGCCGTGTTGCCAGCTATGCCGAAAATATGTTGCAGTTGCGTAATGGCATTGTGCAAGTATATATGTAGCTGCTGCATGCCACATGAATCACTCAGCTTTGATTCATATTGAACAACAAAGTGCACTCAAATTATTTGCATTTTGCATGCCACACATTTTCATATTTTCATTCAACGTCGAGGCTGCCGTAGCCCTAGCTCTAGCCGTAACCGTAACCGTAACCGTTGCCGTTGCCGTAGCCGTAGCTGCCTTGGCAGGTTGTTCATTGAAATTTATCACAAGAAATTGCAATTTCATTCTGCCGTTTCATGTCAATCTGTTCAACAGCAACAACAAATACTGCTATATCAACAACAACAGCAACGACGACGAAAAAAGAGATGTGAATAGCTGCTGCCGCTGCGATGCATAGATACAACAATTTTCTAGCATACTTTTTAATAAAGTTTCTTGTATGCCCAAAGTGCCAGAAAAAGGAACAAAAACAAAGAAGGATTCACCTTCAGGACACAGGGGAAGGGCCAAGGGCTGGCAAAAGTTTTGCATAGAGTTTCTTTATACATTTTCCTCTTTTTTTTTTTAATTTTTTTATTCAAAGAAGTTGCAATTTTATTGGCAACAAAATGCCCATGTTGAAGCAAAGCTAACTACATTACGTACAGCAGAAAATTATGAATTTCTCATATTTAATGTTTAATATATGTATATTTATATATTTGTATATATACTTCGTACATACATATATCGTTTCACACTTTAACACTATCAATTTTGCAGGTTTACTTATTTCCAACTCACAAATTTAAAAATTTCAATACACAAAATAAAAGCAATTCGCCTGAACTTCTATTTAAAGAAGCTCTCACTGCTCTCATCGGCAGATTCAGCAGTTGACTGCTGCTTCGTCGTCGCCTAACTACTTTTATTAAGCTGTTTGCTTGCGCGCTTTTGCAAAAAGAGAGCAAAAATGAGTGAAGCCGCCGTACACTTTTATGTGTGCTTGCCCAATGGCAAATAACTGTAAAAAGAAAGAGCGACAATCCGCTCACCTAAAGCCAAAATGCTCTGGGTACAGACATCGTGTATACGAAGCAGCTGCGTTGCCTTCGTAGATCACTTGGTTAAGCTCTATAAGGTGAGAGCATTTGTGTGTGCTTGTATTCAACTGTAAAGTTAGAGAGCGTTGAGTTGCTCAATCAAGAGCTTACATAAGACTCGCGATCCGCTTAGCTCTCAAACTTCTCACTCTTTGTTTGTCACTAAATAGATGTACATATGTATATATGTATGTACATATGTATGTATGTATAAATGAATTAACTCAATTTTTAAAAGCCAAAGCAAACAAAGAATACCATTGACTCTGTGATATTAAGAAATTAAAGTCAATTTAATTATATACATAAATTATTTGTCAATTGCTTTATATTATAATTAAATTTTAAGAATATATTCACACAAATAGCAAAACAAGAGTTTTACGTAGAGGCGACTGCTACGCATCAGAACACATACAAGCCATCACATATACATACATACATACATATGCATGTATTTGCATAACACCTGCAGTCGACGACGCATGCCTTTAGTGTGGAGGGAATGGAATTGTTTGCTTATTTTGCGAATGCTGCGTGTTTGTATTCTTGTTGTTGCCGCCTGTCAGCGTTTTCGCTATCTGGAATGGCTACGTCAACTGCGCACAATACGCGAAATACTCATCATAAAATTTCATGTGCACAACGTAGACGCTGCACAGGCGAACATAATGACAGGCAGAACACAGAAAAAAACAAAACGGCAGCAACAAGAACAAACATCATGCTGCAAAAGCCAACAAAAATATATATTTTTAAATATATACATATGTACGTATAAAAGAAATAAAGAAATAAGAAGAAGCATTGCCAAGTGCAGGCAAAAAGAAATGGTTAACGTTAACGCGTTAACGGTAAATGGCAACTGGCACTGCCAGAAACGAGCAACACCAAAAAATTATCTGTCGCACTCTCGCAGCAGCATTGCTCGGTGGCCTCCATAAATGCTTATGTTATGCACTCTTTCGCAGCGCAAATGTAAGTGCAAAAATGCACACAGATATGCGCGAGAGCGAATAAGCAACAGAAGCAGAGCGAAGAGATAAGATGACAAGTGAGAAGAGAAGTGTGAAAGAGACCACAAAACAAACAAAAATTTACATAAAGAGCATAATTATAGTTCAGTAAAGTAGTGAATACTCTATTATTAGAACTAGTATGCTGTATAAATATATAAAAAAAAAAAAAAAAACTAATATACAATTTATATATATTATTTAATTGATAATTTTATAAAATTTGAATAGTTTTTAATTAAATAAATATATGTTTATTTTTTTAATATATATATTATTTGCGTAATAGACATATTAATAAAGCTACCCTCCTTAGGGTATAAATTATGCAGGAATGCACGCGTTGTCGGCTTATGAAATGACGTGTACTTCTGCACCGGTCGGTTTTGTGTGTATGTGTGGGTGTGTGTTAAAGTAAATGTATTTGCGCAATATGCATGTATACATATGAGTGTGTATGTATGTGAATGTGTTGTTGTGCCCCTGGGAGGTGTTGACCCGTAAATTTCATTAAATGCAATGCATTATATTATTTGCCTGCTGGCATTTGCCATTAAGCATGCGTGTGTGTATGTATATGTGTATGTATGTCGCCATACGCATGCATCAAATGTATCTGTTTCTGTAAATATATGTATGTATGTGGTATATGTAAATGCTTTTAAGCAATTAATTGCAGTTTAAATAAATGGTAATTAATTTAAAGAGATATTAATGACTGCATAATCGAAAAAAAAAAACTTTTAATTTTCCATAGATTTTGGTCAGAGGCTAAAAAAAGTCATTATTTAAATACAGTTATCTTCAGTATAAACCAAAGCCAAAAAGCTAAATTCAACTTTATTGTTATAATTGAATTTAACAAAGTTAAATTGAAATATACAATTCGATTGCGCTGAGAGTTCCAAAAACGAATTTTACTGTTAAACAAAAAGTTGCAAATTATTTGCGAAACTTAACTTTTACATAATCGATCTATAAGACTAAATGCAAAATTGAATTTTCTTTATTTTCTGCGTTAATTTGATGAACTTTTAACAAATTATAAAATGTCAGCTGTATTGAGTCTCACAAAACTTTTCAATTTCCATTAGCTGCGCAGTGGAAAACTTTTTAATTATTTGCCAATATTTTATAGGCATCAAACGAAGAAAAAACGAGAAGAACAAACGTTAAAAATTTGCCAGTAAAATTGCAAAAAAAAAAAAGAAAACTTTTTGCATGTGAAGCTGGTTGTTGGTATTGCTGCTGTTGTTTTTAAAATTGTTGTTGTTGATTACAGCAGAAAATAAAAGTTTGGCTGTGGCAGCTGCCGTTGCCATTGCCCGTTGCACGCATGCTTTCAACTTCAACTGCAAAAGTTGCAATGCTGCAACTGTAATCGAGCATAGTTTGATGTGGCCACAGGGCGAGGCGGGGCTCAGCTATAATAATGTCAGCATAAACGCATATGCAGCATACTTAACCCAAATTCAAGACGAGGTGACGCAAAGATACGCACCATGCAGCATGCCCTCGACTTGCATTTGCCATGCCACAAAGGCGAATAGAAATACTTGAGAGTCGAGCATGCAAATAATCGCAGCATTTGTATGAGCCTGACCCATTTCTGTTGCAAAGTTTCTATATAGTACATATAAATTATATATTCATATATATATACATTTTTTTTTTTATTACTTCTCATAAGCTGCCGTCATGGGGCAAGGAATTTAATTCGAAATTCTCACACAAAACGTTGCTGCTGCTGCTCTGCTGCTGTGGCACGTAATGCCAAAACATACATAAATCATCGCCGCGTCTCCGCATAAGAATATATTTCCGCTATAAAATGGACGTTTCCGCATTTTCGGCTGCCAAGCAACGTCTCTCTGCCTGCACTGGCTGCTGCTGCAGCTTCTAACTCCGGCTCTACCTCTGCTGCCACAACAGGAAGTCAGCTTCAGTTCGGGCTTGTGCTTTGCTTTGTGGCAAGCGGAAATGCAGGTCGTAAAACTCGTTGCTACAGTTACTCCAGGTAATTCTCGGTACTCAGTACACCCGCATCTCCACCCCTCCCCTTGCGACCCATATTCAGCGCTTGATGCCTTTTTAATAGGTTGCAGCTGACACTTGCTTCGTCTTGGGTCAGCTAACAAACTTTACTTGGCCAATGTCTTGCACCTCGTATTCCTGTTTTACCTAGGCAATTATTAGTTCACCTTTTTTTCTAATTTTTGTCTAGCATAGTTCATAAATTTGGCATAGACGACGGAAAATACATTTATGCGTTTTTGAATGCTTTCATAGCTCGCTACGCCAACATACTCTGAATGGAAGGAAGTTAAGTGCACATTAATTTTCGCCTTCCCAGCGATAAGAGCGGAACTTGATGAAAACACGGGCACGACTCATACTGTGCGCTGCTTCGTTCCATTCCAGCGTTCCGGATGAACTTATGAAACAGTTCCAGCTCATTCATCAACATTGTGCGCCTTTGACTTTTGAAACAAAAGTTTGTCAAACTTTACATTTATGCAGGAGTCGGCGGCGCCGCAGGCAAAGTCAAGCAACCGCCGCAGAACTTTATAAACCAAAAAAAAAAAAAAGAAATAAAATTAAGAAGTTTGCCATGTTTAAGCATTTTAAACAGTTTATAGATAAATCTGTGAACAGTGGAATGCATGTAAAAGGAATTAAAAATATATAATATACATATGTATAATGTATATTTGCACAAGTCTTCTACAAATTTCGCATTTACTCTTCTATCAATTTTCTTTTCATTTTCTCAGCTGCCAAAGTTCTCGCTTTGTTCCACTGTGCAGTTTAAAAAAATGTAGCATACTTTTCGGCATGCCTGGAACAACGAGTGCTGATCATTTGTTAAACAAATTTGCGTCAAGTTGCAACATGACAGACGTCGCATTAATCATGGCCCATCAAATTGCATAAATTGCGTATTAAGTGTCAGTGTTAATGGCTTCAGCAATTATGTAAGCCGTAAACTTGACACAGAGCCGCCGAGTGCTGCAAAAGGCAAAGAAACCGAACAGAAAGAAACAGAAGAAACGCCAGCTGCCCGCCGTGTGGCAAACATAATTATCGCAGTTGCAACACCCACTGGGCGGGCCCCATTCGGAAATTGTAATTGAATCCATTGTGAGAGTGTGTGTGTGCCACATTACGTATACGCAACGTGTGGCAATGGCAGCGGCAACAACTTGTGTGTGCCCACAAAGAATAAAAATCAAATTTCTTCAACAGTATAAAGTAAAGTTTGCCGCGCTGCAATTTTTAGTTAAAAACTTTGTCTCATGTTCACTTGCTGCACTTGGGCACTGCTAAAAATTAAAATCCAACTGCCACAACTTGACAACGACAACAACAACAACAACAACTTGAAACGACTTACAGCTTGCTTGTATACCCAGTGGCAATCAACATAACGAAGAAGGGTTTTATGTAGAAAATATCCTATATATATATAGGATAGGTATAAGTGCATGGAGCATATCAATTATGGAGTGAATATGCATTTACTGTATAAGATGACCAGATAAGAGCAATGGAAAATAAAATTTCTATTTAGAAAAATTATTATTAAAAATACAAAATTATTTTAAAGACATTAAATTGAATTTTAAACTCTATTTTAAATATTAATATAATATCATTTAAAATGAAACAATAATTTAAGAAATTTTAATCTCATTTGCGGGCATGTATATATCTCATTTCTTTTGCTGAAAATTCAGAAAATGTATCATACAAATACATATTTTGTTTTTATGAAATTGACTGAGATTAAGTTAGTGCACTCAATAAAACAATTCCACCTTATTAGTATTATAGTCTTTAAATAAATTGTGTATTATTTTTTTTTTTTTTTTAACTTAATATACTATTTAATTATTTGATGGCTGGCAAATATCGCTTGAACAGTTCTCATTATCTCTCACTCACACTTTGAGAAAAAAAACTCAGAGAGAAAACAATTTCATCGTTTCTTTAACGAGTTCGATCACGATCGGAAATTTGTTTGCGCTCTGAGTGTACCCCGACCGTTGTCGGCTGCAGTCTAATGAAGCAAAAAGTCTTTTGGGTATGTATTGGTATGTATGCGAAAGTTCTCTTCGCTAAACACATCAGTAGCGTACATGAGAGAGAAAGTATGTATGAGTATGTGAATGTGAAGAACGTTTACATAGGCTCTGCTCATTTACTGCGGCTCTCTGAGCGAGCGTCAATTACAATCGCTCCCTAAACGAGAGTCAGAAAAGAGCAAACAAAAAAAAAGAAAAATAACGGAATCGACGATTCAAACTCAGAGCTGAGCGAGAGCGAATGAGTTTGATTTTTTTCGGCTGAACTCATGAGCTGAGCGTAAAGGTTCAAGTGGCTTTTATATAATACTTTAAAAATGCAATAAAATAA
This sequence comes from Drosophila koepferae, assembly GCA_030914345.1. Taxonomy (NCBI): domain Eukaryota; kingdom Metazoa; phylum Arthropoda; class Insecta; order Diptera; family Drosophilidae; genus Drosophila; species Drosophila koepferae. The sequence goes on from JAUESR010000207.1 coordinate 6,377,609, forward strand.
ATATATGACATCTGCTTTAACTTCAACAAGTTGGCAATCTTCAATCAACCATCGCACAATCTCTTTCTTGAGAAAACATCAAACATTTAAGGTTAGCCAATCAGCTTTGGTTTCTCTACAGGGTATTTGCCTTACTAATACTCTGCAAATAGCCGCTTACTTACATTTTTGTTATTATGGAGCAGCTTGTGTCTTTTGCTAACAACTTTGCTGCCTGCACTTTGTCGTAAAAATAAAGTTTTACACACACGCGAGTTGTTTTCCTTTCTATTGTATTAGTAACATGTGTATGTATGTGTGTGTGCGTGTGCGTGTGTGAGTGCGTATGTGATGCTGATGTTTCCTTCGTACATGGCACATTACAGCAATTGCTGCAACAATAACCAAAAATGACGTTGCTTTTGTGGCGCTGCATTTAGTGTCTTCATTTTAAGTGCGTCATAACGAAAAAGTTGAAGAGCCTGAAATGCCACTCGAATTGCCAACTTAACTGATGCCAACTAAGTTGGCCACAAACCGCAAGAGTCTTCAATTTGGTCAACGAATGCAACTTGATGCACCTTAAAGTGGCACGATTAGCTCGCTGAGGCAAGTGAGAGAGGCTCACTCAATTTAATATTTCATTAGCCGGCTTTCAAGCATTTTTAATCCAGTCAACAGTGAAGACGCTATAAATTTTCGCAGCGCTACGTAAATTGTTTTGCAAGTTACTTAAGAATTGTTGCGGGTGCCACAACAGATAGCAACAGCAGCAACAGCAGCAACCGAAGCAGAAGCCGAAGCAACTTCAGCGAGTGGCGTGGCTGACGTTGCAGGCAACAATTAATGTGCTTTTAATTCAACTTAAGTGCGCATTCGTAATTGCAAAATTACACCTAAGTACGCAATATTTAAAGTTTACCTACCTCAAATAGCGACTGCAGCAATGCGCCAGCTAACAGCTAAGCTCCGCTTTCGAGTGGCTTTCATTTTAATGAAATTTTTGCTTAAGCCGTTCGCTTGGCCAAAAGTGCAGCGCGCTTAATTTATGCTGCCAGCTTTTAGAATTGTTTTGGCCCAAAATAAAAAGAGCTAAGCTTTTAGCGGCATGTTATGAACAGCCAAAGCCAACATAAAACGTGTAACAAATTGAATTTTTCACACAAACACACACACACACACACACACACACACACAGACACACACCTATACACACACGTCTAGCCACACACTTAACAAGTTTCGTTGCGGGCTCAACCATATTGAAAAATGCGACAATATTTTTCACAACAAAACTGTCTGACAGGTGGGGCAGATTAAGCTGCTGGCGTTGCAGTTGCTGCCGCTTCTACCTAAAACTCGAAATATTGTTGCTGAGTTTTTGCACACGCTGCAAAAAGATTTCATACGCACTATGCAGCAGCCACAATGTAAGCTACTTAAATATGAGAATTATCTTGCGACAGGCAAAAGCTTTAAATTAAGATTTAAAGCGGCGCTGTAGATTGTATTTATCAATTAATAAAATAAGACTAGACTGTGTATAACTTTAAATAAAAATTAATATTAATTTGAGATGTTAAAGTAAAAGTTACTAATAATAGACTCAAATAATGTGTTTTTGAAAAAGCTTATTAGTAACTTTATTGCATATTATTTTACGCTAAATAAGCTCGTGTCATTTTACAATTTCTGCTGAAAGCTCACATTTGTTTGTAGATTGTGGCTAATTAGAGCGTTGCAACGTAGTGCAGGTTGCAAGTGTTGCAACAATGCTAAAAACAATAGTAAATAAAACCCTTTGTAGGATTTTGCTTCATTTGCGTGCACACGGCAACAGAGCTTTGCCAGATTTCAGCCATTACCAACGAGACGAGCCTGGGCGGGCGGATGCAAAGTGTTGGCCACGTTGACTGTTTGGCATTGGTGCTAAAGCTACAGATAATTAGTGTTAGCTCAGTGCAAGATACAGCATAATGGCTGCCAGTTGAGTGGCTTTTACGCGCCGCCAAGTGTGCAGCATATAAAGATGAAAACTAATTTAATTGGCGTGAAAGTGCAACAAATGCAAATGTGATAGCTGTGCGTGTGTGTGTGGTTGGCCAAAGCCATTCAATGGTTAACGGAAAATATAATGCATACGTATATGCAAATATCATTTATTCTCATTTATATTCATTAGTGAAGTGATGTGTAAATAATTAATTAAAGTTGTATCGTTTACCGATCCACAAATATTTGCCTTGGCCACAAAGTACAAAATGCATATATTGGTTTTGTGAATTCTGCTGTGGATAGTTACGAATGACAGCACCAAAGGTGCTCGCTCTTGTCTGACAATTGTGAAATTCTCATACATCATTATGGTTGTTGGCTTGTGAATGCAAATGATTATGGAAATATTTCAACAGATAAACAGTTGAATTAAATGCAAGTTGACTGTCACTCATTTGAATTGGGCAAACACAAATGCACACAAATTCAACTGACATCCTCAAGGCGGCACGACCTTTTTCATGTTATTCTTTTCAGCCAGACAGAGAGGGGGGGGGGGGGGGGGGGGGGGGGGGGGGATCGAGTTAAGCTACCGTCAGCAAGCACTGTTGCCGTGGCAGTCAGTGACATATGTCTTGCTGCTGGCTGGCTGGCTGGCTGGGTCAGGCGGGTGCTGGCAATAAGTAATTCATTACTTTAGTCATGCATTGTCATGCAATGTTGGCCACGCTTTTTCACGATATTTGCATTGCTGGCGTTTGTATTTTTATGGCTGCATACATATGCGACATATGCAACGTCTATGGCTGCATGTCAAGCTCAAGCTGAGAATGGCGTAGCTGTTGCAATTTGTATGCAAAATTGTTTTACAAATTGAGCAAGAAAGATGGCGTAAGCAGAATGCACACAACATTCTACTACTACTACTACCGACTCCTAACTACTGCACAAACTCTCACTCACGAAACGAAATGGAGGCAAACAAGCGGCACGTCGCTCTTGCTCTCGCTCAGCCTCAGCACGTTGACTATCAAGAATTCACATACGACACTCGCATCACGCTTGTTTTTCTTTTCTCAGCTATGCTCTAAGTATTCGTTTGATATGGGGTATGTGGGGCTTGAGGAGGCATGGGTAAGGGAATTTAAGAGATGCCTAAGCTGGTTAAATATAAATGCAATCTAAATAAAAATATGCCGAAATAGGCTTAAATGTATTTTTTATAGTAGTTGAAATATAGAAATTTATTTATTTATTTATATTTTTATTACATTTATATTTATTTTAATTACAAAATAAATATAACTCGATACACTTATAGATATATTTGTTTATGTGTAAAATTTATTGGTTTAATCTGGTTTAATATAATCAAAAAATCACCAATCTGTATATATTTTTTTATAAGAGATGATAGAATTTTTTTTGTTATTTTATTATTATTTTATTATATGTATTTTTTTTTTAATATATGCAAGATGGAAATGTATTTATTTTTATTTATTTGTTATTATTATTTTTCTTATTTATTTTTTACTTATTTTTATTATTTTATTAATTTTTTATTATTATCTCTTTATTTTATTTAAAAAATAAATATAACTAAAAAGTAACTTATTTATTTGTATAATTTTTTTTTAATTTAGCCAATATATTTTAATAATAAATTACTTAAAATTATCCAGTCAATTACTTTTATACTTCTATTCTATTTACATATCTTTTTTTAATTTAGCTAATATAAATTAATAATAATATATTGAAACTTATCTAGTACTTTTTTTTTATTATTATTTTCTTCAGCCTTAAGTAGCTTCTCATAGGATATTGCCCCAGTCGTTCACTTCCTCTTGTGGCATTTTCTTTTACTTTTCTGTTGCCTTTCTATAAATTTTTGAATTTTCAGCATTTTCCTTTTGCCAGCAAACACATGACATACTTTTGCACAGACGTGTGCGCTTAAATGCTGTCATTGTCTGACAGTTATATACACACACTCACACACACACACCCGCCCATGACACAAAGTCATGCATTTTCGCCATGCATAAAAAACAATAATAAATAAAAGAAGAAGAGATCTTTTTCAATGGACACAGTGTAATTCCAATATTTACATGATTAATTGAGTTTATTTTTAATTTATAACAAACAAAAGCCAAACTGATTACAAGTCCCCATACCGCGCTTTGCATTCATTATGAGTAAGTTTAAATAAAACAAGATTAATTGAGTTTTAACCCACAGCCCATTGGGACGAAACATAAAATGAATCTATTGTTTAGCGCAGCCTGTTGAGCACCTTTTTTTCTGGTTGTCTCTCTCTCTCTCTCTATCTGGGTGTGTATGTGTATTACAAAATCATTAAGCTTTTGTGTTCCCTCAAGTGGATCCACTCTCAGCTCAACTTGCAGCTAGTTTGGCAAGTTTCTGTTCGGTTATCTTGAAAAGTTTATAAGCCGATGACTTTCAGCACTGATCCACTTTTAAATGGTAACAGGTGTTGGCTTCAACAAATATACATTTATTATATACATACATATATACATAAATCCCATGCGCAAGCTTATAGAGTGCGGCACAAAGTTTGACGAGACATAAGCGCTCATAAGTATGCTACAGTTTTTTCATTTTGTAAATATTCAAATTTAAAATGAAAATCATGTAAGTTCGTTGGCCATTGAAATTTGGTTTATTGACAGCTTTTTGCTGCACATCAATATGAATGTAACTTTTGCAGATTTTCATATGAAAACGCCGTATTAACAATACAACAACAACTCTTTTTCTGTTAGTGTATCTCAGCATTGATATGCTGACAGGCAAACGTATTCATATAGAGTTAAAGTTATGCCAATGCTTTTGTATTTCCAAGTCATTTTTTCAGCTTTGATATAACTTTTTATACGCTGAAAATGCGAAATCAGGATATAAATGGTTATATGAAAATATATATTAACCGGTAGGGCAAGGCATGGCTGATACTATAAAGTTTATATATTTTTGATAAGGTTGGTAGGCTGAGACATGTTCATCTGTTTTTCCATCTTTCCATCCATCTATCATAGCATACTTCTACTTTAAATTCGTTCTTAAGAAAAATATATATAAATATAATTTAATATATCTTACTGAGTATCTACAGACTATCTACTAGTCGAGCAGTCTCCATTAAACTATTCGTTAAAATATTTATTTGCTTGCGGTTTTCTCACGATGCATGAATTGTCAGTTTTTTTAATAGAGTATCCCAGTTTGCCTTTAGACCATTTGAAGTTGGCGTTGTGCATACAATTTAATTGCGATAAATAAATCAATTTCAATTAAGTAAATACATGCATACATATGTATATTTATCATTTATTTCAATATTTGCATCAAGCGCAATTCAATTTTGCAGCCTTTGTGACTCGGCAGAGCTGTAAGTACAAGTTTGAACATTTTATCAGCAATGTCGCAGCTGAAATTTGTGTGCCAGACTTTTGGCTACTTTGAAATTTGAATTGTTCCAGGGCTCAATTTTCAAGTTTGCCCGCATGTGCTTCATTTGTTTGTTGGCCAGAGTCCACTCGACGAGGACAACTTTGTGCTGCGTGCTGAATGCCGCATGCCACATGCCGCATGCCGCATGGCGCATGGCGCATGGCTCGGCTTGGGCTGTGAGTTAAGGTGACGGTGAAGTGGGAATCGTCTATTGAGGGAACTTTTTGAAAAGTGGAATTGCATTTGCTCTGCTTGAGAAACTATTATAACTTTTGCCATGCCGCCAAGCAAGAGTTTCAGTTCATCCAACTATGAAAGTACTTTATGTGCGCTAACAAAAATATTTCTTTTATTGAGTTTCGCCTTCTGCGTCATTCGATTTTAGGCTGTGCCGCACATCCGCCGCCACTGCCAACCACTTGAATGCAGCACAAAAGTTTTCAGCTCAAAGCAAAGCGAATAGCTGCCGCCAAGTAGCTGCTGCCACAATTGATACCCGGCCGGCATTGTTAACAGTCCGGGCACAAAGGCGCAGACACAGCTGGAAATGGAAAATGGCGATGGAGAGTCTGTGTAGTCAGTGTTATATGATACACAAGTGCTGTCAGGCTACTAACAAATGCTTTTATTTACTTAGTTCCGTTCTATGCGAAACGGCCACATCAGCCTACGAATGCCTGCTGCAATATAACAAAGTTATGAACAATGGCAGGCGCTCTTTCAAGTCTAAAATATACAGCTTAAAATCAAATTGAAATTTAACAATAATATCTTTTTCCTAGCTAAGTGACTAGCTTTTGTTCATTTGTATTTTGGAAAGTGAAATGATATCCAACTGATGATTGGGTCTACTAGAATAATTATATTTAGATGTGCCTAAAAACCTTTTTATATATTAGCTGGATATTCACATATAAAAACCTTTAAACAATTAAATGAATTGATATATAATATATAAAAATTTAAATTAATATACATATCTTTATATAATTTGTTAGTATCACCTAGCCAATTATCATATATATTAACAGCAGTCTTTATAAACAATTGTAAACTCATTCTATATCATTATCATAACTCTCTCTCTCTCTCTCTCTCTCTCTCTCTCTCTCTCTCTCTCTCTCTCTCTCTCTCTCTCTCTCTCTCTCTCTCTCTCTCTCTCTCTCTCTCTCTCTCTCTCCTCTCTCTCTCTCTCTCTCTCTGCACATTTCTCCACACACATTTGAATAGCAGAAAAAAAAAGAATTCATTACATATGTAGTAATAAAAAATGCCACCTGCATGACATTTTCCAATTTTTCGCATACAAATAACCTGCATAATTATATGCCGCAATACAGCTGAATATTTTAGCGTCATTTTTTCCATAAATGAAAATGTGTTGAAAGAAGAAAAATTTAATAAACACTATACAATTTCATTTGTATTAAAGCAAATTTATATACGTTTTCCATTTGCATTTAAATATGTTATTTTTCCCCTATTATTATTATTTCTTTTTATTAATAACAACTTTTGTTTATTTGAAGTAAGTTATCCAAAAACATAAGCTCAAAATATATGTTGAACTAAATATAGAAATAATTTCATACATTAATTCAAAGTCAAATAAAACTAAATTTATTATTTATTGAGAAAGAGAATAATCTCTGATTTTTTATTACAAATTTCTGTAGTTTTACTTCACAGTTAAAGCTAAAAAAATCAACTTTTCTACTAAAGGCCAAAAATTTCGAATTTACTTGGTTTCAGCTCTGTTGCTGTAAGTTTTGAGATAGGTCAAACAGGAGCTAAGATCTCAAGTATAAGAAAGTTAAAGTTAAGGCAAAATGAAACAAATTTTCAAATAAATAAATTCTGAGAACTTTGACATACTTTAACTAAAATTAGATAACTAAAATAATATAAATTATGTTGAAATTTAGATATATTCTTTTCTTTTTTAATTATTTATAGAGAGAAAAAAATAAAAAATAAATAATAAATAATATGAACATATATGTATATATTTTTTTGATTATATAAGAGAAAAAAATGTAAAAAAAAATATATAATAAATATTTATTTATTTATTGTTACCAAGAATTAATTCTAAATAACAATTTTCTTTTCAGCCAGAGCGACAGAGGCCTTCAGGCAGATATAATAAATAATATGAAAGCAACGGTTGACATATTTTTCCCACTTTTCAAATGTTCAATTCATAGGCATTGTATGGGCTTAAGGAACATGAACATGATATGAACAGACTCACATAATTGTTGCAAAGCTAACCAAAAAGTAAATCTTGAAAACTTGTAATATAAGATATATATAAGTCTGAAACAGTATAAATATGAGTGCTACGCCAGCATTAATAAATTCTAATATATATAAGACTTCGGCACATTTAAAACTTGGTTAGCTTTTAAGAATCCCGAAAGTTCAATTGCAACTAAGCAGCCATTATCCCTATCCAATTACTATATTATATTATACAAAATTTCTGCTTCACATATTCTGTTGCTGTCAGTTTATCTGTCATATAGTTTGTCAGTACAAATACTTTTTTCACACACATTTAACTATGCGCATAATAAATTTTTTTGTAATAATATTTTAAACATTTTTCGCTAACAAAATTTTACAAATTGCATATTTCATTTCAAATCCAATTAAGTCAATTGTTTTATGGTGCATATTCTGAACAGACACGAAAAAAAATGTAGAACAATAAAAATTTGATTTATAAACAAAACATATTAACAAAGTTTTTTTCCCCTCTAACTTGGCTGAATGATGTGACATACATAAATTTTGAAATAGGCAAATTATCGCTTGAAAATGTATAAAACTAACCGCACAGTGGGGCGAGATAGTTTTAAAAAAAACTCTCACACACACAGATACACACACCAACAACAGCACACAAACGAGCCACAGAGTGCGGCATATGCTTGCCGCAGCAGCATCTGTTGTTGTTATTGTTAGTTGTAACATTGTTGTTTTCTGCTGCTGTTGTTGCTGCTTCTACTTTTTTTTGTGTTTTTTGGGTTAGCTGGCGTTGTTTGTTGCGCTAGTTTTGCGGTCGCGCTTTGTTTTACATTAGACAATGCAACAACAGCAAAAACCTATGCAAAATTGTTGCTAACATCGAGAGTGGCTGCCAGAATGCAATGGATGTTGTATGTAGGGATGGGGTCTTGCAACAAAAAACTGCATTACTATGCAATGCCAACGACAGCAGGGGCAGCCAAGTTTTAATTACGTAAAATATTTTTGCGTGCACCCGCTCTAATCAACTTAAAAGCCAGCTACAGCAGCAACACTGGCAACAGCAGCAGCATTAGCCCAAAACTGCAATTCGGCAACAACGTTCAAAGGATTGTTGCAACTGCAATGCGCTCTGCTGCAAGTTTGTGCGCCACTTCACAGGCCCTTAAAAACGTTGCAGCAAGCGCAGCGCAGCATCTAATAATTGCAACATTCGCTTGGCCGTCAGTTAGTCAACATGGCCGACTGTCAGGCAGCTGTTGTTGCTGCTATTCCTGCTGTTGCTGCTGTTGTTGTTGTTGCTGGTCTTGTGTAATTACTTGGTGAGCAGCATACGCAAAATGGTTGATCTGCCAGTTGCCGAAGCGACAAAACCTTGCAGTAGCAACAACAGCAGCAGCAACAACAGCAACAGCAACAACATCCGCTCTAACAATTACAGACTACTGGCAGAGCTCTCTAAGTGCTTTCTGACATGCCACTATGTGGCCCTCAACTGTATCAAGCCATGTGTGTGTGTCTGTGGCTGTGTAGGTGTGAACAACATTTATTAACATGTGCTGCGTGTGTGTGTGTAAGTGTGTGTGCGTGTGCTTTCTGTGTAAAAGCAATTTAGTTTACTGCAGCAGCAACGTAAACGTTGCCCGGCGGCTTTTAGCTGATTCATGGCTAAACGTTCTACATGAGTGTGTGTGTGTGTGTCCATTTGTGTATGCATATGTGTGTGTGTGTGTGAGAGTTTAGGGCAAACAGTGCGTATGATTGATATCTGTCCAACAAACGTGCACAATAACACTAGCTGAAAGTATACTACTTAAACATTATATTATTTAAAGAGCTTTAAACTGAACGGCGATTTTTAAATATTAATATAAATAAATATACATATATAATATAAAATATGATTAATGATAAATTATAGAGTATTAAATGTATTTGTATTTTTATTTTACAAAAGTAAATGATATTTAAGTAGCTAAATAATTGTTCTCTATCTAAATTATATTTCCCATGCTAAATCTTAGCTCTTAGCTTTGATTTTAGCACTGAATCAGATACATACAATTTTCAATTTCAATTTTTGCATACATATCCAGCTCAGCTCCATATAAATCACATTTTCAGCTCGTCTAAGGCTTAAACTCAATTCGATTTTAAAGCTAACAAGTGAAATTTTGTGGCCAACTAGGTCTATGCAAACTGCCCACTATCAGGTAAAGTCAAGTGGGTGCGTAAGTGTGAATGTGTGTGTGTGGTTAAGTGTAGGCGGAACAAAGTAGATACAAGTAATAGATAAGCAGACATGTCTACATAAATCACCTAAGCGACCTGAGCAAGTGGAAGATAGAACTGGACCGCATATAGCCAGCCAGCTAGCCAGCTAGGCCGGGTTGATTTTGTGCTGATGTTTTGGGCCCAGTAACTGTTAATCAACTGCAAACATGACTTGCGCAAATTATGCAAGCGCACAGGCCTCTGGCCAAAGGCCCTCAATTGTGGTGCTCCAAGCTGGATGTGAGCATTGTATTAAATATTTGCCAACGGGCAGTTAATGAAAATCGCTGGTGGCTTTGCGGCTGTCATGCATAATGCTAGTTCAAAGAGCAATCAATCAATATTATATTGCATGTTTTTTCACTCTCTCTCCCTCGCCCTCTCTCCCCCTCAAGCATGATGCGATTTCAATCAAACTCAATTGCCGCAAATTACGGCACACATCAAAGTGAATGCAATTATGTGAAAATTGCATTTTATTTGATTTTCGATTTAAACCAGAAAATTGGCTTATGCAAATTTATGATAGATAGTCAATTACATAAATTCAAATTGATGCAATGCCAAACATCTTTTAGCTAAATGAAGCCCTGACACTTGACTGCAAATGCATCAAGAAATTTTGTTTGCCCAGAATATTTTGTTTACATATTAGATCGAGGAGCTCTGAAGTATAAAATTTCCAATCTCTTATATTGGTATTGACTCAAATGTATTTACCTTTCGGATAGATGAATGCGCAAACAGACAGATTTAATTGACTTTAAAGCGCTGACCAAGCCTGCAATTGCGTGAGCCATTATACATATTTGGATAAGAGATATTGACTCAAATATAACAATTCTCGTTTCACTTAGTCCTCAAATTTCTCTTCTTTTTCCACACGCCATTCTCTCTCCCTTTTTCAGTCTCACATCTGATTCGATTGCATTTTCACCATCTGTGTCTTTTATTTTTATTATTATATTCCTATGTTTCTTGTTGTCTACCTCTCAGTTACTCTACCCGTCTCAATTATAGTCTTATAGTCTATATCACTCTTCATATATATTCCTCTAACTGTATCTTTATATCACTCTCTCATTTCTTTCTGTATGCCTCTCTTTCTATGCCTCTCGCTCACTCTGTCTCTCTACTGTCTAGTTCAAAATCTCACTCTTCTCCCTCTCTCTCTCTCTCGCTCTCTATCTATCTATCTATCTATCGATCTATCTATCTATCTATTTATCTATCTATCTCCCTCTCTATCTCTCACAGCTCTCGCTCTCTCTCTCTCTTTCTCTCTCTCTGCATATATATCCTGCTAGCAATTTCTAATTAAATTCCAGCTCACTTGGGGATATGCTAGCAATGAAGGGTTAATTCGAATGCTTCTAGAACTTCATTCACATTTCCCTGTTGCAATTTTCATGCATACTGATTTGCTTACATATAATTATAATATAGTGCCCAGCTGACTTATCAGGCCAAACCGCATAACATATTCCACTACATTTATATTATATAATAGTTAATTAGCTTATATACATACATAGCCCAAACACATATTGAAAGCAAAACTTTCAAAAGTCCACAATACAACTTCAATAGTTAAAGTTCTAAATGAAAATATTAATAATTATGTGCTTCGGCTATTGATACGCATATCTATCCATTGGCAATGCGACGCTTATTAGAGCCACGCAGTCGTTGTGTCTGTTTTATGTGTCTCGCAGATTTTGTAATTTTGTTTTCAATTATCAAAAATACTGTTGCCCGTTGCTGTTGGTGAGGCACGAGTCGAACATAATTATGCATTTGCGGAAAATACATTTGAAATTGCAATCGCGCTCCATTTACAATTAATATTTGGAACATTTCGTTGGTATTTGGGGCATTTCGAGGAGCGTGCGCCACCTACGTAATTTCCAAATATTTGTCTGTTTGTAAAATAATCAACGCCCAGCAGGGCGGTATTTTAAATAGACTGGCGAAGTGCACTTAAGGGGCGAAGAGAGCTAGAGTATAAATATGTACTATATAGTTTGATATTTTAAATAACGAATGTGGTATGCTGCCATCCGCTAATTGAAGTGTCAGTTCGACTCACGTTGCGTATACGCAATGCTCATTCAGCGTTCTCATTGATATGGGTTAAGAGAGGTAATATTGAAATGGCTTAGTTGGTATGAGTTTGTAATGGGATCAGGTGCACGCTCGTGCAGGCAACAAAATGTTTCATTAAATATCGTAATCATTCGCTTTCCAACGCTATGCAAATAATTGTAATTAAATTGCATTTGAAAATATGGCTGCCATTTCGATTTTTCGGACAGCATATAAATATTTGTCACTCGCGTTGCGCTTGTGTAATCTAAATAAACACATTTAAATATTCGTTGCTTGTTGTGACAGTGATTAATGTTTAGCAAATGTATTGCCTTTCAAATATTTATGTGCCGCATACGCATTTGTCTCTAAACAACAATGCGTAATTTACAATGAATGCATTGCATTAAGTATACGCAACGTTGAACAGTATTTGTATGATACAAACACACACACTACATTGACTCGTTTTTGGTCAATATTAGAGCTGAATTGTAGCCACCTTTTTGTTGATTTGCATTTTGTCTGCATTTCAAATGCAATTTGCAATTTGCACTCAACCAAGAGCAGGAGCAGGAGACCCATCTAGTACCTAGCAGTTGCCTATGGCCAACTAATTGTCGCTTTCGCATGCAAAGCCTAATTGCCAGTTGCTTCGAGCTGTCAGTCAAACAATTTTGGCAAGTTCTCTCATACATAAATTCCAGCTACTAATTCAGCTTGCATCTTTGCCATGCCATCAGCTGTCACAACTGATGAATTTTGAGCTGATTTTGAGCGATGAGTTCACGAAAAATGAATGAAATTATTTAATGTAAAGTTTGTGGGAAGCAAATTTAATTTACAAATAAAATATAAATAATACTAAATTTTAAGTAATTGTATTATACTATTAGATATATTTATTTTCTTTTTTTTCAAGCATTTTTTTTTTTTTTAATATTTCTTTACTTTATTTTCAAATATATTATTTCATTTATGCACTGTGATACGAACATTAAAATAAAAATAAAAAATAAATAAAATTTAAGTAAATCATTACATGTATTTATTTTATTTTATTTTTTTCAAGTATTTTTTTTAATAACTATTTTTTACTTTAAATAATTATATAATATTTTCATAATAAATATTTGTTTGCTTATCTGTTCACTTTATCTGCTTTATTTTATATTTCACTTTATAGACTATATTTTATTCCCACATTTATTTTGAATGCATATTTTTTAAATAATTAATTATTAAATTAAAGTATTTTGTATTAAATATTTAATTTTATTTTTTAAATAAGCTTGAGCTTTGTTCAACTCTATCGAACGGCATAAATATTATATACAATTTTTCAATATTTGCAAATCGAACTTTATGAGTAGAAATATATAAAATTTATTGCCTTATTGTTTACTTCGACATCAAACAATAATTTTTTGGTCATATTTAGTTCATAAATATTCTGGGAAAAAATTCATGTGATTTATTTGTGTATTTATGTGCGTCAATTCAAATTGACTCATACAAACGAGAGCTAATAATTGAGTTTTTCTATACGTTTGCATTCTCCATCTCCCTCGTCTCTTTCTAACTCTCTGTCTCACTTGATTATTTATTGCTCTTTTAAGGCTATAAATGAGTACATTTATCATTCATCTGCTGTTCTGTTCCATTTTTATTTTGTTTTTCTTTACTTTTTTTTATTCTTTTGGCTTTCCTTATTTAGTTTGTCTCTTTGGCAGTTGGCCCAGTTGAATTTGCTTAGATTTATCTTTATATAAAAGTACTTGAATTGCCATGCCCGACCAATTTGTCTCGTTCATTTGATGCATGTCGCAGTGGTTTCTGGAATATCTAGCATTAAATTTTTGTTTGCTATGTGCACACAAACTGTACACAAAATAATTCCTTTTACCAACGATTTCAGTGCGGAGAGTACTTTGTGGCAAGTGCCAAGTGGCAAGTGGCAAGTGGCGTTAGGCAAGCGTCGAAGCTGCCAAAGACAGCATCGCACTTGGACCAAACAAACTTGTTTACACATTTTTGGTTGCTCAATTTCTAATGTCAACAGGCAAGCCAACAACACACCAGACAGCACACGCACACACACACGCACACACAGGCACATATATACTCTTGCCAGCTAAAGTTGTTTGTCCTTGTTGTCCTTGGATAGTTGCTGACATAACTGGTGCAGCTCCTCTGCATTCATGGCCACACTCAAGCCGAACGAGCTGGCAACGCTGTTGCTAAACATTTTTTTTCTACTCTCAATCCATTGAAACTGGAACGAAAGCTAAGGTATATTGGTTTGGAACAAGCCTATGTAACAGAGGCAGTCGTCATATATTGTTATGTTTGCTATGAGAAATTCCCACCCAGCTATACTCTGCTGCTCAATGCGTCTCAGCATTGTGGAAAACAAATACACTCTCTTCAATAATTGAAGGAGCATAAAAACTAATTGCCTGATGTGTATGTACTCTGGTCTCTGATGATACAGATGATCATGATGATGATTATGTATTTGCAATAACGACTTGGATTTGGTTGCAGTGATTTAAGCTTTTAGCCTAATTTGGGTTGATTTGACTGCTATGGCGTATATATTGTTTAGACTTTGATTAGTTTAGCAATTAAATGTTGTCGATATCTTAAAAAGGTGCTGAAGTTTATTTTCAATATATTTTCTTTTTTCATTAAAGTATTTCTCTATTTAATAAAGTAAAATTTTCGAAATTAATAGTCAAATAATATAACATTTTAACTAATCATAGACTATATTTAAATTAATAAAAAAATAAAATACAGTTAACCTTTTTTATAATTTTAGCTAGTCGTAGACAATATTTGAATTAATAGAACTACAAATAAAATTAAAAAAAAAAAAATATATATATATAATTTTCAAAAATTCTATCACTCTTTTTTGGTCTTCCTTTGCAATATTTACAGATAAATATTTTATATATTAAATTATTATAAATAATATTATAATAAATATATTAATTATATTGTTATATATATTATATTCTTTTATTTTATACATATTTCCATCTCTCTCTTTATGGCCTTCTTTTACCATATTTATAGAGTAATAATGTATATATTAAATTATTATTAAATTATCATAAATATTATTATATTAAATATATTATATTATACGGTATTATAATATTTTATTTTATACATATTTTTAGCTCTTTGCCATCTTATCTCTTATATTTTCTCTTCTAGTCGAATACGCCTGACTAGAATATACTTGTCTTCCCTGTTTGCTTTTCACAGTTTTCAAAATATTTTTTTTATTTTATTTTTTTAGCTGGCTGCGGCTTTCTTTGCTTAACGACAATTTCTTTGACGTTGAAACATAAAATTTAGCAAGAAAAAAAATTGTTTGTGCATGAAATTTTCCATGTTTAATATACATTTTATGCAAGTCCAATGGACTACAAATTTATTGAATAATTTAATGAGCACAGTCAATTGGCCTGTTCAATTGCATTCTTCAAATCATTCATTGTCCATTTGCTTTAATCAAGCAATTCCATATCAGATTTCTCAACTTTCGCTTACAGGTTTTATTTTTCAATTTGCCAGCCTTGGGCATATGCAAATGAGGTGCATAGCTTCCGCTCGATTTTTGTGGCCTGCTGTGAGGCTAATCCATTGCAATGATGACGTTTAGTGGCCCAAGCGACAGTTGTTAAATTTTTATATGCCATAAAAAGGCCCCACCCAAGGCTTGCTCTTGCTCTCTCTCTCTCTCTCTCGCTCTATCTCTCTCTGTCTCTCTCTCTCTCTCTTTCTCTTTGCTTTCGCTTCAGCTAGCCAGCTATCTCTATGCTGCTTAGCTATTCCTTCATGAAAGTCTGTGCTAATTTCAGCTTAATTCCATTTTGAACAGAATTTTGTTATATCATTTTTTTTTTCAGCTGGTTTTTATGACCCGCAATTTGCCAGACTTGCTTGCATCTTAGCTGTAAGTGTGTGCGTGTGTGTGTTTGGCTTGCATTAATATGGAAATTTCAGTGCGTGAGTCTCTCTTTAGCTATTTCATTCAATTAGAGTGTGGAGCATGACCTGCCTTTTATGTCCTATCGTATTTGCTTATGCCTTGGCTTAGTTCAAATTATGTTTGGCTATGCGGAAATTTTTGGACAAAGCCCAAGGCACATCAATTTTAATCATGGCCATTGGAACGTGCTTTGCATGCGCAAATAGTAATTGCCTACAAGGACACAGACAAACACTCGAAAACATAATGGGCTGGGGTAGGTGGCTGCAGCGTATCAGGCGGCAAACTTTGCAGCCACGCACAATACTTGGCCGAAAGAGTCAAAAGGCGACACAGTAAATCAAAGCTAAGCCCAGGACGTTGATGGCCAGTCAGTGTCACTTAAACGTACACTTGGCGCCTTTCAAACACACACACACAGAGAGAGAGAGCCAAGTCCAGACACCTTCTATTGCAGCTGCGTGCGAACTTTGAACTTGCAGCACTGGGCAGCTTAACCCGTTTAATGCCCTTATCTGCTTTCACATTTCACTTGAATGCATTTGCGAAGCTTGGCTCGAGTTTTGCGCATTTCGCCAGGCCTTGAGTTTGAGTTTGCTTTCGGCTTTGGCACCGCCTTTTGGCATCTAATGCAGCTTTAGCTGGCCCAGGCCGACAGACAGGCTGGGCTGGCACTCCAGAGCTCTTTCTATAAATCCCTTGTCTATATAAGCTGGCAAAAGGCTTTTGGTCAGCTTGCCTATTTGACCGCTGCAAAGGTCCAATCGATGACGTGCTTTAAGCTTTCAGTACACAACACATACAAACAACGCCTCTGATGCCCTAGCCAGGCTTTAAGATTTAGCCGCAAAAAAAAAAAAAAAAAAGAGCTCTTGCTTTAGACACGCCACTCTTTGTTCCTTTGCCTGTCGCAATTTGTCGAGTCATTCTCTACTATTTCATTTCCGCCCGCTCACTACTCAAATTTGTCATTAGGCATCGCTCAGCCCGGCGGTGCCATTGCTCCATTACCTTACTATGACTTCCTGGACTAAAAACTTGCTGGTTCGTTGCCTTTGAACAATGCGCTGGCAGCGCTAATCCCTTCGAGTTATTATATATAGCTGCAACATAGTTATGGTTTTGCCTGACGAACTTTCAGACCAAACCCGCTGCCATTCGTTAAGCCGCTTACCCGTCTGCTTACCGTCGCTCGCAGCGGCTTTCTGTGCTCTCCTGCAAGAGCAGCTCAGTTTCAGCAATTGACTTTTTTGTGCACACTTTAAGATTTATTGTTTGCCAGGCACTTGACATTGACATTTCAAATGAAAACTTACATACACAGTTTGGTTTGTCTTTATTATTTATATGGCTAATGCAATATATGACAAGCAGCTTAACGCACAAGTTCCTTTGCCACTGTGCGGTCTAATAAGCAGCTTGGGAGCAATAAAACTTTATCAAAATAACTCATACGCCACATGAAACGCTGCGGCTCGAGGCAGTTTTCACCAAAACTTGCTGTGATGCCAGTTACATTTTTCTTTTTCCAAGAAACCTGAGCTCGAAGTGAATTATTTCTCGTTACGATAACAAAGCAAGAGTCGCAGTTGTATAATAATCAATAGCATGACAGTTCCTAGAACATATTTATGCATATTTTCATATGTGTCTATATGAGCTGTGTCTGCCTCAGTAAAAGTCTTGGAACTATATGTATAGCTGTCAATCAAGTTACGAAGCTATTATATTATCATGAATTGCGATTCATATCAGCTTTTCAGATATTATGAATCCTAGCACAAAGCATCAATCATCATCTAACAAACATAATCAACCGAGCAAGCATATACACATTTAGCCAAATTCTAGCCATGTGTGACTAGGCATATGTATATACATATAAAGTATAGTTATTTGTGTATATGTTTGAGTGTATGTATATGTGCATATATATTATTCAGGTATATCTATATTTCAAATTTTAATAAAATTGAATTTATTTTATTTGTTTTATTTTGCAGTTATTTTATATTCAACATTTTAATAAAGATAGGTAAATTTTAGTTTTTTTATACCCGTCCGTCCGTCCGTATGTATGAACGCGTCGATTTCTGAAGATACAAAAGCTAGAGAGTTCATTCTTTTTGTGTTAGGTTCGTATATATATCGTATATATTGTATATATATTGTATATATTGCATGCGCAGTACGAGTTTGTTTCAGAAATTCGATAACTTGAGTATTTGCAAAGTTATCGATAAACGAACTTATCGGGAACCTGTTATAAAATTCTAGCTAATTCATCTTTAGAGTTAGAGTCTTCAAGTCTTCTGCATATATATAGATACTAATTTATTACAATTTCGGTTTATGTCAGATTTTGGATTCCGGTCCCCACTTCGCCCCACCACCCCCAAATGTGAAAAAAAATGAATTTCAAATACTAGAGACATGCAGTTTGGTTTAGCATATAGATATGAATATCATAATCATAATCTGAAGAAATCAATACGATTGTCCATCTAGAAACAGAATTATTAATTATCAAAGTTTTCTCATCAAAACCCATGCGACGCAGCAACAAAGGCAGCGAGACAGCAAGACGCTTGCAATGCTCACACACATGCATACACACATACATGCCTACAAGCGTAGATCAACGTCTATGCGTGCAGAAACGAATCGAATAATTCTTGGAATATTATTCGTTCGAAGAAGGGCTCAGGGGATTTCGTAGTCGAGCAGTCTCGACTACAGCTTTCTTACTTGTTTTGTATTCATATTTTAATAGACAATATTTTAGACCATTTTTTGCATTTTCCTTTTTAATAAATATATGAAAAATATATTTCTATATCAAAAGTCCGTATTTTTTGTTAAATAAAATGGGAAATATTTTTTACAATTTTGTACATTTCAATTTTTCATAAATATGTGAAAAATATATTTCTATGCTGCAAGTCCTTATTTATTTGTTCTCTTCTACCCTTTGACTCATTTTAATAATGTCTCTTTTGCCATTGCAAAGCTCGCAGCACAGTAAACAATATACACTCCTCACACACTCAATACACACACACACACACACACTACACTTATACACACATAAATATTTATTTAAACCGCTGACAGCATTGAATTTGGCAATATGTCAGAATGCGGTTTTCTGGCCAGTAAACTTTACCTAAAAGTTCAAAGAGCTGCTGCGCTGCATAAATAAGTTGCGAAAGGCGAAACGCTTCAAAAATGGGCATACGAGCGCCCGATCGCCCCTCCGTTCGCTCGCCCACAAAGTTGTGCGCCAAGTAAACATGTGTTGTAATGAGTTATTGCTTTCTTTGCGCGCTCCACTCGGGCCTGGCCTGGTCTCTGCCCAACATCACGAAAATCAATAGCCGCCAAGCGTGGCTGCTGTTGGCAAGTTGAACTCGTTATTTTCCACAGTCCATGCCAATTGCAATGCACTTTGTGCATGTGTGTGTGCGTGAGTATGAGTTTTTTCTTTTTTGTTTTTATTTTTTATGTGCGCCTGTACTAATCGTAGCATATCAGTTACGCAGCGCACGTTGCCATTTTGTCATGCGCGGCCATTTTTTTCCACTTTTGCGGCAGGTTGCATCTGCTTATTGCCACATAAATCCGGCAATATGCAAGCCAGAGCTGCACTGCAGTTACTCCTTTCTCTCCCTCTCTCTCTGCCCCTGTGCACACTGTCAGAGAGAGTCACGTGTTTCATCTTTGCCGTAATATAAGTGCCAGACTTTTGTCTCTGGGAGCCAGCTGCCTGAGCTATGCTGTCATTTAACGCCTTTTCGAACTTTTGAAGCGGCACAAAAAGTAAAAAAAAAAAATAATATACAAAATGGTTTCCCTCATAAATTGTGCGCTAAAAGCGGCCAACAATATGGCTATAGCTCAATACATCTACTATATATATATGAATATCTATATATTTGGGTAAGAGTTTGCACGTTTCGTGTGAAAAATCGTTTAAAATTCAATTTGCCAAAGTCGCCAAATGTGCGGCGCATTTGTCAAAAGCCAGCGCGGCACAGTGGAACAAAGTTGAATGAGAAATGGAGTTAAAATGTGGCATAACATATAAGAAAATATATGTAAAATGAGAAGCAATTGGAAAAGCCTAATGTGTTAATTGTATACAATTTAAATTGCTGAAAATGAGCGCTTAGAATATTTTTAAAATAATATGTATCTCAAAAGTAATCAAAAATAATAGATTTAGCTTTTCTTTCCTTTTATGAATTTCTCAAACTGCTGCTAAATATAGGATTATCCATTACTGGAATTGATATGCTTTCGTTAATTGAAGAATCAAAGATTCGACTTGATAATTTCAATAGTTAATCAAATTCATTAGATTTTTTTAATATAAAAAAAAAAAAATAAATTTTATACCAACAAAGAAAAAAACGAAGTAATTTGAAGTTATTATTATAATAAATATTTTCATATTTATATAAACTTTTTCATATTTGTATTATTTGTAAATTTGAGAGTGTAATTTTTGTAATTTTTATAGGTTTTTTAATTGTTTATATATTTTAATAATTATTTTATTTACTTAAGAGCTCAGTATTAAAAAAAAAAAAAAATTTTTTAAATATATGCAAACATTTTAATATTTGTGTTTTTGTTATATTTTCCAATTTATTTTTTTTTTAATTTTTATATTTTTAAATATTTAGTTTATTTCTTTAAAATTACGGTATTTATAATATATTTTTAAAATATATAAAAAATAAAATTCTGTATATAAACACACATTTGCTTTAAAAAGAAAATCTAAAATTAATATTTCAAATTTTATAAATCCTGCAGGCTGATTTTCATATATATTGTTGATCGAGAATACCTACTAAAATTGTATACAGATCTGTCAATAAGCTTCATTCTATTACCACACTTTCTATTCTACTTTGACCACACTTCCATCAAGTTCTATTTCCACTATTCCCAAGATAAATGCAATGACAAATAAATGAAACATAGTAGTAACGCTTAGCCACACACACACACACACACACACACACACACACATACGTAGACAGCCGCATGACAGACAGTCGCATAGATCAACGCGATGACGTCGACACGGAAGTTGCCTTAGCATTTCCGCTTGTCGCGCTGTCAGCTGCCATTGCCGTTGCCATATCATCACAGCCGAATGTCTCTAGCATTCATGGCATTCAACTACTACAACTTCTTGTTCTTCAACAACATCATGAACATCATCATCATCGCCATTGTGCACATCATCATCGTTTGTCGCCGTCGTCAACGTCGCCTGTTTGTCGCCTGTCAGCCGTTCACCCAGATGTCTAACGATTTGATGGCAAATGAGTTGCCAAAATAGTTGCGTTTTATGGTTAAATTTGTTGTAGGTAAATGAGTTTTCACAGTTATTTTGTTGTTGATTTTCATACCACGTACCACAATAAAAGCGAGGGTAGCTTTAAATGCACTGAATATGGAATATAAAACGAAATCGTTGACTTTATGGCAAAGTAGTTGAGTTTGACTTTATGAAAGTGAATGAAGCGCGAAGATAAATAAATTAAATATAATTTTGAAAGTACATTTTTGAGGAAATTTATTTGTAGATTTTTTTTAAATAAATAAATAAATTGATAGATAGATTGATAGATAGAAAGTCGTACGAATAGTTTTCAATGTCTTTATACTCAAATAGTATGAGCGTATAAATTTTTGTATATTAAATTTTATTTAAAAGATTCCCAAATACAATTATTTAATATATAGTACTATATATGATATTTTCAATTTTTAATTAAATATTATATTAATATATCTAACTCAATATTAAATAATGTATCATACATCATATTACATTATAAAATAAATTATTAAATAAATAAATAAATAATTTAAATAAATAAATGAATAAATAAATAATTTTTTAATAGCTTTTAAATTATATAAACAATGAATATGTAAATATATATTTACATAAATAATTCAACATTTTTTTTTTTATTATAATTTCTGTCAATTTTCGTATTAACTTGTAGAGTATTTCTTAGTACCCACACATATTTGAGTAACCGACTTCGTTGTTGTTTTTTTGGTTTTTGGCGATGTTTGTGCTATTTGTGCCGCATTTCGGCTGTTTTTCCACAACTTAATTTTCCGCACTTTTGTTTGGCGCTTTTGGAAAAAACATTTGCATACTATATCCCTGGCTGACGGTCGTCTGTGTGTCGCATTTCAGTTTGGTGTTTCGCATTTCGCATTTTGCATTTCTACTATGCAAATGCGCGAGTTTTGTGATTAAATTTGCAGTTTATAGCGACATTTTCGACAAGTTTTGCATAAGCAACGCCCACAAAAAACACCCATACGACGCCCCTTCCCCTGCTGCTGCTCCAGCTCCACGTTCCCCCGGGCAACTCACTAATTGAAATTGCTTTTGCGAAAAGCATTTAGCGTGCCACAAAGATGTCGATGCTGATGTGCATGATGTTCATGACGATGATGATGATGACGATGACGATGTAGATGTAGATGTTAATGATGAGCATGACGTTGTCGTTGTTGATGCGGTTCTGGCCCACAGCTCTTGGCATCAAATTAACTCATTATAAAATTTTGGGTTGCCAGCGAAACGAGCAACTTGTCGGATCTGTCGTCTCCTGCTGCCTAGTGAGTGCCTGAGTGAGTCCCTTGGCAAAAATTTTATAGTTTGGCGCAGCGGCAAATTGAAAATGTTGAAACTATTGCCCCAATACCACTCCCCAACCCCCCTTACCCACTGCGAAGGCAAAAACTAACGAACATGTTAAATGGCTGTGTAAACAGTTTAGACAGTCGGCCGTATACGGCGCATACGTAGCACGGCCGCACAGCTATAAACTGCTCCACTTATTACAAGTAATTGCCGCGGGCGACACATTGTCTTTGCCATCAATCTGTGCCGCAATCTGTCTGGCATCCGATGCGATGCCGGCATTAGTTTTTAATTACACGTAATTCAACTGCCAACTGCGTTCGACATTTCGCTGTGCTGGCAAATTTATCACAAAGGAAATGTGATTGACGTCAAGCCCTTGGCTTGTGTAATGTGCTACGAAATGAAAGGATGTTGCAACGCACACACACACACACACAGACACTGCCACGCACATACCATAGCAGAGTTTATTGCAATAAAAACCATCAATAACTTGGCAAGCTGCTTCAGCTTTGAAAATCAAAGTGAAAGCAAAGCGGGAATTAGTCAAGTGTATCAACTGCATCAAGGGATACGATAAGTGAGTCAGTTAGTTAGATTCTCAACAGGATGCACTTTAATATCAATCAATGCCGGATGAGCTCAATAAGCCAACTGCCATATTGAGCTGAAATGGAATTTTTAGCTAAATTTAACTTTGAGCAGATTTGAAAACATTTCTAGTAAATTTGCTAAAAAAAATGTTGATTGAAATGTTTTTCTTTTCTTGTTTATTTTATACATCTTGATTTGAGTCCACAATCAATGAATTTTTTATAAACCATTTGCATAGTTTACATTTCACTGCCTTTTGCTTTAAATAGTATTCGCAATAAACCCGATTTTAATAAAAGTTTATTTTTTTATAAATATTTACATTTACGCACCAGCCCTTCATTTGAACCCTTTTGAGATACATATCAGAAGAGTCATTCGTACGCATATATATGAATATACATACTTATAAGTATATACATTCATGTGTATATGTAATCATACGCAATAAAGAAATTTCAATTTCAGAGCGTGCCAGCCTGCACCCTTTCAGATTCTGTGATATAATATTGTTCATATCAGGGCTGTGTGCTTATATCATTGCCCCACTTCTTAAAGCTTTTCACTGATAATATTTACACGTAGGGAACATATGGAGCTCTTTTGCTTTTTTACTTGTTAACATGGCAACGCATGGAGAAGCAATTTCTTTGACCATTGGAATGAGCTTTTCATTCATGGTTCATATTTTTAAAGTTAAAGTTTTTATTGGTGTGTGTGCAGTATTAAAACTTAAGAGTTATTTTTAACTTTTAAACATCGAAAGCTATGGATTTCATATTTTGATAGAAATAGAAAAATCTGTTTACAGCAGCTCACCTGCATAAGCTAGTTTACTTAGATATGAAAGTAACTCGCGACTGCTTCCTCTTTTTATACGCAACACAACACTTAGAATTTCAATTCCACAATTCCCTTATTCGATATGCAAGCAAACATATGTATGTAGATGGGGAGAGCGAGCATAGAGCGAGCGATCACAAAGAGAGCAACATTTACGCTCTTTCAAAAATGATTTCTCATTAGTATGCAATATTCAAATGACTTAAACTTATTCACTCTCAATTTTATCGTGATTGCATCTTACTGTTGCATTAGTATTAGTGAGATCTCAGCGTCTCAGCTAGTAAGAAGCTGTAAAAGTATTGTGGGCGTGAGCTTGCGTATTAATTGCTCAACACGAGTGACTGAGACACATTCA
This sequence comes from Drosophila koepferae, assembly GCA_030914345.1. NCBI lineage: Eukaryota > Metazoa > Arthropoda > Insecta > Diptera > Drosophilidae > Drosophila > Drosophila koepferae. Next base: position 6,402,176 of record JAUESR010000207.1, read on the forward strand.
GAGAGGCGAAACCGTTACTGTTCACTGCTAGAAGACTCGGCGCGACTCAATCGTGTCTTGCGCCGAAGTCTTCTTCGCTTCTTATTTATGACTTTTACCTGCTCAATATCACTCCAAGCTAGAGTGAGATAGTAAGACAGAGGGGCAAAAATATAACTGTCACTGAGCGTAGGGCATGCTGCTGTTAAATGAGCACATCGAACAGGCACGAATATTGGTGAGTGAAGAAAATGCAACTAGAAATGAATAGGCTGAAGAAGAGCATGAAATAAAAGGCAACAAATTTGGCAAACCACCGACATAGTACATACATATACATATGTACATGCACACATACATATAATTAATTTATAAAATTGGCTTAAAGTCTAACTATGAATTATTGCTGCCTTAATACTAATGAAAATTACTTGAAATTTTCAATTTTCCAACTTGATGCAGACCATCATCATTATTAGACTCTAGAGTTGCTTCATTGCATGCGGAAAATAACCTTTGAACTCTCATGAAACTCTGTCTGCAAGTTGTCAAAAACTATGAGAGCAACTGTATGATGCGCGCTTTTTCAGAAATTCATTAAGAAACTTTTCAAACAGAAATTTGAGACACACAGAGAGATATTTCGCCATTCAAGCTTCACATCTTTTAACAGCTCATTGCAATCTTCAAATAGTATATTACACTAAATAATAGGATTTATTTTCTTTTTTATTTTTTTATTTTTTGCAACAGGCAACTGAAAGCGGAGCCTAATGAAAAAAGTTGCTCCACACGCACAGCCAGAAAAGGCCAAAAGTGTTTGCCAGCTAACAGGCAAACAAGCTAACAGGCTAACAGCCACGTTGGCAACAGAAGCAGACACCGAGCATCAGTAGTGACAGCAGCTGATGAATCTGACAGCGCTGAAAAGTGTATGGATAACTGAGGATGCCACTGCCACAAAACTTTCGCCAGCTCTGGCTGCTGCTTTAATGTGCAGCACACGAAATCAATAATCATTTGGAATGGATCGGGGTGTAAAACTAAGGCTAAGCAGCCCCTGAATTTATTTGCCGTCTAGGAAATGGTTGCAGTAAAAATTGTTAGTGACTGGCGACGGTGGTTGCAGCCACCGTCTAGTGGCGCCACAAAACTGCGTCGCCATTTGTCTGCCGAAATGGGTGGCAACGACAACAACAACTACGAAAAAAAAAAAATGTGGCACAAGTGGCAAATATTGAGCCAAGAGTTGCCCTGTACAAAAAGATGTAGAAAATCAGGAATGTGTTGAAAAAAATGTGGCCTAAAGGAAGCTATGAAAACAGAAAGTAGTTGAAGACTTGCAAGTATACAAAATACTTTTACTATGTCAGATCTCAACGAGAATTTTAAAACTAGCAAATATAATTAATATTTTTACGATGACCGCTTACAGGGTATTTAGAAGAGAATCAGAAAAAATATGAATATCAATATCTAAATAATATAAAAGTAATTTTGAAATCTGCATAAACTCAGTGGCAAATGGAAAATATAGGAAAAACAGACTTTCCATCTAACTCTCTTATATACCCCACTCTCTCGTCTCCAGGGTATATACAATAGAAAATTCCGCACATTTTTCGTAGCCAACATTCGCTCAGGGCATGACCTAGAAATATAAGTAACTAAAGCCAGGGCAAGGCGAATTGCGCGCAACTTCATAAGTAGCAGGAGGCTGGCTGGAAGCTGCTTGGCTGACTGACCCGGTGGCATGCCGCATGTGGCATAAACCATGCGCGCTTCTGGTCATAATGAATTGATTTATTGCCACATCCACTTCTATGTTTTTTTTTTTTCCTTTTGCAGTACATAATTAGTTAGAGCTTGTTTGCAAATTGATTGAGCATCCAGTTGATTGCAAGCTCTCTTTTATTTATATGCTTTCGCGGCAGGCAGCTCGTCTCTCGAAATTCCCGCATTATCTATCAATAATTTAATTAATTCTCATTAAGCTCAATTTGCAAATAAATATAAGCACACAAGATGCCATCGTGTGTGTGTTTGGCATGCAAATTAAAATAAATGATATCATTGAAATGCAAATAAATATTAATTAGGATTATATAAACAATTGAACGAAATTCATATGGCTAAGAATGCAAAAAAAATATCTATTTAAAGCGAATTCAGCTAAGTTTTAAGTTCCTTATTTAATTAATTTAATTAATAATAACCTTTAAATTCAATAATAATACAAAAATCAAATTGAAATTAGATAAAAATATGCATATGAATGTTGCAGTTGTGCCCTAACAAATAATGCTCATTAAAGAGCAATAAACAATAATAGCTAAATTTATAATTTAATTTGATTTAAATTTTTTATCGATTTGCCATGTCCCAATATTTATTTGTTAGACAATTTGTTTATCTGTGACAATAAGCAACAGCAATAACTAATAAATATTCTTATAGATATTTTTGACTTCATCAAAGGAATCAAATATTTAATTTCCAATATGTGATGTCTTCGTGGAGATAGTATTTAAAATTGTTCAAATATTGTTCAAGCCATATTTTTAATTAGTTAATTTAGCTTATTGCCTAAGCTTGAACAATTTGTCTATAACTTTATATATTTGGCAAAATTTCTATCTTATCATATGATATTGTCACAATTTGTATGAAAATGTCTTTGCCAAAAATGCTTTCGAGCTCCCATTCGCCTTTAAATCTCTTTTAATTTTAGCCACATGAACTTTATCGATTTGCCCAATACAGTTGCCAAAAAAAAAAACAAGAACAAACCGCTCCAATGCCAGCCGCAGTATGGGCTGCTAAGGGAAATCTGTCTGGCGCCTGCTGGCGCCGTCTGGACGCATTCTCTTCCAAGGCGAACAAAACAACGTGTAACCTTAACACACGCCGTTTAACAAACAGCCCTGAAACCATGCCGCCCACAGCTGCGTTCATTATGTAAGCAATGAGAACGGATTTTTGGCCGCTGGCAGCGCAGCTTGACTGATAAAGCATAAAATTGTCCTGCGCAGCATTTGAAGCACTTGGCGTATGGTCGTCGACCAGGCCAACAGCGAGTCAACAGCATTAGGCCAAGACAAAGCGCGCAATGGGCGTCATAATAAGGCGAACACAATGCCACAGATTAAGTGGGACCACAATGCATCGCGTTTGTTGCGGGTTTGTTGCCAATGCAACCAGTTCCCGCTCTGCCCCTCCCACTCTCCTCCCTCTCTAACTCTCTCTCTCTCTCTCTCTCTGATTATCCCTGGCTTGTCCCGTGCAGCTTGTCCTTTTGTGAGAGCTACAATTGTGCTGCTCGAGGCTCGTTGCTGCTTGTTTGTTGCGCTTTTGTGTCGAGTACATGAACATGTGGCTTGTTTGTCTAGTTGCCCACGATGCCTCGACTGCCTCGACTGCCCAGAGGCAGCTCGACAGCAATTCTGCAATCGACGAGTGCTCGACTTTATAAGCATTAATGCCTTTTCCTCTGCCCAGATTCGCATCGCAAAGTAAATGCCTTAATGCGCTTATCCTTTTAGCGTCAGTTGAGCATTCGATTTACTTAGACCCAGCACGTCGCATCGCCTCCTCCCATCGTTCGCCTCATCGATTCGATGCTTTAACCATTGCATTCGTGCCTGATCTTTGCCAGCTTTAGAGCTCTTTCTTGTTTCTGTAGTGCAGTGTAAATACTATTGCCGGCAACATTTGTCAAGCGCGTTGTCGTTGCTGCTCTCAGCAGTCGTTAGGTGTGAAAATAATATGAATGCTCCGCTAGCTGCCACACAGTTGACACATATCACGAGTGCACAGACATGTGCAGGCCTGACGAGGGTCGCCAATATAGTTTGCCATACAATTTTCACTATTAAACTGAACAAAAGCTTGTGTTCGTATTTGTTATTAATTTGATGAAATTTTAAAACCATATTTTGTTAAGACTCGATTCCCGCTTTACCCATTTTTATTTTATTATAAGTTTCCCTACTGCTACTCCTATTGAGTCATCCTGTATTTGGCCTCTGATCACGCTGCTATACATATTTAAGCAACTTATGTTTCATTTCCATCAAACTTGCCTGAAGGGCACTCAGCTCACTACACTTGCATATGCCTGGCAGCTGCTGTCTCTCAACTTTTGACTACTATTGTTATCTCTGAAAGTAGCTCTCGTATGAATTTTAAACTAAACTACATCATTTCCATATCACATCTCATCTCTCCTGCTGCCTACATTTACTCAAATGCTTTCATTAACACAATTTCATTAAGTTTTGTATAGACCCTCGCTTAGGTTGCAACTTCAGTGTCTACGGTCGGCCAAGCAGGTTGAAAGCCAGTCAATTTTCGCACGCTCACGCGTCAATGAACGATTTGGTTTGGGCCTCGTTCGGGTTCGTTGACAGCCTGTCAGGCTGTCTGTCAAATATTTGCACAGTTGTTAAATTTCATCAGTGGCATGTCACGGCTTCACAACACCCATCGACAATTAACCTCATACGTAACGACAGAGCGCGAGAAAACAAATTGGTAAAAAAAAAAAAAAAAAAAAAAAAAAAAACCCAACCGAACTGAACTCAACAGGAAAAAGGCAAACAACAGCCAGCGCCATGTTCAGAGGCGTGGCTGAGCGCAAACTACGCTAATTAACAAGCAATTATAGCGCCCAAAAGAACTTGACAAAACACAGCTGCTGTTCGGCCGCAGCCGCATTTTACAACAACAGTGGCCAAAAGAAAAACAATTTGGCAACACTATGCAAAATGCAACACAGCGCATTCCGGCAACTTCACGGCGTAAACCACGAACGGGCAACGGCAAAGGGAACTTCCGCTGCTTATCGCCGCACACTTTGGCAGCAAAGTTTGCTTAATGCTTGATATATACATATGCAGCATATCTATGTAGGTATAAATACAATATATATATATACATATATAGAGATATAGAGCTGGATGTGTGTGTGTGTGTGTGTGTGTGTGGCTGACATGAAACGCCATTGTTTATTTAAGCCAATATCCGTTATTTAAGTTGAGCTTCCTTCCGCCAACCATTTGTTGCCGTTGTTATGTTGTCAGCTGTTTGTTTGGCTTTTGTTTGAAATATTTAGCACTGGGTCCAAGTAAACAGCAAAAAACAACGCCTCTATTTGAACAAAAGTTCAACAAGACAAATAACAGTGACAACAACAACAACAACAACAACAACAAGAAGAGCCATAGCATATGGCTGCACTGGTCTGGGCAAAGTTTACGAGCAACTAAAGGGAAGTGTGAACTTTTCGCCATTAAATAAAGTTACGGTCACAGTCAGTCAGTGCGGGTGCCAAAGAGGTGCTGGGGCTGGACAGTGCGCGCATCGTACGGACGGCACGGACATGCAATAAATTTTGCCGTAGAAAATCTTTGTCAAATTTACCATCTCTTTGGACCGCAAATCAATGCAATTGGCCAAACAAAGTGCATTCCAATAAGCGACACATTTACTCGAGGTCAGCAAACACAGTGCAAAAAAAAAAAAGACAGCGGAAGAGAAAGCAAGAAAAGTAGAATTCCCTATAAATGTGTCTCTGTGTGTGTGTGTGTGTGCGACAAATGTGCACTGAGCTATGTGATAGACATGTGTGCATGGGCGTGTGTCTCTGTGTGAGTGCAACACAAAGGGCGTAAGCGTCAGACATTAACATTGACATCATACAAATTGCGCTTAAATCGAGCTGCCTGTACTTAAAGTCTTTGACATATTGCACTGGCTTTCTTTTACCTCTGGCTCGGCAATCATCTGAGGAGCAACAGAGCTCTCAAAAGGGAATTGGCAACAACAAAGCTAATGAATTGCTCTGAGCCCATAACTAGGCAACAGTTAGGAATTGTCTAACTGCCAAACAATTCCCAAACAGTTACAGTCATTTTACTCACAGCTTGAAATTTGAAATTGTCTTTTGCCTTGTAGAGAAATGAGCTCGTGCGGCAAAGTAAATGCTTGGCCTTGGATCGATGAGCTGCCCAGAGATAATAGTGATATCTCTTCGGGCAATGAGAGCCAAAGTTCGACCTGCAGCTTGAGCTCCTCGAGCAAGAGCAATCAGGTCGAGAGCGAAAAGGAATACATTTGCTCGTCGACCAACAAGTATCATGTGAGTACCAAAATATATATTTTTCTACTTTGACATAAACTAATTTTGTTTGCCTTTCATCTTTGCAGATAATACGCAAAGCGAATTTAAATCGTTTTGTGCAAAAAATTGATAAGGCTGCCACGCTGGACGATCAGGCGGCTGATTTAGTTGCCAAGTGCGCCAATGCATTTGTTAAGGATGTATCGATGCGTCTAGTCAAGCTGGCGAAATATCGAAATGCGGAGCCGAGCTTATTGGATTTAAAGTTCACGCTAAAACGAGAATACAATATGGAATTTCCACAGAACGCAAGTTCTAATCCAGCGGACTTTAATATGGAATAACAAGAATAAATCAAATGTAAAAGCAAAAAGAAATTGTGTTTATATTATAGGATTTTAATTTTTTTTTTTTATACTGATTTAAAATTATAAAATCAAATTTCTTATATCTATTAGTAGTATAAGTTAATATATAAAAAATAATATTAATAAAATATTAATAATAATATAATATTAATAAAATATATGAAATAAAAATTTGAAAAAATTTAATTTATTTCAATTTTAATATAAAAAAAATATATATATGGAATAATTAAGTAAATTAAAATTTTAAAAATATATATAAAAATATATCCAAATTATTTCAATTGACTATAAATTGAAATTTGAATTTTTATTATAAATTGAAAAACAAAAAAATCAATATTTTTCAGTTTAATATAAATAATAAAAAAAAAAACAATATTTTGTGATGTATTATAAATTTAAAAAAATAAAACAATATTTTTGAAATAAATTTTTAAAATATCAAATGTTTTTATATTTTATATGTTTAAAAAAAACACACACATTTTTACAATTTATTATAATTATATGATACAATATTATTTTTAGTTAAAAAAAAATAGAATACGTAATTCAATCAATCATTAATTCTTCAAAATTATACCCAAAATATTTGGCCAAGTTCTGTGGAACAATCGAAAGTCTCCAACTTTAGTTAAATGTAATTTTTTACAAAATATTCAAATGAAATTGCAGATAAGATAAAGATAATGTTGAGTCATGAAAAGGGTTCATTGAAAACTTTGAAGTGTAGATAAATTTGCTGAGCTGTACCACTTAAGTCCTGACGCCATCAATAAACCTAAACAATTTTGTAAAACTTTGCTGAGCTTAAGACATTTACCTCGATTTATGCCAATGATGAACTGAAACTTAACCTGGCCAAGACATGATGTGGTAGTTGAAAATGCTTACAGCGCACTTCTTGTTTGCTGGATCATCAGTGAAAGGACTGGTATCTAACGTACGCTATCCAAATTGTGTAATAAACACGGCTGATGGCAGCAGCTGAGCATTTCTGGTGTCTATTATGCAGCTGCAAATTGCCCAAAAACTTTACCTTTGCCGTTAACGTAGCTCAACATGTTTTGTGCTAATTAATGTCAAAAGCCGTTGGCAGCGACGATAGCTTGCAACTGGCAGGGGCCATTTTGTTTTGCAACCACACACACACACACACGAACATTAACACACACACACAGACAAGCAAGTGAAATTTAAAACCGGAAGTTTATTGTTGCTACAATGGCGCGCGTTTGCAACGGAAACGCTGGCGTTGCCCTGTCGCCTCCATTGCATCCATTGCATCCATAGAATCCCGTGAAGTGCCCGTTGAAGAATCGCTGGCATTGCCCAAGAAACTGCACAATGGACAACGCCTGCCTGGACGTTGGCCAGGCGCAGTCAGCGCTGCACAAAACTTTTCCTAAATAAAATCCTTCGAGTATAAATGAAATGCAAACTTTTTTTCCGGTAAGCTGACGTTCTAATTGTTTGCAGTCCGGTTTTTCTAGGGTTCCTGGCCTGTTTCATTGTTCTTGTTGTTCTTGTTGTTGTCGTTTCTATATCTGTTCTATTTACTGTGCTGTTGTTGTTATTCCAGACTATCTGCCATAGCTGAGTTTGGCACTATGCTGATTGTACCCAAAAGGCAAATTGAGATTTTACTGGGTATATTAGCTAACGAAAGTTTTTTATGATAATAGCATTAAATATTACAGGAGTTGTGATGTAAAAAAAAAAAAATAAGTATTATCAATTTATAAACTTTTTTAGCAGCTTAAAGTTAAGCTACAGTATCTTTGTTAAGTCCTTAGCTGAAGCTAACTAAAGATCTGATTGTTTCAAGATTAATACTTGTCAATTTGGAGATGAAATCTTCAATAAAATATGGAAGATAAATAGTCATATAATTTATTTGTTTGATACTTTAAAAGAAATTAAAGAATTATGCTAACCTATAAAGCAAATGCAGTTTTTATACTAAGCAAAAAAAATTTCACTTTGAATATTTTATTTGTTTTTTTTTTTTTTTAATTCGAAATCTAATATTATTTTGTATCTATTTTTATACAATAATAAATTATTTTAACTATATTAAAATATATAACAATTATAATAATTATTATAATATATAATAAATTACTTTAACTAGATTAAAAATATAATAAATTGAATAAATGCTTTAAACAAAATAAATAAAAATTAAAAGAAAATATTAAAAAAAAAAAATGATATCTAATATAAAATAATTTTTTTAATTTATTTTTTTATTAAACTTTCATGAATTTACTATATACTAAATAAAATTTATTAAAAAATATATATAAAAAATATAACTAAACACTTTTTCTTTAAAATATTTTTTTTATTGATTTAATTAATATATTATTAATATTTTATAATCTCCAATTCAATTTTTCCAACTAGTCTGCCCAGCTCGCCTATAGAGTATTTACCTTTGTTGACTATGCACCGCTATTCTATTCAGCTATTTGTTTTAATAGTCTGTGTTTTTTTTTTCGCTCATTTTTATTTTAGCTAGCGGCCAACTTAGTTTTTTAAATAATTTAGAACAAATTTGTGCTGCTGTTTTTTTTTTTTTTTTTTGTGGGAAAGGTGGAGCAGGGGGAATAAAACTTTAAATGAAAACCTAATGAGCAGCAGAAAGTCGAGCAGCAGCGGACAGCAACGGACAGCAGCGCAACTGCTCAAATATTAAAGACAAAGCGCTGCAATGGCCACGATGCGTTTACGTGCTCGCGCCAACATAATTGCGCTTAAAATCGTTTAAGTGTTTTATAATCCGCCCTTTTTTCTGGCCGCATCAAAGAAGGGCATGCCAAAAAAAAAAAAAAAAAAAACACTCACATACAAAACGAACGAAACGGAAAAAGCTGAAATGGCTTTTTAAAGCATTTACCATGGCGGCAGCTTCCTACATGCCACATGTGTGTATGTGTGTGTGTGTGTGTGTGTGTGTGTGTGTGAGTATTTGTGTTGGTCAGTTAAGTCCACGCACACATATAGAAGCACACGCAAAGCCCTCATCGAAAGCCTCATGCGATGCGGCTCATACACTCAAGCTCACATCAGCACACGCACACACATACACGCACTCACACACACACACACACACACACACACACACACACGACACACACACACATACAACACATCTGTGCCATTAAAAATTGTGCAAATTTCTGCGCGTTGCTTGCGTTTTACAGGTTTTTTTTTTTTTTTTGAACGGATTTTGCTTGCGGCCACAACATGAACATGTGCCACGCCCACCCAAGCCACCGCCCCTTGCGATGATAGCCGAGCAAAGTTACTGGCATTTAAGTGGGTTAATTACGACAGAGATTTGCGGTAGGCAAGCAAGAAATTATCTGCAAATTTATATATTATATTTATAGCAAAAATAAATCGTTGGGCATTAAAAAAAAACAAAAATGTAGTAAATTTAATGATGGGATTATTAGCTATTTTTATGCTCATATTTAAATTAAATATGTAGTGCATAAGCTTTGGGTAGATGAGTTAACTAGGCTCTTCTAAGTTGGCTTTAAATTGAAGTGTTTGAATCTGATGTTTTCTTATAGTAATTAGTTTAACATTATGTGGGCATATTTCAGCAATATATTATGCCATTTAAAACAGATTTGCCATTCACATCATGCATTTTTCCTGTAAATAGTTTCAGCAATAAATTTAATTGAAATTTCAACGTTAACTTAAGTCAATCGTCATTCAAAGAGCAGTACAAAGGAATTCTGGCGAGCTCTTGAATTTTAAGTCAACAAACAGATGGAGAATGAAAAGAAAATAGCTGTCGTATCAACATATATGAAAGAAGACTTTGAATAATTATTTCAAAGCTTAAAGCATTGCCTGCAGATATATGACAGCTATTTGAATTATGTATACATAGTACTTCCATACATACATATTTGGCATGGATAGAAGCTGAGAAATAATCAGAGCTCGCAAATATCTGTTGAGCGTTTCTCAAGAATAAACTCAGAGAGCAACGGATTGTTAGTGCGTGAAAGTTGACTTCGGCAAGTATATAAGTATCGTGAATCAAGCTCATTCGAACAGACTCCCTCTCATCGACTTATCTGCTCAATTACAGAACCTCACAGTGCGAGCGTCAATCGTATCGCTCCCTAAATGATGATAGTTAAAAGAGCATCACACGATTAGCTAAGTCGAAATCATGAGCATAGTGATGAACAACTTTTAGCGAGCTATGGAAATAATGCATTATCTTACAACTTTTTCTTTGATTACAATTCTTCTGCTATTCAATAAACCTTAATTTCACGCATAAATATTATATATTTATTTTTGATACACTACGAACACACACTAATATTAAACATTAAATATTATATAAAATATTTTGCTAGAAAATTACCTCAAAGTCTCCTCACTTCAATATCAGCACTGAAAAATCAGCCATCAGATATGAGTTAACCACCGAGACAAGCCACTGCCAATTATTTCAGTGATCTTTTGGTCGATGGCAAACACATTTCCGCTCTACATACACGGCTGACACACAAGTTCTTAAAGCATTGAGGTCAGGTGTGCGTGTGTGTCGAGTTGTGGGCGTGTGTGGGTGTGGGTGTGGGTGTTGAACTCTTTTCGAGCCCTAAATGCATTTTCTTTATCACACCACTCGAAAGACCACACGAAGCTGAAGTCTGTAGTACACCTGTATCTGGCCCAAAGCGCTTTGAAAACCACTTGCAACACCACTTGCGGCCATTGAGAAAAAGTTGCCACTAAAGAAGAACTTAAGACACTCAAGTGCCAGCCTCATGCACACAAATGAACAGAGATATATCTATGTATTAATATAAATATAGGTAAGTGTGCGTGTGCGTGTGCGTGTGTGTGTTGGTGTGCTTTTGTGGATAGCTGTGTGCAACATACAAACCAGCTTCAACAGCTGCCATCGCTCCTATGCAAATGTTAGAGCCACTTAGGCGGTTAAAGCCGAGAGTCTGAGGCTGGGGCTGAGTCTCATGGCTGTAGCAAAGCTTCATATAGTACTATGTATGTACGCACCTGTAAGAGACAAACAAACAGACAAATAAGCAAACAAACAAACTGACATACATACATACATAATAATGTCGAGACTGTTGCGGTTAGTTTCTATGAATATGCATATGATATGTTGAGTGCAGACGATTGAAGTCCATATAAAGTACTTAAATGTGTTTTTATGCAACTAGAATTATGCTTATTTAAATGACAAACAAATAAGACGACACACAGGCACAGTATCATTTCTATATGTTACCTCAAGCTATGTAGCTCGGCAACCGATGACAAGTTTTTGCCCTGCGGTGTCATGTGAGCCGCTTAAATCTTTAGAAAATATCTAAATTGTTCTCTATGGCTTTTGTGTAAACTGTCTGACTCAGACAATGGCTATGCCATGCCATAGATACATATGTGCATACATCTCTGTGTGTGTGTGTGTGTTTATTTATATCTCTGTCTTTGTCTCTGAGTGTGACATGCATTATACTGTTTTTGACTTTGCCACAAAACTACGCAAAAATGTTGTTGCCTGCGAAACGAACTCCATTGTAAGGGACACATACAGACAGACATTTGGGGGCTTTGGCTGCTGCTGCTGCTGTGACAAATGAAATTTATAGTTCTCCGGTTCAAAACTGCAACGTTGCAAATCTCTGTGTGTAGCAAATCTAATTCATCTTTCAAATTAGCAACACAAAACTTTTTTTATTGCACTCTTTGATGCTGCAATGACACGAGCTGTCCAAAGCACAATGCAGTTGTGCAATAAGGATTAGCTTTGTGATGCAAGTGAGCTTTAATATGAATTGTGTGGGCATGAGAAGGCTGCAAAGCTTTTAGTTGCATTACATGGTATGCTCTAGGACAATAATAGAGTTTCTTTTCGCACAAAGCTTTTATGTAATAGAACTTTTACTAGTTATCATAATAACTAAATATATTATATATATTAAAAATAATTTTTAAATCATTTTAATACCTCTTTAGAGTTTATCCATTCATAAGCATTCAAATTGTATAAAGCTTAATTTTTAAAAACTTGTATGTAAAATAATTGTGTAAATTTTTTTTCCTTTTAAGTATTTAAAACTGAAATGAACAACATTTTGAATAAAGCCTAATATATTATGGATTAATCAGATTTAATTTGTATACATGCACAACTATTTTCCAATAACTTTCCAATTGAACTCTTCATTTGCAGATGAATTAACGCAGTTCGCCTTTAATCTCTCTCTCTCCATCCAACTCTCTCTCTCCCTCTCTCTCTATCGCTCTCTAGACTAATTAGTCTGTTACTTGCTTTGACATTTTCAGCTAGTGTCATTGTGACTTAAGCGCTCAACCAACATGAGCACTCGTCGTGCACATGTGACAAGCAAAAGCCCCAAAAGTGGCATAAATATAATTCTACAGCATGCTTTTTTGTCGGCTCTGCAAATACACAAACACACACACACACACACATACAGTCATGCATTTAGTGTACTACGCGTATCACGTATACGACTGCTGTCCATTTGTACATACTGCATATATCATGCTGGCTTCATGTCATCATCTCACAGGATTTACATTGACAGCGCACAGCGCATTATGCTGATTAGCTTGTGCTGTTCGGTGCTTAAAAGTTTGAGTTTGACTCAAGACTTTAATTACATTAATCAAAGGCAGCTGTTTGACAGCTGCCTGTGGTTGGTCAATGGGCCAGGCCTGTTGCTGCTGCGCTCCAATGGCCATTCGATGGCAGTTATTATGCTGCCACCCCATTTCTAATCGAATAAGTTGCCTAACAGACCGCAGATATAGCAGCTTGTAATCCAAAAACACAAACTCGAAGCTTGTATGCGGTTTGTGGTATACATACAGACAGATACACAGGCACACATACGCACGTACATATATAGATCGAGATACATATACAAGCCTTTCGGTCCATCTGACAATGTCTTCGAGTCAGTGCTCGGTGTTGTGGTTTATTTTGAAGTTGGGCGTGTGCAACTGCATGTTGCATGTTGCATGCACTTGCGGTTGCTCATAGATTTGATTGCAAGTGTAATTCGAGCACGCTTCGTTGGTCAGATACAATTTAGTTGCTGCTGCTGCTGCTGCTGTTGTTGTTGTTGCTGCTGTTGCTTACGCCTGACTTGCTGCTATGCCAAACTTCCTATTGAGCGTACGCAGCATTTGTCTTAAAATTAAAGTATAATGCAGCCTTTGTAGTTCGTTTTTGCTTTATTTCTTCCCTCTGTCGTTTATTTCTCTTTTGGCTTTTTTGTTTGCCTGTTCGCCACAGAAAAGGAGACACCGCACGCAGCATCCGTGCACTGCGTCTGGGGACGCCCCGTGCATACTGCACTTTCGTTAGCTGCTCTAAGAGCATACTCCTGCATCTGAATTTACTTTAAGTTATGTGTTCTGATTAAACGCAGCACCGCGGGCTGTCCAAACAGCGGGCGGTGCTAAAATGCTGCTTTCCAACCATTTTTTATTACTCCTTCCTTTAGTCACATCGACCGGCGCCCATAAGTATGCTATACATTTTGTATTACGTTTCGTTTAAAGTTGGGGTAACAAAAGTGTGGAAATTGTTGCTCTTAGCTATGAGGGAATAACTTTAAGATAACTTTAAGCTCATCAATCGAAATATCAACAAATTTGTCTTATTAAATTTCTAAATTGTATTAAAATTTATTGCATTTATCGCAACTCAAAGTAAATAATTTGATTAAAAAACTTTAATTGGTTTTTGGGATTTGACAAACGCAAATAGGAAACCAAAATTTAACTGAAAAATGAGCACTTTTTATTCAATTAGGAAGCCAATATATATTTGCCTTTATTCATTTCGCTAATAAAACATGTTCAGCGTATTAAATTAAACATTTTGCAAACATCCACTGGAATGTGTGCAAAAAAAAAAAAAACACACACACACACAAATAATTTATTAGGCTTACAGTGTCATTAACAAGAAATGACCACAAAATGCATTGTGGACAGTGCAAAAACAAATAATAAATATTTAAGCAGCGGACATTGTTTGGCTTATTGTTCTTGTTGTTGTTATTTGCCAGACTGTTAATGTTAATTAATTTGAACTAAGCGGCTTATGCATATAAATAGCACACGGCGCACGGCAAATGACATTGAAGCCCAACAAGATAATTATTAGTTATTTAAACAGCTTTTTGTTGCATTTTAATGCAAATCCGCCCACGATTTATGTAACTGACAGCCAGCAAATAAGAGACAGCGACAGTGAGCGAAAGATAGATAGACAGAGAGAGAGAGAAAGAGAAAGGTCGAGAGGGTAAGCAGCAGGTAGAAGGTAAAATGACAAACAATGAAATAATGCTTGAGGCTAAATATTGATTGTACTTGCAATACCCATTAGAAATAAAATGCACACGATGAGGTCGCTTGAATGGATGGTGCCTAAGTTAAGCTTAGTTCATTTACTTCAAATATTTTAAGCATAACGAAAATCTGGCACAATTAAAATTATTTGTATATTTGTATGTTTATATATTTGTAAACATCTATATATAATAAACAGCGAACATAGGGACAAGTGATAATTGCATTACAATCGAATTATTGGCATACATGAAATGTTTTCCAGCTCACTGAAGTATTTATTAAATTTTTAAATTCTCTAGCGAAAACAAAATGTAATTTGAATATTAATTATATGAGTATTTTAAAAATCAATAATTTGAAAATTATGTCATAATTTTTAAATTTAAAATATGCTGCTAAAAGGATATGTTGAATTTATATTAAAAAAATATGCAAATTTCAATAAAATATTATGTAAAATGAGTATAAAATATAACAAAAACCTAGGCTTTAGTATAAAAAATAAATAATGAAATAAATATTTCAAAAGAAAAATAAAATTTGTTTTTCATAAGTCCACATAAACCTCAACTCTCAATATTTATTAAGCAATTCAATTAACAAAAAAAAAAAAATACAATAAAATAATTGCATTATTATACATAAACCAAGCTAGATACCCCTCAAAGTGCTGTGATATATACTTTAATATATATTTAGCTTTTTTCATATAATAAAATTAAATTAAATACAAAAAAAAAAATAATTCCATATGAACTTTATGTTCAAATACATGCAAAAAATTCAAATCAAAATAAGAGAGAAAATATGAAAACCTCTTCAAACTTTAAACACATTTTTTCTTATATAAATTATATGAAATAAAATAAAATATCTCTTATCAATTCACATGCAAGCGTTAAGAGAGTATTTAATAAATAAATTCAATTATATTGTGAGTAGCCCTCTCTACATGGTATTATAATATCGAGCACTCTCTGCTTAAATCACGTTCACTCACTCGATAAGTACACTTTACATACATTTCTGTGCTCGGGGCCATGTATCAAGTGCAAACATAAATCATATAATTGCCTGAATCGATACGGTTTACTGATAGCGACCAGCAAGTAGCTTACATGCCTTATCCGAATATTTGTTATTTTTTTTTTTTTTTATTTTTCGCTTTTTTTTAAATTGCCAAACAATGGCCGAGCACTTTAAACTCGGCGCTCGCGGCTACTCGAGATAAATCACAGACATAAACCAAAGCAATAAATAATAAATCAGCGCTAACAATTTGCACAGCGGGCCCAAATGCCGGCTATAGAAAAGGGGGAAAAAGTCCCGCTGACAACTCGAGAGCGAACAGACCACAGGCATTCCATGATATTATGCATTCAGTTGGAATATAATGAAATTAATTGCTCGGAAAAGGATATGCAGCAAAAAGCGTGCGGCCAATGTCAAAAGAAATCGAAAAGCAGACAAAGCCACGGAAATGAAGAAAAGACAAACTGGCTCTTTGAGAAACATACATAGATGTACATATACATATGTAAGTATAAATATTTATATGAAGCTATAAGAAGACGTAAAAACTGCCAAATTGTGGGCACTTACTCAGGCTTATAGTTAATTTAAGTGCTTTCACGCCATAAACTTAAGCTGCCTTAAAGCCTTAATGCGCTTTTAAAACTGTTTACACACATGCGTTGGTTAACAAACTATTATTTTACAGATTACCACGAAGCACTTCGTGCTCTTAAGCGAAACAAATTGTGTTAAAGCGAAACAATTAATAAAGATTGAAATTGTAATGTGTATATTTACATAAAACATTATAGCTTGATTTAGTAGGTTATTAAGAATTAAGTAAGGTGTGTTTATATGTGTGAGAATGTTATTAAAAAATTTATGTAAACAGGTATTGTAGCTCGGTTTGAGAGCTGTAATCGTAGTCAAGTAATGGAAAGAAATGGCAACATGAACTAGGAGAACATCTAACAGTTAAAAACAGCTTAATTTTTTCAAACATTAATTTCAAAATAAACTTTTTAGGAATGGCTATCTAGCGAGTAGTTCAATTGCTCAACTTAACCCATTTGTAAGACGGTTCATCATCTCCGAGATATGGAATATGAGGTAAATATTAGTTGCTGATAATTATATATTTATTTTATGATTTATTAATTATTTTATTTATTTCTTTAAATTAAGTTTTCAATTTATTCTTTTATTTTATTTTTTTATATTTATTTATTTTATTTTTTTTTCTTTATTTCATTTATTTAATTTTTGATAATTATATATTTATTTTATTATTTATTAATTATTTTATTTATTTATTTAAATTAAGTTTTCAATTTATTCTTTTATTTTATTTTTTATATTTATTTATTTTATTTTTTATTTTATTTATTTAATTTTTGAGTTTCATATATATATATATATATATATATTTTTTTTTTTTTTTTTTTTTTTTTTTGTCATTTAAAGGGTTTATATAAAAAAATAAATAAGAAACTGAAAAGTTAAATAAATGAAATAAATAAAATGTTTTTGGATTTTATTTATGTTATTTTATGTCTTTTGAAATTAAATTCTTTCTATATGTTTTATTCATTTTATCCTACACAACCTTTTTTCAATATTAAACACTTTTAATAATCATAATTATTAATTTTCAAAAGTACACACTTCAATTTCAAATAAATCTACTTTAACTTAGTTTACATTTTAAACATTTACCTTCAATTTCTGATCAAATGAAAGTAGTCTAGTGGCCTAAAGCAATCTATTGATAGACATCCGTCTGCATGTTTATCAATCTGTCTGCATAATTTCTTGCAAATATTGAAGGGAACATATTTCCAAGAAATTGCACAGACAGACGAAAAATGTAGATGAGAAACAGATAAAAGTTATCTTTTGCGAGCTCGAATTCCAAGCATTTATGTGCCTTAATGTGGCCCACAGCCAATATTAGCTCTTTCATCAATGTTAAGGACTTAAATTTTCTTTACGCTTTTTTTGGCTTTTGAGCATCGAACGTGCTCGTCAAAATCGTGGGTCAAGGGTCTAATGACTTAAGCAGAAAACGTTGTAATCGTATAAATTGTGAGAGTGCATTGCAATAGCTGAAGTAAAAGCAATTTTTGGTGCACAAATCAAATATGCACAGAGTAGAGGATATTACAGGAGAGAGAAAAGGAAAGGGCTGTAGAGCTGGTTGCAAGCAGCGATGGCTGCACGAATGCCCGTCAGTCGTTAATCAAAGTTAAAATGCGTTAAACAAGCGAAACAAACGCTGCAAAATGCGCATTTCGACGCCTTCTCATGCCCAAGTGACCAGCCAGAGAGAGAGAGAGAGACAGAGAGAGAGAGAGAGAGAACTTGGGATGCGAATGCGGGTGTTGGGGCTGCCTCTGACTGCATCTGTTACTAGGTTTTGGTTGTGCCACTGGTGCTGACTGCTCTGATAGTATGCATTGCAGCGACTTCCGTTTCCTTTGCACAGCCTTTTCCGCACTCTCTCTCTCTCTCACTCTCTCTCTCTCTCTCCGTTTCACTCGGTGGCTGTCGCTCAGCTATGCATTTCCCTCGATGTTTGCATGTTTGCAAATTTTAGCTAGCATCGCGTTATAAACAAAGTTTATTACAACGATGCCCGATGGCTGGCATCGACTCAGGCTCAATGCTCAATGCCCAATGCCCCTTCTGCTGGCGGCGTGCTGAAGCGGAAGGATCAACGGGCCGAACGGAACGGAACGGAACGGGGCGAAATGGGCGGGGAGCGAAACGAAACAGACCGATAGGCAAAGTTAATGCACAAGCATTGTTGCATGCTTTGGCACTTGAGGCGCATAACTTGTCGCAAATTTTATGCGCGCCACGTTGCCGCTGACAAAATGGCGACGGCTCGACAATGTTGTCCTTAGATATGCAACCCGTGACCCCAATAACATCACGTCCCAGACCTCGGAACCCACATCATATGCCACATTAGACCGCAATCATTGCGACATGCACACATACATACATATATACATCCTCAGCTGTTAGGCATTTAATGCAATCGTTCCGCCAATTTGTCACTGCAAAAATTCCAAATATAGAAGCGCTGGCAAATAGCTCTAGCCGCTATCTTGCTTTATGTTTCATTTGATTTTGTTGCAATGCACGACTTCAATTTTAAATAAAAAATAATAATTTTAGCTGTTTTAATAAGCGTAATTAAAAAATATTTTTTATCTAACGCTAGCTGCCTCAAATTCTCTCTCCTATATATTGAGTCAAATCAATCATTGAGTCTTTACAAGAAATATATTTTTATATAGGTCACACTAAAACTTATTTCAAATAATCGATATAAATATTTTCTCATTTCAATAAAATCTATTTCGACTTCAAACTACAAAGATACATTATTGTGCAAATAAATAGTAGATTATTTA
The DNA here is from genome assembly GCA_030914345.1 of Drosophila koepferae. Taxonomy (NCBI): domain Eukaryota; kingdom Metazoa; phylum Arthropoda; class Insecta; order Diptera; family Drosophilidae; genus Drosophila; species Drosophila koepferae. The sequence continues at coordinate 6,421,486 of JAUESR010000207.1, forward strand.
TATGTTCTTGAAAAAATTCAAAATGATTTAAAATTATGATTTACAATTCTCATGTTTTTTTTTGCTTCATAACTGATTAATTTTGTTATATAACCAAATTTTGAGCTATCGAAAAATACTTTACCTATTCAGTTGAGCAGCACTGTAGATGTTCTCAGTGTCGGCTTTGCGTGCAAAAGAATCGAATCAAGCTCAAACTTTTCACTTGAACAACGTGATGAATAATTAATTCATTACGAATTTTCGGAAACTTGAAGCGAAAACAAGATTAGCTAAATTGAAAATTTGCAAACACTTTAAAGTATTTAAAAGGCATTCGAATCAAGGAGCAGAATCATAATGAATATTTCAATAATTTAATGTTAATAATAAATGAAATACTTGCTTAAATATATTTATCTTTACCAATGCTACTTGTATGCTTATATTATAATTAATTATAATTTATATAATTAAAAATCTTTATACTCTTTTTTCTTATCAAATTAAATTCCTTAGCCTTCATTATGAATTCTCATTTTTTCGCGATAAACCGATAAGGCAACTGATATATATATGTATATAATATATTTCTCAGTAATATCAAAGCATATAATTTTTCATTCAGACATCCAATTAAATTCAATAAATTGCCTGTAATTATTTTTATTTTTTTTTTTTTTTTTCATAAAATCAAATTAAATACTTGAAATGTCCCTAACTCAGCTTATGCTCATATTTCGCAATAAAATCGCAACTCTTTAGCTTGCGTTCAATATGGCAAACAAAACGAATAGAGTACAAAAGATGTATTGCAATAGACTCGGCGCCCGGCTCACTTTGAGTGCCAGCTTTTGGCATTTTATTAACGCAATTGCGAATGCCAAAGCAAGGAGAGTTGATTCGACAGAGGTTTGGCTTCAATTTCATTGTGCTGCTCGGTTCAGCCGAGTGCCACGATTACATCAAGGTTTTTTTGCTATTGAAATTGCTTGCGCTGTTTGCTTTTGTTTTGCTTTCAAGTTGAGTTTTATTAAATGCTGTCTATTGATTTTGACTACTGACGCCCACAAAAGTTGGCAATGTGTTTTCTATTTTAATTGCAAAATTTCACAGCTGTCGGGACTGGGATGGTGACTGTGTAAACTATATTTAAATTAGCTCAGCTCAAATTTGGATGTTTGGCCAACGTTGCGTATGAACGCTTTTTAGTTTTCATATAGAGCAAAGAGTTCAGTTACTTGGTAAATAGCACTCATTGCCGCTTCAGTGACGTTAGCAAAAAGTTTGCCATTCCTGTTGCTCTACAGAACAACAACAACAACGACTGTAATGAAAATCATATATCATGGCAACTAATTGCACAGCGCTGCGTATACGTGATACGTGCGAACATTTAATGAATTTAATTAAGTTGATCACAAAAGCTTCATATCGTATAGCATAAACGGCTAAACATTTTTCAAACAACAAACTTTTCACTCCTCATTGCTGTGTGTGTGTGTGTGTTGGTGTGTGTGTGTGTGTAGTTGTTGCCTTCAATCTGTCTGCTGCTAAGCAGCCCTCCATACATCCTTCCGCACCATGCTTTGGCACATATCTTCGTTAAAAGTTTGAAAAAAGTTTACTTTAGCTGCCTCATGCCAGTACTAAAATATCCTTTCCTAAGCAGCTTTGGCACTTTGCCTAACTTGGTACAACCAACAGCAACAGCAACAACAACAATAACGAGGCGACAATTTCTTCATTTTTCTCTTCTTATTAGATTTCGAAAAATATTTCTAATTAAAAACTACAAGATTTTTCAATTGGTTTTCTGTTTTTGTTTTTTGTTTTTACTTTGCTTTTATTACTTCCAAATGCAATGCAATTAGACGTAAAGTTTAATAAAAGCAACACAGCTGCCGTTCACATACATACACAGTATTGTTGTTGTTGTTCGTTTGCTTTGAGCAATTTGTTGCATATTAGTTACCGTTTTGGCCAAGTTTCCCTTGCGACTCATTAGTTTCTTGGCAACTTCTCAGGCAGAGATAACTTGCTTTATGCAATTGGAAATGGTATGTAAAAAGTATTCTTTTAGGGCAAATCTAGCAAAGAAATTTGTATCAATTGCTATTGAAACTGCATATATTGCATTTGATAAGGAAATTCAGCAAATTGAATTTGATCAACAATAAAGTTTAATTGAAATTGTAATTGTAATTGAAAAATAAATAAAATAACGAGAAAATGCTCGAATTGCATTTATTATTTCTTTTGCATATTGTGTAAAATATTTAAAAAAAAAAAATTCATCAAATGACCTGGAATAGACTCTACTGTCTATGAACTTTTATCTGTAGAAATTTCTCATTTTTAGTTGATTTTGCCGCTTTTTCTCTGAATTTTGCTGGAATTTCATCAATTTCAAGGGCTTAACCTTTTATAACAATAGTAGCTTATTGGATTCTTTGAGCAAAGTCTTAGTTGTAAGCAAAATTCACATAAGAGAAAATACAGAAATATCAAAAACACGTAAAATACAATCAATTCATACTCATACTCAGGCATACCCTTCAGCAGTATTAAGTTGTCTGTTTCGAAGAATTGAGCCTATGTTATTAAAAATGCAAGACTATATGTCGACAGGATATCCCTCTCTTCCTCTTCTATGTCTTGTTTGTTCATACAGCTCAAAGAGAACTGGCGCTGGCAAAGCGTCATTGAGGGTCCGATTGAAATCCCTTTACGTACCGAATTCGGTGCGCTCTTAAGTGTAAAACGCTTAAATAACACTTCAGTAGGAAATAAATTTTCAACCAAAGGCAAGAGCTCATCAAATGCAGCCAAGCAAGCAAGTAGAAGAAAAAGAACAAATAATGTTTTTTAATTTCAGCCAAGAGAAAAGTGATTTCCCCTGGGCGCTCAGCTAACCGAAAATGATGAATAAAACAAAAAAAATATATATATATATTGTACTAGTCTCGCTCTATGGGAATAATGTAATTATTATTGAATATTATGCGAATGCTAAAAATACATGGACTCAGAGCTGAATATGCACAAAGTCTAAACCAAAACATTTCAATTTAAAATAAACGCAAGTCTTCAGCAGCCGCACTATCTTACTCACTCTCTCTCTCTCTCTCTTTGTCTCTGTCTCTCTCTATTTCTCTGCTTAATAGTTTCGCACAGGCGGTTTGTCAGATTGAGTTATGCAATTTGGTAGTACGCATCTTACACACTCTTAAGCCGTAACTGCAATCCACATCCGGCTCATGCCATAAAGCAACATGCATATCCACAATTTATGCAAAAATTTATAGCTGCCCCGGCGCACTTCCTGCCAGAGCCGACACAGTAAGAAAAGCAAACGAAAAGAATTTCTTCTTTTTATCGAAAAACTTGGCATTCGAAATGCTCTGCTGCACAGCCAGCACACACACAGAGAGAGAGAGAGATACTCTTTGGGTTTTTGGGATATTGAAAACGCATATGAAATGATGTTAAGTAAAAGGCGGTCGCTCTTAACTAAGCAGCTTTTCGTAGATAGCCAAAAAAAAAAAAACAGAAATAAAATAAATAAAAAGAGACAGAAAAGCCCAAAAGAAATAGCTGCAGAAACTAAAACCAAAAATTGCAATTTCAATAAAAAGGCTAAACGCACTTGAGCGTAATTGCAAGCATGAAGTTGCATGAGAGTGTGGGAGAATTATATATATATATATGTAAAAATATATATACATGTACATGCGTGTATGTGTGGCCAATAGAGGCAGCCAAGTGTGGCACAGTAAAATGCATTTGGCAATAAAATATGCGTCAAAATTTAAATGAAAACCCAATGCAGTAACATCTCGCTCTACGCTTTAAAGTGTTCACCAAATTGGCAACGAGTTGCATAAATTGAGGCTAGCCTGTGGTTTTGGCTTCTATCTACACTCAAATGCCTGCGTTAGCCCCAACATCAACCGATGCTCGGCTCCAACTGGGATTCTGACTGCGGCATTGGAGTATGCATTTTGGTCCCAGACTCTCTTTGGTATCCACTGGCTGCCCCCTGGCGCTTGTCACATTGCCATTGGACAAGGCGCTAAATTGCCATAGCATACCCAATGGCCACTTAGCTTAGTGCCAGTTGTACAGACTCAGATACAGAAAGAGCTACATATACTACCAGCCAGATACATTGCCAAAAATGTCAACATTGCGTGCACTTTGGCCAAAAAGCCATAGACTGCAAAGGCGCTGATTGCGCCGTTGAGCACAGTGAAGCAAAGTTGACAAATGAGCAGATGTTCGAATGTAATAATTATAAATATAAAACACATATTACATATGACAAATTAAAAAAAACTAAAAATCAAAATTAATATACTAAAAAAACTAACATTTGATAATCAATAAACACTCAACCCACTCAGGAAAGCATTCGCTCAAGAACCGACATAATCAGCTGCTCTCTGAGTTTACTCTCAACGTGTGAGTGAAAGACACTTATTTGCAGACATTGAGAAACGGTCAACAGATACAACTAATTGCTACTAATTGATGATTGATTAATGAGACCTAATGCAATGGGCATCAAGAGTCCAACGTAAGAATGGTTAATATCATCAAAGAAATTCCTGCTATTATGCACAGATATCTGTCTAAGTGAACTGCTTTCTAATTACATTTAATTATGTCTCATGGAAGAACTAAGTAAAATTTGAATCAATTTTACTTAGCAAAAAGTCGTGATAAGGGACTTTGTGCGCAGGTAACTTTGCTAGGGAAATACCTAAATCTTATAGACTAGCTAGGCACTTTATATAGATACATTTCATTGCAAGTTACCATAACTAAATTGAGTCATAATTAAAACTAAGCTTATTGACTATAACTAATTGAATCATTCTAGGCCAAGCAACCATAAAATTTGATAACATTTCAACCTCTAAAAAAAATACAATATATCTTTAAAAATAAAATATTTAACAATTTTATTGTACAAAATTTACCACAATACAAAAATAAAATACAACAAAATAAAAAACTTATAAATATCGAATATGCCTTCATCTACTATATGAAATAATAAATTTTAACCATGCTCGAGCCTAACTTTTCATATTACGTCACACAGCGCAGCTGACGCTATTGCCGCAGGCTGCACTGCAAAGTAGGCAAAAATGTTTTGTTGTCCCTTTTTTTTGTTTATTTATTTTTTTTAGCCAGTTGAAAGCACTGAGCGTAAATGGAGCTCATAATTTTAAGCCGAGGCTTGAAATATAAATAAAAAAAAGTATTTTGCATACATTATAAGCCGATGGCGGCAACGCTATTTGCCCATAGAAGTGTGTCACATAAAAATATAAGCATATTTAAATTTTCTTTAATTTTCCAAATGAATACACATTTTTGGCTCTGCCACACAGCGAGCGCTGTGTCTGTGACGTGTCGGGCCGGCCCACGCACATGATGTGTGTGGGCGTGGCATTGCGGCAGGAGTCGGGTGTATGCAACGTTGTGCGCTGTTCAAGAAAAACATATTGTTAATGGAGTCGAGCATGTGAAACAACAAACAGGCCGAACCAAGCGTCTGTAAAAATTTTAAGCCTTACCGCGGCGCCGGTCCGTTGTGTTGTCACATTTTCAACTTGCTTAAAGTTTAATAAGGCCTCAATTGCATGAGCAAAAGTTTGAGACTTTCGTTCAAAGTATACCTGTGAGGGTGTGGGTGTGGGTGTGTCTGCTCATCATTATTTACATTAACACGAACTCGTCTCAGCTCTCACGCCTGTCACATGCCAAAAAGTTTTGCAACTAAATGCGTAAATTTGCAAAAAGAAAATAAAACAATAAGCATCATGCCGGCAAAGCTGACAGCTAAATGACAGTACACGTCTTTCGGCACGCTGGCAAATTTACAATTTGCCCCTGTGATGGCTGCCAACCTAAATGTGGCCAGCGTAACGTATACGTAATGGCCGAGATTGCGTATACGTAACGGCAATGTAGCTCACGTTTATCTGCAACTGGATTTGCATGCGTTTACACGTTTACCAACGATTTGCATACATATACATATCTGGATATATGTGTGTCTTTGTGTATGTGTGTGTGTGTGTGTGTGCTGTATGTGTTTTTTATGCGCCGTAAACACTTGATAAAATTCACATAAATTTGATGCGACCGCGCGTATTCGATTTGGCTTCACACAAGCCGCACACTAAAAGCCTTTTCGCCCATTTAACTGAACTGGGCCAGGGCGCGTTACGTTTCGTTTCGAGCGTAAAATCTACGTTTTTACCAAAAACTAACCAAAAATAAATACCCATAAAGACTTCTATATGAATACATTTATATATCTCTGTCGGTGTCTATGTGTATTTGTATTTGTATTTGTGTTGTGCGCGCATATCTAACTAGCACTCGGCGCTAAACAAATTTCAACAATTTTTTTCGCACTGCCTGCAGCCAAGGCATAAAAAGTCGCTTTCATTTGCAATGCATTTTGAATTGAATAATTTTCAAATATATACAAATTGCTCGTTGATAGCCCAGAAACAATTAATTAATTAATTAATTGATTCCTTTTTTTTTTTAGTTTGAAACTTTTGTGTAAAGGCGCTTGAGTTGAATATTGTATTTAATAGCTGCGCTTATATATTATAGTTTTATCTATTCATATTGGTTGATGTATTGAAATTGATTTGATTCATTTTAGTTTATATATAAATATAAAATAAAATAGAAAATTTTTAATTTCTTATTTTTTTTTTTTTATATTGGAAATTGATTTGCTGAAAAATATTGTCTTAGGTGTAATATATTCTTAGAATAATTAAAATTCAAAGCTCGCAATTAAATGTTGACCGTTTCTGAAAGTCGGCTAATAATTGTCTTACTCACGTTAAAAAAAAAAAAAAAACAAAAAAACAAATAAATAAATAAATAAATAAATAAATTAGAGATCAACCGATTGCATCGGTTCGTCAACGAGTTCGTTAGAGATCGAATGTTCTTCGAACTGTTCAATGAGTTTTATAAGGCAAAAAGTCTTGGTGTATGCGTGAGTTTTCTTCGCTAAATACATTAAAAAAATATATTCCAAAAATGTTTCTCTCTTTGCTGCCATTTTTTATACTATAACTCTCGCTCTATCAGAATCTACGATATATGCCACTCTTTTATAGAGTATTTCCATTGTGCGGAATACCACATATATTTATCAAAAGTTGAATATATATATATATATATATAAATTTTGTTAGTTTTGCCGAGCGCGCACGGAGTTCGGGCAATATTTCATGGCTACTGGCTGAACACCCCGGCCAATTGTTTCATGGATTTTTCACTACAAATCGTGATTATTTAATTCCAATGGGATATAAATGTGTGCAGCGAAGCATAGCATAGAAAAATAAAACTTTATACAATAAAATAAATGTGGTATAGTATTCTATGCTGATAAACAACCAAAAAAATTAGCAAAAAATATATGCATAGATATTATTATGGCTACTCAAATATACATAGTTGAATAGCAGCTCTCTATATGTACATATATTCGCTTTGTTATTTTGCGGTCGAACATCTAAACGATATCAAATACACAAAATATGCATGCGAAACACAAACGAAAATCACATGCATTATATCAAAACTCATGCATGCGATTTATTTGTAATATTTATTTTCTTGCTCGTTTTATTTGCATGCTTATATGGGAGGTGGGAGGCAGACAAGAACTCAGGTGAGCCATAAAAATAAATCTGCTGCATTTACGCCGCCTCGTTGGCTTTTTGCATATTTTATGTGCTTGTCAAGTCGCTTTTTACTCTGCAATGCACAAAATGGGTTTCATTGTTGTTGTTGCTGTTGCTGTTGCTGTTGTTGATTTTATTGATTCGTTTTTTGCCCACATTTTTCTTGTGGCCATTTGCATTGAGCTGCTGCTGCCGCTGCTGCTGCTGCTGATGCTGCTGGTGCATTCAGTTAGAGCCTAAAGCCCAGCCAGTCAGCAGTTGTCCTGTGAGAGGTTACTCTAAAAGTTAAGCCACTTTGTGCCGGTCCAATAAAAACTGTGCGACACAAACAAACCGTAAAAACCGCCAGCAACATGCACGACCAGCTTCGCACACACATTTGCAAGTCCTGCACATTTTGGCAAATATTTACCTGTGCAATCAAATTTTTAAATATCAACACACGGCACAGCGACAACACCACCAGCAGCAGCAGCAGCAGCAGCAGCAGGCCGAATTAACCGTTTAAATATTTAGGCAATTAGTGAGACAGCAGCAACGCAGCAGCAACAGCTAGCAAAGGCTGAAATGGAAAATGGAAAATACTACCAAATACCTGAGCTGAAGTGAGGTGGAATATTGTCGCTGTGTTATATACTCTAGCGAAAGATACTTTTGCTAAACCGCAAACCATATAATAAATTACCATATATCCATAGTATTAAGAGAATTTAAAGTTGTGTATATAACACACAAATCTGGGACTTATGCAAATGTTATTTCTCTTCTTAATTTCTTGTTTGTCAAATATTTTTTTAAGTATTTACAATTTAAGCATTAAATAAATTGCACTTTTTATACCCTTTCCGTTCGTAAAGAAGAAGAGTATTAGTTTTTTTTGCGGGGTTCAAGGTATCTCATAGTCGAGCAGGCTCTAGGCCTTTTTACTTTTTTTTTAAATTGTTTTCAAATTGTTTAAAAAGAATTTTTTTTTTAAATATTATTATCAACTTTTTCGACTCGAAATTATTTCAGTTATTTTTGTGTATTTCACAATTTAATGGTTGACAAAATGTAATATTTTTCTGAAAGAATTTTTTTTTTTAATTTTTTTACACTTTAAAAATAGAGAAAAATGTGTACAAAATTTATTAAAATATATTTTATCATATAATATAATTTTATTATTATTAATTAATAATCCCAATGTTTATTATTATTATTATAAATTATTTCGGGTAGCAAATTCTTTTACTCGAGACAAAATATATATATTTTTTTATTTCATTTATTCAAACATTATACATCCATGATATTTTGCTTAAATTTTCAGTAATTTTCTATAAATCATAATGCGGCATAATTTATTTACCTGATGTACGCTTAGGCTTCAGACTTGCGTAGTCAAAATTCTTGAATTTAAACTGTTATATTAGAAATAAACACACAACATTACGTACGTTATGCGACTGCACTATACTCTATATACAGCTAAGCTACTCTTAGCTTAACGCTTTGAATAATCTAGTCATCATCTCACAGTTCAACTCTAACTAAATATAGCTAACATGAATACACATGCTCAGAGACCAATTACAGCATAGAGAGACATCATCTCTCAGGTATATGCAGGGTATAAGAGCAGGCAAAACAATGGCAAAGGGCAATAAAGTTGCCACTTGGCAGTTGGCAGTTGCTGCGCTGGTGCTGTCAGAATGAGGCACGAACCAAAAGTTACCTCATTTACATGGGGCGCGGGCACTCGCACTTGCACTGGAGACTTGGCAGTAAACTTTGCCAATATATCAGGTACTTAATAATATAAACAACAACAGGTAGTACGAAGGCTTGCCACACCCAAAAGCTGCTATGACTTTAGCAACTTTTCTTCAACACACACACACGCTCACTGGCATTGCATGTGACCGGTAATGAATGAAAGACTTTGTCTTGTGCAAGGTTTTTACGCAATTAAATGAAAATGAACTGTGTGCTGAGCCATTAAACATGAGTATGACAATGAGGCCATGCGCTAATGGCTGACACTTTAATTGAACGGCTGCGGACTGCACCCAATTTAGACTGAAGAGGCGACAGCCAGGTGCCAGGTGCCAGGTGCCAGGTGGTAGACGCCTGTCCGAGTTATGTGCACTACTATCATAACCTCTATCAGCTCATTTGCAGCATTTGTTGCCAGTCGAGAACGCACCATTAGCCATTAGGTAACATGCAACAGCAACAGCAGCAACAATGCCACGTAACGGCATAGCAAATAGCTTGCCACAGCTTGGCGTAACGTATACGCCGTGTCTATCGCATCGAAGCATTTCCAAGCTGTTGCACACTTTCAAGTCCACTAGATAGCTTCTTGGCAATGCAGATTCATATTGTTGTTGTTGTTGTTGTTTCTCTTGTTGCTTTTGTTGCATTTGTGTCACCGTTGGCATAGTTTTTGGTCTTTCTTTACACAGCGCTTCGCTTTGCCTGCCATTGAATGCAGCTACTTACTATAGAGAGGCAAATACTTTTCTAGCTTTTCTTTTTAAAGTTAGAATACTGTCAGTAAATTAATTAAAATAGTTTGAAAGGAGTACAAAGAGCTGATAGGGCTTAAGAAGAGATTAATATTATTGTAACATTTAATTTAAATTTTTTAAACTTATTAAATGTATAATAAGCATGACTCGCAATGCTCTTCCATACATCATTTCATGGCTGTGAATTCCAATAATTCCACATCAATAACTCCTCATCAATTGCTTTTCAAGCAATATCTGACTTCGTCAAATGTTTGCAATATTTTATGAAAATATATTATAGCTTCATCTTGCCTTTGATCAGAAGTAACACATTTTTCTTTAGAAAGAAATTTAAGTTTTCTGCGAGTCTTTAAATAAAAATTAAGCTAAGCTTTGAATATATAAATATATACATTTTAATGGCATGCTCTCGATTGAGCTTCAATTTGCAATGCAAAATGCTTACGCTTTTAGTCAAATAGTTTAGTTAAATACTTAGTTATTATATCAAAGCCCGTTGCTGCCCAGCTGTATGTCTGCCATGTAAACACTTAGTAACCGACTCTTGATGCAAACTAGGATGCGGCGAGAGCGTTGAAGTAAGCTGCTTTTGACAATTTGTTGAAAGGCTGGTGGTGCTGGTGCTCCTGCTGGTGCTGCAGTTGCTGCTGCTGCTGCTGCTGCTGCTTCTTTAACCACAGAGTCGAATGTCTGCTCCTGCCAGCAGCTGCTGCTGTCCTGCATAAATGCATTTAAATAGCAAACAGCAATATGTTACGTATACGCAGCGTAGTGCAGTAGCTGACTCTTGTAACTGTTGCCGCTGTTGTTGTTGCTATTTGCATTGGTGTTGCTTTTGTTGTTGCTATTGCTATTGCTGTTGCTGTTGCTGTTGTTGTTACCGCCCATGATTGCATATTTTTAAACAAGTACACTTTAATAATGGGTTTTGGTTAGTGGCGAAACGTTGAACCTAGCCACAAGTTTTGCTTCAACCACAACCCTTTGAATGTTGCTACATACCAGTTCTTCTCTCTCCTCTTTATATACATATCCATATACATATATATATTTTTTTAATGAAGTTGCGTAGACAACCAGGCGGGTGCACGGTGAGCGGGACCCATGCCGGAAGTTTGGCATTACCTGCATACCTACTAGCCAAGGGACTGGACCGTATGCAAGTTATTTACTGCACATAAACTTAAATGAATGCCAGCACAAATAGCAAACTGAGAGCTGCAGCAGAGTGGCGGCGAGAATGAGTGAGCAAGAGCAAGAGACAGACAGAGAGAGAGAGAGAGAGAGCTATGGAGTCGGTCGTGTCCTTAAGTTCATTAGTGTTACTTGAGCAATGTATGCGTATACATTGTGGTTCAGTGCATTGCTCTCGCTTGCACTGCAAAATGCAAATGCAAATGGCCAACGGGCAGCAAGATGAGGCTTGATTTGATTTAGCTGCTGTTGATGCTTGCTGCTGCTGCGGCAGCTTCTTCTTCTTCTTCTTATTATAGCTTCCCATGAGAGTGATTCAGAAATTGCTAGCAATGTTCTTAGAAGAAATGCAGTTCATTTTTAATATCCTGCGGCGGCAGCTGTCGGCACTTGCCACAAAAGGCGGCGGAAATTAAAACTCAATATTCGAGTGATTGCACAGTGCTAAGAGAGAATGGGCGCGGCCCCATGACACGCCCATTCACACTACCAATCCAATTTGATTCCCATTGCACTTGCCAACGGTGTCGATGCCGCCAGTTGCCACTGGCAAAGACTATTTGACTTGCACCACACAAAAGTGCGCAATTGAGGCGGCAAATCAAATGAAATGCAACGAAACGTGCCGGGCACACACGCACTTAGATACCCTACAACTGCCTCAAGCCCACCCATTCTCACTCTCACTTGCCTCCCTCCCCTTAGTAAGAAGTGCATGGCAAAGACACCGACGTGCAATTTCGTTCAAAACTTTCAACGAGAATCGTTCGATTTTGGCCAAGTGCAGCTGCGTCTTCAAATATTGTGCTATCTTATGCCATTGCCATTGCCATTGCCATTTGCTAAATGTTAATGCCATTTCGATTGTTCCACCCAAACACACGCTTCGCTTTTGGCCATCCACCTAACAAATGCTGTCGCCAGCACAAATCTCATTTTAGTCGCCTTCACCATAATACCTCTTTTCAGTAAGTGCAATGGGATTGTATTGAATTGGGTCTTTGGAAAGTTGTTGAAGTATAAACTTGAGAGCATCATATGAGCCAACTAAACTGAAAGTTTTGTGTGAAGCAATTGAAATTATTGTATATTGAAATTTAATTCATTTTGTGTTTATAAAGTTATAAATTTGCTTTATGCATTTATGAATGAGAATGAATTATGAATAATCTTTTCTTTTAATTTTTTTTTTTTTTTTTCAACAATTTATATCAAAATAAGGAAATTTCTTTATCCAATATTATATATCTAACTTTTACAGAATATCATCTGGTCAATCAGCATTGCTTTCCATATTTACATTCACTTCTTTTGGCAGCACAATTTTTTGTGTTTTTGTCTGAAATGCAGAGACACTATCTGAAAGCCAAGTGCAATGTGCATATCCTATATCGCATAACAGATAAGCAGTATTTGAGCATGTGGTTGTCCAGCTCTCTGCAGTTGATAACTGAAATTCTCTGCTCTGTGTGTCATTTATAACTTTGCTGATATTTGCTTCCAACCGAGTCAAAACCAGCAAATTGCTTCATAATTGGAGCACAATGATGATGTTGATTAAGTAATTGTGATTCGTTTGTGGTTAAATAAATGGCTAAACTCAACTTAAATTACATGAATGAGTATATATATATTTCGTAAGATAGTAAAAGTGTTATTTTAAGAAATCTTAAGTCTTACAATCACAACTTTTTCAAGAGCTTGCTCAGATTACTTTCTCTAAATGACAAATTTCAACACAATCTCCCACTCTCTCCCTCTCTCTTTCTCTCCATATATATTTATAACATTTTAAAGTAATTTTATTGTTGTCACTTCACGAATTTTCAGCATTCACTATCTCAACTTGCATCCTTCGCTCTCGTTTTTTGCCACAGAAATGTCTCAAGTGCTCGTAAGCCGCATTATGTTCCCTGCAATTTGCGTAATTTGCGAGCAGGAACAGCAGCTGCTGGAATTTCTGGCAAGTCTGATTGAAGAGATTTGTGTAAATGTTTATTTGTTGGGCAACAACAGCGTGGCCAACATCTAAACCGTGTTGCCAGCGCGTGTTACCTGCCCCAAATGATATCAAAATATTTGTCTGCCTTTCGATAAAGTATACGACATGTTGGCTTTGCTTAGAAAGCCATTTAAAGGCGCATTAAAATATAAATGTTATGCCATTAGCATGATGTGCACGTTCTGCTGGCCGCATTGATTGATAGACTGACTAAATGGCTTGAATGTCTGATTGATTGACTCACACTGACTCACAAACGTACGCACACACAGAGAGAAGCAAGATTTTGATACACTTTCTACGGGTTACACGGTCATAGGGATTGCTTAGATTATGAAATCATATTTGAAATGTGCTTTTAATGAAGCTAAAAGTTTTTATAATGTTGTTTCATAAAAATGAATATTTTACTTTCTTTTATATTCCTAAATATGTTATAATAGTTGCAGTTAGTGCATATTAGCTTCGTCTATGCTTTGCTCTTCTACTCTTCTGCCCCATATTTGTTCATTTTTTTTTTTTTTTTTTTGTTTTGTTTGGCTACATGTGATTTGTTTTTACGCCAAATTGCATAAAACATCCGGAATTCGTAATGCGCAGCCCATGTGCGTGCTTCGATTTGTATTAAAGCTGCCTGATTCGTATTCAGCATACACACAGCATCCACCCACAGCACATATAGCGTTAGCCTGCCTTGCCAGCCAATAGGCCAATAATGATGGCCTGACTCAAATTAGGCGGCTGTCTGAAATCTGTTTACATGCCAAATATATCAAGGGGGACGTCGCAGCCGCACAGCACCATAGCAGCGTGATGACAGCTCAACCGCAGCTGATTATAACTGTTTGTTTGCGTGTGTGTGTGTGTGCATATGGACCAGGATGAGACTTGTGCTCAAGGCTCATGCATAACATAAATTTGATGGACGTCGCAGGTCGCAAGTCGACTGCATTGATGTGATGCCTGTGGGTTTGTGGTGTCAGCTGACGTGTTAATGTCGCATAAATAAAGCAGCTGCAGCGACAGTTGCAGTTGTAACCAAGGTAAACGACCTGCCGGCTAACCGCAAATTTGATGGCTTTCTCATCAATATCAGCCAAAGGTGACTATGAAATGAATTCATTATAAATACTCAAATGTAATATGCTATATTACATTGGTGTGTGTGTGTGAGCTGCAGTTTCATTTGCATGTTAACAACTTGTAAACAGGCACGCGGCAACGCTTAGACACACACACACACACACACACATCCTGTCCTGAGCTGTGTGTGCGTGCGTGTTCCGTTTTGCTGGCACTGCCACTGCCACTGCCACTGCCAGGCAGTTGATTGCATTGAAGGCAGGCAACTAATTAAAAAGTTAAGCTCGCATGCCTTTAACTTCTCACAAAGTAATTAAAGTTGGCGCAACGCCAAAGGTAAATGTCTGCATCGTGTGTGTGTGTGTGTGTGTGTGTGTGTGTGTGTGCGCGCGACTGAGTAAGCTCAACTTCTCACATTTGCATTTCACACCTGTGCGTGTAAAAAGTTAACATACTAACTGTAAGAAAAGGCGTCAATAAAAATAAAACTCAAGCTCACAAAAAAAAAAGAATTACAAATTTTTTTATTGCATAACCTTTGGGTGCCATGCATTAAAAAAAAAATGAGAAGAGAAACTTTAAAAATTCTTTTTATTCACCTTGCGCGCATTTTAACACTTAAGACTCTCACTCTGTGTGTGTGCTTCAGTTTCCTGTCGACTTATAAGTTGCAAAGTTCGTGATGTGATTCTTTTTCTTTTCTTATTTTTTCTTACATTTAGTTCTGAGTTTTCTTTTCGGCTTACGAATCTTTAGCGTTTCACAGTAAATTAATAATTTATGTATAACAATCTTTACATGCAATTAAAAGTTTGTGTTTTTTTTTTCAACACTTTTCTTTCCTTCAATAAAATAAACTTTAATATTTTTATTGAATAGCAAAAGTTTGAAACTCTTAATTATAGTAAAGAAATTGCGTGTTAAATAACTTAGAAATGTATAAAGTATTATTGTAAAAGCATTTATGCTCGTAATCGTTATTGAATGGAAATATTTTCGTGCTCAATGTGATGCGCGGGATAACTAATACTTAAATTATTATTTATTTTATATAGATATATATTAAAATTTTGCTATTTAATTTATTTAAAAGCAGTGGCATTTCAACAAAAATTAGCTAAAGCTAAAACACAGAAGCTATTTATAGCCAAATTCAATATCAATTATACGCTCGATTGCCCAGCTATGCCCCAGTTCATAGCAAAATATAATCAATGATAATCATAGTATTAGTGGATTTAATTAGAGAATGTTAAACCAATTGTGAAGCATTTTATATGCATTTTAAGCATAAGCTTAATATGAAAACATTCGATGTGGACTTTGTGTGCTACTTTAATTGTTTTATTAAAAATTTAAAAAAATAATAATAATAACAATAAAAGTAAATAAGAAAATAGAATATAGAATATAGAATAAATAGAAAATAGAATAATATAGAAAATAAATTCTAAAAAATTATATATTCTTATAGAGCAATAAAGATTCGCAGAGCTGTCGCTTCTGACTCTCTTTCAGTACTTGCTATATTTTATTAAATTAATAATATAAAATCTAGTACATTACTATATATACATACTTTCAGTTACATTTTTTATTTATAAACCACAATTTGAACTGCAGTTTATGGTCTCAAAAAACCCACCTAACTAAGATGCTGCTCTTGCCTGTAATTGTCAATCATTCTGCCAATTATCGAATGTTGGTAACTAAATAAAATATAAATTTCCATCTCTTTGATTGTTTACTAAAATATTAAATGCTTAGAATATGCTAATTAAGATGTAAGCAGAACTCGAAAAAGATTTTAAAGTAATTTATTCAATTAAATTTGCAAAATAAATATGCTTAGGCTCGGCGTTCAAAAATATGTGTTTACAACGCCCACACAGATGTCAGTAATGAATCAAAACAAGTTAAGCAGCTTAGCCAACCCAACCGAGATGTAATTAAATGCACAAAGGCACAAATACCAGCATTTGCTTCACGGAGGGGCAATACACACAAAGCTACACATACTTTTCTAGAATATCTGGGAAAAATCCTGCTCCGCCCGCGTTGCTGTTTCATCTAGTATTGATTAATTGATGGCTTTCACATTGAACATGTTTAGCTAGCTCGTTGACAATTTGAAACTGTTTTAATATTCCATGCATAACCATAAATAAATTAGGATTTAAAGAGGTGAGTCTTAATTACCTTCACAATACCCCTGTGTATCTGTTCTCTAAGAGAACTGTCAATCATCTCTACTTCAGAGCTTCATGAGCGCGACACAGCTGTCCCCAAGGCATTTAGCTGTTTGTTAATCATAAATTAATTGATATGTATGTATATATATTTTTAAATATTATTACATCTTTTTTTTATTACCTGACAAAAACTTAATTAATATTCAATTTTATTTTTGTGCTGCACATTTGGCTTAACCAACTTTTTTCCCGCAAGTTTAATAAAAATTTTAATGGTATTTTAATAGGGCTTTTGCTGAGCCAAAGCTTAAATTATTATTTTTAATTATTTTTTCTATTTTATTAATTACTCTGACATTATTTACAAATATTAAAGAATTTTTCCTATGTGAAATATGTTAATATATAAATTGTGATATATATATTGAGGTAAGCCAACAATGAGAGCATAAATTAAAAATGATTTTTAATCAGATATATTTAAGAATTACGTTGATAAGTGCTTTTTTTTATTATATTTAAAAATATTTTTAAAAATAATAAATAATATAGTAGTTTAATATTCATCATTGCATTGGCTTATTATTACAACTTATTTGATTTATACATAAATTATAATGCTATTATTTAAATGAATATTATTTATTTTTTTTTTTTATTTTTTACTTTTTTATATACATTTTTTTTTAATTTTCATTTAATATTATAAGTTTTTTTATTTAATTATTTATTTATTTTATTTTATTTTACTTTTTTGCTTATTTATTTTTATAGCAGAACAAAATGACTCACTGCCACTTTTTTTAAGTGTGTTACTAACCATCTCACAAATGATGCGCAAGAAAATGATTAATCAGCTGTGGCCAAAGCGTCACTAAAAGCACAAATAGTTAGTCCCATTATCTTTGTATTAACGTCTTAATTAAGCTGTCGGCGACATGGTGGCCTTTGTCTAGACTGTCATGGCGCTCAATTAGCGGTCCAATGAACTGTCTCGCAGCACTTGCCGGCACTTTGAGCGCTATAGGAGTATAATCGAGATCATTTAGTGTTCGTTGCTCGGAGCTAAATGTGCTTAATGGAGCGCTGCCAACTAAAACGGCCAACTTTAAGTCCATTCAATAAGTTTTTTTCCAGAGACATCAAAGCGACGACAGCCATAAACTTTTAGCATATGCTAATAATTGCGCCACAGATTAGCAACATGAAATTGTAAAAAAAAAAAAAAAAAAAAAGAAGAAGTACGAAAAAGTTCGAAAGACTTTTGCTCCTTTCATGTGCTGCAGACAATGGAAAATTGCATAAGGGCAGTAAATACACTCATTTCAATAGAGTTGTAGTTGGAGAAGTTCACCGTAACAGAGTGCAATTGTGATTTAACATCAGGAGCATATTTCCATCTTTTGTGTACCTTGTTGTTGCGTAATTCTGACTATTGACTGCTGACTGCGGAGCTCTGACTGCACTCAGTGCTGAGTGCAGTGTGCTGACAGCTGCCTGGCGCACATGGCGTATGATTAACATTTGCAGTGCATTGCATATTTTTCATACTGAACACGCAGTGTGTACATTCAGCTTTAAAGTGAAGGACGTAAAAGTTATGCAATAGCATGCTGTTTATAACATATCTAACAATATAAGTGCCAGCAAATAGTTTACACTTCAAACATGCAAGGGATACGCTGACACATGCAAGCACATGCAGGCCACCACATTCACACTGGCTCACTCAATTTTTTATCAATCCCGGTTGGTATTTGGGCTATAGTACTACAAAATTGAGAGCTATATGGGCAGCTGGCCGTTGGCGTAAAACAATGCGTGCCTTCGTCATGGCAATGGACGACGGCGAATGCCAACACAATGGTGGATCGAAGGTGTGGTATACTAGCTTCAGTGCCAGTTGCAGTTGTACGTGCCCGCTTTTAAGTGAATTGTCGACCCATGGCTGAGCAAACAAAGCCACACACCTTGAACCAGATGCCCAGTTGCTCAGCTACCCGGTTGCCTAGTCGAGTTTCAGTGATTGTTCGGCCGTTGATTGACGTGAACACCCCGGCAAAGCGACACGCCTAGACTCTCGAGCATGAGTGCAGCTAAATGCCTAATGGCCGTGGGCGGTATTGAAGAGAACATGCTGCACGCAGCACGCATTGTACAAGAGTACAGACATGACAGCAACTGCAGCAAGAAACTCAATCATCTGTGCGGGCCGCACAGACCCGACACAAAAGTATGCTACAGTTTACATTCCAGCTCTACACGTTTAACCCACTTGCCATTCGCTCGCTGCAGCTGTTGTTGTTGTTGTTGTTGTAGCCACTTGCTTTGTTGTTGCTATTGTTGTTAACAGTTGCCTGTTGGCTGTTCAATTTGGCACGCCTTTCTGTTGAATGCATTTGCATTATTAAGAGTCACTTATTGACTGTGCAGCACGGGGCCAAAAGCACACAACGATGCAAATTGAAAACATTTATTTCGATTGCTTACTCTCAAGTGCAAAACATTCGAGCTGTTGCATGTTAATGTTGCATGAGCAGAACATTAACAACAAATTTACGTAGATCTTGACTAAGGTATTGAGATGGTATTCTGTTGACATAATCAAAATCATTTTACATTGAAATACATAAATTGATTTTATTTATATATTATATTTATTTTAATGAAATAAAATTAATAATATTATATATATTTTAATAACAAACAATATTATTTTTCTTATGTTTTATTAAATAAATATAAAATATTTAATAAAAATATTTCTAACAAAAATTTTTTTCTCTTATGTTTTATTAAATAAATATAAAATATTTAATAAAAATATTTCTCTTTTATATTTAAAGAATTTAATTACATAAATAAAATGTGGTTTTTGTTAAAATAAAAATATTTGATTGTATATGTCAAATAAAAATATAATTATCTTATGAGTTTTAAATACAAATTTATAAAATAAAAATAATAATAAAAATAATAAAAAACATTGTAATTAATTTTTTGTTTCAATATTTATAAAAATTAACACTATAATTATTTGACTACTAGAGTTCTATTTTTCAATACATAAATAAAAATATTTAATTTACAAAATTTAAGACAATATAATTTCTCAATAAGGTACCAAATTTTATTCCAACTGATAAGCAATTTTCTGCCATCTGGTGTAGGCTAGCTACAAGCATCTTGTGTGTATCATTATTTTAAGTGTATGATGATGCTTCAGGCAGAAGTCATGTTAAGTAGCCAGTTCATTAGACATTTGGCAAACACACAAGCTGACAGCACACAAGACTTGAATAATATGCGTTATTAAGTGAGCCAAGGGAGAAGAGAGCTAGCAATGGAAGCTGACTGATGAGAGACATTTGAAAGAGCCGAGGCGAGGTGGAGAGCTGTGGGACTGTGGGCGCATTAGATATGCAAACATTATGTCATTAATTGGAAATTCGCATGTTTCGTGTTTGATTTGAAATGCAGGCATTAGTGATGTGGATTGATTCTGGTGTGCCTGGGGAGCAGATGGGTTGGTTTTAGGGACGACCGGACAGAGCAGCTCATTACAAAGTCACGTAGACGAAAACTGGGCCAAGATGGACTTTTGGACTTTGAGAGCGGGAGGAATGAAGAGCAGCGAAACCACTGAGCAGTGGAGCAAAGCAGAACAGAACAGAACAGTACAGAGCAACAGAGTAGAGTGGAGTAGAACAGATCTGAGGCAACATCAAGAGCAACTGTAAAAGTAATTTTATTATCAAATCCAACTTTAACAACTGCAGCGTCTCAGTGCTCGTCCAACTTGTTATTTGGCTTGTAAGTTACAAAGTCCTGTTCGTGTCCTCGGGGTAATAAAACAAAACTTTGTGTTGAAAATGAAATTGTACAAGGCAACAAGGAAGGCATGAATGCAGTCAGCGCGTGCAAATGACAGTCGAGCCAAAAGGATTTCAGCAAAATGTAAATTTTATTTGTTGCCTCCGTTCGCACTTGCAGTCACACTCACACTCAGAGTCACAGTCACAGTCACCATCACAATCGCAGTCACAGTGGCAAAGGCAGTCAGAGACACAGTCAACAGTCTTTTCTTTCATGTTTTCTAGTTTTCTAATTAGTATTTCCATAAAGGACTCAGATGACCTGCAGCCCAGAACAATCCCTCTTTCTCTCTCACACTCTCTCTCTTTCTCTCTCTCTGTCTCTCTCAACGATAGTGCTTCGCGTCCCATAATCACACATGAAGTGCTGCTGCTCAGCTCTCTACCTGTGCCATGCGTGAGTATGTGTTGGCCCGATAAGAACCTGGCCAGGCGTTTATCTGAAAAGCCATTACGCGGACTCTCCAGCGCCCACTTGGTAGCCAGGCACTGTTGTTGTTCCAGCTTTTCCCATTTCCCATTTCACAGCTTATTGTTATTCAGCGGGATTTCGCTTCTTTTTTTTTTTTTTGCGAACAAAAGTCATAAGAAGTTTGAAAGGTTTTTTGCTCACAACTCGTTTTGGGCTGCTGCGTAACGCCGCGAGAGTTGCCATGGCAGCTTTATGGCCGAGTTGTGGTGGAGCTGAAATGCACTTTTAAATTTCATCGAAATTGATCTTTAATGCTGTCGAATGCCTGGCGACGTGCTGCCATCAAATTGCGCTTTCCTCGCCTCAAGTAGCTATTAAATAAGAGAGAAACGCAAAATGCAACTTGCCAACCGGCAAGTGGCATGTGGCAAGTGGCAAGTGGCACATAAATCGAGCGCTCCAATTGCGATGCATTGCAAGCAGCTCAGCATCCATTTGTTCCATCATTTCCGTTCCTCATACGCCATGTAAACACGCAGCGAACAATAAGTCATAATGATGGCCGCAACTACACGCAAAAAATACAAAAAAATAAAAAACAAAAAACAAAAACCCTAGTATAAAAAGCAAGCGCTGTGAGAAATATAGCAACCGCAGTGCAAGCTTCTGTAATTGCAGCACGCACGGCAGCATCCCTCAATGCGTTTTGGACTGGCATTTATTAACTGTTCACGTGCAGGGAACAAAAAAATAATACGTCAGAGTTCTCTTACACTGAGCACATTAGCTAGGAAAGTATAGAATATATATTTTTGAAATATTAAAAAAATATATATTCGAGGGAAGAGCAGCGATTGGGGAAGTGAAAAAGTGAGAGGCAGACATAAACAAAATGATAACGAAAAGATAAATGAAAAATTAATAAGAAAAGCCAAAAGATAACATGACATGATGAATACAATATGAAAATATCTCAGGAAGAGAAGCAAAGTTAAGAGAGGAAATCAAATATATATAAAGTCAACAATAATGCAAGAGACGAGGATAAGTAGATGAGAAAAATGCAAGAACAGACAAATAGACAAAAAGAAGAACGAAGAAGGCAAAGGTAAGCAAAGATAAGGGAATAGTAAGTAAAAAAAAAAAAAGTTGAAAGGGAAGAAAAAAAAGAAGAGAAATTAAATATAAGTATAAAATAAAAGAAGGCAAGAAGAAAAGTTTAAATAACATCTCTCTCTTTCTCTCTCTGATTGCAACGAAGTTACTCTCGATCAAATAAAAAAATTGTTGTTGCTCTGGGCTTTCTACGAGCATTATAGTTTTATCATTAGAGTTTTATCAAGCAAAAAGTATAATGCGTATGTATTGGTATGTAAGCGAGCGCTGCACTCGCTAAGCACATCAACTGCGCACTCTACGTACGCTGCAGCGTAAGTGAGTGTGAATGTGTGCATGTGTTCGTGTATATGAAGACTCTTTGTGTTATTTGCTCACTTGATACTTGTACCCATTGTACGAACGTCAATCGTGTCGCTCTCTAAACGTTGTTCGGCAAAAGAGCATCACACGAAGCGCTCAACCGAAAACGAAATGAGCCGAAGGCTTTTGCTTAGAGCGAGAGTGAGAAAGTATGATTTTTTGCATTTGATCTCGCAAACAGAAACTGAAATGGTTAACAGTTATTTGCGAGCTTTGAATAAAAGAGAGAGGGAGATTTAAAGGCTGAGAAGCAGAATGACAAAATAAACATGTGAGACAAAAAGAAAGGAGACTAGAAAGGAGACTATGTTTAAAATTTAGTTATTTTTCTTGAAATATCAATGAATAGAAATAATTGCCATTCTTTTAAAACAATCAAAAGAGCACTCCAACTTCGTTATGTTGAGAAATGTTTTAGTAACTATCTTGACGATCTGGTTGCGGTTTACTTCAGCGCTTCGAGTTTGAGTTGGGGGCTTGGCCCTGCAGTTAGTCTCGTCACATTGGCAAGTCTGGCATAGGAATAGGAATTGGAATAGAAATAGGAATTAAGCAAGCATTCAGCATTTGCTGCGTGACAGCATCTTTTTGACAAATTGAATTTTGCGAAGAACGTGCTGTTGTCTCATGACGCTCCATTTGCTCCGTTGAGCTGCATTGATGATGATGCCACAGACTTTCGAGTGAGCCCGAAACGCGACTGCAGTTTGCGGCTACGACTGACTGTGTTGCCAAAGGGGTTTTTCGGTTATTCCCCCCCCCTCGCTCCTTATAGTACTACGGACGGCTCCCTTGGCGTGGCTCGAAAACTTTTCAATTACATTAGATACTCAAGTCGATGTCAGAGGAGGCGGTCGCCTACATGTGCTGCTGCTGCTGCTGCTGCTACTAGTGCTACCCAAAGCGCCCGCTGACAAGTCATTAAATGTGACAAATTGCAACAGGGGCGTGGCTTAAAGTCGTTCGCTCAAGCAAAGTTTTGGACCTTGGCATTTAATTAAACTAAAGTTAGTCCAGATCCGAAAGCTAATGCAATTCATTAAATATTTACGAATAATGGCCCAGGCACACAACTTTGTTAGTCAATTTATAAATCTACAACAAGTGCACCACACACACACGCACACACACATACACAGTCACACACACACATAGAACCACACTTGCATCTGTGTGCACAGGAAAAACTATAAGTGGACCACAATGGCTTCTGCTTTTGACTTGTTTTAAATTGGCCAAAGAGAAAGAAAAGTCCTTTGGCCGGTTCGGGCAAAGTGAATTTCTTTATGCTACGCAATATTTGTACTCTGAGCATATTTAATAATTTTTTTACATGGAATATTTACCTGCCCTCAAGTAGCATTCACCTTGCTGCAGTTGGGAGTAACGAACCCAGTTTTTTTTTTTTTTTCAGCATAAATCAGCTTCAGTTTGCACTGTGCGCACAGTGCAGCATTATGCAGCAAAAAATAAATTTAATGTTGAAAAAAAAAAATTAATATCTAATAGAAATTTAATTTTTTGCAAAGTAATATTTTATATTTAAAAAAAAAAAAAATTATTTAATTATATTTGTAGTTACCAGATTAAAAATGGTTAAATAACTATAAATGTATATTAACTTGTATTCATGGGAGAAATAATTTAATTCATATTCCTAAACGCTGGCTGAATTCCAGAGATAAACATAATAAAGCTAATGTAAATACAAATATTTATATTTATTGCAAAATGTGTGTGAGCTAATTGTTATTTCTAAGCCTATATCCGAAAATCATATTAGGCAAATCTAATTAGATAATTATTTATATTACCATATCATATCCAATCTCTCGGACTCTCTCTCTCTCTCACTCTCGCTCTCCCTCTCTCTCACACTCTCTTCAAAAATCGCTTATTATATGCAAATTCATAGAGGGATTTCCTTCGAATAATTATTTTGCTAATCTTGACCACTGTGTTAAGCCTGAGGCTATCTTGTGACGCTGTTGATTACAAGCAACAAGAGGCAACAGCAGCAGCAACAAAAGCAGCAGCAACAGTATCGTCATCATACAACATGCAACAGTCAAGTGCAGTAACTGGCCTCAGCATGTTCCTGCCACTGGCCTGGTCAGTTGGTAAATGGCAACAGTCAGTGGGAGCCAGCGGCATCATATTAACTGATTGATAGACTACAGCTCAATAAATTCAATTGTCACCCGTTGGGCTGTTGGCTGTTGGGCTACTAGTGTTACGCTCACAATGCTCATAGTTGTTGTTGCTGCTGTTAGGGCAGATTTATGCGAAGTGAACGCTTTTGGCCAAAAAGGACAAATTGTTAAGTTGGCCCACAAGAGCTCAGAGCTCGTTACATAAAGCGCGCATATGACAAGCAATTTGTGTTTATTGTCATGGCCATAAAGATTTGTACGCATAAAGTACAGGCTCTGAGTGCCGTTGACCTTCGTTAGCGCCAAACACACACACACATACACACACACACAGAGACACACATAAAGACACATAAACACACACAAACACACTCACACATACAGCGCATAAGCGAACACCATTTGGCGTCTCATTAAACGTTCATAAAGTTGATTCGCTTTTTTTTTTTTTTTTTTGGCTTTGCTGTCGCCGCTTGATTAATATGCAATTTCTTGATGGCAGTTGCCGCCATTAACACACACACACACACACAAGCCACAAATACATTTATAAGTGCCTAGCTGTGTGTGTGTGCGGCGTCTACTTGAGCGGTTTGGCTTTTGTTTGCCAAGCGCAAAAAAACACTGTGGCAAAAACAAAGGGATAATTTAAACTCTGTCATAAACTAGGTTAGCATCACAGCCACACACACACACACACACCCACACACACACACTCACTTATGACCATATAGCCACACATATACACTCTACCCCCGCTCCATGTCTGGCTGCTTTATAATAACTGTCGGTTTTGCGTTTTTTCTTCATCAGCTCTGTTGCCGCCTTTTATTTTGCTCTTTATTTCCTACTCTTCGTATTTTATTTTCCTTCTTTCTCTCTTTTTTTTTTTTTTTTTTTGCAAGACAATACGCGGCGCATTTATTTCATTCACCATTTTATTTTTTATTTTATTTTTTGCTAGGCGTGGGCGTGCCACAGCCGGGTCATGCGGCATTATGCGCCGCATGCATTTTTTATGCGTCGCAATGGCTTTTATCACATATGCATACATCAGTATCCGATTTTTTTGTTCTCTTACTTTTATTTTTTCTTTTTAACTCTTTTCATCTGTTTGCCACATAAATTGGCCACAGAGTTGGACCGGCCATTGTTATATATACACTCGCCATAATGAAACAGCGAGTTTCAGATTAACTTCGAAAAAAAAATACTAGAAAGATTTATCAACAGCTTTATTTAAAATAGAAAATAGTTTAATAAAATATTTGTAAATATTCCAAAAATTTAATTTAATTTAATTTAATTAATTTAATTTAACTATTATTAATATATAATTTTTAAAAATATGAGTTCAATCAATTGTACAGAAATTATTATAAATTAAAAGATATGTTCAAATTTTGCTG
This sequence comes from Drosophila koepferae, assembly GCA_030914345.1. Lineage (NCBI taxonomy): Eukaryota > Metazoa > Arthropoda > Insecta > Diptera > Drosophilidae > Drosophila > Drosophila koepferae. The sequence continues at coordinate 6,447,519 of JAUESR010000207.1, forward strand.
TCATATTTAATTTATTATTAAAAGAAATGTTCAAATATTTTTATAATTCATATTTAATTTATTATTACTATTATTGTTTATCAAGTTTCGTAAATTTTTTATTTATTTTTCTTTATAAAATATACTTTTTTAATTTTTTTTTAATTTTTAATAATTTTTTATTATTTTTTATAAAATATACTTTTTATATATATTAATTTTTTATTTATTTATATATGATTTAATATAATTTTATTTTAATTTTTTTAAACATTTATCTTCTAATTTTTCTGTTGAGTTTTAATAAGTTAATATTACTAATTATCAATTTAAGTCTATGAGCAGCTTTTAATTAAATTATTATTATTTTTATTATTATTCAAACAAATATAAACAACAACAAAATATTTAAAAAATATATACAATTTTAGTTTCTACACTAACATCGTATTTTAAAACGTTTTTTCAACTCTCATGCTTTGATTTTATTTTACAATAAAATCTGCACTCAGATTTTGCTAGTAAAATTTAATTAAATTGCAAAATGTATGACAACAATTTGTATGTTCGATAACTTTTCATTGGAGCCGAACCACATTGAAAAATTGATTGAGAACAAAAAAAAAATAGTGTTATTCAAATATTATTAGTAACTGATTGAATGCACATTCGGTCTGCAGTTTTTTTGCCCTTAAATTTGGGAATATTTTCATATGTAAATGTAGAAGCAATCAATGAATCTCTGACATGCCACGAATAAAGGCAACAACAAATATCAGTTCAGGCACTAGAGGCGAAAAAAAAACACACACACAGAATGTAAGCAAAACAATAAAACTTTCTCACGAGCGGCATACGCACAGAGCCAATATAAACGATTTAATGCAGAGTGTTTTAACTTAAGCTACCCTGTAATCGGAGAAATGAGACAATCTTAGCTTGAGCGACCAATTGAAAAAATTTTGTAATAAATAAATTAGTAATCAATTGTAATAAATTATTGAAAATGTCGAACTGAATGAATTCTATTATGAAAAGAATTTTTAAATAAAATACAAAATTATTATTTTTTTTTTAAATTATTATTAATATTTTTTAATTGATTGTATTAAATTTTTTAATGATTACTAATAATATTATTATTATTTATATCAAATATCTTTTCATTAAATTAAATAAAAGATAATTATAAATTAAATTAAAAATTTAAGTATTTTAAAATGAAATAATACATTATTTTTTAATTTTTTTAATCATTATTAATATTTTTTAATATATTATATTAATTATTTTAATTATTATTAATATTATTTATTATTTTTTTGTTATTTATATCAAATATTTTTTCACTAAATTAAATAAAACTAAAAAAATTATTAATTAAATTTAAAATGTATGTATCTTTAAATAAAATAATAAATTATTATTTTTTTATTAATATTAAATATTTTTCATTAAATTAAATAAAACTAAAAAAATTATAAATTAAATTAAAAATATTTTTTATTTAATTTAAGTTTATTTTTGTAATGAAAACTTTATTTATTAATTTATATAATATATTTACATAAAATATTATTTAGTATATTAAGCTTGCAATGTAGTTTTATTAAATCTGCAGAAATTTTTCCAATTTTCATTCATTTCATTTAGCTCAACTAAATGTTATCCACTTTGTGTATATTTATAGTTACAGGGTATAAAATATACAAATTAAATTGCAGATTCTTTCATGTTGGGGCTTTTGCTCTTTGGCATGGCCGTTGTTATTGTTCTTTCGCTCCTGTTGATGTTGATTTTCATTTTGTTGCTCTCTTTCGCTCGCATTGTTGTTGCTGATGTTATTGTTGCTGTTGTTGTTGTTGTTGTTTTTATTGAAAACACATGCAAATCGATTATTGTTAACAATTTTTTGCCAATGCTTTTTTTTACAAGCGCGTGTCGCGACATCGCACCAAACTGATTGGGCAATTCGTTTTAATGGCATTGCATAAACATCAATTAAAAGCGCCTGATAAATCGCACAGCTGTTTTATGTCGTATTCGGTTGAACTATTTATTTGTAACTTGTAATTGAATTATAACACTTATGCCACGCCCACACCCATAGCTGACACTATGTCACCATGGCAATGACCATTGCCCACATCTTTTGCAATGTTTCGTTAAATTGTGAACGGCAACGCTTGGCTGACTTTCACTCCCATTCGAGTATTGTTCTTTGTTCTATTGTTCAGCAGCGCTTCGGGTCATAGGTTAATTGATGATAAATGCCTTGACCATTCCGCAATGCGTTATTCATTCAGTTGGATGGAAATTGACATATCAGAGCGCACCCTTTGTATTTGTATAATTCATTAGAATTATGAATGTATTGTTGAATTCTTTCGCTAAAGCTCAACGTTGAACTACGCTGTATTAATGAACGTAAGCCGACTACTTTTCAATTATTGTATTATATTCATTCTTAACGTTAGAATACAACCAATGGCAATCAGGCCCTTAAACGCACCTGTTAGCTTTAAGAAGCCAACTTAAAGCTTTAATGTGCTTTTGAAAGCTAATTCAATGAAACTGAATCAGGTACAATTTCTTGAAACAAAGCCTTACAAATTAAATTACTTTAAATTGCTTTAAATTGTACTAACAATAATAGATAATACTTTTTAAAGCACAGACTAATTAATGAAGAAAAGCTAAAGCTTCTCAAAGTTAATAAGATCAATCAATATTACGAGATTTTCATTAAAAGCTGCTAAAAGAAATTTTATATTTGAATATACATAACTTCTATGAAAAAGCTTTTGAAAGCAACTCAAAAAACTCATTTAGTAAAAGTCTAATTAATTCATATGTACAAAAAAAACTATCTATAATTAAGTGGACGACCCCTTTCCAACCTATAGAAAATACATATTAGTTAATTGAATTCCATCAAACTAATTAAATATTTCAATAACTATGTTTACCTTGCTGAACTTATCAATGCTCAACATTTGAAGCAAAGCAAACCCCCCCAAAGTAAGCCTTAAAAAATGTAGTGGGTATGCGTCAAACAGTATTCATTTAATTAATGAGCAATTCATTTAATTATAAACAATGCGAGCTGGCAAAGCACCAAAGCAAAACTCACACAATATAAATTGAACGCCTGATAGTGCCTGATGCCCACTTGCTTGAACACATTTCCCACATGCTTTCAGCACTGACAAGTGCAATGATTTCTCAACACTGGACACTGGGGGCAGAGGCGACATGCATGTCAAGCTGGTGTCAGTCGTGCGCGGGGTAGGGCAATAGGGGTATGCAATACCGTAACGCTCGGCATTATGCCAGTGTCAATTGCTATAACAATTTGTTAGTTTGTCAAAGTCTCTATGACAATGCACTAAATTTGTCAGTCTCTGAAAACTGAAAACGAGAAGCGAGAAGCGAGAGACGAGAAGCGAGAAACGAAAATTCACAAGCACTAACCGCCTGAACATTTTTAAATTCATTTCAATTAGCGTTGCGACAAGTGAATTTGAAAACAAAGCTTTACAAACTGCAATCATTTGATGGCATTTAATTATGTTGGCGTAAACATAGTAAGCACTTGAAGCTTAGAAAGTGCCGAATCAATATGGCTGAAATATTTTTAAATTTTTACTTTGATTTAGAAAATAGAAAAATTCGTAAGAGTTGAAAATGCTGAATGAGTGAGATGATATTTATTAACTGCATGCAAGTAGAATGAAACTAAATAAATATTAATTTAATAGTATTATCATATATTATGCATTTAATTCTTATAAGAATGCGTAAAACATTTTATATATACAATGTAAAAAAAAAATATGTAAAAAATGCAAAATGTAGATATTAAAACTAGAAATAAAGTAAAATTAGTTATATTGCCTGGAAAATATATAATCTAAAATAAATGTAATCTAAATCTAAATCTCTAATATAATAATTTTATAAACTAAATATTTATTTAGAAAATTATATTTTACATACATAAATACATATTTAATAAATAAATAAAATTGAATATTAAATATTAAATAAAAAAGAAACAGAATGAAATACTAAATATTAAATATTTAAAAGTACATATTTAATAAATAAATAAAATGAAATATTAAATAAAAAAAAAGAAATGAAATATTAAATATTTTATTTTTTATGAAATTAAAAAAAAAACTAAAATTAAAAAATATCTAAAAAAAAAGGACATATTTAATAAACAAATAAAATAAAATATTAAATATTAAATAAAAAAAAAACAAATTAAACATTAAATATTTTATTTTTCATGAAATTAAAATAAACTAAAACTAAAAAAAATATCTTTAAAAAAAAAGTACATATTTAATAAACAAATAAAATGAAATATTAAATATTAAATTTAAAAAAAAAATAATTAAATATTTAATATTTTATTTTTCATTAAATTTAAAAAAAAACTAAAACTAAAAACTAAAGATATCTAAAAATAAAATTAAAAAAACATTTTTTATTTTTTTTTTAATTAAAGTTCTAAAATATGATTCAATGTGTAAAATATATATTTTTATGATCAAATAAATCAAATAAAATAAAAACTAGTTCTCAGTTGATTTCGGGGCTTTTATTATCGTTTAAATAATATAGAAGAGCTATAACGTAAGTATACTTAGACTAAATCAAATTAAGCTTAATAATAATAAGCTTAAGCCAATTTAGAATATAATAGAATAGTTCAGCCAACTGTGCCCAACTACAAATTGCCATGCACGAAAATGTTTTTTAATATCAACGAAAAATATGCATAATGTTATAATTTTTTATAACATTTCATTATATGAGTCCAATCTTCAAAAAATACAAAATGTACACAAATAATTTAAATTGTAAGCCTCATAAGCTTAAATGAATGCATTCAATAATAAAACTATTAATAATAATAAATGCAAAATAAATGTATAATAATAAAATGATTGCAGCATATTTATTAATTAAATTTCATATTAAATATGTTAAAATATTTTGTAAAAAATAATGTATTCCATAAAGTTTTTTCTAATATGATAAAGCAAATTAATAAACATTCTTTTTTTACAATTTTATACAATTTAAGCTTAGCTTTAAACTATAAGACAAAAGTAAGCTGAAAAAAAATGTGTCTGCCATGTTTTCTGTTTCATCTGCATTTGAGTATAACTAAGCCAAGCATCTCGACCTCGCCAGCCTCCAGCTATAGCAACAGATCTAGCTATAGCTATGGCTATGGCACATAGTGTCACTTACACACACACACAAAACACACATAAATGCGCGGCCTGACACCTGACAGCCACTCAACAGCGAGTGGTTGTCGGATTTAAAAATAAAATAAGAACTGAATAATAATAAAATGCGACAGCAACAACAAACTGACAGAGAGAGAGAGATAGAGAGAGGGCTGCATGCAAACATAAATGAAAGGACAACAACAAAAAATAAATAAAGAGTAACAGCGCCGTGTTGACATGCAGAGGCGTCGGGCAAGAGGATGAGCGGCCGAATGACAAGACACTTTTGAATGTGTCAGTTATGTGACAGGCACACACACAGAGAGAGATAGAGAGAGAGAGAGAGAGAGAGAGAGAGAGAGAGAGAGAGAGAGAGAGAGATAGTGACTGAGACACTCGATGCACGAGCCTGATAGCTCTTTGGTGACTTATTTTTTGGTGTGCCTGGCATCGCAGAACTTAAAAGAGATTTCAAGGTAAGGCACACTTTGTATGCATGTCAACAGAAAAGTCAAAGTTCACAAGTTTTGGACAACAATAAACAAGGGACTTGGGATTGAGATCGGTAGCCAGCCAGCCAGCCAGCTGCTGCTACGGCTGCTGCTAGTTGCTGTATCAACGACCCGTGCACAGCACAAATATGCAAAGTCAAGTGGCAATTTATCATGCAATGCAACAGCAACAATACGCGGCAGCAGGGGGCTGCCATGTGGGGTTAAGTGGTGCCCAGTGCGAGTACAACTAAATTAAATGGACTAACGGACAGCGGGAGAGCGAACCGGCTAACCGGCAAACCAACCCAATGCGTAGGCATGAATGAATCCACACCTACGCTTGGCCCACCACACAATCATGTAATCAATGCCCTAGAGACTGTAGGCGATGGGGTATGCACAACTTACTTAGAATAAATTTGTTTGCAAAACAAAAGAACTGGCATTTGCAAGGTATTTCCTATTATATATACAGACATCAACAAGTTAAAAATATAAATAAAAATAATATTTAAAAAAACTCATAGTTGAGCTTTAAATGAAATGATATATGTATTTGACACAGTCCAACGCGCAGACTTTCAGACTTCTGACCTATTTAGCTGAGTCAAGCAAGATTCGAATTTCATAGCATCATAATGCAGTAATAATTTTATTTTAATTCAAGTCAACTGCAATTTCTATGCACATAAATGTGTGTATATGAGAGAGAGAGAGAGAGAGAGAATGATGGAGAGGGAGGGAAAGAAAGAGAGAGAGAGTAAGTATATGTATTACATTTGTAAGCAGACTAACAAGACACTCAAGAGAAGTTTAAAGAGAAAATTTGTTGGACACTGCATATGAAAAGTATATATACACAAAGAGGTATACATAAAAAAATATGTAAAGGTATATATGTAGATACATTTACATATGTATATTCTACAAAATCCATCTAGTTTGCCCTTCGTAGTCGAGCAGCCTAGACTACAGTTTTCTTACTTGTTTTTTTTTTTTTATTATTTTATTTAAATTAAAAGATAATCTAAAAATGTTTATCTTAGCAACTCGCTAAGCAATACAGGGTAACTCTAAGTTGAATCAGTTTCATTTAAATCAAAAAGTAACCTTAGAAGCTTGCTAAGTTGAATCACATTTTTTCTTATTTAATCACTTTACACATCCGAATGTTTATCTAAGCAGAAAAAATGCTGGGTATTTCTAAGTTCAATCACATACACCTAGAGCATACTTTGTCGCTGTTTTTTTTTATTTTTATTTATTTCATTATGTTGGAGCCCTCGCGTTAGTTAAATCGATGCGTCGCTGACCTTTCCCTCAATTAAAGGCAAACACACAAATACAGGGCACAGTGCTGTGCAACAGTAATGCTACCGGCTGCTATTGCTCAACGGACTGTGCTGTGCTGTGCTGTCGACGCTTTGGCTCATTAGACAGCACTAGCAGCCAACAGGCAACAGCCAGCAGCCGTCGCTTTCATAATTTATTGGTACCTACGGCTGAATCTAATTTCTGGGATTTGCAACAGAGCAAATATGTTAAATACGAGCTGAACAGCAATTGGAAGCTGGAAACGGGAAACTGGCATGGATGGGAGACATTTCACTCGGCAGCTGCTAGGCGAGATAATGGACAAAACCAACGCTAAGTGCGGCCACAAAAGCCAAGCAATTAACAAGGCGTTTGGTTTAGGAGCTTAGTCATTGGCTTGGTCACTCGACAATCCTGGCCAACGAGAACAACCGCAGGCGAACGGCCAACGGGACGGGAGCGGGACGCAGTCGTGGCAATGGCTGACCGGAAATGCACGCAACTCCAGCTGAAGCTGTTGTTGACAAGGCTCTAAAGCAATGGACTGCAACCAAAGACGGCTCGCAGTCAGCAAGTCAGCACGAGACCGCAACTGGGCCAGAGAGCGATGAAGAGAGAGAGAGAGACAGAGGGAGGGAGTGAGCAGGAGCCGCGCAAGCAGTGGCGGGACTTGGGCGTAATATGCGTAATTAAACAAAACCGCAAGTGGGGCAGTTGCACAACAAGCGGCAAGCAACGCGCAGCAGAACTGTAAAAAAAAAAAAAAAAGATTAAAAAAAAAGCGTTGTATATATAAAGGATACCACAAACGACACAACAAACACAAGACTACAAGAAGCGCAACGGAATAATTTGTGAATCGTTGTGAATCGCTTTCCATATGCTCTTCATATGAATATGCTAAAAAATAAATTAATTATTTAAAAATTAATTATTTATCAATAATAAAAAACAAAATTTTTGTTTTCCTTGCATCGTCATATATTTATATATTTACTAAGAAGTTGCAAAATTTTCATAAATTTTTTAAACAGCTTTTCAGAAATTCAGCTCAAAAGTTAGTGAAAAATATATTTATATAATATGCATGCACACAAACACATACAATTTCAGACTTAATCAAAAATGTTCTGCGCATTTTTTATTTATTTTTTTTTTTTTTCGTTTTTTTATTCTGCAGAATTAACAAGTAATTAAATGAAATTATTTCAGCATGAGCGCATCGTAAGCTAAATTGCTTGTATCTTATTTGTTTTAAATTTTCATGCTTTAAAAAGTAAAAAAAAAAAAATAATAATAATAACATATATTTAATAAAGTTTTAGTTAAACAAAAAACTAAATTGTTAAAATGTTAAATATTTAAATTTAAATACCAATTTTTTTATATCAAATTTACACACTTTGAAATTTAAAAAACAAAATAATAATAACATATTTTATAAAGTTTCCATTAAACACAAAACAAAAATATGAAATATTTAAATTTAAAAAAAAAAATTATTGAGGTTTCAAAAGAAAATACAATTTTTAATAAATCTAACATAATAATAAAATCTTAAAAATCTTAAAAATTTATTTTACGCCTAAAATTTAATTACAACTTAAAAAGAAAACAATACATAAAAGCTTACATGAAAATGGATTTATTTAATAATTTTAAATAATTTAAAAAAAAAAGATTATTTGTAACACATTTATAACAAATGAATCTGGTTTGAGTTCATTTTTGAAACAATCAATCAAAATTGATTTAAACAACAATTAGTAAAACATTCTCACAGGGAAACCCCACATCAATCAATTGCCTACAGTATTCAGTTAAACTGTAATTAACATAGTTCTCAGCTTACAAAGCGAATGACAAAGTGTTAATGCCCAGCGTGTGAGCTGAGCTGTTTAAATTAAATATTTGCCGGGCAGCGCAACGCTTGACGTGAGCCGGAGTGTCAAGAAGTAAAGCAAAGAGTTGAAATGCAGCAGCAGCGCCACATTAATCTGGAGCATGCAGATTGAAGTGTCGCCCTGCTCTGTGAATCTGTCTGTGATGACAAGTTGGGCCGGGCCCGAAATGAAATGAAACGCCTTAATCCCTGTCAGACTTAAATGCAACAGAATGCCATGCACTTAAACCTCAACTCGAGTTGGTTGCGTCACCGTTCATTGATTTCACCTGGTAAACGGAATATGCAACAATGTGAAATCGATTTTGCATTAGCCACGAAACACTTGAGCCAGAAACACCAAAGCCTCCAAGCAAAATATATTGATGAGCAAATAACAATGCAAACAACAGTGGCCAAAGCCAGAAGACGAATGAAGAATCGCAAAACAAATATGGCGAGCAAAATATGTAACTAAAATGAAAACTAGTTGAGACTTAAACAAAATTTAAAAAAAAAAATGAGCTCACTAAGAGGTACGCCTCCAAGTCTGGATTCAGTTAACCCAGTTAGCTGGAATTTGAAATTCAAAAAAGGCGCAGAGATAATTTTCAAGTCAGGAGCAATATTTGTATGCAGATAGGGAGAAAAAAATGTATATAAATATATATATTTATTTTTTATATATTTTAGAGAAAAAGGTTTTTAAGTTAAGAGCACATTAAAGTAGTTTTGAGGCTACATTAGTAGAGCAGTCGGTTTGTGTCTGGGCATAGAAATATTTATATATAATCAAGCATATCGAATAATCCCCGTAAAGAACGCACTCAACTGTCAAATTAACAACAAAGTATACTTTATTGAAAAAATACATTTGGAGGTCAATCCAAATCTATCTTCATTCAAATAACAACAATTCACCCAAAGCTTATATTTAGATAAAACTCTGGGCAACCTCATTGGCCATAGAACTCACTCACCTGTTAAAGCAGCCAAATTTAGAATGAATCCAATTAGACGCATCGCGAACGCTGCTTGGTCCTTGTTCAATATTGTAAATATTAATTGTTATTTTAGCGGAATTTATTGAGCTGCTATTGCAAGTGGCAAAAATTGATGCATTTATTGCACTTGTTATCAGCAATTTTTGTGCCCAAGCACCAGGCACTTCAATTGCTAAGCATTAGTTGGGAAGTTGTTGTTGTAGTTGCTGCTGCTGCTGCTGCAGCTGCTGTTGTAGTTGTTGTTGCTAATTGTGAACACACCGATCCAACACGAGAGCCCACGAAGAGAGTATGCGAACAAGACAGAGATAGAGCGAGAGAGCGCGAGTGAGTGAGCGACAGAGGGCCGAGAGCCGGAGTCTGAGCTTGAAGCTTACACGAAGTATAAGCCAACCAACGCGCACGAATTTCACTTTATCACTGAATATAATTTTTTTTTTCCAATTTCTACACTCGCGAGTTGAGCGTTACACGAACGTTGCGTTAGCAACAATGCGCATGTCCCATGCAACATTTGGACGATGCTAAATGTTGCCAGCAACATGCACGAAGCGTATGTATGTAAATAAATTTTTAAACTCATATAATGTGCAAAATGAGTTGTCCCTTAAATAATTATTGAATTTGTTCTCTTTCAAAGTATTTTAAATAAATCATTTTTTAAATTAATAGATTTGAAAAAATTTGATTTAGCAACTCCAAAAATGTAATCAATTGACTTCTAACAATATGGCGCTCATTTTTTGAATCTGCATCAACATGTTGCTAATGAAGGGGTAAAACAGAACAAATGTTGCAGCAACTTTGTCGAAAAATGGGGACGCTTTCTCGAAAGCTCATGCAGCTTTTGAAGTCCGTTGTTGGGGTAGGCCCCTGGGGTTAAAATGTATAACATATAACGTATAACAAACAACGTATAACGTATAACATATAACATATAACGTATAACGTATAGCGTATAGCGGATAAGAGTTTTAATTGCTAAATGTTGTCCTATTCACCACACATGCTATAATAAAAACCAAGTTTACTTTCGAATCTTGGCATTTTATAACAGTGTTATAATTGTTATAGCAAGGGGATTTCTATTATAACTATATTGGCTCAGACATAAACCATGCTATAATAGCGTGGAATAACGGTTAAGCGATTAACGGTTATCATAATATAAAGTAATGAACTGTAGTTAATAAAATAAGCTCATCCTTTGATAAATCGACTGCTTAATTATTCGCTTAACAATCACTATAAAAGAATTTTTAAATAATTATAAAATACAATAATTCATATAAATTTTTAATAAATACAATTTTTTTAAATTATAATATGTATGTATATATATATATCTATATATATATATATACTTTAAATACGTTTCTTAAATATAAAATTGCTGTACGGATTTACTGCGTTTTCAATACTATCGCACTGTACTATCGATAAGACTTCCGAAATAAAAGCTCACAAAAAAAAGTGATGGCAACACTCTACCAGCAGTTGCTTATCAGTTCAGAAGCTTCATAATACGTCCGATCGCGAATATAAACAGTGCAAATATTTAACAGTTGAAAGAGAAATAAATTACTGAATATGTGTGATCAAGTCAAATCGAATGCTGAAATTAAAAACGAACAGGAAACTTCTGACACTTTAAATGTACCCAATGAATACCACGATGGAGCCTGTATCTCTGCATACCACATTGGAAATCATGAAATAAGTAACGTTGCCAAAATGGTTACTCATCGGTATGAAGCCGAATATAAAATGTCTCATAAGCACCGTGGGCTAGCGCTGATCTTCAGCCATGAGCACTTCAAAAATAAAATTTTGGCATCACGACCCCAAACAGATATCGACAGCGACAATTTAAATCGTGTGCTCACAAAATTGGGTTTCGAAGTGCAGATACACAAAGATTTGTGCTACAAACAACTACAACAAAAAATACAAAAAGCTGTTGCCATGGATCATTCGGATAACGATTGCATTCTGATCGCTCTACTTACGAATGGTACTGACGATAACTATTGTGTTTATGCCAGGGATGAGGCCTATAAGGTGGACAGCATTTGGGAATCCTTTACAGCTGACAAATGTCCCACGCTGGCGGGCAAACCGAAGCTATTTATTATCCAGGCCTGTCGCGGCAATCTTAGAGATCAAGGCTTTGTTATGAAGTCCAAGGGATACACCGAAACGGAAAGTGATTCGAATAGCAATTATAAGATACCAATATATGCGGATTTCATAATTGGCTTCTGCACGATTCCCAACTATAGTTCATGGAAAAATCCCGTACAGGGCAGCTGGTTTATATACAATCTCTGCGAGGAGCTTGAAGCCAATGGCAAAAAACTAGACATGCTCAATCTGCTCACCTTTGTATCGCAGCGCGTGTCCAATTATGAGAGCTACGAAACACAGGGAAAACAAATAAGCTGCACCATGTCCACTCTGACGCGTATTTTGCGATTCAATGACAAATCTTAGTAACAAATGCCCCTATGAACAATCATATATAGTCCATCGTTGTTTACTTAAGTTCAAATAGATCAGATTAGATTAGCTTTTATTATTATATTGATGCAATCAGAATAGGATATGTGTAATACCTTAATGTGAACAAAACACTATACATTCAAAATATTAACCAAAAAATACTCCATATTTACTGTTAGCTACATTTAATCATTGGTTTGTGTTTTTTATTTATTTTTTATTATTATACTTGTTAATTTATTTTAAAAAAAAAATAATAATATAAATTGTATATCCAGTTTTAACTATAAACTCAATTTTTATACATGGGTATTTTATATATACATATATATGTGTTTTATTATCATTATTATTTTTTATTTTATTATTATAATTTTGCACTAAGCAAATGTTCCAAGATCAATAGATAAAATAAATGAAACAGTCATAATATTTAAATTTGATTTCTAATTTGTAAATTAAATTTCGACGCATATCGAAAAGACAATCGATATATTTATCCATACAATAGGCACATCACAAGCTAATCGCATATTATTGAATCTTTACACACGCAACGTCGGCAACCAACAAGTAGTTTTTCAGAGACGTATATAATTTGTAAACAATGTATTTTAATAAGATTATCGGTGTCATATACCTGGGTATCATTGCTGTATACGGCGCTGGCATAGAGCGTGTTGATGACACGGATTTGATACACATTCTGACCGGTGAGGGCGACGTGGTTGCTTTGTTTACGCGGGGCAATTGTGCGGAGTGCGACCAATATGAAAACGTTGTTGACAATATTCAGGATGAAGTGAAGCAATCGCTGGGTGCGTCTGTTGTGCAGGCGCACGATAGCAATTTGATTCATATCTACGATCCGAGCAGGGAGCCGGCCTTGCTCTACTTCCGCCGCGGAATACCAATTCTTTATCATGGAGCGATTAACGGAGAGGAAATTATACAATTTTTCAATGACAATCGTGAGCCGGCTGTGAAGGAACTTTCTGATGACAATTTTGAGCATTTGACACAAGCCTCAACTGGAGCCACCACGGGAGACTGGTTTATTTTCTTCTACTCAGCGGAATGTGTTCTCTGCCAACGTCTGTATGCCGTTTGGGAGTCTGTTGGTGGCTCACTGAAACGCAAGATAAACGTAGCACGAATGAACTCTTTGGCCGCTGGCGCATCCACTGCGAATCGGCTAAAGGTTACGACAGCTCCCGAATTCGTATTCTTGCGCCAAGGCAAAATCTATCGGTACTCTTCGAAGGAATATACTCCAAAGGCGTTCATCGAGTTTGCCGAGGGCGGATTTAGAAAAATTGGTCACCCAGAAATTGTGCCCAAGCCAGCCAGTTTTATGGATGAGCTATCTTTTGGACAAATTATAGATTATATCAGTAGTCAGGGCACGCTGCCAATGGCAATTATTGGTACACTTGTCGTTTTGTTTCTCCTACTTATTGTTAAATGTTTGTTTAAAACATCGTCAAAGAAAGCCGTAAATAAAAAAGACAAATAGTTTGGGCATAGCGTAAGCATAAGTGAAACCCAGTTTATATTTCATATAACTTGGCATTCCCTGTAAAACAATTTTGGTAATTTAATTAATATATTTAATAAAAATTGAAAATCAATTTAAAAAGAATCATTCCAGTTCGATTATTTGTTATCGATATATGTATAAATGTCACAGCCTCAGAAGTCTTAGATATTTTAGTGTTTGCCTTTTGCGGTCACACTATTCATCAAATAATATTTGCATAGTAATTTACAATGGTCGGATCAAATTTTGGTATTATCTATCACCCGAGTGCTGGTGGAGGCTCATCTGGACAAGCTAATACTGGCAGTGGCACAGCCTCCGGAGTAAGTGGCGGCAATAGTTTCAATACTAATTCAGGCGGCGATCGTTCTGCTCCAGCATCGCATCTCAGCGACTTCATGTTGCAACTGGAGGACTACACACCTCTGCTTCCCGATGCCGGTAACTATTGCTGAATATATATTTGAACAGATATTTTATAAAAATATCATTTAACTTTCAGTTACTTCACATTATCTGAATATGGGCGGCTTTCATGCGGATGACAAGCGCATTGTTCGACTCATCTCCATAGCGACTCAGAAATTCATGTCGGACATCATTGACGATGCACTGCAGCATTCGAAGGCGCGTACGCACATGCAAAACTCGAGCACACCTGGTGGCTCCAAGGTGTGTTTCTATTGTTAATATACAATTTTCATAAATATAATTATTTACATATCTGTTCGTCGTAGGCCAAAGATCGCAAGTTCACCTTGACCATGGAAGATTTGCAGCCGGCATTAGCTGACTACGGCATCAATGTTCGCAAAATGGATTATAGCCAGTAGAATGCGGCAATTTACATATTAAGTTTTTTTATTTAAGTTACACTCATAAAAATATGTAGAACGGAAATAAAGCAACACAAGACGTGGTTCCAAATAAATGTTGAGCTTAATGTAATTAAAGTTAGAATAATATCTTTACAGGCTGTAAATCACTAGATACATAATACATTCTAGCTACACAACTATTTATCGACACATTATAAATCGTTTAAAGCTTTTGCCGGTGCCTCCCGCCACTTTGAAGGCTAAAACACCAGTGAGAATCGTTACAATATAGTTGGGCAGGAGACTCGCCCAGTAGAGCTCATCCGCATTGAGTAGAGTCAGCAAGGAGACAAAGAGATGTGAGCCAACAACGTAGAAAATGTGCAGATAGTTATTCGTATCAAAAGCATTGAAGAAGATGACGCTCCAAAATGTGTGCAGCAGAATAATCGAGAGCACTTGGACGGCAGACGTCACAAAAAACATTTCAGAGCCGCCCCTGAGGCCCATTGTGCCAGGTCCAGTCTACAAATATATTAAGAAAAGCTCAGTGTACTTGCTTATTACAGTTACTGAATCACTCACCATATCCGCCAGCACATTAACTAGCGCAAATAAGCCTGATATGATGCCGAAGCCTAGCCCTGAAACATAAGCCAAAATATGTTTATTTTCCGTGATCCGCGTATCCTCCGCCACGGCGTGGAGGGCGTGCTCTGTGCTGCGAAGAATGCGATAGATGATATACCGAAAGCATTCCTGGAACAGCACAGAGAAAATCACACCAAAAGCCAGCACATCCCGCAGCGGAACAATCGCAAACCACAACAGAGACGACAACAGCAACGAAAGCAGCCAAAAGAAGGCGGCCGCTATGAGTATTATGATTCGCATGGAGTCATTGGCAATGGTGAACACGAACAGTGAAAACGGTGTGCCAAATGCAATCAGTGTACAACCGAAAAATTCGGGTAGAGTCATATTTATTGTCACTAAAAAGAAAAACCGCCCACTCTGACAGTTTTTTTCCTTTTTTTACTTTTGCGGTGACAAGCCGATGACAATTACCAAGTCTCTGTTGTCGTGAAATAAACTTATCGATAACGATAACAATACAATGTTTGCAAGCACTCTTTCCAAATACAGCATATGGATTTTACAGAATGAATGGGAAAAACATCTAATATTAATTTTATGAAAAAATATATATTAGTTGCAAACTAGAAAACAAATTTTCTTAAAATTATTAATAATTTAGACTTTAAATAGAGATGAATGTCATATTCCAAGCTAAAATCTATATGAATATTTCTAACAAATAATTGTGCAGGGTATTCGATATTCATATAACGCGATGAAAATTTTGAGTAAATTGTTCGTGCGTGAGTCGAGTGGTGTAAGCATATCGGCAACGATAACCTAATGTTTACATACGCTTTCCAAACTGCAGTTGGCTTTCATAATTACGTCTGCATTAAGATTACTAAATACTATTAATATTTGTTTTGTAAACATAATCTGTTACTAAATATATAATATTTAGCAAAATATATTGCCTAAACAGTGAACAGCAATGCGTGCACTATGTACCTACATAGATGCATGTAGAGAGCTTTCCCTTAGCAGTGTATTTGATAGTCGGTGCAGTATGTTGTCGTGCTTAAGACAAAGGCGCCCTACTTACTACTTGCGCAGTGGGCTCGTCAATGTTTTGGTTTGGGTCTTCGGGGATTAGTCACTTGAACATTCGCAAGCGCAATACACAAACGCCACAGAAATAAATAAATTGTTATTAACGAAATCTTCATATTGAACGGCTGTTAAGTAATATATTATTGTGGTTCACTTTTATAAGTAAATCTAGTCAAAGCGATAATTAACTGTAATTGCATTCGCCAACTTTCAACTTTCTAGTGCATGCCGTGATGGCGAAACGTCTACTGCCACACCAGCCCTCTGCGGATGGACCGCATCCGGACGATGAACCCGACAGTCCGGCCATTGAGGCAGCCGCCTTGGACATTCCCCCGCAGGCTGTTGACCCGACGAGTCAGAAAGGTGGGTATACTCAAAGTGCACCTTATATATTAATATTATACATTATATAATATTTGATATATGCATATTTAAGCATTCTGGGAAAGCTACAATCCAGCCAAAAAGTTTCGTCCCACTGATGATGGCAATCCGGAATTACGTTTTGAGATTCTTCTGGCGCACATAATGCCTCGAGAGATTGATGATGTGAAAATCAAGCGCTTCGTCGTATACGAGCTGACTGTGCGCCAGGACTCCAGCACCATGGACGAGCAGCCCGCAAAGATTGAGCGCCGGTACACAGATTTTCGTGATCTCTATCAGTGCCTTAAGCGAGAGCTGGCCAATGAGCTGGCCAGCATTAACTTTCCCAGCAAGGTGCTCATGGGAAACTTCTCAGCGGAGCTGATAGCCGAGCGCAGTGCTGCTTTTGAGACATTCCTGACGCACATAGCCAGGAACGCAAAGTTGCGAGATTCGGATGCATTTCTACGCTTCCTGCAGCATGACGAGCTGACCCGGGCTTGCCAATATCTGGACGAGCGACGCAACGAGATGGCCATACCCATACTCGAGAACTGTTTTCGCCTGTTGAACAAGATCTTTATGAATCGGTCGCGTCCCGTGCTGCTGATACTCTGTCGCCTGGTGGCCGCCTGCACCTCCTCGCCGGTACCCCATCACTCAGCGGAGCGTTGGGCTCTGCTCGCACTCAGCCGCTTCGATACGCTCTGTGATATTGATTTACTGCCGCTGTATATACCCCTGCTGCACACCTGTGCGCACCTGTGGTATGAACTTTAATCTCTCAACGAAAAGCTCATAGTCCAGTTTTTATTTATTTTACATCTTTTTTTTAGGTGGCAACGAGGTCAAGATCAGAAGCCCATAACGGATCGCTTGACGGAGATGTCCAAGCAGGGCATTAATACAGCTAACATCACCAGCCTAATGCAGGCAATTCACAAGCTGGATCCCCGCACTGAAACCATCTGAATGCACAATGTAGACAATACTCATACACATACACACACTCACATACACATAGACTCCCTTGAGCCGTAAAAGTGCAATTAGTAACAATTATCGTGCAATTAGTATTAGAAATGTTTGTCATATTTATATTTACATTGTACTACGTCATACAGCCCTTTCGCAACTCTGTCACTATTATGCTCTGTGTTTCATGTATGTCTTATATATCTAGTAAGTTCCGCTGAATAGCTTACCCGTTTAACGTGATTGTAACTGTATCGAATGCTTAAGATGAACCCACTGAACACGAATGAAATTATATCAAAATTAACATTCCTGTAATATCAAACAATCTATTATCGAATTATGGACATTTGTATTAAGAACAAAATTATGAAATATATAATAACAACGATAGTCTGAATCATTTTGTATTGCATTTCGTGTATTCTTGGTCATATATGTATTTGGGAATATATATGAGTCAATCTATATGTGTCATTTCGCAGAGGAAATGCGAAATACGTCAATTTTTAGCATAGCTGATTTGGATATTTGAAATATCTAAAGAAGCTCGAAATAGCTCAAAATGAAATGAAAATAAAATCACGTAGCACTTCTCTTAAGTGAGCTCATCGAATATGCAGAACTACAAAATAGTCTTTCAACTATACTCTGAGGTATTGAACATGTTCAGAGATCAGATCAGATGAGATCATGAGAAAGAAAATGATGAGCTACACAGTCAAGATAAAGTGATGTACAAGTTTATATCTAACTAACTAACTTGGCAGATAAATCATATCTCTCTGATGATTGAGTTCTGAAAATCCACAGAGATCAAATGAGATCAATCATGTAAAAAAGGCTTTTCTTTTCCATTCAATTTGATTGATTATTAACTTAAAGAATATTATATATAATAATATATATATACTATATAAACGTTAAAAAAAATATATAAATAAATAAATAAACTGTTTTTAAATCTAATCTAATACGATTCAATTCTCAATTATATTCATTTAAAAATGCAGAAAATCAGATCAAGTTTTCAAAACTTAAAACAATAAATAAATAAAATAAAAACTAAAGATTTAAATTTTATCAAATCAACTTGGCAGCAAAATCTAATCTAATTCACTTCATTATTTTCTTTTTCACTGCCTTCGATAGCAACCGAAAAATATAATTAAAATATAATTATAATTTCATCAATTTCCAAGTAATTAAACAAAAAAAAAACTGAATGAACTTTACTTAGTGGTCATTAAACATTTTTAAGAATATATTTTGCAAGTCAATTTTTATATTACAATCTAAGGTGCACTTAAATAAATCAACTTATTGTACGTTTCGTGAGGATCATGATAGATCTAGCACGCGGCGTTATAATGCTAGCCAACTGGAGCTGCATGCCTAAAGACAATCGCATGCAGCCAATCAATAAGTTGGCCAGGTAAACATTGCGTATACATAATTTCAAATGTACAATTCATAGGAGAGAACTTGCAAGCCACACCAACTGGTGATGTGGATGTGTTGGTGGTGCAGTGGTGCAGCAGTGCAGCGGTGCAGCTTGTAAGTGCTTCAACGGTACAGGCGCGTAAATGTTTTCAATGCCTGAGCAACGGCCTTTGTGCTGGTAGCTCTGGAAGGGAGGAGAAATTAATTGCTTTACACATACAAAGGTATCGGCTCCAGGAACAGTCGTTGGCATGCATACTCACCTTAGAACCGTATTACTGAACTCATCCAATTGCTGTTGCGTGGCGGTCTCAAAACCACCGCTATTCTTCTTGGGCAACGAGTCCAGCGCTTGGGCAAGGAAGGGCTGCATCCGTGCCTGCGAAACCACGTGTTTCAGTTCATTGAGCACCTCGGCGACATCGGCGAGCATGTAGGAGTGCAGCTGGAACACGGATGCTTGTATCAGATTCATGACCAGCGCACCGCCATGCTGTGTGGCCAGCTCAATGACCAGCGGTTGGCATTCGCTATACCGACAGTTGTTGCTGCGTCCCCAGGTGAGCAGATTGATAAAGAACTTCATCACCGACGAGTTGGCCTCCCGATGATCCAGCGAGCAGGCAATTAGCGCACACTGGAAGATGGGCGTGATGAGACTGCTTTGGAGCAGCTGCAACGGACAGCAGTCCAGGTAGCGTGAGGCCAGCCGAAAGAAATCATCGACAGTATCGGGATTGTCGCGCAATCCGTTCTCCAACTGCAGCAGCGCAAACGTGGGCTCAATGAAGGCCTGCAGCATTTCGAGCAGACCCGAAATGCACTCATTTGACTTGGCAAACTCATCCACCAAAATGGAGCCCACATACAGAAAACAGCTGTGATGTTGCAGCGCATAGAGCACAACGATCTGCTTGATCAGCGGCTCCACCAGCATCACCGCCTGCTTGCGCACCATGCGAATGGCATATCGTATCAGACGGCAGGTGCGCTCCATTATCCGGGATTCACTCTGATACTTTTCCAGCACGCGCGAGATGATCGGCCAGGCATCGGTTAATATTGCAACTGTTGGATGCTCCACATTGTCGGGCACATCGGGATTCGTGTGTCTTATAATCGCACACGCACGATCAATCCAATAGACGGGATCACTTCGCTCATTCTTCGCTAAATCGCAGTGGCTGCTCTCCAGCAACTGGACCAGCGGCTGCAACTGAAATCCAACAATCTCACGCAACGCCGGCTGCAGCTGCTCCCGTGGCAGCTTTGTCAAGATCAGCGAAATACCCTTGAGCAACCCAATGGCCACATCATTGTTGATCTGAAAACTATCCAAGCTGCGCGCTATCTGCACCAGGCCGCTGATGTGACAAATCATTTTTTGCCTGCAAGCCGAACAGATGGAGGTGAGCGCAATCGCTGCTGCCGGCGCCAGACCGTTCTTCTGCTGCAGCGCGTACAGCAAAAAGTTGAGCACAGCCTCGAGCAGTTCAGAGTGATTCTCAATCCAGTCGCACAGTTCTCCAATTAGCATTATCGATGTATAGCGCACCGCAATGTGTGTCTGATCCGTCATATTAAGTATTGCCTCCACCACCTTGGGTATCACATCGTTTTCCTCGCTAAAAGCAAATGCAATTGATGATTAATCAAACCAGGTCGGGTAGATTAAGAGCAGAACTCACGGCAATATATTCTTGGCCACATTTTGCATAACAAACAGCGCCGCCTCGGTGGACTCCCACGTTGTATTTGGATCTTGTAGTATGATAAACATTTGCTTAAAGCACGCGCCGGAACCAACAATGAATGCCACATCCTTTAACAGATCCGAAACCTTGCGACGAAAGTCCTATAAAAAGGAAAATACATTTCAATTATAATTACATTGATATCTGATCCATATATATATATATCTATACTATACATAGAAATTATTGTTCTCCTCGATGAGGCCATCGTGATCGCTTTCCATTTGTGCGTGTCTATAGAGCGCGCTGATCAGCCGCTCAATGTGCGGCCTGAAGCGCGCCGTCAGCTTTTCGTCGTAGCGCTGGAACAGATCCTCACTGAGTTTGTACCACAAATAGAAGGTGACCTCGGCTACTTCGTAGTCAAAATGACCGACGCACAGTAGCACCAGATCCAGGCCCTTCATCGCGTACTGCGATTCGAAGATGTCCACAGAAAAGGCATCGCAGAGCGTTGTGAAGATGCGACAATAGTTGATTGTCTTGTCGGTGTCCTCGTGGGCCACGCTCAAGTGATATGCCGTCTCCAGTTGACAGACTGATTCGAAGATGCGCGTCACCTGGGGGTCGGTCTCCAGCTGGCCGGTGCGCGAGCCCATGCAACTGAGGAGCGCACAGACGCATTCGGTAGCATTGTCATGGAGTTTGCTCGTCGTTTCCGTCGGCTGGCTGAGTAGGCGGAAAGCGAGTTGGGAGAGGGCATTGTCGCAGATGTGGGAAAAGGGGAACGCTTGTATAACTAGCCAGGCACTATACGTGCGCAGCGTGGCATTCCAAATCCGGGTCTGGTCCAGATCTTTGCGCTGTGAGCACATGCACAGAAATTCCAATACACATTCCGCACTGGCGTCCAGCTGCTTGTGCACCTGTTCTCGCCGGTTGGCACCCAAGCGTAAATACCGTGAATCAATCTCCTCGGGTAGAACCTTCAACACCTCCAGCAGCGGCCAAATAGCCGCAGGATGTGGAGCGAGCACCTTGAGCAGATCACTAATTGGTTCTTGCCACGTGGCCATTAGTAACGCCAAATCGGCCACGGCCAGACTAAGTTGCGTCATGATCACATTGTCCGTATGCTCATCCATCTGTCCAATATGCGTTATCAGCGAGTCCCGTAGAGATTCGTGTGTGTGGGGCGGCAGCTCGCTGAAGGAGTTTTGTATTTTGTTACGTATCGTCTGGGCGGCAAAGTAATTGGCATGCAAGTCGCGTTTCTGGTGGAGCAGCTCGTCTGCAATGGTCCATGAATAGATCTGGGACAAGTACGAGTAATTAACATAAAATGTTCCATTTTCCATAGAAACTTATGCCCAAATCGGAGTAGGCCAAAACTTACCGACTTTTGAAACTCTTGTAGCCATTTGTTGGCTTTTTCCTGCTCCTTGGGATTGTTGCCTTGGAATAATGCGCTTATCGCTTGATATACAATATCCACCGAATATGTGTCCATAGCGCCGGCTTACAGGTAGATGTAATCAAAGCATTTAATTAATATTGCCAAAATTGTTTCTATTGAAAGAACTTGTGGTGGCGCGTCGATAAATGACGGCTGTTAGCTGATAACTTGTATATGCAACTTTGCAATGAAATGTAATGGGATGATAGCCTAACTTATCATTACAAATTATTTGTATAGGTTAAATGTATATACTGTAAAATTATGATACCATAATCAAAGCTTCAAGTACGTTTAAGAAATCAAATATTTTTAGATATTAACGAAATTATAATATTATAAAATTACAATATTATTATTATTATTATTATATATACTAATTATGAAAAACTAATATTTAGGTATTTATTATATACTAACGTTATTTGAAAAACCAGTATTGAAATGTCACATTCAAGTTTTTAAATACTATAACGAAAAAATATATAGTCATTAATATAAATTTTTTTAGTATTAAAAATCACTCCAATCGGAGACCAGCTCATCTCTGACAGATGTGTCATCGAAATCCGATACGACATATCGACGTAGCAGGTTGTTAGGCAAATTTGCAATGGATAAGGATTCCGATTCCACGGTCACCTCCTTGGACGAAAATACGGAAAACTTCTGCACAAATCCAACGCGCGATATTCTGGCCGAGGGCATCACCAATCTGTTCAAGCCCACCATCGAGAAGCTCGACGAACGCGTTGCATCGACCATTCAACTGCAGTCGGAGCTGCGTGGACAGCTGGATGCACTGGCTGCCCAGCTGCGAGACATTGAGAAGGCGCAGAACCAAATACCCGAATTCGGCGACAAGGTCAAGGAGCTGCTGAACGTCAAGCACAAGGTGACAATAATTAGTAACGTCCTCAGCAACAGCCAGGAGCGTTTGACGGGCCTGCATCGGCTCATCGAGAAGGAGCAGCGAAGGCGACAGGCGCTGCTCGACTCGGCACTGGCCACCAATATATCGTAGATATGGAGACGCCGCTCACGGAGCACCTCTCCTCGGCCGACTACGAGCACGTCTATGAGCCGGCGGAGGATTCGTTTTTGTTGCTGGATGCGCTGGAAGCAGATTTGGAGTTTCTGGACGCGCTGCAGCCGCGTCTGTGCCTCGAGATCGGCTCTGGCAGCGGCGTCATCATCACCGCACTGGCCAAGCGCCTAGCCAACTATGCCCATTGCCTGGCCACGGACATTAACCCCAAGGCCTGCGAAGCGACGAAGCGCACAGCGCTGCGGAATGGCGCTCGCTTGGATAGCCTGCGCTGTAATCTAACAGACGCACTGCGTCGACGCTGTGTAGACTTGCTGCTTTTCAATCCGCCCTATGTGGTGACCAGCGACGAGGAGCTGCAAAGCCTACAGCTGACAGAGAATTCTGCTACGGAGCGCAATTTGGTCTATTCGTGGGCAGGCGGCGTAGATGGACGGCGTGTGACTGATATTTTATTGGAGCAATTAGATGACATACTCTCGCCCAGCGGCGTGCTCTATTTACTGTTGCTGCACGAGAACAAACCGGATGAGATAATCGAACAATTGAGGCGGCAAAAGTTCGAAGCTGTCAAATATATGGAACGACGCATTCCCGGCGAACATTTGTATATATTGAAAGTCAATAGATTTGAAAATTAAGTTGCTTATAAAATAAACTTTAAAATATAATATTTAACTAAAAAGTGATGTAAACTAATCAGAAATTAACTTTGAGCTTAGTTTGCTGTTTGGTTTGAGTCTTGGCTAAGTGATAGTATTTAACTGTCGATAGTTGAATTTGTGTTATTGCATGGGAAACTGTAAATCGAATACAAATAACAGCTTAGCTTGCAATTGGTTTGGGTCTTGGCTAAGAATATATAAGTAACAATAAATGTGTTTGCAATAATAAGATCAAATTGTATTATAAAATTACCTTTAAGCTTTGCTTGAGTCGAGGCTAACATAATGTATTTATTAATCAAAAATATTAATAAAAGTTAAATTTAACGTCGAGCTTAGTGTACTGTTTGGTGTGAGGCTGATCGTAGTATATAACAATCGATAATTGAAAAACAAATGCTGTAAAGCAAAACGGTAATTAACTTTGAGCTCAGCTTAATAATCGATGTCTCGATTAATGCTGTTACGCTTGCAACAATAAAAATTCAAATTCATACGAAAAAAAAAAAACAAGCTTAACTTTTCATTGGTTTGAAGCTTGGCTAAAGTATGGTAAGTATTAATCGATAATTAAATTCCTGTTGTTACATTTCAAACAACGCAAACCGAATGCAAATGATTCATTGCTAATTTATATGTATATGTATGTTAATTGAATTGATACGTCTGATGCTTAATTGAAACTGGAAAATGCCAGAATGCATTGCAAATTGCTTTTCAGCTTAATTGCGTAGAGTGAGTGAGTGTAAGCGAGTTTCAACTACCCTCGGGCGGGCAACCCCCAACCCTCCGTGAGACTGAAACTGGAAATGTAAAACAAACCGATACGATTACGGCACCAATCAATGAATTATGTACCACAAAAGGCACATACACACACATGTGTGCGTGTGTCTGTCATAGGTGTATATAGACATATTGGTATAACTACCCCTACTCGGGTTAAGCACCCCTGCTTTATGCTCTAAGGGCGGCTGTTAGGGTTGGGGTTTGAGGTAGAATTTATGCTTCTGCTGCTGCTGCCCCGCCCAATGGAATGAAACAAACGATTTTATTGGCATCTGATAACTGCCAATTGTGTTGTTTCTTTACGTAATTTGTGTTTCTTTACGTAATTACAATAATTTATTTTCTCGATTTTTCCATTTTTTGTGAGTTTAATTTACTTCTCTTTCACTACGACTGGATTCTTTTTTTTGTTTCTCTTTTTTTATTTACAAAATTTGCATTTAACATTGTTTCTGGTATCAAATTGTTCATATAGAGTATATATATCATGTATATATATATATATATTTATTATTGATCTGTGAGCCTTTAAATGCTCATTATATATTGTTTATATTGTGGTTTGATTAAATTGGTTGGAAAATTGTTGCAACTTGTATTGATTGTTTAATGTTTTTATTTAATTTTCTTTTTTTTTCGTATTTTCTTTTTCTCGACCACCAAATATCAGTCATTATAATTAAAGTGAGATTGTTGTTGTCAATATGTCAAGTAAACCCCAAAACTACTTAATTATATAAATATATATACGTTTGTGTGTGTGTGTGTGTTAGTGTATATAACATTAAAAGTTTGTTCATTATTTAATTTCCTTTGCTTTTTGTATTTTTACAATTTACAAATGAATTAACTTTTTTTAGTATTAATTGATTTGCTTTCCATTTTTATTTAATACTGACATTAAATACTTAAATTGTTTATAACTTAAGAGAGTTGTGTATGAGTGTGTGTAAATGCTGAAATAAGAGAGAAAGAGAGAGAGAGAGCCCAGTGAATGTAGAAATCAAACTTCCCGTTGAACAGTGCGCACAGTGGGCGCCAAAAGTTGTGAAACCAATACAATTTTTTTCAGATAGAAAATTTCGAGTGTTTTTTTCTTTTGTATATTTTTTCCATTTTAATTGCATTTGCTTTTTCGATCATTCATAAAATGTAACGTCTAATTTTAATAATGAATTTAGTTTTTTTTTCTCTTTTTTCTTTTTATTAATTGTGTTTTGTTCTTCTTTTGTTATTATTTTTAAGTAAATCATGGGTTCGTCGTTTACGCCTTCTCCTCCGCTCCTTCTTCTTCACCATCATCGTGTTCTGCTTGTCATTATTTGTTTTTTTTTTTTTAACTTAAGACTTATGACTTAAAGGAAAGAAAGAGCTTGGTTTTTTTGTGTAGAATTTGTTTTTTTTTTTTTCTGAGGGGGGATGTTTACTTTTTTCGGGTTTTGTTTGCTTTCTCGCGCATTGCGAGAAAAATTGTATTTTTTTGTTTTGTTTTTTGTATATATAAAAAAGTACACATAAAATACAATTAAAATAAAATAAGAAATAGAAAATTATTTCTTAAACATAAGAATTATATACTTTTGCGATTTTTTTGTGTCGTTTTTTCTCTGGTTTTTGTTTTTTTGCTTGTAACTTTTTATTTATTATTAATTTAAATTTTTTGTTTGTTTTGTTTGTATTTTTTTGTTGGTTTTATTTTCTTTTTTTGTTTTGTTTTGACTACATTATTATTACGCTTGATCGTCCGAACCGGAACCGTCATCATTGTCATCATCATCATCTATTTGGAGGAAGAACAAGAGAGATTTGTCTTAGTTTTGGTTTGGATGAATAGAAAAATTGTGTAGAAAACTTACCGTCGCATTCAATGTCATCCTCCTCACCATCGTAGGGTACATCGTATTCGTCGCTTTCGATTTCACTGTCACCCTCGATGAGATCATCTAATACCTCCTCCTCATCGGAATCGCCATCAGCGGGTTTATCTTTCTTGGCTTTCTTTGATTCGGCGGATTTAGCCTGCAAAGGAGGGAAGGAATCAAATGTCAAATGAGTAAAGTTTATCGATAACAAAACAAAGGACTTCTGTTGCTGTTGCTGCTGCTTCAGCGGAAACCTTTTGGGCGCCCGACTTAAACCCCACACTTCTCCTTGATCAAGGGCAAAGCGAATTGCTGATGGAAACATGAAAATATAAGGCCAACATACGCATGTTCTCCCAACATGCGTGTTTCTTCTATATAGATGTGTGTGTACATGGTCGTAAAAGTATATTTTAAGCCCACAAAACAAGAAAATCGCCCTTTACTGTGAAGCGGCAGCAACAGCAGCAAAGAAAAATCGTTATTTTCGCCGTAAAAAAGGCATTTGAAAAATGCGCGCGTCAATGGAATTCGCTGCAGCAGCACGCACCGACCAAGGGTGAGAGCAAGAGAGAGCGAGAAAATGAGAGAGCGAACGATTACCGCATTACAAGTGCAGCTCTCATATACATACAAACAAAAACCTACAGACATATATGTATATTTGTATATAAAGCGGCATATTTACTACATAATGGAAAAACAACAATCGAGAGGGCATATGTATCCGCAGCCGTGAGATACAAAACCAGCCAAGCCAAGCGTGCGTTCGACCCACTGTGACCGAAAGCCGAGCAAACAAGCTGAACCCGAAGCGAATCAAAACGAATGGCAAGCAGCGACGTTAGCGTCGCAGCAGCTGCTACACGCTAGCGTTAGCATATATGTATGTGTGTGTGCGTGTAAGAAGCTACAGAAGAGAGCGTGCTCACAACGCTGTCGTTGGCAGGGCAGAACTGTACCTGAGAACGCGCGCGTCGTGACAATGGCTGTATGAATGAACGACTCACGCACACACACATACGGACAGCTGCCGTAAAAAAAGGCGCAAACGGTTGACCGACGACGCCGACGCCAGCGCCGCTGCTTTGATGTGTTCATGTGCTGCTGATGCGTGGGTTCAAAACTCAGTTAACCAACCAACAAGGCAAATACATAAGGCAGTCACGTTCTCATGTAAATGAAAGAAAGCTTGTAATACATAACCATGCAATTGTTTGTATGTGTGCGAAGGCATAATTTAACACAGCGATTGTTACAAAGAAGACAACAAGATAACTGGGAAAATGTGTGCAAAATATGCGGCGCGCTCTCTCAAGCACAACAAAAGCCACAACGATGTCTAAAGTAAAATACTTATGCTACCAACCACGCATTACAGCATACAACCTATAAAACAGGGTCATCCATGATAGAGGTTGTTAAGCAATATGTATGATGCTTATTAAAAAGAAAACTCTAGAAGAAAACTGACATTTGGGAACAATAAAAGAAAGTGATCGGGGCCGGTTTTTTTTTTAAAGCATATCTGTCGATAGATAATAGCGTATCGGAAATTTATCTAAAAATGATTAATATAACGAAGTTATACATATATGTACATTTATAAAAGTTATATAAATATTTAATATTTAAATTAATATATTTATTTAAATTCCGCACAACATTGGCAACAGATTCAGGAATTTCGGTTATTAATTTTTCATTCGCAGCTTATTTCAATTAAGGAAGTTGCACCACCCTGTAAATGGATTGTTTTTATGAGCGCCCGCCATCACACACATACAGATATATTCAAGTACATAAATGTACCAAAATAAATACAAGTAAGGCGAAAAAAGTGAAAGATAAATGTAAATGGGAATATATACACAAACAACACATGTCTGTATACAGAATGTGTACATAAGTATTTACACGAACGAAGAGCGGCATTTGTGAGAGGGAGAGTAAATGTGTTCAAGAGAGCATGGCGGAGAGAGGGAGAGTAGAATGACGGCGTTCTCACTGAGAGTACGCGCGCTAGTTAAACTGTACATTTTTATTTTGAGTTTGTGACAAATCAAATGATTTGCTAATTTATGTGATTTATTCTACAGATACCTCGTGCCGCTCTGCTTTTCAATATTTTTATGTTTATCAAAATATGTGATTTTTCGATTATGACATAAAAACAAGTGAAAAACAGAGAATGGAATGTTGCGACTGCCTAACCAAACTGGTTCTCTCTTCCTCTCTATACACCTCTCGCTCACTCATCGCTCTCTCTTTCCATTTCCTTCATTCACTCTTGTAACATGGCGGACTGCCGCTACCTTCGCCGGCCGGCATTGTTTTTAGCTGAGAGTGCAACTTTTTAGATGGCGCGAAATTTGTTATTTTTTGTTCTTTTTATATTTGTAGCTGCCAAATTTGGTAAATACGGTCATCAAATGGTAATCTAAGAGAGTAATCAGCAAAGCTGTAACAATATTGTATTTGCCTAATTAAAGAGCTTGATTTACATTGCATTAGTATTTAGCATGCACACAGACACCTTGACTACGTGGGAGTGTGTCCGTGTGAGTTGCAAGGCCGCATTGCTGCCAAAGCTTTTAAAGTTTATCTCTTGGCTTTTTGCGTCTTGCTGCTTTCCTTGTGCAATGCTAATGACCTATGTATGCCGTATTCCAGTATTTACTTGCTTTGTTTTTTTTTTCTTATTCTTTTTGATTATACTAAAATCGACACGCTCTCTCATTGTCTCCACCTTCTATTATCTCTCTGGCCAATATAACTGTACCGCCCATCCACCGCAGCAGTTTGGATTATTAGACATCCTAACCTCGATTTGAACCGAACAACAAATAATCTTTGATTACCGACTCACAACCGTCTTAATTTAATCGTAAACAACAACAGCATTCACACACACATACTTTTATGTATATACACAATCACTCAATGCCTTGCATGTAAAATAACTATTTATGTATTTGTATATAGAGAGCGTGCGCTCTCTCATAGTGCCTCTTTGCATTCTCTCTCTTTCGCTCTCGTTTCACAGCGCTTGTTTGTGGCTGCTATCGGCAGCTGAACGTTAGAAATGCGGCTGAAACCGAAAAACGTGTGTATATCTATTTCTAGAAATTTTTTTCTCCCAGTTTTATTTTTGCCGCCGGATTTTGTAATTTGCTTTCGGTGGTAACAACAAAAAATTTATGAATCATTTGCGCAAAAAGGCAAAATTAGCGCGTAAACAAAACTGCCTGAAACAACAACAAAGCGTTAATCGATTAAGACAGCAACGCGTTCGATACCTCGATCGATAAACGCATGACGCGTCGCTGAGAGCGACAGAAAAAAGAGAATGAAAGACAATGACAAGTGCGTTCGTTTGTTTTGTTATTAAACAAGCGCACACAAACACATATACAAAGGGAAGCTTGCAACTGATTAGAGTAAATTGTGAGAAACTGTACGAGCTGAATTCGGATGGAGTAGAAGATCCCTTTTTTAAGAGGTAATTTTTTGAGTTTTGTTTGGATACTTACTTCAGCTTGCCTCTTTGTGCCTTTGACGGATCCCTTGGCGGGCGCAGCAGCAGCATCTGCCGCATCGGCACCGTCCTCCCCATCCTTGGCGTTGCCGTTATCGGCAGCAGCTGCATCGCCAGCAGCATCGGCGGCCGCTGATTTGTCCTCGGCAACTGATTTGGCTTTGGCTTTGAGATCCTCCTTCACATCGCTGTCGCTGACGGCGTCTACCTTCTCGACGGCAACATCACCGTTATTTTGTTGTTCTGTGGCTGCAGACATTTTGTTGCTGTTTTGCTTTTAAACTTGTTTGAAAAACTTGTATATATCTTCTTTTTTGTACAGTTATATAACGAGCATGCGTCGTTATATGTAGGCTTAAGTTGTAATGATTAATGCGCGCGTGAATTTCAGTATCCGTTCAAGTGTTGTGTGTATACTACTCCAACGCTTTTGCTTGATTTGATTGCTGTGTGTTCAAGATATTTTTTGGGTTGTTGACAAAAATTAGCGCAAAATAGATAGACTGTTCCGAGGAGGGAAAAAACGAGAACCGCACCGCACGAAGCACACAAACACACTGTCTGAAATGCTGCTACGTCCTGTGTATTTAACAGATACATCAAGAGCGCATATGCACACAAACTCACACACACACGCACAAAGTCATACGCTGCCGAACGCAACTGCTTGCTCTCGTTTTTTCTCTCTCCCTCTCTATCGTACAGACCGGCCGCTGTTCGCTCGCTTATCACTCGCTCACGCTCAAGCCGCACGCCGCTGTCACTGTTCCCCTCTCTTTTTCATACTCTCTCAATATGCCCTCTCCCGCTCTGCCATGTATGCAATACACTGAACAAAAAAGCACGGCGGCATTTGTTCAGCAGCAGTTAGCAAAGTAGAGAAGAGAAGGCAACAACAACATTGGGCAGGTAGCGGAGGCGAGAACAAAATAACAAACGCCGCCCCAGCCCCCGTCTGTACGACCCACCAATAACGCCCGCTGACCGACTCTACAAATAATTTTGCAATAATTTTTGATAAAATAATATAATATTTATAATATAGTCTGTTTTAGCGCGGCTACAAATATACAAATTATTCGTATGTGCGTACGCTATTTGGTATATTTGTATGCCTCGTCTGATTATATTTCGGTATTTTGTATTTTCTGCTGTTTGACTGACCACCGATATGTGTACCCGTTGACGGCTCGTACAAGACTAAACCTACCATCGCACACGGGCCAGCTACAGATTGCAAGCAGTGTGTTCTTGTACAGCTTAAGCGTCATAGATATTTGCTTATTGCTTCTAAGTCTTTATTTGGATGGATTTAAAACCTCTGCTAAACGTTAGTGTAAATACTCCTCTTTCATTTGGTATATAATTGATGCTGCTGCGATCAAGCTGAAATTTGAAATTGACACCTCGAGTGGGTTTCTTGACGAGTCCCATACAAAATGCGCTTGCTTGCTCGTGAGTGGAGTACAGGCACAAGCCAACGGCGACGTCGACAGCACGTTTGGCGGTAAATTTGAAAATTGCCGGCCGCGGCGGTTCTTGTTGGTGGTTGTTGAACGCCATGGAGGGCTGCATGACGTGGTGGAGGCGGCGTCAGGGGCAGGGGCTTGGAACTGGGCAGCTAGTTGGCTGGGCTGGATGGCTGGCTGGCTGGATGGCTGGTTGGCTGTCTGGTTGGTGGGGAGGGCCCACACGGCAGTTGTATGGGCAGCAACAGCAATGGTAGCGAATGCGACAGCGGCGGCAGAGGCAACGGCTGGCCGGGCAACTTTGGCGTTCTGTCGCCGCGTCAGTTGCGCGTCTGTGGCGTGTATATATTCTGGCTGTTGGATTGCATACTCAGCGGCAGTGTGTTTGGCTTATTGTTTGTGCCACAACATATTTATAGAGTGGACCTAAAATCATGCGAGTAATCAGGTCAATTGGACGACTGAAGATACCTAATGCCCATCATCAAGTTTTTTTAAACTAACAGAACAGACTCTAAGTATGTTTATTTCTAAATATAAGCCAGATGTTAACTTGCAAAATTGTGAATTGCAAAGCGTTGTTAATATATGTATGTAGGTATGTACCATTCATAGATACATTTTCATTTGCATTATTGTGAATTACATTTGAACAAGGTTCACCCCGTTTGTTGTAGCATTATATGTACATACATATGTACATATGTGTGTATGCATGTGTGTCTTTTTTGTGAGCATTTTGCATCTTTCATTTCTTTTAGTTGATCCCACACACATTGGTTCGACAATTTGCTGTCTCTGTTCATTACACGAACCACATTGGTTCAGGAATTGACTAATGAGCTAACGTTCTTCTGCGCTCTATTGTCGCTTAGCTAGTCACTCTCTCTCTCTCTCTGCCTCTCTCTCCTCTCTTCGTGGTTCTCTATACTTCACTTATTTGAACTACTGTTGCTGCTGCTACTGCTGCTACTACTGCTGTTGTTGTTGCTGCTAAGCTGCCACAGTCGACGTTTTCTGCTATTTTTATGCAAAACAAATAAGTATAGTTTGTAATCTGAATAATATGAGAGACGACGCACACAAAACGTTAATTAAAAGCGACCGCCACGTTCTCCTCGCGAATTGGTTGGATGACAGTCGTCTATGGGCCGCATCTACCAGTTTCTAGCACTCTCCAGCACGCCACACAACACACACCTGTAATCGTGGAATCATATTGAGTTATCATATGTATTTAAACAGCGTAGCAGCAGCAGCTACTCGTCGTTCCACGGCAAACAACATTTGTGACTTTTGCTCGCTTTTGTTTTTGAGCCTTAACATTTCTCGCTCGATAAGCCGATTTGCGTCTTCGTTTTGCTTTTCTTTTTATTTCTTGCTTATTCCTCTTTTACCCCATTTTTGGAGCTCGATGCTCTTTACAGTGTACGATTTTATCAGTTACTTAAGCTTCTATTACAATATTCCGATTCAGGCAGGACAGCTGTACGGTTTAGCCGGTTCCGTGTTTTCCCTGTATGATCAATAGTTTTCAAGGTTAACTGTTTAGGTTCTATAATAAAATTAAAAACAAAAACAACCCATATTCCAGTCCCTCAATTGTTGTTGCTTCAGAGAACTGCGATAAGAAAGGTGCAATCGTTTACATTCCGGCAACGACGGGGAGGGAAAATTCTAGAGGTTGTCAGAAAAAAAAGAAAACATTTTTCTCAGGTAATATCAGCAGACTAGATAGAGATAGCAAGTCGGGTGAGAACATTTAATTTTTTCGTTCTCTATTTTTCTCTATTCAATATTTTTCAAGTAGTAAATTAAAATAACATTATATTAATTATATATGTGTTAATATAAAAGCAATATATGACTATGTAATTTTTTATGATACTATAAATAAAGAAAAAATTCATTTTAATATTCATAAATTATTTGTTTTTATTTTTTAATATTAAGTTTATTTTTATAGAATTTTTCTGATTTTCAGTTACACAATCTTTTTGCGCAGTGTATGAACACATTGCGTCTCTTTGCTGTAACATGCAACGAAAAGGTGTTAATCAAAGCAATCGATTCTCTTATAAACGTTTTATTTTATTTCTGCTTATACATATGTTTGTATGTATATGTATGTATATATTTTTGATGTTTAACAAGATTGTTAAGATTTTGATTAAGATTTTCGAATAGTAGACCTATATAACAAATAAGTGTATATACATATGTATGTATGTATATTATATACATGCATATGTATGTGAATACATCCTATAATTCTTTATTCAAATTTGTATTCAGAGCAAAGCACTTGAATGTGCAGATGTAAATAGCTTTTTGAGTTATATTCATATAAATGTTTCTAGCTTTGGAAAATGAAGGTGTGAAAACTGTGAAAAACTTGCAAAGTAATATAATATATAATATATATATGTACATACATATGTATGTATGTAGAATATATATAATTCATCTTTTGCCTAGCGCGCAGTTTGATTGAACTTACTCTATTAAATTAAGCTAATTTATTGTTTCATAAGAATACCCTGCCGTGTACAGCATCTTCGGAGCCACTCTGGCCGAGTCATTTTAGAGTTCATTTCACTTAGAATTGTTTGTATAGAAGAGAAGAAAAGAACTAAGAATCATGAACTGGTTTTGCCAATGCGAGGAGAGAGGGCAACTACGACTACTGCTGGGCCAGCAGTGCTGGCTGAGCAGAGTTCTGATAAGCGTTACTCTCTCTCTATATGGGAACTTATAAAACGAAACGCTAGCAATTTCGCCGTATTATGATTATTATTATTATTATTATTAAGAGACGTCGCTGCGGTTCGCTCAAGTCGCGTTTCGCTAGCATGTGCGAATGTTTAATGTTTCCACACGAGTGCTGCGATTAGTTGTGAATACCCTACGCTGACAGTGAGAGAGGGAGAGAGTGAGATAAAGAGCGAGTCTACGTCAGCGGGCATTTCACACGCAAATATTCGATTTACTTTGACGGTTTTGGTTTCAGTATCGAGAGAATGCATGACCCAAGCAGTATGTGTTATCATTCTGTCATGGAGCTTATTGTTTCCATTCTTTGGCGATTGCTTTGATTGTGCAGCAGGGCGCCACGCCCCCTCCCATACCTTTCAACGATGTCACTTGACGCAGGATCAGCAGCGGCAGCGGCGTCGGGCATCAGAGAGTTCCAACTGCAACGCATTCGACATAGGCCTCTGCCTGCGCCCGTGTTGCTACCTCGCTTTTGTGTTGGCATCTGCGTCATGCATTTGGCTGCAATGGGAACGCTTTACTGAGTGGGGATGGACGATGGCGGGAGTTGGGCGGTGGTGGTGGTGGTGCTGCTGGTGGTGGTGGTTGGTCGGTTGGTTGTACCGACCCGGCGATTGGGTGAGAAGCATATGAATGAATCATTTGAGAAGAGCAAATGTTGGCGTCATTTCATATCTAGTTGTGTGTATGCATGTGTGTGTGTGTTGTAGCGAGAGAAGAAAAAAAGCATTAAGAAAAAAAATTGCACCAACTGTGCACAATTGCCTTAGAGAGCTGCGTTGTCATGTCATATCCATTCATTTATTCAATACATAATTACGCACACATACGCACACACACTCATCGACTACAAAGTCGTTTGGTAAATTATATGTACATAAATACATACATATGTATGTATGTATGAATGTATAAAGATTTGCGTGTGTATTTTGATATATGTTAGCTAGTTTACTCAATAGTAAGTAGAGCAATTTTTTTAACCTTTGCTGTTAACGAATTTT
This sequence comes from Drosophila koepferae, assembly GCA_030914345.1. Classification (NCBI taxonomy): domain Eukaryota; kingdom Metazoa; phylum Arthropoda; class Insecta; order Diptera; family Drosophilidae; genus Drosophila; species Drosophila koepferae. The sequence goes on from JAUESR010000207.1 coordinate 6,483,086, forward strand.
TATTAATTGGTATATTTGATTCAAAATAATATACGAGTTTGAATTTGCCGCCAATTCAAATGAGGCACGTCGTCATGTCGGTTTGCAGCACTGCGCAGGGCAATGTTGCTCAACACCCTTGCCAGTGCTGCATACGATATGGATAGCCAATGAAAAAAATCTGATTGGAGGCAATTCAAAACAGCTGAAGCGCTTTAAATAATTTAAGTCTAATGATATATTTATTAATTTTAATTGCAAACCATTTGCAATATATTCAAGGCGTGGCTTTATACTTGCGGCATTAGCTGGCGCACATTGGCAACCCTAATCAAGCTGCCCATTCAATGACCTTGCGCTGACATTGCCGCACAGCTGTGGGTCAAGTCGCATTCGCACAAACGAAGTCTATCCAGAAGTTTGTTAGATACAATTTGACAAGCATCAAAATGGCCTTCAATAAGCTGAGCATCGAGAGTCTAGATTTGGAGGGCAAGCGCGTCCTTATGCGGTAGGTTTACTAATGAATCTTATCGAGGGAGATTCAACCGCTTGCTAAATGTTGCATAAAATAAATTTTCGCTATATTTCTTCTTCTTCTGCTCTTACCCAGCGTGGACTTCAATGTGCCCATCAAAGAGGGCAAGATCACGAGCAACCAGCGCATTGTCGCCGCTCTGGACAGCATCAAACTGGCCCTTTCCAAGAAGGCCAAGTCTGTGGTGCTCATGTCCCATCTGGGCCGTCCCGATGGCAATAAGAACCTGAAGTACACCTTGGCACCCGTTGCCGAGGAGCTTACTAAGTTGCTTGGCCAGAAAGTCATTTTCCTGGATGATTGTGTAGGCGCCGCTGTGGAGGCCGCCTGCAAGGATCCTGCACCCGGTTCCGTCATCCTGCTGGAGAACGTGCGCTTCTACCTGGAGGAGGAGGGCAAGGGGGTCGACGCCAGCGGCGCCAAGGTGAAAGCCGATCCTGCCAAGGTCAAGGAGTTCCGCACCAGTCTGGCTAAGCTGGGTGATGTCTACGTGAACGATGCCTTCGGCACGGCACATCGCGCCCACAGCTCCATGATGGGTGAGGGCTTTGAGAAGCGTGCCGCTGGCTTGCTGCTGAACAAGGAGCTGAAATACTTCTCTCAGGCACTGGACAAGCCACCAAATCCCTTCCTGGCTATTCTGGGCGGTGCCAAGGTCGCTGATAAGATTCAGCTGATTGAGAATCTGCTGGACAAGGTCAACGAGATGATCATTGGCGGCGGCATGGCTTTCACCTTCTTGAAGGTCCTTAACAACATGAAGATCGGCGGCTCCCTGTTCGACGAGGAGGGCTCCAAGATCGTCCAGAAGCTAGTTGATAAGGCAAAGGCGAACAATGTTCAGCTGCATTTGCCCGTGGACTTTGTCTGCGGCGACAAATTCGCCGAGAATGCCGCCGTGAGCGAGGCCACCGTGGAGGCGGGCATCCCCGACGGCCACATGGGCCTGGATGTGGGACCCAAGACGCGTGAGCTCTTCGCCGCGCCCATTGCACGCGCCAAGCTGATTGTATGGAACGGGTAAGTAGAGTACTTCCCAGTGGAATCTTTCATGATAATGATTCTCCTTCCTCGCAGACCACCCGGCGTCTTCGAGTTCCCCAACTTTGCTAACGGCACCAAGGCCATCATGGATGGCGTTGTGGCAGCCACCAAGAACGGCACCGTCTCGATCATTGGCGGCGGTGATACCGCCTCCTGCTGCGCCAAGTGGAACACCGAGGCGCTCGTCTCGCACGTCTCCACCGGCGGCGGCGCCTCCCTGGAGCTGCTCGAGGGCAAGACACTGCCGGGCGTTGCTGCCCTATCCAATGCCTAAGCGGTACCAGAAATCTAATATCCACACTCAATCTCTCCCTGAATTATGTTAATGTTAATGTTGTCATTGCTGCGCCAGACACCGTTTATCACGTAAGCCCCCCAAAAATTCAATAATAAAGTGAATATATAAGTTAACTAGCTACACAAATAACCCTCCAAATGTCTACCCTCATTTAACTATTTTAAGGAATTTGTTTGAATGTATTATTATATTTTCCAACTGTATAGCTAGCAGTTATATGTAGTTAGCTACACAGTTGGAAAAGGAATATACTGACTTAGAATTGTTGGCTAGATGCAATATGAATTCTACTTTGCGCTTGCTAGTTGGAAAATCAATACAAAGTTATATCCAGGACAGAGAAAGGGAAGACGAAAGAACGGAAAACACTCAACTTGCTACCGGATAATATCATGAGAATGGTAGTTAGCATATTTCATAATTTACATACATCTACAAAAAGTCATTTGCCAAACATGAAAGTTATCAACTTAGCGCTCAATACTTGCCATACGATAATCCAACTAGAATGTTCGCTTTCCAATTAGAATTTGCACGTGTATCAATTATAAAAAACAAATTTAATTTTTATAGCAAATTAGGCTTCTTCTCGCTGTCACAGTTGAGCATCTGAAATATATTAGACAAAGTTATTGGATGTAACTTAATATTTGAGAAAATTAAAAAATAAAATAAAATAAAATAAATAAATAAATGATGTGACTAAATTAATACAAAATAATTTGATTTGTTCTTTAATTTTCACAAGTATATTGAAGTGTAGCTTAAAATATTTATATTTTATAAAAATTAAAGTAATTATTTTTTATATGATTATAAAATTATATAATTATTCGAATTATTTATTTTTATTATTAATTAATGTTTTTTTTTTTTTTTTTTTTAATATTCAGTTATAATAAAATAATTTTTTATCATATTCTTTTTGTATACTATTTAAAATAAATATCAGGTATATTACGTATTATATTTATTAATATTAGAATACATTTTAATTTTCTGATATTAAATTTTTTTTTTAAATTTATATTTATTAAATGATCTTTAAATTATAAAAAAGAAAATATTTAGAAAACTAAAAATTGTCCTTAAATATTTATCTACATCAAATAAATTATTTATCAATAAAGTCGAAATTATAAACAAACTTTATCAAGATTTTATATTAAATTAATTTTATATTTATAGATGGAAAAGAATTAAGTTTACAATTTTTAATTTTCTAATCGAATATATATGCTTAATACAAAATTTACTTTATATAAAAGCCCTAGCAGACGCTTATAGTACAATATAGTCATATATAAGAAAAACTCAAGTTAATAATTTCTTATCTAGAGCCAAATCAAATTACTTTTTGTCGAAATTATTTGCGAGCAAAGTTCGCATCCATGGCAGCCGAGGTGCGTTGAATGTTGTTCAGATTGGAGCGAATGCGATTGCCGATGGATGTCTGATTATCGATGGCCTTCTTCACCTCTTTGTTGATGAACTGTTGGTCAAAGTCGCGCGCCTGATTTTGTGCCTCCTCGCGAGCATATTCCTCCCGGTGCTTGTGCACGACCTTGGCACGATCGGCCTCGCGCCACGCCGCATTGTCCATCATCTCGCGCAGACGCGCCTCGCGCTCACTCTCGGTGAGCTTGGAATTCGATTTCCCTGGCTGACGCGGAGGCGGAGCTACGGCTGGTTTAGGACTAGGTCGGCGTCGCTCTCTGCTGTTGTCTTTGCGACGCTGCTGATCTCTGATCTCTTGACCTCTGCGCTGACTGCGACTTCTGCTGCGCCCGCGTCGTTCTGCCGCTCTTCCGTTCTCTCCCTCCTGCCGCTTTGTTCGTTCATCTATAATGTTGTTGCTTTGCTCTGCTCTTCTCTTCTTCTCTCTGGACTCTTTATCATTTTTTCTGTCGTCTTCCCGACTGCTGCTTCTTCTGCCTCTTGTTCGACTCTCCTTGGTCTGCCTAGATCTCTCATCTCCACTACTATTGCTTCGGTCACGTCTTGCTTTGCTCTCTTTGACCTGCTTTATTGGCTCATTTATTCTGCTGTTGCTTCTCTCTGCTCTTCTCTTCTTTTCTTTGGACTTTGTTCTGTCGTCTTCCCGACTGCTGCTTCTTTTGCCTTTTGCTCTGCTCTCTTTGATCACTTTCGACCTCTCATCTACGCTGCTATTGCTTTGATCACGTCTAGCTCTGCTCTCCCTTGTCTGCTTGGATCTCTCATTTCTTCTATACTCCTTGCTCTGCTTTGTTCGCTCATCTGTTCTGCTGTTACTTCTATTCCTTCTCTCTCTGCTCTCCTTTGACTTTTTCGATCGTTCATCTACGCTGCTATCGCTTGGATCACGACGTCCTCTGCTCTCCTTCCTTGGCTTCGTTCGTTCATTTGAGCGACAGTCGCCTCTTCTTCTTCCCTTCTTCTCTCGCTCTTCAGCACTTCGCTCACGTCTGCCTCTGTTCTCCTTGATCTTCTTTGAAGTCGTCTCATCTTCGCTGCTATTACGTCTGCCAGATCTACCTCTGCTCTCCCCAACTCCTCTTCTTTGCTCTTCGACGTTTCTGCTGTGGCTTCTACCACGTCTTCCTTTGCTTGCCTTTGAGTCCTCTTCCTCCTCCTCGCTGCTATGGCTATCATCACTGCTACTACTACTGTTGCTGCTACTGCTGCTCCGGCGCTTCGATTTCTTCTTGCTCTTCGATTTCTTCTGCTTGGCGGCTATATCTAGCTGCTTGGTCAACGTACGATACTTGGCAGCCAGCAGTTTGTCCAGCTTGAATTCCTCGTTTGTGCTCTCGCCTTTAAGTTTTTTCATCTGCTTGGCCAGCTTTCTGTCTAGATCCTCGTTGCTATCATCGCTATCGTCGCTGTCGCCTTTTTTGCTCTTCTTCTTCTTTGACTTTTTGCTCTTTTTGGACTTTTTGTTTCGTTTTGTGGCCTGTTCCCGCTCCGTCTTGAGTATGCGATGGATTTCCTTGAGTTTCACTGGATTCTCCAGCAGTTTACGTCGCGATTCCATTTCCCTCTGTTTGATGAGCATCAGCGGATCTTCCATAGTCTTGCGCTGTATGTCCACCTGCTCGGTGGATTGCATATTACGATATTCACGTATGGAGAAGGGCACGCACTCGTGCTCTACATGGTTAATGGACTGTTTAACGCCCAGTGTGCTTTGCTCTTGACGCTTCTCTTCCGCCTGCAGCTGCTCAAAGGATTTGTCTATCTTGCGACCCAGCAGATATTCCTCTCGGTTGATTAGCTCTGCGCTATCTGTAATGATTGAAAGGATTAGTAATACTCTTTACTAAAGCAGACTCTTACTTACTTTTATACATCCACTCGAGCTTTGCTTCGCCTCCATTATTGCTATTTAATACACCCGAATTCTCTCCTATGCGCCGCAGTTCTTCCCGATCCCGCTCCTCATTGATCTCTTTGCGCAGATCATCAAGCTTGCGTTGCTCCTCTTGTTTTGCCTGCTCCGCTTTCCAAACGCGCTCCTGATTCTTCATTGTGTGCGGATGCCATGATTTTTTCAAATTCTAGTTGATACATATACAAACATATATAAATGAGTTCTGCGCAATATGTGTTTAAAATGTAATTAGTTTTAGTTCTTACCAAATCTCCGCCACCCATGTTGAGATTTGCCTAGGTTTTATTTAAACAAAATATACGTATAAAAACAAGCGTCGTTCCGTTTCTCCTTATTTTTTTTTGCCGTCACATATGATGAGCAGGGTATGCAGCTCGGCAGCTATTTATTACGCGGCGGGTATGCAGCTCATAGCAACGGGTATATATGGTAACACATATTGCTTATAATAAAATGCAGGCCATATTTTTATTTATAATAATAATAATTAAAACACATTAAATAGTGCATAAAAAAATATATTAATTTCATAAAGTTTACTTATTATATGTATTGTTTATTTTGCCCACTAGCAGCGATCCAACAGCTGTTAATAACTATAATTTATCGAGCGCCGCAATATTATAGCAACAGTTATCGATAAAGCAACGATTAATCGTACTAACTTAAAAACTAAAACTAGGTAAGAATAATAACTCCAAATATTTATTTACATATATTTATAACAAACTAACTGTGAAAAGTATGTATTTCATTGTAATCAACTTGCACTATCAGATCTTCGGGGTTAAAATGTGACACAACACAGTTTCCCTTGACATAAATTTTAAAATTGTTTAGCTGGGAAATTTGTCTAAAAGTTGATATTTGAAATGTTTCATACGTATCCCATACTTTCAAATTCATTAGTTAAACTATGGTATCATTCAAATAAACTTCTTAGCCATGGCACAGATCTACAAATTCAACGAAACTATGCCGATAAAAAGAAATGCAAAGATGAAGGTAAATTGCCGCAAAAGTTGAGCCTAAAGGACGTGGACGTGGCCGGCAAGCGTGTATTTATGCGCGTCGACTTCAATGTGCCCATGAAGGAGGGCAAGATTACCAACAATCAACGCATTATGGCAGCGCTACCCAGTATTAAATATTTGCTGGAGAAGAAATCCAAATCTGTGGTAAGGTATCAATGGAGTTATCTATAGATGTTTCTCTCATATTTTCTCTCTGATCTTAGGTGCTGGCTTCCCATTTGGGTCGTCCAGATGGCAACAAGAATTTGAAATTTTCATTGAAGCCCGTTGCCGAAGAGCTGGAAAAGTTACTGAAACGTGAAGTATGCTTTATCCCTGATTTTGTGGATGAAGCGGCTATACAAAAGATTCAGAGTTCGGCGGACGGCACTTTGATGTTGCTCGAGAATCTGAGATTCCATGCGGAGGAAACGGGCAGCAGCAAAGACAAAAACAAAAAGAAAGTCAAGGCCGATCCGGAAAAGATTAAAGAGTTTCGCTCGAAGTTGGCCAAATTTGGTGAAATCTATGTGAACGATGCCTTCGGCACGGCCCATCGAGCGCACAGCTCGATGATGGGCGAGGGCTATAAAGTGCGTGCTGCAGGATTCCTACTGGACAAGGAGCTGAAGTACTTTGCCAAGGCACTGGACAACCCCAAGAGACCATTCATGGCCATTTTGGGTGGGGCGAAGATAGCCGACAAGATTCCATTGATTAATAATCTGCTGGACAAGGTCGATCAGATGATTGTGGGCGGAGGCATGGCGTTCACATTTCTGAAGGTCATAAAAGAGATGGAAATTGGCAAATCACTGTTCGATGAGAAGGGCGCCAAGATGATTGAAGATATTATGAAATCAGCTGCCAAGAAGAAAGTGAAAATTCTTCTGCCCGTCGATTTTCGTTGTGCTAAGAAGCTGGACAAAGACTTCGGAGAGGTGAAGAACATCGATGTCAAGCAGGGCGTGCCCAAGGATCAGATGGGTCTAGATATTGGCAATAAGACAATTCAGCTATTTGGCTCCGCCGTCGTTGAGGCCAAGACCATAGTCTGGAACGGTCCACCCGGCCTCTTTGAGAACGATAAATTTGCCCTTGGCACCAAGGAATTGCTGGACGCCGTCATCTGTGCAACCACAAGGGGCGCCACCACAATTGTGGGCGGCGGCGATACGGCCACAGCCTGCAAGAAGTTCGGCGGCAGCGACAAGGTCTCGCATGTCTCCACCGGCGGCGGCGCTGCGCTGGAGCTGCTGGAAGGCAAGAAGCTGCCGGGCGTGGCGGCATTATCGAATGCCAAGAAGTGAAATGTTAAATAATATATAAATATGTAATAAATATACAAATTTATGTAAATACAGTAATCTTCCGAGAAAAAGGTTTGTGAATAATTTGCAACTTTTTTATTTTACATGTATAAATTTATTTATTTTAAAAATTATTTTGGCCTGTTAAAGCCTTATTAACTTAAAGTCCGTTCCCTGTTTTATAATTGGGAATAATGGATTTAATCCATAGTCGATTATATATGTATATGATTTTCTTTTTGGCTAATTGAAACGCTGGAATGAAAGTTCATAAAACAAGATTGATAACTAATAGAACAGGAATTTCTTTAAAGATTAGATAATACAAACATAGTTCTGTTCATTTTGCTTGTTGATTACACTTGATAAATATAATAATAAATCTGCAGCATCAGCTTTACTCTAATGCTGGGATTCTTTCCTTTTTTAATACAATAAAAGTTATTATTTTTTTGATAAAGGATCATTAACAATTCTGGTTTAGTCGAAGCTTATTAGCTCTGCAGTGGCGGGCTCGGGGGCTTTGCTTGGGGCAGCTGGTTCGGGTTCGTTCTGGGGTGGAGCAGGTGCAGCGGCTACAGCTTGAATTTGGGTGTTTGTGAGCTCCACTGCAGCAGCGGTTGGTGGTGGAGGTGCTGCTGTGGCTGCTGGTTGTGGTGGTGCTGCTGCTGGTGGTGGTGCTGCTTGCTGTGGTGGTGGTGCCTGTTGTGGTGGTAGTTGGGCATTTGGAATTGGCGGATGCGATTGAACTATTTGCTGCTGCTGCAGCATTACATGAGCCAGATGTGGTTGCGGCGGCTGTGCTTGGGGCTGATGTTGTGGCTGCGGCTGGGGTTGGGTTGGTATTTGTTGCTGTTGCTGTGGTGGCAGCTGCGACATCATGGCCTGCGTCGGATTGGCGTAGGCACTTTCGGGTATTGGCTGCTGTTGTGGCATCATACTGCCCGGTGGCGGCATCATCATGCCAGGAGCTGGCGGTGGCTGAGCCATGGCGGGATTGTACATGCCTGGCGGCGGAATGCCGCCTGCAAACTGACCCACACCATTGGGTGTGCCATAGCCAGCGGCAGCTGCATATGGATTATAAACATTGTTCAACTGATGTGAAGGCGAGCCGCTGTGTGGAGCCACTGCGGAGGGTGGCAGATAGGGAAAGGGCGCAGTTTGGCCCATCAAATATTGCGCCTTCTGTTGCTCCTGGCGCAGTTGCATTTCGCGCTCCTGTTCCTGAATGCGTTGCAAGGCGAGCTGGCGTTGATATTGCAAGTACTCCTGCTTTTTCTTGCGCATAATTTCCAGCTTTTGGGCCATTTGCATTTGACGCTGTCGTTCCTGTTCCTCGGCAATGCGACGCAGTTTCTCCACATGCTCCTGTCGCAGCACATCGAGTGCAGCGCGCGAATCCTTAATCTGCGCTAGCTTATCCTGCAGCTGCTCGTACCACATACGCTTGTCGTCCAACTCCTTGATGTAGGTCAGCTGTTGGGAATGCAGCGAAGTGAGCGTCATGAACAGAGTCTGCACCGAAGAGTCATTGGAGATGCTGCGTCCACGGCTCGAATTCGATTTCATGCGATTGACAAAGATCTCCACCTGGGTGCGCATATTGGCAGCAAACTCATCAATTTGCACCTCATCCGCATTCTTTGGTAAGGGCAATGTTTGCAGCAGCTGCTGTTGCGGCTGTGGCGTGGGCGGCATCGGGCTGGGCGCCGATGGGCTGGCCATCGATGACGATTCGCTAATTTTGCGCTGCTCCCAGTAGCTGCGATTCAAATATTTGGCCAACTCTGGATTGCTTTCCTCCTGTTGCTGCTGCTGCACTGGCAACTGCTGCTGCTGTATCGGCTCCGGGCTGGGCGAGCGCTGCTGCATGCGATAGCTGGCGATTGATGTCGGCTGCTTCTTATGCTCTGCCTCGGATTGACTAAGTGCCAAGGCCAGCTGCAGTTCCTCCTCCTCTTTCAGCTCTTGTTCGCTTTTGCGCGCAGGCGTCTTTGTAAAAAAGGAATATATCAAATCAGAGATTTAGTTTATTGCAATGCGAAAGAGACCAACCTGCACCTGCTGTGAAAGGGAGCTGTTTAGATATTCCGCCGGCAAATCGCTGTCTGTCGCACCACGCGCACTAGACTTGGCGCCCGCTGGACGCTGCAGTGCCATGAAGCAGCCATCGCAGACGCGCACATCCTTCTCAATGCCGTATTTGGGCAACGGGCACTGCTTAGCCGTGCACTGGCCACAGAACACCTGGCCGCAGTTGCGGCAATGATGCTTGCGATTGGTGAACGTGAACTCGACGCGACAGCGATGGCATACCCGGCCGTCTTCCCAGTTGGGTGCAGTGTCGGCGGTGAACATCGCATCCGCTTCCTTCAGCTCCGGAAATGTGTGCCCCTTGGCCTTCAGTATGGTCATAGTATCCTGTGCAAATGGTAAGCAATTTTTTTTTGGTTTTAATTTTTCGTTTTAATTATTTACTTACATTTCAAAATAGAGTGAACAAAATAAAAGTTTGTTTGCAAGATTAAACTATATTAAACAATGAATGTAGATCGATATCAGGCGTCTTTGAAGACTCAGCTTAACAACTGTTTTTCTATATAGCTACAGATATTAGTATATCAATGGTTATGCCTTTCTATACTTAGTTAGGTAAACAACTGTTTTAGTATAGTATTCGAGTAGAAGACCAGTAATAGAAGTAGTTTTAGTACTAAAGTAGAAGAGTAGTAATAGTAGAGTGGAGGAGTAGTATTAGTCGAGTATAAGACTAGTAATAGTAGGGTGCTGTTACTACTCAACTCAGTAGATTATAAGAGTAGTTATAGTAGTAGAGTAGAAGAGTGGTAATAGTAGAGTAGAAGAGTGATAGCAGCTGACTAAATAGTTTCAAACTTTATATATGTATATATCAATATATGCACATCTGTAGATTGTAATTTAAAATTGTAATATTAAAGTATGCCTAGTGATATAGAGTAGCAGCATATAGGCTAAAGGGCTTCATACGCTCTGTCCTCCTTCTGTGTGATATATTTATAAAATAAACTTAAGTAACTACAAAATGTACCCAGGCCCTATTGCACCTGACATTTATTTCTAAGGTACATGTTGCTAATTTGATTATAATATTTGACTCTATATACGAACTGAACAAACTCACCTTAATGGCCTGATACTTTTCCGACGAGCGAAATGCATAGGCCCATGTTTGCACGAGCTCCAGCATCTTCTGGCGCACATTCTCATGTGGCGTTTGCTCCAGGAAGCTGCTGAACATCTCACAGTTCTCCTTGGTGAAGACCTCCTCGTGCACAGGAGCGCCACAGTTCTTGACAATGCTCTCGAGCACCAGCAGCGAATAGCAAGCAGAATGTGGATTTGGTGAGTTCATTTTCTTTTTAATTGCAGCAAAGGCATTTTTTGGTCTGAAATGTGAAATAGAGAAAATTAACCAAGCTTCTCTCTTCTACCATATTCGTGGCAACCTACGTGACGTCTTTTTGATTGATTTCATCACAAATAAGCAGAATTGAGGGCCAATCTGGTTCCAGGCGCAAGTGGCTGGTAGCATTCTCTGTAAAAGACCAAAAAGATATTTAATCAGTTAATTATTCTTTCGCATCGCATATGCGTTCTTAGTTCATTCCCCCTTTTTTGTTATACTTTTTTTTTCGATGAGTCACTTTTTATTGCACTGTTTTTCACTTTAATTTACTGTTATTCAGACTGCTTTACTTACCCAGATTTTTGTCAAAGCTAGAGCGAAACATTTTGCTGCTGCTAAATACTATAATTGGCTAAAGAAAATTTGTATTTTAAAGCGTAAATGAATTTTATTTATTTATTTCGTGCTCTGCTGCTTTTTAGTGCTGTCTGCTGTTTTCGTTGCAAGTGATGAGCGGAGTAAGCGATGTTTTATCGGCTCAATATCGATATACGCTGAGTCAAGCGGCCAGGGGTGTATAAAAAGCTCTGGTGTTGGCGCGCGATAGTATATGTGTTTAAATACTTGCTCGAAAGTTCAAGGCTTGGATCAGATAATGTTTCGCGATTCTGATTATTAGCAATTTATTTCAATAATTGGCAATGTTCTGAAATTTCTTTATCAATAAGATTAAAAGTTGTTATTCTTATTTTCATTCATTTTTCAACTTGTCCATTTTATTCGTACGCATATACATTTCTTACCTAATTAATTAATTATATAAATGACATATATTTATTTTCATTCATTTTTCAACTTGTCCATTTTATTCGTACGCATATACATTTCTTACCTAATTAATTAATTATATAAATGACATATATACATATGTATAGTCCCTATATGTGTACATGCATATGAAAAATATATAACCGTATAAAATCTACATATTCGCTATTTTTTTTTTTTTTTTTTTTTTTTTTTTTTACATATACAATAGTATGTAGTACAGCAACAGGTAGCATTAGTTAAAGTATCACACGCCGATGTAAAAATGTTGTTCACTTGAACTAAGCGATAAGTAACGTAAAATCACATTTAATTTATATTAAGCTCAAAATACTAGGCAACCAACGCAGTCCAAATCAAACAGATTTGAGTTTATGCTTCAGCGTAAAGTAGGCCAAAATCTTGAACAACGTTATTTGGGCCAAGATCATCATGATGTTATAGCCAAAGTCGCCCTGCTCCATGCCAAACTGACGCAGCACCGTGATCGCATTTCTATAGAAGAGTAATATTATTAGATTTTTTTTTTTTAATTCTGATTTTTAAACTTACTTGAAATGACAATAGAATTCGGTAGGTGGACACTCTAGCTTTTCTCGCTGATTCCCGTATAGTGATATAACCATATTTTCCAGTGCATAACGCATTGGCGAAAGCGCAGCTACAAATCGCAAGGCATTGGGTATGTGATTCAGCAGGATAAGGAAACCCGAAAACATGAGCATAAAGCATGTCGAAACAGCGCCAACAAAGGTGCCATTCTGTGTGAGACAGAGAGAGAAAGTATATATTAAAAAATATTATCAGAAGATAATTCTCTCTCTTTTTCTTACCACCGGATTTAGTATGGTGCCCAGGAAAACGCCCAAGCCATCAGCGCATATAGTTACCACGACAGCAGTAAGTAAATATTTTACAAAACGATCCAATTCAACTGGCTGATCGGTCATTAGGTAACCAATAGTTATATAAACAGTCGAGAAGATTATCTGCAAGAGCATAAAATCGATACATAAAGATTAGATATAATAGTCTATCAGACCCAATCTGATCTGATCTGTACTCACATGCACTGGCGTGGATGTGATCAATGTGGCCACGTAGTAGGTCCTCAGTTTGTACCAATTGTTAAATGTTTCCTTCTTGATTATCTCAATTTCCATGGGATCTACAAGCATTATAATCATTATATATTTTATATGGGAATTACATTTCATTTCACTTACAGCGCAAGATGCCAGGCATTATAGTCGTATACCAAAGATAGACACAGTGTATCATAATCATGCCCACATTAGATATTTGTTTCGTCGCATTAATGCCGGAATCACCAAAGAATAGTCCAATCATAACGGCACTCAATATATGCATGCCCAGTTTTAAATACGTTAAGGTCTATCAAAAATAGCAAGTATATTAAATTAAAAATAATTAAAATGTCATATAATGACATATATTAAAATAAAGGTTAACATTAAGTTAACATTAACATTAAGAAAGTAATTAAAAGCTAACATGATTATAATGATTATGACTGAGTGTTTAAAAGTCTTTCTATCTGGAATACCTCTCTCGCTATTTGCTCTCTTTCTCTTACTTTTGTTTCTCTTTCTTTGTCTGCACTCTTGCTCCTTTCATTCTTTCTCTCTCTCTCACGCTTACTCTCTCTCACCCGTCGCTCTCTGTCTTCCCCCTCGCTTTCGTCCTGTCTCTTTTACTCTTTCTACCTATCATTCTCTCTCTATGTCTTACTCATGTTATTTGCTTATATATATTTACATAGCTAAAACTGTTTCGCAGATGCAAAACAAAGCAACTCAATAAGCTTGAGTTAATATATATATATATATATAGTCAACTCTCTGAGTATACATTTTATGCATAAAGGAAAATTTTACACACCCAATCTCTAAAGAACTGCAGGTGACAGCGTCCAATTAAGAGCCATAAGCGCATCCATTCAGGCGGTGGATAGGTGTGCTTAATGAGTTCCTTTGCTGATTCAACCTTTTGTATTTGAGATTGTGGCGCTTGGCCTTGGGTTTGCGATTCATTGAACTTGGCCACTTGAGCATCGGTGGGGGGCTCTGCCTCGTCCTGCAGTAGCTGCTGATCGTATCGCCAGCGTATGTCCTTGGCACATTCGGTTAAGGCCTCAGTGTGATCATCAAAGTCGCCGTTCACGCACTCCAACACTGTCACGTGACGAATGACATTTTAATGATCGCCTTTAAGGGACGTTGTTCAATTAGTGATCTACTCACAGAAATCCGCTGGATTGTGATAGGCGGGGCACTCGAGTCCGATCGTTTTCAGAAACATCACCGTGTTTTGGGGCGTGCCCTGATAGGTGCATTGACCCGAACTGAGCACGTAGATCAGGTTGAACAGATTGTAAATGTTGGTCGATGGCTGATGGATTGTGCACACAATGGTGCGACCCTCGTTCGCCAGTGTCCGTAGCAATTGTATGGTGTCAAAGGAGGATGAACTGTCCAGGCCACTGTGAAAGGGATAAAGTCTCTCAAGGTTAATACAACTGATCGTGTTGCTGTAGATTATTTTCTTACGTTGTCGGCTCATCTAAAAATAGCACAGCTGGATTGTCTATTAGCTCCAGGGCAATGGACAGGCGTTTCTTCTGGCCACCGCTCAGCTTTGAGCATCGTGTTTGCTTGGCCTTGGTCAGCTTTAATGTGTTCAACAAGTGATCGATCTGAAAGGCACACGGAGAGAAAATTTTAATTAAAAATGTGTTAAGGAAAAATGGGTTAATGGAATAAATGGAAATGATCTGTTTCAAGAGTTTTCAAAATTCTTAATGAGGTTTTTGCTTTTTATTTGCTTTTTTAAAAAGCTTTCAAAAGCTGTAACGACATATTAAATAAAATTTTAAAACTTTCAATAAGAAGAAATTTAAATTAAGAATGGCTTAAGGACATAAACGAAAATTAAAGTCTAGGGGAATTAGTTTCCTCAATGAGGCTTAATATAATTTAAAAAAAAAAGGGTGCTTTGAAAAGCTTTAATTTCATATAAAGAACAATTAGAAGAGCTTCAATAAGGCATTAGAAGATATTTAAACTAAATTTGGGTTAAGGATTAGGAAGTTAAGGAATTTATAATAATTCGTAATTTTACTTAAAAAAAAAAATTAATTAAGAAAATAAATGGAAAAAAATTACTTCCGCATTAAAGAGATTTTAGCTGATTCCAAAAAAATATCGTGTAAGTCTAATGCACTTTTCCAGTAAAAAAAAAAAAAAAAAAAAACTCTAATATTCGGCCAACTATTCTGCTATCTTACCAAAATGCGTTTTTCCTTGAGGCTAACACACTTATTGGATATCTTAAGTGCTGCTGCTAGAAGCATCGTCTCTTCCACCGTGAAGAAGGGATAGAAATGATCATCTTGCATTATGTAGGCGCACAATTTGCGTGCCTTGCCGATTTCAATGGTGCCCGAGACGCCACTTTTGGTGAGGCCTGTTAGAATGTTCATAAGACTAGATTTGCCGGCGCCCGATGGGCCCATAATAGCTGTCATTTCGCCCGACTTGAATGTGCCCGTAATGCCCTTGAGCACCGATTTCTTTTCTGTAAACAAATTTGAAATATTTAATGTAAACAAAGTAATCAAAATATTTTGAAAGAGTTCTGGTATATATATATATATATATAAATAAATATATATATTTTTGACTGTGTTTTGTTTTCATTTACGTTTTACGCACCTTTCTGCTTCGACTCTTTGACCTGATAGACCAGATCTTCAAAGTGTATGTCGATGCCATAAACAGTTTTTAATAGCTTGCTACTATCCATGTTTATAGGTATTTAATTAATTAGTTCTCGCTTGGCTTTATGCAATTATTATTTGTTCATCTGCTTTATTATTATTTTTTGAAATATTTCGTATTTTCCTTTAACTCGATTCGTTGTATTTCAGAATTCACTTCTTTTTTTTTAAGGTCGCTTTTGGTTAATACATAATCATTGTTGCAATGCAATTAGATTTAATGTAAGAGCTGGCTCTCTTGCATAAATGTTTAACTACAAGCTCTAAACAATATAATTAAAAAAAGATGATGTAAATTAAAAATTGTAAATCAAAAGATATAATGATGACAAAACACTTTATGCTGCAGCTTGTTTTATTGTAATTGGAGCGCGAACTGAACTGAACATACACGCGGGGCCGAGCTCTTGAACCGCTGAACCATTGCATAAAACTGCCAAACACCAACCACTCAACCACTCAACCAGTGGAGCAGCGCCACTGAGCCGCCAGACGTGCGAACGAACAGCTGTTAACTGCGGAAGAAGCGACTGGGCGGCAGCAGCAACTGCGCAGTCGCGTCGACGGCCAACGGCGACGCTAACTGCGCAGCCAGCTGTGCTTTAAAATCCAAAACAAAATCCAATAAATTAATTCGTACAATAACAATGAGAAGACCAGCAGTAATAATAACAACAACAGCAGCAACCAGCTATAATACGCATATCCAAATCAATTTGGCAATGCAAAACGCGTCGACAAAAACAAAACCAAAAACAAAAAAATTGGAAAAAAAAATAAAGTCAACAATCGAGCTACGGGAAACCAAAAATGTTCAAGTTTAAAGTTTCGGTCGTAGACTTTGTTTTTTTTTTTTTTTTTTTTTGGGCGAACAGAACACACAATCACACTCACACACACACACACTCGCAGACACGTAGAACTGCCTATTTGGGTAGTGAGTCAACGGCTATATCGAAAAATGCGCATAGAAGATATAATAATAATAATTATAAAAAAAACACATAAAATTTGGCCCATAGAATGAAATAATTTGCGAACGACCTTCCCGTCGATGGTCTAACATAACAATGCTAAAAAAACGTAAATAAAAGATGAAGAAGAAGATGGTATGCGTACTCTCGTCTGGTATTTTATGAATATATTTATTATTTCTGTAAATATGCAAGCAAACGTCAAAAATGCTGGAAATGGGACAGCACCGAATATTTATATACCTCTCAGTTTGGTAGAGCCATTTGAATATATTTAAAAAGTGTACAAACAAATCTTGACAAGTCTAGCTTCTAGATCAAAACCAGTTATTTTATTTATATATATATTTGATGAACGTCTCGATTGTTTGAAAGCATATTTAAAATGAGGTAGATGGTCAGCCAATAGGCGGATTTCTATTATATAATATACAAAAGTAGATAAAAAATGTATAAATTAAAATTCTAATTGATCTATACAAAATTTATTTCTATATTTTGTATGTCAGAAGTCAAGAAACATGAAACTAAATTTTTTTTATTTTTATATATTTTACCTTTAGTACTTTTATTAAACTGGTTCAAAATAGAAGCCAAATGTCAAAAACAATATTTAAAAAAAATAAATAAATTGAAAAAAATGTGTACTCATATAAATTAATTTATAATTTTGTTTATATTTGCACTCAAATTTGTGTTTGATAAAGTGTAGATCGTAATAAAAATGTACATAAATTTAATAAAAATTATATGTTTTTATGCTAATTTATATTTGATATAAATTGCATTTATTTTATTTTTCACATTTATTTTTAAATAAATTGAAATGCCAATATAAACGAGTATATTAAAAAAAAAACATTTTATAGAGAAAACAATTTAATCAAAAAATATTCTTATTATAATATATATATTTTTTTATTTTCTCTGAATTGGAATATAAAAAAAGAACCATAAAAAATAATTATTTGAAGTAAATCAGTTAAATTTATAATTTTCTTAGTTTAAAATTATTTTTTATATGTGAATCATTTTTTTTTTAATTATTAAAGTAAATCAATTAAATTTATCATTTTCTTGGTTTAAAATTATTTTGTATCTCAAAACTCATAAAAACACACATAAACAGAATTAAATTTATTAAAAAAATTTAAAATAATAGGAATGTCAAAGTTGTATATAAAATTATATATATATATATATATATATAAAAAAAAAAAAAAAAAAAAAAAAAAAAATTAAATAAAATAAAATAGAATAAATAAATACAAAAAGTAATTATATAATTTTTTTTTAATTTTTAAATTTTATAAAATTTGTTTATTTATTATTTAAAAATATTTTTGAATTCTAATTTACTTAAAAGTTTGCCTCATAATTATTCTTCAAGTCAGTTTGAAACATTATTATGAATGTAGCTCCCATAAAAACATTTAAACAGCAACTCGAAGACGACAAACAGCATCTCTTATCCGCATATGCTCCATCTTAGTTTAATCTCTTGTGAGCTGACAATAAAATTTACCGCAATGCGCGCATGAGCTGAAGCTGATGAACAACAAGAGGATGACAGTAGACGACGCAGAACAGTCAAAGACTAAGTAAACGACAATAACAAACAACAGCAAGAGCAGCGAGAGCAGAGCAGCTGCTACTAAGACAACAACATTTGTGTGATGAACAGCTTTGATGAAAACTGGCATTCGTTAATGGCATTTGTGAACATCAAGTTGTCGTCAAACAAAAATGAAACGACAAAAAATGGCACAAATTGCAAAATTCGAATTACACAAACAACAAGTTGAAAAAAAAAAAAACAAAAAATAATACAAAACTAGCTGAAATGGACAAAAAAGAGAGAACCGTCAAGACCATCGCGGTTGCTGCACAAAAGCAACAGCAGCAGTAGCAACAATAACAACAACAACAACAACAACAACTTTTCGCAACAACAACAACAACGCCTGTTTAAGTAGCAATTGAATGTCGACGGTTCGGCGACCGTCGCGGTTGAAACCGCGAAAAGTGAATCTGAAGTAGCCGTCGCGTTGCCTTTGCAACAGCCACTGTAAGAGGCGAAGGGAAGTTGGCCATAATAGAGGTACGAGCCGGCAGTATTTGTCAGTTTCTTGTTTTTAGCTTTTGTTTTTAATACTCTAACAGCGGGTATCACCAAATACTATGTGGCCAATATATGAAGTGACCAAACAAGATACTAAGGCCGATGCCAATATTGCTTAACTTATCGATCAAGTGTTGTGTTCAATAAAATATGTTTTTTTTTTTTTATCAATCAAGTTCAAGTTCAAGTTGAAGCTATTGCAAAAAAAATTGAATTGAGTTGCTTCTTTCTATTGCAGCCAGTGCGGAAAGTGTTTAAGTAGCTGCTGCTGTCGTAAAAATTGATCATTAATGATTTAAGTTCAAAGTGTGCTTCAAGGCAGCTTTGATACATTTTATTTACATGTATTTGAAAGTATCTTATGCGCTATTAGAACGCTAGCTTATTACACAAGTTAATTGGCTTTAATAACCAGGAAATTGCATTTTCTAAAGCAGCGTAAAGCGTTTAATGTATATGAGAAACATGAAATACTCTCAAGTATTTAATAATTAATAATTTAATGTAATTGACATTTACTTGAGGGACATACATATATTAATTTTTATTTTAATTAAAATTTATAAAATTTGCTTTCTCTTCAATTGTCAACTCTTCATACCGTTCTCAGCTTGCAGTGTATATAGAATTCGTTATACAATTTCGACTTTTCTTTTGTATTGCCTTATCATATTTGTTTTACAGCATTTGTCGCCGGTTGCGCAATGAAATTCCTGCGCTTTGAATGGCCTGGTCGGCTCGCAGCCTCAGACTGGCTTTAGAATATTCGCTTATTACTACGTGACCAGTGTGGAATTAATGACTCAAGATTTTAATACATAGCTCTTACAAAGAGCCTTTTGAAATACAAGTGTCAATAGTATGCCATTTGACGGTTAACAAAGAGTTGCGCCTTTTGACTAAAAAAAAAAAAATAAAAAGAAGGCCAACAATCAATGCGGTTCTCAGGTTCAGCACCATAATTACGTTAAGAATTGGTTAGGTGCGTTCATATACTCTATATACTTATGTATATGTGAGTATTTATCAATGTAAGAGTGCACTGTCCTTCGATTGCATAGCTGAACTGCAGGTCGCTAGTGCAATATACAAATCTATATATATTCATATATATGTATCTATCATGCACTCGATACCTTGAGAACCCAAACACTTGACCAGTAGCTGCCACTTGCTGTCAATTAAAGTAAATTGTATTAACATTGCCGTTGGCTTTTACACATTTTTTATTACTTGAATATCTAATGGAAATAATTATATGCCTGACAAACGGGCGGACAAGTATGTCTCTGCCTTACTTGAAAAACTTTACGATTTTCAACTTTAAAGTTGTGCGGGAAACCAAAGGGTTTAAATAAGATATGTATGCAAATACAATTATTATGTATATGAATATGCATGCGTTCAGCTCTTAGCATAACACGCTTAAGAAACAGAGTAATAAAGATATTTATAAATTTCTGATTAAGAGTACAAGTCTGTGATTAGAAGTTTATTAGCACGAGGCATTTCATAGCAGTTCTCTATTTCAGATATGATTCATAGCTTTTAAGCTTAAAACAGATAAGATTTTACTCTAGACGAATCTAAGAGCTAAGCATTTTTTGCAACTTATAAATGTGTTGAAATATTTAATAAAAAAAAATAATTGATAATAAAATAAAAAGAAATATATATCAGCTATATTATTTTAATTTTGATTTCTATATTGACATTCTAAGCGATAATAATAATATATATAAAATATTTTGAAAAGATTGAAAATTTGTTAAATATTTCAAATATTGTGTTTTAGAATAGATTATAATAAATTTTTGAATTGCATTTGCTTGCATAAAAACTTATCATTTACTCTGAGAGACTTGAACAGCAAAGCAAGATTAGAAAGGTTTTTGGCTATAAATAATTATAACACTTACCTATATTTTGAACTTGTTTTATAAATAGATTAGATTTTACTCTAGAAGCTTTATTGGGACTTTGCTTATGTTAAATGCTAAACATTTTGAAAACATTGCAAATTTTCTTCTAGAAATACTCATATACAGATCAAACAATACAGATTTACTGTAATTTCGTATTATTTTATGTACGTTCTATCTGGGAAATTCCACATGATTTGAAATATTGCTTTTGGCTAATTCCATTTAAGTAAACATAATTTCAGTTTTTCCATTGCTTGCTTAAACAAAATAATTATACAATGTTTGGGTTTAATTGCGTAAACAAATAAAAGAAATGTGTTTAATATCAGGTATTGAGTACTTAAGAAAAAATTCATAGTCATCGTATGATCAGTGAAGCCTCAAGGTTGCAGGAATTTATAATCAGCATTTTGATCGATTCCGTCATAAGCACGTGCTTAGCTGTTGGCATTTTGTTGAAATAATTTACTGAGAATCATTATGGAATTAAAAGTGAAATTAAATAGAGAAAAAATTATAATAAATATAGAAGTTGTTCAATCGATCTGTTGTGATCGAGAAGATGCAAGGCGATCCAGTTCAACTTTAGACTTAATTGAGTATTAATACAATTCCTCAGCAATTAGTCAAGTTCAATTGGACCTAGAACAAGTTGTTAATTAAAAAAAAAAAAAAATGTCATTAAAAAGATTGCTTGGCAAAGGTCTGTTTAAACTCTAAGCTTGAATGCAATTCTTTAGTAGCCAATTAGTCAAGTTCAAACGCACCCGGAACGAGTTTTTAAAATGCAAACCAGAAGCTGATATTGCGCCCAAGTTCTGGGGCCAAAAGTCTTACACAAATTCAATTCAGCATTTTTTGTTGTATTCTTTTTTTCTGACTGCCTTGCAAGTTTTGACAGCGCTGAAAGCGTATATATAAAGAAGTTAATCCACAAGTTCTTGCCATGTCATTGCACCTATTTTTGTCATATCCTAAAGTCAATTAATGTGAACGAAATATCTATAAACTGAATCAAAATTGTGCTCAGTGAATGTGATGGATTTGTAATCTAGCTAAATGAACAGCGAATTAAAATATTTTTATTATTTTTTAACAGCTAAATAATTATCTCACACACAGTAAACTTTGCTATTTTATGATTATTTAATTAGAGAACGATCTAGAAATTACAAGTTAGCCCTTGGCAATTATCAATTATAGCTATGTAATTGATCAAATTATAATGATTGAATATGTGTTAGGTTTTAGGGCTTGCTTGCTTTTCAATGCGAGGTGACTGTCTGTTGACAGCTGCAGTTGAACGGGTTGAAAATTTCTTTGAATTTCAATATTATTTATGGATCTGTAGGTATTCTACAGACTATATAGAATATAAAATTATAATATATATATATTATATATATATATATATATATATATATATATATATATATATATATATATATATATATATTTCAAAACTGAACTGAAAATGAACTGAAGCTTAAAGACATTAGCATTTAGACACAGCTCGTTAACTGCTCAAAAAGCCAAGCTAAATATTCATTTACATTTCCATTTAAATGACAATTGGCTTATAATATTTTTCACATTTTATCTATGCACAAATATTTGAACTAAATAGAATACATGGAAAAGTATTGCGCCACGCAGTCACAGCTTTTTAGACTAATTAAAAAAAGTGTTGGGTGCAGCTAGACGCAGGCACATAATTTTCATAGTCAAGCCAAGAATTTGCCGCAACAGGTGGGGAAAAGCAATAAAAAACCCTAGGAAAAAAACACACACTCACAATTTGCTAGTTGCCAATTACAGTACAATTTCCAAAGACAAGTATATATGTATATAAACATATATATATTATATATAGTTGAGTGGCGCAGCTACAGGTGTTTGTGCACAACATCTAACCGCAGCGCCTTTTACTCATTTACATTTGGGATATAGAGTTTCTCATGTTGGCGATGGGTTCTAGTATATAGTTTGTCATGATGTTTGGCAATGTCCGATAAGTACGCAGAAAGATAAGCACTAGAGATGGGTGTGCGACCCAGTCACCCACTCATACACTCACTAGCACACACTCAGAGCGAGAGAGATACAAACTTACGCACTTTTCATTGCTTGTGTTTCTATTTTCTGTTTATATATGGATATATGTATATACGTAGTATATCTATATGTATATATACTGGTATATGTATCTATCATAAATACACATACATCGGGTCGGATGGCTTTGTCCGACTCTATGCAAACCGGAGCGTATTGCATTACAAATTGTATTTTTCCACGCCCTCGAGTCGAGGGGAGTATGTTGACGTTCAGTCAGTTCCCGACAGCGACCCATTGTTGCCAGTGACAATGATGATAATGATGATGTTGGCGCTGGTAATGATGATGATGATGGGGTCCGTTGGGACAGACGGGTCTGGACAATAAGGGCTATGATATCATCATCAAATGCGATTTGGCAACAATAATTGGACCACTCATAAAATGTAAATAAATATATAACATTTGCTTATCATCAAAGGAAACTCATCGTGCACGCATAATTAATTTGTGGCTAACAGAAAGGACAGCATACGAGGCGTATGCGTAATTTGACGAAAATACATATGAGATATGCCATATTGCATGCCAAAAATAAGAAGAAACATATATTGAACTTTGATCTACAAAAGAATAATAAATTCTTGATTTTTTTAATATTTTTTATTTCATGTGTGTATGGCGCGTGGTGTGCGAGTGTGTGTGCTCCATTTTCTAGATGATTTCATTACACATAAAAAATAGCTAATACAAAAAAAAGAAGCAGTCGAAGCACCCAAATCGAAATTGAAACCAAAGCTACAAATAGTTCAATTAGGTTTAAATATTTTAGCTTTGGAATTGTGTCAAATACGTTGAATCAACTCACGAGTTGTTTCACGCCTTGCTCTTGATATTCAATTCAATGAAAATGAATGAAAAACGAGCAACGTGAAGAGAAAGAAGAAGATGAAGAAAAATACTCTTGTATTTGTTGAATCGACTTCCTATATGCAGCTAGTTTTATCTAAACAACACGAAACGTTGCAGAGTTTTGCATAATTAAAAAAAAAAAAAAACAACAACAAATTTTCTTGTTCTCTTTACTTATTTATAAAGTCGGCCAGAAACATATATAATGGTAATTATATATATGTATATATATATAAATATGCAAAATGCGAAATTTATTTTTTTGGATCTGTAACACGCGCGGCGACCAATCTATTGAGTATACACACACACACACACTTATATATATATATATAGCTATATATATCTGAGCGCTTTATTCAGTATCTCAAAGAAAACACTTCCGAATCGCTCAAAATGCGGCGCGAGACTGAGACTGGGTCGACTTTCAGGCAGCCATTGACGACGACGTCGGAACGAAACGGAACTCGCGTAAATAGTTTCTGAAGCGTTGCGGGGTCTCTGATATCGTATGTAGATATCTAATTTTTTTTTTTTTTTTCATTTGGAGAGCGCTCGCCTAGGGTCTATCATTGTTTTCCTAATGCTTATTAATAAAAGAACAACAAAACACACACAGAGAAAATTGAGCATACAATTTGTGAGTGAGCATCTCGCGAGAAATATTTCGCAGTCTCAGTTTTTGTTTGGGGTGCTCGATGTCTCGCCCACTGCTCTCTCAAGTGATTTGTTGTATAGAATTCTCCGTTGCTTAGCTGGCCACAATATAATATGTACAATTGAGTCTGTACAATAATATGAATATGGCTTAGTTTAATTGACCAGTTGAACTTGTTAACTATCTAAGTTTATACAGTCCAACGCACGCGAGATAATGCAAAATACGAAGAGAGAGAGAGAAAAAAAAAAAAAAAACAACGTTGGCTATGATGGAAATTCAATTGGAATTTCACTTGATCTAATTGTTTTTTTCCATTTGCACATGTGCTTTTTTTTTTTTATTAGTCTAATCTGGTAATTTCGGGTCGCACATTTAAGTTCATAATTTTGTATATATTTTGCAGATAAGCACCATAGTATAGCTACAGATAGTACACGCTTCTCATTGATATACTTCTGACATTGAAATAATGGTTTTAAATTGAATTGGCGTAGAAATTTATATATGTATATATATATATTTTTTTATTACATATACACATGTATAAGTTCAAAGTTAAGGTTTAATTACTCAATCAATGAATTCGCATTTAAATATTAAATATTTATATCAGAGGAAATGTATATATATATGGGGAGATAACGTTATATATAATAATAGAATAATTTAAAATTTTAATAATATTTTTATGTGTTCATATTAAAATGTATTTCGAGATTTTTCGTTAAATATATTTTGAATTTTAACTGCCCTAATAATAAACTATATAATATGTAGTATATGTATAATAGTTCATTAAATTTTTTCAGTTCATTTAAATTTTTTTGTACTACTATTTTTATATATTTATTTATAATATTGTATATTTTATATAAATTATTTTCAGATTTATTTAGGATTTTTTTTTTAATTCTCTCTCATCTTCTTTTAATTTTTCATATTTTTCTAAGTTTGTATTATTTGTATTATTTTTTATTGTTTTTTTTTTTTATATTATTTATATATTTTTCTGTATATTTATTATACATGATTTTTCTAAGCGTGTAAGTTTTCATGAGATTCTGCATTTTTTTTTTTTTGTTTTTGTTTTTATTATTTTCAATAATTTTTAATTTTATATTTATAATATTTGATTTTTGTAAGTTTTCATGAGATTCATTTTTTATTTATTTATTTTCTATAATTTTTAATTTTATATTTATAATATTTGATTTTTCTAAGTTTGTAAGTTTTCATGAGATTCTGCATATTCATTTTTTTTATTTTTTATTTACTATAATTTTTTTTTCTGAACATTTTTTACATATTATTAAAAAAATGTATTTGATTGGAATATTATTTTTGTAACTTGCTGATTCCTCTATAATTTTGCATTTATTTTTAAAGGCGATTAAAAAAAATTAAATTTTGTACTTTGCCCTATAAAAATGCATTTAAATTTTGTACTGTGACCTATTAAAATGTATTTATATTAAGATAAGCTGAAAATTTAAAAATATAATTGCTAAGCTAAGTGTTATATTTATATTTTGCTATCCTCTCAGAATGAGTTATTACGGTGATTCAGTGCGAACTTTGAAATGAGATTTTTGGTTTTAAATGTCTGTCAAGTGAAACGTTAAACCGATAGTATGGCGATTCTTAAGATATATGTTATATATAATTCTTACATTTACTACATTTCTAAATTATAACCACCGTACTAGCACGCCTAATGAAACTTTTTGTACTTTAATTATTATCATCTTAGGTCCGGTTAGAGATCATACCGGACAGACACTTCACTTTGGGGCTAATAATCTTTTAAATGCTTTTTTGTTGTTGTTAATACGACAGATAAGCGAAAGACGTTTGTCGATTGTAGGCAAATGATTACACTGTCTGTATTAATTTGCTTAATATTTGTATTACGTTGTGGAATATGTAATTAATTGCAAAATTCCGGTTCTCAATCTTTATTCTTATCTAACCTTTGCTTCGACACGACAATAACTAATAACTATTCAATTACTTTCTAGGAATGAAGACGCTGCGACATTACACTTTATAGTTGATGCATTTTCCAACGCTGTTCGAACTATCTTGGAGTTTAACTAATAAACCTAATAGCCTCTAGATAATTTCCAACTGATTTATAATACAATTTTATTAGTTTGCTGTATTCATTTCGAGCCACGGCATTTATATTGCGGGCGGGCTTTATAACTAATTGCTTAGTATCATATGATAACTGATATGAGCTTATCAGGACAAAGGTAAATGAATTGGCCAACATACACACGATACATAATATATTATTTAATATAGCGAGCCCTTGCATAGATAAAAATCCAATTTACTAAACTGAGCTGTGTGTGGGGCGGCAACAAATAATATTCTATAGTAAGCGAGCTCGATATTGAAATTATATCAAAGCCACTTCACTAATATGGTGTTTATTAATATTATTATAGTATGCAGCTTAGTTTAGCCCAGTCATCGTTAGAGATATTATTATTGTATTTTTAATATCTTTTAAAAAAAATACCCTAATGCAGTTATTATAACTTTTTTCACTGCAATAAATATCCAAATACTCTTTTTATTATGTTTTGTGGACAATACATATTGTTTTTAATATAATTGTTATTTGAATAAAATTATGCATTTCACATTATATTAAGAATCAATTTCTGTTTGTCTTTTTAATTGATGCTCATATTTTATGTTCTAGGCAATTTGAATAAATTATATATTACCTGAAACGGGTTTATTTATATGTATATACATTTTTTATTTATAATATAATTGTTGTTCTTTTTTTTTGTCAAGTACTACTTGCACTGGTCTGCCGTATATACAAGTGTTTATATTATCGGATCGAGTATACACTTTTAGTATTCGTTGCGCTACATATATACATATATATATATATATGTATATGTATATATATATGCGGTTAGGCTTTCACAAAGGCACAATTTGTTAGTCATTGTCAAAGCATTTTGAATATAAATTTAAAGCAATCTAAAACCGGGTTGCTAAAATAAACAATATTTTTGAGTTGAATTGACCGTTTTGGGTAAGTTGAACTTTATATAAAGATCAATCTATTGTTATATATTTGATTTAATTTTTAGAAAATAACGATAGACTTGGTGCTCTTTCTGATGTGTTGGAAATATATTTAATAGGATTTGGAAATTAGAGATATGAAAAAGGAACTTATCTAGTGAATACTGCAGATTAACTGCAAATAGATTTATTTTTATTAATTTTTTTTAGAATTTCTTTTTAAATTTTATTTTTCTCTAAATTAATACTCTTTTAATATGAGAAAAAATATTAACTAAATAAATAATAAATAAAGAAAATAAATTAAATTTATCAAATTATTTAATGAAAAATTGCTTTTGATATTTGTTACATAAACCAAATACAAACAAATCTCTGAGAAAACTAATACAAACAAATCTCTCTCAAATATGTAATGTATTTTACTTAATTTTACAATTATACACATAATTTTAAAACTTTATTTATAATTTTAAAAATGTTTGTTAACTCAAAAAAAAAAAAATAAATAAATAAACAAACTAATATTTCCATTTAAATAAATTTATATTAAGAGACAACTGAAATATTATTTTTGATTGTAATTTTCGAAGGTTAGTTTTACGTTCAGCTCATTTAGGCATATAAATTTGTATTGAGTGCCTTCAACTGCCAAATATTTGTCGTTAAAGTTTCCAAAGAATGCAGTCGATTCTATTTCAAGTATTTAGTACGATAAACCAGTTGTTAAGTCAATGCTGCAAAATACAATAGTAGCTAAATCATGGTGTTCAATATATTTCTTTATGGTTTGTCTCGTGCACTAAGAAACAACGCATGCTTGAGTGGGGTAAAGATATTGATGTGGTGTGCGTCAATAGATATAATAACAACAATAAAATCAAGCACAAAATTCAAACTGAGGCGGTAAATTTCGCTGCGTGCTTGATTCAACATGCGATCGCAAACGCTTTTGACATTGACATTGAAAACGCACACCGAACATACATACATATTTAGAGAGACGCTACATAAGCCAAAGGCAATCCAACAACCGGCTGGCCTTCTTTGCATAGTAATCAAACAACAACTACAGCAACAACAACAACAACAACAACAACAACGTTAGTTAACAGGCATAAACGCTTTGACTGCGCTACAGCTGACCAAAATATAATATTTTAAAATTAACTGCCGCTGCGTCTCGCCCTCTCTCGCTATGCGATTACCAGGTAGAGCCGGCTTCATGCGGGGGAGCTGAAAACCCGAATAAAATGTCGTCACGACTCGGTTGACTGAACTCACTCAATATATATATACATACGTCTATATATACTTATATATATATATATACATTTTTTTTTCCTATTTGCTTAGTTGCGAACATTTCAATGAACCGATGCTGCATCGGTATCTATAAATCAACAAATCTCATATCAAGTTTTAAATATTTAATTTTTCGGTTAACAAATTTGAAACACCTTATTATTAGTGTTTATAATTTATAATTAGCTAGCTGTTGAAGCTTATAGATTTTATGAACTTCTGAGTGTTAAGTGCTTCAGTTGTGAATTAAATAAGCGCATATATTTCTTTATCTATTTAATTCATATTTTTTTAAATTTATTCAAGGTGTGTGTTTTCTATAGAATGTGAGTTTTATTTGGAATTTTTTTTTAATATTAATTTATTATTCTTTATTTTTTTATTTTTTAAGAACTAGTTTTGTATTTTAAAATTTTAATTTTGTTTTAGTTTAAAAGAATAATTTATGTTATGGCTTTTTGTTAGTTTTAAAACTTTTGAGAAATATTTGTATGCATAAAGGCTTTTAGTTTTTGTTTAAGAGAAAAGCTAAGCATACTTGGATAATATTTCTTTGTAATTAGTTTAAAAATAAGAAGAATTTTAATTAATATTTGTTCTCTTTGCCAGAGAAACCATTGATTATTTGAATTTGATTTGAAAAGAAGCACAAAAATAATTATGAAAATGCAATTATTTTCATTTTATTTAGTGTGAAATTTTAACTATGTATTACTACTGCAACTTTTTAATTATTAGTTTTAGTTTGACAGGGTTAATTAATAAGGTTATAAAATAGAGTCTTAAATCCGTTCAGCATTCAAACTGTCTATGAGAACAAGATGTGCTAATACTTTAAGTGGCTTAACTCTGTTGATTTTTTATAGTTATGAACAAATACTTTTGCACTTACTTATATGATCAATTTGATGATATTGTCAATTGTGTAAATAGTGAAATGTGCTAACTATATCGATTAATTAGCTATTTAGATTGACTTTTACTTTTCGCCAAATGTCAAATAAAGTGAAGATATGACATGATTTGTTTGTAAATTGTATATTTGTATATATTAGACGACTTCCAGACACGATATCTCAATTACGAATACGTGTAAGTAATTGCAATGTGGGTTAAAGAACTTTAGCCGATTCGATGACAAGAAAAATCATTTAGCCGTGCATAACTTATTCAATTCTCACTCATTCAAATTGCCAACACGTTTGCAAAATATCCAAATCGAACTAATAAAACGAATTGTATCTGAGTTTGTAATTGTCAATAGTGTTCTTACCTTTCGATTTGGGCATTTTCACGTGGTAACTGAGATTCTTGAATCTGATGCATTTTTCAATTGCCGGCGAACCCAGCAACATTTTTTTTCCCTTGACTTCACAAAGTGCCTATAAAAGAGAAATAAAACCAACAGAAAGCAACCTTTAAGTGTAATTAAAAAATAAAAAACCCAAACATCAAATTTGTTCGCTTTGGACATACGACTTTATAAATGATTGCAACTAAAAGTTTGTTTACAAAGCAAACTAAAAATATTTAAGTACGCGTACAATGACTTGGGCTGTATTTAAATTTTTGCCTAATGATGCTTTTAAGTAATAAACTATTTACTATGTTTATAGCAGACAATGTTCCACCAACAAAACAGGTCAAATAACTAATCTATGGATGTTGGACATGGACTTAAAAGTTGGGCATTTCTTAAATGCGAGTTAATTATAAATTTATGAAGCAATTTGAAATTAAGCCAGGCAATTTATTTCTTTTAGCTTTTAAATATCTTAATAATGCATTTAAGTGGGTTAACATTTTTTTCAAGATTTACTTAAATGCAAATATGGTACTTTTTAATTAAAATTTATTTATTATTATTATTATTATTATTTTTTTTTTTTTTTGCAAGACAGCAGACGATTGTTAGCACAACGTTAAATTTTCAACAAACAAAATATTGTCAGTGTGAAACACAATTTATTAATTATTAAAATTCTGTTGTTTAGTAGCCTGAACTTTTTATCTTAAATGCAGATTCGTGAAAGGACTTTTGTCCTAAATATATGCTTAGTTCAAGTTTTTGAGTTCTGCATTAGATTATTGTACTATAATTCTAGCTAGTGGCATATGCGATGCTGTCAATTGATATAAATTATAATAAATTATTGCAAAGCTTTGAATATCCAAATGCTCAAAAAGAAAATTTGATAGTGTGAAAACAAAAATTGTTAAGCTTCAGCACTTTTAAATTATATATATACATTTTAATTTAAAGTATTTATTTGTATAATTTCATATTTCAATTACCGTTATATTATTATTGTTTTCAGTTTGATTTGGAATGTTATTGTTCTTGTAAAACTTTTACTTTCCTTTGGAATTTCTTAAGAAATTTGGAAGCGAATGATTTGAAGTATGCCACGAGACTGATCTGGTATAAAATTGCAGCCACAATGAAGCTGTGTCGCACTTTTAGTATTACTGACAACCCATGTTTATGTAGTTTTAGCGGATTTAATTACTAGTTGCAATTTCATTAACAGCGGGGCGATTAAATATAGCCACGCTGTACCGCAAAACCCGACAACCTACGTGCTGGAAGGCTTGGATGCAAAAATAGCTAAAACAGCAACGATCTGATATGCCAACATATGTACGTATATCTTGATATATACTTGTATATCAGAGTCAAGCGGAAATGTATACGCACTTGTATTGCGGGGGGGTCTGTTGTCAAATTGTTACGTTGTGATTGAATATTGGACATTTGAAAAGTGCACTTTATTAATAAATAGAAACTTTGAACTGTCGCATGTGCTAATAAACAGGGAATACACATTTAATGTACAATGCCAATGAATTTATTTATATAGTCGCGAGGTTAATATTCTCAACTCTCAATTGTCATAGAAAAAACAATATAGTTTTAAATAGATTCAAGCTTGATATTATCTTTTTATATAGAGTTTCTTACAGAACCTCTTTCATGGCTCATTTAAGTATTACTCGCCAATTAGCAGAATTCGATTTGCAAGTGAAATTTGTTGTTTAATAGATTGAATGTCTGTGATGGTTATAATAAATTAATGCATTTCAATATTATAAATGTCAAGTTTAATTAATCGGCATTTCTTTTTAAAATTTGTTGATCGTTATATCGCTAATTACTACCTAGCAAGTTAATTAAAATTTAAATCAGCCTAGTAGGCGATTACAGATGCAAAATGGACTGTACAGTCCACCTGTAACAATATAAATTAGCCCAATTATATTGTTACAGGTGGCATAAAATTTAAATTATTGCAAAAAAAGTTGTATTATAAGTGTGCTATAAACATTTAGGGTTGCGTCTTCGCTAAGCAATAAGCTATGCGCTGAGGTTTAGCTAAGTTTCTTACCATTACAAGCTTATTCATAGTGTTGTAGCAATGAACCGTTTGCACAGCATAGCGCAGACACAAACCTTTTTCAATGATAAGATATGAATGATATTTGTTGCTCTATTGAATGGAAATTCAAAACATATTTTCCGTTACTAAAAAATGTATGGAACATTGAAATTTAAATTTAAAAAAATATATTTTTCATTAAAAGTTTATTTAGAAGTTTGTATAAAATTAAAAAAATTAAAATATTAAAAAATAATTCAAAAAAATATATAACTTCGCTGAACGCAAATTCCAGTACTGAGATTGACTGATAGTAATAGAGAAATATTATTATTAAATTATTTTAAATAATATAGCAGTATGCATAATCTTGAGGATTTTTCTCTAACCAAACTCGATTACAGTTAAATGCAATTCCGAACGCCTTAATCAGAGTTCGTTTGCAATTACAGATATTACGATAATGCGCCCATGAACCAAATTAAATACATATTCTGAATGACTTGAATGGCTAAAGGCATTCACATTCGCATTCCAATTCGACTGATGGCCAAGCGATTGAACCAAATCAAAATATCGGCAAACAGACTGAATTATTAAATAGAAATTGGCGGCAATGCCAGACTGTCGGCCTTGCCCGCCTGCCAGCGCCCTTGCCGCCTGTCTGCCTGCTGGGCTCCACATCATTATGTCAATCTGTGGCAACATTTCGCTATTTGTCGCTCGTTTCAGGCGAAACAGCGAAAGGGACGCAGCTCTCTCTCTGTGTGTGTGTGTGTGTGTGTGTTAGTTTCGTTTGCTTGGCGCACTAAAAATCTCTTGTGATTTTTTCAATCAAAATTTGAAAGCCAGCATAAGCTGCACAGGATTTGCCGAATGTGTCCTGCCAATGATCCTGGCAACAGCAGCAGCAGCAGGGCTCTCCGCATCTCCATATGCCTTATGTGCGTGAATTTGCTTTGTCTTATTTTCATTTCTTTATACGCTGCCATTTATTTGTTGCCTGTTATCTATTTGTGTTTGCCCTGCTCTCATTTTGGCCATAAGGCGACAATCGTTCTCATCACCATCATCATCATCAGCATCAGCCCCCGGTTTGGGTTTGGGTGTGACTGGGCGCTCGTTTGCGCGCTCAGTGCCTGGTAATCCAAGGATGATGATATTCCCCAAAAACTAAATCAAAGCGAAATCGAATCGAATTTATTGTCATCTTCATTTTGCGCCTCAGATTATGCTACACTGATTTCTTTCGCACGCTCCCTCTCGCTCACACCTCTGTTTTTTTATATACACATTTTTCTTTCTTTTTCTTTTTTTGCTCGCCGTCAGAGGCCACGCGGCTTCCAGTTTTGTTGTTGGGTTTCAATTTCGGTGTGAACTTTCGCTTTTGGGTGCGTTCCGGGCAGGACGCCAGGACACATTTATCTGTGCACGGCAGCTGCATGCCGGAGTGAGTGTCGAGGGTCGGTTTCGGCTACACAACATTCTCTGCTGCCCCTGAAGCTACAGGTTATGATGCTTGCTGCTGTCTCTTGTCTGTTTTGGCTGTTCTTTTTTTTTTTTTTTTTTTTTTTGGTTGGTCTGGTGTGTGTTTTGGCATTTCATCTGCGTTTTGTTTTTGTGTGTCGCCCTCGCAATTTTGCTGATTGTGATTGTTGTATTTTGTTTTCTCACATATATATAGAGATATTTTATTATGTTTTTTCTTCGGCTTGTTCGTTTTTGAAGCAAGTGCAATCAAAAATACATCACTGATGCGATATGCGAAATGCTCTGAGGGCATCTCATTTGTATACTTAGCCCCCAAATGTCATCAATTCAGATTGGTATTCAGATTTAATATTTGTATCGTTGTATGATTTTTAAGCAAAGCTTTAACTTGCAGTTCAGCTAGACAATTAGCTGCATTAGGATGTGTGCTTGAGTGAAATTTAGTTATTGGAATTATTGTTTTCTATTTATTTTATGTTATTTAATATTTGAAATAATAAAAACATTTTCTTTGTTTATTAATATTTTATTTTATTTAATTTTTTCTTTTATAAAAAGGCAGCTTAAATAGTTTTGTAAAAAAACTTATATATTATTTAAAAATTTGCATATATTGAAAAATCATATTTAAATACTAGAAGCAGTTTATTTATTTTTTTTTTTTTTTTAGAAAAGGAAGCTTAACTTTTTTTTACAAAACAAACTTTGTTTATGTCTGCTTCATCTCTGCGATTTTCATTAAATCTTGTTAGACTCACAGACTTTGAATTTCTTCTTTTTTTTTTTTTTTAATTAATAATAACAACTGATACTAGGAATCATATCAGCTTTACTTTTGAGTGTTACTTCTTTCTAAATTTTTATTTTATGTTTTTTTTTTCTCTTCTATGTTTATGCTTAAAGTCTGATTTACTTTCTACTTTAATGCCAATAAAAAAAAACATAAATAAATATACTATATACTTATAACTTGATTTGGGAAATATTGCGTCACTTCGCTATTTTCAATATTTTCAATATGGTCTAAGGCTTAGCTGGCTTGCGAATTTAAAGAGTTTTTTTTTTTTTTTTTGCCAGAGATACCTTTAGATAGCTCAACCATTAGTCTATATACACGCTGAGCATTTCGCTACTATTGAAGCTATTATGCACTTAAAGCTGGTCTTATATAGTGCTACAGTAGGAGAGCGCTACAGTATGAGAGAATAGGCATCCATGTCTTCTAAGGTGCTTAACTATACACGTATGCATTTTTATTAGAGCTCACAAATATCTGGTGACCGTTTCTCAATTTCTGCAAATAAATGTCTTTCACTCACACTTTCAGAAACAACTCAGAGAGCAATGAGTTCTATGATGCAAAGAGTCTATTGTGTATGTATTGGTATATATGCGAGAACTGTCTTCGCTATACATATTAATAGCGTACGTGTGCGCTTGTGTAGGTGAATGTGAAGATCGTTTGCATGAACTCTTTACGATCTGCTCATATACTGATTCTCATAGTGGTAGCGATGTTCGTATAAAGAGCGTCAGATGAGTAGTTTAAAGTAAAGCGCTTCAGAGAAAAAGAGAGAGATCGAATAGGTATAATGTTTTTTTTTCGATTGATTTCGCGAGCATGAAGTTTTATACCGTTAACACTCATACATATATATATTAAAACTCTTTTTATGTCAATTATAGCTTTCTGTAAATGTAAAATGCTACGTTGGCAGCTGATAATTAAGCTATGAACATTTCTTTAGATTAATTGCATACAGTTAATAGAATTGAAGCATGTTGCAAATGCTATTTGGGAATCGTTTAAAGAGCTGTTGCTGCAAACTGATGCTGACATGGCGGCTAACCGTAAAGAACGAACTTCACTTTTGCCGGCAATTAGTTAGTGGAGAGTTGGCTGACTTGGCTTGCCTTGGCTTGGCTTGCCTTGGCATGTTGCATGCAACGTCTGCTGCCTAACATTTGCCCATTGAAACAGAAATTAAATTTGTGACTAATTGTTTTCAAGTTAAGTACGAGGCAAGCGCTAACTCTGCTTAGCTGAAGGCGTTCGTGCAATGTGCTGCATTGACAGCAAACGCGACACACAGTCATGTGTGTGTAAGTGTGAATGTGTGTGAGTGTATATGTGTGAGTGTGTGTGTGTGTGCTGGCACATTGCAACCGCGGTCCAACTGCCAGCATGGTTTTGGTTTGTGCAACGCCGTCTGCCTGCCGCTGACGTTCGCTTCAAATGCTGCAGCTGACAGCAGCGAGTGACGCCGGCGGTGGCGGTCTCTATGTGTTGGTGTGTGTGTGTGTGTGTGTGACATATCTCTTTGCACGTACACGCTTCTCCTCTCCTTCTCTCATGTGCGTGTTGCATTGATTTTATGTGCTTTCATATTTTTATCATTTTTTTTGTTGTTTGCCACTCTTGGGCTGCAACAATCATTTTGTTGCATGTCTGTCTGCGGCTGGCCACAAAGCCACAGATTTCATTTTGCCTCTACGGTTGCCAGTATATAAAAAGCAGTAAATCATATTATCAACATTAGTTTATTTCTTGCATTATATGCTATAAATTCTATAAATTGACTGAAAACAATTAAGAGTCAAAGAGTTGGGTGTGTCAGACTAAGATAAACTAATGCATCTGTAGCTATAATTCTGGCTCTCTCAGAGATATGAGACTCCTTATATTTACTATGAACAAATTTCGAATCACGCTTCCTTCTAGCTCTTAAATATATTTTCATAAAATATTTCCCATTTGCCATTCTTAATGACTTCAGACCACAATAGAATAAACTCGATCCAATTAAATAAATCCAGCTATTAAATACTATTACAAACATTTACCTAGGGCTCGTTTGAAAATGTGACTGCAAGATAAAAAAAAAAATAAAAAAATAAAATAAAAGAAAAACTGATTTTAAAATTATCCGCAAGGCATATACAATTTACCATTTAAGCAGTTTGAATATTTTATTTAACAATTGCGCCGCCCACAAATTGTTATCGATTTGTATTTTTAATTAAATTGACAGCTTTGCACAACTTTTATGCATGCATTTATTTTTTTTTTTATAAATGTAATATATGTACGTTTGATTTTTTTTGTAGTCGTAATGTCGAGTACGTGGCCATGGGCAAATGGCATATGAAGTTGTCAACTGCATTTCGAATTGGAGCAACAACAAAAAATATAAAAATTATGCCATGTGTGTGATAATGTGACCTATTGCTATCTGGTTTTCATTCGCCACATGTTTGGCTCGATTTATAAGTAAAATGGAATGGACGAACACAAAGTAATGCAACAATGAAGAACAAATTTGTTTTTGATAGAAAGTCATGTCAAAAACAATAGCCCAACTATTGTCATACTTTACTTCTCATCTTTTTTTTCAAGTTTCTCTCTGTTTTTTGTCCCAGAGAGTTACACAAGCTGTGGAGGAGCATATAGCACTTGAAAAGTGCGCCCAGCGTTGAGTTGACCCTCATCAAAAGCTAACTAAAAACTTTTCTTTTTATATTCCTGTGTGTATCTATCAATGTGTGTGTGACTGAGTTTTCTGCTGGCTAAAGTGGAAAATAAATGATTTCACAGGATGACCATTTGCGTGTTATATATACGAATCAGCTTATGTGTATGGGTGTGTGTGTGGGCGTGTGTGTTTGTGTCTGTAAAATGGTCAAAAAGTTGAAAACCAAGCTACAGCTTTTTGCTCAATCTGAAGAACAGACAAACAAATACAACATCTGTGGCCAAAACAAAAGTCAAAACTAAAACGAAATAAAAAAGCCAATAGAAATTTAAACAGTTTGACGCATTAAATGCTCATTGAGCGGCCGAGCTTAGACAATATTCAACAAAATAAAACTTGACCAAGAGAGAATTTTAACCTGAAGCTAAAATGGATTATTTGTTTGTTCTTTTTTTTTTCATTGAACAAATTCGAAATAATTGCAGGGCATATAAGATTATGCTTAATACATTAATATATCATCAATTAATATTTTATATAGAACACATTGAAATTATTAATATTTTTTATTAAATAAATTGAATTTGAATAATAATAAATTGAAAATATTGATTATTATATTAAATAATTTAAAAATAGAATTTAGAAAATAAATATGAATATTAATTGTATCATTTATATTATTTTTATTACACATATATATTTTACTTATTTTAATTTATTTTTAGCAAAGGTAAAAGTCAATTAGAAATGAACTTAATACAGAAATATAAAAACGTATGAAATTGGTATTTATGCAGCTGAGTTTCTTTTTGATGAAGAACGTCTATGATAATCTTAAGATCAGTTGAAAATTTAAAATAATTTAATATTGAAGCACTAAGATAGAACTAACATAAAAATAGAACTAACAATTGTAAATATAATATAAATAAAAAAATAATATAGTGCTCATATTTGATGATATATTTCAAGAATTCAGAATATATCTCACAATCAAATTTCAATTGGCATTCATCCTTAAGGACATTTAAACTTGCTTTAACATACTTCCAATCTAATTACAGGGAATCTTAAAGATTAAGCACGTTTCTCTTAAATTACAGGGCATTTCAAATTTTAGCTCACACCAATTGTTTGCATTGACCTCAGAGAGCTTTGCTTTTACCAAAATACGCAGCCAATCTGGCAGCTAACAACAGACTTATCCTTAACAACCAAATGCCCATGCTTTGCCACAAATCCCAGCCTGCTTCAACCATTGAAATTCATATTTAATTAGGGAGCATCGTTGAGACCAAACCCTTTTGCATATTTCACTGCGGATTGGCTTCTCAACTGCTGCGTCAACTTAATTACGATGCGATGCTTATCACGATCATAGTCAACCCCAACATCATTCGCATCAGCAGCAGCAGCATCATCATCATCATCATCATCATCATCATCATCATCATTGTCTTCTGTGCCTGCAGGCTGGCTACTGTCAGGGAAGTGCCACTTCATCAGTCAGCATCGATGCTGCCGGCGGCTGTTGTCCGCGCCTTCTGTTACCACCTGTCCACGTCCATTGCCATCTCCAGCTTTATCTGCCCAATGGGCCCACAGCCAGGTGGCAGATCTGTCTGTATAAGGACTGGAGGGCAGGTAGCTGTGTGTCTGTGTGTGTGTGTGTGGTGCAAAAGGTAGTCTTTGTTTGCACAGTTCCTGAGGCGCGCTCCACACAGATTTCGTTGGCCCCGCCGTGCGCCGTGTGGTTTTTGGCGGCTTTGCCTGAAGGCCAACTCAGCACGGCTTAGCGCTAAAATGTGTGCCTATCTCAGTCTCTAGCTGCCAGCATACGTCTGTCTGTCTGTGTGTGTGTGTGTGTGCGTGAGTGTGTGTTTGTCTATGGCCTGATGGAATTTTAATTAAATACTCGGGTGTCTATGTTAATTTATATGCGCATATGCTTAGCAGCCCGCCAGCTACTACAGACTATGGAACTACGCCGAGAGTACGAACCGAGTTCCCAATGTCATTGATATGAATAGGGTTTGAAGAGGAGTGGGGGCCGAGCTCGACTGCAGTATGGTGAGGGAAAGGTAAAGTGCCTGCGCATGTTTATGATTAAGAGCTTTATACGATATGTAGTAGTGGCGCGTGTGTCCTTGTTCTCAACTCGGTTTCATTGTTGAAAATTTAATTATCATTTTTAATGCTTAGTGAGCACTATTCCCAGCTTCCAGCTCTCAGCTCTCAGCTCTCAGCTAGCAGTTCCCAACTCGCTCTTCCATTGCGGTTAATGTGGGGAGGCCAAAAAGGTTCATCGTGTTCAGTTCTTTGTATTTTTGGCAATGCCACTTGATATTATCACGTCCCCAGCGTCTAGCCCAGCTGCCGCTCTCAGCTCTGTCTCTATCTGTCTGTTTTCTATGGCTTTTGTCTGTGTTCTGCTTGTCACCTGGTTTTCGAGATGAAATGCTAAGAACTTGATATGGGATATATACTCGTAATTTGTTGTGCGGGTTTTCTCTACTTTCTCTCTCACTCTCACTCGCACTCTCTTTCTCTCTCTCTCTCTCTTTATCTGTGTGTGTTTGAATTTGCTTAACGAATGGCTGGCTGAATGACCCAGCAACAGATTGACATTTTCTCATCAAATTGGGGGCATGGCAATACGCTTAACTATTCCCCTCTTTGAAATGGGCTGGTTTGGCTATTACCATGCTTAAGTTTGTAGCTGGCATAAATGTAATTAATAAATTATCTGATGGGATAGCTTAGCCTTGCTAAAAGGCGTACACAATCCGATAACTGTTATGAAAGCTGCTTTGCATAAAACCATTTACTTTCTGGCGTTGCCAGCTTTAACCTGTTGCGAGGGAAACTTTAAAGGCAGTTTATTTATAAGATTGCTTGATGCTGATAGGGCTTATAGAAAGCAGGGAAAAATAATTAAAATTAATTAAAATGATATGTAAATATTAATATTTGACAATCAATAGGTATTTGAGCTGTCAATGGTTAGATTTAAAATACTTTGAAAATTCACCAGAAATCGATAATTATCGATAATTTGCTATTTTTTTTAGTGCTAAAATATAATATTTAACTTGAAGTTCCGCTTTTAATAAAATATCAATTTACAAAATACAATATTTCAAAAATAATTGAAATCTGATCATTTTATGTTATGCATATATTTCTCGTTTATCGATAACTCTTTTTAGTTAAGTGTATAAAATAGTCTGTTTGTCTAGGCTTCCATTATACTCACCTCCCATTGAATCAATTTTGATTTCTATATACAAACAATTTTTATAAAATATATGAATTTTGTTTTAATTGAAAACTTTACTTACAATCGATAACATTCATAATTAGTTAATTTTATAAGAATATCTCCTATCTATATGTTTCCCTTACACCTTTGTTAATTCCTCTCTGATTGGCATTGAAGTGAATTGTTTTATTGATCAAATTGTTTGAGCCGCCGCTACGTGTTCGCATCGATGTTGACATTCATTTTTGCCAGATTAGCGCGACTTGTGGCATGACCCGGCTGCAGCTGCAATGCCCGTCGATAACAATCGACCGCCTGTTGCCGCTGGCCACGCATTTGCAGAATGGCGCCCAGATTGGCGTGTGCGTGCGCAGCCAGCGGCTGCAGTGCAGCTGCCCGGCGATACCACAGCTCCGCCTCGGCCAGCCGATTGAGCAAACGCAGCGCATCGGCAACGGCTGACTGCAGGGCATAGTTATGGGGCGCCAGAGCAGCTGCGCGCAGGCGATAAGCTAGCGCCTCCTGTGTGCGCTGCTGTTGCTCCAGGAACTCAGCTGTATGTGGGCAAGGCAGTTAGTTAACTGAGATCAGACGATGCTCACAACATGCTCTTCCACTTACCGTAATGATGATGCGTGCTCGGCTCTAGGGGTGACAACTCCACAGCACGCTTGAACCAGAGCTCCGCTTCCGCATAGCGACTGCACTATAGAGAGAGAACGAGAGTGAGAGAGAATGAGAGTGCCCAAAGGCTGTAGCATGGCTACAAGAGTTTACACTTACATTTCTGGCCAGCGCTTGGCCGTAAGACACATATGTAATCCCCTCGCCTGGCTGCAGCTGCAGCGCCAATTGCTGTTGCGCCTCCGCCTCCTGCCACTGCTCCAGCTCCACGTACAATGCCGCCAGCCGTTGGTGCAGCGTGGCTCGCTGCTGCCGCCGCTCCAAGCGCAACGTGGTCAGCGCTTCGTTGAGCACTTCTACGGCCAGTTGGCTACGGTCCTGCGAGCGATACAGAGCACTTAATTGCATATACGCACTGTGCCTTGCCTGCTCATGGGCGCTGCGATCGCGCACGCCATGACCTGGCAGTCGAGCGCCCGCCAGCAACACGGCGGCTGCCTCCTCATGCCGAGCCGAATCCCAGGCCAGCAGCGTGGTGCCCAGATTCACATAGGCCAGCGCCAATTGTGGACGCAATTGTATGGCCCGGCGGTAGCAGGGCAAAGCGGCACTGTAGTTCTGTTGCTGCTGATGCACAATGCCCCTGAAAGTATGCAACAAAAATGACGTCAGCCAAGTGGAGTGTGTGTTCTGGAAAATGTTTAATTGTTGAAGTTCTGTAGTAAAAGGAAAATGTTTATGAAGAAGTGAAATTTAAGAAATTTTCGAGTTCATGAAACTTGGTTGTGCTTTATATAGCTTATTTTTATTTTTTGTTTATATTTTTAAACTTTTTTTATGATGTTTTCCTATTATATTTTTTATTTATTTATTTTGTTGGCTTAAACTTTATTTAAAATGTTTTAGGTTTTTGTAGAGCCCCAAAAACTAGGTTTAATAATTGACAGAGATTTTCACAAAATTTTTCTTACTTAATTGAATGAGAATTTTTTTTTTTAAATTTAATATATTTTACACTATGTGTTCGTTCAAAATGTTTTACATATTATTAAAAAATATTTTTTTATTCAATTCAATTCAATCACAAAATGTTGTTAAAATTTCTTAGATCGGAAGAGTTTTTATTTATTTTTATTTAAAAAAATAATTTTTCTTAGCTATTCTTAACTATTCAATTCATAATTTAAGATAAATATCTGCAGAAAAAACTTTTGAAGAAAAAGATAAAAAAAAAGACCTTGATTAAGAAAAACGTAAATATTGCAAATGCAAGGTTGGCATATATTACCTTTAATATAATTTTAACTTAAATATATTTCCATATATTTATATATATATAAGAAAAGGAAAAATAACAGGCGAAAAGACGCATAAGAACAGCCCCAAGTTATTTCTTCAACATCTGCTTCTTGGCGAACTTGTGTTATTTTATTTCGTCTCTCCTCATCTACTATTTTTACATAAGGAAACCATAACGCAAAACTTGCTAGAAATGCTAAAGTGAAAAAAAAGCAGAGAGAAATAATGAAGACGAAGCTAGTTATTCAAGCGCCGAGATTGGATGCGAGACGAGGTCTAATAGTGTTGCCGGGCTAAATTAACTTTTGCTGTGTTTTGCTGCGGTTTCTCTGCTGCTTCGTCGGCTCTAATTGCAGCGCTCACTCAAATACTTGAGAATGTTGACCTTCAAGTATGTTTCACTGGGCGTATACTTAGTTTTCTGGCTAACCATTCAGACGTTGGCTTCATTTAATTAACAGAGTTATGTGAGCGAGAGAGAGAGACAGAGAGAGAGGGACTTAGTCTCTTCTTGTGTGCATTGGGTAAACAAATGTGTATGAAATAGAGGGTATGGCTATATGCATAGACCACTTGTCTGGGTTTTTAATATAAACAAAAAGTTCGTATATGCATGAATAAGTGCTTTTAAATAAAGGATGCATTTTATTTCCAGCTCGAACGTAACAAAACAGTACAAAATAAACTCATGCACAGATTGCACAACAGCATCGCCCAACAACAATGACACTACAATAGCAACAACAACAACAACAACAATAAAAACAACAACAATAAAAACAACAACAGTAAGTTATTCAAACAAACGACGCGTTCTAAAATTTGTGTTGAGTTGCGACAAGAACTCCATAAAATCAACAAGAGGGCGAATTCACAAATTTTACAATGTTTTTTTTTTTTTATTTTGTATTTTTTTTAGAAATATTAATGTTATTATAAGCCACCATTTTTTTATTGTTATTTTAGATTGATATCATGAGAAAAACATTTGACAATTACTACAATTTAACAGCTTGATAAATTAAGTTGAATATTAAATTAAATGCATATTTTCTATAATTTATAAAGATTTTCTTCTCTAGATAAACTTTGTTTCATATGCTGGGCAAAATGATTATTTTTTTAAATTTAGATATTGTTTTTATATTTTTAAATAAGTATAATTAAAAAAATATATAAAACACAAAAATATAAATAAAATTTAATTATGAATAAATAATGAATAAATGTAAAAAAATTATAATAATGCATTTAAAATAATATATATTAAATTAAATAAAATAAGTGTTAAGTATAAGCAACAAAATGTAAAATATATTTAAAAAAAAAAAGAAATGAGTAAAGTATCAGCAGCAAAATATAATTAGTTAAATATATTATATTTATAAATTTTAAATAGTATATAAGTTATTAAAAATAATACATAACTAAAATAAAATAATAGTTAAATATAATAAATACTTCAATAGCACAAAAAAAATTATATTTATAAATTTTAAGTAGTATACAAATTATTAAAAATAATACATAAATAAATTTAAAAAAT
Source organism: Drosophila koepferae (assembly GCA_030914345.1). NCBI lineage: Eukaryota > Metazoa > Arthropoda > Insecta > Diptera > Drosophilidae > Drosophila > Drosophila koepferae. The sequence goes on from JAUESR010000207.1 coordinate 6,526,745, forward strand.
ATATTATTGTAATAAATAATATTTATAAATTTTAAATGGTATTATTTGTTATCATCAAGTTTTCTCTATGCCCAACATATATTTTTCTTCTTCTTCCCTACTCTGTTTCTGTAATTCCAGTTAAACCTTTCGGTCTGCCCTCGCCTTGCACTAGCTACAATTGCATTGCATTTTTTTTTTTCCATTTGCTTAAATTTTGTTTATCGTAGAGCAACAACCCATTGAGATTCCATGTAAAGTCTCCCGTTGCCCACAAATTTTAGATGCGCGCCCTGGCCCACACCCCAACACCCAGAGCTCAGTTCAAGCCCCGAATGCCAATGGGCAGACAAGTGGGAAGCAATGCGAAACGAGCCAAGTGAATGCATGCGAATTGCAGTCGAACAACGGATGGATTTGCTCAACTGAATATTGAGTGCGACTATTCTATTCTATACTATTCCACAATATAGAAAACCCAAAATGTTGTTTTATACCATTTGCGCTCGCTTTCTCTCTCTCTCTCTCTCTCTCTCTCGTTAACTCTCCATCTTACTCATTCACCCTTTGTGGCAGGTAAGCAAACAACAGCTACTGGTAAAGGTTGGAGTTTGGGCCGGGGCAGTATGAGGGGGGCAAAAAAAAAAAAAAAAAGAGTGAAAAACAGAAATCGAATTATACAGCTCAGTGATTTTTCGGTTTTGGTGTTTGGTTGCCTGTTACTTGTAGTGTCCTCCCCTCCCCACCCCTCATCTGTTTGAGTCTCTGGGCCGTCTCCGCCGTCTAGCTTTGATGTGGCATGCTACAGCTAAAAATCACAGCAGCATCCAGCACAATAAATCCATGACAGTTGACTGGCATTCGGGCGGGCGAGCTGCCAGGGGCTGAAGACCCGCAGACGCGACGTGCGCCTCATGGACACGTGGCAAAAGGCAACAGCAACAGCAGCAGCAACAGCAGCAGCAACAGCAGCAGCAGCAACTGAAATTTTCGCAGCCGCAGGTTGCATGTTGAGGGGGAAGGTTTCTGTTACTATTGATGTCTTTACGAGTAAATAATGTACAAACAGCTGCTTATCCACGTTGCAGGTGGGATTAGTGGTGGCCAGAGGAGTGGCGGCGGCTGGCTGAAGGTTTGCTATTGACATTGATTTTCGATTAGATGCCGGAAATTTGACATTCCGAGGCGCTTGCTTTTTATTACTTGGCAGCTTTAAGCAGCAGCGTTCATATAAAGTGTTTATGGAAATGTGACCCAACTTGACTTTGAGATTAGCACGAGCAGCAGGAGGAATGGCAGTAGTAGCAGCAGTCTCCTGCATAATGCAAGTGGGCGGCGGGTGTTAAAAATTCAATCAGGCAACTTTTCGATAAGCTGCTAAAGCCAACGGCCAACATTGAGTAAAAGGCGCCGACGAAGAAAATGCCAGAGAAAAGCGACTTAAACTTTTCAACGCCGCCACGCTAAAAGAGAATTCTGTGCAGAGTTGGACTGCTGTCGAGTTGTTGTTGGCCAGTGCTTGAGCTATGACAGCCGAAGCAAACAGAGCTGGTGCAGCAAGAGCTATGGATCGGGTATCGCTTTGAGCCAAGTTAATAACTTGAAGCCTTAGCAGTTATGAAGTTCGCATTGTGCCTTCATGTCGTTGACTTATTTGTATTTCTTTTTTTTTCCGTATGTCAAGTGGTTAGAAAGCGATTTTTTTTAGTGAATTATAGTAAAATAAATAGTAAATAAATTAAAAATTATATAGTTAAATATTTAGGCTCTATTTTAATTCTATTAAAAAACATTTCAATCATATTTTCAATATTATTTCTCAAAAATGACAAACAAATGATTAGTTTTCAAGTGATTGAAAAGGTTTTTTTTAGTGAATTATAGTAAAATAAATAGTAAATAAATTAAAAATTATATAGTTAAATATTTAGGCTCTATTTTAATTATATTAAAAAACATTTCAATCATATTTTCAATTTAATTACTTAAAAATTATTAGTTTTCTTTTCTCTCTCTCTCTAGCTCTCTCTCTCTCTCTCTCTCTCTCTCTTCCTAATTAACTATCTTAATTTTACTTAATATTACTTCAACTACTATTTCCTTTTTTTTACACACAACTTTTCGCTCAGTGTAATTACATATCGTCGTGGAATGTGAGTTAAGTTTCTAGTTTCTTATTTGACTCGTCTCTGTCGCTGCGCTCTTCCTTGGAGCTCTTACGCTCGGATCCTAAAAGATGGCAATTTAGCAACAGGCGGGCAGTGGCGGGCATTATGTACTAGACTCGCATGATTACAGACCGGGGCGCGCATATGGAGAAGGCAAGGTAGTTAGTTGGGGTCCCAGCTGGGGTTGGGAGCAGCTGCTGCGGTTCCGAGACCGGAGCGAGACCAACCGGGAGTCGTGTGCAATTATTTGTATTGGGCGCACAGCTGTCGCCAGCTCAGTTTGCATTTGTGCGCGAGAGCCTTTGGGATAGGGGAGGGATGGTTGTAGGGGCAAAGTTGGATAAAAGTTGGCAAGCGAGCGAAAAGGGATTTTCCTACAATTTGCCAAAGAAGCACAGCGAAAGGATTTCTGGCCTTCCTGGGCTGCTTCTTTTGGTCTCCTTTCATTTTACTTTTTTTCTCTCTTTTTTTTGGAGCGTAAAGCCTATTATGTCAAACACAATGATCAACAATAAGAGGGGCGACAACAACAACAACAATAGCAGCGACAACCAGAATCATGACAATGACAACGGGGCGTATGAGCATTGGTTGCCCGACTGTGCCGGGGTGAAGGACTGAAAATGACGTGGCTGCATATTCAAAAGGACACTCGCACTCATATGCCAAGCAGCAGCTGTGGGCCAGGGGTGGAAGAAGTACTGCGAAGAGCGCTTGGTTAATGCGTTGGCATGTTGGCGCATGTTTGCCCTGCCACGGAGCCCATTGGGAGCTGAAAGGCAGCTCAGCTTGGCGGGCGGTCGCTGCAGCCAGAGTCGAGAGTACATTTCGCAGTGCTGACTGAAAATCCAACGGGGTTGTGGGGGAGGACGGTTCGGGGTTCGGGGTCAGCGAAGCGGTTGGGTAAGTGCAAGTGTCATTGGCCTCAAAAGCCAAAGCAGCAGCAGCAGCAGCAGCAGTGGCAACCACTGAGTGTCCAGCGGCTGGCGACGCAATGCATCAACAGTTTAACTTGGGGTTTCTCTCTCTCTCTCACTCGCTCTCTTTCTCTCTGCATTATTGCATCAACTGCAACACAGTGCAACAGAGTAAATGCCAAAGAGCCTGCAACGTGTCCAGCTATTCACCACTATTGCTCTAAGCCACATTCCAAATGTCATCTATTGCACTGACAACTGGCATGCAGTGCAAACAGTTTCAAGTTTATTGAAAATAAACTATATTTACGAGCTTGCAGTGGCTGCATTTTTGCGCTACTCCAATACATCTCTCACATATGTTTGAGAGATAATTTTTGTAATTAAAAAATTTATTGAGTAGCAGATTAGAAATATATATAGAATATAAAATTGTAAAAATCTATATAATTTTCATATTATAATCCAACATACCAAATATATCTCATCTTGCATTACTTTTTCCTGAGACATAATCTCTTTAAGCAACCCCATTGCTTGCCACATTTTCAAAGCCATGACATATTTTGATCTCTTTTTTTTTTTTTTTTGAAAATCATGATAGCTGCTATTATCCGAGCTTTAATGTTTTAGCAGTTGTTAGGCAACTGAGATTAGATATCATAGGATGCATATTCCCCGCGGCTGCTGTGCATTCAGTATGACCTAATTAATGGCACACACTCGCATCTGCAGGGGATTACAGCGCAATACTCGTTCAAAGCCTGTACTACCAACGCTTAGGGGTTGAGCATGTGGAGCATGGGGTAAGGGATGCTGTGCAAAAAAAAAAAAAATCAGCAAAATATAGAGGTACAAGTACCCAGCAGGCAACTGTTTGCTGTTGATGGTTGTCGAGTGCATGCAAATTGCCATCCAAAAGATGCTGAACATGTGCCCGTGTCCGTCCTGCATCAATAGCGTGCTTTCCTCCACTCTTCCTCTCTCTCTCTCTCTCTCCCTAGTTGATTTGTATGCGCGCAGCGGTCGGGGCCAGCGCATTTTTTTTTTGTCCCAACTTCTCAGATGTTGTCCAAACGTTTTTGCCAAGTGGCAAACAGGACAGAAGCAGCTGCCATTTGGCATTAAAGGCGCGCCACCGACCACAGCCCGACCAAGCCATTTTCCTGTTTAGCCCTCCATTGGCCCCCTTTAACTGCGCCAAGGTCGCGCCAGCCATTCACTTTGAGCTTTTGAATTCTCAAAAAGGCTGCGAGCAAAAACTGACATCCATTTTGAGCATTCAGGTTGCATGTTTTGGCAGCCGCAGGAGAACAAGAAGGAGAAGAAGGCAAAAAAAAAAAAAAAAAAACGCTCAACTGGCAAAATTGCAATGCAGGCGCGAATTTTGCTTCAATTTGCATCGAGCTGATGACTTGGACGTGCTAAGCTTCGTTTACTTACAGATTAAAGTGTGCATCTGCCATCGTTGGTCGGTGTGCCAGGGCCGCTTCAAGCGCCCGCTTGGCCTCCTCATACCGTCCCTGGCTGCTCAAGACGCTGCCCAGATTTCCCAGTGCTGCAAAGAATGTCAGAAACTAGTTCAAGTCAATGCAAACGAGAGTAGGAAGTGGAATAAATTTAATAGGAAATTATAACTGTATAAAATATAGAGGCCAATGCAGTTGTGAGCTTTTACTGGTGCTCCAAATTGTGGAGCTTTGAGAAGCTTTGGAACTTTGCAATGCTTAAAATGTGAACATTAAAGTATTTTTAATGCACTAAATATTTATTTGATATATGTAGTTAATAATGCCAAATTTTCAGTATTTTTTTGTGCATTTTTAAATATTCAATTTAACTTTTTTTTTGTAAATAAATTGACATTGTACAATAGTTAAATTTATTAATATAAATAATTTCCTTTAAAATTTTTAAAATTCTAATAAATTTTATTTAAATAAAAAGTATTAATTTAATTTTATTATTAATCAAAAGCTTTAAGAAGCTTAAAGTAAAAATTAAATCTGATTTACTCAAAAATTTCAATTAATTACTATTAAATTTTAATAAAAAACGGTTTTTCTCTAGTCAATCAAATGGTTTTAGATGATCTCTCCTAATCAAAAAGAACTAACTATTCAGCCCCAAACCTTCAAACTTAATATACTATAATTTCTATCTCACAAAATATATATTTAAAGGAAACTTTAACCTAGTGCTTCCCACACTTACCTTTGGGTGGATTGATGGCGACAGCGCTACGGAAGAGCTGTTCCTCGTTTTGCCAGTCGCGATTACGTTGAATCGTGCGCAGACTAAACGTGCCCAGCAGCAGGCCAAGACAGCAGAGCAGCAACAGCCTGTGGACAGAGCCATGCAAACGCTGCCAGAGTCGGCCAAAGCCCAGGCCCAGCAGCAGACAGTAGCCAACACTGGGCAGATAGAGTAAACGTTCGGCCAGCACGAAGCCCACGTGGAAGAGCAAATTGCAGGCAGGCAGAAAGGGCAGCACCAAGAAGGCTACACAAATGACCAAGACAGACTCCGACGTGGATGTTGCTGCAGCAGAAGTGGCAGAGGAGGAGCCAGCGCTGTAGGAAGACCAGCTGACTGAAGCTTTGTGCTGCGACGATGATCGTTGCTGCTGCTGCTGTTTGAGCTGATGATGGCAGGCGCAGACGAGTCCATGCCAAGCCTGACAGCTGCTGTCGCCGAGACGCTGCAGCAGCGGCAGCGAAATGCTAGTGGCCACAGCTGCATAGTCCATGGAGCTGCTAGCAGTACAGCGCCAGCGAATGCCCTTGCAGGTCACGGTCAATAAGATGCCATAGAATGCCAGGCTGAGCACATTCCGTGCATCCCATAGCGTTCTGATGCGTGGTATGGCATCCATGCCCCAATCGAAGCTCAGGTGTTGAGGCCACAGTAGCAGCTGAAAGTTTGCCACAGGCAGGTACAGGTAGCTTAGTGTGCGTGTCCACCAGCTGGGCTCGTGGGCCGTTGGATTGTCGGCAGCGGAGAATGCAGTCGAGGGGCGTGGCACAATGCTGAGGCGACAGTAGACAGCGCAGAGCAGAGCAACGCTCAGAATGCTGAGTGAGCGCAGACGATGCTGCAATTGAAATCGAAACAGAGAGAGAGAATATGTTACATATCTGCATGGGTATGTATGTATAAGCAAAGGGAGAGGCGTAAAAGCATAGCTTGCAAATAACTGTTAATTGTTCACCGTTCCTCAATGTCTGTGCTTTTTTAACGTACATTCTGAGAAAAAATTTAGAGAGCAAGCGATTGCATCGTTTCTTTAACGAACTCCTACGCGATCGGCACGCAACTTTTTGTTTTTGCTTTCGCTCTTTTTGTTCTGATACCGTTCGTTTAATGCAAAAGTCTTTCGTCTGTATGTACACATGCGAAGGCTGTGCTCGTGTACCTGAATTGAGTGTGAGCGTGGGTGAATGTGAAGACTCTTTGCTTTGAGCTTTTTTCTTACTTACTCTCATTGTACAAATGTCAATCGTTGCTCTCCCTAAATGATGTTCGTTAAAAAAATAGTTGAACTCAAGGCGCTCAACAGAAAACGAAAGTAGTCGAAGTTTATTGCTCAAAGCTAGAGCTTGTGTAATTTTTTTTCGGTTGATCTCGCGAGCAGAGCGTGAGTAAGAAAACGGTTTGCTCTTATTTGCAAGCTATGCTTAAAAGTAATTTGAAATTCAATACTTGTGTGAAAAATATATTTCTTGGATTCATAATGCATTACATATGTTAGTTTAAGGTGATTAACCCTGAATAAAACAATAACTCAAGACAAAAACTCAATAACTGATCATTTCAGTAATTTCTTAAAATAATGCAAATCCTTATGCCTTATTCTAATCAAATAATTCTCAATTAGTTATTAGTTTTATCAGTAAAATTATTACTCAAGTGCGTTAGTTCACACTTCTGTTTCTGTACTACTGTATTACTGTTCTGTCACACTCACCTTGTCATCAACGGCATGCTTCACGCCCTGGCCACAGAGCACGTCGCATAGTCCGCATAGCAGCAGCATCGTAATGGCCGTTTCCTTGCAGAGCAGCGCTGCCAAAGCCAGCAGTAGCGTGAGCGCCAGAGAGTGCCAATCCCTCTGCAGCATGTGCTGGCGATAGACCAGGTAGGCAAACAGGCAACAAACTGTGGCACTTAAGTCCGCGCGGCCCACCACGCCGGCCACGGCCTCCGTGTGCACGGGATGGGCGGCAAAGAGGAAGCCAGCGGCCCAGACGCCGGCACGTGTGGGCAACAGGGTGCGTGCCACGTGTACCACCAAGACGGTGGCCAGGCCGTGCAGCAGCAGGTTGATCAGATGAAATGACCAGGCAGCGCCGCCGCCCAGCACGAAATTGAGACGAAAGCCCAGCACGCATAACGGACGCCAGGAGCCATGGGAGCCGCTGTCCGTCAGCGGTGTGCCCCAGTAATCATTCAGCAGCAGCTGAGCCAGCGGCCCATCTCCAGTTACATCCGCATTGCCCAAGATGGCGCGCCTGCAAGCAAAGATAGAGATGGTGAGATGTAGCAATATAGTATAGTGGGAGTGTGAGCGAGATAGTATGTAGCCAGCTCACATTACTGGAGCCGACAACAACCTGTGGCACACCTGTCCTATTAATTAAAATGATTAATTGCCCCAGTCAGTCCCATGGCACAAAACCCTGCGGCCAAACTTAACTCGTTCTCTATCTCTCTCTATCTCTCTCACTCTCTGTCTCTTTACACCCACACAACTCGACTCGATTCGGCTTGCACTGTACTGGACTGGAGTTAGCTCGGATCGGATCGGGTTTCCTGCCACATGCAACTTGAGCTAGTCAAGCCAGCAGCAAAGGCTATGTGCCTCTGCTTATTTTTATTGTCCTTTTGTTTTCTGTGCCCGGCATAAATATTGTTAAAGTGCCGAGCGACAGGACACCGCTCGCTGCCTGCTTCTGCTGCCTCCCTTTCGTGCCTTGATTAATTGCCGATTTGTTGGCGCACTTGGTGTCGTGCTCAGTGTTATTATTATTGTTGTTGTTGTTGTTCTACTATAAATATACACACACACACACACCTACTCATTGGCACACTCTATTGTCACTGGCAAAGTCAACGGCTCTTTGGTAATTGCCTCACCGTTGTAGCTTTGCTTGTTATTCTAATCGATTTCCAGTCTGCCCCAGTCCGAGTCCCAGTCCCAGCCCAGTCCAGTCTCAGTCAAGGCCTAGGACCTTTTGCTGTCGTTGTTCTCGATGTTGTTTGGTTGTTATTGTTGCACAGTTTGAAATTTATAGTAGGTTTGCAATAATACCTTAGCTATTTTATGCATAATTAGTTTTCAACGTTATCCAGCAAATGCTATTAATTAACTTTCCCTCACAGAGCCAACGCTTCACTGAGCTTAAATGGCACAAGCCAAACAAAAATATATATATATATTCGATAATAATAGAAAAAAAATGTGTAACAGGTATTTAAGAGAAGTTGTATAAAATAAACATTTGTTTTGTCGCTTTTTTGTTATACTTTTAGATACGTATATTGATGGAGTGAGAAAAGGTTTTAAAATTTTAATATTAATCATGTTAATAGGCATTTTGAAGACTTGTTAAAGAAGTTAAAAGAATCACAGAACTTGGGCTTGACATATTTTAACAAATAACATTAGCAGACATAACATAAAGAGAAATTACATTCTCAGACTCTGCTAAGAAGCTTTAACATAGCTTCAAAATAACCTTAACATCTTCAAATTGAGACTTAACATAAAAAGGAATAAGATTAACAGATTAAGTAAAGAAAGTTTAAGATGAATAGATTTGTAATATCTTTAACATTTGATTTTTAACATGGCAAGGGATAACATTAACAGACTACGTAAAGGAATTTTATTTATTTATTATATATTTATTTATATATTTATTTAAGTACATAAATATATGTATATATATTCCAACTTCCCACACACTCAATAAAATTTTAGTTAAGCAACTAACATAAGCTTTAAAGCATGGCAAACAAAATTTACAAAAAAATGGAAATTCGGGTTTCGGGCTAACGTGCCGAAAAGTTTTGTTTTAAAGCTTTAAACTCGGCTATTCATTCATAGATAACTGACATGCACAGACACCCACATTGGGCCGAAAGTAATTTGTGTTTACTTTGGTCTTAACTGGCCCGCGGGCCGTAGTTTTAGGTTTCTGGCATTCAGGCTCAAAAGTTAATACAAGCATTTTGTGCTATTTTTTGTTTCCTTTCATTTTTTTTTTTTTTGCCCCGCTCGAGGCTATAGTAGAAGGGATGAATCTGTTTTCAAACCATATATGAAATATAAATAAATAATGGATAGGTAAAAATAATAAAAGCACTTCATATGCGAAAACCCAAATATTTTTGTAATTTCTAAAGCAATTCAGAAGAGGGAGAGTGAGAGAGAGAGTGAGAGAGAGAGAGAGAGCGAGAGAGAGCGAGAGAGAGAGTGAGAGAGAGAGAAGGTGAGGGAAATAAATATGGGAAAAAGATGAAAATGCATTTTTCAATTTTAATACGAATATTTTATTTAGCAGCTGCCCGGAAATACTATATATACACATATTGTGAATGGTTCTCAATTCTCTATTGTCTGTGTGTGTGTGTTGCATGCAACACTTCATATGCATGAATGGTGGCATAAAAGCGAGTGCTCATATGTGAGGCGGGTGTATGGCATATGCCACAAATTGGGTTTGCAAATTCGCTGGCGAGACGTGCATAAGTTATTGGTGGGGCAGCAGCACCACCAGCCCCACCAACAGCAGTCAATGCTTTGGTATACTCATCTATACTTCAATTTCAATTGGCATTTTCTTCTGCGCAAAGCAGCCACAAAAATGTGGAGAGAGAGGGAGAGAGAAAAAGCAAACAAATTCTTATCGGAAGCACACAAAGCTCAAGAAAAACTGAACTGAAGTATGAAGTCCTCCTCACTCTCTTTCCCTCACTCTATATATATCTCTCTCTCTCTCTCTCTGTGTGTGTGCGTGTGTGTGCTTCGGCTGCAGTTTCAATTTTTGCATTGGTGCTGCTTTCACTATGGCAACGCACAACAACAAAAATTTAGCTATGCCTCATTTGCAAGGATCTCAAGCAGCAGGAGCCAAACGATGGCAAATATTGAAAAGCATTTTCGGGCTGCATACCTTCGAACAGCAACAAGGGCATTGTATGCCAAGCTCTCTGTGTTGCCTTTCGGCTTAATTTTTGCCCAGTCAAATGGGAAGCGGCGGAGTGGAGTGGAGTGGAGTTGGGGACTGTGAGCCCAATGCCTTGGCGACGCCGAAACTTGTCGCCCAACGTCAGCGTCAACATTATCGTCTCATCAGCAGAATATCCGCAGTGCCTTTTTTGTGCTTTATCATCGTAACTAGTGAATGAATAGCAGCAATACGCTCGCTGAGCAGGTGGGGCAGTGACATGGGGGCACAACAACGAAAACATCAACACCAACAGCCGCGCTGGCAGCCTTGTTGGTGGGGCACTTTGTCAGCAGCAGCAGCAGGAGCAGCAAGATTCAAGCAGCTTACAAGTGTGGCATGTAGTAGCTGCCGTTATCGTTCGCTTTTCACTCGCATTCGAGAGTCAGGCAGAGGCGACGAGCACTGTAGCCAGGAGACGGGAGCTGCTTTGCCATGGCACGAGCCGTAGCCAGAGGCACCAGGCATTAAGGATGATACAGTGGACGCAAGTGGAGTGGAAAACAAAATGATGTGATGCGTGCAAGGAATAGATAAGCTGGTTATTCAAATTATTTTTAGATATACTCAAGAAATTTTTGAATTTATACAAATTAATTATATGTATTTAAAAATTTATAAAATTTTCTTTATTTAACGATTTTTACAAAATTTATTTATAATATATAAATTAATTAAAAAAATTTTATACACATGTATATTCAGAAATTAAAAAATCATACATTTTAAATAATATAATATATAAATAAATATAAACAAAAATTATAAACTTTATTAAACTAAGAGAAAATTCAAGATCTCAATGTTGCTTAAAATTTTAAAAATCTATAATAAATTGTTATATATGGAAATAAATAAGATTTAATAATATTTTCGGACATCAAATACAAAATTCGCTCCACTGTACTCTGGCACACCTTTGCTCACACTCTCACTCACACACACATGCACGCACTCACAGGACTGTGGTTGGCTTTTGTCGAAGACAATATATCATAGCATCAGCAGCGAGGACACCCAATGCGAACGTAGCACACTGAGGCACAGCCTCTCCGCTCGCATGCCAGCAAGCCAGCAAAGCAACTCCACTGGGCCCCCAGCTCCCGCTCCACCTTCATTGTCGCCCCTCACCTGACACGCTGGCGTTATGGCTACCCGCAAACACTTGTATGTTTTGTGGAGCTGCTGCTGCTGCTGCTTATGTAAAGTGAAAATTTTCGATATTCTATAAAAAAGAAGGAGGAAGGCAGAGAACGAGCAGAAAATGCCGTTGCTACCAGCCGTGCCCACTCTATCGCTGTCGAAGTGCTCTTGGAGCCTAACGGGCGTATGGCCATCAAAAAATTACGTATACGTAACGTAGCATTTCATACTCTTTTGTTGTTGCTCTTGTTGTCTGTTGTCGCTGTCCTTTTAATACGGCACATAAATTATTGTAAGACTGCAGATTGGCTCTTTGGCAACATTTTGTAGCTGCTCTGTTGGTTATTTTTATCTTTTTTTTCTTGCTATTTTTTGTTTTGAGCAGCAAATATATCAAGCTGTGAGGTGTGAAACGTTTGGCCATAGGCAAAGCTTTTCAAAATCTCCCATGGCAAGCTCTTTAAAATCAAGTGAGAATTTCTGTGACAACATGATAAATGATAAACCTGTTGGGTCACAGAATATTCGAAGCATAACTTGCAATGGCATCAGAATTAAGTCGGCTATGGATGCTTTATTGTAAAATAAAAAATATATAATTTAAATTAAAATTATACAGGCACAGATGTTTATGCTGAGCTGAGCAGTACTCTAAAGAGCGTCAGCTTTTATTGAAATGTTTTATATAATGGGAATATTCTTCTCTCAAATAAATTTTATGTATATATATATATATATTTCCCTGGAGCACAAGTGTTTTTCTTCTGACTTTACATTCGAATGTTTTGCTTGTTCTTCATATAAGGAGAGCAGAATGAGCTGGCCGTCCATACCATGCTCTCACTTACACAGCTACCATTGAAAATCTTCTTATATTAGTTTGATACACAAAACTATTTGCCTTGCCATATATCATATATTTATATCTGCACCTGTCTCAACTTATCTCATTAGTATTACATAAAGATCTTTACTTCAATTGCCGCAAAAAACACTTAATATTATGCATTTATTATCAGGCAATGTGTGTGTGGGTCGTAACTTCGTAACATAACTCGTTTTATTTTGTGATTTGTATCCGAAATATATCATGCGAAACTTTTTAAAAACTCATATCTCTGCAACTATTGTGCAACAGGAATACATATTATACTCACACTCACAATGTATGTCTAGATATGTGTATAAACAAAATGGCAAAACGACGAACGAAGCGAAACATGAAACAATTCACAGCACACGTGAAAAATGTTTATGTATCGCTCTGCCACACCCACCCCGAAACGCCCACAGTACAGCCATCGCCAACTCCTGCTCCCCTGCTCCCCTTGTGGCAGTTGGTAAGCATTGGCCATTGCTCTTTTTCCAGTTGATAGGAAACAAATTGAAGGGAATGCTGCCATTTAATAAATCATGTTTTGTTTGGCTTGGCTTGACAATAATAACTTGTGCTCATGTGGCAACTGTGGCCATGTTGTGTGTGTGTGTGTGACCACAACAACAACAACAACAACAACAAGAAGAGCAACAGCAACAACAATAGCTTAAGCTGCATAGGTAGGCAATGCCAGTGATGGTGTTGGCAGCTGCGTGAAACTGACCACAGTAGCATCCGCTGTTCTGGCCAAAAAAATAAACATCAACTCGCCAAGAACTTTTTGTCCCCAAATGGGAAGCCTTGTTCAACTAGGCTAGCTGAGGAGGGTGGTGTGTGTGTGTGTGTGTGTGGGAGGGGGGAGGGCCGTGTCGGACTAAGGTGGCACTGAGTTACATAAGTTGCGTTTATTATTTGAGTGTGTCTGTGAGTTTTGTGCTTGTTTTCGGCCAAAAACCAGAAAAAAAGCAAACAACAAAAGACGATGCTGAGCACGGTATAAGCTAAAAGATATTGTGCAACCAAATTGTTGATAGAAAAATGTAAAATAAATTACAAATTTTATGTATCTAATATCTTTAAAAATTTTATATATACATATCATAATACTATATGTATATAGAACATTTTTAAAGAATTCTTTCATTGTAAAAAGTTTTATAAACGAGAAATGTACAATATATAAATATATATATTTTATATATTAAAATAAATAAGATTTTTAGATAAAAAAAAAATTAAAATGATCTAATATTTTTAATTGTGTATTTAAATATACAAATAAATAAAATAATTTTTAAAACAATATAAAAATTTAAAAATTTACATATATATAAATAAAAAAGAAAAATATATAATTAAAATAAATAAAGAAACTTTTAAAAGAGTATACAAATGTAAATTAAATATTTATAAAAAAAAAAATAAAAAAAATAAATAAAATGATGTACACTTTATTTTAATTTTATTTAAATTAAAAAAAAAAGTATTTTGATGTATATATTTTAAAAAAACAATATACAAACATAATAATATTTTATATATATATTTTTAATAATTTTAATTAATTTTATATTTTTATAATAATTAATTCATTTTCAAAAATACGAAAGACTTTAACCACATTTTCTTTCACAAATTGTTAACGATATTGAGGTAGAAATAGAAATGATAAATATATGATTAACAGAAATTATGAATATAAAATTTTCACACACTAATTTCTTACACTTCACATCTAGATCTATAAACACCCCACTTAACTGCCCTTTTACAGGGTATATAAACAGGAGCAACTGCACAAAATAACGAGCTACAACTGAAGCTTTTGGCTGAGCACTTTGTGCATAACTTCCCATTTATGTTGCTGCTGCTGACCCCCTGCTCTCTTCTCATAGAACCATTTCTCCCACCGGAGAGTCCAGCCTAGCCCAAACCAAAAAACTAACTGTACACCAAGTCCAATTGTTTGCTCGTTTTTGTAGTTGTGTCGTCATTTGGCGTCCAGAAACGCAGCGGTTGACTTCGTCTATAGCAAAGGGGCTGGGAAAATGGGAATGGAACTTGGAATGAGAGTGGGATGGGGAATGGGAATGGGAATGGGAATGGGAATGGGCTAAGGAGAGAGCTCTTCCTGTCCGGCTGTTCGGAGTTGTGAGTTGTGGCTGCCGCCTGACTGTTGCTGCTGCTGTTGCTCCAAGTGCTGCTCCTCGGGGGAAATTCCTGTCCATTGTACATGACTTTTGATATTTATGGGTAATTTCGTTTGCGTTCAGGTTCAGTTTTTGGGGGAGTTGGGAGCAGCAGCAGCAGCAGCCGCAGCAGCATTTCAATGCTAGGTGAGCTCTGAATGAGCCTAAGAAGAACAAGTTCAGACCAATTTTGTGTAGTGGCTGCCCGGCAAAAGGACAACATAAATCAACAGTTTTTGTTTTTTAATTTGCTAGCCAGCAGCCAGCGTCTGATTTTGACAATTCACCAAATAATATATACTCTCTCTATATATATATTTGTGTGTATATACAGCGATAAGCTGGCAGTTCGTTGCCAGTTTTACAATTAGGCAACCCGTAAAATTTATTATAGTGATTTTTATCAGAACGCAATGCGCGGCACTTGGCGGCCCAATTAATCATAAAAAAGTTCTCGCCACCATTGAACCACCTCAGCCACCCGAACCACCCAAGCACCCACTTAGCCACACAGTCATTCAGGCGCGTAGCCGCCGACAAAGTGTCGCCCCGAGCTGTGAACAAACCGAGATCCAGAGACAGAGACAGGGCTGGCATCTCGCAGCAGCTCTCGAGTCCCATTTACCTTCGTCAACTTGCTGACATATGGAATTTTTAATTCGGTTAAATTTCTCTCACCTGTCATCGTAGACAAATCCGGCGTTTAATGTGTTTAAATATAGAACAAAAGCGAGCGTCGCACAGCCAACGAATCCAGCATAGTCCAGGGCCAGCATTCTGCAAGGAGAACGAAACAAAGCAGTACAGAACAGACAGTCAGACAAATGAAGAAAATGTCCACAAATATTAAAGTTGAGTGTCATAAAAAATATGCTCAAATTAATTCTCAAAGGCTCCACAACAAAGCACATAATCCCGACCCCACCTACCAAAAAGGCAGCAGCAAAGCTTTTCATGCTCATCTGTAATTTTTACGTTGGGCTCTCTTTATTTCGGCTTCAAGTTTTTGTTTTTCTTTTTCTCTTTGGTGTGTTGGTTTATTTTCTAAAATACTGCAGTTATTAAAAAAGGTAAAAAAAAGGTGAAGCAACAAAGCTTCTACTTTGTCATCACAAAAAGCAGCTCGGAACCTAAAATAGTTTTTTTTAGCCAGGGTCTATATCTAATTTTCTCTTCAAAATTTATAAAGCGTCAGATTTATTGTATTGAATTAATATACAGCATTTCAGCATTTGTGTTTGTTCATTTAATTATTTTTAGTTACATAATAATTGTTGATTTTCAAATTATTTTTGCAATTAATTTTTTTATTTTTTATTTTTATTTGAGTTAAAAAAAAAAAAAAAATATATATATATATATATATATATATTTTTTTTTTTTTTTTTAATTCTGCAATTAAATTATTTATTTTAAATTTTATTTTATGAAAGTTTATAAAAATGTCTATAGATATATTTATTATTTTTTTTTCAATTGAATTTTTTGGTTTGTTTTATTTTTATTTAAATTGAAAAAAATATGTATATATTTTTTTTGTTTAAAAATATATAGATATTTTTATTTAAAAATTTTGGCAAAAAAATTAAGTTTAATTTTTAAAAATTATTTGCAAAAAGTTTTCAATTTTATTACTATTGCAATTAATTTTTTGTTTTGTTTAGTTTTATTTAAATTGAAAAAAGTATTAAAAATATAGACATTTTGTTAAAAGAATGTCTGCAATTAATTTTTGTTACTTTAAAACTTTATTTGTTGTTTAAGTTGATAACTTTGTATATAGAATTATTTGTTATTTAGAATTCGCTATTTCCAATTTTTTTTTACTATTAATACTGAAAGTATTAATTATTGAAATGAACTATTCTATATTTCTTATTAGTAAATATGCTAAAAAAAAAAATACATAACAATTTGTAATATTTTTTGAATAGGTCAAAATAATATTTTTTGAATAGGTCTAGCATTTGTTACATATTTGATCTATAAATTTTAAATTCAAGTTTTATGTGTAAAAAGGATTGTTTTTACCACAGATATCGGAACTAAGTATATACATAAAAAGTTGAAACATATTTGCATATTAATCTGCTTAGATGTTTAGTAAAATGCAGCTATAAATTCTATCAACATGATATATATCAAAAGCCTATATATATTTTTTAACTGGCAATATAAAAGCAAATTAAAAAAAAAAATATATATATGAGATGCATAATTTAAATCTGAACTATAAACTCTATCAAAATACTTTCCATTCAGCTCATCAGTTTGTATATAGTTTACCTTTTAAATTCCCCCATTTACACAATTTTAAGTAGTCAGCATTTTTAGTAGTCAGCAGCATTTCAATTTACTCTAACCTTAATCCATTGCCTCATCAATCGCCTCATCATTCGCATTGTCATTCCCATTTAAACATATATCAATGGTTAACTAAAATATTTTCCCCATTATTGTCGCCATAATGATTGCAAATCGGCAAACAAAACGCTTTGAATGCAAACAAATCCGTGATGCACGTTGATAACGATTATGGCTTGTATGTAATGTAATTGATGCGAATATGCGGATATGGCTGGAACCTGGACACACTCGGACACAGCTTACAGGAACTGCTGAACTGCTGAACTGC
This sequence comes from Drosophila koepferae, assembly GCA_030914345.1. Lineage (NCBI taxonomy): Eukaryota > Metazoa > Arthropoda > Insecta > Diptera > Drosophilidae > Drosophila > Drosophila koepferae. Next base: position 6,543,885 of record JAUESR010000207.1, read on the forward strand.
TGTGCTGCTGAGCTGTTGAGCTGGTGAATTGCTGAACTGTTGTCATTGCCATCGTCATCGTCATCATACTCAGTGCACATAATGCGCTGTTCTCTCATACCTCATGGCATTCTTCGTTTTATATTAGCCGCAGACATGTTGTGTGTTGTATGCATAGCGTTCGCTCCCTCTCTCCCTCTCGCTCTGCCTTTGTCTGTCTCTTTCCCTGTGACGGAAATTAAACGTTACGAGTACATTTGGCATCGTCTGGCCCGGGCTTTTGGATTTTGTATACAACTGTGTGCAGCATCGAGAAATGCCACTTGAAATGCAATCCGCTGCCCGGTTCCGCATCACTTGCTGAACACCATTGTTGCTCTCGCTGTTGTTGTCGTTGTAGTTGTCATCATCACCATCAAGCGCCATTACAAGTAATGAGTGCGGTAGGCATTCTCTCTCTGCCTCCCTCTCCCCCTCTCCCCCTCTCCCACTCTGTTATTGTAGTTAGCTGGTCCAGCGTTCGTCTCGGTCATTGCATGAAAATTGTTATCTCGCACAATGCAGACGATTTCCGCCAGGCATTTTCTCATGTACATTTTCTCAAATACATGTATGTATGTATATGCATGTATATGTATACCCCAAAAGTGACACGAAATGTCCTGTCGTCCTGTATGCCAGCAGAAATTAAGTCGCACCGTTTGCAAATGAATGCGAATTTTACCATCATTCCGTTTGTCTTTGGCGCTGCTGGACTCTTTATTTATCTTCTTTCATATTTTTTTTTTGTTTTTTTTTTTTTGTTAATTATTTTGATTGTTTCAAATTTCCCATTAGTTTGCTATTATCTTAAATAATAATCATATGTGTGTGTATGTCTCTGTGATTTGTTTCCACTATTCAACAAATATAATAAACGGATTTCTGGGCAAATTAGCTCACATTCAATACTTGGTCAATGCTGTTGCCACATTATGTCAGCACTTCAGACGCTACTCTCTCACACACACTCACCCACATCTACACACTCACACATACTTACACACATTCATACGATGCTGCCGCAACACTCAAGCTCCGCCTATTCAAATAGATTGTATATCGTTTCGCTTTCACTGCCCTTCGTCTAATATCTCTAGCTGAAATGATGCTGCTAATGAGTTCTAATAATGATAATATTGCGCTACCATATATGTAAGTATAAATATAGGCTATGTGCATATAAATGTGTGTATATGTGTGCGTGCATGTATCTGGGGAGACATAAATAGAAATTATTTTGAGTGCAGGCTGATTTGCAATATCTGCTAATAGTTACTGCTGTGTGTGCCGCTTGAATGTTAATAAACTAGGCATTATATGAAATGTAGTAAGCATTTGTAGACGTTTTCCATATTAAAGTCGAACTTGTGTGAGATTACTATATGCATAAGGATAATATTTTGTTTTTTCTTGTTACATGGGAATGCAGATGCATTTTTTATTAAAATTTATAACTATTAAATTGATTTTTGAAAATTTAAAAATAATTTTTATTAAATGGCAAAGCCTATTTAATATCTTAGAAATTACCAGTTCTCTAATATAGTCATAGAAAATAATATCACTTAGCTGTGTTATCCATTGCAATACATAAAACAAATATTCCAACTCTTGTGATATTTTTTTTTTATTTAATTTTTTTTTTTAGGACTTGAATTTTTTTTTCTTTCTTTCAGCTTTAATTTTCTAGAAAATTTCATATAAAACTATATAAAAAATATGCCCCTATAAAATAATTTGATAAAATTTATAAATTTTAAATACAAAAATTTGTGTTTTATCTTTTTATTTACTTGTATCTTTATCCTACATATATGCAATTATATTAATTTTTATTTCATTTTATTTTTATTTCATTCTATTTCTATTTTATTTTGAAATTTAATCTATTTTATTAAAATAAAATTTAAGTTTCATTTCTATTATATATATTAATTTTTATTTTATAAATTTCATTTATATTTTTATTTAATTTTGAAATTGAAATTCGTCTTTTATAATTCAATAATTTCTAAAAATAAAAAAAAACTGAATAAAATTCCAAATAATAAAACAAAATTTAAGTTTAATTTTCCCTGCTTTTAAAAAATTTAAATTTAATTTTGCTTAATTTTACACAAGTAATCCAATAAGCTGTTTCAGCTCATGCATTTAAACATGTCTAAAAATTATAATCGCAAACCTAAGTCGGCAAAAGTGTAGAAATCCTTTCTATAAATAATAAAATTTAACTCCATTTATGCAAATCTCGCATAAATTATGTTTATCCTTTCGGCGTGCTGAAATATGCGCATTTCAAATATATTCGACTCGTGGGACTCGCCGACTTTAAAGTCGCACTTAAAGCACAAGTTTGGCATTTAATATTGATTTTTCTGCACTCGAAGAGAGTGTGACAGATGGCAGCTTAAATTACCTGCTGCTGCTGCTGCTGCTGCTACAGCTTGACTGGAAGTCTTACGGAATTTGAGCAATTAAATTGCACGAGACGCAATAATAAAGCAGATATACCTATATATATGTATATATATATATAGGTATATATATAAAATGTACATCAAATGTCGTCTCTGAGGCAGTTTGATTGAGACGTCTGAGACCTTGAGACTTGACAGCACGCTGTGAATTACTTTGCTAATTTTGTCAGAGCCAGACATAAAAGGACGCTGACACAGATAGACGATGACATGAGCAGAGTATCTGAGTGTGTGCGTGTGTGTGTGTGTGTGTGTGTGTGAGGCGGTCGTTGATCATGTGCATGTGTGTGTAATGTATATAGACTGTCGATACTCGTGGGGCTGTTTGCATACGGTTCAAAAGTCAAAGTGCAATTAGCGCAGTGCTTCATGTTTGGCTTTATTTTTTTTATTTTTTGTTTTTGTATCACTGCAAATATTTGCTTTCAATTTCGTATGCAAATGTCGCCTCGGCCTCGACGCCATTAATCTCAGCCACCCACAGTCGGGCTGTGGCTGGCGTTGTCTTATCCTCAGTGTAGCGAAGGCGGATGGATGACAGAAAAAATAATTACGTTGTCATGTTTACGGCGCACTGAAATTAGCTGAAAGTATCTGAATGTGCCCATCTTTGATGTTGATAGCGCAGCACTCGCGCCATTACAATTTATAACATAAAAAAACAAATATATATATTATATATATTTATATGAGATGCTTGAGAATGGGCTGAGCGGCTCTCGACTTCTTTTGGCATTTGGTGACTTGTGTGTGACTTTTGTTTTATGAAATCAGCTAAAGAGCATGTTGACCTTATTTCGTGGCGCTCAGCGGAAATTGTCGCATACAGCCGGCTGGCAGTGCGCTCGCACAGCACACCTTAAACCGGAAGCGGAAACATTATTCCCAAAATGTCAAAAAACATAACAAAAACCCATTAGACACAATTCTGTTTTCTGGGTCAGCACAAAAAGCAGCAGCAGCAGGCAGCAGCAGGCAGCTTCAACTCCCAAAAGTGAAAACACACACAAAAACACGCCAAACAGAAGCGAAGCGAACGTAGCAGAGCGGAAGGCAGCAGCACAAAGAACGAGGCGAACGTAAAGCTAAAACAAAACGATGTGGGTGGCCCTTGTTGTTGGGGACACCAAAACAGCGAATAGACTCCAAAACTCGAACTGAACCACGCTGAACCTGGGCCTCTCAACCAGCCAACTGCACTGCTGACCAGTCACGGTTGTCGTAATGCGAGCCAGTGGAAGTGGAAGTGGAAGAGGCTGGGTGTGTGGGGGCTGGAACGATTGCGGAAATCAAGTTGTGTCAACAGCTTAAAAGCCAAAATGTAATAAGCCAGGGAAATGTAATGTAATAAAATATCAAATATAAAATGGAGCTGGGGCCGGCCTGGCTGCGAGAGCAGTTGTTGCCATTAAAGTTTTTGTTGCTTTGAAATGGGAAACAGAGGGCAGTCGACGGCATAAACAATTAAGTTGAAAAGTAGTAAAGGTAAGAGCATAAGATACCCTCTAGTTGTGCTTAAAGATGAAGTCTTAATGAATGAGCATTGATAATGAAATTGAAAGTTTAAAGTAATCGATTTTAATGGAAGTGATCGATATGTATTACTATCGATCATGATATAAAGGAATCAAGTGAGAGAATGGAGCATAAAGTAGCTCTGAAGGTCTCTAGAAATATATATATAAAAAGACGATCATTGAAGAATTTATTGTTGCTTGTTTAAATTGAGTACTTATTTAATTTATTTATTAGAGCGTATATTTATTATCACTATCGATAATTGTAAAATTGTTTAGCCTAGGACTCGAATACTCATTATAAAATATATCAATGAATAAAATATATTTATATTTTTCTAAATGAGTAAACAAAATATATATGTGTTTTATGAATAAGTTAAAAAATATATATTTTAAACAAGTTTTTCTTTATTTTTAATTTTTTAATTTTAGTTAGGGGGGATTTAGTCTCTATTAATACTGACCATAAGTAAGCTTATAAAAAATATATTTAACGACATCAATCAATCAATAATCGATCAACTCTTTGATATAGCGACAATCTATAACTGGACAAACATCTAAGATTAAAGCAAATATTTAATTAATGTTTTCAATTGCCTTTAAAGTTTAATTTGCAATATACATAGTTAAGACATTTTAATTGGTTTGAGAAGCAGCGATTTCATATCTCACTTTTAAGCTCTTAAAAATTGGCATAATTTGCAGCTCAAGTCAAGATTAGCTGTGCTTTACCAAATCTTTATTCATTTTTGCTGTAGATGCAGCAGATTAGCTTGCGGCTGGTAAAACAACAGAGTTTCAGCTCTGGGGGGATTGGCCATAAAAAGCGTTGCTATAATACTGAGCAGCCGCAAAATATGCGATATTTTATTATTGTTGCGCCAAACAGTATGCAACACTTTATTTCAGCGCTATGTGCTTCCGCCGCTTCCTGTGCCTCGCAGCACCCAAAAAGCATTTCACGTTTTATATTGCGATTTTTTTTGTTTTTGTTTGGAGCCCGTCCAAGTGCTGACTCCTCGGGCTGTGCCAAAAACTATGCTACATAGTTTTTACATGCGATTTGAATGAGCACAAACGGATATCATGTTCTGCCCAGGGTATTTGCGGCTGTCTACTTGAGTGTGTGTGTGTGATGTTGTCTAAAGTAAGTAGCATATAAGTGCAATGGGAATCATTTTAAAACACTCGAAAGCAAGTGAGTTTATTTTTTTCTCTCTCTCTCTCTTCTTCTGCTGAGCAGATTATTAGAACAGACGTTTTTCTTGGCGCCAGCGTCTGGCATTTTGTCAGCTGCTATCATCAGGCAAACCAAAATTATTATGAACTGCCTGAACTGAATATGGCTAATTGTAGACACTTGGGCTTAGATCTGTGTGGCAACTGTGGAAATATTTAATTATGAGTAAAATTACCTATATAATGATAATAATTATTATTATATATAATAATAATAGCATCTTTGTGGCGTTTAATTCGAAAGTTGCTGGCAAATAATGCTAAAATTATTGCTATGAAATGTGTTGAACATTGTATAATTATATATGTATGTACATCAAGCATGATAACTAAAGCGCAAATAACATCATTTATCATTGTCTTTTACGCAAACAACATTTCAAAAGTACTTTCTATAATTGTTAGGTTAGTAAACTAATATTCTGTTTAATTTGAGTAAGGCACTTCAATTTTACTCTCAATAAATTTCAGACAATTTTATATACTTTATAGAAGTATTTGAAATCTAACTTTAGAATATAACTTTAGCAGAATATTTTATATTTGTATTCTTTTTTTTTATTTAATAATTATTTTTTTTTCCTAATTTTTTTTTATATTTTTATTATATTTTTTTATTTAGATTTTTTATATTTATTTATTATTTATTTATTTTTTTTTACAAATGCTACCATAAATCAAAATTACCTCTGCGAATTAATTTTAAAAATTAATAAAAAAATGCAATTTATATTAAAAGCCAAAAAAAAAAAAAAAAAAAAAATGCAAAATGTTAACATATAACAATATACCTCTGCCAAATCCGTTTAAAAATTAAAAAAAAAAATTCAATATATAAATGGAAAAAAAGACAACAAATTACTATATTTATTTTCCCACTTTTTTATATTTTCTATAAATACATTTCAGTTTATTAATATCCATTTACTCTTAATATATAACTTCTTATTTTCAGCTACAAATTCAGCACATCAAAAACTTTCGAAAGCTGTCTGCTTTTTGCTGCCTGAATTCAGTTGGCCTTCGAAACCAATTAAATGTTTTCAATGCTGATTTTCATATATTAAAAAAAAAAAAAAAATATTTTGTTTTTCACAATTTTTTCGCTTTGTTAATTGATTCCAATTATTATAGAACTTTTTTAGCAAGCCATCCTTGGCACATTGAACCGAGCAGCAAACAAACAAATAAATAACTGAGAGAAATAAAAATGCTTTTAAATCAAATATTCGTGAACTTTTCTCACGAAGCTTTTGTTATGTCATGTTCGAGCCGAGTTCAGAGCCAAAACCCTTTGAAAGTTCAATAACAAAATTGAGAGAAAAAAAAAATGGATTTAAACTCTGAATAAAGTTGGGAATGATTGTGAAGCGTGGCAACGAGGAGACGGCGAGACGAGACGCGCACAGTCGAGACTTTTTAATGGGCCGACTACAAACTGCATTCGATATGCGTTCGAGACCTGAGCATTGTTTTGTGCCATTCACTGGGGTTTTTGACCGATGTTTCATCAAAATTCATCGACGAACAGGGAATGGGGCACAGGGTGTATGACACATTCGTGTTGAACGTTAATTCGATGTCCTTTGCTGCACTGTGTTGCACGCAATGTAAATGCTAATTAAGAGCGTTTCATGCCGCGATGAGTATGTGTTTATGTGCATGTGTGTGTGTATGTGTGTGTGTGGGGGCGTTTTGAATTGTGTTTGCTTCTTAATTGCGTAAACCAAGCATTTGATTAGTATTTGCACAGCAATTGACATTAAACAGTTCAATCAATAAAAAAATTCAAACAGAAACGGACTCAAGTGTGAGACAAACGCAAATATTTATTGTATTAAGAGTTGCTGTCGAGGATGGCGCCGCGCTCCACTTCTTCTTCTTCTACTTCACTTCTAACTACAATATTCTTATTAGCACAATCAAAGTTAAGTTGACTCGGCCGGTGGGTCGTTGGCCCCGCCAGTCAGAAACCTCAATTAGGCTGTCAATCAGCGCGTCGAAGCGCGTCATTCGCTTCCACAATAATAGAGCTATTGATTTTCCGCATGGTAATACCCACATACACATATGTATATACCCATCAACTATGCATGCACATACATAGCATATCGTTTCGTACACCGCCCTAATGAACTTCGGGGCGTGCATTGACATGGGCACGACCCTGGAACGTCTAATTAGTTGACGATTTAACATTGTTCGACGATTTGTTTGCAAATTTAATGCAAACAGCAAAAATATCTATCGATGTAAAGTAATTCGAAAAGGGTTGAAATATACTATTTATTATACATTTATCTTAATTCAATATATTTTTCCTTGATATAAATTCTTGAGTGAATTCCTGAGCTGAAATCTTGTGCTTAAAAGGCACTGCCAAAGCCAGTATAGATTAGAGTAGTTCTTTTTCAAGTATTACAATCCTGATTCGAGGCTTCATGAACAGCCTGATGAGTTTAGAGTCTCCCTATAAGTCTTGTTTTATAATAAAATAAAACTTTTATTATAAAGCTAAAATTCTTGCTACAAATATACATAAATATATTTATATCTATAGTTGCCACTGACTTCAGTCTGTAGCCAAAAATATCAAGCTAATTTTGTTAGGGCTCAGTCATTAATATATTTTTGTAGTAATAATCTAATCGCTTCAACACCTTTGGGAGACATTAGAGACTTACTCATAGTCAAAGCTTAATTTTCTAAATATAGCTCATAATTGTTTCGCCTTGGCCCAATCTCTTTTATATGCTCTCAATTCTCCACAGATCTACTGAACGAGCTGTGAGTAATGCGCTTTTGAGTGGCTCTCAATTGAAGTGCGAAGCTTGTGCTCGTAAGTTTGAGCTGACGGCAAATAAGCTTGCAGTTTATTTAATAAATAAACAAAAGAAAAGTATTGCAAAAATAAAGCATAAACAAATCTGGCTATTTGTGCTGATGAGGCGCAAGGCATGAAGAATCACTTGTTGTGTCTGTAGGAAAGAGCATGGTGAGTGGAGTAGAAACAAAAGAACATTATTAAAAAAAAAAAAAAAAAAAAAACAATAAAAGATAAATGTATATAAAAAGAAGTAAAATACTAAATAAAAAAAAATATATATATAAATATATATATAAAAAAAAGTACTTAAAAATAAATGTATATAAAATATAAGTAAAATACTAAAAAAAATATTTATATTAATATTCATAAATTTAAAGGCACAAAATATTATAATACTTTTCTTCATACTTCTATTTTTTATTCTTTAAATATTTGTTTAATTTTAATTTAGCTTATTATTCTGTTGTCTTGGTTTAAATATGCATAATCGGATTGAATGAAAACATTTATAAAAATTTTAAAAATTCATAAATCAATGCTAAACGAAATTTTGATTGATTTGATAGAATATTTTTGTGGCATTTGGCATCTGAGAGCAATAAGAAATGATATGTATATAAATAACACAAAATCATAAAGAAGGCATTGCAGCCTCTATAAAGTATATGTAATCTTGATCAGGAGAACATGCTGAGTCAATATAGTTCTGCCTATTCATACGTCCATCTGTATATCCATCAGAGCGCAGCCATAAGCTAAAAACTTAAAGTTTAAAATGCATTTTATTATTATTTTTTTTTTTTTAAATTGAAAACCAGAAAGTATAGAATAAAGATAGAAACGCCATGAACTCAAATGTTTTGTAAATTTTGATTTAAACTAAGCTTTCCCTTTTCAGAATAGTTTGAAAAAAATATTTCAACCATACATATATTATATATTATATTATATAGGATTTTCATTCAACCAAAGACTATATTTTGTGGAAAATATAAAGATTTTATTGTTTGTCCCATTTACTTTTTTCGTGCAGCGAATATTATTATTATAAAGACAAAGTTTATTTAACAATTAATAAATTAATAAAAATAAATAGCAAATAAAAGCATTTTAGCTTTTCTAGAAGAGAAGATAGAGAAGAATAGAATTATATAAAAACTTCTGCATTTACTCAAAGTCTTGAATTCATAAAAAATTCGGACTAAGTTGATAAACAAAAGCTCTTGAAATGCAAGACTTTCAATGCATATCAGACTGCTGCAGACGCTTGTTTACACACACACACACAGACACAGTTAGAGCTGCACACTCACACACACACATGCACATTTAATTGTCACTCTTACAAGCTCACACATACAGAGAGTAAGCTTTGCTTTGTAAGAAAAAACCAATAATGGGAATGAAGTTGTACTTGTAGCTACATTTGCAGCATCTTTATGTGTGTGTGTGTGTGTGTGTATGTGAGCTGGCAACAGTCGCCCTTTATCGATTAGCGCATGTAACTGTTTCTACCTACGACTGTGAGCACTTGGCCCTTTAACTTATATAAGCTAATGGATTGTTGGACATACACACAGAGAGAGAGAGAGAGAGAGAGAGAGAGAGAGAGAGAGAGAGATGGAGAGACGAAGAGAAAGCGAGGCAAAGGCAGTTCGAGCTGTAGGTTCCTTTTTGACGGCTGCTGTAAATGAAAACAGGAAACATTCTCGCTCATTCACTCATTCATTTAACACACAAAAGCCATTAAAGCGCTTTGTTTCCATTGTTTTGTTTGTCAACAGCGAACGAAGGGGTGCGAGCTGTCCGTTCGCTCAGTTTAAAGTCAATTTCGATCAATTTTATTCTTGCGTTCTTTAAAAACCTCAAACATTTGCCTAGCATAATTTATGGGATTGCATTGAACTAACTGTGAACTTTCACTCAATATTTCTCGCTTGTTGCTGTGGTACCTCAATATTTTTTATTATTGAAAGACTTTTGCCTTGCGCTTTTACATCCCTTTTGCTTGCCACGGGAAAGTGCTTGCGCCGCTTTCCTTGCCACTGTCTCGACCGTCCGGCGTTTGGCAAAAAAGCGAGTCTTGCGGAAAAATCAACATTGCACAAAAGTTTTCCAGCGCGCCAGCCACACACCCACACCCATTGATGCCACCCAGAAACCACCCACGCCAAACGCTCGGCTCTCTTCTATATCTGTCCCTCTCTCTCTTCTATATCTTCTTCCTTTTTTTTTTTTTTGTTTTGGCTTAGCGTTGATGATGTATGCACTTTGAAAAGAGTTGAGCAAAGTGGTTTTTCGGGTTTGATGAGCTAACGTCAGCCATCTGCACCACCCACTAGAAATATGAGTGCTACCTCTCGCTCTCTCTCTCTCTCACACTCTCTCTCTCTCTCTCCTCTCTCTGTTTGCATTTCGTTGGCTGTATAATAAAGTTATTAATGGACTTCAATGGCGTTTCAATTATGCAATTTTTGCGATTTGAATTTAAATGATATTTTGATTGTTTGCTTTGGCTGCATGGGTTATGGATTGTTCCAAAAACTTTTTTTTTTATTTGGCTGACTGAGCGATTTGTTTGCCAATATTATAGAAAATCTAAGTTTCAATTCCATTGCCATACAAATAAAAGTTTAATCCATATTGCAAGATAAATGAAAATGAATTGCAAGCATAGAACTGAGACTCAGCTGTCGACAGACATACGTATATATGTATGTATGTATGTACATATGTATAAAGCTTAAGGGTAATTACTTAAGAAGTTTTGATTGCAATTCATAATTTCAAGAATACATTATGGGTATAGCAATTTGTTACTCTGATTTCATATAATCCTCGTAATAATCAATTTGTAACACAAACAAACATAGATCAAAGCTATCTATAGATTAGAGCTACAATGCAATATGCAGCTCTATAATTTCATCCATACGAAGAGTTGAGTAAAAAACAATGTCAAGCTAATGTTCATGGAACACTTTCAATTTCATGCATATTGTGTTTGCAGTAATTATTTAGTCTAATTGGAAGACAATTTGAAATCGATAGCTTTCGAGATTTTAATCGGCTATAATATTTGAAACGATAACTATATACGTATTTCGATATTACTATCGAAGAAGGGAATATATTTTTAAATAAATATATAATAACTAATACTTATATAAAATTGTTTTTCAAATGCCAAAGATATATATCGTTTACATAGCTTTTTCATGGACTCGTAAAATATACCAATTTTTAGAATGGCAAACACAAATACTGCAAAGAAGCTGGTCACACTGAAGGCAGGAGCAAACGGCATTTAGCGACCACGTTCTGCTGTAAGTTCTGGAAATTAAACAAATATACGTACAGATGTATATCAAAAATTACAACTTTCAGTTTAATAGAAATTGTTACTTGTCACTAAAAATATTTATGATGAAAAACAAATATCATAAAAAAGTGAAAAAATCAAAAAAGAATAAAAGCGACAAAAAGGATTCAAAGAAATCCAATAAAAACCACAAATCAAATGAGAACGATAGAAAGGCAGAAGAACAATGGGAGGTGGAGTCTTATAGAGACAATGTGAAAACGTCCCTTTCCGATTTCGATATACTCAGCATCTATGCGGATGTATCAAAGTTGAGTGCCATCGAGAGCTATTTGAATTTACTATATCGGTAAGGCTTCAGTGATGAATATATTTAACTATATATCTATAATTATGTATCTCTCTCTCTTTCAGTCCCTTCACTTGCCTGGTGCGCACGTATTGCTCGTTTAAGCTCTCTGAACTGGATTGTCTTCTGTCGGACACGCACTATGAGCCTGATATGCATTCAGCACTGGTCATACGACTCTCGAATCCGACGTGCACGATACGGCTTTACGATAATGGCAACATCTACTGTAAGGGCTATTCGTACGAGAGCACCGCTCTGGGCATACATCGTTTCATTAGCACCATGGAGCATCTGGGCTATTCGCCTTCGTTTCAGCATCCACGCTTCAATGTGGTCAATGCAACGTTCTGCATGCCATTCGAGATCGATTTGTTACAGCTGAGCATAGAGTATTGCCAGGAATGCGTTTATTTGCCCCAAACCCATCCATATCTAATATTCCAGATACGTCATTCAATCATTAGATTGGCTATCTTTCCCGTTGGCTATGTCTATGTGATGTTGGCGGCGCAGCCGCGCTTTACCCAAAAAGCGATCGCCTTCATAATGCCCATTCTCTTTCGCCATAGAGCTGCTAAGAGATCTGTGGATCTAGGGATGAGCATCGGCGATATTAATTTCAAATTGTTATGGGAACATGAATTGCAGTTGGCCTACCAAAGCACCGTTAACTATACCCAACACTATTGATGTTGGCTCGTCTGCTACTTCTTGTTGCTCTTGTTGTTGGCCAACTTTTATTTTTCATACATGAAAATAAAACTTTATATATATATGTATATATCATACATCTACGTTATATGCTCATAAATGTCGAAATGCATCGCCTGGAGTAGAGGAAAGTTTTTTGGTTTAGTTATTTAAATGACAAGAGCCATATCAGCAACACAAACACACACACATATCTACACACACACACACACATCTAGACACACACACGTCTACACACACACACAATTTTTAAATATGTATGTATGTACATAGCTAATTCCAACAGAAAACAAAGAAAAATGTTAAAAGTTTAAATTTAATCTAAATAAAAAACAGTATACAAAATATATATATGCATATATTGTGTTGTTTTGGGCTTCTAACCATTTAAAAGGGGAAAAATATATATTTTTTAATTTAATACAAATGCGTTAAGCAAAGCAAAGGCAGAGTATGCAGACGAGAGACTAAAAGAGGTCGATGTGACTACCATCTTTCAGCAATTATAAACAAATATTTATATATTTAAAATTAATAAAATTAATTTTTTTTTATAAATTTAGCATGCTCTTTAATTTTAAAAAAATTAATAATTTTATTAAATATTTATTTATTATATTAGTATTATTTTTCTTCTTTCTATATTTAATAATTTAGATTTTTTTTTTAAACTACATAAATAAAAGTATCTTAAAATTGAGTTACATAAAAGCTTCATCTAAAATATAACAATATTCAGCAATCATATTTCATCGTAATGCAATGAGTATTATAAAGAGAATATGCATTATTGATGTAAATGCAAAGCGAAAGTTATGTCTACATAGCGAAGAGAAGGCATTCGCTAGTTAAAGAGTCCCCACTGGAGCGCGTCTCATCCTTTTTTAATTTTTATTATCAGCTATGTCAGTTGTTTTTCACAAGTCATTAGCTGCATTTGTATGCACACACACACACATATATACATATATAGAAATGTCAACCCATTGAAAAGGGGTTGCGATGCACAAACATTAAAAATCACTCACAAATTTACAAATTTACAATGTAAATGCGAACTGCAGCTCATCGAAGTCGATGTTTGCATTTGGCAGACATAAAAATGAATGTGCATGGGAGGAAGTTGGGATTGAGGTTAGCAAAAAGCCATCAGAAGGTCGTATCGTAACGTAAATGTGTGAAATGAAATTTGAAACTGTCGTTCATTTCAGCTGCTGTCCATTTCAAACCTATTGCATTTGAATAGTTTTTTGTCTGCGTGCAAAAACAATTCAGTGTCATATTTGTGTGCATTTGCCTGTCTCTCTCATGCTCTCTCTCTCTCTTTGTTTCGCAAACATTCACAGGCACATTGAGTACTCGCTTGGCGATATTGCTGCCGCCGCGGTTTCCATATAAGCGGATAATTTTCAACATTTTCAACATTTTTGTTTGCAATTGTTGGTCGCATCCAACGGGACTTTGCCTGGTTTTGTTTGTGTGAAAGCATTTTTGGACCGTTGACGGCTTTTCGCGTGTTTTTCGCTCTGTTTGAGTAGCTTGTGGGCTGTTAGGATTACTCATTAGAGCCGTTTGACTGTGCGTATGGGAAGTAAAAATTATTGAATTGAAAGAGCCAGACTAAGAGTTACCCTAAACTGAAAATATTCGCATTTGTTTTATTTACAAATGTACAATCATAAAAATAGCTTTTAATAATGGCCTGGGATATTTACACTGAAAGTACTTTAAACATATGACAAACAAATAAAGTCCCTTTCAGTCATTACAGAGAACAAAAATGTCCCAAAAGTGCAAACGCTTTGCTTAGACTTTTATGTATCGATAGTAAAATATCGAAAGCAATTGCTGCATTTTGTTCAAAAGTATGATCACCATTAAATATCTAATATCGTATTTGTTTGCACAGCAGAGTTTTACTTTTGCTTTTTTATGTTACATTTTTGTATAAAAATATTTGTGCTCAAAGCAAATTAACTATAAAATCTGCTTATTTAAATTGCAAGCACTGGAATGTAATGCTCCAACTGTAAAATATAATTAATATTACTTTGGTGTGGGTGCTGGAGTGACCATGACTTGTTCTTCTTGCTGTTGTAGTTATTGTTGTTGGTTGGCTAAGCATTCTTGCAACTGGTTTCTTGTTATTGGAAGGGGCACAAATTTGTGTGTGTGTCTGCATTTTCATAATTTCTGCACAACAAAAAGCGAAGACCACGACAATACCGCAAAAAGGACGAAACGAACGCAGTAAATTCCAAAGCGCTGGAATTTATGCAGCAAATATTAACTTACCACACAGACGCACACACACACACACATAAATTGTGTGCAAAATTTCTCATGCAATTCATGTAAAACGCAGCACAGAGAAAGAGAGAGAGAGAGAGAGAGAGAGAGAGAGAGAGAGAGAGAAAAAAAACAAAAAGAAGTACGAAAGAGAGTGGGCAGAGGAAAGGTCGCAACAGCCGCTGCCCAATTTGTGCATGGGCCAGCAAGAACTGACAACAAAACTCATTAGCAGAAGCGGCGGCCGTGACCGAGACTGCAAGTATGCCGTTAGAATTGTGGGCATGGGCGTGCAACTGTCTGATGAGAATTGAAGAGGGGCAACAGGGTTGGGAGAGGCTGCTGTTGGGAGAGTGTTGCTGCTGGTCAACCGAAGCCAAAACGCAGCATGCACTTCCGTTTCATAAAAGTTTTCGCTATTTTATTCATATTTTTACAGGGCCGCTGCTGCACTTTATCTTTCTGTGGCGGTCTTAGTTGGCGAAATTGTGTGCAACCACGAAAATCTAATAAGCGCGCAAATTTGTTGACATTGCGCAAATGTTTTTTACGAGCAGCGCTCGTAAGTCCAGAAGCCTAAGAGTAAAAACTTATAAGTTCCGCTCCCCCTTGTTACATTACGACCCCTCCCTTGGTCGGTCACTGGCCACCGCAAATGTCCATTAAAGAAGTCGAAAGTCGCACTTAAAGCGCAACGGATGAAGCGAACTGCAATGACAAAGAGAAAGCGAAAAAGTGAAAATGTGTGCGAGAGCAGGACAGAGCACTACTGAACCAACGAACTTGACGTTTTTGACTTTGCTAAGTCGCGCGCGATGTTGCGTTAACTTTTTGGCTTTTGCGCTTTGCAGCCCAGACACACAAAGATGGCGAAAGAAGTGAACGAAAGCACGCATCAATGTCTGTCAGGTAGGTAGCACAACAAAGATGGCGTCAGAGCGGCGCTGCCCGACCATCAGCTGATATGTCAGCGGATAGCCGCAGCCGAGGCAAGACAATTTCATTAACCGCGGCGGCCAGCAACGCACGTTAAGTCGAACAGACTTGCCTTTGATTTCATCAGCCAAAGGCTTGCATGCATGAGTTTGTATAAATATGTATATGCATATACTTATATACATAATATATGTATGTATGTGTATATGGCAACTGGATGCTGCATAATGGACGCGTAAAGTTTTTTAATTATTTTTGTGGTCTTAAATTGCATTTCTCGTGAATCTGTGCAGAGTAAGAACGAGCGACACGATGTCCGTGTGAGAAGTACGACCACAAAAGTGTCGACTTTATCAGCGCCAGGCAATTGTCATCTGGGCTGGGTGGCTCCAGAGAGAGAGAGAGAGATAGTGTATGTGTGTGTGTGGGACAGAGATGCAGAGAGCAGAGCAATGCAGCGCATTCATTTAAGCAAAAGTGCAATAACATGTTATTTTATTTCATGTATTTTACCCACACTCGCTTTTCGCTTTTACCCTTTCGTGTCGCCCGTTAACAGCAAGCGGCTTTAAAGCATTCCAGCCCTATTATGCAATTACAAGTGGATTGACACACAGAGACCGAAATTTTCGCGTTGCCCTTGCATTTACTCTTCCTGATAATATTGAGGCAAATATACGAATAATTGAAATTACATACGGGCAGTTGCCCAGCCACGGCAATATACGAAAATCATGGGTAATTGGTATGGATAGTATTTGAGAAATATAAATACTCATACATATGGCAATTGCAATACAGGTTTACCCATACATATATGTACATACATACACATGTGTGTAAGTATGAATAATAATAAATGTCAAGGGAAAATGCATTTAAGTTAATTTTTTTTTCAACTTTTTCAACTTTAGGCTTGTGGGGCTTGAGTATATTGATAAACTTGCTGGGCCAGAGTGGAAGACTCTGAGATACTCTGAGAAATGTATGGAACTTAATTTCGTAGATTATGTGGTGAGTAGTGGGGAGTTATAGCCATGGTGAATATACATTTCAAATGTTCAGGGAAATGCTCTGACAAGTGAAAGTAACTATCGAGCTTAATCGATATTAGAGTTATCGATTGTATATAATTTTCGGTGCAATACAATTTATAGTTTCAATTAAACAATGCTAAATAACGAACAAAAATATGGAACTATACACAGACTTGGAGGCGATCAGGGCTAAATTGAATAGCTAATTCAGTTTGCTTACGAATATACATATGTAAAAAGAAACTTCTTACTATTTCATTTATTTCAATACCATCAGCATACCTTTCATTTGATTCAGATAAGTTTACCATTTGGCTATCTACCATTTACCTCGAAGACCACATCACACACATTCATTAATATCTATATATAGTATATATACTATATGTATTACCTGCTATACGAGTTGATGAAGTACTTAACTTATTGCCAACTTTTCCAACTGAATCAAAAACCAATTGCAACTCTTTTAATTAAATATTTATTATGTAATTAGCCTCACACACAGCGCACAAACTTTTGCTGACGTTCCACTTGCAAATCAATTAGCTGATATGTTTGCCTACAAAAGAGAGAAAAAAAGGTACTGGAAAATGTATAAAGAAAAGCTGATGGAAAATTGTTGCTGCCGCCTGTCAAAAGTCGTTGCAAGCCCAAAAACTTTGCCCGTTCATGCATTTTATTTAACACTCGGCCAAAGGCAAACGGTATACGCCCTCCAAACATGGCAAGTGAAGTTGTTACGAAAGCTCACATCAATTTTAGCCAAAAAAAAAAGAAAGTGGGTTAGGGATGCCAAGCATGCACATATAAATATATGTATGTATATATCTTTTATATATGTATAAACTACCAACACGATTTCAATTTGCCTCGTTGATAAATAGCAGAGGAATTAATTCAGCCAGCTCATACAAAATGCCTAACATATTTTATTTTTATCTGTATTTGAGGTAAAAATATTTTCACTTTTTAGCTCCGATTTCACACACACATACACTTACATGCCCACATGTGTGCATATTTATGTAAAAACAAAGTTGACTTTCTTTTGACTGTGCCAGGCACCGTAGTCTTTGCCTTCGTCTTCGTCTGCCTTCGTCTGCCACGCCCCCTCGCCCGCCACAGTCATGTGACTTAACTGTACTAAATAGTTTCTCACGTGACTCCAGCACATAAAAAATGGCTTTATTGCTGCACACGTATTCATTAATGGCAGCAATGAACTCACATGTGAATCGAGTGGGTCGAGCTGGGCTCAACTCTGCCAGCTTCAAGAATGTTAGCTCAGGTTGAATCAGAAGCCAAAGGGTTCTGCTGCCCAGCCACCCACACACACATACACTCGTAAACTGTATTGTTTGTTGCAACTATATTGTTGCTTGGCTGCACACAGAAAATGGTTGCAAGTCGTCTGCACAGGAAGTGCATATTAATTGTGAAAATTTGTACAGCTATTTCTTCGAAAATAGTTGGCTGCTTACCTGGCTGTTGCTGTTGCTGTTGCTGTTGCTGCTGCTGTTGTGACTGGCTTAGCTGGTGTAAATCCATGGCTCGACTCGGTTGCAGTGCCAAAAAGTGGAGCATGATTGCAGCACTTGAGCAGCTAGTCAGAGAGTTTAATTTTTGGACTTAGCCAGGATATAGACCAGAAAGTTTACTTCGAGCAGCAGCAGCAAGTTTAAGTGGTATTAAATAATCACAAAACTATTAAGTCAGACAGTTGAATGTAAGTTTTGCTTTCGAAATTATGCTTGTTTGTTTGATCGCTGCAGAACGTGCGATAGATTGAAGTCAGTTAGAAGTTGTTTGATGTATGCAAGGGAATATAGGAGAGGAAGGAGATAAATGGAAGACTCGAAACTAATTTGTAAATTTAAAAAGATTATCAAATATTTAAAGCTTTAAAACTTTTCTTAACTGTAGGAGACATACAATTATTTATGGGAAATCAGCGTATTACGGGTTTTGTTAAATGTATGCAACAGCCAGAAGGAGGCGTCTCAGACCACATTAAGTATATATATTATTGATCAGGGAGACAAGCTCAATTTACTTATTTTGTATTGATATATACACATTTTGTAGAATTTTTAAATTCGAAATATATATTTTAAGCAAATTGAATTTTGGTTTCCCAGCCCAACTTATGCTGCTTTAGGAATTTTAAAAATAAACTCACTTATTGAACAAAAGCTTGTGCTAATTATGAATATTCAATGCAGTTTGCAAATGAAAACATAAAATAGATTTTAACTTTCGCAATATGGGTAAAATGTTGCCTTGGCCTTCGGTTTGTACTCGCTGCTGGGGGGATTAGAGCTGCCATAGTTCAACGGTTTAATGGCCTTTTGGTTAGACCACATTTCAAATGTGGTTGTGTTTTTCTTGAATTGCCAAGCCGCAAAACTATACTCGGATTAAACCATATGGGCAACTGCTATGCATGGCACAGCTATGTGGAGCAGAAGTTCAAGAACAGCATTCGGCAGCAGCATCCGGCATCGATTATTGTGTTGAATAAAAATGTAAGCATTTTGTTGTTTGGCTATAAAATTAAAAACCAACACTTGCATAGAGGGCGAGTACATACACACGTATATATATATATATATGTATATATATTATACACATTGGATAATTGAGAGGGGCAATGGCTGAGGGCCTCTGTGTGGATTTGGGATCTGCAGGCGGCAACATCCATCGTAGTGGCTGCTGCAATTTGTTTGAACAACAATTTTTACAAATGAATGCATTCGTGTTGTGTTCGTTTCAATTTTCATTTTCATTTTCATTTTCCGTTTTCATTTTGATTTTCATTTTCCATTTAACGGCCAACAACAAAAGCCAACACAATTTTTAGTTAATTAATGGCAAGTGTTTCGGCAGCAGGGCGAACGCAACAACGTCTACATCAGTTTCAATGTTGATTTTCAGCTCGGTTGCAAGCAACCAAGCCACAGCAACAACAGCAACAGCAACAACAACAACACCAGCCAACAATAGGCAACAACATGCAACAACAATGCGCTCAATTGGCTCAAAATGAGTTTTTATGGGATTTGCATACTCTGAATAGGGAAATAAGTGCAAACAATAGCAAAAGCAACTCACGCCAACTCGTCTGCACTTTGTTTTTTTTTTCTCTCTCTTGTTTCTTCTGCTACTGCTACTTCTTCTGCTCATGGTCTTCTTTATTCTACTTCTCACTCTCTGAGGTACTTTCGTAAAATTCTCTCATATTGTTTTGGTATTTTGTTGCTTTACAAATTTGCATTTGCATAATTCTCATTTTTATGATACGCGGCTTATTTTTCTGTTTTTCTTAATTGTTTCTTGTTTGTTAAATTAAAAATAAAAAAAGAAAACAAATTATAAAAAAAAAAAAAAAATAACACAAGCCTAAAGAGCCCATAACGCTCAAAAGCATAAAGAGTTTTACAACTTGGAAATACTCTGTAGCTTAAGCCTTTGCATGCCAGATGATCAGCCTAAGGTCATTCTAGGAACTCAAATACTGTATAATATGTACATATATTAATCCATAAGCATTATATGAATATATATATTGTCAAAAATAATATTAAACGAAAAAAAAGCATACAAAAATCTAGCAAGTAGTAAATATAGAAAAAAAGATTTTCAACGCTTCTTCAGATAAAATAGACAAATAACAAATTTATCCTCGATCGTTTAATATTTAGCAGTATATTATTTAGCATTATGTACATGTAGGCAAAAATATAATTGTATAATGTGAATTATTGTGCTCTAATTTAAGATATATATATATATTTTATATAAATAATGTAAACTTAGCCAAGTAAAAACAGTGTAAATTTGAAAAACAATAAATAAATATTAACGAATAATTGAATGTTTTGTTATTTAAAAGGGCTTCTTTGTTAGCATGAGCGACCACTACGCAAAAAAATCATTGCATAAGTTAGGGGTTAACCGAAAGATCAATGGGCAAACAATTCATTTCGTTGCATAACTTTAGGGATAATTGAAAAATCAACAATGAAAAAATATGTTTGCATACTTTAGGGGGCAACGGTTACAAAAGTACCAGGCGAACAGCAATGAGTAGCAGGGTGAAAAATGTTAGTTAACAGTGTGTTAACATGTTTATCTCTCTCACTGTTAATTAACAGTCCATAAACAGACCGTTAACAGTGTACTGTTAACGCACTGTTAACTTAAATTTGTCACCCTACTGTCGACCTCTGTGCGCCTGGTAATTTAAAAGTATACGTTAAAGCCTCTGATAGTACCAGGCGAGCAGCAATGAGTAGCAGGGTGACAAATGTTAATTAACAGTGTGCTAACATGTTTCTCTCTCTCTCACTGTTAATTAACAGTCCGTTAACAGAGCACTGTTAACGTACTTTTTACTTAAAATTGTCACCCTACTGTCGACTTCTGTGCGCCTGGTAATTCAAAAATATTCGTTAAAGTTTAGTAGTACCAGGCGAACACCAATGAGTAGGAGAGTGTAAAATGTTAGTTAACAGTGTGTTAGCATGATTATCTCTCTTATGAAACATAACAGTGTGTTGATAGAGCGCTGTTAGTGTGCAGTTAACAAAAATTGTTTACCCTACAGCTCATTCCTGTGCGCCTGTTACTTAACCACGATCAGTCGATGCTATCTTAAAATAACTATTTTGGACAAATTAAAGCTGTTATAAGCCAATGTCTACATATTCTAATTACGGCTTATTGAATTCGATAGGGTCAAGGCAGTTGATGAGAACTTTAGATTTGGATTTCGAAACTTATGCTATGATGGAGATATAAGGGGGCTGAAAAGAGATCATACATATCATACATATTTTTGGGGTATTTTTCAGGTTTCAGGGCTTTTAGGTAGGTCAGGACTACATCCATAGTATGATATAACCAAGGATGTGTTTGTCAACTGGTAACCATTGAGAAAGGCCCATGGTTTCTGCAGTAGCCTGTGGAAAATATGCGTACATATTTTTCGACACAGGTGAATGTACGCCGGCGTCGACTTCACAGCTAGAATGTTATCTAGTGACTCTAGTGTGTAGAAGACGTGCAGCTGTTAATCTCAATATAATTCAAATGCAATTGCGATTCATGTCATATGGAATGCACGCATTTGATTTTATATTATTTATTTATTAATTTTATTATTTTTACTATTTATTATTATTCATTTAATATAGTTTATTTTCTTAGACTTTTAAAATGTTTTCAAATTAAATATGTTTATCATTTTTCGTTATTTAATCCTCAAATCAAAATGTTTCTCTAAATGATACAAAATGGTTTTTAACAATTTAGATTTTACGCTTTTTGGCTTGCTGCTGTTGCTTAAACTTTTGATTAATTGTAAAAAGAAGTAATGTGAATTCCGCAGCTTTTATGGCGCCATATCAAATACAAAAAGTGGCTTTAGTGTTGTACTCAATGATATGCTCGTATAGTTCTTAATGCTCCTACCGAGCGTTATAGCTATAGGATATTATAAAACAGCGCACAGCTAAACGGAACAGCACAAAACATTTAATGCGCACAATTACTTTGCATATATTACGGCGTATGTGAGTGTCCGTGTGTGTGTTTGTGTTTGGCAGGGACAGGGAATTGTATTTGAAGTTGGAGTTGTTGAGGCTGTTGTAGCTGGAGTTTTGGTTGCTGGCGTTGCAGTTGGAATTGCCGGGCTTTTATGGCTGCCATGGCGGCCAGGCTGACTTCTTTTACATAATAAAAGCGTAAACACGTTTTCACTATTGGCCAACCAAACAGCGCCGCCCATTACTTTTTGGTGCCGACATCGGTTCTGGCCTAAAAGTGCGCCTCTAAGTGGCCATAGGGCCGGGGATTAGGTCCGGCAATCCACATACAGAGTCTACTCTATGTGGCTTCCACTTACGCGTGGCTCTTGCGAATAAAATTGCCTTTTTGGGTAGTTTTATGAATTGTTTCAATGCTCATTTACCGGTTGGCCTAATGGGTGCATTGCCTTCGCATTCTGCCCAATTTATTTACTCTAAGCAGTGGACACGAAATGTTATTAAAAGGC
This sequence comes from Drosophila koepferae, assembly GCA_030914345.1. Taxonomy (NCBI): domain Eukaryota; kingdom Metazoa; phylum Arthropoda; class Insecta; order Diptera; family Drosophilidae; genus Drosophila; species Drosophila koepferae. The sequence goes on from JAUESR010000207.1 coordinate 6,566,680, forward strand.
CTATAAAGTGCATAAGGTCTGGCTCCTTTCATGGCATTACAATTGTTATGGCAACATTCTATGAAAACATATGCTCAACATAATGTTTTCAGAAAACCCAAATAGTAGTATGGGGGTTTAGCAGAGGCAAGAAGCTTTATGGGAAATAGACATGTGTAGCCATGGAAATTTGTGAATTCTTAAATTGTATATTCACATTTTTATATAAAAAGTTAAGTTTAATATGGATTTTGCTGCTTTTACAAATTTTACTTTAAACGTTTTCGAAATTTATTTTATAAATGAAATGAGTTTTGATGGGAATTAAATTATCATCATTTTTAAACAGTTTCTTATCATCAGAATCTTAATTCCAGTTTAACGTTTTCTTTTGAACTTTTAAGCTTTGTTCCTGATCTCTGAGTTGATTTTGCACTTCAATTGCAATTTTGCATTGCTTTTTACTTCATAATTTGTAAACTTCAGTTGCTTCGTTTGGCAAGGCACATATCTTAGTTTTAGCCCATTTCTAGAAACTAACTGAAAGTTCACATATTTTCGCTACTTGCTTGTAAAGGGTTTTTGATTTTTTACATGAAATACGTTAATCGTACTTAATAAAGAAAATAGTATTAATAATATTTGTGTTATATGTTCTTATTGTAAAATATTATGAAATCCAAATTCAACACGATAAGGTTGTATTCTCTTTTTATTTAAATCTTGCTTTCTAGCTAACTATATTTCTGTGAGCTCAGTCATATCATCTCTCATATTGAAAGCCTGACTTTAATTATTATTGCTCAAAGAGTTTTTTTTATCAAAATATTTACAATATTAAGCTGTCTGTATTTATATCATATTTAGTTTATTTTTATATTCTACTTAAACTTCAAGATTTCTTTGCAAATAACTATTTTATAAAGTATATATTTAATATAATCTTTGAATCATTGTCATATTTATATTATATATAAATGTTAGGCAGTTAGAGTATTTATTGTGCGCTGTGCTGCAGATGTTCGTTTTATCTCTTATTCTTTTGCCGGAACCACTTCACAGTGCAATATACACGCATTTTTCTGCATTGCCACTTGGAATATACATAGCTACACACACACACACACACACACACACACACACACACACACACCCATACACACCCACACACACACTTACATAAGTTTCTACCCACTCAGGCACCCACACACTATAGCAGTCGAAGCAGATTACTAAAGTCGCAGCTAACATATTTTTGCACACTGAGCGCTAGAAAAAAACGAACAGGAAATGCAAGTGAAGAAATTGCAACAGAAAAAAATATAAGAATGTTAAAAGCAGCGTGGCAAGCAATAGCAAAGCTGAAATACTCTAGAATACAAATTATTATAATGCTGAATATATAATAATTAAATTTAAAATATATATATATATATATATATATATATATATATAGATATATATATATATATATATATATATAAATGAGCATGAACTGAAGACGGATTAAAAAAGAAAATTAAATTTAGTTTTATACTAAAATTTATCGGAGAATAAAGAAGAATAAAATCAAACGGAAAATAAATAGAGTTTTAACAATCTACATTTTTGTCCATTGAGTCTTGATTTTATTTTAATTTTTCTGTCAAATTCAATTGATTTTCTTTAAGAGGTTGATCTAACTTTTTTCTATATACAATATGAATGATTTGTTATAAAATTTGTATATGAATATAATAATGATAATCTAACTAAATACTTAATTTGGAGCAAACACAAAGCTGATATACCCGATATCAGAGAGCAACATATACTATACATATACATATATATGTATGTTATATATATGTATATGAGACTGTTGCAAGTGTGCTAAAGTTTCATGCTTCATTGGATGCCGACGCTCGTATGCCTCAGTCAGCCCCGCTGTGTGGTTGCTGCTGCAGCTACGTTTGCTTGGCAGTCGCGTCTGCTTCAAGAACAATCAAATTTGCAGCCAGCTGAATTTCTGTTCTGTTCTGCTGTTGCCTCTGGGCATAATATTCTCCAATGTGGAGTTCGCTTTCGCCGTCGCGCTGTTCTTGCTGTTGTTGTTGTTGTTGTTGTTGCACATGCAATGGGCTGTGGCAGCACTTTCATAATCGAAACGCCAGCTAACCAGACTCGATAGTCAAACTGAGTTGAGGTGGGTGGTTCTCTCTTTTTTTCTTCCTCTGCTTCTACTTTTTCCCTACACATTAAAGCCATAACGGGGCACACTTGAAATTTAAAAGGCTCCAGGACCCCATTCATTGTCTGGCAGGCACTCAGCCACACATATGCTTAACGCTTACGGCTGGGAATATGTCTTCCACTCACTCTCTCTCTCTCTCTCTCTCTCTCTCTCCCTCTCTCTTCCAGTTTGTCGTTGTCTCTGTCTTCGTCTCTATCTCCCGGCTTAGTTTTGGCTTAAACGTTGCCTTCTTCGTTGTTAGCATAGTGTGAGGTTTCCTTGGCTTTTTTCCTTTGCTTCTTTCACTTTTTTATTTGCATATTTTAATGCAAATTGTGCATAATTAATTTAGTGCTGTTTAGTCTGCTGTCTCTGTAGCCCGTTGCCCCCCATCACCCACCGACTGTCTCCTCACCACTTCGTCTCGCTTGTATCCAATTTCCCAGGCAGCAAACCAAAATGTTTAGCCACAATTTTCGGCTGTTCGTGTCGAGTGGGCGGTTTCGTTTCATATGTAAATATTTCGAGTTTCAACTTTTATTTCCTTCAAGTTCGTCGCTTTTCTTTATTGTTTATGCTTAAATTGTGCTTGAAGGCGCATTCAAGTGTGGCCTAGTTTTATGCCTGGGTCTGACTGACTGGCTGGGCAAGGGGCCGTGGGGCAAAGGGGCTAAGAGGTCGAGGGTAAAAATATATTTTATGAGCTATATTATGTAAACTGAATTTAGTTTCTGGCATTTGCTCTCTGTCTCCATTCAGCCAGTTTGTTGCTGAATTATTCGACAAGGCGCATTCAACTGGCACCACAATTTGCCATGGGTCTTATTGTTTTTTTTTATATGTGAGCTAAGCAAGGAAAAGGGTTATAAAAAAGGATGTGCAGAGTGTGTAGAAGCACAAATTGGGTTTATTTTGTATGGTTTAAGGAATTTGTGTTAATTTTATAAGCTTTAACCTGTAGCCAAATCAATGAAGTCAATGAAATAAAGCTAATTTCAATAAATATATTTATCCCATAAATTCCATCTATATTTTGTTGTCAGTAAATCTTTAGCTGAAAGTATACTTTATTCTACAATGTAAATAGTTTTCACTCGATTTGTATTCTTAAAGCACTACAATGTTTCGCTTGCAATTATTTGTTTAAATCGTTTGGACTTTGTTTTCTTGGCCACTTGGCGCTTGGCACAAAACTGAAAGAATTATTGGACAGAATTGCATGGAAAAATTTCACTCACGTACAAAGGAAATTAAATGAAATGAATTTCTGAGCCGTCCTTCAGTTGCTTCAGTCTTCTAGTTATCTACATAGCTCGCGTTTGTCTTTTCTCTCTCTTCTCTTTTTTTTTTGTCGCTTTCGCATAGTCGTAGCAGCGGCAGCGGCAGCAGCGGCAGCGACAGCAGCTGCAACTCGGCAGCGTCCGCGAAATTTATGCTGATCATTCATAATGTCAGATGCGAGTGAGCAGCGTAGCAGTGAGCGAGGTAACGCGGAGAAAGGTAAGGCCTAGGCTCAGGAGCTCTAACGACCGGAAACAGTCAAAATGAATGTGCATAAAGTGGGTCAGATCAAGCAACACATGAGAGCTTTCACTTTACGTTAAAGCTAGAGTGTGCTGGGCGGTAGCAATAAAAATATATCTTTAAAATTTATTGAGAAATTTTTCATTTTTATTTTAAAGCCAAATCAAAAGAAAATATTTCAAAATCATTGTTTTGTATATGCAAAAATATTTTATAATTTAAATTTATGAAAAAAATTGTTTAAGAAATTTGGCGTAAAAAGAAAATTATATAAAAATATATACTTTAGTTTATGAAAATAATTTTTGTTAAGTTTAATACATTTTATAGCGTCATAGAATTGTTTTTGCTGTTAGGAAAAATATTATTTGAATATATTATTATAAATATATTATAATTATGCAAATTTATATCAGATAAAAGCTAATGAAAAAATATTATTATTGTTTTCAATTAAAATATTAATTATTTATATAGATCCCACACTGATCCTACAAGGCCATTCGTAATTCGTATATGCCAAAAAAAAAATCTTTAAATTGATATACATATTTATATGTATGTAAAATCAGTTAGAAGCTGAAGTAAATAAATAGAGGAAAGGTGAATGAAGAAATGTAAGAAAGAAATCAACAACGCAACACAAAAGTCGTGCACAATAAGAAAAGGAAAATCAATTTCCGCTTTCAAAATAATTCCAAAGCCATACAAAGCTGTATGAACCGAGCGCCAAGACGAGGCTGAACTGAGCTGAGCTCTGCTCAGCCTGAACAATGGACGAGAGCGGCGACGGAGAGCAGACTAAAAATTTAGGTGGAGATTGAAGATAATGGGTGGGTGACTGGGGAGTGGGGACTGGGGATTGGATGCGGGTCGAGGAGGGCTCTGAGAAAAAGTTGCCATTATCCTGTGCGCCAGCGAGAGATAAGATATTTGCAGAAGAATGGCATTCAGTTGATAAAATCCGATTTGAAAATGAGCGAATGCCTGGCAATGAGCAAGGCACGCGGCAACGTCTCCCCTATCGAAGCATGGCGGCAAAAGCTGTAGCAAAACAAAGTGAGACACAGTCAGAGACAGAAAGAGGAGGAGTAAGAGAGACAGAGAAGAAGAGTGCGGGAGTGTGGGAGTATTAAAGGAGTCTGGCCTCGTCGCTGGCAAGGATAACAATTTTATAAATAAATATTTGTGCGCCCTGCAAAGTTGCCTTCGCTCCTTTGCGTTTCGCTTTTGAACTCAACTATCTGGCGATAAATCATTTGAAGTTGTCGTTCCCTGCAATTGGCCCGGTGACAATCTTTTTACCAAAAAGTTGAAAAAAAAAAAAAAAAAACGAAGGAAAGACATGGCAAGCGAAAAAGAAAAGCCAAAGGAAAAAAAAGTGAAAAACAAAAACTCAAGGACACAATCAGCAGCTACTACAGCTGCTACTGCTGTTGCTGCCTTTTACGCACTTTCGCCCGTAAATCTGCGCCGAGCTGTAGTCGAGCGCAAACCGGAAGCGTGTCTCCGTCTGATAGTCCAACGACTTCCGCTGCTGCCGTTTAATGCTTTTTAATGAGTTGCTTCTGCTGCCTCCACGACTGCCTAGCTGGTCTGACAGTGGGCGAACTTAATCGATTTCATTGATGACAGCTTTTCGCATGTGTAAACACACAAATTCCAATCGGCATGGAAAGTCATTAAGCTGTGTATGAAACAATTTAAGGGTTCCCAAGAAGTCACTGACTTAGTTTAATTTATAAGTATAACTTGAACAAGATTTTTTAATTTAAAAAAATATTATACATTTTTAGCTTTAGTAAAAGTATTAACTTTTAGGGTAAGATTCTGGCTTGAAGCTTTAATCTCTGCTGATCAATTATGCCTTGGCTGAAATGCAGCTGAGATCAGCTTAGAGTGAAAATAAGTTCTTTAAAGCATTTTTTGAAGCTATGAGCTTTCCGAACAAAGCAGCTTTAAGACAATTTATAAACTAATTTTGACGTGTTTGGAAATTCAAAATTCGTTTATGTAGAATATACAATTTGAACATTGCAAAACTTTGTTATGCAGCGCTACAATATGTGAAAGGGAATAGGTAAATTATATGAGATAGGTAAATTATATATGTATTTTTTTTTTTTTTTTTTTCTTAAATTTATTTTGTAGCATACCAATTTTATTTGTATGTCTTATGGGAATATTTAATTTCATTCAAAACAAAAATAAATTTAAAAAATGTATAAAAAATATAAATTAAAAAAATTATTACAAATATAAATTTTGAAAAAAATTTTAAAAATTTAAATAAAAAAAATATTTTATAACATACCTATTCATATTATATTAATTAATTCGTATAAATATTTATTTTACAATTCATTTCTGAAATCATTTAAACTTTGATATATTTTATTTAAATTTATTTGATTTATATTTAAAATAAATTATTTTTATTTATTTTTTATATAAACTTAGAATTATTTTTTATATTTCTTTTATTATTATTTTTCTCGTTTTAAAATAATTTGTATAAGTATTACTTTAAAAAATGTATTTATACTTTAGGTTATATTTAAATATTTTTTAATTATTTATAATATGTTATTTAATTTATATTTAGCGTTATTTCAAAAGGTATTTAATAGGTAACACAAATCTAATTTGCAGCTAAAATCAAGTTGAAATTGATTTGTGGAACAGCCACATATGTATTTTGTTTTTTAATGCGTCTAAGCCGATTGATGACTTTTTGCCAACGCCTTTGCTTTTGATTCGATTTTTCTCTTCTATTTTTTTTTTTTTTTAGCTTGATGTGTCTTGGAGCATTGTGTCCAAATCGGTTTTGGACGACAGTTTAGAATTCGATTGGCTGGCCTGATTACTTATGCCGGTCAGGTAAATCTTGTAGAAATTGCCCCAACCCACTAAATTTGTTCCTCTTACGCTCTCTGCCTTTCTCTCTCTATGTCTCTCTCTCTACCTCTGTTCTCTGCAGCTGCTTTTCGTCTTGTTGATTGACTCGATTTGTTGCTGGCGTCGCCTTAAAGCACTTGCTACAACTTTAATTTGTTTTTTCCTTTGGTCAGACTTGATTGTCTTTTGGTCAGAGAGCGAGAGAGTGAGAGAGAGCCCGAGAGCGGGCGGAGTTCTTGAGCCCGCGGCGCTTGGCTTTCTGCGTGCCGTGCATTGATAAATGAGCACGCTACAAAGGTCGTTGCCAGGGTCGCGGTTCTTTTCGTTTCTCTTTTTTTTAAGGCGCTCAAAGACACTTTTTTTTTATTATTTGTTTATGCGCTGAATGTCCGCCGCTTTGGTCTATTGAAAAGTTGCCCCGTCCCCCAGTCTCCACCATTCCGCCTCTATCTGCTCTACCCGGAAGATAAACAAGTAGCCGCAAATGGCGGGTCCAAAGTCGATGGCTGCTAACAAATTGTGGGCAATATTTTTGTTTCATCAAGAGTGTCCTTGTCGTGCTTCAGCTTGGGGCCATTGCCAACTTTATTGCATTATTGAAAAACTTGTCCAAATATTTTGAATGTGTAGAAAAGCTTTTTGTTTTTATTAAATTTACAGCCCGCTCGCACAACGCACGTCGCACTTCATTTAATTGTATCAAAATATATAGAGAGCAACATATATTCTTCGAAATTTTTAGATTTGGCCTACCTTAGTTGTTGTTGTTGACTGCTGTAGCTGCAGTTGGGGCAGCTCTGTTCACGTTTCAGTGCTGTCATCTTTACACATGCTTTTATTAATGCATTTTCCCATAGTTTTTCGCATAGTAATGTAAACTTTATGACTTTGCAGGCGAGCAAAATAAGTACACAATATTTTGTGTATTTTTTCTGTTTTTGTTTCTGCACTTTACAATGTAGCAAAACAATTTTAATCAAGCGAATTCTTTTGAGGTTTAATTAAATTTCTCTTTACATATTTCTCGATAGTTTGTATTTGTATATTTTCCCGCGCTCCTTCTCTATGTGTTGGCTTCCCTTCATCAAACATTTATGAGCTGAAAAGATGAATTAAATATTTGCAATTAATATTACTTTGTCTGGCATTTTATTATTAAGGCACAAAGAAGTAACTGATATATATATTCATTTAAATTTCAGCATTCAAATACAATTTGAGCGCCTTACGCATTGTGTTTTTGTGACAGCATATTAATTATCTTTTCAAAGGTATTTATTTTTTGTTTTGTAATTTTTGTTTTTTTTTGTGATTTCTGTTTCGAAGCTTATTTAAGAAAGCTGGCAGAGTATTTAAAACTTGTGCAGTTTGCTTTTAAACTTTAATAAAATAAAAATTAAATAAAATAAATATAACTGAATTTTTCTGTACTACTTTATTACATGTATATTATATTGATTATTCTGTCATTTTTTTTTGTATTGTAGATTTGAAAACTGAGCAGAGTAATCCGTTAGGGAATTTCTAAATATATAAATGCATAAATATATAAATTGTATTTGCATTGAATTGAATTGTAATTAAATTTGATTTGGAATTCATGCAACAATTAGCTTCGATTAGCTCTGCATGCAATCTATCTGCATAACAGCCTCATCCATATTCAGTTAACTTCCTTGTACGAATCAACAATTTATTTAGCCTTAAGCTCACACTTTCTGATAATTCTGCAGCACGACACACACACACACACGCACACACACAAAGAATTTGCCTCGCAGCTGTTCCGCTCGGGGCGTCCCATGCGGCGTATGCGCAATTTGTATGCCATACAAATGTTTTATTTATATATATATATATATATATATGTATATATGCCATGGCATATGCATGAACTTTATTATTTTTATGCAGCATGCAAATATGAAAACGGAAACGTGGCTAATTTTCAACGTCTCCAAATGAAATCAATGGCAGCTGTCAACGCACCCCTGCAGCTCCACATGGAAATAAATAAATAATGGAAAAATGCGCATAGAAATTTTGCTGTTGCTGGGCGGAGTGATAAATGTGCGTGACACGCGCTTAACTCTTGGGCTTTTGGCCTCCTAATATGCCTGTGTGTCTGTGTGTGTGTATGTGTGTGTAGTACGTCAATATAAGTCGATTTTAAAATGTGTGTGCTTGTATCTGTTGTATTATTGAATACGACATTTATATGCCATCACAGGCCACATGCGTATTTTCACATAATAGACACGGCACGACACGCATACACGAATGCAGCTATAGCTATGGCTATAGATATAGATACAAATACAGATACATATGCGCTGCCATTTGACGCATTTTGGCGGTTGGCATTGCGACAAAAGCAGAAAGAACACTACAACGCACAATAGACAGCCAATAGATGCAGATACACACATACATAAGCATAGGCATACATACATGTATGCACATATATACATATTTGTATTTAGCATATAGCAAACCTACACGCTTTGTTGGCCAAATGAGGTGAAAGCCTTTCACTGATTAGGCGCAATTTCAATTAAAACCAAACAAATACAAAATTTTACTTTTCATACCAAAAAAAAAAAAAAAAAAAAATAAATAAATAAAATATATAAATAAAAAAAATAAAAAATAATAATATTTTTAAAATTTGCCAATTAAGTTTGAAATGGCTTTGATATTAATTAATGGCTTTGCCAACAAATCAAATAAAGATATAAAAATATATATATATTAACAACAGTTGGTAAATAGGCAATATATTTGCTATATTGAACAAATATCAATTGCATTAATTTTTTAACTGCAACTGCAAGACGCTCTATAGTATGACTGTAGTCTGCTCTAGAAGTTTAGCGAAATTTGTGAAATATTAAATTTGGATTTATTTATTTGTGAATATTTTCAAAGTACTCTTTGCAGTAATAGAAAGTTTTCATCGCAATAGTTAAAAATATGAAATAAATAAAAAATCTGTAGAAAATACAAAATTTACTTATTTAAAATTTAAATTTATTTAAATTTTCTTAAGAGCATGTTTATAAGTTGAGCCACATACATGAAAAGATATTTTATATATGTAGTAGTATATTATTTTTAACACTGTGGCATATAGCTAAAAATTATGAAAAAATATATTTAAATTATAAATAATTATAAAATATCTTAATTTGCTTCATAATTTATCATATTTATATATATACATATATATTTTCATTCACTTATTCAAAATTGCTCAGAAAGATGGGACAATGCAACAAGATGTCTGATTTTTGGCCAAATGCAAAACATAAATCCAGTCGTAGACACAGAGAGATAGATAGAGAGAGAGATAGAGCGAGAGATAGAGCGAGAGAGGGAGAGACAGAGAGAGAGAGAGAGAGAGAGAGAGAGAGAGAGAGAGAGAGAGAGAGAAAGAGAGAGGGAGCTAAAAGAAGGAGAAGGAGCTGCTGAAGACTGCAGCGTGGGGCGAGTTCAACAAGGAATTTAATTCTGAACTGCTTCAAGATATAATAAAATATGATGATAAAATATTATAATATATGATTTTTTTTTATATTTACCTATAAGTATTATATTTATTTAAAACACAAAACTCGCAATACTTTTTGAGCGTACCTCGCACTTGTATACAACACTCAGTGATATTCTGCGAGGTATTTATACAACACATTACTTTGTGGAAATCGAATAGCTGCTGCCCACAAAATAATTACCTCACATAATTTACTACAAAAGAGTATTAGATATGCTGTATACACAAACACACACACACACACACACATACATAGAATAGCTCGTTGAATGGTGGGCGATGGCAACGAAACACGAAAAGTGGAACGAAAAATAAATTAGAATTTTTGTTTAATTGGAAATTTGATGCGAAATAACAAAAATGTTTTCACTTGTTCATTGTGCTCGTTGTTGTTGTTGTTGTTGTTATTTTTGTTGGTTTTGCGCTGGCTCGCTCGTTCGCTCTTTTCTCCAGCGCTGACATAGCGCAAATTGAGCTTTTCTCATCATATTAAATTTCATCAATATGTACCTATTATTTTCATTTTGAGCATCATTATTTCTGAACATGAAATATAGCATAAAATACTGAAATATCAACACAGCACTCAGCGTACTGTTCAAGACAATTACAATTGCAATTTACACTGAATTCTATGGGGAATATATGGCACAGGACATTTTCTTTTTTATTGGGTGTGTTGAGCGAAACATATGTAAGGTGAGACCGAAGTGGCAATTAAAAAAAAATAATGGAATTGTAATACGTGGCAGAGCGGGGAATTTTTAATTTTAAAGAAATATGTACTCAAGAGTGAATAAATTGCGTAAAATGAAATGAGACTTTAGTTGTGCTTAGAATATAAAAATCGAATGTGTTTCATTGAAATTTAATTTTTCGATATTTCTCTCTTCATAAAGAATTCAAGTTGAGCAGAAGATTGGAAGGAACACAAGAAGATACAGCGATAATTGCTGAGACTACGCAGCCTGCTTTTAAGGGGATTATTGCTTGCCCTTGTCCCTCTGAGGGAACTTAAAAGGCAAGGCATTGAATAAAACTCAATATAAAATTCTCAAACTTAATAAAAAAAAAAAAAAATAAAATAAAAAAAAAATAAATAAATAAATAGAGATAAATAAAAAAGTAAAAATAAAAATAAATAAATATAAAATATAATATTAATATATATTAAAAATAAAACATTCTAAATAATAAATAATAAAAATAAATTTAAAAAAATATATAAGTTAAGCGCACACACACTACGTGAGTAGCGATTATGTGCACTGAGTTATATTCCCACGTAGACAAATACACTTGGATTCCATGGAACGATATATTTAATATAACTTTGTATGATTTGGAATAATAGGTCTAAACTATGTCACATCCGAATATAAACTGAATAGAAATAGCTCCGTACGTTGTATTCTCCTCTCATGTCTGATAGTAGAATCCAGCCTACTACGTATCCTTAACTTATATAATAATTATATTATAAAAATAAAAAATTGTAAATAATACATTTTAAAAATAAATTTAAAAAAAATTGTCTAGCGTAAAATATTTATGTAACGGACTGCAGGAGTCTTTGCTTCACTCAGCGCTCACTCTAAAATTTCTGAGCCAAGTCTTTGATGCTTTTGAAAATATTTCAATGTCTTATGTATTATGTGTGCATTATATGTTATGCACTTTAGTGCACATGTATTTTATTTTACACAAAATTGTGCTGTCACATTTATTAAAAATATATATTGAAATTTTATATAGAAATTAAAAGATGTATTTTTGCTTTGCCTGAAGATAAAGCAAAAATGATGTTTCATTGTGCTGCAAGCAAAAAAGTAAATATATTAAAAAAAAAAAAAAACACACATAAATTCAAGTGAGGCCTAAAGGCTTTGAGTGCAAAATGTTGTTGAACAGCTCAAAAATCAAAAATCTCCATTTTATAAGAGTATCAGATAAACATGCATAAATATAAATATATATATTTTGAGACTCTATTTCAAAGCATAGTTATTTAAATAAATTGTTACCTAAGCATGAACTATGAACTATGATTTTTGTTGCTATGAAACGTAAGTAGAATTTCGAAGAAGATTTTTATTGGTAATTTCCCAAACATATTGAAATGCTGCAGCAACGTGCTTAAAACTCATATAAATATTATCGCTTTTAGTAAAAATAAGGAAAAATACTTTAAATTTCGGCACACCATTAACGTGGCCATAAAGTTTGTTAGTTGATATAAGCCAGAAACAAATAAATTCAACGCGTTTCGCCCCCATAGCGTCATTGTGAATGGCGAAAAAAGTTAAAACGCATTTCCGACCCACGCCCCCCGCCGCCCGCCTCTTGCTTGATGTGTGGCGCATTATTAACGCACATAAAACTCGCATATAAAGTGATTTAAATTTATTAAATATAAAAAGCGCGCGCTGCAGCAAAGATGCGCGCATAACAATTGCAATAAAATTTAACGTGCATCGATAAAAATATAAAATCCAATAAAAGCAACAACAAAGCAACATCGATCTCACGCATACGCACAGACAGGCCGAGCAGATAGCAAGAGAACTTCATTACTTATTTGAATGGAAAACAACAACAAAATTGAAAATATACAAAAAAACAGCAACAACAAAAAATGATAAACAAAATAATGGTAAAACTCACAATGGAGAACGTGAATGGACACTGTGGTCCAGTGGCGGCGGACCGAGGGGGGTTCGCTTTATTTATGCCACACAAATGAAGCGTATGAGTCGAGTCGAGTCGAGTTGAGTTGAGTCGAGATGAGTTGAGGCATCAACAAAGGCTCGCGTTAAATGTTTTACGTTTATTTAAAAGCTTCTCTGATCGACTATATAATGCAGCATAGTAATTATAATTTTGCATTCCATTCAAGCAACATTTTCACGCTTTGAGTATCTGAAAGTCAACTTGACTGACAAATTGCTGTTTTCATTGAAGCATAACTATTTGCTCAATTGCGCGTTCATAACTTCGAGTCGAGCTATTGTTTCGATAAAGAGTTATTTATTATTTTTGTTAATTATAAGAAGTATTTCAATAATTCCTGTGAGTCGTAGAATTGCATTGATGATTGATGGCTAATGGCCTGTTAAGCAATTGAAGTAATGAACTAATTTATTAGTGCAGCAACAAGCTGAAATTTTTAATTTTATTAAATAATATATTCTATGCAAGTTATTAGATAAACAAAGAATGTAAATAAATGTGATTTTTCAAGCGAGCTCGAAATAAAATATAATATATATTTTTGTTTGAAACGACTTTTAACAAAATGAATTTCTTCTTTCAGTTATTAAAAGCTGAAAAAATCTATAAGTTGTTTATAAAGATGAATCATATTAGCTAATTCTCTATCCGATTTCAGACTTTAATATTTTCTACCTCATTTATGTGAAGTTTAAAATCTTGTGAAGATATTAAAAAAGTAAAAAATCATAAAAATTCGTATTTATATTAAATTCTTGAAGTTGCAATTTAATGCCACAATCCAATGAGATTTGAGTTGACTTGTCGGAGCTTTGATTGCTTATTCCCAAAACTCAAACAGATCACATTCATTAGCCAGAATAGCCGAGTTCTTAAATAATAATTGGCTTGGCAAACAATTTTTGTGGCAGCTTTAAATGGAAGTTAGAAATTTAATCCGCTATCATGTTGCGCTGGGATTGTTTGTGGATAAGTTTTTAAAAATATCTTCAGTAAGCAGTAAGAATGGCGTAGTTACCAATTGCATAACTTTCTTACGGTCTGTGTTGTGACCGCACTTGGTGGCTGCCGACTGTTGCAATGTGGGCGTGCCAGGGCAGTGGGCAGGGGGCTCTATGCAGCGCCAACGACATCAACAAAAGTTCAGCAGTTTTTGTGCACTTGGATGTCAACACATCGACACATAACGGCACATTCGTCCAATTTACACACACACACATACACAGAGACACATACACAGAGACAGAGACAAGTTCGTCCTGTGGCAGGCAAGAGCCACTCCAAGGACTCAGCAGCAGACAAGCAGCGTCCTGCTCCGTCCTGGAGTTGAGCAAACTTGAACTTTTGCGGTCCGGCCAGCTGCTGACTGCCTGCCCGACTATTGCACAGTCTCCCACAGCAGTATGCACACTACCAACACATATAAATGTATATATATATTTATATATATGTATGTGTATATATATCTTATGTGTGCACTTCAAAGCGCTGCGCCCACAACATTTTTGGCAAGCGCGCGCTCTAATTACATGTTGGCCTAGAGGAAAACTCGAAACTTGGCGACTGTGGAAAAGTCGGCTTGAGCATGCGTTGCGGTTTTTCATTTGCATTCGCCTGGACGAACTTAGTTGCCCAACGACTTTTAACTGAATGAATTGTGTTGAAGCATCTTCCACACTCGCTCTTCTATTTTCTTTTTCATTTTCCATTTACTGTTTTTTTTTTCCCACTTCTTCTTTTTTCTGTTGCTTGCAACGAGCATAATTACATTTGGGGCAGCTGCACTGGGCTGGGCTGTATCTATATTTTATTTATGATTTTCCCAGCTTTTTTTTTTTTATTATTATTTTTTTTTTTTTGTCGTCTCTCGCAGGCGTTGAGTGTAGTGCTGATAATTTCAGTCGGCTAGGCAAATTTACACTGAGCTACAAAGTTCACGGTTTAGTGAGCAACAACAATTTTCTAGCCATGAATGCATCCGGGTAGACGAGCCAGCCCAAGCCTGGAATGCAGCGACTGTTTCGCTTTTCTTGTGCCCCAAACTTTCTGTGGGGTGAAGGAAAATCATTTATCAATGTCAGAGAATGTGCTGCATGCACGAGAAGTTCTCTGCTGATGGTGAACGTAGCGGGGACTGGTGCTCGCTTCCTTCAACAGCCTAAACTCTCTGATGGCAGCATGTGTGTGTGTCTGTGTGTGTGTGAGTTGGTGTGAGTGTATGTGTGTGTGCCGAAAAACTTGCGACTTTGTTTCACAAGTGATTTTGAAAATTATGCACACGCATAAATGCGCTCGTTCGCTTCAAGCCTGAAAACTTTCAAAGCATTTTATCAATACATAATTCACAAAAACACAAGAAACAAAACAATAAAAACAACAACACGTAGAGAACGTAACAGCAGCACGCATAGCCTTAGCAGATTCTAGATTTGTTTAGTTAGTTTGTTATAACATTTTGTGCGACAAATTGAAGTGAGTATATTGGTTTGAGCGAAATGAGTTTGAGAAGTATATTCATGAGATATTAGAGGTTCAATTATTATTTAATTAATAGCTTGAAAAAAGTGTTGTAGAAATTGTTCTTATTTTCTTATTATTACTGTTTTATTTTATATCAAAAATTATTTATATTAGTATTATTTAATTTTATTTATTTTTAGTAATTACTAAATGCAGGACATTTAAATTTTGTATCACAAAATAAATACATTACAAAATAAAATGAAAAATAATTAAATGAACAAAAATTTAAAAATGTTATCACAATATAATAATGTTATTATAATATTTATAAAATAAAAAATAATGAAATGAAAAAGAAAATTAAAAAATGTTTTCATAAAATATAAAAAAAAAAAATTAATAATAATAAAATAAAAAAATAAATAAAAAAATTGAATGAAATGAAAAGAATTTATATTACAACCGTATAAATGGTTTTTAAAATATAAAAAATAATAATATTAAAAAATAATTTAGTGGATGCCATTTAAATTTCGTATTTTAAAAATTCAAAATGTTAATAAAATAATAAATTAATGAAGTGAAATTCAAATTTTATTTAATATGTCATTAAAATAAAAAAAAAGTTGTGAGCACACATAGGAATTTCATCAAGCTAGCATGGTATGGACTTAGAAGTAATTAAAAATGAGTTGCTTTAGATCAATTAATTCAAAATTCAACAGATGATCATCAGATCAATTTGACTACTGCAAAAGAATTCATCAGATGATCGTCAAATTGATTTAATGATCATCCTACACATGTCTTTTGCCACTTTAAATGACTTATAAATTTTATGATAAAATTTTGCCATTCCAGAAGAAACTTGCCTCAATAACATTTCTGCTCTCAATTTGTTAATTAAATATAAAATTTGCAAATTAATATGGAACATTAAGCGAGCATTAGGCAGTTGTTTGCAGCTAATTGAAAGTGGCATATACTAGCCATCTTTCTGTTGTTGTTTAAGAAAAACATTTTTTTTACTCAACATTCAGTTCAATGTGGGCGTTTGGCTTTGTCTTGGCTTATGGTAGAAAACTTTAGCACTTAGCTGCAGTCGGTAGTCGGCAGTCGGCAGTTGCCAGTTGCCAGTTGGCTGAGATGCAGCTGAACAGCTGAACAGCTGAACAGCTTTCAAGTGGCGTCTCATAGCGGCTTTCGTTCTTTTTAAGCGGTCGAGCGACGGTTCTAATTCTCTGGCCGGCACTTGTTTGCTGGCGAAACAAGTTTGCACTCGAAACTCGTAAATAATGAATGGGGCAAAAGCGCAACCGCACCATTCATAATGGAAAAAGTTGCCTCGGTCCACTCGAAACTATTGCACTTGATACAAGGCTTGGGTCGCATGCTATATGCTGTATGCCGCATGCCGCATGCCGCATGCTGCTTGCTGCATTGCTGCAACGTCTCTGCTGGCTGCCGGCGGCGTTATTGTCATGTGTACAGTAAAAATAACAAATAACAAACACTGGGCGTGCCACTACATGCCATAAAAGGATGGGCCAATGTTTGTGCATTGACGGCTGTGGCCTTGATGCGGTTATATGCCACATGCTGCATGCTGCATGCCGCATGCCCCATGCCCCATGCCACATCCAGCCATCGAGCTGCCGTTGGTCAGTGTTGTGCTGCAGCCAAGGTTAAAGTTTCCATTTTAATATTGTATCTGCCGTTGTTTATCTTATAAGCTGCACAGGGCTTAGCTTTTCATTTCGATGGCCATTTGTATAGATGTTTTGAAAAGGAAATTGAAATTTTTGTTTAGTTTGCGGCAGCGATAAATAATCGAATTTAATTCCAGAATCAGAATATGCTGCAGAGCATAGAATACATACTAGCTGGTATTATTATTATTTTTTTTTTTTTTAATTAAAAAAATATTAAAGGCAACGACTGAATGTCTGATTAAGGTCTAAGCGCTGAAAAGTATGCTACATTTCAATGCATACAATTAATGTATTGAATATTCATAAAGAAACTAATTTTCTTTGAATACTTAGTCAAAGTTAATTAAAAATATTAATTTTTGATTAGTCAAAGTTAATTGAAATATATTAATTTTGAATTTAATTGAATTTGAATAATTAAAGAGTTTAAAAAAATACATGAAACATTTTAATAGTTGCATGCAGAATAGAGCCTGAAGGCATTTCAATTTAACAAAGATTTTAAAGCAAAAAATAATAAAAACAAATAAAATAAAATAAATAAATAAAATAGAATAAATAAATAAAAAAGTATATGTGAAATACAATAAATATTAGCACCTAAAAATATATTTTTCTACTTGTTTTGTTTTGCATATACAAATAATGTTAAAAAGTGTTAATGTAAATAATACATACATTTTTGTAATAACAAATATGTTAAATATTGTTGATGTAAATAATAAATAAATTAGTTAAATACTCTTTGCTATGTTCATATTTTCTTTGATTTTTCTACATTATTAAAAATGAAAAGAATTTTGTAAATATATATAAAATTGTAGAAAAAATTTGTGACGCATTTTCTTAAAGCTGCTATCATTGGCACACCTATTATAACTACAAACAAGCCTCAATTTCACTTACCTTATGCGAGTTTCCAAAAATAACCGCAAACTGTTTGGAATTTACGCAAAAGAAACAACTTAATTAAAAATGTAAACCCCAAAAACAGAGCCAAACAAAACAAAACAAAACAGAGGCAAATAGGCAGAGAGACACAGAGAGAGTGAAAAAAAGTAACCGGATAAAGCTTGCTTAAAGTCTGCGTTTCGAGCGGAAATTGGAATTCACACACACGTCGTCCAACAGATGTCGCCGCAGCACATTTCCCCCTGTAATAGCGCACTATACGTGTGTGTGTGTGTGTGCTGTAAATGTTATGCCGTAATTATTGTTGTATTTTGACTTTAGTTTGAGTCTTTTGCGGATCTAAATGCATTTAATTTATGTGGCTGCATGTGCGCACATATTTACATTGGACGCTTTCAACACGACGTCGACTTGGACATTGAAGCGCCAAATGGCAAATGGCAAATGGAATGTGGACTTTATGGAGAGAGCGGGCGGGCTGTATGTGTGCGTGTGTGTGTGTGTGTGTGTTGTATTCGGCACACACGTGCGCTAAACTCGTATTTTTGAAAATCTCAGTTTGCCGGGCCGGGCACGAAACACGAAGCCGACCGAGTCCACCATGCGATTCAAATGTAACAAGCAGACTGAGTGCGGCTCAGCAGCGTCAGCGCTAGCTGCAGCGCCAACAGCAGCACTGCAGCAACAGCCGAACGGGGGGCAGCGGTGGCCGACGAGAGCATAAATAGCGGCAGCGAAAGCTGTAACGAGTAGCCGAAGTGCGTCGGCCTCAGCGCCGTTCACAACAACCGCCAATAAGCAGAGAGCGCTAGAGAGAGAGAGAGTGCGATGTCTCTCACCCACTCGCTGTAACAGCGGTTCAGCTGCTGATGCGCAAGCGTATGCTCTCTCTCACTCTCTCCTTCTCTCTTGCTGTTATCGAGGTGAATAAGCGACACTGTTAAAAGGAGCAACAGTTTGGTATTGTTTTTGACTATTGTACGCGCTGCTGGGGTAAAACTGGGGAAACGTTTAAGTAATACAAAATATATTTAATAATAAAACTTTTGAATGAAATGTTGCATATTTAAGTAATTCATAAATTAACTAATGCTTATTAATGAAAAGTTCAGTTTATGCATGTAAGCGAGAGCTAATAGCAGCGTAAGCACCGCCCTGTTAAATATTATCCGCTGTTATGTTCATGCTCGCACTTGCTGTTAAAACTTACCCCTCTTGCTATAATTCTGTTATTGCACACTCTTCGGCTGCTGTTATTGCTGACAGAGCAAACGTAAATGTTATTTAACAGGAGTGTAACAGCTTATGTATAGCCGAAGCGTCAGCCGAGCCGAAGTGGATTGAATTATCAGATTAACTGAAAATAGGTTTGAAATTCATGAAATTCAATTATTTTCAGAGTGGGAATATTTTTAAATTTTAATAAATAATATTATAATCGTCATTATAATTTGAAATAGCTAAACATTTTAGGAAAAGTTAGTATGCAGTTTAATTATTTAATTTTATTTAGCTGTAAGTTTATTTAGATGTACAACTGCTTATATCAATTTGTACTATAATGCTTTGAATACAAGAGGTATAGCTATCAAATTTGGCATCTATTATTTAGTTCAACTTCTCTAATGAAGCATTTTTCACTGGAATGAGTTGAATTGCGCAAAGAAGAAGCGGAGATTGTGCATATTTGAAATCACGTTCAAATAGATTATATATAGAGTGTCTTCATGCTCTTTCTTTCCGCAACTCTTTCAATTATGGAAGCATTGTCCGAAATAATAGCGTATCTAAATTGAACTCAATTGGATTAATTGAGTTTTGCTTGCGTCCCGTTGAAGCGTAAAGAGTTGTGTGGGAAATCAAAACAAGTCACAGTTCATTATTTACTCGAAGCTGCCATCCATTAAGCTGATGCAGTGCATCAGTGTAATTTGCTCTGTTCAGCTGCTCACCTGCTCAGCTGCTCACCTGTTCCGGCTGATTACTGTTATCTCTCAGATGAGCGACTTTTGGCGTAATCATAATGCAACAGATTGCTGAGTGTGAAAGCTGCTTAGCCCCTCCAATACGTTTGCCTCCTTATGAAGTTCAACAAATTATTGTGAATGGGATTTTATAACCCATACCATCTTCCCTCTCTCTGTCTCTTTCTCTCCCCCTGTTTCGTTTTTTTTCTTTTCGGGGTTGATTTGTATGCAGCGCTAAAAGCTTGAAAAATGTTTTACCCGCACGTGTTTCCTGCGCTTTGATACACACACACACACAGACACACACTTACAGATATTCGAGACACATTATATAAAATAGAATGTGTAGAAAGAAAAAAAGCACAACAATGAAATGTCAGTTGGGTTTGCGCTGTGACATTCACATTACAATCTTCAAGGGTTGAGGGTTGCCCAACCCCTAGGCCAGTGGAAGAGAATGAAAAGTGTTGCAGTTTCTTCGTTTTTTTTTTCTTGTTCTTATTTATGTGGCCGATTTTGTTGGGCACATTAGGGCGTCTAATGAATGGGTGGAAAAGCCGGCACAGAAGTTGCCTGTGGGGTGGCTTCGCACTCGCATTGCAAATTCTTCGGGCTGCATTTGCCAAATTGAATCCTGTGAGAATGCGCGCAGACAAACATCTAAATTGTCAACGTAATGTGACAAAATATCGAAGTCAGCAGGTAAAACCAGAGCCAGAGCCAGAGCCGGGAACAGGCAGCAGCCATCAGGACAGTAGCCAACACCCGCGAGGACATCGCCTGACGTTCTGTCGACTCTGCGACTCGGCGACTCAATTCAGCTGTGTGAAACTTGCCAGGCACGAATTCAATTTCGCGTCCACAGATGCCATTCACCTTCGGCACGTACAACTATCAACGTCAACAAGTTACACACGGCGAGCGGTTGGCGGGCGGGTGGTAAGGGCTGCCTGCCAGGTGGGCGTGGCAAACTAAAGTGGAAAACAGCAGTCAGACAATACAATTGCTTCCTTGAATGCATCTGCCGGCTACACGGCGTCCTTGTCTCTGTTATCCTACTTCCGTTGAAATCGTGAGACGTTCCCGCACTTATACTCCACCAACCGGTACTCCGTACCTCATGCTCTTCCACGATGTACCGCTGCCGCTCCCTCGCCCACTCCCACTCCAACTCCCACTAGCACTGCCCTTACTCTGTCCGCTCTGCTTGTTAGTCACCATGGCGAATGCTCCTGATGCTTCTGACATTTTATACTGAATTATTTATTTAGTTTTGCTTTCTCTATGTGCTCATTACTTCCTTTTTCTTTGCATACCCTGTAGTCGCCAATGCGCTTCCAATGGGCTGGATTCACTTAGAGAAATTATAGCAGAAGAAAAAGTTTAGCGGAGTTGCGAGAGAGATAAATTAAGTAAAGAGAGGTAGCGATACGTAGTGAGAGAGGGAGGGAGATAGAGATTGATTGAGAGAACAGATAAATGAAGAGCAGTTAAAGAGATGGATCTATTGTTGATAGAGCGAAAGTAAAATGGCGAGAGATTACAGCTGATAAGATAGAGAAGATAGAGACATAAATGACAGAAAAGAGACCGAGGGAAGTTGAGAGCAAAGAGAGAGAGAGATAGAGAGAGAACAGCTGCGAGAGAGACAGAAAGAGAACAGAAAAGAGAGAGAGAGAGAGAGAGAAAGAGAACAGATGACAGCTAGAAAGATATACATGTATAATGGATCACAAGTGGAGTTTCCAAAAAAAAAGGGGATGAGAAAGAGAGAGAAAACTATAGCTAAATATGTAAAAAATTAGCTGAAGAAAAGGAGAGAAGGAGAGCGAGAGAGTATAGAAATAACAGAGGGACAGAAGGAGATTGTGAACTGAATTTTAAAATGATAAATTTTAAAATTCCTTGCGTATTATTATACATAAAAAGTTGATATGTAAAAAAAAATTGATATGTAATACTCAATTCGATTGATTAGTCAAAAGAAACTCGCCTTCAAGCTAAAGTACTGGGTATTTCTTAGTTGGGCATTCACCCACTCTGTCACTATTGATAGTCTTTTTTCTTTTCTTTGTTCGCTCGCAAAGTTGTGTACGTACTTTGACATTTTTATTGTGCTGCGTTAAATTTGCAGACGACAAAGTCAAGAAGGTTGAAATATAAGCCAAGTCCACGACCAGGGCAAGGCGATCGCTTACGAATCTAATTAAATGTCTGTATGTTGCAGACATACATACATATATATGTATATATAATATCTCTATGAATATACTATATAGTATGTATCTATATACACTTTGCGAACTTGCCACCAAATGAAATTGAACAAAATGCGGCTCTCAAACTGTTTGATTACCTCGGAGATTTGCGCTCTACTAAAATTAAATATGACTGTGAAATATTTTCAATTTGTGGACACGAAAACTTTGCTCTCTTTCTCTCTCTTTGCCCCACTCTCTCTCCCTCGCTTTATATACATACATACATATATACTGTGTATAGTCCGTACATTTTGTTACTGGCTTTTGGCTACCCATGGGAAATTTCCTAACAGAAAATAAAAGTTTCTGGTCAAGTGAGTGCAAAACTTTTAAGTGACGCACTTTTTTTTTCGCCTCTTCTTCGGCTGCTGCTTCGACTTATTATTCTTCTCCCTTCTACACGCTCTA
This sequence comes from Drosophila koepferae, assembly GCA_030914345.1. Classification (NCBI taxonomy): domain Eukaryota; kingdom Metazoa; phylum Arthropoda; class Insecta; order Diptera; family Drosophilidae; genus Drosophila; species Drosophila koepferae. Next base: position 6,589,299 of record JAUESR010000207.1, read on the forward strand.
GGTGGTTAAGTGGAACTGCATTATGGATAGCTGTACAATTTATAAGGCTTGACTTTTGCTTCACAATCTGTCTGTGTGTGTGTGCGCTTTGATTACAGCTGTTGATTACATTTGCCATTTGTGAGCAAGTATATATGGAGCATCCAATAACTGGGGACAAGCGTCAACTGATTTCCTTGTGGAGCGTCTAGATTGATGAGCTTCCTAACATTCTTATCAGCTTTTCAATTTCGTTTTTATGAAGAGCCAGAAGCAAGACTTTAAAAGTTGCACTAAAACAATGCTGGAAAATGTTTTTCCTGATGCCATAAAGTATTGATAAACATCAGAGATTTATTTGATTTAAGTTGGCATTCTCGACTATCATCAGAGTCAATATATTTTTGGATTATTTGATATTTTTCCACGTACAGTTAACATAAAATCAGTCGACCTGATTTTACAGCTCTGGTAATTTTGGCCAATTGTCGAGATGCTTTGTTTAAGCTGGATATGTGGAAAATTCAGATTTGGATGCCATAAACAAATTCGTAATTGCCTTGTAATGCCTTGTGTTGACAGACGTACGACAAACAGATATGGGCGCTAGGCTCATTCAGTCAGAGTGAAATGGCAATGGCAATGGAAGAGCATACAGCGATATATATATGTGTGTGTGTGTGTGTGTGTGAGTGTGTGTGTGCTGCTGCAAAAAATTAGCATAAAACTTCGATTTCGCCTGCGCACATTGCGGCCGAACGTAAATGGCAAACGGACAGAAAACGAGGCGCAAAAACGTATTTGCCAGCCTACAAATGGCAATAGATTGTCGACCATAAACCCAAACGGGTCTTAATGCCAGACGTACGAGCACACAGCACGTGAATGTGAAGATGTAACAATAAGTAAGGCCAAAAAGAGAGAGAGAGCGACTATGGAATACCCTGTGGAGAAAGAGAGAGAGAATGACAAATAGGCTAGCTATAGCAGTAAGAGTGAATTTTACTTAAGAGTAAAAGATTGTAAAGATGTAATAAGTGAAGTAAAAGAGAGTATGTACATAGAGTATATACCCTACTACTCGCAAATGCTCTACTTCTCGACTACTCTGACTAATTGAGCACAGCATATGAACATGAAGATGTGACTATAAGCAAGGTGAAGAGTATATACGATTAAAGTACTGATTGAATCATTGATATACATTGATCTATGTCACGAAAATATTGACTCTCTCGAAAGTAGCATATTTATGAGTAGATGATAACGAAGATGTGACTATACAATATCTATAGAGAGAGGAGACTCAACACTTGCTATAACTCTCAGAGTGAAATTCTATTTAATGATCGCTGCAACTGAATAGAATGTAAAAATGAGATGTGAAAGTAAATAAAGCTGAGATGATGGATCTAAGGAATACTCTATGATGATTGATTGGTAGGGATTAAAGGCAGCAGTCTCAAATATATTTGTTTTATCTCACATATATTATATTTGCTTATTATTTAGTATAAGATTGCAAATAAAAAGTAAAAGAAAAAAAAAAAAAAAAAAAAAAAAAAAAAAAAAAACATTCGAACAGAACATGTGAATCAAAAGATGTAATGCAAAATTAGAGTCAACTATGATATATTGAAATGCTACCAAATTCTGGGGCTGAGGAGTTTCTCCCAATCGAATTCATTTCATTTATTTTACTAGCCACAACAAAATTGAATTCAAATATTGCATAATCAAATTATTTCTTTACTAAAATGCAATATATGTTCGCTATAACTAATATTGACTACCCTCTCAACGCCCTCACATAACGCAGGGTATTCCAATTGGAAAAGTGCTTCACATATCCTAAGCTAATTGGTTATTTTCGCATTAATTGCAAATCTATTTCAATATAGAATGCTGCCTAGCTTCACCCTCGCGCTCTACAAATACAGCATAGTAAATTTATCGGCTTTGGGACTAAACTCTATTGTCTGCGTGAGGTGCAGGGCATGAGTGTACTGAACGTTTCGTTCATTTGACTAATTAAATTTGGAAACTTGTCTGCTGGAATTTTATGAATATTTAAAAACTTTTGCCAAATGATTTGCCGCAGCGTGTGGGCTGGGGTTGGCTTGGCTTGGCTGCAAGACAAAAGCCAAAGCCTCCTCAAATTGAAAATTCATCAAAAAAGTTGAATGGCTTGCGTAAAATGAATCAAATATTCATACATGCACGCAACTTTTTATTAGTTGGTACGAAAAAGTTGGATTGGCCAATAATACACGCCAGCCTCTCTCGCTCCATCCCTAAAAAGCAATTAGCCTAAACTTCTAGCACCAGAGCAAGTTGAAAGTCTTTCGTCAGCCCTGGCAGCAGAGTGTTGTAAAACTCTGTGCTGAGGGCTGGGCAACACAGTTTGCCTATCGATTATTTTTAGTTGTACTAGAATTTTCAGCTGACTCAGTAGCTTGTCCGATTTCAGTTTTTAATTGCTTTACAAATGGAGACGCGTCACAAACTAACTGAGGCCAATCTCAATATAAGAAACGATATCAGGTTCATAGAGAGTATTCTGCAGAGCAATGACGCTGAGGCCGGATCTGAAGTGATGCGTTATCTATTGGACTTGTCCTACAGTAAGTGAAGTTGCTGTATTTCATTTTTATATAATTTGAGCTTCCGATGAAGTTAATATTTATATATTGTATTTTTTGTTTTTACCTCGCAGCTTTGGCCCGCAATGAGCTCATGGAGGCGCGTCGCTTTGCCAATCTGTGCAATAAGACGTATGTGGATGTGAAGGACCTGCGCGTTGCCAAGATGGACAAATCGGATGACTTTGACTTTGGACCATTTCTGCTGTGCAAGTCCATTGTACAGCCGCTGCCATCGCCAACGGCTACGACCAGTCTGCTGCTGCCGCCATGGCGCAACTGCCAGGTGGGCGCCAATGCCGAGCTGAAGCAGATCTTGGCCGAAGTGGATAGCATGCTGCAGGGCGAAGTCGCTCCACCGCCATGCAAGATACCTCGCATGCGAATGCCCAATCAGTCAAGGCCTTATTAGAATTTTCTAATACAATTTTATTGCAATAAATAAAATTTGATTGTAATTAATTCTTTGATCTGGCATTGCTTTGGCTTTGCTTCTGCTGCTCCACTTCGTACTTCTTCAGAGTGTGGCCATAGCTGCGACAGACTTTCGTATGCATCAGGCACTTTCTGCAAATCGTCTTCGTGCTGATCATCTCCATGCTGCTGCTCGCCTCACACACATTCCAGGCATGCAGCTTCCTATAGATCTTGGCCGAGCGCAAATCGATGCTCGATGACATTGACAGAGGGACGCGGTAGGGCTGCATCGATGCAAATATGTCCTCCTCGTGTTCCGAGTAGTACTCTGGCTGCACAATATCGATGATTAAACATTATTGAGAAATTCTCAGCGACAACTTACTGTGCTGCAGCCATTCCACATCTCTTCAAAACTGGGATTCATCTTGAATTGTTCTCAATGCTTCTGCTCTCAATCACTTTCGATTTCATGTATTAATAAGACAATGACTCTTGACAGCCTTGCATTAATTATTTTGACAATCAGTGCAGGGACTGCATTGTTCTTACTAAAGCGATAACACGATATCTTTCAATGTGAGAATGCAGTGTGTGCAGCATAAATGCAAGTCATTTTGCTACCAATGCAGCTAGATATTCAAATTGATATGTACGCATGGTAAAACAAAATAAATATCAAAATAATATAGAATGAGAATGCGCAGACCTAAACTTGAAAAAAAGCGGGGAAAATAAATAAATAAATAAAAATAATATCGAAAGAAAATGTGCAAACCAAAACTTTTCATTATCAAAATTTAATAATATTTTTTATCGGAGCCTTCGTTGAAGAGAATAAATATTAGCTAAACTCCATTCTATAATATCTCTCTCTCCTCTCTCCCTTTTACTCTCACCCTCTCTTTGTCTTTTCTCTTTGCAAGATTAGATGAATCAGCCAAGTCTCAGCTTTGCCTGCATCTTTTAGCTCAGCTCTCGGCCTCCTGCAGGATGTGTCTAATGCAGCATAGAATGAGCACGAATTTATAATTTTTATATATCTATTTTTTTATACTTTGATCATGATCAGCATATAAAATAGTTTAGTGCACTAATCCCTGGGGCTTATAAATATTTATAAATGAAGTGTTTTAGTTGTTCTATGTTAATTAAGATGAGAAGTGCCGGCACAGTTACATTTCGAGCATCTGGCCATGTGGTAAATAATATTTACATGTCTCGGCATTTGCATAGCTAACGACAAAAACTATTTTGCAGCTCAGCGTCTCGCTCTCTCATTCTATCTCTCTCTCTCTGACTGAATAAGCAGCATGGCATAGGTCCCCCGAGCAGTTTACAAATTAATGCGAACCCGCACGTGTTAATTCAAGGATGTGTGCCCCTGCTGCTGCTGCTGCTGGTGCTGCTGGCGCTACTTTATACTTTCCATAGCCCTGCACAAGGATTCGGCATGAATTTGCATATTAGAAAAAGTTTTTTGTGCCTGTGAAATGCCAGTTTAATATGCGTGAAGTAGTTTTGTCTGCTTAAGAATAACTAAAACTTGATGTTGTCTAACTTCCATGTGGGCACACAAGATGGCCCCGCCCACTCCCTCAGTCGAGTCGCACGCTCTGTGTGTGGGCGGCATAAATAATTACGGCACATTTGCAGCATCAGCTATATCTTACAGCTCTAAGCAACAGTGTCTACCATAAGTTTGTGGAAGGTGTAAGGTAGTTTAGTGTCTTAAATAATTGTTAGGGTTAGAGTTGTTGGGTATCCTCTGAATGCTTCCATACGCTGTGTAATGGCTGCTGCTGATTGATGATGAAATATAATAGTCCAAACCTCTTAAAATAATTCAATTTTGTATTTTAAAATAAGATTTTTGATATCCTGAACTCATCGGAATATAATTATTTATTTTATTTTTATTTTTTTCAAATATATTTGTTTTGATATAAAAGATGTAGGCTTGTAGATAAATGTATTCAAGAGATATTTAATTATTGTATTTATTGATTTATTCAATAAATAAAAATTGATTTTGAAGTGAGATTCAAATTTTCATACCCAAAATCTGAGCTCAGAAATGGTTTTCACTTGAAATAGTTCGTTCATGAATGTGAAATTACAAATTAACTATCAATCGCTACTGATCATACCCAAACATTTCCAGCATTTACAGATCTTTACGTCATGAGCTGAAACTTCACTTCGGTTTAGCGGCAGCTTGTGCGCTCTTCTCGGCAAACATGAACTGGATGAGTATGACGAGGTAGGTAACAACAGCGCCAAACATCTGTAGATAGATAGATAGATAGATAAAGAGAAAAATTATATATAAATTTATTAAAAATTTATGTAATAAAAGTAAATAAAATTATAAACTTACGCTGCTTAATAGATGTAGATTGAGACTAAAGAAATCCTTGGCCGTCACTACGAAGCGCTGATGCAGCGTCTGCAGCAAAAACTCGCTGACTAAATCATTGTAGCGCTTGCTGCCCAAAGGTTTAATCAGCTTTGGGATCAAACAGCCAATTTGACGACTCTAAAAAAAATTTTTTAAAATTTATATAACAAATTAAATTAATCATGTTTTCTTTTAATACTACATTATCAGTTTATTTCTCACATGATTAAAGCTTTGCTGGCAATGCCAACAAGTGACCGAGAGCAAGAGGCCGACGTTGAGTATGAAGCCTAAATAGGGAAACATATAGATGCCGCGTTGTGATCGTATCAATATGGTTTTGGCTAACCAATATGAGCTGAATATAAAGTCAAAGAATAGGACTATGAACACAATGAGCATACTCATGCCATAGGCTAGATTCAGTTGCACAAAGATTAGGTGCAATTCTCTATATTGCTCCTTGAGGCGCACCAGCTGCTCCACGTCGAGTAGCTGCCTGTAGCGACTGGTCTGTGCTGCCAATTGCTTCAGGCTTCTTTGCATGCCCAGCACACGCTCATTGGCCACCAGAACCTCTGAAAGAAATGCAATCACTTTCAGCTGCACCACCCAGGCACTCGGTGCACTCAGCCAGAAGATGGGCGTGTACCACTCCCGCTTGGTGTGAAGCTTGAACCATATGAGTGGACTGTGCAGGGCAACCAAAAAGAAGACACAGCAGACACAAATCAACTCAGTTTCGATACTTCTACACGCCAATTGATTCACTGCCAGCTGCAGCTCCAGTTGACGATGTGCGCGACGCTTCAGAAGAGTGTCGAGCAAGACGAAGCCATGCGCTGAGCTCAGCATTATAAACATTGTCATTGTTATCAGACAATCCAGACTGCAGTAGGGTATCGCTGAGATGTATCGCGGCACACCTGCCCAGACCGCAACAAGCCAGCAGAGCCACAGGCCAAAAGGCAAATACTGCAACCGATGCAGGCGCGAATTGCATCGCACGCCCATGCAGCATAGGGCCAGGTGTAAAATGTTTCTCATTATAACTGATACAGTCGACGGTAGTAGCTGGACTAAGAATTGGATAGACAATTGAAGTTTGGACAGGCTGAAAGGCAACCAATTCATCACTGTCATAATTATTGAACTGATTGACTATTCTGTCTTATCATGCCAATTGGCAGGGAGAAGGGAAGCAAGTAAGACTATTCTAGGTGTGAGTGCTCAACTAGGAATTACTCTATTAATTACACAGCCAAGAGCACATATTATACATACAGTATACACGAACACATACATATACGCACACATAAGCACGCACTCTGCTGACTGAGCAATTTACGCTGCGACTGCGTTTGAGCTTTGCTTGGGTAGCATTTGAGCTCCGTTAGAGCTGCGGCTGCCTGCGCTTGAGCTCTGCTTTGGGCAAAGCTTGAGCTCTGATTGGTCGGCCTTTGTGCTCTGCCTGGCCTGCGCTAGAGCTTTGTTTTTGGCTCCGCTTGGATTCTACGTGATTGGTCTGCGTTTGAGCTCTGCTTGGCCTGCGTTAGCGCTCTGCTTTGGGCTGCATTTGAGCTCTGGTTTGGCTGCGTATGAGCTTTGCCTGGTCTCTATCTGCGCTTTGCCTTGAGCTACGCTTGAGCTCTTATTGGTCTCCGACAGAGCTCCGACTGCGCTATGCTATGAGCTACGATTGGTTTGCGTTTGAGCTATGCCTGGTGTCTTCCTGTGCTCTGCTTGAGGTCTGCTTAGGCTGCGTTTGAGAGTTGGGCAGCAGTATGCAGTATACTCATAATTTGTTCATATCTCATCATTCATTAAAAATATCACTCATCATTTCATCTCTTATAAACATCTACTCACATTATAGGCACTTGCGTCGCCATACCAGAAGAGCGCTGTGATTAGGGTACCAATGGCAAAGCAGGTGTTGCCATTGAAAATGAATATATAGATGCGTTGGGAGTCATAGGCCTCTGTGATGAACCAGTAGGCATTGGCGACAAACTCAAAGCTACATATCAGCTGCACGCAGAGCATGCCCCAGCCATAGCAGTCGCTGAAGAGCTCGTGGCACTCGTAAATGCGCTCGTAGCTGAGACGCAGCTTCTGCAGGTGTTGCCAGTCGGGCAGGCTGTACGGCTGCCACAGATCGTTGCCGGCGGCGAGGCGCAGGAGTGAATGACGTAGCTGGAGGGCGCGGTGATTCAACTCCATGATCTGCCACATCAGTTGGACAAAGTGGAAGCGTAGCTGCCACTTCTGCGGCAGGGAGATAATGTATACCGGGGAAATGCTGAATCTGGAATTGGCCCAGGACTTGACAATGTCGCTGGCAAACTGTGTGACCAGTAGGATTAGTAAACGCTTCGATCGATGACAGTTGTGTGAGCTGCTCAGCCGCTTCATCTGCAGCTCCAATTGAATGCGATAGTCCTCTAGACGTACATACGATCGCTGCTTAAATATGATCTGCGCTTGAATTAGCAGACCCAGTACTGAGTAGCCAATGTGCAGCAGTGTTCCAGTGAGGTAACTGATGCTCAGGATTCTATCTACCAATATGTAGGAGATGCCACCCCACAGCATCCACATGAAGTAGACGAACCAAATGAGGCGTATGAACAATGCGAGCAACAGCCAATAAAGTTGAGACACAGTAGGCAACGGCACGAGGCCCATGCACCAATAGATGCCCGTCAAGCAGCGACCGAAGAGAGCCTCAAGCGATTTCATGCTGCAGTTGAAGAGCTTTCAATTAGAACTAAAGAGAAATATTCTTGAACTATATTGAAACATGCTTTCAGTGGAGCGATCAATCATAGCAGCAATTAGATTGCCTGACTGGCTGAATACGTTTGACAATTATACTGTTGAGAGTGGAAGGATAAGGGAAGGAGAGAGAGGAGAGAGAGAGAGTGGGGGTGGGAGGGAGAGTGTGAGAGAAAGAGAGATAAATGTATATGAATAGGTATTTAAATGTCAGAGCAACTACTATATATGACAAAGAGAAAGAAAGATAACTGGGTAGACCTTGCTTCTACTCAAAGGCTAGACAAAGCCTAGAGCTGAATTTATAGAATTATAGAGTTCATAAATATATAGATTAGGATTTTAAATAGATTTTCAAATATGTGAAAATTACAAACAACAAATAATTATATTTATATGAAAAAAATATAATATAATATATGCATGCACTTATTATTTATAAATTAATTTTATTCATATTATATTATAAATAATATTTTTGTGTGCCCAAATATATACTATATAAAAACTCGTCAACTTTTTACCAATATTTCAAACTGCAAAGAAAAACTTTGAATTTGTTAAATTGTCAGATGAAATGCTCTCGCACCTTTTGTAGTCGAACTAACTAACTCAGCTCGCAGCTAATTTTAGTTTTATAATGCATGCACAGAGTAATCTGTAACTTATAGAGAAATTGCCTTAAATAGTACCAAAATTTATCCATTTGAGATTTTGGGTCTTTTATTTTAGTGAGAAACTTTGTAGCCCGCAGCAGTTCGAGACGAAAATATCTTAGCAAAACCACTGAGAAAGTGCCGATGCTAGATGCTGCTCGATGTGATGTGGCAATCGAGCTGCGGAATCCGATTAAAAAGTTCCACCATCAAAGTTGCCTCTCATTCGCTCTCGCTCTCTTTCACTCAATGTATCCTTGTCTTTGTCTAGCTTTGTGGCGCAGCATTGTGGGCGCAGTTCAAATGGCTCCCGGTTTATGAATTATGTATTCTAGCCAAAGGGGAACTTTGCGTTCAAAGCTAAAAATTATCCACGTTTTTTTTTTTTTTTTTTTTTTTTTTTTTTTTTTGCTATTCATTTTATTTTATTTTTCTTTTTGCTACCCACTTGCTTGGCAACTGGAAAAAAGGGTTGTGGCTGCTTTGAAGATTAGGTTGAACAGAAGGCCAGCGTCGCGTCGGCAGCTCTTGTGGTCCACCCCAAAGACACCCACTGCATTTAAAGGAGCGCTCGAAATGCATAATTCTCAAATACTTATATAGCTGTTGGGAGTTGCGCATAAGTATTTATTTATAATTTATGCCCAAAAGCAAATGTGGGAGATACTGACTAGCAGATACCCCTTCAATTTGTCAAAATGAGTCTACTTGAATTGCTAGAACAAATATAGTGAAGATTAAATGATGATTTACTATATTTTTCTTTGTTATATAATAAAGTTTGAGAATATGACGGGCCGTTAAGAATGCAATTTTTTAAAATAATATAATAATAAAAAAATATAAGATAAAATAAATAAAATAAATAATAATAATATAAAATAAAAACAAATATTTCTACTCTAGCTTGACTGAGAATGATTGAAGACAGTTGAGGAGCTTCGTTCTCTATATAAAAATATCTTATATAAAATATATAAATATATAAAATTTGCATCTTCTTATTAATATTTTATTTATTTTTGTTTTTTATTTATTTATATTTTGATTTGAATTAAAATGTTTGCATTAAATTAAATATCTCCGTATTTTATTCAATTAAACATTGTATTATCTTTTCTACTTTCAGCTACATTTTTGTTATTCCATTACTATATGCCATATATATGTGAGTAATCTAAAAATGTCACCATCTAGCCCATCATACCCACTCTCTCTCTCTCTCAACAATATGTTATCATTGAGCAGTGCACAAAAGTTTTGTAGTTTTTAATTTTTCGATTAACTTGCAATTAGATGCGTCTGGGAATATCCCATTTGATATTTTGTTGTGCTGTGTTGTGCAGCTTTTAACATTTTATAAAGATTTGCACTTTGCATTCATAAATGCTTAATCAAGCTGTGGCCACAAAAATTGCAGCACTTCTCTGGACTCCGACTCGAACTCGGACTCGAACTCGAACTGAGATAAAAACTGTTGTCAGCTGCAATGTAGTTTGCGAGAAGCTGTTGGTCAGCCGCAAAGATTATGCGACACACTTTTCGACCAGGTGTCCAGCCGAGCGTATTGCAATTTTAATAATGACTCGAGTACGAACTGGCATCTGTCAGTGAGATTGAGGAGGTTCAGGGCACACGCTGCAACACGCTGGTTCGGGTTTGGGTTCGGGTTCAGGTCAACTGAACTGAACCACAAAGCGAGAATTTTGCATATTTAACAAGCGGAATTTAAATGAAAATTAATGCCAGCTGCTTCGGTTGGCAGAGGAAATGCTGCAGGAAATGGAGCTGAGTTCAAAAATTATGTTGAAAGCGCAGGTGGAGAGAGTGTGGGGCACCTGACTACGAAATACCCTGTCGTGTCGGGCGGCTGTTGAATGCGTATGGCTGAGAATTATTTTGAGTAGGAGAGAGAAATTTAGTGAGAGAGAGAGAGAGAGAGAGAGAGAGAGAGAGAGAGAGAGAGAGAGAAAGAGAGAGAGAGAAATTTAGTGAGAGAGAGAGAGATAGAACGGGATTGAAAGAGGGAGAGTCATGGTGCAAGAGAGAGGTAGAGAGAGAGAGAGAAAGAGAGAGAGAGAGAGATTAAGACGGCTCTGCTAGTCCTGGCTTTTGTTGATTGAAAGCTATTTGTAGAGGGTATTTATAATAGCCAGTGAATGAAGAGATAAAGGCAAGAAATTTGTATTCTGAAACAGAAGAGGAATTCAGGAATTCGTTGTTGTAAAGTAAAAAAAAAAAAAAAAAAAAAAAAATATTAAAAGAAATTGACCAAATTGACAAAAGACATATAAAAGAAAAAAGTAAAAATTAATTTACAAGCAAAATGGAAGCTTCAGAAATGTATAGTAAAAAATATACAAGATAAAATTCTGAATTTCGTTCTCTGAGATTAAAACAATGAATAAAAAAAATAAATAAAAATAAATAAATAAAAAATATCAATAATTGAAATAATCAATGAAAGCATAATAATGACTCTGATAGCAGAATATGTTTTTTAAGTTTCACACTTCATGATTGTGAAATACAGAAGTACTTGTAAAAATGATTAACTGCCATAACCGAAGCTATAAACTTTATCAATATGGTTATATATACTTAAACAAAGTATTGCTTTGATTGCTATTAAATATGCTCTATCATACAATCAAATCGAGTCACCAAGAATTCTTTTAAATTTCCCGCTTTTTAGCTGATACAAATTGAACTCGACTCAATTCCATGCTATTTTCTTTATTAAGCTTCTACACACAGTTAATAGAGAGAGGACACAAAAAAGATAGAAAATAGGAAAAACTTGCCAGCCAATTTGTTTGCATTTGAATTGCTGCAGCATAACTGAACCGCAATTGGATTTAATTGCAGTGCATGCGGATAATCAAAGTCGTTTACCTGTGATACCTGAAAATTGAACTGCAGCAGTTTGAAAGTGTCTCGTAAATTGAAATTAACAGCAATTTTCCACTGCTGCTGGCAACGTGCTAATATTATTATGAAAACTCTGATTTGCTATGCCCCAGCCCAAAAGGGCGAATCGCTTCGGTTTTGTAGACGAGTCATCGAATGGCGAATGCGTAGTCGTTATGGCCTGTTGGTGTGAGGTGGGGGGGCGGGCAACGAAAATACATAAATCTCAAAATTCCATGTATTTGAGCATCAATAAATTTTCATTTTGATAAACCCTTAAGCCTTTTCATGGCCGAAACAAACTTTTGTGATTTATGAAGTTTTCAGCTACTCCGCAGTCCTCTTCGTAGCAATAAAATACAGCCCACATTCGACATCTCCGATACAGAAGTTTGTGCTTATGTATTTACATTTTAAAGACTCTCAAACTGAAGATAAACAAGTAAGCGTGCTCTGCACGACTAGCAGATATCCTAAAATGCTGTGAATTGCATGGAAATGCATGGAAAATCGTCTTTGAAATGCTTTGTTTGCAGATGGAGTTGCTAAATCAAATCTCTTCTTCTTCTTCTCCTATATATAGATAAAAGAATGTAGAAAAGCCCTTGTGAATTGACCCTGAACTCACTTGAGTTACATCAGCTGGAATTTACGACACATGCGATACAGCAAATCGAACAAGCGAAATGTAGCTTATCGAGCGATCGATCGGCCATACTGATAGAGCATTAACTGTATCAAAGAATTATAGCGATTAGATAGTTGTTGTTTGCTTTAATTGAAGATAAATGTATTACGCAAAGATTATAGTTATGGCCGGCTCAATTCAGCTGGTAATAGGCGCTAATCACTTGATAGATCCAATCGATATAGGCCGGCACCGAGGTGTAGACTGTGGGTCGATTGGCATAGCCACAGGGCATGTAGCTCCAGGAGCCCAGTCCCACCAGCTCAGCGGGTCCAGTGATGGGCCAGTAGACCAATGGACTGCCGCCATCGCCATAGCATGCCTTCACCTGCACGCACACCTGGCGCTGGGTGAGCGGCGCATCGGCGGGCAGCAGCTGGGCGCATTGTTCGCTGTTCAGCAGCGTAGCGAATCCGTATTGCAGCTTCTTGGAAAACTCATCGCCATCGGCTGTGGTCAGACCCCAGCCATAGATGGCGGCCGTCTTGTTGCTGTAGTCCTCATTGAGATCCGGCAGCGCGATTTGCTGCACACGCTCCGAGTAGACAAACGGTTGGGAGACATGCAAGAGAGCGATGTTATCGCTGCCGGCGACTCCATTGAATTGGCGATGCGTCGACGCAAAGTCCACGTGACGCACCTGAGCGTCGTTCACATTCGATCGATTGGAGAGACCCGCATAGATGGGAATGCCAATGACGTCGCCATTGAAGCGACGCAGCTCCTCGACGCAATGGGCAGTGGTGAGCACCCAGCGCTTGCCAATGATGGCGCCTCCACACTCATGGCTGTAGACGAGCGATGTCAGGCTGAGCGAGACCAGATATGGCGCATTATCCACGCCCTGCACATCGTGGCCGCCAATAATGCGCGCTGACGTTTCCATGGCCAGATCGTCTTTGATCTTTTGCATTATACTCTCCACCAGCTGGGGCATCACTTGCTGCTCCTTGATCGCCGTGGCCAGTTCCTCATAGTGCTCCGACAGCAGATGCTGCAGTTGCGGCTGCTGGCCAATGGCATTGGCTTTAGCTAGCGCCAAAAGCGGCAGCAGAGCTATCAAAATTTTTACCGTAAACATAGCGTTAGGTATAGCGATGAATGTGAACTGGTGCCGGAAGCTCTCGATACTATGTATATAATAAGGCTAGTTGTCGTTCCAGTGGAGCTTTGCGATAACAAGAGAGATTAGAGTTTTTGCAGAAAGATAATGGGAGAGTGGGCAATATTGGTGGGTTGAGCAGAGACTAGCTGGGTTAGCTATCAATATGTTATATTCCTCTTATCGAGACATGGCAAGGCGAATTTTGCCCAGAGAGAATTTCCCTCGGCATGTAAGATTTTGAATTCATTATGGGTTCTATTAAGAGTTCTATTTAAGTGTAATTCTATAAATTGATATACGAATTGACATACTTTATACACATATAAAAAGTTCCATTGGAATACTATTGAATGTGTCAGATATAATTTTTATCATTCATAAATAAATTCATAACTCAATATATTGAAATTCATAACTGAAATTCAATGTATTGCAATTGCTATCCATCTGACTATCTGACTATATCGACTCAGCTCGTCGTCCTGTTATATATATAGTATATATAGCTTATAGAAACTGCCACGCCTTTTTCTGCCTGTTACATAATATACCACAAAGCCATTATACCCTGATTATCATTTTCAATGGATTCAGGGTATAAAAGAAATAAATATATAAAATAAAATAAAATAATCTCTACGAAACTTAACAAAAGCAGGGAGAAAATTGTTCTCTCTCTCTCTCTCTCTCTCTCTCTCTCTATCTCTGCTCTCTCTCTCACCCTCTCTGTTGAATGTCTATAAAGCGAAATGCTATAAAAATGATTTTTTTTGCCATAAACTAAGTCGAGTGGAAAAGAGATTCAAAATAAATGTGAAAAAAAAAAAATAAACAAAATAGAAAATCAAATATTTATAGTGTCTTCAATTTAGCTGCTTTCTAAATTCCATTTATCCATTTGTTGAAATAACAAAATGTTGCAAATTTGAAATTTGAGTCGTTTGTAATTTGCGCACAGCTTGCGCTGATGTTGCAATAGATATATGCATGTATGTATGCTTATATATATCCCTAAAGAAAATGAGGCATGATGCCAGCATCTAATATGGCTGATTTCCATATGGCAGCGCGAGGACAAGTACATGACATGGGGATGACACCAACTGCGTCAGCTGGCGATCAAAGTCAAATTAAATTGAAACAACTTTTTGGCGTTGCTCGGCCCGTCATACATATACATATACATATACATATATATACGAGAATATTGCTTATACTATATCAGCTAGCAGCCGTTTGCATGTAGAACATGTTCCTTTCATATTACGCATTACGCACTTGTTTCCAAGCATCGCTCAGTCATCCGGAACGTGACACCGCATGCCAAATGTTCATATTGCTAGTTCATATGAACACAACAACAGCAAAAAAACAATAAATTGAACTAATTTATTCAATCGACAAATTGTGCCTCCTTCACTGCCATAGACTTTTAGCATAAAATCATTCTTGCGCTGACATATGACAGAAATTTCTAATTTTTATAGCACATTACGTATTAAGTAGACAGAACTTTAGTCTAGCTGTTTTCATTAATTTCTTAAGTGAAATATGTCTAATGTTATTAGTCAAAGTTTAATTGAATTCTCATTAAATATTAGCCTGACATTAGTTTGAAGATGTGAAGAAACAATTAAATGAAGTAAGAGACTTAGCAGGAATAGCTTACGAGAACTGCATAGGGTAATCTTATAGTATTTGTAAATTCGCATTAGGAATGTGGCATCAGCAGGGAGCAACATGAAGTTTTGTACAAAATGAAAAAGAGATCAAATTATTAAAAATAATCAAAAATAAAATGAACTTTGAAATGTCTACTGAGGATGCATTTGAATCACTTTTATATCCGACATGCATATATTTTAATATTTGTTATTATATTATTTGTTTCATTCTGTAATATTCCTTTTTTTTTTTTTTGAATATGAGAAAAGGTTCATATTAACCTGGACTTCTTTTTCGTAATAATTTTGTAATTAACTTAAAATCAGCATAATTTATATCTCTTCTTCTTAGTCTGTGCCCAGGATCTAAGTGGATCTTCTTTCCATTCGTTGCAGCTAAAGAGCTCGTAGTAATTATAGCTGGATTAAGTAAAGTTGATCATCTAGTATAGCCTCCTTTTAAGTTATCCTTCAGCTAATTACAGCTTAAGTCTGTTAAGTCTGTATTTTGTAAAAAAAATAAATTAAAATAGAGATCGGTTTTCGTCAATCGACTTGGCTTCTCTTCAGTCAAGTCAGATCTAGTATTCACCTTAATATTCTCTCACTGTATTAGCCGCTGATGATACTCTAACCAGCAATCAACGGAAACACTTAGAGTCGTTAAGCAATGCATCGATTTGGCATTACAGAATGCAATTACTTGAAGTCCGGCATGTCACATACTCGTATATATTTGCTTCTTGTTTTAATTTGTTCCCTTTCGGCGTCATAAAGCCCATTTAAAACAGAAACAACACATGTGCCATATGCCTCCATGCATTGGGGCTGGGCTCTGTTTAAAATTGCTCTCAGGGAATGATATTTGCTTTTTTTTTTTTTTTTTTTTTTTTGTGGTCCCATTCCAGTATCTGCCATAATATCGTACGTGTTCAACAATGCTTAACCGATATGCTAGAATAATTTTATTTGTATTTTACTTTTTATTCATGCTGTATTTTTTTTTTGCTGTTGCTTGTCGCCAAATGATGCGACTAAAATGGGCGTGGATGCTGGAACAGTAATAGTCCGGAGAATGTTGGCAACTGGCCAACATTTAATGACCAAAAACTAATACCAAAACGAACCGCATTACATGCAATTGTTGAACAATTTCAAATTGAAACTTATCTCCACTTTTATTTATGTTTGTTCAATGCAATAAAGAACTGTGCATTATGCGAGTGTGTGTGTGTGTGTGTGTTGGGTTATTGCCATTGGTTATATAAAATGCAGAAAATATACACATTTGCTAATCAGCGGTCTGATTTCGATGTTGTACACATAATTATTTACCAATTAATGCTGATTGCCTAATTTAAGATTAGCTAAATAAATATGGAAACATTTGCAACCACAAATCGAATAGAATTATTAAATATTATTTAAATCGTCATTAATATCAAAACGTATTTATTGGAATAAAAACGTGTGGTTTAATTAAGTTGTACTTTTGTTTATGACATATACGATATTATATTGCAAGTCTAATGAGCTTAGCAGCCAGTGCCGCTCTTTGCATTTAAATAATATTTTTAATATCAGCAGCAGCCAAATAGATTTGTATTAGTAAGAGACTTCTTTATTGTAAAACGACTGCATTTAATCATGTTTTTCTCTCTCTATTATTTCAAGCAACTACATACAGACATACGTACATATACTTGCATACAACGAAAGCTCACAGCTTCTAGCCTCCCTCGATCGGACAGCAATAAATTTGACAACCGACCGCACCGAGCTTCACATTCAAAGTGATTTTATTGAACTAGACAAGGCGAGCATAATGAGTGCAGGAATATTCGGAGTCTTTTGACGGCGGAGAGTGCGCTAAAAGCGTGCCCTCACAATTTCGTTTCTTTTTCAGCGCTCTCCTTAACTACGTTTGCATGCAATGCAGCAGTTCGATTAACCGAACAACAAGCTCCATCTGTTCTCAGAGCGCATCGGCTTGATCGTGCTAAGCCGAAGACGGGAGTTCGTGAAACGAGCTTTCCTTTGATTAGAGCAGATGCTCAAGCGCCAACAGCTCTGGCATTTCTATATACATATACATACATACATATTGTAAGTATAAGCATATACATGCATATGTACATGCATAGCCACTGTCGCTTGCTTGCATTCAAAATGAGCATTTAAGAGTAAAAGTGGAAATTAAAGAGAGCACATACGTATACAAATGTCAACTCGTATTTACTTAACTTAGAAGTTAAGCAAAAAATCTGCTTAACGCAGCATAAAAATCGTAGCTTATCGCAAAAATATACGAAGAAAATAAAATGCAATTAATAATACTACAAGAAATTGCTTTTCTATAATTATTTAGAATACATTTACATTCAGCAGCATATTAAAATTATATTATTTATAAAAGATTGAAAAGAAAACACAAGTGGAATGAAATATCAGCTAGGCTTAAGCTGGAGTCAAAGAGACTTTAGAGTAGGCGTAGATGAAATTCCCTTCAGCTAAGTTAAATCATTGTTATTCAAGCAAATCTTTTCTCTTAGATTAAGATTAGAACTATCACAGCAATTCCAATTTGTGCATATTTATGTAATAACTTTTATATATGTATTAAATAATCATAATCTTGAATTTTATGTACATTTTTACTCCTCTGCTTCGCCAGTTCTGACCATCTGGTTGAGGTGCTCTTGGCACGTCTAAAACGTATTTGATGCAAGTTCTGTGCCCGCATAATGTGACATCTTGTTCAACTAGTTGTGTTCCTGCAGAATGTTGCGTTATTTATGTATGCGCCTGTTGCAGCTACAGTTGTTGCAACTTCTGTTGCAATTTGTGTATTTTGTTTTGTTTTTCCATTTGCGGAGGTGTGAGTCGGACTTGCTCTCTCTCTCTCTCTCTCTCTCTGTGTGAGTGTTGCTGCTGCTGGCTGTGTTTGGCAACTTTGGCGTGGTTTTCCCAGTTGTGCATAGCCCTATATTCAGTTACCCAGACCAACACGAGCAGGAGCAGCAGGAGCAACAACACCATCTGGATGGTAAATAAATCACGTATTTAAACAAGTTGCCGAGTGGGCCCAAACTTCAGAGTGTAAACACTGCACGTACTACACAAGTTTGGTTTATGACAAATGTTCACAGCATTTTCAAATAAAGAACAACATGAAAAGAAGCAAAAAAACAAGACAATCCGGCGAATATGATTCAAGAATAGAGTAAGACACCCTCCTTATCCTCTTCGAGTTTGCGCTCCCACAGCAGCTTGAACGAGATATCGCCGCACAGAGAGCCATGCTTCTCCGAGTGGGTTAGATATCCGTTCTGGAACTGCGCCAAGATCGGCAGGAAACCGGCGATAGCTGCTCGGGTCTCGCTGTGCTGCTGTGAGTGCAGCACGAGTACATAGCCATTGGGGAATACGGCAAATCGAATCGATGTCCCATCGATCTTGTAGGTGATAAAGGGTCGCGTCTCACGATTGCCAGATATTTGCTCGCTGTGCATTTCGCTCAGCAACTCCAGATCGAGCTTGAAGGGCAGACAGAACGAGGCGTGCACAATATTCTTGCTGAAATTTGTGATGTCCGTTTTGTATTCGAGCTCCTCGACCATTTGAATCATCTTGAGCAGAGCTGTGCGAGCCGAGTTCGCCGTCAAGGCCGTGGACTGTATCTTGCCACCTGAATACAACTTGATCTCGGCACTGGGATTATGCAAGCGGACAAACAGCGCTGGATGATGAGTGGGCTCATATCGTGCATCGTCCAAGAGAATAGCCAATTCGTACAGACTGAAATGACAATTGACGTCCACGATGCAAGTGAAGGGTCTATAGAGTAGCTCCAAATGCTTCTCCATTTCGCTGGCATTCGCAATATTCTCATAGATGTTATCATAGTCGATCTCAAAATCAGGTATTATCTGTGGGTCATCGTCCACCTCGCTAGGCTTATCAAGCTCTTGAACAGAGTAATGCGACTCCAAAGGTGCCTCCGTTAAATGACTCAACGTTTCCTTCAGCGAAAGTATCTCTGATGTATCAAATAGTTTCTCCAATCTTGATAGATCCATATCGTCATTGTAGATAGCAAGAGCTGCACTCGCTTCTTCTGGATTGGGTAAATCAATTTTGACAAAGTCCCCAATGATATCATCGTCGCTCTTGGCATTGCCGAAACTAAAATCCCAGTCCAAGTCGAAATACTCCGATTCCACTTGCTTTGGATTGTCGACCTTGAAGTTTGACTCTTCCTCCACGTACCAGGGAATGTCGTCGTTGATGTCATTTTTTATGACATTCGCGTCGCCATCTGTTTCCTTTTCAGCGAAAAAATCGACATCCTGAAGAAAGTCCACATCGTCACACAGCCCGATATTGAAGAAGTCCTCCATGGGATCAAACGCAGCTCCATCCTGGAAGATAACTGGTGCGTCACTCATTTGAATGGAGGCGGCCAATGTCTCTACGGGTATATTGATATCGAGTGTAGCTTCAAGATTTTCAATATCGTTGTCTGTGCAATGTCTGCGAAGGTCATATAGCGATGAAGTGAAGTTCTTGAATTATTGAGTATACAACTCACCTATCTTCCTTATAGTCCATGGTTATTCATGTGATATTGTGACATAATCCAGTTGGGTATATTTGAAAAATAGAAAAGTGACAAAGAAAATGTGTGAACTTATGAAAGATATGTCAGTTTGACAGGAAAATCAAGGAGCTCTAGCTGCTCACTAAATTCGTGTTTACATAAATGACAAAACAGTTGACATATCCCTTGACTAATGTCGCGTCTAATTCATTGCAAGTTGCTTCCACTTGGAATTTGACAAATTATAACAAATTGCATTTGAGTAGAAAAAAATCAAAGAAAAAAAGAAAATACAGAAAAAACTGAGCGAATGATTTCTCTTTATTTCACTTATGTCCTTTTATCTCCCTGTCATGTTCAAATTTACACACTGTTGACCATATTTTATGTCCATTCTGGTTATGAAATTTACAGAGCTGTCAAAAAGAGTTCAGCGACATTTTAGTAAATATTGAAATTTAATCAAGCAAAGTGCAAAACACACAAACAGCAAAAGCGAGCGAAAGAGAGAGTGAAACAGAGTGGTGGAGAGAGCGGGAGAGATGCAGGCCGGCAAAGGACAACAATATTGAACACATTCGCCCTTCAGACACCTGTCACCGTTGCTGGCGCTTGCTTCCTGCAGGATGCCATCCATTGCTTTATAAGGCACACACAATGATACACACACACACACACACACACACACACACACACAGAGAGACATGTGCGTGTGTGTGTGTGTGTGTTTGGCGAAGTCAACAATCAATTGAATCGATTTCATTTTACAAATTGCGTTGAATTTTGTGGTGCAGTCAGCTGCAATTGACGGCGAAGCCAGTGACAACAATAACGAGCTAACCTCAGTCTATCCACGCTGATGATATAGGGTAAAAGGAGACGACAACAGACGTGCGGTGCGAGAATCGAATATGTCTCTTACACTGGACTGATTTTGATGGTCAACTGCAACACGCAACAGTTTCTAATTGGAAGTTCACTTTGTAAAGGTAACCCACAAGACTCAAACATCATCAGCCAAAGCCAGAACAAGAGACAGAGAATATCGATTGGGTTTGCCATGAAAACCTGAATTATTCGTGTAGCACCAAAGGTGTGAAAGCTGGAGGGGGGACAAGAAATGATTGAAAAATAATATGTAAAAAATAAAAATGTAATTAATGAAAGTCTAAAAAAATTTAATAAAAATAAGTATATGTCGCAGCACGAATATAACATGCTGTGATATTGTTAGAGTAGGTACGCCACCTGATAAACTGAATTTGGTACTTCACGAGAGTGGGACGATTAAAGCTGCTGCTGCACGTAGTCCCTGGTGTTGCTGAGAGAGACCAAGTTGGCAGTTCTATGTGACGACTAGAAGATATTGTTGAGAAACTTCGAGAGGTTCGACTATATGAAAATAAGAGAGAAACAACGCAGGGAACTCGTACAGAATTTGTTCAATCTTCGACAAATATCAATAATTAATGTCATTATAAAGGTAAAGGCATAGTAAAATCAAATATAAAATCTTTTTTTTTTTCGTTTGATGATGATTTAGTTACATTCCTGAATTGCTCATCAACTGCTCTCATGTCACATTCAGTTCAAGTCAGTTCTAAAGACACCTTCTAGTGTGCTGTGATTTCTAGAAAAAGTTAGCTAAAACTAAAATCCATTTGTCATAGCTAAAAATGCAATTTGTTGAGGGCGGGTGGGATCCATCATAATGGCGCTGCTTAAATCGATTATAAGCCATTACAAGCAGCGAGATGGCCCACACCGTTGGTAATTAATAGATTTTTTCGTGGCTCAACTGTGCGCGGTAATTTTGTGTAGGCGGTAATTAAAAACTGTGGCGCCAGCTGTGACCCACCATGGCCAATGGTTGACTGTGGTTGGGACTGGAGCTTTGCCTCTGCCTGTGGCTCTGGCTGTGGCTCTGGCTGTGGCTGTGGCTGTGGTGTTGCCCACTCATTTTAATTCAAATTGAAGTGGCGTTTTTGTGTTGTGCGAGTAATTAGGACGTAAAGTCGAATCGAAGCTCGCTGGCCAACTCAAATGACATTTTTGGCCAGCCCCACAGTTTGAACACAGTAATCCTGGTGCCAGTTGCCTCCCCCCCTGCTCCAACAGCGGCACTGGTGGGTGTGATGAACAATTGGAGATAAGTGCAGGCAGGCATGAAATATAGCAAATAAAGCGTCGCCCGATCCACTCACATACAAAAATGTCGCTGGCACGCAATGTTTTCATTTACCTAATCGCCATTAGGCGGGCAGACGACGAGCAGTTCGAGGAATTACTCCGCACTCGGTTGCGGCTCTGTGGCTGATTTCCACTGGGGACACAAGTCGGAGTTGTGTGTAATCGTTTTGTGCGGCGACTTTTGCTTTTATAATTTGTTCGAATATTTGATGAACACTCGCACTGGCATTAAAGTCACATAAAACATTACAATATTACATAATATTAAATTGTAGGGAAACTTTAATACCGGGTGATTAAAACTTGGGAAACTTTTGGGATTTTGTTTCTATTTTAAATAAGAAAGCTTTTATATATAAACTCTTATTTAATTTATATGGGATTATATAAAAGAATATTTAAAAAAAATATATATAAATAAAAATATATATATAAATGGATTTTCTTTTTTTTTTCTTTTACCTAAAAATAACGTAGCTCCTTTATTAAATCTCTTACTTAATAAAATTAAGTTTACTTCTTAATTTCTTTACTCTTATATTATTAAATGAAATCCCTCATATGGCCTCTGGTCTGGCATGGAGGACTTCTCCATTCGATTGACACATTAATAAATGTTACAAAATGCCATTGACAGCTTTTGGCTGGGAAATAGAGTGTTAAGTGCATTAGAAAGTTTCTCTCCATCTTTCAAGTTTTCTGTGACTTGCTTTTCTTGTTGTTTTTGTATTGCGTGTTTGTTTTGTTTTCTTTTAAATTGTGCATTTCCACGCATGGTCAACACGAAGGAGCTATAGCTGCAGCTGCAGCTGCTGCTGCTGTTGCAGCCTGGCAATCCCATTCGTTCGCAACTTAAATTGAGTGCTCGTCCTTTGCCCTCGGCTCTGCTCTCGTCCACCATATCGAAGAAGTTGGCAACTTGCTGTCTTCGAATCGCCCGCATTCACATCCGTTCGCATCCATCGGCAGGACTCGTAATAGCAATTGCTGTCGTCATCGGCGCTGTTGCTGAAGGTGTTCATGCGTGCCAAGGAATCAATAGAAAAAGTTTGAAATTACAAAATTGGAAAGAAAACAAATAGTGGGGCGAACGTAAAATAAACAAACAAACAAAAACAGAACTACGACCCAAGCAGCGGACCAGCCAGCAAAATTGTTGGCTTTGGCTTTGGCTATGGCTTTGGCCAGCCCCCAAAGGCAAACAAATCCTCTGACTCTCTGACAAATGCTGAAAAGTTCAACTGCAACTTTTGTTCTGTATTCTTTTTTTCTTTCCTTTTCAGCACGCACACACACACATTAACACACATACACATACACCCACACACACACACACGCACTTATATGACACGCAAGGCAGAACAACTTTGAGTATATAAAATATTTCATGTACATATAGTAGATATATACGTAATGCATTATATAGATTTACTGCTGCCAATGGGAGCGCAGCCAACTTGCTGCAAAGATTGCAACATGCAATTGAAACAATAGAAGAAAGTTTCTATAACTGAGAACCAAATGTGTGTATATATGAATAGTTATATACATATAAAATTTAATTCTTCATTTATTATTTATACGTAACATTTTAAGAATAAAATTGTTGTAAAAGTCTTCATAGACGTATTGGATTTCAAGCAATCGCATTCTATGCAACACGATTTGTCAGCCAACTTCTAAGAGAGCTTTGGCAAGCATAAAGAATTTATATGAATTTAAAATAGAATATTTATTGTTTTAATTTATTTTATGGAGCATTTTTTAAAATGTAAAATATATTATTGATTTTTATTTATTTTATGGAGAATTTATTTTAGTTTACAAAATAAATTTATGAATTTATTTTCTTTTATATTTATTATTAATTAAATTTATTTTATGGAGAATTTATTTATATTTAAAATATAATATTTCTTTATTGTTTATTTATTTTATGGAGAATTTATTTTAGTTTACAAAATACATTTATTATTTTTAATTTCTTTTATATTTATTATTATTCCAATTAATTTTATGGAGAATTTATTTATATTTAAAATATATAATATTTCTTTATTTTTTTTTTTTATGGAGTAATTATTTTACTTTACAAAATAAATTTATTAATTTAATTTCTTTTATATTTATTATTATTCTAATTAATTTTATGGAGAATTTATTTATATTTAAAAAAGAATATTTATTTAAATTGTTTTATGTTTATTATTTTTATTTATTTATTTTTCTTTTAAATATATTTTTTTTAATCCACTCAATAATGCTTTCTCTGTTAACTAATACTAAGTTCTACAAAAATTATCATTAGCTCAAAGATTGCAGCATATTTCGTCCTATATTACTGAATTCAAAGAACACTTCTAGGGCTTTACCCAATTTACAGAGCTCCACTATATATATACGATTCTATACATTATATATGTTTCTGTCATTCCGACAGGTCCTTTCAAAATTCGACATTCATTTCGCGCCCGAGAGCTCGCCCTGTTCATTGTTGATGTCGAAACTGTCTCCGGTCGCTCGCTCAATGCGACCCTGTGGAATCTGTGGACTATCATAAATTATGCCGCTGGTATTTAAAGCTGGCATTGTTGCAAGTTGGCTGATTGGGTTGCAACGCACACGCCCACCGCGCAACGCCCATCGCGCCACACACACACACACACACACACACTCACACAAATGCAACTTGATTTATGTGCAGCAAAATGCAGCGAAATAAAATTTGTTACAATGGGAAAATATCGATGAGATCAAAGTGAGTGATTTATAGGCTGTTTATCGGCTCTGGCCCGCTCGAAACATGATGTCATTTTCAACTTTACATTTACACGACAGATTTAAGAGCGCTTCAAGGTTTGATTGCAAATACTTATACATATGTATATGCCAATAAATGGAATTAATTCGCTTTAAACAAAAAAAAAAAAAAAAAACGATTTTATGTAATTACAAATTAAATGGAATTCAAGTAAATTTATATTTCATAAAGGGAATTTAAAGTAATGGAAATAATTAAACGAAGCAATTGAAGTTGAATTGAAAAAAAAATAGATTTGAGTTCTGATTTCTTAAGCTAATAAGCTATAGCTATAGAAAAAGGCTTTAGGTATGATGCGCAAGAGAATTATCTTGAAAGTATTAGTTATATTACATTCTATAAGCTGGAAGTTAGCTATACGGAATTGGTTTCTGTGGTCTCAATGTTTATGATTTATAGAGTAATCTATGAGGTAAGATAAAAGTCTCTTGGACATAATATAGTCAAGCTTGAGTAGCAAAAATAAATATAAAAAAAAATTAATATTAAATTTCAAGGTTTATATTTTTTATGTGATTTCTACACTTTCAAATATCAAATTTTGTTTTTCTTAATAATTTCGCAAAATCAAGCCTTCAAAGCCAATTGCAGATTTTGTATTCATGCCTGAGATCCTGTCCGATCTGTCACGCAGTGAATGAACGTCTCTTCAATCCTGTTTAGGCTGTCGTTCTTAATTCCGGATATATTCGCCTACTACCCGAACACCTTTTGCGCAATCTTCAGTTTACGACGCACACCTTAAAAATGTGCAAATGTTGCTGATTGCGCAACGTTCCCCCAAGTCCTGCCACAATGAAAGACATTTAAGCGAGCGTTGACGTTGCCGTTAAAACGTACCGTTAATTTCCCAAAGGCATCCGCATTGCATATCTAAAACATGCGCCAGCTGCCAGCAGGGACCACGGCATGGCGCAGTTGAGGTAAATTGCGTAGGTGTTGAGCGAACAAAAAATGAAAAAAAAAAGAAGCAAAGAAAGGCAAAAAGGTTTCAATTCATTTTAAGGCTTGATTCCAAGTGCTTCTTGTTCAGGGAATGGGAACGTACAAGTCTTGGCTGAAGCACTTCCTCTGTGACACAAGTTAATACAAAGTTTGAAGAGGGAAAATCAATGCAACTGAAAATGTCAACTTGGAAAAGCAATGAAAATTGCGAATATATAAATATATGTATACATATAGAGTGCTTCAACTGAATATAGTTCACAGATATCCTATTACTAGATATTACAACTGTTTATTGAAAATATGCTATTCATAGCGAGCCCAACTGATGCTAATTGCAAGTGCCAGACAACTGCCACTGACATCATCAATGCATGTCAAGGATTCTTACTCAACAGCCTGGCATCAGCTGGCTGTGGCACAAGTGCCAGGCGCAGACAAGAGGGCGCACTCGAGTCGAGGGCTGTTCAGTGCTGATCAAAGCCATGCACGCTGAGAGCTCAATTCATAAATTGCGCATACGCCATGTGGGAACGTGTCGAGGAGTTGTTAATGCAATAGATTCACAGTTGATATAGCTAAGTGGCAAAACTAGCTGCCAAAATGCCTTTTTCTTGGCCCACTCGGCAACTGTAGCCAGATAAAAATGCATAATTAAAAAGCCCAAGGCAGAGCGAGACGAGAACCACTTGAAATGAGGGAGCGAGAGAGTCAGAGAGCGAGAGAGAGAGACAGAGAGAGGTTTGGCATTTTATGGCTGTTGTAGGGGCCGGGAGTCGCATAAATTCGCATTCACCGCATCATAATGTCCGCAAATCCTGGCTCTGGTCCCTTGCAATATTAATAAGCACTCGAAAATGAAAAGGAGTCGAGTCAAGGCGTGTTCTGGCCTGGTCTGGCCTGGTCTTTAAGGAATTTTAATGGGCTTTGGTCAGGCACAAAGTGAAGGCGGCACGGGAGGGAGCTGCCGCAGTTTACCTTTTGCATATTTAATGCCTGAATTTTAATGAAAATTAAATCGAAATGTGCGACACCTGAGTTAAACAACGCACTTGCGATTTATATATACATATATACTTTAATCCTTTTCGAGCTAGCAGATGTACCAAGACTTCTTACCAAGGCGGGGCGTGGCAAATGGCAAATGGCAAATGGCAAATGGCAAATGGCGAATGGCCATGAGCGGCAAATAAAACATGCGCCGCTGATTGATGACTTTGACTTTTGGCCATAATTTATCATAGATATCAGGCGGCTCGCACTTATTGTCCTTGTTGCTGCTGTTGTTTGGCTTTTGTCAATGGCAGCGAGAAAAACAGCCGCCCAGCAGCAACAGCGGCAACAGCGGCAACAGATGACGCTCATTCTGTTTGAAAAATGCGCACAAAAGTGTCATAAAAGCCGAGCTGGAGCCGCATCGCGTCGAGTCAGACAAAAGGGACTCTGTCGAGGCCGTAAACTAATTGCAACAAATAATAAAAACTAATAGGCTGTCGAAAAACGAGGCCGGCGGCGGGCAAACGGGCAAATGGGCAAATGGGCAAATGGGCAAACATTGCTATCAGTTGAAGAATACATTCCACAGCCCCTACACACGACATTTGTCAGTGAAAAATGACTACGGCAATGGCCAAGGCACAACAGCAACAGCAACAAAAAAAGTGCAAGCTATGGCAAAGGCAAAGATCATCATCATGAATCATCATCAGAGCAGTCATATGACACACACGCACAGAGAGTGAGAGAGAGAGAGAGGGGAGACAGTTCTTCCACTTGAACTTATCCATGTGCGAGTTAATGTCCTGTCAAGAAGTCGCTGCCTCCAAGTTGCGTCTCTTAAACGTCACAAATTGCTGCCATGTCTTGCCTGCGAATGTCGCGCCAAAGAGAGAGAGAGAGAGAGAGGGCTAAAGAGAGAGAGACACAGTGGTTGGCAGCTCTTACAAGCGCATTATCTAAACGCTCAGTTGAGTAAGAAACGAAAAGTTTTCAAGTATTTTTTCATAAGGCGCGAGAAACGCATTAATTTAACTAAAGTACCTCAAAGCAGTCAGACCAAAATTTGTTTACATTGTAAGTGGATGCTGGAACGTATGTCTGTCTCTGAAGGCATGAATCAAGTGCGCTTAGCTGGCAAAGAGAAGCATATAGGCTAATAGCTTACAATTGGTTTTAGCATTTGTTTAGTTAGTTTATATAGAACTCTGACTCTGAGTTCTTGTTATGCTGATTGATTAGGAAATTGAAATTGGCAAAATCTGTGAATATCATAATGGTAGCTAAAATACGTAAGATCATTCCTTAAAACATGTGGATAAACAGGCGGACATATACATAGGTGGATGAATAGGATGAACAGTTAATGGTATAAACGAATGAGCCGATGGACGAATTATTGGCATATGGAAAGACTGGCTAACAGATGGACGGATGGTTGACAAACTGACAGACGGACGGATACTATTCGTCGGATAGGCAGACAGAAGGAAAAACATATAGACGAATAGACGGACAATACTTAATTATCTCCGCTGCTCCTAATCAAAAATTTCCAAAAGATCCAAAATCTCATTTTTAATTCACCGTTTTCACTTTATTCAAAGTTAAGAATCAGTAGGCCTCTCTATGCAATTCTCATCCTTTTACAATGAGAACTAACCCTTTCAAGGATAAGTTTTTAATAGATCATACATTTTATTTATTTTTAGTTGATGTCTTGTATCTATACTATATTTATATTTACTAACTATACTATGTATATTTATATTTATATGTATATAGCCATGTGGTCTTCATAAACTTTCTCATTTATTAATCTATTTTATTTACTTTGCTGCACTTATCTCAACCTTACTCTCCATCTCCACCTCACACTCCATTTGTTAACTCCAGCTCTGTGTGCTTAAATCAATTGGGATTTACGTATTTTCTATTCGATTAGTTACACTGTTTTCGCATATATAGCTCTCTGGTTGATATGTTTGTTATGTCTCTAGCCAACGTTGGCTTTATTTGCAGATCATTCTTTCTTTTTTTTTCTAGATGGTTCATTTTTCCATTTCTATGCAGGCAGAGTCGTTGCTCGCCGAGTGACACTTTGGCATGTGCGGCCAATTAGTGATGGCAACGATGGCTGCAAACAAATAAAAATCGCTGACGGCCAATTCCTGGCACATCCCGAGCACTTCAGCGGCAACAATGCCACACGCAGACGTTGCTGCCAGTGCATTTTGTTGCAAGCTGCGCACATTTTTATGAGTTTTTGCCATCTGTCCAATCGCATGACTGACTGACTGACTGACTGGATGCTGTGTTCAAATGGGGAAATAGAGACATGTTGGCTTTTCTGCTTCCGATTTGCAATAGTTGACGTTACCATGTGCCACAACAAGCACACGCACACAATCATATATATGCATATATATATATAGATGTATATATAGCCGTTGCTCTATGTGCAACTTTAGCCATTGTTGCACAAACAAATCCTCCTACTACCAACCAGGCAGCCAGGCCACATATGCTAATACATGAACGCAGCCAACCGTAGAATGTTCCCTTGTCATACCACTACGCCCAGTCAATCCAAACTAATCCCTTGAAGTTGAGAGCAGTAAAAAAACGACTAAAACTTTTAATCGATAAAAGTTAAGCAGCATTAAATGTGAAAGACATTTAGCCACACATCATTTCATGCAGCTGATAGAGAATGTTATATGTAAATAAATGTTGTTAAGCTAACTGCTTGAGCGATTTTAGATCCATAGACCCATGAGGTTCGAAGATTTGAAAATCTGATATACTGCTAAGTTTTATTCAAACCTCTCACCTCCTACTTGCACAATTATTTCCATTATAAAGCCCTTCTAAAACTTCCTTTGACTTAAAGCTTGCTCTCAGCAAAATTATCTCAACTAAAATACTGAAAGTTGTGACTATAATAAATCCGTTTCATATATCAAAAATTATTCTCCCCTTGTTAATCATTTCACTTCAACGATTTCTTATTATAATTTTGTATACTAGTAGACAGCGATAGACATAGCATATCGGCATCGAATGAAGCCGGATTGATCGATTCCAGCTGAGTCGTTCCATTCCTGTTCACAACGAACACATCGAAATTACGCAGATTGATTACTAAACGCTTTTGGATCTCGGCCACGCACATCCTCAATATATTGTAGGCCTGCTTTTGCTTCAGCTCCTGTGTCCAGTATCGCTGAAAGATGCTGCCACAGAACAGACTGCCCAGACCATGGCCAGCATGATTGATGGGCATGGCAGCGCCATAGGAGTCGATGAAATGTAGATCGGGTCCCTCAACGCTGTCGTAGCCAGCCAAGAGCATTGACACCTGATATCTGGTATTGGTTCTTATATAATCCGCCAGATTTTTGCGCGTAAAATGCGCTGCGCCACGCGGACTCAAGTGATAGCCATTCGATATATTATACAGCTTCAGATGTTTCGCTATATAATCGGTGAACTGCAAAGTGTCGCCGCCATCGCCTACTGCGGCCAATATTGCGAACTCGCTGAGGCGATGAATTTTCGGCTGATCTAAAAGCAAATTCAAATATTACAAATATATATCTCTTTTTAATGTCATGGAGTCTCTTCTATACCATCTCTCATAAAGATCACAGACTTTGCCTGCATTGTATCGCAGGCAAGCATCACACAATCCTCGCCTTTAATGCCCAAGATCGTTTCCATTGCCATATTTCAATTGAATTTTGATATTCTTCCAAAAAAAATAGAAACTACAAATTTAATCTGTGACTTTGAGAGAAATCAGCCTGATAAATTGATATAGGTAACCTAATTTTAGGCTAAAAGAAATAAAGAAGTGTTTATTCATGCAATGATCTAACATTGAGTTCGTCAACAAAGATTAAATTAAAACTTTATTTAATTTTAAAAAATAAAATAAATTTTTAATAAAAATTAAAAATATATACATATGTTAAGCGTTTCAATAAAAATATTGAGCGTAGAAGAATAATATTTATAAAGACTATTAAAATTTGCTTAAATGAGCTTTTAATATATATAGTATTAAAAATTTCTTAAATAATTTTATAGATTTCGAAAAGATAATTTGATTAAATTTAATAGTATATGACAAAATACAATGTAAGCAAGTAAAATAAAAATGTTTGGTATATATTATTATTATTATTTTATTATAATTATATTTGTGTTATTTCAAGCATTAGAAAAATTATGAAAAATCTACTTAAACTTAAACTTTGAAAGCTTTGCAATGTAAAGAACTTGAATAAAAGTGCTTAAATGTGCTTTCAAATCTCTGTTGATGATTTCAAAGACTTTTTCTTTGCCCTCAAATCGATATTCACTCCTCTTATTGTTTCGAGCCAGTATCTGCGAGCAGCGTACAAAAGGAATAGGCCGCCTTGCAGTTGGCTAAGAAAGTGGTTAGAGCAATTGGTATAAAGTTGCCAGCAATTTGTTTAGGCAAGCGTTGAGTGCGCTCAGCAAAGATGAGCAGACTTCTGCGATAAGAAATGCTCTGGTCTACCCAATTGCTGTTATAAATTGCGAAGTGCAAATTCCCAAACGAATACTCCACCATAGTGCCCAAATAGCAGATAGGAAATATTTGCATGCTCAAGGCAAATATGAATGAGATGAAGTAGACTTTGTCGTTCATATTCTCAGCGTAAAATAATAAAGCACAGAGAGCGGTGCCCACATCGATGGAGATCACAACGAACTGCACCAACAACGGCCACGAGACGACCTCCATGGAAAGTTCGTGTAATCTGGCGAGAGCATGAGAGATAGAGTTTAAGAGAGAGCAAAAGTACGAGGAATCATATTGACTTACGCAAAGATCTTCTGATGATCACGTATGCATTCGATGAGCCTGCGCTCATTGGTTCGTAAATCGCATTGATCATAGCCGATGAGCGAGAGTCGTTGGACGAGCAGCTCGCATTGGCCAATGATGATCAGGAAGATCATTGGCGGAAACAGGTCATCCACAAAGTTCTGCAGCACTTGAATGATTATTGCCAGAATCTGATGCATCACAGCAATTAAGTAACTAGTCAGCGATATAGTCCAGTCCGTTGGAAACCAGGCTGGAAATGGCAACGAGCGCTCCTTGCGAAACAAAAACGAGACGCATGAAGTCACAACCACACATCCATAAATATATTTGTAAACTGTGGACACGATGATTAACTTCCTAGCCAGTTCGTCCTTGTAGGAACGTTGTTCATCCGTGACTACACGTCTGTCCAGCTCCGCCACTTTGTGCTCGATCTCCACAATCTTCTTCAGCCGAATGACAAATATTATAAATTTGATAGAGGCGGATGCAGAGGTGAGCGATATATTGAAGTTGATCAGATTGTCCAGAGGTAGCTCAAAACTGAACATGGTCATGAAAAGCAATAGAGGAAATCCCAGAGTAACGAGAACATTAAGCAGCACAGCTTGCCAGTAGCGGATGGTTCCATAATTCCTATCATATAAGTCGACGCCACCCAAAGCGCGATATGCCGACCAAATCACACCGAAGTAGACGCTGCCTTTGTTCAAAATTGTCGACATAACTGTTATTGTAACTGTGCGGGTTTGGCCAAGTGTCGTGCCGCACTTGGTTTTTATACGCGTTTGTGGCAAGGACAAAATTTCAAGGTAATTTTGTACAATTATCGACATCAAAGCGACGTCTAATTGCAGTCAGCAAATTGATTTGTTAAATGTTCAAGGAGCTTTGCTCATACCCTTTTCAATGGAAAGTCTGAATTCGCTAAAAAGCAGCAGAGCTCTGGGAGTTATGAAGAACTGCAAAATGAGACTAATATTTTTTATACCCTGAGCCCATTGATGAAATGGGAAATCAGGTTATAATGGTTTTGTTTTATATTTATATTTTTAGACATTTTTTTAAAGTATTCAATATGGTGCTTTTGGAGTGTTTTAATGATATAATTTTGTATAAGGATAATAAACCAAATCTTCTACCCAATAAGATCTAAATATCATAATCATATACTGATGCTGAAGAAGAAGTGGAAATTCTTTAAGACTATTTATTTTTTGATGATTTCCTAAAATCCATTGTCAATATAAAATGTAGAAGATAGAAGACTGAAGGTAGAAGACAGAAAGAGGCGTGACGGACGCCATATTGAAGAGGACATTGAACTGAGGTAATCGACTCAGCTCCGTGTGATGAGTAGGGCTGATAAAGCTGATTTGCACTGCTGAGCAGATGCTGTGTTAATTCATGGCAATGTTGCTTTTTGCACCTTTCATTTTAATACAATATTTCTATAAACCTCCTGTGTTCAGGGTATCTACTAGTCCGGCACACCCAACAAGAGCTTTCTGACTAATTTAATTGTGAAATTTTTGCCATATGGCAAAGTTCAACAAATGAAATGCAATCGGCAGTTGGTGTACTCATTATTATGACAGAATAATAAATATAATTTATATTCATAATGAAGTGAATTTTATTTTAATTGCAATTTTATATCCACTAAATTTATTTCTTTGCTCCAGTATCTGCGAGCAGCGTACAAAAGGAAGAGCAATTGGTATAAAGTTGCCAGCAATTTGTTTAGGCAAGCCTTGAGGGCGCTCAGCAAAAATGAGCAGACTTCTGCGATAAGAAATGCTCTGATCTACCCAATTGCAGCTGTAGACTGCGCAGTGTAAATTTCCAAAAGAATATTGCACCATCTTTCCCAAATAGCATATAGGAAATATTTGCATGCCCATGGCAAATATAAATAAAACGAAGTAGACTTTGTCGTTCATATTCTCGACATAAAACAAGAGAGCACAGAGAGCAATTCCCATATCGATAGAGCTCACAACGAACTGCGCCAACAAGGGCCACGAAACGATCTCCATGGTAAGTTTGTGTAATCTAGCGTAAGCAGAGAGAGAGACAGAGATGAAGCTTTGAGGTATGAGGAATTACTGTGACTTACGCTATGATTTT
Source organism: Drosophila koepferae (assembly GCA_030914345.1). NCBI lineage: Eukaryota > Metazoa > Arthropoda > Insecta > Diptera > Drosophilidae > Drosophila > Drosophila koepferae. The sequence continues at coordinate 6,623,085 of JAUESR010000207.1, forward strand.
CTGATGATCACGTATGCATTCGATGAGCCTGCGATCATTGGCTCGTAAATCGCATCGATCATAGCCGATGAGCGAGAGTCGTTGGACGAGCAGCTCGCATTGGCCAATGATGATCAGGAAGATCATTGTCGGAAACAGGTCATCAACATAGTTATGTAGAACTTGAATAACGATCGCGAGTATCTGATGCATTACGGCAATAATGTTGCGATATAGTCCAGTCCATTGGAAATCAGGCTGGAAATGGCAAAGAGCGCTCCTTGTGAAACAAAAATGAAACGGACGTGGTTACAATAGCGTCGCAATAAATATATTTGTATACTGTGGACATGATGGTTAACTTCCCGGTTATTTCGGCCTTCTAGAGACGTTGTTCATCCGTTACCACACGTTTGTCCAGCTCCACAACTTTGTGCTCAATCTCCACAATCTTCTTCAGCCGAATGACATAGAGAACGAATTTCACAGAGGCGCACACTGAGGTAAGCGTTATATTGACATTCATCAGATTGTTCAGAGGCAGCTCAGAGCTAAACATGGACATGAAAAGCATTAGCGGCAAGCACAGAGTCCCGAGAACATTATGCAGCACAGCTCGCCAGTAGCGTATGGTCCCATAATTCCTGTCATATAAGTCGATGCCGCCTAAAGCGCGATATGCCGACCAAATCACAGCGATGCTCAAATTGTCGACATATTTTAGAGTATATAAAATATAAATGAATATGACTTAATTGTCATTGGCCTGACCTGGCTGCACCGAATTGTAAGAGTCGATGACCTGGTAATTGTATTCCTTCATACGATTCCAGCTTGCGAACGCCATCCTTGTCCACCAGAAAGATCTCGAAGTGGCGTAAATTGACTATAAAACGACTCTGCATCTCTCTGATACACCTGCGTAATATGTGTTGTCCATCTTGGATGGTGAGATCGGGCTTATACAGCACACTGCAAATGCCCATGCATAATGCCTGACCGATGCCATGGCCACAATAGTTCACGTACTGTGTAGTGCCCTTAGCATCGATAAAACACAATGATCCCCCCATTTCGGCATCGTAGGCGGCTATCAGCATTGCAACCACAAATTTGACCTTGTTGGCCATGTTCAACAGCAAATGATGGCGCGCAATGTGCATAACTGCTGTCCTCGAAATGGGATAGCCATGTGTGACTTCATATAGTGAAACACGTCCCGCCATGAACTGTTTAAAGGCGCTTGCGTCGCACAGATTGCCAATCACGCCTATCATGCAGTGCTTCGAAAGGGTGCGTATCTTTGTATATTCTATGAAGGAGGAAACTGCAGATCTCTCGTTAAGCATTAAGTATGCTCATCGCACTTACTATCCGACATTAAGTATATGTTCCTGGCCAACACCGTATCGGCAGCAATCATCGCAAAGTCTTTGCCTCTCAAGCCGAAAACGGTTTCCATTTGCAATTGGCCATGAAAGTTAAGAGAAAAAAAATAAACATTTCTAAATAATATAATTTCTGTCTAATTTCGAAATAATAAATAAAATTTATGTGACACAACAAACGTAAATTGCTATAACGAACTTTAGCTATATTTAATATAAAATGTAATTATAAATTTATTAATTTATGAAATATATCAACGAAATTCCAAACATCATTTTATGACTCTAGATTCATTAATACAAAATATTTGGCAATTATGTAAATATACAAAAGGTATTCTCTATTATTATATACGATACTAGAAACTATTTGACAATTATATATAATATTTTTGATAAAAAAAAAACTAATATTCCAAGCTAAACTAAACAAGTAAGAAGGCTCTAGTCGAGACGGCTCGACTACGAGATCCCCTGAACCCTGCAAAAAAGTGATACTCTTCTTCTTTACGCACTTAGATGCGCGCGCTCTGCTAACTGCGCAGTTGCTGCCGTGGCTTGGGGGTGGGTTGGGCTGAACTTTGGACGCTCATAACTCCATTTCTAGATAGACTATCTTTATGAAATTTTCAAAGTAGATTAAGAGTATCTAAATCTATCTATATGTCAAATTGCAAGTCTCTAGTATTTGAAATGCGTTTTTTTCAAATTGGGGGCGAAGGGGGCGTGGCATCCAAAATCTGTAAATTACATAATCTGCGTATCCATAATATCTATCTAAATAAACAAATTTGAAGTCTCTAGCTGAAACATTGTAGAAGTTATGCCCAAAAAACCTAAAAAATGGAAACGAATTTTCGATTTTTTATCGATAATTTGGAAATGGGATGAGTTATCGAAAAAACAAAATAAACTCGTACTGCGTAGCTAACATACGCATGTTCATGTGAAATTTCAGCTCTCTAGCTTTTGTAGTTTCCGAAATCTCGACGTTCATACGGACGGACGGACGGACGGACGGACGGACGGACGGACGGACGGACGGACGGACGGACGGACGGACGGACGGACGGACAGACGGACAGGGCTCAATCAACTTATTTTTTTATGCTGATCAAGAATATATATACTTTATGGGGTCTGCGACTTCTCCTTCTGCCTGTTACATACATTTTCACAAAACCATTATACCCTGAATTCCCATTTTCAATGGGTTCAGGGTATAAAAATGTGTACAGTATGCGAAATATTCGTTATCCGAAGCGTTCGTTAAGCAAGGGTCCATCGTATTTTCTTATAGGTTTCAATTGTATATTAAGGTTAAACAAAAAATTTTAAAATAATAATTTAAATTATATTAAATTAGATTAAATGAAAGCTAGCATGCAATCTATAGGGGAAACTAGCTTAAGCCAGATATAAAGTAAAATGTTTTAACATTTATGCATTAAATTAGCTTTTAAAATAATTATATGTTTCGTCCAAGCCTACAACTTGCCGTAGTCATACATTTTTTTTTTAATAAAACGAAAACTGTATATAAATTGAAATTATATCTACACAAATTGAATGCACCTATTATTTGTCATTAACAAAATGAAGTTTATAATTTAATCTTGAAATAACATTGAATCATAAACATTTCACTGGCCATTGCCATTGCCATGGGCCATGGGCATTGACATTTGGCTGAGGGAGCTATACGAGTGGCTCATTCTGCAACTCGTTGGAAACGGAAGGTACTTAAAAAGCACTTTCGCCTCACAATAATTTTCAGCTTTTCCGCACTTGAACACGCTTCCAGGCATTCGGCATTCGGATTGGGTTTTGCCCATTATCCGGGCGCTGCATTTTACTGTCTCTATTGTTTGAAATTTTAATGTGATGGAAATGCGCGCATACTCCGCATAATTATCGCATCTATATATACACATATATATATTTTTTTAATGGAAATATATTTCCGCAATTAAGAGCATATTTTCTAGCACTCTTAAAATAATAATGACGTCCGACAGCCTCCTTTGTTGTTGCTATTTCAATCATTATAAAATAATTAAAGCTGCAATTAAAAGCAAGAACAATGCCATATAGATGGAAGAGCACCAAATAAAACAGAAACTGATACTTGTTTAATAAAATATCTATATAGTCTTTATTTGATATATGTATGCCTAAAGCGCTTCGTATTGGCAGTATCCGCGCATTTGATGGTAATAACTTTCCTTATGGCACTTTCGTTTACTTTGCACTTTTGCTTAACTGTCTGCACAATGTCGCTGATCTTATACGGATCGAGTATATAGTCCAGAGATCTTTTGCGACCATTCGAATCGAATTTAACGCCCGATATATTTTTCGTGGCGAGCGTCTCCTTGTCGAAGACGGCATCCAGCAAGGCACGCGTTGCCAGCGAATAGCAATCCCAGTTGATGTTCTGAAAGACGCATCGATCGACCCTCGTTAGGTTGCGGCCAATTGAGACTGTTGATTTCTCGCTCTTAGGCTGGGCATTATCGCCCTCTACAATTGAAGTTGGCGAAAGTCTGATTATGTCACTTTCTGCCAAAGCAGCATACTGTTCCGGGAAGATGCTCTTAAGTTTCTGCAAGCGCAATTCTACTGCAACCAAACGATCCGAGTTCTCTGTTTGTGTTGCTCTCGATATAGCCGACATAGTAACAGGATTAATAATGATTAGAAAACTTCTAGAATACTTTACGATAATATGAAAAACTTCTGTCACATGGATTCTGATGTTCTCAGTTTCGATTTGTCATTCATCTGTTGCTCTGGGAACGATGGAATGAAATTAGTCGTTTAATCGATAGGTGTTGGTAAGCTATCGAAAAACAATTCATTCAAATTGGGAGTCAATGTGAGAGAACGGTTCCGGGCTAACGGTTAAATGAGGTTGGGTACTTCCACTTAACATGGAAAGGTGGAGCGGCATGCATTATATACACACCGATGAAGAACGGGACGAGGACTATTCGCAGAGAATGTCTATGTGCCTGAGTATTGACATATCGGAGATGATAGAGAATCGTTTCCACAGCTTTGGCAAAATCTTTGACACAGAGCGTGTGTGAATATGCTTGCCGACGTCTGACATCTGTACTAATTATTTACATTTATTTCAGGTCGAAATCCTGGCGGTGGTCTATTTGGAACTGCAGAAGAGAAATACAGCAAAGGAAGTCGTGTATCTCTTACAGTTCCAAATAAATTTTATGCCAGGAAACGCAGTGGATTAGAGAAATATTGCAAGAAGCCGTCAATTCAATATGGTGTGAATCTAGATGCCAATAGTCGCAAGGATATCTATAAGCCCGAACGTTATTCGAGATATAATGATAGACGTGTGAATGCATTGCCGCCCAGACCCAACCTCATCGATCCCTATGAATGCCCGAACCAATTGAGCTACGAGCCGTATAAACAACAACACTATACACATCCAAGTTATAAGCAAAGTTATGCCAATCCAGATGGAAAATATTACAGGAGAAAGGCAATTCCTGATGTGGTCGGAGAACAGACGGCTAAATGTGGCTATAAATGGGATTATCCTAAGGAACGAGACTATCGAAGTAAGAAGCACTATGGAACTCTTCAAAATACACAAATATCCAACTCGTTCTATGAATGTGATTTTCCCAACAAAATCCACAGCAGACCCTACAATTCCCACCCATCTGAATATCCGGAGTACAATTCAGATAGGAAAAGAAAAAGGCAACCTTCAGGCTATACGAATACAGATTATATGAAAGTTCCATATCATAATCAACACGACTGCTACACAGACGCCAATCCCAGGGAAAAATATGCACCAGAGTGCGACACAGAGTGGAACTATAATCCGATACCAAACTTAAGGAATAACTACTATCCAGAGCCAGCATTACATTATGACTCCGATTATGATTACGACAGTCCGGAGATGTATCGAAGGTCACCTTATCAGAAGAAATCTGTGGAATTCCTTGGCATTGATTGTGAGATACCCTATAATATATTGAAAGCTAAACGTAATGCATTGCGAGCGCCTAAACAAAATTATGAATATCCAGATAGCTTTCCATGCTATGAACTACTCTCCGTTGATATTCCCTTTAAGGAAAGAAAGCCCAATCATTTTGCAAACTTTGATGATGATTTTGATTGCGGCCGCCGAGAGTCCGGCTTCGATTGCTGTAACACGACGAAGCCAATGTGTAGAAATCTCAATTATGATTCGGATTTGTGCCACAATTGCAACAAATATTATAAGCCACACAAAAAACCCAAAAGGTCACTGAAAGAAAAAATATCTGACATGTTTAGAAGATCCAAATCCAAGTGTATGATCCCATCTAAGCCAAGTGTGCAGCGCTGTGTTTCGAATTTCAATAATATAATATCTTGTAAGAGCGCTATGTCCAAGTGCGGAAGTAATGCATCCCGTATAGTTTCGCCTTCCAAAAATCCAAGATGCCCTCAACGAAAACCTAACTGCGTTCCCATTCCGACTAGGAAAAACAGATGCAACGTCTATCCGACGGTCTACAGAGTTACGCGCAGAAAGGTAAATAACTCTGACCTTGAATCAGCACACGATGACAGTATTAAAGGCTGCTGTGAATATTATAGGGAACCGATGCCAATTTCGCAACCAGATGCAGGTATTGCTAGAGATGTCGGATATTCTTGTGCTGCCATGGCAAATGCTAGTTGCAGCTGTAATATTCGAGATGACCACGTCGATGTGTGCCAGAATCCTAATGTGCATGAGAATTCAGAATGCTTTGAAGGCAATGTTGCTAGTTCTACAATGGATTGCTGTAACATGAGCAACAAACAAAATTACGAGGCCGAACACACTTGTGTAGCAGCTAAACATCAGGCTTCCTCCTGCAGCTTGGGTTTATCTGATCCAGAAGTGTCGAGTCCCAACGAATGCCCCATGTTGGCACAATCCAAAAGTTTTCCCACCGAACACAAAGTATCTTTTGCTCAATTGCATTCGGAACAGGAACAAGTATCTGCTCCAGGTGACTCTCAAGTCTCCAATACTCCGTTGCCTTCGGATTCCCAGTGCTTGAAGAGCAATTCTACCATATCAGAGCCTTGCCATGCCATGCCAGAGTTGCCATCATGTCCGCAAACGACAGCGGCCACGATTCATCTGGAAAACGACTATGGCAGCGTTCGTAACAATCAATGCATATGTTCGCCAGATACAGTTTCCAATTCGATTCCAATCTCCAAACCAAAGTCCATACTCTCCACATGTAATCACATTAAAGAAAATATTTCATTTGAACCGGATTCCTCACTAGAGCCAGCCGGGAATGCCATGCAGTGCTGCAATTCCTCGCCAGCTAGAGTGGACAATGCGAACGTGGATGCAGTTGGAAGCTGCTCCAAATCCCAAGAGGCTTGCGGCAATTCGTGTCAAGCTAAGGACGCAGCTCCATCATATCTAGAGGATTTGAAAAGGGAACTGTTAATGGAACTGCAAAAAGAACAGCGTATGAATGCCCAATTGCCATATCTAAATCCAACGCCACACATTATGATCTTCCCATCTGCTCCAGTCAGTTCCATGTGCCCAGCGAGACTTACGGAATGCTGTTCCTGCATGAAGTGCTGGCGGCCGCTCTAAAAATCAAACTCTACAAATTAACAAGATGCAAATCTTTCGCAAATATACATTTATACAAACATTATAAAATATATAATCAAAGAAATATATATATAAATTTGAAACAAATTTGTCTTCTAGTCAGCTCTGATCAGCAGTGGCGCTCGTATGGTCAGAGTGCCAGAGTTGTCCAGCTTGGCGGTGAGCTGGTTACCAGCATTATCCGGCAGCTGGAACTGTCGATAGACTTCCAAGTATTGATCCTGTTGCTTGTGACGTGCGTGCAATAGAACACGTCGCTGTCGCAGCTCGACCTTGATGCACTGCAGCGGGAACTCGTTCATGTCGAATTTCCAGCTCAAATACTTATCAGTTTCAATGTAGTTCATAAGCTTTTGCTCTCGCTGCTGGCGCTCCTGCTCCAATCGCGCCGTGCACTCCAGCACCTGCTGCTCCAGCTTCTTGTAACGCTTCTCGTACTGACGACGCATCACTTCAAAGCGCAGCATTTCGTAAAACTTGAGCAATACAAAATTAAACTGACAAACGCAAAGTTGCCAAAGTGCTAAATAATATTATCGATAATTTTGAAAAGCTAAATGACTAAACCGATAAAAAAAAAACGATAGAAAAATCAGCTGCAACTACGTCAAACAGCGCGAACCATAAATTAAAAAACCACAAATAAGAAAAATAAGATAAAATAAAATAAAATAAAATAAAATAGAATAGTGCATATTGCATTTCCCCCTGCGCCATGCTTCGTAATTCTAATAGAGCGGACAATGTTCCAGCTTATATACGCGAATATCGCATTATCGTGAAGATTGGCAGCGGCACCTTTGGCGACATCTTCATGGCTCAGCATATGGGCAAAGATGGACGCGTTGCCCTCAAGCTGGAAGAGAATAGTGGCCCAGTGCGACCGCAGCTGCTGCTCGAGTACGATACCTACAAGGCGCTATGGCCGGCCGTTGGAGTGCCACGCGTTCACAGCTTCTTCGTGGAGCCCAAGTACAATGTGATGGTCATGGAGCTGCTGGGGCCATCGCTGGAGGATTTGTTCAATTTTTGCTCGCGTCGCTTCACACTGAAGACGGTGCTGATGCTGGCCGTGCAGATGATCGATCGCATCGAGTATTTGCATCTGAATCGCTTTGTGCATCGCGACATTAAGCCCGAGAACTTTACCATCAGCACCAATAGCGATGTCGTTCATTTAATTGACTTTGGCCTGGCGAAGCGATACTATGATGCGGAAAAGCGTTTGCACATTCCCTTAAATTGGGGCAACCGGATGACGGGCACGGCTCGCTATGCCTCCATCAATGCGCTCTTGGGCTTCGAGCTGAGTCGACGCGACGACATGGAGTCATTGGGCTATGTACTCATCTACTTTCTGCGCGGCAATTTGCCCTGGCAAGGATTGACGGGACCGCGGCATCAGAAGTACGAAATGCTGGCCGAGAAGAAGCAGTCAATCAAGCCGGAGGAGCTGTGCAAGGGCTTTCCCGATGAGTTCACCGCGTTTCTGATCTATTGTCGTAAAGTTCGCTTCGAGAAGCAGCCCAACTATATGGGTTTGCGTCGCAGCTTCGCCGATCTGTTTAATCGGCTCAAATATGTTAACGATGGCGCCTATGACTGGCGCATTCTCACGGATTGTCAACGAGATATGATTGAAGAAATCGAAGACGACGACGACGATGACGAGAATATGAAGAAACAAAATAAGAATAAGTAAAATCAACAAAAATGTCACAAAATAAAATGCTTTGAAATTATTTCTTGTGTATTTTCTATACACACAGGAGACTTGTAATAAATAAAAGGTTGCATTGAATCCCATGTCCAGAAATCTCAGATTGCAAATCCATTTTGCAGCCTGTCAGCTGTCCGAGCTGCCAATTTCAAATACACAATTGCAACTTTTCTAAAATGAGTCCAATTAACACAACTCAGATTTGTGCAACGTTTGCATTTTACTCCCACATCTCTCTCCCTCTCTCTCTCTCACTCTCTGTGTGTGTGCTGGCCGAGTAGAGCAGAGCACTCGAAGCATCTGCCAGAAATGTCTGTCAGGGCCAACATTGCAGCCGGAGCAGTGCAGCATTCGTAGCAAATGAAAACGTTGTAAATGGCAGCATCCAATTTACGTTTGCAATTAAACTGACACCGAACAGACACTTTTGATTTCGCCTGCACCCCAGCTCCCATGACGACCATATAACATGACATAATAACAGATCTGCTTAATACCAGACCCAGAAGCAAATCCAAACCCAAAAGGAAACGTCATTCGTTCTAACTGTCGCTCTATGAAGATAGATTTATTAATATGCATGGGATAACCAGAGAGCAGTTACATCAATAACGGCTATGATAGGATTTCTTCAATTGCGAACGGCTTCCATTTGCTCTGCAGGCTGGCAATGTTGTCTCCATTACAACGACCATTCGCCGGCATCTGAATATGTTCGTATAATCAGCCATGTCTGAATTAACTTGCAGACTTTTTCCGTTTCTGCTGGGAGTAAACAATTTTTTTTTTTTCAGAATTTTAGTAGTTGGTAGGCTTGCTGGGTCCAAAAAATTTATAATATACTATAGAGTGAGCGACAAAATTTATGGCCAACTTAGAAATTGTGTCAAGAGTTCAAAAATTCACCGGCAACTTCTACTCTCCATAGTTGGCAACGTTGCCACAACAAATGTGTGAGGAAAATTGAGTGTAAAGCGCTGAAAAAAAACACAATTGCATGCAGCACAAGAGCAAGGTCTGATACCCTGTAAGTGTGCAAGAGAAGTGGGTAGTTTGAATAATGTGTAGTTAGTGGAGATATGAGATAATATGACTTGGACTTGTAATAAAATTATATAAAAATGTATATGAATATTTATATTGTGTTATTATTTATTTTTTATTATTTATTTAATTTTTATTTTAAAATTTTACATGAAAGTTAATAATGAAAATAATTTTAAAAAATTTAAATTTAAAATTTATTTATTTAAATAAATAAATAAATAATAATATTAATACAAATAATAAATAATTAATGAAGAAAAAGCATATACGAAATATAAATAAAATTAAATATTTGTTTTGGATTTATTAGTATTATTATAATTTTTTTTTAAATTATTTTTATTTATTATTTTATTATTAATTTTTTTTTTATATTTGGTACTAAATTCTCTATTTGTATTTGTATTTATAATTTATTAAATATATATTTATTTAATTTGTTGTAAGCTTTACAATTTCACACATATAAATATGCATTTATAATGCCTTTAATATTATATACCATTTCAATATATTTATTTATATTAAATTTGAATTATTTCCCCGCTTATATAATTTTCATTTAGGGTATTTACTTGTCATGTCACTGCCGCTCAAACCTCTGCCACTTTTTGCTGCTGCACATAATTACATGAAAAAGAAAATTAGTGTCGAGATTTGCACTTTTGAACATCTCACCAGGTGAAAACTTTTAATGAGCAATTTTCTTACAAATTTCCAAGTGTTGCCGCATTTAATTTTTTAATTAAAAATTTTCGGCTGACGCTCGGCAAAGTTAACGCGCAGCCACACACACAGTCTGGCAGTCCCTTGACAACACAACGACATCCCTTGTACAAGAAACAATAATTACAACAAGAACAACAGCGAGGAAAAACCCTTCAGCTAAAAGATTTTTCAAGCTGACCAACGGGTCAGATCGTTGGCAAGAACTTAGGTCAGGTGCCCCAGCCAGCCAACGCTTTTAGCATCAATCAGGACACGGCCTGGTCTGGCTCACAGAGCTGTGCTAGGAGCTCTTATTTTTTTCCTAGTGCTTATATTTATCGGGCTGAACTCCATGTTAATGGCCAATTGACACGCCACTTGGCTTTGACGGGTGTGCCTCCTGCACTCCCTTCCCTTCAGCTGCAGCTGCAAAAGAAATGCCACGATTAACGTGTGAGTGTGTGAGTGTGTGTGTGTGAGTGTGTATGGGTTGGTCAGCAATAAGCTTGACTGCCCGCACCCTGCTCGCCTTTTCAGCCTGTAATGAGGTGCTAACTGAGCGTGCTGATTGCTGCCATTTTTGATAAGGTGTCCGCATTAATAATTCTCTTGCGTTTATTTACACCGTTTGCAGCACTCAGAAGCGTTTAACATTTGCCTAAAGGTGTGCCTCATAGATAGGCCAACGAACTCGTTGTTAATTTAGAAAACTTTTGCCTATATAAGATAAATTTGAGTTAGATTCTTGGGAATCTAAATATTTAAATTTATTTTACTTATATTATTTTTATTTGTAATAAATATTTGTTGTTAATCAATAGATTCTTATTGAAAGATTTTAAGGAATTCAAGACTTTTTTTATTTGCTTAAAAAGTTTTGTACCTTTTTATACTAATTCAGATTATCAATTCAATATGCAATCACAATCAAATTCTATGATATTTTCAAGTATTCTGAGCCGTTGCCATTTGAATTTCTTATTTTATTTGATTTTCAGCTATGCTTTGCATTTGATTTCAATTTTTATTTGCGCATTGGCATCAAAATATATTACAGACTTTGCAAATTGAATTGCCTGTCGTCAATAAAACATTGCATTTCCCTGCAGTCAGTGAAGACCAACCACGCCCCATACCAAATGGAAGTGTGTGTGAGCACGTGTGTGTGTGTGTGTGTGTGTATCGTAGCTCAAAAGGCATTGAGAGCGGCGAGAGAGTTTTGCACAAGAAATGCGCACAAATTGCACTTATAAATAAATCAAAAAGAAATATCTTGTTATTATGGGTAGAAGGACACACACATTTGCTGTCTTCGATGGCTGCTGCTGCTGCTCTGTTGTCCTGCATCTCCTTGCTGCAGTTGTTGTGGCAGTGGTTTCCAGCGCGCACCAAATTGAGTTACATTTAAATATTTTGCCATTTGCAACTCAAGTCCCACACACAGAGAGAGAGAGAGAGTGTGTGTGTTGCAGCCCTCCACCAAATATCGATGCCATTCTGTATTTCCGTTCCAGCTCATGTTGGGCTATGCGAGTGTGCTCAGTATTCAAATTGTTTTCGTTGCCAATTTTCAACTTTGATTTGAATATATTAGGGAATGGCTGCCAAATTGAATGAGTATGCCAAGTATTTTGATTTATCAAATGTTTATGTTTATACAATTAATTAAATTATAGGGATATATCTAAATAAAATATATTAATATATTTTAATCTAAAATATAAAATTTGCACATCACAAATCTTGTGTCTTAAAAAAACGTAAATAAATAAAATATATAAATAATAATAATAATAAAAAATAATATAGAAACAAAAATAAAATAAAATCAATAAATTAATTAATTAATACAAATAAAATTTTAAAAACTATATAAAAATAAAAAGTATTTATTAAAAAATTAATAATTAAAAAAATATAAAACGAATATTCAAGCTAAAGACTAATAGAATCTTTAATAAATAATATAAACAAAAAATAAATAAATAAATCAATAAATACAAATAAAATTTTAAAAACTATATACAAATAATAAGTATTTATTAAAAAATTAATAATTAAAAAAAATATTAATCGAATATTCAAGCTAAAGACTAAGAAAAATCTCTAACAACAATACGATTTATATGAATTTATTTATTAAATGTTTTTTTTATATTCAAATCTGTTTTCAAATGCCTAACATTTCAAATGCCACTCTCTGTATATTCACAGCCAAAGAGAGAATGTTTAATCGTTTTCATTTAATTCGTATAATTTCGATTTCCTTTCGTGCATCGAATGGCCAACAGGGCGTATAATTGATTTCATTTCCGCGCCTGCCATGAAAGCTTAAGCAATAAATTCAAAACTACACAATGCAATATCCCCCCTCTCATACTCTCTGCCCCGTTCTACGTTATTGCTGGCATGGCTGAGAACTTGAAAATTGTGCGATAAGATCAGAAATAAATTTGCATAAAACAGCATTTAGATTGCCCGCAAAACAAGCCACAAGACCAGCCCACCAACCCACCACTCGCAACCCCTATCTCGCCCTCTCGCCTCTCTCTCCCTCTCTCTCGCTCCCTGGCGCTGCCCAATTCAAGCTTCAACTGGAACACAAATCCAAACGCAAACGCAAAAGCGAGTCAAACTTTTCAGGGATAGGAAAATGCAAAAAGCGGTTGCAAATAACTCGCAGAAAATTGTTAGCAGTGCCCAGTGATTAATTATCTACATGAAAGCGCGCTATTTACAGCTTTACCTGACGCCCCACCTGTCCACACCTCCCCCCAACATTCAATGTGTGTGGGTGTTTATAGAGTGTTTAGTTTTGTGCTACCGATTTGAGCTTGGATAAACCAAGTGGAGTTACGCGAAATGCCATTGCTGTTGATTTCCAAAGCGCACTTTATCTAAATTAAAATCTGAACTTTACCAGCTCGAAAAACCGAACAAAAGTTAGAACTGATTTGGTTACCATTCATGATACCCTCTATCCATACGAATGAGGTGTAGATTGAGCAGTTGAGTTGAATTGAGTTGTGTTGGGGAGTTGCTTAAAAATAATATGATATTGGCTTTCTGATCAAGTATGCTGGGAGATCAAAGAGGTCAAATAGCTAGAATTCCGTTTAAAATTTTGTGTTTATTTAAATTGTCTTGTAAGCCATTCAAAATTATATGTCTAGAACTTTGGTAATTTTTTTTTTTAATTTTTATATTTTTATTTATTTGTTTTAAGGCATTACTAAAATAAAATTGTCTACAGCTTTAGTAACTTTTTTGATTGCTCGCTTGAACATATTACAAATTGCTTAATAATGAATAAATTATTTATTTTTATTTTGGTTTATTTTATTTTATATTTTTTTTTAAATATTTTAATTTAATTTTAATTTTAATTTTATTTATTTTTTTTATTTTCATTTTTAATTTAATTTTATTTTTATTTAATTTTATTTTTATTTTATTATTTATTTTTCTTTTTTAATTTCTGTCAACAGAAAACGGAAATACAAATTTGCAGTTTTTGTAGTGTTTTAATTATTATTTTTTTTTTTTTTATATATTTGAATTAGAGTTTTGTTAACACTATAAATTAAATTACTAATTGAAACTCCAAACGTTTTATATATAAATATTTTAATTAATATGATTAATTTATAAATAATATTAATACAAATAAAGCATGAATCCGAAAATTCAATATACATTTCACTATATATATCTGATCTTTATTAACTCTAAAAATTCCCATTTCTTAAACATTTCGCACCCATTAACAGGTCGTGCTTGCTCTTCACTTAACAAGATCATGCGAAGGCTCTAATGTACAACGTGTTCTGGCCACAAACTCTAGTTGTGCTGCCCAGCTTATGAAATGTTGACCCGAAATGACTTTTGTCTGCGCCAGCCAGATGATGTCACTGTCACACTTGCCACCGCACAGCGTTCGCCGTTCGCAGTTCGCAGTTCGCAGTTCGCTGTGGGCAAGGACAGCGCTGCGCCATCACGACGTCTGCAGGTAAATTGTGTGTATTTCAATTTAGCCAGCGAATAAATTGCCAGCAATAAAGTAGGAAAAAAGTGTAATTTGTTTGGCTCGTTTGTTCTGTGTGTCATATCTGTTAGAATGTATCTGGCGTAACAGTGAGCCCATTCCCCAGTCGCTGTCGCTGTCGCTGTTGCTGTGCGTCTGCGTCTGAGCGATGAGATTCTTATTTTAATTTTGATTATGTGCCTGAGCTGATGCCGCCGCTGCTGCTGCTACTGCTGCTGTTGCTGTCTGTCGGAAATGAACGCATTCTCAGTGGATTTCTATCTGCCAGTTACATTTACAAATTGCCCAACACATTACCCCAGCTCCCAGTCCATGCCCCTTTTGCACACACACACACACATACTCAAATTGAGCTGTACACACATACACTCCCACTCCAACTCTATCGCTCTCTCTCTCTCTCTCTCTCTTTCATAAGCGCATTTCTTTTGCTGCTGCTGTTCCACACACAAATAAATGGCCACTTAGCTCAATACAAATGCAACGTGATGCCGTTAAGTCGATGCTTTTAGCATTTGATTGACACGTGAATACCCAAAACAGGCAACAAAAAAAAAAAAAAAAAAAAAAAAAAACAAAGCAAGAAAAACAACAACGAGCTGAAATACTTGATATCGTTTGGCACTTAGCAACGCATAAATACCAGAAATCTATTTGGATGTGGGAAGGAGCTGGCAAATATGCGAAAATATTTTTCTTTTATATTTGACAGCTTGTATTGGATTCAATTAGTGTATAAATTACATGAGATTTGTTATTATTTGGATTAAATTAATCTGTTGAATTATGTAAGTGAGCTCAGCTTGTAAGCTGAACTAAAGTGTGTTGTCTATTTTTTATACCTTGTTTTTATTTAATAATTCAATTTTAGATATTAATTAAATTTTAAATGAAGAATTAATCTATATTTGATTGAAGAATTCATATTTTATATTATAAGATTTAATCTACAATTGATTTAAGAATTAAGATTTTATATTACACTATGCAAATAATGTAAAATAAATGCATGCTTAATTTTTAATTTATTTGTAAATTATTTGTAAAATCTATATTTAATTTATAATAAATTGAAGAGTAAACATTTTTTCCTATACTGAAAAGCAAATAAATGCCTAATTTTGTACAGGGCTATAACTATATTAATAATATAAAATAATATAATTTTATTCCAAGAGTTATTCAGTATTATATGAATTTGAGTTTACTTCTAACTTCAAGCTGAGTTAAGAATAGCTGAATTGAACTATACGAAAAGTCTATGAGCTTGATTAAGTGCTTTTCAAATGAGTTTGCTTACAATTCTTCATATATTTATTTATATATAAATATTTATATATAAATATCCTTCACAAATATTCACATATTCTAAGAACTGGAAATTCAAAAAGCTATTCATAGTCTGAGTAGCTGCTCATAAGAGCGCACCCAAAAAAATATTGATAGCTCACAAAACATGCATTTACTTAGTCATTTCCAGTTCATGAATACTGTGAAATCTCATGAAGAGAACAACAACATATTGCTCTATAGAATATAAGCACATACTCGAAAGACATTAAATACACACACTCATGCACACACAGGCGGGCAGATACCCTAACCAAGGCATAAGCACTTAAAGCAGCATGTGGGAGTATGGACGGGTCGTTTGAACGGTCATTTCCTGGATAAAAAGGTTTGGGGTTAACATCTGATGGGCCAAAATGGGAAGCAGTTAGCATAATGTCGGCAACGCTGTCAACTTTACAATGGCCAACTTGTGGGCCATTAACCGAAAAGTGAAAACAAGCGCAAGACATGCGAAACGCTTATTAAAACGATACTTCAGACAACGCATCCCCTTCAGGGCAGGCAGGCAGGCAGAGCAGCAGGATATGCGACATATCCTGAAGCCGGAGCAGTAGAAGCGTAGATAATTTAGATTGTGACTCTCGAAGCCTGAAGACCCCTGAGTTGACATACAGGTTAAATAGATTAAGGCTATCGCTTACCGCTAAGTGCCGGGGCACCTGACGCGACCAACTAAGCGAAACTGAAAGTAATTGCCAAATATTGAGACAACAACAGCTCAACAGCTCCACGCAGCGTGGGCCAAACTCCTCTTGCCAACAGCAGCAGCAACAACAAATTGAATTATTAATGGTGTTGTCATTGGCATTGGATTCGGCCCCCACTGAAAGTTGGCCGCGACTTTAACCTGCTCGTTAAGCGCGTGCAACCCCGCCCACAAATGGAAACTTGTTTGTCCAGCAATACAATTAAGTTGTCAGTCATCGCCGCCATCATCAGACCAACCGCCCACACACACACACACACACACACTCACACAGAGAGAAAGAGGCTGACTTTCGACTTTGCCTATAAGCATTTATAATGTTGGTTTTCTTTTGTGGGTGGGCGTGGCGGTTGTTGAGGTTGCTTTTTGCGCTGATGATGAGCCACGAAAGTGATTTCTAGCAAGTAAATAGAAATGTGAAGCCAACCAAATATATGCCAAGGTGAAATTATAAGCTTGAGTTTCACTTTTGGTTGGAGGCGAGATAAAATACAAAAGTCGATTACAGACAAAAACTCGAAGCGAACAACATGATAAAGGCGTTTAATATGCCAGTCAGATAAGTTCTTGGCATTAAATCATAGGATTTCATTTCATATTAAAAATCTGCAGCACGCTAGTTAGATAAAACCTTGACATGTAAATGATAGAGCATGCTCTCTGACTTGCTTAAGTTCGTAGAGTCTAATATTATTAATAGAGCGCATAAATATCTGTTTCTGCTTCTCAATTTCTGCAAATCAGTTTTTATTACTCACACATTGAGAAAAGACTCAAAGAGCAACCGATTGCGTCGGTTCTTCAACGAGTTCCTTGGTGATGTGTTTTAGCAAGCAAAAAGTCTCTTATTGGTTATGCGAAGATTATTTCCGCTAAACACATTAAGAGCATACGTAAGAGTGAATGTGGAATGTGTATATGAATGTTGAGACCATTTGCATACTTTTTAAGTTGTTATCTGCTCACCTACTGAATCTCAATGTGGAATGTGTATATGAATGTTGAGACCATTTGCATACTTTTTAAGTTGTTATCTGCTCACCTACTGAATCTCAATGTGTGAGCGGCAATTGTATTGCTCAAAGAGCTGAAAGAGCATCACACGAACAGTTCAATACATTGCGCTCAGTTGAGAACCAAAACGAAAAGAAACGAAGGTCGCTGCTCGGAGAGAGTGCGAGTGTTCGGTTGATCTCGTGAAGAGAGTGTGCATGCTCAAACGGTTAACAGTTATTTGTGAGCTATGATTATTACCTCTCTCTCTTTCTCTTGTGATCAAACGAAGCGTTAGGTTTGCTTTGTGTTTTAGTACTGTTTTCATTTATTTTTAAAAAGTACTAGTTCTAAGACATCTAAGAGGTTTATATCAAATCATGCAATATTTTTTATAAAAATTTAATATAAAAATAAAATTTATAAAAATCTATCAATAATATTCAAAAGATCCTAGTCCGATTAATATTTTAAGTCAGCTCTGCTCAATCTATATATAAGCCTGCAATTCCAATCTGCATCCCCATTGCCCACTTTAGCAATTCCTTTCTTTCTGTCTACTGAAAACTTCTATATTTCTATTTCGCTTTCGGCTCCTTTGCTTTAACTAAATGTCTTAATTTGTTTGTATTTAATTTCCAACTGTCGTTGGCGTCATTTCATTAATTAATAAATTCAATATTTATGTTCGTCAAATGTGATAAACAAATTGCCAGCGCAGTGTGAGACGATGCGATTCGATTGCCTGGCTTCAAACCATTTGAATGCCACGCCCACTGGGCGGGCCAGCGGGCCATGTGTCTCTGTGTTATGGTCCAATGGCCAGCGATTGGCATTTTTATGTGGCCCAACACTTAACTTTATTAATTTTTGCTGCACTGCGTCTAAGTTTTAATCACTTTTGGCCTTGTCTCTCCCCCCCCCCCCCCCCCCCCCCTTTCTCTCTCTCTCTGCCTGTCTCTCTTTCGCTCACTCTGTGGCTTTGCCTGTGGCAAATGACGTGACATAAAAATTTTTATTTAACAGCAACATCGCGTTGGCTGACTGGCTTCAGCTGCTGTTTTTGGCCAGGTTTATGGACGCACATTTGTCGCTGGCCCGCATAAAATAGAAATTTAATTACGCAACTAGGGAAACCAATTAACAAATAATAGTTGCAGGCGTCTATTTAAAGTCAAGTCGAAACTGCATGCATAAATTGAACGACTTTATATAGCCATTGGGGTTATTTGTGTTGTCGTTTCATTAAAAATGCAAATTTTAAGCACAACTTCAAGCACTCTACACAGGCGCGATTACGCAGTTCAAGAGGCCAGCCATTGTTGATGTCGTTCCCGTTGTTGTTGTTGTTGCTGTTGTTGCCTTGGTTGGGGCGAACTCAATGCTCTGGCGCTCGCTCTGCCTGAGGGGCCACAAATGCTGGGGCGACAGAAGTTATCTTCAAGTGGCTGCATGTTGCCAAACAGGCGCACAAAGACGAACGTGCCAAGTGTGTGCATGTCTGTGTGCATGTGTGTGTGTGTGTGTGTGTGTGTGAGTCAGCTGCAGGAGAGAACTCATGCTAACACCCCAAACACTTGACAAAATGCACCTTGGGCAAACAATGGACAAATGTGCGGCAGGCGAGAGATGCTACAACACTCCCACATACTCACACACACACACACACACACACTCTCTCTCTCTCTCTCTCTTCACAGCCGCCTCCTTGAGAGGCAAATACATTTAGATGATGTCTAACGCTGCAATGCGTATGTTGACTATGCATGTGTGCGTGTGCGTGTGCGTGTATGTGCGTGTGCGTGTGTGTATGTCTGGCACTGTTGTAATACGTTGGTTATGTGCTTGCTTGCAATTGCTATTAACCTAATGTCAACGCCACAGTTGCGATTATGTTTGCACTGTTTTTCATCTGCCAGGTGGCTCCGTTAATCTGACTAAGCCTGCGATACATGCGACATACGCCCATATTCATAGCTAACCAAACCTTAAGCTGTACATGCATGGGCCTTAAATAGCTTTAGTCAAGGGGCTTAACTAATGGAATATGCTGCTTAGGAGTGTTTTGGAATTTGAGACCATTAAACAATTGACTGCATCGCAAAGCTGTCAAATGTCGCTCTAATGTAAATTAATTAAATTCGAAAACTAGACAGACAGTTCAGTTATATTTTATAGTTACTAAAGTATATGAAATATTCAATTAAAGTAATTTATATAAATAATACTATAATGTAAATTTCAAGAAAGTAAATACAATTTTTTTAAATGAATGTAAACTACGCGAAAAATATTAATTATATAAATAATATAGATATATATAATTTTATTATATAAAAAAAATATATATAATAATATTAAATAATTTAAAAAATATATTAAATAAATGAAGTTCATTATATATAAATTACAAAATTTAATTTAATAAAATAAATTATTTCTGTTATACATTTCTAGCTGAAATGAAGTGTATTAACTCTAAAGAACAGAAATATGTATATAGGGGACTTCAAATGAGTTTTTAAGAGAATTAATTATTAATCAATCAAGGAGCATCTATGTTTAGTGTTCTTAAGAATTATGCAGTGGACCATAGGCTAACGAACGCTTCGGCTAACGTCCGTTTCGCACAACGAACACATTAGTTTCGCTTAACGACCAACAAAAAAGTTGAAAACATTTATTATTTGCAAAACATTTATCATATGACAATGAAATAAAGAATAAATATTATAGTGCTATCCATTGACCGCTTTAACATTTTTTTGGCACTATTGAAAAGTGGTTTCGCTTAACGAACAAAATGCTGAAACAAATATTTACTGTATATTTATTTTATTTTGTATATACTTTCATATGTATATATATGAAAAATATGTATTCTTCTGATAATATTGTGTTCAATATTAAAATAAAATAATTGATTTATTTATTTATTATTTTAAATTACATATTTATTATTAGTTAGAGAAAATGTATTCTAAAATGTATTTAAGCAGCTATTAATAAATTAATAAATTAAAGTAATCTATAGATTAATTTCACATTTCTCACAATAGACACATTCAATATATTGGATACTCCATTTAAAATCCTTTATATACAGAACATTAAGAAGCCGTTCGTTTAAACCTATCTATACATTCATTCATCAACTACTACTTAATAATACATTAAACTATACAAACTTTAATAATGCTTTTGAAGTACTCTTCTAGCAAACTCTCTTGGCAGAGCCGTTCAGCTAAATGCCAATATTGCTCATCTGTCAATTCGCTAGGCTTGTGATGGCATGGCACATGTCGAGCAGTAAATTATGAATTGGAGAAATAGGCGAATGCAACGCAATATTAAAATTGAACACGTACCCGAACGTGAGCTCAGCCGACAGCAGTCGAGCAGCTCAACAAGATTGGGGAATAGTTTTTATGCCAATGCCTTTTCGGCAAATGTCTCTCGTTCTCAAAGAGTACTTTGTGTATATTAAAGTGAATACAAAATGTGTATTTAGATAGTCAACTTTTATGAATGTTTAGTAAAGATATTTCTTATACAACATTCACTTATGCATAAATATTTGTTTGCTCTGCAAAGAGCATCTGTTAGTCAACTAGTTGCTGCCTTTGGCTACTCTTGGCTTTGCTGTCTTGTGGTCGCATTTTATTAATAAACATACTTATTTGTGCTAGCAATTCGTGTGCAGTTGAGGTCACAAACAGGCCAAATGAAATATTAAAAGGCCACGACGCAAATGTGGATTATGCGAGGCTCTGATGGTGCACTCAGTGCTGGGTTCGTTTAGTTTAGTTTTAGTTTTAGTTTTAGCTTTTTTTTTGGCTAGCATGCACAATAAATTGTATTTAAAATGAAAGAAGCGGCAGCAGCTATATAGTAGCTACAGCAACTCCATATTCCAGGCACGTGCGAATTCATTCTGATCTCCTGACATGGCAGCAGGCAGTCAGCCAAGAGCCAGTCAGCCAGCAGCCAACAGCCAACAGCCAACAGCCAGCCGGCAGCAGGCAGCAGGACACGATGTTTGCCTTTTGACGTTTACAAATTACCTACAGCTGGCACAGTAAATGCCAAAGCATTGTCTCTGTGTGTGTGTGTGTGTGTGTGTCGTGGGTGCTATATTAAACGTACATATGTTTAAAGCCATCTAAGACAACCAGAACACCTTACCGCCCACCCCCCCCTCGAACCTACTTTGCCTTATGTCAAAACAAGTACAAACATGTGGCACTTACATTTGTCAGTGTATTTCTCTCTCTCTCTCCTCTCTTTCTCTATGTGTGTTTGTCTCTGAATGGATGACTGCTTGGCCCCCAAATTCGTCCTGCAGTTAGTTTGGGTTTTTTTTTTTTTTTTTTTTTTTGTTTGCTCTGTTTTGGTATGCATAATTCATCGGGCTGTGGATCTCATCAAATTGAGCGACCTCGTTAGACACGTAAAACGATGTCAAAATTGTGTACAGGCAAAGACATTTGTTATTTCAATTATTTAAATGTAATTTCCCAAATTGTGCTTTTCCGCTCAAAATTTGAAACAATCGCAAATATTCGCATGCAAATGTTCGTTTGCCATATGTTGACATGCGTGGGCTGTAAAAAAAGTTATTTATTGTCAGTTGTATTTTCATTTAAGCTAGACGGAGTGAGCTTAGATAGATTTGAGTTAAGGTAAATCTTAAATTAATTAATTGGAGACTTAACTTTATTAATTTTTTAAATTTTATATATGCAATATTAACAAAATATTTTGTATTTATTTTTTAGTATCTTATTTTATGTTAGTTGTTTGTTACTTTTATTTCAGAATGTTTATTTATTTTTTACTTATTTATTATTTATTTAATCAAAAAATTAAAATTATTAACAAAATATTTTTTTATTTAATTTTTTTTAGTATTTGATTTTATTTTATTTTAGTTTTTTTATTTTTTTTTATTTTTAAATTCATTTTTGGAATTTTTAATTATTTATTTTTATTTTATTTTATTTATTTAATTATTTATTTATTTTTTATAGTTTGTACATTTTCTCAATATTATAAATTTTATTAAAATATTTGAATGCTATTTTTGTAGACGATTTAAATTTTAAAATTGCATTCTTTTCAATTATAAGCATAAACTTGTATTTATTTTTTATTAATTCTAAATATTTTCCAAGCTTTTTACTCAAACTTGTTTCACTTACAAAACTAAATCAAATGCGATTTCATTACCTTACAATTGACCCTCGCACAGCTCTATTTCTTATTTAAAACTTTACACAGGCAACACAATTGATTCTGCAATTGTCTTGAGAGAATGCATTTGCACTGCTTTGCTCTTAAGTGTTTAATGGCCTCAACTCGCAAATGCGCCCAATTAGCCGCAATTTACAAAAAATTAAAAAAACGTGGTAAATAAAATAATAAATAAATGAAATGCTTTTGTTGCAGCGTGCGCCGTGTGAAAGTCCTTTTGCTGCTCACTGGCTGGGCCTCTTCTTTAATGTTTCAAATATTTTAATTGCAAGTCAACTCTTTTGATTTTTGCACTGCAGCAAAGAAACATTCCTCAAGGACTTGTGCCAAGTGGCAATTATGTCCTCCAGCCAGCCGTTGAGTGTGCACTCCAATTGGCAAAAGGAGCGCAGCTCGCTTAGTGTTGTTGTTGTTGGCTGTCGGTTGTCGGTTGTTGGTTGCTGGTTGCTGCTTGTTGCCAGTTGGTGTTGCATGTTGACAAGGCCCAAATGCATTTAATTTTCTTAAAGAGGCGCGTAATTAGTTTGCCCGTCGAGCACTCAACACACACACACGCACACACACAGCAAAAAATTGTCCTCACACTCTCACACACTTGCTCGGGCTCACGCCTCGGCACTCAAATTCATACTTGTATATATATATATAAATATATATAGCATAATTCGAGGCGCCAGCGCAAGTTTGGGGCATGAGGTACTCTGCACGCTGCCAAGCTGCAACAGCGGCCACTAATGTGCCTCTTTGAGGTTTCGTAATTAATGTTTAATTGCTGCGAAACTTTGCTTCGGGTTAGCCTTGTGGCTCACAACACAAATATGCAGTTTTTCGCAGCATGATTAAAAAATGTTGCACTGAATCTGCACTAATTAAGGCCAACAATGCATTTGGAGTGTATGTAAGAGAATATTGCATGCTGTTCTGAAAACCTAGCATTCCATTGATTAATTCAACAATTTAGTTCAATTTTGTATGGTACTTGTTTGATTTCATAAAGAAAATTCTAATAATTGAGAGCAAACTGTAATGAAATTTGCATTACACTTGTCGTACTATCTATATATTCAATAAAAATATATGTGATATTAATTAATTCAGTCATATGATTATTAATTTATTAATATCATTTGAATTGCATTTCAATTGTCATCAGAATTTTTAATAAAGCTCGCCATATATATTCTTTATAACTATTTATATTAAGGAGGATTGTAAATAATTAAATTCGCATAGTTTTATAATATTTTAATGTAATTTTTTACGTAATTTATATTTTTATTTATTTTTATTTATATTTGTATCTATTTTTATTATTTTTTTATTGAATATTATATAATTTAATTTATTTAATTTGATTACATTTAATGTTTTTAAAAATTATAATTAATTAAAATATTATAATTTTTTTCAATAATAATTATTGAAATATTTCAATAAATAAATTGATTTGCTTTTATAACATTTAGAGGTTTTTTAAATTAAAAATTAAATTTTTTTTTAATTATTATAATTATTGAAATAATTATATCAAGAAAAATTATATTTATTTGACTTCGCATAGCTTTTATTTTTAAGCTTCACTAAACGTAGTCAACATTTTTATTTATTATAATTATTTATTAAATTTCATATGATTTAATTAATTAAATTTTATTGCATTTAGAAGTTTTTAGTTTTTTTTTTTTATTTTAATTATTTATTGAATTTTATGTAAATTAATTAATTTAATTTTATTGCATTTAGAAGTTTTTATGAAAATTATAGTTTTTAATAATTTCTTCAATTATAATTATTGAACTATTTAGAGAAATAAATTTATTTGATTTTATAACACTTGGAACTATTTAAAAAATGTGATATTTAAAATTTTTTTATAAAAATGGGAAACTTCTCAAATAATTTAAATCATTTAAATTGTAATCAAAAGTTATATGAGCTACGCTTCACACTCATCGTATGCGTGATATTTCGAATCACAAGCAAAATGCTGGATAATTTATGTATGGGCCAAGCCTGGGGGCGCGGTCAAAGCGTTTATGCAAAAAGTTTAATCAACAAATTTAAATCGCTTAGAACGTAACTAATTTACGCTGCGGTGCATAGCGCAAACTTTTGCCCATTTGCGCGTCATAATGATAAAAGTTGATTCGCCCACGGCGCAACGAGAGGTGTTGCCAGGTGCGATGCTAACATGAAATACACCGAGTAGAGGTTAAAAAATATGTAAAATAGTTATGAAGCGCAATTGATTAGTGCTGTCGAATTGCAGTAGTAAAGTGCGAATGCATTGAAAAGCTGCAGATGGAAAGAAAAATTTCAATGGATTTATTTTTTTTTCCATTGCTTTGGCTTTGCCAATTATTAATTGGAAGTGAGGCTGCACACTTGACTGGCAACATTGAATGAGCAGAGCATACGAGTCAGAGTTCATATAATTAAATAGAAAGCCCAAACAGCAGCCGCAGCACTACAGTGCGTATGCGTGATGCCAGACACTCGAAACTAGGCTCAAGTTGAGTTGAGCCAAGAGCTAAGAGCCAAGAGCCGAGAGCCGACAGAGACAAAAGAAATACGAGAACGAGAATGCGCCATAGCCTTTCATATCAATTTGTTTGGCCTGCGTATTGAATTGCGGTTTATGGATAAGCACAAGATGAGTTGAAGTGCAACCGCATCGACAGAGGCAAAGGCATTCGACAGATTCGACACATAGACAGACTGTGGAAATGTGTGGCAATGGAAGTGGGGCAAATGGCAGTTGCAGTGCGTTTCAGATTGTGGAGAGCTTCGAGTGCTACTCAAAATTTGCAGAATTCATTTATGCAAATGAAGTGGCTTCAGCTTGCCACGCCCGCACAACTGAGGGTTCCTTTTGCTATGGCAACAGCAAAAACAACAAAACAAAAAAAGAGTGGAAGAAAAAAAACCCCAAGTCAATGCCAAGGCAAGTAATGAATGAAATTTGAGCAGATTATTCAGTTCCTTTTACGCAACAATTAAACAATTTACGTACATTTTCGAGTGCTCTAACATTTTGCTAACTAATTAAGCCCGGGTTGAGAGAGCTGCAGGGCTTGCGCGGATAGTCTCCAGACTTTGAGCGGGTCGAGTTAATTCGCACTGATGAACCTGAACACAATGCCCGCAGGAGTTAGAGCTGAAGAACTGCGCACAAGAAATGAATACAGAAAGCTTTTAATTGAGGCGCCGCTAGAGCAGCTAACTGCAACTACACTAAATTAAGTGTGATCTTTGAGAAAACTGATTTGAATGGCTAGAAGTTATTACAAATAATAGGAAATAATGTATTAAATGCCAAGAGAATACTTTATAATTGCTAAAAAAAAAAATTCATTTGGTTTTATAATTAATATTGCGATTGCAGAACGTCAATTTGCTGTATAAATTAGATTTGAGAGATATTTGCAAAGAGATTGAGTTCATTCCATTCGTTGTGTCTCCATGCTGCAAGTACATGTTCTTTTCCACTGTTTCATTGTGTTGAACAAACATTTAGGTAACTCAACAAGGTCGTTCGTTCCGTTCCATTCCGTTTCCATTCTGCACGTTTCATTTTTAAATAAACTCTATACATTATTTTCAATGATTTGTAGTTTATTCATGATTATAATTTAATTAGAAAGCAGCTCCAGACTAGCGACTATTAATCGTGAGTGAGTTATGAAATCTATAAACTGTGAAGTTAGCATTCGAATCATTTCTTGACCAACTCCAGGTCATAGTCAAGTCAAAAAAAAAAAAAATAAATAAATAAATAAATAAAATAAATAAATAAATAAATAAATAAATAAAAATAAAAATAATAATAATAATTAATAAATAAATAAATAAAAAATAATGATTCAGAATATATTACAGTTAGTTAGTTATATATTAAAGTTTGCTTTGTCGGTACAATTAGTAAATTTCGCGCACATTTCTCGTTTTTAATGAAATTTTCAGCGAAATTCAATCAGTCATTTCGTCTTTTGTTGTGGAAAGAGGTCAATTAAGTCTTTGTGCTGTATTTGTAGTTATAAAATATATTAAACTTAGTACTTATGTTAAAAAATGGTAAGAGCAGAGAGACTGACAAGCAAAAGAATCGTTATTCTATGCTGTTCAATTAAATAAAAATAATTTTTAAAACTGAACTTAAGATGTTTGAATATATTACACTTCAACTGAAACACTCTGTATATAGATTAACATATATTAATTTAATTTCACTTTAAATCCTTTAAGTATATACTCAATTAGATTACCAAGACTCTGCAATTTTGACCATTCATTATTTGATATATGTATGTCTAATCACTTTGCTCAAAAGCCCCACACAATTTATTAATTACTGCAGCTTGAAGCAATTGAACTGTATATCTCGTGGGCGATATGCACTTTGCTTAAGTGTGCTTAAGACCTCGTGGATTGCCGCTTGTCAACGGTGAATCGAAACAAATGCTAATATAAGCTCCCAGTTCCCAAATCACTTTCAAACCTGTGTGCAGCACACAGATTGCGAATGGCTGCCAAACGTAGATACCACACAAATATATATATATAAACTATATATATATATATATATATATATATATATATATATATATATATATATATATATATATATATATATATATATATATATATGTATTTATATGTGTTATATATATGTATGTGTATGTATAATGCAACAAATCTACGTATAATATGCATGTGAATCTGCGGAGCTTTTACGATTCGGCCAGCGGGGATTATGTGCTCAACGGTTGTGCAACTGTCACCACTGTATTGAAAAGCCTGGGCTGGGATGGTGGGCCAAGCCAGGCGCTGGGAGCCCAACCGGGCGCACTGCGGGGCCGTCACACGAGCGGACAGCGACAGCAGCGATGTCAGTTGTTGATTAAATAAAAGAGAAACCAGCAAAAAAAAAAAAAAAAACCGAAACGAGAGAAATGTAGAGGAAAAAAAAACGAAGCTGAACAAAGGCAAATTCAAAATGAAAACTAAACTAGAAAAAGTTTACTTTTAACATCGATTCCCTGGGCATTTTTTAGTGCACTGCAACAAATAGTAAAAGACTAAAGAGTGAACAGAGACACAGATTGTGTGTGAGAGAGAGAGCGAGAGAGAGAGGGGGGCCGAGTGAATGGAGAGATAGCAAGAGTTGAAACCTGGCCAGAGTGCAGCAAATAAATAATTCAGGCCGAAATGTCAAACAGCGTCGTCTAAGGATGATTTTTGCGGAAGTTGTTGGCAGCCTCGACTCCTCACAGCATCTACAACTTTGCAGCATGAATAAGTAAACCATTGTCTGAGCCACTACTACCCAAACCCACGTCTTCTCTTGTCGTCTACGCCACTCGGTTGCTCCATTGTTAAAAAGTTGTTGACGTTGATGCTCGCTACGTGTAAAAAGGTGAACAACATTTGTAGACTCGCAATTGAAGTGACATTTCACACGGCATTTGCCGTTGCCCCGCACCTTACCTTCTCCACAATCCCATCAGTTACCACTTCTCTCTCGCTCTCTCTCTCTCTCTCTCTCTCTCATTCGCTCTTTCTCTCTGTTCCCCCAACCCAACCCAACCACGTCATCTGTCTGCCAAGCTGACTTCTGGTGACTTGTGCCGCTCACGTCGTAATTATTTGCAGCAAGTTGAAATTTATACCCGCAAAACTTTTGCCCGAATACACACACACGCACACACACACACACATTGGCACAATCTCATAGTGAATGAATACATCAAACAGCTATAACCATCCCTTGGACCACAACAAAGCCATCAGGCGCAATTGCTCGGGCGTTTCGACACGGCTCGGGGGTGTTCGGCATTTTCTTACCCTCCCTGTTGAGGGTTGGTTCTGGCCACTGTTTTGTTTCATTACTAGATGGCAGTTTATTAAAAAATGTGTGCCCCCCTAAATTTAATAAAAACATCAGCCAGCGGACTACACAAGAAATCACAGCACTTGACGCACGAAAAATTTCACGAAACCCAGAAAAACCACCCGCTGGCCAGACGAACAGCGCCATCGTCATCCCTTTCCATAGGAAAGGTCAAACTCTGTGCAACGGCTGTTATATATAAACATATATATATTTCTTATATATATATATATATATATATAGATTTGCTGAGCACTTGCCACGCTTCGACATCCCTCAATGTGTCGCCCAGCCGGGGTTTGCTTCCGTTTTGCCAAACCCCATTTACCCCAACCCCTTTAGCTTTTACCGTTTATTGCCTTTTCTTTGGTTTTTCCTCTTATTTTTCCATGCTTTTGTTTTTGTTGTCGTGCAACTGTTGCTTCTGCTGCTAGCCATTGTTTTTGCTGTTGCAGCGTGTCGCATCATTAATTTTCTACAGCTATTTGCTTGCAACCCCCTCGCAGACATGCTCACCAACTAACCCACCCCATCCACTCTTCATCTCGCCCTCTCTTTGGCTGCATGTAACTCATATCACGCCTCTGTATCTGCGCCTCTGCCTCCATAAATTTTGATAATGTGTCAATTTATGAATAGCCCCATTGGCGTCTGCTTGTCTATTTGACCGAGGGGATTGTCTGCTGTCAGCATATTGATTGTTTTTATTGATAGCCCCAAACTTGGAGTTTATGGATTGACAAGTGTCTAGACTATTGAGCACAACTTGATTCTTAGTTGTTTATCAAAAACAATTAACACCTACCGTAAGAGGGTAAGAGCTCTACATTTAGAGGTAAAAGATTGTAAATATTATGTATAAATCTGGCGAATAGAATATTAAAGGTATGTTAAAGATTTCAAGTATTAAATTATCTGATTGCTCAGAGATAACCAAAGTGAAATCTTTATAATTCATAATTGATGCATTCTAATTAGATTACGATTTCAACACGATGAATTCTAATTAGAGTGTAAAGTAAATGCTTGCCCCATAAGCATGTCAATTGGAATATCAATTTATATAATTAACATATACTCCTAATTGGATGTCAACTTATACTACATATACTTTATATATATGTTCTAATCAGAATGCATACAATATTACTCTTCCGCTTTCCAATTAGAATGTTCACTTGTACTACTAATGCATTTTTTTCGTTGTTTTAAAAGTTGTTTTTCAGATTCCCATACAGGATATTACCCTTATCCAGGCTAAATTCTTGAAGTGTCGTATTAATTTGAACACTCAGGCTCATTTAATTATTCATAGTCAATGTTTGTTCAATTAGAGCTGAAGCCGATGCCAGCGACTAATTAATGGATAGACAGCATAATCATCATCATCCACACCATCATTATCATCATGATTAACTCCACACACACACACACACACACACATGGCATTTCTGAGTATTTGTTTCAATCAGACTAATTAGGAAGTAATTTGCATTGGATTCGGCGAAGAAACTGTTTTTAGTAATTTATTAAAGTGGGCTTGGCTTAGAGCGTGAGCTCCGAGTTTATACGCATTTGCCGCATATATGGGAATAATTTATACATATTATTTTCTTTCTATCGAATAACTGTGACGCCCCATTTAAATACATGTCGATGTGTGAGCGGAAATGGTTCCCATGCATATGTCGAACGTATTCATTTGTTTGTAATTAGGGATTAAGTAAGATTACAGCCATCAATATCAATTATTTGTAGGCTCCAACACATGCCAATGTATTTGTTGGCCTACATGTGTTTATTACAATTTACGCACAAATGAAACCCAACAAAATGAAGCAAAAATACTATATATAAGTTAGAAAAATAACTCGAACTAGAGTTATCCTATGACTTGTATTACAATTGAAGTAAATAAATAAATAAATAATAATTTTAAAAAAATATATATATATATATTAATAATGTATGATTAATATATTAATAAATATTAAATTAACAAAAACAATATAGAAATAATTATATACTGTATTGATTAATATCAAGCTATAGATTGGCACTATATATAGAGAATTATTAAATTCATTTTATCATTTTATATAATAAATTTTAACTGGTTTAAATATATATTTTTTTAATTTTAAAAATAGAAAAATTATAATTTATATTAGACTTAATAATGCAACAACAAAAATAAAATGATAATAATGAATTAAAAAATAAATATAAATAAATAAATAAGTAATTATATAAAAAAACAAATTAATTAATTAATTAATTATATTATTATTAAATTATTAATTATATTAAAATCAATATCTATGATTTTAGAAATTTATAATAAATATATAAATCTATTATCTCGTTTAATTATTCTCTCTATGCCCCTCACTGATCAAACATCAGCAAAAGAAAAAAAAAAAAAAAGAAAGAAAAGGAAAGAGCAAAAAGCAAATAGCAAAAAGCTCCAACAATAGTTGGGGGCACAATACATTATATAAATTAATGCTGATCTAATGGAATGCATATTCATTGGACTCCTCTGAAGTACAGTTTATGCGTGTTTAGTTAATTGCAATTAAACTTGGCCAAATTGTGGGGTATAAGCGCACTCTCACACTCCTCTCTCTCTCTCACTGGCTATTTATGGTCGGCAGATGGAAAATGTTGTGCGCTGCCATTTGATAAATCCGCTTATGTTCGGACCGCATGTGTATTAGAAATTGTAAGTAGATGTTGTCGGGACAGGGAGCTGACAGCTGTCAGCTGATTTTTTTTGTAATCAAAAAGCAAATAAATATACAAATGACAGTTAATGATAATCTCTGGCTTAGACTTACTGAAAGTTAGTAGAAAGAGCAGAAGTTATATGGCCTGGAGTGCAAGCGGCGAGAGCCTGAAATTTCAATTTGTTTTCAAAATTAAAATAAATTAAAGTAGATAGGAATAATCAGGATATGAATGTTGATTTAATAATGAATGCAGAACCAAAATAATTTAATTAAGTATTAAAAAAAAAAAATCTAGAAAATATCATAAAGTTTTCTATATATCTTTAATCATTCTCATAAGGAGCTCTTCCTTCTTGTTGTTATTCACATCATTCATATAGAATATTCTAAAAGTCTCTTCAGATCCCTCTTGCCTTTCAGTTAATTCTTACGTTAAAAGGGAATTACAAAGTACATGTGTCTCTCCATAATTATATTTGCCGCAAGTTTGTCGAGTCTGTTTGGAATATATTCTGGTTGCATTGCATAAAGTCATTCATGATTCTCTTTCATTTTCTTCTCTAATTTAACAAAATTAGCAAATAAAAAAGTTTCTTTTCCGCAAAATTACACAAATGTAATTCAAATGCCATCGGGACGGCCGACACGAAGGACGAAGGACGACGCCAAAGGACCCATTCGCAGTTCTACCCAAAAAGAGGGCAAAAGTCAAGCAGCAGGCGGTCGTAATCGAGGGCGGTTGTGAGCTCATTTTCAGAGAGTGAAACTTTTTGAAAATTATATGATAATTTAAATATACAAACAAATTGTGTGGCACTTTCAATAAAACTTTTGCCATTTCTTGTGCTTTCAGCTGTTGTCCGAGTCAGTTGAGTTATTAGCGTATTAAGTGTAGAAATTTACGGACACAATTTCATATCGTTTCGTATTGCTGAATGGGTGGTGGTGGTGGTGGGGGGAGGACGTGGGCATGCTCATCTCATCTATGCCTCGCTGAAGTGACTGTCATGCGGTCATGATTGATGGAACTGACAATTGCGGCAACATCCGTACAACAATGAGCCAGGGAAAGCGCAACGCAACGCAACGCAACGCAGCGCACCAAACCAAATCAATCTCCGAACAACCGAAAAACCCATTGCCAAATTTTTACTCCCTCTCTAACCTAGTTACCCTCTCTCTCCCTCTCCCTCTCTCTATCTCTCTCGCCACTGAAAGCATTTCCATGCCGATGTATGCAGCAATTTTGACGCTGTCAACTTCAAAAACAGAAATGGCACATTTGCATGACAGCTCAATTCGTGAAATATTCGACAATGAACCGTACGTTGTATATGTGTGTGTGGTTGTATATTTAGCTTTCACATAGACATCTATGCACTGCTCAGCGATTTGCAACTGTTTGGCATACGCATATCAGAGGTATATCATTCGATTTGAGCTCGATAATGTGTATGGGCTGCGCATGAACTCTACAACTAGCTAATTATCTATTGTGAAATGTGGAAATATCTATAGTTAGATATGAAAACTTTCAAGCTATAATATTCATAAATTCGAATATGTATTTTAGGGGAGCATTTCAAATAATATTTTCTGTACAATGCATTTATGGTTTAGGTATCTATGTAAGTTAAAATATAGAAATAATCTGCGAAAGTTTATTGAATTTTGCGACGCTTTATCTATATTTGTATCAATATGCAATTTAATAAAAATCTCTGCTAATAACAAATAAAATATGATAATTTTTTAATCATGGGATTATTTATCTATATTTACCCCAATATATAGTTTGATAAATACTTCAAATAAAGAAATTGTCTATGAAGGTTTATAGCCAACACGAAACGCTCAGAAGGTTTTAATAAGAAGGTTCTTCAATTAAAGATCGAACGTAATTAAAAAAAAAAAAAATAAAAATAATAATTTAATAATAAAAATAAGGAAAAACTAAAAAATAAAACTGTATAAAAATAACAAAATAATAATAAATAAAATAACAGCCTGTGAAGATCTTACATGTATATTTCATTTAGGATTATATGAGCTTGGCAACATATTTTCAAAATGAATTCCGCATTTATTAAAAGATAAATGTATAAATTATATTTAAAATTAATTAAATAACTGTTTACTAAACTTCAAAAATAACAAAAAATTATACCATTAATTATTTATATATTTAACATTTTATTTACACAAAATAATAATAATTTTTATTTTTCATGTAACATTGTTAATTTTATTATTAGTGTTTTTATATATATTTAATATTTATTTATAAACTAAAATTATTTTTTTTTTACATATATATTTAATAATTATTTATATATTTTATGTAACAATGTAACTTTACTTTTCGATTTTTATATACTTTATAATTATTTATAAAAAATAATATATTTAATTTAATAATATATTGAATAGTTAAATTTGTCATTTCTTTATAATGAAGTCGCATCAAAAACATTAAATTAATTAAACTAGACACACACAAAATGAAACGAAAGTAAAATCAGTTGAGTCGCATCATATCTTCTTCATGCATTTTTTTTAGCTCTGACAATGATTGATCAGCCAGTATAGTACGTCTACAGAGACACTACAATGGAACTACATATATGTAAATAATATAATTTGAATGCTTATAACTATTTGATGGTGCGCTGAAAGCTCCATTTGCTGTTGCTGCTGCTGCTGCTGCAGAAGTTGCTGTTGTTGCCGTTGCTGCTGCAGTTGCTTCAGCTCCTGTCTATGCATTGGTCACGGCGCGGGCATATGTAATAAATATTTGACGAGAGAGCGATTTTTTTTTATGGTTTAACTATAACGGAATGACACCAAGCCGCACTTAAAATGCCAATTTTCGACAGACAAAACCACAATTAATACGCCGAAGTCGGCTGTCCATTGGTCACAGTTGCAGTTGCAGTTGCAGTTGCAGTTGAAGTCGACTCTCTGCCAGTGGCAATGGCAGCTGCCAGTTGGCAGTTGGCAGCGCAATTTCAGTGCGGGCCAATGCAATCAAAAAGGATTCACATCCGCAATATCGCCGATGACCTCAAAATCAACATTGGTTCTGTAAAGCCCAGCCCAGCACAGACTGTCCACTGTCCACAGTCGACAGTCCTCAGTCCTCAGTCCGCTGGCCATTCTCCCATTCTTCACTCTCCACAGTTCAACGTTCAGTGTCCAGTGTCCAGTCGGGCAACCAATTTATTTGTTGACCCGTGGGCAATGCAGTCAATTTTTCGACTGCCTGACCAACTGACTGACGTTACACTTCCCTCAACTCTCTCAATCAGTTCACAGTTGCAATCTGTGCCAGCTGAAAGTCTGCCGCTCTGACCATCTGTCTCTCTATCTGGCTAACTGTCCGTCCGTTCCTCCGAACCGTCTGGCTGTGTTGTGTGTTGGGCTGTTTGTTCGGTTTTGCTGGAAATAAACCTTTGAGTCGCAATTTTTACGTTCGACTGCGGAAGACCACAAAATAATGACAGGAAATTATCTGAGAGTAAGAATATGGTAGGTCGAATGGCTGCCCTGACTGCCCGTTAGCCAGCGCGCGAGTTGGCTGACATCCAAAACAATTTCGCTCTGTTGTGATTACGAATTTTGTCCGGTAGTTCGCTGACGACTGCATTCATTCATGCTTGGCCTGGACATCTTTATTGGCTTGCCGTAAGCCGTTTGTAGGCTGCTCTAGCTGCAGCTCTACTCTCGCAGTTCATTGTCACTAATTTGCTGCAATTTGACAACTTACAGCAGTTATTGGCTCCGATCTGCTTGCTGGCCCACATCTCGCCAGTTTGCCAACAGTTTTTAATTGAAAAATTGAACGCAACACTTGGGAGCGGGCTTGCTGGGGTTGAAAAACTTTATGCAACAACTTTTTACACCTGTAAGGTGTAAATGTCGGTTGGGCAGAGCTTGGCTTGGCACACGAAAAATTGCCCAAGTTTTATAATTTTGTTAACAGTGCAAAAAAATAATAAAAAAATAATAAAAAAAAAAAAAAAATGGCACACAAAAGAAAACACTTTGCGAAAAGTGCACAAAGTTTTGTATCGTGTTTTGGTTTCTCGTTAAAAGGCATTTGTGTTTCTCTTGCCTTTTTGTTAATAACCAATTTGCAAAGTGCGCTTAACTTTACAACAAAAAGGCGACAGCGTGAGGGGTCATAACTTTAATTATGCAAAAATGGTAAAATAGTTTTTTTCATTTTATAATAAAGCAAAATCCATATCGACGGCTATTTTGGTTAGTGAAAAGGCAAAGTTTAAAGTTTCATGATAGAGTAATATATATGTTATATGATATGATGTGATATGACATACAATTATATGATGCGATATGATAAGATATGGCATGCACATGGGTTGGTGTGTCGAGCGAAGTCAAGGTACTTCAAAGTCGATGATGATATTGTCCTGATTATAAGAAATTATTCAGATTTTCAGATTGTATATGAACTATGCTATGATATGATGCGATATGACATAGTAGTATGATCTGGTATTGTTTATGGATATAATATATATAAAATATGGTCTATGGCATAAAAATATATGATGTTATATGACAAGATATGGTATGCATATGGTAGGGTGTGTTGAGGTAAGTCAAAGTAATTCCAAATGTAGGATGTCTTTTATTATAATAAATGATTCAGATTTTCATGATATGATATGATGTTATATGACATAATATCATAGTATCATGTATCATGTATATGGCATAAAATTATAAGATATGATATAATAAGATATGTATACAAGAAGTAAAGATACCTCAAATGATATTGTCTTCGATTATAAGAAATTATTTCGATTTTCAGATTATATATGAAATATGCTATACTACGATATGATGGTATACGGTATTAAATGACATGATATGATGTGATATGGTATGCTGATATCATATTCTTTTTGACCATAAGAAATTATTTAGATTTTCAGTAATCAGTTAGAGAACTCTTGAATGTAGTAGACAAGAGTCTTGGGCTATCACTCAATAAATATAGTATAAATATATTTTCTACTCTCATTCATGTCATTTTATAGCTTAATTAAATACTTACCCATGCATTATTTATCAATTTATAAATACATTCATATAAATTCTATATTTATCAATTTCATCTCATGTTCAACAGACAACATTGACATAGTATTCTCCATTTAGTGTTATTTGACTATCCAAGTGCAGATTATCTTTCATGATCTATCATTCGCCGTAGCTTAAAATAGCACAGCTCTTCAATCTAACAAGTGACAACCCAAAAAAAAAATGGTAGTTAAATACATTTAAAGCCGTGCAACATACTCACGTGAGTAAATGTTGTATGTGAGGTGGTTTAGTAACTGTTGCTTCGTTGGACGTGCGACTTTTATCCAGCTGAAAGGTGTTAATTGAGTGGCTTCATTTGTTCAACGGAAATGCCCATCAATTAAGGTAATCACGCAACAAAGTCACACTGCATGCCACGCCCACAAAAAGCGTCTATCCCACGGGGCAGAGCCAGCCGACCACAGAGCAGAAGCCAGCCTGCCAGTCAGTCAGCCAGTCAGTCAGTCAACCAGATTCAGGACCCTCTGTCTGTGCTGTGGTCGTTGGCATTAACGACGGCCGTCTAAAAAACTGCGTGACTGACACGCCACGTTCACAAGTCCATGTCCAAGACCAAGTCGCACTTGCCCAAAGGGATTGTGTTTGTATGTGTGTGTGTATGTGTGTGTGTGTGCAGTGGGTGTTGACTTTGTGCTTTGGCTTTGGCTTTGTTAGGCGAATACAAAGGCAAAAAGCGCTCCTAATTGGCCGGCTAACTGAAAGTGGCTGCGGCCTTCTCTATTCACATGTCAATCAAAGCAAGACACACACACACACACACACACACACACACGCACACTCGCACAACCCATTTGGTCATATCAAATTCAAAGAAAATTTACCTCCCGCTGTGACAATCAATTCATTACAAATGCCAGTTGACAAATTTTCCAAATGCCAAACGCAGAGAGCTGAGAGCTAGGCAATGGAAAATGAAAATGGAAAATGGCGAATATTTACATCTCATTCTCTTATGCCCACACACACAATGTAAATATATGAGAGAGCATAAAATGAGCGGTGAAACGTGCTGCAACATCAAATGATGAGATTATCGTAAACTCGCCGAGACCATAAAGCAGCAGCAGCAGCAGCAGCTCGTCTCTGAGCGATGGCTAGAACAGCATGACATGGCCTGGCCTAGCCTGGCTTGGCCTGTTTGGGCCGTAAAAAACGCTTAATAGTCCATTAAAGGGATTAAACACAGGCAAGTCGGGCCAAATAGCTGAACAAATTCCTCGACATGGCCCATGTCAATCGTTAGTCTCGCTTTTGCCCAGACCGTGATAGACTCGCCTGCTAAAAATCATACAGCCAGACGATTCCCATACGGCCAACGTTGCGTATGAGCGATATTGAAAAGTGTGCACAATCGAATTGAGAGAATTCTTTATTGCCAGGCGAGTGTGGACTGCCTGGCTGGTTGGTTGGTTTTGCTGGGCGATGGCTTAATATAGGCAAATTAAACTAAGCTTGGCAAATTGCGTTTCAGTCACGTTCCAAGCAATACACAAAACAGCTCCATTTCCATTTCGTTTCGAAAGGAAAGCAAACCAAAGCCCGAATACGTATCTAAACACATGCAATATCTAGAAATAGCACAAAGATTTATTTGACAGCAAGTCGAAGTGGGAATGCACTTTTTTTTTAAATTAAAAATGAAGCGTGGATAAATTAAGGTAGGCTAACTAGTGAAGTTAACTAATTAAAGGGAATTTAATAATGAAAGAAGAATTTTATGTGACAAAATTTCAATAAAAACTTTGAACATATTTATCAAATTTTTAAAAATAATAAAAATAATAACTAATTAAATATTAACCAATTAGAACTTATCAAATAATGGAAAAAGAAATTTACAAAAAATAAATAATAATAATAATAAATAAATAAAAAAAATAAAAGTAAATTGAAACAAAAAAAAAATGTATAAAAAAAATTATCAAATAGAAATATTTCTATAAAAATATCTAAAAAGTTTTAAACTTTATATAAATGATTTCCCAAAAAATCAACTCTCTCAAAAATTGAATAAACATGCCCAAAAATATGTCTTCATTCACAAGCCACTGCGTACACCCTCTTGTAGGGTGCTAGAGCTCAGAGCACTCTGAAAATAATGCAATAAAAGCAGCATAAAAATAAAAACCTACACAAACACAAAAAAAAAAAAAAAAAAAAATAAATAAAATAAAAAAAATTCTCAGACACACACACACACATTCGCACAGCATTTGCAATACCATAACAGGCAAATCATAGCAAGGAAAAAAAAGAAAAAAAATCGTGTTCTTCAGCAAGAAATCATAAATGTAATTGAGAAATTTTATGCGTCAACGGGGGGCGCCGGCAGCTGAAATAGAAATGCCTGCCATGCCCAATTGTGCCCACACTCTGCTCTGTTGTGCAAATAAAAGTTGAAATTGTCGCAAATTCTAAGAATAAAACAAGAACATTTTCCACAAAGGCGCGCAAAACTGGAAAAACTCGCTGCGCCCGCGCGCACAATGTCTACAAATTTCTCAATGCCTTTCGCCGACGGCTTTCATGTTTGCCCCTTTCCAAAAAGTTGGAACGATACGCGTATGACGTTGACGCTTTCGCCATTTAAACTTCCTGCGACAGCTGTGAGCTCAGTTAGACACACACACACACACACATGCACGCACAATGGGCGCCTGTTCGGTTTATTGCCAGCAATCAATTAAAACGGCAAGTCATTTGTGACAAAAACATTCGCAGACATTTGACTTTACGAACGGCATTTGGTGTATGTGTGTATGTATGTATGTATGCGCCGCAGAAAATCGATATATGCACATATGTGTAGATATATACTATATATGCAGACATATGTCATATGTGTACACACACACATGCATATACGCATTTAATATTTCCATATCATGCAACAAAAGCAAATATCTGTAGGGGGGCGGGTGAAAAGTTTCAAGTAATTCGTTTAATACAATTACCGCGTCAAGTGTGAGTCGCAGACAAAATGAATTATATAGAAACTTAGCTTATGGCAGTGTAAAGTAAAGTATTTTAGATATACATATTAGCAAAAGTAAATGACTTTTGTTGTAGTTTAATATAATAATTTAGGAACTTGACTCAAGGGAAAACTTTTGCATTTGTAAAATTTGTAATAATAAATGTAAGTTTGATACTAAGTTTATAAATTAATTAATTAATGGCACAGCAAATTGTAGAATTATGCAAAATGTATAATTGAAAATTGTAATAAATAAAAATGATTTAAAAAAAAAAAAGTTTAAATTTTTAAGGCTATGACGTATTTTATTATTTTATTGCTAAAAAAAAAAATAAGAGTTATTTATTTGAATTTATGTATTATATAAAGGGATTTATTTTTTAATTTTTAAATTTTTTAATTTTTTAAATTATATTTTAAATATTATATATATTTTTTTTTAAGAATAAATAATTAACAGCATGCAGCATATTTTATTCTATTTTAGAGTTAAAACATTAATAAAAATTAATTTTAATTTATATATTATATTATATTTTATATAATATAGTTAAAATAATAATTAAAGTTTTTTTTTTAATATAATAATATAAAATAGCTAAAATTTTAATTAAAATTAATTTTTTTTAAATATAATATAATATAGTTTAAATTTTTATTAAAATTAATTTTAATTTAAATCTTATACAATATTGATTTTTATTTTAATTTTGATTATTTTTGTTTTTTATTTATAATCATTTAATTTTTCTTAAAGGCAAAGAATTGACAGCATGTAAAATATTTAATTATATTGCATGAATTAATTAATTATAATTCATTCTTATTTGTGTAATATATACTATGTACTTTTAATTTTTTTTTTATATTTTTTCAGTTTATTTTCTTAATATTTTAATTACATTTTAAATATTACATAATGCAGATTGGTATTTCGATTTATATTATTTTATTTTATTAATATTTTAATGCATGCTTAATGCATTTGAGCTCAAGATTAGAATTTACAGAAATACTTTTTTTTTAATTTTGTAATTTAAATTTTATTTTCTATTCAGTAAAGGCTTTAAAAAAATGCTTTAATACCCAACACTAACATTAATGAAACAATTTTAAATTGCTAAGTTTTAAGCAAAGCCAAATAAGAGCATTATATGCTTTTAATTTAATTTCATTTACAGCCACATATCATAGCGAGTCAACTGTTTGAAATGTTGTGAAATAAAATGCAACAGCATCGACTGCACAGCCCATTAACAAAAATGTTTGCTCAATAAATTGAAACTACACAGACTTTAGTAATTTCCAAATCCAAAATAAACACGCAGGGTAGCGCAGTGACAGACCGACTGAATGATTGCATGACTGAATGACTGAATGACTGGCTGGTCAGCCAGCGCCTGGGATGGCCAATGCCAATGCCAGAGCCAGAGCCAGAGCCAAAGCCAAAGCCAAATCAAATGTGCAGTTGCTAATATTAAATGTACACAAACGGAAGAGTTAATCCTTATCGACAATTTGACATCAGCAATTTTCGATGCTTTTGCTTTCAAATAACGGAAACCATTAAGTTGTCACATGCACATGCAGTTGCCCAACACACAAAAAGCAAAAAAAAATTAAATTCGATTTGTTTGCTGCGAGTTTATAGAATTTTAGTTACCCTAGATTTAAGAGAAAGTGTGTGAATTAAAAAAGTTTCGATTGCATTAAAAAATGCTTCAATGTAGATTCTAATAAGATTCCATTATTTAATCTTATTAGAATCTTAATTCAATTCAATTCAATTCAATCGAAAATTGTTCAAGTTTATGTAATTTATATAGTAAAAATAATATTATTATTTTATATTTTACTTATTTGTTCGGCGTCATAACAATTTGTTTTTAATAATTTTTTACATTTAATAATATACAATAATATATAAAATATTTTTTTTATGCATATAATATTTATTAATAATTTGCATAAGTTTGTTCAATACCATTTTAATATAGGTTGCCAAAATATATATTCAAATCTATTCAGATTGATCAACAAAATATAGTACTTTCTATATGTTAAAAAAAAAAAAATTCTTAAACAAGTAACCTAAACTATGCTATAGTTTATATATAGCTATATATTTATATATATAACTGTTGTCCAACTCTTTTGCTTACTTTTCTTTTCTGGTAATAGGGCATAGAACGGCAGCTCTCGTATATCAACTGAAGGAAACTCTCTGAACTAACGGCAGGGCTCTGTCCATTTTCAAATGTTGTGGCCAGTATGTATTTGTGGGTGCAGTGTATGTGTGTGTGTGTGTGTGGGTGTGTGTGTGTGTGTGTGTGGAGCTAGCGAATGCCACAAGTGGTCATTCAAACAAATGGCCAAATGGCGACGCTCATGAATAATTCAGATTTTAAATTGCATTTATGCAAATGCCATGCGGATGCTTGCAGATTTTCGCCACTGGCTGTCGCGAAACGGAGGCGTCACTAGCACCATGCACCCAATGCCCGATGCCTGGCCAGCAGCAGCTCCTGGTGACGCATTTGCAACTAAATGCCCCAAAAGCTGCGAGTTTTTCGCTAATGCACAATTTGTATGCGTCAACACTTTCGTCAGAATCGCCGAGCAGACCAGCGGGAGGCTAGAGAGGATGGGAGAGTGGTAGAGGTAGAGATAGAGCTGCACGGGATGCATTAATTTTTATCAACCCAAATATCAAAGCGGCGTTGATAGTGCCAGAAGCCAGGAGCAGCTGCTAGAGCTACGTTGTTAAAGCCAACTTAAAACCGGCTGCTGCTGCTGCTGCTGCTGCTGCCGCATCTCGGCCCGAAATGGAGGCCAAGTGAATCAGTGACCCGGCAGGAAATAAAATGGTCGTCAGTTCGAGGGCCACCTGTTTTGAGCTCAACTCTTTTGCAATTTGTGTGCGTGTGTGTGTGTTTGAGTGTGTGTGTGTGTGTGTGTGCAGAGTGCCAACTGCAGATGTTTTACCCCAGCCTCCGCAGGAGGAGTCTCGGTCCAGAAACTTGCAGATTTATTGCGCAGAAACTTTTATTGCCTTATAGAATATGTACGAGCATGGCCCAAGATAAAGATGCAATCTGGAACTTGTTCCACAGTGAAGACGAGAGAAGAGAGAGAGAGAGAGAGAGAGAGGAGAAACCATTTGGCCAGCTGTTTCGAATAGTGCGGGCAATTGTAGTACATCGGTTGCCATTTGCTTATCCAGACGGAACACGAGTATCTGCTATCTGCTATCTGTCATCTGTAACTGCCAAAGGCTTTTAATTGTTCCAAGTCTGTTCCTCTAATTAGCAGTTAGTTTGCCATTAGCAGCTCCAAAAGCGATTAAAGACAACACACAGATGTTGGGCAGAAAGGTTGACGACACTCATTAACACTCGTTCGTTAAGCGAGACTTTTGAATAGAAGTTCAAAGTGAGAAAGCCAGGCAAGGGCTGTGTAATTTGGTATGCATTTTTTATATATTTTTTTATAGTTTCTTAAAAGTCAAAAAGAACTAAAATATTGGTCTGCTTTCATTTATTTTATTTTTTTTATTAATATTACAATGTGAAATATAAATTTGTAAAAAAAACTATTAAATTTTTTTGTTTAGATAGCATGAAAAGCAAAAACAATTTTGGCTTAATCTAAAATCTATATTAAATTAACTAAAAAATATATTTAAAAAAATAACAAGAATTAAATGCATTTTTTGCGCTAAATATAAATTCAAATATTTATTAAAAAATATATAAATAAATAAATATTTATAAATTTCTCATATCTCCCTTAGCGCTTTTTGCTCTATTCGCAAAAATCTCTTGCTAAAAAATAATAATTGTTCAAATACATAATTTGTCCTCTGCTCAATTTGAAATATTTGATAACAAACACAATTCAACATAAATAAATTGCTCAACTGATTTAATACCAAAGCAAATTTTAAATATTTGCGAGAGGCAAATAACAGCAATGAGGAGTGCGTGAGTGACGGGTGTATACGACTAGCACATTGACGAATAAATGAATGTATGTATGTATGTATGTATAAATGAATGAATGTATGTATGCATGAATGAATGAATATATGCACGTATGTACTTACTTAATCTGAGCTATTGCATTTATTAGTCTATATGGTTTATTAATACTAAATAGACTATACTAACAATATTTAGTATATATAGTCTATGTATTTCTCACCTCTCTCTCTCCCTCTCTCTCTCTCTCTCTCCCTGGCCATACAAATATTTGACTTCCTTGCAAAAACAGCAATCTAAACTAAAATTTCATCAAATATTAACATAAAACAGTCGATAGTTAAATTAAAAGTGAAATAAAACTATCGATAGTATCGAAGCTATCGAACCATCTGAAATGAAACAGTCGATAAGCATTAACACAGTCGTTATAAAACTAATTCGATATGCATAGAATTTCTCATCTCTAATACACAAACAAAGCTTTAATTTCCATCTTTAAAATATCTATTGAAGAGTATATCAAGTTGTAGCAAAATGAATGCAACTACCCAAACACCACGTCGTCTGTATAAGGCCGAAACAGATAAAGTTTTGAAACTATTAACAGCGCAGCTGGAAAAGCTGGAGAAGGAGCTAAAGAACCAAATGACATCAGACACTCAAAAGGCTAAACCTGCTGCATTAAAGAAACCTTCCACTCGAATTGAAAATAATAATCAGCAGTTAATACAAATCGGACCAAATTGCACCAAGTTAACTCGCAAGATGTACAAAAGACTAAAACTCGATTCATATCGGACTGTCACACGTGACTTGTGCTACACGATCTTTGGCAGGGAAGTGCTAGCCAAGCACACGGTAACTGGTCGCAGAGGACCCGGAACTGTTAGCCAGAATAAGCAGGAAAAAGGAAAACTGAAGCCCGCTGTAGTCGAGGATATCGTACAGCACGTGCAGAGTCTATTTGATGTACAGGCGAGTGATGTCTTGCAGGTCATACGTCAGACCTG
This sequence comes from Drosophila koepferae, assembly GCA_030914345.1. Classification (NCBI taxonomy): domain Eukaryota; kingdom Metazoa; phylum Arthropoda; class Insecta; order Diptera; family Drosophilidae; genus Drosophila; species Drosophila koepferae. Next base: position 6,667,676 of record JAUESR010000207.1, read on the forward strand.
TCTCAATTCGGCCATTGCGTTGAAGAAGCAGCAGCAGAAGAAGTGAGATCTACGAGTCGGAAAATCTATAATTATAAATAATAATTTGCTAGAAATAAAATATTGAAAAAGTTCTGAGAAAATCAATTTTTATGCTTATGCTCTTACTCTCTCTCTCTCTCTCTCACTCTCTCAGTCGCTCTTTGAGTAAAATCAATCAAATGGATCTAATGGTCCCTTCGACAATAACTGTGTGGCCTCAACTTAATGATGCTAATCGGATTTGAGAATACGAAGAATGATATTGAGAGCGACGAAGTGCGTATCACTTGCCATAACAACGAGTCGGGTTTAGCTCACAATGACAAACCCAAAGAAAAGGCAGAGCCGACAAAAGTGGGCGTAACGAGTGTACGCCCACACACGCACACACACACACTCTGAGTAAGGGTCGAGAGTTCGATTCTTGTTAGTGTAAACAAGCGTCAACCGCATGGAAATGGGCGCCGTTTTGTTGGCCATCATTTGATGCGAATACATTCGAATGCGATGCGACTCGATTTGATATTCATTTATGCGCCTCGAAGATAAGCACTAAATAAATAAATCCCCACAGCGGGCGCACTGGGGGAAAATGTAAATAAATGAGTGGAAAAATATGGTGAAAAACAATTGAAGACAAACGCCGTGCCGCAGGCTGAATCATCGATGGCATGAAAATGATTTGCTTTCAATTTGCATTAGCTGTCTCACTCACTCACTCACTCTCCTGCTCCCTCTCGCTCTGTGTCTTGCTCTTTAAATTAAAAATGTCAATCGAAACGCAAAAGGAAACGAGCAGCTAAATGTTTTAGTTGATTTTTGTTTAGCTGTTATTTCTCATCATCATCATCATCATCATCATCATCAGCAACAACATTATCATGATTGTTGCTGCTGTTGTTTGTGTGTTTATGCACATATGTATGTTGTTGCGAAATCAAAAACATCATGAAATTGTTTTTCCAACATAATTTCCATGTTGCTGCTGCCTGTTGTTTTTTGTCCTGGATATTTCCGTGCGTTTACAGAAAGGATATGAACAACATCCGGCGTTTGGGCCCATAATTTCTAACAACATTTTACTACTCATTGCATTTGACCATGGCCGACCAGCCAGCCAGCCAGGCAGCCAACCGATTTGGTTATTACAAACTCATATCTTGTGCTGTTCTAACCAAACTGACCGCAGGGGCTGGCTGACGGCTGGTAGAGGAAGAGAGAACGCGAGCGGGAGCGGGAGCGGGAAGGGGAGCAGGAATGCCCGTGGCATGTGGCAGGAGACGGGAAACGGGAGACGAGTGAATTTGACCAATTTTTGGGCGCTGCTAAAAATGCTCAAAATTTGCATTTTATATTAACGGAAACAGTTGTTGCCTTTGAGCACACACACACACACACACACACACGCACATACACATGCGCGCTGGCCTGGCTCGCACTAGCAGCTGCCCCTCTCTGCGCCCTTCACTATGGCTTATTGCTACAGCCGGGTGCACATTTCCCAAACAAATTTGACGCGTTTATGCATGTAAATTAAACAAATTTGATTTTAAATATCTTTTGGCAAAAGGCAACCAACCAACAGACCAGCAGACCGAACCGAAGCGAACCAAGCCAAACCAAACACGAACCACCGGCCTAGACCTTCGCCTCACCCACACACACACACACACACGCACACACACACACACATATTCAACCGTAGCCGGAGCCGGCCATATGCCAAGGGCAGCGTCATAAATATAAATCTAGCAATTTCTGTCCGGCCAAAGGAAATGCGAACCAGCTGAGACGCATTTACTCAGCGGTTTTTCAATTTTACTCTTCTGCGAGTATATTAATGTGAATATGTTAAGGAAACCACTTAAGAGCTGCCAGCCACATGGCATAAGCAATTGAAATGCGTGAAGAGAATGAACCACGGAAGAACTGAAGATGATCTGTTCGCATTTTATGTGTGCTGTAGAGTGAGAAAGCTGCTGAGTAGATGCAATGAGCGATGTCTTAATGTTCTCTTAGTTCCTATAATATCATCATGTCAAATCAATCAAAGTGAGGAATACAACGGTATAGCAGAGTTGCAGGCTTCCATATTAAATATGATATATATACATGGAATACTTATGCTATAAGAGAGCAATAAGGCTATAGAAGATAGCAAGCAAAGGTAGATGCGCTGCTCTGCTATGCTGTTTATTATATGTGTACTCATGTGTGTGATGGATAGAAAGAGAAAGAAGATGATTGCGCTGCAGATTTATAAATGTATTACAAAGTGAATTAAAAATCATTCATAATATTCAAGCTGTAATTCTTGAGCCAACCTATTACTGGTCCGAGTCTCCCTCTCTTACTATCACTATCCCTTTCTCTCTCACACTTCTACAATCACCCCTATACACCTTTTGCACGGCTTACTTAATCCAAAACTCACATTTATACATATTTCACGCTTTATCTAAAATACTTTTCACAATTGTAACTATTTTTAGTCCATTCAAACTGAAGCTCAGACATTTCTCTTGAAAAATTCCAAAATCTCCGCGAGCAGTATTTAACAGAGCTTTAGACTGCTCGAACTGCTCGAGCCTGGAATGGGGCAGAGTGGGGATAGAGCTTAAGTTAAGCAGCTCTCAAACTTTTCTGTTTGTCACTAATAAATACTCTTTGCTCACCTTATTTACCTTAGCTAGAAATCGAAATAGAAATAGAAAATCGAAATCGAAATCCTGTGTAGAAAGCCGGCACGTGTTGTCGCATTCACTAAACGGATTATGAGTCCGAAACCAATGCCGATGCCATTCCGTTTCGCCGCCTTCTAGGTTTTGGGTGCACGAAAATCGAAGAACATTTTAACAATAAAGTCAAACATACGAGGTAACATTGTTGGCTGCACTTAAAAGTCCATTAATGGCCAGCACTAAGTGAACAATCTCTGAGTGTGTGTGTGTGTGTGTGTGTGTGTGTGTGTGTGTGTGTGTGCCCATTCAGCTTCAATGTTTGCTCTAATCTGATAGACTTGGATTAGCAGGTGCAAGCAAACTGAATGCATGACACGACTATGAAATTACCTGTAAACTAGGCAAAGTAAGTGTGATTTATTTATAGTAATTTATAGTCGCGCAACTCACGTACACGAGACACACGTACTTGAAAGCTTTGTGAGCTTAAAACTTTACATATGCCAACCAGAGAGCCAGGCGTGCGTAGCCACATTGACTTTTCATAGGGTATAACTGGCATTGGTTTACGAAATTAATTTCATCAGGCAATTGACTGCATATTTGTCGCCTTTGCGAGTTGCCCATTTGAGAAGTTGCGCCCCAGAAAAAATTGAGAGAGAAAAAAAAAACAACAACTATAATTTTGTACGAGCTGTTTTCGAGTTTCTCGCTTTTACATTGGGGACTTTTGCATGGCACGCAAAAAGAAAAAAAAAAAAAAAAAGGCTGACAATTGCAGAGAATTTCAATGGCTGAAAAGAGCTATCGGGTTGCCACTGCTGCTGCTGCTGCTGCTGCTGCTGCTGCTCCTGCTCCTGCTGCTGCTGCTGCTGCTGCTGCTGCTGTTCTTGTTGTAGTAGCCATTTCAGTTGTTCTAGTTGTTGTTGCTGTTGTCGCTGTTACTTGTTCGATTTTGCGCCGCTGGCTTTGAATTTACAGTTTGGCTGGGAATAAAACGCACGAATGCGCCGCCGCGAATACAAAAATGACAATGGCAGGCAACAAATTTTGGAATTCCCAACAGCACTTCAACTTCCGGCTCTGCCACTTTTTTTCCACCAATTTTTTTTTTTAGCCCGTTCTGTTGACAAAAGTTGCGTTGCATCCATTGAAAATGTGACTCCATTTGAGATTTGCCAGTCAACAAAAAAAAAAAAAAAAAAATATAGAGAGCGAGAGGGAGAGAGGATGAGGGCAAAACAATGATAAATACCTGCAACATTTTTGCATTGTGTGTGTGTGTGTGTGTGTATCTGAGTAATGGGCGGCAATTTTAAAGTGCAACAAAGTGAAATTGTTGTCTGCATTTGGCCTAGTTAAATCTTCAGTTGCCATCGAAATGCTAAACTGACAATCTGTCAATCAGATGAGCACGTGCAAGGACTCTCAGAGCACTCATCCTACGTCAATGCATTTGCATTTTCGTCTCAGCTCTCAATCAACTCTCTCTACGTGAGTGTGTGTGTGTGTGTGTGTGACGTAAAGTGCTCGCTAAAAGTAGTTGGCCAGTGCACGAATTGGGAAATAGAACACAAACTACTTCTTGGTCATCAATCAAACTCTCGATAAGGACCAAATTCAATTTTGACAAATCACAAATAGGCTTTTGTTAACTCAAATTAATGACAATCCAGTTGCCATCAGTATTGTACTTAATTACGTACAAACACACGCACACACACACATATGAATACACTCACAATCACTTCATACATTCGAAATTGAAGTGCTCGCATATGTATGTATTTATACATGATCATTTAATTACTTTGACATGTCCTTTGGCCAGTTGATTTTGATGGATTATTTGAGCTGCATTTCATTTGTATGCTTCAAGTGCAATAAAGGTAGAAAACAGCATGAAAGGAATACATGATAAAAGGGAATACACTCGTGAGTAGGCAATCAGTGAGTTTATATAAGCACTTCTAGTTTGTTATTTTATTTGATTTCAGAATATATGAAAAATACAGGCAAGTAAATTCTTAACGCACTATAAATTCTTAACGGACTCTGATTTAGTAAACAAATATACATGCATTTTAAAAGAGAAACAACTGAGCCTACGGCAGATGCTGAGTGTGAGGCTGAGTCAAAGTCTGAGTTTGAGACCTAAGTCTGAGTCTGAGGCTAATTGCAGCTGAAGCCTGAGGCTGACTTTGAGATGCTGAGAATGAAGCTGAGTCAGACTGAGACCTGAGCCTGAGACTTGAGCCTGAGGTATAGGCTTGAGACTGAAGCTTGAGACTTAGGTTTATTGAGACTGAAGCCAGGGGCTGAGGCTAAGTTAGAGGCTGAGTTTTTGACCTGAGGCTGAGGGCTGAGGCATTGGCTAGGGTCTTAGGCTTGAGTTTTAGGCTTGAGTTTTGGGCTGTGATTTATTGAGGCAGAGTCCAGCTTGAGTCTGAAGCTGAGTCTGAGACAGAATTTGGGGCTGAGCCTGATGCTGAGGCTGACACTGACCCTGAGAATGAGGCCTGAGTCTGATGCCTGATTCTAATGTTGAGTATGAGGCTGTTTGAGGCTGAGAGTTGAATGTTGAGACTGAGGCTTGAATTTGAGTCTGAGGCTGGGCGCAAGGCCTGTGGCTGACACTGAGTCTAAAGCCTGAATCCTGAAGCACCCTCAGCTTAATGTTTGTGTCTGAGTATGAGGTTTGATGCCTGATTTTAAGGCATTTGGGGAATAGTAGCTTAATCGTCACAGCTCATCACCCTAATCAAGAATATATATACTTTATGTACTTCACCAAGCCTTCTTCTGAATGTATGTCACATTTTACATAATCATTATACCCGGAATTCAGGGTATAAAAACTGTTCAACCTAATTAGACTTTAACATATTTACTTACAATTTATAGAGCTAACTTTTTCCGTATTCCGTCTCAGGGCCAACTAACTTTGTGTGTCTGACTTTTTGTAGGTGTTGAATTTACGTCGCTTTCTTTGTTTTACGATAACAAATTGCACGCAAACACGCAAATGCTTTCACTGGGTCCTCGTCGTCGTCGTCGTCGTCGTAGTCGACGTTGGCAGCGGCAAGGATATGATATGTACATAAATATGTTCTTTGAGTGCTGATATTAATTCCTCATAGACACGAAACACGCTTTGGCCTCGTCCCTTGGCGGTGTCGAGTGCTTAATGAAATAATTAGTGGACTCTGCTCATTGAAGTCATTATTCGTTTAGCCCGCTAAGTCCCGATTCAATATGACAATTCCTATTTAAATAGTAATCATTTTTTAATGCTCTTGCAAAATGTTTATATGCTTTTTTTTTTCTTTTATTATTATTTTTATAAATTTTTCCACTTTTTTTCATTTATTTTTTGTTTGCAGTTCAACGCCCACAATTAGTTCCACTTAAATAAATCAAAAGAAATTTTTGTAAACATTTGCCCACACAGTGGCTGCCACATATACACGTACACACACAGACGCACACACACACACACACACACACGTGTATACACCCACACAGTTGTATTTCATGTGAAATTGCTGTTGTTGCTTTTTTGCACAAACCACAATTGTTTTTGCTTTATTCGAGTGTACGTTTTTAATGAATAATGCATTCATATTTACCGAGATGTACAAATTGCATGCGGCTGAGTATTAAAAATTAAAGTAGCTTCAAGTTTTACGCAGTTGGGCAAACAACAGTTGAACACGCTCAGCAAATTTTGAGTTTAAAGCGACAGACAACGAGACTTGATATATTAAATAACATTTTATATATAATATTTTCTATAATATGTGTATGCCAGAGATTTATTTGATTGACAATAAATGTTAAAATGTAAACGTAAGCTTAACTTTGAGTAAATGCGAAGTTGCGCACTCGGATTGAAAGACGGATGAAATAAAGCAGAGAGAGAGCCTCAAAAGAATAAACGAAGAATGATAACGGCATCTGACGATTTTCGAGTATTCGTGCAGGTAGCGCTCTTTGTGAGTGAAAGAGAAGCGATCCAAATGAATAGGGCGCAGTTGTTGTTAGAAGATGGAGCATGAGTGGAGTGAGAGAGATTTTGATCTTGCTAAGCTCTAAGCTTTAGCAAAGAGAAAGCAAAGTGAGGGCAAAAGCGAAGGTAAAGACAGCGTATACATCTTGAGTGTTTATCCAAGTGGCATACACACATACATACATACGTACAACTGTTAAGTGAGAGAGCTTCGCACTGCAGTGCACTGCAACAACTGAAGAGCAATCAAATGTATGTGCATATGTATTATAAAGGCTTGATAATGTGTCTTAATAATTAATATATGTATGTATATGCAAGAATTAAGAGTAAGTACAAGAATTATAATAATCATCAAAATAAATTAAATGTTCTTAAGACTTTTTTAATACGCACACATATAACAAGTATACTCAAGTTATTTTAACATGGATGTAAATACAAATGTATCGTACTCAAAGCTGAATATTGTTCCCATTGAAGCTGAGATTTTTCATTTTCAATTTCTTAAATTTTAACCAATCAAATAAGTAAGCTACACATGTTAGTATTGATTTGTAAAATTATTGATTGACATACATATGTACAAAATATGTATAAAGCTCTCAATTAAAACTCTGCTGAAATATGTATATATGTACATATATATGTAAAATATGTAACTTTTAATAATCTATCCACAACTGCATCAATGCCTCCAAGGCATTTCATATAACAATTTATATTTCAACAAAAATTAATTGTAAAACTCAATCGAAGCATCTCTCTCTCTCTCACTCTCTTTCTTATTCTTTCGAATATTATTACCTGCATTCGAATTGTTTTTTCTTAAGAATATGATATCTAATAATATACATACTTATATGCTTCATTTCCTAGCTATTTTCTTGTATACATATGTATTTTCTTTTAATCATATCCTTGGGTGAGATGAGCGCACCACACGCGTTGGCGCCATTCAGCTTTTGTCTTTATGAGCACCCAAAATCCAATTAACACATGCTGCCACATTTCCGGGCTAATCCTTCCCAGAGGCGGCTGCGCAAATTACAATTTAAAAAATAATTACGAAAATGTCTGCAATGAAAATTCGCTCGCAGGCATCATAGACGCTGCTCCCATTTCGCTGCAATTTCTGAAAAGGCGCTAAATGTTAATGAACATTATAAAAACAATTGCAAGTAATTATAATTTGAATGATAATAGCGAAACTTCTTAATCCCCGCAACGGTAATTTTTATGCCACACTTCTCTCACACTCTCATTCTCTTACTCTCTTTCTCTCTCTCTCTCTCTCTCTCTCTCCCTCTTTCTCTCTGTATACACCCACATCTTTGGCTCTTCTTCACGCTTACAGCGGAGACAATCCACAAAGGCTTTGGCGACGTTTCGCACAAAACGTGAAAATGCATAATAAAGGGGGCGTGCCACTGGAACTGGCACATCAAATGACAATGGGAGTGGGACGTAGAGAGAGAGAGAGAGAGACTATAGTGAAATGAATTTCTTGTAATTAAATTCTTTTTAATGAAACCTCAAAACAAACACAAAAGCTTTCTGCAAAAGAAAATCTGAAAAAATAACTCGCAACAATAACGCGAAAAATAAACCAATAGCAAAAAATGAATGGAAATGTGTTTGAGGCACAACTGACAAAGAGACGCAATAATAAACAAAAGAGTTAAAATACAGATTAAAAAAAAAAAAATACTTAACAGTTGGATTAAAGAGAGAAAAAGAGAAGTGTGAATAATGGAATATAATTTTGCCATAATAAATGAATGAACAAACAGGCATAGCGAAAATATTTATAATTAATATAGAAATAATTATATTAATATTATAATTAGTTATGAAATAATGCTATAATTATCAAATATATTAATAAAATTAATAAAGATAAATAAATTACAACAAAATATTTATTATTTATGTTTGAACTTATATTTTATTACTTGTATATTATTTTATTTTAATATAATATTTATTATTAATATTTTAACTTATATATACATATTTATTATTATTATATTTAATTTTATATATTTAATTAATTTTTTTTTTTAAATATGTCTTTAAAGTAAAAATATTTATATGCTAAAAATAACCTTTTCAATTAATTCAATAATTATTCCATCAATTTTTTGTCCAAGTTTCAACATTTTCAAAATTTGCTTTTAACTTTTTCTTAACTCTTAAGTTAAAACACTTTTAGCTAGTTTCATTGACAGCTTTGCTCAGCTCTCCTCAATTTCAGGCTTGCCCATTCGACGCGCCTCTGATCATTGCGCATTGTCTTGGCCCACATAAACAGCCCAATATACAGCAGCATCAAGAAAATTAATTCTAATTTGTAGTTAGCCAAAAAGGAAACTACCCGCAACGCTTGGCGTGGCAGAAGGAGAGCGAGAGAGTGAGTTGGGGCATTACAGCCATGGCGTGCTGAGTCCTTTGCACACTTTGCAGCTAATTATTCAGATGAAAGAGGCCAAAGGGGAAAGGGAGAGCGGAGGGAGGCGAGCAGGCATGTAGCTCAGCGAAAAATCAAACAACGAAATTGCTACTTGCAATTTCTCGTCACGTTCAAAACTTAATTAGTACATCAGGACATCATCAGAGATGCTGCTTCAGTTGCTTCCGCTCCAGCTAAAGGTCTAGCTGCTGACGCCTTTGCGGCCAACGCTGATGCGCCAACCAGACAGACTAAGACTGGGCACGAGTCTCGTTGGCTTGGCCAGTGCCGAGCTTAAGAGCCAGACAGCAAAGTGGGCAGAGCAAGTCGAGCCTGTCATAAGGACGTCATGTTTCTTAATTAGTTCTTTGTTATCATAACTTTTTGGCGAAGCGTTGCGTCCACCGCAGCCCAACAGCAGCAGCAGCAGCAGTTGCGCTGCTTTTGGACTTTATCGAATTTTCTCAGTCTTCAGCGCTTCATTAGCGTCATGTACTATGACAGCCTAGTCGAATTTTAGATTCCAGCCATGCCCGCATCCACTGGGAGACGCATACGCACTGTGGTATCATCGACATCAACGGATTTGCTAAGGCAACTGGTGGAATACTACAATACGCTACAACAGAGTTTCATGGTAAATAAACATACAGAGAGGGAGAGAGGGAGCGAGTGAGAGAGAGAGAGAGAGAGAGGGAAAGAGATTTTGGCATGCCGCACACGTAGAAGATTTCCGCACGAATTCGCAAAGCAACTCTTGATCCCTTTGACTCGTGGACATGTTTTCTCTGGCATTCTCTTTGATGTTTACAAATTACACCAAAAGTTGGCAAACAAATTTTCTTATTCACTTTTACCGACTGCACACACAATAAAATGGCCAAACCAAGGCCCGCCACCACCATGCCTCATGCCCCATGCCCCATGCCCCATGTCCCCAGCCCTGCGCTGAGAGATGCTTGTAAATGTGCCAAGTGAAATTGCGACCAGGAGACAAAAATGTTTGTTGTATGTGTGTGAAATACATTTGGAATGCATTCTTGAGTCCTGGCCAAAATAATCGAAAAGTTTCAGTTGAGCTCTTTAGATCGATTCAGCAATTGGATTTACTAAGATGAAGAAGATGAAGCTCAAGTGATTCTGTTGGAGATTCGAATAATAAATACTCTATATTTGCTTAGAAAATATTATGGTAAAATTTAGATAGTATGGTAAAGAATAATTTTAAGCAAAGATGGAAATATTCTAAAATATTTAGAAAGACTTTTTCGCATACTACGAATAATCTAAAATCATTTGCTGAGCTATACGCAGCTATGGCTGATATAATTCTCTGGATTTTACTGGGCAATATATATACAGCCAACGATTATATGAATATGTTAACAGAGAATAAACTTATTATAATAAGTTAACAGAGACTCAATTTATTTCTTAGAATAAATATGTAAATATAAGATTATGTTAACAGAGAAAATACTAATAATATAATAATAATAAAAATAAAATACTAATAATATTTTCTAATATGTTAATATTGGAAAAATATTATAAAAATATAAAAAAAAATATATAAATATGTATTATCTCTATATTTATTATTATTTATTTAATATTTTTTATTTGTTTATTTATTTATTTATTTATTTTTTTTTTTATATTGTATTCCGTAAATATTTAAATTTTTTGCCTAAAAAGCACGTATTAATCTTTTTTGCATTTAAAAAAAATTGACTAAATAAAAGATAAAGAAATAAAAAAATTAGAAAAATTCTAAACCAAAATATAATTATTGTAATTTTAATCAAATTTTCATCTTCTGTAGCTAATACCTAATGAAAGCCTACAAATATATATAATTCAATATAATTAATAAAACTCTAAAATAAATTTGTAACCTTTTATTTATAAGTCAACTTAGAGCTGATATATCATGCAGATGCTGAAATTATAAAGCCTGAACCTTAAGTGGGAGCTGCAGCTGCAGAGATACCTTTAGATAGTCTCAGCTGAAGAACAGCTTCAGCTTATATTCCTGCTGTGCTTATGTTAACAGAGTATATCGTTACGAAATATATTTAGTTTATTTATCTTCTTCCATATTTTTCACTTGTTAAAAAATATATATTTCAATGCTTTGTAAAACTGGCAAAATGCAAAAACAAAATTTTATAAAAAAAGAAACTAAAAATAACTTTGTTATTATTATTATTTTTATTTTTATTTATTTTTTTTTTGTTAATTCTCCAATTATATTTTTACGCTGTAAAAACTTTGTGCCTTTCTAGTATGTGGAAAAAGCTGCACATAGTTTTCATCTGCTGATCTCCGGCATGCCCAAACAGACGCTCAACTTTCTCTCTCACTCTGCATGTGTGTGTGTGTGTGTGTGTGTGTGTGTGTGTGTGTGCACAAAATTCATTTGTGCAAACAACAACGATAAAAACATCTTCAAGTCGAAGGATGTGCAAAAAGTTTTTTTGCTCACTCATTCATAAGTTTTTAATTAAATTGCCGTCACATATTTCTCTGGGCTCAGGCAAAGTCGCTTTTGATGACGGTCTCCGACACGGGCTTGTTTAACTGACAGCGTAACACTTTATGAAATACTTTCTTTATTTTTGTGTACAACTATTTTATTTAATTTTGACTAATTAGGCCTTATTTGAATGTGCATTTAAACCATATTTCGCCTTGGTTTTAATAATATATTAGTTGAATTTCACCAAGAACTTGTTGCTGTTGTTAAAAGTAGAGAGAGAGAGTGTGTTAGCTAAGTAGAGATCTAAATAGAGTCTTTAGATTTAGTAGGGTACACTCTAATCTTGAAGTCTTGCCCTTTCAAACTTCATTACTCTTAAAATACGAACGGCCAGGCCTCAAGCTAAGCCTAAAGCCTTTAACTTTGATTCAACAAATCTCGTTTAAAATGCGTCCACTCAATTAAATAAAAAATAAATAAATAAATAAAATAATAAAACACGCTAAATTTATATTAAAACGAGCTAAAGTACTCTTAAGAAAAATATAAATATAAATCAAGTGCTAATTCAAAACTATATAATGTTTAAGTTCACGTTTAGCAAGTACTTGCTTCACGTCGTCTTCGTCGCGCCTGGCTGGCAAAATTTTCTTTTTGACCTCGTTCATTTGCTTTTTCATTGTGCTCACATTGAACTCGCAGCTCTGGGCTGGCTGGAGTATGGGCTGCGAGATCAGTTTCAAGTCCTTGAGCTGCAGCAGACGGCGACAGAGCAGCTCCAGTGGCGCCTCCAAGTTCCAGGCAGCGCGTGCCGACATCTCGCAGTAGTCGACGTTCGGCTGCTTTCGATACAGCAAAGCCGGGCACATGCGCTCCAGTTCCGCCTTATTGCCGCACACGACCACCGGCAGCTGGTTGCCACAAATCTCTGCCAGCTGTTGTTGCCAACGCGCCACACTGGCCGCTGAACTGGGAGAGCTCAGATCGAACATGATGATGGCACAGCTTGCATAGAAGAAGTAACCATTGTGCAGTCCGCCATGCCTTGGATCACCAGCCACGTCCCACATCTCTAGCGCAATCGATTGGTAGTTCGTCTCCAGCGGCAGCGTGTGCACATTCAATCCATATGTGGGCAGATGCTGCTCCTCGAAATGACCCGTTGAATGCCGGCGCAGAAATGTGGACTTGCCCACGCCAGAATCGCCCAGGATGAGGCACTTGTAGGTGTCTTGGGCGGGCTTGAACTCCATGTAAAAATGTGTGTGTGTGTGTGTTGGAAAATAAATATAAAAAAATATATATGGAAAGTCTAAAGCTAACTTTGATTGGGATGTTTATACAACCTGTTTAGACGTGAACTTTGTGACAGTGAATTAAACTTGAATTTCAGGCATGATTTTGAATCAAATTTATATATTCTGCTACAGAGTTTTAATGTTTTTTTATATTTAAATCAAATTTATACTTATTTATGAAGTGAAAAGTGTTATGTTATGATATTAGTAATGATGTATTAAGTGATATAACAAATATATATTTTTAAAAAATTAATCTGATCAAGATAAACTGCTAAAATAATGACCAGCAAGCCTTGCAGTTTTATCTCTGTTAACAGCCTTTACAGGTTAACATGAGAATTATGTAAATGTTATGTAAATGTTGGGCTCGGCAATTACAAAAATGTTAGTCGGGCATTACCCACTGTAGAATACTTGTTCACGTTCAAAACACTAGTAGCTCCAAAAGTAACATGGAATATGGAAAACGAGAATCATTTCACTTTCGTGAAGAGTCAGAAATTCTCTCTCTATAAATCAAAATGTTATTCATAAAACTTATATAGAATATTCAGGCAATCAGCTAAAATGACAAACAAAAAAGCAAACCCCAACTCAACTCATTGATAGAGTTTGTGTCTGCTGTCGCCCATTTAATAATCTAAATAGTTTTGTTTCAGTTGTTGTTGTTGATATTTGGAGTGTTTTGATAAACATTCGTTTTGCTCAGTTGAATGGGAAAAATTGGAGTCTAGTGAGTGGCGCGCACTCAGAGACGAACGAGCAAGTTAGATATTTGTAATTGCACGCGATGTTTACACGAAATGAGGAAAAACAAATTCAATTGGCCAACTTGGTGACGCTGGCAACGATTACTTTGCCCAACAATAACAACAACAACAACAACAACATGCCAGCAATGAAAATAAACGTGTAACTGTTTTTAGCACCTAACCCAAACCCAGTTCATCTGCCTAGTCACCCACGCCCACCCCCAGCCTATCAAATGAGGCGTTAATTGTATTTACACAGCAGTTATGAGGGCCATTTGAATGCACATTAAACCAGAAGACAGCTCGTTAATTCATTCGCAACTTGTAGTTGCTGAGCAGCTCATCCATCATTGTTACAAATTAAGTGCCTGTCCATTTTTATAACAATACCAATCCCAAGCTGCTCATTGAAGCATAAATAATATTAGTAATAATAATAATACATATCTAATCTCATTGAAGTGCCAATGAATATAGCAATTATGTAGAAATATTTAAGACATTGATAAAAAAAATAATATATGATTTTTAACAAATATTTTTTTATTTTATTTTGAAGCAACGGCAGTTGCAGAAAATTTTAATTTTTAGGAGTTTTGTGATATTTAGGAGTTATTTTAAAACTCAATTTCTTTCACATATTTTTAGTATAATTTATTTTATTTATGTAGACCTAGAACCTAAACTGTCAATATACAATATAGACTAAAAATTTTTTTTACAAAAATATAATAAATATATAAGATAATGATAATAATATAATAATTGTAAACAAATTATATTTATACATATTGTTTACGTATATATTGTATATATATATTATATATTGGTACAAAAAAAAATTAATAGAGCTAATTTTCGTTTCATATGATTTTTATTATTTTCTGAATTGTTGTTTGCTCATTTGAAGACGTTTATGTGTATATTATATGCCATTTACTGGTGTCTTTATCTTGTGGAATCATCAATTATAAAAAAAAAAAAAAAACTTGTTTTCAAACTCATGAACAAGAGTATTAATGCTCGACTGTTCAGCAGCAGGGATCGAGCGTGATCGGGGGAGAGCAGATTGACATTCTCGCGCTTAGAAATTCAAACTGTATTTAGTCAATAAGATTTAGTTATTAGCAAACTGGCCCACGCAATTGATAAGGGTTAGAGCCAAATGTGCTATAAAGTCTGAAAAAAAAAAACACAAATTTCAATATGTTCGGTGAATAAATAATAGAAATATGTTCATACATATATAGTTGAAGTGCTCTCCTTAACTGAGCATGCTTAAAGAGAAGACATTCTTTTTCTTTTGCTGGTACTTTAACGATTTGGATTGGTATTTCAAATGGCCTAATTGAGCTGCCGTTGCCAGACAAATGTTACTCGGATTGACAGCGGGAAAACGCAACGCTTGACATGACATAGGAACTGCTCGAGCTGCTGGTGACTGCTGACTGCGTACAGTGGACGGCGGACGGCGGACAACCAATTGCCGACTGCTGACTGGGATAACTGCCGACCAGGCATGGCTCTGCTGCCAACGGCCGACTAGGGACTGTCGACAGCGAACTGCTGTAGCCGGTTCATTCATTCTACGGTTATGCGTTGGCGGCGCAATTGTCAATTCCATCAATCAGTAAGATTGACGTTTGGGTTACCAATGCGAACTGAGAGAACTACGTTCATTCGCTCTGGATTCAGTTCTAACTCTTGCTATGGCTCTGGATGTGGCTGTTGTAATTGATGTTGAATACCTACCGCCCGGAAGCAGCTAAATGGATAAAGCATTACACCAGAGTGAAAAACCTAGAGAGAGCGAAAGAGAGAGATAGAAGAGTGGAAGAGAGAGACACACAAATTAGTAACATAACCGGATTTTGCATTTTCAAATGCAAAGTATTTTCATTTGTGGGGTTTGAAAGCCTCGCCAGCTACTTCCGTGGCCCAGCCCCATTCAGCCATTGAAAGCCATTTGACAAAAGCGAAAAGCCAAAAGAAAGGAAAGTCCAAACAAAGAAAAACAAGCAAAGCGTATAAAGAAGAATGAAATAATATAAGCCAGACTCACATATAAAAAAAAATAAAAGGGAAGAAAATGAAAAAACGTATGGCCAAAATGGATAAGCTTACCCTCCTGGGTAATCGGCATGGGAGAGGGAGTTGGGAGGGGGGTAGCATAGCAAATGGCATTACTTTTCAGCTTCTATAGTCTGGGATGGCCTTCAACGCACATCCTTTCTGGAGAGAGAGAGAGCGGCGCTTAAATAAAATTTGTTGATTTTATTGAAAAGTGATGATGTGTCAAATTTTTTATCGCATTACCAGCGCGTAGTAGCTCTTATTTTGCTTTTAACCTTGTCATTTGCATAAAATTCGCATTGAATAGACACATTAGCATTTTTAATGGCTCGCTGCCCGCTGAAAGTCCTCACTAAGTGGGCGGAACGGGGCGGGGACGGCGGCGGTCGCTGGGTCTATGGTCAACGCCAGTCACGCCGCACGCCTCCAAAAATTTATCAATGCCAAACACGTTTGGGGTTGAAGGTTGTCAAAAAAAAAAAAAAAAAAAATCCCAAAAAAAAAAGAAATAAAAGAACAAAAAACATAAGAAAGCCATTGAAAAGACGCATTCACTGAAGTGACAAGTGAGCAATATTTCCAGAGCACTCCTACGGGAGGCAAGACCTCAGAGCACAGATTCCAAAGACAAATTGAGCAGCTTAATGCATGTCAAATTGTCAATTGCGTGCGATCTATGCCGCCACGCTCTTGACTCTTACTTGAATGAATTATCTGCAAATATTGATTATCAATGACGCGAATTGAATTTTGTATATTTATTTTGAAAACTATTATATGATTATGATTGATAAATTAAGATAACTCACCCAGCTGCTTATTAATTGATAGTTTTGCATTCATTCCAGAAAAATCTTCGTATTAAACGTATTTAACTCAGCAAACAGCATTTACACTCTATTTTAAGAGCGACAGTTATTCCAACAAATTTACAGTTAGAGAATTTCATATTGTAAAGACTGCAATCTCTCAGTAGAGTCTTTGTTCTCCCCCTCTTTATTGTTTACATGTGCTCAAGCAACTGTGGAAGTATACTGCTGTTGCTCTCTCCCTGTCTTTTCCTTTAACATGTGCTCAAGCAACTGTTTAAGCATACAGCTTTTGCTTGCTCTCTCTTCTTTACATGTGTTCGCACTTCTGTGTATTTGCATACAGCTACAACTCGTGACCTCTCTGAAGTGACAAAAGTAACAGTAAAACGACCACAGCCAATGTGACTTTATTGTATTAGACAATGCGAGCATGATTAGAGTGCGCCAGCATGCATGCCCTCACAACTTCGTTCACCACTCCCTCTTGCACTTCTTTTACAATACAGTAACTCACTTGCCTTAGCTTCGTTTCTTTTCAGAGCGCATCGGCTTGATCGTGTCGACGAAGCTGAAGCATCGCGGCGTTCGTATTTCGAGAAACGAACTTTCGTGTAATGAGCGAAGATGCTCACGCCTCGACAGTATTGCCATTTATGCATACATACATACGTATATAGTAGTGTCATATGAATATACAACATATAAACATACATATGTATGTACGTGCATGGCGAGTAGCAAAACAGTTCGCGTCGTTTACTCACATTCAACAAAAACTGTAAATTAAACATATTAACAAAAAAAAGTGAAATGTTTGCTCTCTTTCAATTAAATTCTAAGTTGTTACCAAACTATTTTGTAATTTTGTACTCGTTAGCAAAGTGAAAAGAGTATATTGCTTTTAAGCCAATGTACGTCCGCTAATTTATTAAAAATAAGTTGTTATAATAAAATATTATATCAGTCATATATGAGATAAAACACCAATAACATCTCATTAATACCAACAGCATTTGTCTTGATTTACAGAGATTTATCCAAAAGTGTCTAGTAATCCATAGAAACTGACAGCTCGGATCAACTCTTGCCTTAAAGCCACCTGGCTGGCCAAATGCTTAGCTATTCCATTTGTTTTGCAATCACAGTGGACTTTGTGTAGAACGTGTGACCATAACAGTCTCCCCGGACGTCGACTAATCCGCAGAGTGAAATTTTATTCGTGCTGGCCTCGTTTTTGCGCAGATGTAAAGCAATGTCTTTGCATTAGAGCGCATCTCGGCCATAAATAACATGACGTTTCATTAGGCGCTGAAAATGAAAAGCTATGATCACCTGGGCAGCACACCTAGCTAGCCGGCACGAAGGACCAACTGGTGGCTGCTGTTGCCGGTGCTGCCAGTGCTGCTGTTGCTGGTGGCAGCTGTCGGCGCAGGTGTTTTAATCACAGGAATGCGGCGCATTTGTGCCCGGTAGTTGGTTGGCACGCATAAATTTTCATTTCCATTTTCATGGCTCAACGCACAAAACGCAGGCTGGCAGGCAGCAGGCCGGTGCTGGCAGGACGACTAGGACGACGTTTTGCCATTTGCCTTTGTCGCTTTTTATTGCCTGCACTTCATTTGTTGACGCTATTTCGTTGGCGAGTGCTCATAAACTGGCTCCCAGTCTCCAGGCCGAGAGGTCCCTTTTTGGGTTGATGAGCTAACCGCAAAAAGTTAATTAGAATTAATGCGTTGGGCGTTACCAAAAGGCACCCAAGCCACCCCCACACACAAACAGGTCAAATCGCATTTAACTGCAGGCAACAACAACAAGAACAACAACAACAACATTGGTAATAGCAACTGGGCCCATTAATATTTCCACACGTTACAGAGGAGGCAGCAGCAGCAGCACAGCAGCAGCCGCCTCCATTTGCCATTTGGCCAAAATGACGCGCAATAATCATTTCAATATATGCCACGAGTGGAGATCACGTACTCGGGACACTTTAGAACAAATACGCGTATCAAAATGTAACATCACACCAAACGGCATCAGCATGCAGCCCACAACAAAGCAACAACAGAGACGACGAGACGCGACGCGACGCGAAGCTGTGGCAGGCGCAGTCACGAAATGGCCACAGCCGCCACAACAAATAGAAGACGTAATGAAAAGGAAAAGGCAGCACTAGCCCAGTAGGCAGCACTAGCCCAGTAGGAACTAAGGCTGTCTTGAGATACCCTGTAGAGCTTTAGAGCATGTGTTGATGGAATGTAGCCAAAAGTGAAAGAAATCTGATTAATATTTTACAAATACTTGCAGAAAAAATTTATTAAAATAAATTATAGATTAAATGATTAAAAATAAACAATTACTCCAACTGGGCATAGGTTCAGGTCTTACAGTCACTTTCTAAATTTCGAAATGACAGATAATATATATATTATATACAAAATATATAATAAAGAAAATAATAAATACATGTATGATCATTTAAGTTAACTTAAAAAGAAATTTGAATTTTTTATAAAAAAAAAATATATATTTCAGATTTGCTAATAAAATATAGTAACACAAAAATTTATCCCAGAAAAGAATAATAAGAAATAAAAAAGAAAATTTAATAATTTTTTAAAGAAATAAACCTAATATTTTTATATTAGGTAACAAAATTAATCTGAAAAAGGTATTTAATGTGTATTTTTATTTAATTCTAAAGAAAGAAATTTGATCCATGTATTAAATTATAAAATATATATGAAATATAAAATTATTAATAATTAAAAATAACATATTGGAGAAGAAAAATTGTTCCTAAGAATTTTTAAATAATTTTACTATGTCCTTTTAATTTCTAAGAAAAACGTTTATATTACAAAAATGAGAATAAAATAAAAAAATTAATATTTTTAAAAACTTTATTCAAAGTTTATATAAAAATATCCATAAATAATTGAAATATTTTTTAACTAATTTTTACTATGTACTTTAAATTTCTAAAAATTTAATTTTATAAGAAAAGAATAAATTCTATACGTGCAAATCAAAAAGTTTATATTACAAAAAATGAGAAAAAAATATTTTTAAAAAAAATTATATTTTTAAAAACTTCATTCAAAGTTTATATAAAAATATCCATAAAAATAAAATTCTAAGAAATCTTTATAAATAATGTGAAATATAAATATTGTAAGAAAAGAATTTATAAATAAAATATTTATAAGTCTGTCAAAAACACGCAAAAGTGCTGAACTAAAGTTGAAGCCCTTCAAATTCACAAAAAAATAAAAATAATAATAATAATTTCTTAAAAATAGTTTGCATACAATACTACTGCCAGCAGCACATCTGTGAGTAGTATTAAGTTACGCAAGCAGCTACGCCTGGGTAATCACACGCACACACTCACTCACACACACACACACACCCAGGCAAACGCACAGCCACAGAGACAAAGCAAATACACAGAAACAACAGAAAAGTTTTACTTGCAGGACAACGTGGAACATGAAAAAAAAAAAACAATCAACAAAAAAAGGAAACAAGAAAATAACAAAACTCATCAGACAAAATGGAGGTCGCCACGGGTGCAGTAAACGTGGCTAATGAATGCTTTTGGCCCCAGCGCTGATGGCAGCTCTGTGTTTAATTTAATAACACACGCACACAACAGCGCCCAACACACACACACACACACACACACAGTCAACATATGCTCATCGTTTGTCTCTGTCTGTGTGCGTTTATAAGTATATTGAACAAATAAATTTCGAAATGTTGACAACATTTTGCTGTTTGTTCATAAACGAGGCCATCGTCACCTGTGGGAGCAGCACACGTGCCCACCGCATGCACAAACCCAACCACAACAGAGCCACAGAGAGAGAGAGAGAGAAAGGGAGAGATAGATAGAGAGTGGGGGAGGAACGAGACCTATCCCGAGAGTAGTCCATGTTCCACGCTCAGGTTCACATCAAACTGCGCTCGGCAATAAAAACTTGAAGCCACAGTCCTCAGCCAGAGTAACATACACTAGGGGCATAGACGCATATACAAAAAAACAGAAAAAAAAATCAACTTTTATAATAGCCACACATAGTTGTACCATGTACCTAGGGCCATGTACATGGCTATATGGTCTATATGGTATGCAAGCGCACAGTCCTACTTACCAGCTACTACTGTAACTGTCCTGTTAAATCCGTAAAACTTTCACGCAATTTGCTCAAAGTTTATGAAATACACGCACAGCCATAAAAAAGCCAAGTCTTTAAAATAAATGGTCAATAAACTGTAAGTACATAGTGTACCAGAGCACAATTCGTCAGAGAACCAAAATAAAACTACTTGAAAGCAAACTACAATTTTAAAGTTGGCAAAAAAAAAAAAAAAAAAAAAAAAAAAAAAAACAATTGAAGCCATGACAACTTATACAGGATATTCCTTGAAGGCAATGCAGAATCACATACACATGCTACCAGAAAAAGTATATAACAAATTCTCTATGTAATAATAAAAAATAAATGAATAAATTAAAATAAAACAAAATCAAATACCAAAATGTATTTTATTCATTTTTTTTATTATTTTTTTATATTTTATATTAAAAATATCTGCTCAAAATATCCACAAATTTCCCTTAGTTATTTCCCAAAAAATTTCATAGCATACTTTTCAGGGCTCGGCTAAAACTTGTATTCTCAGCTATGGCAAGCTGAAAAGCAAGCAAGTTTTGAGCTTAGGCACGTAACTGTTACTTATTTTTAACAATAAAACATTAAATCTTGAGCTAAGAAAGCAATCACTAAAATATCTTGGAATGAGTCCATTAAAAAATGCCTTAAATCATGACTTTTTTAGCTATGCTCACTCCAAGAACAACTGAAATCTGTCAAACTTCATAGGCATTTCATTTGGTCTATCAATATCTTCTGCATTTTTAAACTACAGAAAGCTTAACAAAGCATTAAACTCAAATGTAAATCAAAAATATTAATAAAAAAACGGAAAAAATCGAAAACTTGATGTCTTTTCACTTATACAAATAATCTATAAAGTTTTCTTTTATGATGCCTGGCGGCATTTAAGCCAGTGAATGATTATTTAATGTCAGTTTACTTATTATTAGGCAATTTTAAGCATTTATATGACATAGTTATGTGCAAGTATTTATATAGCTGTTCGCTCGACTGTGTCGAAGCTTTATGGAGCATATAAAATCGTTGGCTTCCAATCAATTGCCAAGTCATTTATTACAAATTTTAAGTGCACTTCTAATGGTAATAAAAATTAAGACTTTGCTAAACAAAACAAAAAAATATATGTGTATAAAAAGGAAAGAAATGAAAATGGAAAAGCCAACTTCTTATCGGCTGAGGCCAAGCACAGTTAACAGACGCGCTTGGCTGACTCTCTAACCCAATGAGTGAGGGGCGGACTTTCAGGGAAAAAAGCCAATCATTGCAGGCCCCAGTAGAAATTGCTGCCCTCAACTCTGGCGGCTGCTACGGCTCCGGAGTACTCGTAGGTAATGTCGCTTCATATTTCAACGTCACTCGCATCGTCATCATTTTTGTGTTGGCAGAGGGGGGGAAGCGGAGCGTGGGGTCTGAGCGATGACATCAACAGTTCTGCATAAATTTGCACCCGATAAAAATTTCAAATGTTTTCATCAAATCATTTTTTTTTTTTTTTTTTCTTCTTTCATTTTGTTGGCGCAACAGTCGAGTCGACTCGGGCGAACCATCCATCATTAATGGTGCGCCTGCTAGCGAAGGAGTTGAGAGGCAATTGTAGCATTGGAAGGAGGAGCAGTGGAGGGGGCGTGGCTGGCTGACGACTTGGCATTACTTTTTAATGACTTTGACTTGCTGCAGCCAAATGCGTTCGTCTGCGTCGTCTACCTTTGCCGGTTTTGATGTCGCAATTCGGCAACTTTTTTTATCACTTTTTTTTTTACGCGTACTTTGTGCTTTTTAACTATCCGATTGAAATTTGTTGTTTCATTTTGTTGGCGATTGATTTAATGCAGTATTTGGCATTTCAATTACAGTGCAGCAGTATTCTGCTCTACCAGCACTTGCAGCTACGACTGATGGCTGCCAATATGCGCATCATATTTTCACAGCGAAATATTTTTACGCTCATAAAGGAAAATTGACTGCGAAAATTGTTTTACTGCAGCTACTGAAGCTCGCTCACATTGCACAAACCCCAACCTCAACCTCAACTCTTCCTCTCCCTCCCTCTCTCACACTTTCTTTTGTTGCGGTTGTGCGTGTGTTGTAATTTGTTTGGCCCCCTTTATTTTTTTGCGTGTGCATTTTTATGTTTTTATGCGTTATTTTGCATGCATCAGCGCGTTATTAAATTCCACTGTGCCAAGCCGCAAACAAAAAGCCAACGAAACTCTGCAGATTGTCGGCGAGTCGCCAACGCATTCGAATCCCAAACAGCCAGCCCGCCAGCCAGCCAGCCAGCCAGCACTCTTGTCTGTTGCCTGGCCTCTTCCCTTTTTTGCTAGCGCCCGAAAGCGTCTTATTTAACCCGCATAAAAACTGAACGTAAATTCATACCACTCCCCATATACTCAAACACACACGCTTTTTACGCACTCACACACATACTTTTTTATACAAGCTTATCAAATTTGGCACATTGTTCCGTGGTGCTGCACCGTTGCTGTCTCCTGTTTGTGATATATTCTATATATATGCCTTTCATACATCTTAATATTTTTTTATAAATATTTTTTTTATATCTTAGTTTATTATTATAAATTTTTTAATTTCATATATTTTCTTAAATATAAATGTCTTTTGCATTATTTGCTTTGACACTCAGCTTTCATTTGCTGTGCACTGTTAACTTAACATAGTCTGTTAATGTAACACTCCGCCACCTATTGTCAACAGCGCCAAAGTGAGCTGTTATACTGTTAACCGTTAGCACAGTTTTGAAGTTAACCGATAACACAACGCGAAGGGGCTGCAAATGTTGTTTTAACATTTACAGCATATTCGTAGTTGCAGTGCTAAAAAAAAAATAATAATAATAATAATAAAAAAAAATAAAATAAAAAAAGCCATTAACAAAAATAAATTTTAAATAAAACTTATTCACTTTATGAAAAATAAATAGATTAAAACACTATATATATATATCACAAATATAAGCCGATTACGGCTAAACTGAAAGGTATTTAACTTTAATGAAAAAAAAATCTTTTTATTAATATATATTTTATTCTGCTTCTGTAAATATTAAGTAGTTTATTACTGAATATTAATTATTAATATATTTCATTTGGCAAAATATAGAAAAAATTATATTTTTATAAAAACCTATCACGGATTAAATTGCAAACTAAATTTAAGAAAAACTACACACTTTTTTCTTAATTATTTGCGTTTTTTCCAATTAAATCATAAAAAAAAGCATAACCGTTTGCTAAAAACAAACCGTGACAGGCCAGATTTCAACACTTGTGATAATAGATAAAAAAAATTTCTGAACAAAAAAATGATGAACAAATATTTTTTACTGATTTTGGTTTGCATTAATTTTAATGTCGATTAAATGGAAGCTCAACTTTAAACTTAGTCAGCAGAATTTACAATAAATACAAATTTCACTCAACCTCGATATGGAAGCTATACGCAATGCAATTCATCATTCAACTGAAAGCCAGGTGAAAATGTAGTTGGATGCGGGATGCGGGCGGTGGGTGTGGCATGTTGTATAGAAACGCCAAACGTCCCATTAACAGAATTCAATGCACAAAAAACTCACGAGCTGCCAGCTGAAGCCAAAAAGCGAATGTCAACACTATCAATCATTGCTTTGACAGTTTGAGTGCTTGTTTTAGTATTTGTGCTTTTGATTATGTGACGTGCACACACACACACGCACACACACGCAGGCATGCGGGCCACACACACACATACACACACATGTGCATACATACATATGAGGAGCGCATCAATTGATACACTTACAACAAATTGTTTGTACTGAAACACGTGGGCGGGCATTTGGGGTGTAGAGCGGAATGGGCATTGATGGCAAGCATTTGATTGATGAAGCCTCGACCTGAGCTATTTTAAATGAACAAATTGAATGTGCACACATGTGTGCAAACGATTATTGAAATTTAAGAGCATCTTGGAGCATCTATATATATGTACATATATAAAAGGGATTTAATTATCCCGCTCAGTGCTCTGATTGTATTCTTACCCGTGTTCAATTATGTCTAGCATAAGTTATCAAAGGCAAAGGCGGCAAAGTCAAACAAGGTTGTTGGCCTTTTACTTCAAAGCGTTGCAAAATATGCCTAAAGATGAATCGGGTTTTCCATTGCCATTGAGGGTACGCTCTAAGCAAAATACTTTAAGTAAATATTTTTTATATTTATTTGAAGTACTGGGCGACAGTTTGCAAATGAATTTGTGATGATTTGTAAGAGATATATATGTAAAATTTAAAAATTAAATTAAATTAAAATTAAATTATATTTTAATTACAAATAAAATTGAAATGTTAAATATATTTACATACAACTGCTCTTTTGTAACTATTTTTGCTTTAGATATGATTCATGATTCAGTTAAACTGAACAATAAATTTTTTAAAACACCTTTTACCAGGACTAGACGATCTAGACTCTCTAGAAATAGTTTCCAGGCGAAGGTATCGAATGGAGAGTCGTATGGAGAGTCAATATGGAGAGCCGTTATGGAGAGTCTTAATGGAGAGTCGTAATGGAGAGTCTTCCTCATAAAGTGAGAGTCTTCCTCAAATCATCTTATAGACTCTCTAGAAATAGTTTCCAGGCGAAGGTATCGAATGGAGAGTCGTATGGAAAGTCATAATGGAGAGCCCTAATGTTGAGTCTGAATGGAGAGTCATAATGGAGAGTCTTCATCATAAACAGAAATGTATCTTCCAAGTTAGAGAGCATACACGGCAAAGTCTAAGAATCTCTCATGAAAATAAAAGAAAGTCTCGGAGATGACATTCCAGTAGAGAGCGCAAGTCTTCGTATAATAACGAAGAGCTGCGAACGCCTAACGCAAGCGAGCAGAAATAAAACTTTATAATAATTATATTTCGATTTTAACTCATAAATAAAGTCTTCTGCTCTATTCAGTTCAATTTAATAAATCATTTTACTCAGCCTGCAGTTCATTTTCCAACTAATCGCAAATAAATTTTATAATAAAACAAAGTTTAAATTTATAATTAATAAAATATTTAATATATTAAGACTAATTAATAAATTTAATATATCAACCCTATTGAACTCGAAACCATGAAAAGAACCAAAAACAATTTAAAGATCTGCCAACTAAACTAATCAAACTAACACGAAACTAAGAAATCGTCTAAGGCTTGGCACTTTCAACAAACTGATACTTGAAGGGATTGGGACGAGCACGAAATGTGGCTAATTGGCGTTGCTTTTGGAATTCCTCCTGCTCGCGCCGCTTGCGCTGCTCCTCCAGCTGTTGACGCTTCATCTCCTGCGCCTGCTGCGACTGAGCGTTGAAGATTTTGCGCTGCTCGGCGCGCAGCTCTGTGGACAGGCGAAATGGCTTCACCTCCAGCTGCACTTGATTATTATTGGCCGGCTTCAGTGGAGTTGGCTTAAATTTGGGCACAGGCTTTGATTTTGGACACATACTTAGCTTTAGCTCCTGTTCGCGCTGCTGCTGCATCTGCTCGATTTTCTGCTTCCGCTTGAGCAGCATTTGCCGCGACGTCTTCAGCACATTGGGCGTGATCGCACAGGTGATGCGATGCACGACTGGCCTGTTGGCCAGATGACTATGGGCCCGGCTAAAGTTGGGCATCGGACGGCTACGGAACTGGCGTTGAGCACGCTCCTCCTCGAGGTGCTGCTGGCGCAGCTGTTGCTTCCTGCGCTCGTAGATGTCCTTGAAGTGATAGGCTTGCGGTGGCGGGCAACTGTCCTCCGATCGCACTGCCTTCTCCACGGCCGTCTGCCAGCCCGGCTGCACAGTCTTTAGCAGATTCTCGAGCACTGCTACATGCTTCTGTGCGTTTTCGTAGACAATGCTCTGACGACGCTGCACCTGCTCCAAGTCCAGTTCCAGCTGCTGTTGCCTCAGCGTTTTCTCACCCTCATCCGACGACGAAAACTCCTCCTCATCCTGCGCCTGCAAGCTCATTTCGTCAAATAGCTCCACAGTTGTCTCCAATGCAAATTGACTACAATTCTCCTCAAATTTCAGTTCCGACATTTTTCATTTAAATATTGTTGTGTTTGCTCTTGCTTAGATTCTAAAACATTTGTGAATATTCACCAAGCTGCTGCTTCGCTTCTCATGTGCTGCTTATTAACAGCCTACTTTGAGCCGAGAGCTCGGGAAATTTGTGTATTGGGGCATTAGTGAAAATTTCATTTGAATTATTTAGCCAAACACAATGCATCAATATATAGATAATGTATAAAGTCTTGAATGTCCATCAAACTAGAATTGCCTCTGCTGCCACCCACTCTCTCTCTCTCTCTCTCTCTCTCTCTCTCTCTCTCTCTCTCTCTCTCTCTCTCTCTCTCTCTCTCTCTACTATTGCATACGTCGTATTTACTTTGCACCGTCTATTTCCTGCCTGTCCAGCTGTCTGTCCCTGTCAGTCCACTGTCCGTTACGGTACGTCTATGTGGTGTCAATTTGATTGCAAAATAATTCAAATAATCTCATCATACATAATCTAGCTGTCTATTCACCTGCCCAACAGCCCAGCTAGAAGCTAACCTATGCCCACACACACACACACACACACACAAGTATTTCCATATATACACATGCATATGCATATTTCCGGGCTCTGTCAGGCAATTTCAATTTTCAGCAGCTGATTAAAATTTTATTTTAAAGCTGTTGTTAATGCGAATCAAGTGAAAAATTATTGAAAAAATAAATTGATTTAAATTATTATTGAATGCTTTAAGGAATTATAGCTTGTTTTTAAATAATATTAATAATACTAATAATAATTAAAATGCGTAAGTAGATTTCTGAACAGAGTTACTAGTAAATTAATTCTTATAATATTATAAGTAGTTGATAATACATGTAGATAGTTTTTTATTACTACCCAGTAGTAAAAAATAAATATTAAATTTTAATAAAATAATAATTAAAATCAATAAATTAAAATTAAAATTAAAATAGTAGTTGTTGTACTAGCAGTAGTAGTAGTAGTAGTAGTAGTAGTAGTAGTAGCAGTAGTAGTAGTAGTTGTAGTAGTAGCAATAGTAGTAGTAGTTGTAGTAGTAGCAGTAGTAGCAGTAGTAGCAGTAGTAGCAGTAGTAGCAGTAGTAGCAGTAGTAGCAGTAGTAGCAGTAGTAGCAGTAGTAGCAGTAGTAGCATAGTAGCAGTAGTAGCAGTAGTAGCAGTAGTAGCAGTAGTAGCAGTAGTAGCAGTAGTAGCAGTAGTAGCAGTAGTAGCAGTAGTAGCAGTAGTAGCAGTAGTAGCAGTAGTAGCAGTAGTAGCAGTAGTAGCAGTAGTAGCAGTAGTAGCAGTAGTAGCAGTAGTAGCAGTATTAGCAGTAGTAGCAAGAGTAGCAAGAGTAGTAGTAGCAGTAGTAGCAAGAGTAGCAAGAGTAGTAGTAGCAGTAGTAGCAAGAGTAGCAAGAGTTGTAGGAGTAGCAAGAGTAGTAGTAGCAGTAGTAGCAAGAGTAGCAAGAGTAGTAGTAACTGGAGTTTTAGTAGCAGAAGTAGTATTAGTAGTAGTAGCAGTAGTAGCATGAGTTATAGAAGCAATAGTAGCAGTAATATCAGTAGTAGTAGTAGTAGTAATCGCAGTAATAGTAGAAGTAGTAGTAACAGTATTAGCAGGAGTAGTATAATTTATTATAGTACAACAGTAGAGAAATATCATCAAATAGTAGTAGCATTAGTTAATAGTAGTAAACTAACCACTAGAAAGTGCAAACAAATAGTAACTGTAATCAATTGTCGACTTAGTGTAGGCAAACACCTGTAGGTACATAAAGGTAGTAGGTATTAAGGGTAATTCCTCATTAAATGCTTTCCTCTTTAATCTCTAATGGCAAAGTGCGCAAATTCGTTAATCTAACACATTTCACTGATTAGGGCAACATGTACAATAAGTCAAAAAGCACGCAGGTGGCATGCTACAAGTTGCAAATCAAGCCGACTAACTACATATAAATGCACTTGATTAGCACCATGTAAATGTGCGAGTGTGTGTGTGTGTGCGTGTGTGTTAGTAGCATGTGTGTGGGGAGTATATGTCTTAGTAGTAGACTCATTCTAGTATTTTATCTCAGACTGAACGCTTGTTGATAACTTTTTAAAAGCACTCGTCGGCACGCCCCCATCTACACATGCTCGACAGATTAACAACGTTGCTTACAAAATAAAACTTTGGCTTGTAGTCGAACTTATCTCTGATAGCCATTAGTAAGACAGAAAAGTTAACAATGAACAGACGAGGACCAAAGCCAGTAGTAAAAACTTGGCCACTGATAAACGTGCTTCACAAACAGAACCTTTGCCAGGGCAGGAGGCGGGAGCAGGGGCAGAGACAGGAGGCAGTAGCAAAAGTTATCCCAAAAAACTTGCCGCAAAACAAGCGGAAAAACTCTTTTCCTATCTGCGATAATTGCTTCTTATCCGAAGAAATGTTTTCGCATAGCCAAACCCAAACAACCTTGATATCTACTTATAAGTTCGTATGTCTAAAACAAAGCGCGCCTCTTGATTAGTTTGTGAGTGTAGCTGAAGGGTTCGTCTGCGCTATGATTATATCCCCAACAGTTTTGCAATTAGTGGACGCATTTAAAAGAGATTTTCCTGATTAGAAATCAAAAGGCATTCGCTACTTTTAAACTGATTGAAAACTCAGCGGAATGAATTACAACAAAAATATTTGAAATGCTCGAAACCAAACAGATATAAGAGACACGCACTCACACACACACACACACACTCACTCACACTCACACATGATGACATTGGGGTTGCTGGAGGCTGAGCTCCGTTGGTTACGCTCAACAACAACGAGAAAAAAAATACATAAAATGCTACGAGTTTTGCTTCCCTGCATTCTTCTCGAATCATTTAACCCGAGCACAATTTTCATAAAACGAAATTATCAAAATTGTTGATTCCAGCATCAACTGCCAGATGTTTGCTATATGTATATACATATTCACATGTGCATGCATGTGTGTCCATATACATGTGCCCATGGCTGTGTGAGCTTAATGTATTGGAGTCCAAGCAATTCAAATCGCTAACTTTATTATTGTGGCTGCCAAATATGAAAACTTTAAATAACATGGAAAATTCTTACAAATTCATTAAGCCTGCGGCAGTAATTTAAATGTCTTTTAAAAATAGTTAAATGCTTTTCTTTGAATATCCTGTACAAATATAGAAGTTATTGAAAAGTATTAAGGATTTTGCCTAATCTATTTTTGTTAAATATATATTAGTAATATTTAGAAAAAGATTTAACATTTTTTTGTTAGCATATATCTTAATCCATTCATTTTCAATTTGGAAAAATAATTTGTTTTAACTATGCATCAATTTTATATTGATTTTCCGTACAAATATTTTTTAATCTACCAAGTATCTAAAATTCTATATTTAAAAAAATATTAATATATTTTACAAGCAACATGCATAATATTTACATAATATATTGCCCAATTACAGGGTATTTTAAAGTATATCACTTCAGACATCTTTTACCTGTCAAAAGCAAGAAATTGAACAAAATGTAACAAAAACTTAATCGAAAATTCTTATTAAATTTGGTCTATAACAAATGTAATTTTCTCTCGAATATTTAGTTTGACACACACACACACACACACACACGTCTTACACATACATTTACATTTCTATGTCCATACATATATACGTGTGGTAACATTGTAAATAATTGTGGCAAATAGTTTTGGCAAAAAGACTTACTTTGTTAGAACTTATTTAAGAGGCAAACTCATAAGCCAGTTAACCTGAAAATTGCTAAAAATGAATCTGAAATTCGCATTCAAAGTGCTTTACAAATGTTTTAAAGTTTTCGAATTGTCATTTTAATTGCAATGGGAAAACAATTGCAAACGATTCTCGTTCAAGTGGTTAACAGAAAATGCATTATGAACGCATAATCAATCAACATTGAGCATTATTAAGAGTAATTCGTGTTTTATTGAAGAGCTAGTGACATTTTAATGCACTGTACACAAATTGCAAATGAGTATATCGAATTTGTCATTATTACTCGACCAAAAGAAAATGTAAATAAATATTAATAATGATTCATATCTATTTTGATAATATAAAACTTACTAAAAACGAATACCTTAAAAACAAAATTTGCCTCTGTGATTCATCTTTGCCTAACAATGAGAATTTCTCTGCAGTCGACGCCCGTTTCAGCTTGTTGAATATAGTGTTGGCAAATGCATTCATTAATATGCGAATGCGATGCGAGATGCGTACGCATACACTGTCAATCATAGTTATTGATTCTCCATTAGTAACTCACTTGTAATTTATGCATGACAACAACAAGTCGTGTCATGTCGTGTTGAAAGGCGATAAAAAATCAATTTAAGTGTCGGCCAGTGTCATAAATTTTGC
Organism: Drosophila koepferae; assembly: GCA_030914345.1. Classification (NCBI taxonomy): domain Eukaryota; kingdom Metazoa; phylum Arthropoda; class Insecta; order Diptera; family Drosophilidae; genus Drosophila; species Drosophila koepferae. Next base: position 6,698,894 of record JAUESR010000207.1, read on the forward strand.
TTTATACATCACCAGATAGAGATAGACAATACTATAGCAAAAAAAAATGGCTATCATTCAAAAGCCAATGACGAAAGGTGAATACACTATGCGAAATTTATAGAAAGAAAGTAATTATTGTGAACATATATTAAATATGTTGCATGTGTTATTTTTATTTTATATGTATTATATATAAAATACATTTCCCATTTTGCAATTTAATTTTTAATAATCAATAATTTAAAAAAATAAATAAAATAAAAATTTATAAAATATAAAATAAAATAAAAAATTAAAATTAAAATTTATAAAATATTTCCAGTTAAATATAAATAATTATAAAAAAAAACATACAAATTTATAAAATATTTCCATAATATTTTTTTTTTGTACATAATATTTTCTAACAATCCATAATACATTAATTATAATAAATTATATTGTATTAAATATGTATATATTTTTTTATTATTCTTAGTTAAATATTTAAAAAATATATATATATATATTATTGAGGTTAATGGGAAATTTAATCATTATTAGCCCTCAAAAGTATGCTATATAAATAATTGTGAGCAAATCTTTTAGATTCTTAGAATATTCATAATTAGAAAATATGAATACAAAACTGACATTCAAAAGTCCACAAACTAAAACACATAATTATTTTTTAAACTTTTCTGTTAATGTTTATTAATATTTATAATTTCTTTTTGCTGCTACATCACAAATGAATTTAACAAACAAAAAGAGAATGTTTGCCCAAAGGAATTAGCTGATTCGATGTGTTTCTAAACACACGAAAATGAAAAACCTAAAAATAAACTTTGTGCAAATGGAATTCGTGTTAAGCTGCCATTAGGTGGAAACTTTGGCATTTGTCTGTCATTTGCTATTAATATTTATGACATTGATTTGCTTTTATTATTTTGCAATTAATAATTTGTGTGGGTTGAAATGAAAGTTCAGTTTAATTTACGACAAAGGAACAACTAAAAGTCAAATGCATTTTCTTGTCAAATGTCAGAAGCAGAAATGCAATAGCCCAGCCCATTGGGCAGTCAGATGCAGAACTGCTGGAATCCTGCTTGGGGTAAATGTACAGAGTCCTTGGACTCCGCATGCAACAGCAGAGACCAATAAACAAAAGCATTAAACCCATAAAACAGGGAACATGGCACTCACGAGAATTAACACTACATTATTCACAATGCAATTTCGAAAAAAATGTTTCAACCCGAAACGGATGCGACTCGGTGAATGTGAATGTGAATGGGAATGTGAATGAGTGTGAGTATGCAATGGCTCACATGGGTGCCTTACATTGCCTGTGGCCTGAAGGGAGGCGCACATCTCTCTGCGGGCAGCGCCGTGTGGCTGTGGGCGTGGCAGCTGCACCTTTCGCTGAACTTTTATTGTTTTTCATTTTTATTTGCATTTGCATTTTCATTTTCATTTTTGTTTCTCTCTCTGGCAAAAAAAATGTGAAAAATTAAAAAATATTGTACTATATGCGTGCATTTATATATGTAAATACAAAATTCATTGTATTTTTTTTTTTCTTGTTTGTTACCGGCGTTTGCTTTCATGCATATTTCCCACAACACATTTGGAGTCGAGCAGCATCGCTTAAATCATCCAAAAAGCGGGAGCAGCAGGAAGCGCAGGACAGGCACAAGCCCGTTTGCAGTTAGTTTGCCACTGAAGTTGGGCTTAACCCATCAGCAGGAACAGCAGCAGCAGCAGGAGCAGCACCAGCAGGAGCACCAGCAGTATCATAGCCCAGCCTGAGGTGCATCTGGAGCCCAACATCAAGCTCAACCTCAGCCCAGCCCAGCCCAACATCCAGCATCCAGTTCATCTACCAACCTATACCAGCCGTGTTGATTTATGTTCAGAGTTTGCGTTCATTTATCATTACACTTGAAAGCATTTCCGCTTTGTTCCTTTTATTATGTATATATATATATACGTATGTATATGCTCATGCATAGATGACGGCTGAGCGCGGGAAGCTGTAAATGATGAAAAAAGGTAATACTTTTAATGCAAGCTATGTTTCATATTTCGCTGATTGCTGTTGTTGTTGTTGCTGTTGTTGTATTTTATTTTTTATTGCTGCTGCCAAATGTGCTGCTTATCATCGCTTGGCGCAATCGCAACAAGTAAGCAAAAAGCTTAAATATTAATTCTCTTTATACACACATCAAATTGTTTTTATTTATTTTTAATTTATATAAAAAAGTATAAAAGTTGGTAAACTAAAAATAATAACAAATAAATACTATTTATACACACATCAAATTGTTTTTATTTATTTTTTATTATATATAAAATAGTAAAATAAAAATTTTAAAAATAAATAAATAAAAAATAAATAAGAATAAAATTCCATTTACATACAATTTTTCCATAATTATTTTTATAAAAAAATATAAATGCAGGCAAAATAAAAATTAAAAAAAAAAAATAAATAAATAAAGAATTAAAATATATAAATTTGAAAAAAACTTTATCATTTTTTTGTAGTGACCAAACAAGGGTGATACAATTTTCCATAATTATATTTTTGCTGTTGCTTCAATTTTCGATGATATTAAGTTAAAAATACATATTTATATATTAATTAATTTTTTTCAATTTTATATATTAATTTTTATTTTATTATTTATGTAATAATTATGTAAAAGTTCATTTAAAGACATTATATTTTTCTTTAATTTAATTTTATTTAAAAAAAAAAAAATCTTTTTAATTGATTTTTTCTTTTATTTTTTAATTTAAATTCCACTCAAATTATAAATATAAAAATAAAATTCGCAATTAATTGCCCAATGAAAGAGTCTTGAAAGTTTCTCAAAATGTTAGAATTTCTCATATCGAGTCATCAAGAAATCAAGTCAAACTTCTTTAAGAATCTTTGCTGCTCACTGAACGATTGTCGACTATAATTGAATTCCTGTTTAAAATCAAATTTCAAATCTCATATTTAACCTAATTAACCTATTTTAAATCAAATTTCAAATCTCATTGAATCGAAATGCTCACAAATCCAATCCAATTAAATCAAATCAAGTCAAAAACAGTTTCTATTACAATTTAAAATTAAACTAATTTGAGTGGCATAATTTATGCATATTTAAAAAATAAGTGAAGAAAATGTAGATATTATCTGCTTAGAGATAATTCGTCGTATATTTGCTTTTAATTAAAGGTAACAATTTAAAGTTAGCAGACGAGAATTTATCACTGGCAAAATTTAATGTGAGGAAAACATGAAAATTCTAATATTCATAACTAATAAATTGCCTGTGGCATTTTTGATGCAGTTCTTGGTTACAATTTGGGCCAGGTGCAAAATTAATATACGTTATCTTTGCATAAGTTGTGTGCATGTGACAAATAATTCCCACTGATTTACAGCCATGCAGCCGTAGGCAGCAGGAGGCAGCATGCAGCAGGAGGCATTTGGCATGTGGCTTGCAACATGATGCATGCAGCTACTGGGAACGCTCGGCAGGCTTAGGCTGGTCCAAAATGCCAAATGCAGCTGCAATAGAATGCCCGCAGCCAAGCCTGACATATAGACACAGAGAGAGAGCGAGCGAGGAAGAGTGAGAACCGAAGCCGGAAAATTCATGGCCAAATGCGATTACCGTAAAGATGAAAATTGAATTTATGTATGTACGAACAAATAGAAGGCAAATACTATTTATGCAGACGAGCGAAGGCAACACGATGCTTCTGATTAGTTAATCAAAATGTCGGCTTATATTTGCGAAATGAACTCAACATTTATTAATATCATATAACGTACGACATTGACAAACGTCTCTGCACTTAAATCACAATGCTTGACACAGTTATTTAATTACTTAATTGAACAGAGCAGACTAAGACTGAGCTGCAGGCGTTTGAATGACAATTTTACAGAAAATTCTGTGAATTTCGTTGCGTCATTTTGCATTTACATAATGCCATGTAATAATGTCATTCGCTCGCTCCAATCTAAATTAAAATCAACGTCCAGCCAGCATTTGCATTAATTAAGCTCATCCGCTTCGCTACTGAAAGTATTGATTGCGATCATTTCTTTTCCACCGGCCAGCAGCCAAATGGACTTTAGCTATATCATATCAAAAGCTAAAAATCCAGCACGAAAAACTCAGAAAGCAAGAGCTGCTGAGAGCTTGATGGAATGAAACTGAACAGGCTTATACCCATTGCTCTAGGGCAAAGTATGCTAAGTTAATATTAAGTAGAAAAATATATAATAAAATATGAGACAAACAAAATTTGTAAATTAACAAAATGAAAGTTAAGATATAAACAAATTTTTTCATAATTTAAATTACTTTTTTTTTAAGTTTAAAAACATTAAAAAATTTAATACAAAATGAATTCTGAACTTAGATTAAAAAAAACTGCTACAAATATAAACTCAAACTCAAAAACTCTATTACTCGAGTTATATATTTACAAGTGTCGATTTGATATTCCACTCGATACAACAAGCGACCTCTAGCATTCGTTTTTCGATTTACAGGGTATTAAGAGCAAATGCTCTCAACAAGTTCATTTTCCATGCCATGTAATGGCTCAGGTAATAAACATAAAAACTAATTTCCCCCCAAAATGCCAAGAATGTTAATCAAAAGATTGTCCTGTTAGATTGCGGCATAGCAACAACAACAACAACAACAACAACAGCAACAATTTTGAGTGTATGTGTGTGCGAGGGGTATATGGCATGGTAGGGTCTGTGGTTTCTATTTTGTGGTAATTTCCGTTTATGTTTTTGAATTTTTTACTCACGACTGCGCAAACACAACTGACTGCTGATGGCTTCTGTGCGCCAACAATTTGCCCAGAATTTTTCCTAGCATTTTTCCCAGCATTTTCCCAGTGACTCAGCATTTGTTTCGGTTGCCAGCAAACATGGCCAAAATTGTTGTCTCTGTTAGTATATGTTGTTTGTTCGCATTACTCCTATTTGCATTTGTCGAATTTAAATCTTTTGTTAAAATTTACTTCAATTAACGCCCAGGCAGGAAATCAGTTTGTTCAGCTAGGCAAATGGGCGTGGCAGGCAATAGTAGCTCGTATCAACATTCAATATATTTAAAATTAGTGTGAGAGCACGATATATAAGTTCAAATTTCAATTATATGCAATTATATTATATTTAAAAATAAAAAATTTTAACATTTTTTCTGTTGTACAAAGTTTTGTCTAGTTAGAGATCTTAAGAAATTATTATTTTTTTTTTTCTAAATTCATGACAGATATGAAAGCCTTGATATCTTTGCACGCCACCAAGTTTTTGTTGCTATACTTCTAAAAACTTGTCAGTTGTTTATATTAGAATTTTCATTTATTTTATTTTTTCTTCTCCATGAATTTTAGAAATTATTTTATCTTAGCGCGAGAATTTCAAAAAAGTCTTAATAAATTATTTGAAATATTTTTGGGACACGTTTTTGGAGCAGAACTTTGCAAATTGATAGCTTTAAGCTTATTATATACCCTATAAAGCAGCATTTAAGCTTCTGATATTTAGATATCTCAGACAACCCAATTTGTATGTATTTTCTTTAAAATACTTATACTTGTATTTATTCTTATATATATGCTACCTATCTATCTACCTATATCTTTTATACGAATTTATAAAATTTTATATATATATATATATATATATTTAAACTAGATGAAACTTTGTACACTCCAAGAGAGCATAAGCTGCCAGCTTCTAGATGTCTTTGAAACCAAAAAATTTATATATATTTTTTACAGAATATATATATATTTTTATAGATCTAGAATTTTCATAATTTATTTTACATAAAATGTATATAAACAAATTATATTTGAATCCTAACTCAAGTTAAAATTTTGAATGAATTCAGAATTTTTATATATCTGTCAATTTATTAAAACAATTTTGAAATAAATTAATTCTGTACCAATTTGTATAACAAATTGTAAGAGTTCACTAAGCTTTTTGATAATAAGATTCCCAAATTATAAATTTATGTATTTATATATGTGTTAATATATGTATATTAAATATTATTATTATAATCATATATTTAATCATATTTTTATTATATTATACATTATCATTACATTACATTATTATAATCATATTTTTACATATGTATATATTTTTAAACCACAAAGCGCATTAATGCTTCGATCAAGTGAATAAAGCTGTGCTGTCAAATTCACTCAGAACTCATGAGTTTTCCCCGAAGAAAATTGCATTTGCAATTAAGTTTGAGCAGCAAGCAGGCGCAAGACTTCTGCTGGGTATTGAAAATAAATTCAGAAACTTGAACATTTTTAGCGACTATGTTTTAAGCTGGCCAGAAGGAGGCGCTCTGACTGGGCTGATAAAATGCCTTGTATTTCATTTTCAGCGTTTAGTGCATTATTCTGTGCGTTGCTCGAGTGTGTGCAGGAGTGTGCAGGAGTGTGCGGGTGTGTATGGCAGCTGGCTGCCAGGTAAAGTTAGTGTTACCTTGTTTGCCGCCAGTGAAGAAGTTTTGCAAGTTGTCGGCAGGCGCTCGTGTTGCCTAAACAGATTAAACTCTGAACACATGTGCGCCTGCAATTTTACGCGCCGTCGCTGCGCAGGCTTCCGCATCCGTTGCCGTTGCCGTTGCCGTTGGTGCTGCTGGTGCTGTTGGTGGTGTCGGTGGTGTTGGTGGTGTCGGTTGTTCAGCCGCAGCCAGTGCCAGGGGCTTCACATAACCGCCACATTAATTCCTAGTGCCAGACACCTTTCTCGTTAGCGGTTGGCCCCAACTTATTTAATTTCACAAGCAGCTCCCAGCTCCAACTTTAACTTAAATAGCATTCAAATTCAAATTGTTAGCATTTGGTTGGCTTATTTAATTATCGAATATGCTGGCAGCAACAGTTTGCTCCGTTTTGCAGTTTACAGTTTGTGTCAAACTAGCTCACGTTTCACCTGACCCGACCTGGCCACCGGGGACACTTTTTTTTCCATTCTTTCTTCTTAATTTTTAGTTTTTTTTTTTTTTTTTTTTTTGTAAAATTTATGTCCTGTGTAGGATTTGCACGCAAGGCTAACGAATGCGCATACGTGCGATCACGTAAACTAAGATAAGGTACGAACTATGCTGGATGAATGTTATCGAGATATCTTTCGAATGCTTACTCCACTTTGCAGCCAAGTGAATTATTTAAAAAGAAAAAAAAAATAATTTGAGATAGTTGATAGCAACTTTGTGAAGCGCGTTTAAAAGTTGTAAAGAAATTCTATAATATTTCTGTTCAAAAGTTAATGCATAAAGCAGACTGATAGTTAGCTTTGATTAACGCTTACTAAGTAAGGAAAATTGGGAAGAATTTTATATTTACTGTATTTATAAAAAATGTCAAAACTTATTGAAAAATAATTTAATCTGATGAATAGTATATTTAATATAAAGTAAATTTAATTAAAAATATTATACTTGATTGTTATGAGAGTCTATTTAATAATAATAATGATAATTAAAATACTATAACTAATAAATAATATATATAAATTAACATTTGTCTTTTGTTAAAATTATCTTCACTCTTCATATAGCCTTAAGCTTATGTAAATATGTACATACAAGCTCAAGTCATTATTTATAATTACACACATGCATATGTGTGTATGTATGTCTAAATATTCTCTTTTTTTTCTGTATGTAGCTCACAATATTGCTGTCGATTGGTAGCCAAGCGAGCCTGCTTTGCTTGTATGTATATGTAAATGTATATATGTACATGTATCCGCCTGTTTGTCATATAGTATGTATGTATGTATATGTGCTGCTATGCCAGAGCTGTCGACGCATGAGAGCTAAACAGAGGTACTTCATTTCACGAAGCGCGAGCGTCGGCTTCGTCGGCACGATCAAGCCGATGCGCTCTGAGAACCAACAAAGCCTTGCATGTAAAAGAAGGGAAGCAGAGAGCGAGCTAAAATAATACAGTTATGTCGCATGCTTTTAGCTCACTCTCATTATGCTCGCCGAGGCCGCGAATCGAATAGTACATACATATAAATATGTGTACATACATATGTATGACACAGATGCGTATAATCTGAAAGTACTCAAGCATGAACTCTTATAAAAGTGAGAAATAATATTCAAGATACAAACATACAAAATTCTGCCCATAATTGCAGCAAGCAAATCTTCTCAGCTAATAATATGTGTACTATATATAATAAAATATTGAATAAATAGTTGTGTTGCATATTTCAGAGCAAGAAAACCAAGAGACAAACATCTAAATACGTAGTATATTAGCTCTACAGCTACTTCGAGCGCATCCAGTTACTCTTATCATCACATACATTCATACATATATAACTTTAATATTCAATAAGATATAGACAAGATATATTACTCCATTTGTCAGCATTCTCAATGCAAAACATTTCAATATACAAGTTTAAAGCTTTATAATGAGCACTTTAAACTTTGTATGTGACATTAAATTTATTTATTTAAGCTAAACTGAAATCGAGCGGCTGCCACTGCACTCCACCCTCTCCCCTTCCAATTTATTTTAATGTAATGCAAATTTCAACGAAACTGCAATAGTAAAAATAAAAAAAAAAAAAAAGACTTACATAGGAATAGTTTGTAATTCCAGCATCGAAGGCGAAATGCGACTTTTGAGTGAAATGCCTTCGGCATAATTAAACTCTCTGTGGAATTTCATTATAAAATTCACAGACATTTTGCCCGATGCGAACGAATTGATGCTCAGCGTCATCGTCTTCTGACTGGATGGCAGAAGTTTTTCCACTGCAGGGAGCTTAACTTGGAGCGGCTTTTCCTGTAAGTAGTTGTAGTGCAACATTTTTTGGCTCAAGTTGAATTTACATTGGAATCGGCTCGTTAAGCGATAATTTTCCTTATGAAACTCAATATGCGAGCGTGAGAGAGAGAATAAGAGAGAGAAAGAGAGAGAGAGAGAAAGAGAGTGTATGTGTATGTGCCCTTGGACCGAGTTGATTTTTCACAATTTCCGGCCAAGCGAGCGCTGCGCTGTCGACTGAGCGGAAACGTAATTTGGCTTTTGGCCATTATTTTCGGCACTGACCACAAAGCCAAAGTCCGCTGCAGCTGCCTGCCTGCAGGAGCGCAAAGTGCGGTAAGGTTGACTGAGCGAAGAGCGGCATAACGACGGCTTGGCGCCTCATCATAATCGAAGCCACGAAATTGAAGTACTGCGGCACACAATGCGGTTTCCGTTGACTGCTGATTGGCTTCCGTTTCCGCTAATTTTTGAAAGTCGGCATCGATTCACGGCCCGCATTGTTTTTGCCACAGCAACTGTTGTCCTGGCTGGCTGGCAAGCAATAAAGGACCGCCAGCTTAGTTGATTACAGAGTCCGCTTGTTCGACCAATCAACCAACAACTCCTTACAGCCGCACTGAGCATTGTTACAAAGGTAATACGGCAGAGCAATCAAAGCCTTCACGCAGTACGCAGTAAATTGAAAAAGAAGATCGTATATATGGGCAAAAGCAGGCAGAGTTGAGCGGAAAATACTCTTATGGAATTATATGGAAAGATAAATGTGATTCATGTGAAAGGCTTTCAGTTGCTTTTCATAGGAATCTTGCTAAATATGGAAAATATGAATTTTTATTGAAATAGGCTTGAGCTTAACAACTTTTATTTTTTGATATATATTTTAAAAGAGATATATAAGAGATGTACATGACAGTACGCAAAGCCTAATAATTAAAAAGTGTAAATTTTTGTATTGATTTATATAGCATACTAAAGCTTTTTAGAAAAAGAAGAAGTAATCTATTCAGTTTTCATGGAATTTTAATTTTTTAAGTGTAAAAAAAATCCAGCATAATTCATCATACTTGATTTATATCTTGACAATATTTATATATATTTATATATATATTTTTTTTTTATAATAAAAATTCTGCTTAAAAATCTTAGACAACTGATCAAGAAATGCGAAGCAATCGCTGCGTTTCAGATTCGTCTGTCCGTCCAATTGGTTGGCTCATTTTATTGCTGCTGCTTTATGTTGGCATATCAAAAATGTGTTTCCAAATAGAAATTTAAAACCTTATTACGCGGAAGAGGAATGAAGAAAAAAAAAATGAAGTATATATATATTTATATATGTATATGTATATAAATATTTTATGGCAAAAATATTGCAGCTGGAAAAGGGACAATATATGTAGATACATTTAGCCAAACTGACCCCATGGCCGGGCACACAGCTGGGTCAGGCTCGGACCTGGGCTAAATCTAGACGCTTTAACGGACGGACCGACCACTCGAGGAGCACACACACACACACACACACACACACACACACACACACACACTTGAAGTCTAAACTCGGCGCATCGCCTTTTATTTTCATTTTATTCTCTTCGGTTTCTACTCCTTTTTTTTTTTTCTTCTTTGCTGTTCGCTTTTCTTTCTTTAAATTGTGTAACAAATTGTTCCCCGAGGACGAATTTGGATTAAGTAAAAAAAGGGTTTATTTACGATGCCATACATAACACGGGGCCCCATCGACCGGTTGCCGGGCCTGTCTGCAGAGCTGTGCCTTGGCCTGCACTGGCCTTCACTCAATGTTTTTTCCTCGTTCTTTTTTTTGTGCCAGCCCTTTCTTATTTTATTTGTTCCCCCTTTTTCTTTTTATTACGTGCCCAATACTCAATTTGGGGCATATTTAAATTCATCGTCTATTGACGGCAGCCGGCGGGCATTTCGTATGCACATGAAATGCGAAAGTTGGCAGCGTTTCGGTTAGATCTATTGAGTGGTTATTTGAACTGAACTTTGAGGTTGAATTCGCTTCATTTTTATGTTATTTATATGTGTGTGTGTGTGTGTGTGTGTGCGAACCCATCTAAGGCCAACGTGTTGAAGCGAAATGAAATACAAGCTAACCAAAAGGCAAATTTGCCAGGCCAGGCCAATATTATACAACATAAATTTCACACACAAACACACACACACACACACACACACACACATAGATATTATATAAATATACATAAAGTTATATAAGATACTTACATGTGTATCTTATATAGGTAAAAACTTGTTTACTAAAACGCTTAACTGCCTTTTCCTAGACTGTGCCACATCAGATATTTCCTCTGATAATCAAGAGTTAGAGAGGGAGAGAGAGAGAGTGAGTAAGGGAGAGGGAGAACAATTGAGCAGCAGTTGAGTTGAGATGCGCGACCCGACGGCATCTTGATAATATTTCGATTTATACCCACGCGCTTCTATGCTTTACCAAAAACAGTGCCCGGTTTCTGGTATTCGTTGTCATTGTTTTTAGCAAAACAGTTTTAACTTTTTGCCACACAACCGAAACTGTCAAACAGCGTAAACTTCAAACTGAAACGAGTCGGAACTGATGGCACCTGAGCTCCCAGTTGAGCGCCACGAGCCACGACCTATCCAAAAGCTGAAACCTGACCCACCCCCGCCCACTCCCTTAGTACCACGGGGTTCATTTAGTTGGGCTGTCAAGGCTTTTGCGCTCAATTTGGCAGACAACAACGCAATCATTGCGAATAAGTTTTCCAACTGTTGACCGTCAGCGTCAACGCTCCCTACATTGACAGCGTATTTCGATTCCAGAGCTATGAGTGTGAAAAGAGGAAGAGAGAGAGAGAGAAGAGATAGACATTATAGATATAGCTTATTAGCTATAATAGCTATAGATATAGATATAGCTAAGATATAGATATAGATATAGATATAGCTTATAGATATAGATATCGATATAGTATAGCATAGACTAGATATAGATATAGATATAGATATAGATATAGATAGTATAGATATAGATATAGATAGATCTAGTAGATATAGATATAGATATAGATATAGATATAGATATAGATATAGATATAGATATAGATATAGATATAGATATAGATATAGATATAGATATAGATATAGATATAGCTCTCGATCCTAGCTATCGATATCGCTACTCGCTATCGCCTCTAGTCTCGCTCTCGCTCGCGCTATCGCTCTAGCTCTAGCTCGGATCTCGCCCCGCTTCGCTCTCGCTCTCGCTCTCGCTCTCGCTATCGCTCTCGCTCTCGCTCTAGCTCATCGCTCTCGCCTCGCTCTCGCTCCTCGCTCTCGCTCTCGTCCCTCCCGCTTCCTTACGCCCATCTCGCCCTCTCTCGTCTCTCCCTTCCGCATGGACGCAACTCTTCAACAACACGTCAAGGGCGCGAACGAAGGATACGGATATCAATATAGATAATAATACTAATAAGATGAAAAAATCAACGAAGCCATAGCTGAGCGGAGCGGAAATTAAAAGACAAAAAGGGGAAAAAAAGGCAAAAGACACACAGAAAGAAAGGAAGGCGGTGATCAGCTCTGCTCTCAGCTGTATGCACCTACCTCACCTACCTCACCTACCTCACCTGCCTCACCTTTCCTTCGCTTTGACTCCAGCACCTATTTGGCTTGGCAATTAGCATGCTTCTGTGCACTTCTGTGCAACCAGTTGAGGCCACATTCGCAATACCATTGAACCGCAATGGAGGCACATAAAGCGCGCATTGAAAATTAATTGCGGCTCTCTGGCTGAGTGTATGTGGATGTGTTGAGATCTGAGTCAATGTGTGTGTGTGTGTGTGTGTGTGTGTGTGTGCGTGAGTGCTGCACCGCTTGAGCACCGTCAACCGCCTTTTCGCATTGATGATGATGCCGATGCTGACGATGATGCCAAAACAGAGGCAGAGGAGCTGCCAATGGTAGCCAGCAGCAGCACCAACATCGCAGTCAGCCGTCCAAAAATCCGCTTCGCGGTTTGCCTTTTATGAAAAATTAATTTGCTTTTTGTGTTCAGCAATAATATTTTACTCGCTTTTTTTTCAGCACTGCTGCTGCACCCCAAGCATATCCTTTGAATGTGCTGCCAATCAGAGCGTATGATTAATTTTTCGTCGTAGTGCCCACCAAAATCTGTTTAATGTGAATGTGTGTGTGTGTGTGTGTGTGTTTTCGTGTGTGTAAAGAGTTCAAATGTCTTAAGCTTAAAGTTTGAAGTTTATCATTTGTTTTATAAGTAGATTTTGTTTGATGCTAATTAGTATGAATATTTAAGAGAGGATTGAGCTGCAAAATATATAAATATATATTTATATATTTATTTAATTATATATAATTACTTATATTTGTATTTTTTTTTATTTATTTATTTATTTTTTTAGGTTATATAAAATGCTTCTTCATCACTGCCAATTAAATTGTTGTTTAACTTTATTTATATATTAGAGTTCCTTAAATGCAATTCAAATGCATTTCAAATTTATATTAAAAATTTCGGTGAGTACTTAGACGGAATTTCTAGTCTACTTTAGACGAACATGCCTGTTACATTGATACCCTGTAGGTATATTATATCTGGGAGTAAAATATAAACATAGCTAATTTCCTTTAAATATATGCAGGCCATTATATTTATTTAAAATAGAAAATATATAAATTTCCTGCATATACAAATAAATTTGTATTTACATATATTTATTTGCATTTCTTTGAATTTATGTGCAAACCAACATACATTTAACATATATATAACATTTTTATAACATATGTATAACATATATGATTTAATAGCTATTGAATAAGCTTATCTAATGAGAGTGAATGAGGTCGTAGCTCAGAGCTACAACACCATTTTCATGTACTAAGAGAAGCTCATCTTCGAAAACGTGTGCTCACTTTTCTTAATTTAATTATAAATATATATATATTTCTTTTTATTCAGGTTTATTAATATACAACAAATCATTTCCCCAAATATGTATATTTTTAACATGATAAAAAGTAAAAATTAAAATTATAATAATAAAAATTGAAAATTGAGTCTCAAGCGACTTTCCTCCAGCTCCAATTTTTACCAGAAGTACACGCTGTTTATCAATGTGCTCCTGGCAACAGCAACTAGCTAAAGGAAACCTCCCTACAGGGTATATAGGCGTGGCAGCAGCAGCTTGAGCAACACCAACGGCAACACTTGCCATGGTCATGCACAGTTGCATGCAACAGCCAGCAGACAACAGACAACAGACAATGCATATTTTTTTATTTTTTTTTTTGCCATGCCGCAACGAGGACAACAACTTCCTTGAAACTTCGCTTCTTGGTAAAGTTTTGCAAATGCCGCCGCGTCTGTTGGCGTTTTTCATCTTCTTCTTCCACTTCTCCCTGCTGTTGCTGTTGTCTGGCGAAAAGTTTTGCGCGAAGAAGCGCGCGCGCGCACGCTCGCTCGCACAATTCACATTAGAAAAACCACAAAATTATGCAACACAATATGAAATGCATTTGAGAGACAAGTGAATCTTGTCAAGTGCCACAGTGGCAAGCACGAAGCGACTCCGACTCCGACTCCAGCTCCGGCTCCGGCTCCGTTTCCGGGCCAGCGGACTAGCACTAGGTGTAGGACTATGACTATGGCTCCAGTGGCAGAGCAGAACACTTGAGTTGGCGCTTTAATCAAAAGTCAAATATTTCATGCAATGCGACAAGCATTCGTGAATGGCCCTGTGTGTGTATGTGTGTGTGTGTGGTTGAGTGGATGGGGTTTACTCTGGGTGATGCTGCATCTGCTTTAACAGCAGGCAGCTGCTGTCAGCATACAAATGCAATGCAGCTAACCCACACAATAGACGACAACCAAGACGACGACGACGACGACGACGACAGTCACCCCGCCTACAAATTTGAGTGGCTGCAAAATCTGCAGCTCGACAGCTGACTCGCATGCCTGTGCACTTGCAGCCACTTTGAATTCGGATGGCAATGGGCCGCTCTGTGCTACGCTCCGCACGGCTCTTTCATGGAAATTACATTTTTGCATTCTGGCGTCGCTGCTACTCAAGTAAATGCAAATATTTCTCATTTCTCTTACAATACAAAAAAAAAAAAAAAAAATTGAAGAAAAAAAGAACGAAGCAAGAAATTGTCAAATGTATTCAAAATGTGCGCCGCATGCGAAATCTTTTTGAATATTTATATATACACACTCACACACACACACTCACCCACACACACACGCATTTCATTTGAATTCCAAAGCAAATGATTTTCTCTCCGAGAATGCTGGGATTACAGCTACAACAACATTTGATGGCCAAATTGATTTAAGCTTCGCAATTATTTAGCGCAGCCAAACACAAAATTTCATTTGATTTAAAATAAATACAATTTGCTAGCCAATTCAGTTACAATTAAAAAAAAGAGTTGTTTTTATTCAATTATTGAAATGATTCAAACGTTTATCAAAAATATGAAAGCAATTAAGAGTATCACAGACAATATGTAAGCTTTGAGCACTTTCTAGAATAGCTAGAGTGAGTGAGATGCAACAATAGCTAGACTGAGTGAGATGCAACACTTTAAGCTGCACCGATCGTAGCTCAGAGAAAACAACATATTTTGTACATATATGAGAAGAGAGACTCCCAAAATTGAATTTGTAAGAGCGGCATTTGCAGTTGTATTTGTATGAGTGCGATCGTTGCGCTCACTGTGCTCGTGTTTTCTTCGTGTGTACTTCGTGTGCTTGCTATCCCTCTCTCCCTCTCTCTCTCCACCTGTTTACTTTACTGTGCGCTTACTGCATTTAAGCCTGAGCAGGTAAAGAATAAAGTCAGTGTTAAATTGAAACTGAAAGCGATCGGTGGAATTTCAAGATGGTAATTTTGCTAGGGAAGAAGAAGGGAACAAGGGAAATAAGCAACAAACTAAATATATTGGATATACTTTTTTGTAAAAATAACTCATATTGTAAAATATTGGCGCTTAGTTAACTATTATAGTCTTAAAAAATGGATATAAATAAATGAAAAAAATGAAAGAATTAACCAAAATCAAAATCACTAAAAGAAAATAATGCAGCAAATAAATGAAAATAAAAATAAATAAACTAAAGAGTAATGAATAAAAAAAATAAAAAAAAAAAGTATAAATAAAAATATAATTAAAAAAAAAAAAAACAAAAACAAAATGAAGCCAATTCCCATTGACATGATCTACCACGATTGACATACTAAGCATAACGCATAATTGCTAAATTTTCTATTTTGTAGGCCCATATAGATAGATGCTGTAGTTATAGAGCTGTCTTGATTCCAGTTTAATACAGAATATATATTTTAAATTTCCTCAACCTCACCCCAAATTCATGCTTAAACTACGCGCATAATTACGCAAAACCACGTAAAACCAAGCCTAATCTAATCTTCATCAGCTAAGCCGTAAATTCCCTTCATATCTAGCTTAAATTTTTACGCCTTTTTTACAAAAATTGTGGGAAATGCCGAGTGCAGTCAGGCCTGCACACGATGCCACGAAGCAATTAATTACCAATGCATTTATAATTCCAAATTGTGGCTTTGGTTGAGCTGCTTTTGTGTGCAGTTCATATAGAATAAAAGGTTTTTTTTTTTTTTATTTATTTTAATTAAACTAATTGTGCCAGAAACGCGCCCACAGAAATTGAATTCATAATGAATTCATAATAATAACAATTGTGTATAGAACAAAAGAAAAATATATTTTCAAAAAGTTATTCAGTCGAAGTACGATATATATACATATATATATTTAATGCAATTATAATAACAAACACTGTTGTATTAACTCTTACACTTGCACACACACAGACACACAAATTTGATGCGTATGCGTAATGCCATTAAGTATACTCGCAGCACTTAAATAATGAAAGGGTTTCGCTCATAAAAAAGAAAAGAAATACGGTATAAGAAGATACCCAAAAACCGTTGACGCACTTCATTTACGTTTTTATGAGCAAATTTTATTGTGTTTTTTATCTCAAACCCTTTCTCGTTTTTAATGCCAAAAGCTGGCATTAGCCTGCAGTAACTTGGGCTTAGTGCTTAATATATTTTATATATTTTATTATGAGAGCTTTTCGTTGTTATCAAATTGCATAATTGGCGTAATTAAAATTATGAAATTTCCACAATCTGGCTTTTTGCTGTATTATTTACAAAACTTTTGTGCGAAATTCTATTTAATTGAATTCATAAGTTGCATGGCTTGAAATCTGAATGATACTTCATTTAAAACTCAATTTATGATTATTTCCACACAATTTAATTTCGTAATTGATTTATGCATTTCATTTTGCTGCTTATCAGCAGCCACGAGAGTGACAATCAAAGCAAGTAAATATATGTAGAGAGAGAAAAAACAGAGAGAGAGAGAGAGAGAGAGGGAGAGAGAGGGAGAGCCATGCATACAAATTGAATGTATTTTTTTGTATTATTCTTTTTTGTGTGGTTCAATATATGTAACGGTAGATGTTTTTTAAAAGCACTCACACTAACTGAAAATTCTTTTAAAATACTGCGTTCGCTGCTGAACAAAAGGTTAGCTAAGCTTTAAGAGTCATTTGTAAAAATATTTATGTTAATATTAACTAAAATTTTAATTTTATTCAAATATTTTAAAAATATATAATATAATAAAAAAAAAAAAAATACAGGAGAACTCTTCGAGTTTGGCAAACATCGATGGTTGCAAGTTTTTAATATATATAATCCGAATTACTTTGAGGCGATCTTGCTAATGCATCAAAAAAGATCTGTTAAAAAAAATACCTTAGTTTTTTCTTCTATTTATTTTATATTTTTTTTAAAATTTATTTTAGATTGTAATAGAAGAATTTGAACTTTTTATAATAGAAGAAATATATGACGAATTTTCATATTTTTTCCAACTTTACTTCAAAAAATACACAAAATATATAAAAATGTAAAAATAGATTGAAATTAAAATGATTTTGGAGTACTTTAATAATAGATGAAATTTTTGTTGAAAAAAAAAATATTTAAAAGTGTAAAAATATTTATAAATAAAGATTATTTTAAATTGTATTACTAATAAAAAAAATTATTTTAATAATAGAAAAAATATATGCTGAAATTTTATATTTTTTCCAACTTTGCCTAAAAAAAAAATAATAATAAATAAAAAAACAAACATTAAATTATAAAAATTTAAATAATTATCGATTGCATTATTAATAAAAGAAATATATGAATTTATGTTTTAAAAAAATATTTAAAAATGTAAAAATATATTTAAATTAAAATTATTTGAAATTGTATTACTTAGAAGAATTTGGTTTGCCTTTGATATTAAAATATAAAACTATTTATATAAAACTATTTATTTATTACCAAGAATTGTTACCAAGAATTAATTGTAAATAACAGAGGCCTTCAGGTAGTTTAAAACTATTACTGGAACTGGAACCAATTACAGGATAGCACTAGTCGATCAGGTTCATCTTTTGACTGTCATTTAAAGCTTTTTTTTTTTTTATTAATTTTTGGCTTTGTTGCTGCTGGAAAATAAACAGTTGCGTTTTTCATATGATTAAATGTTGAATGGGCAGCAGAGATGCTGAATTACAAACTGATTAAAAATGTATGCAAATGTGAACGTAATTAAATAAATTAATTAAGCGCCACCAGCGCTGGGCAGGCACAAGTGTCAGATGGAGTCAGGGCAGCAGCAGGACTGAACCGGACACCCCCAGTCACTTGACAAGCGAGCAACCAACAAACAAACAACAACAACAACAGCAACAGAAATGGCCACAACTGAAATAACAAAGCAGCTGTTTTAAAAAGCAAATTGAAATTGTTCAACATTTGTATCAGGTCTTTACACTAGCAGTTGTTGTTGCTGCTGCTGCTGTTGCTGTTGCTGTTGCTGCTGCTGCTGTTGCTGTAATTGTGCAGTTTATTTTACCATTTCCCATTCAAGTGCAAATTAAATGCACAGCAACGGCAACGGCAACGGCGACGACGACAGCGACAGCAACATCGACGACCTTTGTCCTTTGACACGCCACAGCAGCTGCAGTTCATTTAACCCTCGGCGACAACTCACAGTTCACTTCGCCCTCGTACTTCATTTTACGCTCTTGTCATGTCATCAATGTCATATAATTGTTACCGGATAACTAGCCCCGGGGCACTCACCATCGTTGTCTCTAGCCCTCAACTAACTCCGCTTGCTGCGCCACTGCTCATGCCCTTAACTCTTCCATACTCTTTGCCAAATTCTAAATTTCATTTGTGGCCCTGCAGTGGGATTTACGATTTCTTATTTATGATATTTTTCTGCATTATTTATTATATTTTTGCAGCAAGCAGCAAAACCAAAATTTATTGCACAACAATTCCAATTGCAATAAGCCAGCAAATATTCAAATGGCAAGAGATTCCAGGCTCATAGATTTATTCAAATATTTGTTGTAGAAAAATATTTAAATTGATATAAGTTTTTATATGAAAATAAATGGAAACTAAAAATAAATGGAGTAAAATTTATATTTGGATATGTTTAAAAAGGCAAAAGATATATCTAATATAAAATAACTAAATTTTTGAAATTTTAATTTAAGAAATAGCATCATAATAATAAATAATAGAATCAAAATAATAAATAATTTTGTAATTACAAATTTAATAATAATTTAATAATAATAATTACAAAATTTGTCAAATTATTTTAAAAATATTTTATAATAAAGAAAATTCAATTTTTCAAAATAAAAATTACTACAAAATTATTTTAAATAATTTTATCTATTAGTATATATGTAAAATAAATATTTTATATTTTTATATATTAATAATTATGCTAAAAAAAATATCATATATACTACATAATTTATATTATAATAAAAAAAAAACATATACATTTATATTTATATTCATTTATTTATAATATTATGCATCTTCATGTTTTACCCTACAATTCCTAAGTCTTTGTAGAGTTCCCTAAAAATATACATATTACAGGCAATCTATCCTACTTTTCCATTATTTACATCTAAGCACCTGAATATCTTGGGTAATAATCTAAAAATTATAACGTAAATCATGCTGTTAACATTAGCGCATG
Organism: Drosophila koepferae; assembly: GCA_030914345.1. NCBI lineage: Eukaryota > Metazoa > Arthropoda > Insecta > Diptera > Drosophilidae > Drosophila > Drosophila koepferae. The sequence goes on from JAUESR010000207.1 coordinate 6,718,880, forward strand.
TTTGTCTGCTTACAAACGCGACATGGCTAAGGTTTCAATTGCTGCCGAAACCTCGCAGCGCACGCTCTTATACAACCACCCTTGCTGGCATCAACCCCCGCCGCTTGCCGCTTCAGCCCGCCACGCAGCAACGTTTACATTCCACACGGCTACAATTTTGTCGCTCTGCCTTTGGCCTATGTTACGAGCAGCTGTGGTGGTTAAACGCGTTTGAATCTGAGCTGTTAACCATCTATGGAGACTTTTAACAGAGACTGTTAGTAACAGCAACTGTTAACAGACATGGCCATTGCATGCAATTGTGTATTTGCTGCTGTTGAGGTATGAGTTGAGGATTCTTTCTTTTTAATGCATGAAAATAATAGTAATAAGAATGCAGAATATTCTTTGCAATTATCATATTACATGTATATAGTTTATTTTTAATTATTTAAATAAGAATTGCCTAAGAAAATGTATGCATTAAATTGTTTCTTAAAGCCGAATGTCAAAGTTTGGTTTAGTTGCTCTATGGTTGGAGGCTGCATGCATAACCGATTTCGACAATTATCTGTCTGACATTTTAATGGGTAGCTGCCGTATTTGAATCAATATGCAAAGGACAACACATTTTGATTAAGCAAAAGGCTAGAAAATGCCTCGATATTCCAATGAAATACAAGTTGAAAAGTCTGGCCAGAAGAAGACCAAAACCCGAACATCGTGCTCATCATCAAATTGGATTGACATGTGAGATTCAGCTTGCATATTGTCAGGCCAGTTCTTAGTATGAATCTATGTGTGTGTGTGTGTGTGTGTGTGTGTGTGTGTGTGTGTATCTGGGTGTTTGTGTCTATTCATGTGCATGATTCATGTTGCCGAAGCCATGTGAACGAACTTCGGCCGCAATAAATTCTAAATTGAACTAAACCAAGGAGCACACAGCACTTACATTTCCTGGCTGTCCTTTGAATCAACACACAACTAACTATATAAGTATATGTGTGTGTGTGTGTGTGTGTGTCCCTGGCGATTGCAAGTTCAGATTGCATTGCGTTTATTTGCAAAGACTTCACTACTAAAGTCAATTGACTCAATAAATTATTTTTAAAGCAATCAAAGCAGCTTTGGCGACAAAAAACCAATTCGACAAATTTTGCAGTTTGCATGCACATGAATGGACCTATATGTATATGCACAATTACACTGTGCGAAATTAACTAGAGGAAATAATAAAAATAAATATTATATTTACTTGGATTTCATTTGAATTTTAATTAATGTAATTTATTAACTTATTTAATTGCTTCGTCCTACAGCTTCGTCGGATGAAAAACACAAAATTTTTAAATATATATTTTTATTGTTATTATTTTATATTTTTTAAATTTAGTTATATTTATTTAGTTCTAGATATTTTATAATATTAATTATTAGTCTAGGCTTTTTTCTTATTTATTTATTTTTTTTAATATAATTTATAGACTTTTTTTGGTCAATTATATTTTATTTAATTTTACTTTTATTATTTAAAATTTTTGAATTTTTACATTAATTATTTTGTTTTTTTAATTTTAATACTAAAAAAAAAATAAAACAATTTTTTTTTACATTTTTTAACATTTTTTAATTTAATATATAAATATAAATTAAATAAATAAATAAAATTAAAATATGATATGTTCGCTCTCAATTTTTTACGCTTTTTATAATTCTAAAATCTAATACATTTTATATTAAAAATAAACTTTCAAAATTATAAATCATATTGTATCGAAACATAAAATGTCACTTTCCGTTCAATTAAAAGTTTCTTTTAATTGAATCCAAATTCGATACTAAAATTGCAATTTATTTACCTATTTAGGCTTTGACATGTGCAAGATGTTATCCATTCAGTCGGGTCAAGTGCCACACACGAGCAACGCAACAGCCAATGTCTCATGGGCGAAATATATGTATTTTAATTGTATTTGAGTAGCAGCAGGTAGATGGGATAAGCACTTTGATATATATTCAATTAATATGTATGTGCAACATGACAATTGGGAGGGGGGCGGGGCGTGCACAGTGGGGCAATGCTTCAGTTGTGAAATTAGCCAAATTATTGGAGTAAACAGGGCGAGTCGACAAGTCGTCTTGTTTACGCTTAAAATTTAATTTCACGCACAATTGAGTCCATGCATAATTTTGACCGGGGTGATAAATTATTGCTGTTATTGCACACGGAGGCAGGCGCACGCACAAAACAAGAAACAGACCCCAGAATCGACCGCAGCCAGAGGCAGAGGCAGAAGCAGAGGCAGAGGCAGAAGCAGAGGCAGAGTCAGAGCCCGAGCAACCGGCGCCTGAGCATGGACTGCAAAATAATGACCCCACCTAACGGCGCCTACCACCCAAGGCCCTGCTGCTGCAGTCCAGCTGCATTCGAGGCATCGTATAGTGGAGCAGTTGCATGAAATATTGCTCAAATAATGTAGATTGAATATATCTATTAACGTTTTTTGTTGTCTACTCTCTGTTCTAGTGCATATTCGATAAGTCTCTTTATTATTCTCTGTTCATTCTTTGCTTTTCGTTCTTCTCTCTTCATTATTCTCTCTTCATTCCTTGCTTTTCATTCTTCTCTCATCTTTTGCTTTATCAACTCTTTCTTCGACATTCCTTCTTCTTTTCTTGCCTTTACTCTTGTTTTAATCTAATCTAATAATCTTTTATTTTGTTTTCTCACTATTTCTTTTACTTTATACGTTGTTCTCTGCTCATTCTTCTTTTTCTTATCTTTTACTTTCTTTAGTTTTCTCTCCTTATTCTTCTCTTTTCTTATCTTTTCTATGCCTTGTCTAATTTCTTCTTCCGTTCTTTATTTCGTTTTCTCTTTTACCCTGAGGCTCATATCCCTCATCTCTTTTCCGTCTACCGTCTTCTCCTTCCTCTTCTTTCTTATTGTGTATGTTATTTTCGCATCTCATTCTTCTTTATTTTTTCTTCTTGAGTTTTTCTTTAACACTCTCTCTCTCTCTCTCTCTCTCTCTCTCTCTCTCTCTCTCTCTCTCTCTCTCTCTCTCTTTCTGTCTTCTACTTCTCTTTATAATTTTATATCTCTTTTCTTGCCTATCTTCTCTCTCTCTTTCTTAATTCTTTTTACTTCTTTTGTTGCATTCTTCTCTTTGTTCTGATAAAAACTTTATGCCCTTATTCTTCTCTCTTGTATTTTATATTCTCTTTTCTTTCCAGTTCTCTCCCCCTTTTTTTGGCTTTCATTTCTATCGCTCAAAGTCTTCTTAGAAAAAAATGAATGTTTATTTTTTCAAATTAAAAAAAATATGTTTATCGCCCAAAGTAGAAAACTTCCACTGTGCTTCGTGGTTGCTGTCGCCTGTGCGGCTGCTCGTTTGCTGCGTTCATTAATTCGCTGCCATAAAATAGCCAGCGGGAGGGGTAGCATATTTTGCTTTGCTTGCATTTGCATACTTTCAGGGAGTAGGCACCTGTTACCGCGACCAGGACGTGGCGCTTGTCCTGGTGCCGCAGCCGCAGTTCAAAACTCCGCATACGCCTACAACACATGTCTGCTCATAATTAATGTGTAAATTGTAAAGCTGCGCTTGCCTTCCTGGCCCTCCTGGCCCTTCTGGCCAACCTGGTCTGCCTCGCCTTCGCTGCGGCCGTGTACGACCAGCTCGACAACAAGCGTGAGGACGAACCGAGCCAGTTGGGGGGCAGCCTGTAGGCAGCCCTATTCTAGTTAATACAATAACAACAACAACAACAACAACAACAACATCAATAAACGACTCTGACCTGGTACATGCTGGGCCAAAATGCGTTTTGACGTTGCGCAAAGCTTAATTGCATTTGGCTCCATGCTCCATGGCCAGATCGGTGCACCTGCACGCAGATGGGCCAAAGCGATTTGGCGCATGGACAACGACAATTTATTTATGCTTTCCACGAGCTTAAATTGTTTTACCTTGACTACGATAAATTAATGAACTTGTAATGCAACAACCATTTCATATTAAATCAACAAACAAAAGAAGGAAACCCAATGGAAGGCAGATTGAGGTATGAATACATTTGATGCATATACATATGTATGTGTGTATTTCGAGTGAGGAATTTAGATGAATATTAAGATGAAAATACATTTGTATTCATTAAGAAATGTATTACTTAAAAAAAAAAAAAACAAAAACAAAAAAAACTTTGTCTATATAAGCAAAATAGTTAAACAAAATCTTCTAAAATCATTAACAAAAAATTCATAAATAAAATATTAAATATATATATTTTTTAAATGTACACACTTGTCTCATTATTAAATAAATAATGTTTAATAAATTATTATTTAATAAATAAAATAATTAATTTAAAATTAAATAATTGCCTATTTCACCAAATTTGCTACTGGTAAAAACTGAAATCTGTTTTGCGAATTTCATAGCTCAAGGCTGGCTCATCATAGCCCAGCGCACGAGATTCTGAAATCTTTGCAAAAAGTTTACAATATTTTTGATAAACGAAATGCGTGGACAAACTGCTCGACATGTCGAAAATCATTTGATTTGGCAGTACGCGAACGCGATTTATGGCTAATGCCAACTGAGGCATATCCAGATCGTCGATCAATATATTGCTCAAATACTCAATGGGATCTATGGGCGCATCGGCGCTATACCCAACCAATAGCAAACGCAAATTCAACAAGTCTGCAAGCGTCTGTGGAGCTGAACCTCTACGCTGGTTGGCTTCGACGGTTGTCCGCCCTGTAGCTCATCTGATTCTGTGAAATATACGAAATCTGAATTATATAAAGGCTTCAAAACAGTTATTCAATTGCTTGCAACTACAAAGGCTAACAGCGTAACCGCACATAATATGATCTGCTCAGATTTTGCTGTACTGAAAGTTAAATAACTCTTATATACTACTTGCCCAGCGCTAATTCATGACAACGTAAACATTACTAATAATATTGAAATATTAATAATACTATTTCATGCTGCTTCATTGCTTTGCACTTGAAGGCGATGAATCAGTTTTCCTCAATATCCGCTTGTAATCTAATCTTTTGTAAGCTTTTGCAAACTGAATATGAATGAATTCACATATGAATAAGTAAACATTTTTTTTTAGCCTTACGGCAGTTTAACTAAGCCAATATCAATAGATTTTTATAAAATATTTTTTTTATATTAGAAGTAGAATTTCTTTTGGCTGCTGAATGAATAGAAATTATGTTGCCTTCAAGCGCAATCAAGAGAAATTTTATTTTACATTTTATTAAAAAAAAAACGAACGAAATTATAAAACGAAAACTAAATAAATTTATTTTCTTAAATGAACAAAAATTTTCAAGTCAGATTTTTAATATACAAAATTGACAAGTTTTTTTTCTTAAATGAAGCAACGTTTTTTACAAAGTTTTTTTTTATATAAAGATGCCCAAAATATTTACTATATTATATAAGAAAAGAAAAAAAAAACTTTATTCATACTCAAAATGTCTATTGATTAAGACATGTTGACAAAATATAAAATATAAAAACTTGTCACTATAAAAAAGACAAAGGAAAAGCAAAAGTATTTTTGTAGTTTACTATTTGTAGTTATTTTTACCATTTCTTTGCTTCTACAGATGCGTTTTTTCTTATTTTTTCATATCATTGTCTGTCTGCCTTTGTTATGCGCATCGTTTCACTTAAAATGCATGCTATGGCTGTTGAGTTTTTGACCTGGGTCTAGTTCTATTTAAGGTTGACGGAATGCGCGTAATTCTTTTGATTTGGCAGCACAATTCAGAACAATCGCTGGCCTCCTGCCGCTGCACTGGACTGGAACTAAAGCCGCTGCCATTAGTGAGATTAAAACTATGGCCAAGTCACTGGAAAGAGACACAGACAGAGCGATAGAGAGAGACAGATAGTGAGTGAGAGAGAGGCAGACGCTCTAGTGGCACTGAGGCATTGCTTTGTTTTAGCTTGAACAATGGGCACATCTCTCGTAATGACGCAATGCGTACTCATATACATTGTGCTCTGCAGTGCAATTGCCACAGTGCTGCTGCCTGACTATATATATATATATATACACTTATACTATATGTATGTCTATATGCAGTATGAGATATATGGCTGTGCGATGCAGGCATCCATAACACAATACAGTTGACACAAATGCAACTACGAACAGTGCACTCAAAATGGGGAACTTCATTGGGCTCGACCGGAGCTGGTTTGCTGTTTCTCTCTAATCTAGCTTTGATGCCTTGGACAGCCATTCATACAATTTAGCTTTATAAAATGCAGTTCAATTTGTTTAATTCAGCATATTGTCTAATGTCCACAAATCATGGAGCAGTACATCCTAGTTGCATTTGCTCTGGCAATTCTGTAATTGACAGTTGAAATGCGAAAATCCCATTTGACATAAGCTCGCATTGGGACAAGCGTCATTTGTTGTATGCCAAATAATGCAAATTAAACAAGCTGCCATATACGTAAATAATGCGTGTGAGGTTGAATTAAATTTAATGCTCACTCTAAATCCAGCTAAAAACTCTGACAGCAACATGTTCAACTGATTCGATTAACAAAAGTTATCTCGGCACACTCAGCGCTTTACTATTTTAATGAAATTAAGCTCGTTGCGTCTACTTAAGCTCATTAAAAACCTCATTTGGATTTTCTAAAGCTATTAAACACAATCAGTGCACTTGATTAATCTAATGAGCTTGTCAAAGCATTAAATGGCCAGGGAGAACTTTTTATTTTCGATTTTCCGTGTTTATAATGTAGATGTATTTGTATAGGAAGTATCCGAAAATGTTTGTATCTATTTATGCTACAAATTTAATTAAATGGAATTTAAAGAATACCAAATATATTCATAATTTATATATACTCTGGCTTAAAATTAGAAAAAAAATGTAAAAATAAAAAAAGTCAATATCAAAAATTTATTAAAAATATTTCTTTTCTATATACAAAATATAAAAATATAAAATTATTATTATTATTATTTTATTTTTTTTAAGTAACCAATAATGTAAAGAAAATAAAAAATAAATATTTTTAATACATATTTTATTTTGACTGTTTTTATTTTTACAATTTTTTAAAGTAACCAAAAAAGAAAAAAATTTTAAAAATAAAAACAGTAAATATAAATATTTTGTAAAATTTATGTAAATTTTCTTTAAATTTGTTTTTTTATATCAAAGTAAATAAATTTTTAATTATTTTTTTTTAGGATTTTCTTGCAAAAACTAAAAGGTATTTTTTTAAGTTATTATTTTTATATTATTTTATCTATAGTATATATATATTTAAAATATGATTATATATGGTATTCTTTAAATTCAAATGAATTAAAAATAAAAACATAAATCAATTTAAATTAATTTTTTATTTTTAAATTTTCTTTTACAAAAGGTAAATAAAAATTTTGTCTTTTGTTTTAAAAACAAATTATTGTTATCTTTATTTTTAAATATAAATTATTAGCTTGTTTATGTTTGGTATTTTAAAAAATTCAAATTAATTTTAAATAAAAACAAAAATCATTTTTTAATTTTTTTTTTTTTATTTAAAAAAATTTTGTTTGCGAAAAGTAAATGAAAAGTATTCCCTTTTTTTTAATATGTAACAATATATAATTATTGTTATCTTTATTTTTAAATGTAAATTATGAGCTTGTTTATGTTTGGTATTTTGAAAAATTCAAATTCAAATTAAATTTCCAGCGCATTTACCGCCAAAAAGTTTCTTTGCCCAACATCAAGCACTTGAGAGCCTTTCTTGTGGTGGGCGTGTTCATTGCAGATGTGGGCGGGGGCAGCTGAAAGAAGAATAAGTGGAAGAAGAGAAATGTGCGCAATGCGCGGTTACAAATTGCTTTGGCTGACTTTGTTGTGGCTTTTGGCCAAGTTGGCTTACTCCTAACTTATTACCTGATACAATTTGATTACGTATACGTAGGGAGCAAAGGCGCCGCATGAGTTATGAATCAAATTTAAGTTCCATTTTTGCGCTTGACATTGGCAAAACATTTCCACATTTCAACATAAGTATTTCCTCGTTTCCTTTTTTTTTGGCTTTACCACACCTAGCAGCAACACAATCAAATGACGCTCATATATCTTGGGGGCAATGCGGCGAGTAGACGAGGTAAGTCACCAATGAATGACTCTGGCTTTGGCACTGGCTCTGGCTAGGCTGGAAGCGTTGGGCTGTGGGCGCTGCTGGCTGAAGAAATTGGTTGAAATTGTTTGGCTTGAGCATTGTGCATTTGTTTGCCAGGCAATATGGTCGCCAGCAGTTTTATTAAATTCTTACAAAGGCTTCTCCTTCGCGTCCAAAAGAAAAGGCAATAAAAATCATTTAACAAAGTCAAACAACAATAAAAATTAAACTTTGCCGTCAACACAGCACACACAAAAAAAAAACGAAAGCCTAATGGAACGGGCATGCATGACTGTGCGATGCTTCGTGGGCAAGTGAGAGAAGTGTGAAGAGGTCTGATCAATATATAGTAAAGAAAGAGATATGCCCAGTACTAAGAGTATATATAACTGAATAAAAAACTATTTAGTCGGCTATAACTGACTGTTGAATACTCTGTAAGTTGGCTTGATAATTGTTTAGAATCTCTCTAGCTCATGCTCATCATAAAACAAGCCTACATCGAGACCTAATCTAATACAAGCTGACACAACTTTAAACGAAAACCAATATACCCTGCCTTAATGGCCAAAACAGTGTATATTAAAGGAAAAGTGGAGGCAAAGTTGGCAGCAACGAAGCATAAAAAGACGCTGAGCAAGGCACACAGCGCAAAAGGCAAAAGTACATAACAAAAAGAAAATTAAATAATAAATATAAAATATAAATATAACATAGAATGCGAACTGTTCTGAGTGGCGCAAAGCGCACACAAATAAAAAATAAATTAATAAATAAATAAAAATCAAACAGCAACAACAAAAGAAACTTTTGCGAAATTAATTTCGAAAATCTGCTGCAACTCCTAAAAGTCATGTGTGTATATGTTGTGTGTTGTCATCGTCGTCAAAGGACACAGGGCGACGGCAATTTATTATGTCATGCCTCGTCAGGCAGCGCCTGATGAAAAGCCAAAGGCACAGCCAAAGCCAAAGCCAAAGCCCAAAGGCAACGGCAACGGCAACGGCATCGCCATCATCATAAATCAATCCATTTGACGAGCTCAAGCCGTAGCAGTGCGACGAATTTAATTACACTTAAGCGAATCATTGGCCAAAATGAAAATCGTCATACGTTTTGCCACAACGTGCGCTGTGTGTGTGTGTGTGTTTGTGTGTGTTCGACTTTTCTTCAGTTTCCAGTTTCCATTCACCTCTTGCCGCAATATAATTCGATTCGCTGCGATGCAATAATCCTAAGTGCTAGCCACAACGTTAGCATGACTCTAACAAAAGCCTCAAAAAAGGGACGACTCTTGGCTAAGCAGAAGCAGCCAACACGTGTTCTTGGCCAAATAACGTTGCCAGCGGCGGCTGATGGATTGAACTTGATAAGGGAGGGAGAGAGAGAGCGAGCGAGAGAGGGAGAGAAGTCAAATTTCATCAGAGTAGATATGAGATGAGTAGAACTGAGATTTTTAATTAACTGTAAAGTTTTATTAAATGAAAAACTCAGCTTGTAGAAATTGAAATTCTTTGAATGAATTTACTGTAAATATAATATCAAAATTAATTTGGATTAGCTTATGTAGAACTGTGAGATTTAGGCTTAAGTGCAGATTTATTGGGGAGTTTTTGGTAGTTTGCTTTTAGCTTACACTTTCCGTATCTCTCTCACTCTCTCTCTCGCTCTCTCTATCTGGCTCTATCTCTATCTCACTCACACACACAATCTCTCTCTCTTTCTCTTTCTGTCTCGGTACCAAATTAAATGAGCATATTTATTATAAAATTTTAAAGTGATTTACTTGGGGGAAACAAGAACGAAATATCTTTTGAGTTTCATGAAAGTTAATATTTTATTAATCAATAAATTATTTATATTTATGACAATTTTATTTAAATTTGAATTGCAAGTCTGCAAACGTATATACTTCTTTTGCATTCAGAAAAATAAAGCATAACTATTTTCCACTTGACAAATAGAGCATTTGCTCTTAGGCAAAAATCAACTTTGACATCTGGAGTAGACAACGCGCTTCAGATGTCAGCTAAATGTCATTCGTCACATTCAGCAAATGATTTGCCAGGTAAAATTCAGCAAGTTGAATGAAACTATGCCATGTTCAGGCAACTGACGGTGTCTCACCCACTTCACCCACAACACGCTAAGTCGCGAAATTTCCTTTGATTTTTGCTAAGGCTGCTTGCCTCATCAGCAATTCGCCTCGAGGTGGAGCCGCACAAACTATTTTACCAGCTTCTGATGAAACATGTAAAATGCAAACGAATTTTTTAGCACGCACAAAACTTTAGGTTTTTTTTGAGGTTTTTTGTGGGCGGGGTAGGAATGGAATGGGCGCTGCTCCAATTACATTTTGAAGGAAGTAAATACTCTGGAAGAGGAAGCAGCACTCAGTTTTTTCTTGTTGTTGGACTAGATGGAAAGAAGTTTCAAGTTTGTCATGCGAAAATCATACAAAACTTGGGTTTTCGTGTGCTCACGAAAAGTAATTGAGGCGGAAATCCCTAATTGGCACCTTCAAGTCAGCCTCAACGACGATGACGACGACGACGACGTCGACGAAAAAGAAATCAGAGCAATAGAGCCGAAAATGGAAGAGACGACAACGACGACGACGTTGGCACTGCCATCGCCTGGCAGGCAAACTTGCATACCAAACACACACACACACACACACAGACACTCTATAGAGTGTATTATTTTCTGTGTGTGTGTGTGTGTGTGTGTGTGTGGGGCGTGGCTTTGGCCGCACACGTAGTCGCATGCAAATGGGAAAACTTTGCTCATCAGCGCGCACAAATTGAGTGAAATTATCAGTTCAAGTGAAATTTACACTTGAATGTCGGTCGCAGCTCTTAACGCGCTCAGCTCACAGCTCACAGCTCACAACTCGCAACTCGCAACTTGCTCCAATGCCTCTGGTTATAAGTACATTATGCGTATTACCCAGCAATATTTCTAACGCAATGATAATGAGTGGAGTGTGCTCGACGAGCATATACCCTCTAAGCTGATCAAATTTTATAGAATTTCGTATAAATTTAAATGTTTATAAATTATAGTTAATGTTAATATCTAAAATTTTTATTATATAATATATATAATTTATATTTGTATTTTTTAGAGTAACTCTATAATATAATATAATAAAGTAAAATTATTATTTAATTAATTTTAATTATTTTTTATTTGTATTTTTATATTTTTTTTATTTATTTATATATTAAAATTTAAAAAAAAATTTATATAATATATAATTTCAATATTAATTTAATTTATTAGTTTTATGATTTATAATATAAAATATAATAAAAGTATTATTAATTAGTATAAGTAATAAATACTTAATAATGCCAACTTTTGTAAGACTCACTTTTCGCATTACAAAACATGTCACAAGTCTATCATGCCCACATTAACACAGACATCTTGCAACGGTATCAGATATATTCATGCTGCTAATTTCGTCTCGCTACACGCGTCTATTTCTGGAAATTCAATTAAACACATGAAAAGCGAGGAAAAACATGTGTGACACGTCCCGATAATTTTCCAGCTGGTATTCGAGCCCAGTCTTTTGGCCTAGTTAATTGTGAACTACGACTTGGCAGCGACACTTGCAAAACTTCACAGATACTTTTTGCTACGCTCCGCTGCGAGTCGGGCGTCTCTCCTCTGGCAAATTCCAATTGAGTTGAGGCCAACAACAAGAACTACACCACATCGACTCATATTCCAGATGCTAGACTAGGATAGTAGTCAACTCGAGTTGCTAATTGCCATAAATTGGTTTTGGCTGGACGTTTTAATGACTTGCCAAATGTGCGATAATTTCTGCTATTAAGAATGTTGCCAAAATGTTGCTCCCAAAATGCAATATGAAAAAGCAATATAACTCATACTATTCACACTTGCAATTATTATTTTAAATTACTTTCCTAGTTGCTGCTTTGCTCCCAGCTTTGCTCCCTGCTTTGCTCCCAGCTTTGCTGGGCTGCGCTAGATAGAAAATGTTTTTTTTTGTGATGTGGACATGGAGTAAATGTCTTATTGCGATGGTTTTAAGAGTACTCTGTTTATATTCAAGATCATACCCGAAATAAATACAGAGGCTTAAGTTTGAATATATGTACATACATACATGAATAATTATATTCAAAGTAAGCTCTGACTCTCATATATGGCTGGCCATTGAAATTCGCTCTCACTTATGACATTTGAGTGAGAATGTTACTGTCAATGCTGTTTACAGTTTTATAATTTTGTTGCGATCGACTAAAATGGTTGCATTAGTATTAGTGAGAGATTGAGCGCTTGCATAGAGAGTTGCTGTAAAAATCGAGTGAGTTTGCTACCCGCTCATTCTTAATGCGAAAGTCAGAGACAGGTATACAGTGCATTAATATTAGTGAGAGCCTAAGCGCTTGTTTAGAGTAGCTGTAAAATTCAAGTGAGCTTCCTTTTCATGCGAGTTTGACTGCCCTAGCTTCTATCTGCTCATTCTTAATGCGAAAGACAGAGATAGGTATACAGTGCATTAGTATTAGTGAGAGCCTAAGCGCTTGATTAGAGTAGCTGTAAAATTCGAATGAGCTTCTTTTTCATGCAAGTTTGACTGCCCTAACTTCTATCCGCTCACTACGAAAGAGAGAGAGAGAGAGAGATACAGATAAAAAGTTGCGGTAGTTTAGTTAGAGACTGAGCGCAGTTAGAGAGTCGCTGCAAAAAATATCATTCGACTGAGCTTGCGCTCTTGATTCCCTTTGCATTCGACCATTCTCACTCCGAAAGAAGCAGAGAGACAAAAATATTTGTTGCCGCTTGTAGAGAGAGATGGACAAAGATAACAGTTGCTGCATATAAACTTTGTTGTTGCTGAGTGAGATGACTTCGTAAGCGCTTCACACTAGTTCGCTAAGATTTCTTTAGACTACGAAAACGCGACTAGAAATGAGCAATCAAAGAAGTTTTCAAGCAATATAGCTGGATAGAGATTGAAATACCAATGTATTATGCTAAAGTAAAACAAAGTTAGTCAATTGTTAATAATAATAATAATAATATTAGCAAGAACCTTATTTTAATTTTCACTTAATATACATATATGTAAGTATATATATATATATATATATATATATATATATATATATATATATATATATATATATATATATATATATATATATATATATATATATATATATATATATATATATATATGTATATATTCTAGATATAATGCAAAATCCATAGCATATACTCGACTTAATTTATTGTCTGTCATGTCCCCCTATGTTGCTCTTATTCAAGCAGAGAAACAATCTCAAGTAATCAACTGTAGTCGATCATCTCAAGTTAACGAAGTAAAATTATCGTAACTCTTGCCGCAAATGTTCAATGCCCGCCAGCTGCCACGCCCCACTGCCAGCCACCAACTGTGCAACAGTCATTAGTGCAGCACACAGCACACACTACAAAGGCAAGTGTGCAGTGGGCCAAAATCAAAGTTCATTATTGCTGCAAATTGTGGGCGCAAGCACAATCAAACCGACTCAGCCAGGCCGTTGCACATATGTCGTATACGCAATATTAATGCCGAACTGAACTGAGCTGAACTGAACTGAACTCAACTGAATTGTTGGTCTATTGATCAACTTGCTGCTCAAAGATGTTATTTACCAAAAGAGCCAAGAAAATGAGCAATGCATGGTACATAAATCACGCGGAGCATGCGGCGTCTGTCGAATGGGCAGAAGGAGAAGGTTACGGGCAGCGTGAGACAGAAAGAGAGAGAGAGAGTTTCGGGCTGGGCAGCCCGTCGACGCGTCGTCGACAAAAGGCGAGCTCATCAACTAAATGCAAAGGCTGCAACGGCTGCTACCCAGAGAGCAGCTCGACAAGTACTACAAGAATAATTGACGACGACAATGGATAATGAGTACAGACAGAGAGAGAGAGAGAGAGAGACAGACTTTCACACACACAAGACAAGGCAAAGGCAACAGCAGTGAATGCCTGTCTGCAGGATGCTTCTGCTTGCTGTGTGAGCTCTGACTTCGACTCCAGCTCTGGCTATGTGTACGCTGTCTATCTGGCTATTATAATCCTGCGGAAACACTTGAAAATGATGGATGAAAATTATCGTTTTCTGCAACGCATGCAAATCCGTTAAATTACTTTCAAATGATTAATGCACTGACATGGGCGAAATTTTCAACAGCTAAATGCAGCGACTATCGCTTACCGCATCATCATCAGCAGAAGCAGGAAGAGGAACAGAAGCATAAAAAAACAAACCCAAACATAATTAAACCCAGACACTGAGTAAATTGTGAGCGTACTAAGAGGAAGTAGTCGACTGGAAGGTATCCTGAAATCTGGGAGGGAACTTCATGAATGAATTTTATTTATTTCTTTTTCAGTTATACGATTATAATGTAGTTATCCAAGTAATAATATAATATCTCTAATCTGTCAGATTTACTTATAAAATATGTAATCGATAATTATCGATTTATATACAAATTTGTTATACCAGGCACATACAAAAATATATTGAATTAAAATCATAAACTGTTCTTACAAAAAAAAAAAAAAATTAAAATAAAAAGATAAAACAATTTATTAGATTAATCAGTAATACATAATATCATATGTATAGAAAAGTAGACAAAATAAAGAAATATGTATAGTAAAGAACCAGAGAAACAGATCGAGAGACAGGGGAACATAATTATTTCGATATACTCTATATGCACTTTACCCTAATAGACAGAACTAATTCTTAACTCTTCCCTATACCCTATACTCTATGCCCAACAATCCCTTCTCTTATACATTCAAGATATTAAAAAAAAAAAAATGACGACCACAACCGAGGACAGTTGTTGAGCTTCATTTGAAATTCATATTTTAAATATTCGTCAGTCAATTAGAGAGCAAAAGACTCGACACCAAATTTGCATTCGAGCGTAAAATTATCAAATTAATATTCAGTCACCTCGAGAATGGCTGGAATGTACTATTTGGGATCATAGAGCAGATAAGGGCAGAGGACAATGTGGCTGTGACTCCGACTGTGGCACAGGACATTCGCATGTCTAGGCAATAAATGTCGAGAAGTTTTTGAATGTAGATGTCGTCAGCATTGCGCATATTTCGGCAAGTTGTCAACGCAAATGGAAAACTTGCTCCAACAATGTCAATTTGATGAGATATTTAAATATGCTCACTTCACAATGTGTGTGTGTGTGTGTGTGTTTGTCCAACCTGTGCTAATTGGAAGCTTCGAGTTCAACAGGGCACAAGTCATGCGCTTAAGCAACAGCAGCCAGAATTATTTAATGACATTGGCTTCAAGCTAAAGAGAGCTGTACCAAAATTTAAATTAAATGAAGTGCAAAAATATGAATATTCAGTAAATCAGATTAATTTCCTCTTATTACAGGCAACTTCATATGCATACTAAATCCTCTCACATCAACAAAAGCCCAAAACTAATGCTGGGCAGCTGAAAGCTCAATGGAAATGGCAATCCAGCACGATTCTGGCAAAGCTCTTGTAAATGGGCATTGAGCATGTATTTATAATCAATTCCATTAATTAGTTGAGCACAAAAGGGTTAACAATTCCTATGCAGTGCTAACAAATAGGCCAAATTAACGTTAAAATACGTTTTATTGAATATAAATGTAACCATTTTGGGCCATTATCAAATTTTAAATGCACTGGACGAACTGAGTATCCTTGAGTATCCTTGTTATGCATATAACAATAAAATCGACAGATGAGTTGCTTACACACAGACACACACACACACACATTGGTTGCTTGCCAACCAATTCGTGTAGCAAACTATGTCGTTGCCACGCCCACTGCCCAGCATAGTGAATCCAGTAACCGCACACACATGCAAATCTAAGGCACTTGTGAGGCAAGCTCGATTGTCCATTTTCTATTTTCTATTTGCTATTTGCTGTTTGTATGCAATGACTCTGACCACTTGGCTGCCTGCTGCTGCTGCTGCTGCTGCTGCCTTCAGTCCAATCTGAAGCTGTAGCTCAAGTTCCTGCTCGTAGCTCATGCACAGTTTTTTATCTAATGCCAAAGTGGAATATATTGAGATGGGCCGACAATGCGCTGTGAATTGTGGTGTGTGTGTGTGTGTGTGTGTGTGTGTGTGTGTGTCTATGGACATGGACATGAGCATGGACATGGTACTAGCTAGAGCTGGGCCCATATCATTAAGTTTGCACAATGAAGCACACATACACACACACATTTTGTTTGTCAGTCTAAAGCCAAAAAATAGAAAAGAGTGGGAAGAATAAAGAAAACTAAAATCCATAAAAGCGTAGAACGGATAAGTACCGGGGTATTGTATGAAGCATGGAGATTGCTGCAATCTATTGTTGCCTGCCACTTTGTTCAATTTTTCAATCGAACATTGAGGCTTCAACTGGGATGTCTTTGTGGTTATTGTGGCAATTTCAAACTCAATACTCAATTTCTCAATTTAGTTCTGACTTAAACAGAAAACGCACGATGAAATTTTATGAATGCAATTAATTTAGAATTAACTTTGTCATATCAATTTCAATCTATTTCATCGCTTGTAGTAATATTTAATATTATTTTAAAGTGCTTTTATGGCGCAACAAGTTTGGCGTCTCTGATAAGATAAGCATTTCGCAATTTCAAACAATTTCATAACCCGGGCTCTCAATTGCTATCAAAGATATCGATAAATTTTTAAGACGCGCGCAATTCAAACAGGGTTGTAAAATGTTTTAGCAGCCAGCGATATGCACATAAAAGTTTAAATGTATTATGTGGATTTCAAATTGTAAATGCAATGTATCATATATTTTATATTTACTTTTAATCAAAATGTAAACGTAAATTCAATTTACAGTTTATACTGCAATCTACTAAGTTTATCGGTGCTGTAAACGCAAGAAAAACAAACGAACTCATTACATTGATCTGGCAACACTCACAGGGGGTCAACGCTTGTTCAGCCCTGTCAAAATTTGCAAAAAAGTTTTTACCACACACTCTCGCGTCAATCAAATCCCCAACAACGCGTAGTATTAATGTGTTAGAATTTAAATAGACCATTAACAAATTGTTGTGCAAATTGTAAGAGAGAGGAGCGAGCTAAAGCGTGCTTACACAACTGCCAGCTGACTGAAAAATGGAAGCGCTTATTCCAGTTATCAACAAATTGCAAGATGTCTTCAACACCGTCGGCTCTGACTCAATACAATTGCCGCAAATTGTTGTACTCGGCAGTCAGGTAAGCAACATCAGCAATCCGCGCAACACCTGGGCAGCGTCAAAAATCGAGCGAATATTGAATAATGTTTGAGCAACGACGTCAGTTGGCCAAAAATGGAGCTATTTGAGATTTTGCACGCACCCCAAGCGGAATTTGACATATGTATTTTCATTATATAACGGGGCTCTCACTCTTGTTTGGCCCACGCCGATGCCGGCACGTAATAACAAATTGTTTTCAATTGCTGACAAATGGATATGTTATGAATATTGTGTCATGTCTTTGATATTGTTTATATAATTAAACTGCAAACTCAGCTGCTTTTGTGGCTATATGAAAAATCGATATTGTGTGCACAGTAAATGGAACAAAAGCAGCTGCTGCTGTGACACATTCCCATACAAAAACAGCAAAAAACATTCTCGCACACATATACATGCACTCACACATTGTTATACAGTTTCAATTTGTTGATTTTATGAATCGGTTGCAATTATATCTTAATTGCCATATTCAAGTTTGCTTTGATTCTAGATCTGCTTTCTTATGAAATCGAATACCAAATCAAATCTGTTACCTATTTCAGCTAGATCAGCTGTATTCCCATAGAGCATATGTTTACATAGGTATAGACTTTCAAGCCGACCTTTGTATTTCTGTAAGGAGCTCTAGAGTGTACCTTTGCGTCATATAATGAATAGCGACGGGTCAAATTTAGAATTCTAGTACAGTAGCTCTATATTTATTGTAGTTAATAATTGAGATTTCGCCTATTATATATACAATATATTTTTTATATGCCTTCACTAAAATCCGTTGTAGTCCAATCCTATCGTTGGAGTTGAGTTTATGGAATATAAAGCAAGCATTCATTTTGCTCTAATTGAATAATAACAATTTTAGAACTGCTTTTATATCCATTTTATATCAATATTAATTGTTGTTGAAGAGCTCAGACCTCTTGCAATATACAATATATGTATATTATATGCTAACAATATTTGAAACTTCTACAGATAAATTTAAAACTTGCCAAATTAAATTTTTAATAAATATACATATATCTAGAGTGGACCTTAATGGTATATATTTTAATAGAAATCTGTTTAACCGAGTTCTGAGGTAGACTTGACTTGATTTCTTAAGCTTAACAATATTTGAGAATTATATCAAATTAATTTTTGATAAATGTACAAAATTTATCTTTTTTAAATATATTTTATATTTTTATATATTGACTTATCTTTACTCTTCCGAATATTTCTAATGTGCATAACATCTTCATCAAGTCATTTACTTTAATTAAAGAGATATTTCATTATTTTTATTTAACGGCAAATTTTGTATTTCTTTCTCTTTTGGTAACTGACAAACGTCAGTTAAAAGAGAAGAGTTGCAAAGGAAGAGAACAAGAGAATAAATAAATAACTAAATAACACCGAGTCCGAGCTAACAAATTTAATATTATAGTCATAAGCTTGTTTCTCAATTAAACCTGAATCCACGATATTTTTACTTTAGGTCAAAAACCCCAAATGAACTTTAGCTTTCAACAAAGAAAGAAATCTCGACAGTTGAAAAATTAAGAGTATTTTATGATACTAACTACTGTTGTTATATTAAGTAACTCCATCACATGTGTAGCTCAAGTGCTAAACTTGTATAGATTGCAGATAAGAAAATATGTATGTAAGCTAATCGAAGCACTTGCTTCCTGGTTGCACTTGTAGATATAGTGTATAAGAACACAATTTTATACACTCTTACAAACTCAATCATTTCATTTCATTTCATTTCTGTATTTGTTTGCAGAGTTCAGGCAAAAGTTCTGTCATCGAGAGTGTGGTGGGACGCTCGTTTCTGCCGCGAGGCACAGGAATTGTCACGCGTCGTCCGCTGGTGCTGCAATTGATTTACTGTCCACTCGATGATCGCGAGAATCGCTCGGCAGAGAATGGTGAGTAGCAAGATAAATAGTATTATAAAAAATATATTCAAATTAACTCTCCTCTCTCTCTCTCTCTCTCTCTCTCCCGCTCCTCTAGGCACTGTTAATGCAGAGGAATGGGGACGCTTTCTGCACACAAAGAAGTGCTTCACGGACTTCAATGACATCCGCCACGAGATCGAGAACGAAACGGAGCGTGTGGCGGGCAATAACAAGGGTATCTGTCCGGAGCCCATTAATCTAAAGATATTCTCGACGCGGGTTGTCAACTTGACCCTGGTCGATTTACCAGGCATCACCAAAGTGCCCGTCGGGGATCAGCCCGAAGATATTGAATCCCAGATTAAGGATTTGGTTGTTAAATACATTGAGAATCCCAATTCGATTATACTGGCTGTGACGGCGGCCAATACGGACATGGCGACGAGCGAGGCGCTCAAGCTGGCCAAGGATGTGGATCCCGATGGCAGGCGAACACTGGCCGTGGTCACCAAACTGGATCTCATGGATGCTGGCACCGATGCCATTGACATACTGTGCGGTCGGGTCATACCCGTTAAACTGGGCATCATTGGTGTGATGAATCGCTCGCAACAGGACATCATCGATAAGAAGGATATCGATGATCAAATGAAGGACGAGGCGGCGTTCCTGCAACGCAAATATCCCACGCTGGCCACACGCAACGGCACGCCCTATCTGGCCAAAACGCTGAATCGCCTGCTGATGCATCACATACGTGACTGCCTGCCCGACCTTAAGGTGGAGCTCAGTTCAATAATTCTGTATTCTAGTTTATTACATTTATTATTGTATAATTTTAGACACGTGTTAACATTATGTCCACACAATTCCAATCGTTGCTGAACTCCTACGGGGAAGACGTGTCGGACAAGAGCCAGACGCTGTTGCACATCATAACAAAGTTCTCCAGCGCCTATTGTTCCACGATTGAGGGCACGGCGCGCAATATCGAGACAACTGAGCTGTGCGGCGGCGCACGCCTTTGTTATATCTTTCATGAGATATTTGGGCGCACACTGGACTCGATACACCCGCTGGCGGGCTTGACCAAAATGGACATTCTGACAGCCATACGCAATGCGACGGGACCGAGGCCAGCGCTGTTTGTGCCCGAGGTCTCATTTGAGCTGCTGGTGAAGCGGCAAATTCGACGGCTAGAGGAACCTTCGCTGCGCTGCGTGGAGCTCATTCATGAGGAGATGCAACGCATTGTGCAGCACTGCGGCAACGAGGTTCAACAGGAAATGCTGCGGTAGGTCAAATGAATAGCCAAAGCACTCGCTCTCTTATGCTCTTCTCCTTTGCAGTTTCCCCAAGCTGCACGAGAAGATTGTGGATGTGGTGACACAGCTGTTGCGTTGTCGTTTGCCTGCCACCAATGTCATGGTCGAGAATATTGTGGCCATCGAGCTGGCCTATATCAATACCAAGCATCCCGATTTCCACAAGGAAGCCGCATTGGTGCCCAGCCTACTTAAAACCGACAGTGACCCCTTTGCGCAGTTGCGTCGAACGAATACGCCACGGAATACTATGTCGCCGCAGGTCTCCTCCCACAATTCGATATCACAGAGCCAGCAGTCGTCACAGCAACAGCTGCAGACACAACAACAACAGCAGCAGCAGCAACAACAGCAGCAGCAGCAGCAACAAAATGAAATCCATGAGCAGGTAAAGATTACATTAACGTATAACATATGATGATCATTAACTGAAGGTATAGGGTAGTAATTAGTTAAAGACTTAAGACTGTTATCTAGCAATGGAGAAGCTATTGTGAAACTGCTTTAAATATAAAATATTATATACAGTAGTGTACAGAGAGTATAATTATGGCCGAAGACTGGAGAAGCCAATATGATATATTGCTTATATTAGCGGCATTATTATTTGTATATATATTTATTCTCTTAAATATGAAATATTGCTTGTATTATAGAAAAAGTATTATAGCAAATCTCTTTAAGTATTAATTTTTCCTTGTATTAGAAGAAGGCATTACTATTTGTATATATAGGAAACTCAGAAATAGAAATTTATAACAAGGAAATTCTTATGTAAATTCAATTTGTTTATGAACAATTCATTGTGGCTTCTTAATGGATTCCTTGTGGCTTTTAATATAAACTATTCATTTATATTTATTGTTTAGCAAAATCAGAATTCATAAATACCTCAGCAAAGTGAAGTCTAGCAATAGAAAATCAATTATCAAATTCCCTTAGATGTAAATTATTAATAAGGAAAACCTAAATAGTCGTTTCATATATTTATAATTATATTTTAATCAAAGCCAACCAATAGCAATTCAAGCTAAAACATTTTAAATATGCAGAACTAAATAGCCGATAGATTTCTTTACCAACTCTTATAAAATGCAACTCTACCTAAGATAAGATTATAATATCTCACACTTTCATACAAAGTAATTCAATATTCATAATTCTATACAAATCAACCAATTTTTGGCTTCACTGCTGTTATCATATCAGTTAGTTAATTTAAGACTTTTTGTTTGAATTGATTTTTGTTTTCGTAGATTTCGACAACGTTTCATAGGCTGCTCTTGTCAAGGGTATGTAAGCGTCGGTGTGAATGCTTTCCCTTGTGTTACAGTCATAAAAAAAACTCTTCTCTGCGAGTAACGCAAACATTATTAATTATTAATCATGTTAACTTGAGCACGCCACAGCTACAGCCCCTAGACATCAACTGGCTAACCCTTTAGCAATAATTAAAAATTTTTAAATGCAAATATTAATTATTTTTATTTTGCAGAATCACAATGGTGAAAACTCAGCGGGCTCGTGGCTATCAAATATTTTACCACCCGCGCCGAATCGTCCCGATAGCATTGAGAACTCGGCTAGCAATACGCCAGTGCATAATAATATAACACCACTGAAGCCGGTTAATCTGCTGCCCGATGTGCCGGCACTGGCTAATACGCGTCGGCTCACGGATAAGGAGCAAAGGGATTGCGATGTGATTGGTTAGTTTGATATCTGAAGAAACTCTCGTTCATTGACTAATTTCTTACATAACTTATAGAGCGGCTGATTAAATCGTACTTCTATATTGTGCGCAAATCCATACAAGACTCTGTACCAAAGGCAATTATGCACTTTTTGGTCAACTACGTTAAGGATAACCTGCAAAGCGAGCTAGTCACACATCTGTATAAATCGGATAAGGCCGAAACGCTGCTCAACGAGTCCGATCACATTGCAGTGCGCCGAAAAGAAGCTGCAGATATGTTGAAGGTGATTTGAGATTTATTAAATTTAAATTGTTTATTAATTTGACATATTATTATTTGCTTTGCAGGCGCTCACTCGTGCGAATCATATTATTAGCGAAATACGCGAAACACACATGTGGTAGAATGCCTCGCCCAGAGAGAGGGAGAGCGCCTGGGAGGAAGTAACCGAAAAAATTATAGCGCACTATTTATTGAAAATGCAACAACTGCAGAAACAGCAATAGCTACTATCAAAAAGAAAAGTAAAACAAAACAGAAGTTCTCCGCTTTGTTGAATGTTTCCCCAGAACATTAGCACATTTCATACGGGCTAAGAAACCAGACCATCATATTATATTAGATTTAAGTATATACATATACTTTTCAAACATTTCTTCTCGTCGTTTTCTTATCGCTGCATTTGAAGAGACTCATCCGCAGAGTTAGCATAGAGTATCTATGGAAGCATTTGCTAGCATTTCTCCTTCGCCTTCATCAGCTTTGATTTGAATTCATTTTGACCATTTTGCATGTGAGATGTGATGACGGCTATTGTCGTGATCGATTTGTTTTAAGTTAATGAAAGCACCTATTACATTTTTGAATAGTCAAATAAAATCAGAAACGGTTGATTAAATAATTAACTAAATTTGTACTTATTAAATGACAAATGCTTAATCTCAAATTAAGTTGAATTGGATTACGCCACCAAATCATTTGTGTTCAAGTCAATTCAAGTTTTATTCATATATTTATTTATGCTTTTAATCCTTGATTTCCAGGCGAATACACTAGGCAGTTATTTAATAAACACGTTTAATACTTGAATACGAGCTAAAATCTTTTTTGAAAAACTTTTGTCTTTGTAATTGCGGCAAAAATGAAACTAACGCTCGCTCTCCGGCTCGAGTGTTTTACAGCGGCTTCTCTCAAGTAGCTGAAACTACAATAATTATGACTAATTAATATATAAGTTGGTTTATGGTTGTTTGTTCCTGTTGTTGCAGGGACAGGGACTCCGACATGAACCGTGCTTAATGAGGGAACTCCTCATTAAGCACGGTTCGTGTCTGAGAGCACGCGTACGATGCAACCGACGCCGCCCTTGGCGAACGCCTTCTCGTGCCACTGCAGCAGATGCCCGCTGGAGCCCTCAGAGGGCGTTTCAAATCCTCGATAAATATACTTCATGAGCACGTCGATCAGATCGTTTTGCTCCACCGAATCGATAGCTTGATCGATTTGCGTTGACTTGATTGATAAGAGCACGCGCAACGTTATGTTGAGGGCGTTGTCCTGAGAATCAGAATTTTGATAAGCATGTTTCATGTTGCCGCATTGCTTTCAACGTACCTTGACGTTTTGGTTTTTACAGCGTAGCGGCGCATTCTGCAGCGCACTGAGCAGCGCCTCGACACCTTTGCCTTTGGTTAGCAGCGATGTGATTTCGTTCTCATCTGGGCCAACTGCGGCACTGTCGACGCCGTCGTCTTCTCTGAAGTTATCTTCGTTGTACTGATCTACATCAATTTTCCGAAATGCATTGCTGGATGTATTTTTAGCCATTGTATTGACACACAACTATAATTTTTCCACTTCTTTTATATAGTGAAATGATTCACGAAATACCTAATCACCGATGATGCAGGGCTGGAAAATTCGAAAAAAGAGTACATTTTGTGGGTTGTTAGCCAACACCGGGCAGAATTGTGTGCAGCCCTGGCAGCACAACAATAACAGCGAGATTTCAACGTAGTGGCAACTTTGTTTTGCTTCGCACGTAAGTTTTTCAATCACAAATCTAACAAATTATTAATGTTTATTCCAAATAGCAAACAAAATGGCCAAATTTCTAGGTATTAATCGCCTAGGCAGACTCTTTCAAGCAATACGCGAAGCTGGCGGACTTAAACAAGCCTATCTAAAGCTATACAGGTAAGCC
Source organism: Drosophila koepferae (assembly GCA_030914345.1). Classification (NCBI taxonomy): domain Eukaryota; kingdom Metazoa; phylum Arthropoda; class Insecta; order Diptera; family Drosophilidae; genus Drosophila; species Drosophila koepferae. Next base: position 6,743,483 of record JAUESR010000207.1, read on the forward strand.
TTTGCGCTTCGCTCTCTTATATAAGTTGCAAAATTCTTAAATTCCAATTATAAACAGAAATGATGACCTAAAGACTGGCAAACTAATTGGCATCGACAAGTACGGCAACAGGTACTTCGAAAATCCATACTATTTCTATGGCAGGAATCGCTGGGTTGAGTTCTCGCCGCATGTGAACATGGACTACGATGGCTCTCAAATACCCGCCGAGTGGTACGGCTGGATGCACTACAAGGTGAGCAAGCAGGGTATATTAGTTTTGTGAGAATGTATGTGATTGGCAAAAGGCGTGGCAGACATCATAGAATATATATTCTTGTCCTGTCTGTCTGTCGATCCGTATAAACACAGCGATCTCTGGATATTTCCCAGGAAGTGCCCAATATTTTATACTTTTGTTGATTATGAAATATTAATTTCGTATTGTTTACTTACAGACCGATTTGCCACCCATTCGCGATGGCTGCCGACCCAAATACAAATGGATTGCGGATCACAGCGAGAATCTGTCTGGCACCAAGGGTAACATCGAAATTTTAATGAATCTTAAATAAAAAACTAAAATTGCTGTAATTCTTACAGAGGCATATATGCCATACAGCACAACTCCTCCCAAGGTGGAGGCTTGGAATCCGAACAAGAAGTAAACTTCACGATTCGCTAGGTTATTATTGTTTAAAGAGAATGGGAAGAAGGCTGTGGCAGGCATGGCACCAATAAAATTTGCTTTTTGTTGAGCATCTTTATTCGCATTAGAAAGTCTTTACAGTTATAATGATTCTTATAGATCTATACCCTGAATTGACTAGATCATATCCTTATCATCTTAAGATCGAGATTTTATCATCTCCATATCAAATTTTAATTAATCTATTCTATCTTTCATTCATTCGTCTATGACATTGTCCTTGAGCGCCTTCTTGGCGCGTCGCTTGTATTTCTTGGCCGTATCGGCGCATTTGGTGGTAATGGTGGCTCTGATGTGCCGCTCCTTACAGCCGGTGCGATTACGCACACTTATCACGATGTCGTCGACTCGATTTTGGTCCAACATCTTCTTGGCCGGGCGCTCGCGGCCGTAGAAAGCGGGTGAAGGCTTTCCAGTCAGCGTGTGCGTGGCCAGCTCATCGTTGCTGAAGACGGCGGCTAGCAGACAGCGTGTCGCTACGGGAGCACTTGTCCAGAAAATCTGGCCGTAGGCCTTGGCATCAATGCGCGTGCCATTGGGACCCAGCACGTATTCCAAGCTGCCATCGGGCAGCTCCACACGTTGCGGATAATGCGAGCGAGCTGTGACATTCTCTGTCTCTGGATGCGATTCACTTGAGCTGCTGGAGACGTGGCGTGCGCGTTTCTTGGGCGGTGGTGGTGCCTCGTCGTGCACAACCTCTGGCGCTGGTTCTGGTTCATTGCCATCGTAGCGTCGATTCAATGTCTGCAGCATGCTGGTTAAGCGATTGAAGAGCTGTGTATAATGATCCTGACTTTTGCTGATCTTCGTTACGCGCTCCTTGAACGCGTCCTCAACGGGTGGCAATGGCTCGATGTCGGGTTTGATGGGTTTACGTGAACTGGGCTCCGACATGGAAATCACTTGAACGTTGATGATGCGACGCTCTTGTGGCTCCTTCTTGGGCACCAACAATGGACGACTAGGCAATTTCAGTTGACCCAGTGGATGCGGTCGCACATTCTGATTGCGCATCAAACTCTGCTGCTTGCTGAGCTCATAGTTAATATACTTCTCGATGTCCATCCTGGGCGCTGCACTCTGCTGGAAAGCGTAATTAATGGGCGCTGGAGTAAGCAATGTGTAATAGTAGGGCACCAGATTCGGTGCGAATTGACTCAAAAACTGTTGATAGGCAAATGTATAGGGCGCAGGTGCAAATGGCGCAATTGGCTGCAAATTATTTGGCTGAATGTTCTGGTGATTTATTGATCTATTCAAATTCGTGTAAGATGCTGTGTATGCTGCTGCTCGAGCTTGGTCTGTCCACGACTCTGCACTGTCTTGAACTGGTATACGATTTGGCTCGACGTTGCCATTTTTATTTCCAAAATTATGAAAATTATGCATCTTTAATCTAGTTTGCGGCAGGTAGAGAAAACAGGTAAGATGAAAGGTATGCGCAGCTGCAAAGGTTTTTTTTGTTGCGAAAATTTCTAAGCTAGAAAACTAATTCGGTCTGCGGCCTTGAAAACTCCTTTACAATCTGAAAGATTTTATGATCCAGGATTAACAGTTATTTTCAGTTTGACAGATGGCGAATAGAGTTACCAGAGTACAAAAGCGCATTTTATTGAGAGTGGGAAATTCGCTTTGGCAATTGCAGCCTTTTGCAAAGTGTTTGAGGAAAAAAACAAACAATTTTTTGGTTCATTCATGCATAAGCTAATATATGTATATCTATATTTCAATTAATATTATATCTTAACATATTTGAAAGCTCTCTATAAATCCTATTAAAAGAAATCTCCAATTGCATTTATACCAACCAAAAAATATATGTATACCCATATATGTATTTTGAAAACATTTTTCATATTACAGCTCAACCGTGACCAAATTGGTTGCCTAAAATCATTTATGCCATTCAGTAGATACAAAAAATGCATAGTCTTCAAGGTTTTCCTTGGAAATGCATGCAGAGCGTCTTGCGAATTCAGTTTACAGACGTTACACAAAAAGAGCACAACAATGGACTCATTCTACCTGGCAAGAAGATTCTGCTTAAAAATTCCATTATACTTCACGCTCTAATGCCTGTAACAGCTGCAGTCTTTAGGGATGTTTTTTCATTCCGATCAGAGAGCCCTTCCATCAAGTATATTCCTAGAGGGAGACTTATTTTTATAGTTGACAACTGGTCCCATTGCGCTCTGTCAAAAAACCGGATTGTTTAGGCGACTATCTGCAGCTACAAATTTAACTTAGATAAATAATATTCCTATACCAATTTTTTATATCTAATTTAAATTTTAGTTACTAGCATTAATTTGCTGCTAATTTGTAGTGGAAACACTGACATTTGGCACAGAGCAACTCTGGCAACTCTATTGTCTGTCTTTAAAATATAATTCTTGTTCCCGCGCGAACGGCATGCAGCGTGTTGCAGGCAGACATAAAACATAGAAAAAGACAGAGAAAGGATCAATAATGAAACTTGCTCGCACGCCAGTTGGGATATAGAACAGAAGAAAGTCTCATTCCCGAGAGTGCGCACGCAGAGAACGAATTCAAATACCTGAAGTAGACTCAAGTACTAGAGAACAAGCAGTACACACACACACACTAAAACATTTATACATAATATACGGCTGTATTGGTGACCCAGGTAGCATGTGTAAGTAGTTGGAATGCATTGTGCTCGCTGTTGTTGTTGTTGTTGCGGTTGCTTTTGCCAAATATGTAGTTAAAACCTACCCTCGGTGTCTTTCTCTCTCTCATTCTCTCGTTCTCTCTGGCTGGATGTGCATGCATTTTGATGTATTTTTGCGCGCGTTGCTTTTGATATTCTGCCGCCAATTTCGTTGGGTTTCGTATAGCGTTCCACACATTCGACGCTCAGCCTGCAAGACGCACACAACGCAGGACAGCCAGCAGGATCTTAAGAATGGATCCGCATGTAAGTGAGACTAAAGACAATGCAATTGCATATGTTATTGAATATATTTTCTGTTTTAGATAATGCTTGCAAATGGCTCGAATTTCATAAATGTGCGCGATGATTCGCTCTGGCATGGCCGGGCAGACCAGCCGATGTTGCTCACCGCTTGGACGCAGACGACGAGCGAGGACTTTGGCCTGCTGCGCAGCCTCGACCACGATCCCCAAGTGGAGGCCGAGAATCGTGCGCTACGCGAAAAGGTGCGCTATCTGGAGAGTAAGCTGCAGGAGCACACGGATCTGCTGTCCCAAATTCATGCGACTTCGGCGCGCATGCAACAGGCCACGGCCACAGCTGGCTCGCCGCCACCCACACATCAGCCTCAATTACTGACGCCGCCCAGCTCGGTTATCTGTGCTCCAAGCTCCGCTCAGCCGCAGCGCAGCGAGGTGATTGACTATAAGATCATAGCGGCCGCTGGCGCCGATTGCAATGATGCGGATGCCATTGAGATACGCCTGGCCGCCGAGAGCTTGAACAGCCTAAGCACCTCCGCGGACTCGGATCGTCTGGAAATTTGCTTGGGCACCGAGGAGCAGCAACAGCAGCAGTTGCAGCAGCATCAGATCAAGCGTGAATCCTCGATGCCATTACAGCTCATCAAGCGCCGCAAGCTGGAGCTGCAGGAGAGTCACAACAGCATGGCTGCACCACAGCCTCAACCTCAACCTCAGTCCCAACCCCAGCCGCAGCCACTGCAGCAGCAGCAGCAACAGCAGCAGCAGCCGCCACTGCAGAATGTGCAATATAAGCTGCCGTCGCGCAAAAGCAATGGAAATAGAAATTTGAATACATCTTTGGATGATTGGAAGCCAGAGTTTAAGAGTCTACAACAGAAGACGGACAATGTGATGGTCTCCATTGGGCCGAACAATACCTGTGTGCCGGCCAGCGTGTTTGAGAACATCAATTGGACAGTCTCCTCGCTGGCCACACGCAAATTGCTGGTGGCGATCTTTGATCGCGAGACGCTGGCCACCCACTCGATGACCGGGAAGCCGTCGCCGGCGTTCAAGGATCAGCATAAACCGCTGAAGCAAATGCTCGATCCCCTCAAGATTCAGGACATTATCTTTGCCGTCACACGCAAATCGAATGCCAGCGAGAAGGAGGTGCGCAATGCCATCACCACCAAATGCGCCGACGAGAACAAAATGATGAAGATTCAAAAGGGGAAACGCTGCAGCTTCGGCGACAAGGAGAACATGCTTTAGAGTTTTAAGTTAGCATTGACATAGTTTATAATGTAAGCTGTAAGAGGGGCACCCAACTAGTACCAAAACAGAAAACAAAAACAAAGAGAAGAAAAAAGACAAGGAACTGCTAAATGTTCAGGAGATAATTCAGGGGAACGACTTTGAATAGCAGCAGTAACTTTATAATTTGTACAAATCATACAAATCAAGATCTCGCAGTTTGTATTTGCGGTCCACAAAAAAAAAAAAAGAAAAACAAATCCGTAAACAAACTAACTAACAAATTAGCCTGCATGAGGCCAACCAGAAAGCTTTCAAATTGGCATTATTAGAGAGCAGAAATCTCTACATATAAAAATGAAAAACAATTTGTCAGTGTTTCTCTGCCTCTTGCATCACATTTTCCAAGTATTAAACGAAAATACCTAGTTAGATTTAGAGCAAAAAGTTGAATAAATTATTATAACCGAATCAAATCATATAGTTTTCATTTTTTCTTTACAGCTAATACAAAATTTCAAGCAAAGAGAAATTTCAAATCAGCGCGCCATGTTCTGATTCCAGTATGTACACACTTTCTGCAAATAGCGTTTCATTTCCATTACGTGATGCAACATATACACACGCGCACACACACACATAGAAACAGTTGTGTGCATGTTGAAACGAAATGCTCACCGCTATTGCTGCTCCGCTCAGCTGTTCGCTAATCGAGTAATTTCTGTTCGTCGTGGTGGTGTTTAGAAGTTGAAAATTGTGTAAAAGAAAATATCTCGGGGAAATACTACAAATATTATCAAAAAATCATATAATTTAACAAGTTTTGCTAAGACAATTGTTATTTGCGTCATTTTGGTTCTTTTAGTTTATTCTTTCTCTACAACAAATCTACAACATTTGCGTTGCTGACTTTCCATCAAAAAGGATAAGTCTTACGCATTTTCGGGGCAGCTTATTCGAAAGGAAAAGAAACGAAAAAGCAATGGACATACTAAAGAAAATGTTCCAATCGGAATTCGAGCAGCAGCAGGAGTCTGAGTAAGTTTTATTTTGTTTTTTTTTCTTTAGATATTTTCTTTGCGGCTTTTTTCAATGGAAGTGGATCGATAAACCAGGCACCTGCTATGATAGATACACTTTTTATCAGGATACCACACAGGCGCAAATGTGTGTGCACGGCCTGTATTTAAGTGCATAAGTGTGCGTGTGTGTGTGTGTGTGTGTATGTGTATAAGTGTGTGCGGAGGCTGCGTATTGAAGTGAACTTCCTGCAGGCTTTGCTGGGGTTGCTGCTGCTGCTGCTGCAGTTGATGTCGGTGAGCGTGTGTGTGTCTGTGTGTGTGTGTGTGGGTGTCATAACTCTTTACATGTGTGTGTGTGTGCACCTTTTGCCTTTTCGATTAAGCAGCCGACGTTTTTTGCAGTGCTTCTTCTGCATCCGCCTCCAACAAGGACGAGTTTCGCAAGCCGCAATGGTTAGAGGAGGCCGAAACGGATGACGAACTGTTCGATGATCGTAAGTTTGCCTTCCAGGTCTTCACGAGTCCATTGGAGATGCAAAAGCATTTTGAGAGGCAACTGCAGCGTCTGCTTGAGTCCGTGCAGGACAATGAAGGTGAGTTTGAAGTGAATCGAATAATCCATAATCTCTGTAATGTTTGCCTTCCCTCAACAGAGGTTGGGCTGGAGCGTAATTTGCGGGAGGATTTCTTGAAGCCGGGCTTCGAGAGCAAGATACTTAAGGAGTTTCAGAAGAAGCACAACTCGTTAGACACCGATCTGGATGGAGAGTAGGTGCTCGATGTATATAGAACTAATTGCTTTATTTATATTTTGTTTGCTTTTTACAGAATCTATCCCGATCAGCTGTATTCGCTGATACAGCGCTTGAATCCGGAGGAGGGCCAAGACAACATTTTGCCCTCCAATCAGCGTGGCTTGCGCCGATCGGCGCCCCGTGTCAAGCTCTCGGACGAGGAGCTCATCATGGGTCGCATCCATGGTACTCTCAATGCCGATGGCGAGACGAAGTCGTCTGTGTTGCTGCCGACGCGTCCACCGCCGAATGCTAAGCCGAACATAATGACGCCCATGACACCCTTTGGCGGCGTCTTCGATGGCACCTATCAGGGCCCGAAGATGTTTAGCCAGAGTGTCATGACCAAGACGGTGCGCAAACCTGATGGCAGCTATGAGACCACCAAGGTTACCCAAGACTCGACCGGTCAGAAGACCACAACGGTCACACGCATCGTGGATGGACGCAAGGAGACGACCGTTAAACAGGAGGGCCCCAATGCAGCTGGCGCTGGCGCTGGCGCTGGAGGAGATCGCAAGGCGTGCATGAGTCGCAACATATTTGTGACAAAAGAAGGCTACGCCATGCCACGGAACCTCTGGTGACCAGTGGTGAACAACTATTGCCCCAATCAAGATAAGCGAACATTGCTGTTGCTCCGACAACGGCAGCAGCAACAGCAACAGCAACAATATGAACTTAAGCTAAAGCGATTCGTCGGCAACATAGTCCCACACAACATCCAAATTAGAACCTATTACATTTTAGTTTACATTCTTTTAAGTGTTTGTTGGTGTTTTAGATGAAACGCAATTGAGACAACAGATGACGACGATTCCATTAATCGTGGTCCATACCATTGATGATTATTTGAGCGAGCGGCGCATATATAAATCGCTGTCTTGCCTCTGTGTATGCATGTGTGTGTGTGAGTGCGTGTCTATGTGCATGGCATTCCACACTCATACACACACACACACACACACGCACACACACAGCAGTTCAGTTCCAGAGCCACACTGCTGCCAGGAGTCCATACATAGACGCACTCCCGGCACTCCAGTGAGCAGCGCGTCCTCTCCTCTGCAGCTCTCGCGCGCTGCTGCAGCTGTGTGAACATGATTCTTTTCAGTTTTGGAGCCAGCGCGGCTAGGCTCGACTGGGTTCGACTGGGGTCAGCTCGACTCGGCTCGATCAGTGGCCAAGGCGTGAGCGGCGTTGAGGCCACGATGTGGTCCATTCGATTTATTTTTTGTTTCATATACATATTTATATTTGTATTCTCTTCGTGGTACTATCTGTGTCTCAATATGGAGCGTGCAGCATCTAAAGTGCCCGTAGTAAAAAAAAAAAGGAAAAGAAACGAAAAAAAAGCGTACGGAAAACAATTATCATATACAAGCATAATTATGATCTATATATATACATTTGATTTTTGATATGCTTACTATATGTCTGATATATATATATATATTTATATTTGCACTCCCCCATATGTTATGGTATCAACGGATCAGTTCTTATATAGTTTATATACATTTATATAATTTCCTAATTATTTTGTTTAGTTTTCGTTTTTTGATAATTATTGTTTGGCATACATATATATTTATATATCTTTCTATATATCAGATTTGTATATATGTGTTTACACATATTTATATATATATATATATATATATATTTTAGTTATTAATTTTTGCATACTACAAATAGACCATGATGCGATCACGCATACATTTAACATTGTATTAGATATCATTCAAGCGAAATGCTAAAAGTGAATTAAAAGTGTTGTGCAATAAAAACAAATGCAACCAAACTAAGGATCGTTTCATTCCATATGCCATGTGATATATATATGTACATGATATCGGTGTTAATGATTGTGTGGATGTGATTTGCTTCTCTCTATATATATTATATAACAGCTGTTTTGCTATAGTTCCGTTTGGTTCCTCAATATAATAATATTGCTGTACAGTCACATATAATATGCATATCGAATTTAATTATTTTTAGCAAATTTGTTAATAATAGTCAGGTGAGGGTAGTTTGAAAAGTTATTGATGTGAAGCTGAAAGACAGAAAAAAAGTCGAATAACTAAAAAAATTTTCAAAATTCATAAAAATCTTGTTCTGCTGCGAATATTGAAATCGCTTGGAATTACGCACATTATATTTTAGATTTAATGTGTTTTATTTCAGCCAAGATAGGTTATTCCAAAAAGTTAAGCCACAAATTTATGTTGAGCTTTCGTCTATTTTCCCGTTTTTGGCTACCTACATAAGGCGAATGTAGACAGAGATATGTCTAAATGCAGATATTTTATAACTCACTTCTAATAATAGTTTCTATAATATGAGATAATTTTCTGATTGGTTTTCTCATATATTTGTAGTAAATGCAAAAACGTTTTCCTTTAGATATTTGCTATTTTATAAGATATATCAATATTGAAACTTTTCGCAAAACTTTTTTCATTAGTCTATTCTACCTATGACATGCTCTGATCTGAGTGCAAGAATATCAGTTCCAATTGGACTCACTTATCAACCGTTATATATCTGTTATACTCATGCTAAAGAGAGAACTTCATATATTTCCGTTTCCGCCAATATTCCAGTAAACACATATGTTTAGCGTCATATTTATAGATTGTTTCGTTTTTTGTATATTTATATATATTCAACTAGTAACAAGAGCTTGCTTTAAGAACCAAAGATTGATTTTAATGATGCTCCTTCTTGACGAAACGCAGGCCGCAGTAGCCGCAGGCGTGATTGCCGGGCTTATCCTAGAATAAAAAAACACATATGTTTAATGCACTTTGAGTCAATGCAAATATCATCTAATTACCAGATTAATGTAGACTTTTGGATGGCCGAGCGGGCCGTTGCCTCCGTCGCAGTAAACAACGCGCTCTTCGCACTCTTTGGGTGGAATCTCATCGATGAGCTTGATACCCCAGTTCTCGTTCACATAGCGCTTGGCATTTGTGAAGCGCACATTGCGATAGTCATCCTTGTCAAATACCTAAAACAAAACAATATAATTATTTATTGCCGTTTAATAACAATTTTGTTTGCGTAATCGCGAATCCAATGAAAACAGCTGAGCGCTGCTGCACTTGCCTGGCCCGTGTGTGTGACTTTCTCGATGTCGCTGCGTGTGCTGGACCAGCGCATGCTGGTCAGCGGCATCAGTTTATTCTGGTTGCAGCGTCCCAAGGAGCTAGCACGATTCATCAACTGTTTGCAGGCCATTTTATCTGTTTTGTTTAAAACCTCTCCAAATTTGTTACAGAAATTTAGTTACGTTTTAGAGATGACAGCTTATGAACATATCTGTAGCATACATATGACAATTATCGTGAGTTGAATATTCTAGTGTTACAATTGAGGCAATCCGTTAGTGATTGTTTGCTTTGTATATTTAAAATGTGGTGTATGTATATTAATAGTATATTAATAGTATATTAATAGTGTTTTCTTTTTGTTTTATCTTATAATATTAAATTTTTCATTTAATTTACAATTGCATATATCGTTTATATATCTATCGATATACCGATAGCCTAATAAATTATACTCACCACTGCTACCTCAGCTTGTGGCAGTCTTCGTTTGCGTTGCAACCTTTTTTATACAGTGTGGCAACCTTTCCTCTGCGTGTTAGAAGCAAATTCTTCGAATATAATATACAATTATTTAATTTGTATTATTAGCTTGCGTTGTCTTGTTTACTGATGCTCTCTCTATATAATTTAATTTACTTAACCAAGTATTAGATATGCATAATGTTTCCTTATGCTCCTTTTCATTATGTTTCCATAATAATTTCCAAATGGAAATTTGTTTACTTTTTGTAAACATTAACTCCAATTGGAGTTCTTTGTTGTAAACAAGCTATAGTGCTGCCAGATGTGTAGAAAGAGTTATGTTCGCTAATATGATTTAAATTCAAATGCTCTAACGTACGCTATTTCTAACATAAATTTAAAAAAAATGCGTAGATAACTTTCTTGTTATTTAACAAATTTGTTAATTTCAAAATTTTGTTTACCTTTATTATTAAATTAAGGTATATGAATACAAATTCGAGTATATGATATAAAACAATATCGATAAGGTATAGTTTGAAGAGATTTGGTTTTAAATCAAATATATTTTACTATAGTAAGACAATACTAGCCGAAATCGAACCTGAATTATTTGAATAACTAATGTTATTCTCTCCCCTTCGATTTTGAAATTCTATTGTTGAGCTCAATCAATGACATGTCATGCTATGGCTGAGTTAAGGGTTGGGGGTTGTTTCATAATTTAGTTGACAATATTTATTATTATGGGCTGTCATGTAACTGGCCATGTACATGTAACTATTGCCCTCAACTATAACGTAACGCTAGCTAGCAGCATCCTAAGCAAACAAATGATGAGCGCAGGACTAATAAAATTACATGACTAGCTAGACCCTGGGCAGAGCGAAAGAAGGAAGGGGAGAGACAGCAGTAGCAGAGGGTCAGCCAGCAGAGATATCCTGTTGTGTTTGATTGTGCTCAATTGTTTCAGAGCGCGCTGCAATTACGCAACTCGCCCCTAAAAACAACTTGCAACTGCTGCTGCTGACCGCTGGCCAGCTCTACACACTAACAATATATAATTTACAGCGCTTTTGTGTAGCGAGGCGTGAATATTTCGTCAAACTGAGCTTGCTGGATTTTTGAAAACAATTTCTTAAACGCATTTGTTAGCCGGCGTAATTAAATGCAATTTTCCGTGTCGCTCGATATGATTTTGCTATTTCAATTTGTCCGGCAACCGCAAAGGCTGCAGCCAGGCGCCTGCGCAGCTGCTAAGAAGTCAACGCGTGCGCGCAGCAGGCGGGCAGCGGGGCAGCGCTTGATCCTGACCAGTTAAAGGATATTTTATATTTATTTTTGTATTACATGTTCACCTTTAGAGTGGCAATTGCAATTGGGTTGTTTTTGCCAAAAGGATTGGCGGTTGCCTTTACTCTTTTATCCTGCCTGCTTTGTCCTTAAGCAATTTAGCGTAAAATTCAGATCGTCAGTTATATATTGTTATTTTTTTGGGTTTTTTTTGTACAGAATTTGGGCATTTATCAATTGTTTTTTCTCTTGTGTTTCGTGGTGAAAGTGACAAATTTGTTCGTTGTCTTTTTTTTAAAATTTATTGCCATTGCATTCACTTTTCAAGTGGTTGAGTGGTTGTGCGTGTGGTGCACTGCCACAAGGGTTGACAGTCGAGGGGCGTTTCCGAATAGATCAAAGCATCTGAGATTTATGGCATCGAAATCGAAAGAGTGTTAGAAGCTATATAAGCTGATAAGGTGGCCAAGCAGCTGCGTTGTAGCTAAGGCTTTTGATTTGCATTCGAGTAATATATTTTTTTATTAATTTATATATATTAAAATATTTATTATTGAATTTGTTTAAATGATTTAACATTACTTCTTCTATATAAGAAATCATTTTTATTATTTCATTATACTTTTCTTATATCAATAATCATTTTGATCAGAATGATTATTAAAATTTCTTCAATTGTATTTATATAACATATATTTCTATATATATATTTAACTTTGCCAGACATGCATATATGCTATATATATCTTGTAAATGTTGTCGAGTTTTTCTCTTACTTAGCTTTCTATTTTCTTTCTATCAATATTTATTAAACGACTTTATAACAAAAAGTTGCTTTAACAAATGTTTTTTTTTTTTCTATTGATAATTTCTAAGGCTGCAAAATTAAAAGTTAGTTAAGTCAAAGCGAGAGCTTGATAGAAAATCAAATCTATTTTGTTTTATTCATCTATCAAAACATTGTTTGGCATCATTTATTTATTTTTTCTGCTGCTACTCTTACATAAGAAATGCTTTTAGCAATTCTCTGTTTATTTCTATTTTTATAATATAGCTAAGCTAGTCTTACACTGAAGATTCTCAAAGCCTTTTCCGGTATCATAAACTCCCCTTCAAAGCACATTTTATATCTTGTACCAACAACATTTCTCTTATTAGGCCTAGTTTCCATACAAAGCTCGTTCAATCTATTCACAATTGTTTGTGTCGCGGCGCTTCAATGCTAATTCACTGTGAACTCTTGTAACTCTGCATAGCAGCAATTAATTTCGTTTTCCTGCTGTTTTGCCAATCATTTAGCCAATTTCAAATAACCTTTCAAAAATAAAGAACAACAACAACAACAACAACAGTTCCAAAATGCAACGACAGCAGCTGCTGCTCACCAGCTCACCTGATCACCTGCTCACCAGCTAGCAGCTCACCTGTGCCTCAAGTGCCATTGGGGACGGGGGGTCCGCATGGTCAATGCCATAGCTTGTTAGCTGTCCGGGGTTCGAGCTCCACTGGCCATTGGCTATTTTCATGGTGGCAAAAAAGAAAAAAATAAATAAAACAAAAACGATAACAAAAAGCAACAACAATGCGACGAGATACCCTGCACAGATTTGGAATGTGTTTTCCAATATAGGGTATTATGGGCTTATGTAAAGATTTTGTGTGAGAGACAGAGTAATGGGAATATTTGGAGGGGATTTTAAATGGTTATTACCATAGACATATTTGTCTGTCTCTCTCTTTCCATCTGCAGCTCTGTGCCTCTATATCTGTCTTTCTGTGAGTATATTCTAGTCTCTCCATCATTTCCGCGTCCTCTCTCGCTGTCTGCGTCGATGTCTTCCGTCCTCTACTTCTTTTGTTCTTTTCTTCTTCTGTATTCTACTTCTGGCTTCTATTTCTGTATTCAATGTCTGCGTTTCTGGCTGTTACTTCTGTCTTATATTTCTCTCTTCTACTCCTGTCTTCTTCTTCTGTCTTCTGCCTTCTACTTCTCTTTTCTACTTCTCTTTTCTACTTCTTTTTTCAACTTCTGTCTTCTACTTCTATCTTCTACTTCTGTCTTCTTCTTCTGTCTTCTGTCTTCTACTTCTCTCCTCTAATTCTGTTATCTATTACTGTCTTCTATTTCTCTCTTTAACTTCTACTTATGTCTTCTTCTCTCTTCTACTTCCCTCTTCTTCTTCTGTCTTCTACTTCTTCTACTTCTTTCTTCTACTTCTTTCTTTTACTTCTGTCTTCTACTACAATCTTGTACTTCTCACTTCATCTTTTACTTCTGTTTTCTTCTCTCTTCTACTTTTATCTTTTTCTTCTGTCTTCTACAACTCTCTTCTATTCTTCTTCTCTTTTCTACTTCTGCCTTCTGTATTCTATCACCTACTTCTTCTGTCTGAGTTCTGATTTGTCTTCTGTTTCCCGTTTCCAGCTTTATTCTCTCATCTATAGTTATCCCTCTCTCTTTTTCTGTCAGTCCCTTTCTTTGTTTCTATCTCTGTCTCTATCTTCATCACTCAGTTTCCTTCTCTAACATTCTACAGGGCATCTTCTAGTCCATCATTTCCTAACGCTTCACTCACTTGTTTTATGTTTGTCTTTAATGTTTTTTTTTCTTTCGTTTTTTTTGTTGCTGTCCAACCGTTTTTCCGCCATTCAAAATTATTCTGGCATGAAAATTAAAAAACATGTTCTCTGGAAATTCAATATGCGTGTGCACTGGACGCACCAGAAACAACAGCAGCAACAGCAACAAGAACAACAACAACAATAGTAGCAACAACAACAACAACAACAACAACAACTGTGAATTGTCATTTGTTCAGTTATTCGTTTGCTCACTATGTGAGTCAAACACTCGTTCAGGCACTCACTCACTTATTCATTCGATGCACAACAAATTGCTTGCCAACAGCTTTTTTTTTTAAAGCGACAATTTGCAGTTGTTGTTGTTGTTGTTGTTGCTATTAACAATCATGTTGCTAGCTTAATTAAAAAAATCTGCCATTGGCCATTGGCAAATGCTGAACAGGCCAAAGCGAAATTAGCCTCAAGTGCTTTTTTATGACATGCTGTGCGCCTGCGCAGCGCCAGCAGCAGCAGCAGCAGCAGCGGAGCAAGCGAGATGGCAATAGTGCAGAGGCAGCTGTCTATTTTAACGATATTTATTTATAAATATTTTTTGTATGCATATACATACATACATATGTACATACATATATCATCATTTAGTCATCCGACTAGAAATCGTTCCATGTTCCGCTGATTTTCATATATATATATATATTTCATTTTTTTACGTTCCCTTTTTTCGAGTGACCTCTGTACGGGCAGCCCTGTTGACCCCCCAACGAACGGACAAGGGCCGGGTGTGCATCGGGTGGTTCGGTGGTTCAACTCGACTTTGCTTGTCGTTTGACAATTTTTATGTTGTTTGCTTGGCTCAAGTGTTTGTTATGCCTGATCCGGGGCGCGGAAGTTTTATGGATATTTTTCCAATATTTTATGAGGACTATAAAAATGTGAATTTAAGAGATTTATGATTTATGTAGAATGAAATATGAATATATATGAAATCTTTAGTATTTAAATACAAAAGATATATTCAAGCTTAATGCTTAATAAGAAGAATAATTAATTAATAAAAAATATCTAATAAATTTATTAATCTATTTACACATCAAAACTCTGCACATGTCAATCAAACATGCAAATTTTCTTTGAATCAAATTTATTATGATTTTTTTCTATGTCTCTCAAACTAAATTTTTTAAGCAGAAATTTAGTTGTCAAAGTTTTCAAACATTACTCAAATAACTCAAACATGCAAATTTTGCTTTGATTTATATTAATCTTATTTATCTTGAGTATTTCTCAGCTTGACAAACACTTAAATGTGCTGTCAAATTTGATTTGTTTGAATCAGCTTCTTAATTATTGAAATCGCATTAAGCTGTTTGGCTCGAGGCCTGCTTTTTGGGCCATAAATAACCAATCGACAACAAATTTGATTTCATTATATAGAGATATCTGCTACTTTTACTTGGCTTGACACTCACTTAAATATGCATTTTTCAATTTGTTTGATTTTCATTTATTTTTCTCTATTTTTTGATCAAGTTCAAGCTTGTTGACAGCTTGTCACAATTTAACAGCAAGTTAATCGTTCTGCCTGCACTTCAAAGTTTTTGCTAATTTTGTTTGTCAAAAATGATTTAGGTTTTTGTTATTTTTTCAAATTTTTATTTCTAGGTCAGCTTAAAAGCCATAAATAATTTAATTGGAATTTATTTATTTTTTTTCTATATTTTTATTTCACAGGCAATTAAACTTAATGCTAAACGTTTGACAAGTCTTGGTAATTTAGTTAGTCAGCTGTGAGTCCAAATAGTGTTAGGAAACAATATTAGAATAAAATGTTGTTTAAAATGTTAGTAAATTGAATGTCTGAATAATTTGGAAATTGAACTATTCCTAGCTTATCACAATCCCTAACCATACAAGAGTCACAATGCTGCTTGAACTCATTCATTAAAAATAATATTCATTTTGACAGTCACTCAAAAAAAAATGTTTGAGGACAGAAAATATTTAAGAAATTTTATATTTTATCAATTAAATTTTGTAAAGAAAAAAAAAAAACACGAATTTATAAAATTTTATTAAAAAATATTGTATTTTATAAATTCAAATTGTTGTAAAGGAAAAAAATTTACTTCATAAAATTTAACTTGCAAAATGTTGAAATTGAAATTTATTTATAAATTAACTATATATAAAATAAAAAAAAAATATTAAAAATTTTTTAAAGCAAAATAAAAACAATTAATTGATCAAATATAAAATGTCTTAAATTAAAATTCCTTAAGCAATGAAAATTTATCAATTATAAAATTAAACATTTTTTTAAGCAGTAAAATCAAATATATAAAATATCTTAAATTATTTACACCCCTGCGCTTCTTTCTGCTGCTCCATTTAAAATTGTCTTCATTAAATGATGTAATCGAAATTGTTTGCTCAATTTTATGTGTCGAGAAAAAGAGACTTTCTTTTGTGAGCTGTGCGGCATGCTGTGCAATTATGTGGAAGAGACACACATGACACATACATCACACACACACGCTCATTCACACACACACTCATTCCACACACTCACTCAGTCACACACACTCATTCAGACACTCACGCACAACAAGCTTCAATAATTTGCTTTGATAGACATATCGAGTGTCCTCAGTCTACACGATTATTATCATCATCATCATCATAATGATATATGATATGAATGTTCATTAACCATAATTTCGTCGTCTTTGGCGCACTTTTACCAACAGCCTCAACAATTTCGCTTCAGTTGACATTATCGCCTCGATTTTAGTCTTCGATTGAATTTCAATTTCAATGCACGTGCAAACGATTAATTTTAGTTTAATTTTCTCCTTTTTTTTATTCACTCTCTCTCTCTCTCTATCTCTGTCTTTCTCATTTTTTATGATAGTCCTTATCTGTGCGGCTCTGTGCCCTGCCTGGCAGGGGCAACATTTTCCGCGCGCTGACATTTTCGTTTTAATTTTTTGTAATCCTGTGCGTGTTTTTTATTTCGCACAGCTATCCTGTGGTGCGCGTTGATTGTCTCGCTTTCAATTTCTTCAGGTCGTTTTTTTTTCCTACAATTTACAATTTCTGCGGTTTTGTCATTCGGCAAGCGGATAAGTGCGCTTGGCACCTGGGGTGCTTCAATAAAGCGCAGCGCGCCAATCTCTGGCAATCGCCAACCATCACGGCGAAATTAAAACACGATAATTGTCAGATGTGGTTTTTTTTGAAGAGGTGCGACAAAAAAAAAGGCAATGTGCGAGAGAATGCATGAGGAGAGAGCAGGGCAAATTGGCTTTGCGCTTAAATTGCAATAATAAATAAAATGTTATTCTTTTCAAAGGTTTTACGAATTTATGAATTTCAGTTGAGCCTAAGAAAGTCGAGAAATATCTATGAATTTTTATGTAAATATTTAATTTAAAAAAATAAAATTCGTTTTTATTTTTTTATTTTTCTTTTTTTTTTCTTTTTATTATTTATATATATTTATATTTATATATATTTTTTATTTGAGGAAACGGAAGTATTTAAGAAGTCAAATTAAATTTTTAAAAATTAATAAACAAATATATTTATATATTTTACATTTTGTATATTTAAATATAAATATATATATTATTTTTAATTTAATTTTTGCATATTATAAATACACATATATTAAAACAAAATAAACTATACAATAAATAAAAAATTGAATAATAATAAAAACAACTAAAAATCTTTAATGGAAATATGAAAATAGGTTTTAAAAAATAGTTTGGCTTTAATTTTTTAAAAGACTAGACTTACGATTAGATTCTTGGCACGAAGCTATTTTTTTATTATATTTTATTTTTTTTTTTTTAACTGAAATTAAATTTTGAAATTCTAAACAATTTTCAGCTAAAAACTAAAATATTTAAATTTATATGCAACTTACTAAGCTTTTTTTTTTGTAAACCTTGACTTTTCTGCATATGTCATTGTTTTTATCTAAATTCAGCCCACAAAAATCTCATGTCATTAACATTGAAAACCCGTTTCGGATTAGTTTCCGTTTTAATGGCGAGTTTTGGCGATTTTCGCGCTTTAATCTAACCTCAAATTGCGCATTGCAGTTGCCGCCGCCCCGCCCACCTCAACCCTTCTCGCCCGCTACGGTATGGCGTGCAAATCCTGACAATTATGCGGGTTTTAAAATGATTGCCAAACAAGCGATGCTTGGCTTGGGCTTCGTCCGGGGCTGGTCTGCTGCCCGCCTCAATCTCTGCCCTTTGGCTATTTGCGTAACTCTTCTGGATGTCTACTCTGATATTAAATGGAATTGCCATGTACATTACATTTTCACGGCTGAACTAAGCGGCCACACCTCAACATCATCATCATCATCAGCACCATATAGCGAGGCTCAGCATTCGCCTCGAGGCCGCCGTTTGACAGCAGCGAACGGACGGACCTTCGAGCGGTTGGTCGCGCGTCCAGCCTATAACTGCAATCAACCACTCGACGAACAACTGAGCAGCAACAAAAAATCCTTTTTTTTTTATTTTACTTTAAACAAAAACGTGGAATACTTCCAAGTGCTCATATGCATGTGTTCTAGTGCCAGCTTGGGTGTCTGTACAATTGCAACAGACGTGGAGGGTATTCAAGGGGAAGTTTAGCTATCGAGAAAGCTGTGCTTAGACTTTCACAGACAAATATTGAAAAAGAGAAAAATAACTGAAAAAAAAACAAACAAATTTTAAGCTTAGTTTAATCTTATACTAATATAATACTCAGCAGAAAATTCTCTTTCTAAACGAACTTAACTCTCTTATCAAGCTTTCGCTGCAGCAGTTGCTCTGCATATCAAAAGTAAGCGCATTTTAAGTTCGTTCACTTCCAGTCTCTACTGTACTCTTGCTTGTTTTTTTGTTGTTTTATTCAAGTGCAGCCTCTTGAACACTGAACACTGCACAGTCAGGCCGAGTGGGCCTGTCGAGCGGGCGGCGGCGCACCAACGAGGCCGAGTGGTGGCAGCGCGGCAACCCTTTCTGCTGCCATAGTCCTGCATCCTTTTATACATGCTTTTGGCTCAGATGCTGTAGCTGTAGCTGTAGCTGTAGCTGTAGCTGTTGGCGTAATTTATGCAAATTAAAGCGCACTCCATTTCGCGCCATCGGAAATATTTCCGTTTTTTTGATGTTTGTTTGATTTGGTTGTTTGTTGTTGTTGCGCAGGCGCAGCTCGTGCTGGAGCGACAACAATTGTTAATTGTTACGTTTTGAAAGGCTTGGGCACAGCGTGCAACGTGCCCTTGCGGCTATAAATTGCCGTTAATTGACGGCTGCAAGATGCATATGGAATATTCCTCTGTCCAGTGAGCATATAGCTCTCTCACTCTCACTCACTCTCTCTCTCTCTTTCTGCCTCTATATTATCCAAATTGTAATTTGATCAAATACTGATCTTATCTTAAAATTTGCGCATTTTTCTTTTCTTTCACCCGTCAAAATATGACAAATAAAAATTGTGTAGAAAATTTCAAAAATTTCAAGCATCAACACGAGATCGTCATCATCATCATCATCAGAAAGATCCTGACTGGAGTGCCATGTGTTTGGTGTTTAATCTCTAATGCAGCACTTCAGACTTTTTGGGTTCGGGTCAAAATGTTTCAATTTGAGCGCAGATTTTAGCACGGATATAGCATCCGTGCATCCCCTCGCATCATCATCCAAATCTTCGTGTTTGTTGATATTTTTTTTTAAAAACGTTTTTAATGTGGAAATGTCACAAAATATCAGACGATGCACGCAAAACGGGTTCACATTTGAATGACAATTGAAGGGCTGCTGGTCCAGCCTTGATTCAGAATAAAGTCTAAAAAAAAAAAACAAATCCTAAACGTTGATGAGCTTGTAATGCCTCTCGATGTTTTGGTGGATTGGCGGGTTGTTGAGCCCTTAGATTGGGGGTTGTGTTTATATTGTGCAGCTGTCCAGGCTGAAGCATCTATTGTTGTTGTTGTTGTTATCAGTTGTTGTTGTTGTTGTTGTGCATGTTTTGCCTGCCTGAGGTTTGCTTTGCATCTCTGCGGGGCGTGTCCATGTGGCTGCTCACTTTTTGTGGACGAACTTTGCCTTTGATGCTAATCTGACGTTTGCTCTATGCAATTTTCCATGCTACATTTAACAATTCAACAGAGATACAAAATATATTTAAAAAGAGCTTAAATTTTTATATAAAACTGATGAGTTGCTCACGAGGCATTATAGTTCTTTAACAACTTACTAAGGCTGTGGGTAAGAGTTTTTTTTTTTGTCTGTCTCTTTTCACATTCAGCTGTTGTAGAATAATAGAGACATTGTTTAATATACTTCAATAAAGTTGTATACTTAAATGTCTTACAATTATGTATTTTTAGCTTTGCACAAAGATTTCTTCCTGCTTCAAGACTGTCTCAAGTGCATGCTCCTAGTCTGTCCTTTTCACATTCGCTTTCATCTATGCCATCTTGAAGAACATATAATGCTTGCACTCATTATAGCCCTACATCATCCAACATCAACATTTATGTAGGTATGCAATTCTGAATGCTCATTTAGAATCTTGTTTTGATTCAGAACATTCGACTAAGAAATGTTGACTATAGAGTTTTGTTTTTGGATTGCTGGGCTCTAAAGATTTATTATCTTCTAAGGATATGCGAATATGAAGTTCTGATTATGGTATTTTATATATTGTTGTTTAATATGATTTTGCTGATTATGAAGTTTCGTCAGATGATCTTAAACTGACTTGGACTTAGGATTGCTAAAGATTCTTGTCTGACTCTGCAGTTCTACTTTAGCAACTCTCGAAGATTTCATTTCAGACTCAAATATAAACAGCATAGAAAACATTTCACACACTCCCAATGGCTCCACAAATAGATTAATAATTATCTATAATATTTAGCAAGGCAATTCGTATATATTTTTTTTTTCGTATTTCCTTCATTTAATTTAACAAAGCTTAGACATCATTGCAGCTTTAGCTGCTGTTGCTGTTGCTGCTCATATTGTGTGGGATTTTTCCCTTTGTTCTGGCTCAACTGCAACGACTTCTGCATAAACACGTAAATGTTTTTGATATGTCTGCGCTCTGCTGGCTCTGGCTCTACTCTGTTTGTCTTTGTCGCTTTTATCTTAATTACAAAAATGCTAAGCTCGCGCCTGCACTGCTGATGGCAAAGAAACGGAGTCATTTGCAATGCGGAAATGCGACAGTTCCGTTGCACCACGAAGTTAGTCGACGTCAGGACTCGCCAACGTTTTAGTCCTTAAATGCGATTGCAGTTGCCTGCGATGATGCTGACGCTTTAAGTGTCGCAAATTCCAGGGCCAACGAGCAGCCAGCACCCAGCTGCAGGTTGACATGTCACACACACAGTGTGAGTGTGTGTTTGTGTGTGTGTGTTTGTGTGCCGTGCCTGCTGGCCTGTCACTTGTCAGGCAGCGCACAGTGTGTCTAATAGATAGACTCCCATTATTCATAAACTATCAGCGCTGCAACTATATTAAATGAATTTATTTTACTAAAGCTCAGCAAACAAAAGGCAATGTCTGCATATGTATTCAAAGCAACAAACATAAAGCTGCTTTATAAATTTCTTGAAGACGAAACATAAAACATATCATGAGCTGCAGAGCTGAGAGAGCTTGAAATATATAAATATAAAAATAAAAAATAGGTTATTTCCGAGAATTTTACAATGGATAAAAACAAATAATAATAATAAAAGAATTACTCATTTAATAAAAGATTTAAGAGTTTTTTGTTTTTCAGATAATTTAGTATATTCATATGTTTAATATTTATGCCTTAATATTTTCAGAGAATTTTATTCTGAAAAAGACAAATTAAAGATTTACTTATTACTTATTAATGTGAAATTGAGGAGTTTTCTTTTTTTTTTTTTTAGATAATTTAATATATTAAATATATTGCTAATATTTATGCCTTGAAATTTTTGAAAAAAATTTAATAAATTTAAAAGAAAAAGTTTAACTCTATTTAATAATTTAATTCACGGATAAGACAAAAGTATATACATATATTCCAGCTTCGGCTAAGGCTCACATAACTCCAAAAAACTCTAAGCCTAGCTTGAAGCCTTTTAAATATATATATTTTTGTATTCAAATCAAAGCGACTTGCTGTACTTTTCTTTTTGAGCTGTTGTATAATAATGATGGAAATAGATAAATCTACATAAGTCTAGCATAAATGAAGGCAGAGTTTTGTATCAAAGTTGAGCCTCAATTTTTAAAATATATTATTTTGATAGTAAGTCAGCTAAACAAGCTCTTTCATTTTCCCTTCTATAGGTAATAATTAATTGTATTTTTTTTGTTTTTTTTTTTAAATATTTTTTTAAACATATTTTTATTATTATTAATCTTCAAGCAATGTCTTACTAAACTGCACATTTAGTTCTCAGCTTGTTAACTTATTCGGTTCAATTGATCAATCAAACAAAAATCTCTCTTAAACTTTACTCCATACACCTAAACACCTAAACCACTGTGCCTTCTTGTTTACATCGCGCTGTTCAAAATGCCAACACATTTTAATTTTCACCTGCTGCTGTCCAGAGTTCATGGCTGTCCTTTTAGCTACCAAGTGCAATTATACTAAGCAGCAACAAAGTACAGGAAAAATTAAAATTATAATTATTATTGTATGCGTCGCTGGGCCCCTTGGACTCTACCTTTGGTTACTCACAGTCCTTCTGCCAATATTACAGTCTGCATTATTATTTTTTTGTTATTCGTTATTATTGAACATGAAAACAGTTTTGGGCTAATTCTACTGCGCCACTCACAACAAATGCAGCCAAACAATGCAAACAACAACAATTGAAAAGTAATCGAAAATAAATATTGCGTATAACAGCAGCAGCAGCAGCAACAACAACAACAATGGCAGCTCTGTGCATTGGTTAAGTAAACAAAGTTGCAATTTCTGCAACAATAAATACTAAAGAAAATAGAAAAGTGGAAAATGTTGTGGGTAGCGGGAAATGCCGCGCGTGTAAAAATCGAAAACGCATCAGAAATTCAAGCGATTCACGTGCCACGAGTCCCGAGTCCCGGACTCCCGAGTCACAGACCCAGACCCAGACCAAGTGTCGACATATTTACCTACATTTCTCTATTTGCCTTGTCCCGTGGCCGTGCTGCTCTTCCTGCTCTCGTCCTGTTACCCTGACTTGGGCATCACGCTTCGAGCTGTTGGTTATATATGTATATAAAATTTTTTTTTTTCGCTAGAACTCTGCTCTGTTTGTTCGCCCCGAGCTGTGCCCGTTGCAGCTCTTGCGTGTTGCCTTCTGGTTAACTGAACGCTTGTTTTCTTTAGTCTGTGCTGGGACAGGCAGCAGGAGTTGGGGCAGCTGTCTATGACTAGGTAGCTACTTTGCTCTCCTTGCAGAAACCGATTGCATGTTGTTCGTAACGCATTCAATTTGAAGTTTTATGCGTGCAGCTACTTAGTAGCTAAAGGAAACCACAACAGCAACAGCAACAACTAGAACTGAAACAACATGGGCAACAACAATATCTTGTGATTGAAAATTAAATTGAATTCTAACTGACGCAGCTATAAATCGGAAAAGTTTTCATCGAATGCACTCGCTTAGATTAGCTTGAGTTGTCCCATTTAATATATAGAATTTCTAATTCAACTACTTTGCTGACATATTGGGACAGGTATTTGTGATCGAGTGGGGAGGCTGAGACTCAACTATGAACTGTTAAGTTCATGTTAGCTTGGATTTAGAGTCTTAGCTATGAACTTGTTGGCTAGCAGTTGAGCTCAGGCAAAATTCAGGCATTAGCTAAGGAAGAAAGTTGTTGAAGGAAAGTTAAGCTAAGCTAAGCTAAATATGCCTTGGAAATATTTAAATAGCAACTACAAGACAACTTAAATTTACGAACTTTTCATTTGAGACTTTAATTTGAGACTTTATATTCATTTACTTTGTAACTCCCTCTGTTGCTATCATAATTTTGCCATTACCAATTTAATTGTTGTTTATTTGCAGCTCTCATAGCCTTGTCCATAACTTAATGAATGCGGCTTTTGTCTGTGCCATTTGCTGCATTTCCTAGAGCAAACACATATCGATTGCCCACTACTAGTTCAGGCACATTCTGTGGCTTAACCAATGGCTAAGCTGCTGCATTGTGTTTGCTCAGCCGAGTGCCTTGTTTTGCATATATTGGCAACAATGGCGAATGGCCAACCAATTTGTCCAACAAATGCAATTCGAGCAGGCTGAGAGCAATAATTCAGTTTTAGCTAAACTGTTTATGGATGAGAACTTAAATAGCTGAGATTTTGAGGAAGAGATATACATATAAATAGATGTATGTCTAACCAGGCCAACTCCATATTACCATAACAGAAATCTAATTAGTATACGAGAGCATGTCTAGCTCTCTGACCTAGCCTGTTGAAATATTTAGAGTGTGCCATAGTGTCAGCTACTTGTTAAACAATGCATTGAGCTCTAATACACACTTTGTATGCCAGACAACCGAAATGTGGCATACACTCACGCCTAAGCTAAGGCCACATTACTTCAGCTGCATTAATGTAACTGTAACTGGGCAGAGCAGATGATTTATATATGTGTATGGATGTTGCGAGTGCTATGCAATTGTCAGTCAGCCTGCATCTCTCACTCCCCTTCTATGCAAATGATGAATGGATTCCAGCAAATGCTCAGCTGCCCAAAAAAAAGAAAAAAAGTTCGTAACCCTTTGCCAACCCCTTTTGGCTGTCCCGTTGAGGGGTTGTTGTTTTAACGTTTTGCTTAGCTAATCAATGCGCTGCATACGAAATAGAAAGGGACACAAAAAACGATACAATTTTCTATAAATTTTTTCACTTAATTTTTATTTGTTTTTCTAGTTGATAACAAAAGTGGAAAAATCTAATGTGCGAGCTCATTAAAAATGCAAATTATGCAAAAACCACTTGAATGTGTAAACACGAGGCATTATGAGTGCACGTTGAGTGCATTCGATAACGATAACTACGAAATGCTATCGAGTTGTGGCAAACGCAGACCCTCGAGCTGTTTGATTGGCAACTGTACAAACTGGAACTAGTTCTGTTCACTAATTACGCTTAGCACGTAAATCCTATTAAGTCCACACACGCAACTGATGAACACACTTCACAATCCCTGCCCAGAGGTAACCTTTTGTTTTAATTCAATTTCCGTTGGTCGACGCCAGCCCAGCGGCTGTTGACGTCCGCTGACCGCTGGTCACACGTCACTCATTGGAGAGCAGGGTAGAGTCGAACCGGTTAGCCGCTTGTCCAATGAGATGCATATAAACCTATCCCAATGTCGGACAGGGCTTGCGGCTTATCGGCCCTGGGGAATCTTCGTGGGTCGCCATATAATTGTCGGCCAATGTTAATTGAACAATTTTCTCCGAGTCGAACAGTTTTTTGATTGACATTATCGCGTGGGTGCGATATGGATCGGGGCATCGAGCCATGCGATATGAACTGTTGTCAGACAGTTGGTCGACAGGCCTTCTGCCATGAACTGTCAGCCATATGAACCGTTAATTTACACACAAATGCTTGGCTAACAGACGTTGAGCCCAGGGTAGCAACCCCTAGCTGTAGAGCCTAGAGCACAGAACCCTTCTATTCCATCTTCAGTTCAGTTCTGTGCAATTTTTCAATAAAGTGTAATTTTGTGAATTTTGCACGCTTACGAAATTATAATTAAATTATTATGGAACGTGCCAGCCCATTGCTCCCATTGCCCTACTTGCATCACATATCCATTGTTTACCTTTCTGCACGGCCGCGACGCTGCATTCAAATGTTTTGTCATAAATTTGCATGGCACAATGGGAAAATTCTCGATCGACCTAGACCCGCTTTTCCTGGAGCAAAAATTATAGATTTGTTTTGTTATGTTTTTGCGTTTCTCTCATTTTTTTTTCTGGGTTCGGCTAATAAAAAAAATGTTGCTAGCGAAATATTTGAGCTGTCATAATTTGCGCAATCATAATTTCTGCATTTTACTATGGGGCGTGGCAGTGACCCCGGCAGGGGGTAAGTGAGCAGCTGCCAAGGGCTAAATATTTTTTGCTATGCTTAATTAGGCAGCGGACAGGCAACTTCTATGCGAGATGACTAGACGTTTGCACATAATTTGCGAAAGAGTTGAGATGATATATTATTTATATATAATTAGTAAAAGCTTTTAGTTGCGCCAAAAAGCAATCAAATTAAACACATAAAACTTAAATAATAATCAATGTGTTAATACGAGGAACATATATTGACTTAACCCATTATCTCATTTTTAAGCCAAGATAAAACTTAATTATGGGCACACTTTTTTCTTTCTTACTTTTTTTCTGGTTTCCTAATGATATCCAAACTGAAATCCGTTTCGGCTTGGCTCACAATGTGCTTTGAGTGAACCGCCAAAGTAAATAAAACAAATTTTAAAAGACTTAATTAACTAGCTGGCCAAGACGCTAAACAAAAGACGCTGCTCAAAAATTGTTGTTACGGCCATTCATTACATAAAGCAGAGCAAACAAATCGAGAGATGTGGGATCGAGTTCCCCAAAAACATTTCACTTTAATTTGCTCAACAACAAAACTTGAATATGTTTATTGGAGCACGAGTTGCTGATGTTGTTGCTGACGTGTGTGTGGGCTGGTTTTTTTTTTTTGGCGGAAGAGTGGCTGGGAGCATTTAGTGTTACCTATTTTGGGTGCCCAATAAATTGTCAAATTATCCGAAATGTGTGGAGACACTTTTGCGCGACATTTATGGGCCACAAATGTCGGCGATGGCTCCCGGAGAGTCATCGTTGCGACTTCTCATAAATATTCCATTCAAATGCAAAAGCGAAATACGAAAAGCGAAAAGTGAAGAAAAATGTTTATTTATGCCGCATATATAACCATTATAATCAAATTAGTACACTCACTAAATGCAATCAAAATAACATAAATAACTTTTCGTTTGATAAGAGAAAGAGGAAAAAAAAAAAAGAGTTATGCGTTTATAATTTGGACTTAAGAATGCGCTACCTTGTGAAACGAGCGCTGAGGCTGTTGGGTTTGAGCTGTGAGTTGGTTAAAATATTTTAAAGAATAAATTGAGAAAGTGCATAAAAAAAATACATATATATATATATTAAAGTTGGCAAACAAGTTTAAGCTAGACAAAGTTTAAGTCCAAGTCAAGGCCGTTTAAGAATTTAAAGAAGATTTTTAAAACTTTTCAGTAAAGTCAAAGATCATTTCATCGCCTTGTACACAACTTTGTTTATTAATCTGTTTTAAATAATTATATCTAATGCCAGCTTAAAAGGGATTAAACTTATTATATATAATTTTGTGTTTAATTATTAAAGCACTGCTTTTAATTGGGTTAGTCTTATGAAACAAGAATATCAATTAATAGATTTATATATATACATAAAATAAGTTCAGATGATATTAAATAACAAAAGCCAAGACAATTATTAAGTTTGAAATCTGTTCATTATATATGGCTATTATTGCTGTGTATCTATTATATAATTCAGTTATATATTTCTTGAAATTTTGATTTGTAGATAAGCTCAGTTTCGGTCCAGACCGAATCTTTTCCAATCGCTTTGATTTTATTCGCAATTTTTGGCTTTATGACGCGTGCGGGCAATTTGATGACGCTGCCATTTCCAGCAGCAACAGCAACAGCAGCAGCAACAGCAGCAGCAGCAACATCGTCGATGAAGCCAACCCACGCACAACAGGAAGACATTTTGGCATAGTGGCATGCATTGCTCTGCTTTCGAGAGTTGTTTGGTTTTTTGGCAATTTTAAATTGAATTAAAGCAATTGCAGCAGCAACATTAACAGCAGCAGCAGCAGCAGCAGCAACAACTTTCATGTGTGTTACAAGCGCTTGTTGTGTTTGCAATTTGTTGTTGTTGTTGCTGTTGTTGTTGCCTCTGTTTTGGCAGCAATTAATCGGCATTAAAATTTATAACGCTATGATAATTAATGGTCTGCTAATATGCCATAAAATTAGTTTGCTTGCAACGTTCAATTAAGGATTACTTGTAACAGACTGTATCTATTTATCTTTCTAAATAGCATGAGTGTGCGTGAATGTGTGTGTGTGTGTGTGTGTGTGTGTGTGTATTACTTCCTCAATGGCATAAATCAAAATGCTTATCACGCACTTATGAGTGCGACGACGGCAGTGAAAGACTGACTCAGCAGCAACAGCTCCTGGTGGCAGCCTCCACAGCGATTGAGAATGTGAATGTGACGCGTAATTGCATAACCTGCACAACACTAGACGAGGACGAGGAGGAGGAGGAGGAGGGAGTGAGAGAGGGAGAGAGGGAGAGCGCTGCTGCTTGCCAAGCGTTAAAGGTCAAGAGGAAGCGCCATAATTCGCCATATTGTGTTCAGTTTGATTGCAGCAGCCACTGGCCGCAGGGGCCGCACCTAATGCCTCCCTTTGCCGTTGGCCCGTCAGCTGCTGTCATGAATTGAGCAACACGAAACACGAAACACGTCAAGAAGTGAGGAGAGGTGGACGTGGAATCTAAAGTCAATAACGAGCCGAGGCAGGAAGTCAAGAGTCCTCGCAAGGAGCAACCAGTTTCCTTGGCGTCTGCGAGTCTCTCAGCCTGGCTTTATTTATGTTTATTGTTGTCGACTACTCCTTGGTGGATTGCTCTTTTAAAATATACTCTCTTTGGCAGAGGCTAGAGGCTAGAGGGTATGAAAAGTTGAAGTTTTTATAATTGAATGGGACGTATAGGCTTAGATATATATAATTGATTTATCTAAAAAGTTCTTGGTTTATTTTATGAACAAAATTTATTAAAAAAAAAAAAAACTGAAAATCTTCAGCCATATTTTTTTTTACAGGGTATTTCATTTACGTAGATTATTTCTTATTTTTATTTATATATATTTCTGTTGGTATCCCCTTTGCTGCTGACCTTTTGGCATGGGAGCAGCAACAAATTGCCAAGTAATACGAAACTCAGCATTGTGTATAACATTTGAAGTCGCCAAATGGAAATGCCGTCATCGTCATCATCGTCAGCAGCAGCAACAACAACAACAACAACAGCGCATAAAATCGCATTGGCTATGTCGTGTTTGGTTTAAGTTTAAGATTTGGCTTTTTTTAAATTCCCGCCGCCAATATGATTTATGTAAATGCTAATGCCAAAATGTCAAGTGTGCTTGGCGGAATATACTCTGAGTGGGAAATTTCATTTCATTTCATTTGGTTGATGGCTCTATCGATGATGATGATGATGATGCTGATGCTGATGCTCTATTGTCCGCTTAAGACAATTAGTCAATTATATTTTTTTTTTATGATTAGGCATACGAGAAGGGCTAACAAATAGAATCAGCGAGCGATCTTCTGAATATTGGTTTGATAGTGATGCAGTAGAGGGCATAGCTTAAAATAATCAGATATGCATATTAATATTATGGGAACAATTTGATTTGACCTATTGATATGACCTCGTCTCAGGTTTGAGTTATCTTAGCAAATCGCTAAAATTTGAATATGGAACAGTTTTGAATAAAAAAATAAAAAAAGAGTTTTAATATATAAGCTTACTTTTAAGTAAATATAATTCAGATTACTTTCAAGCTTGCATTTGGATATGTATTCTTTAGCTTACACAGATGATATTGCATATATATTTCATTCATATTCTCTTATCAATTTAAGTGTACAAAAATAATATTTTATTGAAATTTTTGTTAGGTTTTTATTTATTTTTTTATTTATTATTGATTTATTTATTTATTTATTAATTCATTAATTTTTTTATTTTCTTTTATTGTTTTATTTATTTATGTATTAATTCTTTAATTAATTAAATTTATTTTTATTTATTTATTTATTTATTTAATTATTTACTTACTTATTTCTTTATTTATTTATTTATTTATTTATTTATATATTTTGTATATTTTAAAGCACCTCTAACTAGAGCGAAATTTCATTAAACTGCTAACAAAATTCTGCTCTCATTATCTGCTCATTTAATCTACTTTCTGAAACTCAATTAGCAAGGCTTAAATTCTAAGCACTCTGCTTTCATGAGCACTTTTTATGGCATGCTTAAGGTAAATTTTAATTTGTTGTTGAAATGTTGCTGAAATGATGAATTCAGCTAAAGCGCAGATATCTGACAATATATTTTAGGCAAAAAATCAATCAAATTCTTAATGAGCTTCAACTTGGAACTGATCATGATCTCACTAAGAGAAAATTTCAATTAAATGTTAGATGTCTGTTCAGTTGTTCTACAAGTTAAAGATAAGTCAAAAATTGTTCTTTATATATAAAATAATAAACTGTTTATGAAAATATTATCATTATTATTATTTTTTTTTTAATATTTAAATAAAATATTTAAAGTTCATTATAAAACTCCGTAGAGTATATGATAAACAGATAGATTTTTCAAAGCCCTCAAAGAATGCTACAGCTATATATAAAACTTTTTTTAGTCAAGAACATTTTCCCATGAAATTATTTAATATTTATTTATTTAACAACATTTTCCTTTGTGCAGAAATTATTTAATATTTATTTTATTTTCCAGTGACTTGGCTGAGTTAAAAAAGCTATTATCACAGTTTTATTTTAAAAATCTGTTAGAATTTTATGTGGCTTGCACTCAGACTTAAAAACTAAATCAGTTTTTAGATACGTATAACCCGTAAAAATGTTCTTTTGTATAAATTTACCTTTGCTCTTCCGAAGCTTAACGGCTTGTCTAGCTTTTATTACCTTAACCCAGAAAAAAACACTAAGAGCTACCCTAAAGTCCGCCTTAAAGTCTTTACTATTTGTTCTGTTTGTAGGCGCCTCTAATCAGTTTTCATGTTTATGC
This sequence comes from Drosophila koepferae, assembly GCA_030914345.1. Classification (NCBI taxonomy): domain Eukaryota; kingdom Metazoa; phylum Arthropoda; class Insecta; order Diptera; family Drosophilidae; genus Drosophila; species Drosophila koepferae. The sequence goes on from JAUESR010000207.1 coordinate 6,774,572, forward strand.
ATTCTATAGTAGCTGCAAGTCAAGGCTTTGCCTGGGTCGCCCCCTTTTTGTGTGTGTTTTGGCCAATTATTTATTTACGCATTTCAAGGCTGGCATGGACTATCTAATGGCATGATAAATTAGTTTATTTGAACTTAAAATAAACTAAACGCATGTCGTAGATAAACGCGCACATGTTCCCTTTCATATTTCGACTGCACATTGATAAAGTAGAAAATTGAATTTGTTAACTTCTTGAACCGGCTGCCCTCCACTGGCCAACTGAGAAATCACAATTCCATATTCAGCAGTCAGAATTGAGAATTTAGTGTTCTAAAACCATTAATCATGAGCACATTTGACACTTTGGTGGGCACTGAAAAAACAACAAGTGAGAATGCCGCAGCTGCTTGAGCACTGACTGCAAAATGCTCTGTGCTTACCTTAAACTAGATAGGGAAATTTATAGTGGGCAGATATATTAGGATAAGGTTAAGCGGGCGTGTTTACAATATTTAGAGTGTATTTTTATGAATTTGAAGATACGTTTTAAGTAATAAAATTAAGAGAGGAATTAAATAATGATAGATATGGTTTATAAAGAAGCGTTAACTCTACTTTATAAACTCTTTTATTTGGTAAATTCAATATATAAACTATATGTAAATGTAAATGTAATAATGCAGCTAGAGATTATTTTTAATTGTTAGCTATAAAATCTCGTGTTTTTGCAGTCAAGTTGTACAAGTTACAAGATGAGGATTTTCATTTATTAAGAGACATCGAGACTCTAAGATATTAAATAATAAATAATAATTAATACTAAAATAATAAAAAATTAATATATATTTTATTAATAAGTATAATTTCTGCGAGAGAAAATAAGCTTTTAGTAAGTCCGAAATCATGATGAATAAATGCACAACATTTATGAATTAATTCTAGTTTCTTTTTGTCTATGTAGCACTTGGTTCGGTTTTGGGCTACATATGCTGGATATATCAATGCCATATAATGAAATTAAGACTTACACTTAAATGTATCTATTTCAAATCATTCAACCTACAACTTCAACTCAATATCAAATCAAGCTTCCATTGCATCGAGTCATATCATTTTCAATCAACTCAAAGACTAATAAATTTACGAAATTTAAAAGTCTAGAACAGGCAGTTAAGAGAAAACCAATATACTCACCCATTTGAATTGCTAAACGTGTACTAACAAGTAAGAAGGCTCTAGTCGAGACGGCTCGACTACGAGATCCCCTGAACCCTGCAAAAAAGTGATACTCTTCTTCTTTACGCACTTAGATGCGCGCGCTCTGCTAACTGCGCAGTTGCTGCCGTGGCTTGGGGGTGGGTTGGGCTGAAATTTGGACGCTTATAACTCCATTTCTAGATGGACGATCTTGATGAAATTTTCAGAGTAGATTAGGAGTATCTAAATCTATCTATGTGCCGAATTGCAAGTCTCTAGTATTTGAAATGCGTTTTTTTTAAATTGGGGGCGAAGGGGGCGTGGCATCTAAAATCTGTAAATTACGTAATCTGCGTATCCATAATATCTATCTAAATAAACAAATTTGAAGTCTCTAGCTGTAACAGTGTAGAAGTTATGCCCAAAAAACCTAAAAAATGGAAACGAATTCTCGATTTTTTATCGATAATTTGGAAATGGGATGAGTTATCGAAAAAACAAAATAAACTCGTACTGCGTAGCTAACATACGCATGTTCATGTGAAATTTCAGCTCTCTAGCTTTTGTAGTTTCTGAAATCTCGACGTTCATACGGACGGACGGACGGACGGACGGACGGACGGACGGACGGACGGACGGACGGACAGACGGACAGGGCTCAATCAACTTATTTTTTTATGCTGATCAAGAATATATATACTTTATGGGGTCTGCGACTTCTCCTTCTGCCTGTTACATACATTTTCACAAAACCATTATACCCTGAATTCCCATTTTCAATGGGTTCAGGGTATAAAAATTGATAAAGGCGTCAACTGTGGGTCGACTTGAATGCAGTTTATCAAACCGTTGTCAGGTCCACCTCTGGCGGCGCATTCTGTGTGGCATGCAGTGAGTCAGTTGCAACTGCAACTGCGAGTTGCGAGTCTGTTATAGCTGGCTATTGGCATAGCTGAAGTAGCTGCGGCGACTGCTGTTGCAATTAAGAGAAATTGCCAAAGAGACATAAATAGAAATTAAAAGCGCAATGCGCACAAATGATATTACACCATTAAATGCGCCATTTAAGTGCAAGGCAAGACTTGGATGGCCGTTGAGTCAGGCTCTGGATTTAATTACAGCAAATTGCTAGTTGTTGTTGCTGCTGCTACTGGCCGCTAGGTGGCGTCGCCATGCATTGGCAATGTGTTAATCCAATTTAACGTGGCCATTAGATGGCCCGCCTGACCCAATTGAAGTAACCAGACTTGGGCAAACTCATAGTCAGACAATCAGTCAGTCAGTCAGTCAGTCAGTCAGTCGGTCAACTTATGAAGCAGAGGCATAATTGCGATTTGCAGCCGTTGCAAGGGGCAATGTCAAGGTAACCAGTTTTGATTACAGCTCGACGCGTGTCTTATTGTCTCTCTCCATCTCTCTCTCTCTCTCTCTCATGCCAGCATGACATAATTGGCAATGACTACCTACTCTGCACAACTGGTTGCTCGTTTTCACTGCAGGATGTCCGCCTCACAGAATTTCATAATTTTCCCAATATGCGCCGCTCGTAGAGGCCTGTGCCACATGAATTGATTGATTGCCAAAGACCAAGACGAAGACGTAGTTGAAGAGAGACAGAGAGTGTGAGAGAGAGAGAAACTTACTGTGAGCTAAGCAATTTCCACTTGAGCAGCTTCAGCATTCACATCATCTCCCGTATGTGGGTCGTCGATTCACAATTCGCAAAGTGCAAATTTGAACAAGACGAACATTTTGCATGCATCGTAATCAAACTCAGAGTTCTGCCAGGCAATAACAACTGATTGGGTATACTAAATAAGTGAATAGGGTATGACAGGCTGGAAAGTACAGAAAGAGATGATGGCAGAAGAAATTGCAATTGATCAAATATACAGCAGAGAAAGACATATGTAGAACTCTTCTTGTATACAGAATTAATAGAATGTGAATTATTTGCAAATTTATTGAAAAGCAGATTTTTAAAAGAAAATAGTTAAGAATTTTTAATATGTCTAAATTATTTATACATTTATTTTAGAGAAAATTTTGTAAATTTTTACCTTTTGCAATCAGACAAATTTAACTTTATTTAATATGTTTTTTAATCAAAAAATTTATATTTTAATGCTTTTGATTTACTAAATTAAATCTTATGTAATTGTTTTTAAACCATGCTGTGAACTATACAATGCAAGAGTAATTACAAGCAAAGAAAAACAATTTGACTTCATTGTAATTCAACTGAACTTTGACTTGAAGCTATGAATCGGACGCCGCAAGCCGCAACTATTATGAATATGCGTGAAAATCATGGGAAATTTGTAATTAATATGTTTTTTCAAAGCGCATTTAACTTGCGGCGCAACGAATTAAGTTTTCTTGTGCTCGAAGCAGATGCAATATGATGCGCCCTAAGTGCCACAGTTAGCTCCCTTGCACGCAGTCTCTATCTCCCTCTCTCTCTCTCTCCCTCATACCTCCTCTCTCATTCTGACTCTATCTGTCTGCTTATGCCACACTCTAAAGCTTTGCATCTGCTGCGAGTGTCGACGGGTAAATGACTCCAATTTGATTTGTTTGGGTTTGTTGTTGTCGGGTTTGCTGCCCCATGACTTCCCAGCCGATTATTGATGTCTGTTGCAGTTGCTGTTGTTGTTGTTGTTGTTGTTTGCGTTGTTAAATTGAAATTGTTTTTGGGGTCTTAGGCTGGCAGGCGCCCATGCATATTGTAAATTGTAAATTGTCTTTATCAATTTGAAGTGCTAGGCGGATTATTTATGCAACTTGCCATGCATAGTTCCAATAGATAAAGTGCATGGCTTACGACTTGACTGACTCGCACTTGGCTTCACTCGACTCGACTTGGCGTGGCGTGGCTTGGCTTGGCTTGGATTGGCTCGACTTAGTCTTGGGTCTTTGGGTATATGGGTTTGCCTTCCATTCTGTTCACATGTCGCGCTATGTGCGTGTTTTTTGGGTCAATTTGGGCTTAAATTACGCCAGCGATTGGCGATTTGCAGAAATATTTAAATGATCGCAGGCGTCGCTGACAACTTCATTACGAGCTCGAGCACAAAATCCCCCAGTTGCCAATTGCAGTGACTGCTGCTGCTGTTGCTGCTGCTGTTGCAGCTCTATTGATTCATAAATGCATACAAACAACAAAATTAGTGCACACAATGGCCCTGGATTAAAATGAGAAGCTATCCCATTATACACACTCACACAATAGGTTCGCAATCAGCAACGGAGCCGGGACCTGCGTGGCCCTCCATGCGCCCTCCCTCGCTCGCCCTAATTGCATGCCCTTTGTGTGCTGCTGTCGGAGCTGGGGTGGGCGTGTGAGCGGGCGGAATGTTTTTGACATGGCAGCCAGCAAACAGGATTTACAATTTTGTGGTCCAAAGGTTGGTCACTTTTCTAAGGCTGCTTGCTGCTTCCTTTCACATTAGCGCAGACAGCATAATCGCTTTACAATGCGGCCAGAATTTAGGCAACATAGTATACTATTACCAGCTGCCTAGATATGCTGTAGATGCAACCCCTAGTCCCACCTAAACTCCTCTCAACTCAACCGAAGCGTATCTAAGCCTTTGCATCAGTCAATGCTTGCGATTTTCACGCATTTTCGTAATGTTTTTCACGCCAAAATTTCGGAGCTCTCATTGGAATTGCTTTATTTTCATACGAATCGCATCCCATTGAACTTTCACTTTGTTTTTTTTTTTTCGGTTTTTTCGTATATTCGGCGCATCTTTAATTAATTTTGTGATAGCTGAAAAAACAAGAACTGGCTTCATATTTTATGTTGCCTTTTTTTTTTTTGTAACCCTTTTTACCTTTTTTTGCGCTGCTTTTTTTATATGCTGGGCAAAGGGTGGAGAAAGGTTTATTATCGGGCAAGTCGGGCATGTTGATAACGAAAGCAACGCTTAATTTGTGCTGATTGATTTATTTACTTTATTGAAAATGTGCCGCGTTTTTTTATCCATCTGTGTTTTTTTGTTGTTTTTTTTTTTTGTTTGTGGCTGTGAAATCGAAACCAGAAGCCTGATGGGCACTCATAATTTCATATTTACCTTGTGAAATTATATTTGTTTTGCTTGGGGCGTGCACGCTCTGCTCATGCCAGAGATAAAAGCAGAGCGGTAAGAGAATGATGTATAAGGGATATACAATTTAATGTGAGTGTATGCATTGGAGGTATTAGCAAAAGCAGATGGAGAGGGAGAGAGACATTGGGTATTCAATTGTTGAAAGCTTGATGTGCTCTATAGCTAAAATATAGATATAGAAATCGAATATAAATTTAGGTTTATTATAGAATTTCTGTAGAAATGTTTGCCAAGTGAAAGTCATTATAGAATGAAACCCAAAAGCTTATCTAGTTCAAAATATTTTCCAAATTCAATATAGTGCAAAATGTTCAAAATATCTTCAACATATTTTTCAGAAGCCATTGTCTAAGCCAGTGTTGGATGTCTTTGTATAATTTATTTACAAAATTTTATTCTATACCCTTGAGATATTATTCAGTCTATACAAGTTTTCTTCAAGTTTCGAATGCAGCATACGCCATACTTCTTAAACACACCTCGCTGAACTCAAATCCATAGAGTCACTCTTCTTCACTCTACTTCACTCTACTTCACTCTTCTAACCTTTACACCTTCAAAAATTTTCTATACAATCAAGCTAGATAGATATACAACTTAATTATACCCTTTAGCAAACTAATTTTGATGTTCATAAATTTAATAAACAACAACAAAATCAAATGTTATACTAAGAAAACGCTTAAGAGTCAATATATTAGAGTAAAACAGATTAAAACTGAAAGCTATTAATGTGAAAATTATGTAAATATATTTTTAACACTTTTAATAATCTCAGAGCTCGGATCAATAGCTGAAGGTCATTGGTTGTTTTATGAATATTGTCACCTGTCCATGGCGAATGCAGGTGGCAACCCTATATATGCATATGCATACATATATATTCATAAATTTTTGTTTATGTTTTTGTTAAAAATTATGATTTACGACTCATCCCACATGTTGTTGGCTACGTTTTTGACCGACTTACGGTAGCGCGCTTATTTGACTAATGCTTATTATGAAGATTGTAATGATGATTAAGTTGATTGTGAAGCTTATGATGAATATGATTATGAATTAGACGACGTCTTTTTTTTTTTTGCTGTGCCGTGCATGTACAGCTGGTATTCCCCAGATTGTTTTATCACCATGCTAAGTGCTTCATCACATTGAGCTGCTCATTTATAGCTCATTGTTTAGCAACTGTACCGAGAGAGTGAGAGAGGCGGAGTGAGAGACAGAGAGAGAGACGTAAGATGCTTGTATGTTTCAATGAAGTGTCAGTTGTTGCCTCGCCCAACTGTTGTTGAAGCGCAACGCGACTTTCGCTCTCAACTGACTGAGTTGAGTAAAAACTACTTTAAACTATGCAACTGGGTTAGGTTTTTGGCCAGGGGCAAGGGCAACGGGAAGCAGTCAGAGCAGAGCAGCAGCATTCAATCTGGCGTCCCCGTCATGCACGTCCGCCTGTCAACTTTGCAGATAGCACTAATGACAGCTGACAGATAGCGGCGGCACACGCCTCTAAAAAGGTGTTGCCTCTGTTGCTGTTGCTATTGTTGTTGTCAATCGGCTACGAATGACGAATGTGTTGTTGTGCCAGCGTCGCGACACTTTCAAGTGGCTGCTGCGCAGTCGCAACCGAGAGTCATTTTCGTTCTCGTTGCAAGTCCTGCCACGCATGTCACAGACAATTTGTCACAAATCACAAGTAAAGCAAAAGGGGTGTCCTGCCTGCAGAGAGAGCGAGAGAGAGAGAGAGAGAGAGAGAGAGAGTGAGCTCGAGCTAGCTTTGTTGTAATCCATCAGGCGGCATTCGCAACGCCGCTACGCTTCAATGTTGCACGTTGTCGAAGCGTGTCAGGGACACGCCTCCTAAGCAGCTGCCCAACAGACAGAGCCTGGCGCTGCTCCATGCTGCATAATTGCTCGTAAAAATGCTCGTGCCATTAAAATCATTGACCGAACGACCCGAAAACCCAGTCACTCGTTCGCATACTCCTTTTTTGTTTTGTGTTGTGACACACAGGATGGCATTTTATGTGCATGTACGTATGTATGTGCGTCGCTTGCTCGTCTTCGGTTTACAACTTGGCGTAATTAAATGCAATTAGTTGAACTTGCAACAGCAGCAGCTGTTGCCCCAGTTCCATCGTAAAGGACAACCCACGGCAGTAAATTAGTTGGAAAATGCATAAAATTTTCTGTCACAAATATCATAAAAAAAAATAGAAAAATAAAATCAAATCAAATCATGTCTCAGACTGAACTGATTTCGTTTTGCTTTATTAAATTTTGGACTATTGTTGCTGTTGCTGTTGCTGTTACCCCCGTTGCTGCTGCTGCTCCTGGCGGGCTGGTACAGCTGACCCCTCGCGGCTCGAGCCTCTTCAAATGCATTTTTTATGCAAAATTATATGTAAAAAAAATGCTATTTATAATTTTTCATAAATTTCTTATACATTTTTTTTATGAATATGCCTAATGAGCTGCGTTACACCCCTCAGCGTATTTATGGAAAAATAATGTAAAAAAAATATATTTTCTGTATTAAGGGTAAAGTTGGGAATGTAAAATATGTATATAATATATGAGATATAAGTACAGCTCACAGTTATTCAACATATTCAATGTCAAATCTTGTATAAATTGATAAATATTAAAATTAAAGTAAAATTTAGTAGATTTAAAAATTAATTAACTTATATTCAGATTAAATTGCCTATGTTAAGTTGTAAATAAATATTTAATTAATTATTACAAAACCGAACTTCAATGTTAAATGTTTTTCATACAAGTTTGTTTCACTTGCTTTGCATTTGCATCTGCAATCAGCACAGAGAGAGAAAGAGAGAGAGAGAGAGATCAAACTTAAGGGGAAGCTCTTTCTGGGTAAACTAGCATAAGAAGTGCGAGCAGCTTTCTCGCTCTTACATATACAGCTCCGAATTTGATTCATATTGCATATAATTATATATTACCATGTAATACACTCAAATTTGTTTACAGAGCTCTTGATCAATAAAAAATGAGATTCAAGCCTTACAAGAATATTTAATAAATAAAAATATAAAATACTTAAAGCCATTCTCAAGGCAAACACATATTGCGTAGTTTTATTAAAGACAATTTTTATATGCAAATATATACAGAAAGCTACAAAATCTTTAAAGCCCAAACTCAATTAAAAGCAAATTAAATTTTTATTTTTTTGATTAAATTTAAAAACCTTACACACTATGTTTAGAGGCAGAGATACGTAGTGCTTCGGCTGCTAAGTAAGCAGGCAAATGAACTTATTCAATTGGCAATTCAATAATTTTATGCAAACTTTTCCAAGAGTAACTACTCGAAAAAAAAAAAAAAAACACACTTAACTTTGATTAGCATTTCAGTGAACAGCTGCAAAGACCAAAAATGTTTAGTGAAATGCAAAAGAGTTCGTGATGCTGCGCTAATCAAATCAAGCTTCAATTGCATAATTTGCGCACTCTCTTCCTACTTTGCATACAGATAACATTACGTACATTTGAAATTTGTTGTTCTGAAAAAAAAAAAAATATATATATATATTGGGCAACCCACGCGTGTACATATGTTAATGAAATTTCATTTAGATTTTGTGCTCTATCTTCATCTGAGAAGACCTGCCCCAATCGAAAGTTCATGCGAGTTCATTTGATTTGGCCTTGAGGTGTTGCTGCTGTTGTTGCTGTTGTTGCTGTTGTTGCTGCTGCTGTTGTTGTCTTTCGTTGTTATCGTAACGCCAACATATTCTATTACACAGAATTGGGACCGTCTTCAGTTAATTACGCGCAGAGTTTTAAAGCTACACACACACAGTCATACGCACACTCATTGAGTGAGCTCTGCTTGAATTCATACAAATTAATGACATTTATTTTTGACTATGGTAGCAAATGCCTAGCAACAATTTTTTTTAATTCTTTACGTTGTTGCTAATTAATTAAAAGGTGTGCCTAGGTGTGTGCTCAGCTGTGTGGCTCATTGCTCAGCTTTTTGTATTTGTCTTCCAAGTAAGTCAAGGCTCAATTCTTGTCGCTGCAAGATGAGGCAACAGTATCGAGAAATCTAAGGCGACAACAGGCAGGCATTGCAGGCATTGTCGCTAATAATTTGTAAAGTCTGTCAAGTGAACTGCTTCAGACTGTAAATATCAATATACAGGTTCAAGACCTGGAATGTGCCTTATGGCCTTTTGATCTGCACTAAATCTAAGTAATCTAAGCAAATATTATGCTGAGTGGCGTTTTATGTATCAATTGGACTCGTAATTTTTTGCTTGACTTGTGTTTGAGATAGACTGAAATATTCTATGCAACTTCAGGTCGTGATCTGTCATCTTTGTTGTGTACTATGTAATATTCTACTCTTTATAGTGTTGCCTTCTCCCTTCTCATCACATTCAACTTTTAGCTAGATTATGTCTTAGCTCTAACTAAACCTCAATAACATCACTCAACAGTCTTTGAACATACATAATATCCAACTACATTTAAATTCAACTGAGTTCTCTCACTCAACTCTTGCTTGCTTTCCTTTCAGCTGGCAAAGCATGTGACTGACTTACCCCTTCAAGCACTTTCGAATAGAAAATGAAATTAAAGCTATTGACGTAACAATGTCAGTCGAATTCGAGTTCAGCTGTCATCTGTCTTCTACAACATTTTTTTTTTTTTGCAAAATGCAAACTGCATTATTCATATGGCAGTCACGTGTGCGAATATGCAGAGATTCGTTTAGATATGTGAGTACATTCGATTCGATTCGATTCGAATGAATTCTAATTGAGAGTGTGTGCTGCCATGGCACATAGAATCTAAATTAATGAAGCATTAAGTTTGGCAGAGATTTGCCAGAGAGATAAGTAAAAAGCAACCGCAGAGATAATAGACCTGAGCGCTACTTGATTGCAATCAGAGTGAGAGAGAGAGTGTGTGTGTGTGTGTGTTTGTGTGTTTGTGTGTCAGTGTCTGTCCCTGATTAAGGCTTGTGGGGAGGGTTCAATATTGAGCCGCGGGGGGTTGCAAATTGCAATTGAGAGATAAATTTACGCACCAGAGCGCCCGGGACAAGCTGACCCAATCAGCTAGAATGCCAAAATGCCGAACAGCCCATAAATAACCACAGCTATCTACAGCTATATATGTATAGAGTATATCTATGCGAAGTTTTACTATCGATCAGTACATGCAAAACAATTTAAATGCTTTTGCTCTCGATATATGCCTTTATTAGACTTAAACGTGGGAGCTCCAAGTGGGCGCCATATATCAATCGACAGCCTTAAATATCTCAACTCAATTCAAGCCGCATTTTCGAATAATCCAAAGCGTGCCCGTGTCGGCGAAACAACAAATAACAAATGAAATAAATGAAATTGGTGCAATTTTGATTGATTTATAATTGAATGTGAATTGTTGATAAGATTATGATAAACGACATTCATATGTGGCCAGCTCCTAGCTCCCAGCTTCCAACTTCCAGGCCCCCTTCCCCAACGACAATTGACAGCCGACAATCGTTGCCAGTTGCCAGTTTGCTGTGAAGTTGACGTTGACGTTGATCGGCGTTGACTGGCCGAAAAAAAAAAATCAAAAACAGGTTAACGAACCATAATTATAAGACAAACCAGCAACAGCAGCAGCAGCAGCAGCAGCAATATGAATATTGTCCAAAGGAATGGCAATGCAGACGATGCTGAGGTGTGCGGCTGCAGGGGAAGGGGTGCTGCCTGGCAGACGGCATGAATCTGTTTACCGCTCGCCTTTGGCGTCGGCGGCATGGCCAAGACGATGGCAGTTGGCCATAAACCAGATGCTAATCAGTTAACGCATTGACGAACAATAAATACTCTAAATACCTGAAATGCATAGCTGAGCAGCATGATAAGGCATTTGTTGGGATGCCTAATTAATTGAAAATTGTTGAGCTGGTGGGAAATATACTGAAGCTATAGATTGAAGACTGTAGTAATTGATAAGAGAGAGGAACAAGGCAAAAATACAAATTCAACAAGTCTATTGCAATAGAATAATATATATAAAAAAATAATAATAAAATTTTATCAATTTTTCGATAGGTTATTTATGTGAAATATGATCAAATATATTTATTTTTATTAAAAAAATTAGATATTTTATTTATTTCAACATTTTATGTAAACAAAAATTTGCAGTTAAATAACCAAAAGCCATCGAAGCTGAAAATAAATTAATTATAAACTAAAGCCAGTATAAACTAGAGCTAGATTTATACCCATTGCCAAATAGTATTTCTACTGACTTATTTTACTCACAATTTCTATTCACAAAATAATAATAAATATTTATATAACCATTTAAGTTTACAAGCTCAACATATAGCTAATCTACCTCTCTTGTTTGCTACCAATGTGTAGGTCATAAAAACGTATCGGCAAATCGTCAAATTGGCATCAAATGCATAATTTTCGGTCGTCGTATCGATATCGATTTACATTTTCGTCGTTGGCTTTTGTGGCTAATAATAAAATCAATAAACGCACATTGAAAATTGCATATTTGAAAATGGTTTTAGCTACGTATGTATGTAGAGTTGAATCGGATCGATAGATCGCCTGCTGTGGGCACCGACCGGGTTTTCTATGCTGTTGAAGGCGATATTTAATTGCCAGCCTTTGAGATTTTGTGCGTGGTCTTGGGCCAGTCTTGTGGTCTCTATTTTATAGATATATATATGTATATATATATATATATATGTATATATCTCAGCTAGCGATTGAGTGTAATTTGTTGTCACTAGGAAATGGTTTATGTGACTAGCCGTGCGGCGGTTGGCTGGTCTCTTTGGCCGACTTTTAATTTAAACAGGAAATTATGAATGTTGACTGCAATTTGTTTATGCAGCTGCTGAGTCACATGCCCCCGTCAGATATTGGTAGCAGGCGCACAAATATGCCTCAACAAAAGTTAATTTACTTTGCCAAGCATTGTTGTTGCTGATATTGCTGTTCTGGTTGGAGTTGTTCATTGTGTATCTTATGTGTATATGTTTTGTATCTATTTTGATGGCAAATACAATATTTTACGCTACCTGGCCAACTTATAAGGTGCTCCGCAACCGCGTCAGCGTCTGTCAGGCATCATTAGGCACTGGCCAAAAGGAGTTCGAATGGCGTCGACTCAAAGTCGTTGTCCAAGTCAGCAGTTCGGTCATGGACAAGCTGCAATCCATAATTAGTCATGTGCAGCGACTGTCACAGGCTTGAATGCATTGAATGGCTTGAATGAGTTGAATGTGTTGAATGAGTTGAATGACAGATGTCCTGTTCTTATCCACAATTTTGTTGCCTGTCTGCTCTGCTTCTGCATCGGCCCTCCGCCCTCCTCCCTGCCACCGTCGTCCCCTCTCTTTGTTGGCTAAGGCCTTGGCCTGGCTATTAGTCATTGATATGCGGGGCTTTTGTAGCTGCCGCACCTTTGAGGTAATACACTTGGGCTCCATTCATTGACTGCAGGCAGGAGCTCCACTAAATGTCTTCGTATCTGTTAGCTAGAGCTGTAATTGTATCGAAAGGTGAGCTGCCAATCGCTGTCATCGTCAGAGGGCGCACAACTGCTTAACAATTGTCTTCATTAGCTCTGACCATATTTGGTTTAATATCCTTCTAGGGCAATACAATTCCTATTGATTTATATAAGCCAATGGCGGCTGCTCAATTGATTAATTTAGCTAATATCTTGTTAGCGTATGATATTGATATTCATATGATATACGAATTGATTAAGCACGCAATCTAAACATATTTAAATATTATTTTCACATATCTATTTCCACATATGTCTACGTCTATCTTTATCAATTTCAGCTGACATTCATCTTAAAAAATAATTTTGAAGTTGATTGAAGAGTTTGAATTTCACAATTGAAATTTGATGTTTTGAAATTCTTTTTTTTTTTTTTTAATTTATTCCACATTCCATGAATTTTTTGGAACTATTTTAGTAATTTGTAAATTAATGTTTTGATTTGAAAAAATTAATATAAATAAATGGTAATCATAATAATATTTAAAAATGTGTAAAATGTATTAAAAACAAAAAATTTATAAAAATAATAATAATGAATTCGGGAAAAAAAAAAAATAATAATATAAATAAATATATTTTTAAAAATTTATTAAAACTTGGTTTACTTCGAAGAATTTATTATAATTTTTTTTTTATTATTATAATTAATAATTTTTTTTAGTCATTTGCACATTTATTTTTTAAACAGATAGAATAGATGATTTTAAAATAAACATTCTGAAATATATTTATTATATGAATTTAATTTTATTTTAAATTTTATAATGTATGCTTCAACCGAAAAGCTTTTACTTGTACCTGAAATAACTAAATAGCTAAAAATTTCATTGATTAATGCTTCTTGTTGCTATTTGCAATTAGAACAACAAATTTTGTGTTACTGATCACAATCAATGCAAAATTTCATTAGACTTTCTCGCAGCAGAGCTGACAACAAAAATTCGTGTTTCTTTTTTTTTGGCACTAATGAGTCTTTTGCTGCTGTTGCTCGGTCAAAGTGTTTGCTCATTAGGGCCAAAATCAGCATATGCGAGTGTTTTTGGATGACTATAAAAAACATTTCACTTGTTTTATCTCTTACAGCTTTTGCCAGCTAACAACAACAGTCGCAGTGGCAGCGGCAGCATATTTGTTTATCTTTGGCTTGAGCCCTGGCTAAACCCCTTTTTTTTCTGCAGCCACAGCCACAGCTCCAGCTGGCCAATTAATTACCTCTGAGCGGGTCAGCGGGGGGAGACTACCAAATAGTCAGTAAATCATTTTGAACTTGACATTCATGCAAATGGTTGTTGCTATTGCTGTTGCTGCTGCTGTTGCTGTTGCTGCTGTTGTAATCGCTCCATGTGAGGCTCAAACGGGGGAAGCGTCTCTGTGTTTTTCTCTTCGACTGGACACGAACAACTTTTGAACATGACAACAACTATTGGCCAGCCAAATGATTTAATGAGCATTTATGCAAATCACTTGACAAACGCATCCTGCAGCCTGCAGGCTGTAGCCTGTCGGCATTCGTTCGCCCATTCTTCTTTTTTTTTTCCTTTTAGTGGTGCTCGGCCAACCACTCGTAAATCATTCAACTTTTGGTGTTTTGCATGTTTCTTTTTTTTTTCGGCACATTTTGTTTGCATTTGCTGTGCGTGGAGTGAGAGGGCCATTAGGACTCTGTTTGTGTGAGCGCTTATATTGTTGGGGGAGGAGTTCTCTCAAATCAATAGGAAAACCCTCTAGGTAAGAGCACACACACACACACACACACACACACACTCATCACACACTTCAAATACTTCACAGACATTACTCGCCTGTGTTTCGGCGGCAGTCCAAACACTTTTGAGTTTCAATCAGGCGTAAAAAGATGCTGCCCAAAAGCAATTTTCACTTTGTATGCGATGTTTTCGGCAATTTATGCACTCAGATAAAGGTAGCTGTGTGCTGGCATGAGTTACGTAACACTTAAGGGATTTGAGTTTGGTTTTTGCAAATTTTTATAGAATTACTATTCTACAGGTAAATAAAAATAATAATAAAAATTTTGCAAATAAATATTATTTGTTATAAATTTGTTAATTAAATAGTTTTTTTTTTTATTCTTAAAAAATTCTTAAAAATACAAATTTTTTATAATTCAGAGAGAATTTATAGTTTACTTAGAAAGAGAGCAAATAATAATGAAGATATGATAGAGAGATAGACAAAGGCTAAGTGGAAAGATTGAGAGAAAAATTATGTAGATAATTACTTTATTCGACATATTTTTAATATTAAAAAGACTGAGCCCAGATAATATTAATAATAGAAATGGGCGAGGGTTAAAGGATTTGTCTAACTCTTTCAAGTTCTATTCAATTCGTATTTAACATTTATAATATTCGCTGGTCTGTCTCTATCTTCCACGCTCTCTCTTTATCTCTCTCTCTCTCTCTCTCTCTCTCTCTCTCTCTCTCTCTCTCTCTCTCTGAAATGGATGGATTTATCTCTTTCAAGTTATATATATTTCTTTATAATATTCTCTGGTCTCTCTCTCTCTCTCTCTCTCTCTCTCTCTGGTCTCTCCCTCTCTCTTTCATTCTCTGTGTGCCTCTCTCTCTATAAATACAACTTCATCTATTTCTATCTATTTTTCTTAATTTCCCATCATACTTTCCTTCGCCTGTAAGAGCATTTCATATTCGTCACAAATCTCTATAATTCTTGCTTAATTCTTTCAGTAGCCGCCGCTGCCGTTGCCGCTCCCGTTGCCGTTTGGCAATCGACTAGGGATGGCTGAATAACTGGGATGGCATCATCGACGGGTCTCAGCTGAGGCACGGGCATACCAAATCCATTGCGCCTCATCAATTTTGCAACAATGCGACAGGAGACACGACAAACGCAGCCAGCCGACTGACTGACTGCCTTTCCCTGCAGCTATAGCAACGGCAATGGCTGGCTACGTGACAAGCTGGTCACAATGAAACAATTGTCTGCTCTGATGGGGTCTGGTCTGTTAGGGTCCGGACCTGGTATGCATTGGGCATTACATGGCTGGGGCTCTTTGCAATCTGCCTCGTGCTCGTGTTGCGGTTGCCTCTTCTCTCTCTCGGTTTGTTTTGTTGCCTTTTGCTGCTTATTGATTTCGGTTGAGAGTTGCTTTGTTTTCCTTTTGGTATTATTTTATTTTGTTTCTTTTTTTTCGCTTTTGTTGTTTTTTCTTGTGGTTAGCGCGTGAAATCAATTGGAAAATGCACCTAATGATTTTCCAGATTGCGCTTTGCTCAAATGACCCAACTGTACGACGAGCGAAATTTGAGTAGTTTCATTTGACAGCTATGCAAATCTCTGTCTCCGTCGTTGGGTGTTGGGCGTTGGGGCGTGTCCCCGCCCATTTCCTTAAGTAGCAACAACTGTAACACAACTGTCGCAATGGAATGTTCATTATTATTGGCACCCCAAGTGGCAAGATATAGATTCTGCCGCCTGCATCCGATAGGCTTAAGGGTTGCACTCCTTCTGACCGAGTCCGGGGTGCAGCTCGACAATCAACGATAAACGTCCCGATGGTGTCTTGCTGCTGGCATAATTATGTCAACTTCTTGAAGTGCCGACACACTGGGCCATCGCCCATTAAATCCACTTTGGGTCGGCTTCTGTTTCTGGGCGGAAGTGCGTTGCTCGCAATTTAAAAACGATCAAGCGTAACTATGTGCACGATATGATGAGCTCGTAATAATGGGTGTGTATTTAGAGCACACGACGGGACATGCACTGAAGGTCTGTTTCGCGCCACGACTTGAGGGTCGTGTCGTCTCAAAGGATACGCATACGTGTAAGAGGTCAGTGAAGGGTTCGAGTGAACTGAACGAACGGGTTTCTTGCCTTGCTAAGGGACGCTTAGAGCTCAAGAGCTCTGTACTTAATGTTAAGAGCTCAACCAGACAAATAGGGCACTAAAATTACGAGCAGAAGCGCGAGAGAGAGGACGAGAAAGGCAGAGAGGTTAAGCCTAATGCTTTTTTATTCCCCTGCTTAAGGAGCTGAGATGTTGTCTAGGACGCAGCTTGAAGTTTGACCGAGTGGCTCAGGCAGGCCTTTTCAGTCAATTCAGTCAAGGATTGTGCATTATGTTTGTGGCCAAGGCTAAGCGCTAAAATTACTTGACAGTTTTTCTTTTTTGTGTTTTAGCAGAGGGAAATTTAGTAAGTGGTTGATTATTGAAGATATTGAGAAGCTTTTCGATCTAAGATGAAACTTCCAGTTAGTATGTATTTTGACTGGGAGATGAAGTATTCTTGTATCTTAATGAGTTGATAAATTGAAACAAGCACCATTTATCAATCATATAGCAATCAATTACTATAAATTCTATATAAAGACAAAGCGAGTTTAAGATGCTTTCTATAAGTAAATTTCAACATTAACCATATTAACTCGACTCCTTCATCTCCAAAAGATCTTAAATTCCTCTCATTGTCTCACATTTCCATGACTCAAGACTCTTTGCTTTCTTTGCACAATCCACTTAAATTGAATTTTAAATTTCCATTACTAATTCGTTGTTCGAGTAAGGGCAGAAGTTTAGTGGGTCAAAGCGCAGAGCACTATATGACAGTGCGCTGGCTATTAAATTTATGGCCTGGCTAGGCTTAGATAAAAACACCTTCATATGTATGCGCCCATATGGCCGTTCGCCCACACACAGGCCCAAAATGCCTGGGCCATTACAATCGGCTCCATTAACAATATTGGTAAGGGTCGCAAATAGAGTGAAAGAGAGAGAGAGAGAGAGAGAGAGAGAGAGAGAGAGAGAGAGAGATGGAACTCATAATAAAAGGGTACACAAAAGGGGCACTAAATGAAAATTATGCGTGTGGCCCAACCACTCAAACGGGGCCTACGCCAAGGCAAGTGAAATTGTGAAAAGCTTTTAATGCCCACAAAATGACTGTTGCTTTTCCCTTTTTAGCCGGCTGCTGGCTGGCTGTCAGCTAACGGATTAAGGTCAACGCCCAATGCCTAACGCCCACCCGCTAAAATGTTTGCGCCCCTTTTTTCCACCAAAAGTGTTGAAAAATTGTTATTTAAGGCTCAAATTCTTTTTTTTTTTTTTCTTTTCCTCTCTCACTCTCTCAAAACGATTAATATCACTTAATTAAGGTGAAAATTCAGCCGAGCGACAGCTGTCAAAAAAGTGGACGACGAAACAGACGTATCAAATGCCGGACGATAACCCAAAATTACGCAAACTGTCAAAAAAAAAAAGGAAGAAAGGAAAAACTTGCATTTTTTATCCCATTTTGCGTTGCAATTTTCGGAAAATCGGGGCTGAAAGCGATGATGCAATTGCGCATGAAAGTTGTTTCGTAGGATTAGGGATTGTCGAAAACATATATTAATAGTTATTGTCATTGTGCAGGCAAGGCCCAACACACACAAAGACAATCAAATCGCATTTGCCGTTATGCCAAAAGCGGATTTTTTTCTCTCTCGTTTTTTGATAGCAATCAATCAGAGGGCAGCAGCCCAACACACACACACACATACAAAAAAGGTCGTTTCATCAGATTTTTTTTTTTTGCTTTATTCTTTTTGCTCGGGGGTGAAATCAAAATGCATTTAACTTCTGTGGTAGCTCCGGTTCTAGGCAACGGCTCGGGTTACCAGGGGCTATGCTTGAGCCGAAAAAAAAACTGCTCTGCATCTTGCCGAACAGACAATCGGCAGAGATTTCAGATTTACAATGTTCCGCTCAGTTGTGGGTTGCATATCACATTAACTGAGTGCTCAGCCCAATCAACACCAAAGCGAGACCAATACAACTTCAGACTGCCCGACAGACTTATCAATATTTGCATGTTAGAGATGAGAGCGTGTTGTATTAATACTCGCTTATAAAGGCAAAGGAAAGTTGTCGGAGTTATTGTTGAGTAGAAAGTATTTAGTGAGTGGTAAATGAGGAGATTATATTGAATGCCATTGGACGAGCAAATTTGTGTGGCTTCATCCTCTCTCCTTACAAAAACTGCAATCATTCAATCATACTCATATGGTTGCAGCTAGATCAGCAAGAGTTTCAAGAGATCGACTGAAGATAAGAGCTGCAGAGTCATCGATAGTGGTTCTATTAGAATAGACGTTTTCTGCCTGCGATGGCTTCTCCCCATCCATTTATCAGTAATCTCTATAATGCCATGCGCCCACCTTGCTTAAGATTCTCTTTGAATCGACGTGAGTCGTTTACATAAAGCTAAAATTTGAAGATGTTAAGCTGTAAACTCAAGAGCGACACGCGCATGAGTGAGCTGGACTAGATCTCAGCAACGCAACAATTTACTTCCCATAAAATATAAGAGAAACTATTAACAATTTTATGCTCTCAATAAACCTTGCAAAATATCGGAGTATTTTAAGTTATTTTCGAGGTTAATTTGACGAGTTTGAAAAATTAAATCAGATATTTAAAATGTATATTCCAGTTTGCGCTGTTTAAAAGAAATGACACTGATTGCATGAAATTATTCCAATTAATCATTTCAACATTCCATAAGCATTTTTAGTAATCTGAATCTGTTTGCTATAAATATAGATGTATAGTCAATAGATAAATGAGTGGAAATTCGTACAAGTGATATAAATTTGTACTCATTATAGTAGAAATTTATTTATTCTTGTTCATTCAGTAAAAAATTATATAAATATAAAGAAAGTTATTTCTAGAAATTTGTATAAATATAAAGAAAGTTATTTCTATAAATTTCTACTATTTATAATAGAAATTTATATAAATATCTGCCTTTATAAATTTCTATATATCTATTTCTATATGCATTTATACTATTCATAATAGAAATTTATATAAATGTCTTTCTTTATAAATTTGTATATAAATATGTTGTATTTATAATAGAAATTTATTTTATTATAATTTATTATTATAAATACTAGAAATTTTTAAAAATGCCTAAAATGAGCAAGAATGAAAAATTTCTACTAAATTTATATAAATATCTTTTTTTACATTTATATAAATTTCTACTCATAAAATAAAATTTATGAAAATAAAAAATATAAATATTGAGTGATATTTATGTATAAAAATTTATAGAAATTTATATAAATATACAGAATGATATACTATATATCTACTATAAATAATAAAAAAAAAAACAAATATTATGAACTATTATGCAAGAAAAAATGTCTAGAAATTTATAGAAATACAATTCTTTGTATTAAATAAATTTATATAAATATCATTCTTTATGTTAGACAACTTTCTAGAAATATAATTCTTTATAAATATAAAAATATAAAGAATTATATTTCTAGAAATTTGTATAATATAAAGAATGATATTTATATATATGCATATATATATTTTTATACACTCTCGTTTGTATTCATTTTCCTATTCATTTATAATAGAAATTTATATAAGTAGCTAAATTTCTACTCATAAATATCGTTTTGCCAGTCTGTCCAAAAATTGAGTTCCATCTCCAAATTGCCTTAGGCTCGGACATTTTTGTTTGAGCTGGAATTTAATCTGCTTGACGCTTGTAGATTTGCTTGTCGCATTCATTTGACAAGTGCTTTTTGGCTCAAAGACGGCTGCTGTCACGTTGTCACGTTGCCTTCCGTGTTGCAGTCCAGTCTGCAGCCTGAGTGGCAATATTATGTTACATATCCAGTTGCATTGTGTGTGTGTGTGTGTGTGTGCGTGTGTGTGTGGGTGAGTGTCAGTTGTCTGTCTCAGTGCCTCTAATGCACTTCGCAGCAATCAGTCGTGCGCTTATATAGATAATGAATAGTCTAGCCACAACTCGCTCCCCTCTCTATCTCTCTCTCTCTCTCTCTCTCACTCTCACTCTGCCTGACAATGGGCACGTTAATTGAATGTTTTGAATGACTTTCTGTGCGTGGGCTGACATGGACAGGCACCTCAGCTTGAAGGTCGCCGTGAAATTGTAATACACTCCCGAGTTTTAATTGTCTTTTGCGTTTTGTATCGATTTCAATACATTTTTTTAAAGGGGAGTGAAAGACCCTCCGAAGTCTTTATGCTCAGACAATAGAAGTTATTTGGTTGTGCTCCTGGCAAGGTTACGCTAAAAGATAATGCATTAGACAATCGAGTTATGTCGTTATTTCGTTATGCATTCCATACCCTTTGCATTTACCAAACTCGCATTAGTTGATTATCTACAATCTTAACTTTATTATTGCTAAAAGACACAAACATACCAAACACATTTGCTGGCCGATTGATACATAAAAATAGTCAAACAATCTACTAACAACTTAAGATCTAGCCAATTATTATTATATATATAAGTATATATCATACATATAGCGAGCGCGCGTTTGAAAGATAAGAATGTTATATATAAATAATAATTATAGTAATAATATAAGTATCAAATTGCGTATAATGTACAACGGCTCTAGCCCAGCTGTTTAGGACTTGGGCTTTCGACTTCGATTGGGATTGGTTCGCACCGAACGTCTTGTTGTGGTCATTGCAGGCGTTGTTGTTGTTGTTGTTGTGGGTGTTGTGGATGTTGTTTTTGTGGCTATTGCTGTTGTTGTTGTTGTAGTGGAAACAGCACGCACACTGGGCCTCTCACGATAGACACACATAATCTCATCCGCCGCATCGGGACAGTCGATTTGCTGTGTTCAAGTTAAGGAAAATTCTTTGTAAGATCCGAGAGCTTTTTGCCATGGCTGACCTACCTTATCGCACAGTTGATTTACAGTTATGCACTTGCCACTAACACAACGCAGCTCGTGCGGCAAACAGCGTCCAGGCGTTCTAGTGGGCGTGGCCATAGTAGTTGAAGTGCTGCTGCTTGCGCTGCCGCTGCCGCTGCCGCTGCTGCTGCTGCTGCTGCTGCTACTGCTGCTGCTGATCGTAATGCGCTCACGTTCGCGTTGCTGTGCCAGCGTTGAAGGCGGAATTGCACTGGCACTACGCGTCGGCACTGTGGCCGTGGGCAAGCTAAATTTGCTGCTGGTGCGATTGGTGCGCTGCGCGGAATACTTGAATTTATTCTCCGAGTCGCTGGTCATCATGATCTCTTTGCTGTCCCGAAAGTTCACTGAAGAATGTGGAATGTGCATGGAATAAGCTGCTGATCTCTGTGTGTGTGAGATAACTACAAATTTCAAAGCTTACCAAATCCCTTGGGTCCTCCGGCTGGCTCCTCGGCGCTGCCATTGACTGCCTGAACAGGCGCTGCCACCTGATGCACTTGGAACTTGGTCTCCGTGCCCGCCTCTTCATCCGTGGTGGCTGTGATATAAGTGTAGAGCTTCTCATTCGTTTCGTTGGGCGAAAGGAAACTGGCATAGGAGAATATGCGCGGAAAGGCGTTCAACTCAGCCTCATCAAAGGGCGTCGCATCGCCCGAGCCGTAATCATCGCAATCCTCCTCATCGCTTGCATCGAAGCAATCATAGTTGAGATCACAGCGCAGACTCTCCGCTATGCACTTCTCATTGGAGCGACAACGGAACTCCTCATGCTCGCACACCAGACACTGCTCGTCCTCGTCCTCGCCGCCAGCACAGTCCTTGATATTGTCGCACTGCCATTGCTGTGGAATGCAGCTACCATCATGACACTGGAACTCGTTGCTGTAGCAAAAGTCACGCCTGCGTGTGGGATCCTCACACTTGTGCGTCTCATGCGCATCCGGATATTGGCTGCAGTCGAACAGTTCGCTCAGCTGATCCGAGTTGGCTATCACAATGGAACAGGCCTCCAGTATGACTAAAGCAACGAAACAGCGCCGCTGATTAATGAACCAAGCAACACCTCAAGTCACCCCCCTTGTCCCATTATTTTACCTTTGCAGATACGCCTGCACGGCGGCAGCTGACCAATGTGCAAGGGTCGGCACTCGGGCTCCAGGGCAGCGCACACAAACTCGACAGCGCGTGCCGAACAGTTGGCACCGATGAGCTGCTCATAGGCCGCCATGGAGGCAGCATCGCGGGGCGCTCCGTTTCCATTGTTATAGGTCAGATCATAGTCCAGAATGCCGCGACACATGGGCAATGCCGTTGATATGCAGCCGCTGCCAATGCTGCTCGATGGCGTCGTGGTCATCGCCTCAGTCGGTCTGCCGCTGACTCCCGAGGGCGGCGGCAGCGTTGGCGACACGCGTGTCAACAGATGCACATTGGCGGGTGGTGTGGACTGCGGTTTCGGCAGTAGCTACAGCAGGGCGAAAATAGAGTGATGGATGGAGAGAGAAGAATGAAAAGAGAGTTGAGAAGTAAATGAGAAAATATTCAAAGGAAATAGATCATCTCAGGGGATTTCACTCATAATTCCCAGTTATGAGCAGGAGCGTAAATTTAATGTTCTGAGAAAATTTCCAAATTGGGGAATGTTTTCCCAATTCTGGTTCAGTTTATCTTTAAGCTTACTATCATCTGATGAATGTTCTTTTAAATACAAAAATAAATAATTTAAAAAAACTAATTTCATTTATTTATTGCTTTTATTATAGTGAGAAGCGCATAGAGAGGTAGCGTTTTATAATTATGTATTCTAAGTCTTTTGTTAACTAATTTACTTTGTTTTTTTTTTTTAGGAATTTACTAGTCGGGCTAGCAATAGTGCCTATAACAAAGCTGTTGGAAATTAGGTTTATAGCCCATAAAAAACATTTTACTTAAAATTACTTACTATTTTCTATAAATAGAAGCTAATGCCGTTATAGTAAATGCTTGAGCTTCTTAGAGTTACTTTCTATGCCAGCTTTATATGCTAATGAGAGACTAATGAAAGTTAGAAACCAAATGGATGAATTACAGACTGACTTTCCAAATTGCATTTAATTCCCAAATATTTTTAATAAATTATTATATATATATCTAATATTATCTTATCATATATTCCAAAAATATATTATATATTTAATTTTCCATGTTTCTATGCCCTACTTTAAGTTCCTACTTACCTCTTTCAGCAGTTGCAGCATACGCTTATCCTGTTCGATGGGTACTCCAAAGCTATTCTGGTGGCCGGAGGTGAAGCGAATACTGTCAGCAGGTAGCAGCACATCATCATAATCATCATCGCCATCCGGAATGTTCGCCTCCGTTACAGACATTGCTGTCGTATGTTCCCTGTGTATTTCAATAGCTCTGAGCCGCGTTGACTCTTGCATAGTATTCATATTTTCCGTAGTCGTTGTTAGCACCGCCGTGGTTTCATCATCTAGCAGGCCATCCCATTCGGTGGTTGAGCTGGACGTGCTCACCTCGTAGCGTCGCTGCAGGAATCGTGCACGAGCCACGCTGACATCGTGCAGCCAGAGGCAGTAGGTGATCAGGCCGAAGAAGAGCAGCACGCTGGCCACAAAGATGATGGGCCAGCGCAGATATTTCCAGCGGCAGGCGCGCTTGGCATAGCCCAGCAGCATCAGTGGCGTGGGTTTCTCCTGCTGCTGGCCAGCGCCGGGCCCAGCACGGTTCAGATAGTAGTTGGCCGTCAATGGATATTTGTAGCGGCGCACCTGTAGCTCGGCCAGAGTTTCAGGACTGCCAATCATGCCGATGCGATACTTCTGAGTGTCCGTCCAGCAGGATTCGATGTCACTGTTGCCACCACCACTGCCGCCTCCACTGCTGCTGCTTCTTAATGTGGAGGCACGTGAATAGTCATCCGACTTCTCGTCATCGACTGTTTGCACCGTTATGTTCAAACCATGTGGATATTTTGTTGGCTGGCGACGCAGACCTGCCGTCCCATTGACACTGCCTGCTGCTGCTGCTGCTGCTGCTGCTGCTGCTGCTGCCTCATTAGCCCTGCCCGCGGCATCTTCGTTCGGCCTGTGTCCGTCCATGTTGCGGCAGCTGGCGCGATTCACCTTTTGTTCAGCTCCAAATGTCAATTGCTGTCGACGAAAATTACATAAGTAATTGCCCAGACTCTGTAGCTAGGGTAATTGCTATTGTCTCTCAAAGCAGACGCGACGTCTCGGCTCTTGTGCCATTTGCTAATGTCAGTGCGATCACAAGGAATCAGCAGCCGATCCAAATCCAATTGCAGCAGGGCTCAGAGAGTTGATGTTGATGCTGTTGCTGCTGCTGCTGCTGCTGCTGTTGATTCGGATGCGAATTGTTGCGGCTTCTGTGAATGGTTTTTGGGAAAGGAAATCGAATTGCAAATGTACCATAAAATGAAAGTGCTGCCAATAATTCATTTCCATTTGAAAGTTGTCACTCGAGTCGCAGCCAGTTCGTGGCAGCTTCTTCAATTACGCGCGTTTTTCATTTGCCCAATTTCCCAGTCTATTAAACGCAACAAAGCCCCTTCCAACAACAACAACAACAACAACAACAAAAGTCACTATTAATGACCGCAAAACCACGTTTAGCTTCTTCAAATTGCTGCAATTTTTGTATTTCAGTTTCCCATTTGCTGCTGCAACGGCTGCAGATAATCGCATATTGGCCTGGCCCCCAGATGAACCAAAACCATTGCCCAATAGTTTAGAAAGATTAAAATGCGAATGGCTTCAACAAGTACTCGCACATTGGGCAACCCCGAGCCAAGTCAAGTCAAGTCAAGAGAGCCTAAGCCAGCAACTGGCTGCAAATGTTTTGTCTGCCTTTGGGCCAAGACTGGCGCATGCGCAACTTGTTAGCCGGAAAACGGCTAACAGAAACGGGCAATAACGGGCCACAAAAAAATAAAGAAAAAACATCAGGCCCATAAAAATAAAACTATACACTAACATTAGAAAATGGGGTATGTTTAAACTAAACAAACATTAAAGAAAAGTAAGTTAAAATGTTATTTAAGAAGTCGCAGCTTTAGTGCCGCCCATAAAACTTATTCGAATGGAAAATTTTGTATAGCTAAATTTAATTGTTTTTAAGAAGAATTTACATATAACATTTTTGATTTTCTCTTCATTACCTCTTACTTTTGATTGCATGCCCGAAATGCTATACAATAATATAATATACATTATAATAAGTGTGGGGTTGGGTTTGTGATGTGCTGAAATAACTTGATCTACCATTCATTATAAATGAGTTAACAGTATCAAAGCTTATGAAGCAAGAATTCTTGGCTATATTTATTCATTTCGCCAAAGTTAGAGAGAAAATAAAAAAGTAAATATAATATACTTCTCAGCAATTTTTCAATTACCTCGACTCAGCTGTTTTGTTTTTACTGAATTCTGAGAACAACAAACTTTTATGTAAAAGGAAAATATATATTAAATTATGTAAATATTTATTAAAAATTATGAAAAATCTTAGAATCAACTTTAAAACCATTGATGACTTGAATTTTAATAAGATTTATAATAAAACAATTTTGTATATGTAAATAAAATTTTCACAATTTTCAAGAACATACTTTTTTTTTTATTATTATTAAAAAATTTTAAAAATCAGCAAGAAAAGTAATAAATAATTGTGATAATTTTCGGCATGTTTTCCAATAGACGCTGGATATGTGCAGCAATTAATATTTTGTTAAATATATAAAAACTTATAAATCATTTTAAAGAATTTGCTCAAAAATTGTTTTTTTAAATATCAAAAAATGCCTTTTTCAATAAATTAATTTTGTACATAGATTCAAAAATATCTTTCTATAAATATTGTCAGAAGGTAAATTATGTAAATACATAAATACATTATTTTTAATAAATTGTATTACCAAAATCTATTTATTTATATTTAATAAATTGTATAACCAACATTTATTTATTTTATTTTATTTTACTTTTATTTATCAAAAGCAAAACCTACTGCATATATTCCCTCAATTAACGCAAATATTAATAAGACATGCCAACAAGCTACGGCAGAGAGTTAAAATACTTTCGGTAAGTGTATAGCTGGCAAATCGTTTGAGCTCAGCGGCTACACTTGGCTGAGTGTTTGGCGCTTCAACTGTGGAGCTACGTTTTGCGTCTGGCACTTCTTGAGCTGTGACTCCCTGCCTGGGTGCTGACCTTTTCACTTTTGTTTTCATTTAGAGTCGCGTCTTGGCTGGTTGCCTGTCTGCCCTGGCGTTGCAAAGTGCGGCTCAAGTGCTCCCAACTAGCTGCAACTTGAGTTGGGGCAGCAGCAACAGCAACAGCAACAGCAACGAACATCGAACAGCGAACAGCGCAGAGCGAACAGCTACATCAACAGCTGTTGCCCGTTCGTTGGTCGCTTAATGAGCTGCAGCACAACTCTCGAATCTTGGCTCTGTTCCACTCAGCCAATCTTTGGGTCTTTACTCCTCCTCTACCGCCTCTCATTCGGGTTGCCCTCTCAATGCACTGTGCAAAATTCGTTGGGCAGTTATTAATTGCATCGCTTGCAGCTTTATAATATTTTTTTTTTTTTTTTAGCTTTAAGATCTGCTAAGGTCAGTCGTGTGGCGGGAAAACAGCTGTTGTTAGCCAAATGCAAAAGGTCAAAGCAGCAATTGACAGTGCTCTGGAGAACCTTGCCTTAGGGTTTCGCCTTGAGGCACAAATGGGTGTGTAGCCCCCATCGAGTGCAATTACGTGTGCTTCACTGTATTTCACTGTACCTCAGCAGCATCAATTCGAACTATAAAGCTGTTAATAGTCAGCCAAATGGGTTCCGCCATTGCCACACTGGCCAGCTCTTAACTAATGCATGATGCGCGTGATCAGGGAAAAACTTTGCGGCCGAGCCGAGTTAAGACATCTGGGAAATGTGCTCAATAATGTTAAGAAATTTCAAAAATTACAAAACTAAATGCTGCTGCTTAAGTGGATCATATTATGCGTAATGATGGTTATTTTAGTATATTTAATTTCTTAATTTCTTTAAGTTTATTTTTGTGAAAATTTTTAAAAGAAGAAGCTGAATGCTTGATTTCAGTATGAAAGCTGAGTACATTTTCGAAATTGCTATTAATTCTTTTAAATCCCAACAGAAGCTATATTTATGTATGAGTATAAATCGCTCTACTAGTATATATATTTGTATACGTATATAAAGCCAGTTGAGCTTAAGAAGATGATAGAATGGCAACATTGTAAAACATAAATTTAGCGAAACAATGTCTAATATATAATTTGTCTGCCCCAGTCGATACTATTATATTGATCTAACACCTGAAACAAGTTTCTCTAGGCTGTCTATAAATTCTTGACTATTGGCAAATGTAACTTGTTTAGCGCCTCTCACCGCTAGTTAGTAACTGTAGCTGCGTTTAATAGCAAGCAATATCGGTATTGTAATATCTAAGCATGCTGATGTCGTATATTTGTGTATATATATGCACGAATCGTTGTACAATGGGCCATCGGGGGCTCATTTGGGCAACCATTAGAACACCTTTGAGCAATGAATTTACGCCTGAATGCGCTACAAAGTGGGCACCTCAACGACTTGTTGGCTAAGTACCTGGCCAGTGCAATCTTCAATCTATGCTCGATCTATTGCAAAACTTTATTCTGGCAGTCGGACGAGACGTGTTTTCGTATGCTGGCTAACTGGCAGTCGACCTATGCACCACATTCCTGACATGGCTAGCGACTAAATTGCATTGATTACACGAACTTGTTGCGGCATCAGCAATAACAACAACAACGACAACAACAAGAGCGACTGCAACTGCAACTGCAAATGCCAGGCAGGCATTGAGCTGCTTATAAGTTAAGTCATTTTGTGGCTTTAATCTGCGCCAGAAGCAAAACTCCAGCCAAAACAGATGCTGTGGTCGAGACTATGCAACTGCAACTGCAGTTCAAAGTTATTTTTCTTTATTTTGTATAATGCATTTTGTATGCTTTTTGATTTTATTTGGTTTTGTCTGGCATTGTAGCAGCAGCACACAACGTCGTCTAAGTATCTATCGTTTGCTGGCTGGCTAGCTGGCTGGCTGGCTGGCCAAGATGTGCGAGGTGAACCAGCAGCTAGCCACAGTTGGCCAACACATCTACGAGCCATCAACCAGGCTAGCACACACAAAGAGAGAGAGAGAGAGAGAGAGAGGTGTTAACTGAGGCCAGCTGCGGGTGGATGTGGTTTTGGCTGTCGCTGTGGTTGCATTGCTCTGTGGATTATGGCATTCGAACGACTCTATATATGCTCATATTTGTGCATGTTACAATTTTGTAAAGTAATTTGCTAGTTGTCTATATCTCTTCACAGTAAGTATTTCTCTCTCTGTGTGTGTAACTGCATTTTGCGATGCGTCATGACAGTGTATAATCGATAATTGATAGAGTATGCCAAGGATATTTTACTAGGGGGTGAGAAAAGCGACCTACAATTCACATTAACTTTGCCATGCGAACGTAAAGTGTGATCGATCATTGTCGTGAACTATATGAAAAGTGACTGACTACGAGGTGAACTGCATTGCTAGCCATCAAATGAACATTACCCATGCCATAATCTATCAAAAAAATATATTATATATAAGCAGAGCAGTGAATTGAATGAACTGTCAAATGGTACTTCAACTCCTGCAAATTCAAAATTAAAAAAAAAAAAAGAAATTAATAAATAAATAAAATCAATAGAACCAAACACATTCGACTTAAGCCGCAAATACTAATTTATCAGCTTAAGCAGTTCATTGACTCAGGCCCAAAGCTAAACTCAATTTACATATTCCAATTTTTTTTATAGTATTTATAGAAAGCACTTGGTAATGAGATTTCAGTAGGATTTATAATTGCCTCATGAGAGCAAAAGGCGTAAATTTATTTTAAAGCTTGTTTTAAGACATAACAAATTAACAGAATTATTAATTCATTAATTTAAATGCAATTATTTTGTTGTTATTGCGCAAATGTATTGCCGAATTTCAGAAATTATGTAGTACATACGTAAGTTTGAAAAAAATGAGAATGTAATAAAATGTTGAACAGATTTCATTATAAATGTGTAACATTGCCATCGAATTGATTTGGGCTAATTAACAAATTCGAATTCAAGGCCAAATTTTTGGAATTCAGGTTGTTTTATAGAACATGGCATTTGAAAGGCTTTAGCTGAAGCTCTAAATAGAATCTAAAAAAAAAAACCTATATCTAAATTTGGCTTAAGTATCTATCGTAAATTCAGAAAAAAAAATACATATACATAGGTAGTTATTTACCTCATTTTGTTAATTTAGAAAAATTATTGCATTTTGAAATTAATATATTCAAAATAAGATTATATATGAATACATTTCTTTTTGATTTGAATTTATTATTGTGTAAACAAAATATATTCAAATTACTGAGCAAAATTATTATACACATAAAACTTATATTTGCACATTTTCTTCATTTAAATTTATATCCAATATATATGATTATTGTTGCCTATATCTTTTCTTTATAAAATGCAAAAATAAATATATGAATTTATAAATAATTAAATAAAGATATATATGATAGATATGGAACACAATAATTATACATAAATACGCAAAGATTTCATAATATTTAAATATAGAAAATAATTTGTAAAAAGCTAATCAAATTTAATTCATAATAATTAAATGTGATTTTAATTTCTTACTACATTTAGCTGCTCAAAGTAAACAAAATTCTTCATAACTATTCAGTTATTTAATTTATTTGCCACCAATTAATATAATTATTATAATTTTGTACGTTCAACGCTGAATTATAAAATTCTTTTCATATGAAAAAATTAACCCCATCAATTATTTCATATTAGCCCAACAATTATGTATATCTATTTCTATTTCTTGTATCATTAACTAGAACTGAGTTGGTCAACAATGATTGGCAAGAAAAAACAATTTTTTTTCTTCATATCATTCTTTGCAGTTTCACTGAGAATGAGTTGGCCAAATGCTCGAACACAATGTATTCAATATTAATTTGGGAATTTGCACAACTTTAAAAAGGTCAACATTTATACAGATAAATTGTTTTAAAAGAATATAATGTGCTATAATTTTTATTACTATAATTTCTAAAAATTCTTCTTTAATTTGACATTATTTTTTGTTATATTCAAAATCACTTTTGCAACCTAGTCGAATTGATCGAACCAGCTCCCATTATAAACAACTTGTCTAAGTTTTTTACTCGGCTCTCATATCTGATTATCATTTAAATATTTAATCCATTGCGATAAAAAATTGCGACATCACTTAAAATGATCATCTTTAGCACCTGCTGCTGCTATGCTATTGCTGTTTCTGTTGCTTGTTGTGCTGCTCACCTGCGCCTGGGCTGTCAGACTCATTTAAATAGATTTGTAATTAATGCAGCTACCAGATTTGCAGAGACCTGTTCGCTGCATGCTGCGAGTGCTCATAAGCAATAATGATCGCAGATCACACGAGAACCTCACACTTGACGCTTTTCCACGGTTTTACTTTAGTTTTTTCTATTTTGGGGTCTTGGTTCATCTGCGGTTTCTTTGCTGTTGAATGAGTGCTCAATAATTTGAGTAGTAGAAGTTGTTGTTGTTGTTGCGGTGGGTCTTAGTCATGTTTGTTGCCATGTTATATGTTAATCAAATTTGATTGCAAATTTTGGTTTAATTAAATGCGCAAACTTCAAATATTTACAAGTAGTTATTATAATTATTTGGATTTTTTTTTTTTAGTTTTTTATTTCGTCGATTGCAGCCGCAATTTGTTGTGCGATAATTGCAAAAGTCAAAATTTGCATAAAAACTAAAAACTAAATTGAGTCTGCTGCCAGGTCTGTTTGCCTTGCTAGCTAAACAGATTGCCAACTACGAGATACACATGCAACGCACTTGAAGATACATTTGTATCTAGACGTTGTGCACTTTTTTGATATTCGCACGTTTTATGTACACTTGAAAATAATTGTGCATTCATTTCTGTAGCTGATTTTATGATAGACTTGGCTTTTTCATCATTTGAATAACTCACACTACGCACTTGTAATTGGATTCGTTATTTGCTCTTGTTGTTGTTGCGATGGTGGATCGGCACGCGCGTCTCTTGGACGAAAAGCTCCGCACGTTCGGCTGCCAAAATTACGACTGAAACCTTTGCCAGTTGGGCCAAACGCTTGAAGACGCCAAAAACTGAGCATGCGCAGCCGACACGAGCAGCGATGCCGATGCCGATGCCGATGCCAAAGCCGACGTCGACGCAAACAGCGACTGCAGCAGTGATATCTCTTTGATATTTTGTGATTCTGTCTTCGTCTTCGTCTTCACCGTTAAGAGACGATCGCCGTTGGCGCCCGTTCGAGCTCAGCTGCGTTTGACTTTCGGTTTCAGTTTGATTTCGTTTTCGTTTCGCTTGTTCGACTGGAGCCCGGCTTAGCTGAGGCTGAGGCTGTGACTGTGGCTGGTTTTTCAGTCTCTTTGCGTCGACTCTTAACTGGTTCGCATTTGATTCGTGTCTATCTGTGTCTCTCTTAAAGCGTCGCCGCTGAGTTTGCTTCTATTGAATATGGGTTCGTTTTGGCGTCGCAGTCACTGGTGCAGTGTGTTAGCTACTTGAGTTACCTGTGTTTACCTGCGCCATCGCCTGCGCCTTGCTGCGGGCCACTTCATGCCACTTTTGGGCATTGTTGCCAATTTTTTAATGGTGACGTTTATGTTTAAGTTATGATGCCATCTTTCTATCATGTGTTGGTTGTTGTTGTGTGGTTACTCGCCTTGCTGCTGGCTGAGTGGGTCATTACGGCATTGTTTATGTCTGGTCTACGATGCTCGAAGCGTGCCTGTCTAAAGAACGTTATATGTTACGTTATTTTTCTATTTTTTTTATTATTATTTTTTGTCTTCTCATCGCAAAAGTATTTCGTTGCGAAAAAAAAATGTTGTCAATCGGGTGTGGTGGAAGGGGAAAAATTGCGAAAAATGTGTGGAAATACTTGGAGGATGTTTGACAGCTTATTAGGAAGTTGTGTGATAAAGAGCTATGTTTTAACAACTTATTAAATTTAATAAAGTCAAATTCAATGAAATAGAATGGAATATCTATCTGTATTCCTAATAATCTATATCTATATCTATATCTATATCTATATCTATATCTATATCTATATCTATATCTATATCTATATCTATATCTATATCTATATCTATATCTATATCTCTAATCTCTATATCTATAATCTAACGATTCTATATCTATATCTATATCTAATATCTATAGCTATATCTATATCTATATCTATCTCTATCTCTATAATCTCTATCATTCTATATCTATATCCTATATCTATATCTATATCTATATCTATATCTATATCTATATCTATATCTATATCTATATCTATATCTATATCTATATCTATATCTATATCTATATCTATATCTATATCTATATCTATATCTATATCTATATCTTTCTATCTTGTTCAGCTTAGCTAAATCTAATATATATTTTCTTTTCAATTGCACTTCGATGCAAGATTTATTCATCCTTACGCTTTATTTATTGATTCCAGTCAGTTGACTCCACCAGGCCACAAGCTGTCTAACCTCGCCAGCTCCCTCTTGTGGCATACACCCGTCTTGGCCGACGTGCATTTCCTCCCACCCAGCTACAGTTTCAATTTGCGGTCGTGGTCGGCATCTTGGCCCGATCCATGGGCAAGTGGCAAGTGCACTGTAATTGGCCCCGTCCAGTGCACGACTCTGGCTTGCATGCAGGCTCAAAGCACGATCGAAATCACCAAATCGCCAAATCGACCAAAATCGACTAAAAAGACGTCAAAAACGACGGAATCGATACGCAATTTTTTATGGTCGGGGCCACAAGGTTAGTGGATTTGTGGATTTGTGTGCACTCTCAGCTATGTGTGTGTGTGTGTCCGGTGCGTTTTAGCCATTGCAATTGCTATTGATTTTCATAGCTTTTTATGGCAGAGATTTGCAATTATGAATGGCTCAGTGCGGCGCGAGCTGCATTCTAAATGTCAATGTTATTGCATAGCTACAGCGCGTATCTGTGAGATACTTTTCGCTCACAACTAACTGCAGTTGTTGTTGCTGTTGCTGTTGCTGTTGTTGCTGGTGCAACTGTGACAGGCGGTTGTCTTTTTGGTGTGTGCTCATGTGGAATTTCCGCTATTCAAAACACGAATGCGACGCACCTTAAAAGCCACCGACTCCAACGACTCCACACAGCGTCTGAGCATAGATATTGGAAAGAAAAATACTTGAGCTTGTATTTAAAAAATGGGTAAAAAAAATATAATAAAATAATAAAAGTAAATTCATGCACTTGGAGCTCATTGAGCGCCATAATTCATGTGCTTTGCCATTGTGCGTTGGCTGAGTTTGTTGCTTCGCAGCGCGTTTCTTGACTCTGACTGAGAAATCAAATCAATCATTTTGCACGGAACGCCACTAAAAAATGCAATTGTTTAAGCTAGGTGGGTGTGTGTATGGATGAATGTATGTGTATTTGTGTGTGTGTGTTTGTGTTTGTGTACTGTTATGACAGCGTCAACAAAGCGCAGCGATATTAAAGCGTTTAATTAACACAAAAGAGTTCAACAACAAGCAGCAGAGACAAGTAAAAATCGCTCATACGCTCCGTTGAACTTCAAGCAAAGAGCTGCGAGAAACACGCACAAGGAAAATAAAAAAAAAAAGTGTATATCCATGTGTGTGTGTGTGTGTGTGCCAAGTTGTGCCAAGCGCATGATTAATTGTGCAATTGAAATGGAATTAAAAGCGTGTAAATAACACGAGCTCTCGTCCCCTCTCTCTCAAGGAAATCAAGAAAACAAAAGTCACACACATGCAAAAATTTCCAGAAAAGAAAAAAAGTGCTGTAAAAGCGACGTAAAAGTGTTGTAAAATGAGCAATGGAAGCTGGAAGCTTGAAATAAATAAATACAAAATAAATACTGAAAACACACAGCGACGAGGCACTTTAATTGAATTTATGGTAAATGCAAATGAGTGGGAAACTGAAATAAAAAATCAACTGTGAATTGATTGAGCCAAGAGAGAAATATGCAAAAAGGCAGCAGCAGCAGCAACAACAACCACAACAACAACAACAACGTTGCTCATATTGTGCGCGCTGCTGTGGCTGCTGCTGCGGTGCGATTACGATTAAACACGCTTGTAAATACTGGATCATAAAAATCGACGCAAAAAGAAAAATCATATAAAAAAAAACAAAAATATACACGAACAAAAAAGAGCAAGAAAAAAGAAACAGTGAACAGAAATTGAAACAGAAACTGCAACCGTAACTTAAGCTGAAAAGTGCGCAGCACGAGCTACAGCGACTTGAGATAATCTCTATAAAGTTCAGAGCGCAGGCGACCCAGGAAAGACGCTGCACAGACAGAGTCCAGGCCGAAATCGAAATCGATGCATTGCGGGCAATATTCATCAATTGCCAGAGCTTTAAAAGCCAGCTTAAAAAAGAAAACAATTATATGTAGAGGAAACAGGAAGGATATAAAGATAATGGTCGAGGAAAGCTAAATAAAGATAGAGATGGCAATTTCAAGTGTTTGGCGAGGCAGAGAAATTTGAAGATGAAGAAGAAAAGAAAAAATAATTAACAAAAAAATATATATAACATATGTGTAAATTATATGAACGAACGAATTATTAATAATTTATGAAGTATATCTTGTGAGTTACTCATTGTATTAAATGTATATACAAAAAAAAAAAAAAAAAAAAAAAAGTAAAAAAAATAATTAAATAAATAAAAAATAAATAAAAAAATATAAAAAAAAATAAAAAAATATTTATTTATATATAAACAAGCAAAAATAAATAATATATCTTAGTAATACTGACGAATCACATAAGTATGCTATTGCAGAATGTGAAAAAATTATAATTAAAATATTAATATTTATCTTTGTCTAAAAACTATTAATTAATATAAATGCAAAATTGAGAGAAGCATTTTATGCCAAGTTTTCAAAAGAAAAAAATAGATTAATTATTATATTATACATTTTAAATATAAAGATACAAATTTATAAATATATAAATAATATTTGAAATTTTTAAAAATAAATTATAGAATTATAAATTAAATAATATTGTTATTTATTTTACGTATTAATTAGTCTAAAAATTGCAAATATGAAATATGAACCGAATGAAATCATGAATTCATATTGAGCGCAGCTCGCTTGCTTCCAATGCTTTCAATTTTACACTTGATAAATAAAAGCAGACAAAACTAATATAATTGTATCTCAAGTGTAACTAAGACATATTTATCTTCAATTAAAATTAATTTCCAAGAAATACGATTTGCTAGAAAATTAGCTGTAAAGCATGTAAGCATAAGCTTCAATCCTTGAATTTGTCAAGCCATTGAAAAAATTAATGTAAACATAAATGGAACTAATTACAAAAAAATGTTAAGAATTTTATGTTTAGTCATGCAGAAGGTAAACTTGCTCAATTTTAGTTACTGGACTGTTTAAATCAAGTTATAATTTAATTATAAATTTAATAAATTTAACAAAGAAAAATTTTAAATAAATGATTGCTTATAGCAGCTTCACTTATATTTGAAATACAAAACATTTAAAAATTTAGATATAATTTTCTTGCACTTTATTCTCGCCTTACTTCTCTCAAAATCAATATGCCCTTTTGAGAGTAGCGCAGTTCAGGCTTGCTGTCCGATAAAATAAAATCTTTGTTCGTTCGCCTTTTGCGCGCATTTGAATTGGCGCGCAGCTCAGTGGAATGAGTAATGTCCACATTGATGAGGGAGTTGGGAGTCGTAGGCGAGAGGAGGTGGTGTCAGTGTCATAGTAACAATTACATTAATGTTGCGCCCGGACTCGCACTCTATATACATATATATATATACTGACATATATAGCATTGTCAAAGCCAATGTTAAAGCCAGAAACAGAGACCAAGTCCGAGACTGATACATTTACAAAGCCAATCATACACACACACAGTCTTATTGACACACTTCAGACCACACTCCACTGGCCACGAAGGTAATGAAGTGCCTTCGTTTTGGTCATATCCCACTTGGTGAGCGAATCAGAGTTTGTTGCTTACATTCAGCATTGCCCGCAATTCGCATGCACGTTTTTTACATACCAATCTGTAATTTAAGTTTAAGTATCTGTGCATGTGTTGTTGTCGTTGCTTGTGTAGTTTTGTGGTCAAACGAGTTTAAGTTTATTTATGATTGCTTTTGATTTCATTTAATAAAAATAAATACAAGCACCACACAATGCCAGCGGGTGGTGCGCGTAATTGCACGACGCGACGCCCGCAACTCGAGTTGCTGCTGAAACTCTATGGCCGGGGGCGGGAGATGGGAGAGTTGTGTTTGGATTTCCCATAACTGGCTCCAATTGACCCACCTCTGCTGCCTAATACAGTTGTAAAACAAAGATACCATTTTGCCAAGCAACTTCCGCATTTGGCCAACACAACACGATCGACACTCACATCGGCCCCCAGGCGCCCGCCAGCTGAGCTAAAATTTTTTTTTCTTTTTTTTTTCCATCTTCTCTTGTGGATTATTTGCGTGAGCCAACTTTAGCTCTAGGTTTTTGGCCTAATCACATGGCTTTTAGGTCTTGCCTGTTTCTACAGCAAGTGATCGCATGGTATTTGTGCTCTTTTCGTAATGCTCGTCGGCGCTACTCTGTAATTGCCCTCCGATGACTGCGTTGGAGCCGGATTTCGATAGTTGTTGAAGTTTTTTCTTTTATTTTTAATTTGCTTCAATTAGAGATGGTCATGCGGCATTTTAATTGAAAATGTAGCTGTAGCTGTGACTTTTATTAATTAATAGATATATTTCTACTTTTTGCTGGCATTTTCAGTCAGAACATCCTCTCATTCCCAGCTCCTTAGAGGAGCAGAAAATCAGTTAAAATTTGAAGTAAATAAAAGTACAAGTACTTCCCAAAAAGTACATTTAATCAGCTTATATATTTTTTGTCAATATTGAGTAACGAAAGATGAGTTTTTAATCATTATATTAATTCAGAAAAAAAAAATATGTTTTTCGATGTTATATAATTAAAAAATTTTATGTACATTAAGAAGAGGTTGAAATTACTCGAAATGTATAAAGTGAATGACTTGTAATATTCATGGAATATTTTACTCACATATATGTACACCTTAAAATTTTTTTTATTTTTTATTTTTTTATAAAAAGTCTAGTTGATTCGGGGCTACCTATATATGCAAAGAACTTTGAACTCTTAATATAAAATGCAAACAAAACTAATTCACATCTTAAATTGTAGTCGTATCAGCTAATGAACGTATTTATTTCTATATATAGAAAACTTCTGTCAAAAAATACAAAAGAATACTTTCAATCAACTTCTTATATCATAGTTAGATTACGTCATTTGTAGATAATCATTTTGGTTTGCCTTTAATGTCTTATGCTCTTTTCAGTTTGAATTTATACATTTCATTCGCAACTTAAAGCGTATTAATTCTAATTATTGCCATAACTTAAAATGCTTCATGCTTGACGTACGATTCTCGAGCTGTTTTATAGACAAACTACTTCACACTCTTACTTAACGCAAAGAGTCAAGCTCAAGCTAACAAATATTATATTTACGATTATATTCACTATATATTTCACAGTTTAAAGTATTTTCGTGAGTGTCTGGGTCGTGCCACACCAGCCCATCTAGCCCCATCGCTAACTCTAAGCTCTACACTCTCAGTCTTTGGTCTGGAGACGTTTCGCCTGCATTTTGTCAGATATTTGCACAATGTGCACGTAGCTCTGTACTCGTACACGTATCTACTATAATTTGGCTCGTTTTTATTTTATTTTTTCTCTCTGCCTCTCCCTCTCTCCCTCTCTGTCTTTCTGTACGTATTGTGTGAATCCATGGCAGAGCCCGACTGCTGCACCGCCTCTCTTTCATCTTCAAATGAAATTTCAACTCTTCGAAGTAGCTCGCTTTGTTTGGCAATTACAAAATTTGTAATTTTGTGCGATGCGCCACGGGATTCTGTTGACGTGAATTGCGCAAAATAAAAAAAATAAAAAACGCCTCACCTCGTCTCGGCAAACTTAAGAGAGTTGCTTGTTAGTGTATCTTCACATGGTAATCGGGCAATCAAATGCAGCTCGAGACTTGGCTTATTCCCAAATATGATAATTGAAATGGTTTTTTTTTTTTTTTTTTGGAAACTTAGAATATGAAAGAGCTGAGAAATAATCCAGCTTAGGAGTTGTAAGCTATATTTTATCGGTTGTCGAGTGATGAAGTCTCAATCAATGATATATGATTGATATTAAATTAAACAGAGCTCGACAAGATTTATTTCCAGATACCATTATTGAAAAAACGTAGCCAGCCTTAAGAGACACAAACTATCGTTTATCGACTATAAATTGATTAATATTTAAGCTATCGCCATTTATATGAATTTATATTTGTATGAATTTCTTTATATATATATTTATACTAAATTTCAAATATAGTTATTAGCCTAAGTGACTTATGATAGAGCTATTGACTAAATTATTAACCCATAAACTATTTTCTATTTATAATTCTATTTATTTTATCTACTTTATATAACATTTATAGGCTATTTATATTTCTATTTATTTTATCAACTTTATATAACATTTATATTTTAATCGATTTCTCTGCTCATTCAACTTTAAGACTATGAAACTTTTTAGTACCTGTGCGAATACACATGACTGCGTTGGTGTTCAGTTCAGTATTGGTTTTTATTCTTCTGAGTCCGGGTTTTTTATACCTAGACTCATGCGTAATTTCAACCCTTAAATCTAGTGTACATAGTGCTGAGTTTGTAAGTCTCAGCATTGGTCTATTGCTTATCTTAGTCTACAGCTGAGTTTGTAAGGCTCAGCGTTCGTATATCTTATCGCTAAGTGATAGGGTCAGTGTTATGTTTATTTATAGTCCACACATGTGGCCCTTTTGGTTATATGCTGCACTACCTGCTAGTTGAGTGCGTAGGATATGCTTATATATGTATGTTCATGCATGAAAATATATGTATACGATTATCTTATATATATTGTATATTTGGTGTGTTCATGCCTGAACATTCTGCGGGGGGCCAGAGAAAGAGACAGCCAGCCACTGTTGTCGCTGGTTTCTTTTCTTGATTATGTAGAGGGCGACTACAATTATTATGATTGTTGTGAACCCTATCGAGATGTGTCCACTCATCGTGTGGAGGACCAGATCATCAATGTGTACCTTTTGGCGGTGCAAGTCCCTTATTCTTTCCTGTACTTTTTGTAGCTCCAGTGAATTGTTTAGGTAGATATGATCAAGTGGTGTCGGAAACCATGTGATGTTGTGATCGACGATGACTCGCTTGAGATGATGCTTTACAGATTTCACTCCAGCTTCCCATAATCCTCCCATGTGGGGGCTTGCCGGCGGGATAAAGTGCCACTTGATGCCTTCTTTTTCCAGCACGGGTACGATACTGCTGTTTTCTTTTACAGCGGCGGCCATATCCTTGTCTAATATCCTAGCGGCACCTACGAAATTTGTGCCGTTGTCTGAGTAGATGTTTTCACTTTTGCCGCGCCTTGCGAAAAATCGTCGTAGAGCCTCTAAGAACTTATCTGATGATAAGTCACTGACTGCTTCCAGATGTATTGCTTTTGTTGCCATGCATACAAATAGACATATGTACCCCTTGTATGATTTCTGTCCTCTTCCTTTCGAGCAGCGAATTTGAAAGGGTCCAGCGTAGTCAATGCCAGTGTTTTGAAACGGATAATCGCCAGTTACTCGATACACTGGTAAATTTCCCATCAATTGGTTGGCCATTTCTTGTCTGTACCGAATGCAGGTAACGCATTCGCGTAAGTACTTTTTTAATGAGTTCCGTAATCCAAAAATCCAGAACTCCCTTTGCACCATATTTCTCATTAGCTTTAGTCCGCCATGGAGAGTTTCTTTATGTGCGTTGTTTATTATTAGCCAGGCCAGATGCGATTTTCCAATAATAATTGGATGTTTTACGTTGTATGGCACTATTGCATTTTGAAGACGTCCTCCTACTCGTAGTACTCCATTTCCATCCAGAAAGGGATTGAGCGCCAGTAACTTACTCTTGGCTTCCAGAGATTTTCCAGTTTTAAGTAAGTTGAGTTCTTCTCCAAAATCAAGTTGTTGTTGTAATTTTACAAGAACTGTTTTGGCATTCCTCATTTCTTCGACTGTAAGATACTTCAGCTGGTGCTTCTTTCCTCGTAGTTTTGCTATAAAGCGTAATATATAGGCTATTACACTTGTTAGCTTATGTATTGATGAATATTTCGTTAGGAGGGGGGTCAGGTAGTCTTCCTTCGTGGTTATAGTTGCTACTATAACTGTTCCTGGCTCTTCAAATTGTGGCCACTGATCTGGTTGTTTTGCCAACCATTCAGGCCCTTTCCACCATATGTCGCATATTGCTAAGCACTTCGGGGCAATTCCTCTTGAGGCGACGTCTGCTGGGTTGTCTGCAGATTTCACGTATCTCCATTCAACGTGCGGCAGTTTCTTGTTTATTTCGTCGACCCTTGTTTTGACGAACTTGTCTTTGCTCCGTTTGTTTTTTATCCAAGCTAATGTTATTTGTGAATCGCTCCATGCGTGTGTTTTTGTTTGGCTTCCTACTATTGCTCGTATTTTTGCTAATAGTTGGCTTAATATTTGAGCTGCACATAGCTCTAATTTTGGAATTGTCTTTTTATTTTTTATTGGGTTTACTTTGCTTTTTGCCGCTAGCAAGGTGATTTTAGTTCCAATCTTGGTATACACTACAGCTGCATATGCCTTTTCTGATGCG
The DNA here is from genome assembly GCA_030914345.1 of Drosophila koepferae. NCBI lineage: Eukaryota > Metazoa > Arthropoda > Insecta > Diptera > Drosophilidae > Drosophila > Drosophila koepferae. Next base: position 6,816,174 of record JAUESR010000207.1, read on the forward strand.
TCGCAGAACCCGTGTAGTTCCATTACATCAGTGCTTGTTCTTCCAGACCAGCGTGGTATATTGATTTTTGCTAGTTCTGGTAATGCGCTTGCGTATTCTTGCCAATAATTGACCAGATTAGGATCCAGTTCTGCGTCCCAAGATAGCGGTAGTTTCCACAGCTCTTGTATGAAACATTTTCCTTGCAGTGTAACTGGTGTAAGCCATCCCAGAGGATCAAATATTCTTGCCAATTGAGACAAAATTAGACGTTTTGTAATTCGCCCAAATTTTGGACAATTGACAATAAATGTGAAGACATCCTTTTTTGGATCCCATTGTAGACCAAGCGTTTTAATTGACTCATCCTTGTTTATTATTATTTTTTCAGTTGAGTCGCCATCTTTAATTCTAGCAATGATCCTGTCATCATTTGCCACCCATTTCCTTAGGTGCATGCCAGCTTTTTCCATTATTTTTAAGAGCTCGGTTTGAGTGTTGACACACTCCTTGATCGAGTCCCCGCCAGTGATCAGATCATCCATGTAGAAATCTTCCTTGATTGTTTTCATTAGCTGTTTGTTTCCTTGGCAGTATTGATTTGCTAATTCTTGTAGACAGCGGACTGCGAGGAATGGTGCAGCAGAAGTCCCATACGTTACTGTTGTCAGCTTGTACTCCTTAATCGGCATTTTCGGATCGTCTCTCCAGAGGATGTACTGATATTCCTGATCAGCTTTGGCAACCTTAATTTGGCGATACATTTTTTCGATGTCAGCAGTCATTACATACTGCCATTGTCGCCACTTGATTAAGATATCAAATATATCTTTTTGAATTTTGGGCCCTACTAGCATCACATCATTTAGGCTTAATCCATTGGATGTTTTTGCTGAAGCGTCAAATACTACTCTTAATTTAGTAGTAAGGCTGTTCGGCTTAATTACTGCTTGATGTGGCATATAATATTTGCCTTGGCCGACAGTGTCTACTGGCTCCATGTGACCTAGCTTCAGGTATTGGTTCATAAAGGCACTATATTCCGTGAAGATTAGTGGATGTTTCTTGAATTTGTTTTCCATTTGTAGCAATCTTGCCATAGCCTGTTTACGCGAGTTTCCTAACTCGAAGTTTTTCCGAAACGGTATGGTTACTACTAGCCGGCCTTCTTCATCTGTGGTGGTTGTTTCCTGGAATGTCTTTTCACACTCGTTGTCATCTTCGGTGTCGCTTGTGTTATTTTCAAGTTCCCAGAATCGCTCCAGATCGTTTAAACATATTGTTGCTGTAGCGGTGATCACCTTGTTGCTTGGTGCTCTAGATATGTTGCCGGAAACAATCCATCCAAGTTCTGTTTTTTGTCCCAGAATTTCGTTGATTTTCTTTACTTTTTCCAACATTATTAGTGGAAGTAAATCAACGCCGATGATTACATCGATTCGGCTGGGCTCGTTGAAGTATGGGTCTGCTAGTTCGCAGCCCATCCAATCTTTATTGATATTCATGTCAATTTTCTTGCTCGGTAGAGCTCTTTGGAGTTTCGGCATGACAAGTGCCTGTGTTGTAGTGATGAATTTGCTCTTCATCCTTGGCTTGATTGTTAACTGAACGCTGTTCTTTAGGACTTCAACATTTTGTGAAATTCCTTGAACTTCTACGTTTCGCTTAATGCGACGCAGTTTTAGTCGTTGTGCAGCCTCTTCAGATATCAAGGTTTTTTGTGAACCTCCATCGATGAGGGCTCTTAGCTGCTCATATTTTCCGGATTTATTTTTGATCCGAATGAGCGCTGTTGCCAGTAACGTATCTTGTCTCTTATTTTCTTTGAGGCAATTGCTGCTGACAGTTTCTTTTTTATGTGCTTCTTCGTGGAGCAAATAGTGGTGCGGTTTGGCGCACTGATTGCACGTCCAATCCTTTTTGCACTCCTTGGTGAAGTGTGCTCCAAGACATTTGAAGCATAGAGCGTTTTTAGTCATAAATTCCTTGCGATTTTTTACTGACTCGGCTCTAAATTTGTGGCACTTGGCCATTTCGTGGCTATCCAGTCGGCAAAAACGGCATCTTCTGTAGCTCGTTTTTTTGATTTCCGACGACTTTTGGATTCCACTTTTTTTTACTGAGTCTATTGAGCTAAATAATTGATCAATAAATTCGAGTACATTGCTCAAGGACTGAATTTCTCTTGCCTTCTTTACGTGTTGCTCGTAAAGTATTAGGACTTCCGTAGAGAATCTTCGAAGCAAGATCTGAGCAAGTAGCACATCAACATCATTGCCAATATGGCCTTCTGTCTTAATGATGTGGATACACTCATTTGCTGTGTCCAAGAACTTGCGGATGCTGGCTCCATCATAATTTTCCAGCAGCTCTATGTCCACTAGCTGGTTGACGGCGTTAGCAAATATTTTACGCTTATTTTCGTAGCGTTTGCATATTAAATTCCACGCTGCGATGTAGCTAGCAGACGATCCGCTTAATAAATGGCTTACTACCATTTTGGCTTCACCTTTTAGAAACGACTTCAGGTAATTCAGCTTCCTTGTGTCGCTGATGTCCGTCCTTTTGTGGATCACATCGGTGAATAGCCCGAAGAACGTTGGCCACTCCTTGGGATCTCCGTCAAAATAGGATATATCCGCTTTCGGTAGTTCTGGCACGTCTTCTTTTTTGTTTTGCAATTCATTTAAACTTCTATTAAGTTTGATATGAAGTTTGTTGACATTGTGTTCCAGTCCATCTATCTCATCACTGTCAAAGGCAAAACTTTCATATTTTGTCTCTAGCGTGGTGAGCGTTGACTGTACTTTATTCCATAGGAAATTCAGTGAGTCTCTATAGTCAAGAATTTCTTGGTGGTTGCTGACCTCTAGATTGGCATACACTTCTTCAATGTGCTGCCTTACTCTTAGAGCTCTTTTGTCCACAAGCTCTACTAAGACATCCGTTGGGCTGGGGCTGCTACGTGGAAACATTTCTTCTTTTGTTGTTTCTGTTCGCATTTCCCACATTTTGCTGGTCGATGGCTGATCGGTATCTTTGGCGTGGCCGGCAACTTCGACCTTCAGAGACTCTATATAAGTCCTGATTTTTGCCATTACATTCTCGTATACTTTCTCCTGAAAATATCGATGGTCGGTGGCACCCACTTTCACCAGCGCTGAGTGATTGGCAGTGAATTCTGCAGCCAATCCATCTACGACTGATAGGGTATCCTTTTTTGCTATCGCCTGCAGGATGTTATCATGAACTTCTGATTGTTTTTTTAGCAATTCCAGAATTTTTCCTGACAGCATCTTCAGATTGTTTTTATTTTTTTTGGTTTAGATTTAGACTTACACTTTGACTTTACCCGTTGGAGGTATTTTTGTTTTGATCGCCTGGTTGATCTTGCTGTGCCTCTACTCACAGCTTGAATTGGTAAGTCAAAGTTAATAAGTCTCTAAAATCACAAAAATATTTTTTTTTTTTTTACTTCAGTGTGTTTGGTAGGCTTGTGGTTCGGATCGAAGGACCATGTGCGAATACACGTGACTGCGTTGGTGTTCAGTTCAGTATTGGTTTTTATTCTTCTGAGTCCGGGTTTTTTATACCTAGACTCATGCGTAATTTCAACCCTTAAATCTAGTGTACATAGTGCTGAGTTTGTAAGTCTCAGCATTGGTCTATTGCTTATCTTAGTCTACAGCTGAGTTTGTAAGGCTCAGCGTTCGTATATCTTATCGCTAAGTGATAGGGTCAGTGTTATGTTTATTTATAGTCCACACATGTGGCCCTTTTGGTTATATGCTGCACTACCTGCTAGTTGAGTGCGTAGGATATGCTTATATATGTATGTTCATGCATGAAAATATATGTATACGATTATCTTATATATATTGTATATTTGGTGTGTTCATGCCTGAACAGTACCTATCTGAGGCACGTAACTAATCAAGCATATCTTATTCGACTCGACTTTATTGCAAATATGATAATTGGAAAGATTTCTTGCATTACGTTACCCACAGCTACAAGCTATCATATATCGATTATCAACTAATCCCAAATGTAACTCCCTCACTTTGCGCCTTAGAGTTGAGCAACTTGTTAATGCCTGCTTTTGGCAAGTCGCTAATCCAATAGATCTTGACTAGAATGCAGTCTTTCAAATTTCCAACTACGATAATTGAAAGCCTTTTGGCGTAGAACGTCAAATATCTGCAACTTTCCCAAGCTGGAGGAGCGAAAAAAAAAAGCAAAAACAATACAAAACATATCGTATATCGATTACTGAACTATGCAAAAGCATTTTATATTACTTGTGGGGCCACTCCTCAAATGGTTTCACTCAATAGTTTGCGGTAGCATATCATTTACGCCATGAAATAACAGAAATCCCTTTAGCTGCTGTTGTTGTCTCTGACTGTATATGACTTTAAAGTTTAGTCAAGTAACTGTTGTTGTGTTAGCTTTGACTATGATCTGCATACAATGCCCATTGGGTATCCCATTGAAGGGGGGCCATAGTTATTTTTTGCGATACGCCAACCCATTGTTGGCTCACTCGAAATCTGTAGCATTGAGCCGCCGTTGGTGCGCCCCCCGCATTGCCCTACCATCACAAGTGCTTTAATGATACTAAACAACATGATATTGCGGTTTTCCAGTCTCATCGTCATCGTCGTCATCCATCGCGTCATACTCAACGGCGGCTCTTCACTCAGCTCTTTTTTTTTTTTTTTTTAAATGGGAATTGAATTTGGATTTGGCTGTTGATATGGAATTGGGCAGGTAGACATTGAATGCCGCGTCAGTTGATTCAATTGCCGGCTTTTGCCTGATGAGCTTTGGCTGCTGCTGCTTTTAGCCATGAAATTTGCATAGTTTAAGCCAGCCAAAAACTAAAAGAGGCGGGGGCAATACTGCTCTTTCGAGGCGGCAATTTGAAATCGGCTGCTGAAAAGGTTAAATTTAAATGGCATTTGTGCAATGCGATGCGATGCGGCCAAAAAATTATCGAGCAAACAATTGAACTGAGCAAACAATCAACGGGGGCCACGGATACCGCAACAATTGAATTTGACAGCCCCAAAAAAAAGTAAATTAAGCAGCCCATTGAAAATGATTTTAGTCAAGAGCACTAGGTAAAGAGATACCCTGCAATAAGCTAAACCAGGGCAATGAAGTGGGCATTAAAGACTTGAGAGTAAAGTTTTTCTAGAGTGAAAGTAAGAGAACTTTTTTGAAATTCTCTTTTTTGTTTTGTATTCCATTCCAATTGACAATTCTAATTAAGAATATACAAAAAAAAAAAAAACAAGATATAATATATAAATAAATAAAAAAAAAGGCAATAAAATGAAATAAAATAAAATGTGAATGCATTTAAATAAATCATTTCACATTATATTATTAATTAATATCAATAAATAAACATCAATACAGAAAATGCAATGAATTTTATTAGTTCAAAATGAGAAATACCCATTGAGCTTATACTATTCTTCTATTATCAATTACACGCATCGTTCATTAGATCAGATCAGATGACTATAGATTCATCGAAGATATATGTATATGTGCCTATACAAACAAAATACCTACAAAGTGCAATGCATATTTGATAGCTGAATTCATATCCTAAACCCTTTTTCTGCCTGTTTCATATTTATCTATAATTTTAAGCAACCACCCAATCCCATTTTAATCAGCATAGGGTATGCCAAAGCCGTAATTTTACCTAAATTGCACTCTGCAAACTTGTTTAACCAATAACTAATGTTGGCTTTTAATTAAATTATGTTTGACTGCTTCATTAAATCGTTTCTCTCTCTCTCTCTCTCTCTCTCTCTCTCTCTCTCTCTCTCTCTCTCTCTCTTTCTCTCTATCTGCCTTTTCTGTTCTGTTTTAGTTTGCTTTCAGAATGCCCATTTATCATTCATTTAGTTGGCCTTGACTTGTGGCTCGACATTTGCAATGTTTCGTTTTGACCGTTTCTTTTTTTTTTGTCTATTTCTTTTTCTGAACACTTTATTTCCTTAACCGCTGTGAAAACAAATGATTTCTATCTCTTTATGAATCATAACAATGCCGCGCAGATACATATACACCCGAGAGGTGTCCACACTTAACCTTGACTTGCCTGTGCCTTTTGGCACATGCCCTGATTAACGCCATCATCATTTCTCAAAAGCCCCAAAATCTCGATCGCCAGCGCCCAGCCCGATATGCCATGTGGGCTGGCTCTGGTCTCCACCTCTCTCCAGGCGGGGCCTTAAGTAAGATTAATGAAAACATGTGCCAAACATATGCGAATGCGTAGATCGCTCCGAGTTACACACTTCAATACACACACACATATATATAGACACAAATACATTTGCATTTCGAGTGGCGTAATTGAACATAACTTGTTGTCGTTGTCCCTCGTTGATTACAGCGAATTTGTGATGGAAGTGTATTCGCGTGTACGGCACGAAGTCGTTTGCTGAAACTGATATTTGAAATATTTAATTTAAATTCAATGACTAGCAAATGCTATTATGGTTCATCTAAGAAAACTTGCAATAAAAAAAAATAATTATTAGTTTTTTTTTTTTTAAAGAATGTAAATAAAACCAGAAATAAAGATTCTTAAAAAGTTTAAGACAATTAAAATTTCATTTAAACGAAACAAATTTTAAAAATTTTAAAAATTAATAATAATAACAGATACATATATAATTTTATAAATCAGAAATTAATAAAAAATATTAATGAATTCAGTTTAATAATAATATTTAAAAATATCTATTCATTGCTATTCATTTGGTAAAATTAAATTTAACATTAATTTAAATAACTTTCACAAAAAAAGTATTCTCATATAATACAGAATTTTATATATAATATAATAAAATATTTTAATATATTTTATACATAAAAATAAAATTATGTAAAAAATATTTTAAAATATTTTATACATAAAATATTTTAAAATATTTTGAATCTGCTATTATTAAATATTAAGATTTATTTGCAAGATTTGTTATTTATATATTTTTACTCAGTTTTAAATTAAGTTAACTTCTTTATTATAAACATATATAGAATATTTATAATTTATTAATTAAACATATAATTTATATAATTTATATAATATAATTTATTAATTAATCATATAATTTATTAATTAATCATATAACTATTATTGAAATACAAAAAAAAAAAATCTTTTGATTTATAGTTTTAATAGTTTTTTTTCTCTCTCTCTCTCTCTCTCTCTCTCTCTCTCTCTCTCTCTCTCTCTCTCTTAATTTTCTCTTACAATGAGCTAGAAGCTATAATAAACATTGCTGTCAATTTGAGCTTATAATTAACAAATATTATGCTTTTAAGTCTATGTGTACTCAAGCACTCTTAAGTATTTGATGAGCAATTCAAGCTCTGCTTAATACTAAAAGTTTTTAAAGCAAGTAGCTAACATTTGAGCTATCGTTGCAGCTGCGTGACACGCTACCAACTCTACTTGTGTAAACACTCCTCTGCAGCGAGGAGTGTACGAAGAGTTGTTAGCCCCGGGGACTTGCAGTCAGATTAGCATAAATTCAACGGCTTGTAATTGTCAATTCATAAGTGTGCGTATGTGTGTGTGTGTGTGCTAAAGTCAGTGTCTAGATGCCGGCAATGCGACTAATGAATACATTCGCCTGACTGACTTAGTGTGGGCAGCGGAGGGAACGTTGGCTCCATGGGCTTGTCAATTGGCATGCATATTGAAGCGCTTTATATGCACAAGTAAATATATATTTATAGGTGTGCGAGTGTGTGTGTGTGGGGGCTAGTTATAAACACCAATCAGCTGTTCGAAAAAGCTTTAAGCTGCTCAGAGGGCGTGTCCAGGGCGGGAGGCGAAGAGTGGAATGGAGCAGCACAGCTGGAGCTCAGCGCTGTGACAGAGTTGCCAAAGTGCAAAGCCATAAAAAATGCACTTAGGCATGCGTGTGTTGCTATCTCGCTTGCACAATTAGCTCTAATTGTTTTGTAGTCACATTTGTAATGCTCTTTGTTGCCGTTGTTGTTGTTGTTGCTGCTGCTTGAAGTCACGAAATGTGCATTCAAAATGCGAAGCAGAGCAATCGCAATTATTTCGAAATAAACGCAACAGATATATGTATATATATATAACATTAAAAATACACTGATATTTATCTCTCTCTCTCTCTACATAAATATTTTGATTGTAATTTTCGTTGTCTTCCGTGTTATATGGAAAATGTGCAGAGGTGGAGCAGCAACGTCAGCTATGAGGATACACGAATTTGGCGTCCACTTGTCGCCGCGCATCCTTCTTGGCCATTAAGCTGACAAATTGTTATCGTAAACGTCAGAGTCGTAAATTAAGACTGACTCGAGACAGCGGTGCAAATGCTCGCCATGTGATAGCGCTGCCAACTTCAGGCAGCCTTTCACCCACTTTGGGCCACTGGGGCAATGCATCATGCAGTTGTCAAAAGACAAAAAAAAAAAAAAAAAAAAAAAAAACAAAGCCGTTGATAGCAAAGACACAGCGAGAATGCGAGAGAGAAAGAGAGAGAGATAGGCAGCCAGCGGAGGCTGCAGCATATGAAGTCGCAGCAAAGAAAGCAGCATCAACAGCAGCAGCAGCCGTTGCTCCACTTTCGGCTGCGTTACGCAATACCAACTCGAATTTTGTTATTGCCAGACACTCCACATATACACATTGTTGGTGAAAAGCAGGCAACAGACAGACAGAGAGACGCACAGGCCACATCTCTGGCTGTGACTGACCAGCGCTGATTGGAGTTTCATTACCAGAGCCCAGAGTCAAGCTGGAGAAATGGCTCCGCTAACCATTACCTTACCCCTGCTCGGCTGACTGTCTGCAGTGATATAAATCAAATGTCTTGAAACAATACATCAAGTGAAGGCGCTAGCCAAGACGTCGTCATCGTCATCCACTCTGAGTGCATCTCGCTCGCTAATGGCCTTTGGCTACGCTCGCTGCGACGGCGGCGACTGCGGCTGCTGCTGTGTTGTTGTTGTTATTATTGTCTTTCGAGTGGCTGGAACAAATGTCAATGGTATTGACATTTTCGTTACGTTTGCTCAACCGATTCCAAATCTTCAAATTGACATGAGAAACTTTTGAAATCACGTTGCATTTGGCTATGCCAGATTTAGATGCGGTTAGCCACATTTCTCCATACAAATGGGAGAAGGGCATACACACACACACACACACACACACGCAAGACACACACACACTCGCACACTTTTACTCTATTTATTTTTTTGAACGGGTTTTTCGCTTTGACATTTGTAAACACTTCCGCGTGCTCTCTTTAATTCATCTGATTGTTTTTGCTGTTGTTTCTTTTCGTCTGTAATTGATGGCTCCACATTGTGATTGGCGCTGATATCTATTATGTGTTGTGTGTGTATTTTGTTGTTACATTTTAACGAGAGTTATTAGCGGCTGTAGTTTGTGTTGTCTGCTCAAGTCGATCGCAATTTGTTATCTACGCCAATTAGCCATCTGTTTTTAGCATTTAATCAGCTCTGGCATGGCTTACATTTGAAGAATGACTTCATTATTGAAACACTTATTTAATAATGTTTGTTGTTCATTTCGATTAGTTTTAATTGCATAAGTTTTTCTTTCAGCTTTGCTTTACATTGAATTGATTATGCTTTTGTATGTCATGTGACTTGAAATGTTTTAATTAAAAAATTTACTTTTATGTATAAATAATTTGGTATATTTTGTTTATATTTTCTAGAATTTTTTTCAATTCATAAATAAATTGTTTTATGTTACTTAACATCAAGAAACAATTAATTTTGTTAAACTTTGATGCTGACAGACTCTTTTGTGTGCTTCAGCTGCAGATACTTTTGTATCTTTTTAGGGCAGATACCTTTGTATCTTTTTACTGCAGATATTTGATAATTGTTTTTTCTTTTATTTGTTTTTGGTACTTTTTGAATATGTGCTCTATATATATAATATATACTCTACTATCTGCTCGGTACATATATTTTTATATACACTTCCTTACGGTTCAAAATATCCGTAAAACATTTTTCTATAGACACCTTTGATACAAGGGATGGATATAGTTGCTTTAATGACTCTTGGTGATAAATAAAAAACATAAAAAATCTTTCCAGCATTTAAATATATTTTACTCTTCTATCACTACTAAGTATTACTTAATCATTTAAGCTATTTTTAGCTCACATAGCCTTGCTCAATGTAATCAGAGATTTCATAAATTGAAGCTCATAATTTATAATGTCTTGAGTTGGCTAAAATGCACATTGAGAACGCCTTCTGTCGTAAGTTTTAAATCCATTTTTTAGCCACCGCCGCCCCACGACAAGTCTGGCGTAAATTAACTCACTGGCTGACAACAGCTGATGTCCCCCTTGCATCATCTATCTTCGGTCTCTGACAACAACCTACGACAACTGTAATTACATTAATCCATTGGCACGCTTCGTCGGCTCTCGCTTAGCTGTTCCGTCTTCCTCTCTGTCGGCTGCCCCGACCGACCGCTGCGTCATGAATATCAAATAACCAATCAACGCATGCACAAAAATTTTCGCACTAATCCAAATGCAAAAAAAAAAAAAAAAAGTGTGAAAATAAATGAAGGCAGGCAAATCAATCAATGAATCGGAGCTCAGGACAAGGACGCACAGCAGCAGCAGCAATGGCAACATCGACCCAAATCAATCAAACTTTTTTTTTCTCTTTTGTATGCGCTCAACAATATTTTAAACTTTTTTAGCCGCTGTTGACTTAAGCCACGTGTAAGTTGCCATGTTTGTCATGCCGCACAATGAGGCGCACACGCGCACAAAAAGGTGACAACAACCAACACAAACAACAAACGGCAAGATCAACAATGTAGGCATATTCATAACCAGCTCAACCAATCTCTACCCATCTCAGCTGCCAGACAATGGCACTAAATAAACTCAACCCTCTGGCTGGCATATTTGCCAATTCGGCTCTGTGCGTCTCTTTTCCTTTCTTTCTCTTTCTATTTTCGCCAGCTCAAATTTGATACAAATTATGCAAATGCTCTGGTTTCTTATCAGCAAATTAGCAAACAGCCGGCAGCCGCTGCCAGACGACGATTGATTATCCCAAATGCAAATTGAAGCTTGAAAAAAATAGCCAAAAAAGTGAAAATCTGAAATACGAACATTTTTTTTTTGGCATATCATTTATCAAGCATGGCAACAACTTGCAGCGCTTTGGCAAATCACATAGAATGATGATTAATTTGCACGTGATTTGAGCTGGAGCCGGCGGGATTAACAGCAGCAGCAACAAAGCAGCATCAATACCCGCCACTGTCCACTGTCCACTGTCCACTCTCTAGCGGCTACTGTCTGCTAATGTTTGCATAAATGTTTAAGCTGTTGAGTCAACACAGAGAGGGATGGGGGCAACTGCAGCTCGGCAGATACAAACTCTGTGTGTGTTAGGGGAGCGAATGTCGAAGCCAACGCGTCGCAATAATTAATGATGATATGAAGGTATCGCATATTATCGTGCGACATTAGCATGATAAATGAGCAGATGACCAGTTGACCAGCTGACCGGGTAACTGGATCCTTATCCAAGCTCCAGACACATTTACCATGCAACAAAAAAATGGTGAAATCTTCAACACATTCGCTAGATTAAGGCAACTTTTTCGCAGTTTGAAAAATGATTAAGGCGTAAAAGTAATAAATATAGTATAACGAAATTAGATACACTTAAGTTTGCCAAAGCAATGTTCATATATATTTTTATATATAATAAAAATATTAAAAAAAAAAAAAATAATAATAATAATTATAATAATATGAGATAATAAGAAGAAATAAACATATTCTATTTAAATTTTTGCTTGTTTTATTTTATTTTATTTCATTTATTTATTTTTATTTTATTTTTATTTTTTTTTGTTTTATTTTATTTTATTTATTTATTTATTTCTGTTTTATTTTATATATTTATTTATTTATTTTTTTTTAATTTAGAATTTATGAAAAATTATAATAAAATGACAATATGTTTAATTTTTAAAACTTGAATTAAAATTTAATTTTTTTTTTCAAATTGTAAAATATGTGCAAAATTTAAATGGATATTATATTTATTTTAAATAATTTTAATTTTAATTTTTTTTATTTATGATTATCGTTAATTTATTGTTTTCATATATTATTTATTTATTTATTTATGTTTATTGTCATTAATAATAATTCATATCAATGATTTTATTTGTCAATGCCTGTGAAAATCATATTTTATTTTTCATCATGTCATATAATGTCGAAGTGAAGACATCGCCTAAAAATGATTTGCCAGTAATATTGCGATCCAGGTTACTAAAGTTGATGCCCCTGGCATAGGGCGGTGCATCATTGGTGCCCATAAAGTAGGAGCCACGGGCCGTGGGCCTTGCATAGTAACCAAGTAGCTCAATATTTTCGCTGGGCTGACACTTATTTATGACGTAGTCAAAGATATCCTTACAGGCGAAGCCAACAAAGCCGACGGGCGAGCTAATTGATTCAGCAAAGTAGACCGCCGAACGTTTGTGATGGCATTCATAGGTATTAACTGTAAGTACAGAGCCAATGACTCAAATAGTCAAACATAAAGCACGCATCGAATAATTGCAACTACTAACGTTCGGTTACGCTTCCACAGCCCGGCTGAACTCCGCCGGCATTGAGATAAAAGTCCGCATGTCCAATGGGAAGCATTAGGCCAAGCAACATAATGTCCGAATGAACCACATCCACAAACCTGGCATCGCTTTTGTCCAAGCGATCCTCAGTGTTCTTGGTGACAAACAGCGGCTTGGCAGGATCTAGTGCTGAAATGCGATTCACTGGTATGTTCACCGTTCGTAACATTTTCGCCGTATATCCAGCTAAATGGGCACCCAGACCGAAGCCAATGAAATGTGCATTCGGACAATCCGCCCCGGTACGAAGCAAAAACTGTGCCAAGCAGCGACTCACGAAGCGTATATTGTGCACAGCTTCACTGTAGCAGGGATCAACCACAAGATTCCCAAAGTCCACTGCAAGAACATCTGAATTGACGATGCGTAACAATTCCGATCGCAACTCCCGATTCGGTGACGAGTCCCGATTACCAGCGTAACCGTGTAACAAAACATGCAGCTTTCTTCCAGGCCAGAATCTAAAGTTTTCATTTACCTGAAAGCCATTGGGTTGCTGATATCTATGAAGACACTTCAATTGACAAATATCAGAGAATATATAGTTCCAATGCGCTTACTGATACAGCCAGTAGGTAATATTTGAATTGGGACACGTGTCGTCTCGCAGCGCAAAGCAATTTGGTAGATCAATCACTATACCAGCAAAAATCGACTCCAAGCAAAGGCATCCTGCTCAATTAGATTAAACAATTTAATACTTTAGTTGCATATTATCCTTTATCCTTTAAGTACCCAATATTATTAATAGCTTCAACATTCTATTGCATCGTCTTAGACCAAAAAGCTGACGACTGAAGCTATTAACGCGGAATTTATACTCTTGAAACGTTTATCGTGGAATCAGCATGACTTGTCGAATTAGTTGAGCTGTTTATATAATATTGTTTATATATTATGGACGGTTTTCCATTCGCTACACATATGCAAAGTGTTTATAGGTCTCAGGTATAACAAATATTAAAATAGTTTATATTAAAAATTATATTTTATTTATAAAATTCAGCTTAACTTTTCAAATCTGTTTAACTTAAATAATTAATTTTGCAGTGTGTAAGTTTTAGAGATAAATGAAGTCATAAAATTTAAAGAATAAACAAATTATTAAATTAAAAGAAAAACTAAAGAAAATCACTAAATAATTAATGAATATATAAATAAATTAAAAGAATTAATAATAAAAATGTTTTTATTAATAAATAAGTGAATAGCTAGCTGAGCACATATATAATTAATTAAAAATAAACAAATAAATAAGTAAATAAAAATAATCAATAAATAAATAAATATTGATTTATACATATCAAAATAAACAAATAAAATAAATAATTAAATCTACCATGAATGTACTTTAAATTTATATATAGAATAGACCGTTTTATAATTTTGTTTTTATATTTAATTTTGTTGTATAAAATATATGCGCTATATTAGCTAGCTCTACCTAAGTTTACTTTAGTTTATATACTAATGTTAGTCTACGCCTCTAGCATTAACTTAGTTCCCAGATTAAGCTTAACTTTCATAGCAATATGACATGCCCATTTACAACTAATTTTTTTGATTTAATTACTCTTTAGCTCATGTGTATTACAAATGTTGTGCTGCTCTGAGAAAACAGGAAATTAGGTAATTAAAAAAAAGTCAAAGAAAGAAATTTCCGCACTCAGTTGTAGCTTTCGTTACGTCTCGCTTTAACGCATCTTCCTCTTGCAGATTTCACAATACTTTAAAGTACTTTCACTTTGAAGGTCAAACCATAAACTTGACAACTTGACCCAATTCAGCTGAAAGCTGTTTGCTGCATTCTGCGGCAGCAGCTGCTGCTGCTTAGGTTCCCCAGTGGCTGATTATGTGCTTTACCGCCTTAATGTGACCACATTTTGAACACTCACTCATTCAGTCATTCCCCCACTCAAACGGTCGATACCTGCACAGACATGAGTCCTGACGCATTGCGAGGCGCCTCACGTGCCACGCTGATGGGTGAGTCGTTCATTGAATTACGCACAAGTTGGCATAACGGCCGGGACTAAAGTTTTTACTACAGCCCAGTCAAGTTTTTGAAGCGATGCCATTTGAAAAGTGGCTGGCAGGATACGTTGAGACAGACAGACCCACGGAGCAGCTGTACAAAGAAATGGATGTTCAACTCTTAGGCTCTGCTGCAAATTGGCACCAGCTCTCCAGGGGAAACTTTTTGGGTTACGTTAGAAATGGACTTTATTGATAGGGTTGTTAATATATTACACTTGGGAAAATTAGAAGAACAAGACGGAAAAATGTTACAGTATTTTATTTAATTTTTTAAGTAATTATAAAATAGGTAATATTATTTTTAAAATATTAGAGAACTATCTAAATATATATAAAATTGATTTATATTTTCAAAAAGAAAACTTTTTATATACATTTAAATTATACAAAAATGAACTAGATAACAATAATATAAAAATAATATAAATATCAATAATATAAAATATCATTTCATTGCTTAATTAATTTTTGTGACAAATTCAAATATCTATCTAAACGTTCTATATCTATACGTTCTCTCAGTGTAGAATCCTTGCTAAGCAGCCGCCCACTCACTCACGGCCACCTGTTGAAAACTTTGGAGCTCTGCTGGCGCGCCGAGCTTATGTGGCGAGCCTTTGGTTTTCAGGCCTAAGAGTTTGAGTAATTGCCACGTACGCGGCGCGGGTGTTTAACTTTTAATTGAATTTGATCGAATGCATGTGATAAAATTAATTGAAGAGGTTCAGTGAAAACTGAAGCTGAACGAATTGCGAGCACTAAGAGAACACATAAAACGTGGGGTAGCAAAAGTGGCGCTGTGTCCACTTGACCAAAAGTTTTTAATTGACTTTTGAGCGTAAAATTTGAGCACCACATAAAAGGGGCGAAAAAGGGGAATGAGAGCTCTGGCTTTGGCAACTTTTTCGGGCAAGAGAGAGTGACAGAAGGAGAGAGGGAATGTGAGAGTTGGAGAGAGACGTAGCCTCTGTCGTGGGTAATTCGGTTCGCCAGGTAATTGATGTTGCCAATTTGCGTTCCGTTCAAAAACTTGGTTATGTAGTTTCATTAGCGGTTTTTGTTTTGGCAGCCGCCAAATGGCAACGAGAACTAACATACATTTTGTTATTATTATTTTTTTTTGTTCTTGGCTAGCATGCGTGGGCATGACTTTTGATTGGACGCTTCGTAACTTTTGAGTATGGCTGTTGGCGTAACTTTTGAGCGCCGCTGCAAATTTGATTTATGACTTATCAAACTGTTGAAGTGTGGCTCATATTCCGTGATAAATTACGCAACAGCCAGCCAGCACGGTAAGTGCAACAGTAAATGGGCGGAATGCCCGTCTTAAAAAGGTAAAGGCTCGTAAACCTTAACCGCAACCGCTCGAGCAGCCTCAAAGTATGCTACGCAAATGGCTGCGGCAATTTATGAAAGAAACATTTTTGCCAGCTTAAGGCGAAATTCAGGTATTTCCATGAGTACGCGAAACCTTAACAACGGCCTGACAAAGCGGATGTGGCCAATTTCAGCATTTTCATAATTTCCGCTCGAACTTGTTTTGCTTGCGGTTAGAAGTATTTTTGGCAAAAGATGCCGCCCGAAGTTGCCCAAAGTTCGGGTAAAGTCTGCCGAGCTGCTTCCTTTTCCTGTTCCGCCGCAACATCGTAAGTAAAGCTCGTTTACTTACGGTTTAATAAGTCACGGTTACTTTGCCATACAAAAAAATGGAATAAAAATATCCCACGACAAATAAAATATGAAGCCATGAACGTAAGAATAACCTGCCGGAAATTTCTACATCTCCCACACACATGAGCCATCTATCTAAGCATTCTAATTCGCATTTGGGCTGCTGATGCGATGAGTCTTGTGCCTTAAACGCATCAAACATAAACATCATTATAATAAATTTAATAAAAAGCGCCTTTAGCTCGGATTACGCTTTTACTATGGCAACAGGAGCTGATTTCATCAAAGCAGCTGCAAAACATCAAAGCAAATTGCAAGAAAAACAGAAACACTTCAAATTTGCTGAGAAAATACTCTATCATAGAGTAGACTTCATTGCTTAGCAGTTTTATATATTTTTATAGAATAAATGCAATTTTTTGTAAATAGTATATCTAAATACTTGGCATTTGTAATTTGTACATAGAGAAAATAAATATTTTAATAAATTTAATAAATTTAAAAAATCAATATAATATAATTAAATAAGAAATATATAATTAATTTATTATTTATCATATAAATAAATAAAATTAAATGGCTAAATAATAAATACATCATAAATTATTTATTTATATTCCTCTTAAATTCACGAAAATTACAGCCGATAAAATTTCAGTTATTAACTAACATAAAGAATTATTAAATAAGAATAAAAACAAATGAAAAAAAAAAATAAATAAATAATGAAAATATTAGCAATACCAAAAGCAATAGCTAATGTAAATCATATAATTATTCCATCTAAAAGAAAGTCACGAAAAATACAAATTATTAAATTTTGAGAGCGTCGAGTACATCAATAAAATATGTACAACAAATATTGTCTTATTGAAGGCCGTAAAGAGTCTCTTTGAATTCGTCGCACATTCGGCGTTATCAAATTATAATACTCTCTGCAAGAGGAAAGGTAGGCCACTCTATATAGGTAGATAGGCATAAAGAGAGATATGTAGATTCATACAGAAGCTGCTCTGACAGTAATGTATGCAAATGCGATGCCGTTCAGTTTACTTTGATTATGTTGTCTGGCTGTGTATTAATATTATCCTTTTTTCGGTAGTAACTTTACACTGTGCACAGGATATAATTTGCATAGCTGAAATAATTTCGGATCGTAGGGGATTGGCATGTAAATTTCATGTCATTTCATTTCGTTGCTGCCCGTGTCTCTGTGTTGGCAAATGATTTCTCGATTCATGCGCATTCGTGTTGATTAATTATTGATTTCGAGATTTGATTGGACAAAAAAATGATTAATGCTCCAGTTGAGGCGTCTCAAATTTCAATTTACAATTCAAGAACAGCAGTAACAAAAGATGAATGGGACACTGCAACGACCCAAGTGGGTGCAATCGGGTTGGCCAGACCAGAGAGTGCATACAAAACCGCAACTAGTCCAAACTGGTTAAAGGACCTTCGCGTGGCGAGGCGTGTGTGGACAGCATTGATAAGTTGGCAAAACGCGCTAAATGAGTACAAAATTGCGCGCAGGCGCATAAAATTTAATTAAAACGAGAGCTACGCAGGCGCACCCAAAAACAACCCCTAAAAATAAAAGAGTTGAAGTTGGAACTCTGACTGACAGGCCCAACTGACGCAAGTTCATCAATTTTCGCTGACGTTTCACTGCTGTTGCTGCTGCTGCTCCTGCTTCTGCTGCTGGTGCTCCTGCTGCCGTTGCTGCTCCTGCTAATGCTGCTGCTGCTGCTGGCTAACACAATTCACGCAATTAGACACACAAGCCGCATTAGCATGCCAAAAGCAACACAATAGAATAACAGATATATATATATAAAGTTTTTTTTAAATTTCTAAATATTTTGTTCATTTTGCGGGAAGAGGGTGAGAATGAGGGCACATGATTTAAAACTTCTGTTAATACAGAGCAGCTAAATATTTTAGAAACTAAATTAAATTTCAGTTTCTTTCAAGCTACTTTTTTTATGAGCCTGAAAATATAAGACAAATCTCAAAATCAAATTCTCAGATACCTTTTGGTATTTATATGTAGGAGGCATTGTTCCAGTTATAAAAAAAATGAAGTTCAAATTTAGTCTGCAAACTATTTAATCAAAACTGCTAAACTAAAGCTTAAGTATTGTAAATTTAGTTTTTAGAGCAAAATTTAAAGCTGAATATGAATGTCTTAAATTTTATATATTCATATATAATATAAAAATACTAACTTTTTTTTTCAATTTTCTGCTACTGCAAAATATTATTTGAATAATTCATTAACTCTCTCTTTAACTGAATGAATTTAGGAAAAATGAAATATAAATTGCATCAATTTATACTGCATTCTTGCAAGTAAATTCCATTCCTTTAGCTTTTCTCCCTCTCTCAAAACAGCTTTGCTCTATAAGAAACCATTCAATGCAACTGCAACAAGTTACAAGCGTCTTGCCGTAACCCGAACCATCCTTCAGCCTATATAGCATGAATACTTATAATTTATAGTATAACCTTCTCGATTGGGATTACTATTTCATCTAAGCTAATTAAAAACTTTCATAGGCTCTCAGTACTAGCTAAGATTCCTACTTCAATTCAGTGAAACATTTCCCAACTTCTGTTCGACAAACCTCCTAACTCATGTTCGACACCATTGCATTAGAACTTCTCTAATGGTTGCAATGTGCTCGAACATAAGTTGGGTGGTCTTCGTTGCAACTGCAACGTGTTGCAAGCACTTAGATCAAACCCCTTGCAACATGCTCGCTTGCAACTGCAACAGTTTGAACGTTACTACATCAGTTTTAGGGGTTGTTGATCTCACGAATTATGCCAAGACACGCATCTCGGGAAAACTAACCACAAGCATTTTCAATTTCGAATGCATGCAATTTTCATGAGCCTCAAGAAAAAAACGAGTTTTCCTCTTTTCTTTCGAGAGGACAATTAAGAAAACCAAAAGACGGCAGATAGACAAAACCGAAAGCATCAAAATTCAAAAATTGTTTTTTGTTTCTCTTTTTTTTCTTGTCTCTTTTATTTATTTATGCGCTTTATTTTCACTTGATTTAATTTTGACACGCAGTAGAAGAATAAAAGATGAAAAATCTGTTTGCTAGACATTTGCATTTGATGTGCCCAGTGTCAAGAGTTCGGATAGCAAAAAATATCCGAACCCAACCCCAAACCGAAGGAAATTGCTGACCTATTTATGTAATTTTCTTGAATTTTCACTTTACCCATTGTTGTCGACAATGTCTCTGGCATTGTTTGCATTCAACTGGAAGCACTTTATTCCGTTTCAGTTGTCAGCAGTGCAACGACTTTTCATTTATGACTCGAAGACATTCAGGAGACAGCTGGAGTCTGATGTATTTATGAGTTAAGATTTAGTTGGACTTTTTTTTTTTTTGTGTGGCTTTGGTTGGGTTATTTATTGCGTTAAGCTCAAGCTCGCTTTCTTCATATTCAAATTCAAAATAATTCAAAACACTTGAGTGCATCTCATTTGTCACTCAATTGAAGGGTAATGGAGAGAGTTAGTGAGTGGAATAAACTGACTTGATGGAGTGAATAACATAAGCTACATCAGCTCATTCTATATTTCATTGATTACAAAATCAAATACATCAGAATGTGATCGCATTTCTCTGCTTATTGCAAACTGCAAGTATCAATATTTCTACTCTCACGCATCCATTTCAACATGAAACATTCTACTATGAAAATATATAGTATTTCCTCTCTCAAACACACACGTGTAATTGTAGTACTTTAGTTGCAGATTGAGTACACAATCATCAATCTAGTATGTTACTTTCACGAGTATTTCATTTCGGTATTTCATGCGACTGTCTCATCAATTGCGCCCCTTAACAAACATAACTCAACCTCAATTTATAATGGACTTTCGCACTGAGCACGCTTCACAGTCCAGCGATTTGTCCAATTGGCAGCTCATAAAAATTGTGATCCAGTATTTTAAAATACACACACTCAGACACTCGCACACTCACATTCGTGTGCTGTGCACAACAAAGTGAAAGGGCATCGCTAACAATTGCACGGGTTGCTAGTTTATGTGCCCCGGAGATTGTGCAAAAATATGAGCCCATTAAAAATAAATCATATGACAGCCTAGGGCATAGGCGCAACCCCCTAACCCTTCCGTTGTTCAGGTCCAGGTAAAGGCAAATGCCAGTCAAGTGTGCAAAAATGCATTAAACAACACGCGACTCTAAAATCTCGGCCTCGAAAAATTTCGCCTCTGCCACTTGAGCGAGGGGGAAGAAGGCTGAGGTCTCTCCGGCTCTCTCTCCATCTCCCTCGCTCTCTCTCTCTCTCTCTCTCTCTACTCTTTTGCAATCCTTTGTTTTTGCTTAAAACCTTTTATTAGCTCATATCGATAGCAGCCTTTGTTTGAGCTGCTGACTTTTTGTTTTGCACTTCCGGTTTGTGGATTTTTTTTTAGTTTCTACCCGAGTTTCAGGTAGAGCAGAGTGAAGAATTAGCAGCAGCTACAGCAGCAGCAGCTGACCAAAATAGTTGGCATTTAATTGCGGCTAATTGTGAAGCGATAAAACAGAAATCGAAACCAGGCGCATAAATCTAAGCATTCAAGCTGCTTGGGGGCGTACGACCAGCTAGATCAGGTGTCTCCACAGTGGGCGACTTTTTTTTTTTTTACGCATATCTTTATTGTAGCGTGATTCGCGAACAGATTCCATTGAACTGAACTAATGCAGTCAGACATATTTGAACAATACAGTTGAAATAACTCTGTTATAGAAATCGTTGTTGATTGAGTGATATATATGTATATATAGAATATGAGCTCTTAAGCTGATTGAACTATTTCGTAACTCAAGAATAAACAATTTTTTCAATTAGAACTAAGGTAACTTAAAAAGTAAAATATATTTGATTGAACTGATCTTTAAAATTAACTAACAATGCTCGAATAAGTTCATTGATCACTGTACATGGATTCCATGAACAATTTATTATAATAAAAATTTATTTAGTTAAATCTAAGCTGTTGAGCTGATCAACTGATTTAGTCATCAACAACATTGAACTTATGAACTAATTGAGAGAGGGCTTCAGATTACCGATAAAGTTCCAGTCTTCATCATGAACAATCATTTGAATTAAAATTCTCCAATCTCCAATTTAAAAAAATTGCAATTAATTGAGCCATTTGATTATGGAACAATCGAGTTTAGTTGTTAATTAATTAACTACTGATTAGAATTGATGTTCGATGAGAGACAATAGAGTTTAGTTCATCAAGCACAATATATTGTTTGGCAATTGTTCATGAACAATACTTTCCATAAATTGACAAATTGAAATCGCTGAGCTAATCTGAACTGATGTGAGTAGTATATATCAGAAGTTGTTATATTATTAAGAAGTTAGGAAAATAATCGATTGAATGTTTTATTAAAATTAACTACTCAAGGGATTCAGTAATTCTTGGGACTATACTATATGTTATTACATAATTTTACTCTATTTTTGTATATTACATTTTTATCATATTAAAAAAAGTAAAGCAAACTTATGTTATATCTTTAAAGCAAATCAAACGAGCTGAATTTAGTAAATGATTTGCATCAATTGATCAACTGCTGACGTACGGAACTATGGAGCAATACAATCAAGAAGTAAATGAATTGATCAAATATAACTAGCATTGCCAGTTCTATGATGGAGTACCTAACATATGGAGTGCATGTGCCACTCAAGTCTTGTCCAGTCCATTGCAAAGCAAAGCTCATTAATGTCTCGACCTCGACATGCTCTGGCCATTGGCATGCAGAAACACCCGCGCACACTGATTGCCATAATGGGTATGGTTGTACATGTATCGAGAATCGATTTTGAATAAGTGACTGGGCCACACGATAACGCAGCAGGTTCAATGCATGTACCATTAATCAGCCGGGAATTGAATTGGCGACAGGAATCGCTGACGACTGTGCCACTTGCACTTCATTAAGTTGTACCCCTGTCGGCATTTAATTAACCGGCTATCCAACTCCTAGTTCAATCAGCTCTTCAACTTTTCAGCTCCTCTCCCTCCCCCCCTCCCCCCTCCTCCTGTCACGTCTGGCAGTTTTTGGTTCAACTATTTTGCATATCTGGCAACGACAAGTCGCAGTCACAATTTGATTTGCAACCGCGATTAGCGTCTGTGATTACATATTCAAATGATTGCCAGTGGCGGCGTTTACAGCACGATTGATTGATTGACTGATGGTCCATTAAGTGCAGCATACAGGTGGGTTTAACCACCTACTGACACCTGTTACAAAATGCCAGTGTGCTGCTGTGGCTGTGGCGGAAAATGCGAAAAATAAAACCGCCAAAGGCATGAACAACAAATTATCTATGGCGATAATGGAATGCTCTTAGAGCATGGAATTTATAAAGCAACTAAATAATAGAGAGTAAAAACAATTTTATGAGATTTTTGAAATACATACATATAAAATTTTATGTAATTTTTAAAAGTATATTTTTTTAAAGAGATATTGAATAAATAATAAAATTATAAAATCTACAAAGCTACAAAAATCTTAAAAGTTTACCATTTGAAAATTCATTATTCGATAATTAATATGAGAATTATCTTATTTAATCTTGATATCATTTATTTAGTAATAAAGCTACACGATATCAAATGTGCGTTACACATTCTATAGCATATTCATAATACCCAGTCAAAGAGTACAACTGTTTGTAAGCAGAGATAGAGGAAGTGTTTTGATAGCTCAAGACGGAGAGAATATTTTACGGTGAGAATTTTGTAAGGCAGCAATTGCTGCGTTTACGCTAAATGTATTCTAGATCTTTATCTGAATGAATATAATATGGGAAATGTAATTCGAGTTGGAGCTCTTATGTAGCTGATATTTAAGAGCATTTATTTAAAGCAAACTGCTTAGAGTCACATACATAATTTATATTTTACTTAACTTGCAACACTCATTAATGCAATTATAGAGGGCAAAGCTCAGGCACAGCTGGAAATATGTTTGCAGTTGGAGATGGGAGCATTGCAAAGCGAATTTAATTATATACATATATATATACATATATATGAATAAATGATACATTTAAAAATATATTATTTATATACTATACATAAAAATTAAAAATAAATATATAAAACTAAATAAATTCCTTTTTAATGAATATTAGAAAAACATTTTGTAAATTACATTTTCAGATATTTTATTTATAAATATAAAATATATTTATAAATAATAAAAAAAAAATATATATATGATAAAAATAAAGAAATTCCTTTTTTACGAATATAAAAAAAAATTGGTATTATGTTTTACTATATTTATTTTATTATTATTTTATTTAATTGAGTGTGCCAGCTAAATAAAAAGAAAATAATAATAAAATGAATTATATAAATTGTTCCACATAAATCAAAATAATAATAATATATAAATTTATATAATATATGAATTTAAGCACAAAAAAGGCTTCCATAATTAGCCATTAAATTATGCATCACTTAAGGTACATCCAAAGTCAGCTACTTATATTCGAAAAACATCTTAACAAAACTTCGCTTAAGCCAAAATTTGTTCTTCCCAGATAAAAATCTCTGAAGCTCAAGCACATGCTTAACAAGGTAACACAGTTCTAAAGTAAATATTTGATAGCATTTAGTCAAGCATTAAATCATTCTCATGTGGTTACAATTCAATTCTAAGCTTGAATCAAAGGCATACCAAAAGCCCTCAAGCATGGAACCCTCGAAATGCTCTTTTAAGGCATCTGCTCGAGGTATTCCCTCTGAGCAATACACATGCACACTCAACACGCTCTAATTGTGCAAATTCCCACAATTTAGTTTTCCTTCTCTCCCTCTCTCTCTCTCTCCCTCTTTCTCTCTCTTCTTTTCTTGACTCTAAATAGAACAAGAGACTGTGAAATCGGCAGAGTCTTCATTCTGGTAACACTCTCGCGGTGCCTGGACCAAAACATTTTTCCCAGCCGAAAGGGTTGCCAAACAATGCGCTGGAAAATCTATTTTCCAACAAAAAATAAAATATATAAGAGCAGAAGAAAAGCAAGCTAAAGAATGGGTAAAATGGCAGCCACTAAGCCAAATAAACAAACAAAACAAAGCCAAATGAAAAGTAAAGCGCCTGACGAATTTCGTGATGCTGCAAAGGTAATGTAGAGAGAGAGAGAGAGAGAGAGAGAGACAGAGGGAGGGAGGGATGGTGAGAGAGGGAGTTAGGGAGGAAAAGTGAGTGAAAGTAGTTTTTACTTTTCTTTTTTTGTAATTGTTGCAGCCACAGCGCATATCCTTATGCCAGCATCTTGGCATTGTTACAACAGCGAGCGGGAAGTAGAGCACGGCCAAGATGCGATATATATATATATATGTATATAAAAAGAGGAAATGGTCAATGGACTCGACACAGCATGAAATCAATTTGTGGCAGCTACTTAAGTGCAACACACTCGCATACTGAACTACTTCATCAATGGCAGTCGACAACACGATTTGCCTATTAGCGACAGCAACAACAACAACAGCAACAGCGAGCGAAAATGTTGACAAAAATTTATTTGCTTTTAGCGCCAAGCATTTTAATTACCTCACAACAAAACAAAAAAAAAAAAAAAAAAGGAAAATGTTGAGCGAAAAAACGGTATAGAAAATTTGCATGCCCACCCCAAATGGCACACATCCTGCCACACACACACACACACGAACACACACCCAATCATCCATTATGATTTTTGCATTTTCTCATTGCCATAAATTTTAATGGCAAAAAGTGAATTTTGTTGCAATTGCCTCTTAAATGATATGTGTGCGTAGGGATGGGCGCTAATGATATATGCATATATACCTACATATATCCCATAATGAGACACGCTCCTTTGATATGTCGTCACATGGCGAGTGGGCATGCATAATTTGATGCTTAATGGCAGCACATTTCAATCGATTTTAAATACCAATTCGAATTTGCAACGTGCAGCATGCAGCATGCCGCCCAGCTGCCACAAATGGCGACCAAAAAATTTACCCAAATAAGTCCACACACACACACACAAAGAGTTATTTTGGGCAAATGCCATACGATTAGGTGGCGCCAACAGCAAGTGACCAAGCCCAGGCACGTGCCGCTGACTGCAAATGAGCACAGAATGCCACTGACTCCAGCCAACAAAGCTCGTCCCAATTCCTAAATTCTAACACAACTGAACTAACTAGCAACCACAATGCAATATGGATAAGAGCGCGTTGGATGTACAGCACTTATATACACTTTTCATATATGTAAGAATAGATATTTAAAAGAAATAGTTGGAGCTATTTGTTATACAATATAGGAAAAATAATATAGGAAAAATTATAAAATTTAAAAGGAGATTCTTAAAAAGAAATAAAAAAAAAGATCAAGAGTTAGCAAGAAATATATATAAAATAAGAAACTAGAATAGTAAAATAGTAAGAATAAATATTGAGCAGTTCAAGGGCATAGAAGGAAAAAAAAAAACAAGCTGAAATGTGAGCAGAACAGAGCAAAAGAAAAATAAGAAATATTCCTCTATAAAGTCTTAGAGAGTTTTACTCGAAAATAAATTTTACTTAAAATATATATAAATATATATAATAATAAAAAAATATAAGAAAAATAGCTTAAAATATATAATAATAATAAAAACATATAATAAGCATAGAATAAAGTATTAAATAGTTGCTGATATATAATAGCAATGAAAAACAACTTTATAAAGGTTGCGTTTCTATAAAAATAATAAGAAAAAAATGTTTTAAAAAAGATATTTTCATAGTATAGTTAAATGGATGAGTTATTGATTTATTTTATTAATACTTTAACTTAACTCATAATTGGGAATTTAAGTCGTATAACCTTTGGAACGCATTTTGAAAGCCTAGCATAACATTTTTTCCAATTATATTTTGTATATACTATCCTAAAAACTCTAAAAAATATTTTTAAAATGTAAAAATTTGATTGAAGTGAAATTTTCTAAATACTCAATGAAAATTGGCTAACAATAATGAAGATAAGAAAATAAAAATAGGTAATAATAATTAGATAAATATAAATATATAATGAAAAAATGTATATAATAATAAAACGGAAATATTGATGATGAACTAAGGAACTAATAATAATGCAAATAAAATTTATAAAAATTGTTTTTTTAGTAAGCAAATTATCCAATAATAATGCTAATAAATTAGAGACTTTATATTTGTTAGATATTTATAAAGTAATAATATATATATTCTAATAAAAATGCAATTAAATAAGAAATCTTTTTTCAAATATAAGCAAATGATCAAATAATAATATTGACAAATTAAAAACTTGAATTAGAAAAGGTTTTAACAGCATTTTCTATATAAGATATTAGGGTAGATGTTAAAGTATTTACCCTGAAGCATGTACAGCCGTTCAGCAATCAGCTAGACAATCAGAGTACAATCATTCAGTCATTTCAAGTATCAAAATCAGCTAGAGAGTTCTATATGCTCAAATTGCAATCGAAAGTGTATAAGGAATTAAACGAATATATATGCGATTTTGATGCCTTGAAAAGAGCATTAGCAATTACACTGGAACTTTGTTGCAGTTGCTGGTGGCTGGTTGCTGGTTGTTCGTTGTATTGTTAAGCCAAAGTCCTGCCACAGGAAACAGAAGCTTCAGGCATGTGGATGGAGTGTGATGGCGAGCGTAGCAGCGCAACTGGTTGCCTTTTATGCTCGACCCAAAAGCCAGACAAATGTAGCCAGAAAATCGATAGTAAAAGAAGTTGCACAAAAGACACGAGAATAGTTGTGGGTGAGTGGGTTGGGGGTGGCGTAGAGTGAGCGCCATGTGAAGCCAATGAATAGCAAATAGTTGGCTAAAAACTGGGCTGGAATAGAACAAGAGGCACGAGGCAGGAGGCAGGCGACTTGGTGAGCCACCACAGCATAAATGTGTGTGTGTGTGTGTGGGAGTTGCTGCGACAGTGGGAGGCGTGGCAGCCGCGTCACTTTGGCGCCACTTTGTTTTATTTATGAATGCGAGAGTGAGAGAGGGAGCGGGAGAGGGCTAGGGAGACAGATAGTATCGAGACATTCAGCTCTGACTGTCTGACCAACCAGGCCAAAAGCTGCGTCTAATGTCGACCAGTTTTTATTGTTTGCCCAACTGATTTGCGTGGAGCATTGGGTTTTGCGCCTTTTTATGGTCATGTCTTTCATTTGATATTCAACATGGAAGCTGGATTTGGGTCACCCAACCACGCAACCACACGCATCCTTTACAGTTACAGTCTGAGATAGCTACTGCTGCTGTTCCTCTTCTCATTGTTGCTGTTGTTGTTGTTGTTGTTCACGGAAATTGAATTGTTTTTCACAATTTTCCATTGGTGGTGCGGGCGCACAATGAAATTGTCAACGGCGTCGTCGGCGTCGTCGGCGTCGTCGTCGTCGTCCTCGGCGACTTTCTTGTAAACAACTTCTGCATAACATACACACTCCAATGGGTCGATAGCTGGTCTGACTGTCGTAGATTCTCACTCGGTTAGGTGACATAGATTTGTATGCGGCGCTGTTGACAAACTTGATGAAGTATTAATAATAGCCGAGAATGAAAACTTTTTCATTTTTGTTTGCTACAAACTAACTTTTAGTCATATCTCTAACCATATATGAATATATGTATATCTATATATATTTATCTATTGCCATTTTAGTGGCCATATTAAAGTTATGTCACAGCTAGAGCGGGCTTGTGATTCACTTGTTTTGCTGCCGGTCTACACGTGGCATTTTACGATTGACTCGACCCTCAACTTCTATGCTAAAGGCAAAGATGAATCATTAATAAAAAAAAATCAGAGTTGAGTTAAATGGGCAGGCTATAGTATATGGGTATATGTTCGTAATAAAGCGGCAGTTGATTTAACTGGAATGAAACTGAGCAGTTAGTGATAAGGCTGTAGGAGGGCAGCCTATAAAAGGCATTGAATCACTGTGAACATTATATTTTTATTTATTATAATCATTTCTAAGATAGCAGAGCTTTCAAATTCTCAGTAAATGTTTATTTATATGTTTTATATAATTATATTATATTTAATTATAATAAATGTCGTTTTTAACCCATTTCAAGTTCCTATAGTCAAGTCAAATGTCAGTCGAACCAAAGTGAATTGATTATGAATTTAATTATTTTATTATTTATTTTTTAATTACAATTATATTTTGCAATAGAATTTAGTACTTTTAGAAGAGGTTACAACAAAATACCAAATGCAAAATATTTTAACAAAAATCATTAAAAGAAAAAATATATATTTTCTATTATATATAATTTGCCATTGTCTATATTAATTAGCTGTCGAAGAAGAGCTAAAACTTGAATGAAATTAAACCAAAATTTAATTTAAAAAAAAAATTTTTTTTTTTTACATATATAAAAATAATTTAAATATAAAGGTTTATGCTTCGGAAATATATTATTATATATGTATGTATTTTAAAAATAATTATTAAATATATTACAAATATATTATTAATATTATTAATACTAAAAGCAAATAATATTAAGAAATATATATTATTTCCAGTTCATAGTAGTCACATTGTATATATTCATTATTATTCATTTCATTCAGCATTTCCAGGCCGAAGGGAAACGCAAGCAAACAAATTGACTTAAGAGCCCCGTATTATCAAATACCCGTCTCACAACTAACCAAGTTGAGTTAGGTAAGTGAAATAACAGCTGTTTGACGCCCCCTTTGGCTGTGTGACAATAAAATGACAATTCGCTGACAATTTTCAGTAACTTCGTATTGAACGTGCGAAATTCAATTGCACGAACCAAACTGAGTAGAAGTCAGCACGTGACAATGGTTAGCAAATGTGTTTTCTATTCATTCAAAGCACTCATTCAGTCATTCATTCATTTATCGAATCGCCCCGTTTATTCAGTTTCGGTCAACTATTCGCCTTTTGCTGAAAGAGACACTGAAATAGATGAAAAGGAACTAGAATTGCAATCTAAGAGTGAAATGCATAAGAGAGAGATGTGTGTGTGTGAGAGAGAGAGAGAGATGGGTAGAGCGACGACAATTCCAGATGCTGCTGAAAGACAGCATTTCCCTCTTCGTCACCTTTCCCTTGTCGTTTACCTGAGTTAATTGCCGTCATTTTGTGCAAATTGCGTTCAACACACAAAAGAGACTTTTCCCCCCATTGCCCTCGTTTCACCTGCCCCCACCCCCTCCCTCACACGACCGCTTCCCCAATTCTTGGCCAAGCTGCTTTAATTGTACTCGTTGCATTGCATTTTTTATTGATTTTCTTGGCGAGCTAGCTGACTGAGGAAAATGTGCGACTTCTGAACTGAGCACAACAAAAGCCAAATACGCCATCAACCATTTCTCAGGGTCAAAACATGGTCATGAAACGCAATTGCAATTGGCCAAACAGCACAAGGTACTCAAGACATGAATGCATAAGCTAATAAAGAGCTTTTGAAGTATGTAACAAAAATATTCTTTTTGTTGCTTATTAGAGGTAAGAAATAAAAAAGGAATAAATATATATAATAATATTTATATATCAATATTTGAGATTTTTAATAAAAAAAAAAATATATACATATATATATATATTTTCATCAATTCTTGATATCATATAACCCAAAGTCCAATTGTTGAAATGAGCTAGGATTTGACATCAAAAATCATTGAAAAAATGTATGGAAATTCTACCTAGCTAAATAAAACTAAAAAAAAAAAACCTATAAAATTTAAAATTTTGCAAAGTGAAATTCTAAAATATAGCATTAAAAAATATAATTTTTAATTTATAAAAACAATTTATACTTTTCATATCATAACATATACTATCTATCTAAAACTAAATTCCCAACTCTAATAGTTCACACATTTTCCCCTTCAACTGTATTCCGATTCCATTATAAAGAGAATAAAAACGAAATGCGTTTCCTTAACAATTTCCTGCATGTTCATTTTGTTGAACTTTGCCAAGTAGGTCAGCTGCCCCCGCACTTGGCCACGACGCTGACTTCGACTTCACTCCAAAAGTCATTTACACACAACTCATAACTAAATTGTCGTCGCTTGGCACGCTTCAATTGCCACGACAAGGGGCAGATCCTAAGCATGTAAGAAAATGAATTTCTTTTGCCTGTTGAGCAGCATTCAAATTTGATATACATTTATTTATTTTTTTGGAAAGTGTCAAAATTGTTGACACCAAGAAAAGAAATGAGAGAAATGAAGGGAAATGTAAAAAAAAAAAAAAGAAAAACGGAATATAAAACATATGCAACTCAATTAAGGATAAGACAGGATAAGAGCCCGACGCACTTCAGCGCAACAATTAAAAATCTCACCTCGCAGGTAGAGCGAGTCCTGTGAGTACGTGTGTGTGCGTGTGTGTGTGTGTGTGTGTGGGTGTGCAATGCACTTAGTTACGCAACATTTGCGACGATCCAGCGATAAGGCGACCGTTTGACAATTTTTTATTTTTTTCTTAATTTAAATGCGTTGACTTTTTCTAGTTTCTTTTTTTTTTTTTTTTTTTTTGTTGTCGCCCTCTGCGCCCATTGAATGTGTCGGCAGCTGTTTATCCTGTGCGCTTATCCTGCTCGCGCCAAGCACTCGACACTCTATTAGATAATTGCTAACACGAGTCCTTAAGTGTGTAGGCGTGTGTAGTTCTTTAGCTGTTTGCATTTGTCGCACATTAAGTCCCGCCGCTGCCAGCTCATTAATTTGGTATCCTTTTCGACCCAGTGCTGCTGCTTCTTCGTCTTCTACTACGACTTCTTGAATGACTTCACCTTCGGGGCTGTGTGCTGGCACGTGTGCTCGCACATGGCTCCAGTTTCACAGGCCAGCTAATTAGTTGCGTTGTGTTGACAAAGTGAGGTTGCCCTACGGCTGCACCTAATCCTAGGGGCTGGTCAGGCAATTTATCAGCTTTCAACTGAGTGTGTGTGTGTGTGTGTGTGAGTCATTTAGGCAGCTGGCCAAAAAGCTAAACACTGATTGGCTTAAAGCATTAACAACGTAATCCAACTAACTTTTCGGAGGTCATAAATACATAGCTCAGATTCGGTTAGCAACAGCGCCACAAAAAAACGGAGCACAAATAGCCAAAAGGCCATTATGAAAGGTTTTTTCTTTCTTTGTTCTGTGTGCTCTTCACTCAAATTTACATTGCAAAGGGGAAGCTGGTAGAGTGGAGCTAAACTGAGGTGCAGTCAACTCTTTGGCATGACCTAAACAAACTAACAAAAAAAAGTCAAGTGCACAACTGGAAGAGCTAAAAGAATTCTGTTGTAATTCGCAAGGCAGAGGTGAAGCCGAGCTAGGAAATGCTGAAAATAAACAGTAGTCAGTTGAAGCTGGGTAAAGTTAAGGTAGAATAGTGTATATGCTGAAGCTGATATCCTTAATATACATATTCAATTGCCTAGATGTAGTAGAAGGCGAAATTTATTATACAGAGCTAAATTGACTTTAGTTGGGAGTCTGAATAAGCTATGCATGAGCTAAGCAATGCCTAACTATTCGTATAAAATTATATTTAATTTAATTTAGAATGATAAACTTTACCCATAAATAGCAAAAGCAAAAATCTCTCAACATAAAATTCCTAATCAATAATTTTACCCCATAAAACAGTCGGCAACAAAGTAACATAAAGTTTACATAATAACTACAAGAAAACTTGGGAAAAAAAAACAATCAACAACTTTATAAGAACCTGGAAGAAGAACAGAAATGATTAAGAGATCAATTAAGGTAAAAAAGCAATAGAAAAGCAAAGAAAAGAAAAGAAAACTAACTAAAACTGCAATCGAAGCGCAAAAAAACTTTTCTAACCAACAATATTCAATATAACAAGACCAAACGACAAATTACGAGTTATCCTTCTAAGAGGATAACAAGAAGAAGAAGAAGAAGAAGAAAAAGAAGCAGTCGAAGAAGAAGACATTGTTGTGGCAAAAGTTTTATTGCCGCAGGCAGTTTTGATAAAGTCTAAATGCTGATCCATTGAGCTCAGAGCTATGCCAGAGTCAAGAGGAAAGCGGAAAGCGCAAAAATTAAATTTAAGCTGATTTAAGATTTATGAGCGACCAGCGCAAAGGACGTGCCACATGCGACAGACGCGAGATGCGAGCTGCAACCCAGACGACGCGACGCGACGCGACGCGACGCGACGCGGCAAGGCTTAGACGGCTCTTGCGGCACGTCTAGCAACCATTTGAGGCAACAATTTGCAATTGCACGCAGTTTTTTTTTTTAATCTATTTAAAATGAAAATTCAGAGTATTATCTTTGTAGGAAATGGGCATGGCTGAAGATATATAGTATTTTTATGTTTTATATATAAAGAGTTGGTCTAGGCATGTCTAGCCATGTCTGTCTATGAATTATGTTTAAAAAATTGATTAGAATACAAATGAAACTTCTGCCATTTGAGCATAAGTTAATAAGCCTAAGCGCTGCAGTTCCTTTCTATGGCAAGCACAAAATGATCGATTACAATCGAAATTAACTAGAGATTTCGATTGTAATCGATAATTATTATTATATTATTCATAAATTGATAAAAAGTTTCCATAAATTGAGCATATCTCTATATCAGAAGCCCAAGAGACTTGAGTGACTTAATTCACTTGAAATTCTCGATCAATTCTAACATTTCCATTAAATTTATGAAAACTGATCGATAGCATCAGAGCTTGCAAATATATGTTGATTGTTGCTCAATGTCTGCAAATGAAACTGAGTTAAAACTCAGAGAGCAACTGAAGGCGTCGGCTCATTCGCGATCGTATAGAACGTTTTTTTTTTTCTGCTCTCGTATTTCCACGATCGTTTGATTGAGTTTCGTGAAGCTAAAAGTATTTTGTCTATGTATGCGAGGATTGTCTCTCTAAAGACAGCAACAGCGTGAATGAGCGTGAATATGAGCATGTGTATGTGAAAGTGAAGATCGTTTGCATAGACTCAATGAGTTTATAATCAATCACTTGAAGAGCATCATTGTGAGAGCATCGCTTGCTAAACGATGCTCGTTAAAAGATAAACACACGAATGGATTAACTCAAAGCGCTCAACCGAAAACCAAAAACGAATAGAAACGAAGGCTCTCAGCTCAGAGCGAGGGCAACTGAATGTAATGCAGATATTTAAGATCTAATTTGATAAGAGCCGATCACAAACTTCGATTTTATTAAATTTTCTCGTGAAAATATAGATAAAATCAAATCTTTTTCAAATAAATAGATGAGCATCAAGTTAATTTCAAATTATCAATTATTTTTGCAATTTATAATCTATAATCGAATATATCGCCAGCCAACCGAAATTATTTCCAGTGCAATTTAAGAGCTAGAGTTAATAAATAATAAAAAAAAAAAATAATGATAATACAAAATAATATAAAAGCAGCTAAGCCAAAAATTTTATGATTTTTATTCGAGGGTATCTTGCAGTCATGCACAAACAACAGAAGCTCATTCCTGTTCATATCCTTGTGGCTTGTCTTTTTAAAGTCGAACTGTGCACAATTTTTAATTAAAACTTTTGCTCAGCTGCTGTTAGCTGGAAAAATCGCGCTTAGCGGGCGGAAAATGCAGCAGCGAAAAGAAAAAACAAGCGGAAAATATAAAATCGTTTTCCTTTTTTCTTTCATGTGCGGGGTAGGAAAAACTTAGAAGCAGAACTTAGAGCCACTCGGATGACGAGCACTTGGCAAGTTTTGCTGGCTTCTCTCTTTCTTTTATTTACTTTTTTTTTTTTTTTTTGGCCAAGTCAACTTTTTTATTGGCCAAATATTGGCCATAATTAAGGCAATAAAAAAGAAACGAGACAATACTATTCCAGCAGCTATAATTATTTCGTTCGTCCCCCGCTCGGCCGCCCTTTTTGGTGACTTTTAATTTGCATTTTAATTTATGGCGCCTATAACTTTTATCGTCTTCGTTGTCGTCATTCTAGCCAAAGGCCAAAGGCCAAAGACGGGCCAAAAGGTCAGGCTAGGCTAGGCTAGGGATAGGACTTCATTTCAAATACCAAATACGATAAAACCAGCTGTTGGATTACCCACAGATCCAGACTTTGTTGGGCAATTAGCAGCGAGGTCAAAAGGTTGATGAGTTTTCCGATAGCCTAGTCCAACCAAACAGCTGTCGCTGGCCCTGGGTGCAGTTAGTCAAAGGGGTACCGTTACGGCGGCTAGATTAAAGTAAGCCATGGCATAGTTTTAGATAACTAGTGTATTTGTCTATAATCTATTCAAACTAGTCAACAAAGCGAGGACAAAGAATTTGTCTCTTCTGCATGACTTTCTTATCGGTGTTGAAGTCTCAGGTATACGAGAGTGTGTTTTGTTCCACTAATGAGAGTTATCAGAGAGAGAGAGAGACAAAGAGAGAGAGATGGAGATGTAAAGATCTTAGTTTATCAGTAAACTGTTTATTACATTCAAATATCTAGTTTAAATGTGTAATAAAAATTGGAGATTTGACACCCAAGAAGCTTATGAATATGCTAATAGAAAATGTAATAAAACTAAAAGCTAGTAAAATAATTTTTTTTTTATTTCCAAAGACATTTTAAAATATATCTAATAATTTATTTGTATATTTTGTAGCTAAATATTTTGCTATTTATTATTTATTTGTATAATGTCTTAAAATAACATTTAAACTTTTTAAAATTTTTATTTATTTTTTTAATCACTTAAAATAATATAATTTAATTCTTTAATAAATTTAAAAAAAATACTTCAATTATATATATTATATTTATATAAATTATATTTATATAAATAATTTTTCATTAATTAATTAAATTAATTTTATAATTTATTTATTTGTATAATGTTTTTATTTCTGTTTCAATCATTTTCTCTATCTCGTTCCCCTCTCTCTCTCTCCCTCACTCTCTCTCTCTCTCTCTCTATTTATCTTCCGCCCACTCTCACTCTCCCTTTCTAGCTCCCTCTATAGCAATCTCTATCTCTATTTCCCCCTCTCTCTCTCTCTCTTTCACTCATCCCTCATCCCTTACTCCCTCTCCCTCCCTCAGTCTTCCCATTAATTTGATTTACTTTCTCCTCAACTACTACTGCTTGCCCCAATTCAACAGAAACTTGCAACAATGTTCGACTCGGCTAATGAACACATGTCAATTAAAGTAACGACACTGACCAGCATCGAGTGTCCAGTGTCCAGTGTCCAGTGTCCACTGTACAGTGTCTGCTGCACCACCACAGTGGATCAGCGAAATGATATATGTTTGTATATGTGTCTGGTTAGCCGTTTGGCCGCCGGACAAGGCTCGCGTGCCGTCGCAACGCAGCTTATTACGTCTACGCACAGCTGTGGAGCGCGGTGGTGCGCTGGTGGTGCAGGTGGCTCAGCAGAGAGAGAGAGAGAGAGAGGGAGAGAGAGAGAGAGAGGGAGGGACTATACTGTGACAAGGTGCCACTGTAGCCAGCAGAAATCCATGAGTCTCAAATTTCTGGCCAAGACGCGAGCCTGATTTATGTCGCCGCCGAAGGAAAAGTGTCGCGGGTGTTGCGTGTCAGCCCCCCACACAGCAGGCAAAGCCACAGCCAAGCCACAGCCGAACCACCCGAACCACCCGATCTTCCCGCACCACCCGCTAGACACATGAGACTCGAGCAGCAGCTGCTGCGGTCAGCAATTTCCGCTTTAATGTAATTTTGACAACAAACATTTGACCAAAATGTTCAGTGGGGTGGAGGAGGAGGAGGAGGAGGCGTTTGCCGTGGTGGGCGTGCCACAGGAGTTGCTTTATTTTACTTTATTTTCGTTTGTTTTAGAGTTGGTTTGAGGAAATGCCAAAACATAAATCTTGCTAAGCTTTCGCCAGTTGGGGGCTACAGTAGCGATTTTATAATGACATCTGATGGCTGGCAGCGATTTGGTTGGTACGTCGATTGGATTTCATTGCAGTTCGTTTGCCGTCCAATTGGATTCCAGTTGGCTGGCTACCTGTTTGTGTTGTTTGTTTGGCTGCTTATCATGCGATTTGTTTGCCATGTTTGATTTATCTGATTTATCTGCCTGCCTGTCCAGCAGATACGATTACCGTGTGCCATTTACTGTGCGCCGTGATAAGTGCCCCATTGATTTGTAGCTCAGCGGGTTTTCAGCTCTCCCTCTCTCACACTCCCTACGTTCCCCTACTCTCCTCTCTCTCTGCTGTGACAGAACTTGTTCTATTCAGTTTGTATTGTTATCAGGCGACGCCTGCAAGTCTGGCCCATTATCGTGCGCTATAAAATTGCAAATATTATGAGCCAATCGCTCATAAACTAAACACGAAATTGACTCATTGTCGTACTGAGAGATTGACAGTTGGTTGAGTGGGACGATAAGCACTTTGAGTAGCACTCAATGCGCTGCATTTTTGCAATTAGCTAGCCGCAAGGGCGCTGCACAGCGTGGGCGTGGCAACTGAGTGCCCACACATGAGCTAAAGCTGAAACTAATCAAGAAACAGCAGAGGCATAATGCTATATAGCAAGAGAGAGAGAGAGAGGGAGAGAACGGATTTAATGTCGAGAAATGCATTTATAGCGCAGCTTGATTATCGATTAAAAGACTTTATAATATATTATGGCTGAGATTTATAGCACGATTTGTTATAGCTCAGGTTAAATATATTAAGCGTAAGGGTGAGAGATGATGTAAGAGATCAGTTGATATATGAAAAGTATGTATACAATGATAATATAGATTTGATTCTATATCAGAGCTAGCACGAAACCCTTGAGGGAGAGAAGTGAGTCGGATAACTGTTCTTTGCGAGCTATGTTCTATATAAATCTATTAGTACATATAAGTTTATCATTCAACATATTTGTGATATTCTACATATCAGCTCATATAACATATTATGCGATATGTTTTTCTTATAGATTTGTATCTGTAGTCGATTAAATTCAACTCTGCTCCTACCATATAAACATGATATATCTTTAATATATACTAAAAATTTGTTAATATAATAAAGCTTAAGTAAGGAAAAAAGCTAAAAATAGCTAAACATCAATTGAGCTTGAACTAAGTTAGTTTAAAATTGCATTGATTTTTACATATGTCAAGTCTGATTTTTTTTAAATTTTTTATGCTAATAAATTTAGCTTAACTTTAGTTGAATATATATGTTTATATATGATATAAATTTAAGATATTTTTTTTTTTAATTTTTTATGCTAATAAATTTAGCTTAACTTTAGTTGAATATATATGTTTATATATGATATAAATTTAAGATATTTTTTTTAAAATTTTTTATGCTAATAAATTTAGCTTAACTTTAGTTGAATATATATGTTTATATATGATATAAATTTAAGATATTTCCCTCTCTCCCTTTCTGTATTTCTCTCTCTCCCTCTCTCTCTATACGTCACACAACCAGTCTCACAATTTAAACACCTTCTCAGCTAGCTTGACTTTTAATTATGCTTACACCTGCAAAGTGAAGCGTGGGCGCAGTGCAAAGCGAGGAAATAAAACAAATTTGATTGATTTGCTCAGTTCATTTGATTGATTATCAAATTAGGTATACTTATATAGATGTCACAAAAGAGGCCAGACTTAAAGTGGATCAGTGTGCAGCGTCGTGGAATTGTGGCATGCAACAACTGCAACCGCTGTCCACGCACAATGGGGGCCACACACCGAGCGCTTATCAATCTAGTTTGCTGTCCCTATCAGAAGAAGACAATGCAAATGAGCGATGGGCAGGGGGATGTGAATGCACTTAGAGAAATTGAGCAGTATTTGAAAGAGAACTAATATAGAAATAGAATTTATGTAAATGTTAGGGAAACTGAAATTCGACTTAATTAAATTCAAGGGCGGTATATTTAAATCGGATTAAATATTACAAATAAATGAAATACCAAAACTAAAAAAAAAATACTACAAGAAAAATGAATAAAAAATACTTTTAAAAATTATTGAAATATACGATAAGTACTATGTACATAAAATGTACTATACATTCTATGATATATATTATTAAAAATAAAAAAGTATTACAAAAACTAAAATTCCTTTTTTTTTCAATTTTAAGAACGTATACCTTTCTATGTAACCTAAGACTTTTTCAATCAGTTCTAAATCATATAATATTAATTATATTATCTATCGCATAACAGACTAGATTTAAAAACAGTTTTTATAATACATTTTCAATAATTTCATTATCTACATATGTATGCGTTTTTTTCTTTTTTTATTTCAAAAGCAAAGCCGCTAAATTGAATCTTTATGTACTAGGTTTACATATATGTACGTATATCAAAGTTTACATATTAAGTAAATATTATATACACAATATAAAAATAAATATATATACACACATAAACAAATATATATGTATATGTATCATATACATATATCCAATTTACTTGCTGAGCAAACAATATAAAATATATAAGTACGCAGTTTTATCAGCACTCGGGCTGCAAGTTCGTATAATTAATATGTAGGAAAAGAAATTACAGAAAATGAGACGAATAAAAAAAAAAAAAAAAAAAAAAAAAAAAAAAAAAAAAAAACAAGAAAAACAAATTTATAAAAAAAGCGACTAACAAATACTCTGTAATCAGTATTTATATAAGCTAGCAAGCATATAGAAAATTTAGTAGGGTTAATTCTTTTCGAATTGAGCTTAAGAAATCTCTTGTTTTTAGCTATGTTCATCATTTGAATGGAAAGTACTTGCATTACTTAATTAAATGAGCTCTACTTACATAGAATAATATTTTTTAGAATTTCAATTTTTTATTTCAATTTCCTAGCTCTTCTAGTACCTGAGTTCAATGGGTCCATATATGCCAGAGAGATATATAGATGAGCAGCAAGGGAAATAAATATATTTTAATGCAGTTCATATGTTTTGTATAAGAGATAAGATATGCCTGGCACAAAATGAGTATACCCCATTCTTAATCACTCCCAATGCATTATAGGGTATGCATAAATAAAACCAAAGGCCCGCAAAGAGCGACAAGAAAATGAGGGAAAAAAGAGATGAAAAATCGTAAATGCAAATATAAAGAAATAAAACATATATAAAACTCATATATGGAAATGGAATAAAGCATGAGACAAGAGCGATCA
Source organism: Drosophila koepferae (assembly GCA_030914345.1). Taxonomy (NCBI): domain Eukaryota; kingdom Metazoa; phylum Arthropoda; class Insecta; order Diptera; family Drosophilidae; genus Drosophila; species Drosophila koepferae. The sequence goes on from JAUESR010000207.1 coordinate 6,855,838, forward strand.
GTACATTAACGAATCCCACTCCGTCGGGTGGTGTCAGTTCGTAACGCTCTCGTATATAACAGAGCGTCCGACTCGCTTTCTATGTTTCGCGTTCTATCGAGTTCTATGGTCTATGTCGATACGTTTCTAATGCGATACCGATTCTTATGAAAGTGATTCGATTCCTCCGTAATGAGTTCATATAAAACTTTAGTGGATCACGCAGAGTCGACGCCGTGCGATGCCGCTGCACTGGCGACGGCGTCGCCGACAACGCTGCATCGCATGATCAAATACTGGCGAAATAGTTCCGGCAAGATTCCGGGTTTGCGCAAGAGCGAGAGCTTTACGGATTATCGACGACATTCGGCGGGCGTGGCACAGCATGCCACATTGCCCAACCGACAGGTGGCGCAGTATCAACGCCTGGAGAGCTACGACGAGAGCAAGCTGGCACAAATCAGGTGAGTGAGGGAGAGGAAGTGGGGATTGGGGTTAGTTTTCTATTGGATGGGATCGTCATACAATTAATTTGATTGTTTTGTGCGGCTCGTTTGCTTTGATATTGTAGCAGCTGCAGCGAAATGTGGGGCATGCATATTTGCTGTTTGGCTTTTGGCCTAATGCCAGCAACAGTTGGTGAGCTACGCCCCCCAAATGAAGCGTTTATCTTCTCACAGATGAGCGTGCTATCTCCCTCTCTCTCTCTCTCTCTCCCTATCTTCTTATCAGCGGGCAACTCCAAAACTGCCACCGACTTTATCAGCTGCAACAACAACAACAACAGCTGCTTAGCTGCTGATAAACGCAAGTGAACAAGTGCATGACGCAGTCGCAGAAGCAGCGAACGCTCCATTGCCACTGTGGATGCTATTCAAGCGCTCTGCGTGTGTTTGTGAGAGAGTGAGAGAGAGGGATTTGTTGTTGTTGTCGCTCACGCATGTTTGTCGTTTATTTTAGCTGAGCAGCGTCTTGGCGCTTTCCAGCGTCCACAGCTCTCATACGTAGCAACGGCAAATGCAATCCACAGAGCTTGCGCGTGGTGGAGCTTGTATCTGCGACACTAGCTAACAAGGTTGTTATTATAATTGCAATTATTATTTTATATTATTATCAAAATTAAATCTAAATGAGGAAAAAAAAAGTTCATCAAGCTAAGCCTTAATTTGTGAAATCATTATTGATCGAAAATAATATTATCTTAAGTTCAAATAATAAACATTGCTCTGATTATTTCTAATTATAATTGTGTTTATTATGTATATAAAATTTATAATAAATAATACACATATCAAGATTATATTAACTTGACAAAATAGACATTAAATTTATATATTTACAATTTTAACTTTATTATATTTATAAAACAAAGTATTTAAATATAATTCAAATTTATTTATATTGAATAATTTAATTTGACAAATAACAATTTTGATTTATTTTTGTTATTTATAAATTTCAAACATTTCATGCCCCCATGCCAAATTTTTGGTTGCGCAGTGTGAATATCAACTGTTTATGTTTTCATTCATTCCAATGCGTGAGAGAGCGCACTATCGCTTACTCTCTCGGAGCGCCATACGAAAAAACAGCTGCGACGCCAACAGCGCTGTTTATTGTTGCTTTTTTTTTTTTTTTGGTATGCCCCGTGCCGGTCGTTTACAGTTTGTTTTTGTTATCGCACGCCGCCTACTGCATACTTTTGGGGTAGCCCCACAACGGGGCACGCTCGAAACTGCGTGGAAGGAGCGAAGCGGGCGAGCTATGCAAATAACAGTGCATTCCGAGTTCGGCCTTTGAAGAGGCCGACAAGCATTGTTCTTGCTCTTGTTGTAGTTGTTGTTGAGATTGGTCTGTTTGTTGTTTGTTTTGGCTAATGCGGGCGCATTCGCTTTCGTGCCAGCCACGCTGCTTACTGTATTTGTGCAAACTGTGCCCAAGCGGCGACAATAATCGCTTGCATTTATAATGTAAATAAATGTAAATGTAAATAAACAGGAAAATGTGCCCCCATGCGACTGCAACACCCACTCACCCCCGGAGGCAGAATGCGCTGTGTAAGTGCAACAACTGCACACACACACACACACACTCAGAGACTTACAGACGACCACGCTTAACGGTTGTTGTCATTCCAGTTGTGTGGATGCCATTCGCTCTCTGGCTCTCACACATTGTTATTACTCTCTGGCTCTCTCGCTCTCACTCTCTCGGTCTGTGGCCGGTTGTGGAACATGAAATCTGAGCTTCGTGCGCCAGCCAGTTGGCAGCGCAGCAACAGCAACAGCAGCCGCCGCACTCCAATTGGGATTTCAGTTTCGTTTTGATAATCGACTCGTGTGGGCGTCGTCATAGTCGTCGTCTTCGTCGTTCCGTATGTGAGCCGAGAGCAGCGCAATCGAAGTTCTTTTCGTAAAAAATGCGTGCGCTGTTCTTGTACTTGTTGTTGTTGTTGTTACGCTTCTGCCAATTCTGCTCATGCAACAGCAACATCGGCAACGTCAACGCATCATCATTTGCAAATTAGCAGCAGCAGCAACAGTTGCAAACGCGCAGCACCAACTACGAACGGTCAAACAAAATTCGTTGAGCGAATTAAAAAAAAAGTAATATTAATAATAATTGAAAAAGTGCAAAAGCGTGTGCGCGTGTGTGTGCCGAGAGTTGTGTTTGTTAAAATAAGTCAAAATAAGGTAAATATTCTTATCAGCAAAACAGAATGCAAGAAATTCCAATTCGACAAACGATCGAGCAAAATGCCGGGGCACGCGCCAAAAAAAAAAATAGTGAAATTCGAAAAGCAAGCGCGGACGAAACAAGTGTGTGCAGAGACATAATAGATAATTACAGTTGTCTCATAAAAAGAATATGCATTGGCATTAGGCAAAACGAAAGTGTTTGCAGTGAAATCTGTTGCTTGATATTATTATTATTATTAAACAACAAATTACAAAAGTGTCGTTAATAATTGTGAAAACAAATTGTAATAAAAAATGAAAAAAATGAAAAAAATGAAAATAAAAACATAACTCGAGTGATTAATAAAAAAGGTTAAACGAAATGACAATAATAAGCGACAAGTTTTAACCGCTACAAAAGCAAAAACCGCCAAAAATATGAAGAAAGAAAAAACAGCAACAACAACAACAACAACAACTGCTGCTGTAGCGCTTCCAAATTCATTTGCCATTCACCACTGGAAATTGTTCGCGTTGTTGTTGTTTGTTTTTTTTGTTTCCTTTTGTTGCTGCATTTCGATTGAAATGCGTCACGCGTATTTGTTACGTGTTTTGTTGTTGTTGTTGTTTGGGGCATCAACAACGATGCGATCACATTGAATATTGATCAATGTGCAGTCGTAAAGTGTGTGTGTGTGTGTGTGTCTGATTGGAGTCATATGTCTGATATTATTGATGGAGTGTTTGTTCAACATTATGATAGCTTGTTTTGGTTGATCAATATGTGAGATATTTTTTAACTAGATTTATTGATCGTATCCATAAAGTTGAAGTAAAAAAGAAGTAATAAACACTTACCTGTTTGGAGAACAGAAGTCGAGAATTATTGCAGCTTTAGATATACATATTTATCAGTATTGAATAAATATTTATTGTATTTTTTTACAATTTCGTAAAATATTCTTTGTTTAATTTGTAACAGGTGAAATTAAATTTCCAGCTTTTGCTTTTGCCGCATAATTTGCTTCGTTCATTATTTCCAACTGGAGCAACAGTTAAGTTCCAAGTATTCTAATTTGAAATTTTCATTTGTTGCGCTAGACTAAGATTTGTGACTTTCGCTATTTTTTTTCTCATTATTTCACTGGTACAATATTTCATCAGTAAAATGTTAAAAAATCTATTTTTCCACAATTTTTTAAAATCAGAAAGATTTGTTTAATTTTAATTTTTTTGTCCACTTCTTAGTTGTTTTTTGATTTCATTATTAATCAAATAATGATTGGAACATTAATAATTTTTACAAATATTTTGCAAATTTCTTACTTTTACATTTAACCTACTCTTAGCAACTTTTATAAATTTACTCTCTTTTTTGGATTTTGATTCATCTTTTGTATTACCTTCCACATTCTCCAATTGGAATGCCCGCTTAACTCACCCAGCTGATCGGCACGTAAATTTTTGTCACAAAATCTTTGTCTTAAATGCGGCCAATCAACTTCCAGATTCCCGCGTGTGTCTCTCGCTCTACTCCTCTCTTTGCGTGTGTGTGTGTATGTATAGAATCCTGCTCGCTGGCTCTGCGCTGCTCGCGCCCAATTTCCTTGTTTCGTTTGCATATGCATACATACATACATATATGAACACACATACATACATATATGAACACACATACATACATGTATGTACATACATATGTATGCTTGTATGCAAATTACGCATTTTTGTGTGCCGTTTAATATGCGCCTCGTTGCTGCTCTTATGCATTGCTAGCGGCGCATTTTTTGTTGTTGCAGCCAGGCAGGCAGCAAAGTCCTCAGCACGTGAATTTCTTTTAAACGAGTTTCACATGATAATTGTTGTTGTAACTGTTGTGTTGTTGCTATTGTAGTTATTGCTGCTGGTTTTCATTTTCGTTGCTTTTTGCTTTTTTCTATCTTTTGTTTCTACTTGTTGTTTTCTGAGCACACTTCTACATACAATTTTTTGGCATTTGTTTTGTTCTTCTATTTTTTTTCGGTTTTTGTTGTTGTTGTTTTTTTTTTTTGTCACAGCTGCTGCACTGCCAAAAAAAATGTATGCTGGAATTTTTCAATACGTTTTGCGCACTTGTCCTCCTTCTCCGTCGCCTTCTGCCACCTTTAGCATATTTTCATTCTCGGTTGCTCTCTTTGCGCTGCTTTTGTTTTACTTGCATTGCTTGTGGCGGCGGACTGCGCTTGTTGCGCGCTGTTTGTTTTTGGATTTCTCGGCGAATCAAATAGATCTGCATAAATATTGGCAGCGCGTACGTATAGCTTTCAGCTCTATGTAAATGAACTTTTTGTTGCCTTCAAGCAAACATTAACAATAACAACAACAACAAACAGCTGCTTTTGGTCACTTTATCTGCCATTCATTCATCACTATCTTTCGCATATGCCGCTCGTCCACTCATTACGCTCATCAATTGTCTTGTCATCTCTCAATGCTGTCGATGTTGTTGTTGTTGTTGCTGCCTTCGCTTGACCGAAAAGTTCAAGTTGAAGTGCAGTAAACTGAACAGCTCAGACTCAGTGGCTATCTCCATCTCGCTCTGGCTGCCTGCTAAGGTTTCGGTGAGAGAACGTATGTGAGAGAGTGTAGATGATGACTGGCCCCTATCCTTTTCGCACTCGCGCTTGCTCCCGCTCTCGCTCTTTAAAGTATTGTTTTTGTTGTTATTTTGGCTCTGTCCTCTTGCTGTGTCATTCGCCTGCATTGATTTTAAATTTTGCGTTGCGCTGCGCTGCTACGCAAAATTTACCGTTTTGCCAAATGCGTTTTGCTTTGTCGCTTATCTCTCGATCCCCAGCACTGTTGTTCCCTTTTACACACACACACACGTTTAATTTATGGGGCGTGCGCGTTCTTTGGCCCACTGCCAAATGGTCGCGACGAGTAGCATAGAACATTGGAGCGAGAGAGACGGATCAAGCGTGTGAGTGAGCGAGCGGGGGGACGCGTTACTCTTCTTTAGTCCGAGCAACTGTATTTGATATGCGCCTGGCGTGTTTTTCATATGTTTACTTTAATTGCCTTTGGCAGCGGCTTCGTTTGCTATTTGCAACGGCAAGCGACTGAGTGAGTGGGGAGTGGAAGTGCGAGGAGGGTCAGGGGCAGCGGCAGAGGCAGAGGTACTGCTAAGTGGGGTGTGTTTGCTTACGAGCTGTTTACACCTGTGCCAAAAGTCTGAGAATTTGCTTTGCAAAGGAAAACAACAACATTTCATATGTTTTTTCTCTCGCTCTCTCTCTCTCTCTCTGACTTTCAACTGCAAAAGAAAAAATATGAATATAAATTATGAAATATTTGATGTTTGCTTTGAACGTAATATTCCAGGGATTATCAGCATATCGTACCAACTGGAAGGTCAGTTCTGTGTTATTTTACTTCTCGACTTTTCCTATTGACCTAAAAGTTTAGACCGTTTGCCTCTGGGCCAACAAATCATCAATAGACTGAAGGTCGGTACAGTGTGAAACTTGATATGGGTTTACACGAAAATAATAACAATAAAGAAAAAAACAGCTTCTAACGAGTACCGAGAAAAGTTGATTATTTATACAAGTTCCCACAAATTGTATTCAATTCAGGCCACTTGTATTGTTTGCACATTAATTTGTTAAAAAAAAATGAAAATATTGATTGATTGAGAGAGCTATTTAATTTTTAGGATTTCATTTTATTTATTTATTTATTTTAATTGTTTGTTTTAGGAAAGTTCGACTTTATTACATAGTTAAATGAAGATAGACAAAAATTTTAAAATTAATTTTTGGCTTAAAAAAAAATAAATAATAATAATAAAATGTATAAGCAAAGTCTTTTTGATATAAAAATTAAAAAAAAAAAAATACTAAAATATGAATATTATTATTATTATTATTATTATTAAGTATTCTATTTCATTTTGTATTTCAAAGAAAATGTTTTGTTATTTTAGAGACATATTTTTACATTTATCTTTGTCTTGAATAATTTATTTTATTGGTTTTAGCAATAAATTATTATCTTATCAGAGAGTTATGAAGTTCTTTTCATTTCATTATTATATTTTTATTATATTTTGCTATTATTTTTTATTTTTATTCATTAATTTATTTTATTTTATTTTTTCAAGTTTTCCCTAACCAACTGTTTTGTTCTCTGACCACATTATTTGGCTTATCTATATTTGTTAATGTTTTATTTTATTTATTCATTTTGGTTTTGTTTTTTGTTTTTTTTTTTTTTTCGTATACATTTCACAATTTATTATCGAGTCTAATTAGCTGTTGATAACTGTGTCAAGAGCTTGCACCAAATATTTGTTTAACCTCTTTCACGCAGTCACACACACTCTCTCTCTCTCTCTGTCTCGCTTTCACTTTCACTCTCTCACTCACTCTTCCTGTCGAACTTTATAGTCTTAGTATCAATATTTCGCAATCTGATTTCAGTTTGTTTTTATTTGTTTTTATTTTCTTAATCGTTATCGATACGTCATATTTTTTATAGATTGGGTCTTTCAAGAACTGGCACTTACAGTGCGTAAGATTTTCAGTTAACTGAAAACGTAACCAAGACCCAATTCAATTGAAATTTGAGTCAGCAACCGCGTAACGGTTATAAATACCAAGCAAATTGGGTTGCCTACGCTTATCGATAGGTGGCAAAAGATTTTTATTTATTATTTTTATGATATAACAATTCCATTAAGAAGCAAAAGTTTTTTCCCTCTTGGTAACCTTAATAGACCTCTGTGTGGGTGTACATCCGGAATTTTGGCAGGTTTTCATTGCAGGCTGCTTCCGTGTTGATTTTAGCCCCTCTCGAACACACACACACACACACAGCCCTTAGCCCTTGTTAACTTGGCCACATTTTCAGCATTTGTTTCATGTTTATTTCGGCATCTAGTCTGCTTCTTCGACTGCTTCTTGTTGCTGTGCTGCGACACGTGTTTAAATATTTACGCTCTGACATAAATGCTGTAAACAATTTCTTAGATTCGAGCTTGTTCCCAGCCATCGACGTTGCCCCCTCGAGCTGAGTTCAGTTTTTCACACAGCTTGCAACAGCTGTTGGCAGTTGACCAAACAGCAACAGCAACAGCAACAGCAACAACAACAGCACAGCGTGAACTATCAAAACTATATTACGTTTCAAAAAGTTTGTTGTTGTTGAAATAGTCTCTGGAGTGTCTGCGCTCTTATCTTATCTAACAGCTATCAGCTACCATTTGCTGGCCAATGCATCACTGAAAATGTGGCAACAGGCAACAAAAAGTCAACCTTGAAAGAGACTTTTGCTCTGGCAACACTTCATCATAATGTGACATTCTTTTGGCAGTGCTTATCGCTGTGCTGATAGCTAGTAAACCTAGATAGTAGAGATGGTTCATTCAATAGAATTTTTATTACAATTTCTATATAAAACAATTTAATCTAGATGTCACTTGGCGTTATTGATGAGTTTAAACCTTTTTTTTTTTTTTTACATATTTGCTTTCTTTCCAAAGACTTCATTCGAATTAATACCAAAAATATATTGAGCAAGTTAAAAAATATAAATAAATATTATTTATTAATTGTGCAATTATTTTTTAATTTCTTATATCTGTATCTCTTGAATAATTAACAATATTGTCTATAATTATTATCAGGCTTTAGTCTCCGTCTTTACCTCTATATCCAATGAAGCTCAAACTGCTTGAAAGTTGAATCTGAAAATAACTTCTTACACAAAGTTATCGATTGTTATCGTTGCTATCAATAGATTTGTTTCATCTCTTGGCTTTCTTCACACATCTTTTATTTAATTATTATTAATATACCTTGCTTTATAGATTATAAATATTTGCATATCTTTAACTCTTACTTTTCTACCCAGATTTAGCTATATTAGCTATAAAAACTAATCGATTACTCAAAAACAATTAACTTTTTATTAATTAATATTATTTTATTATTATCTTTCACTCACAGTCTCCCTTTGGTTTATAACGCTTAAACTTTAATCTCAACTGCAGCCCGCATAAATATCCATATTTGCTTAACCCGTTATAGTTATCGATTACACACAGAATTGCTTACATTTAAATATTGTTTACCACATCATTTTCCTATGAGCGTTTTATTACAATTGAATTCGCTCAAAACACATCAATAAAAATGTCTCCGCAAGTGTAATGCTAAATCTGAGAATATTTACCCCCATCACGCCAGTTCTAACCACAATTAACTGAGCAATCAACCCACATAGTGCACAATGCTGCTTGCCTCCATGCAGTGTCTCCCCCTCCGAATGCTCTCAAGCGAATATATAGTTAAATCGTCGACATATCGTTATAAATTGTTATGAATTTTTTGCATGGCACCATAAAAGGTCGTCAAAGTTGTCGTCGTCGTCGTCGTCAGAGACGTCTACGTCTACGTCTACGACGTTGTTCTTGCATCTGGGTTGATGGGGGCGGTCGGATGCTGATTTAAATAAATTATTCTATATGCATTTTTTTATACCATTTAGCGACAATTCCCTGCCTTCAAACACTTCACCACAATACCATAAAAATGCACACTTAATGGGGTGTAGGGATGCATTTCTGATACCCTGTAATCATTGAAGGTGTGTAATGAAAGCGATCTTATTGAGGTGTAAGAATTGATTTAAGGAAGAGATAGAAGAACCTATTTAGTATATGCATATATGTATATTTAGCTGATCAGACTTACTGATTTAGCAGAGAATATTGGATCTCTTTTCTTCTTACGGATCAATTTGATTCTCTATGAGCGATCATTGAATCAGCTGCATTTATAAATAATTTGATTTTCCAATACATTGAGATCTTAGTAAACAGTTATGTAGAGTTTTAAGTATAGCCTTAAATATGGCTTTATTAATTTTTTTTTAATAATCATAAATATTTAGTAAACCAAAATCTATAAATCGATTTAAAATTCATTGAATTGAGAATCTAAGGATTTAACATTTAACTTGATGGCATCATGATATATAAAACTTGTTATAATTAATGGAGATTCATGATTTTCAAGTTGTATAGAAATTTTCTTTGTTGGCCATCTCTTGGAAATTTGACTAGGAATCGTTGCCAAACCCAATTAATCTCAAGTTGAAGAAATGTATAATAATTCATATGTAATTGAAACTCACTGGAGTAAACGTTATTATTATATATTTTTAATACCAGATATAAGACTTTATACGAGGTATCCATCAGTTTCGCTTTTCCGACTAATCTACTCTGATTTCTATATACAAAATTGTTTTCTATGCCATGTAATTGAATTCGCTTAACTAATTCTATTTTATGATGTGCACAAACGCATATAAACATATATAATATATATATATGTATATATATATCATTCTCACCTGAGCATGGATTATGCGTTTTATTTTTCTATGTTTGTTTTCATTTCTCTTCGCGTTTTTTTTTTTCACATGCGGAAAAGACGAATTTGCAGCGGAAGTTGCGTGTTACAAAATAATAGCAAAAAATAAATATAAAAAAAAAATTGAAGCAGAAAAAAATACAAATAAATGCGAAAAAAAGATATAAAAATAAATCATTGCTCTTAATTCGATTCAAGTCAAATAATTTGATGTTTTGCAATTTTATTATGGAAGCTCATTTCCTCGCGGTTTTGCTGCCTTTTCCACTCTGTGTGTGTGTGACGCTTTGGTCGAGAGGAGGCTTAACGATTTGTGGTGGGTCAGGGCAACTGTTGATATAGTAATAAATGATGTAACAACAGACAGATCATTTCAAATAAGTCTGAGAAGTAGCAAGGGAAAAGGCTGCAAATCAATAGAAGTAAGGGAGAGTTTTGAAAAAGTTAAATGAGATTTTGTATATGGAGAATAGTAGAATGAATGAAAACATGTAAATGATGTTTGTTAAATAAAATTAGGTCATTAGTAAAAATATGAAATAAATTAAAAATAAATTATGAACATAAAGAATAAAGAAAATAAATAACTAAAATAACAAAAGCTTATAAATGATTGAGCTATGTGCTAAATCAATTTAAATTTAAATAGTAAAAATATGAAAAAATTAATAAGAATAAATTATGAGCATTAGCATTATAGAAAATGGAGAATAATTTAAATAAAATTACTTAAAATGTGAAAGATATTTAAAAGAATTAATTATGAACATTTTAAAATAGAGAAAATGGAGAATAAAAAAAAGCTTTGTTAAAAAAAGGTAAAATTTAATTAGTTAAATTATTATACAAAATAAAAATATTAAATTAAGAACATTAAAAAATATAGAAAGTATAGAACATTATAAAATATAGAACATATTGGAAATTAATTTAAAAAATATAGAAAGTATAGAACATTATAAAATATAGAACATATTGGAAATTTTGCTGGCTCTACTTAATAAATATTTATTTAATAAATTTATTTAATAAATATTTAATAAATTTATTTAATAAATACTTATTTTATTTGAAATAAATATCATATTTATTGATAAGCATATATTTGGAAAATTTCTGCTTAGAACTTATTAATTCAAGCAAAACTATTTTAGCCAGAACATAATCTAAGCAATTCATATAATACAGTACAATATAGGATAGGATCAGATCATAAACGTTCTCCGTCTATGTTAAGTATTTCCCTTGTCAAATGATTTATAATGCTACAATATATTTGAACTTTGTTTCATTCACACAAAGCGCAATAATAAAAGATTTTTTAAAATAAATTTTATTTTTTATAAATATTTATTAGCAAAGGCTTTTACTTTATTTGTTGACAGCGAGAAATAGATGAAAATGAATTATTAGTCTTTTAGTAATCAAAGTACATCAACGAATAATTTAAGTAGAACATGCAATAAATGCTTTTCCGTTTTAGATAATTAATCAAATACATATAAAAAAAAAAAAAAATAAATAAAAAATAAAGAATAATTTGAAATAGATTATTATGCACTTCAGAGATACTAAAATAATAATTAAATAGACACACTTATGAGATAGATCAAAATAAATATGAATTTATATACTGGCAAAAGTCAATTCATTATATACGTATGTACTAATATTTTTATATATGATTATCATAGTCTATTTAGTAAACTTCCTAGTCTACTCTGGCTCATCTTGGCTCAGCTGCAACTCGTAGAAAGCAGCTCGAACTTTAAGTGGCATTCAAATAACTAATTAACTGCTTCGCCCACAAAATGACAAAGCTAACTAATTAAAGACTCTTCTAGTATATACTATATATTTATTTTCTTTTTTTTGGTGCCCAACTAATCAAGTCAAGTGCTGACGTTAATTTCAAATATAATCGCATTGCCTGCCATCCGAACAACTTGGTTGGGTTACCTTCATAGCCTGAAGCTATGAAATGGGTTTCTGCTGGCTATTTGCTTAAGTACGCCCCTAAATGAGTTGGGCCAGCGCAACCGAAAGTAAATAGCTGTTGCTCTTCTTCCTTACAACAGCTCGATTTGGCATTGTAATGAAGCACTTAGAGCTAGACTAGCTGCTGCTGCTGATGATGGTGGTGGTGGTGGTGTGCACCACCTGACAACGTCGCTAAGCAGTTGCCACATGCCTTCAGTCAATGCCATGCAACATAAATCATCTTGGCGGCACTTGGACACGTGCCGTCAGCCATTACCTCAGTCGGGTTGGACAACCCTCTAGACTTAAGCCAATTGTCAGTGGGGCAGGTTCAAGACAACATTATGTTTTCCTTTAGCTTTTGGGCTCCCTCACACAGAGAGTGAGAGAGAGAGAGAGAGAGAGAGAGAGAGAGAGAGAGAGAGGGATGCCTCGAGTGGTTTTTATGACGGTTTTGTTCACAAGTTGCCTTAGGTCTGAGTTGAGCAGCTTTGTGTGTGCGCCTTTCTCTCTCACTCTCACACACTCTCTCTCTCTCTCTCTCTCTCTCTCTCTCTCTGCATTTTCACATGTGCGGGTAGCTTTTCTGCTATATGTTTTTACTGTCTGTCTACTGTCATTGGCTTTTCATATTGCACGCATTTTCACGCGCTTTTCAACGCTTCGTTGGACAAAGGCAAAGGCAGTTGGAAAAAAAAAGTGAAGCAAATTCAACTGAAGGCAAAGCACAGCAAAGCAATGCCAATGGCTTTTCAACATTACTTCTTAATATGGCCCAGCACTTTATTTTGGGCCTGAGTGATTTTCTTTGTTTCTTATACTTATTTATTTTTGCTTTTTCCACCTCTTCTCTGTTTTTGATGAAGTTTTACGAGCGCCCATAAAGTTGACTTCTCAGGCTGTCAGTTATTAAATTTCCATCGTTTTCCATATTCCGGCATTGCGCTTGGCCGGCCTTTATTGCCATTGGTTACCTTCTTAAGCAGCTGCTCGACGCATAAAGCCACTGAAATTGGATTTTTTTCTAATATTTCTTTTTGCGGCCAGTTACTGCTTGCTGCCGCATCGTAAAAAGAATTATCGCAAGAAGTAACGAAAATATATATATATATATATATTCATAAATTGAATGTACGATCTAGTAAGTGATTTCATATAATTAGAAAGTGTGGGAGAAGGAGAGATAGGGAGAGTGTGTGTGTGTGAGAGAGAGAGAGAGAGAGAGAGAGCAAGAGAAACAGATGGAGAGAGAGTTAGAGTGAGAGGGAGATACATAGCAAGAGAGAGGGGCTTTGATAGAGTTTTAATATATTTTATAGGCTTGATAAGAGTTTGCCTTAAAATCAACTTGAAAGGTGTATATTTTATATACTGAAAGCCTAACATGTACCTAGCTTTGACTATGTACCTACATATATTTAACATGTACTTAAGGCATATGCTATAATAATTGGACTTGGCATTGTTACTGACAAGAAGTACAGCTTGAAGTAGCCACTGTAATCTATCTATAAATTATCATCCATAATGTACTTGAAATTTAACTAGAATTTGTGGAGTATTTTAAAATCTTGGAAATAGCTTTGCGATTCAAATATATTTAGTAGCAAGAACTTTTCTGTTTTAACTTTTGCAACATCTTGTGACCTTTGATATAAAAAAAATTTCAATTTAAGGTACGTAACATGAGTAGCTTCTTCCAGTTACTCCTCATGTACCTTGAATGTGTCATGTACCATCATGTTCAGCAGCTACCTTAAACAAATTTCTCTATCTGCGAGTCATTGTGACTATCTAAATATTTTATTGAATTCAACTACGAATTTAGCGCTTTTATAACAAATTTAGTCAACAGAAATGTTTGAATGTTTGAAAGAGTTGGCATAGGATAAAATAATACAAATAATGTTTTTAAAAATAATTTTAAAATTCTTGTGAAATGAAATGTTATGATGTTCTGTAACGATTTAAAATAAATAAAAAAAAAAACTATAAACAATATTATAATAAATAAAAACCTCGCTTTAAGTTTGACTAAGCTAAGCGTGTTAATAAAATCAATTAATTCATGAAAAAATAAATGAAATGCTCTTGTGAACGAAAGAAATGTAATTAATTGTGCAGCGCTTTGAGCACTGAGTCGAGTGATTCGCTTTTTAATTTTTCAAGTACCTGAAGTGCATTCAAATCGATTGCAATCAAATGTTAAGAAGAAACATAATTAAATGTTAAACAAAATTCAATTTATAGCACACACCGCCACCCATTCGTAAAGTGAATAAAAAACATAAGGAAAACAATATTAAAAAAAAAAAGAAAATATTGAAGGAAAACAGCGTAAACCCAAAAAGCAAACCAAAACAAAACGCATCCAAATATTTAAAACCAAAAATACAAAACCAAAAAAAAACAACAACCAAAAGTAAACAAAACAAAAAAATTGAAAAAAGTAAAACAAAACAAGTCAGCAGGCCAGCAATCAACAACAGAAGTTAAGCAGTCAATCCATCAATCAAACATCAACATGCTGAAGATACATATGCTCGAGCAGGTCGTCAACACGGACAACGTCTGCGATAATGCGGCCCAGGAGCTGTCACCCAAGCGCAAAGTGGCCATAGCAGCGGGTGGAGTCGTCTCTGCCGGTGGTGTGAGTGGTGGCGGTGGCGGGGGTGGTGGCAGCTCCTCATCATCGAAAAGCACACCAACTGTTTCGGCCACCTCGTCGCCGCATCATCAGCCAACGCCGCCGCAACGTCATATACACACATCGTCGTCGGCAGCTGGCAAATGCTTTAGCCAGGGATCCTCACCAGCCGGGTAGGTGTAAAAACACACAAACACACACACACACACACACACACACACACACACACACACACACACACACACACACACACACACACACACACATACATAGATATAAGCATCTACATATATACGAGCAGGCACAGCTTGTGGGGCCATTAAAAGGGCATTGCATTTCCGCTAACTTGGCCAATTGCTGTCAAGATTGACGCAATGTGACGCTCTGGCAAATTGCATGATGAATGCTTTTTTGATGCGCTGCAGCCAAATATGTTTGCATCTCTCTCTCTCTCTCACTCTCTCTACCTCTTTCTTTGTATCTCTTCGCTGTTGCTCTTTGCATTTTGTCGCATTCCTTTGGTTTTTGCGGGCACTCATCAACATCATAATGAGTGCAAGCTGCCACCAACAGCTGCCCCCCGTCTCCTGTTCTCTACTGCCCGCCTCCTGTCGCCTGCCTACCTGGCCCCTGCCTACCTCTAAGCTGCATTTCCCAAAGCTTCACAGCTCCTACCATTGCAATGCACATTTTCACCGCAATTCTGTTGTTGCCAAAGTTTTGTTGCTGCCAATTTGCTTTTTGGTTTTTGCTGCTGCTCTCGCTGCATGAGCAATACAACAATGCAACGCGTGCAACCATTGTTTGTCACAGTGTGGTGCAGAGCTTTTTTTTTGGAGGTCTCTGCTAATTAACTCTGATCTACTCTGCCAGCAATTCAGCAAAGTTTTTTTTTTTTACATTTCAATTAAATGAATTCCTTCACGAACTTTCAGAATTGTATTAAAATTGCAATTTATTACGTGTTAAATTCTTTGATTCCGTCTATTGTGTAACTGACTTGATTTTTTATAGCAGTAGGGTTTGGATTATGGAAGAAATGAATTGAGAGTTATATGTTATATAGAGTTAAAAATATATATATATTTAACTATTATTTTTTGCAAAATATTGTAAAATATTTTAATCAGAAATAACTAATGAATAGAAAAATTTAAGAAAATATATTTGTTAAGTTTCTTTATTTTTTTTATTTTTATTTATATAATTATTTATTTATTTTTTACATTTTTTTTAATATAATAAAGTGTAAAAATATAATAAAATATAAAATTAAATATAATAAAATAATAAATAAAAATATAATATAAAAATTAAATATTATTCGTGTATTTGGCTCTACAATTTTAGTGTATTTTTACTTTTACCTTCAAGCATTGAAATAAAATGTTTTCATTCTTTTTTCAACTCTAATACAATGTAATTTTTATTTTATTTTATTAATTTATTTCTATTTTTAATATATTTTATTTATAAAACAGTTTTATATATATTTTTCTATAATTATTTAGGTAATCTCTAAATATGTCTTGCAAGTTTATATAATTAAGAACTGAATTTGCTCTTGTAATTCTTTCTTCATGCCTAAGATTTCATTCCATTTAATTTCTTATCTCTTAAATTTGCTCAACTTTTCTATATCTCTTTAAAGTTTTTTTGCCCTAAGTTCACCAATTACAGTTTCCACATGCTCGTATTAAAAATTCCATTCCATTTCACTTGCCAATCCATTCCACCTCCACTTCCATTTCCACTTCCATTTCATTCCACTCGCAAGCCTTTAAGCTATTTACGTGTCCGCAGCTGACCAATATAATCCATTTATTGTTGTTCATTCTCTGTGCTTGCATCACTCTTTCTTAGATAAGTTTCAAGCATGTATTTCTCGCTGCTTCACGCACCTCTTCTCTCCACACACACACACACTCTCTCATCGCTCTCTTCTCTCACACATCTTGATTTCTGCTTTCAACTGCTGCGCCCTTCACTCACACACTCGCACCTGTCACAACTTGTCATGAATTGTGCTGCTCTGCTCTGCGCTTCATTTGTGCGGATATCTCTTACCCATTAGCCAAAGCAACTCTTTTTCTATAGAAACCCCAAGACCCACCGCACCACTCTCCAACCCACCCGCTGTTTTATGCACTGCTTTTCTTTGTCTTCCTCCTTGCTTTGGCTGGTTATGATGTGTTTCTTTCATATTGTTATTATCTGCTTTTTTTTTCTCATTTCGCCTTATTGTTATTTTGTGATTCTTTTGCTTGTTATTTTCGCATTAGAGATTTGTAATTGATACCTGTCCAAGGGCTGTCTCTCTGTGTGCATATGTGTGTGAGCTGTATATACATATAGTTGTCACTGTCTTATGAATACCCCTCGGCCCCTCTGCCAACCTTCTTAAAATCCAAACAATGCCTGGCTGAGCTGGCGCCTTCACTCAGCTGAGGCGTGGGCGCATTTTGTAAATAATTATTATAGCAAAAAGTCGCACAAAGCAAGAAAAAAAAAAAAGTAATTTTCATTTTTATTTTTATTTACTTTTTTTTTATATATGGCTTGCGGGCTCTACTAATGTCCCTCGGATTTACCCAAGTGAACTTGACAGTCAAAAGGGATTTTCATTTCTTTTCTTTATGTTTGGTTTATTTATCCACCTCCTACACACACACACAGAGAGAGAGAAACACTTCCGTTTCTAGTCCCCCTTTCAACTATTCTTCAGTTTTTTTGAAGATTCTATTTTTACTTAATTACTTGTGCTTGGGCTTAGTTCAGCATCGGCTCCCTCGCTAGTTTATTCATGGCTCGCGCATTAGCCCGACAACAATTTTGATTTATGTGACCCAGAGATGGGGGTCTGCCGTCTCCCTCTCTCTCTCTCTCTCTCTCTGATCTAGCTTGATCTTCATTACGTTCGGCTAGCAGTTAGTCGACCTCAAAATGAACGTTGCCAGACAGTTAGCCCAGTTTACAGAATCAGTCGCACGAGCAAGATGCCATCTTTAAGAATTTGGCCAGCTGTGCGTATTCTATATTTATTGTTTTAAAGCTATTTTCTTCGAGCTCTTCTGGCTAATTTATATGCAAAACTCAAGCCAGATAATTGGCCAAACAGCAGCAGCAGCAGCAGCAGCAGCAGCGACAAGATACAGATGACCAGGCCAGATCATTTATCACTATTTAATTTCATGTGTGTGTGTGTGTGTGTGTTGTGCTTGCTTCTTTGTTTAGCCATGTATACCCTGTATATGCGAGATGTTTTAAGGCGGGTATACCAATATATAATAATAATATAAATATAATATAAACAATACCAAAGCAGCAAATACTTAAGAGATAATAGCTGTAGGGTATATATGAATGTATATGTAGGGTATGCGCTAGTCGAGCATTTTGCCAATACTTTATGGAATTTTTGTTTGGTTTAGGCAATAAAGTTTGCATGTTTTATAAATAACAAAAGAAATTATTTCAAATATATTTATAGGGTATCTCTTAGTCAAGCAATCTCTACTGCTTTTATTATTTCCTGATTTTGTACCTTGAAATTCCACTGAAGTATCAGCTTGTTATACTTAGTTAAATAAATGTATTTTAAATGTTAATACAGGGTATCTGCTAGTCAAGTATACTCCCATGGCATGTTTATTTGAATGAAGTTTTCTTTATATAATTGTGATAAATCAATTTGCCACGCTTAACTTAATATGACATATATCTAAAATATTTGTATAGGGTATCTGCTAGTCACAAACTAATATTTTTTGAACCCAATATGAGCTAACTCATTTCTGACATTTAACGCTATTTATATTAATTGAGTAAGCAATTTGGCACAGCTCAAAGAAACTGATTCGAAAAGCCGTTATAGGGTATATAGTCGATCGAGCATTCTTTGCTGCCACAATTATTTCTAGTATTTGCGTTCTTTTTTTTTTCTGGCGGGAAAACAATTTGGCATTCGCATAGCTTAAACTGTTTCGACACGCAACAAAACTAAAAGCCTCGCTTCGGTGGGTGGCTCGACGCTTTGCGTGAGTGTGGGGCCAAGTGGTGTGAGTGGTGCAATGCATTTGTGCGAATGGCCGCTGAATAATTGACTGACAAGTTTGGCTGAAAGTTAATGGCTTAATTATGAGGCAGGCGGACGGGCATTTTGTATGGCTAGAAATCGCAGCAAATTGCAATTTGAATGAACTAGTTCATGTTGATGAACCACACCAGAAAATGAAGAAAAATAGAAAAGAAATGGCAAACTATGCCACAGCCGGACACCTGACTGAGGAAAGACTCTGCTCTTCGCCATTAAACGCGCACGTGACATTCGAAGCACCTGACAGCCTCTTAGCCATGGCTAAAACTCGCTGCCGCTTATTTAAGCCACAGCACGATGAGCCGTGAATCGAAATAGAAGTCGCGAACGGAGCTGCTGAAGTTGAAGTTGGCGACGAGGACGAGGACGAAGACGAGGACGGACGGACGGACGGACGGACAGACGGACGGACAGACGACTCGCTGACTTGTTGAGTGTAGGCATTTTGTGGGCGTTGGGGCATGTCCGCGTACGTGATTCTTAAGCAATTGCCACAACTGTCTTCTGGCCATGCATAAAATCGATAAGAAAGCAAAGGGGTGGGTAGAAGCGACTAGAGGATACTCTCTAAAGAAATGTTGCACTGAAAAAAGGAATTAAAACAATTACAATTTGAGTAATTTTATTTAAAAACATAAATAAATAAAATAAAATAAAATAAACAAGTAAAACAAATAAAACAAATAAAATAAATAAAATAAAACAAATATAATACATAAATTAAATTAAATAAAATAAAGTAAAGTAAAGTAAAATAAATAAAATTAAAATAAAATAAATCAAATAAAATGAAATAAAAAATAAAAATAAATAAGTAAAATAAAATAATTAACTATTTAAATGTAAAGACAAAAAAATAATTAAGAGAGATTAGTGTATTATTAGAATTAAAACAAAAAATATTAATCTCTATGATGATGACATGCGCGACTATTAAATACCCGTAGCAAACAACAAAAATACTGTAAGCTTAGCTTAATCTACATATATATTCATATTCATTAATAATTATTAGCTAAAACTTACTTAAGTCATCAGCATCATCTTTAAACATATACACCTGCTCATCTATTGAGATTACAGGGTATCTTATGGAAAGCTGACAATGGCAAATTGAAAATGATTGCATTACGCAAAATCTAGATAAAGAATATTCAAGTAATTTTTGTTGTATGAACAATTCAAGGGGTTGACACATTTTAAAGAGCCAAGCCCCCTACGGCGGAAACGCACTCGTAACATTAACGGCACTTCAAGAGTGCCGTGCCTGTCAGCTTTCAAGAGACAACAACAATGAGCTGAGCTTAGCAATACAAAAAGCCAAGAAACCACAAATCACATATAAAAAACAAAAAAAACAAAAAATATATAAAATAAAAATACGATATTCGCGATATAGAAATAGATTGTATTATGTATGAAGGAAATGTGTTTTGTAATCAACAGCGCGGCACAGTTCAATGGGCATTACGATTGCTAAGCCACATAATCGCTCAAAAATTTATAAATTTATTAGCTGACATAAAATGGGGCGCAAAGGTGGGGCTGTCTATGAAAGAGGGAGGGCGAGATGGCGGGAGAGAGAGAGAGAGTGGGAGAGAGATGTGGAGAAGCTGTTCAACTGTCGCCTATGAAGTTCAAAGATGCTGACAACAATTAAATTAAAGTCACGCCAAGAAAAATCAATAAAAAAAAGTAATATATAGAGAAATAACAAATGAAAGAGCACAGCCTAAGGGAATGAGATTGGGGCAGCAAACTTGGGGAGCTGCTGCTGCTGCCTTGTCATTTTCCATGCCAGTGAACCGGCTCTGCTCTGCCTGTTGCACACACACAGACACTCAGAGTCACACACAATTAGAAATGCGTCTAATTGGTGCCTGGGGGCCTGCGCTGGCCGTCACCGACGCGTGGGTGCTGCCTGCCGAAAAAAAAGGTGCCAAGACAACGTTTACTCCCAGCATCAGCTGGCAGCTGCCTTAGCTGCCTTAGCTGCCTTATCGACCCGATTCCCATTTGCTTTAACTGTGTCGAAAGTCAATTTCGCAGTTTGACGCTAATTTATGCTGCGGCCATTCATTCGTTCGCCATGGGTCATGGGTTGAGGCGGCAGGTGTAGTATTCGTAGCCAGTCCCCATTGTTAATGGTCCATTCTGTTTGGCTTAGATTTCGTTTGACACAAAACTGATGTAACTTTTGTTTTCTTCGACACACAAAACTTCCTCTTTGTTTATTGTTTTCGCTTGTTCGCTGCCAGTCGCACAATTATGCAAAAAGGAAAAAATAATAATAATAAAATGAAGAAAAAGAAGAAAATATATGTTAAGGCAGATCCCTCTTTTGTCCCCCTCTCTCTTTCTCTCTCTCTCTCTCTCTCTTACTCTTTCTATCGCCTCTGTCTCGCTCCCTCTGCATCTGTCTATCAAATGAGGCCAATAAATGTGCGCTCGAAATGGCTAAAGAGTGAAGGTGCCTGCTTATGAGTTATGCATGAGCTTTATAATACCCTGTATACACCATATAAAGGCTGTATTGATATGAAGTTAATATATTGGATTGAATATTATCTGTGTAATAAATAAAATATCTGAATACGCTAATTGGAAATCTAGAATGTAGAACTGCTACAATATTCTCTATATATAATGTTGAAAAATTCGTTAGCAAATCATTAAATATGCTAAGATCTCTATATTTAATATTCAATATAAAACTGTTCCGATATTCCATTATATTATACTTATACTGATACGATCAAATATTATTAAATATCGTAAAAAACAAATTAAGTTTTAATAAATTTAATTTAAAAGTTACGATATTCGTTTTTAATTTACTTTTATTTATATATACTATTTAAAGATTATATTACTGCTTATATCGTACAATTTAAATACTTGATAATAGTATATAGCCGATATGTTGAATATCGTAAATTTCCTACATATTACAGCTGACAAATTTGCGTCATTTTAATTAGTTAAGTTGTCGATATTATATTACAGTTGTATATCGTAAATTAATATTCGATTGGTAGCTGAACATTTCAATAGCTAATTTACGATATTTTATGAAATCTTTAAAAGAATATGCTTAGCATCATTCTTATTGATGCTTATGCATCCAATATCGTAATAGTTCATATTATAATTACGATATTCCAGAGTATCTATTGTGCATATGAAACCCGCTCAAGTACCTATACTAAGATCATAAATTTTCTAGTAATTAATACAGTGCAATTTACAGAGTATTTGCTCGTGCAGCATTTCCTCGCTCAACTCTTCCCATTAGTACTTCAGTAGGTAACTTGGTTAGGAGAGTTTCTGGCTGGCTTAGGGAGCACTCTGGCAATGCGTGTCATGTGTTTGGCAATTAGGAAAATTGATATTTGTGCTGAGCATTGAACTAAACTAATGGCTGATTGGACTGAACAGAGTCAGAACTTTGCCTTCAGTTAGAACTTTTGCTGTGGGTAGGGGGGGAAAAATTGAAATCCGAATTGGAATGGCTCTGGCAATGGCATTTGTGAGATTATATATGAGAGTTGATGTTTAGCTGGCATTTCGAACTTTAGCTCATCTATGATTTATAGAGCAGATTGCACACTGATTACAGACTAAGCCAACAAAACGATGCACATAAAACACAATTTTTTGTTAAGGCTGTCGTAAAAAATTAAGCAAAGGCCCATAAAAAGATGTGCATAAAAAATGAAGCTGTAAGTAGGAGAAAAAAAATCACTCATTACTCAGACAAATATGAGCATGAGTAGTGCACTCATTTGCTATTCAAGAAAGTAAGAAAAAAATAGATAGAAAAGCTGAAGCAAAAGAAAAGCTGAAACTCACTTCACTTAGCATCTGCAAGTGCTGCAACTGTATCTTTGTAGCTGTGTAGCTGTAGCTGTGTATCTTTGTATCTGTGTCTGGGCAACTTGATGTGCATGCCAGACATCAGCTGCTGCTGCTCCACTGCTAACCCAATTACAAGCAGGCTGTGTAGCATAAATAAATTTGATGTTGTTGTTGTTGTTGTTGTTATTGTCTTGCTCAAATGCAGCAGACAAATTGCCAAGAAAAACACTTTGAACAACAAGTGTTGGCAATTCAGCTAAGGGCCAAGGCACAACCGCAACAAACGGGCACAACACACACACACACAGTGTGTGTCGTGGGTGAGGGACGTAAAACATTTATTTTTTGACACTGACGCAGCAGCAGCAGCGACAGCAGACGACTTCGAGAGAAGAGTACACTGAGCAAATGTTTATGAATTATTAATTGGAAATTGTAGACAGAGCGTTGGCTCAGTGCTCAGTGCTGAGACTGCTTCTATCAGCTGGCTGCCTCTTCTCAGCCAACTCGGTATCTCTGGCCGCAGTTGCACAGTTTGTAAAAAAGTTAAAATCACTTGTAAAACTTTTACATTTTGCGGTGAATGACACACTGCTGTTGTTATGAATACCCTGTCGCTAAAGTGTGAGTGTGGGTATGTATGTTTGCTTTGAATATTTGCGAAATGTCTCTCGAGGCATGTTTAGTTCTGTGAATCAGAGTTCAAGCAACTAAAAATTGGGATTTTTATAAATAAATTATGTTTAGCAGAGAAAGCCAAGAAGAAACTTTTCGTATATAAATTTATAGCTCTAAATTATTCTTGATACTTTTTGCGTAGTAGATTCTTAGGTCTGTGCACTCAAGTCCCAATTATGAAGATGAACTCTGCACTACATTTTCTCATTAAGTATTAAATTTCCCT
This sequence comes from Drosophila koepferae, assembly GCA_030914345.1. Classification (NCBI taxonomy): domain Eukaryota; kingdom Metazoa; phylum Arthropoda; class Insecta; order Diptera; family Drosophilidae; genus Drosophila; species Drosophila koepferae. The sequence goes on from JAUESR010000207.1 coordinate 6,879,401, forward strand.
AAAAACTTCTGGTACTCAATATCTAGCTATACTCGCAGATAAGTTGCTAGCTTACTTACTAACTAAAACCTTCTTTAAGGTAGCTCTTAGTCTATCAGACTGCAACTGCATGCTTCAATATTGTTTGTACTTGTTGTCATCTGTTTGTTGCTGTTGTTTGACTCTTGTCTGTGCTATATGCAAATATATATCTGAATTGATGTGGCAGACATTTTTCTATGCCTCAGAGTTTGACAACTTGAAATGAAACAATTTTTTTTAGGAAATTCTATGGCATTTTGTTAGACAGCGAGGGGGAGTGAGAGTGTGTGAGAGTGGGTGAGAGTGTGTGGGAGAGCTTCTAAGTGAAAAGCTGAAAACGCTTTAAATTTGTCGAACGTGGCGGAGTTGCAGGAAACGCAAGTCAAGTGGCGGCAACATGTTTCGGGGATCAACTGTCGCCCGAAATGTTAAACAAGTTAATTGCATTTGCAATTGCGCGACGGCCAAAATGCTGCAACAATGCAAAACTGGAAACCGACAAGCAGCCAACTGGCAACTGGCAACTTTTTCTTCTATTTATTTATTTTTTTTTTTTGTATACTTACATATATTTTTTTCGTATATCAGTCAGTGGGTCAAAAGCGGCCGCCACTTTTAGCGTTTTTGGCATGCGACGGCGCCGTTTAGTTGTAGTTGTTGTTGTAGTTGTTGTTGTTGTTTGTTGGCAGCGCACCAAAAATAGTTGCTGCTGCCAGTTGATTGAGCCAGTCAGCATAGACACAAGCAGACAGCACTCGGATCACAGCCAAGCATCAGCTACTGTTTACAACTGTGCGCAGCTAAATAGAAACTACTTTAATGAAGAAAGCAAATAGAATAGGAACCAGCAGCGGAGCAACAGCCAACTGTGTTAGATAATAATCGAATATACATATATAGCATTGGTAGCGCTACAGCGCAAACTTTAAAGTATGTCAATTGAAATTTAAAATATTGCACGAGTAATCAAATATCTAGAAAAACTTATAAATTGACATTGAAGTTTCATTTTGTAGTTTAGAGCAATATAAGCTTGAGCGTAGCTGAAACTATATAAAATCAAGAAAGTTTCTAGCTGAAATTAACTGAAGAAGAAGCAGAAGTAAAACTGAAGAGCTGAGTTAAACTGAAGAACTTAACTGAAGAGCTTTACATTTCATTTGTTGAAACTAAAATTCCAAATTTCTTAGCTATGTTTTAGAAAGTTTTCGAAGAAGTTAAGACAATTCACATTGACTAAATTGCTTGATAAATAAAAAGAAATAAAATAAGGTAAAAATAAATAAATAAATAATAATAATAATTATATATAAAATACAAATTTAAAAATAAATAAATAAAATAAAATAAAATAAAATAAATAAATAAAAACAATAATAATAATTATATATAAATTATAAATTTAAAAATAAATAAATAAAATAAAGTAAAATAAAATAAATAAATAAAAAATAATAATAATAATAATATTTGTATATAAAATAAAAATCGAAAAATAAATAGATAAAATAAAATAAAATAAATAAATAAAAATAATTATATATAAAATACAAATTTAAAAATACAAAATAAAATAAAATAAATGATAAAAGTAATAATAATATAATATATAATAATAGTAATAATAAAAATAATAATAATAATTATAATAATATCATAATAATTATAAGCAATATAAAAATTTTAAAATATCTGATAAACCAAACAAATCAATGATTGTTATTTTATTTATATTTGTATACTTTCACATACATTATTTAGATGCATTAATAAATTTAAATTTGGCCATTTAAATATTTTTTAAATAATAAAGAAAAAAAAACCTTGCATGAGCTTGCAATTGTTAACGTTGGCAAGAAGACAGCTCGGCTTGACTTTTGTAGCTACTTAGATCAGCAGAAACCTACAAAACTTACTTAAGCTTGATGTTAACATAAGTGTTTAATGTCAAGCTAATAAGTTAATAGAAAAGTTTTTTTTAGGTTTATTGTTGTGAAATAAAAATCTTATTAAGTTAAGCAGTTTTTTTTTAAGTCTGTATACAAATGATACAACACCAAGCATTAAGATATTTTAAAATAATAATTAAAATATTTGAAGCTAAGCTGATGCTAAACAGCATTATTAAAGAACAAACTAAGACAATGTGAACTAAGCTATCTTTGCCCTATATACAAGATTTGTCCTAAATACAGCTCTTATATGCTGTTACTGTTACTAGGTAAATGCTGCTCATTTATAGGGTATATTTCAGACAGAAAGCAACTGGTTTTCATAATCGTTTTATTTCTACAGTTTATTTGAATCGTTAAAGATCGTGTGAATGAAGATAGGGATTACTAAAGTGGCGATCGGCGATCAATTGATGGGCAGCTCCAATGATTATCACGCAAATTTATGTAAATGTGTCTGGCCAGAGAAGGGCGATCGAACAAAAGAAAGTCTAAGAGACTTAGCGGCCAAGTTCATTGTAAGCCAATGAAGGTCACAACTGAACGATGAGTTAATTATGTAATTTACAACATGAACAGATCAACACAAAAAAAAAAAAAGAAGTGCAAGAGCAGCAGCAGCTGAAGAAGAAGAAGAAGCTGTACACATCGTAGCGTATACGTAATGTGCAACAAAATTGAATTCGTGCCGCATGCAAGGCGTTCGGGCATTCAAGTGGAAAAACTTTCGTTTTTCACATGAACTGAACTTGGAGGCATTAACTAAACAGAGCTTATTAGCCTTCGTCTGAGACAGCCTCAACATTCTTTATGGGCACAATTAAATTTCAGCTCAGTTAATTTAACAGCAACAGCAACAACAACAACAACTAATCGATCAGCTCTCTAGAGCCGGTTTTAATTGGCTGCGCTTAATGCAAAGAGTCATTAACGCCCAATTAAATTGAGCAAATTCTAAATTCGTTTTCTGCAATTAAAAAAGTTTTATCCATCACTTTCGTTTATGGCAAAATTGTTGCACTCTTTTTAACTAGAGGGCTGCGTTGAGTTCAACTTGGCTGACTTGGCTGACGTCTGGACGGCCCACAGTGACAACAGTTAGTTGAGTCTGTTTTGGCCATTTTGGCCCGTTTGGCTAATTACGTGTTGCACTGCTGTCTCTTTCAATTTTCGTCGCACGATTTTTGTTGCATTCATTTGTCGGCCATAAAAGTCGCCGTCAACGCCAAATGCGCCAAATTTACAAAAGCTGCTTTACCATATTCTCAAATGAGCTGCAAATATTTGTCGTATTTCTACACTGGATATGTTTTTTTTTTTTTTTTTTTTCCACTTGGCATACACTTTATGAGCAGGGCAATGGTGACTGGACGTTTGAGCTGCACATTGAAGTATAAAGTTGAATAAGATTGATGATTTCAATTATAGATTTGGCGCTGATTTGGCCGAGATTTTTACTTTGAATATTTAAGCTGCTCTCTTTATGAATTGAGCTCATACAAAGTAATTCTCTTAAGTTGCTAGATAATGAGTTCTGATCTTTTGCATATTTCTTCTTTTGAGCTGGAGAGGAATATTGAACTGGAAGGGATGTGAGCTTTAAGCACTGCCTGAGCTTGCATGTGCTTTTTCTTAATGCACTTTAATCTAATTTTATTAATGATATTTTTAATATATATTTGAGACAAGCTAAGTTTTTAGTTTTTAATTAAAGTTTTTTTTTACAACAATTAGATTCAGTTTTATTATAGAGAAACTTTTATTGCATGCAGTCATTGGTTCAAGTTCAGCTTATAGTTAGCACTTGTTAAAGTGCATTGAAGCTTCGGCATTGCTAAAACAAAGCGCTTTAATTTCATATATTTTGTCTGCTAAGCAGTCGCGTTTTTTTTTTGCTCTCACACACACACACACATATATATATTTAGTTTTCAAGTCTCAGCTGCAATTCCCTCAAGTTGCTTATCTAATGTGGCCCGAGACTAGGTGGGCGTGGCCTGGGTTGCCTTTTAGAATCAACAAGTAAATCATATGCGCATTGTGGATGACGTCAATTTTGAAATTCAAATTGAACGACTGCCTGGGGAGCTTTGTATTAAAGCAGGGGTGCAGGGCCATGCACATAGCGCGAATAAGAAGAAAAACAACAAAGTATATTACATATATACATATGTATAGTATAGTAGTATGCATATCGTACACTTGTGATGCGGTTTCAATGTCAGCTCTTCATCGGCTCAACTCATTTGGAGGCGCATTTTGTATGCTATTATTGTATCGCCTGTGGCTGCATTACACATTCAATAATGCTGCGAAGGCGCCGACGCCGCAACTCATCAGCAATTCAATTGCCCAGGGAGAGCGACAAGGAAGTGGCAGCGAGTGCTGGCCAAAGGAGCTGACAGAGTAGACACAGTGAGACAGATGCTGTGGCAAAGCTTTTTCGTATACGCCCCCACGTGCCAAACAATTTATATGCGACTGATTCGATTATCGACTTGGGCATTGATTTTCAACAATAATTCCCATTGGACTTGGGACTGAGAAATGTGCTTAAAGTGCGATCTTTAAAGTGTTGATAAGATCTTCAAATCGACGGCCTTTGTGCAGCCCTCCGGGCACACTCAAATATCTGTTGCGAACACATTATCGAGCTTTAAAAATCTCGTCTCATTCACAAACTCTTTTAAAAAGTCTTAAAGTTAGGCAAGAAACAATGTGTTCCAGACATAAAGATATGCCATTAGTGGTTTCTCAGCTCTGCAGAGAGACAGCAGCTTTTGTGTCATTGTGCGGCAGGCGGCACAGTGGAATGAGAATGCTGGAAACGGTGGCAAAAATGACAGAGCATGAAATTTTAAGGCGAAGGGCTATAGCTTCTAAAATTAATTATATAAATTATTATTTAATTAATTAATTTAAATTATTAAAATTATAAAAATAAAAAATATATATAAAAATATATATAATATTTATTAAATATGTATAATTTGATAAACCGTTTTATAATTCAATTTCTATAATTAAAATGATAATTAATGTTGGTTCGCTGTTTGAAGAAAGCATAGAAAACGTTCCTCTATAATTTATTTATATTTTTAAAATTAAAAAAAATGCAATTATGAATTTTAGAGAAAGTTTTCATAAAGAATTTGTTCTTTTAATTTTTTTAACTCTCCATTGAGAATAGCTTAGCATAAATAGACAACTTGCCCCACTGTACTCAAGAAATCACTTCGCCTCCCATACCACACACACACACATCCACACACACACTCACACACTCATAGACTCAACTTTTTGTCTACTTTAGCCGACATCGGCCAGCCTAACACACTCCTATTCAGCCCCATTCCCAGCGCCCGAGTTATTACATATATTTTGTAGCATTTTGTGCCCAAAATGTATGGATGGCACACACAGAACTGCCGGAGATACATGATATAGACTTTTCGGCTCTACGACGATGACGACATATTTATGAATCCTCGACGGCAACGCTTGCAACTCTGTATTTATGAGGCACAGTCAAGTTCTAGGCGGGTAGGGGCGAGCGTACGCGGCTCGTTCTGGAAAGTGCAACTATGAAATATTTTTGGACTGCTTTCCCTGTTTTTTCTCTCGTTTTTTGGATGATTATTAAGGCTGCCAAAAAATAATTTCCTTACTGTAAAAAACTTTTGCGAGTTTGGCGAAAAAAAAAATGCCTCAAGAATTATGAAAAATGCTGCGGCAAAGCCAGAGAAAAATGCGAGAAATGAAAATGGCGTGCGGCACGAAAATGTTGCAAAAATAAAAAAAAAGTGAAATAAAAATGAGAAAAAACTTAAAATAAAATTGTAAAAAATGGTGTGCAAAATTTTGCTTGGGGTTACATTTTTGGCAGGCAGCCGCGCAGACAAGACTGCAAATTGTCTGACCAACAGTTGGGTCGGAGCTGGGGCTAAAGGGGGGCTTGGGTGCATGCCGGCCTGCCGCAGCAAGTGCAATAAACGGAAAAGTGTCTGCCGACGTTTGCCAGCCACTGTACAGTGGCCCCATTGTTGTCGACGCGTTTTGTTTACTGGACGTCGCCGACGTATTTTTTATTTATTTTTTATTTTTTGGTAGGCATTTCGCTACAATTTGTATACGCTTCAGCAAGACAATTTTGAAGCAAAATAGACGATATATATATATATATATATATATAGTAAATACTCAAAGAAGTCTGGAAATTTGATTTATTTCGTTTGGTTTGAAATGGAAATATTTAAATAAACTCGAGTCTATTAAGCTGTGTGCGTCTGTCTGCTTTGAAAATATTCTGTGAATACTAGTCAGTACAAATTTAATTAGATTTGGTAATTATATTCGTAAGGGCCATCAATGCAAGGGAATGCGAAGAAGGTATAGTCGATAAAAAATTGATGTGATATATTAAATTTTTATTATAATCTAAAATTAATTTATTGTTTCTTTGAATATATATATTTTATTTTATTTATTTTAAAATTTGCTTATATCGAAATAAAAGTAAATAAAATAAATAAGTAAATAAAAAAAATTAGTTATCATTTAAATTAAATTAAATATAATTTAAATTAGTTTTTGTAATGTATAAAATAAATTAATATTTTGATGTCTTGTTTAATAAAGTACATATGTATATATTATATAAAACTCTCTCTGCTGCTCAGCTGTTGATGCTCTCTAAGAGTATTTAATATTCGCCATTTCGCAGTACCATTTGCCTCTTTTTAATTCGCCTAAAAACAGATGAAAAATGTATGCATATATATTTATATATACATATATATTTTTGCAGTTGCTGGAAAATTTGTTGCACTGTGCAAATAAAACGATTTAATTCTTACGCTCGCCACACCAAACACTCGCACACACACACACACACACACACACACACAAACGATTTTTGAATTAAAGATAAATATTTTTACTCTTGTGAATTTGACAGGCGATAATGTATATATATAGATATATAAATAGATACATATATTTATCTATCTATATATATTCACATATTCATTTATTTCGTATATAATTTGCTTTTTTAAGCACATTTTTTGTTAAATACTGTTTAAATATACACACATATATGTGCATATCCAATTGTGCAATTATTTATGTGAATTTTAATGCGCTTTTATTGTAGGCTTTTGCAATGAAATTTCAAATTTCAAATTTGACAGGCGGCCACGGCCACACGTGCAAAATGTGATACGAAAATTGCATTTTCCATGCCCCAAACAATTTAATTGCTAATAAATAAAAACAATATGAAGTGAAACAATTGCAATAACAAAAATACTCAAACTAAACAGAAAACAATTAAAATGTGTTGATTGGGCACAGACATGGCCATAAAATTAAGTCAGGTGGCGCCAAGGCAACACAAAATTTGTGTCAGGCAAGCGAAGATTGAAGAGGGGGAAACGCCGAAAGCTCTTTTAGACGCGGGGGGCGCCAACTTATTGAGAATTTTGCTGTTGTCTGAATCTTGAAAATTTCTTTGCTCTTTTTGAATTCCTCACTTGAATTCCTGTCTATAGGAAAATACAAAAATATTTATGCAACTTTTTTTAGCTACTAGAAATGGGAAATATATGATGCTTGAATATGTGTTTAAGAAATGACTTAAGAGATTTATGTGATTTACTTGGGATTTAAGGGATCGCTTAGCTGTAATGCTGTGATATATAACAGCCTGGACTTGCAGAAGAAAGCCATTTTGATTGGGCCAAGTTGTTGGCCACAGTCACCTGAGTTTAGCTTGCTTGAGCGTCTCAAGGTCATAGTCAAGGCAAAAGTTGTTCATATTAAGCCAAAGTCAATTACTGCTGAATTTCATAAATTCTATATGTTAAAATAAATTTTTAAAAATTATTGGCCAAATCGAGTTTATGATCTCTTGAATAGGTTACACTTCAAGTGCTTTAAATAATTATTTAAAAATATTATTTATTATATGTAAAAATAAATTAAAAATTTATATTCGTATTATTTTTTAGGTAAAATATAGGAATTTTATTATTTTATTTTTTTTTATCTAAAAAAATAATGCAAATATATTTAAAAAAAATTTTTTTTTATAAAATTTTCTATCAATTTCCTTTGTATTTAACTAGATTCACTTTATTTTTATTTACTGTAAATATTTATTTTAATTAACAATTATATAATTTACAATTTTTTTTTTTTTTTTTTCAATAAAATTTTATATTAGTTTTGCATTTAATTATAATCACTTGAACTTCGGCATTTTTTTTTTGCATTAAATATTTATTTAGGCTTGCAATTAAAACTCAAGTTTAAACGAGTCGAGGTTACCACACTTTGAGCTGTACTGAAATTAAGTGAAACAAGCGATGAAATAGAATTTTCATTGCCTAAATGTTTTTAATTTCCGCGTTCGAAGCGTTCAACCGGTTAAACGGATATCCGGACATGATTCAATTGACTCAGCTGCTAGCTAACTTAACTTTAATATATATGTATTATAGGTGCAACATCAATATGCTTTGATGTTGAAAGATTCTATCATAGGCCTATTTTGATATATATTTTTAACTGATTTATGCAGCAGAGATTTCTAATATGTTAAAAATATAAACATTTTCTAGTTAAATTTTCCATAATGAAAACCTTTGCTTATCAAAATTATTTATCTCAATCATTTTGCTTTTCAATCTATATGCCTTAAGAATTTGCACAACTTCCTGTTGCCCATTGAGGATAGATTTAGCATAGATTTCTGTCCAATATATTTGTGTTACCAAATTAACTCACACGAACGTCGACTAATTTGACAAGAGGTTGACGCTGTTAAGTTAAGTGTTGACCCGTCGGCGCTTTGGGTTGCCTGATTAATGGACACGTGTTTTACATAGCCATGGCTGAGAGTTGTTGGCCGCAACGACTAATAACGGGCCATAAATTGCGACTGGCAGTGCCCCAGTGTGTTGGCCAATTAACAACGGCTACAAAATTACGTACGGCCAGTTGCCAAGTATATATGAGGCAAACTCTATGCGAGATGCAAAAAAGGTTTTAGAAAAAAAAAAAAACTGGAGCTCAATTTACAGTTTTGCAGGCACCATATTTACGACCAGATTAAGTGCAGGGCTCTTAAGCTAGATTTCGAGCAAGGTGATAAGTGGCCAAGTAGTTATATAAGTTTTTGAAACAAATGTCGATTGGGAAAAGAGGAATTGGAAAATTGATGTTGGGAGTATACAAGATGCTCTGTTAGATATAGGGCAGTAAATCAGGTGATTGAATAAAAAATAAAAAAATAATAATAAAATACAAAAATGAAAATAATCGGCTATAAGTAGACTTAAAAATATTTAAGAAATATTTAATATATATTATTCACATATATGAATAAGATTATTGTATTAATAGACTTAATAATATTTAAGAAATATTTAATATATATTTTTCAAATAGAATTATTGTAACTATTTATATTTCTATTCATATATTTGTATAGTATATACATATATATTTTTGAATTATATATTTTTGAAAGACTATTTATAGCTGGAAAATTTTAAAAAAAATTTATTTAATTTATTATTATTTTTTTTTTTAATTTTATTATTGCAGTTTTTTTGGTTTATGACTCTATAGCGTATTTAATTCAAAATCTGAAATGTACAAAGTCAAAAAGTATTATATATTTGATAGATTTATGATATAGATTCAAATAAAAATATCATAAAAAAAATCTTAATAATCTGAGATGATCAACAATAACAAGATTCAAATATAGAATTTGTCATTAACAACCTATTTAATTGGCATAATATTATAGACTCAGCTAGATGCACATATAACCAGACAGGCCATCAGAGCTCTGCAATGTCTCTGCAATGCTTAAGCACTTCTAACTGACTCATGCTTGGTTCATTGTAACTTTTCAGCGCCTATAGCTGTAATTAGTAAACTTGGCGAAAAACCATAAAGTCAGTCTGAAGGACTTTCGGCGAGCGCCAGAAGTTGACTAATGTTTTGGCCAGCCAAACTGCTTATGAACTTCTAAGGGTTCACTAGCCAGATTAACGAACCAAGCCAGGCAACTGTTCGACTGCCAGCCTGCCAGCCAGTTGGCTGTTGGCCATACATCTTCTAGGCCACATTACTTTAGACCCAAAAAAGGCACACACACACACACACACATGCTTCCCAGTTGGTTGTTGTTGTTGTTGGTATTTCCTCTTGGAGTTTTGTGAGTTTTTGGGTTTTTCTTGGCTGTGTGTCTGTCTGGCTTTTAATTTTGCACTTCCGATTGTTGGCCAAGACAACGGCAACAACATCACAGCCAACGGCTAAGATGCCTATTAATGTTTTTCTTTCTTTTCGCTGGCTGCTCATTTTGTGCTTCCTCTTTTCTTAGCCACATTGTGCAATTGTTTGTCTGCTGTTGCTGCTGCTGCTTCCACTTTTTTGTTTGTTTTTGGAAACAGTTTTTGAGTCTCAGTTGCTGCTGCTGCTGCTGCTGCTGCTGCTGTTTGTTGCCAACAACTTTATTAGCGGCGGCAACAAATTGTGTGTGTGATATAAGCGCATTGCCACGCCCCTTTTATAGGTATCTATGAACTGAATGCTTCAGTGATTTGGCTTTTGGCAATGCATAAAGAAAAAACAAACGTGCGAATGCGCTAGATGGCAGTGCACGACTAGCAGATGCCCTGTTGTTGTAGCAAGAAAGGAAAAAATATAGCTCAATCGAGTCTTTTTGTCAAACTGATATATATATTTTATATCTATACTTTATGGCATATGCCACACCAGTCAAGCTAAAATACCTGCAAAAAAAAAAAAACATTTTCCATGTTTCTAGCGCATTAAAAGCCCAAAAATTTTGTTGTTGCTGCTGCTGTGTTGCAATTCGACAGCATTTTCCACATTTATTCACGCGCCAGCAACAATATTTAGTTGCTGTTGTTGTTGGTTGCATTAAATTAAATTACACGCTTATAAGGTTGTTGTGGCTGGCAGACTAATTGTTGTTTTTGTTATTGTTGTTGTTTACCTATATAATTTATATTGATTCAAATTAGTTAAATTACATTTTGCCATCTCTCCCTCTCTCTCTCTCTCTCTCTTTCTCTTTCTCTTTATCTCTGCCGGCTTTAATGCGTTTTGTTGCCCTTTGGTTTGTGTATTTGAAAGTTTTGCATTTGTAAATTTATTTAAATTACATTAATTTGTAATTTTTAATGGCTTTTACCTAGTTTTGAAATAATATCCATTTGCGCTTTATGAATTTGTGTAATTAGACTCAAAAATAACCAATTGCTGTGCGTGAGAAATTTGTGTATTAAGAAGAGATTAAATATATGCACATATATATAGAGATTTCTTATATATTATTTAATATATATTTAAGCATATATGTTCATAATTAAACTTAACTAAACTGAAGCGCTTCAATAGCTATAGCCAATTTTAATACACTTTAAAATTAATTGAAAGTTTCTACTCAACTTAATTGTATTAGGTTTGGGATTGATCTGATTGTGCTTTTCAAGTGCAGCTTTTTTAAATTTTCATTTAATTTTAAATTAAACTGAGAATAATTTAAATTAGCTAATTTTAGCTGTCGCAAATGTTTTTTTCTTATCATGATTATATTGCAGCGCTTGACCTTACTGAAGCTGATTAAAAAGCTTTAATGTCATTAAGTTTACTTTAAAAACTTTAATGTGAAATTTAAATGCGCTTTGTCATAGCATGAAATATATATATAATAATAATTAACTAGTTTTTAAATGCTTTAGTTTAGTATATAGTCTAAGAATCTATTTAAGATCGTCTCTACAGCTATTGCCTGCTCGAGCATGCTCGCTCAGGAAGTAAAAGGTGTATATTAGCTTTGCACTGCGAACTGGCCAAAACATTTTTGTTGCTAGGAATAAGTTGTTTGTTCAGTAAGCCAAAAGCTGACTAAGTCTTCCGCAGTCTTAGATAAAGTCTTTAAGTTTTTCACATTGATCTCCATTGACCTGCATTAATATAGAATATAAATATAAATGGAGTCAACTGCATTAATCTTGCTTAACTAAAAATATTAAAAATATAATTATATTGAAAATATATAAGCTTTTTCATTCACTTCATATATCTAAATATATAATCTCTGTTTATGTTTATATAAATCGTAAATTAATCAATTGGACTAATCTCTCATAAGCTTAAGCGTATTCATAACACAAATATGTTTTAATTAGCTTCTGCTAATTTTTAATATTAATTGATTAATTTCTATACATAATTAATCAAATTCATTCAATTTGCATAATTTTAAAATAAATTATTAAATATAATATCAGAAAAAACTTAATTTAGAAACATATTCAAACTGACATCAGCTGCACTAATGCTTTATGCTTCCCTTCGTCTCTCTGTCCGTCCATTCATCTATCTCTTTACATTGCCAATTGATTTCCCTCTGGATTTTCATTTTAATTTTTGAAGTCGAGACAGAAATGTTTATTTATATGCAATATGGCAAAAGCACATTGAGAATAGTGTCAATTCGACTACACTTGAGCTGTATAAATTGCCCTCATCATCATCATTATCATCATTATGGTGATTGTGGTCATTATGTGATGGCAATCGTCAAATCATCAAAAAAAAAAACCAAACAAAAATGTTATGCAAATCGTTTATTTAAAGCACACAAAAAACAATATGCAGATAATAAATACGATTTATTGAGCTTTGGCAAAAAACACAAAACAAATAATTTAAATAAAAATAAAATTAAATAGACAATAAAATTGTTTTACATATCGAATTTCAGTTTATTTAGCCAACCATAAATGACAAGCCGCAAGTAAATAATATATATATTTGTGTTGTTTCGTGTTTTTTTTTTTTTTTTTTTTTTTTGCGCATATCTAATTAAGAGTTATTTACAGTTTTGTTTCGATAGATTTTATTGCAAATTGTTTTGTAAACATTGCTTTGGTAAAGTTTTATGTTACAGCGGGGATGACAATCTTTATTATATATATTTAATCAGTGCTGCATCCAAGTTACCTCCCAGTCGAGCACTCTCTGTTAGAGCACTCTTATTTGTTTCTTTTTCCAGCATACCTAAATTTCCTATGCCAAACTAGCTTGACAAACGTTTCTATGCAATCATTCCATTTACTCTCCCTCTCTCTCTCTCTTTCTTTAAACTCTTTTTCTAATAACACATTTTCTTTATTCTCTTTTTTCAGGTAAGTCCTTTTCAATCTCCATATGACATTCACGCAAATGCCAGCAGTTGGAACTGTAAGTGATATTGAAAAATTCCATAAATCTATACGTAATATGCTCTTAAATATTTACGTATGTTTCCGTTGCCATACGATGCGTCTTGTATTTTGTAACACCAGCCAGACAGCCAATCGTGTAAATCTCTCAATTTCAAATCACAACGACAGTTTCCGTAATTCAATAAATATTTTATTGTGTTGCATATTTCGTTTGGCATATACCCTAGGCAATGGGTTTGTTTGTGCAGAGCGGGTATATTGCGATGAAATTTTGTTTTGTTATTTAAATCATTTATTTTACTAAGCATTTCCTTTTCCTGGGATACAAACGTATTTTTTAAGGGTTTTTCATTGACATGAGTTTATAAATGAAATTTTAGTGTGAACTCAATGAAATTCAATTTTTCTGCCATTATTTTCCAAAATAATTATTGGAAGGGTTCTACTAATAAACACCTTAACTAAGATTCTATATAATACAAATGAAGCTGAAATTATATATTACATTTAGCGCTTCCACTCTTTAAGAAGACTGTAAAATAAATAAAATATACTTTAAGTTAAAATAAAATAATATTAAATAATAATAATAATAAAAAATTAAAATAATCTATCCATATTTTTTTTAATTATAAAAAAAAAATTACAATAAACATTATCAATTAAATTATTAAATATATTTGACATAATATATGATTAAATAAAATAACAAATCATATTCAACTATCTAAAGCTTATGAGAATCACCGCGAGAGGTCGTTCAACTCAGAGAGTGCTTGCATATTCCATCAAATTCGTTTGACATGCTTTGCCAACCACACGCCTCCTCTCGTCACATGCCCCCCCCCCCCCCTCCCCTCATTCACAGCGTTCCCGTTGCCTACACATTGTTGAATCTTATTTTGTCGCACTCAATATTATTCATATGGCGTTGACAGCAGCCGGCGACAATGAAAAAGCGAAACATGAAACCAAACGCTCAGCAAGTGCAGCAGATAACGGCACATTGTGAGAATTGCTACAATGGCAAGGGAGACAGTGAAGGAGAGAGAGAGAGAGAGGGAGAGCGAAAAAAAATGGCAAAATGCAAAGCAGAAACTTTATTTCACAGCCAGCGGCAGTTGCCACAACTTCCACTCAAACTGCAACTTCAGCTCTAGATTCAACTCCGATTCCACTTCCATTTCTAGTTGCATCTTAGCTTGAAGACATATTGATAAAAAATGCGTTACTGCTGGCACTTAGGGACTGGGAAAGCATGGGGAATGGAATGGGAAATGGGCCTATGCTGCTGACAAAGATACGCCCACCTTTTATTTCATATGCTTGAATATAAAGGCAAGCATTTCATATCATCTGTCTCTCTCTCTCGCTCTCTCCCAGTCTGTCGTCTCTCTCGCCGCCTCGTTGCATATAAATAAAACATTTGTTGCCCACCCAAAAGGCAGGGACGACTTTTGTCCTGCCTCGTCGTGAGAAACTTGTCGCACTCTGATAAGGAGGCCAGTTGCCAAGAAAGAGCAAGAGGGCGAGAGCGAGAGAGAGAGAGAGAGAGGAAAGGGAGAGTAGAGTGAAAAGTTGCAAATGCAGTTGGAGTTTGCAATATTTATCGCTGCAATTGAACCTTTCAATGAGTCGGTCATATATTGTGCCTTTAACTGCAGCAGGTCTTAACTCATCTAGACGGCTGTGCTCTCCCTTCGAGCAGCCCAAAGCCAAAGGCTGGCGATTATAATGTGCAACAGGGCGTTGTCTACATATGGCGAGTGAAAAATTGAGAACAAGCGAACGAAATTCCGATCAAATCTGAAGCATATAACATTTATGGTAATATAATGCAATTTTATTGTATGTCAGGAAACATTAATCAAAATGCATATAAAAATGAATATGGTTCTTGATTTATACTTGAATGCAAATGTGAGGCGATAATATGTTTAATAAATATTTGTGCAAATGAAGGGTGCTGAAAGCATGAGACATATTTCTCTCGAGCTAAGAATTATTATTTTAAAGAGTTGATATACATATTAATGTTATGGCAGTTAGTATATTTATTAGAGATAAACAAACTAGATAAGGTAAACTAGGTAAAGATCGTGTTATATGTATATAGGAAAATTTTAAAATTGATTTAAAAATATAAAAAATAATAAATAAAAATAAAAAAAAAAATCAGAAAAAAATAAAAATTAATAAATAAAACATTGAACAGATATAAAATTATAAAAAATTGAGAAAAAATAACAAAAATTCAAAATTTAAATTGGAAAAATAGCTAAAAAATAATTAAAGTTATAAAAATATAAATAAAAATGAAAAAAAAATACATGAGATGAAATAAAGAAAATAATAAAGAAGTAATTAAAAAATAAAAGTAATAATTTATGTAAATTAAAATCACTCACAGCAAAGAACTCGAGAAAGTAATCTAAAAACAGGTACGAAATAGTTTTTGGGTGCAGAGAGCAAAATTTTTATGACCATGGAGAAGACATAAAACAAAGCACTGAAAAACCATTACCATTAAAAAAGTTAACGACTCTAAAAAAAATGAAGTTAATTTCACAAAATATCCCAAATGACCTTGAGGCATATGGTGTATAGCAATAAAACGCATGTGAACCGATTTCCCATGCAGAGATTTTCCCTTGATGACCTTGGAGTGAATGTATAACATGACATCCAACATCTTTGATGGTAAACTTTTGTAGTCTCTATCGATTATGATGTTAACGTTAAATAGCAGACGGCTTAATTAAAAAGCCCAGAAGGCTATAAATATTCCAATGCTATAGACTGAAGTTTAATTAAACTAGACGGCCATTAGCTGGCCAGGCCCACACGGCCCACCTACCAGTCTGACAACAATTTGCCTGTCATTATGATAAAGAGAGTGTGAGAGAGAGCGAGAGAGACGGAGGGGACGTGGGAGGGAGCGAAAGCGGCTGTAAACATGAATGAGAAATTTGTTGACCCGACGAGCGTAATAAAACAGCATCCAAACGGGCATATATGAGAGTGTGATGCTCTGTTAGTGAACTCTTAAAGCGAATTAAATATGAAAGAATATGTTACGCCCCTATTGAGTTGTAGTATCATTCCCCTGAGAGCAAGCAAAGCCAATATACTCAATTTTCCGCTCTGTGAGCGAGCATACAAATTGACCTTTGGCCAGCAATAGACAATAGACTGCAGCTGGGAAATGTTGGCGCGGCCACAGGTACTTTTATTCTTCTTGTCTTTTTTTTTTTTTTTTGCTATGTTGGCAGCCATTTTGTTTGCTGTCAATTGCACACATTTCAATAAGCGCATAAATTCGAGTCTATTTTTGGGCGCACTTTGTACGCCGGACCATGGCAACAAAAAGACAAAAGCGTAAAGTTATAAGACATTGAATATTCCTGGAAATATTCCCGGCCTTTACACCGGGAAACAAGTCGCGTTAATTAATTGAGTGTCAATTGCAATGAACATTAAAATCAAAAGCATTAAAAGAAACGCCCACGCACACACACGCCATTACAGTGAATATTTAAGTGTGTGTGTGTATGTGTGCATATCTGTTTGCGTACCTTTACATGCCTGAACATTCTAACACACACATACACACTTAAGTTTGGCAAAACAACAAGTACAAATGTACCAAAAGTGGAATAATTTGATTTGCTTTTGGTATGTTGGTATTTTTTTACTTTCAGCGAAATTATAATATATATAAAAAATATATTTAAAAAATAATACAAATTATTATTTTTTTTACTTTTTATTTAATGAAATTGATTTTAAATTTTGCTTTAAACGAATTAACCTAAAGCAACAAGCAAAAGTGCAAAAGTATTTGGCATAATTGAAGGCAAGTTACATGCGTTTATGCTTCTCTCGCGTTCTCTTTGCTCACTGCCCACAACTGCTCTCTCTTTTACACGCCTATTTGATCAAGCAGCACACACAAAGGCACGCATACGTACAATCCACGCACACACACACACATGTGTATGCTTGTAAGTTTGCTCAGCGATTCCCACGCTGTTTACGCGCCGCACACACAAAAACAACAAAAAGTTCACAGGTGTTGCTTGCCCTGCGGTCACGCGCAAACACAACACACAAATACACACATATACACACACACGTGTAAATCTCTAGCAGGCGTTGTTTAATCATTACATTGCCAATTAAACAATAAAAACAACGCAAAATGTAATTAATTGGCAATCAGAACAGCTGTGATCAATTGAGTGTGACCAGATCAGAGAAATTAAGTGTGCTCAAGTAATTTTTGGCAATGCCCTTGACAGTATATATATTTTCCTATTTTTTGTTTTGTCATTTTTATGCGCTTACAGCAAGTGAAATTTGTTAGCTTGTCATATACACACGCAAACGTACATAAATCTTCACGTAACGGCAGCACCTTGTTGACTTTTTGTTATTCTCTTCGTTTTGTCAATTCCACTTTGCGCTTGCCATTTGCTGGACTGGCGCTGATCAAAAGCGCGATAATTTGATTGAAAGAAAAGAAACAGAAATGTGCTGGAAAGAGATAGCCTGCTCTACGCTTACTGCCTGACACACACACACACACACGCAGAGACTAATGGGAACTGTTATTAATTAGATGTGACCGGAGGCCGTTAAGAACGAAATGGCAGGCAAATGGTGAGGGTTAAACAAAGGACCACCCAAGTGCAGAAGGCCATAAAAATCAGCAAAGGTGTCAAATAAAACGGCCTAGAAGCCACAGCCACTGAGAGTCAGACTCAGACTCAGTTGAGCACATTAAATACGACGGCTGCGACAGGGCCATAAAAGTGCGCCAACTAATTGATGCTCGACGGCGCGTTGTGCTAGGTCTGTTGCGCAGGATGTCATATAAAATTGATATTAATTAATATATTTTACCTGTTCATATGCATATGCATATACTGCTGATCAATTATTTCAATTTGGCTGACAACTTTTGTGCTAACGAGCTGCTGGCCAAGCAATTAAAATTCACCAGCCAAAAAAAGGCAACGAAGGGTCGTGGGGCGTGGTTTTTGGCGTGTGTGTGTGGTCGCAAATGAATATATTCATATATATTAAATACATTTTTATATATATAATATATGTGTGTATGCATATATCTAGCGCATATTTCAATCATCATCATTTGGAGCAGAACCTTTTAACATTTTTACACCTGACCCTCGTGTTTTTGGCAAATTAAAAACACATTTTTTGACACGTTATGTAGGTGTTGTCCCAAGCTGTTGCTGTTGTTGTTGTTGTTGCTGTTGGCACATGGCGTGTTGACCTGTTTGCTGCAACACACCTAGAAATGCTCGCGTTTACGCCTCATTAGACAAAGGGAACATCGAATGAGTTGAAAGGTCGATTTACATGCACTGAACTGTTTCTTAATTAGTTCCATTTGTAGTGCAGGTGAGTGATGTGAGAGAAAGAGAGAGAGAGAGAATGATAAAGATCACAATAGCGAATGGGGACAAATAAACATAGGGCACCAAGAGAGGGGAGAGAGATAGTTCGAGAGAAAAAATTAGACTTACAAGGATAGATTGAAAGACAGTATTGGAGATAAAGAAGGAGATCTATAAATAGATATATAGAATGATAAAAAAGCTAAAGAGAGAGAGAGAGAGAGAGAGCTATGGAGGTAGGAGATAAAGTAAAGAGAGAGAGAGTGAGAGAGAGAGAGTAAGTAAAATATGAGAGAGCGTGAGATAAAGAGATTTAGATCGATATAAAGAAGGAGAGCGAGAGATGGATTCCCAGAGATGCCTCCATCGATGGATTCCCAGCTCTACTATATGTAACTTGGCGACATTCTCTAGGCCATAGTCCTTGCCTTAAACCCTGCAAATAAAAGCTAAATATATTGCAACTTTTGCAATTCTGAGCGAAAACAGATATATAACAAGTTAAAGTCGTTTTAAGCCAATAAGTGGAAAAGTAGGCAAAACTTTTCCTTTCTTGTTTTTCTTTTGCTCTATTTTTTTTTTTTTTTTTTTTTTTTTTTTTGGCAAAAAGCGCTTTAGAAAATTTGCTGATATTATTTCATTATTGGCTTTTGCCACTGCCACTCGAAACTTGTGATGCTATAGACTGTGAGATGATTTAGCAGAAAGTTTGCGACTTTTTGGCATTGGCATTCATGTCTACGCCCATAAATAGCTTTAAAACTTTAACAGCATTGAAAGTTTGCAATGCATACAAAATATTTTTGCATTCAGAATGAAGGATAGGAAATGCTGGCCAAATGCTGTGGAATTTGTTGACCAGCGACGATGTTGAGTTGTCGTTGCCAGACAGGATTTGGTTTAATTGAAAAAAATTAGCTCAAGCAACAATTTGGTATGCAAATACACGAGCCGAGGGAGTTAAAGGATTTGCCATTAAAGCCTGGCAAACAGTAGACACGAAAAATTGTAAAATGGCAAATGGAAAATGAAGCTTGGAGCTTGGAGCTGCTGGAAAATCATGTGTCAATGTCGAATGGGGGCGAGTGTGGGCGAGCTGTTGGAGTAGGCTGGGCTGGTTAACGACTGCTCAGGCCGTCAAAGGCGATGAGTTTGTCAACGTTGATGAAATGATGTCTGTCGCTCTGTCTGTCTGTCTGTCTGGCGGTCTGTCGCTCTGTCTATCTGTCTGTTTGTCTCCTGTTCAGCTGGGCATGTCCTGTGTGTACTTGTAAGGACTCGCTGCGCACAATGCAGCCAGCGTCGGGACATTGCACTGTCTGCTTCAGGGGCTCAGGCCTCGTTCAGCTTACCCTGTGAGAGTTGGCAACTTTCTCGACTTGCTCACACTGTCTCGCTCACTCTCTCTCTCTCTCTCTCTCTCTCTCTCTCTCACACACACACTCTTGCCTGCCTTGGCTTTGTGCTCGCCCTGACATTAACCCCTCTCGCTGCGTGTCCTGTGTCTGTGTGCCTTTCACTCTACTCTACTCTACTCTACATATATCTATTTATTAGTTTTGTATTTTGCTTTTACTCTTCTTCCTTTTTTTATATATTCAATTATATCTCTGGGCTTCATCTCTTAAAACCTGTTTTTGCCCATACACATTCAATTATCGCAACTGATTTTCTAAATGTGCCTCAAATTAGTTTGTCAATTTCGTTTCACGGACGTCACATTAAATATTCAGTTACTCGTGAACCCTGCCTCAATTCTCAATTGTTGAGTGAGTGGAAAAAAAAATTGTAGGCACTGCCACGCCCTCCCTAGCCTCCTCGCTGCCAAAGAAAGTTTTCTATTGCCCTGCAAAAAAAAAAAAAAGAAATCCTGTTGTTATATTCCGCCTGCTGCTAGCTAGGCTTGGGGTCTGCTTAAATTTCATTTGCCGCATTAAATGGAGAATTATATTTGTTTAGCTCCCTCCAACTCCACCTCCCCCATTCCCAATAAGGGTTTGGGTTGCATTAAGACCCACTCGAGTGCTTCGACGGCAAAAGGGATTTGGAGTTGCAGCCAAATAGCAACAGCAATTGAAATTCTTGGCAATTGCAATAAGCAACGAATATTTAATACACTAAAGTGAATTGCAGTGCTTGTAGATTTATATAAAACATACTATGAATAATTAAAATAATAATAAATAAATAATAACAATAATACATAAATAATAATAATAAATATATAAATATTAACTTTAAAAATATAAATAATAAAAAATTATTTTAAATCAATTGTAGATGAGCTCAAAAGCAAACAAATCTAAATTAAATTAAAATTAAATTTAAAATTCAACAATAAATATTTTTTTTTTATAATGAAATTTATTTTGTATAATTTTTAAATACAAATTTACAAATTTTAAAATTTAAAATAAAGTAAATAATTTTAAAATGCAAATTAATTTGTAATATATTTATTAAAGAATTTTTGTTTAACTTATTCTTATTTTTTACAATTTTAATTTTAATTTTTACAATTTTAATCTATTATCTATAATTTGTATCTCATATCATATCTGCATTTAGCTATTTTTAGCTGCTATAATTACAGCTACAACGATATTATAAGCTTTCACTTAACTTACAAATATCTGAAGCATTGCAATGTTGCTTCACTTTGTATTATTTCATTTATTATTTATAATTAATTTGTAATTAGAATTACTAAACAATTAATGAAATCACTTTTCCATGAATTGAGCTTTTTAAATCATAATAAATTCATGTGAATTGCTTTGAGTCAGGGAAAAACTTAATTAGAAATCATATTTTATATTTCCTGGAAAACTTTGAATATATTTTTGCCATTTATTGCGCTGAATGCTAAGAAGAAGATATAAATAGTATTCTTTTTATGTAAATATACGAATATGAATAAATTCGTATTTCATAAACTTTTAAAACTAAAAAAGTTCTTTTGATTTTTCAATTATTCAAATATATATTAAATTTTGTGCCAACTGAATGGTGCATATGCTTAAATTAAATTTGATTAGTCCTAAATGCCTTTTACAGAATTTCTACGTATATTTCTTGATGGCAAGAACGACGAACGTCATATCCTATACACATAACTAATGCCCTCGGCTGCCCTGGGATTAGTGTATAAAAAGTGCTGACTGCAAACGACGATGATGACGATGACGACGATGATTATGACGATGACATTTTAATTATGTGTGCCTCCAAGGCTGTATTAAGATGGAGCCTCGTGAAGCCCGAGGGGTAGGGCTGGACTGGCTGGTAAATAGGGTACTAGCCGAGACGCTTGCGAGACACAGTTGCCGCTCGCTGTTGTTGTTGTTGTTGTTGTTGCACTCGACGCAGCTCGTCGTTTGCTCGGCTGAATAGGGGCTGTTTAGCTAGGGGTTGTCTGTGACTGTGTGTGTGTGAGGGGGTTTTAGTAGGTTCACAAATGAAAAGTGAATTCAAAACGGAAACATTGCGAAAAATGCGCCAATGCAGCAAATGTTGCTCAGCGCCGCCTGGGAGGTTCGTCTAGGTTCCCATTTATGAATATAAGCATATTTTTTTCCCGTTGCGTTATACACAGAGAGAAATTACATATAGTATATAGAAATATGGTCACAGATGCAATTAAACATTTAAAAGCTTACACACACATACACATACCACTCTCAATGCTGTGCATATGTATTTGCAGTTCATTAAGTGTTTCATAGCCAACCCAAACTTCCACCCACTACGCACTGGGCAGACCTTGGCTAACCCAGTCTCACTTCCTGCACATTTATGGCCTGTGAATGTGAATGTGAATGTGAATGTGAATACTTGGCGAGTTTGAGTTTGTAAATTAACAAGCGTAACAAAAGTACACGCACATAGACTTGTACATATCTACAATGTTGAATATTGGAAGACGGGGAGATACCCTGGCTTTGCTTGAATAATGAACGATAGGCTTGAAGCCATTATATTACAACGTGTATATAAATATAGCTAAATAAATATATATATGTACATATATGTGAAATCATCTATAGCTTATCTAGTTTGCATTGAATTAATAATTAATAATGTTTAACTAAAATGTTAGAATTTCTATTTAAATATATATACATTCGATTAATTTTGAAGGCTTACATGGGCATAGGTCTGAAATGAGCCAACATTAGTTAGAAATAGAACAATTTATTATTATTATTATTATTATTTTTTTTTTTTTTTTTTTTTTGTGGATTAGCATTTCCATTATTTCAAAAATATTAATAATTAATTTAAAACATTTTTTCGCTTCTCTAGTATCTACAAAGATCTCTAATGGCTATGCTCATACATTAGCTCTTCATTTCATTGCCTATTATTATCTAATACTTAATGATATCAAATTTCATAAAACCCATTTGACTCACTCTCTACAATTACAGGATATATGTATATACAAATGTTTCTAAAGGGTGTCGCCAGTGTTGTGCTTGTGGGTGGCCAGTTGTGAACTGCCTGAACGAATGTTTAGGTGGGGCGGAGGGTGCAGGGGGGGGGGCGTGCAGAAGGGGTGGCATTCAGCCTTACCCCAAACAATCCACAAACTGGCAGCAGCAGCAGCCTCCGAGGCCTGGGTTAATGTACTTTCAGCGGCGTCTGCTTGACTGGCAACCTCTACCCAAACTTGTTGGCAACCTCCCCCAGTTTGCCCCCAGTTGCCGCCCCCCTCACCCGCTGAGCAATTGGCAGAGCTTGTGTGCAGCTTCCCTCGACGGTAGCGGCAATAAAATGTTTTATTTAGCATACACAAAATGTAATTCTAACATTTCATGTTTTGTAATTGCGGAAATTTTCATTGAAAAGAATTAGCTTTCACAAATGTGCAGCCAATTTGTTGTGTTGACTCTTGTTTTGGGTTCTCTCTAATCGAGTTGAATGTCTGCTATCAATGTCAGGGTCAAATGAAGTCAACTAAGTTGGGCAAACGATAATTTATCTGTTTCGCTTTGACTCTTCATTGGGAACGTAAGGAAAATAAATATAAGCTAAAAATATGTTTATTTAATAATTAATAAATATATTTATTTAATTGATTTAAAGTATATATTTCAACTATATTATTTATAAAATTAAAAGTAATAAATAATTAATTTAAAATATATATAAATATTTATGAATTATTTTAAAAGAATTATTTATAAAAGTAATTTTTGTTTAGAAAATAATAATTCTATTTAATTTTAACTAATATTAAATTTTAGTTTGATAAATTAATTAATTTTTAGTTGCAGGTGGCTAAAACATATTCACTAAAATCTTTTAACTGAAATAATGTTGGACTCTTATATATATTTATTAAATTTGATTATTCATATTTCATTCCCATTCCATACCACACCAATACGCTCCTCTCTCTCTCTCTCTCTCTATCTCTCTCTCACTCTCTCTCTCTCACTCACTGTCTTGGTATTCATATTAGGTTTTCCGAGCATGTTCCCTCTGCATAGGGTTCCCTTTGATAATAATCATATGCAGGTTCCTAATAAATTTATAGTTTATTTATTGCATTCTCTATGGTTTGTTGCTGTCCATTTAGAAAATTATGTAAATTTTATTAGAATTTTAAAGAGTCCGCCTCGCATGTATCCAATCAAAGTTTACCAATTGAGCGAATAAATTGTATAAAAAAAAATGCATAAAAAAATGGAAAAAAAAAATTATAAATTCAAACAAAATACCAGAAAAAAAATGTGAGTGTGAGGACTAGTAAGGGCTGTTGACTGCGCAGGGTGCTCAGCCTTAGGGGTGAGATACAGTGAGGTAAATAGGTATCGAAAGGTGAACGCGTGCGCAGTCGCCTTTAACACATGAATGAGACAATTGGAACTCGAGCAGGGCTGAAGGAGGGTAGGGACTGCTAGGGGAACGTAGAGCTCTAACACCCTGCGTCTGCGTTTGCCACTTGAAGCGAGCTGCAAATTATAAAATCATAGGAAAAAAAGCGAGAAAAAAACTTTACTATCTGAGTCGCAATCAGAAAGAAAAAAAAAAGACACAGAGAGATAGAGAGAGAGAGAGGCAAAGAGAGTGGAGTAAAACTAGGTAGAGTGCGTCGTCAACTTGCGACGATGACGACGTTCCATAAACAGAGGCGCAACTAATTTGCATAATTTCATGAAGTAGAAGAAAAAAAAAAAACAGTAGAAAAATAGAGAAGCAAGAAAAAAAGTGTGTACAAAGTCGACGAAAGTGAAGTTAACAAGCGTGGGCCTCGGGAGTTGGCCAGAAGTGGCTGATTAACATGATTATGTATGCAGAGGCAGGCGCACAGGTCGAAAGACAATAGAATTATGAGGTGTTGAGCGTTGACTTGACTAGCGGAACGTCCATAAAAAATGATAAATACACAATACAACAACAACAAAAATCAAACCAAACCAAACCAACAACAACAACAAACCAGAAACAGGCCTAAAATTCCCGCTGTGCTTGTATCTGAGCCAAGTCTAGTTAGACGCCATCTCAAGACAATAGATAGAAAGTTATGTGTTTCAGGGCTTAAAAAAAATTGAGTGTTAAGATTGAAGATATTCAAGAAAATAGAAGAAGAAGTAGCCGACGAGAACTTGGCTTAGAATCTTGACCCAAACAAGCAACCAAGTTGAGAGGAAGTGGAAATGATGCAGAGGTTTCTAGCCAAAGATAGAAAATTGTATTTTAATGATAAGCTAGCCAAGAGAGTTAAGGAAGTTAAGCCGTGCTAAATTGGCCTAGGTAAGTTTGATAGATTACATAGAGATGGCTTAACACTTTCAATTCAGTTAAGGTAAGAGAGTTATTGTTGTTGTTGAAAGTTTCTTAACTGTTTTGTAAGCATGACACTTACCTTCGCTTTCAACTGCTTAATTTTTTTTTTTTTTTTTGCTTGCTTGAGTTATGGTGAAATTTTTAAGCACGCTTACCACTCAATTATTTTAATTAGTTTTAATAGGCAACAAGAAAAAAATCTTTTAAAAAGAAACTCTGTGTGCGTATAAAAAATATTTAAAGTATTAATTTTTTATGAAACGCAAAGAGTTTTTTAGTTGCAGATGAAGACGAAGTGCTTAAGCAGATGAGCGATAGTAAATTCAAAGTGTTTAGAGATTCTTAAGGAACTGTAAACGTATTTGAATTGATTACAATTCAAGCTTCAATTAAATTGCTCTAGTTGAATTCTAAGTCAAAACTGTAAGAGTTACTAAAAAAATTTAATTGAAAACTAATTTGAATATTTTTTGATGTTAATTAAAAAAAAATGATTGAGTATTAAAGGTTGTCTATGACTACCCAAGTGTTATATAGGAATATATTATATACCCCTTAGGCACTCTTAGACATCTTATAATATTCAATCTCATTATCTGCTCCTCTGCTTAAGTTCTTTAAAGGACTCTTTATGCTATCACTTCATTGACATCCTTACAATATTATTTTCTCACACTTTACAATGAATCTGTCTCTCGCTCCCTCTCTGGTCGCTATCCTGCCCGTGTATAGCTATAGCTGATATCTGATCTGTCGGCTCAGTGACCTGACAGTTCAGGTGCTAATGACTCCTTTACAAGCAGAACGCGCAAATGCCCATCCATTGTTAGAATATTTTTGCATGTCCGGTTGATGAAATTAGTATGCGCTGCTCGCCGCGACTCACTCTATATAGCCGGCTCATTGTTTCGGGGCACCCCAAAAAACCAAGAGGCGAACGAATGAGCCACCGAACGACCGAGCGACTGAGCGAGCGAGCGAGCTGGCCTTTTGTGTGGCACGCTCATATCCGGTAGCCGGCCGGTGTCGCTTTAATGCCATATAATGGCTTGATAAACTCAAATGCTATGCGGAGCCTACGCTCGTTCGTTGTGTGTTCACATGTTCGCATCGAACATGTTGCATGTCGCGATCGGCGTTGAGCGCACAGTTCCGGCGGGGTTGAAGTGAACGCTGAAGTTGAGGTGGAAATTGCTGTCGAGCCTATATGGAGTTACCGGCGCAACGCATCCGACTTCAGTTTGAACGCATACGTCGTGCTGTTAGGTTGTATATACGCGGGGTTACCTGGGTAATTTTTAAGCTCAACCAAAAAAACAAAACGAAACGAAAAAAAACACGTAAATTACGAGAAACAAAATACGAAACGCGAAAGTATCGAACATTTTTTGTGAAACTTTAATAGCAACTTTTGTATCTATGAGATGCTTAAGCAATTCATTTGGTTTATTTAAACATTAACTGGCATGTGCAATACAAATGCTTTATAAAAGTGTAAACTACCTGTACAAAATCAAGGCTCTCTCTTAAGCCTCTCTCACTCTGAGTGTTCTATGTGTGTTTCGTGTGTGTTTTGGTTCTTGACCTAAGCAAACAGGAAGACAAAGTGAAATACCTGCTGAAACGCCAGAGAATTGAAGAAGATCAATCGTGGAACTATAATACTCTACAGCCTCTTCTTCTTCAACTTGATTCAATAACTGACCTACCTAGCCAACTACCTGTGCGGTGTGAAACGAAACAAAATGAAATATCTGACGCATACACATAAGGAATCCTATACATTGGTTGCCCGCAAACGTTATATGAAGAATCTGCTGTATGTATTTAACTAATTAAAAATGACTATAAATATAATATAAATCATCTATCATTGCAATTGAACTCGAAATCATGTTCAAATATTGACACACGTCGCCCGCCATTTGACATATGCGAAAATTATGCAAATTGGCCAAAAAAAGAAAAAGAAAATGAAATGAAACGAAATGTTTTGAATGCGCATAATTCGCATTAATTAAATGCAATTCAATTTGCGGCGCACTCGAAACTCTCGAATATTTTCCACTAATGCGCATAAAATATGCAAATTTCAAATTTTGTTTTTTCTTTTTTGCATTCATGTCGATATCGGGTAAAATGTCATCCTCTTGTTTGTTGTGTGTGTGTTTTGAGCCCTTTTGTTGCCTGCTGTCCTTATTGGCAAACAAACCGCAAATGACAAAAAAAAAAAAAAAAAACCATGAAGAAGAGGAGAAGAGACAAACATTTGCATCAATGAGAAAATGCAAACTGAGCTGGCATCATCGCAGCTAATTTTCTCAACCCTTGCAAAAAAATTGAAGGTCTGAAATGAAACCGAATTCCTTTGTCAACTTTTGTCAACTGCGTTTCTTCAAAAAATCCTTTTGATTGTTAATTAAATTTATGATTAATGAATTGCTGTCCCAAGATAGTGTTGATAATGATGTTGATGATGTTGCATAGTTGCACAGTTTGCTTTTTGCTGTTTGCTCAAACCCCGTTTCCTATAATGCATAACAAACAGCCAGAACTGTAAGGCGATACCTTAACCCTATAGAAAAAAAAAATAGTTTCCCTAACCCTTTTTTTTTTTTTTTGCTCCTGTAACCCCTGGGCAAATTTTCAGTTTTTCCGATTTTTGTTTTTTTTTTTTTTTTGCAAATCAGCAAAGTCAACAAGAGTCTGGTAATTCTCTCATTGCTTATCAATTTGCGGGGATCGCTGTGCAGAACCGTTAGGCGTTAAGCCCACTGAGCAGCTCAAGACATATGTATATATGTGTATATATCTCTGGCCCGATCTGTATGTACAATAAATCACCTGGTCCAGCCCACACTTGACTAGCATCCGAAATAAAAAACTTCTCATCGAGTCGAAGAACTCACCGGGTTCAAATGCGGTTAGTCAAAAATAAAAATAAAAAAAACAAAAAAACTTTAAACAAAATTTGCTGCGCCGACACCAACGCGTAAAAAAACGACAGGCGGGTCAGCTGGCGGTTTAACTCGCGTGGTTTTCAATTGTTTCTTGGCCCGCAGTTCTCCTGCTGCGCTGTATGTGTGTGTGTGTGTATGTGAAATGGACAGCAGACATGCAAGCGGCATACATAATTAGTAGACTGCGCCTGTGTGTTGAGGAAGTTGCATTAGTCAAGCAATCAAAGTAATTTGTTGCGTCTGAAAAACGCTTGGGAGACGCGCGCAAAACGCGTTTATCAATGCTAGTTACATGTATGTGCAGCAGCAGCATCAGCATCAGCATCAGCATCATATAATTAATTAATTGTTAATGATTTGCTAGAAAATTACATTAGCAGATAATCTAAATAAATGTGTTGCAATATGTGCAGTGAGGCGACTAAAAACGCGCGCTGATTGAAACGCTTTGCTAGGTGGGTGTTGGCAAAACTTATTGAAGATATAAAACAGTTAAAAATTGATTATCGTAGTAGGATTATTTTTCTAATTTAAATATTATTTTCTGAGAATATAAAATGATATAGAAATAGAAGACTTTGCGACAAAAAACGCGCCCAGATCATGAAGATCAATTAATTATTATAAACGTAAGAGAAATATATATATATATAGTGTAAATATCATATATATTTATTTATATAATTTTTGAATTTTTTACCTATTTTCTGAGAATATAAAATGATATAGAAATAGAAGACTTTACGACAAAAAACGCGCCCAGATCATGCAGATCAATTAATTATTATAAACGTAAGAGAAATATATATATAGTGTAAATATCATATATATTTATTTATAAAATTTTTGAATTTTTTACCTATATATAAAACAGCTAAATAAACTTAATATAAACATATGCTTATGCACTCAGTGCTGCAATAAACGCTCACAAATCGCGAATAAAACGCACAACAATAGTGAATGTTTTTTTTTTTAGCATGAGCACAGAGAGTTTCATTATCAATAGCATTTACAATTAAATACAATTGCATTTATATTCTAAAAAATTAATTAGATATCAAACGTGTCTATAGATTGCTTCTAGCGCGTTTTAAATCGCGCTCAAAGCGCGCCAAGCAAATTGTTCTCACAGCAGCATTTCTTGCTAGAAAACATTCACATAAACAGTTTCTCATCTATATAATTATAGCTACTTCAATAAAACGCGCACAAAACGCGCGCGGCCTGGCACAAATCGCCTTCATAATAAGCAGTCATTTAATTTATTGCGTCTTAAGTCGCGCACAAGTCGCGTGTGCTCACCTGAATAGTGTGATAATCGCGCTTGTAATACTTACTTACTTATGGCTATCATTTAACCTACTAAGACACGACGTCATTTGCTTCACTTAACCATATCCAACATTCAGCGGCCACACAATGATCAATGGAAACGATTTCAGCTGCTTCATCGCTCAAGACGTCGCGTTGAGCTGTCAAATTTGTAGGGAGGAGTGGAGGAGCCGAAGGGGGTAGGGTAGCAGAGGATTGAAAATGCGTTGCGAATTGTCGTCTTGGTTAATCAGAGTCGTTGTCGTTTGGCTATTGGTAATCGACAGAGCGTCCCACATCTTGTTGGCCATAATTGCAAATTAAGCAGCAGCGGCAGTTGCTTTCGTTTCGTTGTTGTTGTTGTTGGTGTTGTTGTTGTTGTTGCCTTGGGGCAACGATTGAACTGCGCGATTGCAGCTCTTAGCTTTGCTTTTTGACCTTGTCGCGCGTTGAACAAGCGCAACGCCCACGCGTTTTAAAACGCGCACAACAATTTATGAGCGCATAGAACTTTTTGTAAGACTTTGTTTTTACAACACCTTGACCTGGCTACCCAAAAAAAACAAGAACAACAACAAGAACAAGAACAAGAAAAGCGCGCCAAAATAGTCCAAAGGCGCAGGGGGAGTGCGAAGCACGTGGTAACTGCGCGTGCCGCTGTCACATCAATTTCAGTCTTATAAATAGTCCTCGGTTTCATTAATATGCAAAGTGAATGCCTCGCAGTACCTCTTACGCAAATTATTTAAAATTATTCTAAAAATTAAAAAATGAAGAGGAACAGAGCATGAAAATATCAACACTTAAACGGTTATTACCAGCATTTTCATGCTGCACTTGCCAAAGTCCCAGATCCAGTCGAAGCGAGGCGAAGGCGAAGGCGAAGGCGCGAAGGCACTCAACAGGTTGGACTTGGACTCAATTGCGTGTCAAATTGAACTTGTTCCTCCATCTCTGGAGCAGCGGGGCACACTTAAGACGAAGTGGGGTGAGGAGACGGGCTAGGCGACGGTTTCTTGTAGTTCTTGATGACGCGCTGCTGCTGGCACTTATATAAGAAGTGTCTCTCTCTCTCTCTCTCTCTCTCTCTTTCTCGCTGTCTGTGTAAATGGTTTGTTGACTTGTTAAAGTTTTGCCAAAGATAGTTTGGGATAATTAACAACAAAAAAAAAAAAGGCCAAAAAGATGATCGAGTGAGAGCGCCTTGAGCTCTACCGCAGCTGGTTAATGGAACACGCTAAGTGGTTGAAATTTATATGCCAGTTTTATCTGCAGAGTTACCAAATGAATTCTGATGATATTTGTGACATGCTTTAACTTTATAGAACTTACATAATTTTGATGGATTAAAAACAAAAAAAATTTACTATATTCAGTTGACTTTAATTGAACATTTTAAAATTAATATTGGTTTTAATTTAATTTAATTATATTATTTTATATTTTTGTTTATAATCAATTTTAAAATCAATATCGGTATTAATTGATTTATTTATTATATTCTGGTATATTAAAACATATATTTTTTATTTATATATCTTCAAATGAATTTTTTTTCTGTAATACTAAAAAAAAAAAAATAAAAATACTTTAAAAATAATTTTTGGATGTATACATTTTTTAATTTTAAAAAATTGTTATTTCAATTTTAATATTCTTTCTAGTGGAATTCAACCTTGACTGAACAACTATCTAAACTGCTTAACTATATCAAAATACCGTAACAGATATTTAGAAATACTTAACCAAAAATATTCTTTACTTTTGTATATCCTATAACTTTATATATGTCTCATTCGAGTTTTTTTCTACAGTTTCATAGCCTTTGCTTAGCTTAGATTTTACTAATTAAAGCCATGTTTGCATGTGCATATAGTATATATACAGTATTTTATATTATAATCTAGTATGTTCCAGTATTTTATATATATTATATATTTAATCTAGTATGTTTTTCAATTACGTCGCTTACAAGGCAGAATCTCTCTTCTTTTATCTTATGAAGACCTCTAAATTAATTCAATCTTTCGCTCATTAGCCAACATTCTAACTCACACACTCTCTCTCTCTCTCTCTCTCTCTCTCTCTCTCTCTCTCTCTCTCTCTCTCTCTCTCTCTCTCTCTCACACACACACATACATCATATCATTAAGCAACTTATCTAACAATGAACTAGTCTAACATTGATCATGTGCGCCCTGATCTACCTTTGCTCTTCTCCCCTCCCCAACTTACTAATCACATTCTACTCTATCTAATCTACTTGAAACAAGTTCTTCTCTTTGTTGTTTAACTAACCTGATCTACATCTAACACTTTCACCTCTCACCCAAGGTATCGGGTTGCAGCTTCTGGCAGCTGTTAGAACTGGCGCATCTATCGGGAAGTTCAGCTTAAATCCAAATTAGGCTAATCTGCCTGAAGCATCATCAGCAGCATCTTTGATTGTTTTTTTTTTTCCATGTTTTCTCTGACCACAGCCCAGCTGCTTGGCCTCTGGGCTCAGCTCTGCTACCTGTCCCCCTCCTCATTCCTCAGAAACTTTCACTTTAGCTGCGTCGACTTTCCTCGATCGATCAACTAAAAGGCCATAAATTTACAGCTTGTCAGCAAAGGAAAAGCAGGCAGGATTTATCGTGAATGAGAACAAGTTCCATCCGCTGTGCGTTATCAATAAAATATGTCCACGAAAATGGTGTAATTTTTAGCCCAAAAACAACAGAAGAAGGAAAAACGTTTCAAATTATGCAAATGACCAACTTTTCCGGCAAATTTGTGGCTAATTTACGAGGCGAGGCGACTGCATGTGTTGCCTGTACCTGGACGAGCTGAGCTCCGTTCAGATCAGCGCAGCTCGCCGTAGCGCTTCGAGTGTCGCGCATTTCCTTTGCCTTTCTTTGCTTTTCCTTTTTTTTTTTTTGTTGGAACGTGTTGCATTTGCCGAAGGTAAAAGAATGAGAAAACGAGTTTCTGTCTTACGCAACCCCTGAAGGATGTGCACAATAGGAAAACTGGGCAGCGACAAGTTTTTCCAGCGGAAATGAGAAAAACTTGCGCGAATCTTGAGCTCAAGCTGAATTCAAATTGAAAGTCGCCGAGTCGCCTGACGATTGCCTGGAACTAATTTTAATGACAATTCATGCGGCGCGACAGCAGTCGCGACTTTTCAGTTCTCAGCTCTCAGCTACATCCTGAGCTGTTTGGGTCCACCCTAAAGCATAATTTCTTACCCTTGCATTGTTTTCGCTCTTATCCTTTATTTTTTTTTTTCCAACGCTTCCGTTCAACTTTCTCTGGCGCTTGCTTGCAGCAAGCAACTCATAGATGAGGATATATGTATGTGCATATAGGTGAATAACTGTTGTAATTTTCACGTAGTTTTCCTATAAATAATTTTTGTGCACCTATCCATATATCGTATCGTATGTATGTATATGGGCTGACTTTACACGCTGCTACAATTATGCTATTAATTGTGGCCCTGGGGTCGGGCACTGAACGACCTCAAACTGTCTGCGCTGTAGCCGTTGAGGTTTTGACTTTTTGCTCGCTTGGGATATCCCGTTACATGCCAGCGGCTGTCCAGTTACGGGTTTTACACTATCCACTCCATCCCTCGCTCTCTGTCTCTGTGCTATCTTGGCAGTGCATCGCACTGCAGTCCTTTGTACATGTCCTGTGTGTGAGATATTATCAGTTTTGTGCTCCAGTTTCCAAAGAGCAACTGAAAAATTGTCGCTTGACCCATTCGCTCTAGCTGCATGTATGTGTGTGTGTGTCCTTTTGTCCTTTGGGACTTGATTTCTTGCTGTTGCATGTTTCCTGTAATTTCTCACCGGCAATTGCCAGCAAACTAGACAGTTGAGAGCCTGGCCTCACTTGCTGCTCACTAATTAGCGCCTGGGGACAGGGGCCTATCAAAAGCCAAAACACCCGCCTCGGATTGCTTTGGTCTATGTGGGTTTTTTCTCCCTCCGTCTCTCTCTCTCTCTCTGTTTTTTGTCTTCCTGTTTCCCACGCATAGTCGAATCAAAACCCGAAACCCGAAAAAGAACAAACCTAAAACCAAACAGAGACGCCTGTGATTAAGTGCGGCATAGCAGCTCATATATCTTATGTTCTGCAGCAACTGTCAACGCCCCACGTAGCCCCAAGTGGGCCCAACCACCTGCTACACCTTCAGCTGCTCCTCCACCTCCTGCTGCTCTTACTGCAGCGCCGCACTTTGTTTTTTTTTTTTGTTGTTGTTGTAATTGTTTTTCTTTTGCATTTTCCGCTCAGCGGCTAAACTTTTAGAACACACGCCGCGCATGCCAAATGAGGCAAGTTCGATGGGGCGGCGAGGCGTACGTGGGGGCAGTTTTAGCTGAGAGGGTGGAAAAGGGGGTGGGGGTGGGGGAGGGGAAACGGTTGCTGCTTGCCTCGCTTGGGTGGGTGACATAAATTTGCATTTAATGAACACTTTTGCCTGGTGTGTGGAAAAAGAAACTGAGGAAATATTAGTGCGAGTAATAGCTTTTAATTAAGTGGGCGTGGCAGCTGCCCCGCTCCCACACACACACACACAGCCGCAGCAGCAGCAGCAGCAGCGGCAACACCTCGAACAATGGCTAGATAAACAGTTAGACGCAGGCGCAACCGCAACAGGAAGTTCTTCCTCTAATTCTACGACTTTTTGTTGTTCGTTTTGCGGGTGGCACAGTTCTGCTTTAAATATATATATATATGTATATATAGCATTTCATTCAAACCCAACGATATCATCAGTTGAGCTCGAAAAGAATAAACCCTAAACTAACAACAATGGGAATAATGTGAGCTGCAGTTGCCCTGCTGTTGCCCCTCGAACAATTTTTGCGACTTTTATTGCTTGTTAGGGCAAGAATTTTTATTATGGTTTGTGCTGCTTTCGATATATGTATATGTATATACATATATGTATGTATATACATATATATTTTTATTTCAATTTCGTTTTGCGATTTCGCTTCAACAAATCATGTGAAAAATTGTCATAAAAATGCAATAAAAATTGTTTTGCTCTGCTCGTCGTTGCTTGATTCGATCAGATGAAAAACAAAAATACCAAAAATAAATATATATATATATATTTCTTTGACAAAGTGGAAAATATGAAACGCTGCACAGCATTGTTCAATTGTTCAATGCATTTCGCATAGTTTTTATTTATTTATTTTTATACTTTATTTATTGCAGTTTGTCAAAATGTCAACGAGTTGAGCTGTTTGCAATAAAATAAAAAAAAAAAACTATAAATAATATATAGAGAAATGCTTGAAAATTGTTATGAATGCAGTTATTGAATGTAATCTTGATGCTGAATTGTATAGAGTGAAATCTTTTTTAATTTTTGTGTACAAATTAAATTAGATCTAGATTTGAATTGGGCATTGAGAGAGGAGTTTAGGGAGAGAACTTGGGTTTTATATGTGCTGCTGCTGAGTGTGTGTGAGAAAGTCAATTAATTGAACAGATTTCTTTATTTAAATATGTTTAGGATGCATAACCATATTGTAAGAATTCTATTTACTCCTTTCATATATGTAAAATGTCATTATAATACTCAAAACTCTCTGGAATTGAGAAAATACTAAAGTAAATTTTAATAAATACTCTTATGAATCATCAGCTCATCATGACTCAGACACACACACACATACATATATTTTAAGATATTTATTAGCTTATATATTTATTAGCTTACATATATGCCATGCCATGCACCCATCGTAGCTGCTCTTTCTCTCTCTCTCTCTCTCTCTCTCTCTCTCTCTTGCTCTCTCAACAGCAGGCAGCTGTAGCTAGTTCGACTTCAAAACTCCACTCATATTACTCTAGCAATGGGTTAGCTATGCTACTTTAAAACTATCAACACTCAAGAGATGTTGTTGTTGTTTTTGCTGTTGTTGCTGCTGATGATCGTTGCTGTTTGATGATGCATATGGCAGCGAGTCGTGAGTCCTGTCGTTTGTTGTCCTGTTTCTGATATCCTTTTCCCATAACTGTCAACGTTTTTATGTGTGCTCCACTTTGTGTGTAGGTGTTAATTTATGGCTAGCAGCAGTGGCTGAGGCAGCAGCAGGAGGAGCAGGAGTCGTTGCCAGGACTCTAGAGCACTCGCACAGCAGCAACAAATTGTTTAAAAATAACAACAGCAACAACAACAACTGTGGCAATTGTTGTTGTTTTTAGTGTCTTTTGAGAATGTGGAGCAACAGCAGCTGCACACACGCAACAGCAACAGCAACAACAAAGTAAACAACAACAGGAACAGAGCAGCCAACGACAACATCCTCGACATGGTTGGCTCCTTTGGCCAGCTGAGGCCCCCACAGAGTACCCTTCTATCTCTATCTCTCTCACTCATGCTATCTGTCTATCTGTCTCTCTCTGACATTCTCTGTATCTCCTGTATGTCTCCTGTGTACTGCGTTTTCTTGTTTCTGTGTCAACAAAATCGCGGCTGCTGCTACAAAACTTTAGGCAAAGCCCAAAAAAAGAGAAAGAAGAGGGGAAAAAAAAAACGAAAATATGAACTCTCCATACACAGTGACAATAAACATGAATAAAATTGAAAAACAAAAAAAAATAATAATAATAATAAAGAAATACAGAAAATGCATAATATAAAATACGAAAATGAAATATGAAATATGAAATATTCAAGTGCCACTCATAATTTTTTTTCTTCTTCTCTGACTTTTTTTTTCTTTATTCTCTGATGCGTGAGCGCAACTCTTAAGTAGCCGAGAAATGTGCCACTTACCTTCATGGAAAACAACCCAAAAGTTATCCTTCAACAGCTCTTGACTGTCGAGAATCACAGCTGAGGCAGCTACTAGATTAAGAATCCTCGAGCTTTGATTGCAATTGTACATGAAGCAGGCATCATTTGAGGCTATTCAAGCGATCGAGCGTGTTGAGCCAAGAACTAGAATTGCATAATATTTATTTTGCTATGGCAAATACTTACATACATACATATGTATATATGTACATACATATGTATATAGAAATGTTGTTACAAATATTTCTTGTTCTTTTTCTTTAATATGTTTTCTTTTGTCTATCATTTCTTAAACATATTAAATACTTAAATTATACTTTTTAATTATTAAAATAATATAATTTAACTTTTTTGTAAAATGTAAATGTGTTTTTGAATCAAAATTATTTTAAGTAACTGTTTATTAATCATTATTGTTTAGTATAAAATTGAAAAAAAAAAAAAATGATTTGATATATAAGTAATTGTTTATTATTCCATTATTTTTTAAGTTTTTTAGTATAAAATAAACAACAAATTAATTTTTATTTTATATATATTTTTAAGTAATTGTATTTCTTTACAAAAACAAATTATTTTAGTATAAAATAAAAAATTATACATATTTTTATGTGTATTTCAAAATTAAATTTCTATACTAAACATAAATTTCTACCTTTAATTATATCATTAAATAATTCAAAATCATTAATATTAGTTTTCTAATAAAATTTAATTTTTTTTATTTATTTATTTATTTATTTTTTTTATATAGTAAAGAGGAAAATGTTTCAAAATGTATTCAATTTGTATTTCAATATGTTCTTATCATTTTAATTTAAATATATTTGTTCATGTTTTTTTTTTTAGAATTTTATATTAAAATTAAAACGTTGTTCTTTTTGATATTATGTCATTTCTTGTTCCATTTTGCTTCAAATCTTTTTGATAATTTTACAAACTGCATATATGCATACCAATTTGCTATATTCTTATATATAGTTATCTTCCGGAAGCATAAATCCCCTAATGGCATTTTATGGTTTTTTTTTTAATATTTCAATTTTGTAATAGATTTTTTTCCTTTACTACACGATTCTTTTTGGTTCCATATACCTTGTTCAATTTTTGCTTGTGTTCCCTCTTTTGTCTCGCTTTACTCTATTCTTTCATTCCTTTTTCTTTACATTTTCTTAAACGTTCTGCTTGACTTTCTATAGCCGTCAAACTGTCGTTTTTTTTCTCTATTGATCTTTCTGCACTTCCCACTCGAGTTGAACCCTTTTGGCTCTTTTTGATGATGGTGATCACTTGGCTCTACTCCTGGCCAGTGACTGCTCTAGTGCCCACTTACCACTAGGAATAAAAAAGAAACCCTGAAAATGCCAATTGAGCTGAAGGGAGTTGAGCTGATTTTGTTCCCTCCACTCGAGTTTGCGCAGTCAATTGAAGATTGTTGGACTTGTACTTGGCGCTGAAGCATGAACGGATTGCATGTTGTTTGTGGCTGGGCTGCGACTTGGGCCATCTCTATTCGTGCTTCTGGTCTACCTCAAGCTCAGCTGTGACATTGGCAGTGCCAAGTGCTTGGCTTGACTGGGCACACGCTAGCCAAGATTGTGATTAGCTGTTTGCGTGCAGTATTATTAAACTGTTTCCTGTTTTATGTTTGCTCTCTCACTCACGCTCTCTCTCTCTCCCTCTCTCTCTCTCTCGTTGTCTTTGCAGACGTCAGCATGCCTTTATGGCGGGCACACAGAAGCAACAGTCCGACTCGGCCGTCACAGGCGGCAGCAGCGTTACCCATGGTGAACGCTTGCGCGGCGCCACACAGGATCTCTTTGAGCTGTTGGAGCGGGTGCAGTGCTCCCGTCTAGATGACCAGCGTTGCGTCCTGCCAGCATATTTCTCACAGGTAAGTGCGAGGGGGACAACACACACTCTCTCTCTCTCTCTCTCTCTCTCTTCATTTGGGTTACTGACCTCTCGCAAGTGCGAGCGCCTTGCGCCTGGCCATATGGCACGGCTGCTCCACTAATCTAACTAAGACCCGACCCGGCCCGACCCCATTTGACCCATAAAAATCCCAGTTGCATTTCACATTTTTATTGCGTCCTGTGTGCGTGTTAGGGTAGATTGTCATAAAACTGGCAAATGACACAAAAGCAACAACAACAACAACAACAACAGCAGCAGCAAAAATTGCCTTGCAGCTCACAATGTGGGCCCAATGACTGCAAGCACGCTGAACCGCACCTTGTTCACTGTTGTTGTTATTGTTGTTTTTCCATATAATTTGGCATAATCTGCGCGTCTGTCTGAAGTTTTATTGGCCATCGATATAGCTGGGGATTACGTTCCATGTTTTTGGCCAATTCTTTCAATCACTTTTTTTATTTATTACACACTTTCAGCTGCCTCTTGGCAGCAGCTGCTAGGTGTGGTCCCTGGGCTCTTGGCGCATTACAAATTTTTTTTAATTCAGCAAAAATTCAAAATTCGTTGCGCCTCTTGCAATTTGACAGTCGAAGTCAAAGGCGAAGGCGAAGGCGCAAAGTTACACACCGCGTTCGCTAGAGTGCGCCACCTAGCCACCTACCGACTATTTAACTATTTCTGTTATATAGTTTGCCATGCTAAAGCTAGATGGCGCTGAAGAGCAGCGCCAGCTAGCGTAGATATTCATTTGAACTGTTCCCAGGGCACAGTTTAGTACGCTAAGCTGTTGCTAGAGTGCGCTTTGCTGTGGCGCCACCTAGCGTTGAATATCGAAAAGGTAGCGCATGCTCAGTAATGCGCTATTTTAACAATAGATGGCGATGTCACATTGGCGCTATATTTGAAATGCAATTTAAATTCAATTTGAATTACTTTAATAAATATAATAAAAAATATGAATTTTTAAAAATTCAAAAATGGAAAAATGGATAAAATAAAAAAATAATAATAATAAAACAAATATAGCTAACAGAATAATAATTTCAAGTATTTCTAAATATATATATTTCATTCTATATTTAGAATGTAAATTGTTTTAATTAAATTTTTGACTTCAGGGAATTAACTTTAATTATTTATTATTTCAACTTTTTTTTTTTGATTCTCTCAGACCCGCTCATTGTCAACCGCTTCCGTTGCCATTTTCCAACTCATTTGCCCACTAATTTAGCATAATCCACTAAATAATTAAACCGCTGTTTACACTGCTCAACACACACACACATAGAGAGTACAAGGAACACTTGCCGAAACCCTCTTAACGCTTTGTTCCATTCCGCTTCATCTCTGCACTCTTTGCATTTGCTTTCGCATCTTTTCACATTTTAATTTAGTTTTCGCAAGAAATTTTGTTGCAAACTTTTCCATCAAAAGATGCTTAACGGCTGCAGCCCCTCCCCGCCCTTCCTTTCTCTTGAGCCTTTCATGTGTTTGCACTCGTCGTGTCTGGCACACAATTGCTGGCACCTCAGGTCCTTAGTCCTAGCTCTCGTCCCGAAGACTTTGCCTTTTCAAACTTTTATGCGGGTCGACGTGCAGGCCGTCTGGAAGCTAAGCTAAGCTAAGCCAAGAACTAGGTTGAATTTTGAAGTAGGTCCTTGCAGCAGCAGCGCCCAAACCTTTCGTCCTTCTCTTTATCCTTTGTTGCGCACTTTGCCAAGCTGTTTGCTCAAGTTGCCAAATTGAATTTGGGCTGCAGTTGCAGAGCGATTGGCAAGTGAGCAGCGCTGCTCAAACTGTGCCGGTTCGCGTCTCTAACTATCCCTCTTTGTCTACTTTTCATTGTGTGTCCTTTTTCCTTTCGCCTTAACATTTGCCGCATTGTTTCCTCTTTCTCTCCCTCTCTTTCTCTCTTCATCTCCCTCTCTCCCTCTCCCACAGCCATTTCATTACCATTTACTCTGGCCTGCTGCCTAATTAAGGCGCCCGCAAAAAAAAAAAAAGTATCTCTACTTTATATGTGCATACGTAGCTTTGAGATACATTTGTATCTTTGTATCTTTTTTTGCGCTTGCAGCCGTTAACCATTGTCTTTGGGCCTTGCGCTTGTCCGCAAAGCCGCGCAAATTTATGCCACTGTTTGTTATTCTGCCCTCCATCACGCCCACCTCCATCACGCCCACTATCCCTCCTCCCCTCGCTCTCCCTCTCCCTCTCCCTATCACTGTGTTTATTAAGAGAAAAAAAAATGTATCTTTAAACATTTTATTTTGGTTTTTGCGGCTGCCTTTTTTTTTCCACTTGCATATTTTTCACGCTGTCGTTGCTTGAGCCCCAGCCCGTGTGGCACATTAGAAGTAGCCCCCCATCCTACCTCTCTCTCTCTCTCCCTCCCTCTTCCTCTCTTTGGCTACACCTTTTCTCTAGCTATTTCAATGAGCCGTTTGCTATTTGTCTGCCAACAGCAGCCACAACTTTTGCTATTATGCACATGGGTGTAGGAGAGCTTATTTGATAATGGTTAGAGGGGGGAGGAGGGGTCCTAGGAGGTTTTTTTTTTGGCTTGTAACTCCCAGGCGCAATTGCAACGAACGTTGAAGTTGTTAATTGCCTTGGTCGTCAGCCGCAACGACGTCTCGTCCTCTTCACAGTTGTAGCTGGTTCTGGCTCTGGCGCTGTACATCAGTCTTGCTGTCTTTGCCAACACACACAGCATACTCCCACAGTGCACACACACACACACACACACACATGCACACACATGTTCAGTGTTGCATCTAAGCCACAAAATGTGCGATGTTTATCTCGAGTGCAACCCACACACGTTTCGCCCTCTTGCTGCTAGATGCCAGCGAAGAGATATGGAAAACCTTCAGCATATGATCTAAGTTTTTGTTGCTATCTCACTCACTCTCTCTTTCTCTCTCTCTCTCAATCTTGATTTGGCTGTCAACTATTCTTTCCCTTTCTCGCTCTTCCGCTCCCTCACTTTAGTTTTCTAATTTATAATTATTTTCCGCTTGTTGCATGTCTGTCTCTCTCTCCCTCTCCCTTCTTCCCACTCTCTCGCTAGCCCTCTCTCTCTCTTCCACTTCTACTCCCTCTCTCTTTAGCTCTAGCTGTGTCTTCTTCTTCGGAACTCCGCTCAATTGTGACTTTTTAATTTGACTCCCTTATGACCCTAACCCTTTCCTGTCTCTCTCCCTTTCTCACTCTTCTCTTGCTACCTCCCCCCCCCCCCCCTTGCACCTGCATTAAACAATGCAACTTTAAAACTATGCTTAAAACTTTGCTTCTCGCTTTGCAACTGCAACTCTTTCTTCTTTTTTCTTTTCGTGGCTTTGACGTTGACGTTGTCTTGTCCATTCAGGGCCAACGGCAGACGCTTCTGCGCCCTGCCACGCCCCTGTCGCTGTTGCTCCCACTTTTCTGCTTCCTTTTGCTCATTTTGGGGTTTTCCTCTGTTGTTTACCATGTTGCTGCTTCGTTGGTTTCATTGTTGATTGCCGCCTGTCTGCCGGGTACATAAAAAAACAACAATAACAAATGAAGTCAGTCTATATTAGTTAGTGCTTCATGCTGAGATACCCTGTAAAGACAGTAGATAAGTGATAAGACTTTAAGCTGTAAATCATTAACTTGTTTAATGATAGAAAACACCACTAAGAATCTGTCTCAACTGCCTCTAGTTGCTTGTTAATGTCATGCATTAGACAGATACCCTGTAATTTTATAGACTAAGATATAAGTCTCAGTTTATTTTATTTTTTCTTTCACTTGCATATTGATCTTGAATTAACTAAAAGATACCCTGAGACTATGTTTCAGCTCTAACTTATACTAATACCCTGTAATTTTTTAGACTTGAAATTTAATTGCAATTGAATTCCTTTCTTTTTGCTTATGATTGTAAGTTTATAATAATATTTCCAATAATAATATATTAATTAACGTTTCTTATATCGACTTTACTAACAGA
Source organism: Drosophila koepferae (assembly GCA_030914345.1). Lineage (NCBI taxonomy): Eukaryota > Metazoa > Arthropoda > Insecta > Diptera > Drosophilidae > Drosophila > Drosophila koepferae. The sequence continues at coordinate 6,921,849 of JAUESR010000207.1, forward strand.
TACCCTAGAGTTCTGTGTTTACTATAAGACTTTGCTGCAGTACACAACTCCACTCATAGATACCATGAAATATACGTAAATCAACAACCATTCGCTGGCAATTCAATCCAATGGCTGCTGATTTAGTATTTATATTAAAAAATACCCTGTAAATCTTGGAAATCAAATAAATACCATAAATCTATCACTGAAACTTTTAACTGAATAATAATAAATGAAAAATTAAAACAGTATACCCTATATAATTTTAAAATATTTACAGGGTATAGCAATAGCTATATATACAACTTCATATATCTAGCTAAGAGTTCTTTTAATTTTCTTTATGTAAACAACTATTGTGCTATCCTACTCACGTGAGCTGCTTGCAGATTACAGGGTATTCAAGAAGAACTCGCTGCACTTTGGTTCACATTGAAACCGTTACTCATCCACAGCTCAAAATTTTCAACTGAATTTCAATGTTGACTTCTAATGCGGGTCATGAATGCATATTTCATATTCATTTCATTTGTTGGCCTGAGAAAAATCTCTGCTCATTATCATTATCATTATCGTTACCATTATCATAATCCGAAGCATCATTAGCAGCAGCAACACTAGCATTAGCTTGTTCTGCTTCTTTAGGATTTCGTCTGCAGAGTTTATAGAAATATGTAAGCTGCCACGCCCCCTTTGTTGATAAACAAATTGAAATATAAATTAATAACAATTATTATTAACCACCCGCTGCAGCTATAAAGAGAAACGTGTTTCTTTCGCCTTTTGTATTTGATATTTCTTCTTCTTCTTCTTGAATATTTATTGAAGATTCTCGTGTGTTGGCTCGTTGCTTTGGCCAGCTTTATGGCTTGAATGCCAAGGTCACGTGGGTCTAGTGCATAAATTTTGTTTGTTTTTATAGTGCGTGCGCCTATTATATGTCTATATCTAAAAGTATTTATTTTTGGCTCCGGCAGCTGTTCGGTTCCCCAATAGACGACAAATTTCTTATCACACAAGTTTAGCGCCTACAAAATTATGTAGTTGAAGCAAAGACTTATCCGGTAAAAAAAACACACATGTAAATGCTTATCTTTATATATTTAATATAAAAAAAATTGCGTTGCAAAAAATATAAATATAAACATTTTTCACTTAAAGTTCACATTTTTATTATTTATCCAATGCAAACTCTCATTTCAAATGTTCGCGCCTTAGGCCACGCGCACACACAACACACCGTTTGTCTCGCTCTAACGCACGCAGCTGCAGTCTAAATGCTGTCATTATGTTAAAGTTAACATTTATTTCGAGTTGTAACTCACTGTTATGCTCAAATGAGCTGCCAGCTGAGCTGTTAAGACACCATTCAAACGCCGCTTAACATGCTGTTAACCGGTCATAGCAGAACTCTGTAATTGTAAACGAGTTGCTGTTAGCAGACGTCTTCGGTCGGTTGTCGTCGCCAGTCGCAAACTAGCAACAAGCAACAGTAAAGTAAAAATTGTCGCAACGCGCATGTTGCCCGTCGCGTTGTTCGTTTTTGTGTTCGTTACAAATTCGAAAACAAAACAAAACACAGAGAAGCAAAGAGCAAAAAAAAAAAAACACAGAAGCGCGAGTTATTTTTAAAACAACAAATGCAGTTGCAGCAACGCCTCAACTGTTGCTCATTTCTCCAAAATAACGAGAGAATCGAGGAAATAAGAAATACAAATTTGAAATAATATAAAAATAAATTTTTAGTGCGTTTGCACTTTTTCTCTCTCTCCCTTTCACTCTCTGACACTCGCTGCGCGTATTGCTATCTCTTTCGCGCACAGTGACAAAAATAAAAGCAACTCGAAAATTTGGAAAATATATTCCAAAGTTGGTTTTTTGGTGTTTCTGGTGTTTGATTTAAGTGAAATTATATTTGCCAAGCTGCAGTGCTTGCCAAACTGTGCGCTTGGAAAGTCGTCACGCTTTGACAGCCACTGGCCAAATACAAAATAACCAAAAAAAAAATCAGCAACAACAAAAAACTGGTCAAACGAGTCGAACTACGTGTGTGCGAAGCAGTCGCAAAAAAAATATGATAAAGAAGGCACAAAATAACAACAACAGCAACCACAACAACAACAACAACAACATTCATAATCATTTGCGTCAGTTGCAAGCAACAGCAAGCAAAAAAGGCATTTGGCTGCAAATTACAACAATTAGCAACAACAGCAACAATTGCTGCTAAAAAAGTAAGAAGGCTTAGACACCTACAATCAGCAATCAATGCAGCAACAATATTAATTATAACAGCAGCAACGGTTGCTGTCAAACAAGGAATAAACACCTACAATCTGCAGCAGCAGCAGCAATAATTGTAGCAATTGCACCAAGAGCAACAGCAATTGGAATAAATTTAATATCAACAACAATTGTTGCTAGCAGAGAGTCAGCAATTGCAGCAGCAGAAGCCACAGCAACAACATCTGCAGCAGCAGCAGCAATATTGTCAGCAATCGCAGCAGCAACTAGAAAAGCAACAGCAGCAGCAAGATCAGCAGCAACAACAATCGTAGCAATATCAACAACAGCAACATCTGCAGCAGCAACAGCCCTAGGAACAACAGCAGCAATTGCAGTCGGCACAACAACAACAGTTGCAGCCAGCACATGAGCAACAATTGCTACTAATGCATAAAGCAACCAAGAATCACACAAAATAATTCATGCAGCAATAAGAGAATTCTAGCTGAAATCAAAGCCGCAGCAACAGCAGCAATTAGAGCAACAACAGCAACAACAGTTGCTGCAAGCTGAACACCTACAACAATTGCTCAGTCACAGCAACAGCAACAGCTACAACAACAATCAATGTCAACCGCAAGTGTAACAATTGCAATTGAAGCCTAAGCTGCAACAACAACAGCAACAGTAGCAACAACGGCAGCAACAACAACCGTTGCAGCAGCAGCAGCAACAACAACAGCAACAAAAAGCAAACACAGTTAAGGTGGCATTTTATAGCGAAGGCGCTGAACGGCGTTGGGTGCGGCAGGCAGTGATGGGGGTGCTCAGGTGGCGCGATCTGCCCGGATCGCGAATGTCGTCGGGCAATCATACAACGGCAACAGCAACACACAACAGCAGCAGTAACAGCAGCAACAACAACAACACAGCAAACAACAGTCAGCAGCAATATCATCACAGCAACAACAACAACATTAACAACAACAACAATCGAGAGGTAAGTCTGCTGAAGGTGTTTACAGTAGAGTGCGAATAAACGATATATATATACTATATGGCTATATATCTTTCTCTCTTTAGTTATATCGTAGTATGTGTGGGTTGTTCCTCTTATTTTGCGATACATTTTCATTAATTAAATGCAATTTGGGCGTTTGTAATTGGCGTTGTTTGCCATGTTGTGTTGCTGTCGCTTAGTCAGCAACATCGTGTTCAACAGTTGCAGAGCGACTGCGTGGGCGTGTGTGTCTGCCCAAAATGAGAAATCAAGCTACAGTTTGAGAGCAATCAGCGTTTAGACAATTAAGAGAGGCGCAAATAATCTGTTAAACGCATTCATTAACAGCTAAATCAAATAGACCGACAGTTTTGGAGTCTCAACAGTTTGAGAGTTGCGCAGAAAGCAGTAGTTTGGCAGGCCGAAGGCAGAGTTTGCATAGCAACAATAGTTTGAGAGTCATACGAAGTTGAATAGACTTGGAAATTATAGTAAAAATATTTAAATTGACTTTCGAGTGATCGCGAGATCTGTTCATACAGTTTGAGTAGCACAATAAATAATATATAATAAAATAATAAATCAAAAAATAAATTAAAAATAAATAAATTTAATTAAAAATACAACTTTAAACTTAAACTTTCTTCAAACTAACACAACTCAGATATTTTTCTCTTTATATCTATTCAATAATTTCTATTTACCACTCCATAAAACAGTTCAAGAGTCACTGAACTTAATCTAACACGCAGCTTTCATAGTTTCAGAACAACTGCATACGTAAAACTGCAACTGTTTAGCAAGCACTCCAATTTACTTCTCTCCATAATTATAAAGTTCAGCAGCCACTACACTTCACGTCTCCCCAACAATATACAGTTGAGTGAGCACTGCACTTCTCATTTCTACATAATTATGCATCCCCGCCAATAGTTTAGCAATCACTTTGCTTCCCATACACTTCTATTGCACCGCCTGGCAGTCAAACAGTTGTACAAGCACTGCCACTTTAAGCACACATTCGGCTAATTGTTAATGGCCATCAAACTGTTGTTGGCCTTTTGTCAATTTTTGTGGTCACATTTCAGCTTATGTGTGCGGCTTTATGCGCCTTATCAATGGGCAGAGCGCGCGCGCGTTCGTCACTCGACTTAAATTCTTTTAATACCCATTTTCAATGTAATTTACATAAAAATGCGCGTGTGTGTGTGAGTGAGTGAGGCTGAGTGTGAGTCTCTGTTAAGTTGCTTCATTTAAATACAAATCGACAGCAACAACAACAACGACAACTACAGCTATTTCCAATGCCTGATAACGCTAAAGTATTTGTAATTTAATGCTAGGCTGCGTGAGCGAGATAGCTAATGCTTCACTCTTTCTACCTACGATACGTGTTTATATTGACCTTTTGAATTGAAAGAATTTCCAGGCTGTATTGAAAATACTTACACATACACACACACACACATACACGTATTGACACAAATCGCATATAAATCACTGCAAACAGCATCCACAACATCGATAGATACCACAGCAGCGAGAAAGCAAAACTCGCTGTCTGCCAGTCTGTCTATCATCATTATGAAGATTACACATTCATCATCATTATGTGTGTGAGTGTAGAGTGTGGAGAGACAGAGATGAAATGGGCAAATTATGCGATTCTTGTCGTGCTGCTTTTACCTACGCACTTTTACTATGCCCCCCGCCAATCGGAGCGCTGCAGCCCACTCGCCACATCCTCAATGCTCTCGCGACTCTCGCAACTCTCGACTTTCGCCTGCTCTAAGCAAGATTTGTAGATATGTTCGTTGTTGTTGTCGTTGTTGCTTTCTGTGTAGAATTATGATCGCCCAAAAATGGGCACAAAGCACTTAAAGGCCCTGCCGCATAACAGATCGCACGCTCCAATTAACAAAACGATTGCAGTTTGCCTGCTAACTCTGTCTCTTTCGCTCCCGTTCTTTTAGTGCAGCGCCGCTTATCGACACCTTTAAACCCGTCTTCAATTTTGCCTTTTTTTTTCTTAGTTCTAATTCAATTTGGTGTAGCTAGAAAGGGAACAAAGAACAACAAAAAAAGAAAGAAAAAAAAAACAACCTCTGGAATGCTTATATATTATTTATTTTTATTTTATTTTATTTTTCCCCCAAGGGGCCAAAGCCAAATTCAATATCTGAGACATGTTCGAATGTGTATTTATTTGCTCTCTTTTGTTAACTGACATCAAAAGGGTATTTGAATTTTAGCAAGCAATTTGTAGCTCACTAAGCAACAGCCATAAGAGATTCGAGTATAATTTAGCTGTCTATGTGAACTCGGTAAATCTTGGGCAGATGTTAATGAAACTGAAGTTTTTAGCTGCGGCTTTTAGATGTGTTAAAATCAGCTTAGATTAATTGCTATGTTATATGGAAAAACCATCGATCATTAATGGTGTTTTTTTTTTGTGGTCTTTAGATATATGTAACGAAAAAAAAACATGGTTATTAATGTAATTTATTATACCCTTTGACAAGTTTTGATGGACATGGGAATATGATATCTATATATAACTCAAACGGATGCATGAAAAACTAAAAGCATATTAAGTTTTTGTGTTGAAAAGAAAAAAAATGAATAAAAATATAATGAAAATATTAAAAAAATAAAAATTAATAATATATAGTATGTATGAATTATACATACAAGTGTTTATAGAAATATATATTTTCCTAACTCTATAGTTTATATATAAAATATATATTTCTATATATATTTTAGCATAGTCCACCCAAATTCTATTGCTTATATATCTCGCTTAGTTTGACAGCCAAAAATTCTCTTCTTCTTCAATAAAAATCATGCGACATATAGACGATTCAAAATCAATGAAAAAACTGGTCTTTATAAATATAAATTAGTTAAAGACTATATAAATTATTTCATTTTTATTTGCATGTTTTTTTTAAATGTTTTCAACAAAAACTTGTTATTATATGACTATCATATCATTTTGTCAACATCTCATTAATGTATTTTATGCATTTAAGATATGATCTATAAAAAGTACAAGCAGTTCTATATATAATTGATATCGCATAACAGCCAGACGTATAATAATATATTTAAAATTTAGCAATTTTAAGCCAGAGTGAATATTATATATTTATTTAGTTCACCTATCTTGCAGCTCTTAAATCGTACTTCTTTGAGTTCTTTGCTCTTTCAATCTCGTTATCTTTATTCATTTAAAGCGCATAGCAGCTTCGTCTAGTCAAATCTCTTTTGCGTTCGCTCGTTGTTCTTATTTAATTTGATTTTTCAATTCATTTTGGCTTTGCTTGAACCTGTGCCCACATGTGCCACGCCCACAACATATAGCAGGGGCGGTTGCCACCATACAGTCTGCTTATTTGATATATAGAAATGTATTTATATATATATATTTTTTTTTTTTGTGGCCAAACTTTCGCTTTTTGACAGAGGCAGCGGCATTTAGCAGCCACTTTGTGCTGCCTGCTGTCATGTAGTCTTATCTTTGGCTCTGGCTGCGGCTGCGGCTGTATCTGACAGATACTATACTGTATATATATATATATATATATATATAGATATATGTATCTGTGCCGCCTACAACGTCCATCAGCTGTTCAGCTGCGGTCGCGTTCTTGTATAACACACATGGCTGGCAATTTATGTTGTTGCCCACTTTGATGTCAAGGTTTTTCCCCCCAACATAGAAGAACACAAAAAGAAAAACCACTTGAGGACAGACTTCCTGCTGTGCGCCGAATAGGGATCTCTGTATATATATGTGTATATATACAGAGCGCACTGAGCGAAAATTACAGCAGTAACTTTTGAATGAAACTAAAAGTACAAGTATTGTATAGAAAAGATATATACTATATCGTATATATACAAATTGGAATATTGAAAATATGCAATGTCCAAAAGTATTTCTGTGTCTATGCCAAATTTTTGCTTAGAGTAGCTACAGTGGTTATATTTGAAATAAAAAGCAGCATAAATATTTTAAAAATATTTTTTAATATTTTACAAGCTAAAATATGCATGTGAACATCATTAACTTTTTACTGTGACTTTTTCAATTTTTTAATACTCATAATGATGACTGCCTAATTTTGCTAAGTGTAAGTGCAGCTGAAGCGCACATTGGTTAAGTACAGCTGACGCCCAAGTTGAAAAACCCGCGTCAAGGTCCGCCACAGACGGCGTCTTGGAAACGCTTTCGCTTTTTGTTGTCGTTGTCGTTGTCGTTGACTTAGTTGGTTTGGCTGCCCTTAAATGGCCAGGTCCATGTAACAAACGACGTGTGGCAGCCTATAGTCGCCACCTAGCTAGGTCGGTTGCAAGCCCACCTCTTTATAGCTCTCGCTGCCCCAACTCATTCGCCCTCCCTTCCTCTCTGTATGTATCCAATATATATACGTATATGAATATATATATTACTTATGCATATGGATTGCAATTGGCTGCAGGGCGCGTGTCTTGCATAATGGCCAACGATTAATGCCCCCTCAGAACATCAGCAGCAGCAGCAGCAGCAGCAGCAGCAACAAACGAAGCAACTCATTTTGTTCGACTGTGGCTCTGCCTGTGTCTGGTTAGTTAGTTAGTGATTCATGACTGAGTCGGACTCTCTGACTCTCGCCTCCTCTTTGGAGCGGGACTCACACTCGCACTTCCTTGGGCAGCGACCGGATATGCATTTGCCAGTTGCCAGTTGGCAGTTGGCATTTTGCATTTTGTATGCTTTGCCTGCTGCTTTACGAGCATACAAAATTGATGTTGGCTGTTTGGCAATTGTGATACAGGCGTAATGACAATGATAATGCTGATGATTATTATGCATTGCCTCAGACTGATTAAAAGTGGCAAGCAGAAGGGCACGACCATATAGCAGTCGAGACGTGCGACGTGACGAGACCTGAACGGGTCTCGAGGCAAAGCGTAGATCGTTGCAGTGCGATAAGGTCACTGATCGATTATATCGATGCAGTCGCTCGTCGGCCACTTGAGCAGCAGCAGCGGCAGCAGGTATTGATTTAGCTAAAAGAGATAAGGCCTTCGTCGTGTGTTTTCAAGAAGCATCTTTCAACAGCTGAAGAATAAAAATATATATAAATAGAAAACGAAAGACGAAAAACGAAAAGCGAAAAACCCCTGTTGGGCATGGATAATATCAATGACAGCTTGTAAAAGGTAGACGTAGATAAGATATGGTACGCATATATATGTGTGGCTAATGATCTTGGTGTGGATATCAATGTCAAATCTGTAGAATAATTAAGCGAGAGAGGCGACTGGAAATTGAATAATTTAGATGGATGTATTAATTCTATTAGAAACTTGTTGAAAGCTGAAAGAGAAAAATTTGTCGAACTAATGTGATAATGCTAATGTTGATGATAATGATAATTATATGGAAAGTAACAATGATTATGATGTAAAAATGTTTTAATAAATATAATGAATATCGTAATAATAATAATGACAATGAGTATCATAATGACAATATTAATACTGCACTGCATTATGATAATGCTAATGATAATGAACTTGAAATAAATAAATTGTTTAAAACCAAATTTTCATTTGACAATATTAATTACAATAATGATGACAATGATAATGATAAGGCATATTAATAGTAATAATAATAATCAGGACAATGATAATGCTAATGATGCTGATATTGAGATTCACAATCAAAATAATAACCATGTATGATAAATTCAATATTAGTAATGCTAATGCTAATGATGATAACAATAGACACGTTTAATAATAATAATAAAAATAACTTATGTAACATTTTCACCAAAAATATTTATATATATTTTTCTTTTTTTGCAATCGTCTTAGCCGATTCTTCACACGTTTTGTAGCATCCATTCCAAGGCTTCAGACAATCACACGCCAAGACAATCACTGTCTCTATATAACATTTATATATAAATAAAGTTTTGAATACTTCATGCTTCACGATGGGTATATAGACGGGTAGACCATATATACATATATATATATAGATATAGCCACATATTGTGAAGACGTTTGTCAAGCAAAATGTGATGACAATGCGGCATTAAAAAGCATGAAAATCAACCCGTTGCTAAAAGCAACAGCAACAACGGCACCACCAGGAGGAGCTGGCATGCCATGTGTTGTTGCTGTTGCTGATGTTGTTGTTGTTAGTATTATGTAATGGCAAACAGTGGCTGACGGCATTGACAACGCTTTGGCTGCCTCTGGCCCGGCTGGCTGCATTGTTGCCTGCAAAGAAATGAAATTGCGTTTATGACAAAGAGAAAAGACAATGACAATTCTTTATACAGCGTATTTTTGTGTGTTTTCGTCTTTGGGTGGCGGGTGGCGGGTGCCGGGGATTGATAAACATGCGCTATTAATTAAACAAGCAAAGCAAGCATTGAAAGCATTGCAAGCATTGCAACCATTAACGGTAGCTACCTTAACATGGCCAACAGTGAGGCAAGACTCAGGTAATATACTTTAGTTATCAACAGAGCAAAGCCAGATAAGCCCATAGCTCAGTCTCTCACTCTCACTCTCATTCTCACTCTCTGCTCTGCTCTGCCCTGCCCTATCTATGTTTGTTTATAAGAAAGGTCTACCTTGGAACGCGTCTTTGTATTTGCACAGACAAATTGCATGTGAGATAAAAACTCGCTCCTTTGTGATACCCTCTGACTAATGGCTACCTAACCAAATGGTTATTCCAATTCAAAGCATTCAATGTGTTGCTCATTATCGGTAACATATATGTGGTATATATATATATATATATATAGAGAGAGAGAGAGAGAGAGAGGTAATTCTTAGTCATGTTTAGGTTTATTCTTGGATTTCTTAAGAACTCTTTGGCGTGCAGCTATTGAAACTGCAAAATCTGGAATTGTATTAAGATAAAGTAATCAAAGTAGGGATTTAATTTTATAAAATTAAAATAAATAAGTAAAATAAAGATTTTGATTCTCTTTTGTATTCCTTTGATGACTATGAAGAATGGATGGTTAACTTCTAATTTCCTTTTCCCTTTTATGACTCTGAAAATACAGAAATATTTATTTTTATTATATACTTAGTAATGATTCACAAAAATTATATACAGAGGTTTATAAGAACCTAAGACGCTCAAATATTTATGCACAAGTGCTCAGTTCAGTAGCTCAAGTGCCTTGTCATAGCTACTTTAGATAGCTATACTCTAGCTAAACAATGTATAAAAGATTTGCTTATTGTCTTTGAACAACGTTTTTCATTCATTAACAATCGAAAGCAAGTGCTAGTTCTTATGTATACTGAAAGATAAATCATAAAGTATCTTTAAGATAGAGCTAAGATAGTAACTTAAAGATACTCTCCGTATTAACCCAATAGAAACTCAATAAACCTCAAGTTCTATATCAACTGCGGACTCCTATATCACATCACATACCAAGCATCTCTTATAGCTAAACTCCTTATAGAGTATCATTTGGCTTCATCTTTATTGCACTCACTTTTGGGCTTACAAATATTTATTTAATAAGCGATAAGCCTGCTCATATTTACTCTCGCCGACCTCTATTTTATCGCACTATAATTTTGTTTTTCTCTTTGCTTTTGATTAAACAATTTTGTATTTGTGGCTGGCAGCTGTGTGCCTATTTATACAAAGAGAAAAAAAAAATGAAAACAAATATAAATATGTATTTAGAAATAGACATTTTCACGCTGGAAAATTTCTTAGCGCTGACAAATTGTGCTCGGCGAAAATTGCGACAGACGCGGCGACGCGTCAAACGTTGACAAATGCATATAAAGTGTTTTATGGCATATGGCGAAATATCTAGCAGGTTCTGAACAGAAACAAAAAAAAATTAAATGTATCTGACTAGCTAGTCTGGCTGACCTGGCTGCCTGCCTGCCTGCCTGGCAATTGTAATAATATATGTAAATGAATTTGTTTTGTTTATAGAGCTGCGTGGGCAACGTTTAAATAATTATGAAATATTTACAGTAAAATATAAACATATTACACACACACACACACACAAGCAGCGTGACTTCAAGTTACAGTTACGCTGGGTTTCACTCGATAAGAATTTGTGAGTGGACTGTGAACGCAGTTCGTTTTTTTAGCTTTAGCTAAAGTTGCGTGTTGCAGCTTTAGCTATATCTAGATATCTGTGTAATTGTATCCTTAGGTGTAAATTTGAGCTTGAGATGCATATATGTATACATGTGCATATGTATCTGTATATGCTTTAATATCATTATAAAAATGTAGGTGACTATATGGATCTATAGTTGTTGCCTAAATGTATCTGTATCTGTTTTTGAACTTATATCTTTATATACAACAATAACTCTATACATATCTAGATCTAGATGTATCTACATTTATCTATGACTGCATTACAACTTGTATCTGTATACAAAATTCATCTATTGATTATTATGCAATATTTTTCTAGATGACTATATTCAAACCTTTATCAAGTTCCTTTATTATATCTGATATAGTATCTGTATCTCTTTCTGCATCGACATATGCATTCATCTTACACAACAACAATCTATGTATCTGTATCTCTATCAAGCCATGTATTTGTATCTTTTGAATCAACAATTGTAAAAATATGCTTATCTATAACAGCAAAAGTATGTAAATGTCAGTAGCTCTAAAGGTATCTGTGTCAACAAACATATCTCGATATATACATACATACATACATATCTTCATCAGTTTGCTCATTTGTATCTCTATCTGTATCTGTATCTGTATCTGCCTGCTTCTGTATGTGCATCAGTAACTGGTTCTGTATCTGCATATGAATATGAATATGAATGTGTGTGTGTTTGTATCTCTATTTTACTACTTCTGTATCTGAGTCAACAGCTGTAGCTCCAAATGTATCTGTATCTTTAACTGTATATCTTGGCGGCAGCTTTTGTCATCAACATTCGACAGCAAAACAAAAAAGTAAAAGTTGTTTCACTTTTAAAGCATCTGACAGTAACAAAAAAAAAAATCCCTTGCCTTAAGATTCTCTTGATCATATTTGTTTGGAAGATTTTCACTTTAAATAAATATTTAAAAAGCTTCAGCGCCAGCTCAAGTCTCAGCTGCTGCTCGTATATATATCATAAATTCAATAAACACTTTCGCTGCAAATATTTATATTAATAACTATTATATATATATATATGATTCAGTATATATATATCATCTGCTTTATTTGGGTCGTTGATCGCTGTGCCCGCATACATAATTAAATGCATTTTAAATGAAATTTTATTTTCGTTTGCGTTTGGCAGCAGCTAAAACCGCACAAAATCATTTTCAGCTCAAAAGCTAAATTTTGTGTAAATTATTTTTTAATTAATGCACAACTTGTGCGCGACTTCATTTCATTTTACTTTTTAGTTCAATTACTTTGCGGTTGCCATTGTTGTTGTTGTTGTTGCTGTTGTTGGCCTTTACACAGAACTTGGTGCCTTGGCTGCCTTTTCGTTAATTTTGTTGAATTTTTTTTTGTTGCTCTCTCGGGCGGTTTTTTGCTGGCAACGCATTCGAGTTGCCAAATGTTATTGACCCAAATTGAGAAAATGTAAAAAAAATAATCACATTCGAAATAGAACCAAGCAAATAAATAATAAAAAAAGAAAAACACGCGAACTCTGTTATTGCTAAAATAGTTTTACATATGTATATGCATATAAATATATATTTATATATATAATATAATTTATAATGACACACGTTTCACAGATTTGAGCTCTGCATGTCAAGTGGCGAATGATTGATATGGTTTTCTATGGAAATGCTTTTCTATGAAACTTAAAATATATGTCAAGTGAAATGTAAAAGACAATATATAGAAATACAGTCGAGTCTCGATAATTCGTAATGACAAGGGAACCAAATTTACGAATTACAGAGGTTTTCGATTTACCGGTCAATTATTATATAATTTTAAAAAATTAAAAGAGATGGTGATATATACAAAATAATTAATATAAAACAATTAATAATACATAATTATTGTATTTATTTATATATATATTTTTTTTATACAATTAGTATTATTAATTATTTTTATATATATCTAACAAAAGTATTTTCTGAATATAAAATATGTTAAAAATTAAAAATTAACATTTTTTCTTACTCTTGTAACATTATATTCCATATTTCTCATAATACTTCTATATAACTTGAATACAAAGTTTCATTAATAGATTTTTGTTTTAAATTTTCAACCTAGTTTAACTTTTGCACATTATTGAAGCCAACATTTTTTAAAATACTTAATAATATATTTTTCTATCTCTATTTTGTATTTCAAAAAGCCTATTTCATTTAGCCACTTCATTAAGATTTTCTTTGTTAAACATTAATTTAAGAAACCTTGACCTTTTTCTCAGCTAGCTCTTGGCACTATCTTATCTAAGTCCAATTTAATTTGTCTGTTTAGACCATTTTAATGTAGCACGCAATCTTATCTGAGGCTATAAAAAATTATTATCTGTTCAATTTGTCAAATGTTGATCCTTTCTGAGTTTTTTTTTTTATGGGCGACTCTCTCAATGAAATCGAGTTCTTTGAAAACTTTGACTGCCTTCAGTTCAAAGAAGAATTTGCAATCTTATCTTAGTAAATAAAAGTAAAATCGAAAATATAATATTTACACAGTATTTCTTGGCAATTTGTTGTCTCATTGAACCCCTCATAACTTCCATTCAAATCAGTTCATTCAGACTTATCTTATCCGGCCTTTGCCTCACAGCCGCATCGCAGTCTGTCTTGTTGCATGCGATTCGCGCTTTATCTCACTCCAATCATATCTGTGTTCTTATTTGCATATTTCAATTATCAGCAGCTTAGGCATTAGCAAATTGTGTCTGCGTTGAGCACCTTTTTTTTTTTTGCATCTGTATCTACAGAGCTTAATATATATGTTGTGTATCTGTATCTTTAGCTGTTGCGGCCTAAATTGCCTTTTTGTAAGCAGCTGAATCAATAGCTGAAATACCGCCAGTTGCCAAACTGAAAACCTTGTGTGCTTTTTTTTATTATTTATTTTATTTTATTTTATTTTTTTCTGTTGACAAACTAATTTGCGCACAATGTTTGCTGTATTTTGTTGTTGTTACTGTATTTTTCTCGCGCTTAATTAGCAACTTGCTGAGCCTAAATCTTGAATTTTACTATCAATTAACATAATTGGCTGTCGGAGCTGTTAGCTGTTTTTTTTTTTTTTTTTGTTGCTTGATTATTTGCTCAATATAATTTGCTGTGATTGGAAACGTTTCGGAAAAATGGTTAGCAACTAGCCGCAAGCAGCATTTAGTTTTTCTTTAGCTTTATTTTCTTCTTATTTTTATTTAGCTGTGGAATGCGGCTCGCGGATTTGGGTCAGAAGAGAAGCGTTGCCGTTGCTTTTTGCCCAGTCGGGCAGCTATTAGCCAACACGGTCTTTGAACTGGCCAACAGCTTCAACTGTGCTGCAAATGCGTACGTGTGCATATGTGTGCGTGCGTGTGTCTGTGTGTGTGTGCGTGTAATCAGAGCCATGTGTATCATAATTTGCTCTGAGCCAAGCGTCGCATCGCGCGTCGCGCCAACATTTTGTGGGCCAAGCTGTGGCCACATTGCGCATACGCCACGTAGTGCCGAAGACTCAAGACTCGAGTCGAGTCGTTGCTGCTGCTGTGGCTGCTTATCGCGAGTATAGAATCATTTTGCGGCTGCTGCTTGTGCCATGTCTTTTGTTGCCAGAGCATAGAAAATGCAGTTGCTATTGCCTGTTTGTTTGTTTGTTTGTGTCTGTCTGTTTGTTTTGCTAGCTGGCTTGCTTTCTGGTTGCTTGTCTCCGCATTTGTTTTCAATGCATTTGCTGACCCAGAAAAAAGAAAACTTTCCAGCAGCTGTCGCCGCATGCAACCGCAGTGGCAGCAAAAGCCGCAGCATCAACAGCTGCAAGTGTTTAGCCCTAAAGCAATGGGCGTGTGTCTGCCATGAGGAGGGCGTGGCTGCCACTTGGAGCCATCAACAGCAGCAGCAGCAGCAGCAGCCAGAGAATCCAAGCATATGGCAATGGCATTTGACTTGTAATTAATAAATACTTGGACTTTTTGATTTATGTGCCTTAACCTGTTCCTATGCCAGCATCAGCAGCTTGTGCAATTTGCATGCTGCAGCTTTGATTGAGCAACTGCAGCAAGTTCATTTTGAGCAGCAGCAGTAGCTAAATATAATTGAATATTTTATTTACTTTTGTGAATATTGTTTCTTTCATTCGTTTTAATAACTTTTCATTTTATTTTTGCGCATCAGCTTTTTTATTATTAGTTATTATTCAGCTGTGATGAAAAACTTGTGCTATAAACAAAAATTTACATGCCAGCAACAACATGCAGTTTTTTTCTGTTTTTTTTTTTCTTGCTGCCTTTAAACGAGTTTTATTTACAAACATTTGACTTGAGTCGCTTTAAGTGTTTGCAGTTCTCGTGTTTAATGAACAAGTTAGTTAGTTTTTCCTACTTCTCACTCTCTGTCTCTCCCTCTTACTCTATATGGCTGGTAAACAGCGCACGCTTATATAAGCATAGCGCTGAAATGCAATGGCGCCACAACTGTAGCTGCTCAGCTGTGGCTGTCGAACTGTTTAATTACTGGACGCTGCCTTAGAGGTTGCTTAATGTCATACGATCAATATGACATTAGGAGTAATTGCTTTTAATTTTAGCTGAATGCTTGTATTGCGTTCATTATCAACTTTGTATGATTGATAATTATGCATATGGATTGGATTAATGCATTGGCCTTTCTTAAAAAGGAGGTAGCTGAAGTTGTTTTGATTAAGCTAATAGATTATAGATCGAAGAGTATTAATAAATAATAAAATAAATAAATAAAAACAATAAAAAAATAAATAAAATAAAAAAATAATATAATATAATAAAATAAATTAAAAATAAATTAAATTAAATTAAGTTAAATTACAATAAAAAATAAATAATTAAAAAATAATAATAACAATAATAATAATAAAATAAAATAAACTAAATAAAAAAATTTTAAGTAATAAATTAATTAATAATAATGAAAAAAATTTAATAATAAAAACTAAAATTATATTAAGAATATGATTAACAGTTTTTTTTTTAATAGTATATATTATTTGAAATAAAAAAATTGCCTTTTGATAAAATAAATACATTACATTAACAATTTTTTTATTGACAGCTTGTCAAACATACTAAAAACCTATATACATTCATCATATTATATTCTTAGCAGCTGAATAAGCTACATGTTAAATGTTTACAATCAGTTTAACTAAACAACACAAGCTTAAGCAAATTGAATTTAATGGCAGAGCTAATTAAAGAGCTCAAGTTGTCTAGGCCTGACTAGAATATACGCTAAACTGTGTGTTAACAAACTAATATATATAATCTATATATATAAATGATGCAGACTAGAGAAGGATGAAAAAAAATATATAGAAAATTTAAAATAGTTATTGGACTGAAGTTAATTACTCAAGTGCATTTTAAATGCTGGATGGTACATATATATATCTATTTACATATACATACATATGTATATGTATATCTCTACAGTTTATAGCACTCGAGATGCACTTGAGTAATCAACTTTATACACTACTTTCAGACTACAGATTTATATACAGAAAATTTCCAATTTCCAATGCAATTTTTTCATGTTCTATTCAATTTAAAATTTTACTCAGCTACACAGAGCTACAATTATCAACTGCTTAGTGCTCTGACACTTAGTTTAATCATTTATCTAATTATGCTCGCATTAGACTACGTTCTGCAAATGCTGCTGCTGCTGCTGCTGCTGCTGCTGTTGCTGCTGCTGCTGCTACTGCTGCTGCTGCAATTCTATCAATTTAGCAATGAATTTCACTTTGACCCACGCTTCGAGTATGAAATGATTGCACTTATTGCCAGGCACTCACATTTCAATTAGTTTAATTTGCCACTTTTGCCTTGCAATGTTCGCTGATTCGTTCATTCGTGCATTTGTTCAGACAATTTGCGTAAGTGTTTGCGCTTTCGTTTGTCTTTCTTCAATCTGACATTTCTCCAAGTGGCTGCAATTTTCGCTTTTGCAATTCGATCGCATTTCGCACTTGTTATTGGCATTTGCCGCTGTCCAAGCTCACGCTCTTTGACTCGATTTTGCCAGTAGGCAATTTCACTTTGCAAATTGACGCAGAAGCAGAAACAACTTTCATTTTAATTAGCAAAGCGAAAAATAGCAATAGCAAATAAAAATAATAAATAATAAAAATAGTAAAAAATTGAGAAAAAAAAATAATCAAAATCAATTTTTCAATCATGTGCAAAACAAAATTCCAATTTCAATTCCAAAACGCGAGCCACTGGCATGGAAAAACTAACTAACCGCCAGATTCAATTTAGAGCCAAGCCAAAAGGTCAATTAGCCAAGCAACAACAACAACAACAACGGTGAATTGACGTATGAGAAACATAAGAAGAAGAAAAAAAACTGTAATCGAAATAAAAACAATTTTCGACTGACAGACTGAAGTCGATTGTCGAACAGGTGAACGTGGGCGGCTAGAAGGGGCGGTAGGCGGGAGCAGGGTAGAGGACAGTGGCGGGCTTTAACAATTGCAAACCAGTTTACAGTTTTCTGTATTTGTAATTCGAAAGGCATACAACAAATATTTTCTATTATTGTAGTTGCCATTGTTGTTGTTGCCTAACAACAATTTGAAACGTGGCTAATTACAAAAGCATTTGTTGCCATAGTTGTTGTTGTCATTGTTGCTGTTGTTGTTGTTGGTGTGCAAGGTGTGTCCCAAGCTGACGCTTTTGGCCAAGTCAGCTGCCACCCACCACAGCAGGCAAGTCGGCTGCCAAGTATTTCAATGACAAAGCGCCTGCAAAACTGTCGCGACAATGTAGAGTGAGAGAGGGTGAGAGAAAGAGAGTGATAGAGAGAGAGAGGGAGAGAGATAATCTGAAAATTTAAAGCTAAGTATATAGTAGAAGAGGCATAAAATTGGATAGAAATATAGAAGAAACTTGAACATAAATAAATTAAAAATTTGCATATAAATACAGATTGAAGAAGAGAGAGAGAAAGAGAGAGAGAGAGTGAGAGCGATATAGAGAGAGTGAGAGCGATATAGAAAAGCTTATCAACTTCAAGTGTCAGAGCGAGAAAGAGGGAATGGTAGCGTGAGTGACAGAGATAAAAAATAAAGCTTGAAAGACAGAAAGAGGAGATCGAGAGTTAGACAGAAATAGAGAAAGAGAGAGGTAGAGAGATAGAGAGATAGAGAGAGTCAGAGAGAAAGAGAAGCTTTGAGACAGCTAGGGATAGATTGATATACATATGTACATACTAAGAGAGTTAGATAAATATACCATGGCAGGGAGAGAGAGAGAGAGAAACACATAGTGCAACAGAGAGCGAGAGATATGATAAGCAAAGCGAGGATATAAAAGAGAAACAGAAAATGAAAATGTAGAATTTAAATAATAATTGAGCAAAAGCCAGCTAAGTCGGCATCAAATATCTAATATAGTATGGAATGCTAAATAAATAATGGGAAAACAAAACTAAATGAAAAAGGCCGCCAGACAAAGGAATCGACTGGCTTACCTGCCCCTAGCTAATGGATATTAATACTAAGAGTCCCCGCGCATTGTTATCCAACGCTGACGCATGGCTAGGCATTTGTATAATACAGAAGCCGCCAACTGAGTCACAAATCCAATTCCTATCAAATTGTTCAATAAATCTTTTTGTTAAACTCGAAAATAAAACAAGTAAGAAGGCTCTAGTCGAGAACCCCTGAACCCAGCAAAAATGTGATACTCTTCTTCTTTACGCACTTATGAGCGCACGCTCTGCTAACCGCGCAGTTGCTGTCGTGGCTTGGAGGCGGGTTGGGCTGAATTTTGGACGCTCATAACTCCATTTCTAGATGGACTATCTTTATGAAATTTTTAAAGTAGATTAAGAGTATCTGAATCTATCTATATGCCAAATTGCAAGTCTCTAGTATTTGAAATGCGTTTTTTTTTAATTGGGGGCGAAGGGGGTGTGGCATCCAAAATCTGTAAATTACATAATCTGCGTATCCATAATATCTATCTAAGTATACAAATTTAAAGTCTCTAGCTGAAACGATGTAGAAGTTATGCTCAAAAAACCTAAAAAATGTAAACGATTTTTCGATTTTTTATCGATAATTTGGAAATGGGATGAGTTATCGAAAAAACAAAATAAACTCGTACTGCGTAACTAACATACGAGTGTTCATGTGAAATTTCAGCTCTCTAGCTTTTGTAGTTTCCGAAATCTCGACGTTCATACGGACGGACAGACGGACAGACGGACAGACGGACGGACAGACGGACAGGGCTAGATCAACTTTTCTCGTCACCCTGATCAAGAATATATATACTTTATGGGGTCTGCCACGCCTCCTTCTGCCTGTTACATACTTTTAACAAAACCATTATACCCTGATTTCCCATTTTCAATGGGTTCAGGGTATAAAAAAAGCCATTTTCAATAAATCTTGTTGTTTTCCAGCTAAATATAGTATAACAACTATTTCAGCAAGTTCAAATGTCAATGGCAACTAAATTGTCGTTAAAAAAAGACGAAATGAATACGAAAAAAAAAATATAAATATATGTATATATATATTACTTGCTAATGGCACAGCAATTTCGCACATACACAGAGATACTCTGTGAAACAGATACAGAGTGTGAGATACAGCTACGGCTACGGCTACAGCTACAGCTACAGATTCGCGCTACATTTAGGGGCAGCCTCAATTGATTGGCTTTAATTGCTGGCAATTGGCTTTGCTGCAATCAAAATCAACACACAAACAACATCCTGTGTATGTGTGCAGGACGCGTGCTCTGCACACCGTTTCCTGCTGTTGTCTGGCGCCGTCGTCGCCTAATCACCTATCGACAAGCTCCTTCCACGAAACGCTGCAAACTTACCTGAGTTTGAGGGATTCTTTTTTTTTTTTTTTTTATTTCTCTCTTGTCTTCTTTTTTTTCTAACTCTCTGACATGTGTTGTTGTCACGTCCGGAGTCCGAGACCTTCTTAGTTTGAGCACACGTTAAATATTGTTTTTCTTTTTAAGTGTAACTCTTTTTGGCTAGCCACGCCCCATTTTGTTGGCATTGTAATACGCATTACACAATGTCGCACGCTTTAATTTGTGCTGTCTGTTTTTTGCTTTTTGTTTTTGGTTTTTTTTGTCTCTGTGTTTCGTTTCGCTCGTAAAAAATGGTCGAGTGAAATGTTTATGCCGACATTTAGACAACTAGAAATGTGAAGTATGCTTGTGTTGGGTATATTGTTATTTAGCTGCAAATTTACGATCATTTTGCTGCTGATGATCACGTTTCAGACGGCGCCTGTTTGGCAACCAAAATGAGTTGCTAAAGACTGTGTGCAACAGTTTGACAGGCACTTGAATTGGAATTTATAATTTCATTTTAGTTAGTTAGCAATAGGCTTAATAAACTAATGCTAAGCAGCTAACTCTATACACTCCTAAGCTTAAGTTTTCATAAATTTACTTTTATAGCTCGAACATGTCAAGGCACAGCGAACTCATTTGTCAGCTCATCGGAGCTATAACAATTTGGGCATTATAACAATGGCATTGTTTGTTTGAAATGTAAACAAAAAACATTTTTAATTGATTGTCAAACGTTTAGAGTTTCAAATGAATCTACATTTCTCATGGGCTGATAAAGTTTCATGGGTTTCTTAGCTGACGGCATAATTGATCATTTTGTCAACAAGCCAAACTTTGCCTTAGCTAGAGAACGCTAATTATGAATATTACATGAGAATTTAAAATAGAAATATGTTAATTACGTGAGAAATAATAGAGAGGGACAAAAAAATATATATAAAAAAATATATATACAAAAAAAAAAATATATGTAAAAATTTCCTTTAATTTATATTTGAATTTTACACTCCAAATATTTAGGTATTTTTCCGCACTCTTCAAATATATCATATCTATATATGTATATATTATATTTATTATCAATACATTTCTAGTCCATTTCTAGTTCAAATATTTCATATCTATATATGTTATTTATATATATTATCAATATTTTTCTAGTGCATAACAATGAATACAAATTATAATGAGACTTATCTGAACTTTAGCAGCAACGCGGCGCTAGCTCACAAATATATTTATACAAATAGAGATAAGCTCTGAGAGTTGGTTTTATCATTTATTTGCATTGACTGATAAAAGTCGATTATTGATTTTGTATATTATACTTTATCTATGCACTTGTCATGCTTGGGGACACACCTCCCCAGATTGACGCCCACATGGCGAATGGCGAATGACATTTGGTTAATTTGCTTTGACTTGATTTGCTCGTCCGTCCATTGTGAACTAGATGATTATTGAGCGACAATTTTAAAGGCCATTTTTGCCAGAATTTGTGCGGGCCGCGGCAGACGTCTGAGGTCAAGTGGCTTGTAAACCTAACAAGCAAATGGCGCAGTCGTAAAGCCGAAATTTGTTTTGGTTTAATGCGCTTCCGCCACAAAGTCTCTCACAATGAGCCCCTCTCATAGAAAGAGAGATTGCGCAATCTGAGGGCCAACTAGAAACAGCTAATAGAGCTAAGTTGGCAAACAGTGGCCCATTGGGCCATAAATGGGCAGGCAGCGAGCGAGCAGTGCGCACGTTTGCCAGGTGAAAGAGTTGCCTTTTCAATTGGCCAATTCTGTCAGCATGTCAATTGACATTTATTATAAGACATTCATTCAAATGTCAGTTGCAACGACAACCCTAAAGACAACAACTCCAGTTTGCTGGAGCCAGCTGCCTGCCTGCCTGCCTTGCCTGTCTATCGTTCATTGTAGTGGCAGCTGCTTTTGGCCGTTTTTTTTTTTTTGCTCTTTCTGCTGCTGTTTCGGCACAAGAAACCGCCAACAAGTCGGCATGATGTCATAAGCCACACACACACACACACACACACACATAGGGGCAAAATGCTTTAAATGAATGGCTGTCAAGTTCTTGTTCTTGTTCTTGTTCTCTGCTGCTTCTTCTTGTTCATATGTCTTGTCTTGATGCTTGTCATGATATGCTATAGGATAGCACCATTTTCTATATGTTTCTGTTGTTTTACTGAACACTAACTAGTTCCCATAGTTGAGCAAGCAGGCAGGTTTTATTTAGAGGCCGATAACTAGCAGTTGTATTTCTTTATATATATATAATCTCAAGACAAAGTACAAATTCAATGATTTGATTAAAAACTTGGTCGTGGCATTCTTCGAATTATTCGATAACTTTGGATGCCTAAGCAAGGCATTCGTCATTATTTTTTTTAATAATTATATTGCAATTTATTAGACCCGCATAACGAGACATGTTGGTTTTTTGATTTTTTATAACATTTTTTTTATTACATACATACAAAATATAATAATGTCATCAAAAATATATAAACCAAGAAACATGTGTCAGAGCACAGCCATTGGCAGTCAGACATAGTCAAAGTTGCATATTTATTCCATTGGCCGTTCGGTTCTTTTCTGGACATGACTAATTTTGGTAGAGCAACGTTGGCTTGCCGCAATTGAGTAGACCCTGGGCGGTTTCTTGAACATATGCTTATGGTAATTTTCATATGGCGCCAGCCTCAAATGAATGGGATGCAAATTGTGAATTGCATGTTAGCTTTTAGTTGGGCAGAGACAAAACCCTTTTTGCTATGACATGATACGGGCCGCAAAGTAATCAGCATTGAGTGTATGCACGAATGAATGGGTGAGTGAGTGAGTGAGTGAGTGAGTGAATGGGCCAGGGAATGAAAATGGTAAATGGCCAAAAAACGGGCCACACTGCCAATGGCCAAAAGGTGCGCCCACAATGTGCGCTGCGAGCTGTGCTCGTTTGGCAAAGGTTGTTGCATGACTCTTTGGCCAAAGTTCAGCAAGCAAGCGCAGAAAAAAAAAATAAAGAAATATGGAAATAAATAAATGGAAGAAAAAAATGGCAACACCTTTTTGGAGTGCTGTATGTAGTATGGGCGTGGCACCGCCATACCAGAGCTGTAGCTGAAGCCACAGCCACAGCCACAGTCAGAGCTCTCTTTCATGCTTGACTCATGGAAGTCACGTTCGCAGCTCGCATTTGGGCTTCGCGCGCGCTCGCCATTTGGCGCATTTTGCTTGGCACGCCATGTTTATTAATATTTAAATGCAACGAGGCATTCGCCCCAGACTCAGTGCCCCACTACCCCATGACATAGCACCGCTCAGCTACCTAGCAAGCTTATATACCAGAAGAAAAAAAAACACACACACAAATACAAAAACAAAAGCGAGTCGAACAATTTCAGGCTTGAGCGCTTGCAACTGAGCTGGCAAAACTGGGAGTTGGCCCTGGCTAAGCAGCTTTTTTTTGCATTTTTGTTTTTTGTTTTTCTCCTCGTTTTGCAGTTCGCGTAATCCTTTGGCTCTGCACTTGTCGCAGCCAAAGGGGGGGCCCAGAGGCAGGCGCGTCCAGCAGTTGCAGCACATGTTACATTTCTAATGATGCATGGGCTGGCAACACGCAGCACCGTTGTGCCCCATCGCTGTGGCCCAGTTCATTTGGGTCAGTTTACGAGTTGCAACTTACATTTCCGGATGGTCTCTCTAATCGCTTGTCCAATGCGGAGATTTATATTGAAATGTTATCGAACTATGTTGCACATAAATTGCGTTTTTTTTTTCCTTCTGTTGAGCGCAGCGATTAAAGTTAATGCATGTACTGAGCTGAACTGAAAGTATATATATATATATTTATATGCGAGTGTTTTAGTGTGGGTAGAGAGTGAGCTAATCTTTATAGAAATAATATGGAATAATTTCCCTTCCCTTATATAAATATAATCTTGAGATCTTAAGATACAGAGATCTCACGCGTTTTATATCAATATTCTGAAACTTTTATTGCTGACTTAGATATTATACAATCTAACTAGAGCTAACTAGCTATGTTTGGCTATATATTCTTTCTATGGATTCATACTCTCATCCTATTTTACTTCTGAATAGTTTTTTCTGTTTTCTTATTTCTCAAATCTATTCTTGGCTGATGACTTATATTTATTACTCTAATATTCATTCATAGATTCACCCATCCATTCATTTTGACATTCATTCATTCATTCATCCATTCATTCATCAATCCTTTCATTCCACTAGAGATCAATGCTCTAATCTATTTTACTTTAAAATAGTTTTTTTAGTTTTCCCATTTCTTTTTCAAAACATTTCTTGACTGATTATTATCTATCTAAAATATTATTTCCTTATTATTATTCTCTTATTTCAATCTCTCTAATCTCTCTTAACACTAATGAGCGCCTTGCCCGGAACTGTGCACTCTGCTACACTCTATGCTTCCTTCTTTCATAATTTTGCGCAACTAATAATTCATGGCTGCTTTATAGTTCATTATCCATTTGGACACAGGCCACGCACATCCGTTGGCTATACGATTGCCATCAGCAATCCTAGCTGAAGTACCCTTAGGCACATCGACGCACCCGTATCACCCGCTGCGTTTGCTTATTATTACTACAGTTCGTTCCTCTTGAGTGCCACCTGTCATTTGGTGCGAGGAGGATCTCGAGTTCGACTCTCTCTCTTCTTCAATAACTTTTTGTTTTTGTTGTTTTCCCATGAAAATACTAGCTGCAGTTGCCTTTTGTCAAGTGCACAACAACAACAACAGCAACAACAACAAGAATCTCTACCTGTCTCATGTCTTCTTTGTTGCCATCTCTTTTACACGCACATTTTATGCACAGTTGGCTTGTTCTTATGTTTCCGCTCGTTGTTTTTAATGTGCGCTTCTTCTTCTGTTCCAACTCCTTGTTCCTTCTTCTAGTCTCCTGCCGCCTCCTGCGCTAGTTTGCTTCATTTGCATTACAAATCAGTTAAGAGCAAGTGAAAATCTGCGCGTGGCGACCTACTTTCACAGTTACCCCCAACTACCCCCAACTACCCCTTAGCTAACCCCCAGCTACCCGCATCTCCTACAGCTGCCACTGCAGCATCTTTCACATGCGCCTTTTGCTTTCACACACACACACACACACGCACATGTGTGTGTAAACAGCATTAGCCTGACAGTTTTAAGGGATTGTGTTGCGAGTACACTGCCTGCGAGCAGTTTTCGCATACAAAATTCATGCACATAAATCGCACTCGCTTCCTGCTCCTCCTGCTCCTCACGGAAACCCTTGCTACATCCTTGGCAGCGTTCACATTTTTGTTTCCCACGTTGCAATAAAAAGCGTACAAAAAAATGGCTAAAAATATTTTTTTTTTCGCCTCTCACAAAAACATTGCAAAACCCTTAAAAAGTAAGCAGCAGCAGGAGAAAAAAAAAACACTCAACTTCTTTGTACGAAATCAAAATCATATATATATGTATTTTTTTTTCAACTGGCAGCTGCCCTGAGGCGTGGGCGTGGCTGCCTCCTTTTATATAGCTAAACTAATGCTTGTTTATTTCTCTCTCTCTCTCTCATTGCAGGTTCGTATAGAAACACATATATATATATACACATCTATATTCACTGTAAACAAGAACCGGGCAACTGGTTCCCATCACGAGCTGCGACCTCTGGAAAAGCCTGATGAATGCGCCTGCAGGCCAAGATCTGTTTTTCTCCGTCAACTCACCCCCGCCGGCCATTTCGGGTATTTGAAATGTGCCGCGCGCGGCTTCAGTTTTCAGTTTTTCCGTTTTTCAGTCTTTCATTTCATTTTTAAGTATTTTATTTATTTTCCCTCATATTTTTACTGCTGCATTGAATGTGCCAAAGCGGATTAGTTGAGCTGCTGCGGCTGCGGTTGCTGGGCTCGAAAATGTATTTTCATAACTCGCCGCATATTTCGTTTTTAATTTAGTTAATGCAATCATTCCCGCCACCCTTCACCATTTCGCTCAGAATTAAATGCGCAAATTTATGACATTTAATTAGAAAAAAAAAGAAGGATTTTGCAATTAAATACTGCCAACAGCTGTGCCGCGCTAGCCAGCGCACACTGTAAGCGGCTTAGTGTGTGCTGCTGGGCTACGCCCCACATCGCGGACACGTTGCCAATCACAGCTCATCACAGCTCACAGCTCACAGCTCACGGCTCACGGCTCAGAGCTCTTCAGCTGGGCAGCTCTCTAATCGGTCAGCAGGTGTTGCTCGACCAATTAGTCGTAAATCTTTTTCTTCATTTTTTTTTTTTTCGGTTAGCCCAACAATCCTGGGCCAACATTTTCGTCACTTTCACTTAACGTTGGAGTCTTGTGGCATGTGCCGTCAGGGGCTTTTGCCTAAAGCAGGTGACGTGAGTGTTTCAGTGTTTGAGTGTGTGAATGAGTGTGAGTGTGAGTGTGAGTGGCGTCACACAATATCATGTGTCTGGGCAGTTGCCTAAGGGCGGGCACGTCTTATACTCTATATGTGCGATTTGAAATGAGACTAGATTGGCTTTGAGCTAAAGTTTAGTAAATTTTATTAATGATTTATTTTTGGATATAAAATGTGGAAATGTAGAAAGAAAGTTATGACATGACTATATAGTATAAAGAAAAGAGATAATGCTGATATTATTGCAAATTTTCATTATTATATTACAATATAATTATTATGATTTCCAGCAACTTAATATAATTTAATATACATCTTATAATTATTATGATAAATTCCCAAATAGTTCACAATTCATCTAAAATGCTTTTTATCTATCACAAATATATATCAACTACTACATTTAAAACGATTGCAGAGTTTTAGGTTCATTATACGATCTATTGCCAAATACTTGTTATAAATATCAGCAAATATCTTTTTAATCTACTCATAACAAACGGCCCTAGCGCTAGTTAGGCTATGGGCCCAGTCGAGCATACCCGTTAGCCACGTACTTTGCTGTACTTTCTGCATTTAATTTCCCCAGTGATTGCAGGCCATTTCCTTGAGTTGGGCCCTCAACAGAGAGCCCTCGTCAGCTAAGCAAAAGCATTAAGACGTGTTTAATCATGAGCACAGAAACATGTCTCCGACATGTCAAATCAAGCAACTGGCGCCCTGAGAAAATCCAACCCAAAGCCAAGCCACTAAACCCCACTAAACCCACACTCCCAACCATTCGCACCTCCACACTGTAAGCCGATATCCAGAATAACAGCAACAGCAACAGCAACAAGAGCATCGAGTGAGAAGGCTGAGAACATGCCATCTAACCAAATATCCGTTCACTGTTGTTGGCCCAATGGGGCTCAATGGAGCGAGGCACGAAAAGCGTGTGTGGGAAACGAACTTTGTGACAACTTTTAATTACATATATGAGGAATTTATATAAATATACATATATGTATGTACATATATATATCACAGCTATGACATCATTTGATGAATGGGGCAGAGCGAACAACGGAAATGAGTTTGTGTGAGCCGACAGCTCAAATTTATATACAAGCAAAAAGGGCCAGAATATTTGCTTAAGCCTTAGAATTGACGACCAAATTTCATAACTAACTTTGACTTGGACTTGATGAAAATTGAGATGAAAATTGCTGTTGATATTGCTAGTTGCTGTTGGTCGCTAATTAAGCAATTAGGCAAAATGTTTGATTAATTGAGTGAGCTGAGCGCATTAATGAGCCAATGGAACACAATTTACATTGATTTCCACACACATACACACACACACATGCATGCTCTCAAATTGCCAATTTGTAAGCTGTTCAAGGTCATTTCACCACACACAAAATTAAACTGCGGAATGTACAGTCATTGAACTGGACAATTTAATAATACAGTGAAGCCTGGTGGGGAGCGAAAACATTGATTGATTAATGATCAAGTGAAATTTTAAACAGTGAATAAATATTGCAGAATGATTTGTTGTACGTAAAGTCAATTTAAATATATTTAATGGAAAATATATAAACAATAGCAAATATTTGAATAGAAATGAGCTTCAAGAGAACTTTGGCAGTTATTATTATAATGACTAATATTTAAAATACGTGATTAAATTGAATCTTTAAAGCTTCAGCATAAAAATGTATGCAAATCTTTCATTCAAGTTCAAGTTTCATTCAATCTCTTTATCTCTTAAAAACTAGTTGCAATAAACATTTATAATACTCTTAATTTCTTTTAAAATTATAATACATATAATTATATTAATCATAAATATTTAATTCAGGTTTTTAGAAAGTTTCAAAGAATATAACACTTGATAAATCTCATATGGAAAGTTTAAAGAAAAACACAAAATGCTGACGCTTACAGCAGCGCGTGCAAATTAGGCAATTTCTACTGTACATTTATCATTATTATTATTATTATCAAGAAGAGTGAGCTTTTTCTTGAATGTTTTTTTTTTTTTTCTGTCTGCGCGGATGTTGCGAGTTTGGTGAACTCGCTGCAAAAGATTGTTCCATTAGCCAACAGAATGAAGTAAGAAACTGTGAGACGAAGAGAAGACTCTAGAAGGGAGAGGAAGCTGTGACGGCAGTCGCACATTAGAAGCAGAGCAAGAGGCAGCCATGGGGGGCATTAGAGAGGAGAAGAGAGTGTAGGCATAGAGGCATGGAGTGCCCCAAAGGGTAGAGCGGAACGCACTACTCACACATTAGATAGCCGCTGGGTAATTAAGCGATGTGGCAACGCTGCAGCTGTCGGCCTGTCTGCCTGCCAAGAGTTCCCATAATTTATGGCAAATAATTATAATAGTAACACAATGCACACATGAGCTTAGGCTGCAGAGAGGAGAGGGGGGGCCCAAAGGCGCTTTGCCACTTGCTGCAAACAAAAGAGTCTTAAATTTTTTTTATTTTGTCTATTGCATTAGGCGCATAAAGTTGCCCGCATGAAGTTGCGCTTTGATTATGGGAAACAGCAAGAAAAAGTAAGAAAAAAAAATTTGACTTCGAGTCTCAGTTTCTGCCGCGTTTTGTTGTTGTTGTTTGTCTCCGGTATTAACGGTATTCGCTAAAGCTAACTGCATTAGCCACTTTTGTTGCTGTCGCTGCTGCTGCTGCTCTGTTAATTATGCAAGCGACCAAAGATCGAGCCAGGTTCTGGTTCTCTGGCCAGTCAGCAATTCCAAGCACCAAAGTCGTGTCTCAGGAAGTGGGCGCTAGGAAGTGCCTCCATCCCTCCCCCTTCCGAACCAGCTTAGCTGCATGGCACCTGTTTGGCTACAAGACAAGTGAAAAAGAGGAAAAGAGAGAGAGAGAGACTGCGTCATTAATAAAAATGTCTGGCCAAGTCTTAGAATTTATGGCATGCTTGCCAGCAGCACTTTAACATGTCCCAGACATTAAAGCGGGTTTTTGCATGCATATATAGATATATGCAACTGGCCTCTTGATTGCTGCTGTGTGGCCGCCATGCAGCGCCTGTCAAACTGTATGTGCAAACAATTTGCAGTGAAATCGAATTTGCATAACTTCAGCGAAATGATAAGCTATTATTATGTGGCAAATTGTTAGCATAGAAATTGAAAAAAGCAAAATGACAAGCCTTTTTTTTATGAATTATTGAAAATATTTTCAAGCCTAAACTCTTTGGGAATCATAAATGAAAAAAAAAAGTATTTTTTTGATATTATAATAAATTTTAATAATTTAGTTACATGAGCTTAAAACCAATTTTCTTTAATTTTAATAATTTAGTTGCTCATTTGCCACAGTTAAATTATTTATTTAGCCTCAACTAATCAAATTGAAAGCCAATCAAATTGCATTATAATTTGTTCAATAACGAATCAATTATTTAACATATATATGCACACTTACGCATACTCGTGGGAGTCAAAGTCAAATAATATATTTATTTTAAAGCTATGTCTGCCCTCCCAGCGGGCTGTCGCGTAATGCATTTGAAATGTTTTGCCAGCGGGCTCAGATTTATTGCGGCGCAATTGTTGCTGCCAATGCGTCAACTTTGAACTTTTGCCGCTGACACGCAATGGCTGCTCCATATACGCAGCTGTCGAACCATACACACACACACACTATACACACATTAGTATGTTTGTTTTTGTGCGGGGCTCATGTTTTATGCAGCGAATCCTTGGGGCCAGCTGCAACAGCGTCGTGCCATAAAACAATAAACGCGGCTTATAAAACGACAGCAACAACAGCAACAGCAACAAAGGCAACAAAAAACACATTGTCATGAGAGTTTGGGCCAGGGCAATTTAGTATATAGTCATCATACTATATAGGGGCATATCAAGGGACAGCCCAGCTGGGAATGAGCGTTGTGCGCTGAACAAACAATAATTAATATGATTGTCACTCAGGTGGCAGCTAATCATAGTTTGGCTGCCGACATGGAAAAACTTAACTCGGCTCATACACTCACGGCCTGAAGGGAGTTTTCTCATGAGGGTTATGGGTAGATAACCTAAATATGCTATATGCACATATGTGAAAGTAATAAAGTAGTGGCAATAGCTGAAGCTATATGATGAAAATTTAGCTTTTTTCAAGCTAACTCGTCTGAGCTCAGCAATATGTCATATATAACTATATGAAGAACTATAGATGTACTCAAAATCATTCTAAAGAGTTGCTGAGCAATGAATATTTATATGCAAGTTTTAGCTTTTTACAAGCTAACTCGACTAAGCTTAGCAATGTGCCCCATAAGACTCAAACGAGAAACTATGAATAAAATCAAAATCAATTTATCATATCATTCGATAAAGCAAGAGCTGCTGAGAAATTTATATTTATATGCAAATTTTAGCTTTTTACAAGCTAACTCGACTATGTTCAGCAATATGCCATATATAACTATCTGAAAAATTTAAAAAGTAATTGTAAATGAAGTCAAAATCAATTTATCATATTCAATAAATTAAGAGCAGCTAAGAAATGAATATTCATATAAAAAACTTAGCTTTTTTCAAGCCAACTCTACTAAAATCACAATTTCAATCAAAATATAATTTTTTTTTATGAAAAACCTATCAATTTGCAATATTTTAACCAAAACTGTGCAATTACTTCTCTTTACCCTTCACATACTTTTAAAACCTACGAACATCAATATTTTATAGCATCTCCATTAGCCCCAATTGCTGCTAGAGTATTGAGACTTCGACTTGCTGAATCATTTAGCGCTTTATTATAGTTTTTTTGTTTTTATTGTGTCAACTCATGGCACACATTTAATACCATTTGGCTGTTCCTAATGCTATCAATAAAATTTGTGTCACACGCCTGCCACGCCCCGCACGCCTCTCAACGCCGCTCTGGCCAAAAACTCGCCAGCTAAAAGCTATTGTTCGCTTATTAGTTTGGCCCAGAATTGACGTCAATTTCAGTTTCAGTTTCGGTTTCAGTTTTGGTTTCGGTTTCAGTTCCACTTTGCCTGCCACAGGAAGCGCTCCGCTCAATCATTTGCCCCATCTACCGTCGTCCCTACAGCGGAAGGATGCATTTTGTGGTCTGAGCTCCGTTGCTGATGGTGGTTGGCCCAGAGTCTTTCGTGGCTCGTCGGCTTCGTCGGCTTTTTTTGTTGACTTCTCACGCGCCCACTGGCTACTTCCGGCCAGTTGTCAGACGTGGGATTTTGTTGGACTTCCTTTGCTTGCTTCTCTCACTCCTCCGCGCGCTCCCTCTCTCTCTCTCTCTCTATCTTTTTAGCTCTCTGTCTTGTCTTTTCTTCTCTCTCTTTTTTTTTATTAATTGCATTTTGCTCGCCCTGACAGCTGCCAATTTGTAATTTTATATGTTGCGGCTGTCGTTAGTTTGCTTCTTTCTTTCATATTTTTTAAGCGCAGCTGGCACGTGCCACCGCATCCTGCTGCAGCAGGAGCAGCCGCAGCAGGTGCAGCAAAAAGGATATTGGCAAGTGTTGCAAAGCAAACAAGCAAAAATTTATAACAAAATATTTATTGGCGTTTCTATTAGATATTTTCCAATTGAAAAAAGAAATAAGAAATGAAAGCTTAAGTGTGGTTTAAGTGCTGTGTAGTAAATGTCAGTCTTGGTTAAGCTACACTAGCTTTAGCTATTTTTGCCCACAGCTCAATGGCAAGTGACTTTGTGCACCGTTAGACGTTCAGGTCATGTCACAAAACACGCGCTATACCTGTCATAAAAACTAAGCCAAAAAAAAAAAAAACAAAACTCATTTAGATTAAAGATCGTTTGGCGCATGCCACAAGAAACGATTTAATGCGCATCAAGTGCAAAACAGAAAAAGAAAAAAAAAACAAATTGTGTTCACCTTTTGGCTGTAAACTGTCACAGCAGCGGTAAAATAAAAAAAAAAAGGCCAAGTCGTTGACTTGGTCAGCGGCGACTTAATGGTGCAGCCAGCACAGTTCAACGAACTGCCCAGTGGCTGTACAACTGTGCCGCGTACTGACCCCAATGCGTAATGCGCTTTCAATAATCGAACAATAAGCAAAAATAAAATTGCCTGCCAAATCGTCTAAAAGTTATTTTTTTTTCTCTAATTAGTCTGCAGTTTTTTTTTTCATCTCTCTCTCTCTCACTCTTTCTTTTGGCATTTTTATTAATATTGTGTCGAGCTCATTATTAACCCATTAATGAGCTTAATCTGTTCGACGCGTTTGGCCATTTTACGAAAATTTAACAAATTAACTAAAGCGACTACAACAAGAGCAAGAACAACACTTGCTCTTGGCCATAATTGGCAGACTCACTCACTCACTCACTCGCTCTCCCTCTCTCGCTCGCTCTCCCGCTCTCCCGCCTCTGTCGCCGTCATCGTCAACGCTGGCCAATGGAATGCGCATTGGTTAGGTCATCGCTGTGGCGCGAACTTCACGAAACAGCAATACAACTAACACGGCTAGGGGTTGAGTTATGGCCGAAATAGAGTGGTGGAGAGGGAGAGAGGAGATGGGGGAACGGGGAAGGGCTCAAGAGGGGCGTTCAAGCGAGTTTTGTAAGTAATTTGTGCGCAATGAAACTAAAAATAATTTGATTACAACGCCCAGCAATGAGCTAAGCACTTTAGTTTGATGAGTTTCTGTGCACGGTATACAACACTATTATATATTTTACTTCGAATAATGTTTAGTACTTGGCGAAACTAAACTTTTAAACTATATACAGTTTGTGAAACAGATTACAGCACTAGTTGAATTATTAATTTAGCTTTTAAATATAGAAATATGTGTAAGTCTTTAAAACACTGTTTTTGGAAAGTTATTAGTTTAATAATTTTTGTATTATAATATTTTGTCTAATATTATTAATCTCTATTACTTGACATTTTCCAACACTGCATTGTAAATAAAATTGATTTTATGCTCACATCTCTTGCTCAGATGCTCCAATATGGTCACACTTAGCTGCTGATCTGCATAAGCAGCTTTAATACTAAACTCAGGGTCTGAGCTCGTAATACTCTCGTTGTGGTTGTCTGCTGATAATGGCTTAACCCAGTTTGGGATGCACTGAGCTGTTTAGCTTGATGCCAGGTTACCTTTTGCTTTGCATTGTTTGCTTATTGCTTATTTGAATTTTATTGTTTCTCTGCTTCATTTTTGTTTTTGTTTTTTTTTTTTTTTTTTTTTTTTTTTTTTTTTGGCTCAAACTCGTTTCGCCAGCTCATTTGATACGCTCTCGTTTCGCGATGAATATGTCAAAGTTATCATCATTTTGCACATCAGCAAACAAGTTGGGCCACTCCGCCAATGATCCGCTCACTTGTCAGCCTTCGGCAGACAGCGGGAGCTGGATTGAGTTGGAGGCATGTGCATGTGCTGGATGGGTGGGTAGTCGCAGAGGTGGGGAGGACACAATTTCGTAGCTGTTCGACTTAAGCTTTTAAGCATTTGCACTTGAATTGATTGTCATGCTCAAACGCTTCGATTTGTTACTTGGGCATATCTATGTCAGAGCTAATTTCTATAGCCTTGTTAGAGCAAATGCCAATGCAGACACACATAGTGAGAGAGGCAGAGGGAGAGGGAGATAGACTAAGACACACGGATATAGCATTTACATAGACAGGCGCTTTTCACACACAACTTTTCTCATGGCAGCGAAAGTTGGCAGCAAACCGCTGAGCGAGCCAACAAATAACAATAAACAATGCTTTTCCGGCGTGCCGCAGAGAGAGTGCAACATGCCAGGCAACCTTTTTTTTCGGTTTCTGCGTTTTTTTTTTTTTTTGGCAAGAAAAAAAAAATAAAATTCGACAAGTGCTAAAAATGTGATGACTCAATAAATACCCTATAAGCGTAAATTGCAAATTATATTAAAATTCAATCAGGAATTTCCAGAATTTTTGAGAAATTCATTTAGTTTTTTCAAGTATAACAGTTAACAAAATATCTTTCATATTTAATGATATGTTATGGCAATATAATTATATAGCCAAAACATTTATGAAGAACTTAACCCGGTTCAGCTAACTGGTTTCTTTAGACCCATTTCCATGATAGCTTTTGCCAATTGAGTGCTTTAGTTTCACAGCTTTTGGCTAGCCATGCAACACAATTTGGTTAATCAAAGGGCATTAAAACAGAGAGTTTCGAACAGCGAGTTTGGGTTAACTTTATGCTGCCTAGAACTATTACAAGGCCATGGGGCTTATAGCCGTGGTGGCTAAAGCCGTTGTTGTTTTGCTGTCTGGCATAAATTAAACGTAAGGTCATCGAAGCGTCGATAGGTGAACAAAAAACAGAATATAAAGATATAAAAAAAAAACCACATCTAACAACAGTTAGTAACGGCACTAAAGCAGTTAAGTTCGAAGAATACAATGCAGTGCAGCAGATACATAATTTATCAATCAGGTTGAAAGCAAGAAAAGAAGTCTAGAATGAAGCTAAAGCTAATCAGCGATCAGTCAATGAAACCATAAAAAAACAGCTAAGCAAAAGCGAGAAATGGGAGAGTGAGAGAGAGAGAGAGAGAGGTAGAGCTAAAAGAGTTGTTCTCAGACAGGTGGATAAACCTCGATTGATTATATGCTAATCAAATGTGCCTTGAAATCTGCCACGCCTCTGTGGCAATAATTTATTCATTTGCTTTTTTTGTCTCTCTTTTTTCTTGTTGCGAATCACTGTGGAGCCACAATTCGCCATTTGGCATTTTGCCTCTCGTAATCGCTCGCATGTAAACAATGTTTTCCGCTTGTCATTTTTCCTCTAGCCAGCTGAAAACTGAAAGTTGACTCGTTAACTGGTTTCTCCCACCAAAAACATACCGAATTCTGGCCAGTGGCTTGCTGTAAGGCGAGCTGTTAGCAGTCGTTGGCTCTTTTAAGTGCAGTCGAAGCTTAGGCTTTGTGTAAACAGATCAGCCAACGGGGGGCCAGCCACCCGAAACCTTAGACACCATCCGTCCCATTCCCCACTGCATCACCCAGCCTGCTTGCTGCAGTTGCATTGAAAGTTTTAGCCAAGTCATCAGAAATGCAACTTACAACTAAGCCAAGGCTGCGGCGGCCTTTCTGAAGCCAGTTCTAATGGCATGCGCAAAGGTAAGCGCTTATGCACCTGCCCAGCCAAATCAGTTAGCTTGTTTCCTATTTATATGCATGTGTGATATTATTAAAGCTATTATACTTTTGTTATACAATGCACTATATAGTACTATTATTAGATATTTCTTTTATACTTTTGTTATACAAGTGTTTCTCAGCTGTGCAAGCTCTTTCAACAGCTGACTAATGTCTTAACTATATATTTCCTTTGTTATATTGTATAACAGTTTCTTTAGCTTTATTTCTGTTATACATATAACAAAGCCTGCGATGACATAATATATGCTTTGAGAACATTTTAAATTAGTTCTCTGGATGAATAACTTCTATAGCGCATTCTATTTGTATAACATTTCATTATAATTTATTTTAAATAAATAAGAAAAATTTAATTTCATTGTTAAAGGCAAATAGTGTTTGATTTATTTATAATAATATATAAACATTCATGTTATATTTTGGTAAAC
The DNA here is from genome assembly GCA_030914345.1 of Drosophila koepferae. Lineage (NCBI taxonomy): Eukaryota > Metazoa > Arthropoda > Insecta > Diptera > Drosophilidae > Drosophila > Drosophila koepferae. The sequence goes on from JAUESR010000207.1 coordinate 6,958,138, forward strand.
ATACAAAATGTGAATGTTGTCTGAATTCACTCATCAAATTCTTAGCTAGAATAGATAGAACTGAGAGATTCTTTGAAGAGATTCTGCTTATATTTGTTTTGTGTTTAATATTATCTAATAATAATCAACAACGTCTATGACATCAAGTCTGTCTGTAAAATATGCAGAACTTGTCTATATATAATTGCATATAAATATTATATATTATATGAAATTACACAGCTTCAAGTTGTGGTTTTTAGTCAATTATATATAATCATATATATAATAGAATATTTAATACTTTGTAATTATATATTATATATTTATATGATGATTTCATTATTTTAATGATTTATCTGCCATTTAAAATAAATATTTAAAAGTCATAAATAAATTTAAAAAAAATAAAATAATAATAAATAAAACTTGCTGTTCTATAAAAGATTTAAACAATACAATTTTTTTAATGTAAAAAATTGTTTTAAATATTATTATTAAAATTTCTAAGTGTAAATTCATCTATAATTACCTTTACAAATTTTTTATTAATTTTTTAAAATTATATATATGTATGTATATAAATTTGAACTTCTCTTGTGTTACTGTTACACCATATGCGATTGCTTTATTTATTTATTAATGAAATATTGTTTGATTGAAGACTTTAGCTTATTTCTAAGAATTAAGTCTGTGTTTAGTCATTTTTATTTTTGTGTAATTCACACTCTCGAATTCCATTTAATTGTTATTGGCATGCTCAAGTTTTGCTTTGAGAACAATTTGCAATTTATTGCCACACATTTTCCGAGTACTTCCCATGCAGACAACACGCTAAAGAATTCAGTATAACAGAATTTGAATGGGGTTTGCTTATAGAACTCAGATTATCAAATGTAAAATATGTATGTATATTTGACTTGTGAATAAATGCTGCCATTTGTAACTCATTCATATTTCATAAACACAGCTAACTTGGCAGCTCATTCATCAATTTATTTTTATAAAATTCAATTTTTGTTTAGCTATTTTTTCAAAATCGTTTTCGCACTCACTTGACTCTGGGCTTTGGTAATCTGTCGATTTGGCATTGCTCGAGCATTAATTACTTCTTTTGCTTCAGCTTCTTCTTTTACTTCTTCTTCTTCTGTACTCACGATATGAATCTTCTTTTTGACACTTGTCAATTGGATTTACGACCATAATATCTATCCACCAGCATAATGAACAGCATGATCGTTTACTTGACCTCATTTAGATATGTAAATACATTACTCTGCAGATCTACAACAATTTAAATAACAACGAAAATCAAATAGCCTTGACTCTAGTTCAATTATTAATCAAATCTGTGTTTGTTTTTGTTTCGTTTCTTATTTTTCTGTTGCTAATTGAATTTTATATTTCTTTGCCGAATTTACGTTTTCGATTCTTTTCAAGCCGCACGGAGAGCCAAGGTTCAAATCGCCAACAAACAAAGACGAAGTCGCGTGTGTGTAAAAAATAAAATAAAAAAGATAATAAGATAGAGACAAGAAACCAGCTATAGATACAAAGCTGCAAATGCTTAAGCTACAGCCACCAGAGGTTCCGGTTTTTTTTTCGTTTTTTTCGGGGTTTTTTTTTTTTTTAGGTTTTTTGTGTGTTAGGCTGGGAAAGAAAGTCAATTCGTAGATTTTCTAAATGAAATGCTCGCAATGTTGTGTTAAAAAATTCATTAGCCCCAACAGCTAGGGCAACAAAGAAAAATACCAAAAGCAAAATAAAACAAAGCTCGAGGGAAGCCCTAAAGCAAAGCCTAAGAAAATATGTAGTTAACACGCCCACGCCTGCCACGCCCCTTAGCTCATCAGTCTGACGCGGCTGTGCGCAGTTGTTGTTGTTGCTGATGATTTTTTTTTTTTCGCTTTTTTTTTTTTTTGGCTGCTTCTCTTGAATTTCTTCATAAATATTTCGTAAAAAGAAAGTTGCGACAGTGACTGCCAAACTGTAACGCACCCAAAGCCACAAAAACAAACACCAAGATCGTGAATCATGCTGAATTGTTTGTTGTGTGTCGAAAGTGTTAACTGCATTGCATAGTAAACATATATATTTATATATACATATATAAGTGTTGCTCATCAGATATGGCTATAGATATAGCTTTATCTATTTGCAGTTTGGCTTTGTTTTTTCTTTTATTTCTTTTGCTAAATTAAACTCCATTTTCGTACGCTTTTGCTCATTGCTTAAGTTTGATTTTTGTTGTTTTGTTTTGTTTTGCTAGCATTTCACTTCTGTGTGTCTATGCGGCCTGTGGCAGTTATCACAGTAGCTGTCAAAAAGTCTCGTCTAGGCTTTTTGTTGTTTGCCTTTTATTAATTGCTCTGGCGCATGCAAGAAACAACAAACTGCATGCAGCATGCAGCATGCCGCATGCAACATGTCAATCTTCATCAATTCATCTGCCCCAACTCCCTCTCTCTCTCTCTCCCTCTCTCGCTCTCTGTCTGACTGTGTGCATTGACTGATTGCAGCCACTGTACACTTTGCATTGCGTGTCTTAGTTATTTCAGCAATTATTATTGTTGTTGTTTAATAATTTTATGCGCTGTTAATTTATTGATGTATTTACAACAGTTTATTCAATTTTCATTTAATTTTTATTACACACAAAAATTTAGACATATTTTTCAAATTTATTTTGTGCCTTTTTTTTCATAAATATTTCACACCTAGCTTATTTAATTCGAAGCATTGATGTATTTAGCTGCATCATAATTGCGATTGATCTTGATTGGAATATATACATACTTTATATACTACAATATTCCATTTTCTTCACAAATTTTCAATGAGTCAGCAGCAAATCCAATCAAATCTGTGCCATAAAATAGTTTTTCTTCGCAGACAATCCAAAAGGCATGATGTAGTCATAAATAAGTCAACAAATGTCTGGCTGCTGCAGGGATCGAGTGCTATATATACAAGTATATATATATATGTGCAGCATATATGCTGTAAAAGTGCAAGTAAATCTGTATGCCGTATGTCGTCTGGCTTCTGCAGTGCCGTCGATCCATTGCAATCATAATGCAGCCAATAAGTCGCAATGGCGCCCAAGCGAAGGATAGGTGCGGTTCAAAAGAGAGAAGGGGGAAGGGGGCGTGGTGGTTGCTCTGCACTTGTAAGCAATCGTTTTTTGCTAAAAATACAGCGCAAAATAAATAAGTGCATTTGCAATTTGCGGCAATTGTCGCTGCAGCCGCTTACAGTTTGACAAGCACACAGCAGGCGACAGTTGCAAATGCAAAAGATAAACGATGTGCAGGTCTTTTTTTTTTGGGGTTTTTTTTGTCAGCTGCGAGGAGCCGGACGTGCGTTGACCCACATTGTGCAGAGTCGAAAGAAAAAAAAAAAGAGTCAAAACTAAAGCAACCAACGCGAATATGCAAAAACGTCAGATACATACGAGTTATGCACACAGTTACAGATACAGATACAGCTGCAGATACAAATACAGCTAGAGATACAAATACATACAGCTATATATCTGTAGTAGTGTGTGAGAGTCGAGCGCATAAAAGTGAATGTTTGCCCGATGATTTTTGTTGGCTATTTTTTTTTTCTCTGAGTGTATGACGCCAACGCAGGCAGCCAGGCAGTCGGGTGGTCAGAGAAAAAAAAAAAAAAAGAGTCAGAAAATTTGTGAACAAGTCAGAAAGCGCCAGAAATCTCTCAAATCTCTCGCCGGCTCATCATAAATCAATCAAAATGTTGACAGACAAATAGTCGCTATAATAGTAGCTGAATATTCGAATTTGCGGCGAAAGAAAGAAAAAAAAAGAAAGCTAAAAAGCTATAAACTGTGCTGCGCTGGTGCAGTAGAGCTAAAATGCTCTGCTGGAAGTTATTTGCAATGGGGCTCTTGCTACACGTTACATGTAGAGCTGTGTAATTTTGTGAGCTGTTTAAGAAATTTAACAGATTTAATAGTATTTTTAGCTTTTCAGACAGAAAGCCCATTAAGCAAATTCATTTAGCTGATATTTTGAGGCTTGAGCAACAGAGAAATTGCGTTGAGCGCAAAGCTGCGAGTATAGATTGATCTTGATTTACTTTGAATATGCTATATGCTGTTGCAGAGATTGATCATTTTGGAGTTAAATTGCATTGATAGAAATGTGAGAATATTTTGTATATAAAGAGATACAGTAATGGAATTTGCTATCAAGCTAAACTTTATGTGCAGCATATATGAGCAAGTATAAGAGAGCATCGATAGCATCTAATATTTTAGATATGTTTGCATATTAATAACTGTAGATATGTACATATTATCTATCGTATAAATCGATATTTGATAATATTCTAGTCTATAATTATTAAAGGAAGACTAGCTAGAAAATAAATTAAAAAATTCTCAGATAATGTTATAAGAACTATACATGAATAAAGTATACAAATAATATTATGGGTAAATATATTATTATAAATTCTAATAAACTATAACACAGAGATTCAGAAAATAACTAAGCCTAAGTAATTGCTCTCTTAAACGATGTTTAGCTACTTCAACCAGTTCCATGTTACATAAATGTTTCCCAAACAAAATCTTTTTTCCCTTTTTAACTCAACACAAATTTTGTGCAACTTTTAATATTTGTGTGTGTTTTTGTTAGCTGTTGCAACTGCTTGCAGCTCTATAAAATCACTTAATTTACATAGTAAAAGTGGCATAATTTAAGAGCACCCTTGGCGTAACAGTCAGTGCTGTGCACTCAGCACAAGTGTGCACTCACTATTTGCAGGCAGTGTGAAAAGCAGCTCAGGGCCAGCAAAAGAAGAAGAAAACTAAAGTGTCAACAGCTAAAGATTTACCTGCCCCAGCAGCAGCTGACCCCAAACTACCAAAAACTACGAAACCCCACTAACAACCACCCACCACCCCACTCGATGCTCCAATTCTTTAGGGTTGTGTGCAGTGCAGTGCGGTGCAGTGCAGTGCAGTGTTGCCAACGTCATGAATGATGCAAATTTGCGCAAATGTTCGCAATTTGTTTTGCCTGCGTAAATAGCGACGCGTTCCAATTTCATGCGCCTGCTTCTTGTTAAATCAATATAAATGCGATGGCTACGGCGACTCTGATTCCAACTGTGACTTGAGCGTCGCTGTGGGCGTGGTCAGCACTAATTGCCCGCCAGCTGTATAATTAACAAGCAAACCAAATACAACAAAAAAAAAAAAAAAAAAAAAGAAAGAAGCGAAAAGAAGTGTAAAACAATGCGCGCCGTGTCAGAGTTGCCAAAGTTATGACAGCTGGCCGACAGACGCGGCAAAAAAAAACAAAAAAGAAGAAGAAGAAGAAGTAATATGCTTATAAAGGAAACGCTTTGCTACAAATTCTCAGTAAATGTCAGGTAATGTCAGCAGCGCGCCCCCATAGCTCCCCCTTTTGAGCCAAGCGACTGCTCCTGCTGCTGGAACAGATTACAAGTTTAGAGCAGCGCGATTTTGTTCGCTTTGCTTTGCTTTGCTTTGTTTTTGGCTTCTAGGAAGACGTTAACAACAACAACAACAACACAGGCAATGCTTTAGTTGTTCCTGTTGCTATTGTTGTTGTTCATGTTTCACGCTTCGTTGCCAAATTCTCAGCAGAACGTGGGACAAGCTACAACAGCGGCAGAAGCTGAAGCAGCGTCGCCTCTTAATTCCCAGTTGAAAGCCAAAAGTCTTCGCTTCGGTTGCCGCCCTTTTAACTGCCAACATCTTCCGCTCCCTCTCTCTCTCTCTCTCTCTCTCCCTCTCTTTAAGTTGGATCGACTTCATCACACGAGCAATTATTTTATGAGAAAAACAAACGAAGCGCAGCGGGACAACAATATGAAAGGGGCCAAAGCCCATCTCTCTGCTCTAGCCAAAAGGTTGGGCAAGCGCCTGAGCTCAACTTTTGTCAGCTGTTTGTAATTTAAATGCGCAACTTATATAAAAACTAAAAACTAAAGAAAAATTAAAGTAGAAGCAGAGGCAGCCAGCTCACACTGTTGCTCTTGGCACAGCATGGCCGCTGCAACGCTGCGCTGCGCTGTGCGCCCTCAGTTTGTGCAGCCAAGTGGAAACGGCGCAGCTTCAATGCACATGCGCAGGCAGCTCACCAAAAAAAGGGCTCAGATCGGTATAGGGGCCACACACACACATAAAAAGGGGCCGGCAAGGGCCATTCAAATGAGTTCGCTGATTGACGCGCAGTGGCCAAAGCTCAAGACAAAGACATGAGACAGAAAAAATGCGACTGGGCACAGTGGTGCAAAGTTAAATTGAATTGAATTATGTAACAATTAATTAGTGTGTGTATTTTATGCAAATGATATATATACAATATTTTACTATTCATAATAACAAAGAAAACTTTGAGTTTTAACTGGGAAAATTTAAATCACTTTACAACTTTAATTGAATATAAAAAAAAAAATAAAATAAAAGTAAAATAAAATAAAATAAATTATTAAACCTGATAAATGTTTAAATGTACTGAACAATTTTTAAACATTTATTTTTTATTTCTAAATAAAATTAATTAAAATTATAAAAATAAAATAATAAATAATAAATAAAAATGGTCTCCATGTTATATAAAAAATAAACTTCAACCACTGTGCCTGTGATCGCTTACAGTTTGACAGCCAGTTCGCTTCCCAGAGCTCACAGAACCATGACAAAAAATTCAAGAAGAAGAAGTAGACGAAGAGGAAGCAGTAAAAAGCGCAGCATAAATATGACGTGCAACATGAGGTGAACCCGGTCGCTAGGAGAGTTCTTCCTCCAGTCTGGCCGTGGGCGTGAGAGTACTTTTGCCATCATGCTGTTGTTGTTGTTGTTTTCATCAAATTGTTGCAACTAATTTGATGCAGTGCACACACGCAACAGCAGAGCGAGTGAGAGAGGGAGAGTGGGAGGTGGGAGAGTGGGAGGTGGGTCGTCACAACAACTCCTTCATTATGCAAATTTTGTGATGGGTTCATTGCGCACAAATTGGGTCAACGTTGTCGCATGCAACAACGCGTTGTTGCAGCCAATTAAAAGCAACCACAAAAAAATTAAAAAAAAAAATTTAAATAACAATTTTTCTGAACTTAAATTTTATGATACAAGCAGCAGCTATTTTATTTTTAGTTCCGCTGCTAACAAATTGTTTATTAAGTAATTAAATACGTTTTGAAAATCAATCAAGCGCCTTGCATAAGTTATCGAATCGGTTTGTTTATGGATTTTCCAAATATGGCCAGCGCCTTTCGCTTTTTTTGGCTAATGAAATTGTCGCACAAAACACAAAAAGCAACAACAACAACAAAAGACAACAAATGCGACAAGTTACCTTAAGTGGTTCGTTGTTTTGGTATTTGGTGTTTGATAAAACGTTAAGCCAAGTTAATAGGAAAACCGTAAATTATGCTACTCAAGTCGCTACCAACTATGGGCTACCTAAGCAGCTCAAACTGTGAGCTTGCAAACGTTATTGCATTTTGATGTGTCACATAAATGAGCTGCGAGCTGCTCAAACTGTCTGACTGTCAGCAGCAGCAGCAGAAGTCATGAACTTGTTTCTTTTTTAAATTATAATTAGATTTATCATCTGATTGCATCTTGCTTTATATACATACACACACACACACACACACACACACAACTAAATCTATGAGCATACTTCTAGGAATTCGACTGCTGATTACTTGGGTCAGCTTTTATGTCAAATCTCTTAATGAGCAAAGCGCATGACGAAGAATGCGATAAGAACTCGAGCAGCATAAAACCCTTAAGAAGCACATACGTGCTTCAACTGCACACAAAAATACATTTATATACGTATATATATATATATACATGTATGTATATATAGATGTGTGTTAATTGAATGTGTGAAAGCGTTTAAAAGCAACTATTTTGGCATTTAGCTCACGTGCAACGAGCGTTACGAAAAATATAAAAACAAAACACAGAAAACCATTTGGTATAAACTGTAAAAGCTACTTATATTATATACATATATCTTTCTCTCTTTTTCTCCCTCTCTCTCTCGAAAAACTGTTGCCAAGAGCAGTGCATAAAAGTTAAATTACGTTGCAGAGAGAAATGCCTAAAATAGGGCTAAAAATAGCTAAACAAAAGCTAAGATAGCCCAAAAAAAAAGTTGAAGAAGTCTAGATTGAATGATCGATTGCCTTAGCTAACTGACAAAGTGTTTGATTGACTGACTGATAGACTGATGTATTGGTTGACTAGTAATTGATTGACTGACTGAATGACTTTTTGCTAGACATTTAAAAAAGATTGACTTACTTTCTGATTGCTTGAGAGAGTGAGTGAATGATTGATTTGCAGGCAAATTGATTGATCGTGTAAATGAATGATTGACTAGCTGACGCAATGATTGACGAACTCTGCATCGCTTCACTATTTGTTCAAGTAAATGACTGATAGATAAACTAGCATTTGGATTGACTGACTGACTGTTTGATTGATTTGAATGACGAACACATTTGTTCTCCTTTGAGCAACTTCATCTCTTTTACTGAATAATAGATGCACTTATGGACTGATTGATTCATAATCAACACACTCACCATACTTAACAGATAAGAAACCCATAAAGCCCAGACCATAAAAAATCTATTAAAAAACATATAATTAATATTTAAGTATCCAATAAAATGTTGTATTTCACTCATATATGTATGTTTGTCCATATAAAGAAGTTGAACTTTAACTTTTAACATTTTGAAATAAAAATCAAACAGATTTTCAGAATTTAATAATAAAATTTCATGCTCAGCTAGATCATACTCCATATATATATATAAAGTAAGCTCTACTAATCACGATGCTTGACGTCGAACGGCTTAGTTTGGGCTGCATTGGCAGTTTGACAAGCACCCCATTGATTTATGTGCCTGCGCACTTGATTATGCAACTTTGATTTGATATATTTATGTGAAATACATTTTCAAATGAAATAGTCATGCGATTGGATATGCAGCACATAAATATATGTATAAATGTATTTAAATAAGAGTTATGCATATATCGTGTACATATAATATTTATCATTTCATGGCTCAACGCAGAGGCAAGAATCAGTCGATTGCAACGTGTTTATGTCACAGGCTCCCAGCACATAAATCAAGTCCAACTCAAGTGTGGGTGGAATTCAGTTTTTCTTTTTTTTCTCTCTCTCTCTCTCTCTCTCTCTCTTTTTCTATACCCTGTTTTGGCTTAGCTTTTGTCGCCAGGCCGCAAGAAGTCGAGTCTAGGGCGTCGACTGGCACTTTGCACGTGCGTGGCGCATATACATATGTATATATATGCAGATATATACAGATATATAGATATGTATATATCGCTAGCATATATCAATCACTTGAGCTGGCTTGCAACTCTTTTTACGCTTCGCTAGACTCATGTGCCACACTTTCCAGCAACAATGACAACAACAACAGCAGCTAGCAATGTGCGCCGCATAAGTGATGAAAGCCCAAAATGGGTTTGACATGCGCTGGCTGTCAAACTGTGTGCACAGATGGCTTCCTGTGCGCTTTGTTTCGCACATCTACTCCAGCGCTGCCTTTGCCCCCCCCATCCTTTTAGCATCTGGCATCTGCCTGTGCTATTAGACTTTGTTTTCATTTTATGCCAGGCAAAAGATTTCAACGCCCCCGCAGCAGCAGCAGAGGCAGAGGCAGCAGCAGCAAATGCAAAATGCACATTTTTAATGATGGGGGCCCTGCACTTGAGCCAACAGCAACAATAACAACGACAACAGCAGCACAAACAACGTTGTTGACGTTGGCGTCTCGCGCAGGATGTGCTCAGTGAGATTGGGAAGGGATTGGGTCTCGAGGCTGGGCCATCAGCCGTCAGGGTCTGGCTGCCCTTCGACTTATGCAAAAACGTATCCACACTTTGTTTTTATGGCCTGTTCAATGCAGCCGCCGGCAGCACAGCTCAAGGGCTCTGCGCTCTGTCTGATGGGGAATCGTCCCCTACCCGCCAGCCTTATACTCATTATCTCTGCTGCAGCCTCTACCCCACTAACCTCGAAACTCTTCGCATTTGGCCCCAAAGTTTTGCGCTTGTAACACTTTTATCTTACTGTCTCCCTCTCTCTCTCTCTCTCTCTCTCTCTCTCTCTCTCTCTCTCTCTGTTTGTGTAATCCGCTTAAGTTCTCAAGAATCGGCACAACATCATTATGAACACTGCACGATCATCATAATTGTCGAACACATTTGGTATTAGTTCGTGCTTTCGCTCCGCTTCTTCCTCTTTTTTTTTCCCCACATTCATTAGATTTTCGTTTTTCCGGTTGTGTTCTTAATACTTGACTGGCAGCTTCTTCCCTCCCATATCTTTGCATCGCCCGACTTCACGCACACAGAGTCTAGCAATGCGAGTTTAATTAGACTAAAGGCAGACACAACTTCCAGCAACATCTTCAAATCTCATCAAATTAGATGCCGCAAACGTAACTTGACACATTCCTCTTTTCCCCTGAACCAATTAAGCCAACGATTCCCTTTGCCACTAGCCACTCCTCTTCAGGGTCTATCTAAATGACTCATTCCGTCGCCGCCCCCTCCTCACAAATATAGTTAACCAATAAGTCCAGACAGACGTCTGATTGTCGCAACAGTTAGAGCCAATGAAGCCAGCTAAGCGTGTGACAAAGGAAGCTCAAATGGAAACCCACCACCCGTTCCCCTTTAGCCGATCCAACTAGCCCCTGGCCAGCTCGAGTTACCATCATATCAATTTATATATTTGCTTAATATATTACATTTTCCTCAACTATTATTGCCACATTTAATATCGAAAGTCGTGCAGCATTTGCATAATCAATTCACACGCTGCTCTGTTAAATGCGGTTGAATGCATTCAATCATTTAACATTCAACATTCAACATTCAACATTCAACATTCAACATTCGACACTCAAGCGTATTCGAGATGACAATGCACTCATTAGTGGTCGGCAAATGCAGTAAACTGCATTTAAATTGCACTTACAAAATAAACATTGCATAAAATGTCGTGTGGAAATGTGCACCAAATCGTCAAGCTGACCTCGGTATGAAAACGGACGTATTCAGGGTCTGGGCAATAAAACTATATAATCTCACAATCTCTTAATGCGCCCTATTCAACCGTCGAATCCAACTGGAGACTGCGTGCTGACTGAGCTAATAAATTTGTATTGACATTTTGTTCTGTTTATTTAGTTCCCTTTCCTTATCAATAAATATGACGTTTTTTCTCTCTATAAATAACGTTTATTTTCTAGTTTATTGCTTTATTAAGGGAAGTTTTCTGAAGGCTTTCATAGCTTTAAATGAAGGGAAATAATTTGGCGTTTGCCAGTTAATTGAGTTTAGAAAGAGATTTTAAAGATTTTTTGTATATATTGTGGGGCGAAAGAATGGAGATAAATGATATATGATATGACATAAACTATATTTGAGTTGTGTTTAGAAAGTTTTAACTAATATCCGAAATTTTTCAAAATATTTCAATCTTGCTGAATTTAGAAAGCAAAGCTAGAAAACTGAAGCAATCAAGTTATATCTATATAATAAATAGGAATTAATTTACTTTTATCTTAATCAATCTATGTAAGGAACTCTTCTGCTTAGCTTAGAGTATTTAAGGCTTTCTTATTTAATGTAAAATAAAATATCTTAAGGGCTAAGTCTGCGGCCAGCTCGAGTTACCACCATATCAATTTATATATTTGCTTAATATATTAAATAATCCTTTTATATCCTAACAGAGCTCAACTATTTGTAAGACTAAGTTCGCTGTCGAGCATACCCTTACTAAACCTCCTACGCTGCGCTGAATTTCTTTCAGACTTATTATCTCCAATCTCTCCTAAGCTACTTAAAATCTTCTTCTGGTACTTTTGAAGTCTTAAGTTAGAAGAGTTTCGAACTAAGCTGTGCTGCTTCGAAAGTCCTTGCCTAAAAACCACCCCAAGCACCCAACCCCACAGATTTATTCCCTTTGCAAAGTCTCAGCCAATATATACGAACTATATGAAACTACAATTATTATTCCAAATGCTCAACCTTGCCTAGTCTCCCATATAGCCATAGACAATAACCTTCAACCTTCAAGCCATCCCAAGCAAAGTCCTACTCGAGTCATTCTCAACTCATTTATCCCTAATGACTCGGTCAATCGCGCAATCTGTGAGCACGTTATTGCACAGCAGTTGCATTTGGCAGCCAGCAGACTCTTAAATCAAGGCACGAACTATCGATGAACCCGAAAAGACCTAACCCAACTCTTTTGGCCTGCCCTACCCCTAGATGTAAGCCCGTTACGTGCCACATTTGGCTGCAAGCCAGCCATAGAAAGAAATTGCAGCTGGCCAAATAGACAGACTGACTGACAGACAGACAGAGAGAAATAAAAGAAGTTTTTAATATGTGAAGGGTAGGTAGGGATTAGGGGGGGAGCTAGGGTCTTTTTGGGTTTGGCTCTGGCTTTGGCTAGACAAAAGCGCACTGAGCTGGCGCCTGGCTTGAAAGGATGTTCATGTCAAATCAAAACGTTCGCTTAATATTATACAAAATTTAACGGGTTTTCCGCCCACATGCGAGTCGCTCTTTCAGCGCGTCTCTCTCGTATTTGTTTAGAGCCAACAAATTGCCAGGCAAGGCCCGGTCTGGTCTGGGCCCTGCCATTAACCAGCATCAGCAACAGTTTCGTGCTGGGGGCATTTGCATAGACGTCGACGATAATTGCATGAAATTATAATGCAGCCTGTCGCTCGTAGGAGTCGCAGCCGATGCCCACACACATACACACACAAATGCCATATATAGATATATATGTTTATATACCCTGTAATTATAGAGAGTGAATCAAACTCAGCACTAACCCAGCATCTCTTTTTCTCCCTCTCTCTCTCTCTCACTCTTTGCAGCCTCATCGTGGCAGCAATGCAAGCGAGGAGCGCGTGCCACAGCCACATTCACCACACGATGGCGGCCACATGAGCGGCGGATTGCAGCATTCAGGCTCTCGGGCCACATTGCGTCATTCAATGAATCACTCCAGCAGCTCCATGACGGGCGGCTCTGCCTCCAGTTCGACGCCCGCCTCGCCACAGCTGAGCGGCGGCCAGCTGCTGTCGAACGGACACCACTATCAGTCACAGTCGTCGGTCTCATCGAACTCATCGATTGTGTCGGCCATACCCGCCTCGCAGCGCCTGCTCGAGGAAGCGCTGGCCAAGCCGGCGCCCTATCCCATGATACTGTTGCCAGTGCATGGCGGCTATTGGTTGGATGGGACCGAGCACGAGTGCAGCTACGATGCACGCGGCAATCCGCAGCTGCCGCAAACCACATGGATGGCCAAGTTCGAGATGGATGATACGGCCAAGTGCTATCGTCGCTTCTATGCGGCCAGGGAGCACTCGAATCTGGTTGGGCACGATGAGCAGCTGGGACCGGTGCTCATCTCGATCAAAACGGAGAATGTGGCCAGCCAGGAGCATATGCGCATTCTGTTGCGTCTACGCACCGGCACCATGCACGAGCTGATACCGGTGTCGTGTTTGGGCGCCCAGCCGAGTCCGGCGAAGATGGTGCGGCTGTTGAACGAACAGATCCAGGTGGATAACTTTATGCCCGTGTTGTGCCCAAAGGCATCGCAGCTGATCAGTGTCTATGATGAGCATGTGCTTGTCTCGCACTTCAAGTTCGGCGTGCTCTACCAAAGATATGGCCAGACCACCGAGGAGGAGCTCTTCGGCAATCAGCAAACCTCGCCGGCTTTCGATGAGTTCCTCGATGTGATTGGCCAACGCATCAGGCTCAAGGATCACAAGGGCTATCGTGGCGGTCTCGATATACAGAATGGCCACACCGGCGACACGGCCGTCTATGAGGTGTTTAAGGAGCGTGAGGTCATGTTCCATGTGTCCACACTGCTGCCCCACACCGAGGGCGATCCGCAGCAGTTGCAGCGCAAGCGGCACATTGGCAACGATATCGTGGCCATCGTGTTCCAGGAGACGAACACACCCTTCTCCCCGGACATGATCGCCAGTCACTTTCTGCACGCATTCATTGTGGTGCAGCCGCTGGAGCCGAATACGCCGCATACACGATACAAGGTGAGCGTTACGGCTCGGGACGATGTGCCCTTCTTTGGACCGACGTTGCCCAATCCGGCCGTCTTTCGCAAGGGTCAGGAATTCAAGGAATTCCTACTCACCAAGCTGATCAATGCCGAGAATGCCTGCTATAAGGCTGAGAAATTTGCCAAGCTCGAGCTGCGCACACGCACCTCGCTGTTGCAGAATCTAGTGGAGGAGCTAAAGGAGAAGACGCGCGATTTCCTTGGCGCCGATCTATCCCAGACTCTAGCCGGCAGCCCGACACCCGAGACGCCCAAGTCCGAGAGCGGCGGCGGCGGCGGCGGCGGTGGCGGCAATGCGGGCACTCGTTTCATTGACACCGTCAAGAAGGCGCTCATCATGCGCGTGCGTTCCCAGAGCGTCGACACTGGCAATGGCGGGCATCCGGATAAATTTAGTGTGAACACCAAGGTGGGCACACTCAACTCCAAGAAGGAGCCACAGCCCGAGACGCAAACGCCCAATCTAAATGTGAGTAGGAATTGATTTGAATCTAAATTAAACCTTAGCTAATCCAACTATCTCTCTCTCTTTCTCTCCCTGCAGACCTGCAGTCGCACGGCCTCCAAGTCGTCGTCCAAGTCGAAATCCTCGAATGAGTCCACATCCTCCTCGCCGGACATTACCTCGCGACCGGCCAACCATAACAACAACAACAACAACAATAATAACAATCCAGCTGGAGGTCAACAAAATGGCGGTGGCATTGCCGCCGTCGCCGTCAGCGCCGCCCAGAACGGTGGCATTGTGGGCGTGGCCGTGGCCACCATGTCCGAGGCGAGCGACGATTCGAGCCTGAACAGCGTGGATCTGGACCCAATGATGGGCCATCTGGACGGCGGTGCCGCCTACATCGATAGCGACACGGGCCTGGAGAGCATGAGCTCCGCGGAGGCAACGACCAAGGCCTGTTCGCTGTGCCTCGAGGGGGTGCAGGGCACCACCATGATGGGCAGCTCGCCCAGCAATGAGACCATCATGATGATCGACAATCTGCGCCAGGAGGTGACGCGGCTCAAGTGCGATAAGCTCGATTTGCTGCGACAGAATGTGGTAAGTAGAGAGAGAGAGAGAGAGAGAGAGAGAGAGGAAGGGTAGAGAAGAGAAGAGAAGCTAAATACTGATATTCCTTTTCCATTTGACAGACCTGCCAGAGGGACATCAAACGTTTGCGGGAACGAGAGCTATCGCTGCAAGGTGATCTGGCGGCAGCCGGTCGTGAGATTCTGCGTCTGCGCGACCTGCTCAAGGAATATATGCCAGATACAGCCGCAGCGCCGCTCTCCATTTCACCCATCTAAAGCGTCTAACGCCAAGCACAAAACAGGGACGGAAGGAGAGAGAGAGAGAGAGAGAGAGATGGGATTGGAAATGGAGAAGGGAAGCAAGAGATCGTTAAGAGAAGGAACCACTGTGCCGTGTATAACACTTTGGATGCGTCGTTATTTGTTTTTTTTTTTTTTTCTTTTTTAATTTTCCGGGGCCAGTTCTCGCAAAACTGTATTAAATTTAGTTTGCATAGCTGTTGGAACTCGAAGAGGATTGAGAGCAGAAGTGGCGGCATATATATTATTACAGTTTAGTCTACAAATATACACACATATATACATTTACATATACATACGTATAACAGTTACAAACAAACAAAAAACGAATCAACATAGAAAGAAAAAAAAACACACACAGAACTCAAAAAGTTACACCAAATATGTAGTTGATAAGTCTTTAAGCATATTTAACGCAATGTTTAAAAAATCCCCAAAAAACACAAAAAAAAAAAAAAAAAAAAACATACAAATTTCCCACAGACGCAAAAGCTAAGCCTTAAATATAAGTAGAAAGAGAGAGGAAGAGGGAGAGGGAGTATAACAGAGAGCGACAAGAGCTGTCGATTAGCGTATATAACAGTTTACAAAAACAATTTACATAGCAACGTCTTCGAATTCGAATACGACTTCGACTTTGACTTTGACTTCGAGCTCGACTTCGATTTCGACTTCGATTTCGAATTCGAATTCGTTATCGATTTAGTAGCAGAGTAGTGCGATCCTTGACAACCCTGCACCGTGGCAATCCTGTTAGCTCCGCTCGTTTCCAATCATCACGTAGACCTCAACAGCAATTATTAACCAATTATTAAGAAAGAGGAAAAAACAACAAAATCGAAAGCTAATTAAATTAACATATATATTTATTCAAATATATATATCTATAATATGTATGTGTTTTAAAGTTACAGAAGAAGAAAAATTCTCGTTAGTTTTTGTTTTTAGCTGCAATCGATAAATATTATTAAACACAAACAAAACAAACAAGAAATGAAACAAACTCTTAACTCTTAAGTTTAAGTTGCTTTAAATAATTTCTAATTACAATTTAGTTTAATTAAGTTTTGGGTTAAGCAACGGACGAGCTTAAGCTAAGCTAAGGACGACTCAGCGGAAGGAAGCAAGGAGAATGTTATCGAAATTATTATTATCGGAAATCAGCTGTTGTTGCGCCCTTGTATATATACATATATTATTTACATAATTCTCGATTTAACGAATTATCGATATATCTATCGATCTAACGTAATTAACTATGCAATTTAATGACTATTTAATAAACGTATACAACACAAATGATACATAATTATCGATAAACGATTTAGCCCAGAGCAAAATGTGCAAGATTTTTCAAATATATATATAAATATATATATTATCTGTCGATATACGACGAAAGAGCACACAAATACACACACACACACACACACACACACACACACACACACACACATACATCAAATCAAAGAGTTCTTATCGAGTTTATATGTATATCTATATGTCTGAATTCTACCATAAGTACCACAAATTGTTTTTTGTTGACAAAAATTCATCATTTTAATTATGTAAAATTACAAAAACAAACAACAAGAAAAAACAAAGAAAAACCAACAAAAATATACATATATAATTATATATATGCAAAATATATGGAGTATATACATAAAAATATATCATGCTGTTTTTATCAATTACCAAAATTTTCTTTCGCAACCTCAACAATTTCTGTATTTTGTTATATTGCAGCTAAATATAGTAATTTCAAATCGCGCGCTTTCATTTTGAGAACTAACCAGCACTGCAGAAGCTTTTTCTGCTCCCGGCAACAGGGTGACCAGCTTTTTGGTCATTTTGCTCTTTGTCACATGCAGCCACACTGACACTGAACTGTTTAATTATTCAGTTTTGTTTTGTTTTTCGTGAAGCAACCATTTGGCTTTAATTGTTGTTATTTGAAAGTGTTCGTAATTGACTGTAGTTAATAATGTTTTATATTAATCAATTTAAATGGCAGCTTTGCAACTGATCTTAAAGTTCTGTTAGCGCGCTATAGTGGAATGTTATTGCTCTCCGAGCAGCTGTTGCGCTCTGCGCATGCTCTCTCTGTCGCACACATTCGCTTATTGTACCCTGTACTTGGCAATCAGAAAGAGTTGTCTAGCTGCTAAATAAGCAACGGCACATGAATAAAGTGAATTGTTGTTCAAAAAATGATATTTAAAGGTATATAAAAGAAAATATTAAGATTTTAGTTTGGGATATATTTATTAGAGGAACAAAGAATAGTACCAAATAAATACAGTATAGCAATAATCATAATGATAAAATAAATTATTTAAAAATATTGCTTAATAAACTGCAGTAAATTAAAGCAAAATATATAAGAAAATAGAATATTGAAGTAAAACCAACGCTTTGACAGTAAATAAACAACTTGAGCGCTTTACAGAGTATCTCGTGTGTGTCACATTCAGATTGTTGCTCTCGCTGCTTATAATGCTTTGGGTGTTTTTTCAAACTCTCAAAACGCGAGAAACTTTTGATGTGGTCGGACGTTTCGTCGCCGCCGTCATCGTCGCGTGGAGGTTTCAGTTGCTTGAATTTGAGAATTGTTATTGTTTTCATGCAGGCGCTTGGGCTAAGAAGGCGGTGCTCAGAAGGTGCGTTTAATACATAGAAATACATATAGAGTATCATTGAGTAAAACACCATTCTCCAATTTCAAATCAAATCAATGCAAATCGCGCGTGTGTGTACGTTCGTTCGGTGTGAAAAATCTCTTGAGTGACTTTTGTTTTTGCATTTTGCAATTTGCTTTTGTTTCGTTTTGGCGGCGCTGTCGTCGGCTGCTGTGCACGTAAAACATAAAAACGATTCTCATTAAAATATAACAACAACAATATTAACATACCCAAAGAGTTGTACGTGTGCCAGTGTGTGTAAGTGTGTGCGCGCGGTTGAGTGTGGTAATTTTTTCGTCGTTATTACTTCATAACAGAGCGTAGCGCTGTGCTGCTGCTCTCTCTCTCGCCTTGCTCTCTGCCTCCGTTATACGCTCTTAAACTGTGTGTCGCACTCAGCAGGCAGCAGCCGGCAGGCTCAACCGAGGAGGGTTGCAGCAGCAGCAGCAGCCGCAGTAGTGACCACAACAAAAACTAAGTAGCAAAGCTTTGGCTAACCCTCGTTTTCGCTCATTTGCGCTCTCTCCACCCTCTCATTCAACGGCTGAGCCAGCAAAAGGTAATTAGTTGTATTTTATTTTATTAAAGTGACAAATAAGCAAATAATTATGAGTGAATGCGTCTTTATATGTGTGAGTGTGTGTGAGTGTGTCTGAACATTTTTACGTGTATGCGTAAGCAAATGAATAACAAAAATTTAGAAGGCAAACAAATTATTAAATAACAAAAGCTGGCAACAGTAGCTACAACAAGGCAAATAGAAGAGCGGTTGAGAGAGAGAGAGAGTAAAAGTCTCTCTAATATGTTGTTGCCGATCAGCAGCTGAGCCGAGCTTTGGCTTTGCGTACGAAAGAGAGGCAGGCAGAGCAGATGGTGTAATCGTAGCCGGCGCCTCACCAGCTGCTGCTGTTGTTGCTACTGTTTTGCTGCTTCTCTTTCATTCTCTCGCTCTCTCTCTCTCTCGCTTAGTATTTTTGTTGTTCCTGGGATAAGAACAACAATAAAATGACAATCAACGTTAAGTATATTGAGAAGGCGCATCTAATGTGGGTGGGTGGGCTTACTTTACACTCGAGCAAGCAGACGTTACTTGGCGGGGGGGCGTGGCAGGGCTAAGGCGTTACGTGCACTCAACTAATCAGCCGCCAGCTTCATAAGCTAGCGATTAAGTCGAGTCTTATCAACGAAAGGTGCTCTGAGGGGTTGCCAAGGCATATAGGGGTCCAGTATATGTGTGTATGCACGTATTTATGAGCATATGCTCGTATGTATGTATGTATGTGTGCGATGAGCATTCGAGGTGAACGAATTTTAGAGCTAGATAATAAGATGAACTGCATTTACGGTTATGTCAAAGTTGCTCATTGCATTCTTATCGGAGAGGAAAGAATTACTAATTGTGTCCAATTAGAATCTCGCATTACATTAAAAAGAAAAGCAAATATAATGCGAGACCAAAATCCAATTGGTTGTCATCATCAAAATATCTTTCGTCATTTGTCTATTTTTAAGTCAAGTATGAGTTGATTTTATTGCAATTTTAATTTAATCTATTGAACTTTGCTGTGATGATTTTACAAGCTATAAATAAAATATAACAAAATTATTAATTAATTATATATGTATGTTTATACAATATATGTATGTACATATATATAAAATTATATTAAATTAAAAATAATTAAAGGTTTTGTTTAGGATTTCAAACCAAGGAGATTTGCAAGACTTTCTAGAATATTCTTAAAAATTATTATAACATTAATAATAATGTAAAAAGTTTTTTTTTTTAATTAAATCTGCAGTACATTTAATATTTATTTTCTTTCGAGTATTTTTTAAATTTTTTTTTTTTTTTTTTTTTTTTTTATTGAAAATCAGAAATATTCAAATAATCTCACGAATTACTTGAAATATTCAAGCAATGCAAAGAATGTTTTGGTATGGATATTCTTGAGAAAAAAATTCAATTTATTTGGGCCGAATTTTCCGGATAAACATTGATATTCTCAACATTCTTAGAACATTTATGTATTTAAGAATTTCCCTTTTTATTATAATATTTGTTTAGGATTTACAATAAGAATTTGCGAATCAATAAAATGAAATCCTAATTATTTAAAGAAAATGTTTGGCAAATTTGTATATTTGAATTCCCATTCCCATTCGAATTCCAGTTCCACTTTTAATTTGTTCTGCGATCTGCTCAAGTGCTGTTACTCCAGCCAGGTGCAAAGTGCCATGGATCATTTGAGAAGCATCAGGTGGCAATTTAATTGTCCATGCACTGCGCTGCGGTCGCTCGAATATCTCTCTGCTAATGTGCCATATGCCACCGCGACGTGGAGTCGGATTCGGATGGCGCACGCTCATTATCTTGTCTCACGTTTGTTTTATGCGTCTGCGACGCTGGCGTCTGTTTTGCTCCACTCAGCCTGCCAGTCAATCCCCCCACCCCCACCCATCCATGGGCCATTGGAGCAAGCACTCAACAGACGTCGACAAAGACCAAATAACAAGCAAATAATTGTTTTTTTTTTTGGGGAGGTCGGCCACTGTTGCTCCAAACCACACAATTCTACGACCGCTCGCCCGCCCACCTGGCATGCCAAACAACATGTCGAGTGAGGTGAGCGAGTGGTTTCTGGTGGCTTTGGCGGTTGGGTGGTTGGGGTGGTTGGGGGTGGTTGGTTGGCGGCACCATCACAAGCACATATTTCAAGCGTATAAAAAGGGCTCATAATTTTCAGTTTAATTACAATAGCCAAAACACTTGTCGTCCATTTGCCCCAACTGCTGTTGTTGCTCTTTATCTACACTACTGCACCTTGACTAGCACCTGTCCTTGCTACATTTTGAACTGTTACCTGGCTGTGTACCTATTAATAAATCTCATTAATAAATTAAACGTTTTAACGCAGCAAATTTCCTTCTCGGAGATACACGCACACACGCACACGCCATCTGGCGGCGCGTTTTGGCATATATTTTAGCTGATGGTTTTTTGTTTGTCTTTGTTTTCAGCTCTTGAACAGGGTATTATGTTTGTATGGGAGAGTGTGTAACATATTAAATTGTTTTTATATCTTTTAGTTTTTGGAATATTTTTATAGCTCATTAGATGGGATTATGGGCTGAAATCCAATCAATATACTAGATATTATTCCGAAATTAATTTTTGAGCTTCATAATATTTTTCCCATAAGAAGACTTTGATCATTTTTACTACAACAATAAAATTTTGATTACATTCGTAGCATTACTTTAGAAATCCCATTAGATAGATATAAATAAAAACTTTTTTTATAAGCTGAACTACTGCTTTTCTGTTCAAATATTTATATTATTTTTATGGACAGTTTAAGCTTGTAGTAAAGTTGTATTACTATATCTTTGATCTTGAGTTATAATAAATAAAAATATTGTTTTGTTCTTATAGATATTTGTATGAGGAATATAATGGATTATAAATTTGTAATAACTATAATAAGAATTATGATTTTAATATACTTTTTCAGATTTGTCAGTATTTTCTTAACAAATATATTGAGTTATTTAAATTTGGAAATATTATTTAATTACAAATGATAGTATTTAAATAAAATGAAATTGAAAAAATATATTTTTATTTAAATTATATATTTGCTATTGTATACATATAAAATTCTTATTTATGTTTTTTTGTTGTCTGTTCAAAAATATCAAAGAAATTTGCGATTTTTTGAACGTTTTTTTTTTTTTTTTTATTTATTTGTTCATAAATATGAATTTCTATAATTCTACTTATCCAGAAGACATTAAACATTTGTGCTCTTCTTTAAGTCCCATTTTCCTCAATCCGTAGCGTTGTCGTTTCAAGGACCTCTTAAATTTTGGGAACAAGAAAAAGTCTCTGGGGAACTATTCCTATACGTCAGCTGCGGTCAGCAGCTTGACTATATTTTTTGGCACAATTTTGATATAAATTCTCTGTTCCATAAATCAAAATTCGCGATATTTTTGAGCAGATGTTCGCACACATATATATATACATATATAACTTATGACTTATAAATATATAAATATAAATCTGTTATACAATTAAGAAATTGTCAATTTCCTCATTTCCCTGCTTTATTTAAAAGTGTATTCGCTGTTCGGCTTGCCATTTCTTAAACTTGACCCGCTTGTTTATTTTTTTTTTTCTTCTCGTTATTTGCTCGTGTTTGATTCTCATCCTTTGCTGGTTCGTCTTGCTGCTGGGGCGTGTTTTAAAAATAAATCATCAGGTCTCTATATGTACACACGTACATGCATATATACATATATGTATATGTATATGTTTGTATGTATATTTGTATAAAATAAAAATATTGTTATAATTTGATTCGAGTTGCATTCAGCTTTCAGCTTTCAGCTGCAGCTTGACACGCGCAACAAATGAGGGCTATTCATTTCGCATTTGGGAATACCCCTACGACTACTACTCGCCTCAGCCACCACCTGTCTCTAGCTACTACAACTTATCCATCTACTCCTTAAGCTTTTGCCTATTTCATTCGGGCCCTCTTCTTGGGGGCTATCTTGAATTGTGAATGTATATATATTTGTTTTTTTGTTGGCAACGTGAAAACACGTAAACTGTTCATTTTTCTTCATTTTTTGGGCAATTGTGACATTTATTATAGGTGTGTAAGTACTGTTATGTTCGCTCCATTTGCAAGGGGGACTACGGCACACATTTTCGGCTTCGACTACGACACATTTTCGACAACAACATTATGAGCGAGTTTATCGTGCGAATTGCGAATGTTTTGCTATGTAAATCGCATTTTGTTTTATATGAGTAAATTTGCAACTATTTGTGGGTTGAGCTCTGTATGTTTCTGCGGTTGCTTTACAATTGAAATTTATTTACGTGGAGGCATGGGCGTGGCATACGGCATATCAAAATATGCAGATGACACGTATGGAAAATAAAAGAAAAAGGAATCAAATAGAATATAAATAAAACAATTTTGTTGTAATGCCAAATTTAAATTTATTACATTAGCATTATGTTGCTCGTGGCTGAGCGATAAGGAATTGTTGTATAATATAAATAATATGAACAAAATTCGTTTCCTTTTGTTTATTATTATTATTGTGTGGTTTATCGTCATTTAGTGAGCGAAAAGGAAACCCCTCAATGATATCGAATACATTTTCGGTTTTTAACACAATAGAAAAGTTTGCATTGGGCATAAATTGTGGAAATGTTGCTGAACTCGAAAGTATTATAGATAATATTCAAATATATATTTGGCAATTGTTTCAAATTAACGAAACAATTATTTTGATTGTTAAATTTTAGACAAGTTCTGTAATATTATTATTATATAAATTATATATTTTTAGAATATATTAATATATATATATATTGTATATTAGCTACACTTGTATATATAATTTAATTTAATTTTCATGGCACATTTGCATTTATAATTGTTGCTAATACAGCGATAATTAAAAAAAATTTTTTTATTATTATTATTAATTTATATTACACATTGTAATATATTTTTAGTATTTTTTAAATATTTTTTTATTTATTTATTTAATTTGTTTTTTAATATGTATATTATTTTATTTTATATAATATAATTATATTTGTTAATAACAAAATAATTTGACAAGACATGGTTTAAAATACTGTATACTCTGTCTTAATACATATATATTTTTTTTTTTCGATTTCTTCACTCCAATTTTTAATACACCTTTTCACTTCATTATAGCTTCTATAGCCCATGGCAAACATCTATAAATCTCTAGACCTATAACAAGTTGAACTCATAAATCTGCGCTATAAATAATAATTCATTTATAATCGATTACATTTTTAAAAATTACAAAAAAAAAAAAAAAAATTAAAAAAACAAAAACAATATATATATATATATTTTTTCAAAGATTTATCAACTTACTCAAAGCAAAAATGCCGCATGACCTTTGTAAATGCTTGAGCTAACTTTTATGGCACCTGCTTCTGAGAAAGCGAACGAAAAAAAAAGGCAGAAGAAGAAGAAGCAAATCTCTAGAAACAATTGAAATTTGTTGCCGCTGGAGCCCCGCACCGGATGTTAATGTTATTTGGGGCATATTTTGTGGGGGCATTCGATGTTTTTAATGTGCGCCTGATTTGTTTGGGAAAAAATAAACAATTGTGAAATTTATTTAGTTGCCAGCAGAATGGCCAACCAAATCCCGCCTCCCTGCTCCCTGCGCCTCTTCCACAGGTCGACTAGTTTCTGGACTGTGGAATGTGTGTGCGTCTGTCTAATTATTGTTATTGTTGTTATTGCCCACTGTAGTCGCTGTTGTTGCTGTACTTTATGAGCAAATAAATATGCATGGCAATTGCTTTGTGCCATAATTCGAGCAACTTTATGGGCGATTGGCATAGTTCATAGTTGAAAGTGGGCAGGGGAAGAGAGATAGATAGAGAGGGGTGATGGGGTAAGGGGAAGGGATTGCCAAAGGTTAGAGTGCTCTCTGCTCTTTAGGGGTTGCGCCCACTGTGGCACAACAAAAGCTGTCAACTGGATTTGCATATCTTTTGTGCATGTCCGTCTGTCCGTCCGTTCGTCCGTATGCCGACCTTGAGGACAACAATCAATCAGCAGCGACAGCGGCAGAGGCAGCAGCAGCTGCTGCTGCCAGCTTAAAAGCCTTGCAACACACGCTCTTTGTGTGCGCGTCTATGTGTGTGTGTGTGTGTGTGTGTAACTGTAAATTTATTACGAAAAAAAAGTGAATAAGAGTTGCTAAAATTAAATAAACTCGACTAAGAACTGCCCTAGTGCATAGAGCAAAGTCTATAAGCTTAAATAACTCGAGTATGCCAAGCTCGATTAAAATAAAAATTTTCAAAGCCTATTCGAAACATGCCATAATATGCATAAATCAAAAATTGCCTAATTTTGAATATATTTAATATTGAATCTTATAAATAAATATAATGTGTGCACTTCATATATCTATTATCACATACCATATCACACAATCACTAATATACCCCAATTTGCTCATTTATATAGGGTATAACTTTTTTTTTTTTTTTTTTTTTTTTTTTGTATCTACGCACTTCACCTTGTCAATCAGTTGAAATTTGGGTCAGATATTTTTCATACAACTCATCCTCTTGTTGCGTCTATTGAGTGTCATATGCGCAGCATATACTATGCTAGTCTTCTACTTAGTTAGATTCATATGTATATCATATATCATAAATTCGTATATTCGTATATTCGTACATTCAATATTTTGCATTTGGCGCGTTAATCAAATTGTTGTCATGTTGTTTGTAGCTATTTCTCACGTAGCCCGATTCGAAACACATTATAAATAAAATCATATATAAAAATTCTTGGCTGCAACTGTAATTTAAATTCAAAATAAGGCACACTCATACACACACACACAGCGACTGAGTGAGAGACGGGCTAGCGACCAACAAACAAACAAACCAAATTGGCAATTTTTATTTGATTTCTGTCCGTTTTCGTCGCTGATTAGCCAGACGCGACGTCGCTGCTGGCGCCGGCATCGCTGTCGACGGCGACACGCCTACTTTCAGCCACTTGTCGTTGACAACTCCCAAATGCGAAAACTATGCAAAAACTATTACCAAATGCCGCTTTTGTGCTGTGCTCTTCTCTCCCCTCTTCCTCTCACTATTAAGCAGTGCCGCTTGTTTATTTAAATAATAAGAGAGACAGCACACACACAGTGAGAGAGAGAGAGAGTGAGAGTGAGTGTGTGTGTGAGCGCGTCTCTTATCAAAACATGCTAACTTTACAGCAGCACCAGCAGCAATAGCTTTTCCCCAAAACAAAAACAAAACACACGAAGAGAGAGAGCGAGAGCGAGATAGCGTGCGGAAACACGCGCTCGTAGCAGCTGCTCTCTTTGGGCAAGCAGCCGAACGCAACGTGTGTGTGCAGCACGGCAAAAAAAAAAGCTCACGTATAACAGTTTACAGTTGCGTGGGGTGGGCGCGCATAAATTTGCAACTACAGTGCTGGCCATACCATTGAGCATGGCTACATTGTGTACGGCAAAATGAGCTCATGCATTTTAAAATTTAACTATTTTTAAATGTAGTATTTTATCATTTATATTTAATACTATATTTAGCATATGTAGGAACATTTTAAGATTTTACTGATATGCTAATTATACAAGAAAATGTTCGCATAAACGGCTTTATTCATTTTTCATTGGATTAAAATATTTGTTTACTAATTGTGTATTTTTTTATATTTATTTATTTAATTTTTTACATATATATTATGAATATTTGTGTATAAATTTTAGTTATTTTTTAAAAATTATATTGCTTTTTTGGCATTTATTTATTTTATTAGTTTTATTTATTTATTTATATATAGTATAGAGAAAATCTTATTTATTTATTATATTTGATAATCTATTTATATTGTTTTATTTATTCTTTTTGATATTTATATTTACAATATAAGGAAAATTCCGTTTTAATAATTATTTATTAAATTTATATTTATATATTTATATTATTTAAGTTCTGCATTATTACTTATTTGTTTCATTTTATTTATTTATTGTTATATAGTATTATACTTACGTATATATTTGTATATAAAATGATTGACTCATTCACATTTTCTGTATTTCTATCGTTATTTGGCTTTTCTTTCTTTATCTTTATCGTTCATTTCAAACCCCTTTTTATCTAGCTGCCTCTGTGTGTTTGTATAACAGTTTCTTTTTGGGCATTTTCGTTTATTTACAATTTGACATTTTGCAAGCACACACACAAGCGAAGCAACTCACCTTCACATGCACAGACACACGAACACACTCAACACGCGCTGCTCCAACAAAGGTCGTCCTCTCTCTCTCTCTCTTTCTCTGGCTCACTCGTTTGCTCTCATCTCGTCGTATCTCTCGTTTGGCTGTGAAATTTTCATTTTCAGTTTCGCATTTTCGTTTTCCCAACAGACATTCGTCGCACGCCGAAGCGTTCGGTCGCGTTTTCAGTGAACTCCACAAAACCAAAGAACATCAAAAAGAAGAAAAAAAGAAACAAGAAAACAAAAACAAAGTATTACTGAAAAGTCTTTCGCCTCTCACATTCGCAGACTCCGAGAGTTCGCATGTGTGTGTGTGCGTATGTGACTCGTGTGTGACTAACTTAGTAGATGTTGCTTAGACAGAGACAGTACTTGAATGCTAAATACTCAGTGCTGATGACTTCCCAGGTGTAAATCAACCCAAAGACCAAGCATTATATACAGTTATATATATATATATGTATATATGAATATAACATATATCAAGTGAGATCCGCGGGGAGTTCGAGCTCTGTGTTTTCGACGTCCATTAGCCAATCGTAACGGTAATTTGTTGTATCTTAAATTGAATCCCGTTTCGAGTACAAAATCTGTAATTGAAATTGATTCGACGGCAAAGGCAAACTCGATTGCCATTTAACATTTAAAAGTCAAAAACTTTCGCACAGGTAACTAAAATCTATCAAATAAAATAAAATCAAATCAAAATAAGCGAAACCATTCTGGGGGGCATAAATTTTGCGTTCAAAGTGTTTTTTTAATTTGATTTCGTTGTCGTTGATCTCATCCATCACAAATCAAATCAAAATACAATTTCATTCAATTCAATTTACTTGTTCAACATTTTTCCACGGCATACAGTGTAGCAAATGCTTGAAACTAGTTTGAAAAATTATAAAAAAAAGTCATATTTTAAAAAATATATATTAAATTTAAAATATATAATTAAAATTTGCAATTCATATTTATTTTTTATTGTGTAAATTTGTTTGTGAAGAAACTTTTAAAAACAAATATTTTTAATAAAATTTTCTTTCAATTAATTTTGCAAATTTTCAATTGTGAACCACTGTGCATTGCTGCCAAATGCTTTTGTTGCTATTGCTGCTGCTAATTGAAAATTGTGCCGAAAATTGTTTTTGTCTCTGGGCTAATTTTTGGCGCAGTCCAGAGAATTTTTTTTTTTATTCTGTTCAGGCAATGCGTTGAAAAGTTTTAAGTTTTATATTTTGTTCTGTCTGTGTTTAGCACAATGGGGCGTGGCAACGACAGCCGGGGGCTGTTGTCTAGCGGGGCTTGTGCTGGAGTCTAATAAGTTGACTTTGTTGCTTGTTGCCCGTCGCCAGTCGCCAGTCGCCGGTCGCCGGTTGTACTTGAACTCGTGGAAGGCCGACGGTGCGAACGCGTGGCGAACTAGCTGCGAGTATCTCACAGATACGCATTATTTATCTCAAGCTGTGAGGCAGGCAAACGTTCCACAAGTGTTGACTGCAATGCCAGCGCACATAGAGTGTGAGAGAGAGAGACAGCGAAGTGGCAGCAGCAGCTAGTAGTTGCATTTAAAATTATAATATATATATACTAGCTGCATTTGGTGCATTTCCAGGAAAAATTATTTACCATGTTAAGTATTAGTAACTCAGTTATCATATATTTTATATATTTTATTGTTATTTTTCTAAATTTTGTATTTTACAAAAATTATCATGAATTATTTGCATTTTTATTTCAACAAAAACATTTGACTAAAGTTCTTAGATTTAAACTGTCAAAATGTTCTCCAATCTCTAGATTGACATTTAATTTCCTGTTCAATACAAAAAGCTTTCAATCACATTTCATATGCGCTTACTTCAGCCAATTGTACTTTTATGAAATATTTTAATTTACTGACAATTTGACAAATTGCCTAAATTTGATTCAGCTTTGATTCGGCTTTTTGGTTAAAGGATTTTCTTTTATTAGTTGAGAAATATTAAAATATATATTATATTTAATTTTAATTAATTAGAAATTTTTATATAAAATTCAAGATATTAAATTGCCTGATTTTTACTAATATATAAAAAATATATTGATTTATTTATGTACTTGAATTTTTCTCTAAACTGCATTCTATTAAGACTTTTGTATGTCAAAAATTATATATATTTTTAGTTTCAATTATTATTGGCTATATTTATGGCAATTCTCTTGAAATTCCTTTAATTATGTCAGCATCAAGTGTAAGTTTCACACAATGTTGATAGCTCGCTTCCACAAGCATTTATAGAAGGCAAACACGCCGCAGGTACATATGTATATACATATATATATCTGTTCGCTTATTTAACATGACACAAGTTTTATTTAGCCAGCAGCAGTTGCAGTTGCCAACATGCCACACGACGCATGTCACATGCCACATGATTGGCTGCTGCATTAATGTTGCAGTCAGCAGTCAGCAGATGTCAGGCTCATTTGCGAGGCATTAAAAATGCCGCTTATTTCAATCAGTCAAACGCAATTAAGATAAAAGGATTGAAAAAGTGTGCAAGAGAGAGAGAGAGAGAGAGAGAGAGAGAGAGAAAGTGAGTGAGAGTGAGGGCGGGAAAAGAGATAGAGATAGAGTTGTAAGAGTAGATGTATAAAGATAGAATGCCATCGGCAATTAGTATCCTGCCTCTGTCTCTCTCTCACTCTCTCTCTCTCTGCCTCTCTGTATACACAATGCAGCGCACACTTGGCTCATTATGCTGTTTAACCCGTTCCGTAAAGCCCCAACCGCGCGCTCAGCTCAGTCGCTGTCGCTGTCACTGTCGCCGTTGCCGTCGCAGCTGCTCATTAATTATTAAAGAACGACGCCAACGCGGCTGCAATATAAAAAAAGTTGCGCATACGCAGCGTAGGCCAAACTATGTTGCCGTTGTTCAAGCTGTTATACACTTGTTGTTGTTTCTAGTAATGCTTGTTGACGTTGTTGCTGTTGTTGTTGTTGCCAGTTGAACTCATACGCCAACCCATACAACGATCTATCATTCTAATGAAGCGTCAAATCTAATACGGGAATTTTCTAACTGCCTTCATTGCCATGTGGTTCCGCAGCTGTGGCTAAAAGAATCAGGAACTAAGGCAACCGCGAGGCGGTGGGGCTTGTGGGGAGGTGGGCGTGTTTCGGTTAATGTGGGCGTGTGTGCGTGTGTGTATGAGTATATCCGAGACTCGCCCTGTTAACGTTCTTCTGCCCTGATAACGTTGACAAACTAGATAAAAGCGCGATAAAAAAATGAAAACAAAATTTACACAGAGATACAAAACGCACAACAGAAGAAGAAACAAAAAAAAAAAAAAAAAAAAAGAAACAGAACTAAACTCAACTCAACTCAATGTTATAAATAAAACAAAGATGCGAGTCGACATTCGCTGCTGCTGCGGCTGCAAAAATAATGCCTGAATATTCCACGGATAGCCAAATAAGCTCTCTGAGGGGTTGGGTGAAAGGAATTTGCTATGAATATGAATGAGCTGACGGCAAATGGCAATTTTAATACCCTGTATGCATAAAAACGTGTTAAGCGGCGGGTGTCATAAAACAGTTAAAGACATTTTCATGTCTGTTTTTTCTTGCTTTGTCTGATCTAAGATAAAATATAAGCTAAGCATAGGAAATTTGTCAAGAATGTTACAAACAGTCAAAGAGACTTGGACAAGCTGAATTTAGAGCATAAACAAAGCCATATTCAAGATAAGAGGACTTACACTTGCCATTGTACAAACGAATGTTAAATGAGCTGAAAAGCAAATAAATTTGTATTTCTTTGTGAGTAGCAGGATTTGCAATTGTTGAGCTATTCAATTGTAAAGAAGAGACGAGAAGCTTATGTCCGAGTAGTCAGAGATGAATTTGAATTGCTAAAACAAATACAAATTTATTTGTTTTACGTTTACGCACATATTTCATATGCTATGCAAACCTTTCTAGAGCATCAAAAGTTTAGCAAATAAGAAAACATTTTATTTCAAAATAGAACATAAATAAAGTTCTTCATTGGTTGGCAATATTTGAATAGATATGATATTATATTTGTTATTGCATTATTTATATTTTATTTTATTTACTTTCTGTATTTAAAAAGATAAATTTTTAGTTGCTCAACTCAATAAAAACTTTTTTAAATCATTGAATCTCTTTGAAAATATAAAACAAATAAATATTAGCATTAAGATAAGATCAAATTTCATTTATTTATTTAGAAATCAAATCGTTTGCATTTAAATTTATTATAATAAATCTATATTTATTAATTATTTATCTATAAAAATTCTATCAGCTTCCAGAAATTTGATCTTATCTTAATGCTAATTGAATGTGCATACAGTAAAACTTATTTTATTTCTTCAATTTGTTTGTATTTTAATTTGTTGAATGAGTCAAATCTTACTAGTCTAAAAACCAACCACAAAAATTCGTGACGATTTTTAATGTTGATTAGATAAGATTTAGAGCTTTCAAAGCCTTTTGTGTATAATATAATAATATATGTAATTATAATCTA
Source organism: Drosophila koepferae (assembly GCA_030914345.1). Classification (NCBI taxonomy): domain Eukaryota; kingdom Metazoa; phylum Arthropoda; class Insecta; order Diptera; family Drosophilidae; genus Drosophila; species Drosophila koepferae. The sequence continues at coordinate 6,989,694 of JAUESR010000207.1, forward strand.
ACATAAAATAAGCTTTTGGTGTATAATATATATATTATATGTGTAATATAATATAAAAAAATAAAATACATTTTTTGAATATTATATTACAATATATTTTTTATAAATAAATCAACTTAAATGCTTAATAATCGCGTTTCGCTGTCTATGAATCGAATTTATCTATATTGAAAAAAAAGTATTAAAATTGCATTTCTAATATTAAAAGTAGTAAAGTAAAGTAAAGTATTAAGTAAATAATTTTCAGAAATTTAAAAACATTTTTTGGCTTAAATTTCTGCAGTATTTAAATAATTAAAATATGATGCTATATATAAAAAAATTATATTATAAATATGAAATGAATCTAATTGAACGACAATGAAATCTTAAAGTAATAAATTTACACATCTAATATTAAAAAAATAATATAATGTGTTTTTTTTTCGGAAATCGAAAAACAATATTTTGCATAAAATTCAGTAGTGAAAGTTTTGTTTTCAAGCAAACCTAATTTTGGAAAATTTTAAAATAATTAAAATATAATTCGATTTATTATATGTATTAATTGTTATTTTGGCTGTTATCGATTGTTTTGGATAATTAATTTTATGTTAAGTACAAATTAAATTTACATTGAAATTTACTTTTGACAAATATATAAATATATCTCCGCAATCTGCCTTCTATAGATTGAATAACCATATTCCCAAATGGAAATACTTCAATATTTCATTTTAAAAACTTGCAATCTTTACTACAGGATATCTCTCAAGTCGCATACGCTTCAATTTGAGCATATTTAATTGTTGCTATTGTGATAGCTGGCGTTAACGCGCGATAAGCTTAGCCACTACTGTGTTTCTGTTTCTGTTTCAATGTCTGTCTCTGTTTTTTTGTGGTTCTATTTGCGTTTGTGTGTAGCTGTGTGGTCGCCTAATTAATTATTATTATTTTACATTATTTCTGGTATTCTGCTGCGGTCAACGTATGAAAGCCTCATTAGTTAGAAAAAAGTGATAATAATAATGCAAATTATGATTGAAGTTGCTATTAAAGAGAATGGCAGCTGTATAATTGAAATGTGTGTGCATGCCACATGCACCACATAACGCCTACGCAGTGTGGCGTGCAGCGTGTGGCATGTGGCTGCATTTTAATGCAAATCCAAACTAAACACAGCGCACAATGTTTGCTTTTGCCCGCACTCTGTGTGTGTGTGTGTTTGTGTTTGTTTAAATAATGCTGCTTATTTCTTTATTTTGGTGCTAATGCAACGCTCATTTAGCACACGCAGCACCCGCCCGAACCGCCGCTGCCCCGCACAGCCTTTGTGTTCGGCACGCGTAATTAGCCTTAATGAAAAGCTGTCCGAGATTTATGGCCGCACAGTTTTGCCTCGTTTTGTTTATGGACATTTTCGCTCTTGCGGCTTTTCCTCTTTGGGTATCGCGTGTCACGCGTTGGTCGGGGCTCAAATTGGAAACGTTTGACTCTTGATCTTTGGCAAAATGTCAAATTTGCTTGACGCGACAATGTTGAGGCCGCGGCAAATGAAATTAAATTTTAAGCTCTGACATTAAAGGTGGCATCTAATAGGCGTTCGTTGCTTGTGGTTTGTATTTGATTAACCAAGTAATAAACTGAGAAATATTTTCGACAGGGCATGAGAAGCTCAAATATTTAATGTAATCTATATATTATATTAATTATAATTACATACATAATTATGCAATTATGATTGGATACCGTTAGCATGCATTTCAGATAAATTTGTATATATTTTATATTCATCATTGGTTAAACTCAAAAATAAATATATAGAATAAAGAATAACATTAGACCCTTTAGTCGTTGCTTAAATTAGGATTGAATAAAATTTTGCATAACAAATCTTTTTGTACTACTTAAGAAACCAAATCATTTATCTTACTTGCCATGATAGAACAATCTCAGCAGAGATTTGAAGACTTACATTTACGAAACTAATAAAATTTATTCTTTAACTGCCAAGCCGATTAATCAAATATTACAAATATGCAAAAAGTAAGGGAAACACCATTTGGTAGCTAACCTTTTGCTCATCTATCATTTCGAGTTATCTTTAACAATCGACTAGCACATATAATTGATAAAATAATCAGATATTAATCAATCAAAAGGCACTGAACTATTTGCGTATGCTCAATAGTAAAGGCTGAAATATTGTTTTAAGATTGATGCGATATTTTGTTCGGAAAACTAAATGAATAATTTTATAAATAAATTGTATTCATGTTATAGAGATATATAAATATATTTATGCATCTTTTTATCTGTATAATCAAATAATTGTATAAAAAAAAATAAATATTACATATTTTTTTCTCCTCTTTTTTTATTATGACAATAAATATTGCAACTAACTTTGTTTCACTTCAGCTGATTCTTTTAGAAATTTCTATTGTAAATTTAACCCAAACTTATCAGAATTTATATTCAATCCACATTTCTTTTAACTAAGCCCGAAATCGAATCAATTTTTTCCATTTTCAATTTTCAATTTCCTATTTACAATTTCGTTTTCTGTTGCTTTTCCTGTTTAACTTTTTCTACTTAATAACCTCATTTATGCCAGTTTCCAATTGAACTATTTTCTATTAGTGTTATTGTCTTTAATAATACTATCTCGAGTTTCCAATCAATACGTGCCGAACGGTCTATTTGTATTCGTTGTTATTGTGCTGCTTGACTGCTCCGAAAACTATGCTAAACTTTTCGCACTTGCCATCCCGAACCCTAAACAGCTTTATAAATAGAAAATTGTTCGCAACAATGAAAACAGATAAAGGCAAAGGCTGGCTGGAGGGGGGGGAGCAGCGTTGGCTTGGTTTGTTTTGTGAAAAACTCGCGTGCAAAAAACCATCAATTGTTTTGTCAATATTTTCACAATTTGCCTGCTTATATATCGACAGGTATTATCTGAGCAGAGTGGACTGAGAGTGAGAGTGAAGTTGGGTCAGTAAACTCCATGGCGGAAATGAAGTGTGGTGCGAGCTACGACTTGGCAGTGGGTGGATGAAATTAAAAATGCAAACCACCCAAGCAGTTCAAAAGTTTTCCAATTGAAGAGACGCCGTGGTGTTGGTGGTGCTGGGGGAGCAGGGCGACAAGTGGTGCTGTGAGGCTCGACTTGACGTTGATGGAGGTTCCTCAAAATGGGTAACCAGAGTAAACTTTATGCCGGAGGTGCCCGAGGGCCTCTCGTTTTTTTTTTTTTTTTTTTTTTTTTTTTCTTTTTCGTGTTTTTGGGGTGTCATTGAACCTAATGTTGTTTTGCTTTTTTATTTATTTATTTACTTCTTTTTTTTTAATGTGGACAGTAGGACATTGAGATGGCATAGTAGAGAGAGAGAGAGGGAGAGAGAGCTTTTTATATATATATATTTTTTTTTATTTATTTATTTGTGTACTTTATGCCACCGTCGATATCGCCAAAGAACAGGCAGCGGGCTTGGCTTGGCTGTGTGTTTGGATTGTTGACACAATGCGCTGGGCGGGCTCGGCTCGTTTGTAGCCTGATGAATTTGTTGTATGTGCGTGCAAAGAGTGTCCAGGCAATAACAGCAACAGCAGCAACAGCAGCAACATGGAGCTGGGGAATTTACATGATTGCCGCGCTGCTGTGCTGTTGAAATATTCAAGGCAACGACTCGAACAACAACGTAAAGTAGGCAAAAGCTACCCGCAAATTACTCAACACTTTTGCATTTTAATAAACCCAAAAAGCGCTTCCGAATCCTTTTTTTTTTTTTTTTTGGTGTTTTTGGTTGTTGCTTCTGGCGGTGGGCGTGGCAAGGGCCAGCACAGCCAGCCAGCCTCCTTGTACGTGTTGGAATGTGTGCGTTGGCTTAAATATTTGATTTCGCAGCGTTTGTTTGAGTTGTTGTGCTTAAGGTCAAAGGTAATTGCAGACTTGAGTACTGCTGTTGCTGCTGTTGCTGCTGCTGCCAATCACTCTGTCTCGCTCTGGCATGAACATGCACAGCGCTTGTCAAACTGTACAGCTGCCTCAAAATTTATATATAATAGCCAAACAGTAACACACACACAAATGCAGAATCGTATTTTGACATACAAGTAAATATAATTTGCTTTCGCCTAAAAGCCTCACTAACAATAAATACATGAGAGCAACAACAATGACAAGCTAAAGCAATTAGTTTAATGTAATTCTCGCTCTTTCACTCGCACACACACGCACACGCATACTCTATCTCTTATTCATACATTCTCTCTCGCTCTCTCTCTCTCTCTCTCTCTCTCTCTCTGTCTCTCTCTCTCTCTCGCTTAGACACTTTAGCGCTTTGGGCGCTCAGTGCGAGATGAAGCGCCAGCAAAAGTTTTATGCACCACAAATGAAATTATAGTCATACACACACACACACACACACACACACACACACACACATACACACATATACGCACACACACACTCGCACACACATTCACACTCACACAGTGGCAGGCCACAGGCTGTCGCTGCAATTTGCGCGTCGACAAAAACGTTTGCTCCTAAAAGCATGCCACACAATTTTGCTCGACTCCCAATGCCAATGCCTGCCGCCCGCCCCCAATGCTGTTGCTGTTGCCGTTCAACGCTTATCTTTTGCAGCTCACCTGCCTCACTTTTAAGCATTTTAACTTGGCTGGCAGCAGCAGCATCGCCATCGTCGTCGTTGTCGGCATTGGCATCGGCAACGCTGTCATGCACATTAACCAAATAGCTGGCGCCTTGATTTGATTATCATGTTTTTTGCCAGCACCGAGCGCCACGCTCCAAGCTCCAAGATTGCCGTTTGACAAGCAACTTCCTCAACAACAACAACAACAACAACAACAACAGCAGCAGCTGATTCGCCAGTCAGTTGTGCGGCATCTGCCGTTGGCTGCACAAGTTTGATTATGTCCCGGAAAGGGTATTTATTTTACTTTTCCTTCTTTTCCTTATTTCTGGCTTTTTGTTGTTGGCCACATAACAATAAGCATATTCTTCATAATGTGCTCAAGCAGCGTATTATTGTTATGGTTAAAGAGTTGTATGTATGCCCATGTGGAGCACATGTGCATTAATAAATGTTACTTAACGATTTGAGGTAGACTTTATGGCTCCATTTAATGTGAGCAGTGTGGAAAATTCAACAATTCTGTGGGATTCTTATTGCATTAAAGTGACCATGGAGGATAATCATTTGAGAGATTACAAATGTCCTGAACATGAATGTATTGTACGCATCTTATGTACCTTTCAGAGCTAGCTTAAGAGTTGAACAATGTTCGTTAGGGGCTAATAAAGATTAGTCAATTCCAAGAGACTATTGAGGAATTTATGCTTTATTCTTTTGTATTTATAGTAGATTACAAAATTTTTTTATTTAGTATATAATATAAAAGACTTAATAGATATGAAGAGATAAGGCCAATAAACTATAAAATAATAAAAAAAATATATATCACTTGTTAGCTAGCAAAGCGCATGCTGCATGTTGAAAGCAAACATTCATTAAATGAGACCATGGAGCATAATCAAATGGCTGTTTAGGTAGCCTAAGAGAGCGAGTCTGAAAAGGTTTAATGTCTAAAATATATTGTCCGACAAAAGGCTGGCATAATTTCTGTACTTCTCTGTACTGTACTGTAGCAATTCATGCAGACATCTATGCAATATAAACTAGCCATGGAGGACAGCTTGCTTAGTGTGATGCGTTATGGCTCATAAAGTGAGAGTGGAAAGTTTTACTAGCGCTACAAAGAGTATTCAGAAATTTCTTGGCTTTATTCCTTGCATTTTACAGTCGGCAAACATATTTATTTCATTTTTTTTTTTCTTTCTTTTTTCGACTGGGGCTTCTTTTGATTTATGGCGCTGTCCCGAAAGCGCTTGTTGGCAGAGTGAGAGCAGCAGAGTGAGTGAGAGAAGGAAAGGGAGAGTGAGAGTGGGAGTGAGAGGTCCGCCATGTTGTTCTGTTTTGTGTCGCATGCATGATTCATGTGACTCTCGCTTTGCTCTTGTTATTATTATAGCTGTTGTTGTTGTTGTTGTTGTTGGTTTACTAGAAGTGGAAGTCAGTTTAAATCTGTATGTTGCCGCTGTGATTTCCAGCCACGCCCCCAGCCCCCCCTACCAGCAGTGGGTATATCTGCAAATTGCCAGCAATAAATTTTTGCCCGTTTGCCATAAAACACTTAAAACGATTTGTGCGTATAAAAAAATAAAAACCAGAAAACAGAAAACAGAGAACTGAAATGAAAATAGAGAGCTGAAGGAGCTGGAAGGAAAAGCTGAAACGACTGGCAATTTTCATTCGATTTTCCCTTTTGCGCTTATGTAAGCCATAACAATTTTCCAATCATTTCCACGCGCATCGTTCGCATGCAAAACAAAATGTTTAATTACTTCCGCTGCGAGCAGAAAGTTGCCTAGACGTACGAAACTGAATTTGTGAATGTTCCGTTTGCGGACAATACGGCAAATGTATGCAGAAGTGGAAAATGGAAAATGGTAGGAAAACTGCCAAAAATAAATGCACACAAATTCAATTTATATTTGCCATAGTGCGCACAAACAACAATAACAAAAAAAAAAAAAAAAAACAAATGACTTCCTTTGCGAACAAGTTTGAGTGGGTGAAAAACACACACACACACACACACACACTCACACACACACACTCACACACACAACACTCACTTCCATACTTGGTCAAGTTGTTTGGCTTGTGGAGTGACCAAAAGTTTGCTTACGTTTTCATTTTGTGTCTTTGGCTGGAATTGGTTATGGCATGGCCAAAAGAAATTATAAATGAATTAGTTGGAAAGTCACGTATGCGTGTGTACACAGTATGTGTGTGTGAGCGTCTGTGTGTGTGTGTGTGTGTGCGTGAGTGTCTCTTAGTATCCAACTCCATCAGCCATTATCTGCTACTCTCTTGGCTCTTTGGCTGGCTTGTCGTAAGCGGATTAAGTGTTTGCGAGAGCAAAACTTAAAGCATTTGCCATGAATGATTCACGAGCGTACAGCGTACATACCGAACGAATGAATGAATGAATTTACTGAATATTTATCGACAGCTGTCATCGGTGCACAGTTCCGCTCAAGTTTGGCAGCTCTGCCTGCCGCAGCAACCGGATGTCTATTTAAAGTTCAAGCACAATACAGCTTCAGAGCAACACGGCTAAGGTCTCGGGGGTCAAAAGTTGTTGTTCGCTTCGCTAATTGAAAACTGAAAACTGAAAAGTGTAGACTGTGAACTGACAACGCCAAATTAGCGAGAAAACAATTTTGAATAAATGAAATGCGAAAAAAAAAACCAACACAATGCGCCAAGGCAGCCCGAAAATAGGCTAACAAAGCGAATATGCCAAAAATCTGTGCAGAGGCAGCAACAGCCACAGCAGCTGACCCTAACGAGCTGGCTATTCAGCCAGACAGAGAATGGGCATGAATTGATTTGAATACAGCCAAAGCTTAACTATTTTTATAAATTCACGAATATATTTAGAGCAGCGTAGCGAAAAGTTGCAAATATGAAACAAGCCCAGCAAATATATTTCCATAAATTTTGCTCAAACTTGATATGTGTGAAAGGCAGAGAAAAGAGGAAGAAAATGAAAGCTAAATCGAACCACACTGGCCAATAGAAGGAATTTCATATTCAGTATTGGGCAACTGTTTTTTTTTTAAGAAAAGAAAAGAAAATGACAGCAGCAAAAATTGAGAAATAGAACGAAATGATTTGATTAAAAACAAAGCTTATGCGAGAAACAAAATAAAGGCGAAAGCAAAAACTGACTTTTCCTTTAATTTTGCCAGTTATGCAACAATGATAATCAAATGAAATATTCATAATTGTTAAGCTTTGACATATTTTGTAACCAACTTTACTAATTGAAAGAAGGAAAATAGAAAAACAAGAGAAATATTAATATATTTTAATTGCATATTTTATGTAATGTTTTTTTTAATGCAAAGAAAAAAATATATAAAAATAATTGAAATGAATTTTGCGCATTAAAAGATTACGAGCTGCGGCTGGCAAATATTCATTAACTTTAATTTATCATATTTTTTTTTTATAAATTTTGTAGAATATAAAACAAACTAGAAAATAATTGAAATTAAGTTTAATCCCTGCTGTCATTTAATAGCTGCTTAAATTAAATAAAATATAAAAGCTTTTATTGAGATTTTATGTCGATTTGCAGTTGATTATGATTTAATCAACTATTAAGAGAGTTAATACATATTTTGGACTTTACTAAGAGACTTCATAGTGTGGAACTCTTGCTTATAACATTTTCATGCATTTTGTTTATGAACAATGTTAAAGCATAAACATGAAGTTTACGATGCTCCCCAACATACAATCAGTATGAGACCATATTCTTTATATGGTTCTAGAGAGTTATTAGAAAAAGGTTATTAAAGAGAGTTATTAGAGAGAGTAATTAGAAAAGACTTCTAAATAATTATCGTCGCTCTTCGACGATCAGTTCTGCATAGAGCGCTATGGCTCACTCAACTAAGTTCAGCAGAGAGCACACAACTCAGAGAGAGCAGCATAAAGATTACTCAGAGAATACTCAGAGATCAATATAGTTCACTCATGTGAATGCAGAAAATCTCAATGTAGATTAGCTGAGTGATCTATCAATGAGTGATATCAATGCAGATCTGCTGATGCACACACAGCTTAAATCAGCGCAGATTTAAGTAAGATATATAATATCTCACACAACCACTAATAAAAGAAAAATTCCAAATTATTCTTCAATTAATTCTATTAAATTTCGTTATAAAAGAAGACAACTAATTACGCAATCCCTGGCTCTCTAACTGAAGACCAAGATTCGCGTGGGACAAAACTGTCACAAGAAAGTCTTACTAAAATAACTAGTTTAATCCCTGGTTTGTAGCTAAGACCTGTCTAGCATCCACTTACATTTTAAGCCAAAGCACAACAGTTTAAACTCTTTAATTAGATTTTTAGCTCTTAAGCACTCATTGCCACACACAATGGGGCTATGGTTAGGGCTGCTGCTGATAGGCAATCTCAGTTCAAGTGCATTAAATAGAACAAATATGTAGAGCTGTATCTAGTGCTTGGCGCATTGATAATTCCACTCTAAACGTTTGTTTGTTTTCCTCTCTTTTGCAGTCGGACATTAGCGGAATTTTAAACGAGCTGCAAGCGAAGTGAAGCCCACAGAATGCAGCTGGTGCAGGTGCAACGAGCCGCAGTTACTGCGGCGGCGGTCTAATTGAGGCCAGCTGGGCCAGGACTAGGACACGCTCAAATGGCGTCATTTGTATGCGAAGCAAACCCAATAGCCATAGTAACAATTGAGCGAACCACAAAAGTTGCAAACGAAACAAATTCAGCAAAGGAAATGCAGCGCAGTGGCTGAAGCCAGCCAAAAAGCAAAAACAAAAGCAGAAAAACAAATAGAAAACTAACTGAAAACAAGCTAAACCAAATCAACAGACAACAACAGCAAAAAAAAAAAAAAAGGACAACAGAATGATGAGCGCAGGCGGCACCTACATATCGACGGGCAGCGTGGAGGTGCCACAGGCTCTGCAGGATGGCGAGAAGTTCATTAAATGGGACGATGTAAGTAATGCACAAATTCTTCTCGTTTATTTCAACAGTAATGTTTAGAAGTCATTGCTGTGATTCTGAATCCATTCGGTATAGGAGCCAACGTTGGTATAGACCGATGGGTACTTGGAGCTGGCACAAGGTGTGTAGCCCCAGGAGACAATGCCAACCAGTTGGTAGCTGCCATCGGGCTTCCTGTTCACCAATGGGCCGCCGCTATCGCCAGAGCAGGCGCCGTCGGTTTTGCCAGAGGTGTAGGTACAAACGTTGGTGTCGACCAGCTTGTGGCCTTTGGGCAGATTTGCCAAGCACTGTTCGTAGCCAATGATGTCCACATCCAGTTTCTGCAGCTTGTCGGGCAAAGAGCCAGAGTTGTCGCGTCCCCAGCCGAAGAGCGTGCCATCGCTGTTCGTGGCATATTGGTTGGTGGCCAGGGCGATGGTGCCAACGGGTGCGCTGCCGTCACGGGACAAGGCATTGATATCGAAAGGCTCCTCCAAGAAGATCAGACCCAGATCGTAGGGTCCAACGCCGCCGCCATATTTCTCGTGCACTGTCTGACGGGCGCTGCTGCCCTCGCGCACCTGTGTCGCAGACTTGTCCGAACGGCTGTGAGCGCCGGCAACCACATTGAATGTGGTGTAGGTCAGGCAGTGGGCGGCGGTCAGGACAATGCGATCGCTGATCAGTGAGCCGGCGCAGTAGTGAGCATTCTTGGTTGTCTGCAGGGAGACAATGAAGGGTGCCTCGCCAGCCTGAGCCTCGAAGCCATTGATGATGCGACCCTCGGGAAAGCCGGGCCAGGCAATGGTATTGGCGTTGGCCGAGGCCACGGTCAATGCAAGAAGAGCCACAAATAGTTTCATGTTAACAGCTGTTGACTTCGCAGCTTACTGTTTGATACCGGTAGCCGGAGCATGCGCTTTTATAGCGCCCAACTCCGAGCCAGTGGCGCCTTATCAGTGCTAGCCGAAGCTTATCGCTTATAGATTTAGCTATCAATGGCAACCGGTCTTTATGGAAGTCATTCAATTGACGCGCTGCAGATTTACGATCCTTATTTTATGTTACCGTCTAGTGCAGTTGACCGTGCCCCGGTTTGGCTAAGTACTACTTTGTATACTATAGACAGTCGCCCACTTTAGATCAACATCAAACTGGAAATTTTGCTATCAATCGAATCATCCCAGACAAGTGGGTCGGCGGCCCCGGGTCTATGCGAAAATAAATAATGTGGCAAGTGGGTTATAAATCTTCAAATACGGTTTACATTCCTGCCCGCCATATATTTTAGGTAATCTCTCTATAAACAAAGCAAATAATATGTTTTTTTTTTTCGCAAGATCATTCGTCTGATTGGGCGCGTGTCGTAAAGTAAAATATGTTGGAGCATTTCAGAAGTTCACTAACGATGTGATCATCATCTATTGGGGAGCTTCAAATTATCTATAATATAATCATATCATTCCGAAATTGTATTTTTTGAAAAGGCATAAGAACGATAAGGATGATGTGTTAATTATATATATTATACATGTTATATATTATATATAAATCCATATGACTAATTTAACAAAGGCAAATTAGTTTTTCAGCGATAGATTTATTAAAAGGTATTTACTATTTTAGAGATAGACTCAAAAATATTTCCTTTATATTGAATGAGTCATACACTTTTTTTTTATAAAGGAATTTCTCAGTGTTCATATACAGAGTTTTTCCGTGCTAGATTGTCTGAGATATGTTAGTTTATAAAGAATAATTGAGAAGGGAATTTATGGAATGGAATAGAATCAAAGTTGTTTAGATTATCAGCATAAGAGCGATTAAATGAGAGCTAAGTCACGGATGATAAGTGCGTGTGAGTGCGATTGTAGGACATAGTTTGGCTATAAAAGAGTTAATAAGACCATTCGTAAGTATTAACTTCCGTGTAGCCAATATGCTGTATATGATTTATGTATTCATGTCGAATATACGTATTTAATCTACTTTGATAAAGTACTGAAATGTATTTTTGCTTCAGGAGCATAGCAAAATGTAAACAAAACTATAGTATAACTATATAGTTGATATAGATGATGCAAATCATTATCTCGTTAGAGCTACGATCAAAAATCATATTCACTCGCTCTCGCTCTTCGGCTCTTTTCAATTCTATTTTCTATTGAGCACCTTGAATTGAACTTCATTCATGTGGCGCTCATTTTACGAACATCGTTTAGTGAGGCTTTACGAGTGACGCTCGTACTATGAGGCTCAGTATGTGAGCAAATAAAACGAATGTTCGTTCAATGCAAACGAAGTTCACATACGCTTACACATGCACACACTCAATTCAAGTACGCAATTGATGTGTTTAGCAATCGCATTCAAAGCAATACAAGCGCAAACTACTTTTTTGCTTCATAAAACTCAAGCGAACGGTCAGGGAAAACCCAGAGTTTTTTCGATCGCGTTAAGGAAACGACGCAATCGATTGCTCTCTGAGTTTTTTCTTAAATTATTAGCAAAATACACTTAAATGAGTATTGATAGTAAGAAAAAATATAAAAATGGCTTGAAGCGCATTAGTTTGTCGGTCTTCATGAGATCTACGCTAATATCCACAATCACATCTGCTAACCTCTTGAGACTTCAAATTAATTTACGTATAAAACATGCTTTGATAAATTTCTAAAATGTGTTGTCCCTTCAGGAACGGCGTAAAATACATTACAAAAATCTACCTATCATATATATTTAATATAATATCTATATTCTATAAGGTTGCAGTTGATCAATATATTTTAAAGCTACGATAATCAAGCCATGCAAATTGATGCATACTTAACTCATTTATAGTCTAATTCAGAAATATGAATTTTAAATAAATTAATATTTATGTTCGTGTTATGAACGAGCATTATGTAGTCGAGCAATTGCACTTCTGAATGTTGCCAGACTGTTTATTGTAGTAGCTCAGCATGATAAAGAATTTGGCGTTGCCAGATTAAAAATTATTCAATTCAAAATGAATTCGTTTCTTAATCTGCTAATTGAATAGGCCAACAGCCAACAAGTAGACTGCATTAAATAAAATTTTAAAAATATATATACATAAAAATAAAAAATACACAAAATCATTCATAATTTATGGAATCACAGATATCTTTTTCTTTTGTTATAAATTTCATTGTAAAATTCCATACAAAACTTAACATCATCATAATATTAATCTAATAAATTAATTAATAATAACAAATTTCAAAGATAAGCAATTATCAAAATATTTCCAATCAAACTATCATATCAAATGGAAGAAGATAAGTGCTTCAAATGGAAATCACAATGATTTCAGTTTTATTGAATATAACTCAAAATTTAGCATAAACAATATACATAAAAATTTATATCTTTATCAATTAATTCATATTTTATTTTAAGTATTTCTCAGTTATGCAGTTTCATTCAAAGAATTCATTACTCAATTTGAAAATCATATTACTCAGCAGAACTATTTATGAGCCATAAATATTTAAAACTGATTAGTTAATAGCTTTAATTGAAGTCCCAGCATAATGTCTCCCATATATTTACGCATGAATGGTCGTAGTTAGGCGAACTTTAAGAGTTACTGAAAGTTTTGGCAACAATATCAATATTACCCATATAAACGTGCAGTCAGTATGATAAGCAAGTAATACGCCTATTGGCTGAATTATATATATTTTTGATACATTGTTTTTGACTGAAAAAAGATGTATATTTGGTATATTTAGTACAAAAGCTATATAGACTCAGAGTTTTAAGTTCAACAGAAACACTTACTCAGTTATAACAAAAATAAATTAATTAGATTAATTTTTAAGAATGTACAAAAATAAATAATATAATAAAATAAATATAAAAATAAATATAAATAATAAAATAATAATTTTTTTCTAAATATATGAAAAACAAATTTTGTAAATAAAATAAAAATAAATGTAATAAAAATAAAATAAATATAAAAATGTGCCAAAAAAAAAAAAAAAAAAAAAATGAATATAAAAAAGTTAAATATGAAAAAAAAACCATTTAAAAATAAATACATAAAATATAAAAAAAAATAATGAAAAACTTTCATCAAAATCTGGCCCACAAATATAGCTGAAGCAATGACCAATTTGATTTCTTTAGAATCATATTCTGTCAGCCTTCCTCTTCTCCCCTTCTCTTGTGAATATTGAATTATATTAGCTCAATTTCAATCATTTTTCTAGAAGCTTAATAATCTAATGCAAACGCCCCTTAAACAAAGTACAAAGTAAACTTCAAAAGGCAATCATAAAAAAGAATTACTAATCCAATTGAACTTGGCCAATAATCTAGATTATAAATTGTGATCGATTAAGGAAAACTTATCAGATCACATGATCTATTAAAACTGCATTATGTGCTCTAAAAATTAAACCTCACTTGTCTAGACTCAAGTAAGCTCTTTATTGCAATGAATATACAAGAAATTAGTTCAGGATGTAGTAAGCGCTCTGGATCTTGGTGATCCAGTCGACGTAGGCGGAGACACGGGTGTAGACCGAGGGGTAGTTGGCCAGGCCGCAGGGAATGTAGCCCCAGGAGACAACACCGATCAGCTCAGAGGGAGCATCTTTGTGCTCGACGACCAGGGGACCGCCAGAGTCACCATTGCAAGCAGATTTGCTCTGCTGCAGGGAGTCGGAGCAGACATTGGTGGGAGCCAGAGGAGCATCGTCGGGCAGCACTTCCTTGCACTCATCGTAGTTGAGAATCTCGGTGGTAATGGTCAACAGAGTCTTGGCAGGTGTAAGCACATAGGATTTAGGCTGGCCCCAACCGTACAGATGGGATTCACCCTCATGGAGCTCGTCGCGGCTGGGCAGAGCAGCTGGGTTGACGAACTCGTTGAACTCGAAGGGCTCGCTGACGTGCAAGATGGCAATGTCGAAGGGACCAACGCCGCCAGTATATTGCTCGTGGACGCGGCCAAAGTCAATTTCACGGTGCTGGGTGCGCTCATCGACCTCGGCGCGCTTGTGAAGACCAGCGATGGCGCTCATGCCAACGGGGTTGGAGATGCAATGGGCAGCAGTGACGATCCATTCCTTGTGGACGATGGTACCTCCGCAGATGTGCGAGTGCTTATCGAACTTGGCGCCCAGGGAGACAATGTAGGGTGCCCGATGGGGGTCAGCTTCAGTGCCGTTGATCACAAAGCCGGTGGGAAAACTGGGGATAAACTTGATCAGTTTGTCGGTGAGCTTGCCGGCCTGGGTGCTGGCAACCAGCAGAGCCAATAGGGTAAAGGCGAGTACTTTCATTCTGGTTGTAGCAATGGACACGGAATGATGAAATCGTGAATATTCATCGACTTTTTATAGGTTTTTTAGGTCTTTATTGCAACGGGTCTTATCGAGCGATTAGAAGATAGATTTATGAAAACTGATTTCACTTTCTGCTAATAATAAGTTCTTTTTATGACTTGATTTTTTCCCAATAAGCCAAAAAAAAAATTACGCTAATCCAATGCCAGTTGATAAGAATAACGTAGGTTTACCGTTTTGCAAATGTGTTAAACCCAACGATCCCAAAGTTCCTACACATTTTACATTTACAGCCTTGATAATTGCCATATTTTTAGATTGCGTAATGTGTGCTGCAAGGCGTTGACAAGCCACGCGTGCCAGGTGGGTCGGAGCCTAGAGTCCCCCCGTGCGTGCTAAAAATATATGAATACATACGTGTAACATAGCAGCGTATATGTATGTATGGGGGGAGGGTTGTAAGTCTATAAAGGGATGCGCGTCCTTGGCGGTCATACATAAAAGAGCGGACAATGTCCAGCCTGCACGGCCTGGCGGCAGATGGCGGCCATTTTACGGGCTTAGCCAATTAAAAGCAAATTTTACGCCGCTGCGGGCTTTCGACTTTGTGTAACCGCACACACACACACACAGCGAATTGTGTACACATTAAAAACAACAAGAGGGGAAAAGCCCAATGGCGTTTAAAACGCAGAGCATGTGGCAGAGATGCCACTTTAAATTCCAGTTAAACAATGATAATCAAAATCAGGACAGACACAAAGCATCCTCTAATTAGCGCCGTCCATTGTGCAATTTCAAGGCAACCCTTTACAAGCTCAATGCAATTAAATTAATCTATTAGGCGCTATATCTAAGACACAAATAATCAACTTAACATCAAAATTCAATTAGCTATCTAATTATTGTGTAATTTGGTTGCAGCTATGCGAAAAAAAAGCCTTTACTGATATCAGAGAAGATTTAATGGAGAAGTTTAGATTGCAGCTTGAAAGAAATATTTAATATGAAAGAGCTATGAGAGGATGATGGAGAACTTAATGAACGTGGGACTTAGATATATATATGAATAATTGCTCTTACAAGTGTTATTATATATTTATTAATATTCTAATAGAATTCGTTATATATTCCCACTCTTATATTTTTAAAAGAAGTAGAACAGTGAAACAGACATTGAAAAAAGATTAGAAAAGATCCCGTTAATCAGATAATCAGGAATCCTGGTGTTATAAGCCCAAAATACGCCTTGTCATGCTCTACTTGGGGCAGCTGAGAGACTAGCTGAGTTATTTATCAATATGTGCTTGTCTCTTTCTGAAAGCATTCACTCAAATATCGAATACATTTACCATCTCTACTGTCCGATCTCTCATTATCTTTACGCCAAATCACTTATCGCTCTGGTTATACTTGGTCGCTTATCACAAAGCTCAACGGAACGATTAGATTTATATATACAATCTCCAGAGCTTTCGAGAGTAGTTAAAAATTTGAATTGCTCTTCTTACGGTTTACGCACTGATAATATCGACTTTTCGCAGGGTATGCTCTCGCCGAGCAGTCACGTCTCGAGCATTCTTACTTATTTCACATCAATCTTAATTTGAGCGCGTCAGAGCAAATGACGTCGAACAACGTTTGACTGCTGCAGCTGCCTAGGGACTGAGCTGATTCGAGTGTGCCACTCGGCGTATGCCTAATAAGTGCCTAGCAAAAACTTTAAACCAACACGGCAACAACTCGAGCAGTTAGTTTTGAAGTGCTCAACAAACTTGCACAGGTGACAAACGTGGATGCTGTCTACATTTTTATGACATCATTTGCATGTAGTTTGAAGTTGCAGCTGCCAAAGGCTCTAACATATACCCAGTACATATCAAATATGCAGTGGAGAGTATTAGCTAAGGGAATCTTGTTGGTTAAGTTGAAAGCTAGAGAGTTTTTGAGAGATGTAATCTATAAGGCTTGGAAGAGTTGCACGATGCCGAGTAATCATCAGTTATATTCAAGATAATATTCATATAGATAGTCGTCTTTATAGGGTATTACGCAGTCGAGTGTTGTGCACAAATATACATATTTCAATAGTTTAGTAAGGAATGTTGAGAAAAGGGTAATAGAAATCCCATACGCAAAGATAGCTAGCAGCATCAGGAGCAGCAGCAGCAGCTGGATAATCCCAAATAGCATTTGCATAGTCCCCGAGGCAGTTGACGCTTTGAGTATGGGACACTGAAACACGCACTTGCCGTCTTTATTGGCAGGCGCCTAAGCATGATTGACAACACAATATGCACAGAACAGAAGATGTATCTGTATCTGTATCTGTATTTGTATCTATATACATATCTATGTTTTCAACTGTAACTGCGTCACATCTGTGCACAGAATTATCCCTTTTTTGTGCAGGCGCCTAACCAACGAAACCAAGAGCCTCCCTTTGCGTGTTTAGACAGACATCGCTATGTCAGAGTATTAGGGGCGCGTGGAATGGGGGCCGGTTAGGGGGTTTGAACGAAAAGCATAGACAGGCTGTTACATCAATTGAATTATGCATGTAATCGCTCTTAGTCCAAACAAGCTAGCACAGAGAGTGAGGCAGAGACTGAGATATTGAATCTATCGCTCAACAGTTTTACAGTCACGAGCTGAGAATTTGTCATTTCTCAGTCAATTTACAAGGACATTTGACAATTCATTTGGCTATTTGCACATTGTATTGAAATCAACGTTCGGGTCGGAGATAGCACAGCGCAGAGCTCAATTAGTTAAAAATAATTAGACAAACATAAGGCAAACAATACAAAATTCTTGTGCTCAAGTAACGAAATATCAGTTTTACGCGGGGTTAAATTGTAGTCCAATTAGCGTAGCGCAACCCTTTGCCAACGGCAGCCCCAAAAATTTGCAGAAAATATGCGCTTAATTGAATATAAATGTAGCACGAGGGAAGAGCAGGGGAGAGAATGGGCTGAACTCGGCTGGTCCCATCGAAGGACGGAAATGAACCGAAGCCATATTCGAGTCCCAAATGACCCTCAAATGCCCCCGCAAAGCAAAAATTTGAACTACAAGTTAATGTTTTCAATATCAATTATTAGTTAGAGCATCGTATAGCTTGTTTGCTGGCGGGTAGAATTCCCCAAAGTGAAATTGGGACCACTTTGCCACCTTACACGAGTTCATTAAACCGACCTCAACAAAGGATAATGAACTGACGAAACAGCTGCAAATTCAATTTGCTCATTAAGACTATTTCAATGGTCATCAATTCTCCGCCAAGAATAACACTTATTCCCTCCATACATATTAATGGTCATATTTCAAGAGGTTCAAGAGTTCAGTGCATGATACGAAATCGATTATCGAAATATTGAAATACTTTGCAAACTGACTTTAGCTTTTTTTCTTATGCCTAAGCGACTTGTACTTACAATATTTATACTGTGGACTTGTTCTTGATATTATATTTTTTATTATTTATACTTTGTCTTTTTTAATTAGCTCAAACTATTATTTAAGTCTTCTTTTATATTTAACTGATGTAACTTATATTATTCATAGTTTTTCTTATCATTTATTATTTAATATTTATTATACTTTTTCTTATATTTTCTTAATATTATTTAATCTTTTATTTAGTTGAAGTAACTTATGTAAATTATCTTTTGTTTATTCTTAACTCTTGCATATTCTTCATATTTTGCTTCTATATATTTTATTGAAGTAGTTGATATTATTTTTACTTATATACTTCTGTGTTTTATCGTACATAACATACACCACTTAAGTACACATTTTTTCAAATATCTCAATTTATGCCATTAATCGTAAAATTTTAATAGTTGGCATAAAAGTTTGCTCGTAATTGTTTCTAGAAACGCAAATATCTAAGCAATTTCTATTAAATTTTATAGAGCTTACTTGAAATAGTAAATATTCATTTTGCACTCATCTAAATGCTACTTGAATGGTTGTAAGACGAAAAAAAATATTCTTAGCTTCGTTAAAAATGTGGTATGAATATTTTTTTATTATTATTAATTATAATATAATAAATGTGAATATAATTTAAGATATACAAATATATTTTTCACAATTTTAAATCATATTTTTGTTTTACATTTTACATTTTATTTTAATCAAATAATTTCTTTCATTAACTTTTTCAATAAAAGTCAATTAAATAATAATTAAAAAATATATATATTAAAATAATAATACTAATAATAATAATACTTGTAATAATAATTATAATAATAAATTAATTAAATTTTATATACATTTTTTATAAAGTTCAAATGAAAAATAAATATAATTAATTAAAATTTTAAATTACTTTAATGATTCAATGTCAGTCGAGCTGAGCTGAGCTTAGCTATGCTGGCAACAAGTACCGAGAATATATTTTAATTTTCACATATTTAGTCTATGATATATTCTTTGTAATTGTTAATGACTGTTTATATCTTACGCATCATTTAACGGCTTTTCAAGTAGGAAGATTCCAAGAAAACTGAAATATTGCTGCTCTCGGATGGATGTCGAGCACAATGCTCGAACGTCTCGTGGCTTCTTGTTTTGCATATAATATATGAGAAACAAAAACAGCCGACAAAAACAAAAGCAAAGCACAGCAAAAATAAAATAAAAATAAAAAATAAAATATTTCATTTTTGGCCCGCGTCGTGTTCGTTCTATCTGAGCGCATCTGTTTGCCATTGCCGAGCCGCCAGCTGGGACCAGCATAAGAGAATTTCGCATTCTTTTCTTTGGTTTTTATGAATGAATGCTAAAATATTTATGGCAGTCAGCAGTCGAGGCGCTGGTGGAGGTGGGCCGTAGCACGGGGCACATTTTACAGGGCCATTTAATTTGACTTAAATAATAAGCAGATATGACTTGCTTCATTTTGGCCATTTTGCGGGCGATTGGAAAGCGAAATTCGTTGCAATAAATTCATAAGTCTCGACCAAGTTGAATGAACCGAGGGCGCTGGAAATTGTTGGTTTCTTTTTTTTTTTCTGAGCGCAAACAAAACCATTTATTATTGCTATGCTGTTATTGCAAACGACAAATCTCACACAGATTTAGCAAAACGACATATATCATTCACATATATATATTAGTATTAATTTTCTTATACTTTGTTTTTTTTTTTTTCCATTCCATTTCAGGATTCAGGCAGCGGGACACCGGTAACGATGCGAGTGGATGCTAGAGGCTTCTATCTCTATTGGATCGATCAGAACAATGAGCTCGACATCTTAGACATTGCCACAATTCGTGATGTGCGCACAGGACAGTATGCCAAAAAGCCAAAGGTAGGTTACATATTATATAATATATTATATGTGTATATATATATATCACATATTAGATGAGCTGTCAGCACAAATACATTCGCACTCTGGAATTACAAGCAAAAAAATTAAGACAATATTAAGTATACGCAGATGCTAGGTGAAGAGAACAGAATAGTTATTTGATATATATAAATATATATAAACACATATATTTATCAAGTTTAATTAAAAATATTTTCATTTATTATTGATGGCAAATTGGAGTAGGTGAAGTAATGAAAGAACATTAGTTGCAGGAAAAATATGTATAGGGAATATGACTATATGATTGTATATATGTATGAATACATGTATGTATTTACAGGTGTATGTATGTATGTATTTATGTATGATTTCGCTCAGCTCTCGGATTACAAATTCAAATAAAATATATATTTAATTTTAATTTCATATTTAACTCTTCTCTGAGAATTTCTGCGAGTTCAGATAACACTTCAAAGGTTTTTTTGAATGTATTTAAAAATAAAGTTGCTTAAAAGAGTTGGCAATAGACAGCAAACATATAAAATCTTCATTTACATAAAGCCTCTCTCGACACATGTCATTTAAATTCAAGAACAAATTTCAGCATTTATTAATTTTAATTAAATATTGCAATTTTTGTTAAGTATATACTGACATATACATCAATCTTAGCACGCAACCTAATTAATTGCAATCGTGAAGGGTATCAAACATATGGCATGCCAAAATTCATTTTTGATCTCGTGTGATACTTGAAGCATTCCTTGCTTAATTTCCTTGTTTGTTTGTTTGTAAATAAATATATATTGGTAACATTAATTATTTCAACGATTCAACGAATATACAGAATGTTTGTATATTTTGCTGCGAGCATTGGCACGAGGCTATTCGCCAAACGAGCTAATAAAAATTGCTTTGACTTTAGCGATTGAAATCCAATTATAGGCCAAAGGCAGGCAGAGGCATACGCAAGCGCTCTATTCTATTCTGTTCAGGTGGGCACGCATAATCCACAATTTATATAGAGCATAGTTTTTTTTTTCTTCTTTTATTTTATTTATTCCTCCTTTTTTTTTTTTTTTGCTTAGCCAGGTCACGTGCGTTTTGTGCAGGTTTTTGGCGCCGGCAAGCAAAGAACTGCGATTCGTATGTGTTAGACTCTTGTTGGCATTGTCTTGTGTCGCCATATTTGTTGCTCTGTTTCTTCTCGTTCCATTGGCTTCTCTTGCTTCCTTATTTCCTTAAAGTACAATGTGTGTGTGTGTGTGCCACTTCTTGGTCGATCCACACAATTTTCTTTTCATGGCACAAACGCTTATTGTGTGTACTTAGGGTTTCATGCGAGTATTGGTGTGGCTGTGTCCAGACAACTTTATACACATATGTGTGTGTGTGTGACCAAATACATTTATCATTGCAATGACACGGCAACATGCCTGTGAATCCTACACCCAAGCTCGCACAACTTTTTGCAAAGAATTGAGCGTAAAAAGCATTTTACGTAACGTTTGCAAAAGGAAGCACCCGAACAGGGACAGACTGGTTCAACCAGCCGGCAAGCGTATCCTGCCAGCGGCAAATAGGAAACGACAACAACAACAATGAATCTAACAAAAAATACAAGCCAGCATTCGACTTTTTGCTCTGACTTTCCATGACTTACTAGGCAAAAAAAAAAGAAGAAGAAAAAAAACATTGTCCCACAGCTGTGTTTTTAAAGTCTTTCAGCCTTTGCTTAGGCCAGCCCCACTGCATGCCCTGTCCTTCACATGACGACGCCCGTTTCTTGTGGAAGTGCATATTTAACCTGGGTCAATGGGGCCTGGCATTTGATGGGCTGCGCGTATAATTCATATGTGCCACACCCACCACAGCTGGCTGGCTGCCTGACTGACTGACTGACCAACCCCATGTAAACCCAATCCCATCCAATCGTTGGCTTCTCTTATCAACGGCAAATGAGTTGAGCTTTGACCTCGCACTGGACAGCGAAATGAAATGCAGCTAGCAGAGAAACGAGGCTATGCCAGATAGTGTTAGTTGCCACGCCCACAGCTGCTAAATTTTATATATATATATATATATATGTGCGAATGATTAACTCGAAAAGTTGCAAACAAAAAATGGGGCTGCATATGTTGCAGTTCATTTAAAAGTGTGCATTAAACATATGCTAAAAAGCAAGCCACCAATTTTTTCTACTCTACTCACTTAACCCTCTTTTATTACATTTCGAGTGTGTGTGTGTGTGTGTGTGCGTGTGAGTGTGTGTGTGTGTGTGTGCGTGTGCGTGCTTGTGGCCAGAGGGCGTGCTTGTCTTTTTTTAGCGCATGTTGATTAAAAATGTTCTTTTGATGCCCTTTCGGAGTGGTCTTCCAATTTATTTTTAAAATACATACATATAAATATATATATTATATACATATAAATAAATATATTTTACGATTCACAAAATTAAAAAAGTATAAATGAATTTTAAAGCATACGAAAATTAAATATTAGAAGACTCACAAAAAATTGACTAATTAAATGATAAACAGAAATTGTTATTAACTGGACAAAAACTTTGTCTGCATGCAAGCTTTTCAATTAAATTAATTATAATATTTTATAATAATATTCCATGCAATATTTCAATTAATATAATTCTCATTTTTCATACTTATTACATGCCTTGGTTAGAGTATTCAATTGGGTGCATAGCACAGTAAATTTGCTCTTTCATATTTCTGTTGCTGCTACATTGATATGGACTGGAATGCGATTTTATTAAAATTCGCTGAAGCGTGCAACGTTGTCACTAAAGTTAAAAGGCTGACCGAAAAAAAAAGCTGCGACTCGGACGCGCTTAAAGAGTTTTTCTTATTTTTCTGTTCCCAAATGAGTTATGTAATATTACGCGTTGTATAGCAAAAGGGCAATAAAAGTGAACTACTGACCATCAAAAAAAAAAAAAAAGGTAGTCTGAATTTTTGCTTAGCTGGAAACCTTGCCAAAGCAATCGCAACTTTCATAATTAATTTTTGACCTTTTCCTCAACATCGTCTGCTCCTACACATGTCACAAGTTGTATCACATTAAAATTAAAATTATGAAATACATATTTATGACTCTCTAGACAAATAGAGAAGCGAAGCTAAATTTATGTTCATTCTGAATGTTTATTCATTAAAAAGAAAATTTTATTTTCTTCGATTATGTTTGCTCTGCGCTGAAGCGTAAACAGCTCGCGCCCTCTCTTTACTTTTTTAGTTATTAACAGCTGCCATTACCATTACCCATATGCGCTGTAGTATCGCTATACTAGTTTAGTCCACTATTTAACTTTCATCACTTACCATGAGGTCCAAAGATTTTATCTTCGCCGCAGCCTTGAATGACAACACGTTCCGAGGGACGCCGGCAGCATTTGCCATAGACGGTGCACGGCGGAATTGCATATTCATTCTTTTCAAAGCAGGACATCAGATTTGCATAGAGCTCGTCAAAAGTTTTCGGTTCATCGTCTTGATCGTCGGCCATCGCCTGCTCCAGCTCCGTCTCCAAATCAAAGTCCACATCATATGGCAACGTATCTTCTTTGTACTTCATCCATTGATAGTATGTGCACATATTATCCGGCAAACCACATTGTACATCGCAGTACTGATGGTTGCGTCTGAGGCCGTGCCTGGGCTTTTTCGGTGGCTTCTCCATGTCGAGGGCCACCTGCAGGGGAATATAGGGCTCATCTTCGCCAAACTCATCTTCGTACTCATCCTCGGGACAATAAAGTACTCTGTTAGCATTCTTGGCATTCGTCTTCTTTAGTACCGTGGGCATCTTACTGATGGCACACTGTAGAATGTTACGATTGAGCACATAGGCTCCCTTCGGCTTGGGTGGTTTTTCCACTTTCTTTGGTTTTTTCGACTTCTTGACTTTCGGAATACCGTTAACCAGATTGAGAGAGTTGGTCAGAGCACGCCTATACTCAATGGCTTCTGGCAGATCGGCTTTCGATCCCATGCCATAAAAACTTAGCGTGTCTTTATTCGGAACTTGTTTCCATACGGCAATTGTGTCAAATCTCTTATCCCTGCCAAAGGGAACCTTGCAGCCCATATCGACAATAGCCTCAGACAAGAAGTCCCCAGATTTTTCATTCGAACATTTTGATATTGGCGGCCGAATATTCGGATAAGCTTCTTTTTTCATAAATCGATTCGCCTTGCAGTTCTCTAAGCGCAGCACATCCCTCAGGGTCAACTGTGCATAGTCGAGCTCTTTGCCATCTTCATCGTCAGAAGATTGCTCTTTTCTTTCTGGCTCCTTGCTTTGATCCATGTTTGTATATATGATGTGTGATTAGTCCAATGCTAAAATCTGGGAAAAAAAACCCTTAACAGGTTTTTTTTTTAATGGAATACCGGAATTTGTTATGTTTTCGGTTCAAAACATTTTAACTAATAAACAAAATGTGAGCTACATGTCGAGCCATATTGAAATCAAGTATTGCACGAAATACTTAAGTAGGCTTCGTATGGCCAATCAGAAAAGGCAATGATAACGCGAAAATATCTCTGTTGTGATAAAGAACTATTAATTTACTTAAAACAAAAACTATATATAAATATAAAAGTTTAAAAAATAATGTACCAAAAAAAATATATATAAATAAATAAATAAAAATTTGGCCTCAATACCGAACAGCTCCCAACTTTCGTTGGAGTTGCAGACCCTCACATATTTGCCAACACAGACGATCCTTGAGCACTTTGACTTTATGCAACAGATCCTTATCCATATGGCCATATGACTTTTGTAGCTCTTGCAATGCATCCAGTCGGTCCAGGCATTCGCCCCACTTGCGGCTGGTGCAGAAGCAATTTTCCTCCCTGATGGGTTCGCATTTATGCTGATTGTAGAGTGGACGATATTCCTGCGGAGCGCTTGCCATTTGTTCCTTATAGCGCATACTTTTGTAGTATTCCCGAAGTTTGCGTCGCTTCTCCTCCTCTTTCATTTTGCTGATCAGCGGAGAATCGGGCTCACGATCACGACGTTCCATAAAATTGCAAACTTCACAATTGCAATCTCTGCCGCGTAGTGTCTTGGGGCATCGTGATAAATGGGGGTTCCACTCTTTCTTTGCTTTATTGTTATTCTTTTTATTTTTCACTGTTCGTGTTTTCGCTGAAGATTTATCGTCTTTGGAATTATCGCCATAATAGTTAGTAATTATCGATCGAGAAGTCGAAGAACTAATAATAAAACTATGTTCTTTTTTGCGAAACTTATCATCGAATCGACCTTGTTGTGGCATCTGCGGTTTCTTATTGGATGCTCTCGTTACATCAGGCCTGGCTCGTGACTTTCTATATGAAGAGCTAGTTTTGGAGAGCCTTTTGCCACGTCCACCTCGACTACCACTACTAACATCCCCACCACGACCAGCTCTGCTACCGCTACCAGCATCTTCTGCACCCTCAGATGCACCTCTAGATGCACGCATTGTTGCACCTTTCGTGGTATTTATTGGTTTTGGCGAGCTATATTTAAGCAATTTTCTGCGAGCCTCATCACGTTCGCTGGCTGCATCCAAAGCCCTTCTCAGTGTGCTTCCTTCTGTACTGAAGCCGGTCTGAGCACCGCCAGAGGCAGTGTCGCCTCCGCCGCCACTCTCATTGGTGCCACTAAAGTCGGGCACAAAGTTATGTTGAGATGATCCTTTGCATCTCTTGAACGCATCATAAACGGAATCTCGTTGAGAACTTCGTTGAAAACAAGTGATCAAGTTTGAGAAGAGCTCATCATAGTCTTTTGGCTCGGATTCAATTTCTTGCTCCAATTTTTCCATCTCCCTCTGATAGGCGAGCTCATAGGCCGAGACCTGTTTCGGTTCCATGCATTCATAATTAAGAAATTCACTCTTTTGTTGTTTTTGCCGGCGTCTAAGTTGGGTGGCCTTTATGACCTTTTTTTGACCGATCTGTGTTTCGCTTTGAAAGAATGGCTGAGCCATTGCCCGTGAACGGCGACAATTGAGCCAACTGATGGCCTTGGTTACTTTAAGCGAAGCCATGTTATCAACTTTGGCCTTTAATTGGGAACGATTGAGCACAAAGGGATATTGATGCCTAGACGTCGCCGGCACAGATGATGCGGCTGGAGTCTTCAATGGCTTCGCTTTCGTCTCTGGTTGCTTGACTTTTTTCAGGCATTTATCAATCACCTGATTGAAAACTGCAGCTTCGGGTTTATTGCTGCCCGTATCTACGCCATAGTAGCCCAGAGTATCCTTGTTTGGACAACGTCTCCAGACTTCCACAACATCATCTTGAGCCATGTGAAGTCCAGACCGCTTTTCCGTATCATTCTCGTCAATTGAGACCATGGAAACACCTTTCAATACGGGAGTCATCGATGCACTGGGAGGTTTTTCCCATTGCTGAAAATTGGCCGGTCGGCTATTTAGCATCCGCTTGATTTCTCGGGGCGTATTGTTATTATCCTGCATTGGTTTCGACTTTAAGCTATGCAATGTTTTCAACTTCGAACTACCCGAGTCGGTGGAATTGTTCTCATTTGTTTCGGCTCGCATCCTATTCAATTTATTAACAACGGCTCGATATCCATAATTGTTAATTGCATCCATTAGATATTCAGCAGTGATCTCTGGATGACATTTCGACACCGGCGGCCTGACCTTGGAATATAATTCATTCCTACGAAAAGTAAAGTTCTTGAAATTCGCCATTTGCATGGCATTTTCAAGTGTAACCTGATCCCAATATTTATAATGTGATTCTTGTTGCCTTCGCATATTCTATGAGGTTTCGCGTTTTAATAAGACTCGTATAAAAGGATACGAAAATAATAAATATAAAAATCTATGAAATGGTTACAAGTACATAACGAAAATTTTGAAATGTTTACAGCTTCAAAGTATTTCGATGAATAATATGAAGTGACATTTGCATTTAAACAATGTCGGACAACAAAGTCTTTCAGTAGGCGGCATCAATTGAAACTAATGTTTTCATATTCCAAAAACGATCAATGCGCTCTGAATTAGTTGTAAAAAATATTTTATTTTAATTCTATTTTTTTTTTTAACAGATTTTTATATACAGGATTTTATATGGAATTTATGGTAAGGTTGATGAAATTAATGTAGACGGAGAAAAATTAAAATGAATTGATGTATGAAGGTGTCAAAAGAGAGCTGGAGAGTGTGGATTAAAATAAAAAATTAAATAAAAATTCGTGTTTAATAAAAATGTTTTATGATCTTTAAATTTTGCATTCAGCTTGGATTTTTACAATTTTGTTTCAAGTTTTTGAGCTGCTATAGAGCCCATATAGAAACTTTACACGACTATGAATATATATAGATATGCTTATAATAGAATACACGCATATGCAAAGAGTAAATAATTTTGATTAGGAAATTATGAATATGATATACCATTGTTGTTTCTGTTTGCTTCCAAATCTCTGTGTAAAGTGTGTGAATTTCATTCGAGTTATCATAATGCAATTTTATTAGCCATCGTTGAAACAAACAAGTACAAGTAAACAGTCAATTTAAATTTTAAGCATAGTCGAATACATGTTTGAAATACAATTATTGTTAAACTAAATGAAATATTTGTACGCTTTCGTGGCTATAGACACTCACATAGGCGTTGATTTAAGCGATCCTGAATATTGTTGATGTTAAACAACAATTCATTATTCACGATACGGTGTTTGGGACCCAGTAATTGTTTCAGATTTTCCATCGCATCCAAACAGTCGCAATATTCTGCTAACTTTGGATTGGCACAGAAGCTATCATCGCACTGAATAGCATCGCATTTGTGTTGTGGAGCTGGATATTCGGGCTTGCGATATTTCATATACTCACAGTGGCACATTCGTTTATAGTAATCGCGCAGTTCCCTTAGTTTGTTTTCCCTTTTCATTTGATCGAGTATTTTCTGCATTAATGGAGATTCAGTTTCCTCCTTGTGACGTTTCAGGAATGCGCATACATCACAGGGGCACTCCTTTTCACAAGCACCGTCTTTGCCCTTGCCCTTGCCCTTGCCCTTTCGTTTACGTTTCTTTCGTTTCTTCTTGCCAGTTGAATAGTCTTCCGACCCTGAGCTATCGCCTTTGTCCAGTTTTAATAAAGTTTGCCTAGGTGACAAGAAACTATCGCCACCACCCTTATCACCTGTGTCATCTGGAGGTGATGGCAAGGACTCAATGCTCTTTTTCATCAGTTTGAGTGGACGTTCTTTAGGTTTTATAGATTTCTTTTTAAGGCTAGACTTGCGCTTAGTCGTTCGTCGCTTTTTACCACCGTCGGATGATGAGTCGTCTGAGACAAATGAAATATTCGATTTTCCACCATCCTTCAATACATCGATGCATTTCTCATAAGCATTGGTCTCATCCGGTTTGCCGTCATGTTCAAATAATGGAATCAGAGCTTTGTAAAGCTCCTCGTAATTCTTTGGCTGTTTTAATTTGTGTGGACCTAGTCTGCTACTTCTGCGCCTAAAGTCTGAGTGTCTTTTTCGTGGTAATAAACCTCCTGCGTCAACACCTGGTGGTATATAAGAAATTGGTCCCACAACTCCTGGTGGCAAATCTCCTGCTCCTAAAACTGCTGGTCCAAAAACTCCTTGTGGAAAACCTTTTGGTCCGAAACGTCCTTGTGCTATTTCCCTTTCCTTCTTTTTTTCTAATTCCTGTGCCACTTCCCTAGCCATTTCTTCTTCTAATTCTTGCATCTCTCTTTTAAACATCGCTTCATATGATTTTTGATTCTCTTTGTATTTCATCCACTCCAGCTGAGTGCAGGTATTTTCTGGAATATGGCATTGCAGTTCACAATACTTGTCATCTTGTTTTACGTCAGTCTTAGACTTCTTAGGTGGCTTTTCCATGTCAAGGGCTTTTTCGATGGGAAAATGGGGCTCAATAGGTAGAAAGGGCAGTTCCCTGTCACGGGGACAGTACACCCATCGAAGGGCACCCACCGTACTTACGGCTTCCGTAACTGTGGGCATTTGGCGAACTTTTAGACTTAGCGCTGCGCGATTGAGAACAGCGTATCCGGGTGGCTCCTTTATTTTCTCACTAGAAGGTGTTTTTTTAGGCACCTCCGGTGGTTTAGGCGGTTCTGGTGGATTGACCTTTTTAAGACACTCCGAAATTACCTGGTTAAACATAACCGCCTCTGGCTTGTGAATGTCTGTGCCCACACCGTAGTAGCCCAATGTGTCCTTATTTGGGCTTCTTCTCCAGACCTCCACAACATCGTCCTTTTCCATGTCGAAATGACGTTCACATCCAGCTTCCTTAACTGATTCCATCAAATAATCTGCTGTTAGAGCAGGACAACACTTGGATACTGGAGGTCTAATCGACGGATAAATCTCGTCATCGCGAAAGTCAGCTGGATTGCAGCTAAGCAGCCGCATCAGATCGTTTGGAGTAAGCTTACTGTAATCAAGGTTTCTCTTGGGTAGTTTTATTTGACTGCATAGATATTTGCCTGAACTGGGCTTGTCGACTCTTCTTTGAGTGAGAACATTCTCTACAGGTGCAGCATTCTTATTGGAATACAATTTGGGATCGAATGGCTTACAGCCTGTATTTTCAGCCACATTGGATATCCACTTATCTGTGAAATCGGTACGACACCGTGACTGTGGGGGTCTGATGCTGGGATACATTTCGCCCTGTCTATACGTATATGCCTTGCAGTTCTGCAAGCGCATAACATCGTATGGTGTGACATTCGATGCATTTCTTTCAAGCGTTCCATGCTTTTTGGACATTGTTTTGAAATTTCCGGTTCTTCGTAATAAAAATGGTCGATTATAAAAGTAGGAAATATTTGTTAAGTATTAACATAGAATAGAATTTTCGTCAAGATTACACAATAAAATTTTGTAAGTATCACATTCAACACAATTTGGAAAGTAAAATAAATACAACTTGGCAAAGAAGCCTTGAAATTAAGAACTATCAAAGTAGGCTGTAAACAGAACAAATTTAAATGTTTGCCTGCTGAAATTCTTACAAAAGGTACTAATAATATACGTTAATTAATACTATCGACACTTTATCATTTATATTTTACCAAGATGCATAAGTAATGTAGAATTAGAGAAAAGTTCTTTACGGAATTCTATTTCAAATAAATAAAACCGATCAGACAATTAATATAATATAAGCCAAATATTGTCTTCTAGCTCTTTTGTCAATCACGCTGATTATTTCAAAATTGAACTATGTAATGCTGAATCCGATAAGACATCACCTACAGTGTGAACTATAGTAGTAGTTGGCTTCAGGATAAAAAGAAAACAACAACTTCATATGAAAAAATCAAAGACATAGACTCGTGTAATGAATGAATGAAATCACTAGTCACATCACAATTCTTGGTGTACACATACTCATAATACATATTAATACGATCTGATAATGATATTTGTTTTTGTTTTGTTTTCTGTTGAGGTTATTGAAGTCATTCAGAAAAGCGCTCGCAAAGGCTATTCTTCAAATCCTCTAAATTGAATATCAATTCATTTTTAATAATGTGATTCTTGGAACCCAGTTGGTCTTGTAGCTCCTGCATGGCCATCAAGCAGTCACAGTATTTGGATATTTTAGGATTTTTACAGAAGAAATCTTCGCATACAATGGGATCGCACTTGTGCTGGGGCGCAGGATATTCCGGTTTGCGACAATCAAGCTGTTCCCGATAGCACATGAATCGATAGTATTCTCGTAGTTGTCGACGCTTATCTGCTCGCTTTAATTGAGTTATAAACGGAGTGTTCAACTCCGATTGGCGACGTCTCATGAGTTTGCAAGTTTCACACGGACATTCCAAACTTTTTTGTATTCTCTGGTCATCCATTGAACCATTTCTTTCATTCTTTTGTGAGGGCCTAGATGTTTGTATATTTTTTTTCTTTTCACCTTTCTGTTTTGTAGCTAACTTCTTTTTCGTTTTCTTATTGTCTTCGATGGATGAGGTGGAACTGAGGTATTCTGTATCTGTATCGGATTTACGTTTATCTTTGATTGTTGGTTTTAGAACTGCATTAATGTTATATTTATCTAGTCCGTTATCTTCAACATAGTCGCTCATTTTATCTTCCTTGTGATCTCGCTTGGGATCCCCCTTGGGATCTCCCTTGGTATCTCCCTTGGTATCTCCCTTGTGATCTCCCTTGTGATTTCCCTTGTGACCTCCCTTTTTATCTTCCTCTCTACTTACGTCGTGTTCTCCTTTCTTAACACCTTTTTTACTTGTTTTTTTACCAGTTTCCCTTTTACTATGTACTTTTTCAATTTCTTTCTTATCTTCTACGCTAGACTGTTGTTTCCCAGTCGTTGTCCCAATTTTCTTGTCATTACCAGATGAGCTCTCTGAACTATCTGAAGGACTGAGAGCAACACTAATGTAATCGAAATCGACGTGTTTCCTACAAGCAATTTCCTGCCTCGATTTATTTTCTGTATTCATAAAGATTGGAACCAGAGCTGTGAATAGTTCCTCGTAATTCTTTGGTTGTCCGCTTTCCCTTTTCAGTCTATTGGCTTTTGATTTGCCTGATGAGGCTTTTTTTTTGCCTTTTCGTGGCACTAGACCTCCTGCGTCAACACCATGTGGCAAAATAATATTTTCTTTCAAATCTTGTGACCCATATTCAGAGTCTTCTGTTTCAGAGCTTATAATTTTATAAATTGCTGATCCAAAACTTACAGCTCTAAATAATGAATCTTCATCAACCAATTGTCTTTCTGTTTCTCCCAGTCTTAAATATTTCGATTCGATATCTTCTTCCACACTGATGCCTCTCGGTCCAACATCTGCAGATTTCAAATCGGTTAGATTCATTTCCTGTTCTTTATTTCTCATTGATTTCCGTGCCATTTCCATTGCCCATTCATTCTCCAAGGCTAACATCTCTTGTTTATACTTCTCTTCATATGATTTCTGATTCTCTTTGTATTTCATCCACTCGAACTGAGTGCATGTATTTTCGGGAATATGGCATTCGCCGAACTTGTCTTTCCGTCTAAGCTCATGCATAGACTTTGAACGCGGCCGCTCCATTTTAAGAGCTTTCTTTATCGGAAAAGGGGACTTCCTCCGTATAAAGGGTTCTTTCTCGTCATGGGAACAGAACACCCATCGAAGAACGCCCACCGCATTGACGGCTTCCTGAACTGTGGGCATTCTACTAACTTGTCCACTTAGCATTGAGCGATCGAGAATACTATGTTTGTGTGGCTCTTGGAGTTTACCACTCGGAAGTGTAAATTTAGATAGCTCCTTTGGCTTAAACGGTTTTTGCGGATTGACCACTTGAAGACATTTAGATATTGCCTCATTAAACATAATCGCTTCCGGTTTATAAATACCCGAATCCACACCGTAATAGCTCAATGATTCTTTGTTTGGGCTTTGCCTCCAAACCTCTACAATATCGTCCTTTTCCATGTCGAAATGACGTTCACATCCAGCTTCCTTAACTTTATCAATCAAATAATCTGCTGTTAGAGCAGGACAACACTTGGATACTGGAGGTCTAATTGACGGATAAATCTCGTCATCGCGAAAGTCAGCTGGATTGCAGTTAAGCAGCCGCATCAGATCGTTTGGAGTAAGCTTACTGTAATCAAGGTTTCTCTTGGGTAGTTTTATTTGACTGCATAGATATTTGCCTGAACTGGGCTTGTCGACTCTTCTTTGAGTGAGAACATTCTCTACAGGTGCAACATTCTTATTGGAATACAGTTTGGGATCGAATGGCTTACAGCCTGTATTCTCAGCCACATTGGATATCCACTTATCTGTGAAATCGGTACGACACCGTGACTGTGGGGGTCTAATGCTGGGATACATTTCGCGCTGTCTATACGTATATGCCTTGCAGTTCTGTAAGCGCATAACATCGTATGGAGTAACATTTGATGCATTTTTATCAAATTTTCCATGCTGCTTGGACATGTCTTACAAAATTCTGTCTTACTTGGTAGTATATACAATAATACAAATTATAATACAAAAATATAATTTTTGTCAAGTGAACACAATAAAATTTTGAGACTATTACATACAAAACAATTTGGAAAGTAAAATTATATATGCTAGCTAACGAAGAAATCTTGCAAATACAAACTATCAAAGTAGGCTGAAAAAATAAAAATAAAATATGCCATATAAAGCGTTATATAGCATAAGAATTTATGTATAACAAATAACAAATTTAATCAAAATATATATATTTTTTTAATTCAAACTAATTTTCTACCAAATCCCTGTTTGATGTCACTTTACTTCTACGTCAACAAATGTTTAAAAGTGTCTTTTTGTAGAAAATTGTTAGAATCTATAGAACTATTCAATTATATAGAAAAATTCAATTTAAAAAAAAAAAAAAATCGATGTTTGCTATTGTTTTGAAAAGATTTCAATCGAAATTTCAGACCAAAGACTTTGGTTGCTTACGTTGCATGTTTCATTGTTGTTTCATTCTCAAAATCTGCTAATTCTTTCTTTTTTTTAAATTTCTTCATATATATTTTTTATTTATTTTCTATATTTGCTATATTTTAAAGGAATGCATATTCCTTGAACGTTGTTTGTGTTTTTGCTCATGCTTATATTTCGCTGGTGTTCGTTCCATGTTGAGAGCTTTTTTGATCGGAAATGGGGGCTTACTAGGTGCAAAAGGCTCTTCGTCATTATGGGGACAGAACACCCAGCGGAAAGCGCCAACCGCATTGATGGCTTCCTGAACTGTGGGCATACTACGAGCTTGTAGATTAAGCAGCGGGCGGTTGAGAATAGCATGTCCTGGTGGCTCCATTACCTCGTCACTCGGAGGTGGTGTTTGAGGCATCTCCTGTGGCTTAAATGCTTTAGGATTGACCATTTTAAGACACTTGCAAATTGCCTGATTAAACATCACCGCCTCCGGCTTATGAATATTTGTGCCAACCCCGTAATAGCATAATGTTTCCTTATTTGGGCTTTGTCTCCAGACCCCCACAACATCGTCCTTTTCCATGTCGAAATGGCGCTCACATCCACTATCCTTAACAGCGTTGCTTAAATTCCTTTTTGTTAAAGCAGGACAACACTTGGATACTGGAGGTCTAATCGAGGGATAAATCTCGTCATCGCGAAAGTCAGCTGGATTGCAGCTAAGCAGCCGCATCAGATCGTTTGGAGTAAGCTTGCTGTAATCAAGGTTTCTCTTGGGTAGTTTTATTTGACTGCATAGATATTTGCCTGAACTGGGCTTGTCGACTCTTCTTTGAGTAAGAACATTCTCTACAGGTGCAACATTCTTATTGGAATACAGTTTGGGATCGAATGGCTTACAGCCTGTATTTTCAGCCACATTGGATATCCACTTATCTGTGAAATCGGTACGACACCGTGACTGTGGGGGTCTAATGCTGGGATACATTTCGCCCTGTCTATACGTATATGCCTTGCAGTTCTGCAAGCGCATAATATCGTATGGAGTAACATTTGATGCATTTTTATCAAATTTTCCATGCTGCTTGGACATGTCTTACAAAATTCTGTCTTACTTGGTAGTATATACAATAATACAAATTATAATACAAAAATATAATTTTTGTCAAGTGAACACAATAAAATTTTGAGACTATTACATACAAAACAATTTGGAAAGTAAAATTATATATGCTAGCTAACGAAGAAATCTTGCAAATACAAACTATCAAAGTAGGCTGAAAAAATAAAAATAAAATATGCCATATAAAGCGTTATATAGCATAAGAATTTATGTATAACAAATAACAAATTTAATCAAAATATATATATTTTTTTAATTCAAACTAATTTTCTACCAAATCCCTGTTTGATGTCACTTTACTTCTACGTCAACAAATGTTTAAAAGTGTCTTTTTGTAGAAAATTGTTAGAATCTATAGAACTATTCAATTATATAGAAAAATTCAATTTAAAAAAAAAAAAAAAATCGATGTTTGCTATTGTTTTGAAAAGATTTCAATCGAAATTTCAGACCAAAGACTTTGGTTGCTTACGTTGCATGTTTCATTGTTGTTTCATTCTCAAAATCTGCTAATTCTTTCTTTTTTTTAAATTTCTTCATATATATTTTTTATTTATTTTCTATATTTGCTATATTTTAAAGGAATGCATATTCCTTGAACGTTGTTTGTGTTTTTGCTCATGCTTATATTTCGCTGGTGTTCGTTCCATGTTGAGAGCTTTTTTGATCGGAAATGGGGGCTTACTAGGTGCAAAAGGCTCTTCGTCATTATGGGGACAGAACACCCAGCGGAAAGCGCCAACCGCATTGATGGCTTCCTGAACTGTGGGCATACTACGAGCTTGTAGATTAAGCAGCGGGCGGTTGAGAATAGCATGTCCTGGTGGCTCCATTACCTCGTCACTCGGAGGTGGTGTTTGAGGCATCTCCTGTGGCTTAAATGCTTTAGGATTGACCATTTTAAGACACTTGCAAATTGCCTGATTAAACATCACCGCCTCCGGCTTATGAATATTTGTGCCAACCCCGTAATAGCATAATGTTTCCTTATTTGGGCTTTGTCTCCAGACCCCCACAACATCGTCCTTTTCCATGTCGAAATGGCGCTCACATCCACTATCCTTAACAGCGTTGCTTAAATTCCTTTTTGTTAAAGCAGGACAACACTTGGATACTGGAGGTCTAATCGAGGGATAAATCTCGTCATCGCGAAAGTCAGCTGGATTGCAGCTAAGCAGCCGCATCAGATCGTTTGGAGTAAGCTTGCTGTAATCAAGGTTTCTCTTGGGTAGTTTTATTTGACTGCATAGATATTTGCCTGAACTGGGCTTGTCGACTCTTCTTTGAGTAAGAACATTCTCTACAGGTGCAACATTCTTATTGGAATACAGTTTGGGATCGAATGGCTTACAGCCTGTATTTTCAGCCACATTGGATATCCACTTATCTGTGAAATCGGTACGACACCGTGACTGTGGGGGTCTAATGCTGGGATACATTTCGCCCTGTCTATACGTATATGCCTTGCAGTTCTGCAAGCGCATAATATCGTATGGAGTAACATTCGTTGCATTCCAATCAAGTTTTCCATGCTTCTTGGGCATCTTTCTTAACAAAATTCGTCAAATTATAAAATATGGGAAATTTATTAAAAATTATTAATGTAATATTTTTTTTTTAATTCGACATAATAAAATTTTGTAAGTAATGCATTCAAAACAATTTAGAAAGTAAAATAAATATTATCTAACGAAGACGTATTGGAAACATTGGTCATCAAAGTAGGCTGTGAATAAAGTAAATTGAAATATCCTTGTCAGTTGCATTTCTTACATACATGATGATTTTAGATTAATTTCTATTATTCTTAAATGTTATCTTTAATCATATATAAAACAATTAGGCAAATGCTGGGAAATGTCTTTTTGTGTTATCTCAGAAAAACTGTTGACAACGCAAGATCAACAACATTGTTTGATGCATTTGACTTGATAACAAGTTTTATATATAAATTCTCCTTTAGCTCGCTTGCAGTTAAAAAAGAAAACAGCAGATTTACTCTATTAGAATCAAAAACATATATTGTAACAGTTGATTACAATAAGCTTACACCAAATAAATCACTAAGTCACATCAGTTCGCAATTTCTTTGCGTACACATACACAGTCACATATCTGATATCTATCTATTTTTTTTTTTATGGTTACGAAAGACAGTCACAAAGGCGCTTGCATAGGCGACTCCTTAAATCCTCTAAGTTGAATATCAATTCATTCTTAACGATTCGATGCTTGGGACCAAGTTGTTTTTGTAGCTCCTGCATGGCCTTCAAGCAGTCGCAGTATTTGGATATATTTGGATTTTTGCAAAAGAAATCGTCGCACACAATGGGATCGCACTTGTGTTGAGGAGCAAGATACTCCGGCTTGCGACACTTGAGCTGTTCGCGGTGGCACCAGATTCGATAGTATTCCCGCAGTTGTCGCCGCTTATCTTCTCGCTTCAATTGGGAAATAAATGGAGGATCTGATTCCGTTTCGCGACGTTTCATAAATTTGCAAATTTCACATGGACAATCCTTCGATGGTTTCTTTTCGAGTTTATCGCCTGATGCATCCTTAGTTTTGGATTTTGTAGATTTTTGTTTATCAGTTAACTTCTTTTTCTTCTTTTTTTTGCCTTTGTCGGCTGAGGTAGATGGGACGGAATCTGGTTCAGATATATGTTCAGGAACGTTGCGATTATCCTCGCTTGATGGTACTTTTTTGGGCCTAGTAGGTTTTTCTAATTTGATACCTTTACCCTCGTCGACTTTTTTTTCTTCCTTTTTTTCCTTTTTTTCCTTTTTCCCCTTTCCGGCGTCCGTTTCTGAAGTTCGGCCACTCTTTTTGGGATGTTTCTTCTCAGTTTTCACATGTTCTGCACCGTCTGGCCTTCCGACAGTCTCATCTTTTTCTTGTTTCTCCTTCTCGAAAAGATCCTTGCTTGACTTATCATCGACTGTTTCTACCTTTATACCTGGTGCGCCTGATCTATCCTCTATAGCAGGAAATTTGATTCGAGCACCACCATCGCCCTGACCATCGCCGCCTGCACCGCTCGTATTATCTCTAATTGTATTACAGCAACGCTCATAAAGCTCACACAATGAGTCCTTTTTACTGTACTGCTCGAAGCACGTTATAAGCTGTTCGAATAGCTCATCGTAGTCTCTCGGCTCAACAATCGGCTCCGCCTTCTGTTTCATTGCAATTTCAAAAGCTTCATCTTGTTGCTTCGGATCTTGTTTGTATTTCGTCCACTCATAAGCTGTGCATTCGTTCTCAGGAATGCCACATTGTAGACCGCAGTATTTGTACTTTCGCCTGGGGGCATGTTTTTCCTTTGGAGCCGGTGTAACTATATCGAAGTCAGTTACCAAACTAATTTTGGGCTCGTCTTTAGCAAACGGATATTTTGTTTCAGTTGAAAGTGGACAATGCAGTATGCTGAATGCCTCGCTGGCATTCATCTTTCTTTGTACAGTGGGCATGCTCTTAAGTTTTTCCTGCAGCAACTGACGATTGAGAACCAGCGGTCTACAAGGTTCTGTGGATTGCAGCGGATTGATTGGCTTTGGGCTGAAAGAATCAATTTTTGGTTTCACAACCGATGTGGCATTTCGCATTGACTTCGCTAATGCTTTATCGAACTCTTGTGCTATCTTTTCGGGCTGGCCTGAGCTCACACCGTAGTAGCACAGTGTCTTTTTGTCGAGGCTTTTATTCCAGACATCGATGACATCGTCTTGCTCCATGTCAAAGTAATGTCCGCAGCCAGATTCCTCTGCTGCGGTAAGTAACAATTCCACAGACTTCTCCGGATTACATTTTGATACTGCAGGTCTGATGCTGGGATAATGCTCGGACTTTACAAAATTGAATGTCTTGCAGTTATTAATACGTATCAGATCGTAGGGTGTTACTTTACTCCAATCAATCTGTTTCTCTGTTTGAGACATTTGTTTTCCCAATTTATCTACATTATTATTATTTGATTGTTGGGATTTCGAATCAATTATTCGTTGTTGTTTACGCATTTTAGTTTACCCGTTACCTGATGGACATAGGATTAAAGAAATTTTTTTTTTTAATTTTAATTTTATTTAAAAAAAATTTCTTTTACAAAATTTTGTCTGGTTGACCAACCTAAAGTTGTCAAAAACGAACTGAAAATGTAACGAAATGTATCAAAACAGTCATCATAATAAATTCTGTTTGAGAGTGTTTTGGCTAAGGCAACCTTTTTTCCTTGGCTAGTTACCAAACGATGGTTGTTAAATATTTTACTACCCGGCTTGTGCCAACAAGGATTAGCCAAAATCAGCAAGGACAGCACCATGCCAAAGCAGAGCTTTAAGAGCAGCGTGTGCAACAATTAAGATAATCATCGTAGTCATTTCCGTAGCCTGTGAAAATTCCCACCAAAGTCGAAACTCCACCAGCTGTACCTGTGTGTGTGTGTGTGTGTGTGCAGCTCCTCTCCTCCCTCTCTGCATCTCTCTTGCGCTCTCTCTCACTCACTCACTGCCTGTTACATTATTCACGAAGACAAATTTGCCCGATTTAGTTTTTAGTTAAAAGCAAATTATGGCGCTCTAATGACGGCGCAGTTAAGCTTCGCGAAGGAGCACCTATGGCTGGATGGGGCTGGGTGAGGAGTGTGGGAGTTGACTCAGTGAGGGTAGTTGAAGGTAGCTTTGAATGTCATTTTATGGCCTGGCACCAAGGGAGCGCTTACCAAAACCAAGATTAAAGAGAATGAGGCTTTAATTGCCATGGCCTGCACCTTGATGGCCATTGAGCAGCGCTTCAACGTTGCCTTCATGATGATGTGTCAATCAGCGTACTGCAAAAGTCACAAAGTGCCCCATCAGCTCAGCTCTCAGTCGTTGGCTAAGCATGTTCTTGGCCAACAGAGGTTAGCTTTTAAACCGTTTTTCACCTGTTCTGTGCTCTGGCATTTGATTGGTCTACGCTCGAGCGGCTTGTAATCGGCTTTGACGTGGCACCCAAAGTCTGTGTCAGGTTATTGATGCCATCTAACTAGTTGGCTGGCAAACTCAACTCAACTTAACTCAGCTCAAGTCAATCTCAATCCCATTGCGAATTGGCTTAACATGGGTCAAGGTCAGGTTCAAGCAATAAACTGTCAGTTCGGCTGATAAACATGTTTTGATTTGGCCAAAAAAATTGGTAAACTTTGTGAATTGAATTACGTTTTGTTTGTTGTCCAATGAGAAAGTTTCTTTTCTTTCTTATCTCTCTCTCTCTCTCTCTCTCTCTTTCTCTCTCTTTAGCAGGTGCAATTTTTATTGTGACTTATGAATGTTTCTTAGAGAAACAACATTTAAGCTTGAGTTTGTTCAAATTTATTTTTTGCCACACTTATTGAGTTGTGATTATTATGTTGAAGGAGTAGTTCATCTACTTTCAGGGTAGTATTTTCAGATTTTAGATTTTGATTAACAATAGCTCAACTACAAGATAAGTAAATGCTATTAAAAATTTTATATATCATCTGAATTAATGCGTAGATAATTTATATATGATCTAGCTCCTTTGTACCAAAAGATATTTCAATTCAATTTTTTTAATAATTATAAAATTATTTTCAATTTAAAAAATAAAATTTAGGGTTTAATTCTTATTATTAATTTTTTTAAATAAAAATTTAAAATAAAAGCTATAATTTGATATATAATATTTATATTGATATAGATATTTTATACAAAAATTAATGTGTAATAATTATTTTTGCTGTTTGTCATATAAATCAATTTTAATAATTCAAAAAATTATTTTAATAAAAAATTGTAAATAAAGGTTTATCCTATATTTGAATACGCCTTCAATTTTTGTTAATTCATAACTCTTATGTCATCATATGTCATAGCTAATTGTAATCTCTTTGCTTGAGTCTGAATATCTTACAGTTGGGACAGTCCGGAGTTCGGACTAGAGCCTTCTTACTTGCTAATATTATTTTATGAACAGCTTGGCACAATAATCATTGCCATGCAGTCTGTTCCTAGCAGATGATATATATATACAAATTTATCAGAATTCTATTGAAAATATTTACTGTACATGGCGCAATATCGTGATCATGTATATCTAAATGCTCATCATAAATAAACTGTACATGCACATGTATGAACAGCCACACAGCACACACACACATACACGAACATTGTATACCACATATTTTCAGTGGCATTTTGTCCATAGTTATCCAGCAGTTTGTCAAATGTCTTAGAGTCGACAGCGCTACGGGTGAGCTGACAGACAGGCAGACATAAACACAGACACACACACACACACACACACACTTACACAGCTTCACTTACTGTAAATATAAAGGCATGACTTGCCCCAAAGTTAATGTCCAATTCATGCTGTCAAGCCTCAGCCCCAACCCCTTCCCCGCAGCCCCTAACGTGTGTGTGTGTTTATTTGTGTATGTTAGCTTGTTTGTATGTGTGTGTGTCATGCATTTTAGAGGACACTGATAATCCTGAAGCTGATTTTGGATTTGTCATTAAACGCCCAGTGGGGCGCGCAACGACAATGAAGTCCATAGCTTGCAGCAGATAAGACACTAACCAAGCACTGACATTGCCATAGCAACCGCCACTCGGGCGATGCAACTGCCACTCAAAAGCCAGTACAGAGCCGTTGACGGCAAGCGAAGAGCGGAAGAGCGGGTAGCGAGCAGCGGGTATCGGGGATAACTGCTAAAGTGACAACAAAGCCAAAACTAATGCCGTTCGCTATGTCTCGCCAAACGGTCGCTTCTCCTGTGTCGCAATCTCCCCTTTTCTGTCTCATAATCAATGTCTCCCTCTCTCTCTCTCTCTCTCTCTGATTGTCTCTCCTCGCTTTACATTTAAGACTTGCAGAACATGTTGCGTGATTATCTAGCTATCGGGCTGATTTACATTCAACCTAGTTGAGTAAGCAAAAATACCCAAGCAGAAAATACTCTAATGTTGTCATGGAGCAAGGGAATCCTTTCGAATTTATATCATTTTCATTACCTGACAATAAAGTCTATTAGGACTGTAAAATAGCAGAAATTCGGCTTCAATTTCTTTAAAAGTCAATAAAATTTTTTAGAATTTAATTTCATAAAATTCAATTGTAGAATAATAGCTGCAACTTTTTTAAGAGTCAATAAAAATAATACAACTTAAGCTAAATACCTGCAAATTTTTTATAAGTTAATTAAATATCATGCTTTTCAATTTAATAAAAATTTACTATTAAATTCAGTAGTTAAATTGAAGTAAAAATTAATTTATGGAAATAGTTTTGAACCAGAAAAAAAATAATAAATAGAAATAGTTTAGTAGTTTAGTAAAATTTGAGGAACAAAAAAATCAAATAAAATAAATAAATATTTTCCACCTATAATTAAAAAAAAAAAAATAGAGAACTATATAAACAAATTTAGAACCGTTTTTAAAGTTTAGAAATAATTTTAATAAAAAATAAATAAATATTTTCCTCATATTATTTTATAGTAGCATTATAGATTATTTAATATATTAGCTTGATTGTTGCCCATAAAAAAGTAAGGAGATAATACTTAAATTCAGCGTTAATACATTTCGATAAAAATTCATTCACTTTAAGCTGCCTTGATTGAAAGTGTGAAAAAGTTCGGCTGAGCCTTTTTGGCTTAAAAAGCATTTCAAACGTGAATGCAAAGTGGATTTTGTCTTAAACTTCATAAAAGCTTACAACGCATCGTAGTTGAAAATATAATTGAATCATGAAACCCTTTTAAGGCCAGAGTAAATTTATAGGCTACACAAATTTTGTTATTTTTACAGAAATTTATTAAGCAAAGAAAAGTTCTTTAAACTAATAAAAATTGAACAAAATGCAGCTCTCATATATTTAACTCGATTTGAGCTAAAGTGCATTGAACATTCGAACATGACCCAAACCGAATTTTGTTTTCTTGGTATTTTCCGTGAGCTCGGTGGCTCCTGTTAGTTAACTGGGTTGATTTGCTGGGTGTGTCCATTGGGGCGCATTGCTGGGCACTTGTAGTCCACACCTCTCGTAAATCCATTTGGTGATATTTAATTGAAATATGGCGCCCAGGAGTAGTAGTCCGGTTGCCTGAATATCTGTTTGTCTGGCTATTCGTTTAGGATTTACGAGGCAGCCAAATGAGTTTTG
Source organism: Drosophila koepferae (assembly GCA_030914345.1). Taxonomy (NCBI): domain Eukaryota; kingdom Metazoa; phylum Arthropoda; class Insecta; order Diptera; family Drosophilidae; genus Drosophila; species Drosophila koepferae. The sequence continues at coordinate 7,032,758 of JAUESR010000207.1, forward strand.
TACGCGCACTGAGTGGATTAGGGCTTGGCATATGGCTTCGATTTATGAGTAGTTATTACGAGTAGCTGCAACTCATAAAGCATCATCATTTTGGGCATGGTTTATGCTAGGTAATTAATAATACTCTATTTCTCTTTCTATTTCTATTTGCAGGACGCCAAGTTGCGCCAGATTGTGACGATGGGACCACAGGATACACTCGAGGAGAAGACCGTCACCATTTGCCATGGCTCCGATTTTGTCAATATGACATTTGTCAACTTTTGCTGCACACGACGGGACATTGCCCAGGTAAGCAGCAACAAGAAAAGGGTGAAATCGAACAATAGCTGTTGAAGTGGGGCAAGTGCCAGGGGGGGCTGCTGTCATTCCTGGCAAAGCTCCAATGCCAACAGCTGCTCATTATGGCCAATTGACAACTTGGCGACAATTGAAATGCGAGCATTGAGAGCCCATCAACAGCTATTTGGAAGCGTAAAACTGGGTCACACACACACACACACACACTCACACAAAGGCACACACTTACACACACCTCGAAACTCATTTGGGAATTGTGAAATGGGTCGCGCGCGCGAAACTGAATAAGCAAACACATATACAAGTATTCCAAATTCCCATTTCGTTCGCAATTTGAGACAGTTCCGTCGTATAGCGCTATATTGAAAAAAATATATATGTATGTAGTGTAACCAATTAACTTATCTTTATAGGCATATTTTACCACATACATACATGCGACTTGCCTTTTTACCACATTTTTGGTTTAATCATAAACAATTTTTATGCTTAAGTAAATATATTTTTGTTTATCTACTTTTTATCTAACTCAAATTTTCTTTAAATATATGAAACTTATTTATATAATTCATATTTATATAAATAGAAAGAAATTTCTACACAGGAAAATTTCTTTAAACATTTAATTCTTATCTTTTATTATTTATAACTAAAATTGAATGAATAATGAGTTCTTGAAATCAAAAATATTTATTTAAAATATTACAATTTATATATATATATATGTATTATTCAGATATTTATCAAAATGAAAATTAATTTTTATTGGGGCTTTAGACATTTATCACTATATATACTTATATAGATCAAGTTTCTTGAATAGATAGATCCTTCACTGTTCCATCTTTCCATAGTCTAAATAAATCAAATAAATATAAATTTATCTATCTAGAACATTGATACATACTATATTGTCTTATAGATAGTATCGTCTATCCTTTCAATCGACAAACTGCCCTACCTATAAACCTATTCTAACTTTCTTCTAAGAATCCATCTAATAAATACACGCCATCTCTTTAAAAGTCATAAGCGAATTGTCTACAAATAAAACGGAATTTGGAACACACTCGTAATATCCACTCCAATTGAGGCAACTCAATCTATTCACACACACTCACACTCAACCACACACTCGCTCTCAGTCACACACACACACACACACACATATCGTTCGAGTCATTAGGATACATTGGGACACACCTGGCCACAGTTGTTGTGGGTCTATTTTTAACCGTTTGTCGAATGCGCGTAAAAATATAAGTGACTGTCGAACACATTTTATTGATTTAGCATAAGGGCTGATGGGCAGCCACGCCTTTTCTATGTCTGACTGGACACAAAGCAAATACGTTTCGAAATCGTTGCTCCTATGAGGAATACAAAAATTGCCAGCCACGCCTGCCCCTGTCTCCGCCTTCGCCTGCGGCTCTGCCTCAGGGGTGACCTTGCTCTTGATGGAGCTGACAGCGTTCTGTTTGGGTTTTGGTCAAAATCAATGTTCTATATTTTATCACGGGCTCGTCTATCCGGGGCGCAGCCAGAGCCGGACACGGACACGGACACGGACACGACCGTCGGAGCTGGGCAGCGTGGCATGTGCGTGCATTCATGTTATTGTTATTATTTTTGGCACGCGTCGCCAGCGTTTCTATAAACAAAATCGAATGCCAAAATTTCATCAACTTTTACGGCATTTCGGGGCGCACAAAAATATAATCCGCACAAAATAATAAATAAACATGCAGCACACACGAAAAAGCAAAGAAATCTGAAGTGAGCAAGCGAAGCATTTGGTATAAAATATTTTGGAAAAATCAAACAAATGAATGCAGTGCACATGCATGTGCTCTATGTAGACTTGTCTGCCAGCGAATGCAAATGCATTGCGAATCATTCAACAGTTCCACTCGATGTGCCAACATATGTATATAGTATTTCGATCTGTGCGAAATGCAATGGAAATCATTTAGCATAACTGAAATCTATATCAGCTGCAAGTCCCTCGCTCGTTGCGTTCGCTATGAACGTGTTTGTAATCCAATACTTTGCGCTTGGCAAATTCAATTAGTTCCGTGTTCATGCTGAAAGCCTCTTAGAGGAATACCCAATCAGTAAGCTCACTTTCCATTGAATTTTAAACACACGCGTATTGGTAACGAGCTCTCTGAGTTTAGCCTTTTGTGACCTAACTGTCTGTATAAGATATTCCTTTGGTTACATTGCCATAAGTTAACTAAAATATATAGAAAGTAGTTAAAAGGCTAGCTCTCGTTGAATTTGCTTTAAGAGGAGTTTATTTAAAAATAATAATAATAATTTAGATTTTAATTATTTTAAAATATTTAATAAATAAAAAAGTGAAGTTGTAGAAATTGTTTAAATTTTTAAAAATTATGTTTATATATTTATATATAAATTTGCATAATTTCGATATACATATTTATATATCAATTTCCATAATTTAATTTAATTTAATATATATTACATTAATCAGTTAATTAAAAATTTCTGTCCTCACCAATACATTATATAGATAAACATAACCAACTAAGTAGTAGATAGATAATAGATAAATAGATTACATATATATATATATTTATTTTATATTATTTTGTTTTCACTATATAAATATATATTATATTAACTTGGTTTTGGTCCGTCTAAAATTCTTCTCAGACTTTATAAGTACTATTACCTTAAATTGTTTCAATTCTGTATCTACAATTTTTAATTTCTGTTTAAAAAATGTTTCCTTTTCATTTGCTTCAATCTTCCAATCAATCATTCACAAACGTTTTAATTCCAAGTTGTGGCTAACATCTGATATTACATTCTATAAACTTCTTCTATTCATCTCCTTTTCCTGATTCCCTTTAACATCATCTCTTATTCAACTTTTTTCTGCTCCTGCTCACATTCACCTCATATTCCCATTTCACTTGCTTCTGCTATACAGCTTTTTCTCTTATTTACCTTCTGCTCTCATTCATTTCTGTCACTCCCTCAATCCCCACCTTCTCCCCTTTGCCTTCTGTTTCCATTCACCTATTCCCACTCACCCACTTCATCTATTCCTCTGCTACTTCCATTTCACCCTTTCCTAGCTCTCGTCTATTCTCAATTCAGCTCAATATTTTCCTTTTACTCTAAGTAAATGCAACTGTAACCGTAAATCAAAATAAAAATTAAAAAAAAAACCCTTTCTTAACAATCAATCTTTATATATATTTGAAACCTTGGTTCCGTTAACTCTTGAGCTTACTTTTGAGTTTTAGTAACTACAATTGATTTATTTGCTCAGCTCGGCTTACACTCAGCACAGTCACAGACTCTATTATGTTGGGTGTCACCTCCATGCTGACCTTAACGTCCTTTGTTTGCATTGTCTTCTTCCAGATCTGGACGGATGGTCTCATCAAATTGGCCTATAGTCTGGCTCAGCTGAACGGCTCGGCGATTATGTTCCTGCAGAAGGCGCACACAAAGCTCTGCCTGCAGGTGGACAAAAGCGGACGCATCCCAGTCAAAAAGTAATTGCCACTGTGGCCATAACCCAGAGAATCCCAATCCCAAACAAGACCGTGTGACCCCATGCTGAGGTTGGGTGTCCTCTTGTGGTTGGGGTATCTTTGGCTTTTGTGCATTGTGTGTTGAAGCATTTGACAATATTTGTTAAGTGTTGCCTAGAAAATTGAAATTTACGCCAATTTCTTTTCGTATTTCTCCCCGCCCACGCCCCCAACTCTCTGCTGTATCGACGCAACAACTCAATGTGGCTCGAACGTGGTTCATGCATCACTGACGCCGACGCCGACGCTGACGACGACGACTACATCATCAACACGAACCACATTGTCTGGCTGGACAACGAACCCACATAATAAATTCTGTCGCTCCTCGCTCCCCTCTCCGAACCTGACTTTGTGCCGTGTTGCCGTCGTCTCCTGGTCGTGACCACTTTAGCATCATTAAACTTTTTGCACAAAATAAAGAGGATCGGAAACGTGTCGAGAAGGCGCTGGACGTGACCGGCCTGCCGTCGGGCAAGGTCGATAGCATATCGGTGTCGAAATTTCAATTTGAAGACTTTTATAATTTGTACAAATATCTAACGCAGCGCTCAGAGGTCGAGCGTCTATTCGATAGCATGTAAGTACAGAGTTGGTCAATCAATTCAATTCAATTGCAATTGCCATTGCAATTGCTTCTTCTACTTTACATATTTGACAATTCATTTTTGCTGCAGCGTGGGCAATGCGAAACGCAAATGTATGTCCATAGCGCAGCTGGTGGAGTTCCTTAATAAAACGCAACGCGATCCGCGTCTCAACGAGATTCTCTATCCCTATGCAAATCCAGCGCGCGCCAAGGAACTCATTCAGCAATACGAGCCCAACAAGTTCAACGCACAAAAGGGCCAACTTAGTTTGGATGGCTTTTTGAGGTAAGAGCCCAGTGGGGCAGATCCTAGGTTAAATGAGCCCCTTCACGCCAGCCCTGGCCTAGGCTAGCTGGCTGGCACGTCCTTAGGCCCTGCCGCCTGGGCCTGACAGCTTATCGTTCTCGCCAAATGCCTGTTAGAGTCACTTGTCGGCACTCCATGGCCCATAAGAGGGCGTCGCTTGCAAATGACGTGAGGCCTAAGACGACGACAACAACAACATCATCATCATTGCAATCATCATCATCATCAGGCAGCCGCACACTCGACTATTGCTCGAGCGCGAAGGACGCGCGCCATTGTGTCCTTCACATATCACATGCAACATATGCAAAATAATATTAAAAGAACAAAATACATTCAACAATAGCGAAATCTATGCAGCGACTGCTGCTGCTGCTGCTGCTGCTGCTTTAGCTGGCTAACGTGTTGAGCTACTCGATTCATAGGCTTGACAAAGGCTTTTAAGTGCGTCAAGCGAATAGTCAAAAGTTTGACTGGTGAATGCAAGCAAGGGCAAAGATTTGTTGAAATAAGCAATATGTTATTTAAATACAATGTATATAATTTTTTTTTAAAAGAAGCAACAAATACTTTGATTAATTCAGCTTAGCTAAAGCAGCTTTAGAGTAAAAGCAGGACATAGAAAATTTAACTAAATGTAGTACTTCATAAAAATATTAGTGGCTACGAAACAAGTTGAAACTGTTTAGCATTTTCCAATAGGAATATAAGTACAGTATATACATATGGGAATATCTAAAGGTCACTCTGTTACCTCCATTTTGGTTTTTAAAAGCAAATGTTCATTCTGAAAACATTTTCATAAGAATAAAGCCTAACTAACTTGATACATATTTATGTCGCTTTATCTCTCTCTGCGTCTACCTATCTATCAATTTATATATATGACTCTCTATATATATCAATTACCCTCTTTCTCACTCTTTTTATCTACCAATCTATCAATGTCCTATTCTCTCTCTCTCCCTCTCTCTTCTTCACTCTCTATATTTACCTATTTATCAATCTGCATCTCTCCCTCGCTCTTTTTTGATCTATAAATCTTTCTGTTTCTCACTCTCTTTCCCTCCATTTATCTACCAATCTACCTTTTCCTCTCTCATTCGCTGTATCTACCTATACATGAATCTATCAATGTCTCTCGCTTTCTCACTCTCTATATCTACATATTTGTCAATATGCATCTTTCTCTCTCTCTCTATGTATGTATTTATAAATCTTTATCGTTCTCTCTCTATTTATCTACCAATCTCTCCCTGTCAACCTATTTATCAATCTGCTTCTCTCTTTATTTATCTATAAATCCTTTTTTTCTCCCTCTCTCCCTCTCTATACTTATCTATCAATGTGTCACTCCTTCTCTTTCCGTCGCTATCCATCTACCAATCTAACTCTTTCTCTCTCTCTCTCTCTCCTCTCTCTTTTTATCTATCTATCAATATACCAATCGCTCTCATTCTCTCCCTTCTCTCTCTCTCTCTTTCTATCTATCAATCTCTCTCTCCCTCTCACTGTTCAACCTCCCTCTATCTCTCTCTCACACTCTTCTCTCTCTTTTCACCCCAATCCAGGTATCTCATGGGCGATGATAATCCCATTATGGCACCCAACAAGCTTGATCTCTGCGATGATATGGATCAGCCTATGTCACATTACTTCATCAACTCCTCGCACAATACCTACCTAACGGGTCATCAGCTGACGGGCAAGTCATCTGTGGAGATATACAGGCAATGCCTGCTCGCTGGCTGCAGGTGAGTGTGCTGAGCGCTGAATGCAGGGAGTGGGACGTGCTGTGACGTGCTGCGGTGTGGCATGTGGTTGTGGTCATTGCATAAAGGTAAAGGCTGTGCTTTTTAATTACACAATTAAATGGACGCTTGCGTATGACTGTGTGAGTGTGTGTGTGTGCGTGTGTGTTAATGTGTGTGAGTGCGGTCAGTTGGCCACATTTTGGATGCTGACCGTGACCTTGTTGCAAAGTTGCGTTGCCATGTGTGTCTGTGTGTTTGTTGGCCTTCACACACACACACAGACACACACACACACAGGCACAGCATTCATTATGTCAGGTGTGTGTGCTGCTTTTTAGTAGAACGGAAATTGCATGGTCGCCATTTTTACTGCCGCCATCATCAACATGGCGTGCTGCTGCTTCCGCGCTGCATCCATCGCAGTCGACGTCAGTTGACGACGACACATCACAAAATTTATTGACGCAAAAGTTATTGCAAGGACATGGCAAACGATTTCGATTGTTGCCATTGATAAACACTTTTTATGCGCCATCATTTTGTGGACATTTGAAGTCAGTTAATTTGATGGCAGCACTTGTTTGTCGATAGATAACATTGCATCACTTTTATTGTTTTTTTTTGTTGCACAGATGCGTTGAGCTGGACTTTTGGAATGGACGCACCGAGGAGCCAGTCATTGTGCATGGATATACATTTGTGCCCGAGATCTATGCCAAGGACGTACTGGAGGCCATTGCGGAGAGCGCATTTAAAACATCCGAATTCCCTGTGATATTGAGCTTCGAGAATCACTGCAATCCCAGGCAACAGGTAAGTCAAATAAATTCAAATTAACTTGACGGGAAATGAATGTGCATGCCCGCACATTCCTGCCAAAAACTAACTTGTCCTAAACTAACTGTAACGAAATGCCAACCTCAGTGCCCATGCTCTAAGCTAACAGCGTGCTCTGTGTTGAATAAGGAAATGTGGATGGCATTCGATATGTGTACACGTAGAGCACGAAGAGACACGAAGTGACTCGCTGAATTACAGAGAGACTCCAATTATGTGTTATTAAAGAACATGAGATAGAACTTGATTTATTTGCTTGTAGAGGGTTAAAAAAGTTGAAGTAGTTGATAGACATTTAGTTAAATAGGCAAAGGGTCTTGGACGAAGTCAAGAGAATATATATGGCGAGATCCATCCAAAAATAATAAAACTCACTCGCTCTCTCGCTCCAAGCAAGACACTTCGGTTCTTTTCGTTTTTCTATTGAGCGCCTTTAGTTGAACTATTCGTGTGAACATCGTTTAGGGAGCGACACGATCGACGTTCGCATACTGAGACTGAGTAAGTGAGTGCAACGGTCTTCACATTTACATTCACATGATGTATTTAGTGAGCACAGCATTTGCATACATACCACACACAAGCGAAACTAAAACCAACAAAATTTCTATCCGATTGTGAACGAATTCGTTGAAGTACCGAAGCAGTTCGTAGCTCTCTGAGTTTTTTCTTTGTGAGTGGAACACATAGAACAAATAGCTTCGGTTATTCTAATGCAATACAAGACTAGTTTATATATTACACAACAGATCTTGGCATATTTCACATAATATATCTTCTCTAAAGAGAGACTCTAGACTTAACTCAACACATCTTGCCATAACTGAGCAGAGCTTTCTTGCAGCTTAAGTCAACATCAAAACGCGACTTAACATGCCCAAGATCGACTTAAAACGACTTAACACAACTCAAATTTTCTGACTTCGTGTATTTAGCAAACAGCAAAACACGCTCCAATCTCTAACTGTGCTCAGCTCTCTCACCTCCACCCAATGCCGCTCTCCACCTCTTTCACATTAGTCAAACATTCAGTCAGAAGGCAAACAGAAAAAAAAATACGTATACATTCACGTGTGTGTGTATGCCGCACAACCATCCAAAGGGATTCCAAAGTGCCACGCCTCCTCTGGCCAACATCCAACCCTCGCACTCAAACATTGCACAGCTCAGCGGCCGTGTGGTTGAGTAAATCTCAGAAGCTACTCGAGAGGTAATTGCCTGATGCTTTAGCTCCACGAGATAATAACAAAGGCAAACTTTTTTAGGGCCAAGCGGAACGGCGAACAGCTGCACAGGTGTGCAGGTGTAGAGAGGCATCTGGTTAAAGTTTTACCATTAAAAGTAGTTACATAAACTAAATTTACCATAGGGAACAGGTAACTAACGGCAGCCAGGCAAGCTATGATGGGGAAGGCACACGTGCCAACACACTCGCATAAAACTTGGCCACATTCTTAGCTTGATGCTCATCAAATTTCAGTTAGCAACCAGTTAGTTGAACTAACATTGTTGTTGTACATTTTGCAGGCAAAGATTGCAAACTATTGCCGTGAGATCTTTGGCGATATGCTATTGGATAAGCCGCTCGATTCACATCCATTGGAGCCCAATGTGGATTTGCCGCCACCGTCGATGCTGCGGCGCAAGATCATAATCAAGAACAAGAAGAAGCATCATCACCATCATCATCATCATCACAAGAAGCCGTCGTCGGCATTGGGACAGGGCACACCAGCTGCCAGCAATAAACTAACAACGGCCAACTCAGGTGAGCAACGGACACCCGGCGTATACGTAATATTTTTAGCGGGAGCTGCTGCGCAAGCTGCTGCGAAAGCTGCTGCGGTAGCTGCTGCTGTTGCTATTAGTTTTATTATCCCTCATATTGTTGTTGTTGCTTATAATACTATTGAGCCTGAGCATGTTTGCCTAGCCCAACTCTTGGTAAATGTAAATGAGCTCCAAAACACGCAGCTGTTACTGTTTGCTCTTGCTCAACTTTCAAGGCAAACTAAATGCAGAGCTCAACTTGGATATTGAGTTTTGAACTCATTTCAATTTTTACTCATTTACTGTTTCAAAATATAATTTAAAATCCTATGAAACGCTTGATAAACTAGTTTTTGGTTAGCGAAAACTGAATACACATTGAGTTAGTGGAGAAAACTTTACTTGTGCTCAGCCATGCAAACTAAATCTGATGAAGCAAAGTTTATGGAAAATTTGTTTAGAAGGAATTTCAGAATTATTTTATATTTTTTTTTACACAAAGTTTTCTTTCGGCAAATTTTTGTTGAATTAAATTTGATTACAAATATTTTTATTTATTAGATTTTCTTTTTCTAATTTTCAATATATACCTAAAATTTAATTTTTTATAATTTAATTGAAATTTTTTATTAAATTAATCAACTTCAATAATCTAACGATTTATTAAGGTTCGTAAATTACAAGAGAAAATAATTATATAATTATATATAATGAAAAATAAATAAATAAAAATACAAATTAAATAAATAACAATTCACAATAATTCCTATTATAATGCTTTAAAACAAACATATAATTATTAACAAAACCATTTACCAATAAATAAAAATAATAAAAATCCAAAATAAATAATCCAAAACAATTCTTATGTTAATGCTTGAAAAAAGTAAAATTATTATTAAATATTATATTTAAATATTTACGAAATATCACAGCAGTGTTGCATTAAAAAATCCATTCCGAATCCTATACCAATTGCATTATAAAAATCATTCTATCAGCAAACACTTAAAATGTAAATTAGGTTTAGTTTTGCATAATCTGCTGCATGCTTAGAGCCATCCGGGCTCGCGCTGATTATATAGATCAAATCAATATTCCGCACTTGCAGCCATATGTTTTGAAACTCTTTGAAGACTCAAGTCTGTCTGACTTCTCTCTAACTGCTCCTGCAGGCATTCTTTGTGCTTGGCAAGTTTGCCTGGCACATGTCTAAAGTTTTATTAGTATTTTGCATATAAATGTATTTAGCTTGGCGCGACGGCTTGCCCTGCTGACATCCTGGCTAATGGGGCACAGACGCGTCTGTTGCTGCTACAACTCGTCCTGGCGTCCATTTGCATGCACAAGTGCACAATTTAGCCATGGCTGATACTCTATGCCATTTTGTGGCATTTCTCTTCCGCGCAACAGCCAGTTGACATTCTGCTCATGAATTGCGAAAAGCCAATTTATAAATGCAAATGACTTTTGCCTGCAGTCGCATTCCCAGTTGGCCTGGCACTCTCTCTCTCTCTCTCTCTCCTTCTCACTAGCAGCAACTTTGACTTTGCTCTGCTCCATCAGCTGCTGCACAGTTTAATGTCTGGCAGTCATTGGAGTATTCGCAACACTGATCCCCCGTCCAACCCAACCCAACCCTAGCTAATCCCAACGCAATCGAGCAATTGCCACGGCCAACGCCTCTCTTGGCCGCAATTTTCAACTTTATGCAATTAATTTATTTCATTACACACATTTTGCATTCTGGGAGCGCGCATTTTTAAAAGCTTTTAGCTAGATATGTCGAAAAAAAAAATGGAATAAATTACATTTGCCCTATAATCAAAGAAAATTTTATATTAAGGGCATGATAAAGAATTGTAAATGTATGTATATAGAGCACAGATGTTGTATTTAGCTATATATTTATATATACATATATATATATTTTAGAGGAACTTGCAGTCTGTAGTATGACAAGCAATTTGAGTGCCAAATCTGATGTATTTTTTTAAGTGTATTAAAAATATATATTTGATTTATTTTAATATTTTATTAGATATTATTAATATATATTATTATTAGATATTAAATTATATGAATAAAATATGAATATATATGAATATTTATTAATAAATATTATATTAAAATATATTTAAAAAATAATTCATTTAAAAATAACTCTAGATAGTTCTACAATTCCCAAATCAATTAAAAATGTGTACATATAGGGTATCTCTTAGGCACATTCACTCAACTCTTACACATTGCAATTGTTTTTTGTTTTTATGGCATAATATATCTACTATTTATTCAATAAATAACTTTTTTTTTTTGCAGTTGATGCGGCTGCCAAGGCGGCAGCGGCTGCCAATGCACAACAAGTGGCTGCCGCAGCACAGGACGAGGCTGGCGCTGGAGCAGGACGAACGTTGACTGGCGCCGCAAATGGTGACATTGTGAGCGGTGCTGGCGGAGGAGGACATGCGCCGCCATTGCAAGTGAGTTTATATCTGACTCTCTATAGTATATATGTATGAGTGTGTTTGTGTGGGTGTGGGTGTGGAAATGGCATGCCTGTAATTGCATTTAATAGCAGCACACGCACACACGTTCCTCTATTTGCGATGCTTGTCGCCTCTCGACTCCGCAGGACTCGGTTGATTTGTCGCACTGTGTTTGTCTGCCCCCAACCCAATATGACCTCCCATTGCCCATTGCTTAGCTTGGGTATTCAGTTGTTGTTGTTCTTGATGTTGATTGTCATCGTTTGCTGTGTTTACGCTTTGAGTTTACATACGTCGTAATGACAACAACCTCAAGCAACAACCTCCTCTCCCTCAACTCAGACATGTAGAAAAGCTGTATAAATGAATTTAAAGAGCTGCTTGATGACCAGCAGCAGTCAACGAACCGTATAAATGAGAAAAAGAGTTTGTTTCCACACACACACACACACACACACAGAGAGAGAGATAGAAGACTTCCTGATCCAGATAAAGATGCGATACAAGCATAAAATCTGCTCTCAAATGAATGCAGCAATATATTAAGCTTCACTCTTAAGCTCAGCTCTTTACTTAAGCATTTAAATGTTTATGCGCTGCGCATGTTAATTAGCTTTAAGCTGTTTGCCTTTGTTTTAAGAGCGTGAAGGATAATTGGATGGGATATGTTTTACATGTGCTTTATGCCATATACAAGTCATTAAAAATGCAAAGCCAAATTATATATTTTCTAGGCCAGGGCTTAGTGACTTGGTGCAGTAAGCAGCTTTGCTAAGTTGTCGATTTTAGAGCAGTTATATAACAAATAACAAAATTGTGTTGTTCATAAAAAAAAAGTTATTTTTAAAAGTATTTTGATATATAATTAATTATTTTATTTTTAAAACAATTTGATATTAAACAAGAGGTTATCAAAATTTGGTTTAACTATTTATATTGTTAAATACTCAGGGCTTGAAAAGGAAAAGGATTTTAGAAAACTCAACTGCAAATGAAAATGTTAGAGCAAATTTTTTATAATAAAGAAATAATATATTTTCAAACAATTTGTGAAGTATTTAAAACACACACACACACATTTTGTATTATTTTTAATCTGTATAACTTTTGTTAAAAACCTAGAAACACATTGCGAAACAAAAATTGAACAAATTTACTTGTTCGTGAAAAATAACAGAGCAACTGTGTTTGACTAACAAAAATTATTGAATGAAAAAAATTTTGTATTTCATTTGATTTTTTTTTATGACAAACTTATGAACATGTGGCCTTTTAGATTAAAATTTCTTAAAAATTAGTTACCTATAAAAATATTAATAGCTGCTATAATAGAAAAAGCTATTTAACTTTAGGCGTACTTCATACACGATGATTTAAATATATTTTTTGGCTAATTAAAAACGAAAAAAAAAAAGAAAAAAAAAATTGCTTCATGTATTATGTTTCACTTATATTTATTTTTTGTTTAATTCCAAGTTGTCAATTCATTATTATTATGTAATTTTAATTTCATGGAACATATTCCAATTAAAATGAAATTGCATGTAAAATGGTTGACCAAACAAGAGTAGCAGCAGCTGCTAATATTGATAACCTTTAAATGATCGAAAATTCAATATCATTTGCCATTGGATTTTGCTGCAGAAAGCAATGCTAATTAAGCACATTTCATGTGTTCAAGCTGTGGTGATATATTGGCTCAAATTAGTTTTTCATTGAGCTGGTAGTTAATAAAGCTAAAATTTACCTTTTGAGCTATTATTAAATTCTCTGTGGAAACCTCACATTTATCTCAGTCAGCTCATACGAGCTTCTCGATTTCCTGGAACTAAATGCATTTTCCTATTAATGTTCATCATTTCCTCGTCTCCTCCTTTCTTTCCTTTCTTGGTTATTAAACCCAAGACAATATGCCAGCGGCTGCATAATGGTCTTCATATCCTGGCAGAGTGCTCTGTTTAATGGCTCTGTAAGCCTCATGAGCATTATGCATATTAATTTAATTGCACAGTTTGCTATATTGGGGCACACATCATTATTCATGATTTTCGCCAGAGAGCAACCGACAAACCGACAAACCGACAAACCGAGAGACCGACCAAGAGAGAGAGAGATGGACTCTCGACCAGCTAGTCAACATGTTTTTGGGGGCTCTAGACAATTTTGCAAATTCAAGCTAATGGAAGCAGCTCTTCCGTTGCGGCGCACAGTTTTGGCAGCACTGTGTGAGTGTTGCATTGCATATGAAGCCACATGAGATGCGGTCAGCAGGGAGTAGATGGCGCATAGGGCAGAACAGATATCTCTCACTCTCTCTAGGTCTCTCTCTCTCTCTCACTCACTCTTAAATATGGTTTGGAGTGCAGTGAAAGCCAAATGGATTCAATTCATCGTGAATGCGATGCGAATCGAGACGGAAAATGGAAAATGTGAAATGGAAAATGCAGCAAGCTGAATAGCCAAGGGAGCAGAGCGGCAAGGGAGGGGGAGAACTATCATAGATACTGTTGTGGCTCAGTTGTCGTTGTGAGCTTCATTCAATGCAACATACAATATCGACATGGATTCGCATTATGCGAAGTCCTGCAGCTACTGTTAGTGCTATGTCTCCTCCTGCTGCAGCTACTCCTGCTCCTGCTCCTCCTGCCACAGTATCCTTCTTTGACAACAGGAAACACAATCTACGCCATTTTCTTGCCATTATGCGCTGCGCTCCCCCATTATCGACACCGACCCCATTGACTGCAACCGACTCCATCCATCGGTCCATTGGTCCATCTGTCTCCTTGACTGCTTGCCGCCTGTCGGATCTGTTGCAGCGTTGTTGCGTTGTACATTTTAAAAGCTTTCATATTGCCCAGCTGGGTCGAATAGCTGCGCTCGACACTCAACTATATATAATAAATATTGCAATTTTTCACATGATGTCAAACAATAATTTATCGTTGCTCCAAAATAAATATGTGTATATATGTATATATTTATACATACTTTTCAACTAGAATACAAGATTTTAGCACGACTGCAGCTGCTTTCATTTATATGTAATTCTTACAAATATATATGAGTGAGTGTTTTGTATTTCACGGCCTTTTGCCGAGCGTCGTTTGGGGAGCGTTACGATTGACGCTCGTACAATGAGGCTCAGTAAGTGTGCAGCTGACTTAAAGAGTCTAAGCAATTGTGTTGATGTCTCTCTTACATACCAATACATACGCAAAAGACTTGTTGCATTCATTAGAACTGAACCAGGGAAAAAGTTAGCGGGAAAAAAAAAGAGTTTTTGGACTCTGTTCCCAAAGGGAAAAAGAGTCAATTGGTTTTTTCTCAAAGTGTGAAAGACAAACATTGTGAACTGCCTAACAGATATTGATAAGCTCTCTTATCTATATAAGACTCTGTTATCCCATGTCAAGCATCCCAGCTAAACACGAATAAACTTTACATTCATACATACATTCCTTATCTATTCAAAATTCATATTTGCTAACAATAATATCTCTCGTTAGCAAATACGCCAGAGCTCAAAGGATAGCACCGGCTCCTCGGACTCGGACAGCTCTAGCGATGATGAATCCCTGCCCAATACAACACCCAGTCTGCCGAGCGGCAATGAGCCGCCGCCGGATAAGGCCCAGAAGGAGACGGAAGCAGGTGCCGAGATCTCAGCGCTGGTCAACTATGTGCAGCCCATACACTTTAGCTCCTTTGAGAATGCAGAGAGTAGGTGGCATGGTTTATCCTGCAGGGAATTCAGTTAGCTCAATCATCTTTTCACCTACTTTCCACAGAGAAGAATCGTTGCTATGAGATGTCCTCGTTCGATGAGAAGCAGGCAACAACTTTGCTGAAGGAGCGGCCCATTGAGTTTGTCAACTACAACAAACACCAGTTGTCCCGGGTCTATCCGGCGGGCACACGCTTCGACAGCTCCAACTTTATGCCGCAACTGTTCTGGAACGCTGGCTGCCAGCTGGTGGCGCTGAACTTTCAGACCCTCGACCTGGCCATGCAGCTAAATCTGGGCATCTTCGAGTACAACGCACGCTCCGGTTATTTGCTGAAGCCGGAGTTTATGCGCCGTTCCGATCGTCGGCTAGATCCCTTTGCCGAGAGCACCGTCGATGGCATCATTGCGGGTACCGTTTCAATTACCGTGCTCTCCGGTCAGTTTCTGACGGACAAGCGGGTCAACACCTTCGTCGAGGTGGATATGTACGGCCTGCCGGCGGACACGGTGCGCAAGAAGTTCCGCACCAAGACGGTGCGCGATAATGGCATGAATCCCTTCTATGACGAGGAACCGTTCGTCTTCAAGAAGGTGGTGCTGCCGGAGCTGGCCAGCATACGGCTGGCTGCCTACGAGGAGGGCGGCAAGCTGATCGGTCATCGAGTGCTGCCCGTGATTGGCCTCTGTCCGGGCTATCGGCATGTGAATCTACGCTCCGAGGTGGGCCAGCCCATTGCGCTGGCCTCGCTCTTCCTGTGCGTCGTCGTCAAGGACTATGTGCCCGACGATCTATCCAATTTCGCCGAGGCTCTGGCCAATCCCATCAAATACCAGAGCGAACTGGAGAAGCGTGACATACAGCTCTCGGTGCTAACGGATGAGACGGACGCGGTGGCCAATGCCGATGAGGATCTGTCCAAGTCATGTAAGTTTGTTGTTGGCTAGCGTTTAGCGTGTTGGGCTAAATGGACCCAGGGATCCGCCGGAATTACGTAGCATTCGAGTTGAATTTTAATTTAATTTCTTTTCTTTCTACTTTTCTTTTGTATGTCATGTAACTTTCGGTTAAACTTTTGGATTTTGGATTTGGTTATACGCACACACGCACCCACCAATAAAAAAACAAAAAAATATATAAAATAAAAACGAAATACACCACCACAAACACCACCACCAACACCACCACACAAAACGGTTGACGGACACACAAACTGCACCCAATTTAAATTTCCTGCTACCGTTCCCCCAACCCCTTCCCACTTCCTCTTTTACTCGCTCGATCTATCTCTCTCGCTCGCTCGCTTTCTTTTTCTCTGCTCGATTGTCTCTGATCTTTCAGTCGTTTTCGTCCAAGTAGGTGGCCAAAAGAAGGAGCTGCGTCCGGTCGAGTCGCTAGCCACCTCGCCCAAGCATCGGGCCAGCATTTCCATAATAACCTCCAGCAGCGTGGAGCAGCCGACAGATCGCCCCGATGGAGGACGCAACGATGACAACGTCTCGATCGTGACATCGGGCATACAGCATCAGCATTCGCTAGATCAATCGGTGAGCACGTCCATTAGACAGGTGGAGTCCTCACAGTTCGATGTGGATCTGGTGATAGCCGAGCCGCTGGAGAAGATATTGGAGCACAAGTCGGTGCGCGAGAAGCGGCTGGAGATGGAGAAGAAGCTGGAGTCGTTGCGCAAGAAGCACGACAAGGAGAAGCTAAAGATCGCTGGCCAGAAGCTCAGCCCCCTCGACGGGGGCAAGAAGCCCAAGTTCACCATCACCAACAAGCTGGTGAAGCGTCTCAGCAACAAGAGCCTGTAAGTGTCTGGCGGCCAGCTGCCGCTTCGGTGTTATGTGGCCACTGCCAGATGACGCCATTGAAATTAGTAATTGTCTTTCTCCGTACAGTGAGCCGGGCGTGGAGGTGCCGCCGTGTCCCCTCGATCTGGGCGACAGCAGCGAGGAGAGCGCCGGCGCCGGAGAGCTGGGCGACGAGGCCGCCTCAAGCAGCCTGGAGGGCACACAGGAGTCGCGGCTGCGCTACGCCTGCCGTGAGTATACCACACAGTATCGTGAGCTGCAGGAGAAGTATCACGAGGCCATCTACTCGGCCGCCGAGAAGGTGCTGAAGAACTCGCAAGCTAGCCAAACCAAACAGCTGAAGGCCTCACTCGACAAGGTCACCGGCGAGGTGATGCACCAACTGCAGGAGGCGCGACGCAATGAGGTCAAGAATCTGGCCACGGTGCACAGAGATCGCGACGAGCTGGTCAGGTAGGCTAGAGACTACATAGTATATTGTTTCTCTATTAATATTTCATTTCTTCTGTCAATGTAGAATGAAGCGAGAGGTGGCCAGCTCCGTGGTGGAGCGCGGCGTGGCGGAGCGCGTGCGCCTCAAGCAAACATACGACAAGCGCACGGATGAGCTGCAGAAGCAGCACGATGCTGTGCGCAATGCTCTAGCCGAACATCGTGCGAGGGTAAGCGAGAAGAAGGCGAGAATATGAATGCTTTCTATGCAGACAGTTCCAAGACCTAGCATAGAATGTTGTGAATTGTGCAGCCAAATAGATTTCTCTGAACATATTTATAGATATACCAAATTGAGGATCTATAATACATAATTAAGTCTGTAAGATATAAGATGTGCTCTCTCTATACTAGATACTCTCTTTAAGTAGTTACTTATAATAATCCAATTAGAATTATATAATTCCTGCTCAAGTCATACTAACATATCTCCATTTGCCCGACAGGCACGACAAATACTCGACAAAGAAGCTGAATCTCGCAGCTGTGTCTCGACTAACGGTTTTCTGGCGCTCTTCCATGGACCGCATCATCATGGCTGCACATCGAGCGGATCGGGAGCAGGCGCTGCTATCAGCAGTCTCTCGGCGCCCAGCTCTGGCAATAATCTCACATTGAATTTGGATGGCCGGGGAGCGATGGGCAGCGGTGCAGCCGCTGGACTGGCCATATCGCCGGCCAAATCGCACAATAGCATTACGGCGGAGATGAAGACGTAAAGTGCACTAGAAAATAATTAAAAAAAAAAAAAAAGAAAAGAAAACTAAAATAAATGACGATCGAAAAGTAGCACAAGTTGTTCTTCAGTTTTCAGTATTCGCGAAAGTTGTGTTAAAAAAAAAAGAAAGAAAGAAAAGAAAAAGATAAACAAAATAAAGTCTTCGTAGCGTTTAGTTGGATCTAGATCTAAAAATTAACTGTAAACTGTTAACTGTAAACTGTAACTAAAAATGGAAACTCGTTTTCTAACTGAACAAACTAGCTGTAGAACCTTCCACGCATGTATATCTATATATACATTGTATATCTATGTCTATGTAGTATAACTGTAATAGTCGGTGTATTTATTATGTATGTGAATGACTTATATGTTTACCTATATATATTTATGTATATCTATATCAACATCTATATATTTATGTATAGATATACTTACAATAATTCTCTATAATTCTATCTCTAGACCGATATCGTACGGTTTCTTCCTATTCGAACTACGCTGAAACTCTGAGTGTCTAAAACGTTAAGCATATAAAATATATATAAATATATAATTTATTTTAATTACAAATGAAAGAAACAACAAACAAACAAAAGAGAGGGGGAAACTCACTATTGAGGTAGAGAAAGGGGAAAGGTATAGTGAGAGTGAGTGCGAGAGTGAAGAGCGACTCTCTCTCTCTCTCTGTCTCTCTCTCAATCACTCTCGCTCTCACTCTCTCGTCATGTGCTCCATTTCTACTATTTAATGTGGTTGTGTGTATTACTTTTTATATATCAAATTTACTTTTACAATAATTTATACGAATATATAAACCTATATATATATTTATTATATATATGTATGTATTGTATATTATTGATTTTAATTCTCTCGCACAAACTTGTGAAACGAATCTCGCGCAATGTAGAACTTAGAGCCGCCAACAATTTTAGTCAATTTTGTTCAATATTTTTGTATTTATTTTATACGTTTTTCTTAGTCATTAAACTTACGTTGCTTGTTTTAGTTTTTTACGCATTTCTCTTAAGTAAATAATAATAATAAAAAGAATAAAATTCGATGTTCTGAAATGTTAATTTCTTTGTTCTTCTTTTGCTTTCTTCACACTTTCCAAGCTCCAACACCCGCACACACACACAGCCTATACAACACCAAATACAAAAAAAAAAAAAAAAAAAAAAAAATTGAATTCTGGCGACGCATCGGCGCGCCCTTAGCGACAATCAAAAGAAAAATTAAGAAAAATTGAAAATTGCAAATTGAAAAAAATTGAAAATGAAAAACTTTATTAGTGAAAACTTTTGAACCGGACTCAATTTGATTTGTAGGTAAACCCAAGCTGCCTTGTAACGAAATCCAAAATTTACAGAGCCACAACTAAAACGAAACTCTACCAACTATAATATATATGTATATATATATGCATACATGTAATGAGAAAATCAAAAAAAAAAAAAAAAAAAAAAAGAAACCAAATGAAACAAATGACAAAAAAAAAAAAGAAAAGAAAACAAAAATTAATGAGTATATTCAAAAAATATAAAACGAAAGTTGAAAGAACATTTCACTGGACGGCAGAACCACCTTAGATGTTGTAATTTCCTATGCTATTAAAAAAAAAAGAAAAACCAAAAAAGCCAAAAATGAAAAGAAAATATTTTCCAAACGCTACGTGAGTAGAGAAATTTGAAAAATGCCCCGCCTACTTCCCAAATTACCGCCCACTAATTGTTGTACGTGTGTAGAGAAAAGAAATAATCGAAAAAATTCCTTGAATTAGCAACAAGCGATATTCGAATAATATTCCCGCCCCCCAACCCACGCCCACGCCAACGCTCCCTTTTCCCAATTGAAAAACAAAACTATATAGGTGAATACAATATATAAGTATGTGTGTTTATTTTTTGTCTTTATTTTATTGCATAATAGTCACGTCTAAATGTCTATGAACTTTAATCGAATTGGCAACACAATTTTCTATATAATATGTATGTTTATATGTGTATGTGTGTGAGTGCATTACCAATTGGCCCACGATTCCAAATAATAGTAGAGCAAACAATATATACAAGCAAAAAATAAATTTTAAAAAATAAAATAAATAAATAGTTCTTTGGTGTTGTATGTACATAAGTCCATAAGCATAAATAAAACTGTATCTGTGTGTTGTCGTTGCTGTTGTTGTTGTTCTTCTTGTTGTTGTTCTTGTTCAGAGTTACCAATTAATGTTGTAGCTGTTTCCTGAATTCAAATTTACAATTTCAGTTTTCATTCTTAAATAGAAAAAAAATAAAGCTTTAAAACAAAACTTGCATGCGCCCAATTTTTGCTTTTTGTTTGATTCGATGTTGTGCGTTTCATAAAAAAAAAATTAAATACATCAAATAATAATTAAAATTTACGAAAAGCAAGAAAGCATATGAAGGAAGAAAGTAAAATGAATGAAAAAGCAAAAACGGTGTAAAACACCAAAAGAGAAGAAAAACTTAAATAAATTTAGGTCACAATAATTCAAAAATGAAAATTGTATGTTATGAATAGAGAGAATTTTGAGAACAACAAACGAATTTGTTGTTGCATAAGTATTAAAAAAAATATATATAAATAAAAAACAAAATAACTTAGCTAATTAAATGTTTAGACCAGACGCATTCAAGTGCTCCCCCATTGTTAAAGTATAGAAAATACATTTACAGTTTTACAAACGATCTCTAAATGTCAAGCAGAATTTAAATAAAGTTTAAATGCATATTAACGATTTACAGTTATGCACTAAAAAAATAAATAAATAAATTCAATTCAAGTTAAACAAGAAACCCTTCAACACATTGAAACGCCCTGTGATTGAAATCTAACGAGTCTTGATTGAGCAACAAAATGACAAAATTGCTCTGCATTCGTTGGCTTTAAAATTAAAGCTGAAAAAAAAAAACAAAATGGCTGCAAACGACGCTGCACATTGGTCAGCCTGAAATTAAAATAAATATGGCTGCTGCAGAGTCACTCAAAAAGCAGACCAAAATACCATCACAAACGATTTTCACTCAAATAGAATAACCGTTATGGCACTTCACTCTAAAAGTCACTGATCTCTTTGTGCATTGGTCTGAGTGAAAAAGAAAGCTGCATACGCCGCAATGGCGGCAACTCACTGTCGTCTCGCTCGCTCAGCGAGTGTGTAGCACTGTGTAAATGTAGCAGCCGATGCGCATTGGTCCAGCTAAACGTTCTTTGATGCGAAGCTCGCTGAGAGAAAGCATTGAATAAAAGTTGTTAATATAAAGACTCAATTTTTTTTTTTTTTTTTTTCATTTTTTCAAACTGAGTACATTTGAGTACATTTGAATGCAATATCAAAGCGAAACTTAATCGAGTCAGCTTCTTTTAGTCTCACATTTGGAAGCATAAGGAATTGAGTGAAAGTACAGTTAGTTTCAATTGAGCGTTGCCAACTACTTTATCAACACGCAGTTGGCAGTTAAATTTTGAAAGAAAAAATACAAATAATTTTGGCAAATGCAACACAGGGCGAAAAAAAGAAAAGAAAACTTAAAACAAATGAAAGAAAATCAATGAAATTTCCAATAAATAAATGTGTAAGCGATCAATACTATATACAATACACACATAATTTACCGTGGAGTTAATTAATTAAATGTCAAAGTAATTGAAATACGAGAATTGAAAACTAAAACTAAAAAATAAAAACAAATAAAATCTACATTTAAATCGAATTAATCCACATTGTTGTTGTGATCTGCAGAAACCAAAATAAACGTTAAACAAACAGAATTACCTTAAAAAAAAGAAAAGTTTTTAAATTTAGAAATTTATATTTTCTGCTCCACTCTAACAATATTTTTTTAAGAAACTTAGACAACCACATGGTAAAAACTTACAGGTAATATAAAATTGTGAATAAAAATAATTTCGCTTGGATATGTTCGTCTTGCAGACCATGGCAAAATTTTGACACAAAATGGGACGTAAAAAATATACATTTATATATAATATATATGATTGATTAACTATTAATTGGTTTAGACTATGATTAAGGCACCTTGCAGCAATGGGGGCGTGGCAGGCTAACGATCACAGCATCTGCACAAAAGCCAAGCTCAGCAGCGAGCCAAATACCATGCCCACACTCAAAGAGGCGGCCATTATGGATGCTGCCAGCTCCTTCTCATGCTGCTTGACGGATCTGCAAGAGAAAATTCTGATAAGAAATTTATTCTTTTACATGGCATCTAATCGTACGCACTTGGGCGCCATAATGAGCAATATGTTTGTTAAATATCCATTTGAGAGCCCAAATATCACAATCATGGCTATGAAGGTATAGTCGTGCTTCACCAGCGTGGGCAGAAACTGATGCTCGCTGCTGTTGGAGCAGAGGAAGCAGGGCACGAGCACCACACGCACCACGGTCCAGAGCAGCGTCGTGTTCTGATCCCTGGGACACTCTAGCCAGCCGGCCAGGAGGCGGCCAAAGTAATCGCCACAATTGAAGAACAAATAGTTCACCACGGGCATGAAATAGACCTCTGAAAGGGGGGGGGTATGAAATCATTATAATATACTGCAAATCTCTCGAGGATTCAGTTGATCAGCTACACATACCAGTCCACTCGCTGTGACTGGCCGAATGTTCGGATTCCATAAGTATAGTCACCGCCGGATAGACGGACAAGGTCGTCGCGTACAGCAGACCAAGGCACGAGGCCTGCACATAGATCTTGCCCAGCACCTGTTGAAAGATCGGTTCGAGTGCCACGCCCTGCTCCTCCTCGCCCGCGCGACTATGGGAGGGCGGCAGAGCGCTGATCACCTTGAACTTATCGCCACCAGCCAGGTAATACTTGAAGTACGCCTGGCGAGACATCAACAGATAGCAAACGATGCAGCCGAGTATGAGCAGAGCGCCCATGATGAAGAAGATAAAGGCTGTGACCGAGGGACTGCTGTCGAAGGCGAGCACCAGGATGAAGGCCAAAGCCGTTATAATGCCGCCCAGCGCCTGGCCACTGACCACAGCCGTCATGTACTCCGAGGGGAACAAGCCAGCGACGCCATAGAGAGCGCCCGTCATGGTAGCCGCAGAAGCTGCAAATATATTTTTTGTGAATATCAAAGCTGATATATATATATATATGTATATAGGAATTATTGGAATCATCCACTCACAGTTCAGTATGACCACAATGATGAGTGTGATGAGAAAGAACTGCTCCTGCCACCGATCCGTATTCACTTCGACAAATCCCGTCGTGATGCCAAAGAGCACGAGAATGGTGAGCAGCGTGCCCAGCATCTTGGTGCGCAGCGACACATGATGGCCATAAACGGCATTCAGCAGGAGGAATGTGGTGCCCGAGATGGTCGCCGTCAAGGCCAAGTCGCTGGTGAAGCTCCTCTGCAGCGGTGTTAGCTCCTCCTCCGGCTGCGTCCCGTTCAGTGTTGTGTTGCGGAATTTGTATTTCCAATACTGGAAGGAGTTGAAGTTGAGTGTGAATGAATGACTGACTGGATGATACTCTGTAACAGCTGAGATATAATAATGAATGAAATTGAGGGAAGCAATCTTGATTGATGTCTTGAATAAATTCAGGTTCAAGCTGTTGTAGCGTAACCGACTAGGAAATACCCTGTGAAATTAATTTTATAAATAATAATCAATAAAGAATTTATTATAATTTTTATGATCAAATTTGTAAAATTTGAGGGAAAGACGGGAATTATATACCCTACAAAAATGCAGTAAAAAATAAATTAATTAATTTTTTTTAATATACATTAATTCTACATTTTAATATAAATTAAAAAGTTTGTTACAGCAATAGATGCCCTATAGAAATTGTTCTAAATTGAATTAAGTAATAGTCAGCAGTATATATATATTTTTTTTTTTTTGCTTTTTCATTTAGTTGCTAATTTATATAAGCCGATAAGCAAAATACTATACGTTCGAATATGTACTCATATTTTTATGTGCACTTTTGTGGCGATATTTTATATAACTCAATAATTATTATTAGCTGAAGTGGCGATACCCTATACCCTTAACAAATTTAAACTACTAAGCAATGAACCTTTAAAATCGATGTAGATCTTAAATAATGTGAGCGAATGACCAAACTGAAAATGAATACAAGACAATGTAATATGCTTAAATATTGTCCATAGAAACATATTTAATGCTCTAACAAAGCTGAATCTAGAAATCAAATATTTCTATTTATATAAATATTAAATAATTGGTTATTTAACTATTTTATATAACAAACCCCTTAAAATTCTGTATTACTATCAACATATATTAATTAAAGAATTTTATATTTAACAGCTTTCGAAAGCAAAATCAAAACTATCAAATCAGCATACCCTATGCACTCACACCTATTTCGCTACTGGGTGTTGCAAGTCCAAAGAGGCATTAACGGTTAATCAATTACTCATTGAGCAACGAGAGGGTAAGCGGGAGGGACCAACGTTTGACTCAACCAAAATAGCGCAAACAAAGAAAAACTAAAGTTGATAGCCACAACAACAACAACAGCAAAGTGGTGGAAAGAGAACGAGAACAACAACCATAAAAAACACAATGCCAAAGCGGAGATAAGAAATATCTTAGACAATGCATAATGCGGGCTCAGCGAGATGAGTGAGCAAAAGAGAGAGAGGGTGAGGGTGAGGAAGAAGAGAGGAACATCGCAGTCTAGCCTACTCGCTCTACTTACATCTTCGGCAGTGACAAAAAAGTTCCACGGCGTCATTGTGCCAATGCCAAGCAGGTAGAAGACGCAATATGTGAGAGCAGCTCCACTGGTTGGCGCATTGGTCAGTTGCACGACCTCATCCTGTTCGCGTTCCAGCAGACAGCGTTCGTCATCATCGATGTTGTACTGTGGCAAAAAGGCGGGCACAAAACCAACATTCTCATGCTCTCCATCCAGCATTGGGTCATCCGGCTGATCCGATTGCTGCTGCTGTTGTTGCTCCGACTCCTCCTCCTGCTGCTCATTGAGCAATCTTCGTTGATCTTCTTGCCTTTGCATTTCACAGCTGTTTGCGCTTGTTTTATAATCTACTCGACTTCATCAGCAACAACAATTCCCCCACACACATGTGCTTTACATACATATATATTTATATATGTATATATGTCTGCAATATATATTTATATCTATATGGAATGCGTTGCAAATGTCTCGCCTCGTATCTAATTTCGCTGAGTCGCGCTTTTATCGTTCACTCCACTTTGCTCCCGTCCACTCGTTGCTGCACTAAACGCATAAACAATAATAAATAACGTCTGTGTACTGTGTACTGTGTACGTAAATGAATTGTTTTGGTTTTTATTCTGCCCAGAGTTGTATTTTTCATTTTAGTATTTTTATACTATGGAATTTGCTGTTTGGATTTCGCGCTGCCACACTGTTTCACATTTGGTATGCTGCTTGCATGCATATGTGGTATTCCCTCTCAACCATTTTCATTTACTGTTTGTAATATATCTCTAATCAAAAATTTTGCCTAATTATATTAAATTAAAAAATAAAAAAAATGGTTTAATAGAATTAATACTAATCAAATAAATAAAAGTAAAAAATTCAATGAACAAATATAAAAAAGATTAAACAATGCAATTCAAGCTAAACAAAAATTTTAGGTGTTATTTTTGCAGTACATATCAATACAAAAAATAAATTATATAAAGATCTAATCAATAATTATTACTTATTACTTATTATATTACTTATTCTAAAAATGTAAATACAATATATAACTCTCTGACTTGTGACTTCTGGACAGATATTTTTACTTATTTATAAAAACATTTTTAAATATACAAAAATTAATTTATTTCTATAATTAAAATATCTTTAAAAATCATGTTTACTAACCACCAATCAAATAACGAGAAAATAATCTCCATTTATAAATATTTATATACATATATAGACTAATGCTAACTGCAGTGTATTATAAGTCGACTTGCACTCTCTCGAATGCACAGTTACTTGTTTTGCTTTTGAACTCTGAGAGTTTTGTTGTTTTGCTTGTGGCTCTCAGTTCGTTGAAAACGTGCAAACGAGGCGGACGTCACTTTTTCGTGTCGCTTTATTGTCGCCAACGCGTCGCCGTCGCTCGGAGTCGGAGCCCAAACATTTGATTCAAATTTAAAGAGCTTCAAAAAGAAACAGTAACAAAAATATATGTGATTATTATTTACTTGGTTAATTGCAAGTTCAAAAGAAATACGAGACGAAAAGGAAAGTCCAAGAGACACGAAAAAATAAAAAAAAACGGACGCAGCTTCCTTTCGGCAAACGTTTGGATCTGTGTGTGTGTGTGTGTGTGTGTGTGCGTGTTTATGTTTGTTTGTTGTTATTGTGTTTGTAGCTGCTGTTTCGTATTAGGCAAGCAGCAAAACGTGATATGCAAATAACAACAACAGTAATAACAACAATAACAACGGCTGAAACCACGCAGCAGTGAGATAAAACGAAAATTGCGCGCCAAAAATCAGCAGCGAAACAAAAGGATTTAAAAAACACACACGGTCAGCATATAAAAAAAAATACCTATACAAGCGCAAGCAGCTGAGAGAGCAGTCAATAAAGCAATAGCAACAACAAGCGGTGGCAGAGGCAGGAGCAGCAGCCGCAGCAGCAACAGCAGCAACAAAATCAAAACAGAAGCGCGCAAAGACGCAGTCTGCGATAAATTCCAGTTTCATCTTGATTTCACCACTGCACAAAAAGGACGCCCAGAAGGCGACGACTTTTGAAGCATTTGGCTGTGTGGTGAGTTTATTATTTGAGTTTTTTTTTTTTTTAGCAAGTCTCGCCTTTTTTTTGGTGCAGTGTTTGATTTTGACGGCGCAAACATTTGACGAAAGTGCAAAAGTCAAGGCTCCATCGTGCTGATTGTGTGACCTTTAGACCGGGCATCGAGTGTGCACAGTCCTTGACAAGCCTTGTCATTGGCCCTGCACCCTTTACTCTTACCCTTACCGTTACTCTGCCCGGCACAGTGGTTGGCCTTTGGTTGCCTTTGTGCCGTAGCATTAGGAAATTCATTAAGAAAATAATATTGGAAATCCAATGCTGATTAATGCACTGTAACGAAATCGCATTTATACGCTTCAGTATTACATCAGGTAGAAACAATATTATCAGATACAAGATCTATTGTCAAGACTTTTGTTCCCTAAGCTAGTGCAGCGAATCGGCTTGCCTTTGTTATGGAAGCTGTTTATTTATGACGTGATAGTGAAAGAGAGAGAGAGAAGGGGAGAGATAGCTCTGGGAATTTACGAAATCTGCTTAGCTTAATTGCGTTTGAAATTGAGTGAAAATATTGATGAGCATTGCAGGCGGGACGGCATTCAAAGTGAACTGTTTTAAGTGAGAAAAAACTCATTGCATCTGACTGAAATTGGGGAATAGAATTTACATATGTATGTGAGTAGTTTAGGCATTTTAGTGTTTAATTTGCAACGCATAATAATTCCAAAGGCGTAAAAAGAATGCAAATGAAAATACAATTAAATTAAACAAAAAATAACAAAATAATTTAATAAATAAATAATAATAATAATACTAATAAAACCAACGCAGATTAATTAAATATATTTTAAAACCTTAAATATAATTATTAAATAAAATAAAAAATAATATATTGATATCACAAATTGATTAGCTGAAGTCAATCGACTTCAGCTAAATAAAATTTTTTGATCGAAAATTATTTTGATATTTATTTTTTGACGCACCCCATTCGAAATACATGATTAGAATAAAAAAAAAATAAATAAAATAAAGTAAAAGACATTTTTTTGAACGCCCTTAGCATAATTCATAATAATAAATCCAAACAATTTCGATATAAACCTTATCTTGTTATTGCAGCAGGGCCAAAGACACAAAAAAAAAAAAAAAAACGAAGCTCATGTCGCATTAATATGTAACTGATAAAGCGTAAGACACAAACGCAAAAAAAAAGAAGAAAAAATCGACTTAACCAATAAAAATGAAATACAAATGGCCATGCAATTATCATTTGGGGACGATCTAACGACATTCGGGTTCACTGTGCCTTGGCCTCGGGCTGCTTGCGCTTTCTCCTCTTTACGCTCATCTTCATAATGCGCTGCGTCCTGTGCTTAAGTGCATGTGTTTGCGCCTGTGTGTGTGTGTGTGTGTGTTTGTGTGCCGGTAATCAAACGTCTAGACGGGGAGATGATGTTGCAGCTTCTTTCGTTTCACTCAAACTCCTGCACGACACTAACCAAGACAGAGAGAGATGGCAGACGACACACTCACTCGCTCAGACGCACACACAGTCCTATATGCCTATATGCCAACATACTTGCACATAATCCCTTTTTATTGCGCTCTCGCCATGGAGGAGTCAAGCATGAAGAGCGGGAGAGCGAGTTAGAGTGCCGTTGCCGTTCTGAGTGTGAATAATGGGCGTGGGAAAGAAACTCCACTCAACAGAGGTCGCCGTCGACGTCGACGTCGCCGTCGCCGTCGCTCGTAAATTACAAAACCATGGTTTTATTTGTCAAAATTTGAAACTTATTTGAACAGGCGCCAAGCAAAATGCAGCAAGTCGACGGCGGCAATCTGGCAGTTCCAGTTGCCAAGCAGGCAGGCGAGTGTTAATTCTGTTATTTTTGTGTGTTTGCCTTTCGCTGCTGTTTATGTTTTTTCGTTGTTCGTGTGTGTGTGCGTGTGATTAGCATGCTAGCGCAGTACGCGCTCAGTTCGTTGTGCATGTGTGCGTAAGAAAGAGAGAGCCCTTATGAAAGCACTCGCAGACGTATTTGAGCACACTCAACACGCACACACACACACATGGGACTATGTATTTTTTTCGTCAATGAACTTCCAATTGGTTTTTTTTTATCTTAATGGAATTTATTAAGTGTTTTATACAATATAATCGACAATGATTGATAAGGTGTGCGTACAACCCCAACGCAAAAGATTGTGTAAGGATTGTGCTTATGATCTGCGGGTTGATTGATGAAACCCGCTCAGCTTGATCATTTGATTTGATTGGGAATTGCATGGATATTATGTGCTCGTAATTGTGTGCACTCTCTCCTTGGCTGCTTCCGTTAAATTTATTTGGTTGCTTTTGTCGCATAATCCACTTTTTACATATTTGCATTGTGTTCATTCGGTTTACAGTTGTTTTGTTGTTCCGAGTATTGCTGCCTTCAATGACGTAGTTAGGCTCAAGCTCACAACTCGCGCTCGTTCCCGCGATGTTTGTATTTTCTGTTTTGTTTCATTTTTTTTTTCGCTCGTGTGTTACAATAATAAGTAAATGAGCTAATTCGCCACCATTCCCACTCCCAATTACGCCATTCCCACTTCCCAATTGGAATGGGAATGGGATTTGCGAAAAAAAAAAAAAAAAAAACAGCGCCAAGGCAAGGCCACTCAAAACAATGGGCAAGAATGAGAATGAGAGCGCGAGCTCAATGCATGAATGAAGGTACACGATGCGATTACCGTATGCGTGGTATGGCTGTGTGCGTGTGTGTGAGTGCGCTTGATTACATATCATTTTGCTGTAGTTGTTTCTGAATGTTTTTTTGTTGTTGTTTGTTTTGCTTTTGTTGTCGATTAGCCATTTTTGGGAATTTGTGAATGTGCCGTTACTATATATGGTCATGTTTTGTATTATGTGCGTTATTTCAATTGCGTCTTGATTAGCCAGTTTTGTTAGTGCGCAAATCTTGAGCGCATTTCTCACCCTCTCTCTCTCTCTCTCTCTCCATCACTCTCACGCTCAATCTGAATCTCACCTCTGCAGCTGACCAAATGCGATTGCGATTCCAGCTTATGCAATTTATTATGGCCACAGTTTGCCTCAACAACAACGAAATGCAATTGAATCGGCGTTTGGTAATGAATGCTACACGTCAAGACCCCGTTACCCCTACCCTAACTAACGCACGGCCAAGTAAGTCTTAGACAAAACTAAAAAATAAAAAAAAAAAAGAAATAAAAGTGAAAACTTGTTTTCCTTTCAGTTGTTATTGTTTTCATGTACACACAGGGTGTACATGGTTTATGGCTGTTGTTTTGTTATATGTCTTGCATTTGACTTTGACTTTTCAACTGCTTGTCGTCATCATCATCATCATCATCATCCGCTTCATCATTGTCATTATCAGCCAGCCACACTGGTACAAAATGTGTTAACAGCTGTAACATCCATTTATCTCTACACACCGACAATTTGTTGTAGTCCAATGTGAATTTGAGTTTTTTTCTTCCTTTTTTATCTCTTTTTATCTCTTCGGGCGATCAGCAATTGTTGTGTGTGTTTGGGTGGCAACCACTGTGCAATGACCACGACCGAAGCCACCACCGGCGTTGGCGCTTTCGATTTTTTCTTGCCTTTGCAACCCCACACGCAGCAGCAAGAAAAGAAGAAGAAAACAAAACAAAACAAAACCCAATTGTAGCAGGGGGCAAAGTGAACAAATAAGCAATACAGCTGTAGCTGTAGCTGTAAATGTGTGAGTGACGTACTCTTTAGCGCGCGCTCTCTACCTTGCCCTCTCTCTCTCTCTACCACACACACTTGGGTTGGCTGCTTGTTTGCCCCTTTGGCACCCAAGAGCCAAGAGAGCAAAATAAACAGAGACAACAACAGCAACAACAACAGTACAACAGTAGCTGGCAGTGTGCGTACATTTATTTGTTTCTCTTTCTCTCTCTGCCTCTCCCTCTCTCCCTCTCCGTGTGTGTGTGTGCGTGAAAAAGTCTTATTGGATATATTCAACTTGCGCTTGCACATTTTGATGATTTCCTGTGAACATTTGGATATTTCAATGTAAAGCGACTTGTTGCATGCGATACAGTTTGTTTGTATCGCTGTTGTTGCTGCTACTTCTGCTGCTGCTTCACTGTTAATGTTCTCTGCTTCTTATGTTAATGAGGCTTCATCTAATGAGTTACACATACATACATATATATACATATGCGTGTATGTGTGTATTAGCGTATAAGAGACATTTATTAATGAGCTTGGCAAATTGTAATGTTCCCTTGACAAAATCAAAAACTAATGAGAGCATTTCGAAATACCGTTTGTTGCAGTAATTATAAATTGTTCTTGTTCTTGTTGCCAGTTCAAAAGAACAAAAAAAAGATTTTTTCTGAACTCTTGAACTTTGTTGTCCGTTATTTGCGTTACTTGAAAGTGCTTTGCTTTAGTTCTTATTCTTTGCTCTTAAGTTTATGTTTAATTTTAAAACGTTTTTACTAAAAAGCAAACAAAATTATCATAATCAACTGTAGCATTTGCTTTTGTTTAATCTTTAAAAATTTGATATCTAAAAAAACAAATGTTTATATATTTGTTGAGAAATATGCATATTTATGAAACTGGCCGAAAGAAAATACGCTTCTTATTTGGCTGATTGTATCTGTAAAATGTCCAGAACTTTAAAGACTTGGTTTGATATATTTAAATATCCAAAAAGTTTACATCAAATTAAAAAAAAAAAAAAAACTAAAAAAAAAATACTATGAACTCAAAAAAAAAAAAAAAATAAAATAAAAACCATTAAAATACTCCACTTCCAGGATATATTTAGCATATTATTCAATACTCCTTAAATAGGAACACTCACCAGAGTATCTGCTACTCGGCTAATTTGCATGCAACTCTTGCTACTTTTTATATGTTTCCATAATTTTAATAATTTAAAACCTCTTTTTTTTTATTTGCAAATCTTTAAATGAGTTTTGGTCAAAGTGAAAGGCCAAGTGCGTCTTTTGTTTAAACTTTTTTGTTTATATTTTTTTTTACACTTTTTTGTTGGCTGTAAAATGTTTGTGGTAACAACATTTGTTGCCTGAATTGTTGCAATCTGTGATTTTGTTATTGGTTAAGTGCCAGCGATTTTGTTGCGCCTCTCGTTTGGCTTATATAAATTGCCGCATAAAGTGTCTGCAATGTTGCATCTCTCTCTAACACACACACACCTGCTGCATATTTCTTGTTAAAAGCCAAACGTTATTTTATTTTTGAGCTTTTGATTGGCCAATTTGATGTTTGCTGTTGCTGCGGTTGCTCGACTCCATTGCCGCCGTATGAAGGCCATTTGTTGTTGTTGTTGTAATGCTCACTTATACGCATTATGATTTCAGATATTTGATTTCAAAGAGGCCGCTGTGTGAAATATCTTAACGTCAGCTAACTTGTCTGGCCACCCCATGGGATGATTACTCTCTCAAATATGCCTAATGGCCATTATGTAATGGCAATGCCGAATGCCATAAGGAAATCAAGCTGTAAACTTGACTAGAAAGATTCCATATATGCATAGATGTCTGTCTGTATAGCCTGTCTGATTGTTCAGTCAAACGAAATTGCAATCTGTGCTTGAGCAGGAACAGTAGCTGCTTGCCACACTCACTCTCACAGTGTTCACTGTACGGGCTGCATTTATGGCGTGAATGGGAACATAAAACAGATTTTTATAGTTCATAAAGTTATAGATCATAAAGTCGTATCATTCTCCAGTTAATTGCATGTGAATGCATTTTGATTAAGCGAAAAAACTCAAATTGTATTTAAGCAACTCAATTGAAGCAATTTCATTAGCTAACCTAATCATGATTCAGATATACTCTATGCATATGTGGTATATGGTATATGGTATATAGTATATATCTGCTCTTGACTCTTGCCATCTGGCGATTACATAATGCTGTATCTTTCTCGCTCCCTCTTTCTACCATTCTATTCTATCAACAACAAGAGCTCTATAAAAGCTTCTTATCTTGCATTACGTTTACATTTTTCATACTGCCTAATGAGCCACAAATATTTGCTCTCAGTTAAAAGACATCTATGAGATTATCAAACCGTGAGTTTATTTTTTATTTTCAAGCATAACATTGAAGCATATTATATTTTAAAAATATATATGTATATTTGTATTTCTCTAACTCATTTAAAATTCTTTTATTCAGCTGTTGATAAGCTGGCTAAAAAAAAATTGTTGTTGTCGAGTCTGTTTAATCGTACTCCCATTCGATAAAAATTGTGCTTGAATTGGCTATTTGCTTGATTGGCCAGGGTCTGTGGGGAATTACGAAATATGCTTTAAATTAACTCTGCTTTGAGTAATTTCAGAATACAAAAAAAAAAAAAAAAAAAAAAAATGCCAACGAATAAGTTACTAAAATGCTTTTAAAATACTTTCCGAAATGGGAAACGCTGGCAAAGGGGTATTTCGATTCTTTTATAGATTCTAAATGTATTTATAAAGCATTCGAAAGGTATGTAACATGAATAACTTAAAGTATATATGTATATCAGTATATCTTCATATATATATCATATATTATTCAATACACTAGCAACTCTTTTATTCTTTCATTCATATAGAAATATCGACTCTTAGTGAAAGCAAATTGATTAACATATTTGTGAATCGAATCAAATTGATTGAATTCTGCATAATCTATAAAGTTTATGAGCGAGCTTTCAAATTTTGTGTTGTTTATTTTCTAAATTTAGTTTCCTTATTGTCTGGACAAATTTACATTCCCAATCGCAAATCTTCTTATAATAAAATGTTTATATTTTCTGATAAATTCGAAGAATAGTATTTCAGCTTAGTTTCATAGATAAGAAAATTTGAAGAGTTCACAACTCTTGCGGTCTTATCTGAATATATAGACAATATTGGTCTATAAATTCCTTAGGCTATATCAATCATGCTTCAAGTCATAATCAAATTTGACTTGAGATAATATTTATGGACGATATTTATACTTTAAGCACTGTTTAAATTTTTATATAAATGATCGAATATGCCAGCAATCGACTAATTATTTAGCTTTTATGATAGACATGATATTGCTAATGAATTCTATAATCGATAATTATCTATTTTAGTTGCAATAGCAAGATTTGCTATACTTGGCTTTAGCCAGATACTTATATTATTGAAGAAGTACAATTCAATCTAAATCGATTACAGATAAATTATCGAATTGGCCAGCAATCAATTAATTATTAAGCTTATAGGATATACATTATATTAATGTTGAATTCGATAATCGATAATTATCGATTTTAGTTGCAATAGCAAGATTTGCTATATTTTCAGTTTGGCTTTAGCCAGATACTTATTGAAGAAACAAAATTTAATCTAAATCGATAACCGATAAATTATCAAATTTGCCAGCAATCGATAACTAAGCAGCACAAATCTTCACAACATTTTACTCAATTCACTCTCATATAGAATTAATTAAAAACTCTGTACAGGGTATCTGCTAAGTCGTTTCCACTAAATTTCCTAGATATTGTTGTGTTTTTTTTGAAAACGTGCTGTCAGCCGCAATTTGTTTATCGTAAATGTTTATGCGCGTTGCCTTTTTAGTTGTGCTTCGTGTGTTGTTTAGGTTGTTTATGGGGTATGCCAAGAACGCCACATGGGAGCCGAGAACCGAGAACCGGGTACCAGGCATCGGGCATCGGGAGGCTAATGCTTTGCTTTGTATAAACAAGTCATAGAATTTTTAAATCTGTTCGTGGAACGTCCAGCGACGGAATGAAACGGAACCCCAAGTCCGAAAAAAAAAACCAAACCAGACGAACGATTCGCGGAAAAGGTCAGTGGGCACGTAATATCATATTAGTTTGTTCCGAAATGTTTTTTTTTTTTAAATATTTCGTTTAAAATGTTATTTGTTTTTGGACAGTTAAAGTCGGTAGGTTATTGCGCAATGCATAAATTGTGTCCGGTTTTATTTACGACTATTTTCTTTTTGGTGGCACTTGTCAAAAGTAGCGAAAAAAAAAGCTTAAAAAAAAAAAATGAAATAAAAACTAAAAACTGGTCACAAATTAAAATGAAAATTGCTACGAAACGCAGCAACAAGACGACAAACGATGTCGGTTGAATGAATGAATGAGCGAGTGGATGAGTGAGTGTGGATGAGTGAGTGTGGATGAGTGTGTGAGTGCATGTGGCAAGCAGTGAAAGCCAAGTAAGCCACTTTACGGCTGACTTACATTGTGAATTGTGAATTGTGAATTGTGAATGCCTATTTGGAATGCGACTTCCTGTGGCGGCTGTTGCTGTTGCCGCTTCTTCTGCATTTGCTGCACATCTCCCACTGAGCGACAGTTGCACTCCCATAAGACAACAAACAGCCAACGTCGGCACATGGGGCAACACACACACATACACTCATTCACACACTCACACACATACACACACACTCATTCCCACACACTCACACACAGCTTATTTAGCGTTGCCGTGAGTCAGCTGAGCGTACAAATGGGTGGACCGCCCCCCAGTTTTTTTTTTTTTTTTTTTTTCTTCTCCAACTCCTCATCTAATGGGCCACAAAATGAGCAAACCAATAAATTCTGACACGCCACTAAAATTTCAAATCGAAAGGAAAAGCTAAAATGAAAACAAAACTAAATCAGGCAGATCTTTCACCTAGACAAACGTCGCTAATTGAATGCACTATAAAAGTTACAGTAAACAAAAACTAAAAAAAAAAAAGAAAAGAAAAGCTATATAAAAGGATTTTCAAATATACATTTTTAATTTTTTAAATAAATCAATAAAAGACATAATTCTTTATGAATTCTTGCACAATGAAATTTGCTTAACAGTTGTTCAAAGAAAACTCAATTTGATTATTTTATTTATTTTATTTAAAATTTATTTATAGTTTTCTCTCTTTTTTACCTGTGACAAAAGAAACAGTTTTTCTTTTTTCGTGCACATTATATAGAGATGAATGACTTATAGAAATCGTACAATATGAATCACGTTCCACAAAATTAACTTATAGAAAGATAAGCAAACTTGTGCCAGATGTTGAAATGATTTCATAGCCTTTTAATTGTTTGTTCGTATTTAAATTTTGCTAAAAATAAAAGCCAATGATGCAGAGAAAACGAAAATGTACATGAGTGTATATTATATATTTAATATATATGTGTACATAAGGAAATGAGGTTAATTTGTATAAAGAAGTTCACGTATCTTTGCCAAATCAATTTGTTATAACTTTTACTGTAAAATTTATTATTTTTATGCCAACTCAGTTTTCAATTTTTTTAAGCATTATTCTGCAAATGTCATTAAAAGTGTAAAGCATATTAGAAAAATTGCATATTGTTTAGGCATAGACAAATTTTCTGATTAAATTTAGTTTTAGCTCTTGCATTAAGTATAAATTCGAAAAGTTGCAAAAATATTTGTTAAATAATTTTGCTAAATAATTTTGGGGTATGTTAAAATACTACTGCTTCTTGCCTAGAAAAAGAAAATCTTAATAATTTTTTATTATTTATTTATAGTGGTTAATAATAATAAAAATTAATAAAATTAATTATAGCTGAAGCACTTGTTGCTGGGGCCTGCGACTTGAAATCTTATTCATCTTTGTCTTTTATATCACAGAACTTTAGCTCTGATAATTAAATTCTTGAATTAACTATATATACTGTACATAAAATATTTTAAATATTTCTTGACGAATTTTATTTTTAATAAATATTGTATGTATATATTAATCGGCTAAGGACTTAATAATAAATATCATTAATATCTTCCATTTATCAAAAATAATAGTTCGCTTTGAGAGAGAAGCAAAGACTTGTCTTTCACATAGTTTGTGAGATTTAGCTTGAACTTTACTTTGATTATTTTATAATATTTTATTATTATTTTTTTTTTATAATGCAAAATATTATAGTAAAGTCTTGACTTGAGCTCAATAAATGCTCTAAAGACTTCCTTGAGGAAACTGTTATTAAACCAAGGAAGAAAACTATTCTCGACCAGGGTAATAACTATAAACTCGCATGTGTACATACAACACCCAGGCAAGGTGTGTGTATTTAGATGTATGTGTGTCTGCTTCTTTTTTTTTTTGTGGGTAGGTCGAGGTCTTTGAAAAGTCGCGTGTGCCGTGTGTCGTGTGTCGGCTCGGCCCGTTTAATGTCAAGCAGACAAACAAGCCAATAACAATAACAATACCAATAAGAAAACACAAACACAAACACAAATACAAATAGTAAATACCACTAAATGGCAATGACTAACACGCGCCTACAATGACGCTGCCCGAGGATAAGTCAGTCAGTATACTTCAGGAAAGATACTATATAAACTGAACTATAATAACTCACGAATCGTGTGACAAAAGTGTGAAAATAAGTATGGAAATGATGACTTAGAGATTGCGATTTACAATCTGTAAAATTTATTTGTTTTTAATTTAATTACATACATACATACATACATATCTTTTTAGTAATAAATAAATAAGTCATGCGCGGTTATTTCTGTATAAGTTGTGATTAATGAAATTTATTAGAGTTGTGTAATATTATTATAAATATTCCATAGGCTTTGACAAATAATAATATTTATTAAGGTTTTATTTTTATAAGTGAAATTCATAATAGACGTTTGAGTTCACAGAAGGGTCGTACTATAATAATGTATTATTAAATATATGTATATGTATATATGGCTATGTATATTTTAAATTATTATATATCATTCATATTATTTATAATAATTATTATTTATTTTTATAAATTTTTTTATTATTTTTTTTTATTATTATTATTGTTATTTATTTATTTATTTTTTTTTGAGCAAATTTTTTTAAGAGCTCTAGTTATACTTTTGAAATTTGAATGAAAGTTATAAAATATTTAATATATTTTCTTAAATAAAAAAATACTAAACATAAAAGCATATATGTATAAACATTTTAAGAAATTGAACTTTGACCATGCAAATATTTTCATATCAATCTTTTTATGCCCTGAACCCATTGAAATGGAAATTCAAGTTTTTTTTTTTAAAGGAATTATTTAATATTTCAGAATATATATATACATTTGTAAAATTTATTATTCCGATTTTTCTCATTGTAAAAGTTGAATTTATTTGTATTCATTTATAAATTTGTTTTATTTATTGTACTCAGAATGCTCTACAATTACTGCCATATGGCAGGAATCTGCAGCGAAATTTCTCTAGTTTTTATTGCATAAATAAACAAAACATTGTTTGAATACCTTTCAATCAGCTTTTGTTTAGACAGTGGAAACAGCAGAGTAAAGATTTTGTTTATTGCAGCATTAAATTTCATTGAATTTTATTTATTTTATATAAAATATAATTTTAGTTGCTATATTATATATTTTATTCATTCTTTGCTCTACTATAATTTTATTTTCCATTTTATTTATTCAACATTCACTGTACTAAAAGTATTTTAAGAATTTGCATACGTTAACTGAGCTTGCGAAAATAAACAAGAATTTTTATGCAAAAAACTCTCGCCTTGAATGAAAAAAAAAGAAGGAATGTGTATGAAAAAAATGTTTATTGATCAGTTTTAAGGCGCACGAAATGTCTTTCAACAGGCGCAAATATTTGCAGGCACTCCAACGCAATATATATACATTATTTTAATATGAATATATTTATGTATATCTAAAGTATATTCAAGTGTAACGCACCCCGTTAAACTTTGGGCTAGACACAACTATGCTGTGACGCTGCCCACTCCCGCCATCCCCACCGCCCACATGCGCGCTCAGCTGTTGGCTGTCTAATGGCGCGCAGGGGCTGCCATCTGGGAGGGAGAACTGAAAACAAAGCTCCTGTAGCTGGGTCGGGCACATATTGTGCGTTCGTTGTTGCCATTTGCTGCTATCCTGTTGAAAAATCAGGGAAATCTATTTATTGATGTTTTTCGCCAAGTCCCAAATGATGGGGCTGGCAGCTTGGGCCATGGCAACATGGCAATATGGCAATACCATGGTTACCATGGCGTACTGTCTCTTCGATTCGTGACGTTGACTGATGCGACCCCTACGCCACAGCAAGGAGAGTGTGTTAGCAAAAGCTTTGACAAAAGCTGCCACAAAAGCTTTTTGCAACCTGCGACTCCTGCTGCTCCTGCTCCTGCTGCTGTGCTGGCGACGTCACTGCTCCTGTTTTCGATTTGCTGCGGCTCCTGTTGCTCCTGCGCGTCAACCACCTGCGCCCGTTTGCTGAACGCCTGTTGTTTTGAGGCGGAGTATTTGAGTTAGAGTTGTTGAATGGCGCGCTTCGCTCTGCCCCCCAAATATTGAACGTCAGAGCTGAGAACCCAAAAAC
Organism: Drosophila koepferae; assembly: GCA_030914345.1. Lineage (NCBI taxonomy): Eukaryota > Metazoa > Arthropoda > Insecta > Diptera > Drosophilidae > Drosophila > Drosophila koepferae. The sequence goes on from JAUESR010000207.1 coordinate 7,072,345, forward strand.
AGCTCCAGCTCCAGCTCCAGCTCCAGCTATAGCTGCTGCGGCAGCAACTCAAACTCCAATTTTCCGCCTGGAGAAATGTTGGCAGTTTGATTCGAAGGCGACGCGTCGCTCTGGAGTCAAGACAAGAAGTTGAATGTCTTAGACGCTGCTGCATCTACTCGCCTCGGTTTTTTTTTTGCGACTGTTGCTGCTGTTGATTTATTTATTTTATTATTAGTTTTTTTTATTATTTATTTTTTGCTATAGCTGGCATTTTTGTCTGCGTGCGTTTTCCGTAACTGTTGGATGGATGTTGCAGCAGCCATTTTCTCCATGGAGCCAATTAGCACCAGGCGAACAGACGCGCCCAGACAGAGTGTCTTGTGTGTGTGTGTGTGTGGAGGTGTTTAAGGTTTTTCACGCTGCTCCTACGTTTGCCCCTGAAACAGATACACACACACGCACACCCACTACACACGCATACACAGTCAGCAGGCATCCAGAGAGCCAATCGCACACGCAGCTTCCGCCGAGCTTTGGCCTTGTCCACGTATAGAGCAGAAGCTGCCATCACAGCAACAGCATTTTCACAGGTCAAGGCGAACACAATGCATGCGCATGCCACAGAAACTGATTTTGCAGACTCCTCCTTGTGTGCACTCGAAAAAAAGATGAGTGAGTGAGAGAGAGAGAGAGAGAGAGGGAGAGAAATGGCCTGAGCCAGACTAATAATGGAGCTGAGTTGTAGGTTACACATATGTGTGTGAGTGTGACATGAAAATGGAAATTGTGGGCATCATAGTTTAGTGAAAATGTATGTGACAGGCAGGAGGAGGCGTGACAGCCTCTATAGAGCTGAGCAATGTAACTAACGTCATATTTGCTTTATATTTATTATTATTTATATATTTATATTATAATTTAAAGCTTATTTGTTCATCTACTTAGCCGAATATATCTGCCAAAAGTGTAGTAAAAATCAAATATATATGTAAGAAAGTATTTTGAATTTAAAGATTAAATGCCATAGCTCAGCTTAATATAATTATTAATTTAAAATAAAGTTCATAATCTTTTCATAAAATAAAGTAAAAATAAATATTTGAAAGTTTATACATTTCTTATTCATTCAAAATAATTTTTGTAATATATAAAATAAAAAATAATATATTAACAATTTGTTAGCGAATTTCGTGCAGTGTATGCTTCAAGCATTTCATGTGTTGCTTTGCATTTCTCTTAATTTGATGTTCGGCTTTTTGTTGCAAAGGGTTGCTGCTGGCATTGTGTGTGCTTCGTTTTTGTTGGGGGTGGAGTGGGGTGGGGCGTGGAGCGTAAGCAGAAAAGCTTTCACTTTCGTAGCATGCGATGCAGCCAGGATGAAACAATGGATGCGTTTTTGCATGTTGCCCCTGGTGTGTGTGTGTGTGTGTGTGTGTGTGTGTGTGTGTGTGTGTGCCTGCTGTTGTTTCATTCGTGCAACACAAATTTGGGTCACTTGTCGCCCCATTGGCGCGCCATTGCATAAGCGCTCTGCCACCCATTTAAGGTGTTGCTCACTCTATCTCACTCTGTCTGCTGCAGTGTGTGTGTGTGTGTGTGTGTGTGTGTCGTCTCTCTGTGAGCAGCGCTATCTAGCTCTCGTTTTCACTGATGTTGCAACAAAATGAGGAAGCCTAAAATAGCAAAAACGCAGCCGCATTACGTTCGTAGTTGTCCGTTGTTGCCTCTGCCTCTGCCTCTGCTGCTGGTAATCGATTGCAGTCGCTTGCCACGTCAAGTACGCGTCCGCGTCCGAGTCCGAGTCCGAGTCTGAGTCCGGCTAGCTGGCCGGGCCAGTTTGAAGCCATAAGTCGCATTGATAAGAACAGCCAGCTGAAAGCAAAAGCAAAAGCAAAAGGCAAAAGCAAACGCGAAAGCGAAAGCCAATCAACCCATGGGGCAAGTGAAAATGCAAGTGCCAACTGTGTTTTAATCTCTCAGCAACAACAATTAGAACAAACGACTACAACAACAACAACAACAACAAGGAAGTCCGTTTGACTTGACACAAGTTGTCACAAAGTACAACTAAAGCAACTTAGTTACTTTTGTCTTTATTGTGTGTGTGTGTGTGCGTGTTTTTATTTTACATAACTCTTGAAACTTTTACAAATTTTATTGTGTGTATTTAACTATTCCTTTTATTCCGCAACAAAAAAAAATTAAAATATATATTTATGAATATATATTATATATTGCCAAATTCAAGTGTTAACTTTTCTACATTCATATAAACAATTGAGAGAGATAAATAAATCAACAAAATGCAACGTCCGACGCCGCATATCTCGACGAGCATCATGAGCCGCATGTCCATCTTTGAAAGTGAGTTTTAAGCAAACAGAAACCGCAACAGAAATGTCAAATCTTCTGAAAGACAACAGCAGCAACAACAATAAATATAAATACATAAATATATATATATATATGTATATAGCTGGTGAAATCTGTAATCGGAAATTGCGTGCAAATGGCTTTTGAAGCGTATTGCCGCTGAATTCGTAAGATATTTGACTATAAGCTATGTATTTTGTGTTCAAAGCGAGTGAAAACTTGACATTTTATAAGATCAACTCTGCAGATATCAAGTGCTGTAAATAAGTTTTAAGTATTCAGTTGATGTTTGAGCAAAGCTTTAGCTGAAACATGAGATTGCCTGAAGTGTGTGGCCAGAGCAACAGGCAGCGCTTAAAGAGCTTCATACGATTTGAGAATTTTAATTGCAAAAATTATGCAAATATATTTTATATAAATATTTATATATTTTCTAAACATATATTTATGTATTTGATATAAATTTAAATATTAGTATTTTATATTATATTTATATCATATATTCTATACTTATTCGAGTATTAAATATTGTTATATTTTCTATTATGTTTATATAATTTTTTGAACATGTATCTTCATGTAAATATGCCATAATATTATATAATTTAAAGTTGATTTTTTTTTTTAAGTTTTGAGTTTTCTTTTAAAAATCTTCTTCCATAAATTTTACAAATATTCTTTGTCTACTTCATATCTTTTTATAACACGTTTCCTATTCAAGCAATTGAACAAGGTGCCAACACTATCTTCAATCTTAATTAGTTGCTATTCAAACTCAATTTACATATTTTCAACATAATAACTATGTAAATTTGGTTGAAAAACGCATTGAAGTTCAAATTTTTTGAATGGGATTTTTGGCCTCGAAAATTGTGAATATGTTAATGCAAGGTAGCCAGAGAGTTGAAAAAAAAATATATTTGTGCTTTATTTGTTGTATGCAAAATAGATAACTAAGGCTGACCAAATGCAGGGTATATGCTAGTCGGGCTTGTCTTGCTTAGCTTGTTAATTTGTCTTTGGCTTGCTTGCGCACTTGTCGCAAATTTGTTACAAAACATATTTTTATCTGACTTCAACTTGTTTCACTAATTTATTAAACAAGTTTCAATAAGATAAAACAAAGATCAAATAATAAAAAAAAAATATATATGAAAATCGATTAAAATAAATATTAAAATTTGATTGTGAAGAAAAAAGAAAAGGAAAGGCAAAAATGTAAGTCTATTGCTTTATTTGCAAAATTGAGAGATTAGAGATAAATACTTGTTAAAAAAAAATTATGGAAAAATAATATGCAATAAATGAAATATTTTTTTATCAGCCTAAAAATGATTTAATTTGAATAATTATAGCACTCGAAGCACATTAAAAAATACAGAAATTAGAGAAAAATAGTTTTGTTAAAAATATTAATAATAATAAATAATTATGAAACATTTTTGATTAGTCAGAAAGACAAGAGCTACTTCTATATTTTTTCTTTCCTTTTTTTTCCATTTAATTGAGCAACAACGCTTTTAATAAGCCCAGCTACAGTGAAGCCATTAACAAAGGGCCACATGCTGCAGTTGGAGGAGCCAATTGAGCGCAGCTCAAAGTTCGAGTTGACATCAATTTCTGTGAACCATCAATCAAAAGAAATCATTTCTAAAGAGTCTGCAGCGCACAATTACAACAAATTAGCGTTCATTTAACAATGGGCAGCAAGTGTGTGTTGGTTTTAAATGGCCGTGAACGGGTCGCAGCACAACCTTTAACCTTTTGCTGGAAACAGCTGCAACAGTTATGAACATATTGCGCTGCTCGTTGGCCAATCGGAAATTGTATGCAAATCTTGATTGATTGATTTGCATTTGCATTTGCATTGAACAATAGACGAGCGTGTTCGACATGTCGAGGGCCCACTTTGTGGGGCAGCTGCAATGCGTTGCAGACACCATAAATGATTTTCACTGTGCCATAGTCGGGCATCGCCAACGATTACGATTACGATTGCGATTACGATTACGCGTTGCAGTTTAACAAGTTTTCACTTGCGCAATTCGCTGAACAAGGCAATAGCAACAGCAACAGCAACAACCCCAATCCCCATCCCCATCCCCAACAGCAGAACTGTGTGACTAATGAGCTGTGCGTGTGTTGGTGGGAAATTAAGTCAAATGAATTAACAGTCAACAGGCTTTATAAGGGCCCGTCGAGTACCATGTAGAAACTAATTATATGCAATTTGTTTTCATCGAGTTCCTCCATGTCCGATTCGACCCACAATCAGCCAGACAAAACAATTGGCTTCTTGTTGTGCGGGTGTCTCTCTGCCTCTCTCGCTCTCTTACTCTTTCTCTGTCTCACTCTCTCCTCTCTCTCTCTCTCTCTCTGCGTATATTTAATTTATCATATGAAAACTTGTAATTTTGTCAAGCAACAGACATTACTTTTAGTTGTCTGGAATGAAAGTTGTAATACCCTGCACGCACCGAAGATGGGCGAATGGGGTATGCTGATTTAGGCTGACATAAAGATGCATTTCTGCCTTATCTAATTTATATTCATTGTTGAATAACAACATCAGTTTTTTTCTATTCATTTGATTATGCATCTGAATGAATCTATTTTTGCTATACTTTCCGATTATCCAATCATTCTTCTATATTTGGATAAATTAATCTATATTTGGATAAATTAATCTATTCATTCAGTTATCTGAACGTTTATTCATTTATTCATATATGCATAGTTGTATGAATTTATCCGTTTATACATTCATTTATCTGCCAATTTATACATTCATTTAATTCAGTCTATTTGTCCCCTTATACTCATATACTAGGCTATCTAATGGTCTATCGGAATGATAATTTATCCGTTTATACACAGTTTATCCAGTTAACCATTCATTCATTTAAACTAATCTGTCAGTCCGCTTATCTTTATATACTAAGCTATCTCAATAGAAGTTTATCAGCTCATTCGTCTGCTGTCCATTCGTTTATCCATGTTTTACTCACTTTTCGTTTATCCAGCTACTACTTTATCCATCTGTCAGTTTAAGTATCTGCTAGTTCATACATCTCTTAGTTTATCCATCTTTCATCCGTCTATCGTTAAGCCGTCCATCCATTCTTTCTATTTATCTGGTTAAACGTCTCATTTATTTTGCTGTTTCATATACAGGGTATCTCATAGTCTATCTCACATTTTCATCTAGTTTGCATGTCGTGAAACAAGTTTGGAGCAATGGAAAATTTGAGCTTGAGCTTCGTATGACCCGCAATGCAAGAAAGTTATAGAACTAAGCGCGCTTCAAGTTAAACTAGGCATGACACTTAAGTACTGTTAGGCCCGAGTCATATATCATATCAACAGAGCGAACGAGCGACACGTAGCATAATTGAAAACTTTACGCTTGCAGTGATATGCATATAGGTTAACGATCAGAAACCCTCAACATTTTCACTTGCAGCTCGGCTATCAATGCAAAAGGCCTTTTGTTTTCCACTGACGCTAAGCTAAACGAATTGTGAATATTATTAAATTAAGAGTTACAGATGGTAAAAGCTTCAAATCTGGTTTGTAATATATTAGCCTTAAAGAGAATTGATTCATTATTCATTGGAGCTGAGACTTTTATGTAGATAATAGATACTTCTGTGTGTTTTATTAAAATATCTCAGTTCATTTTTCTTATAATATTTTTCTTAACTTATTCCATAAAATTTTTGTCTTTTGTGGTAATTTGATCAGTTTAACATATTTCAAATTTTTATCGAGCAAAAGCCAAATTGTTTTTTTTTATGTGATTTCAAAAGCGCTATAGATCAGATTGATTTATAGATTGAGCAAATGAAATATTTAATAAAATTAGTAATTAAATTACCTTTAATATTTAATATTCTATTGAGTAAAAATATCAATTTAAAAATCTTTAAAAAATAATATTTTTACCCAATAATTAATAGTGATTAAAAATTTAAAAAATACATTTTTAAAACTTATTCAATTGATATTTTAGTTTTAAAAACTATTTATTATTAATGATCATTTCATTATTAATTTAATGAATTATTATTTTACTCAATTTATAACCATATTTAAAACAAAATATGATCTGAAATATGAACTAAGAAATTTCACTAAAATTATTCCAATTATCTATCTAATCTGCCTTGAACTTAAATTAAGATAAGATAGCAAAGAGCAAAATCATGATTCTCGTAGTCTTTTTCGATTATGCCGTGTTCTAAATAGGTTTCTCTCTAAGATACTGTTCTTAACTTTTTTTTATATATGTGATATATGTATGCATGTATGTTGGTATAAATGTATGTAGGCATGTATATAATTTACTTAATTTTCATTTTTTAGGATGTTATGTATGGTCTATATGGAACTGACGCTTAATCGTTATTTTCATATGCCGAACTTCCGTATTGAGATAAGAACAATTTGGTATATGAGCTTTTTCCTAATTTTATGATTTTTTTCCTAATTTGATAATAGCGTCAATAACTTGAGTTCTTCTTAAAATTTTCAACTACTTTTCGAGAGACATTTTTATGAGAGATATTTGCAATCGATAATAATAATTTAAAAATTTTGGTTAGTAATATATATATCTTATATAATATTTGCTTTTTATGTTTATGCATATGAGAGTTCTGAATATCTCTCTCTTATAGTTTTCTACGAAATAAAATCTCCGATTATTTTTGGTTTTTATGTTATTATTTATGAAAATAATGTACGCTTTAATAATAGAATATCTTGTATATATCTTATATAATATTTGCTTTTTATGTTTGAGCACATGAGAATTCTGCATAATTTTTTAAAGCTTTCTAATGGATTAAATAAGAACAACAAATCAAAGAAAGCTGCGATAACTAATGATTTCTCTCTAATAACCCTCTTCATATATATACATATCTATTATATATTTGCATTATTCAACAGAGGGTCAACTTCTCCATGAAATGCAAAAAATGATGTTATGAAGCAGTCTGGGCCATATAATTATGTTGTTCCGATGCCAAAATGCTTTGGTGAACTCGAAGACACATTTAATGGCCTGAAGTCATTAAATTTTGGTATGCAACACTCGGCTAGCTCTTATATATATTTATGGTATATGGTGTGTGGTATGTGGGGTATGTGTGGTACGGCATGGTAATAGATATATACATATGTATTCATACATGCATACATACATTCATTTGCCACCCCATTTATTCATTTCCTTTTAACGCATTTGCATAATTTTGGCGAGCATAAAGTATTTGCTCATATGCCATGTGTGCATTATGATTCAAAATAGTTTCCGAATTGATTTCACGCTTTTAAGTGTAGTAATATTTCTTTTTGTTTTTTGTGAAACGTTTTTGAGAACATAAAAATTTGAACGACTTTCACAAAGCGCGTTTGCTCGACTCAACGGCATTTCTTTCAGTTTCTTATCAATGGCTATTAATCTAGTTCTGGTTCTGGCTAAAAACCAAAGTTTTTTCTACACATTTTTTTTATATATATTTATTTTTTATATGTTTGGCTTGTGTTTTTTTTTTTCTGCTGCTGCTGCTCCAGAAATGTGCGCCCAAATGTGGGTTATTATGGTGACGGGGCGAACAAAGCGCTGCAAAGAATTTTTAGAATTGACTCGTTTGTGTCTGGCTCGGCTTTGCCTTTGGCTTAAAGCGGTTGTTGTTGTTGCTTTTTGTAACAGATAGGCAGTTTTCTGCTGCTTCTTCTTCGTCTTTTTTTTTAGTGTAACAACAAATTGACAATGACATGAATGCAAAGAAATATTTAACCTTAATAAACGAACGCGAGTCGAGAAGACATCGACCGCTCTTTTGTTGTGACTGGCTCATATATCTTTCTTGATGTTGTTGTTGTTGTTGTTGTTGTTGTTATTGCTGCTGTTGGGCATTGTTTGATTTATGGAACGAAGGCCAAGTGCCAATTAAACTTAGTAACTGGCAACGTTTCTGATGCCACTGCGTCTATAGAAAGTTCAAGATGTCAGTTTTTGGTTTTTTTTTTGTTTGTTGTTCATATATTGATCGGCATTCTGTTTGTTACAGATACAACGACGCGTAGGCATAGCTTGGCCGAGCAGTCGCTTAACACGATGATGTCCATGTCCACATCGCCGCCAGCGACGCCCACGGGCGTCCAAACGGATGCTGAGGGCCTTATATTGCCAAAGAAGCTAATCAATCCCTGCATGGAGAACACCGATCGCAAGGAGCTGCATCGTGAGCTCAAGTTCAATGCACGCATGTGAGTAGCAAAGTGGAAATCCTAATTAAATATAAATATATAATCCATTGACTATTTCTTCTCTCTCTTTTCGGCAGTGGCAAGAGCGTGCTCAATCAAAAGTCGGAACTTCAACGTGCCTATGAGAAGCAAAAGGAACGGCATGCAGCGGCCATCGAGCAGCAGCATTCACCCGAAACGGAACTGGCTGGACTCAAGGGCGAACTGGGACGTGTGATCATGGAGCGTGCCCAGAAGCATGGGGCAGCGGCACAAAAACAGGATGCCGAGGACGCTGAGGAGCGTCAATATGTCAATCCCGAGTATTTAAATGTGCGCGCAAAGTTGCGTACGGCGCATGCGCCCAATTAGAGAAAAAAAAATATATATATATTTAAAAACAAATAATAATGAGAAAATTCTGTAATCTTTTGAAGAGAACTAATCTTAGTTGTGAGCCAACCAAATTTCTGTTTAATTAACTCGACATTTTATGTGTGTGTTAACCCATCTAATTAGTGTTAGACTTTATACTTTGTTTATATCTCGAAGAACGTAAATTTAGTTGCTTTTTCAACAATATTGATATTATTAATTGTTAGCTTGTAAGCCCTATGTTTATAATGTCTAGTGCTTCTTTTGTTCTATGTTAAATGACGATAGTTTATTACGATTACGATTACGATTACGCTTAAGTTTATGATTTCTGCTCTGTGTGAATAAGGAAAAAAGAAAAACAAATATGTATAAAGTTTTCTTTTAGTTTATTAACAAAATAATAACAGTTCTTCTTCCAAAAAAAAAAAAATAACAAAACCCAACAAATTGGCTGAATGAATGTATGTTTAGAGTTAGTCATAGGTTTGCGATATATGATAAATGACAGGGGCAGTCGAAGATAGCATCTAAGCCGAATGTTTCGAGAGTTAAAACGGAAATCAACTTATATAGTGTGTATATGTATATGAACTATTTTATGTCAAGCGACTCGTTGCAGTTGCAAAAAGAGAAATCTGAAATCTAAAAAAAAGCTATATATACAACATATAAATATATATATATATACATATATATAAATAATATATCTATATACACAAATTTAGTTTTCTGGTATTAATAAATTTTATTGTAGCTAAACGTTAAGAAAATTCGTCTTTTCATTGCCTAATATTTCTTGCCTCCTTTCTTACCTTTACCTTTGCCTTTTGCTGGCGCAACGGGTTCCTCTACCACCTAAAAAAAAAATATATATATACTATATATCATATATGTAATTCATATAAGAGATTATTAGCACTTACCGGTGGCCTATTTGCCTCTTCCCGTGCGGCAAATATCGCATGAACCTCTGCAATTTTTTCATGAAACATTGGTATCTGATCTCTGTAGAATTTTAGATCGTCCACGGCCTTTGATAGCTTGTTGCGTGTTACCTTAATCTCGTTATCGACTAGCTCCATACTTGTCTCATAGGCGGCTTCCGTTTCGCTTATACGCCGCCTATAATCCGCTAGCTCCAAATCGTACGCCAGATGACAGAGATCCGTAAAGTAGACGAATTCCTTGGAACGATCTTTGTAAAAGTTTACCTCGTCCTCTATGGCCTATTGCAATGGAAATAAATACTTTTGACTTTTTCAGATATTCGAAAATGTTAATTAACTCCCTACCTTAAGTTCGAGTTCTTCGCTCAAGAGAGACTGTTCCATTGTTGTTTGGGCCCATTTGATGCGATATCGCGCCTCAATAGGCACCGTAACTGAAATGATGTTGGATATGAAATGATATTGATTATGATGAAGTCGGTAAGGCTCTTACAATCCATGTGATTGATTTTTGCATTCAGTTCCTTGTGCCTATAGCCACCTGGATCGGCTGTACGTGGTGTCTTCTGCATCTCCGCAGCTAGCTGTGCTTGTTGATCCTCCGCCTCCTTGCGCGTGTTTGTCACCAGCTCCATAATATCCACCTCGGCATCTCTGTAATTCTCAGCTTCTTAACGAGTCTCATTTTACTAAATATTTTTAGAGTCCGCCTTACCTTATGTAATACAAGGAGTTATTACATATGTCCCCTTTCACTCTATAATCATCGTAGAGCACATCGACAAGTCGTATAATTTCCTTGAGGTCTACGCGAAACTTGTAGCAATCCATTTGACCCTTCAGATTCAGTTCAACATTATCCAAATAATTCTCATTGCGTCGATTGAAGCGTCTCATATAGTCCTCAATGGACCAGCTGAACATTCGAAGATTGTGATCCACGTTAGTTTCGTGGCGCCACATATCCCGCACTACGCTCATCCGATACCGCACGTCCGTTAGCAGCAAGAGCACGGAAATGCAACCGATCGCTTTAGCTATACTACCGTAACGCTCTCTCAGCAGCTTATCAATGTCCAGCACATTGAATCGATCCTCTATGAAAGGTTTCAGCGACTTTTTGGTAGGGTAGGCCGTGACTCTTGCGTATTTGTGATAGTCGCTCAACAGTTTCTCCTCCACATCGAATCCATAGCGACTGAACTGTCGTCGGGGAATGAAAAAATCATCTACCGGGGTAACAAACGATGGTATCACCACTTCATAGGGCGCAAATAGTTTCTTAAGGAAGGAGTCACGACATTGATCGGGTGGCGCCTCGGGCAGTGGATATTCCGCCTGCAGCTTTTCCAACATTTCAATTCTCTTCTTCTCATATTCACGAAGTAATCTCCTACGATTCGCCATTGTGCTCACTTCTACTAAAAGCCTAACATATACGGTTTCTTAATTTTTCCAAAGATGGGTGAGTTTGACGTGTATTTTGTGTTGATGTTTCTTACTGTATCAGTTTATATAGTATTGAATAATGTTGTAGTATAGTTTATAAATGTAAATAGATGTATTTATATATTGTAAGTGTTGAAGGATAACACCTGGGAGCTTGAAGCTAATTGAAGACAATTGAATCTGGTATAAGGTATAAATCTATTGCTGGCTGGAAAGTGCATACAAACTTATAAAATTTATTTGGTTTGGTATTTCTTTTAGTTTTTATTATATTTCATATTTCTTTCAATTATTAATACTTCGACTGATGTCTTATTAATCTATCTATTTATAGAAATTAGTTTGAAAGTTACTTATTATATTTATTAGTATCCTAGCTACAATCTTAAATAACTCTAATATTATTATTTAATATTATTCGTGTTTCCATGCTGATTCATGTCTTGTTATGTTCCTATAGACAATCTTTTCATCTACTATATATCAATGTCTAAATCTATTATCCATCAATTCATCTATCTATCTATATCTATATATCTATATAAGCTGGATCTTGAAATTATGTGATATTCAAGATATATTCTATATGAATCTAAGCCTGATATTAAATGAAACACACTTACTTTGAAATTATTTATTTTGTACATAGTATATATCAATTAGGATATACCTGATGGCACCGATCATCAAATATTCTCGATCGTAGTGGGTCTTGCATTCAATTTGCTTGTTTTTGGATATTTCAAGTTAATTCGTTGACAAACGTACGATGTATTATAGACCGTGTTTAAAATCTAAAGTATTTGAAAAACAAATTCCATTTATGTGGTGTGACAAGCAGGGCAACGGTGCCGAATTGTTGGCGCCCCAATCTGTTGGGGACTGGTCCATGCCGGATTTTGGGGATGCTGTCGATGATAATGACGATAATGAGCAGGTAACTTTAGTTACGAGTTCCAGATTTAAGATATTGGCTAGCCTAATTGCCGTTAGGCGTCTCACACAGCCATTGTGATTGTGGAGCCACGTCAAATGCGTCTCCCAACGGCCAGCACCAGCAGCAGCAGCAGCAGCAGCAGCAGCAGCAGCTCAAATAGCAGCAGTATGAGTAACGTTAATAGCATCAGCCATAGTGGTGGTGGTGGCACTGATGATGTAGGCGGTGGTGTTGGCAGCAACAGCAGCAACACCAGCATCAGCGGGCATACGCCCGAGTGGTTTATGCTGCCACAGGCGGTGGACGTGAACAATGATGTGATGCGTTTGGTTAGCAGCCTCTCGACGGTGGTGCAGATCCTGACCCGAATGACCAATGCGGCTGCCCAAGAGCTGCGCCAGCATCCGGAACGGGAGGAGGGCTTTCAGGGCCTGCGATTGTTGCTCAACTATGCCGATCAGATGTACACCACACTGTTGCAGGTAGAGATCTTTGTGAGTAATAAAATTGATATACCCTGATATACATATACTGTGCAGCCCCAGCCCATGTCGCCGGAGCGACCCGCCTCGCCAAATAGGAATGTTAGCGGTGGTCAGCCGTATAATCTATTCCATCATCTCTTCGAGCCCATGCTGGGCATCCACCCGGAGAGAGCGGAGGAGGTTGCGGGGCGGCAATCACAAGCAGTGGATCGATCACGTGCCTATCCGTATCGCGTAGTGGCCTTTGCGGCCAGTGCGACAGGTATTGCAGGTGTTGCGGCACCTGGGCCGGAAGCAAACGGCGCACTAAGTGCGCCTACATCAACAATTGGCGCGAATACGTATCAGATTCGAAATTGAAATGACAAAAGCAATGCGGCTTAAATTGTTTGTGAATAAATTAATTGCACTGCGAATAATTGTAAAAGAGTCGAGTCTATGTCCATATGCATCTACATATCTATGTCTGTATATAAAACAAAGCACAACAAACACCCTGTGCTTAATTCTACAAAGATAATGTTAATGTGTGTCCTACTCAGACAGCATTTCGTTACGTTCCCTCTCCCTCTGTCTCGCTCTCACTCACTCAATGACGAACAAAAGCTAACAGCACAAGTGGAGAGACATGTAAATTACGACTTGTGCCCGCTGTCAGTTAATGTTAACAACATGCAACGGTAATTTAAGCACAGTTTCAGCAAAGACAAACAAAGTGCACATAAGCATGTGCTCACACACATACAAGCATACACTAACTCATACTCAATTAAAACATCGCCACTACTCCCACGCGCGCTCTCTCACTCTCAGCAAGCAAACACAAATAAACGTGCATGGCGCGCACTCCCTCGCTCTCTCCCTCTGTCAAACACTCACACTCTCGCTCTCGCGCTGCGTTAGCTGCTGTCTGCTCATGTGCTGCTGTGACGTAGGCGCCCCTTTGCGTTGGCAACGTCTCCGCTCACACACACACACTCGCGCTCACACAGCCATGCACACACACACGAAATAGCTTTTGCTTACGCTCGCTCAGCTGGCAATGGGCCAAACATCGCGTCGTCGCTTGCTGCTGCTGCGTGCGCGCCTGTTCGCTCGTATCGCGTAGAGGGACCTGCCTCAATGCTGCGGCATTACATTTTTTTTCGTGCTTAGGCGACCGACCTTTCGCAACACACATAAAAATTAACCGTTTTTATTTTGCCGTTGCTGGGTTGTAGGTTTCTGTGAGGTACTTTTTTTTCTTCTTCGTTGCTTGACAGTGGCCCATTTGAGGCTGTAGGCGCCGCTTCGTCTTTTGGCGCCTGCGCAGGGCTAGTTCGCTTGGTTCGAGGGGCCGTTGCTTTTGCAGCTTTGTAGCTTGCAGCTCGGCCACCATTTTTGATTTCGATTGCTCTGTAGCTGGTTATGAAGCAAACAGAATGCGACTGCTGCTGGATGCTGCCGCCTACCATCATCTACGGCGTTTGCCCACTGTCCTTGAGATGTGCCGTTAGCTAAGCGGCGGCGTGATCAAACAATTGGCATCGCTGTGAGTGTGTGAGTTAAGGGGCGACATGAGGCGAATGAACGAATGGGCTGCCATGTCACTTAATCAGCGAGCTTTTCGCCGTCGTCTACAACTGTAACTTTACGATGGCGCGTATAACTGTGCTCGTCTCTCTCTTTCCCTCTCTCTGTGTGTGTGTGTGTGTGCGTTGCTCATCTTTAGTGTCGACTGGCTTTCGCTATCTGTTGATTGCTGTGCACTTGTTCGCCAAACCGCAGCGAGCGCTGGCAATGCCATCGGCAGCGGGCGTAACGGTAAACGACAAACAACGTCGCCAGCATTGTCGACGGCACGACGGTCGCATCTGATAGACAGCTGTCTCCCGGTTACGTCAGTCAAAATGACGCATCGTGTTTTGGTAACAGGAAAGCAGAAAAGCCAGCAGACGCCAACGGAGCTGGAACGAGAGCCGCCACAAAAGAAAATCACCACAAAACAAAAGAACAAAGCGCAAGCAGCGACAGCGACGGCAACAAGCAGCGTCAGCAGCGACGCGACGCAGCTACACACAAATGCGCGCTCGAGACAACATTTGGCGCCCACATCGAGCCACCCTCGCACTTTGGGGCCAAACTCAGGCAACTCTAGGCCAATAACCTTTGCGCAATTAGGCAAAGTGCAGTCGCGACTAGAAACTCTCCAATGAGCTGAGCGAACTTCTCAGTCTCCCGATTTGCACAGTCTAAATCAATTTGACTGCAGCAGTAGTAAGGCGAATTAAATGAATGACATTCAGATACCCTCTATATGGATGTATACATAGATGTGTTTGTTTATGCTTATTTATTTTTCCAGCCTAAAAGTATATTTAACAAAATAGTTTTTATTTTCTAGTTTCTAGTTTTTTTTTATTTTTAAATTAAATTTCTTTTATTTAAACAAATTTCTTAAACTGTTTTGCTAATTCATGATATTTATGATTTTTATTTAAATATAAAAATATGTATTTTAAAAATGTATATATTTTATTGAATAATTTATTTTTATTTTTATTATCTTTTGTATTTTTTGGTACGGATTAGGGACGATTTAATTTATTTTTCAACTTTGAAGATAGATTTATATTTTTTCAAATAAGATAATAGTCTATAATAAATTAGATAAGTTTATTTTTAATAAAAATATTCATATTTTAATAATTAAATTTCCTGACAAATAAATCTTTAGTATTTATTATTTTTTATTTTTAATCAACTACAAGATATTCAACAAAGCTAGCTCATTAACTTGAATCAGTTTCAAGTTATAGCTACCTTATATAAACTGTGCATGGTATAATTACGTGCATTTGCAGAAACGCAGAAGAAACAATGCAAACACGACGACAACCACCAACGCCAACGCCAACGCAAGCAGAGGCGAGGGCAGAGGTAAAGTCAGCGGCAACGCCAACGCCAACGCCATCTGTCGTTTCTTTGCTGCTTTCACACAAAGAGATGGGTTTGGAGAGTGCGACGCGCCGCGCGCTGGAGAGTAGCTATGTAGCTCTGTGCGCCTGCTTCGATGCGGACAAAATTTGAGCAGATCCGCTCACAAAAAAAGCTGTGGTGGTCTGAGTAGGTTCCACAATCTGGCGTTCCAATAGCAGCGACTTAACTCGACTCCACTAAAAGCTGGGGATAGTTGTCCCATTCCAATTGGAAATTGGCTAGCATGCGAGCGCCACAAGTAACATGGGAAAAATCCCCAACTGGTATTTTGAGCAGGCGCGCAGCTCGTTCCAGCAGCTGGCCAGCCAAAGAGTTCACTCAATCTCACACATAGTGTGAAAGAGACAGTACGACGTCTGTCCATTCCGATAAGAAGCAGCGAGCAAACAAAACGAGATAAGCAACAGAGCAACAAAATGCATTGTCGTTGCCAGAGTAAACAGAAAGCGGAGCGGGAAAAAGGGAGAAAGGGCTGGAAGTGAAGTGCCGTAGAGTCGATCGCTGAAAAGATAAACATAGTTCCAATTGCCATGAACGCATGCGATACAAGTTAATCATAAGCCATTTTTATTTCACAACTGTTCATCGAAAAAAAATACACACACACGAAAAAACGTTTATCAGCAATTAATAAGTTAGAGTCAAAGTTAGTAACTGTATAAAAAGCTAGCCTTTGCTTATGTTCCAATTCAGTCGGCCGGCGACTGTGCAGCTATAAAGTTTTCCAATTGTCAGCTGAGTGATAGCAGGTAAGTGGCATAAGAGAGCGGACGTGGGAGAGTGAGAGTAGGAGAGAGAATGAGAGTGAGAGTGAGAGTGAGAGAGTGAAGAGCAGTAAATAGCTTTGACAAGCTTTGCCATATGCTTCACATGATAATGTTTCAGTTTGAAACACCGCAAGTAGCATTTCAGTTCACATTTTCTTCAAATTCTGTTTAAATTAAATTATTTCACTTAGTGGCGTATAAAATGTTAGTTTGTGCTCTTAGTGATCCACCACAGAGGGGGAGAGAAAGAGAGAGCGAGATAGATAGCGCGCAGTGATTTGTTTTTGACATTGACAATGTTAATTGACTAAGTTTTTGTGCTATAAAAGCATACCGAATTATGAAATATTACAGTTGATCAAATTAAAAGCTATTCATTCGCTTAACCAATTTCTATGATATTCATTTAATACCGGGATTACAAATAAATAACATAACATTTAATAATATTTTATTATTTGAAAAAAATAATAATAGTTATTATTTAAAAGATATTTAAATAAAAAAATAAAATTTGAATTTACATTTTACTAACTTGAAAAATGTTATTGCAAAATAAGTATAAATAAATAAAATAATTTATATAAAACATAAAACATAATTCTTTTTTCTTAATTTATATAATTGAAAATATTATAAAAATGTTCGTTTTGTTATTATTGTTATTTGTCTAATTAAAATAAATTTTTGCCAAATATTGAAAACTATTTTCATACAACAAATTCTGTTTAAAATTGTTAATAATATTAATTTTCTGCTTTTACTTTTATTATAATTTTATTTTTGTTTTTCAAATTAAAACGATTTTATTGCAAAAAATTAAACTTGTAAAAATTTTCTTTATATTTAAAAAAATATAAATCACATAACTTTTAATTTTATTTACAGTTGTTTTTTTAATTTTTGTAAATTAATATGAATTTATTTAAAAAAATTTAACTTTTAAAAAAGGAATTTGATTGATAAAAATATTAATCTTATCATTTTTTTGTAGTTTTATTTATTCAAATCAAATCAAATTGAGTGATTTAAAGTCTTATTTACTGATAAACAGTCGTGACAATATATTAGCATTAAGTGATAAAATACCTAGAACAAAATTCCTTGATTCCAGAAATAATTTCCTTCACTCATGAGGGATTTCTGTTGTTCAGCTATTCCATAAGAACATTTGAATTCACTGCGCTCCGATCTCGCTCTCTCCCTCTCTCTCCCATCGGTAAACCGGTATTTGTTGTCGACGCTAAAAACATCAGTCACTCACTCACACACACACACACATGCAGGTCAAGCCAGATCTCGCTTAGAATATTAAACAGGTTCATTCTCAAAGAGAGCGGCCGCTTCCAGGGGCCAGCGGTGCTTTCCAAGAGGCCATTGGTACTTAAGTCGGGGTGGGTAAGAGGCTCAGCTCAGTTGCCTGCCAAGCTTTGTACTGAGCAGTATGGCTTTGAAATTGAAATTGTTGCCCTTGCTGGCATTTGTTGTTGCTCTGCTGTTAACACCCTGTAACGCTTCCCTTTCGCGCAGAGCCAAGAACAAGACAATGTCCGCAAAACCATTCAAAGTATTGATCACGCACCCAGAGGTGCCCCAGGAGGGCATTGACCTGCTCAAGGAGAACTGTGAGCTGGTGCGCGTTGAGAGTCTGCCGCCCAAGCGCTCTGAGCTGCTGCAGAAGATTCGCGGCGTCGATGGCATTCTTTGGGCCGGACACGAGGCACTCAATGCCGAGGCCCTGGATGCAGCTGGACCACAGTTGAAGTCCATCTCAACCATGTCCGCTGGCATTGACTATGTCGATCTGGAGGAGGTGAAGCGCCGCAAGATTCCGTTGGGTCACACGCCCACTGTGCTGGACAACGCTGTGGCCGATCTGGCGGTGGGTCTGCTCATTGCCGCGGGTCGTCGCTTCCACGAGGGACGCAAGAAGATCGAAACGTGAGTGGAACCTTGAGATGAGCTATTATTGAATGTGCTATGAATATGAATTGTATGTGCCTTGGTTTAGCGGCAATTGGGAGAACTATCATCTGAATTGGATGCTGGGCCAGGATGTGCGCGACTCAGTGATTGGCTTCTACGGCTTTGGCGGCATTGGCCAGGCCATTGCCAGGCGTCTGTCTGGCTTCGATATCGATCAGGTGCTCTACACCACACGCCGTCGCATCAACAAGGATCTCGAAAAGGAGCTCAATGCCAAGAAAGTGGAATTTAATGAGCTGCTGGCCAAGAGTGACTTCCTGGTCATTGCCGCACCACTCACTGCAGCCACACAGGGTGTCTTCAATGCCACCGCCTTCAACAAGATGCAGAAGACGGCTGTGCTGATCAATATTGCACGCGGCAGTAAGTGGAAATTGTCATTATTATTATTAATATTTTTTAATTTTTATATATTTATTTATTTATGTATTGCTTAATTATTTAATTAATATTTCATTTTTACCAAAACTATTTATCTATTTATTTATTGATTATTATTATTATTTATTTTTGTGTTATATGTTTTATTTTATTGTGTTTTTTATTAATTTTTTTTTTATTTATTGAATTATTTATTTTTATTACATTTAAAAAAGAAGGTATTTATTTTTGTATTTTTTTTATCTCTTATTTTATTTAGTGCTTTTTATTTTATTTGGATTTATTTACCTATTTTTTTTTTGCTGTACCAATTAATTAATTTATTAATTTAACAAAATTGTGTTATCTATTTACTCTAATTATTTTATCATTTTTATTTATTTAATTTTTTTTTATATTTATTTATTTTTTTTAAATTTTATTCATCTATGTATTTATTGCTGTTTGTTGCATTTCTTTTCTTTTACGAGAATATAATTTATATCTGTTATCATCTTTTCTTTATCCAGAGATCGTTAATCAAGATGATTTGTACGATGCGCTCAGGTCGAATCGCATCTTTGCCGCTGGCCTCGATGTTGTCGATCCCGAGCCACTGCCACGCAACAACAAGCTGCTAACACTCGACAATATTGGTAAGTAAAAGTTGCTAGAAATATATTTAAGCATATACTATATAGATACAGATTGATCTCCATATTCTACAAGAAATTTGAAACAAAAATATTTAGATGAAATATAATATATAAATTAAAATTAATTTTTTTTTTTAATTTCATGCTCAATTGCAGTACTATTTTAATGAGCGCAGCTGTTTATATATTTTATATGTTATATATATATAAGCTTTTTCAGTCAGCCTTATCGCTTACTTAACTCTTATCTGCATTTTTGTTAGCATTCATTTTGTGTTGTTTTTTTTTTTTTGTCTTGATTTGAGAGTTTTGTTATTATTTTAGTTTCCAATTTGATGGTCAAGGTTTTTTTTAGGTCATCTATAAACAATTTTGGGTTATCTTTTCACAAATGTTTGTTGTTTTTTTTTTGTCAGTTGAAGCAGACAAAATTTGATGCTTATAAGTGTAAGAATTGTAGTATAAGAATTGAATTTGAATAGACTAAAAAATAAATCGAATCATTTATAGAGTGATATAGGTCTAGTAAAATGCATATTAGGGTGATAATAAGCACAAGGTGATGCAAGGATGTACAACTTTTTAGCTTTTGCTAGTCTAGGCATAGATAGATGTCTAGAAATGGACATGAAGTCAGAAAACTTGTTATATAGGGAAGGTAATCAATAGATATATTAATACGTATATACTTAAGTGCATATATTATAATTAAACAGTTTGTGTTTTCAATAATTAACGAAAATATTACAAATAATTTGCTACATTAACTTGAGCATTCACTGTACGAGCTTAAATAGGATAAGATTTTGAACATTACAAAAAAATCTGAATGTTGAGTTAAGTTTTTGTTAAAAATTCTTGTTCAGGTTGGTTATTAAATCTCTATATATTTATGATATTTTATCTATTATATTTCTTTAAGTTTTACATGTCTTTAACTTCGCCAAGTAGAAGTAATTTAAAATAATTTAACAATTTTTTTCTATATCTTTTTTTCTATAAAAATTTATATTATTATTATCAAATTAAAACTAAATTTTATTTATATATTTAAAAAATTTAATTAATTTTTTTTTTATAAAAAAACAAACTTTTTGAATTTATATAATTATTTCCCAACTCATTGACCTTGGCTAGTTATGAATTGTTGAACTCGACTTATTTTTGTATAGTAACTCTATCTACTAGTATCTGTAGTCATTATATTTGTATGCAACTGAAGGTTAACCACTTCATTTCTATTGCAGTTATTCTGCCTCACATTGGATCCGCCACCAATCGCACGCGCTCCGACATGGCCACCATTGCAGCGCA
The DNA here is from genome assembly GCA_030914345.1 of Drosophila koepferae. Classification (NCBI taxonomy): domain Eukaryota; kingdom Metazoa; phylum Arthropoda; class Insecta; order Diptera; family Drosophilidae; genus Drosophila; species Drosophila koepferae. Next base: position 7,093,216 of record JAUESR010000207.1, read on the forward strand.
CAATGTGCTGCGGGGCTTGGCCGGAGAGCGAATGCTCTCGCCGGCATACTAGAAAAGCTGTGGGGAAAACTATGGAAAATCTGTCGAGTCAATATGGATTATTGCTATGCAAATTCTTGGCTAACAATTGTGTGTAAATTAAAGTAATTAAAATAAAACAGATTACTGTAATAAGAAATTATTAAATATGTTGTAATTCTTTGGATGTTCAGGTTTTTTCTAATTGTTGATCAAGCCATCAAACTTGCTATAGATAGATAGCGATTATAGGTATTATTTTTCTACAATTCTAGTGTAGGGAAATATTTTATAACTTAAAACTTATATCATGAATATTATTGCAAAAATTCCTTTTCGATTTCATTAAGTAAACAATATCATATCAAAAGGAAAATAATATAAAGATAATATTTATGAAGGCTTAAGTTTGTTTACGTTTGCTTAAGTTGAATGAGTAGGCTAGGCTCTAGTTACTGGGAGCTTATCTATGTAAACATAGATTGATATATGTATATAGTAGACATTTATATTTTTTGTAAAATGAGACGTGTTAAGAGACACGGAGTTTTATTTTACATCAAATTTTATATTTATATTAATAATATGGGGAATATGATTTAATATATACAATTTCATAAAATTGTTTGACATTTAAGTTAGTGTGTAGAGTATTTTATTAGTATACATCCATTACCAATAATTTCATATATGAGCTGTCTGCCAATAAGAATTAAATGTCAGTTCTAATTAGATCCAGGAAGCTAAATAACAGTGAGAGCAATAATAAGTGAGATAGAAAGCCAAACAGCAGATAAGCAGAAAACATAGCAAGAGCAACAGTAAAGAGAGTAAAAGAGAGAGAGCGACAGATAAAGTAAACAGCGAATGAGAGCTTGCAAGCTTTGTACGAAAAAACATAAAACGTTTTGCGTTACTTTTTGACAGAATTTCGAGTGCGATAGAAAGAGATAGGTAGCGACCAAATAGTAGGAGCTGGAGAGAGCTGCAAGCCTGTGAGAGCTTGAGTGAAAAAAGCTCATGCATTGTTTACACTTTAGTTGGACTCGGCCTCGAATTAGTTTTTCGCTAATTTCTAAGCGACTCGGTTCACAATGAGCGTTTCGCGAGCGTTCAAGGTGCTCGTCTCGCATCCACAGGTGCCGGCATCGGCGCTGCAGTTGCTTCGCTCACGCCGCGCCGAGACAATCATCTGCCAGAGTGTGCCGCCCAGTCGCGACGAGATACTGGAGAAGGTGGGCGGCGTGGATGCCATCTTTTGGGCGCACTATCAGCCGCTGAATGCAGCCATACTGGATGCGGCCGGGCCGCAGTTGCGTGCCGTCAGCACCATGTCCTCGGGCATTGACTTTGTGGACGTGGAGGAATTCAAGCGTCGCCAGATTCCATTGGGCCATACGCCGGGCGTGGTGAAGAATTCGGTGGCTGATCTGGCCATTGGCCTCATGATAGCAGCTGGTCGACATTTTCATGCGGGTCGCAGAGACATTGAGACGTGAGTACCAGCTGTGCATGAAAGCTTTTCTCGCACAGCGAGCTTTTAAGCTTTTTGCGCGCTGCCAACTTCATTTGAATTTTTAAATAGAGATCGAGATTTTACGTTATTATTGTGTGATGTAGGAAAACAAGAGGTGATATCAATTAGCTGCGAATAATTGTTTGTTTTTAACAAATTTACTTATCTATATATTATTTTTATATTTATTCATATATTTAATATATTTCATTAAATAGACATTTTTTTATTTATTTAATTTATTTTTATTATTATTGTTTTTTTTTTTTTAAATAATATTATTTATATTCTGAGATATAGACAGAGAAATTGAATAGTGCATTAAAATTATATATATATCTATATTTTTTAATTTATTTTTATTTTGTATTAGATAGATTTTTTTTTTTTTAATTATTAAAAACAATTTTTTGCTGGAAATTTGGTTGTTTCGATTATTATATTTTTTTTTACAATTTATTTTAAAATTTTAACTATTTTTTTTATTATATAAATTAAATTCTATCTCTTGCAGCTCGCAGTGGCTAACAGAGCAAATTGATTGGCGCATGGGCGTGGAGATTCGTGATTCAGTTATTGGTTTCTTTGGCTTTGGCGGCATTAGCCAGGCCATAGCCAAGCGCCTGCAATGCTGGGACGTGGCCAAGATACTCTATACGACGCGCAATCGCAAGGAAAACGATGTCGACTTTAAGGCGGAACATGTGCCCTTTGAGCGTTTGTTACAGGAAAGCGATTTTCTGGTGGTTGCTGCACCACTCACCAACGAAACGAGGGAGAAGTTCAATGCCCAGGCCTTTGCCCAAATGAAATGCAGCGCAGTGTTTGTCAATGTGGCCAGGGGAGGTGATATATATGAATTCATATGATATCATAATATATATTTTTATATATGATATTCCATTTATTGCAGGTCTGGTTAATCAAGTTGATTTGCATCAGGCTCTGAGCACGGGACAAATCTTTGCTGCGGGTCTGGATGTAACCACGCCAGAGCCTTTGCCCGCAGATAGTCCCATTCTGAAGCTGCCCAATTGTGGTGCGTTTGCATTGAAATTTATTTATATAAAATCTATTTTAAGCTAATTTTTCTTGCAGTTGTGCTGCCCCACCTGGGCACGCAGACCATGAAGACGACCATTGAAATGAGTCTGCTGACAGCGAAAAATATTATAAATGCCATCGAGGATAAGCCTATGATTAGCTCAGCTTATTGAACTGCAGGGATTTAGTTCGATATTGAAATTCTGTTTAAAATGAAAGACAATTTGCTGATATTTGTAACTGTTATATCACATAAGAAATTCTGGCATTTTTAATTATGTTAAGTGAAATTAGCATAGAAATGAATTGAGTAAAATTCTGGTAATCCAAAGGCTCCAAGTAAATAAAAGTTTGAATAAGAAATTCTGACAACTTATAACTTGTAAATATAGAAAGCATCTGTAATTGATGTGAGAAAATGGGTTATATTGAAAATACAGCTCTCAAGGGATTCTCATTTCGAAGAGATCTTTAAGCTCCAATATATGTTTAAGAGATGAGGATGAGTTACATGATAGTTACACAAGAAAATCTTGAGCTTGCTCAAGTCATTTATACTGGGGAAGAAGAAGAAAATATATATCAAGCCATAAAGTTTTATATAAAGTATTGCCGCTCTTATAAAACTTTGAAGAGTTTCAGCTTGAAAACGATAAAAGAAAAGTCTTAAAAATCATCTTTATTTCTGATAATTTCATTAATTACTTCAGCAAATCATACAATAAATTATAAAATCAATTTTAATCAACTATAATTGCCATGCTTATTCACTAACATTGTCATCCTTGATCTGACTGAGATACAGTGCATCCCACTCATCGCGCTGCAGAGCTTTCAGATAGCGTTGTCGCTGCTGCAGCACGCGCTGCACGAGCTCCAAGTCCGGCTGCTCCGCCTGATGCTTCAGTGCTATTTCGAGTGCCCGCTTCCAGCTGTGCATGCGCAGAGTGAGCGCTACGGCCTGCTCGTATTTGCGATTATGCAGCAATATGGTCTCCGCCTCGAGCATGCGACCCAGCATCAGCGAATTCTCGGCCATTTGCTCGGCACTCGATGGCGGCAGCGTCTTCAGGTGCTGCAGATAGCTCACCTTGTCGATCTGCAGCGCTGCCGAGTAGGCCTCCTCGCTGAGCTGCAGCTGATGCTTGCGCGTGGCCACAGCGGCCAGTGTGGCCCAAAGACTCGTATGCTGCGCCAGGCGACAGATCCTCAGCGCCTGCTGCCACTGGCCCTCCTGCAGTGTGCGGTGCAAGACCTCGCAGTAGATGTTCACGTTGACGGGCAGCAGAGCGCCAGCACAGCGAAAAGTAATCACAGCATCCTCGAAGCTATCGATGTCTACATATTTGCCAAACTCACTGAAAGGGGGACGGAGAAATTGAAGATGAATTTGTATGAATGGGAAATTAAGAATGGGCTTCAAACAGTTTGAATTTGGGAGGAAAATTAGATCCTGAAAATGACGACAGCAGCAGGAGGCATGGTTTGATTTTATAACTTATTATAATAAGAGAAAAGTTGTAAACTATTTGGAATGTGATATGATCAGTTTAGAAGATATTCGAAGCCAAGCTATGGCAGAATATGTTAACTTATCTCCAACCGAAATAGTTCAATCTCAACTATCCTTGATTTCTACATCAAAATTCTTTCCAAATTCAAATAACTTGGACTTTTTAAAACATTTACATTAATTACACTTTAGCCACGTTAGCATAATAAAAATTTGAAATTGTGATTCCCAAACTTGGAGAACTTCTTTGACCAAGTTATAGCGAGCAATAGAAAGCTTTCACAGTAAGTTCCACTCAAAACATGAACAGCTTGAAATGCTAATTAAAGGTCTGCAGATGACGTTTAGAATACCAACGGATATGGTTAGCAAGATGACCGGCAGGAGAATAGTCTCATGCTTGAGCATTGCGACTCTGGTATTTAAGGTATTGAACGTACGCTGTGTCCAGTGTGATGGTGGTCAGGGCAATGATGGTGGGATCGGAGGCTCCTTCGCCAGGGCAATACCAGATGCTGTAGCAGGAGTCGTGCACGCCCACTAAGATGTTCGTCTCGCTGGCCCACTGGATGGCTGTTAGCTGGGTGCCGATCTTGTAGATCTCATCGGAGCCATTGGCCACGCGATCTGTCGAGGAGTTGCCATTAATGTTGCGCGTCTCGCTGATGTATAGCTCTCGATTGGTATCGATGAAGGCGATGAACTGATCATCGGGACTGCCGGCACGACAGGCAGCGATCTCTGCCAGTTGCTGCTTGGCACGCAGCGATTGCGGCTCGTATTGCCGCGAGGCGCCCGGAATCAGATCAAAGAGATGTAGCAGTGAGGTCTCCGAATTGTCGCGTATTGCGAGAACATCGAGGCCCAGGGAAATGGAGCGCCAGTTGAGCAACGGCAGCTGGGCCTGGGAGCCCGGATAGCGGGGATTGAGATGCAGACGACCCGTGTAGGTGTACACCCAAATGGAGGCGGCATCCAGCACCATGAAGTACCTGTAAGGGATGCAATTAATGGAGCGGCGCGTTCAGTGGCTGCCAATTGCAGTTCACCATTGGCACTCACTTTTTGCCCACTTCAATGACGCGCACATCATTGCGGCCATCGATGATGATCGGGGTGTTGATGTACTTCTCGTTGTAGATGTGCAGCTGATGGGTGGTGGCCACCACCAGATGGCCATAGCCGAGAGCAAAGTTGATGACGCGCTGTGGAAACTCCAGTACATCCTTGCTGCCATTGGCAATGTCCTGCAGGGCAATGCATTTGCGACCCGTGCTCGTTGCCTTCAAATTGCGAGAGATGAGCTGCTGATCCACGGCATAGCCAACAATCAATTGACCCGTCCCAGTGCCACAGGCCACCTGAGTGCCATCCGTGGACCAGGACAAGGTATAAAAGGAGCCCACGATGGGCGCCGTGAAGCGTGCACTACTATAGGACCACTGCAAGGCAAAGAGATAAAGAACTTTTCATTGGCATTGGCTCAGTGGGGCGTGGCACTTACGCCCGTGCTATGGCAGAGCTTGAGCATGTTGAAGGTGCCCACCAGCAGTAACTCCTTTTCCGGATTGAAGGCCACACACGTGATGGCATACTCCTCGGCCGCACTCGTATACAGACTGGCGCCCTGTGCATCCCAGATCTTGAAACGAAAATCCTCTCCGCCAGAGGCAATAATATTCGATTGGCTCGACCAGCTCAGAGACAGCACTAGACCGTCATGGGCTCGCCACTGAAATGGATAATCAAAGTAACACATTCTGTTCTCTTTTACATCTTATAGAGTCTTGATATAACTGTACAAATTATTAGTTGTTCACTGTAAGGCAAATTTCAACTGTTGAAAATGAAATGAGTTAACTCAATAAATGTTAAGTTTGTATATATAATAATTAAATATCATATACTTTTAATAATGGGAGTCTCTTAACTCAATAATAATAATAATTGCATAAAATAATGAAATATAATATTTTTAATAATGTGATTTAGTTACTTCATGCTAAATATTCGCCTTTTTCGAGCTCGATTTATCCATATATGAAATTCTATTCGCTTAACTTTTATTTATGTGAACGTGTATCGATGTTTATTAATTTTGGTTTTTCTAACTAAAATCATAAAGTAGCTAAAACCACCCTCGACAACTCACCCTTATCAATTTACTATTGGCTGCCAGTGGCTTGATGGAGATGTGACCACCCTGGCTGAAAGCAATGGCCGTTGAGCTGGGCGCCCAGCGGGCACAGCGTATCGCCTCGTCGCTCTGGATGACCGTGGAGCGCAGCATGCCTGAACGTGACCAGATCTTGATGACACCATCCTCGCCGGCGGTCAAGAGGCCAGCAGCATCGGGACTCCAGCGACCCGAACTAATTGCCGCCGTATGAGCGGAAATGCTGCGCTCCACCCGCGCACTCTTATTCAATATAATAAAGCGACCGTCGTTGCTGCAAATGAGCAGCGTGTCGCTGCCCTTGCCACCGCCACTGCTGCGGCCACCCAAGAGTAGCCAGTGTAAGTCCGTGGGTATAAAGTCATCCGGCAGCTTGGCCACCTCCACAGAATCGCGACTCACATCGCTCCACTTGTAGATCTGATGATCGTCGCTGTTAGGATTGAGTATTCAAAGTATTACATAAACTTTAGAAGCATTTGAAATACTGTAAAGATAGCATATAGAAATTTTTTCTATTTGTTACACTCACCTAACAAAGTAGATCTCTTCATTGCTGCTCCAGTCCACACAGCTCAGCGGATAAATATTTGATGGCTTGCTGTGTTCCTGTGCATTTTCTGCTGCATTTGCTGAACTTCTTTTGCAAATGCGCGTTTTTAGTTTCATTATTTATTTATTTATTTTTTTTTTTTAACTATTTTCGTTTGGCTTCTCTCATAGTAAATAATTTCTAAGTTTTGCTTTGTTTGTGTTTGTTGCCATGGAAATAGTTTTTTAGCGCTTGTTATTTGTCAGGGCTGCAAATGATAGGCAATTGAAGGTTTGTGTATTGGCTAAGCCAGTGGTTTGGATGTTGACTAACATTTTCAATTATATGCAATTTTTTTAAAGTATAAAGTAAAATGCCAAGTTGCAGGTATTTTTGACAGTATATATTAAATATTTATATACACTTGTCTATCTGCTCTGTGTGGCTAGAAATGTGGTTAATAGATTGTTTCTGAATAATCCTGATTATCATTATTAAATTTGGTAGTTCATGAAGTCTAAACAGAGAAGTTTATAAATGTAGCACAGACAGTAATATGATATTTCTTAAATTTGCAACATCTCAAAAATTGTTGTTTTCTTAAAATAAAATAAAAATAAATAAATAAAATGATATGTTTTGACTCATCTAAATAGGTTTGAGAACTTAAACTTTAAATTATAATTGATTTTATTATTGCTAAAAACAATTTTTTTTTAGTATTGTTCAATTTCTAGCAATTATTGTTGCTTTAATTATTATTATTATTATTATTATTATTTTTTTTTTTGGAAAAGAGGAAAATCCTTGAGTTATTCTATAATATAATTTATATTTATTAATTACTGTTAAAGCAAGTTAAATTCTGCATTTTAAGATATATAAATTGAAAAATGGAAACAATAAAAAAAAAAAAAAAATTAAATTTTCAGATTATTCTTAATTTATTTCGCTGCCCAATCTTTGGAATGCAATCATTTAAAGACGTTCGATTGTTTCAAATTTGTGTCCCAAATCGGAAAGAATATAGCTAGAGTTGCACTGCTACTCAATAAGGGCTTGAGCACTGTCGATGATGGGATAAAAGTTTTGGGTATACTATATAGTTCCTACAGAGTCACTGACTCAGCCTTGCTGCACATTCAATTTACATTCATATCTAAAACATTTGCTGCCATTAGATCATCCGCTGACGTACCCAGAAAGTTATATACTGATGCTTGTAACTGATCGGCTTTATGAACATACTTAATGTTTAATGTTTATGAAACGAACGTAAACATATTTAACAAATATATTACATTAAGTATTGTCGCCGCCGCATGACATCATTTTTAAGATTTTCATCAAAGTATATTTAATTTCTTAATTATTCTAATTGTCTCTGTTTTTTTTTTTTTAATAAGCTCCATATCCGCTGTTGTTAGTTTTATATTTTTGATAGATAAGTCAACTTACAACGCGGCTCAAATGGTTTAGCTGAGATTTGAGCTGGGTTATAAAGCCGTTTGCCCTATAATTAAGTAAGGTTTATTATTTACACGAGCTAGCGTAACGAGCCTCAAAGATAATGGGACTGCTGCTCGTCATTGAAAAACTTTGAGAGTTAGAAATGAAAATGAAAATGAAAATGAAATGGAAATGGAAGACTCTTTAGAGTCAGCCTAATCTCAGCATATGAGCGGCACTTTATGATATGGTAATTAAGCATAGTCCATTTAATTAGCTCTACCAAATGGAACGCAGGTTCAGCATAAAGCCAAGCCACATATGCTTGTCCTAATCGAGCGCGTAGAACAGTTGAGCATATAAATAATCATCAGACTATAATTATTTTCTAATTTGTGGGCAGCTGTCAGCTATTGAAATTTGGAAATTACCAAAGGACAGCTAACGACGTCTCGTTGTCCTAAGCTAAGCACCTTACGCATAGCCCCTCATGCCCCCCCACAATTCGCGGACTTCCAATAGATATCGCTCTATGAAAAGCATTTCTTTGTCGTTTGAATAAATTTGTTTGTGTGCCTTGTCATAGTGTCTGGGGCGTATATTTGAGGTTATTGGAGGTGTGTTCACTGAACCTTCGAGCTAATTTGATGGATTCTAGGTATAACAAATTTTTGTTGTGGTCTTTCTTTACTTTTTTTTTTTGTTAAGGCGCATTTACCTTTTGGGTTGTATTTAGTCAGTGTCTAACAGTTAATTTGTTGTCCATTGAACTGAAGTAGACGAACAACAAGAAACGATTTTATATATATTCACATGAGTTATATTTACTTGCTCTATATATAAAATATCTAAATATAAAATAAATATATATTTGTTTTCTGTATATTAAATGCTTTTCAAATTTCTTTATGTTGTTTTCAAAATTTCAAAGGTATTCTGCAAAATATTTGAAAAATCTCTAAAAAGTTGTTTATGCACAAAAATTCATATATTTTTCTATATATAATATGTTTATTTATTTGAAAATCTTTTCTTTATTGCTGATTTTTATTGTAAGCATAATCCAGTTGGCACGTGCTTGGCTGCATTTTACTATAGCTATAGCTTAATGGATTTAATGCCAAGCTGTGGATATTTAGCAGCGTCATATGACTCATAAGTCAATGTACTCGAGAGTCACGAATAACTAGTTAAAGTACTCTCCACACATAAAGTTCCCGTTGCAAGAACATAAAAGAGCAAAAACAATAAAAGACAAACCGCAAATGCCATAGAAAACGCATAAAATATTTGCAACAAATTGATGCAGAGATTGACTCTACGTGGCAGTAACTCCAGTCTCCCGTCGAGGCTTTGAAGTGCCAACGTTGCATTTCCTTATCAAAAATCCGCGCTTGATTAGATGGCGTTGAGGACGGACTTGCAGTTAGCATTCAATTGCAACTTGGCTGACAACAGACTGACCGACAAACCGACAAATCGACAAACCGACAAACCGACAAGCTGGCAAAGTGAGCAGGCGACAAGTGGACAGACTGCGGCTGTCATTAAGCGTCAATGGTGCAAGAAAACGCAATGGCTAAACGCACAGTGGGATGAATGAAGAGAAAACTGAGTAATTTGCAGATAAGTTATAGAAATATAGGGAGATATACATTCTTTTAACTAAATAGATATTTTAAAGTTTTTATAAAATTAATTTTTAATTCTGTTCTTAAATTTTAAATAATTTTGTTTGTTTGTTTTAATTAATGCGAATTTTTATAAGATGGGAATTTATTTGATAGAAATTTTGGATACCTATATTTCGATCAAATTTGGTACCTATAGAATTATATATTATTATATTTATATATAATATTTTTATATATATTTAATTATTTTAAATATATATAGTGCTATATTTATTTGTCGATTATTAAATGCATATATATTATTATATTTTGCACCCATTGTGCAGCTTTTGAAATTGCAAGTGTTGACTTTTGTGGTGGCAGCCATTAGAAGTGCGAGCCATAGACGAGTGCTTAGCCAGCTCCCAACCCGAACCCATATAAATAACGAACTTCAATATAAAATCTAGCGACACTTCAGCTGCTCTCCCTGCTTAGCAGCCTCTGTCTGCCCTCTCTCACACACTCACACTCACACAGACACACACTCAAACACTAGTTAACTGCGCTTTCAATGTTGCCGTTCAATCAGCGTGCAGTCCGATTGAAACGAAGCTCATTCAACGAATCGTTCTCTCTCTCTCTCTCTCTCTCTCTCTCTCTTTCCAACTCATATTTGAGCGTGCAGCGAGCTTGTTCGTTTTGTTATTGGTTCGGTTAGCCCGTTGCCCGTTGGCTTCTATTGCCTGTGCGACTTGTGGCACTTTTTCGTATTCAGTTTCGATTCAGTTCGCTTTCAGTTTGACAACGCGTCGCATGCGTTCGCCGTGCTTTAGCTAGAGATATTCCGCATATTATTTGAAATCTAATGAAATAATTTGCATACGAAAGCAGTGAATTAAGTGTGAATATCTATATATCTGTGTGTGCGCGTGTGTGTGTGTATTTATATAGAGCTAGAAGAAAATATTATTCAACAGCTCAAGCAGCAAACCCTCAACAAGTTGTTAACCTCTTTATGGTCATGTCGCCCTACGCCTCCTGCGTTCTCCTGCTGGGTTTGCTCACCCTCGCACTGAGCCTGAATGCAGGTGGGTGTTCAGAATCTTTGCGTGCATTTGCATGAATGTGTTAGCTAATTAAGTGTACTTTGTGCGCGTCAAGTGGTTCGAGTTTAGTTGAGTTCACTGCACCAATAAGATATCTGAAAAGTAGTCAAGAAGCATCATTTAAATTGAAGCATAAACTATTTGTTTTGCGGCTTCCCTTCCCTTGATTAATTGTCTATTCGTGACGTATACTCAATGTGACCCTCATTAATCAGCTCTATTATCTGGCGATAATCAATCAATTTCCATTTTGACCTCAATTGATAAGCTGGCGAGCATTATCAATGCTATTGTTAAGATGCACTCATCTCTCATTGGAGCGCTCAGCCTCCGTAATGAGTGTCGTCACTGGGGCGTATACTTAACATTGCCTCAAGTGCCTGCAGCAGATTATTTCATGATTTATTTATATATTTATGCACTTGTCGATTATTCTATTTATTTATACATTCAACACTGACAGCCCGCGGCCAGCTGCCTATGGCCTGCCTGCGTGGAAAAATGTTTTCACAACCTTAAAAAGATTGAAGAAATTCTCTTCACGACATAAATAGAGCGCATTAAATGAGGCTAACTTGTAGATACATATATAAATACAGATATATGTGTGTGCACGTACGTATTCCGTGGGCTGTGCCATTTTCTAGACGCTCAAGAATTAAGAGCACCCCATATTTTCCTCACTGCAATAGAAAACTAGGCAGCTTCAATTGATTAAAGTACGCAGCAAATGGATGAATTTAATTGAATTGAAACTGTTACAGAACCATCTAAATGAATTGTCGCACAAAAATTAAGAAACAACAAATGATATAAGGGCGAGCCAATTCTATTAATATACAATTTTTATTGCCCTAACAGAAAAGGGCTAAGATATTGAGTGATTTATGAGCATGGAAAGATAAACTTCAATAAATTGAGATATTTGAAAATTTAATTTAGTTAATTAAGCTTAATTACAATTTATTGGAATTTTGAGAAATTTGAGATATTTCGTAATTCATTTTTTTTACAAATATAATATATAATTATTATATTAATATAACTATTTTTATGTAGTAAATTAACAAAAAAAAAAAAAAAAAAAAAAAAAAAAATAAAAAAAAAAATAAAAAAAAAATAAAAAATAATAATAATAATAATAATAATAAAATAAATAAATAAATAAATAAAAATTTTAATGATTTTTAAAATATTAAAATATGCTGCTGTAAATTACAAATAAATAATTGCAACTCTTTTTTTAATTACTTTTTTCAAATTATTGTATGAAAAATATTCTGCTGTAAATAAAAAAATGAATTGATTTTTTTAATATGCTGCTTTAAATTAAAAAAAAAATTTTAATGTTTTTTTTTTCTTTCTCTGAACGCTTTTAACTATGAAGTTTCATTAAACCTTTTTATTTGCTTTTGGTTATTTTCACATTTACTTTTATCTTATACAACTAAAAATAATTGCTGCTTCAAAGTTTTTTCTAAATTGAATTTTGACTTTGAAATTATCTTTCTGAGGTATTTTTAGTAAATAAGTAAATAAATGTCTACATATATATGTACATAAATCAATATATAAATCATTCAATATTTCATCTGAAGCTAAAGTACTGTTCACGAATTAAGAATAAATTGATTTAAATTGGCTATGCCAAATACGTAAATGCTTTGAAGCCAATTCTTCAATAAATTGCAATCATACTGAACTGATATCGAGCTTCGTTTCTCTTTTGAACAAAATTTTAAACAAAATTTGTACAGGAAAACATGCAAAATCTGTGTTTCAGCTTCTAACCTGTTTTGTAAACAAAAAAATAAATATTGTTTTATTTACTGCGCAGTTCCCCTGAGCTATGATAGAGATCAGTAAATATTTTTTTGTCGACCAAACAATTTTATATAAAAACTCTATTTCGTTCCTGTTTTAGGTTTTAGGCCTGCCCACATTTTTCTGTTGTAGCTTGTAACTTTACGATGTCGTCATATCTCCAATTAGAAGTAGATGTGTGCTGAGTTTTTGTTGTTTTTTTTGTTATTTTAATGGGCGTGGGCTTCTGTTCTGGACGCATTGTCAGACAATTTTTTCTTTATTGTGTCCACTCGCAACTTTGCTTGGCGCACGCACCTCAATAAAATTGTGGACTCTGACAGCTTGAGTCTGGCACACATTCCATTTGCAAACAAGGTTGCTTTTACTTTTTGAGCTGTTTTTTACACATTGTTTACATTTCGTTCCGAAATTTCGTAGGCCAGCAAAATAGAAAACGAAAATAGTTTCAATTCGAATACACATAAAACTCTTACTACTAAAGAGTCATTTGATTCAGGCACAAACTTTTGCGCTCTGAGATGATATCAGATAAGTTCAAGTTGAAATTCTGTATGTAATTAACATACAAATATTAATTAGATGATGAATGCGCATGTGCTTAAGCAGTAGTTCCATAATTAAAGCAGTGAAACAATTTGTCATTTGACTTGCATGTCAGAGCATTGGGGCTTATTGCAATTTACTTGAGATACAATCGGAGCAATCATTATAATGCGAACCAACCTTAAAATCCTGAAAACCAAAAACACACCCAACAGACCCGGAGCATGTAAAAATGTCATCATTTTAATGTGCGACGTGTAAGCCATTAAATAATTTTCTAGCATTGCAATGGAATCTTTATTTTTATTTTTATTTTTTTGTTTGTATACCCTGTAATTTCTATGTACGTCCATAGGGTGCGTTGGGAACTGCAAGTGGAATATTCATGAATTTGATTTGAAATAGCTTTAGATTAATTGAAATATATATTAGCTGGCGAGAATTGGTTTATTTATTTGAATTCTTTTTGCGAAGGAGGTCTGAACTATATAAAATAAAATTTATATTTCTTTAAATACATATAATATTAATATAATATAATAATTATTGAACAAATATTTAAAATATATAAAAATATTTTTAAATAAACAAAAATTTTTAAAATAATAAAAATATTAATAAAATGAAATTAATTAATATATCAATAAATATATAAATATATTTATTTCTCAGTTTGCTGTGAATTATTAAAAAATAAAATATAAAACAAAGGTTGTTTCTTTATTAAGTCACATAAATAATATATTGGAGATATAGTAAAGAGAGTATAAATAAATAATATCTTAAAATATTTAATTTGCTGGGTATAGTATCGTCGTTCACTTTAGTTTTTCTAATATCAAAATAAATTACTTTTATTTTGGCGCGTGTTTTAGAATTACAATGAAGCGGGTGTGCACTTTTTGGGTGTGAATACTTGGCAATCTATAAGGTATATAGATACATATGTATCTATACACATTATATATATGACAATCTTTTGCATTTCTGTGCCAACTGAATGTCTGTAAATATTTACAATTTCAGCTTATTTCCATATAATGCAGGTCTAATCATACAACCATTCGAAACAATTTTGAAAACGTTCGACAAGTTGTCGCAATTGTCGTTGGTAAATTTCAGTTGAACGAACTTTGATTGCATGTCAGTCAATACGGACAGAGCCCTACAATAAGCTCCCCCTTTTTTTTTGCCACCCTCTCGACTGAGTGGCTTATGTGAGTCTCTTAGCTAACGCCCTGCTTCAACCGCTTCACCCTGGCTTTCTAACGTTTAGGTCCACACTCGTAAGTTGTCGATTTTATGGCTAAGATATGAAACCGCATGTCAGCGACTGTGACTGGCTTTTTTTTTTGTCTCTCCTTCCCTCTCTCTCCCGCCCTCTCTCTTTCTCTCTTCTGGGCGGAGTTGGGAGATTGCCGGATAATCAACACATTTCTTACAGCTTTTAAGCGCCAAAAAACCTCCAGCTCCAACTGCCAGCTATAAGGCGAAGTAAATTTCTATTGAAGCATGTAGAGCTAATGCAAAAATTGCATGCGAACTTTGCCATGTGTGCAGTGTGTATGCATGCGTGTGTGTGTGTGTGTGTGTGTGTGCATGGGAAAGTCACAGGCCCAAGTTTTAGTTTATTGTTGCCAACTTTTGCATATGCCATTGCCTACCAGAAGTCGTAGATATAACGTTACTCTGCCTCAAAGTGCATTCAACTTGGCTAATAACATAGCCGCGCCCCATTTTTATGTGGCCGCACTCAAAACTTTTGCCAACTCGCAGCGAAAAGCCAAGGAAATTGCTTTAAATTATAGATATATAGATATATGTATAAAGTTATATGCAAACGTGATTTAGTTGAAAGCTTGTTAAATAAAATAAGGGGCTGCAATTATTTTCCTCATTCATGTTGACATATATTATTTACCTTTTTAATAATTGAGAGAGATATGTCAGTCTTAAGTCTATTATTAGCTATATATATACCCGTTTATCTATAAAAGTAGGACTTTGCTCATATTTAACAATTTATTTACAGAATTTAATTGGATTTTGTTAATGCTATACGGCCAGATGACAGAGATTAACTCAGTTTATTATGTTTAGAAAAATTTAAATCGAATTATAAAAGAGAAAAGAAAAATTATTTCTTGTACAAAAAATATATAAAGTCCTTTTTTATTTCTATAATATTATTTTGGAAAATTTTGATTTGGGAAAAATTCCAAAACAGCGGGCAGCAGGAATTCTGTCTATTAAAAATATATTTATATTGCTTTTTTCCCGCTTTTAATTTACTGAGCAACTGAACATTTTTTTTACAGAATCTTTGTACAATGATGTGTTATTCATTGTAGTTGAATAAAAACCAAATAATTCAGGATAAACCAGTGTGGTCTAACAGCCAAGAATTCAAATGATGACTGCTGAAAGACTTAAACGAAAAGACAAGAATATATATATTACAGTTATTGCAAATGCAATATAGCTGCCAGTTGACCACATTTGTGCTTCAAATATATTAGTAATGGATCTGGGAGTTCTGTGAAGCTTATATATATTTTATTATTCATATGTAACATTTACTTGGAAATCACTTGGCTTATGTTTGTCTGCAGCAAATAGATATATGCTAAGCTTGTTCATATTATCTTATATTTTATCACATTTGTAACTTTGTTTTGTAAGAGGAAAATAAATATTTGAAGCTTTTACTTTGCAAGCGCATTTTGTAAATCGAGCAACAATCGAGCTTATATGCATGTTGGTAACTACTTACGCACACAACACACACACAATCGTGCTTATTAGCTTGTGTGTAACCATTTTGGGGTCGCTATTTGAAACTGCCAAAACATTTGGCATAAACGCGCGCACAATATCAATTTTCATGTTGCATACAATTACAGTCATTACCATTAGTAAACTGCCACCGCAAGTGCGCGCACAGTGCACAGTGCTACACGCCTATAAACAATTTGGCCAACGATCTGACAATTCAACTGTCAATTAATTTCAATATATTGTAAATGATAATAATTTCCAAGCAAAATACCAAATGAAGTTCGATTTTATTTCGCATTCGCTGCAATTTCTGCCTTATTCAAAATACACGCAAAATTGTAATGTTTATGTACGTTGTTTATGGCCAAATGTAGTTGAAGACCGTAGCGAAGGAAAAAAGCAAACACGTTTGCTGCTGCACTCAACTCGGCCTGGTCTAAAGCCCCACAGCTGGCCCGACTGTACCCGACTGTCCCGGCCAGTCCATTTACTGTTTATCTAAGCTTTCATTTAAACGCACCTCAAAGTGTTGGTTAAGTGCATTTAACCTGAACGTTAACGTTTGACGTTTAAATTGCCAAAGCACAAACGAGTTTCACGCACTAATATATATATATATATATATATATATATATATATATTTATAGATATATGTATATATGTATATATATTATATATATTGTCGCGTCATCAACATCCGCTGCTGCTGCTGCTCAGTCCACTCAGTCCAGAGAAACTCCAATGCCATTTTAAGAACAGCAGCCACTTTTCGGCCAGCAAATAAAATGTTTAATAATTATTTACACGCTCTTTGGCTAAATCGTGCGCATAAACAACGCCAACTGCCGAAAGTTTTGACACTTTTATAAGGCAGTTTTCCCATCGACTGTCCCATAAATAACTCAGCTAAAAGGCTTCTGTGTCTAATTAATTTCAGTTAGCCACATTTTTCAAAAGCCACCGCCAGCGGGCCTAGCCAACAAATCGCAGCAGGCATCTCTGCCATTGCCCATTATTTATGCAGTTTGGCTATCAAACTCATCGCCTGATTGCAATTTAGAGCGAAAACTACTCACTTAGTTTATGATTAAACTCTGCCAAATATCGCACATAGGCACATAAAGTTCGTTGATTATTATGGCTATATAGATGTAGTTACAAAAGTATATTAAGTATTTTCATTTGGCCACAGTTACGTTAATTGAATATAAATTTCTAATCAACTTGCGAGAGATATTATACGTATGTACATATTACTCTACCTAAATGGAATTCCCAATTCTCTAACGTTCTGTAATTTAATACTGATCATTTATAATTGCGTTTTAGCTTTGCTACGTGATTTGCATGGCATTTATATTTTATGAATCACACTCACCCTAGCTGGCCATGAAATATTACAAAACGCTGCAAGCTCTTCAAATGCATTGAAAATTATTATTAGACCATATATTCTATATCCTATACGTAACGTGATATTTATATTTTGCTGATATTTTGTAATCTTGTTTATAAAAATATTTATGTATATCAATTTTAGTATTTAAAATATCAGGTATAAGCAATATGTTAGTTAATAATTTTGATGTGCAGGCAAGTATAGTGGGTGTGGAATATGGATCGACTGGAATATAGCTAGAGCGCTTCATGACGATCATCAGCTTGATTTAAGAGCAACAGATCTCTAACGTACTTCAGTTGTACTAAAGAAGTCTCTTTCAGTCGAACATAGGCTCGCCCTTATGCTCGACCCTTGCCTCAGTCGTTCGCTCAGCGCGTCGGCTTCGCTCGTCGGTAAACAGACTTTCGCATTTCGAACTTCATTAGCATACGAAGATTGTTGTTGTAGTGCAGCTCTGTGGCTGTCGACAGCTCTCAAATTTTGTTGACCTAGCACATATACTCTTATAGCTAATGGACACCACTGAAATCACTTACTAAAATAAATACCAAAATGCAACAACTATATGAAATTTGAATTTGAATTTAAGTTAAAGTTATTAAAAAAATTAAAAAAAAAATATTTTAAACTAAAAATCTATAAAAAAAAAAAATTGAAACAAAATTGTCTAACTAATAATCTATACAAAAAATATACCTTACCAGAAAAAGTTAAATATTTTAATTGCCAAAGTAGATATTATTTATGTCAAGAACTACTTTAGGCATCAATTAAAATTATAATTATAATATAAATATTTAACTAAATATTATCAAAGACAATATTTAAAGCTTAACAAACTCGACCCAAAAATGTGTTGCCTTAAATTAAATAAATTTATAAATCAATCAATTCAAAACAAAAACTTACAATTAATTGTATTTATTCCATTTACGCTTTGCAGCCTCTGGTGTTCTGCGTTGCTGGCGTTGTTCCACAGACGTGTCCAATGGCGAGTTCTGCAACGATCCCTTTCAATCGGATAGCATTTCGGAGCAGCAACGCTACTGGAGCTATGTGAATTGCACCTATTCAGTGGGTGTCAAATCGGTGAATGCGCGACCCGTCTGCAAGAAGCTAGTGCAGGAAGGTAAGGCACAAAAGCACTGAACAACTAAACCACAAACAGAGCAGAAACCACAGATCAGCTGTGGATCAGAGATAGGCAATTATTTAGCTCTGTCCGTCGTTCGACTGTCAATGGGCATTGTTGTTGGGTGAGTGGGGCGACCCACCAGTGGTGCACCGGTGGCTCGCAGTCGTGTTGTTGCCGCCTGTTGTTGCCTGCCACAGAGCGTCAAACAAGATTGAGATTTATTGGCCTGACAGAGCTAGAGCTGAGCCGGCAGCAAGTGCAGCATACAAATCCACAGAGGCACAGCCGCAGCACAGACAATTGCTTGATCGCATTTGCTCGTAGTTCAGCTGTTCAGCAAGCTGTTGCTGGGCGTTGACGCCGCTAGGCGTTGAGAGGCGCAACGCAGTGGGGCGTGGCAAGCGCAACTGAACAAGTGGCTGCGACACTTGGCCCAAGCCGGGCCATGCCAGTTGCATGCGCTGCTAATTTACGGCAAATTTATGTGGCCATGTGGAGCGAAGGGGCGGGGTAGGTAGAGCAAACAAACGCCAACACACGCGGCGTATGAGTGATATTCGTGTTGCAGTCGTCGATCTTTGGCAGCGGCCGCAACACGGCCACTTTTCGCTTTTATTTTATTTTTTATTATTGTTCGGCCAGCGGCGAGTGCAAATTGTGCTGCTTGTTGGCATTTGCATTTGACAAGCAACAAAGCAATAACAATAACAACAATAAAAGCAACAACAACAACAAACACAAAGTGCACATAAAAAGCGCCTGCAAAATGAAATTGAATTTTTCAACGCTGCTCAATTTGCCAAACGTTGCGTATCGTTGCAATTTTATCTAACTCTGAATATCACAAATATCTGAATAGTTTTTCATCTTTTATTGTTCACGCCAGCAGCAGCAGCAGCAGCAACAGAAGAAGAAGATTCGACAGTTTTTCATTTCCGTTTTTATTGTTTGTACGTTATGTGGGCCAAATGCCAAGAGCATAAAATAAAAATTTTTTGTAATTTTTTTTTCATGAGTTAAGTTAAAATTTTTTATTATAGCAGTTGATTTGCATTTGCGGTTCATAAAAAATATATTTTATTTAATAAAATTAGCATTTAAAATAGTTTACAAAAAAGTTGATTGAGATAAAAACGGGTTGAAAGTAAAAGAGAATTTATTTATTGCCAGGAGCATTTATAATGTTATCACAATATTTTATAATGTATATAAAGTCGGAATGAATAATTACCGAAGAGCCTAGTAGAATTGATCAAATCATTCTGTTAATCAGAAATTTTGTACTTTCAAAAGCGCCCACTAAGTTTAATATAATTTTAAAATCTTTTAATATTATTATGCAGTTAATATTTTATAGATTTTTATCAAAGTTTTAAGTAATGAGTGAACCTTAAAAATGCTAATGAAATAGTTTCCTGAAAGTGCTAAAAAATGCACTTAATACAGTCTTCTCTCTCTGTTAAATTGTCTGCTAAATAATTTACATGCATTAGATGGCAAAAATTATTATTGAATACTAAGAGTGGCAATTGAATCCAGATTTGAATGAGCGGAAATGTGGAAGTACCTTTGCTCGCTAGCCCCTGTGCTCGTTCTCCCTATAGTTGTCCATCAGCTATCATATTCCAAGTGTTCAGCTGAGTAAATGAAGAAGAGAAGCATAGATAAATTGAAAACAAATGCGAGCAGTTTTACTTAATCTTGGTGATTCCAGTTGCAATATCAATATTTTCTATTTCATGCCAGCTCAGGGTCAACAGAATTTATCCGAGCTCCTATTGACATGAAGATAGCTGCATGAAATAAAGTGCGATATGCATGTATGAAAAAAGTCTTATCGAAATCTAACCTCTGCTTAAGGCTTCCCTTCCCAGCTCTCTTTAATTATACTTGTTCTCATTTCCTATAATCGCAGTCTTCACTTCGCTTCACTTGACTTCATTTCACCTTCAACTTGAATTGTCTGTAATCGAATTATAATGCGTTAATTAAAAAAGTGCAAACAAACTGTTGCACATAAATAAAATCTTATCGCTTGGCATATGATCAAGTGCCTGGCATGAAGCTGGCCAAATTTCTTATGGCCAATTAATGAACACCATTAAATTTTTGCAATCAGGCGTCTACAAATTGGCGCTGCGAATATTTGCAAAGATTTGCGGCTGGCAATTAAAATTGCAAACGGCAAATCTCAAACACAAGAGTCGGGCTTTAAGCGACTACATAATATACGAAATCAACTAAGCTGCAACAACAACAAAAATACTACAAAAAATACTAAATAAAAAAATGCTAAAAAAAAAATAAAAATAGATACATATAACATATATGTATGTATATATATATATAAATTAATTAAGTTGTTGCACAGCGTGAAGCGCTCAATTACGGCAATGAGCAGGGAGTCGAGAGGCAGATGCTGAGATAGAGACTGTGGCAGCGGCAGAGGCAGAGGCAGAGACTGCGGCTGAGACAGAATGTTAGTCTGAGAAAAATGCAACTAGGCGATGCTGCTGCTGCTGCTGCTGCAGTGGAAGCAGTAGTAGTTGTTGTTGCTGCTGCTCAATTTATATGCCGTTAAATTAATTGCTTATGAAGTTTGGGCCGACGACTGGCTGAGTTTTTGGCAAATGTCAAATTAAAAATGTATTCCATAATTCCATAAAACTAACAGCCAAGCCAAGCAATTAGCTATTAGCTTGACTATGTCTGCCTCTCTCTCTCTCTCTCTCACTCTGTCACTCTATTTCGGTCTCTCTCTATGCGTGCATTGCATTTTAGTTGTCACTGTGCGTCACTGTGTAAATATTTTGCAACTTGTTGCATTTTGGCTGGTCTCGAACCGAAAAGTTGTCTTTGTGCTTTTGCCTATTTTTGGCCAATTGCATTGCGTTAAGCTCTCTGTGGATGTTGTTACTGTGAAGAATGTTGCCAACACACATTGCGATCAATAAATAATTAAATTAATTAAAATTTAAATTTATGACACAATGTTGCATTTCCAACTCGGGTTTTAAGCTCGCGCACGCGGCGTATGCGCAATTTGGTTTCTGTTTCCTTTGCGCTCGCAAATTTTACAATTTTCTTTGGTCGCTGCAGCTGGCAACTGCATTCTGTGCGCCTTGTTTGATGCCGCGGCCGTGATAAGGCGACAATTGTCAACAATTTTATTAGAGACTTGTACACACTCTCTCTCTCTCTCTCTCTCTCTCTCTCTCTCTCTCTTTCACTCACGCACAGTCTGTTTGTTTGCCGTCTCGCTCGCTCTGCAGCTTCTTGGAGCCAATCACAAAAATGGTCAGCGCGCACCTTTTTGAGTTGTTTTTAAAGCTTTATTTCATTTTATTGCAATTTATTTTACTTGATTTTGTTTTATATCTTTTAGTGATTTTGTGTTGTTTTTTTTTTTGTTGTGTTCTGTTTGCGAAATACGCACACACACACACACACACACACACACACGCATTGGCAAACGCAATTTGTTGTGCATTTTTTTCTGGTTTTCATTTGCCGTTTCGCTGATTGCAAATTGTCTCGTTTTGCCGAGACTTCGCATTCATTTTGGCAGTGTATGTTGCGGCCAACTCTAGACATAGTTGGAGGCCTCATTTTCTGTTGGCGTTTTTGCTTGCCCGCTTGAGCCTAGGCCTAGGCTAGCCTAACTGCACTTAGCCTGGCCAAGTCAAGCCGCGTCGAGTGGCCTGACAAAATGTTTTGCGCTCAGGTTGCACAGTGCAAGCCTTGAACCCCTTTTGGCTTGTGGTCTCTTTGCCGATTCAGCTAGCTTCTGTTGGCTATATTTTATAAAATCTATTATCTTTGATATTGTCTCATTTGTAGAACTTTCACATTGAGAGCAATGATTGAGATCGAAATTTTCTAGTTACTTGTAGTTGGATTTATATTCTCAGCTCAGCTCATTGATCAGTTTAGTAAATAATTGGATTACACATGTTTCTTGGCTACTATTAAATCATTTGAATAGACAAACAATTATTGTAATAAATAATTATAAGAGCTGTAAGAGCGACACTTGCAGCTGTAAGAGCAGCATTTGAAGTTGGGAGCTTAAGAGCTTGATCTTGCTGTGGCTGCTTCCCAGACTTTAGTTTATTGTGTTTATTTTGAAAAAAAAAGTCTTGAGAAATAGATTCCAGGAACGAGTGGGGGTAATTTATGTTGAAGCAGCCGCAGATTGAAAATGGGGAAATGTTCATAGCATTTATTGAGTAAGCAGACTAGAGTTCATGCATTTCTGCAATATTTTCTAGCAACTATATATGTAAATTTGTTAAAAATAATTATTAAAATAATCAAAGCTGCTGAATTGTATTACCTATATATATTATATTAGCAAACGAACAAGTCTCAGCCAAAAAAAAATCTGGTTGACTTAAGCAAATGTCTATATACTAAGAAGGCGCACGAATTGCTGTTGGACTTTTATTTTAGTTTCGCTTTTTGATATATGGTAAACTAAACCTATGGCATATTGCATCAGCTGCACTTACCTCACAGCTCGAGTATTTGGCAGGAAGCCATTAGCCAGCAGCAGTTGATCGACGATTTGGACAACATTTGAAATGACATTTTTGAGATAAGTCAAAGCGAAGTCAAGCGAAGCCCACGCCAAAGCAGCGTGCCACATAAATTACATTCATATTTCTCTCAGTGCACAGATATTTACATATACTATATAGTATATATGCATATATTAATTAAAATGGTTGTCGAGCAAATATTTAAAGTTGATTATGGCACTCGTCTCATTGCAGTCTATGGCAAGCGGGTAATTTCTCGCTCCTGCTTCTACGAGGATGTTGATGATCCGGCAGACAAATGCGCCATGGACACGACCTCCTCCTACATCAAGACCATTTACTGCCGCACTTGCACCACGGACGGCTGCAACTCGGCTGGCGGATTGTCGGGTCTGATGGGGCTGCTGGTGTTGCCGCTGCTCGCCGCGCTGCGGCAGCTATGCAAATGAGCTAATGGCTGGGAAAACTCAACTCAGATGTGGGAGGAGACTGCACTTAATTGCATGATGCGAATGATGCAAAACTGAATTTAAATCTTACAAATTCCTTTAAGCAGACAGCACACAACAACATCAACAACAAAACACATCAAAAAGCAAATTTTTTGTTCGTAAATTCAAATTCAACAACATTTAATACAAATAATTCTATGCAAATGGCACAAACATTCAGCACCTAATAGCTGGCAGTCACACTTCACTATATACATACATATATATATCATAAAATTACCATTAATTAAAATTTATGCAGACTATACGAATACAAATTCTTAGCTATATTATTGTTATGTAGCTGTAGAGCATTCAAAGGTTTCCACTTCGCTCCAACTTAAGCAGTCAGTAAATTTGTAGTCTAAAATTCATATATTCTATATTTTGCACGCCAATTGGTTCATTTAATAGATTCACACACTCACACATGCACATATTCACACGCACCCACACACATTCATGTACTTTTATAGACCTTTGTAATATTGTATTACTTATTGTAACTGTAATAGAAACACTTTTTGTATGGTGTCTTATAAATAAATTGATTAGACGGTACAAAATATGTAAAGAGTTTCATTTTTCCCTGAATAACAGTGTAAAATACACTTTGTTTAAATATTAAAAAATTTTGCAGTGATAAGTATCTATTCGGTTAAGTCGGCTGCAAATTCAAAGATTTTTCGGTTTCAGTTTCGGTAAAATGTGTCTCTATAGAAGAGTTTCTGCAAATGAAGATTTATTTGTTATAGAACAGATTTTCAGCTATTTATAAATTAAGATGATAATATGATGTGATAATAATCAATGTCGAATTCATAATTATATTTGTCATTAGCTAATTCTCTGAGCCTCATTTTTTATATACTTCATATACTTTTAGCAATTAGCAAATTGAATTATAGAAAATATTAAAAAAAAAATGTATTATACAGTTTTTTTTTTAATATTATTTTTTAATGATTATTATTATTATTATTATTATTTTTTTTTTTTTTTTTTTGTAATTTATATATTTATATAAAATGTTACGTTTTTAAATTTAAAAAAATTGGGTCATAGAATATAACATTTTATTAATATTCTATTATACTCTTTTTTTATATTTTAAATATTAAATATATATATAATGTAACTATTTTAAAAAATAATTATAAATGCTTCCTATTTTAAATATTTCCTTTAACAAATTATATTTATCACCTGTTAAAGAAAAAACTAGTACAAAATTATATTCCCCAAGGTCTTTAGGAATGTAATTTCCATTATTACTCGTTCAAGTTCAAGTGCCTTGCCTAGTTCGTATAATCTTAAATTATTTAATTTTCAAAGGCAAATCAAAAGTAATTGTCTCACATCATTGCGCTTGACATTGTGCAAGCCACAGAAGATAAAAGATCTAGCGTAACCAATGGGATGAACTGCTGCTGCGTACCCGAATGACGATGACGATGCGTCATTCAATCCGATTCAGCAGCCGCTGAACGGAAATGAGTTTTGTTCAGTTCTCATTCGACTGCCCACATTGAAGTCTAATTGTTTGAGTTAATTGACAACGACGCAATAATCTCGCTGACATTTGACCCAATCCAATTGAGTTACGGATTTGTGTGAAAGATCTTTATGGTTTTAGCTTTACTCTGATTACTACATTATGTTTTCATTAGGTCGGCAAAATATGCTCAAAGCTGGCAATGAAAAAATATTAAAATTATATAATTAAACATTTAAATTAATATTTATAGAACAATTGTAGCAGATTTTATAGCTAATTTAAGGCTATATAAAAGGCCAACTAAAATAATCTACAGTCTCTAAATAGTTGACCTATTCAAAGCTTCAAATTGAAGTATCTAATTTTGATTAGTTACTAAAAGTCTTCAGTTATATTGTGTTATTTGCCTAAAGTCTGTATAAATAGGCTTTAATCGTTTGAAAATTAATGAATCTTGAAAATGAAACAAGTTTTTAGATAAAACCTAAAAATGTAATCACTCAAAGTCCAAGAAGTTGATTGTGAAATCTACGCAATATTTGTAAATGTTCAAGCATCATTGCAAATTGTTGAATAAAGGAATATATAGATTACATTGAAAAAA
Source organism: Drosophila koepferae (assembly GCA_030914345.1). Lineage (NCBI taxonomy): Eukaryota > Metazoa > Arthropoda > Insecta > Diptera > Drosophilidae > Drosophila > Drosophila koepferae. The sequence continues at coordinate 7,119,005 of JAUESR010000207.1, forward strand.
TAAAGTAAGCATATATACATATATAAAAATAAAATAAAAATAAATAAATAAATAAATAAATAAATAAATAAATAAATAAATAAATAAATAAATAAATAAAAAAGTTCTTGGCTAATTTCTAAAGCAACAAAATGTTCAGCTAAATAAATAGTGAAAACTTGAAATACTTTCAGAAATTGGATTTAATACTTTCATTATATGAATTATTGCAACTTTTTAAAAATAAATATAATTCTTTTTATTTTTTATTTCTTAGTACAACATTTCTTTGCCCAAACATATATTATGCTGAAACGATATTATTATATATATATTTAATTATTTTTATTTTATTTTATTTAATTTTTTTTTTTTTAATTTTAATTTTTGCATACCTATTTATATTATGCTTAAATTTACAAACAACTTCAGTCACATTTGCATAGTATAATAATATGCCATTTACAGACAGATGACAGTTACAGGGTATAAATAAACAGAAAATCGAAATTAATGGGTGGTAACTAAACTACGAAAACGTTTTGGCCATTTAAGCTTGTTGCGCGGCTAAGATTTGTTTTTATTTTTATTTTTTTCAATGCAATAAATGCAATGTATGTGCGCACGTTGTTTTTCTTTTTCTTGTTTCTTAAAGTTTTTTTTTTATGACGTGTCTAGCGAAAATGTCGTACAGTTTATGCAATAAAACTGGCCATTTATCATTGAGGGGGCATGGGTAAAAATTGTAAATCGACATTGTTCAGCGTTTTAGCTGTTTGCAAATGTTACGCATACGCCCCAACGGCCCCAGGCTGGCTGTCAATGGCATACACGATCGGCCGGCTGGCCGGTTCTCTTCAAGCCAAACGCCTAGAAGTCCAAACCTGACGCCGTGCTTAAGTTTATGATGTGATTTGACTTTGCATTGCCTCGGCTTAAGCTTAACCTCCTAATCTATTGCAAACATTTTGTTTTGTTATTGGCACGGCACGGCCCGGCCCGGCCCGGCTTGGCTAGGCACGGCTTGGTCCGCCAATCAACTCCAAGTGCGGCGATGGCGTCGCTCTCAATCGTCTACTCATTTGGCTTGTGCGTGCAGCATAGCGCGATTCGCATTTTTCACGCTTTGTCAAGCGCTTTTTTGGGTGCAGGAGGAGTCGCCAACTGTCGTCTAATGCTGCAGATTAATGTCAAGATTTGCATATGAAATCATATATCGGCTGGCCGTGTCAGCGCCTCGACTAGCACTACGCCAAATTTGGCTATTTACTGTTCAGCAATTGCGACAAAACTTGGCCAAATTATGTGCGTGCCAGCAAATGAATCACAAGTGAATCATTGCATTTGCTTAGCTGCATAGAGCATAAAATAAAAAATAAATAAAAAACTAATTAAATAGATCGATTCGATTGTGGAAATGATGAGCTTGCTGTACTGGAATTCTCTAAGCTATAGATGCGTCTATTTATAGAGGCATACGGAAAAAGAAACAGAAGGAAGGATTCAGCACTGAATCCTCTCAGTTGTTGTTGTTGAGAATATATGTACATATACATATGTATACTACATAGGATATAGTATATATTATGCTACATACAAAACATACCCAATTTCAATGCATGAATTTAATAATATTTAATTTTTGTAATTGTATTTCAAAAATACAATACATTTTAAATTGAATTTTTAAATGGAACTTATTTTAATTTTAATTTCAAATTTTAACATTAATAATTTAGATTTAGATATATGAATGTATTCAAAATTGAATTTTTAAATTATTCGAATTTTTTTTTTTTTTTTTTAATTTAAAATGTTAGCTTTAATAGTTTAGATTTGTGCTAGCTAGCTATTGCGCACTTGTGCTTAATTTATTTTATTTTTTTATGTTAATTTATTTTCTTATAAAATTTTTGTAACACGTAAAATTTGTTAAATTTTATAAAATTTCCGAAATTCTTGTAAAATTTTAATATTGCATTTTTGTTTTTCATTTGTTTATTTTTTTTTTTTTTTTTTTTTTGTATAATTAAATGGTTCATGTATTGATCAACCGCCAAGCTTTATAAAGCTGGTTCTGCTAGCGGTTAGTCAAGTTTCGGTTGCTGTTTAGTCGAGTTTCATACCACAGTTAGGGTGACCATAATATTGAAAATTGCATGCTTGCCCAACTCGGCAAGCAAATTCAAAAGTTTGCTTGCCATGATTATGTTTAGTGAATAATATGACAATTAAATTGCATTAATTAAGAAAATTACAGGATATATACAAAATGCCTTAGTTTTTCTGTATTATATTTATTTATTTACATTTACATCTATATATAATAATGATAAATAAATTGGCTTTTCAAACTAAAACATTTCTAAGCTTTCTCTAATTCAAGGCTCATTTCGATTTCCAGGCTCAGCGGCATTGGCAGCAGCAGCATGGGGCATCCCCCGAGAACGTCATCATTGCTGAGACACAGACCGGGCTGCGTTGCTGCCGCTGCTGACGCAGACTTCAACGCCGACGTCAACGCTGACGCAAACGTACACTGTGGCAGTGTGTGGCAGCATAGCCTGCGGCTCTCTGGGCCGCACACAGTTGTTAGTCGGACGAGCAAGCGTTTGCATCGCGCACAGTTTAAACTACAGCCAGACGAGTCATATAAAAGAGCTCCTGCCTGGCATTGAGAAGCCACACAAAGGATAAACGCACAACGAATTCGATAGCACACGCTGTGTCTTGTTTACCGGAAAGTCGGCGCCATTGTGTCGCCAAACCGTCTACGTGCCTTGTAGAGAGATTTGTAGCTAGCATTCCAGCGCCCTCAGAAATCTAATACCAATCCGTAACTATGTCAGCGCCCATTAAGTTCATAATTGCTGGCTTCTGCCTGGTGGCCACCGCCTACAATATACGAGGTGAGTTCCGATGCCCCAATCTCCCATCTCCCATCTCTCCGATCTCCTTTCTCAATTGCACGATCGTCAGTGCCGCTGCACGTGGCAGGTGACCTGTATTTGGGTGCATTCATAAACACATTAAATTACACCAAAATTTGCTGTTGAGTTTCGTGTGCGCCAGTTCCCGCTAGTTGGAGCTGCCCACGTGTAATTTCATCTGGGGCAGCAAGGTCGTCTCGCCGTTCCAAAATCATCAGCCTCGCGTCTCAGGTGTGCTCTCTGCTTGGTTACATCTATGAATGAAAAGTTTCACTTGTTTCGTTTCTGAGTTTGTTTATGCACATTTTGCTTTTTATTTTGCCAAGTTTTATGAGTTTTTTGCGGTGTTTATAAAAGTTGTACCATGCTTAAAAATAGCCATAAAAAAAAAAACAAGAAAAAATAAAAAAATAATAAATTCAATTTGAAGAGAATGAACAATTGATTTTCATAGCTCAACTAAAAGCACTCTATAGATTTATTAAACATTTGCTGCAAAATGTTTTTTTCCATTTAAATTTTTCCTTTAACAAAATTATCATTTGTATTTTTTTAGTGTAAAATAATTGTTTGAAATGTTTACACACCTGGCCAATACAGCATTTGGTCAAATATCTTGTTGGTTATCCAAAAATGTATTTTTGTCATAAACAAATTCCTTTTTGGATATGCATATATATTGATAGATTGAAGAGCTGTTTATGGCACATTATTTTCAACATCTGCCAAGACTTTAGATTTATTAATTTTCGGAAATTGAAAAATTCGGAAATTTATAGCTACAAAATGTTTGTCTATGACAAAGCAAGTAAATAGCTGAGGAAAACTTGCTCAGAAATATCTGAACTTATAAATAGCTTAAGAGTTCAATTGATGCAATTAATTGCTGCTTTAAAGAAATTTTAAAATATTTTAAAAACCTGTAATAGCTATTTTATCTATGTACATCATTTGACAGCATATTTGCCACCACATAAAATCCAAGCTAGAGTCCAGCTTGGGCTTGGTCAATTTACAGCCTTTTTTCTTGGGATTCCTTTGCTGGCACGCAAACACTTTTGTGGGTCAATGCACAGCAAAATTGTGCACTACTCTTCCTATATAGATACATACGCATACATTCACATATTTATATATATACACATATTTCCTTCTCATAAAGCACGTAGTTGTGCTGTAATTTGGCGGCATTTTTGTGATTTTCACGCTGTTCGATGATTGGCATGGAATGGAAATTTGAATGCATTTTGTGTATTTTGAAAATGCTTTGCTGTTTATTTCATTTGAAATATTTGCCAAGCTATTTGTGTTGTTTCATTTACAGGCGCGTATATATACACTGTGTAAAATGCATTTCCAGTTGGCCATAAAAATCACTGATTAATGCCAAAAGGAACTTCATTAAATTTCACACTAATGTGCATTAATTGACTGTGCAAGTGAATTGCTAATTATAATTACTCTTAATTGAGGTATATTGAATATTCATTTGAGAGAGGGCAACATGGCGCTGTTTCTGCTGCCATTTACTCTCCTTGTGTATATCCTGCAATTATCTAATTGGCTTGCATTCAATCTGTACCCCACTGCGCAACGGCTTGCAGCACTGCGCATGTCAAACTGGCGCCAGAACGTCGTCTGCTCCAGTTTCCAGCAGCGCCGAAAACTGTCCCCAACTGTACTCTCATACCCAGCACAGATTTCTAGCCCCAACAGACTCCCAGCTGAGTGTGTGGAAACTATGTCATCTCTGTCTGTCTGTCTGTGTGTCTGTGTGTGTGTGCTCAAGTTTGGTTCGACTGCCTTGGCATGAATTGCGTAATTTGTAGATAACTGATAATGAGCAGGCGTTGCTCGTTGCTCGGCTTGTTTTCGCACGAAATGAGCTTGTGGCAAACAGGATGCGCAGAGATTGAGCACGCTTCACAGGATACCCAGGAAGCCTCCAACCCCTCAATTGTCACTCTATATGTGTGGGGGTAACTTAATTGCAGACGACAACAAACTTCCGATGCGTATCAAATTATGACATGAATATACTTTGTTCTTGTTTTTGTTTATGCGTATTTTTTTTTGTCGACAGCTGATTTATCATTTGAGTGGTGCGCAAGCTATTTGGGGAGTATTTGCTGCAATTTCTTAAGTTAGGGGTTGAAAGCGAGTCACAAATTACAAAATTTGCATAAGCAGGAAGCAACTTCCTGTATGCATAGACTTTTTTTTTATAAGTAATCAATTTCTTTGATCAATTGAATACTCAGCCAGGAAGTGCCATAAGATAAATGCTCAGGATAAGACTGCAATTTTTGCTCGTTTGACGTATAAGTTGAATGAATGAATATATTATATATTTAATTTATTGCTCAGAGTGTAAATAATTTGTTTATAGAATAGAAGTGTAGACAGTATAATAGCTAGAATTGAAAACGTTTTCAGAGTCTATGCGCTGCTGTTATTTAATATAATTTGTAAAAAAACAAGTAAAGCTATTACCTGATTAGCTGCATTATAGATATGATCTATATATATATAATCTATCTACTCTTCTATTACTAATACATGCTAATGTTTAAGCTCTCACTTGATCACCTGCTTACCTACATTCAATCGCTTCACTTAATATGATCGTAATCTTTTGCTAAAAATAAATTCATACGTAACTTCTTATACAATTTGGCGCACTTACAGGGTATAGAAATGGTTAGAAATAATGGCCTATGCGTGTGCCCGATAAGAAAGCCAACACGCGACCTTGACTTGGCTACAATATATATAAATATAACTAGTATATATAGTATATATGGCAAAGGAATTCAATCAATTACTTAGAGCGAAAAAGGCAGCACTAGCTGGTTTGTCTAGCAACTTTCTCCGGCCAGGGCGTTGGCAAATTACCCACAATTTCACGTCAGTCTACAGGAAGTCTGTAAACTAGAAGCGACAAGGTTAAAAAAAAATGCAGCCAGTTTGAACAACTCAAATAAGTTAAGAGACAGCCGCCTCAATGTTGTATGGCGCCCTGGCAGCTGAAGGACTTTCAGCTGCCATTTAAATTCATAATAATGTAATTCAATATACTCACAATTTTCAAAATGAATTGCAAATATTTGACACCTTTAGCCAAGAGAAGGGCTTGAGTAGTGTTGGACAGCCGTTAGCTGCCATGGCGCGAGTCAAGGTCGCTGCTTGGCCAACAACAGGAACATCATTGCATGTCTGCTTTAGATTTACGGCTACTTGAATTTCAGAAAAGCAAAAACCCTAACATGTACACAACCATCCTCAAGCCTTCTCTGCCCGCCCACCTAGGCCCGCTTTCTGTTTCTCAAGTTCTGTGGACATGCAAAAACCTTGAAGCCAACGAAACCATCTTGATCTTCAGCGCTGTCCAAGTCCACGGCTAATCACGCATATCTAATTAGGCCATTTTGCTTTGCATGTTTGCTTTGACCAGCACGTCAGTTTCTGACCCAAGCCCACCCCCGAGGAAGGCAATCCAATTAAATATTAATTTAATGCGAATCTGCTCTAAAAATACACTTACTCAAGTCAGTGTACCAATATTTCCGCTGTCAATGTTTACCAAAAAATTGAATTTAATTCGAAAACAAATTTAATGGAAAAAAAAAAAAATAAATAAACAAAGCGCTTGATAAAACAACACCGAAATAATCAGCCAAATCAATCAGCGAGTGGGAAAAAATTATCGAGAGAATCGTGAGGCAACATTATTGAGTGGCTCCCACGAAAAATTACACTTGAGTGCGAGAAAATATTTTATAAATTGTATTTTTAATAAAATGAGCAATTTTATAAATATTTAGAAAAAAAAAACAAATAAATTAATATATATATGATAATGAAAATATAATTTTAGAACATGTAAAGTATTTTTTATGAGATAAAAAATGTAATTTGAAAATATACATAATATAAAATTTATATGAAAAGATATTTTCAAAATATTGAAATTAAAAAAAAAAAAAATAAATATTTTAATACATTAATTTTTTTTTTTAAATATATTTATATAAAGAATTTAAATTGGAAGTTGAAATAAGCTTTTATGTTTTATATTTTAATATATAAAAGCTGAATTCAATCACAATTTATATTCTTATCAAAAATATATATTTTTATTAAATATTTTTTTGCAACATAGCACAAATTAAAAAATATTTTTTTTTTATCAAAATAAACTATGCTATAATAATTTTAATAAATTCATGGCGATGATCCTTTGTGAGAAATTCTGTTTAAGATTTAAAACAATAATAGAATAATTATTGTATAAAATTTGATTGAATAGAAGTTACATAATTATATTTTCCACCAAAACTACCTCATTATATAATAGTTTAAAATTTAGCTACAAATGAAGTGTAAATTTTGCGATTCAACAGTTTTTTTTAGTGCTGCCTGGACGCCAAAGAATCTCATAAAGAATCTTGGTTTGCGTGGGCAAGTCGTAAATTTCACTTACTTTCTCGTCTTCGACTTCGTGGCGTACGAGTAATAAAATTTCAATGAACGGCGCCGCTGTGACTCGCTCCGCACAATTCACTGTCTGCTGCGGCTGCTGAATGGGTTTCAGTATTTGGGGGTTGGACCAGATTTGTGTGGGGTGTGGAGCCTGCTGAGCCGCACATAAAGTCAGTTAAGTTAGTTTTTGGCAATGCGAGAGCTTGATGATGTCAACAGCTACAATTTCTGGATACACACACATTGTTTAGCTTTTATGTGGAGGATAGCATTGGCCAGCCAAAGCGAATTGAGGTCAGGCCGTAAAGGTCGTACAGTAAGCTAGACTAATCGAATTACTTGGGTTGCTCATCTTTGCAGCACACGAGCATCAGCATTTGCAGTGCTGGCACTGCAGCTCAAGCACCATTGGCTCGGAGGACTTTTGCGATGTGACATTCCAGGAGGATAATATACCCACGGAGCTGATCAAGGAGAGGAATATAAATCTGCTGCGCAGCTGCAATAGCTCCATCAATTCCGATCACGAGCGTGCCGTTTGCCGCAAAACTGTGGAGGAGTGTAAGTAGATCAGAGAGACATCGAAATTCCTCTCTAATAAGTCTATTTCACTTTTCAGATAATGGCAAAATCGTAACCAAACGCTTTTGCTACTACACCAACAAATCGGATCCCGTGGAGCTGTGCAATGTGACCACACCGGAGAAGAATGTGCGCCGAATATTCTGTGAGGATTGCCTGACTGATCGCTGCAATGGCGCCGCTGGCCTCGCCGCCATCTTTGCCGCCATCTTGTTGCCCGCTGTGGCCTTGGCCAATCAGTTGGCCAACTAAGATGGCCACGTCGCTTCAATTGTATCTCTATTTTTAGTTGGAACGTGATATTTTATTTAGCTAAGCCATTCGCTGATTAACATTAATATTTCACTTAGTTTAGTTATAGGCGTATTATCCTTTCGTACTCCTTCGTAGTCCCCATTTTATGTTCTAAGCTCTAATTTATAGTTATTTTATTTACTTAGAGATATACTTTAGAGTACATTTTATGATTTGCCTAGCTCGTTTTTAACTGAAACAACACTCAGATAAATAAATTAGTCAAATAGCTTAGCTTTACAATCGAATATTAACTACAACAACAGCAAGCAGCACGCTCTATGAACCATAAAGTACCACAATTATTAATCATAATAATAATAATTAAAGTGAAAATAATGTTTAAATGTACAAGTCAAAACACCGCATGCATTCTCCAATGTATTTATCACAGTTGTATAAACAATAAATCTTACACCGAATAAAGTTCATAATCTGTGTGACAGTTGATCGAATATATATTCTTCAAGGTGGAGGGGAAACTAATGAAGGTTATCTAACTGAAGAAGCTATGAAAGACAAGTTCTTTTGTAAGCTGAGGAAATTCATTGTAGAAATTCATAAATATATCTTTCCATTCAGCTTACTAATATTTCATAATTTGCAAATGTATCTTTGTATCTTTCGGATATGTCCGTTTGCCTGTGGTAGATAGGTTCACATATTCTATAAATTGCTTTTCTTTTTCTTTGTTTCACAATATTTACATGTATTCAAGTTTATATCAGATACTCTTTATCTATGATTCCCTTAGCTTTAACTTGGCTTACATTAATTTAAATTTCTTAAAAAGATCCCCAATACTCCCCAATACCCAACCAGACGGATTATTTGTCGATACAGTTACTTTTAAACTTAATCAAAGAGTTTCTGACTATTTCAGGCTATTGTTAGCTCTCTATATATTGCACCTAATCCCAATCAAAGCTTCTGAAAATCCAATTAGTTGACCTACAAGTAATTCTCAACGACCCCATTTCATGCATATGCCTCGACCCTGCTGGCTATGCCTGTTTGCTAAATCTCAGCCTGTCATCGTTCTAGAAAAAATCGAATTTGACAATATCTAGTTTAATATATGCAAATGGCAAATTGCACCCCATGACAAGCAAATACAGCTTCATTAAAATGTAATCATGTGTAAAGAGTTGAGATTTAAATGAACTGAACTTCCTATTGATGAAGATTCAAAAGAAGTTAAGTAACAAATTTAAATACTAAATACTTACAGCGATACATAAACCGGAAGTCGTACACGAAATTACAGTCCCTAATCCCTTAATATCCTATATCCATGATAGTTTCACTAAGTCCAAGGCTAATCCAATTAGGCGTTAAATGAATATTCTACGAGTTCTCTGCTGACCTCATTTCTCCCTTATGCTGTGTGCCTTAGTTGCTTTTTCTATGGGCAGCTCAGCTCAGCTAGAGGACAATTGCTACCCACTGTGCCTTTTTCCATTTGTCCTGCTGCTTTGCTCAAATAACATTGAGGCTGATTTATCGTATTTCAATAACATTTTATTGAATTGATCAAAATATCTGACTTGAGAGAAATCCAAAGAATAAATGTTGCATAGTTTTAGGTGGCATTCAGAAATTGCTTCAGTGGCAAGTTTCACTCAATTTGTGGCAATGGATTTGAAGTAAACGAGACATTGTCAATTGAAGTGTCTTTAAAGTTCAAATTTCTTATTAGTAAAATAAATTAACAACAAAATGTTGTCAGCTGTCTGCTAATGAGTCAACAATTTAAGTAAATTTTAGTAAATTGTTGACAATGGAAAAAAAGCTAAAACTCTGTCAGGCCATTTCTATGATTAAGCCATTTCCTATAAAGCATTACAAATCTCAAAATGCAAACCTGCATATTAATAGCTTCATTGTGCACTGAGTATAAAATTGCTTGACAAAAGGTTGTTGACATTTAATTGTTAAAAATACATTTTTATATTGTTATACTGATTAAACAATATTATAAATATATTTTTTCCATATTATGAGAATTTTCAAATATTTTAACTATGATTTTCTCACAGTGCATACAAGTCGTAGTAAAAAACGTGACTACATCAAAGTTAATTCAAAGCACACAACAAAAGTTAAGCAAGTGTCGAAAAACCGGTTCACCAAAACAATAGTTTTTTTTTTTTTTTTTTTATATTTTTCAAAACAATTGCTTACCTGAGCCACACCCTAGACGATTTTCCACTCAAAACAAAGCTCAAAAGTAAGCAGCGCAGTCGCCGTTACGCTCAGATATAATTTCGTGTGGCCTGAGCTAAATCTTTATCTTTTTTTCTTTCTTTCTGTAAAGTCTAGAAAACAACAGCAAAAGAAAAAAGAAAACTGATTTGAAAAATCTAAGCGAATGCCCACAAGCCGGTCGAATAAATACTCAAAACACACAAATTTTTCCAACACCCTCAACTATTTCACTCAAACCGTGCTTGGAGTGAACGGCGCAGTCGCCGTTGCGCACAGAGAACTGAGTGAAATCGTGCGGAATAGTGGATGACCGGACGTCTGAACGGGGCAACAGAATTGTGAACTTGTCAGACGTGCAGCAGACATTGTCAGCAGAGGTTGAGAGCAGTTCCAGCGAGCGTAGCAACAAAATAGTATTTTCAAAAATTTTCTGAAAATGGTGTCAGCCCTGAAATGCAGTTTGGCCGTGGCCATTATGATTAGTCTGGCCTGTTCGGGTATGCATTTACGATTGTGTTAGAAAAACAACCTGTTTGAGCTAAGCCAAACTTTCTTTGTCAACTTGCAGCCTATGCCATCAAGTGCTACCAATGCGAGTCACTTACCACACCGAAATGTGGCCTAAAATTCGAGGAGGATGAGACTTTGTTGATTGATTGCTCCAAAATCGGGCCACCGCGCAGTCTACAATCCTTCTTCCCACTCCAGAATGCCACCGGCTGCATGAAAAAGACACTCGAGAGCGGTAAGTCTCTACATTGTCAAGTGTATATAGTTTTCTAGCACTCGCATTTTCAATCTGTGGCATCCATTAGCGGCGGCTCTCAAGCGAGCATAGAAATTCGCATTATGCTGCGACGCTTATGATGTCATTTTTGATTGTACTTGAGTTTGTTTATTTCTTGTTCGCATCATGTTGTGTTTTGGCTGTGTTTTGCGCAGTTACTTGGCTTTTTTTTGGCGGGTATCGCGACATGGTTGTGCTTTCGGGTTTTCGTGTAATTTCGTATAATTTTGAGATTAGTGTGAGAGGCGTATTGAAATAATAATGACGTGATTCCACATCTTTGCAGGGGGAGCGTGAATTATGGCTATTAGCATATTTTAATATTTCTTTCATGTTGGGATTGCCAGCAAATGACAAAAGATTTATGCGACCATTAAATGGGAATACATAAAATTATTTTTTTTTTTACATTTTTTAATAATTTTAAATTTAAGTCGTTGAAATTTTATTGAGAAGCATTTCTTTTATAGCGTAAAATATTTTTACTATTCTATTTCTCTTTAAATTAATATTAATTATGCGCATTTTTTTTTTTAAGAAAAAGATGTGTTAATTCGACATTTGTGCGATAAGCTGAAATGCCCACAAATGTATGTCAAAATAGTTAAATAATGAATTTTTATTAATGGATATACTCGTTCACGCAGTGAAAAGAGTATATTTGTTTTAGGCAATAATACTTTAAAAGGGGCTTGGCAAATTAGGAAATGATATACTCTGGCATTGGTTATACAAATTGAAAAGTATATAGTATACAGAGATATATTTCTGAAAAGGTAAATCTATTCTACGGTTTTAAAGCTACAACTCTAAACCTTAAAAAATGACGATTGACTCTGCCTATGAACGGGTATTCGGCAATCAGGTACGCCCGACGGCAAAATTTGAATTTTCTTTTCTTTTTTAAGTTATCTATATCGAAGTCAATATCGTTCTTTATATATATATTATATATCGCTTCTTAATTATTTACTAATGAATTAAAGCGAATTTAAGCGGCTTTGCTGAGCTCATCAAAGCAAATTGCTCAGCGCAAATCAAACTCAACCGTGAAAATGATCCCAGCAGCGACTTTGGCTTTGGGCTCGTAAGTTAATTACAAATCTTGTTGACTCAAGTTGTTGCCGTTTGACTGGAACAATGCGTTAGGCAGCATAGAAAATTGTTGTATTCGTTTGGGTGGCACAGGTCGTACAAACGAGTTGCATTGTTAGCAGCAGCTGCCGAACAATGAACTCATTTGTGGTTTGAATATAATTTACAAGCAATTTATATTTTAAGCAAAGCGTAAACTTTTTTTTCATACACTTTTGTTTGTTTGTTTACTAATTATAATTCTCACCTTCATTGTCACTTTTAGTTGTGGGACAACCGCAGGTCGTGCGCAGCTGCTACTTTGGAGATGTCAGCAACCCGCAGAGCGGCTGCCAGTCGGATCCATCTCTGCCCTTCGTCAGACAAATCGGCTGTAGTGTGTGCACCAAGGATGAGTGCAATGGTTCCAGCTCCCTCGCTCCCATTGCTGGAGCCATCGTGCTGTTCTTTGGCGTGGCTCGCCTACTGGCCTAGATCGATCTCTACTACTTTGGCTTTTTTTTAGTTTTTAGCTCCTGATCGTATTTAAGTACATTTCTCTATATATCAGCTGTCATTTTGATTTTGCCTCATAGTTGTGAAATATTCTCGTTTAAATTTGTGCCTATCCCATACATGTACAATTGCAATTTAATAAACTATTTATGGATCAGTTATACAAAATGTATATATATTGAGTACTTTATTATCAATATAAATTTCAGAATCCTTTATCAACAATAAACAACAAGTGTTGCTTGAGATAAATCATTTTCTTTGCTTCAACAACTTTTCAATGATTATGAAGCAGAGTCATGCAAAATACTTCATAAATATTGTATATAGGAATGAGAAATATATATTTAAAATAAAAAAGAGAAATAAAAAAAAAGGTATATATAAATAAATAAATATATATATATATATATATATATATATATATATATATATATATATATATATATTCTTGCTCTACATTAATTATAATATGAATTTTTAAGATAAATATACAAAAAAAAAAAAAAAATCTTTTCACTTATAACGAATTATGTTTAAAATATTTATATTTTCATATCTTTTTTTTTTCGTATAGATACTGTATATAGCATATTTAAAATGAATATATAAATTGACGTCTCACCGATGAATTTTAGTTCATTTGATATGTTTCCTACATACCATACACATATGTATGTTTAATATTTGCCAGAATATACATAGACTGAATCTTAAAAACAAAATTGTCAAGTGTCATTATATATTCCAAAAATGTTCTTTTGATCTTATATATATATATAAATGTATATAAATATACATATGTGTATGATATGTATATTACAACTTTTGCTTTCATTCTCTCTATCTCTCTTTTTATCTGTTTCTCTCGCAATCAGCATCTATATTTCAGTCCTCACTCTCTTATCTTTACACATATGTCCTTCTCTCTCTCTCTCTCTTTCTCTCTCTATCTCTTTCTCTCTCTCTCTATCTCTCTCTCCCTGTCTCTCTCTCTCTCTTTTCTCTTTATATTTCTAAGATAGATGTTTATATGAGTTCAGCTCTTTAAGAAGTAGCCAGCTCTTATCACCTACACTTTGCATGCCCTTGAAACATGATAATTATAAAAAAATAGTTGGACTCTCTCATGCTAGCATATATAGCATGTATGTCGAAAGGCTATTACAGCCGCATGACTGTATCCATTACGAATTACAAAGTCTGTGCCAAATTTTTTATGTGTTTCACGAGTGTAACGCATTTACGGAATGGATTTCACGGCGAATCAAGTAGTCAGCGCAGACCCCGTAAATTCCGTGACTCATCTACAATTGCATGTCAAGAATAAATATCCTAATGAACGACAAAACCAAGCAACAAAAAAACCCGCACCTGGTAATTCTAATTAACCATAAACAAATATGTTTATAAGTGGCTCAGAGCTCAGAAATTTAACAATTAAACTGAGAAAAAAGGTCAGGAAATGCGTTGAACTGCCCAACGAAATGCCCCCATGTGAGGTTGTTACTATATCTATATCTCTGTGTATCTCTGTGTGTGTGCGGGTGGGTGTGGATATGTAAATGTGTGTACGTGAGCGAGTGTGTCTGCATTATTAATTATGTTTAATTGAGTTAAATGTGAACGTGGCTGCCAAGACGGAGTCGAGTTTACAAAGTGTTAAGCCCACATTTAACTCATTTAACAATGCACAACGCATCGAAAAGGTCAAAAAACTGCAAATGAAACTAGTTTGCGTTTGAGTGGGTTGGGGATGGGATGGGATGGGATGGGCTAAGGGGGAATTTCCTATGCTACGAGCTGCAGCAGCTGCAGCGAGCTGCCTCTCAATTAACCCAAACTCATTTGGAATAATTTGAAAAAATTAACCAATTGAGCAGCATGGAAAATCATATAAGTGCTGAAATGGAAATTGAACGGATGCTTGGGAAAAACCACTTAAACCAATTCTGAGGGCTCGATGTAAAATATATGAAATTTCCATTCGTAAAATATTAGTAATTAAGTAATTAGAAAAGAAACTTATCCATAATATAATAATAAACATAATAATAGTAATAAAATATATTTGTAATAATTAAAAATGTTCACAATACATTAAAATTAAAGATATGTAGATTACGAATATTTCATTAAATATTCAAAAAATTATATTTTAATAAAAATAAAGTCTATAATATGTTCAGAACAAGAAAGATAACTTTCTTATACCCTGAACCATTCGTTCTATATTTTGGAATATACGCTTAAGTAATTAGAAATTATACTTCACCCATTAGCGCAGCTACGTAAATCTTATTATATTCTATTGTATCTTTTCTATTCGCCTGTTACTTCAGCTTCCGCAACAGCCAACACGGCTGCAGATCAAATGTAAGCCAGCTACATAAATACATATATAAATATATATATATAAACTTAACTATCAAAGATTATTTCATCAATTTAATTTAATATTTTAGTTAAAAATTTGCCATAAAATAAAAATCTCTTGTTTTTATGTCTCATTTCTGAATGTATTAAGTAAAAATGATTGTGTAAAAAATGTGTAAAAAATATTATTAGCAAAAATCTTCAAATCTCTGAAACCTTAGTTTATATAATGCTTTATCTAAACAAATTAAATTTTTCTTAGTTTTATTACAATGTTAATATATCACATAATACGTATTATCATGACAATAACAATTAAAGCCATGATTGCAGATTAAAAACTAATTAATTGGATTTATTTTATTTTCTGAGTAATTTTCACCAGTTTATTACGCATTGCCAATTAAAGGAACTCTAACAAATTAGTAAACAGAAATTGAATGCGTTGCGTCGAATATTAAATGCTCTAATAGAAAGGAAAACAATGCGAAATCAACATACAAAATATAAATAAATTAAAATTATTAATAAATCATATAGTAGTAATATAAATTTTTTGTATCTGACTTCCAAAGTTCTTTTTAAATAGACATTATTAAAATACAATTAATCAGATATGCTCAACTAAAATTCTTTGTAATTCCAAATTAAGTTTAAATATAAATCTTATCTATCAATATAGTTAACAGAAATGAGATAGTTTAATAGAATTCTATTAGCTTGAGGCAGTTGCAAATTTATGAAATTAGCACGAAAACTGATTAAAAATTTAATTATAAGCGAGAAACCAACTCACTCAAAAATTAAATGATGCTCTATCTATTGCGTTGCACATTCCATAGCTAAATGATAATGTTTCAAACGCGCTCAAAAGTAAAAACCAAACCTGTTTTTACTATGAGAAAGAAATGCTGAATGCTGAATGGATCGCATACAAATTAGATGCCGCATATGCAACATGACATAAATCAGACTTATATAATGTCCTATACTCGCATTAAAAACATACAAATAATAATAGATGTGTGTGATTGTTTACAGATGAGACGAGTCAAAGAGAAAAAAGTACAATAAATAAATAAGACAATATTTGTCTGACATCACCCGAAACAAGTTCTGCTATACCTAATATATATTGATGTATGTATATACATGAGTATATTGTGCATACAAAAGCAAAATTGCGGTCATTTGTCTAAATGTTTGTGTGTCAAGCGTAAAAATTCTAAAGTCAAAATTCAATTCACAATTGCAAAAAACACACACGCAACGTAACTCACTCAAAATGCGACTGAGTGAGTCTTTTTTTTGTTCGTATTGTTTTTAATTTGAGTGCAAAGCAAAGGCGCGTTCGCTTGGCTAAGTTAGAAAACAAGCTAGAAACCATCAGACGCTAAACAGTCGCCGTGCCGTTCAGATCTATAAAACTTAAAGCGGTTTCTTTGTGCTCGCATCAATCCTATTCAGTGCATTACAAAATGGTTTCGAAACTGGGTCATGCCTTGGCTTTGGCCATTCTGGCCGCCCTCGCCTGCACGGGTATGCAACAGTTGGTGTCGAAAGTATAGCAACAGGGCTAAAAAGAAAAATTCCATTTACAGGCTATGCCATCAAGTGCTATCAGTGCGAATCTCTCACATCTCCCAAGTGTGGCGAGAAATTCGAGGCCGATTCCAATCTGCTCTTGGACTGTGCTCGCATTGCCCCGCCCCGTTTCCTGCAGACCGGCCCCTTCATTCGCAATGCCACCGGCTGCATGAAGAAGACCATTGAGGGCGGTAAGTTACAACTCTGACATGATGTCATCAACAACAAAGTTGTTGGGCATTCAATTAGCTTAATGAGTTTTAATCGTACTCGCGATTGAGCTCGAACTAACCAGACCCGTGGGCGTCGGGGCGTACAGTCAGGCAGACGAGGCGTATGCGCAATTTGCCTAAAATTAAACAACACATAAGGAATAATTGTTAATAATTTTATTAGAAATGTCCGTTTTTAGGTTAGTTTGCACTTAATTAATATGCATATATGTATATTTATATACATAAATATATATATGTATAAATAAACATGCCCAACCCTCTATTCAGTTCGAATGTGGGAACAAATGTGCGGATCGTGTGATCTGAACCGTTGAGCCTCAGCCTTCTGTTTTGCATTTTAAAGCAATTATCGCTCATTCGTGTTTGTCATGCAAAATTGTTCAATCATATATATATATATATATATATATATATATATATATATATATATATATATATATATATATATATTTAATTTGTTTCTGGATAATTGGAATCTCCAGAGAAATGAACATCTATAGAATCAAATTATTTATTATTTTCAACCAGTTAACAAAGTGTCGTATTCTATTATTGAATTCGTCAGCAAATTAAGTTAAAAAAAAAAAAAAAAAAATTATTCAAATCGAAATGAATCTTTCTTGTTGCTTTACACAATAGTGATGCGATTTGTTATTAAAGAAGAAACACTCTTGACTACACACAGCCAAAGATCATTTCAGTCGGCGAGCTATTGCTACAAAAAATGACATCAGAACTATAAAATCTACGTTGTGATATTTCATGGCGTTTTAAGATGAATAATCTTTAATAATATATTTTATGAATTTATCAGATTATTATTTTATGCACAGAATTAAAAGTTAAATAACAGTTTTGAAGCTTTTGAAATGAATTAAATTTTTATAATTATATTTGTTTTAAAATGTCTTCAAGCCTGCAGAATATGCAAAACTTTTAAATAGAATGCCCAAAATAATAAAATATATTGTTTTGTAGCAAGATTTTCATATATTTGAATACTTCACAAAGTAAAAAATAAATATAATAATATTATTAATATATTAATAATATAAATAAATAAATAAATAAATAAAATAAATAAATAAACAAATAAACATAATAAATATATATAATATAATTATAAATATAAATTGTAAAAAATAAATTTTAAAATATTTTTAATTGAACTCAAGTCAATCTACAAATATGATTCTACTTTAGTATTTTTAGCATCTTTTAGATTGATTTTTATATTTTAAAAGCATTACATGCTGATTGTAAGATCAAGGTTTTATTTAATTTCTAATTCATTTCAATCAAGAAAACAGCTAAGGCAAAATTGGATCAACAACTGAATTGAGCAAGTTTTGTCAAACGCGCCGTAAGAGTGAGAGATATGTAATTAAGTAGCTGTCAGGTTGTCATCCATAAATTAGTCACGGCTATATTTAAGTTATCTCATTTTAATTGTCTTGGCTTAGCTTGCTTAGTCATTACAACTCTATGCGAACTGCGCATTATTTTAGTATTCATTTACAAAATTGGCAAGGGCTGTGGAAAAACCACAAAGTAATGATAATTAAATTCAAGTAACTGTTAATCGACGTTGAAACAATGACAGACCTTGAAAATTAATCAGCACAAAGAGCACATAGCTCACAGGCTCCGTCACCCTGACAATGACGATGTCAACGCGTCTCATTAGCATTCGTTAGCTCGTACATCATAAACTTTCAATATGATGACGATGCATCGAAATTAGCAAACTTTTGTAAATCTATTCTTTACTTACGTTTTCTTTTTATCGAGTCTAATTAACATTGTGAATTTTCCGCCCTTTTTAGTTCCCGGCCATCCGCAGATCGTGCGCAGCTGCTATTTCGGTGACGTCAGCAACACACAGACCGGCTGCCAGGCAGATCCCTCCCTGCCCTTCGTCAAGCAGCTCAGCTGTGATGTCTGCACCAAGGATGAGTGCAATGGCTCCTCTTCCATCGCTCCCATTGCTGGAGCCATTCTGTTGTTCTTCGGCGTGGCTCGCCTGTTGGCTTAAAGTTTTACTGGAGTCTTCAACTTCATTAATTTAAAATCGTATACATTTCAAAAGTAACTATGTATTATCCAAAACTCATATCTTCTTTATGTGAAAAAAGAACAAAATTTAATTTCAAATTTTAATGACAAAATTAAAACAGCATTTATACCAAATTCAATTTGCTGGCTTTTTTTTTAAGTATTTTCTAAATAAAGGTGAAATATTGATATAATAATGTTATTATGCTTACTAAAAATTTATTTAAAAAAAATTTTTTTTAATTTTCAATAAATTAAATATAAAAAATATATATTTTTTGATACATTAAATTTAATAATATTTTTAAAATTGTATTTTAATATATTTCTTATATTTTTTGGTATATTTTTAGTCTGAAATTTAGTTGAGGCTTAGTTAGATTACAATCTGAATGAAAATACAATTTTTTAATTTTAAACCAGAATCTTGCCGATAATTAATAACTGTCTTAATTATAGCCGTACCCTAATATTAGTAGAACTTCAAGTGAGTAGATTAGACTATATCATTAAACTAGTTAGTACATAGCTAAGCATATACACTTTGTAAGTTAATCTCAATCAAGTCTTTACTTACAATTTACATCTAATATATATGCAAATCAATTTACAGCTATTCTGCAATTCAAATTTAATTGTTGTTCAGTTGTAAAATCGTTTATCTGCAAAACACGTCCTCTGGCATCGACACTGTCATCATTAAGCCAAATGTATTGACAATGTGTCTCCAGTGAAAGCTGTCCTTGCGTGCAAGGCCATAATTAAAGCTTCTGCTAACACTCCCCAATGCATAAAATCAACACACGCACACCCCACACACCCACACACAAACGCACACACACGCATGAAAGCTGTCGAGTTAGCTGTGCTCTTTGGCAACTTTGTTAGCTCTCTTGGCTGATATTACAAAAAAAAATAAAAGGGGGCAAAGAGCTAAATGAAAACGTTTTGGCCTCTTCCTCCATATGTGTGCTATAAATTCTAGACAGAATATATATATTCTTTAGCGTCTGGGGGGGAAATTCATTAAAATTAGACAATTTCAATAGGTGGTTGCCCAGACCGTAGAAAGGAACCACTGACGAGAGCAAGTGTGAGAAGTGGAGAGAGAGGCGCAGTGTGAGAGCCCAGAAGTGGCATTTTGGAAATGCTTTTGGCATTTCTCAGTTTAGTTTCGAACGCGGTCGTCGACTGACGGACGTCTGAAGCGTTTTCTCGCTGTTTTATAAACAGAACATACCGGAAAATCTCTGAAACAATAATAACAACAACAGCAAATGATACAAATCTCTACAGCAACGTTAGAGGCGGGTGACTGTTGTTAGACATCGGTGTGGAAATTGTAGCAAAATATAGAATGACGCGTGTTTGTCGTGCATACGAATTCACAACAAAATATCTAATACAAATATAAGCAAAGTGTAACAACAAGATTAATTTATAGAAATATATGTATACAACAAATAGTTTCAAACCAAATAATTCGTTTCGTGCTGAGTGAAAAAGTTATAAATAAAAAAATCAAATAACAACAAATTCGACACAAGAAATTTCCATAAAACAAGAAATGCCAATGTGGCAATTAAAATAAAAATATAGAAATATATATGTATAATATTTTCAGCAATAAATTCCATTTATCCATGCAAATTGTTTATAGCTATATAGCTGGGAAAGTATTTTGAGTTTTCCTTTGTTTGACTTCAGCGCGAAAACATCAGTTTAAATGCAGTATTTACTTTGCTTGAGTTTCCTGCTCACGCTGCTGGCCACAGGTTCGCTCTTGACCATTCTGTCTTTAGACATAAAATTCGAGAATATATATTCATATACATATATGTATATATCTTTCTATGTACATACATATTCAATGCCAACAGCTTACGCCATCAGATGCTACTCATGCGAGTCCGTTTACGAGGCGAGCTGCGGCGAGAATTTCGAAATCGAGAATCATTTCAAGTATGATTGCGCCTTCATCGCCCCGCCCCGTTTTTTGGAAAACGAACTTTCAAACAAGAATGCCACGGCCTGCGTGAAGCGCGTTTTTCGCGGTAAGTATTTTTCCAACCACATCGCATGACCACAAACTATGAATAAAACGCAAAAGGAAAGTGTGCGCCGCCACTACTTCATAGCTTGACCTAAAAACATGTCCTTCAACAGTTTATGGTGGTGGGCGTACATTATTTGGCTGCCAACTATTCGCAATTTGCACATTAATATCTAAGAAAACGTTGCTTTCTACATTTATCAATGAGCATTAAAAATCTATCTTTTGGATATAGATCTAAATGTCTATGAGAGTCGGTTAAACATCTAGCTCGCTTTTATAAATAAAACTTCGTTCTATCTGGAAAATATTTTTCAAACTCCAATAGTCGAAGATACAACATTTTTGTGGTATATACACACAGATTTGAGGTAAATATAGGTAACTAAAATTATGTATTCCACGATTGTATCTCTGTGTAAAAGCACATGTATAGCATATGTCTACAAATAAAGCAGGTTGATGCGATTCAAGTGGCATCGCGGCCAACAAAAACATTTAGTTTGGACTTGTGCTGAGCAAACTCATTTATGAATTAGGAGATTACATACACTTTAAAAAATTTTTTATAGACTTCCCCCAATAATTTTCATGCTTGAAGATAAACAAATTACAAAAAAAGTATATATAAATATATTGAAATTTATTAAGCCATACTTAAATAAACAAATGTAAAAAATATAAAAAAATATATAAAAATATATTGAAATATATTATATAAAAAATTTATTGAAATATATATTTAAGCCCCGTTTATAGTTTAAGAACGCTGAAGAATATAAAATACCGACTATCAGAGCAGCAAAAATATATGTTAATGCAAAGATAACACAAAAAAAAAAAAAAATATATATATATATATATATATCTATATTCATAAAATCTATGAGAAAGTAGCTCACACACTGTTCATCCACTTGATGCCTTCTAAATAAATTCTCTAAGATTTGTTAATAAATACAAGCACAGTAGTGTAAGTAAGTTATCGCACACAAACAATACACCGTTTGGCTTTGTTTATTTAAGCATTGCTCCTAAAAGTATGCCGCAACATTGTCTCATTTAATTGTTATTTACTTTGTGAACCGCACACAGAAAATGGCGTCAAGAAGTTCGTGCGTGGCTGCTACTTTGGCGAGGTGAACGAGACAGAGATTGGCTGCAAGATGGACCCAACGCTGACATCGGTGCAGAATGCCAGTTGTCATGTCTGCAACAATGAGAACTTCTGCAATGGGGCAACTCAGCCGGAGCTGGATGTGTGGAAGCTGCCAGCGCTGGCGCTGTTTCTTATGGCAGCCCCATGGCTGCGCGCTGGCCAACGGGATGTATGAGGCATATTTGAGGCATTAGACATTAGGCTGTTGTTGTTGTAAATGGCAATGGCCAAGAAAGCGAGAAAGCGCTAAAGGCCAGCTAATAAAATCTAAATTAATGTAGAATAAAGCGAAAATTGTTTATTTGTGCGCGCAATGAACTTTCGGGGCAAACGGCGCATGGGGCGCGAGCAAGGGCACACACACAATCACAGAGACACAAATACATACCTACACTCTCACATATACACTCACACAATAGCGCCGTGTATTTTGCTCCATTTCATGTTTCATGTCAACGGACATTTATTTTCGGCTATCAAAATGCCGTTCATACCATTTCCATGTATGTGTGTGTGCGTGTGTGTGTGGCCAGTACTAGACGCGGTCAGGCAAATGAAAAGCAAATGTGTTATATGGAAAAAAACAACAAGAAAGAAAATAGCGCAAAAAGAATGAATACAAAACTCATCATTCAGAATGCGATTGGCGTTGGCTCAGTCTCGTGTGTGCAGCTCGTCCGGCTGGTTCGGCCATGTGACGCTCTGGCGCGATCAACGGGGCCCAATCTGTGCACTCATTTAACACATTCAAAACCAAACTATATCCATCATCTGTATTCGTACCTGTGCGCTAAACCCACACACACACACACACACACACACAGACACAGAGCTGCCCCCACAAACCTACACACAAGCAGCTTGGTCATGTTGGGGCATTGGGCGTTGACGCTGGGGCTGCTGCTCGCAACGCTATCGGCCACAGGTGAGCGCATCGAACGTGTCATACATTGTTGACATACATACTAAACACACGCAAATAAAAAAGAGATTAAAGAGAAAAAGAAACAAAAAATAAATAAACACGCACACACGTTTCACAGCTCTGGCCGTTAGCTGCTACGAATGCGATTCTGTCAACGATTCGAATTGCGGCGATAATTTCCAGCCAGATGACATTGCCAAAACAGACTGCGATTCCATGGAGCAGCCGGAACATTTGCGTGCTTTCTATTTACAAAAACCCGAAACGGCGTGCCTCACCAAGTACTACAATGATGGTGAGTACGAGAAAACTATGGTACAGCTATACTATATAATAGAAGCTGCAAAAGCTGAAAGAGTAAAAGATATATGATGTTATTAGGTGTGCAAACTAGAACGACCTTAATAAAATAGTGTTGAGTGTGAGAAATATACAAAATTGTTATTACTATGTTAGAGAAACCTAATGTGCAAAGAAATATAAGATCTACATAAACTGCTCTGACAACATAAATTGTGAAATCGATTTAATCAAGATACTTACATAACTAGTTTGTTTGAGATATTGAACAATACTAATTTCTTTGAGATATTTGATATCGACCTATGAGAGCCGCTTTACTTTGTCAGAAATCATAGTTAGATCTTGATATGTCCATCATTTAAAGTTATTTGAACTACATATCTGAGCAGTATATAACTTTTCGTTTTAAGATGTGAAACACATAAAAGTTTTGGATATTTCAATTAAAGAATATCTCTTTGATTTAAGCCTACCAGAATAGGTCATATTGAGATTTTAATTGTGTGGTTATTTTGATATGTAAATATTTAGTCTGATGTAAAGTTTATAATACACCTTATAGTTCAGCCAGCTAGAAACAACTTTGTGGATTTTTATTATTCTTCCTCTCCAAGCTTTTCTAGTCTAGACATTAGTATAGATAGCAGAAAAGTTTTGAATGGATGAATTATAAAATAAACAAAGCTTTCTTTTGCTGAATTGTAAACTAATTAGTTCAAAATATTTACATAGCAACACAAATTAAATTGTAAGAGCTAATAATTAAGCCCACACCAGAAGAACTTAAGTAGCCGAAGAATTTCTAGATATAGATAGATATATTATTTACATAACTGAACAGTTATTTAAAGTATTCCAAAATTGTTTGTAATAAAAATATATTTCAAAGAACAATCAGCTATATATAGCTTAAGCTGTAATCCTTTCACTTACCTCATTTGGCACATTCAAATTTTTGGCTCGCCATCAAATGTGACGAGCATTCTGTAAACTTAAATAGTTGCAAATTTTTTTTCTTCTAACAAGTGCGCAATAGTTGATTAAAAATTCTTGTTTGTTACATTGGCAAAACGGGAAGTGAATGGATATCATCATTTGTGTTATTTGTGTTTACTTAATAATAATTTTTGTGTTTGCTTGCAGAACCTGGTGAAACGCTGTTCGTGCGTCGTTCCTGCATTTTTGGCGATTTATCTGTGTGCGATGAGAGCCCAGATCCGGTGATGCCGCACCTCAACTTCCTGGGCTGTGTGTTCTGTCACAAGGACTTTTGTAATCTGAGTCCGCGTAGCGCACACGCCCACAGTTTAGTATTGGCTGGAATGCTGGCATTAATTTACCTATTTAATTTATAATTGCGAAGCTTTGAGAAAATTATTGAATTTTAAATAATAAATTTTCTGAATTATTTGTTTAGTTTTTATTTCTTTTTTTTATACATCCACTAAAATGATTTAACATACACTTTATATATATATAATAATAATAATAATATTTATATATATATAATTTTCTTTTTAACATATATAATATATAATTGGGCATATTTTTCCATTGTATTCGTTTATTACTGCATGTGTGTGTATTTATTTGCAATACATAAAATAAAATAAAATAATAATAAAAGTAAAATAAACTAAAAAAGCAATACGATCTTTAATTCAATTAGCAAACATCGCATTTGTTTGTATATATCTATATATGTATGTATGTATTATTATTTATTATATATTTCAGTTTTGCATAATATAACGTCAGTTGAGTTCGTATATATATATAACACACTTAGATGCCACTATATAATGGTTGGTTATTGTACAAATTAATTCATCGAAACCTAACAACAACTACACATAGAGAACAATTTATATAAATTTATATTTGTATATATAATATATATATGTATGAAAACAATGTGAACAATTGTATGTACAAAATATAATGAATTAGTTGACTGTTTGTTTGCCCTTTGCCAAATACTGTTCATATAAATGAGCGCACCCGCAACTGCCTCCAGCTCTCTCAGCCTTAGCCTCAGCCCAACGAGCGTCGGAGCATTTGTTGTTGTATGAATAGTCAACCGAGTAAATTAAAAAAAAAAAATAAATCTTTTATCAACAGCGCAGCAACAAGTAACAAATATATTTTTATACATATTAATTTTTTTCAATAGTTTTTGATTTTTTTTTCTTATTTTGAGTTGATCAAACTTTTCAACTAGGCTATTATGGATATGAGCTATGTGCCATATATAATGCTGCTTACATACACAATATTCTTTCAACAACACAGAGAGTTTAATTAATAAAAACTAAATATTATAAAATACATATATATTTGAATTTGTTTCATATTTTCATTTAAGCCAGACCCAAAAATTTCATTTGCAAATTTTTGCTGTTAAGCCTTGCCTTTGTTTGTGAGCGTGTGTGTGTGTGTGTGTGCGTGTGATTGAGGTGTGTGTTTCAGGTGTTTATTTGGAGTACCAGCTCCGAAATGTGTCTTGAGTTATTTGTTTAAAGAGTTTTGTTCGATCAATGCGATCGTAAATTGAGTAGCGCATAAAGCTTTGAGTCGGCGCAGCAACAGCAAAATCGCAATTTCTTTTTGTTTCTTTTTGGCATAATTTACATACATGTATAACGTTTTATTATTGTTTAAATATTTTCTATATAGGTTTCTTTTTTTTGTATTCGTTGTGATTGTAACAATTCGCTTGAGTGGTGCAAGGAGCAGTCGCTAAGACGGGCGTGCCTGGACGCCTATTAAAAAACAAAAAACAAAGCAAAACCAAACAAATATTGTGCACAGCATGTTTTCAACAATTTTCTCTTTTCTCTGACTAGAAAAATGGAAAGAAATGATAAAAGTTGTCGCAAATAATTAAAAAAAAAAAATCAAAAATAAAATTGTTAAAAATTTGTCATCTGCAAAAACAAAAACGAAACAAAAATCAGGAGTCCAACTTGAACAATGCACAAATGGAATGAATCTTAAATAAACATTGAATTTGTTGTGAGCTTTGGATACGGATCATAAATGAGATCAATATGCGACATGCATGTGCACACACCCCCAACCCCTGGCAAACCAACACCCCCGTAGCCCACGCTAACTGCATCCGCTCTGCACGCTCAAGTAACTTAAGTGCGGCCTCTAATCGTAGCTATATCATATCTATAAGAGTTTTATATAACTATTACACTGCACTGCAAGTTGTGTGTTTGCTTCTTGCATTGAATTCATGCTGCTATTTCCAGTTTATATGGTTATATATATGTGTGTATATATGTCGGTATATATAGATTGTTATGTAATGTGGTAAGAAAATAAAAAAGTTTCCAATGCAATTTACAAAGTATATAATTTATACACATATGTAATAATAATATTAATAACATTTATAACGAATTCAGTCAAGTCAGTAAATTTGGTTTACAGAAAGCAGAAAAAAATAATAATAATAGAAATAAAAAAATACAAATTACAATAATCATAATAATATTAATCCAAAGTGTGCAGACAAATTTTGCAATACATTTCATTTGATTTATTTCTTCATTTTACTGTTTTCTTTTTCAGATTTTCACTTGCTTTTCATTTAAGGAATATATTTTTGTTTGTTGTCTGCTTTTTCAAGTCGTTCAATATAGAAATAGGTTTACGTTTTGCGATTTACATTTAATTATACATATATATATATATATAGAAGTATATATAATATATTATAATATAGTTTCTTTTGTTTATGAATAACAACTATGTATATAATTTCAAAGCATTTGCGTTTTGAAACATTAACTCACAGAGTATTTCCATTATATAATATATAATTTGTTTGTTTTTCATTCCGCAATGGGTTTTAAACATTTAACATTACAACGACAATGACGACAACGAGTGTTGCCTTTTTTTGTTTTGTTTTCTTTTAGATACATATTTATAAATAAACTTTTATAAATGTTTACACAAATCTTCTTCGTCTGCTTTTGCATCATCATCATCATCATCATCATCGACTCTCTTATCTTTTTCGCGGCTTCTGCCTAATATTTCCGAAAAGCCGGAAGCACAAGCGTTTACGTTGCTTGTGCTTGTGTGTCTGTTTGTGTATGTACGTATATGTATGTATGTGTGAGGTGTGGATGAGTAGGTCTGAGAGGAGCATAGGTGCGGGTTTTTAACGCTGAGCACTTGAACATCGGCGGGCAATTTGGCTTCGGTTTTTGAGTGTTGGGTCCGTGCGGCCCATATGAACTTAAACGCCCACAAAGCCGTAGACCTCCAGTACGCGTATCTCGAAGTCACCCGATGGACATAGCGGGGGATTGTTGAAGGTCTTGCAACCGTCCGTCTTGCCAAATCGTATATTCTCGTCCATCCAAATAGCTTGGCCCTCACTGCAAACAACAAAGGCAAAAATTAGTTTATATTTTATAGATTTGGAAAAATTTGAAAGAATATTAAATGCAACAATATTTAATATAAGTTATTATAATTATTAGATAGATGATCTAGAAATCTGTGCCTTGTGTTTTATAGGCAAGAAATCGTATTATATATATATTCCATAGCATTCAACTCACCCGCCGCCAATTGTAATCATTTTGGAATCGGCTGCCATAAACAGTTCTGAACTGTGGCCCAAATCTCGATCGCCCTCGATGCCCACCCAGGGATATTTGGCACGTTCGGGATACAGAGAGAAGAGGAAGGTTTCGCCTGTACCAAAGTAGGCCTGCCTCTGGCCCTTGTCATCTTTGACATTGCGCTCGTACCAGCGCGAAGAGCAATATGCGCCAAATACCTAAACACAAAATTGAAATCATATTAGTTGGAGCATAATATTGATAGAGTAATTACGCTTGAACTTACTTCATTATTGCACGTTTTGATCATTAGCAGCGTGGGCTCATGCTGCTCGACGCGCACATAGAAGGTGGTCAGGGAGCAACCGTGCTCCTCGGTGGTGTAGAGCAGCACGGGTTGGTACATGGTGATTCGCACGGGCAGCCAGGACCACAGCGTGAATAGCTGCGAGAAGGAATTTGAAATTTCATTAATAAAACATTCAAATTAATCAATATTATTTAATTTAATTATTACGCAAAAAGTTAACTACAATTAACTATAAAGAAAAGGTAGCAATAGCCAATGTTTAAAACAGTTAAAAGAATCATATATATATATTATATATATATATGCTCAAGATATGTAAACACACACAAATAACAAAATTAGGCAGGGCGGTTGGTAGATACAGAGCGGTAAACGGGTTGACAGCAAGAGAGCAAGAGCTACAGCGATTGGGGACTAAAACATTTTAACTAATAGGCCAAAAATAAATAAATAAACTATAAGCCAAGTTAATACATGAATGATACGAAACAAAAACAAATGAAATAATGAATGTTAAAATGTTTTACAAAATTACATTAAATAATGATTTAATTTGTTGTATTTTTTTTTTTTTTTTTTGTTACTTAGGCCAGCAGCAGCGCATGTTAAACTGTATGATATCACTGTCAAACTGTCGGCCTGCCAAACTGTGCAATGAATTGCGATTGCGATTTGTGTGGGCTCTATGAATGGAGAGGCATGGTTAACCAATGCAAGGGACGCACACACACACACACGCACAAACACACAATTAGAGAGAGAGAGAGAGAGAGTGGAAGAAAGTCAGCGACAGAGAGTGGGAGGGAGAGAGAGAGTGGGAGTGTGTGAAGTGTTGGGATATAGCACTAAATGGGGTAGAACTTTTTGTTAAGTTTTCTAATAAAACGGCACACGATGTAACTGTTTTCTATATATATATTTTTTTTTGGAATGGGAATTTCTTTGGATGGATCATTCACATTTTTGTTTGATTGGTAAAATGTTGGCTCGTAATAGATAGATGTGCTTACAAATTGTCTATCCGTCCAGGTTTTAATGAAATTCGTTGTGCCCGGTAAACCAAAATGCTATGAAAAAAGATGATATAGCAATGTCAAGATTAGATGCGATTCGAATTAAATGATCGTTTTCAAATTTGACATGGGATACAGTTTTCAGAGGGGCACTGGGTGGGGTAGGAAACGGGATGCGTGGGTCCTTCTGCTGCTAATAATTGTGAAAGAGTTAATTTTAGAGCGAAAAAAAAAAAAACTAAATAGAAAACTAAAACTCAATTTAATGAATAATACTAATTTAATAATATAAAATAATGCCAACAAAAGGGAGAAACTCAATCATTGCATACATCATCAGAGAGCATGCAGTGTGAACTGATTTCTTGGGGGAAGGTGAAGCACTTCTATAAGAACTGCTCATTACTGAGTGATAGATAGATAGATAGAGAGAGAGAGAGAGAGAGACTTGGTAGTGCAGTTTGATAAGCGTAAACATTCCGTTGTCTTTGGTGTTGTTGTATGTTGATAATCTTGCTTTACAATATTACTTAAAAAAAAAAAAAAAACTAAGAAAATTTATATACTTATGTTGGGATATACTAGCAAAATAAGGTTTAGCAAATGGCGTTTTGACTGCTCTCTGGACTTACATCTTCGTTCTTACAGACTTGACTTTTGAGATTGTGTATGGGATAGACACCCATGGCGATAGCTCTATGACCAGGCGACTTTTCGCCCTATATACACAATGGCATTCATATATACAATCAAATATATATATATAAATATATATATTTTCATTTTTATGCGTATGATATATAATGTCAGTTTGGAGAGAAATGAAATTTTATATTGATAAAGCGCACGCATATTATTATTATTTTTTTAAATTTAATAATTGTTTTTTTTTTTTTAATTTGGTATTTTGATTTTTTTTTTTTAATTTAGTGTTTTGATTTTTTTTTCATTTTTTTTTTTCATTCAAAGTTTGCCAAGGCAGCGCAAAATACAAGAAAAATAGAAATAACATTTTTATATTTATATATGATATTATTCATAAAGTTAATATTGATATATATATAGAGTAACAATTTATTTTCGCATTAAAATTGGGTTTGTATTGTGGCTGTTGTTGTTGTTTTTGAATGTGTTTATTTATTTTGTTTTTTTTTTTATGGCCTTGGAGTGCAAAGGAAGTGCGATAAAAGAAAAATGTTCAGAAGAAAAAAAAATTATACAAATAAAAAAAAAAAAAACAGAGTCAAATGCAATTTCTGTGTTAAGAAACGGAACGGAAACGGATAAAAAGCTTTAGTTATAATATTATTGTTGTTTGTGTTTGTGTTGTTGTTTGTTAGGCTTTGATAAAAAGTCAGAAACCAAACTCAAGCACAGTTTATATGATTAGTTTTCTTAATCTCATTTATTTCGCAATAAACATTCATTAAACTGCAGCAAAAAAGGAAACAAGTTAGATAACACAACAAAAAACAACGATTGGCCGTAAAAGCGCTAAGCATTTAGCCAAAAATCCGCTAGAGTTGTATATTTATCTATTGGATATATCAGCTTAGGGCTATAGCGTTTGACCAATTCATTTCATACATAAACAGAAAACGTTAAGAACATTATTTTTTCAGGCAGGTCCTGCGCATGGTATTATTTATTATTTAATTATTAATCATAAATCGCTGCAACATGCGAAGGACTTGACTCTTAACTCAGAACGAAAAGTTGTCTAAGTTTTTAAAATTTCTTTTTAGTTTATTATGAAAAACAAAACAAGCAGATTTTGAAACATCAGTCAGCATTATCATCATATATAGTATATAGAAATATATGATATATTATATATATATATAAATATATACAGATAATTTATAGACCCATACCAAATTGCGACAGCTCTCGGAGTGCAGCTTCTAGTTTTGTTTTTCAATTGGTTTCATTTTAAATACATTTTTATTTTTGTTCATTTATTCATTTCAAGTGAGTTGAGTTGTTGTTGTTGTTGTGGTTGTTGTTGTTGTGCGAGGTTTGAAAGAACACAAAAACAATAAATCAATAGAGTTTTAATAGATTTGTTTTCACCATAATTAATTAGTTAAGTATAGAAGTGTGTGCGGTGCTCTGTGTGGATAAAGAATAACCATTTTATATAGTTCAACTAAACCTAAACCTAAATTCAACTGAAGACTGAATCAAATTAAATATTGGGTGGGTTGCTGTGTGCTTCCAAAGACCCTTGAAGACTGTTAAATTGAGTTATATAAATGGGAGCAAACGTACATATATATAAGTAAGCAAATAGATATATATATATATATATATATTGACGTTTGTTTTGCCTGGCTGTTTGTGTGGTTCTGAGGTGTTTCTGGATTTGGAGGAATTGTGTGTATGCTGTTCTGTGCGCTGGTCTCTCGTTTACCTACCTCTCGTATGGTCAATGTGTGTGACATCATTTGGATATTGACCTGCGACTGACTAGTGGGCAGATTATCACTTGAACGCGATTTGATTAATTGCTTCGAGCCGCTATTAAGCGCAGATCGGCTTTTTAGTAGCATTTCAGTCTTGATAAATATTCTAGAAATATACTGGGTACTGCAAAAGGATAGAGACAGATAGAAAATAAATTAAAAACAGAAAATAAATAATAATGATAATAATAACTTTACCTGAGTCCCCTAATACTAAAAGCGGCATGGAGCAGCTTCGCCGGCGATACTGGTATCTTTTTGCAGAACTTGATGAGCGCATTGCCAATGTCGTTTTTAATATTATCCGGACTCCATTCGTTGTTCGACTGGCATTCCTTGTGAAAGAGATTGAGTATGACCAGGGCGACGCGATAGAGCACCTTAATGCCCTCATGAAAATAGCAATCCATAATTCGCACCAAATGCTGAAAGGGTAGACCAGCTAATATCCACCAGCACCAGTCCATGAATACACGCTCCAGTTTCTGGCCTGGGCAGATGCGTTGGAAATACGCAATGGCACTTTTCTGTAGAAAGACATAAAAAAAGAAGATATTTAATTCATTTATGCTTATGCAATATTTCAATTTGTTCATACTGTGTGCTTTTTGGCTATCTGCATGACTGTTTTCCAGGTGACCTCATGCTGTAGTTTGGTTTGATTGATGAATGTCTTCTCCTTGCTGCCCACAAGTCCGGCCAGGCACAGATAAGCTTCCTCCTCTGCAAAAGAAGAATATATTATTAGATAATTTATATTTATTTGACAACTATTTCTATATGTCATGTAATAATGTGCCATTTACTGGCTGCGTGCAATGCGCTATCGAATTGCACTTGCTTGGATAATTATCTAGAACTTAATAACAGACCTAACCTTAGCGACACCACCCACCTATCGCCCATCGCCTGCTGCCTCTACCACTCTCACCAGCCTAACACCCCCATCTACCCCACTCTTATGGTTGCCGCTTGTCTCTAATTTAATTGCACAATTTCAAATTGCAATTTGCACTGCAGTTTCCTGAGGTCGTTCCACAATCCACGTTCCGCGCTCATCGTCGCTTGCGGTTGATGAGCTTTGTGTGGTTTTGTGGTGCATGCTGCATTGAGTCGAGAACGTTACCGCAATGACGCAGCACAAATCGCATTGAATAGAGCGAATGTCAGGCACACACAGAGAGAGAGAGAGAGAGAGAGAGAGAGAGAGAGAGAAAAAGAGCGAGAGAGAGTGAGAGAAACTTTACCTTGAAAATACCCTACATAAATGATATATGCTCACAATCTTCAATTAGAATTGAATTGAAATTATATTTTTCAATTCCATCATACCCTAGCATAGTTTCATAGCTTACAGGGTATCTCAGTATATGCAATCACATGCCATCTCTGCGCACTTTTAACGCTTTAAGTGTGCAGAGCGTAGCTCCGGGTCGAGTTCTATGGAGCTCGTTCTAGCAATTGATGTTTTTATAGCAGCTTTTCTCAAATTGCCGCGCAATTTGCTTATTAAATTAGTCATTTTTACGCGCTGCTTTCATGTATTTAATTTATAAATTAGCCCAAATTATGCAAAAAAAACTCGCCGTGACGAAGGCAAACTTTGCAGCTAAAAATACTTTTCAAAGATATGCGAGTTATTTATTTAGCTCTGTGTTTAGCTATTTTATTTATTCTCTTTTTCAACCTCACTCACTCTCTCTCTCTCTCTCTCTTTCTCTTTTGCCAGGTTTCGTGTGTGGCTCATTAGCAGCAGCGTTAACTGTTGACAAAACTGATTACAACAAATAATAACAAAGCACTTAATAAACATTTTGTATGGCATTTAAAATGCAATTGCCAGTGGGTGTTGACGGCCAATTATTGTACACTCGTTCAGGGTATTATAGATTTTATTTTTATCATGATATGTCATGGAACGTATGCAAATAGAAATGACATTTATATAATATAAAATTATAAAATATACAAAATATAAAAATATATGAATATGTAATAAATAAATATATAACATAAAAAATTATATAAAAATATAATATTGGCATTTTAAATATAAACAGCTCATTTAAATATCTTTAAGAAAAAAAAGCTATACTAACAGCTATATTTGCATAGTTTATTATATATATTTTTATATATATTTATTTTGTGCATGAAAATTGTCTTTGGTTCGCAACAAATTCAATAATATATTAATATATTAAATATAATCGATTGAGATCCACTTATCATATCTCATTTCTGGTGAAACCCGATCAAAAACTTTGTGTTCCTTAAGATATTTCGAGCAATTACAACAACTACGAGCTATACTATCGCACTGCTCTAGCAACAATCAAGCGGAAATAAATTTGTATCATAACAAAGCAAAGCCAAGTTATATATCTAGAGCATATAATATTCGGTGTGTAGATAGCAGTGATTTACTAATTATAATTTTTTTTTTTCATTTATTTATTTACTTTTTGTATTATCAAGCGCAATTAGCAATCTAGAGGCTTTACATTTTTTTTTTTTATTTATTATTATTATTTGTCATTTAGCAGCGAGCTTACATTTTATATATATAAATAAACGCCAGTTGCATTGATTTGCACATAAATATAGAATACTTTGTAGATTTGTATTACAGCAGCCAGCGGGCTTTGAGCTGTTATCAGCAATGTGCTTATCAGCCACTTGGCTTTGTTGCGGTTCGTATCGGCCTAAGGCGGTTTGGCTTAGTTTGTCAGCGCCCTTAATAGTTTGTAGATTGTTTTGAAATGTTATCAATTGTTTTGACGACTGCAACAGACTCACAGAAGATACGCATCACAGTTATGGGACGCAACTTATCTTTGTTAATTATCTGTAACTGTATTTGTCAGTTGTCTCTTATCACTTACGGAAATCTAGAAGCAAATTATGATACGAGCAACTTCTCATTGCTGTGCTTATCATTAAATATTTGAGTTTAGTTCTATTTAAGGCACAGCACACAGCTGCTTTCGTGTAAATCTGCCAAGAATTTCTCTCTTGAGTTTAAAAAACTCAAATGTTGAATTAATCGCGCTCTAATTACTCTGTTTGTCTATAAATAGTTAACAGCTGCCAGGGCCACTTATTGCTAAGCTTTTAATTGGACAATTGACTAGCTGCTGTGTGGCTGCTCACAACAAACGGGGGAGGGGAATGGACGAATTTTGTTATTATTTATTTATTTAAATTTTATAACACCAATTGAACCGATGATAAGCAGGGCCAATAGAAAATATAGCCATCATAAAACTGGTTCAAAAAATCGCAGTCCCATTTCACGTTTCCATTTGACGTCAGAGCTCACGTGTTGAGGCCAGGAGAGGCACTCGGGTTTGATAGTGCCACTCACTCTTCACTCACTCAATCATATACACACAATACGACTTTGATGGACTGCAGTCGAGCAGCAGTTAACATTTATGGTTATAAACCATAGAAGCTTTGGACAAAAAGCAGAAGCCCCGAAAAGAGAGAGAGAGAGAGAGGGAGCAAAAAAAAAATACAAAGAACAACATAAACAATGTTTAAAAGACAAAAATAGCGCGTGTAAACAACATTAAAATGAAAGCCATACAAATAATTTAACATAGTTTTTTTTGTTCTACTCTCAGCAGCTGCTAATTGAGTTGCGCCATGTGGAAATTGCAATGCCCTTAAAAAAATATATATACATATACAAAAATTAATAAATAACTAAATGAAAACAGCAGCTGTTGAACTTGAAAAGTGCGAAATAGCTGAAAGTCACTTTTCATTTAAAAATGATTTACAATCTTCATATTTATAAACATTTCCATCAGGGTAAAGGGCTTCAGAAAATTAAATTTATTTATTTTAAAACAGCACGAGAAGGTGTGAAAGAACACATAATGTTCAATGAAAATGCTATTAGTCATAGCGCATGTGGTTTGTATTGAAAGTTTGCAGAGATTTTGATTTAATAATTGATATATATTATTTAATAGTAAATTGTTAATTTTTATTTATTTTAAAAGGGTTTTATTTATAGAGAGAAAAAACAAAATTGTTTATATATATTTTTTAAAAATTATTTTTATTTTTATTTTTTTTTATTTGTTTTCTTTTAAATTAGTTTTTATTTATTTTTTTAAACTATTTTTTTGTCATTTATTTATTTATTTTTTTGCTTGATAAATTGAAATAAATTTTTAATTATTTTACTTTACTCAAGAGAAGATATGAAAGCAAAAAATAAATAAATAAATAAAAACTTCTACTACCAAATTCTCTATATTCATATATTCTCAATTTCAAGCTAGAGAACATATAAGCACTCAATATTAAACCTGCTATGAGTATTATATTATATATATATTTAAATATATAACTATTTCACGTCTAGTTGAATTTCTGCCCTTCTGGCATTCAAGTCACGCATCGCTAGAAATACAAGAGAGCTCAAAAGAAACAATGTTTGAGTGCTCTAATCAGAGTCACAGCACTCACAGCTAGCTCGGGTATTTCGTGAGAGCTTTTCGCACACACTCAAACTAATGCACAGCTGCATACGTGCATGTATTTGTGAGCTTTCGCTTCTATTTTGAGTCTTCATGAATATGCAAATATTAGGCAAAGTTTTAACCCTCAAGCTCTATAAGTTCTTAGTGCGTCAAGTCAAATGATTTGGTTTTGTGTGTGTTTTATATCACAGAGCACGTAATAGAAAAGTATTTATAGATCAGGGTGTTAGCCAAAGCAGAAGGGGTGCTCATAGTTTCTCCATCTATATGTATGTATGTATATAAAAGCCGTGCAAAAACAAATATGCATAGCTTGAACAATGTTTGGGTAGGGCATAAACAGAACGCCAGAATAACAAACAGTCATAAAACAAAGGCAAACGCCAAGATGATATATGAAATGTGCGCATTTGTTTGGCTTCGTTGCGTTCGGGATTGAATTTGGGGAATGGAAAGAAAGAGAGAGAGAGAGCGACAGAGAGAGAACGAATGAGTGTGGGGTATATCTTGATGCGAATTCGAATCAGAATGGAATTGTCCAATCGTGTTTTATGCGAATTTTATGCTCACGTGCTGGCGTCATTAGCAACAATTTCCGAGACTTGTCAAATAAAAGAGTGAGAGAGGGAGAGTGAGAGAGGGAGAGAGAGAGAGACAGAGAGGGGAAAAAACGAAATAAACTACAATTATAATTCTAGATCTAAAGCAAGCCAAAGCTAAAAATATATGTCATATGTCGCAGCTACAGTAGTTAAACGATTATAGAAAACGATTTTAGTTCTAGGAGACACATTAAAAAAAAATTATAAAAAAAATGAATAAACAATTAAATTCAATAATTAATTTATAGCGTACAGGTATATATTTTATAATTGTACTTTTAAATATATATATATTATAAATTATAATTTTTTTTTTAATAATTTCAATTGAATCTTCAACATTCAAAGTTGTTGTTCAGAAATGATAATATATATAATATTTATTATATTTAAAAAAGATAAATGAGATTTGAATATGATTATAAAATATTTGAAAATTGCAATACCTGATTTTGGTCTTAAAAATTGTAAAATATTTTATTATAAATTCAAAATTTGATTCAAGTCTTAAAAATTGGAATATTTTAATATAAATTCAAAATTCTTTATTTTATAACGAAATTCAGAATAGAAATAAAAACATGAAATTCTAATAAACCATTGTAATCTTTATATGAGCAAAATATCAATTTTCACACTTATTGAGTAGCTACTGTAAGTCACAAATTTGTAGTCTTGTGCCGCTGATCTGTTACTTTTATTCCAGTGGCAAAACGAACAAAAATTTGCATAAAATTCAATGAAGACAACGCAGACGACGATTCGTCAATGACGTCAACTAGATGTCGGCAAGTAATGCAAAGTGTCAATATAAACATGATATACATATATACATATATAGATAAATATATTTATACAAATAAACTGTGTACACACATGTATATAAACATAAGTGGTAGACAAGCGCAAATGAATGTATATAAACATCTTCAACAGTTTTATACATTGTTTATATGCGACTTTTGAACTTGAAATGCACCAAGTGTTGATTGAAAATGCAACTGAAAATTTTATTGCAATTTTTGTTGCTGCTTCTTGGTATTTTAAAAAAATATGAATTTTTAAAAAATTTTTCTCAATCCCATTTCGCTTAAACAATGAACCTTTGCACCCTAAACGTAGCACACTATTTACAGTGTTCGCCTTGCATTCGGCCCGGAATCGCAATCTTCAGACATTAAAGTCAATTTTTTATTTATTTTCGCAGTGTAAACAAACCTCCAAAACTGGGAAACGCAGGCAGACAAACTAAGCGAGAAAGAGAGAGCGAGAGAGAGAGCGAGAGCGATTGTAAAGTACGTTGTCGTCTCTTCAACTCGACCTCTTGCTGCTCGTCGCTCACCGCTCGCTGCCGTTGTGTGGGCTTATCAGGCGCAGCTTTATCAGCTGCAGTGGGGCCTATGACGGTTTGCCTGTCTATTTGACTCCCGATTTACGTCGCATATTAATCGTAAGCGAAGACCTCTGCCAGCCCCTTCCTGCATGCGTTGGGTGCACTAAACGTGTCTATAGGTATAATTCACAAGATAATCCGTATTCTAAATTGAGTGCGGCACACAATTGAACCGAGATGAAAATCGATTAATTGTCTTGTTGTTTTACAGTTGTTATAATATAAATTGTAAATGCGGGTGTTCAGAGTTCATACAGCTGAGATTAATGAGATTACAAGAGACGATCATATACACAATATGTCCTGCTTGATATTGCAGCTGATCAACATTTAAGGTTTACACAGTATCGAGGCCATGCAGCTGTCATTTCTAATCTCAGGCAGGTGATCGCTGCATGAGAGCTGCGGCAATCAAAACTGAAACAGCTTTAAAAGTTCTGACAATGCAACGAAATGCGAGAACTTTTCCGGTTTTAGATGATAATTTTTTTTTTATTTCCGTAATTTGCACATTAAAAATTCTCGTAAATTAGTTTTTAGGTTTATGATACATAGAGGAAATAAATGAAAGATGAGATCCATTTGCTGAGTATTTTCAAAAGATTAAAAAGCAAGCAAGGGAAAGAACATTGTAAAAAGTGTTTGGGACTGGGATCTTGATTTCTAAATTCTGTAGGAATATATACTACATTCTCTCTCTCAATCAAACAAGTTTTACCAAACTCAAACATCATAAGCTCTATTTATTCAAAGATCCAATAAGGATTTATTTACATGAATAATATATAATACTTCATCAACTTCAATCGATTTATTTATAATATTTAGAATATCATAAACTTTAAATTTAAACAGCAAATACCAATTTTTATATATAATAAAAATCAAAAGTTGTTTTATTTTCACAATTAAGCAAGGCTTAAATTGTTATGTAATAAAATGCAGCAGCGACAGAGCAAAACGATTTGCCTATGCAATAAATAAATTCGCATTGAAATGCTTTACTCATAAATATTTATTAATTTACGACAAATGCGTTGGATGTTTTAATTTTTTCATTAACAAAACAAACAAATAAAACAAATACGATTTATTCAGGTTGGTTTTAGGCGGTTAGACCAATCTCTGCCCACACGCCACCAGATTAATCCAAATTCAAACAGCTTAAAAATGTAAATTGAAAGGCATGAAGAAAATAAAGAAATTGATCAATTGACAACGCGCCGTATCAGCAATAATAACAATTGAGTTTATCGAAGCCGATGCCAGATAACAAGAACTCAATTGCTTTGAGAGCTCATCTTGGCAAAGAGGAAAATGTTGAGTTAAATTAAATTTACTATATAATCGATGTTTGAAACAAGTTATCCTGGAATAACCATAATGTGTATTGTTCTTTAGTAGCTCTAGCTTCAACTTGAGTATTATCTATTCCAAGTGCTTCAATCATTGGAAATACATTTCAAGCTAACAACTGATTTTTGACTGAGTTAAATAAAGACTATGTCATGATCACGATCAAGTAATTTCTAATACACATAAACAACATTATTATCAAAAAATGTATATTATCAAATATTTTCTAATTTAGACAACAATTGGAAAGTTCTACTCTCTATATACTATATAATAAATATATACTTCAAATATAATTAGTTGAATTCCGATTGGTCTAGATTTCTAATTTTAAAAAAGTGCAAACAAGTGATTTTGATTCATTTCTGAGAATACATTATCGATTATCTGTAACTGCGCGTGCTATATTCGACTGTTGGCTATTAATTCTGAACTAAAATGTAAATACTTTATGCCGCTGTCCTTCTTCTAGCTGTTACATAGATATCTAAAGAAGAGCGCATAATAAAAGAATAACTAATTCGTAATGTAAATATTGACATAGTCTATTCAGCAATACAGGAAACAGTGATAAAAGCAGAGCACAAAGCGAAGCAACGAATACAATAGGCCCTAAAGGTCACACATGCTTAACTTTAGCCAACAATAAACAAGTCTACATGTATATAGAATATATAGAATATATATGCACATTGATTTCACATGCCTGAAGGGTCAAGATGAAAAGTGTCTTATTGATTTGAGTGTATTTTGAGATGGTTAAAATTGTTGGCTCAGTGCCTGCCTGCCTGCCTGTTGACCAAAGCAATTAGCTAGAAAAAATCACGATACATCAATTTGCGCCGAGCTGCGAGTTACTTCGAGCAGCGATTTACAATTGTGCCAATTACTCGTGTATATTTTGTTTGTTACAGCGAAAAAAAAAAACAACAACAACATCAAAATTCAAATGATGACAAAAACAAATATTTAACGCAGCTCAAGTGCTGCTGCGCCCCAAGTGCGACTGGCGTGTAATAAATGTAAAACGTATTGCAATCAAGATTTTGTTTTTCGTCACGTGAGTTAAACTGAAGCCACTTACCCGACATGAAATGCAAAAGTAACGATGTAATTGGATACAATACTGGACTGTAGGTAATGTCGGGACAATCATAGCCCAAAACATTCACGATGCGATCGGCAACAGCGCGTCCCGTGCTGGTCAAATGATACGGCAAACAATGTGTGGCATCCACAAATGCGGGCAGCATGATGGGCTTCTCCGATAGCTCCGTGGTGCCAAAGACCTGGTCAATTACAGATTATAAATACAGTTAGCTCAATCAAATATAGACTATATATATATATATATATATATATATATATATATATATATATATGTCATCGAGCTTACCTGATGCACCATCTCCCAGTAGAAGCCATCCAGCAGATTCGGCTTGGTCAAGTGTTGGGCACATAGTGCTGGCCACAATTGTGCGCGTATCGGTGAATTTATGGGCCACGAATTCTCTCTGAGTATATTCTTAACATCGCGCTTTTTATTCTGCTGCAGCAGCTGTTGGATTTCAGTGAAAGAGCGTAGCGCCGGCTCTTTGCCTGGAAGAGTAAAGCAAATACAATAAACGTTTAGTTCAAGTCAAGTGAATAGTACTTAGGATAGGTCATGAACTACGTACGTACGTTTGTGTCTAACAATAAACAATAAATTAGCCTACGAACAAATGTTCACAAATCAGAACTGTTATGTGATGTACTAGCTAATACCCTATAGTATATGCAATTGAAATTTGTGTATTTGATATTTTTAATATTTGATATATTTATAACATATATTTATTTAAATTAAAATTAATTCTTCAAAAAATTATTTAATATTTATAGATTAAATTTTTTCAGATATTTTTCTTGCTGTATTATTCCATAATCTTATCGTACATCATAAAACATTACTCATTATATAAATCATTTCTTTAATTGCTGTTTTTATCAGTGCATAGTTATTACAAATTGAAACGTACATAGATTAGATGAATAAAAAGCTCTAAAACTCTTTCTTTCTTTTTTTCATGATTAAAAGTTTTAAGCCAATGCTTAACCTACATTTGCATATATATAAATATATGACTATATATAATAAAATATGAATATATTACTATATATAAATACTAAATCAGAAATTTTCTTCTATATCTTATACCCTGCTAATACTGCTTCAATTATAGCTTTTTATCACCATAGCGCATTCCACATGCTGCATCAGATTGTAAATCATGCCACAGCGCAGTTCTATATAAGTTCTTATATACACATTCATATATTTTTTATTGTTATGATATAAACCCTTGTTGGTCAGCTCAAGTGTCGGCTGATAAGTTGGTCAGTTGCAGCTGCCGTTTAGCTAGTAACACTTAAGACCCTATGCGACATTATGATTGATAAGAAATAAAGTCTGAGCTCCGAACACGCTTGCCCCAAACAATTGCCCTGAAACCGTAGCCCGACCAATTGAACTTGCAGCTGGAGGCCGCATGAACTGAAGTATAGCAAAATACAAAATTGTAGGAAAAAAAAAAAGCCGACTTGAGCTGCAGATAAGTACGTAAATTTGTCAGCAAGAACGCAAAAAATAAATAAAGTAAAAAATTACTCATACGTCAGAGTAGCAAATAAAATACTTGAGTTTTGCAATTAATGATTGAGGGTGTGCATGTGTGTGTGTATTTGTGTGTGTGTGTTTATTGCAGTATGTGATAAGCTTTATTGATAGATGCTTGTTCTACATACATAAAGTTAGTTGATTTTAAATGGCCGTTGGGGCGCTGGGGCTTGTAATTAAAATTGAATTGAAATGATAGCGAAAATGCAAAATTGACAGATATTGCTAGAGAGTTAAGTATATATACATATATAGTTATATTTAAATATATATGCTCAGCTTATTCTTATATTTTATTCCACAACTTTGTAGCACCTTGCAGATAAGCTGCATTTCAAAAAATCTAGAAACTATCGAATAAATAATAAATAAAACAAATTCAAGTACTTTCCGAGGCTTAGACTTTGATTAATATAAATAACTAAATAGATACGTTGTTAAAAATTTAGCATTTAATATAAGTTTGCTTCGCTTTGCATTTGAAATGCAATTTAATTTTTTTTCAGGTCAGCTTGAATCAAAATTGAATAATTGATTCAACTTGTATAGTTCATTGAATGAAACATATTTTTAGTAAAAATAATTATTTATATACTTTCAGCGTTCAATTGAATACCGAAATGCATTGTTTCAATTAGAAATTAAACAAATTTGATCTTGTTTATTTGATGATCTCATTATGATTTAATTTTAGACTATTCAGGCTCGATACAAATTTGAATTGAACTGCATAACAATCTAGTGATTTCAACTTCAAGATAAGCACATTAAAAATATTACATTTATAATTGTAATATAACAATTATAGAGCACACAGTTCGAATTTAATAAGAACACTTGAACTTTTAATCTACAACATAAAAATGACCTAGTTTATTTAATCTAAAATATTTACTATTCATTTCATTAGTAATTTCTATTTCAATTATATGTTCCACACGCCCATCCCACAACATAATCCGATACACAGCAAATATGACAAACTGTTGGATCGATTGTTGCTGAGAACTTTGAAGTATTTTGTGCTTAACTACGTAATTGAAAAACTTTATCGCTGGTCAGCTGCTCGCTCAAGGAGGATCGCAACAGCCACAAGACACGCCACTGGGGCCAAGCACTTGAGTCGGGTGCGGCTATACGAAATAGAGCTGCCATATTGATTAGGTGGTATCGAAGTTGGTGGGTAATTGATTGTGCATCGTCTACATGTCCCATTACCAGCTCCACTGACAGCTGATCGATTTTTGCATGCCAGTTGCTCGTCTGCTTATCACAGCGCTTGCTATTTGTTTTATTTGCTATTT
Organism: Drosophila koepferae; assembly: GCA_030914345.1. Taxonomy (NCBI): domain Eukaryota; kingdom Metazoa; phylum Arthropoda; class Insecta; order Diptera; family Drosophilidae; genus Drosophila; species Drosophila koepferae. The sequence goes on from JAUESR010000207.1 coordinate 7,162,741, forward strand.
GTTGTTGTTGTTGTTGTTGGCCCCAGGTCCCTGGCGTTGTTAGCGCTGATAAGCGCTCGACTCAGCGCCAGTCATTGGGTAAATTTGTTCATTTTAACGAATCACAACAGATACAACAAATTACAATCAGTTCTTCTTCATTTTGTTTAGTGTTTTCATACGTCAAATACCCATTAAAAATGTCCAAAATTGGGCATGTCGAGCAGATTATATCATTTTTTTAATATGTTGGCTATTCTCTCAGGGACTTTGACAGACGAATTTATGATTGAAATAATTGAATTTTATCGTGCTTCAATGAGTTTTCACTAAATCGATAAATATCGATATATATCACATATCTAGTATATAGGCTTGACTCTCGTACACTGCTTCTAAATCAGATCAATGTATTTATTTAACAACAGTAATTTGTTTATCAATATTACAGGGTATTTAAAAGTCTACTGATTTGCCTTATTTATTTATTATTTTACTGCGCCTTGAAAACCATATTTGTTTTTTTTATTTTATAATATCATTTAACCAAAATTGTTGTGGGTCTCTGCTACATATATCGGATGACGCGAGAATGATATAGATATAGATCTGAGAAGGCTTTGGGGGTGTGTTGGGGGGTTAGAGAGGGTGTTGTAAATGCAATAACAATAAAAACTGGTATAATTGACTGAGGCTGTGTGTGTGTGTGCGTATGTGTGCTATTGTGTGGGTTAAGCGTGTGTAATTAATCTCCGCACATTTGCATTTGACTTGCATTCGCATTCACAATATAAAAATGTTTTGAGAAAAACTCAAACACACACACACATTGATTGCTTCACATAAACATTTCCAATTCAATAAATTTTAGATTGCGACATCAATTTCATTCATTTGGAATTTTAAATAGTTATTAGCAATTGTAATTTTTCAATTACAGCTTAAATGAAAAATCTGTGAATTATATACATTTAAAGCGCTGCATAATCAGCTGCTGCTGCTTGACATTAAGAAAAACAAAAACATTAACAAATTGCTAAGCGAAATTTTGAAGCAAAACGCAATCAGTTTTATGGTCAATAAACATGGGGATAATAAAAAAAAATTATAAAAATGTGATTTAAGCATTCATGACATTAAATGTATAATGCTAAAATTAAAACCAGTCAATTTGAAAAATGAATTAAACAAATTAATAAATGAGTAATATAAAACTTAAGATTTATTAAATAGTTAAAATGTTATTTATTTATAAAAAAAAAAATAAATAAATAAATAAAATTAAATAAAAAATTAAAATTAAATAAAAATAAAAAAATAATAATAAAAAAATAAATAAAAATAATTTAAAAAATAAAACAAAAATAAATATAAAAAAAAATCATATAAAAATGCATAAAAAAAAAAATAAAAAAAATTAAATTATATATATTTATATTTATAAAATATTTTAAAAACAAGTAAGAAGGCTCTAGTCGAGACGGCTCGACTACGAGATCCCCTGAACCCTGCAAAAAAGTGATACTCTTCTTCTTTACGCACTTAGATGCGCGCGCTCTGCTAACTGCGCAGTTGCTGCCGTGGCTTGGGGGTGGGTTGGGCTATACTTTGGACGCTCATAACTCCATTTCTAGATGGACTATCTTTATGAAATTTTCAAAGTAGATTAAAAGTATCTAAATCTATCTATATGCCAAATTGCAAGTCTCTAGTATTTGAAATGCGTTTTTTTCAAATTGGGGGCGAAGGGGGCGTGGCATCCAAAATCTGTAAATTACATAATCTGCGTATCCATAATATCTATATAAATAAACAAACTTGAAGTCTCTAGCTGAAACAGTGTAGAAGTTATGCCCAAAAAACCTAAAAAATTGAAACGAATTTTCGATTTTTTATCGATAATTTGGAAATGGGATGAGTTATCGAAAAAACAAAATAAACTCGTACTGCGTAGCTAACATACGCATGTTCATGTGAAATTTCAGCTCTCTAGCTTTCGTAGTTTCCGAAATCTCGACGTTCATACGGACGGACGGACGGACGGACGGACGGACGGACGGACAGACGGACAGGGCTCAATCAACTTATTTTTTTATGCTGATCAAGAATATATATACTTTATGGGGTCTGCGACTTCTCCTTCTGCCTGTTACATACATTTTCACAAAACCATTATACCCTGAATTCCCATTTTCAATGGGTTCAGGGTATAATTATTTGTACCAATCTATTCTTATTCTCGCACTTTATATTTATTTTTTTGAAAAAATCTCTAGATATCACTCACTCTCCTTAGAATAATTTCAATCTCAAAAACTTCACTCCAAAACAAGTTTTTTTTACCATTTGAATCTGTTAAATGCTTGCATTGAAAATTAATTCAAGATGACGATAAATGAACATTTAACATTTCAGATATTAACTAAGAGAATCTCTTCAAAATAATATCAATAAAAGCAGACATTTTTGTTGCCCTATCCCATCCCTAACAATTTGACTGAAACTCTTCAAGTAGAATGCTGAAACACTTTTTCGAAAAAAAAAAGTTTAAACAATTTACACTGGAAATTAGTTAAGTTTATTAGCATTGGTTGTTGTTGTCGCTGTTTGCTTTGTTAATGTTCCGAATCTCTGTATATGGAAGGGGAGGAGAGTTTTATTACCTGGACTGAACTGCCAGCACTGACATTTAGTGGTTATATCATTCGAACTGGCCGCTATAAACAGGGGCAGCTCAAAGAACTTTTCGCACTCGGGATCAACGTAGATGCTGCTGCGGCGACTGCTGAACTGTTCCAACTCACGTATGCCCAAAACTTTGCCAACCATCTTGTTGTTCTTATTGCTGTTCTATTTCTTCTTCTTCTTCTTAATTTTTTTGCTTTTTGGTTTATTTAGCTTATTTTGGCACCGAGTATTTTATATATTATTTTGTTTCTGTCACAGCCACAACAAATACATTTATGTAGATTTCTGTTGCTTATTCTGTTTATTTAAATTTATATATATTGTATTTTCGCCGCTTGTTTTTATTGTTTTTGTTTTTTGCTTCTTTTTATTAAATTTATTGCGCTCTGCAATTTGCTTGCTTCGTTTATTCGTCGTGCGAGCGCGGCGCAGCACTTGAATTTAATTAGCAGCACATTCAAATTTATCAATTCACATTTTATTTCATTTGAATTTTTTCTTCGTTTCTTTGTTAATTTTAATAATTTTGCATTAAATGCGGTTTTTATGAACGTTTATTTATTTATTTTGTTTTCGATTGTTACTGTAATATTCCTCGACCTGCGCACGCGGGTTGAATAACAACATTAAAAAAGGGTTTCAATCGGTTTGATCGTCAATCCAAAACTGAATCGAACTCAAATCGAGAAACTTTGAAATTCCGTAGGCCTACGTGCGACGCGATTGAATGCGTTCAATGTTCTCATCGGCGGGCCGGTTTCTTGCGGTGAATGAAACCGAAAGCTCAACCCAAATGGGGTGGCCGAAGCCAGAGCGAGAGTGGGAGAGTGCGAGAGCGCCCACTGCCGGCCAACCAATGCGAGAGAGTATATATATTAGTGTGTCTGTGTGTGTGTGCGTGAGTGGGTGAGCGGTGAAGTGACGAACGATCACAACCTGGCGCGTGCAAGCTTCGTTAAAGCTTTTTTTTTAACTATTGCCTCTGTGTGAGTGTGCATGATTTTGTTTCGTTTTTTTTGTGCTTTGCAATGCGCTCGCTTTTCGGATCTTCTTGATTATTTCATTTTCTGTTTCTATTTTACTTTTTATTATTTTTTTTCTTTTTGGCGCCGACAGCGCGAACAGCTGTTTTCTGTTTTTGTTCTGGCTGCCTGTTGCTCGCCTGTTGACAACTATAACTCTTAATATGGTTGTGCGAGCGACGAAGAGAGAGAAAATAGAGACAAAGAGAGGGAGAGAACGTGTGTGTGTTGTGTATACGACCTAAATCTCTGTGTGAATACTTTTATAAATAGTCCGCCCCATTGCAAACTGTGGGAAATTTCGTAAGCTTGCGATTTGGCAATGCAACGAAATGTACCACAAGAATGTTGGTACCAAAAATTCCACAGGCTCACGTTGAGAAATGCCTCTAATGAAATTTGTTTACAACCTAAAAATGTGGTATTTTGGAACGCAAATTAGATTTATGAGCACTTTTGCTGCTGCTGCTGTTGTTGTTGTTGTTGTTGTTGCGTTTGGCGCCCATGCAAGAGGTGGCAAATAGAAAAATGGCTTAATTATTTGTAGAAAACTTTTGTTCTTGAATTTTTTTAAAAAGTGAAATGGAGCAAAATCTTGATGAAAATGGTAAATGAAAAGAATTTCTCTAATAAAAACTGCTTTGCATAAATTCCTCTCGAAATCCATTCTAATTAAATAAATACTCTTTAGATATTCATAACATATTATCAAATGCGAAATCTTCATAATTGATTCTTAAGGTCTTATTATTTTTCTTTTCTAATCATCCATCATCCATATATAATCATATTAATTTCCTACATTTCACAACTCATTCACAAATTCTGCATATTTCCCACGAGCCACGCCCCATTTTCAATTTCAGCTACTCTGCGCTTCATTCACAATTTCAAATGCCCAAAGCATTCACAATGCTTTGTTTTGTTTTGATGGCTCACGTGATATTTTTCTCCATTTCCTGTGCTGCGAAACGCATTTCAATACAAAGACCAACAACTACAACACAAACACAACGAAAAACTGTTTTAATTACCATTTCCCATTGCTTTTGCCTTTTGCTGTTTGCTTTTCATTGCAAGCCTTTTCGCATTGGGCGAACGATTCTTGAATTTAAAATTGATTTTTCACGAATGTTTCGTCAGTCAAGGAACGTGAAATCTCTTGTTTACTTACATATTCAAAATGTATAAACATATATATATAGGGAGATGTATGTATGTATATAGATAGTATACAGTAAAATACAGCATTATGTATGAATATTGAAAGCAAACAACGCGTAGCTATTGTGAAAATTTTGCCTCTTCTCTCTCTATCCTTTTTTTTTTTTTGGGTTTTTCATAGTCGTCAAAAGTCAAATGATTAATTAGACAAAACGAACACACATGTATATATAGATATATATGGAATACATATTTATATTTATATAGAGAGAGAGAACAATTTTCTAGAACTGGCTAAACATTAACATTTTTTCTGCGCTGACTCAAAGAAAAATTTGGTGTCAAAATAAACTAGAAACAAACAAAAATAAAAATTTAAGAAAATCTTGCCCAACAGCTCGATAATTTATACGCTTGAAGAGTAGAGAGAATGTGTATATATGTGGATAAGCCCACTGTGATTAACCATCTCGTAAATAACAAATTTTCGTCATGTTTTGACGAATCTTGTTTGGTTGTGGCAAACAATTGCTAATGCACATCAAATTATCAGAGATAAATAATTATATATCTATATATTTATATAGCTTAAGATAATTGTAGAGTCTTGTAATCAAGCTGTAAGTGCGCTTATCAGAACTATCTCATGTGACATAATTATTTTAGTACAGCAAAGTTAAATGTAAAGCAAATGTCATAAAAAGTTTATATTTATAATGAAAGGAAACATTTCTGAATTTAGCTTCAATAATTTTCAGTTTACTTTGTGCGAGATAAATTTAAATATCTGTATATATTGGTTATCTAGATTTATCAGGCTGTAATCGCGTTTTATCAGACAAAAAACTTTCCAGCTAACAAAAGAATACGTAAACCTTATGACGGTTTAATTGACTCTCGATAAACGATTGCTCGCTATCTTTATGGTAATACAATTCATTACCAATTTAAGCATGAATAATCTAAAATTTCACAAATGTAAAGCAAAATAGTGCACAATCCAAAAATCGCTAGACATTAATGCCAATTGACGTAGTAGTTTATTGAGCAATTCATGAGCAGATTCTAAGTAACCTCTCACGTTTGATTTCCTATTATTTTGCAAGCTCTGTTAATTGAGCAACGCATTCGAGGCACAAGGCTTCCACGTTTCTTAGTGTTAAATATGCAAATATAACAAAATTAATTTACAAATTGTTTACAAACAGATTGATTGAGTCATAGATGATCAGAAAATTGTGGTTTTAAGAAGTGACTGAAGTGCAAAAAAAAATAATTCAATTTTTTGCTTTATATATTTTTTAATTACTAAAACACATTTGGTTAAAATTCTGGCAAACTGAACAAAAATGATGATCTACATATATTTTGTTTTAATTATTAAAAAAAAAAAAAAAGAATTAATGAAAAAAACGTTTTATATTTTAATTTTATGTAAAACGATTTCAATTCATCGAAATATAATTCTCAATTTCTCTCAATGTGCACTTTCATTAAGAGTTCCAGCAAAAGTCCATACCTATAATCAATTTTACAATATTTCATAGAAAAAGAAAAACAATTTTCGGTGAATTGCATTTCCCAGTATTCACCATGCTCAACTATGCACATACATATGCATAGATACATATGTATGCATTATAAAAGAAACAAGTTGAAAGCAAAGTGCAGAGAATTTTTCAATTGAATTCAACAACAAACAAATAAAATTATTGTGACATGATCTAATGTGCAATTTTTAGAAGAAAAGCGGAAACAATGAGCAAAATCAAATTCACAAAAAAAAAAAAAAAAAAAAAAAAAAAAAAAAAAAAAATAAGAAATAAAAGAAAAGAAAAACAAAATCGGAAACGAAAAAGAGCTGATTGCAAAGACCTCAAGAGCAACAATTAGGGCGGCACATAAAAGAAGGCGTGGCCAGCTGAGGTGCCAATTGGGTTGGGCACATGGCAAATGAAATTTATTAGACCTTTTCCCATGGGTTAGCCGCCGTTGACGATTGACGACATTATTGCCGCTGCTGGCAGCTGCATTGCCAACAGCAACAATTACAACTACAACGGACGGCTGCATCTATATTTAGATTTTAACAAATTGAAGAAACCGCAACCAAAAACACGCTCAACCAATCTACATTTTTGTTGTTTGCGTTTTTTTTGATTGTTTGTTTTTGTTATTTTTTATTTTATACATTTTTTTTTCTTGGCAGCAAATTCGTGCTCCTGGCTGCGGTTTTTATTTGTATCTTGTTGATTTCCAAACTGTCAAAGTATGCTAATTGGAGCAGCGCGTCTTCGAAATTAGAATTCAGCTTAAAATTAACAAAATCTAAATTTAGATGCACTGACAGGCCTTTAATTGTAAACCTTGTACGCAGCTTGGACAAAGAAAAATAAAGGTGTTAAAAAGAATATTAAAAAAAAAAAAAAAATAAATATACGCTGAGCTCAACATTCATTATAAAGATGTTTTAGATAAAAAACTAATATAAAAATAAAAATAAAAAAAAATTATATAAATAAGAAATGAATATACCATAAATAACAATCTATTATGGAAATATTATTTAATACTAGTTAATCCCATTATTTAACAAATGAAATTGAATAATCATTTTTTAATAGAAAGTGCATTCAGGTTAGTTATAAAACTGTTTTGCAATTATTAAATAATTAAATCAATTATTTTACATGATTTATATTGGCTTATGGACAAGCTTCAAGTTATGCATATAACTAGATATTAACTAGTTGCATTGCCAAGTATATTTAATAGAAATTCGCTCTGCCATCATCACCTGACAAACAAAGCGAGAGAGTCGCTTAATGAAAACAAATGATGCCTGCTTTTGGGCAACTTGTGAACGTCATAACGTCACAACGTTGACAATATCACGATTTTGTTTGTTTGCTGTTAATCAATTAAATTATTTATGGGCCTCAACGAGGCTGTGACTTTCTTCTTCTTAACTATTTGATTTCCACCCTTTCCCCTCTCTACTCTGGTGTTGCATGTTTAGCATGTGCTATAAATAAAGTAAATAGCCAAAGAGCAGGGAGAGCATAAAATTCAATTAAGCCTGCCTCGATCGATCCAACCAACGATCGATTGCTCGGCACATGTTGAGTAGCAAAAATTAGCACATTTTTTGTACTATATAAAAAATAAAAAATAAAAAAAAACGGCACATGACAAGAGTCCAAGATTCCAACAACGTTTTTATAAAGTTTTGTATAATTTTTACTTTTTTTATTTTTATTATTTGTTTGTCAAGTGGAACGTCAATCGGCGCTGCCACTTCTCGGTAGTTTTCCACGAGAAAATCCGCGTAGATAAATTATATTAAGCCAATATCGAATCGCAAGATTCTTAGCTTGATTTGCAGTTGCATATTAATTAATAATTAATGGAATTTACGCTCTAAGTGGGCGGTGGCTGTCGAATCGCGAGCCACGAGCGCCGGCCGTGTCCAAATTATTTAGTATTAGTTAAATCAATATAAATTAAGCAATTGATTAGTTTATAGCGATCGTTCCTATTAGCTTGCTACTTATTGGCACATCTTTGAGCCTGGCACAAGGTAGTAAATTATATATAGTATACGAATATATATATATACATATATATATAGCATATATGCGAATGTGGATCAAAGCATGTGAGAATTGATTTATATATATTTTTTTTTCAGCTTTCTTAAACTGGTTTTGACTTTTTTTGTTTCGAATGATAACAATGAGAATAAATTAACAATTTTAATTGCACAAATGCTAAATACATAATATTTTTTTTAAATTTTATTTTTAAAGTCAACTTTATTTCATTATAATTTTGAAAACAGTTTGCGCTCAAAAAGTGTGCAGATAATTTGCATAAATTAATAAAAATACTTGATGACATTTTATGGCTTTGATATACATGAATTTACAGGGTATCTTTTCAATGAACACATCTCTCTATTTATATCGGATATTTTTGTTACTTTATTATTCAGCTCAAACAATAAAAAGCCCCATTAAACTACTAAACAAAAACCGCAGTCAGAGAAGACGCTGCGGCGTATGCGTAATATAATGCAGCGATTGATTCGACTTGATTGATTGGCTGCACGATTAACTGACTGCAAATTGAATGCTTGACGCACGCTACGCACACAACATTCGTACATATATAATATACGTACAAAAATAAATACATAAAACTTATGTCGAGGTGCGATAATTAACAAGTTGTCAATCTTAAAGCCGATTTCGGGCTAATGTGCATTGCGTTTTGCAGTTTTTGGAGGCTGCACACACACACACATACTCTCGCACGCACAAGTGCATCTATTTACATAACACACGCACACACACAAGCGTACAGTGCGTATTGCAATACAAACATCAAGCAAATATTCAACGGCAATCGATAGACACGCGACTCGTTTCGTTAAATGTTTCGTCGTCGTCGTCGTTGTTGTTGTTATTGTTGTTGTTGGACAAAGTTGACAATTTTTGGGCAAAAGGCGCGCGCGCTCAACAAACGTAAGCAAACCGCAACGCCCGAGGGTTGAACTGAAACTGAGCACACAAGCGTTTACCGATCGTCGTTTGCCGCTCAACAGCATCAGTCCAAGCAAGAGTTGAAAAGAGACAATGTGTGTGTGAGCGAGAGAGAGAGAGAGAGATAGAGTGAGCCGAAGAGAGAGCGTGCGGACAGGTGCACTTCGGATGGCCATAGAGCGCAGCTAATTGTTTATCAAAACATTGGGGCGGTCGCAAAAAGCTCATGGTCAAAGCTTTTTATTAGAATGAGCAAGAGGGTTCTAGATGACAATGCATGACTCAATGATACTCTTTACTTAATTAGAAATACATTAGAAATCAACTAAGCAGCCATAATATACCCATTTTATATATTTATATGCATTACAGTTACCTGTTACATATACATTGCGTTAACGAATGTACCCCAATCTAAATATCTGCTAGGGTATTTAAAGGCATGCAGGCAAGCTTTCCAAATTAGATAAAGCTTAGCTAATTCCAATTAAAGTTTTATGTTTTATAGTTGCAACGACTCTCTCTCTCTCTCTCTCTCTCTGTCCGTCCCTCTCTAGCTCTTTCGCTCTCTCTTTGATTACAGTTCGTTCAACTGTTCAGGTATTGTCTTAAAGGGGGGCGCGACAGCTCAGAGCGTGTGAATAATGCGAATAATGTGAATAATGCGAATAACTCTGTTACAATAAATGCCGGAACATTTTATTGTTAACTCTTGATGTTTAGCAAATTGACATTTGCCACGGATTCTTTTTCCACTGCAACAGACAGCAGTTCATTGGGCCATAAAAGTGATCGCGACGCAAAATATTGCCATAACAGTTTGTGGCGCAGTCGCAATTTTTGCAATATAATTGATATGGAAACGAGTCAAGTGTGATTTAGCCATGGCAAAGTAAGCCTCTTGACGTTTGATATGATCTGACCTATTTGATTGTTTAAAATGTTATGCAAAAAGAATACTCTGTACATATTGTATATGGATTGACGGATATATTATGAATATATAGAAATCTCTAAGCCGAAGCCTTATTTAATTACTATCAATATATTCTCTCTCTCTCACTCACTCTCTCTTTATACCTTTCTCTTTTACAGGGTATCTTTGCCTTGAGCACTTCTACTTGTTTTTCTGTTTATTGAGTGATAGTAAATCAAAACTGTCGCATACGACTATAAAAATAATATTCAGATGACAGCTGACAAACATTTAACAACGTTTTTAATGGAAGTTTAAAAAACACTTGGAGCATTGCAAAAGACATTAAACAAACTAATCAAATATTCAAAACTATGCTCAAGTACAATTTTAAATATATTTTACAATGTGAAATGTGACAACGGAAGAAAAACATAAAAGCAAAGCTTTCAAATAAATCTAACAATACTGGGAATATGCTTATCTAAGTGCGTCAGTGCAGCTCAAAAGTAAGCAATTATTTGTTTACATAGATCTGAGCTGTGAAAGTCGGAACAGCGTTAGTATACACAGATATTAGATGCGTAAAAAAAAAGATTTTTTTTAAGTGATAAACAATTTTCAGAGGAAGCTCAATAAACTAATTGGATTTTGATAGAAATTAAATTAAAACATAATTTTGAAACGTAATTAAAATTAATATAAACATAAATAGTTCAAATATTTTCGTCTGCCACAGTTGCGTTCTTAATAAACAGACAGATACTCGAGGCGCTCATTAGAAAATTTGAAGCATACTTTCAGGCAGCACTACTAAAGTTCATTTTCTTGCTGTGAACAAAAAGTGTTGCATACTTTTACGAGTTAAACAAAATTTCAATCGGAAATATTAACATACTGTTAATTGCGGCACTGTTATATTATATTCTAACTACAGCCAATGCTCTTATTAAGCATACGCACCAAAAGATAAATGTAAAAATAATCTCTGGGCAGCTGATAAAACAAGATATCTATGTAGGAACACAATTAGAAACATCGACGGCTGCTGTTTGCATCTAATTGTGTGCTCTCCCTCTACCATTATCATGGCTTCTGCGCTTATCTGACCAGAGCACAAACAATGTTATCTAGTGCATAGGAGAGCGCCCATATACATACATACATAAATATATGCGATGAGTGCAAGGGGCAGAGGCGTAGCACGGGTTGAGCGCAAATAATTTGCCGGCTGGCTGGCAGTTTCTGTAACTAAAATTAAAACAACATTGCGGCTGCTGTTGTTGTTGCTCTCGGGTTTTTTATTTATTCTTTTGTTGTCGTAATTTTTTTTTTTTTTTTTTTTTGCTGTTGCAATTGCTCATTTGAAAATCAAAGAGCACGTAAACACGACGCAGATGAGAGAGCTTTTTGCGTACGTGTGACGGCACTTAGTGCTTGACCTCAGCGCAGAACGACAAACACACAAGCATAAACACACACACACACACACACACACACACACACATACACACACACACACATGAGTGCTCGTTTGTATTTAAACAAACGTGTAATTAGTAGCGCCTCTGTTGACAGTAAGGCCAAAAACAAAAACACAAAACAAGAGGTGAACAAATTAAATTGTTGAAGATTTTTCTCGCACGGCTTAAGCAAATGTTAATGAGCAACATTTATCGATTGCATTTGATGGATCATATAGCAGCACATGAAATGGAAAATTGAAAATGGAAAATTCATATTAAGAATTGCTCTGCTATTCGATGCCCATCAATCAGTGCCGGCCGGCCGGCAGCTGGCAAATTTCAACAGCTGTTGCTCCCAGTCAAACACTACAAATATTTATCGCTTTCAATTAGACGTGTGTAGTATTTGATTTTGATTTTCAATTTGATTTTTACGCCAGTGTCTGGTGAAAGGCTACATAAATATGCGCGTACTCTGTGCACTGGGTTCATCATTAGGCATATTGCGCAACATAATCTACAGAGACTAAAAAGCGCTATAAAATGCTAAATACTAGTATATAAAAAACCACCTGATGCGTGCTTTGATCTATGAATAAATATTATCGGTTACATATTCTTGTATTTATTTACGAAATATTGCTAAGAATTTGAGCATTTTATTTTTTGGGAAAATTTTAATTTAAATGTGAATTCAATTAATCATCTTGACAAAAGAAATGAATATCACTTTAAACATTATTATATAGGATAAATATTGTGTAAAGATTTTCCATTGCATAGTATATATTATTTAAACATGAATGCCATGTCCGTGCATTTCCCCTGACAAATGATTAGTGCTAAATTGAACTCAAAGTTATGACAGCTATCGATCGCATGTGATTGTATGAGCTCTACTTATAACTAGCAACAACAATCAAGTCCAAAGTATTTTGGAACTGCACACTCAGAACTCTCGGCGAGAACTTGTGAAACTGTCTCACACGCAGACTGTCGTGACACACACACTCACACATACACTCACTCACACACACACACACACACGCTGACATATCCACAGAGTGCTGCCCGTCTGTCAGTATTAATAAACCAACTGGCCTTCCCCACTCCCTTTGCCATCCTGCCACCCTCAGCCCAATGTAGGCGTTGATTGTTTTATGTGAATGCGGATCAAAGCAAATGATAGCGCGTGAAGCATGTGTGGGCTGTAGGGCAGACAGTCATATATATATATATATATATATATATATATATATATATATATATATAACAAGTGGGCGTGACGTGTCACTTTAACGGATTTGATCTCTGAACTTGCCAAAAATTGAAATGTAAAAAAAAAAGAAAAAGAACCAAAAATGTTGCGATCAAAAATAACAAAGTACATAAAAATTGTCTTAATCATTTTAATTGGACTAATCTAATCACGAGGCACGACGCAAAAACAACAACAAAACAAAAGAGAGAGAGAGAGGGGAAAAGAAACAAATTAAATTTATACGTACAGCATGTTGTATAAATCCAAAGAAACAATATAATACTTTTAATCTTTAATCCATTGAAATGATAAACAAATGAAATGCTTCAAGTGGTTTCTTATAATTTTTGATTTCTGTTCGCATACCCCAGCTACCATACTCTATCTCCCTCTTGCTCTCGATCTCTATTTCCATCTCATTCTTTGGTTTTATCCCATTCTTTTTCACTGTTCATTTAGCAGCGGTCAAAACGGTCAAATTTTGATTTCAAGACAACAACAAAAAAAAAAAACACAAATATTTGTCCTATTATATAGAACATTATATGAAAAATTCGTATACATTCGCTACTTGACTTCATTGATATATTATTTGAAAAAAATTTTAATCGTTTAACCAAAGATGGCACAAAAAGCAATATTAAAGCGAACCACTTAAAAACGCATTTCAGCTAAACATAAAAAACCAAAACAAAGCGATGCCGTACAAAAAACCACAAGAAATTCTTCAAAAACTGGTTTTGGCCAGTTACAGAAGCATCCACGAATTCGGATGCCTCGATGGATTCGCACACTTTTCGCATATTTTTAGCTGGGGGGCACGTGCTCTGCCCTGACGTAGTCTGCTCTCTGCTGTCAGAAAGGGGGCAGCCAGATGGCGAGGGAGGCAATTCATTGATTCAATTTTATGCCTCACTCCGCTCGCGTTGCTCAGCACATCACATCGCAGATTTATTGATGAGGCAGCGCGTGTGGTGGTACTTATGATATATCTAGACATAATATATAGTAGCTATATATACATATATACGGTGGCCTGATCGGGCGGAAAATTTTGAATTTGCAAAAAAAAAAAAAAACAAAAATTTTTAAAATACTTTTTATCAAATTTGAAAACGCTCGAACATAGCGAACCATAAAAAAAATAAAAACAACCTCTTGAGTTTTACGATATTTTCTGTATTGAATTGGAAATATATATATAGAGATATATTCAATCTATATATACATATAACATAAATATACCATGGCGTATACCATGCATAATTTGAAAAAAAAAGGAACAAATCTCTCGTCGTCACACGTCACGTTGGCTAGAAAAAATTGCGATCTGTTTTGCGTAAGCACAAAATTTTGCTTTTGCAAAAACAAATAAATATAAAATCTTAAGCCCATAAACTTGATGTTCTATACCTTATATATATATACTTATTTATGTTGTAGAATAGCTGGCACGCGGCCTGTGACAGGATCTTTAAAATATTTTTGTCTATAGAAAAAAATGAGTTATACTATAATTATGAAAATATGTTTCAAATGTAGAAAAATATTATTTAAAAAAAAAAAAAAAAAAAATATTTAAAAGAAAAAATATGTTTATATATAAAGAAATAAAAAAAATATATAAAAAATATATAAAAATTTTTTTTTAATTCTAAAAAATAAAACAAAACAGATTTTTTATAGAGCTCAATGTAAAGCCGAATATAAGAGAACATCTTGCCAGAGATCAATATCGAGCAACAACACATTTTAATTGTGTGAACTTGAGATGAAAAAGAGTTTTAAGAAATCATCTAAGCTAAATTGCAAACAACAGTGGAAGTTTATTGACAAGATATAGATTTCTATTGGATACATAATACCAGATTTCGTACTCACAGCAAAAGCTTTGTTGTACTCTAATTACCTTAAACCTGTTTGCTCTAAATGTAAATTTTCCCACTATTTATTTTCTTAATAGCTAATAACATGTGAAAATGATGCGTGACTTGGCGAGTGCCAAGATTAAGTCATAGCTGTGCTAATAAATTATATTAATCAAGTGATTAATAATATACAAAGATATATAATGTATAAAATGTATATAAAACTTTTCCAGTTAGTCATATTTTCTTTAAAGAAATATGCTAGCTTCATTCTATTAACTAACATAACATGTTTAGCTGCTAAGTCGAAAATTTAATTTTTACCACTACGCAAAATAAAAAGTGAAGAAAAATCATTAACCAAAAAACAAAAAAGAAGAAAAATATTTCAAAATTGCATTTATTTTTAAACTAATTAATTGGCCAAACGCCAGCTGCCATAAAAACGTGAATCTTTTTTTTGTTTTGCGAGCGACAATAACAACAAAACAATCAATATATATATACATTCTTTAGCATTATGTCAAGCATATATACTTTTATATACAAATACACAGAGTATCTGCAGTTGCACAAAGATATTGCAAATTGGTTTTTCCCGTTGAAATGCTGCGAGCAATAATTCTGTCAATAAACACATATAGGTAATATGCACAGAGTGCGCGGCCTGTTTACATTATCCACAAAAACAACAACAACAGAAACTAAGAAATATTTAAAATCAAAATCAAAATCAAGGCCAATGTCATCAGCGGATAAGAGTAGCTTCCACTAATGGATTGGATGGGCCGATTTGCCGATTGGCTCGCTTGCAATTCCAATCGCAATCGGCATTAATGCATTTTGGCATATTGACAAAATATAATCAAGCGGCAGATGCAATAAAAACAATAAATAAAGCGGCAATTCAGAGACATAGATCACGTAGGAAATACCGTGTAGACAGAGAGAGAAAGCTAGAGTAAAATGTTGTTGGTAATGAAAATGAATCGAAGAAAAGTCAATATGAAATGGAAAAAAAAATAAATAAATAAAAATAAAAAAATAAAAATAAAAAAATAAAAATAAATAAATAAAATGATTCATATTTAGCTGGCGTTCCAAAGAATTATATGGTAATTATAAATATATTTAAACTAAAACTAGAAATTTATATAAATATTGATAAAAAAAAAAAAAAAATGTACTTCAAGGGATGGAAAGACTTTATAATAAGTTTGAGCATAGTTCATGTTTACAGCTTTAGTATTTATCTGACTCTCTCTCCCCCACGTGCTCTTCCAAATGCAGGGTATTCTGTTAGCCCATAATTACTTCCTCAAAGCATTTTATCGTTGTGCATTGGAAATGCAGTGTAAATGTAAAATTTAATTGCCTTTGATGTGCCATAAAAATCGGAATCGATTTTTTCCATTTGCCATTTAATCAAATTTCTGTAAAAGCTAATTTATTTTTTTTGTTTTTTGTTCTAGCCACATACACTGAACAAAAATATCAATTTGAAGCAACTGTTGTCATTTTTTGAATGTAGGTCAATGGATTGTATAACCCTTATTATCAGCACATTTGGGGTTTTCCAGTGATAAGCAAGAATTGTTGATTACTTGGTCAACTTTCAAGGTGTTTGACCAAATGCCAAAAACTAAAAGCCAAATCAGCTACAAAATGAACGTAAAATGTAAAATTTCTGTTAAAAGTTTTATGCAAATTGCAATTCTCATTTTGGTATAAATAAACAATAAATACATACACACACACACACACACACGAACACCCAATCACACGCATGCACGCATTTCATGGGCTGTCGAAAATAAAAGCATTTTGTATAAACAACAACAAGGAAAACCAACTGCGCGTAGCGAAAACAATTTTTGAAAAAAACTTTTCAATATTTCGCAATGACAAACAAAACTGCCAAAGAGAAGGGTCAAGTTATGTAAACGGCAGATTTTGTAGATATAATTACATGAAATACACATATTTAATATAGATTTCAAATATTTATAATAAATATGTTTTATACATATTTTTTAGTTGCATATACACGAGTTACAGCAAATACTTGCACGCTTGCCTTGATTGAAGAAGGCATGAATCATGAATCATGGATTTATGTTAAATTGTTCTTTTGAACTATAATAACAGTAAACAGAAGAACAATGTTAATAAACTATTTTATAACAATGTAAATAGCTTTATAACTTTAAATAACTTTTACTGAAAAATATATATATATATATGTATTTATATGTGTCTTATTATGCATTTGGTCCCTGTTCTCATACTCAATTAAACAATTCAATATTTGTTCGCAAACTTTTTTGATTATATTAATTATTAGCATATAGTAGTTTTTTTTTTATTTATTTTTATATTTTTATTTGTTTGCTTGCGTGTTATAATAGTGCTAAAATACATATTATTTAAACAGCTTGATACAAAAAAATAAATTAAAATAACAAAAAGGCGAGTCGAGTGTAGAGTACAATATTGCGTACATGAAATCCAGTCGAACTGTTCGACCTGGCCAATTGATCAATTTGTTCAGTTTTCAGTGGCAGATTATTTCGATGCTCGTTCGTAAATGAAATTAGGGTATATTGAGTTTGAATAAAGGGATACTCTTTCATAATTAAATGGCGAATTGAATATGAATATGAATATGAATCTTTATCGCATGGCAAATCGAAAATAATCCATAATTTATTCGTTAAATTAAGAGAAATAAAATTTGCAGCTATATTTTTAACTTTTCTATAAAAAGAATTAATAAATATAATTAATAGAAAATGCTTTCACTTAATTGTAATTATTAGACAGTCAGTACTATCACAAAATCTGAATTATTTCTTTTTTCACTTGAGCTCGTAATTATTACAAATGCCTATATTTAATTTAATTTTGCTTGCATGAATTCTGTTTGTTTTTCAATTTTCGTTTTGTTTTTCTTGTATTACTGTTTCTGTTTGTGTTTATTGTTTAATGTATTTTGGTTCGCGGCATAGCACAAACAAATAATATTTCATGCGATTCATACATTCATATTTTACTCAAAATACACTTTTCTTTCAGCATTAGGTAGAACACGTGTGCCTCTACTTTTATATAAAAAACAAAATAAAAATCAAACATATATAGTATATATGTATATATATATATTTCTGATTATGCTTATAGTATGTTTAGCGTGGGTGCTTGGTTGTTGTTAACGTTCGACCTTTGCTCATTTAAATTTTTATATTTCTTGCAAAAGGAGCTCATTAAAAGGCGAGCACGCATATATTTTGCACCTGCTCATTCCATTTTTATAATGTACATAAATCATTATTGTTGTTGTTTATTTATGCACGAGCACTCAAATGCGTTTGTTTATTTCGAAAAGTCTCAAATTGATGACCGGAAAATGTAGCTGATCTCAAATGCTTCTAATCTTTAGAGGTTTCCAATTCAATTGCGAATATATTTTTGTTAGCGAAAGAGGAAAATACGATAATATTATCGATAGGCAAGAGCATGGGCTGAGAATATTAGCTGATTATCTGATTGTTCAAATTATATTTATTTTATTTAGACTATCAATGGAAACAAATATAGATTTCAACTATTTATATTTTTATTTATTATCTCTATATTTGAACAGCTTTTTTATATATTTTTCAGAGCGAGTTCAACACAATTAATTAATTAAATTGTGTATTTATTTAATAAAATGCTTGAAGGCTTAGTCAAATATTATTTATAGTCTATCATTTCAGTAAAATTGTTTGGATCTAGATAAAGAAGTCTTTCTTCATTCTGCTTTAATTTGTAAATATATTTCAAATATATATCTTAAAGAATTGTTCACTATATTTTTGCTTACTTTATAAACTCAACAGCTCACTCACCTGTTTGCTTTGGTATATTATAGAAATCGAGTGTTTTGATTTCAGATGTTTCCACATGCGGCGAAAATCCCTCGTATATATCACTCTCTTCGACAATGCCGCTCAGCTTATCGGCCTGAGCCGATGTGTCGGCACGATGATAGGGCATTTTCTTAGCCAGCTTTAACTTCTTAGCTCTCTGTCTGATTACTCGAGAGCAGATGTTGCGTTGTAGTTGTACTGAGGTTTTGTGTGTGTGGGTGTAGTAGTAGGATTTCCAAGATTTTCTTTTCAGTATTCCTTTTTTTTTCTTGTGACTAGATCAACTGATTTGTGATTTTATTGTTGTAGAGTGAGTGTTTTCGTTCTTATTGTGGCTTAGCTATGCGCGCTTTTATGGAGACAGAAATACTCCAATACGATGATGTCGCGCCGAATTCATTATAATGAACGATTTAAAACAAATACTGCAAGAGCATACTTGAGCAAAACGTAAGAGAGTGGCGCTTCAGAGTCTGCAAGAGATAAGATAAAGAGATTATCAGTGAGGTTCTGATTTGTATAAAGGCTATAGAATATTCTATAAATAGAAAGAACAGCGAGAACAATAAAAAAGTTGTTTTTTTATTAATTTCAATCAAATCTTAAGCTACATTTCTTAACACCTTAAAACCTTTCCCATCCACCTACTATAAAATAGTTATCCAGAAATACTTGTTATCAAACTTGAGATTATATATCATATATGAAAGTTAAACAAATAAATCAAATTGCAAAAGGTATTTTCAGCTGATTTATTGACAAGACTTTGAGTCCAATGAAGCCCAAATATGTTGTGAGAATTTAATTTACTCACTCAGCGTTTCTTTGCTTCTTGGCCAACTTGAAAGCAACGCCGGCTGCTGAGCTAGACGCGAACGTTTATCTGTTTGCTGCTTATCTTTTCGTTTATTATAATTTTAATGTTTGGCATTTCGAGTTACGGCAAATAAACAAAATCTGTGTAATCCATTCCACAGCCATCACTCAGATATATATGTATTTGTGAAGAGATATATGGGCTTATTGTATATATTAATATATATATATACATATGTAAAGTCCTTGTTACTGAGAGCAGCAAAAAAGACGAATATGAATACGAAATGACTGGTTCAATGACACGCATGAAAAACAACTTGGAACATTTTCAATTCATTTGGGCCAACAACCACGAAAAATAATTCCAATTGTAGACAAGGCGTCAGGCGCCTCTTGGCCATAAAATACATGAAACGGCATTAAATGCCAGCAGCAATAAAAATCTCAACTGGCCAGAAGCAGAGAGTGTCAGAGAGAGAGAGAGAGAGAGAGACTGAAGGAGAATGTGAGAGAGAGTGAGTGTGAGAGAGGCAGTAAAATGAGTGTGAACTCTGCGCTTTATGAATACAACAAGAAAGTACTTATAAGGCTCCCAAATGTCGCCGTCGTCAGTGTCAATATCTAATTAATATTTGCCAAACTGGAAACCGGCACAGATATATCTCGATTGCACACACAAAAAATACCCAAATTTTATTTATTATGCAAAATAAAAGAGAGAAAAACAAAAAAACAAATCATTAGGTAGGAGTACATAACAAATAATTGTTTATATTAACGGGGCCAGCAAAATGTTCGAAAAAATAAATTCAATTTTAGCTTAATTATTGTTATAGAAACAATGTTTATTTTGTGCTGAAATTAAGTAAATCAACTATATGAAATAATTGCATTTATTCTGAATTTGTATACATATAACATATATGATGGAAAGTCTGTTTAAAAAGTGAAGAGCTTCAAGTATTGTTAAAAGAAAAGATTTATTTATTCATAAATACATTTTTGTTTTTCTCTCAAATAATTCGCATCAGACAAACGAAAATTGTGTCTGCGGGCCTAGATGAAATTCCGATTTGAATATTTTCCATATATAACCTAAACTTGTTCATTTATTTGCAAAGCTTTCATATTTCATACATCATTTAGTCCAGGTTAATTTGTTTTAGTATAAGTTGTATTACAGATGCAAAGTATTTTGCCTTTTCTCAAAATCTTATAAAAAATGTATTTATATACAACAAAATTTTGAATTTTCTTCCTATGTAAATACAATAAATTTTTACAAATTTGTATTCAATGTACTCATAATTTTCTGCTATTAATATTTTAATCAATTTTTTCATTTTGCAAAAATGATTAGTATTTACTAAAAGTAAAATTTTTAAAAATTGAAATAATTTATATACTAATAATTTACTACTTTTTTTTTTATACAATTGGAATTCTAAATATTTATAATAAATCATAAAATACAATTAATTTTTTGTTCCACTTCAATTATTAAAAAAAATATATATTCAATTAAATTAAAAACAATTTCTGTACTTTATATTTAAGAAAATATTTGCACACTGCTTGCTGCGTGTGTAATTATAAAATCAATAATTTGCAAACACTGCATGGGCTCATTTAGCATAATATCCATTTTAATTAGACTGCATGTGCGGAATATTGATGGCGACTTAATATGCATATTTCAATTGAATTATAATTAATGGAATTTGATAGTAATTAGATTCAATGCATGTGCCAAACTCAGCAAACATTTTTTCACACACGCTGCGTTGGACGCTTAAGTCAAGCGAATAACAGAAGAAAAAAACTAAAAAAATAACAAAAAAATTAATACGATATAGTTTTAAAATATATATATTTATTCAATTATTTTCTTTTGTTATCGTAATTCTTTGAATGCTTTCATTTCATCGCCTGCGAATGGCAGCGCATGCTAAATAGCTAAGCGTATAGAGGTTTCCCACCCCTTCCCTCTTTTTGCCACGCCCACTCAGTGGCAGTGGGCAAAAACAAAAGCGAAATGCGAAAATTGAATTGCAAATTTCAATTGAAATTCTGCGCACGTATTAAAAACCCGACCAAAGCGAACAACAACAACAACAACAAATACAAGAGATCAACAGCAAATACTTCTTTTAGTTTCATTTGACACTTTTAATGATTTCGCCTGTCAGCAACAGCATTTAGTGCGAAGGGGGCGAGAGGCGTGACACTGGCAAACTGAACTAGACAGACGTGTCTGATAGATCGTTGCGTTCGTTCAATTCGTTGACTTGACACGAGGTGTTAAGCGCACAGAATGTGAGCGAGACAGTTGCCTGTCAATCGAGGAAACACCAATCGTAAAAACAATCGATAAGGGTAGTGGACAAGGGGGTGAATGCTGGGCGGGATGAGAACAATAAACAATTGATATTTGTTCAATGTGCAAATGTAAATTATCGTGTAAATGGGCGTTGCCCTTGTTTGTTGATATATGAAAATTAAAAAGCTTGGCAAATCTAGGCGGAAAATAGCAATTAAATAATGCTATCGATAGTTATCGAAATACCATATAAAGAACATTTTAAGTTCTCATTTCGATATATATTACAGCACTCTTCCACTGATTTACCCCAAAATCTCTCACAGCCTCCTTTTATTTCTAGCCCCATTATTTTTACCTAATTAAGCGTTCATATTGCTTAACAAATTCCAAGATAACTTAATTATATAGATAAAGAATTTATAAAGCTAATAATATATATTTACACGAATCACAATTTTGCATTAATTATTTATTATGAACTATTTGGGGCAATTAGAAATTTGTTTATGGCTTGGCCAGCTTATCAAGAGGGTCATAGCCTCAAAATCAAACTGATAAAAAACAAAAACAAAACAAAACAAAACCAAATAAAAAGTACCAAGTGGAGATCGCCAATTCAAGTTTAATTGCCGCACATAGTAAGGCCTCATTAGTTGGTAATGGGCGCATTTGGCGATTAAGTATATAATTTAATTTGAATCCATGTGCAAATTTCATATATGTATGTCAATATTATGCTAGTTTCGCATTTCAAGGTGTCTCAATTCTCGATTTGCGACGGTGGCAAAACAACAATTACCTGAGAGAGACAGAGAGAGAGAGAAAGAGCAAGAACTACTAGTGTTTAAACTTATTACAACAAAAATATGTTTACATATGGATTTTGTGTATTTAGCATTTGTTGACTCGATGCTTGCAATTGGCAAATATTCTTTATCAATTCACAAATATTGCAGCTAATTTAAGCACAGCAAATCAAATCAAGTCAAATCAGCGCTCAGGCAGGCTTAGCAACTTTAAACGAATGCCGCAAGTCAATTGAATTCAATTGGACGAACCACACACAGCAATGACAGCGAGCAACAACAAAAATAACCCATTACGAAAAATATAAATGTTTTTACATTATTTGATTAGTCCGCCCTCAAGAGAGCACAGAGCAAAAAAAAATACACAGCTAATTAAAACGTTTATGCAAATGCTCTGACACGATCTGTCATGTCACATTGGAGGTCACGACAGCTATACAACATCTCCATCGAATGCATGTATAGAATGTAGCTCTCTACTCTAAATATACATAATTACAAGTAAACGCACTTTATGTGAAACTAAGGAACATGTAATCATAGCTACAGCAGATTTCACATAAATTTTAACATCATTTATGTGAAAGGTTAAGACAAGTTTTCAAAAATGATTTTTTTTTATGTAAAATAAAAATAAATTTAATTATTTAAAAATTAAAAAAAAAAAGAAAAAAATAAAAATAAATAAATAAAAATATATTTTTAAGCATATAAATGAAAATAAAAATAAATTAAATTATTTGAAAATTTAAAAAGTAAAATAAAAAATTATATAAAAAAAATTTTAAAAATATATATAAATACAAATAAAAATAAAATACAAATACAAATAAATAAATAAACATAAACAAAATAAATAAAAAGAAATAAATAAAAAAAATAAATACAAATACAAATATATTAATAAAAATGAAAAAAAAAAATAAATAAATTAAATTATTTGAAAATTGAAAAAAAAGATATATAAAAACAAATTTTTTTAAATAAATAAAAATAAAAAGAATAAAAATACAAATAAATAAATAAACATAAGAAAATAAATAAAGAGAAATAAATTAAAAAAAATAAATAAATAAACAAAAATACAAATATATTAATAAAACTAAGTAAATAAAAATAAAAATAAAAAATAAATAAAAAACTGTATAACCAACGACATTTTTGAAGATAAAAAAACTAATAAAACCTTCACTTATTAAACCTCAATTATTTTTTATATTCGCATATCGGCTGTGCGATATGCACAGCTTTCTATATACGTTGAATGTTGTTTCATATTTTAGCTTATCATTTTTATTTCCTATTTATTTTCTACTTAAGCGTTTTTTTCGCTTTATTTTTCGTTTACTGCAAATATTTCAATTTATTTATATATTTAAACGTTTTCTTTACACAAATTTAACAAAAATTTAAGACAAATTTCAACAAACATGTTCTACGTTCGCAGTGCAACTTGAAATATGATTTCGCCCGCCACGAGACAGTTGCAGCGATTAAACATGGCGGCTGCATGGTGGCCAGTGGCAAAATGCAAGCGCCAATTCAGTATTCAAATTTCCAGTGGCAGCAGCATAAACAACTCAATTAGTTTTCATTCGCAACTGTTGGCCACATAGAGATCGTTGTCCAAGTCAAAAGAGAGACAAAAAGAAATACTTAAAATAAGAGCTGACTCAATTTATGAGCAGGTGGCAAGCGTTTGTGCTAATCGAGCGCTCATTTCATGTAATCGGCAGTCAAATGACGAGCACTTAACCCACATTACATATACAGACATAGAAACACACACACACGCACACATAAGCCGATTGCTAAGAACATTCAACGTGGCACCCACACACGAGTGACGCAAGCAACATGCAACGTGCCGCACTCGAAACGGGAAACTCAACTCGTCTTTTTTTTCCTTTTTCCCCTCTCTTTCTCTATCCCGCTCAATTGTTTAGACAATTTTTATGTCAGTTTTGTGAATTGCGCCACAGGCACAGAACAAGTGCAAAACTTTCCATTGTTTACCCAATGCATTACAAATTTATGAATGTTATTAGCCTGATGATGCGTGACGGCGCTGTTTGTCAAAATGTCAAAGTGCAGCACATTGTATGTGGACAGGACACACCTGAAGCTAAAGCTGAAGCTCAAGCTACTCAAGTGAAATCTGAGCAACGCACGCCACTCAAGAACTAAGTACTATTACGGACTTTTATGAATGTTAGTTTTAATAACTTTATATAACGCAACTGGCATGAAGCTAGAGCATTAAGTAAATAATTTACAAAAGCTGTTCATGTGAGTAAGAAAAAAATAATAAAAAACATCAACTAAAGTTAGAGCTTTACAATTTAGCAATAATTATATTTCATAATTTTAATGAAATATTCTAAATAATTTGAGATCTAGTTATTGCCCAAATTTGATGCAGTTTACACTAGGAAATCAAAGAGATTTTATTTTTATATTTATTAAATTTTATTTTGTATTTTGTTAATCTTTCAAATATTAACAGTTGATGAAATACAACTTAATGATGTCGATATCAAATGAAATATTGTCGATAGCTCGATAAATATCTCTGCATATATTGATAGTTGCAGAGATTATTTTAAATTCAATTATTTAAAAAATAAATAAAAACATTTTAAACCCAGCCCAAATGCTCCACTTACTCTTACTGCTCCCTTTACTCTTATCTATCCTCTAATTCGGTTTTCTTCCGCTACTCTGATGTGCAAATGCTTTTTCCCCCACAGCCACATTTTCAGTTTTCCAATAGTTCACTTAATTACAGTTACACACAACAAAAAGTTAGCCAAGTAGGTCACTAAACTGAACTGAACTGAACTGAAGCAGAAATCGTTGACGTTTTATGAGCCAAATTTGCATATGATATGAGGTAAGTGTTTCGGGTGCGCCTTGAGGCAAATGGAAAATGAAAAGCGTTTTTAAGAGTGCCTCGATATGACAGCTTAACTGGGCTAACCAGCTGGCAGCTGTCACTGTTCGCAGTTCTTGTCCTGCGAGAGTGCAATGACTTAAGTAGACCGTCCCCCCATTAGGGGCTGCGCCACCCACCTCTCCAACGGCTCTAACATAATAATGAAATTGTGTCAATTCTGCTTTATTTTTGCACAAAAAAAAAAGGTTTTAGAACGTGAAAAGAATCCCAATAAATGTAACGTTAAAGTAACAAAGATGAGATACCCTTGCAAAAGTAAATATGAGAAACTGTTAGCTTTCGTAACAAGAACCGATATACCCTACGCAAGGGTATACGAAAGAAATGAAAATTATGCCATCATATGCCACAGTAAACCCTTAAAGTACGTGAAAACAACAATTTCACAAATGTGGGCCAACGGCAAGCACATTGAGAGTGTCGCTATTGAAGGGATGTTGAGCTAGCTGGGGACTGCTCTAAGCCTCAAGTGGGTGGGTGGCAACAGCTGGAAAGGACACTTTACGTCAGCAGCAGAGCAAATACAAATACAAATACAAATACACAGCAAATAGAATTGCGTGGAGACACGAACAGCCAGGGGACTGGGTGAGAGTGCGTACAGACGGAGAGAGTGCGAGCAGAGTGGAGAGACGAGTTTAGTTACTAAGGGCATATGATGATGAGAGCGAGTTGTGTAGAGTTCGAAGACAGAGAGAAGGAGAGCGAGAGAGTGCCCGATAAGGTTGGGTAAATCAATGAATGAACCACGCACACACACACCCTCACGCACACGCACACAGATGCCTAAGTGCGAGAGACATAGAGAGAGAGAGAGAGAGAGAGAGAGGGCGACAAGTAAGTGAATCAATTTATGCTCCATCGCTCGGCGAGAGGCAAAGGGCAATCAGAGGACACACACTAGACGGCGCCAAGGAAATCAACTTGTCAACTTCTCAAACTGCCAGCGCAAGGACAACCAACCGAAATATTGTTGTATTAGCCAGAGCAAAAAGATAATTAAATAAAAATAAATAAAAATAAACCAGGCCAAAGGCCAAAACGCACCAACAAGGCTTGACCTGATTTACAGAAAGCTACCTGTAACAGCAGCACCCCTCACCGCAGCCACAACCCCCCCAGGCAGTGTCTCTTGGTCAACTTGGCCAAGTTTTGTGGCAGACGCAGCGACGCTGAAAATGCCAACACGCAAGGTTTGGGGTTTTTTATCGTTTTATTCAATTTTTTTTTTTTTTGTCTTTTTTCTTTCAGTTGCTTTTCTTTTCATTTTCTTTTTTTGGCAACACAAAGGAAAACCTGTAATATGCACTTGCCACAGCAACTGCAGCAACAATAACATTGCGGTTCATTGAACTGCGGCATAAAACAACAAAAGCAACAACAACAAAATATTGCAATTGCAGCAGCAGCAACATTTTTGTTTCTCTTTTTCGCTTTTTCGCTCAGCTTTTGCTTTTGTTGTTGTGCTTTTTTGTGTATTTCATAATAATTACATACGGAGGCAGATAAGCGCATTGCAAGCACTATGTGGCTAGAAAATCACGTGCATTGGCCCAGGCACAGTTATTTGCGGGCCTCATCTACTCTTCTTCTTCTTCTTGGCTTGGCTTTTTTTTTATTTTCTCATTATTTTTTCACATTTTTCATTGTTTCTTTCACATTCGCACACACATTTTACACTAATGCTGCGCGTTACGAGAAAAGCTAATATGGCATGGCGAGCGGAGGCAAAGGCAAACGCCACAAATAAAAGAAAAGTCGAGAAAGAAAATATATGTATATATATTAGAATGCAATGGGCATGACGATAATAGATACCCTGTAAACTAGTGCTGAGGTTCATTTTATTTCACAAGTCTTTCACAATTATCAAAGTAAAAAAAGAAGTGCGAATAATTTGATAATATATTTTCAATTGTTAAGAAAATCTTTATATACAAAAAAAAAAAAATATATATATATATATTATATATATATATATATATATATATATATATATATATATATATATATATATATATATATATATATATATATATATGTATATTCTTTATAATAATATTGAATAATATATTTACCATATTTTATATATAATATAATATATATTTTAGGTAATGTCTTAGGATAATCTAAAAATAGATGCATAAAATATGTTCTGTCTTCTTATGAATGTTGTAATCTGTTGTTTATTTCAGTAATTTAGCAATGACAAATTTTTATAGATTTTATATTTAATATTTACGCAAAACGCGAAATGTTTCTCTTATATCATGCTCATATTTTTTATTAGAATTTATAATTTCGATTTTGTAATTTCTAATTGCAATTCAATAAGCTCTTTCACTCTGGTGATTTATAGTACACCCAGTTTGATATATCTTTCAAACACTGGGTATATTTCCACACGACCGCAAACACACTCTCATACACACACACACACACACACACACACACACATAAAGAGTGTTGCATGTAAGAAATGAAGCGGCCAGTTAGCCAAACAAAGGCAACGGCGGCGACGTCAGCGGCCGATTCAGCATTGAAGCCGCCTCGCTTCACTATTTTTTATATTTTTTGGCTCTGGGTGCACACAAATGTTATGTAAGTGCACAATTTCTCGAATTTTTTGTCGTATTTTTTTTTTTTTTTCTCCCATTTTATCCGATATTTTTTCTTTTGCTTGGCTTGGCAAAAGTTCGACAATAGTAGCGAAATGTGCAGCGCCAGCTAGTTTACAGAACAGCACACATACATATATACCCGATATGAGTGTGTATACATATATATAGTATCTTGATTCTTACGCATGAATCATCGCAGCCGGCATGTGTTGGCTAGAGAGAATTAACAACGGATTGCACTCTCTTTGGTTTGTTCAATTTGCGCCCAACACGGCGCATGCAGCTAGCAAACAATTATCGTTACGCATACGTCATGTTGACACAGCGTTTCTGCGCAACAATATTTAACGATGCATGCTGAACCTTCGATGCATGTTGAACGAGTGAAAAAATATATATGTATATATATACATGTTACATGCAAGAGTTAATAGAGTTGACTTTTTTTTTTGCGCAGAATAGTTGAAGCATATCCACAAACAAATTATATAAAACGTTAGGCATGAGCAACTGGGCACATTAGCCATTTCAGCTAGTTACAGTTAATAAACAGTAATATTAAAAATTAGTTTGTCTTGCATTTTTACTAAATAAAGGCAAACTTGCATTTCCACAAAATTATCTTTCCTTTCAAATGAATAAAGAGACTTGAAAGTGTTTGACACCTGAGTTAATAATTAAAAACTTATTCGCTTTCAATTGTCAGCTAAATGACGGCGTAAAACAATCATCTCGAGGCATTTATAGGAGTTGTCAACAAGCTAACGAAGTGTTAAAATTTTCAGAGTCTGTTCAAAAAGACTTAAAAGTATTTAAACTATTTCATTTTGTGAAATAATTTTATTTAGCTGCAGATGAAAAAAAAACAAAATTCTTTAATGTTAATAATTCCATTTTTTTGCAGACAATAAATAAATGAAATTGTTTTCAGTTAATATAAATATTAAAAAAAAAATAGTTTGTATGAGTATTTAAATAAATATATATTTAAATTTAATTTTTAAAGTAAATATGATAATAACATTTAAACATAATTCAGCATCTATCTTACAATTTTATACGAAATATAGACAGACTCTAAACAATTTCATAAATATAACTATTATTATTTTAATGAATTTTCACTATATTATTGATCTAAAACGTTCTCCTTTAATTTAGCATATTCTAAAATTCTCAGCTTGAAGCATAAATTTTATCTTCATATATAATAAATGTACTCACATTGCTTTCAGCAATTGTCGCCATATGTTAATAACACAATTATTAATAGCAAAGTGCCAACGTAATTGGCAATAATTGCATGCTACAGGAATTCTCAGCACTTGCTAATCAAATAAAAAAAAAATATATACAAAAAAAAAAAATATGTTAAGTGCACAATTTGAGGCCATTCGGCTATGGTCAATGAAATGCCGATGGAGACATCTCAGTCGCACTCAAATTGCAGCTAATTACGCCACTTTAATAGACGCCCCATCGGAGAGGCCCCATATGTCGCCACGCTCTGGAAAAACTAATGGCCCCAAAAACAACAAAAAATGATGGCCAACAACAGAGAATATGAATATGCCAGCCAAATGGCTAGCTAAACAGCTAGCTAACATTTATTGAACGCCTTTGTTACAGGCTGTCTAGCCTAAAGACCACGGGTGAGTGTTTAGTACAGTAGAGCAACGTTATGATGTAAAGCGAAATGCCAGAAGGGCGTCTCGATGGGCCCAGCGTCAAGGCCAGACAAACAAACTGTGCAGCCTGTTGCAAAATGTTTACACTGCGGCATTGCAACACACAGACAGCATAGACAGAGAGCGAAATGTTTAAATGCCTATAATCGCACACACATATATATCTAATTTTGTGGGTGTGTGTGTCTATAAAAATGCACATTTGAAATAGAATTGCAGAACAGCGCAACAGCCGCTACCGACCAGCAGATATCTATATGAAATATAGATATATATATATATATATATATATATATATATTTTTTTTTTATATCTACATTATTCTCGGTGTTGGGCAATCAAAATTTATGGCAAGACCTAAAAATTAATATGAGAATTGGAATAAAACTAGCGGGAAAGCACATTAGATGGAATCGAGATGATGTAATAATTTTGTTTAAAGGAAATAATAATCAGAAGCATAAGCAAAACGAATCGTTTGAAATATATTTATGGATAACATTAAAGACGGAAAATCGATTTCAAATAGTTGAATCATTTGCTTTAAAATTCCAAACAAAAAGTAAACGGTTTTGTGTACTATATACAGCTGTGGATAATAAAAATCATCTCATTTAAAAAACGTTGGCAAAATATAATAAAATATTAATATAATTGGTTCAATTGAAATAGACATTATTTAAAAATTAAAAATTCAAATTCTTAAATATTTGACAACCTAACAGCTTTTGCAATTATTTACAGTCATGCGGATAAGAAATGATGATCTCGCTAACAAAAGTAGTCGCACAGGAACCGGTACAGATGCAAATAATAACAATAATTAAGTATTTTTATCAATTCCAGTACAATATATAGGTTAGTTTGGCCAAGGTCTAAATAATTTTTGTGAATTCGTCAGTTATCCGCATAGCCTCATTCGCAAAGATAACAAAAAAAAATAATATCAATTGGTAATTGATAATAGCAAAAATTAACAAACTAAATGCTTATACAATTATGAAAAGTAGAACGGATGTCGGCCTTTATCCGGCAACAAATATCATTTACATCAGTTATTCAGTTGATTTCATCAAACAGGTAGAGTCAATTTATTAGCAGGTGTCAAGTATCGAACTAAATACAGCTCACCACAAATCAATTAGCGTTGAGTGAAATTCATATCTATCCGACTATTCAAATGCTTTCGGATAACATCTAAATATGCTGATACAAAACTATAATAAAAATGTCTCACAGCTTTATTCGTTTTTCCTCAGCTAAACAATAATATAATGTATAGAAAACTTAGCCCGGAAGTAAAGTGTGACAAATCGATGAGAGATAGAATTAAACAAGTGTATAACTTATCCGCACTATTGGCAGCATATCAAGAGTCAAGTACTTTATACTATTATGATTATGGCATGCGTCATAAAATACAACACTAAGACGCGCGACAAGGGCATCAAATATTATGCAGAAAATACGTGAATATATATTGATAAGATAGACGCTTGGTATAGTTCAATGCAAGCACTCGTAGCATACTCCAATATATACAAGCATATTAATACATACATAGACTCCATGTTAGTCTGGGGCAGTGGGTAAAGTCGACGGCGTTGGTTTGTACCCAAAAATATAAACTACAAAAATAAAATTTATTCACTGATAAGCCCCAAAACAAAAAGCACAATTCTAGACACTTGGCAAGTCTGTTCTTGTCTCGCTCTCTCTTAGTAGTATTCTTTTCTTTTTTTGGGCATACTCTATCAGGGTATGTTCCAGTTTATAGAAGATTCCAGTTTATAGATAAATTTAATTAAATTACATATAAAGTGCATTAATTTTGTTATTTATTTTTTCAAGTAGTATTTGAAATAAAATTCATTTAAAGTAATTTTTAATATTTTATGATTAAATAATTTTAAAACTCTGACTATGAAAAAGTCATATCTAAATAATATTATATTTAAATAATATTATACTTCATAAATTACATATATATTATACTTTAATATACATTTTAAAATTTATTATTGATTGTACATTTGATATATATATTTTTCTTTACTTTTGATTTATTTATGATTAATTTCTGTTTTGTTATTTTTTTTTTTTATATACATTTTATAATTATATATTTTTACTGGAGATTTATTCTATAGCTGCAAGAGTGTTTGAGCGACATTTAACTGTTTTCTTCTTTTTTCGGGCCACATCGATAAGCCGTATTAAATAACATATTGCGAGAAGCATTGGGAACGGCTCTGTCACGAGTCGAGTCGTCGTCGTCGCCGTCGCCGTCGCCGTCGCCGTCACCGTCACCGTCACCGTCACCGTCGCTGTCGCTATCTGCCGCATAGGCCAGCTGAGCGGTTGACTATTTTTAGTATTTTTAGTAGCCGACACAGTTGCTGACATTGGTTGTAAATCTTGGCAATGGCAGCGCTCAATGCGATGGAGGCGGGTTCATACGCTCGGCTCACCCGGTCGTCCGGTCCGTCAGCAAATTTGCTGAAAACTGAAAGACGCAGCAGGCAACGTCATCAGGCAAAGAGAGAGAGGGAGAGAGCGAGAGCAAGTGCGAGAGAGAACAAGCCAACTGTGAGCAATGTCACGGGTATTTGGATGACAGCAGCCCATAAGTTTATCATCACTTGTTCGCATTCTATCGCATTCAATTGAAATATGCTTTTATCTGCATTCGATTGAGTGTAAAATTTCGAGTAGAGAAACCGGTTCGATGTCATCATGATTTTATTTTATTCGTACTTATGCCATATTTATATATTGTTAATCTCGGTATTGCCAAAATGTGTTCAATAAACAACAGCAAACTTCGTCAGAGTTGCGATGTTGACTGCATTCGCATTACAGCTAAAACTAGCTATAAAAAAATATATTCAATAAGTGGAAAGTTTTCCTCTACTATATATAGGAAGTTATTAAACATTACAAGTTTCTGATTAATACAATTTTTGTATCTACTTCATTAATTGTATTATTTATTTATACATCACAAGTCTAGACAGGTAGTTTTTAATAGATCTATTAAATAAATAAAACTATTAAAAATATTTTCAAATAATTTTTTAATTAATCCCAGTCTATTCAGTTCAGCCTACAGCTTATCATATCATAATTTCTATCACAACCCAATGACACCTTGTCAGCTTACATTGATCTCTGTATTTCCCACAGAAAGACATAATGGATTTTTCCTAAGAGCTACATATTATTCTTCTAACAATCAGACTTGGCTTTTTATTTAATTTTTTTTTTTTTTTCAATTGGCAACACTGGCAGGAACGTGACTCAGCTATTATACGTCAGTTGTTCTGTCCGAGCTGGCCAACAATTGTTCTACACTTGTTGTTTGGCATTCCAGCGAACTTCAATGATATTCGAGAGCCGCAGCTGAGCTCGAGACTTGCCGCAAACTGAGACTCGCTGCCACATCACGTGCCTTCAAGTATACGTTTAGTCGAGTTTATCGCCCGGCTTGACAGCGAATCGCCTTCTTTACGTTCTTTTTTTTTTCATTTTGTAAACAATAGATTGGTTTGTTTCTAAACATTTGTGCCTGTCGCCTATTATACAATACAATTTGAGGTTAAGTTCGGCACAGAACAAAAAATATATATGAATTAATTTATTAAACATTCAACTTCATGAGCTTTACGCATTCAAGTGGGCGTTCTTTGTAATAATAACTTGACAATATCCTAGTATTATTTGCCAACTGCTTCATTCTGCCTCAATCTTGCGCGATCACGTTCTCTAGATGCGTACGTTAAAGCTGCTAATTTCAGAGGCATGCAAAAGCCACTTTAAAGAGCGTTGAAACGTTTCTCGAAATGCTTAATTAGCGCAAACAAATGCTGCAGCAGAAGCAGAAGCAAAGAAAATGCAAAGTATAACAAATATATATCCATATACAGCAATAAGTATTTTTAATATATGATAATAATTGTTAACATATAACTCTCAGCATATCTAAACATATTATCCAATAGGCGAAACTACACAATAACAGCTAAATAAACATTATCCGTTTGACTCCACATGCATTGCACAAGATTGTAAATTGAGTAAATGCAACTTGTTTTGTATGTTAGCATTCTTCCTTATTGGCTGATAACTGATTTATTACTAACTACCCTTATCCGGCGTACTAGTTGTATCCTCTTGATACATGATTTATCACCCACATTTTCAACGTTGCAATTTACATTTGTTAAGCTGTTGCCATGCCATGTTGTAATTGATTTAAATGATGGCGACATCAAATGTCATGACCTATTCTTAGTTATCCGCCAGTTATCCATGTGCCTTAATGCGCTCGGATAAGCATTTTTATTGTTGATGACAAGTGATTGTAGCGGTCAACACTGTAGAACTGTAGCCCATTGGCCAAAGCCCATTATCCACATTATCCGTTGCGACATTTTCCGCATAAGACGATATCAACGAGGCACATTCGCTCATTTGCCATTGTCACTCTTCATTGAGATAAGTTCAATTCACATTGCACAGAAGAGCTGCTCGATTCAGTGCCACAAAAACATCCGGCCCAGCAAAAGCACAGCAGCAACAATTGCCTGGGGGCCCCGCGAGTTTTTGCTCTCTCTCTCTCTCTCTCTCTCTCTCTTTATCAGTCTGTCTCTTACAGTCTGCTTCTCGCTGTTCGTCGAGGCAAACGGCTTTACAGCTCTCGAGTCATTCGACAATGGCGCGCAGTTTACTTGTTTTTTACCCATTGTATTTTGCATACAGGCATTTATTATATTATACATTATTTGAATAAACTACATTACGTACAAAAAGAAGAGCCTCCACTGCGCCCTAACCCTCCATACTCTCTCTCTCTCTCTCTCTCTCTCTCTCGCTCTGTCAGCTATGTATGCCAAAAAGCTTAATTGACTTTGGCATCGAAGCAAAACCAAAGCTGAGAACGCACAGCAAAGAATGGAATGCGAAAATTCTTCGGCTTTGCTTTGCTTTGTTTTCACATGCATATTTTATGCCCAGCTTTCTTACCCCTAGCTGAACCGCCAACGCCTCAGCCGCAGCCGCAGCCTCAGTCCACAGCCTGTTTATTATCTTTGCAAATTTGACGCGCTCCATTGGGAGCGTTGGTTGCTCTACTGCGCGTAATTCAATTTATACTCGACCTCCATGTCGCGCCGGCTTCTCCTTCAATTATTCTTCAATTCCCTTTAGTTGTGCTCTGCGTGGGCGTCTTCTTTTCATCTTTCGCACGGCTTTTCGAGATTTTAGATTTGTTTGTCGTTTCGCTTTCGGATAACAACTTGCAGACACCATAAATGTCACGTCCACAGCCATCTGTGCGGCCACTGGTCACTCACTCACTCACTCACTCACTCACACTCACACACACATACTCAACTCCCTGCTTAGCGCCCGTCTCCCTATCGCTATGCCAGAGCGCACTAATTAATTAGCTCTGGTTTCTTCAATTAGCGCAAGCCAAACGAAAATAACTGACGGCCGATCGACTAGAATATTTTGTGTGGAATTTTTAGAATTTGAGCTGCACGTGCAAATATTTTGAAGCTTGTAAAGTGGCAACGAATGTGGAAGAGAAAGAGACTGACAAAGAGGAAGAGGAAGAGTGTGAAGTAACGAAGGTAACAAAGTAGAAGACAGAGATTCAGGTAGTTATATAAGCAAAGTCGGTTTAAAACAACAAAAGAATAAGACAACGTGATTTGAATGCTTGAAAGTTATTATCCAGCTGTTTAATCGATTATCAAACTCACGAAATAGCGAAATATTTGTAAAGTTCTAGAGCATTGCACTTATCCGGCAATAGTGGATAATTTAAAGTTTTAGCTCTGCATTAGATTCGAGTGAGTTATATATTAATAATTTGATTATCCATCACTTACGGATAAAAGTGTAAGAGTAAAATACTGCAGAGAAATTTCAAATAATAAATGTAAGGAATCTGCTGACACGCAGCAATGTGGATAATAAGGTCAGATGACATAACATTTCATTTGTAGCTGAATAAAACTAGTATTTATGACTTATCCCCGTCGAAACTAACAGCTATGAGCACACCTATTGAGCCAATTCAGTTGGTTACACAAATTGGCCTAATCATAGTATGCATCATAAATTAACTAACAACTTATCCGCGAGCATTGTACACAAGTCCCGATAACCTTTATAGCCTATAGTAATATGCCAAAATCAAGGTTATTGAATCAAGGGAAATGTAAAAAAAAAAATATTTACAACAAATGTATGTACGTACGTATGTCGCGCAGTTATTAACTTTTATTCATTAACTGAGCAGACAAAATATGATACGAGCGCCTATAAATATAAACATTTATGTAGATATACATGTATATATATATATATATATATATATATATATATACATAAATATGTGTTATGTACATATCGCACTCATATAAAGCTTATTTTTTGCAGTTGCCGTCGCATCGTCGGAGACCCCTCAATGAAATTACTTGCACAAATTAATGCCGCACAATTACCCACATCAGAGCCGGACAGAGACAGAGCCAGACAATTGATTGTATGATATCTCTGGCGCATATGCCAGCATGTTATATGCACATATATATATATATATATATATATCACGCTCTATATATACATATGTGCATATATTTGTATTTTTGTCAATGTTGTTATATTTACTTTCGCATTTCTTATTGCTGGATATTGTGGGCGTTTTGTGGTATTTAATGTTGTTGTTCTGTCGCGTGGTTATTAACACACTCGACACACACACACTCGACACACAGTCTGAGTTGCACTTGATTTAATAAATTTGATTAGGATTTATGAGCGTGTGGGTTTTTAATGTTTGATCCAAAGCCTGCATATATTCACGAATTTCATAAATTTTATAGCTCAACTTTGAGGCCAAGTAATTCGATCATGTGATCGATGAGACGAAAGCAATAATACCAATACAATTGTTATATCAGTGTGGATAAATGGCAAATCGGTGCATAGCAAATGAAATATATAAAGCTTGAATAACATTCAGGCCATTTATCCAGTCAGTTGTGTAACGGATAATTTGCGAATAGTGCTTGGAATATAGATGAAACGATTTAAATATTTCTTCAGCATGACGGATAATCGGAATATTTGCCTATATACTTAGCATAAGGTGCGGTAATTCTTTATATTTAAGTTCCCAATCATATAGTCTAGGTTTACATTCAAATACTATGCAAATAATAATATCACGGATAATTTTAGCTTAAGCTGAGCAATGAGCTGGGATAACCCCTAAGAGTTGTTGCTCATTAACGGATAAATGCGAATGACCCACTTTAAATAATCGCAAAAATATATCAATATAAATGTATATATAAATTTTAAATCAGACTTAGGCCACTAATTACCTAAACGATTAACAGTTTAATATAATAATTAGTTGAGCTACAGCGGATAAGTGCTTAATCACACTTAAATCAAATGAGACCGCTTAAAACAGAACTAAATCAGCTGTAATTTCAACGGATAACATTTACGGCATAAGCAGATAACCGCATATTCAATTCTAGCCATTTTGTAACTGATATCATCAAACAAACGCCCGATGTAGTCAATTGAACAAATACTCTGGGCAATATAGTTGAACGGTAATTGAGAGAATATATTATTTAAAACGCTTAAATACACACATAATTAAATTCAATAAATGAAACACAAATCCGAACATTTAATTAAAAGAGATTAGAGCGGATAATAGCATAAATGCCATAAATGAAATGCAATCTCGAACTGAATTCGTTAACGTTCACAAAATATTTAATAAATAATGTCGGCAAACGAATGTAATCTACGCACACACAGAGATTCGAAATAATATTGCACAACGTTAAATGAATTATTATCCAGTTTATGGGCAGGTGTAAACGGCAACGACTTTCATGTTCGGCGCCAGGTAACTACCCCGAAAGCAAACCGGAAAGAACTTTTCCCTACAGATGTGACGAACATTAGATGCTCTACTAAGACAATGTCAATAATTTATTGTCAATAATTTATTGTGCTATTCACGTATAAAACTTGAAGGATAATTTAACAAGTCTTAGATCAGTTCTATTCGAATATCTGTATCTAATGAAAATCTTAGTAAGCAATGCAATTGCGTATAAAATCAAATTCAAATCTATATAACATAAAGATGCATTGGTATATCTTTGTATATTACTCAAATTTGATCAGCATTAAATTATCATATCATATGTTTTCTATATTGAGATATATAGTGTTACCTCATTATATAGTTTATTTAGTATTATTATATAGCTTAAATAGTTTCTTTAGCAACAATTCAAACGTTTTAGTTCCCATGCTCTCCTGCAAGCGTATAACAATAAAACTGATACCAAAATTCACTAAGCAAACGAACTAAATTTATGGGCAGTACCTAATGGGCCTAGGAGGAGTATCTAAATTTATACTTCTATCCATGTGTGTGTGTGTGTGTGTGTGTGTGTGTGTGTGTGTGTGTGTGTGTATTTCTATTGAATTTGTAGCATGTGGATTGTGGGATAAGCACAACAAGCAAATGCCGTGACAGGTCAAGCGGGGCTGTCACCTATAAATAAAACGCACAGCTCAGCAATTTTAGACTGGCCCAAAGCAAACTCAAATAAAACCTATCGATTTTGTGCAAGAAAACCCATTTACCTGTCAGCAGCACACACATGCACAAACACGCACACTGAGTACCTTAGTGGGGTAAGTTTTTTTTTTTTTTTTTTTTTTTTTGTTCATTGGGTTAGTTGGTCGCGTTGCTACACACAAATCAACAAATAAAGATAAAGCCAACAAACAAACAAAAAAACTAGAGTTGAACGAACTGGTTGAGAGAGACACAACTAGTCCAAAACAATACAAAAATAAACTCGATATGCAGCAATTGTAGAATCAGAAATCAAGTTTGTTGGCAACTTTGTCTCGTCTGCGTCATATTAAGCTGAATATCCCATCATCAGTTTGCGATGATTCAGAGCATAAATCAAATCAAATCGATCGACGTCGTCGCCTGGTCACGTATTCTACAACAAATAGTCAGCGACATTCGCGATAGGCGATTCGAGTTCGAGTCGCTCTCTCGACTTATTTAAATCGATTGATTCGATTCATGTTGCCCCCACTCATACGCACACAAACACAACTTCCCAACAAACATATATTAGAAAAAAATACACTAGATATGTAGAGCTTAGCTTAGCTTTAATATTTGTACATATTGTGATGTGATCAACTATACATTTCTGTCTCTTCTCTTTCTAAGACTATTTTTTATATAACAGAAATATTTCTTTAGCGAAATAGTTATTCATTTTAATTATATACACATATTACATTACATATTAATCTTAGATATTATCTTGCAATATATAATATATATAAAAAAAAAAGGTTTTATTATTTTGTATTATTTCCATTTCTTTAATTGGCATCTTGAGATTCTAGCTCTTTGTAAATGCAGCTTCTTATATAAACATAATATTTTATATCTTTATTTAAGATTTTTTTTATAGATCTTTTAAAAATCTGGTAAGTGTTAACAGCTGATAGCATTTTTTAGTGTTAGCAAAGCTTTTAATGATGTTTAGACTACAAATTTAATCTATCTCCCTATCTATCTATCTGTCTATCTATCTATCTATCTATCTATTTGTCTGTCTGTCTGCATATTCTGTATATACTATATATCAGCCCTAGTTATATATCTTAATAGATGGATGGAATAATTTCTCTCCATTTGCATTGCTCTATACACTATGACATAGAGTATTTTCTCGCTTCCTACCGCTCTGGTCTTAACTGTTTCTCATGCGCTTGAACAGCATTCAAACGGATCGGTAATTGCTATATTTTTTCACTTGATTGCTTACAGAGTCTCATGTGTGTACAAAAAATTTTGTTTTGAAAAGTCGTTTTGCAGCTCACGTGAGTGACTGACTGACTGACTGAATAGACCACCGCCCCGTGGCTAAAGACATGAGCCCGGTTTTTGAATCAACTGTTTTTTTTCTATTTTTTTGCCAGCTATTGAGCGAGCGATTCGATGGTCATTTGTGACAGCTACGCAAAGCAATAATTTATCTATTTGCCAGCTAGATAAACATTTTGTGAGAATGTGCGAATATAAATATATATACATATATGTATATATAGTTTATAGATATCTCTTAATATCCCTCTCTACTCTTTGGAGGCTGGCTAAGCTGCCCAATTGGGTCATCGAAGCTGATAAGATAATAGCAAAACCAAATCTAGCGGTTTGTCTTAGAAATTGATTTTGCCAACATTTTCCTTGCTTTCTTGTTTTGTTTTAGTTAAAATTCACGCAATTATTCCAGCAGATTATTAATGTTTTTAGAACCTTTTTTTATTTCAAATAAATGTTTTTACGACTTCGTCTGAAATGCTCGACATGTGGGTGGAGTTCAAAATTTCACAATGTTTTACCTCAAAATTAACGTTTCGTGTATTGAACGATAGCAAAACGATAAACTGTTAATAAACTGTTAATTGTGAGTCATTCCAAGCCAAAGTATGCATCATAATCTATTTCAGGTAGTTTCTACGGTAAAGTAATGCCTGTGGCTATGGGCTTACGGGGAACTTTGCAAGCTCATAAAATATATATAAATTACTTTGTTTCAGATTTATGGTTTTATTAGTTGATATTTTTGTATATTTTGTGAATTTTAGCTAGAGTAAAGATAAGACTCTATTTGTATATAATTAAAATTAAAATAATAGATAATTAAAATAAATAAGGATAATTAAAATAAAAATTCAGCAAAAACAAATTTGAAAAGAAAAATATTTTTTAAATAAAAAAAATATATATATATATAAAAGTAAAATTCTGTCTTCATTTTCAGTCCTTATCGAATAGCCTATAATTTAAAAGTTACCGATCTTATCGCGCGCGCAATAAATTATGTAACAAATTCTTAATATTTTGTTTATGTTGTTTAGGAGCTCATTCTTGTTCCAGCAATATTATCATAAACCAGCTCACTTCATTGAGCCCTCCATAAAAAAAAACAGACAGCTCGTAAATTGTGCAAGGTTGAAAATGTTGTCTCTATCTAATCAGACACATTTCGACACTCAGAAAAAAAAACTGCGGGACCTCCATGAAGGTGAAAATTTAAGTAACAAAAAAAATGGAAAAAATAGAAATGGAAAAAAAGAACCCAAAGATAAATAT
Source organism: Drosophila koepferae (assembly GCA_030914345.1). Taxonomy (NCBI): domain Eukaryota; kingdom Metazoa; phylum Arthropoda; class Insecta; order Diptera; family Drosophilidae; genus Drosophila; species Drosophila koepferae. Next base: position 7,204,021 of record JAUESR010000207.1, read on the forward strand.
TTAAAGTTATGGTTCGAATCTGCGCGACTGACTCACAGTTTGGGAAGTAAAGATTAAAAATATACACTACAAAAAATAATATACATATGTTGAAAAGTTGGCAATTCGAGCCATCGAATAGGCTAGCAAGCATATTTGGCTGTTGGTTGGTGCGAGAGCGAGCGAGAGAGTAGATGATGCACTTACCTGACGTTGGCTGTGTTCAGTTATTCTTGTTGTTCTGTTCGTTGCTTTTGCTTATTTCCGTCTTCTTTGCTTCTTTTTTTTCGTCTGCTGCTGCTGCAGTTGTCGATATTTGTTTTCGTTATGTTTTGGGTTCTTATGTTGGCCTCTCTCTCTCTTTTTTTTTTATTTTTGTCACACACTGTGTGTTTTTTTAGATTCCTTTTTTTGCTGCTGCTGCTGCTGCTTGCACACGCGTTTTTGTTTTGCTTGGCTCGTTCGTTTGTGTTTTCACTTTCACAGGTAAAATTCTATGTAAGGGGAAGAAGGTTAAGAGAGTGACAAATTTATTGGCTGGTCGCTAAAGAAACCTTTGCGTTGTTGCTTTAATTTTGTACTTTGATAAACTTATTATTTGTTATTCATATTTTTTGCTTTTTCTCGTTGCTTTACAGAAATCACATTGGTGCCTTTTTTTACACACTAACCGAGCAAATTTATCGCAACTGCGGCGACTACTTTGCGCTGCGAGCGTTAAAAATCAACTGAATTTACGTTATGGCCAGCCCGCCACTGAGGCGTGAGCGCGCTTTTAATACCGTTACGGGCGACAGCAAGAGAGAAGTCACGAGCGCCAAAAAGACGCAAGTATGCGTGCCTAAGTATTTTTGTGTGGAGACAACCCTCTCTCTCACTCTCCCAAACTCTCACGATGAATGTGTCTGTGTGTGGGTGATTTTATTCATACGTATTCATATACGGTTTTTTTATACCGGCTGATTAGTTTATGTTGTGCTCAATATTTGGGCAACAACAACATACAAGCATTCTTCTTGAAACAGACAGCTCGCTGGCAATAAAAAAAAAACACTAAATATTGCCAATACTTCGAGAGCTGCTCAAATGCAACACTCTTCACACGTGGTTATTTATTGCAACTTCACGCAACGTAAAAATTCCCACACACAAGCACAAAAATACCCAAACGGGCACCAAAACGTAACACGTCACAATAACAAAAACAACAGCAACGTCTACGATTCGCTCTCAGCATAGCAATGTTCTGGATTCTCTGAAAAACATCGCTCTCTCGCTCTCTCACTCATTCGTGTTCTATGCATGTGTGTTGTTGCTGGCTTGGCAGACGAAACCGTTTGTTGCTTTTTTTTTTTTTGTTATTATTAGCATTTAGTTAGCACCTCTCTTTATAAGTCATATTCACTACATCAGAGAGCCTCACAAGATGTGAATTAATATGTTTAACTCAGTTTTAATGCTGACAATGGTTAAAATAAACAATGTAAACAAGGTGGGTTATATTTATCAGTTTTGCTCTTTTTTATACGCAACAAGAAATTAGGCCTCTAGGGACGGTCCAGCGGTTGACAAGTGTGCGTGCAGCCAGGCCTCCATACACACATACACACACACACACACACACACACACACACCAACAAACATACGCAAACACGCCTGCACGCACTCGAACATTGTAAAAGCGTTGATACTATTGGGATTTGGCCTAATTTTGTAAAGCAACAGTTGAATTGGCATTCGCGCATAGTTTGTTTACCTTTTAGCACCTTTAACACAATTTGCATTTCAAATTTTATTGCTTTATTTTATTATTTAATTTGTTGTAAGAAAAATGAAATTTGCCCGCGACACAAACAGATGTAAACTGACTGTTAGGTTAACAGACTCACAGAGAGCGCAGATGTTTCTTAACAGCGCTGCTGAGAGTGATAACAAAAACTGTGACTGTCATCAGTCTTGTAACAGTGTACGGAATTTGCAAAATAACAAGAAAAAATGAAAGCATAATGGCACAACATTTACATATTTTATTTTGGTTATTAAAATTGTACTAAGTATATAATGCGCATACAAAAAATTATATTAATTATATTATTCAGATCTGCTGTTAAAAATACCTAAGGTCGATTATTTCATTTATCGCTTTATTAAATTACCATTTGAGTTAACATAAATAAATGAAGTTGCGCTGTTAAAATAATGTAAATAATTTAGCCATAACATTGCGCACTTAACCAACACTGCTGAGGCGCACATTTGAATTTATGTTGAAATTTATGTATGTTAAAATTGAATTTCATGCAGTTTTAGTCTTATTCTCACCACTTTTTACAGAGTATAATTTTGGTATTAAAATATATAAATGCAATTTTAATCTCAGGAATCTGCTAATATCATGTTGCACATTTCGTTGTTCTTCTGATTCAACACGAAAGTGCGGCCAGGCGACTTTAGAGTTTGCGTTGAGCGGAAATGCTTGGCATAAGGCTTCTCCACGGACTCCAGATAAACGGAGCGAATATTGGCGTGACTGTGAAAGAGAAGTATATATATATAGGATTTTTCATAAACTAACATTTGATGAAAATTTAAAATCGACTTACGTGAGCAGCTGCTCGGGTCGCTCCAGCTGCATGCAGAGCTTAATATTGCTGTAGAAGTCCAGATCCGCTTGCAAGCTGAGCTTCGGCTCATGGCGCAGCTCAATCTGCTGCTCTAGCTTAGCATAGGTGAAGCCCACGGCCAGGTGGGAGATGACAGCGGTGCCAGTGCTGCAAGAGAATAACATTTCATAAATAACATTTAGATGAGGCATTCCAGATCCTCGCCTCTCCCTCTCAGCCCCACTCACTTTTGTTGAATTTCCGTTTGGGCATTCCGATTCCATAGACTAAAGCTCACTTTGCCATTGAGATCGACGCTGCGAGCGCCGAGCACACGCCAATGGAGCGTGGCGCCCGATGCCAGGACAATATATTGCTCATGATCCTGAGCCAATGTGGTGGCCTGATAGGCTGGTGTCGTATCGGAAGCGCTGCCACTCCACACATGCCCCATCAGCTCCGTCTGGCCATTGAAGAAGACCAGCGGCCGGAGCTGGGCGCCCTGCACGCTTATCTCCATGCCCGCCGTCATGGTCTCCTCCTGCTCCAGCTCATCGTCGGGCGGTATTTGATTGTTGTCCTCTGCCGCATCGCTGTCGCCCATGAAGGAGCTCAGTCCCGCTGTGTAGATGCCCAGCTTGAAAGTGCTCGTCTCGGCACGTCCGGCGTGCAGTAGGAACTCCACGGAGCCGCGCTTCAGGATGCCCTCAGATACCTCCTGGGTACTGAGCAGGGTTTCATTGAAGGCCGGCGATGAGGAGAGCTGACGGCTCAAGACTGTGGTGAGACCTGGAGAGTATTAAGCAAAGGAAATATTAGGAATTTGTTCTATATTGCAATAGGTTTCTGGCCAGGATTACCTCGCTGCGCCAGGACATTATAGTTGTTGACATGAGCTCGCTGCCTGAGCTCCTTGTGGAACATGGCCCGGAAGCGTGGACAGATCTCGGCAAGCATGCGCAGCTTCTGCAGAACATAGGTCTTGATCTCGAACTGGCGATCCGTGGATGCCAAATAGTCGAGGAGCTCGCCCAGCTGCTCGGCGCTGGGTCGCATGGCCAGCAGTAGATCCAGGGCCAGGGTGCGGGCGGAGCTATCGAAGCGTCGTTGGCGTTGATAGAAAATGCTCGAGAACTGGAGACGATGTGGCTCCGCGTAGCTGGCAGCTGGAAAGGATTTGAGTGCCTGGAGAGCGGCCACCGAGTGTTGGGGTTGCTGTGCTTGCAGCGCCTGCTGAAGCAGTGCATCGATGGTCAGCGGATCGCGCAGGTTCTGTAGGGCGCGCGTATAGAGCAGGGCATTGTGGGTGGAAGCCAATCCCTCCAGGAGGTAATTGCGTATCTGCTGCAGCAGCTGATCGTTGGGATCGAGGCCGCTCTGGCGGGTGAGCGTGGCCAGCGTTTGGAGCACGCTGTCGCGCAGCTTGAGATGGGATTTGTGGGGCGGCTTCTGCTGCAAGAAATCGTACAAATGCTCTAGGATGCGACGTTCTGGATGCGTGGCCACGGCCAAGGATTGCAAGTACTTCTCAAGCAGCTCCAGGAACTCCGTCGTGGTGCCTGCTCCCTGATAGAAGTGGCTGAAGGTGGCGTTGTGCGCTTCGAAGGTTTGCACCGCTCCAAGCAGATCCACCAGCTGCGCTGCCAGCGGCGACTGCGACGCCAGCAGCGACTCAAACTCCGGCTGCTTGGTAAGGCGCGCCAGGGGCAGCAGCTGCAGGAAGGTCGAGGCTAGCGAGGATTTGCCCAGCTGCTGTGGCTGCAGTTGCTCCAGCTTGAGCTCGATTTGGGATTGCAGCTGGAAGGGAATTGAGTTTATTGCAAATTGAAAAAATTCCAGCCTAAGCTTCGAAGCTTACCGTTTGCTCCTTGAGCTTGCTGATGGCTCCATCCACGTCCGCCTCCAGCTCGAAGACACGATACCAGTCCAGAAGACTCTCAATGGCCGATTCGAGGGTTTGCTGCTGCAGTTGCTCCACCTCCGCGCCCTCACCCAGATGCACCAGCCGGAGATTGCTGTGCACCAAGCTCCGAGCATCCGGCTTGGCAGCGAGGCTCAGGCGATGCGTCTCCACGGATTCGGCACGGAGCAGGAGGCCCTCTGCGCTCAGCTCATAGCTCAGCTGCTGCTCGGAGTGTTGGGTCACGCTCAGCGCCTGCTCTGGATGATAGTTGACCCGCAAATCCCAGAGAGCGCAATCCCGTTTAGTCTTCTCCCAGCGCGTCGAGGATTTCGCTTTGTATTCCACGCGGCAATGTCCCGAGATGTCCAGCTCGGTCTCTGCCCCTCCATGGTCGCTGCCACTCCTACCGCGGCGCAGCTGCAAGAGTGAGGCAATGCCACGTTCCAGATTCAGCAGCGACTGATCGCGCGAGGTGTGCGCAATCACCTGCTGGGGCTGACCTTTGACCAGGGCCACATAGAAGGGTCTGTCGGGCAGGCTGAGTATCCAGCGCTGTCGCTGCTGCGCCTTGACCTGACTTTCGCTCAACTTGATTTCCAGCAGCTGATCCTGGTCATCGTTCCAGACGGAACTAATGCTCAATTGAGTCTCAAATTTGTAGTTCACTTGCTCCGTTTCTAGGCTCACCTCGCTGGTAAGTTGATAGAGCTGCTGAGAGCCAGTCGGGATCAAAGTGGCTAAAGAGAGAGAGAGAGAGAGGGAAAAAAGGGGAAGAGACACGTCATTAGCAACGAGAAGAACTTTCACAGAGGCTTAAAATCTAAGCTCAAGAGGTTATCAACAAGTTGCCGCTATTAGTAAATCAGCTGGCAGCGATGCCGTTACTTCGCTCAGCCGCTCTCACGCTCATTCGCTCACTATTAAGACTCAATTGTGTTCTTTTGTTATGTTTATCTGTGTGGGTGTGTCTGTGTGTTTAACAGTCATGTTTGCACGTGTGTGTGTGTGCGTGTATTACAGCAACAAGTACGATTAAGTGATAGCCGGTATGCTGCTCTCCCATTCTCTCGTTCTTTTGCTATGCATATCTGTGTGCGTGTCTTTACATTACAGCAACAAGTACGATTAAGTGATAGCCGCTACGCCGCTCTCACTCTCTCTTGATTGACAGTGTGCGTGTGCGTCTCTCTTACTGTCAAGCATGCACGTGTGTGCGTGCATTACAACAACAAACTCGATTGAGTGAAATATTAACAGTGAGCAACAAGTTCATTCAACTCTCAGCTTTCTACGTGCTTCACCTGAATAATAATAACAAAACAAAAAAATTCTTTGCAAATTACTCACCAAAGCAGTTGATCCACGAGAGAGACACCACAAACAGCAGCAGCAGCAATGTCGGCAGCGCAGCATTAGCACTTTGCCTTCGGTTGTTACAATTACTTATTTGCCGGCTTCGCTGCATTTTTGTTTTGTTCACTACGATATGAGTATTATATTCAGGCTGATAATATTTAATGCATTGATTGATCGTTCTGGCCGCACTTGTTGCTCGCCCCAGTTCTAATTCGACTTTAATCTTCCATTAGTTCTAATGCTTGACTGCTTACTGAGCAATAACAGTGGAGAATGATAGGCGCATGTTAACATAACATACTGATAACAGCTTAGCATATTGACTGTAAACTGTGAACGGTCACACTGACGGACTGACGCGTGTTGCCACACTGCTAGAAATAGTAATTTAAAAAAGTTGTTAAGGAATGTTTGAATATTCTTATCAATTGTTTGTTGACTTTTTTATTTAAAAAAAAAGTAACTGCAGATGAAGGTATTTATAAATACTCAAGAGTTATTTGTATTTCTCATATATCTATATAGCTTATCTCTTATCAATAAACCAACAAATAAGAAATTTCTGATGTTTGCATTTAGCCAGGAAAATTTTTTCTTTTATCTTTTATTTATTAAAAAAAAAAACGTTGTTTAATTAACCACGTAATCCCTGGACCTAAAAAAAGTTTGTGATACGGCTTAATGCAAAAGGTAAATATCAGAAAAAGAGCAATATTTTAAGGGAATTATGAGGCAAATGTATGGACACACAAATGCATAAATACACTGAAAGAAATTTATTATTTTTATATATTTATTTAGAATATATAACAAATTTGTATTCTGCATACAATAATAAGAATAAAAATAAGAATGCTTATATTTATTAAAATATACTTATGTATATAAATATACGTATGTATGTAGAGCTACTCATCGCACCCAATTAATTCTCTCAGTGTATATGCATAGCGATAAGTGGGGCGGCTCGAACGAACGGACATTGCCCGTTGCGATGGACGATGGAAGGCAGCAGCTGAGTCAATGTCAGCCACAGCAACGGCAACGGTTTATCAGCAGCAGGAGACAGCGACAACAACAACAACAACAAAAACAATTGAGTACAACAACAGCGACTTGAGTGCCCCTGACACTTATATGGCAAACATATGTTTCGTTACAAATTGAACGAGCGACCGCAACAACTTTAAATTTTGCTTATCAGTAGCTGCAGCAGATAGCAACAAAAGCAACAACAACAAAGGCAGGCAAACAAACGAAAATTAACAGAAACTAAATTTAAACACGTCTTGCTGCGGTTGAGAACGAGATAGCGCATCAGCTCTGCTATACCACACTGCGAGGGTGAGAGAGTGCGAGCAAGTGTGATTGAGAGAGCGCGCGCGTTTCATTAGCTGCAGCTGCAGAGCTGCTCTCTGCGGTCGTTTGGCAAGGTTAACGGTGCGTGTGCTTAGAAGAGGAAGAAGGGCGACGCAGGAAAGTACAAAGTGCAATTGGCATAGGGCACACAAGTGGACAGCGCTGGGAAGAGAGAGAGAGAGAGAGACGCAGAAAGAGTGGGAGAGAAGCAGGTAGGTGACGGGCGCTGGTGCTTAAACTGAAGCAATCTAGAAGAAATCGGCGTTGGCACAGTGGAATCAAATCAAAACAATTGAAGCGAATATTGAGAAGAAAGATACATATATGTATATAAATATGTATATAGATATACATTTGTCTGTACTATACTTAATTATATTAATTTAATAATTTTAAATTTAAATAAATTGTATTAAACATTCAGTAATTTATTTTTATTAAATATTTCATTATTACTATTATTAAATATTCTGTATACTCTGTTTTTTTAATATTGACAAATGTAATCCCTGCAACAGCAGTAATATGCAAAATTTTCTGAATAACTATGTCAAATGGAAAATTGAATTAATAAAAATTAAAAAAGAGCGGTATTTTTGTGTTGCTTTTTTTTACATATTCTCATCGATTTGCAATATCTTTACAACAAACAGTTTTTCCCCTCTCGCTCTACTCGCCGTGCTTCGCTGACCACCTGCGTTCGCTGTCAGTATTGACGTCGACTGCGACAGCGACAGCGACGGCGACGCCAAGTGTGAACAGGCAAAGGCAAACAAGCAAATAAACAAACAATCGAAGTGCGGACGTTGCCAATGTATAAAAGTGTATGTGTGTGTGTGTGTATGTGCAGCTTTCGGTCAAGCTTTGCGAAAGGTTACCACACGTGCGAGTTTGTGTGTGTGTGTATGTGTGTAAGTGTCTGTTAAAGATAGAAAGAGAACGAAAGTGTGCGAGGGTTGTGTGCGTGCGTGTGTGTATTGCCGTTATGTGGTTAGATGTTGTTGTTGCTGCTGCTGCTGCTGCTGCTGACCTCTCTGCTGGCAGACTGAAATGGAAGAGAGTGATTGTGGGAGAGAGGAGCTGGGGAAGAGGAGTTGCCTGTGTAGCTGGCGCAGCAGGAAACAATTAGCTCTAAATAAAATTTCAAAATAAGTAACTGTTTGCGCTTAAATCCGGCACCAAGCGAGGCGTGTGTGCACGCGAGGGCTTTTAGGCCCAACAACAACAAGCGAGGCACAGCAGCAACAGCAACTATAATCAGCATATAAATAGATAGCATGCTATCACTTAATTACGGTATTTAAATGAGCAACAAATGATATGATAGCACAGTTTGAAGCTTTGCACCAGTTTTGCCTCTATCGCAAATATGGGTCTCTCTACATTTAATGGCAATTGTGCGACATGTCTGAACATGCAAATCTATGGATGTACATATGTAAGTATGTGTTTTGATATTGTTAACTATTTGTCATTTAGTTCGAAGAATGCTTTTTATATATATATAAAAGTTTCACCAAATATCTCTTAAATAGTTGCAAAAATCCGCCAATCAATAAACTCCAATTAATAAAATGTAATAAATAAATAAACAATAACCATTTATGAGCACTGCTCAGGCGCATGCTGAAAGCTGTGCTATATATTTTTGCAATACATGTAGTATATATATATATGTATATATATATACATATATATTTTTTTTTTAATATTTAACAATTGTCACTATATATTGACAGCTTGTCAAATTGCAGAGCATTACAAGTAAAATTAATTTAAATAATTTAAAGCATGCAATAAAATGGAATTTACAACATTTACAAAAACTGCAATAATAAAATACCAGGAAATAAATATTTTAAAAAATGATGGCATATTAAAAAAAAATACGTTAGTTACAAGTTTTCTAAAAAAAAAAAATTAAAATAAAAAAAAATTAAATAAAATAAATTATATATATTAAATATTAAATAAATTATAAAATATGAATTTTTTATATTAAATATCAATAAAATAAATTATTATTATTAATAATTTTTTTATATAAAATAAAAATTAAAAAAGAAAAGATAATCAAATATTTCATAGTTTATAATATTTTAAAGAATTTCAACATAAAAGAAATTGTACAAAATTCAAAGAAAATATAAAAAATTAAATATATTTAAAATAAAATATAATAAAATACAATCTAAAATAATGTAATAAAAATTAAAAAAAGAAATTAGCGATATTTTTATGTTGCTTTTTTTTACATATTCTCAACGATTTGCAATATCTTTACAACAAACAGTTTTTTCCCCAATCTAAAATAATAAAAATAATTTTACTCAAATTATAATATTGAATAAAATAAATAACAGAAGTTTCATCAGCTAATTTATATATAAATATTTGAGCTGAGCAATTACAAAGTCAACTTTTTGTCAAGAAAATATCATTAGGCAAATGCGCTCAAAACTGTGCTATATTTTATTTATATATGTATTTTGTTACACAGGTCAACAGGTTTTTCATATCAGTGGAAGTTCATCTCTTTCCCTCCATCTATATATTGCCTTCTCTCTCTCTCACACACACTCTCCCCCTCTCTCCCTCTCTCACTCTACCTTTAGTACATTGAATAGAATCGATTTTTTAGCTATTAAAATTGCTCAACATTTTGCTGCCCTGTTTAATCTTTATGCAAAAACCGAATGTCTAAAGCTAGATAATGCGTGTATTCGCTTTTTGTTGTTTTTCTTTTTTCTCTTTTTTTTTAGCTGCCTCGATTTGCTGCGGAAAATGTAATTGAAAATTGAGGCGCACAAAACGAACTAATTGGAATTGTTGCATTATGCAAAAATTTGCAAATGGCAGCCGCAGCAAATGCTAATTAAGCTATATATATATATGTATATCTTTAATATATTTATATATATATCTGCTATATACATATATTATAGATGCGGATAAAAATGAGCCAAAATGGCCGCCTAAATAATTTAATTAACCAAATATGACAGCCAACAACAACAAAAGGCCACCAAATTTATCAATTGAGCGAATTGAGAGAACAAGGCAAAAGGAAACAACAATTCCACTACTGACCCAATTAGGCAACGATATGTATGCATATATATATGTTTATATATGTATGTATATGCTTATACATGTGTTTGTTTGCATTTAACTGTACTTCTATTTGACAAACTAAAATTTGTAAATTTTTATGCACTGCATACCCTTTGCAAATGACATTTGGTGGGGTATATTGGTTATCTATGCAAGGGCGCATGCTGAAGTAGGCGTGGCAGTGATGCATATCGGTCTATACTTCTTCTCTCTAGAGGATTCATAAAATATAATTACTAAAGTTTGATTTTGAAATAAATATTCATATTTATACTATCCAAGGTATCTTATTCGATGATATTTTAATAAATAAATTAACTCATATTCATTCATATTCAATTTTAAATTAAAAAATTAATTTTAAATTTTCTTTAAAAAAAAAATTCAATTACTTGACTATCATCTAAGCTGGCTGTATAATATTTTCTCGATAATTTTAAACATATTTTTTTAACATTCTTTAAAGTAAAACGAAATATAAATTACAAAACTTTCCATCGACTCGCAAAAGTATCTCTTAGTCGAGCACACCCCACACTCTGCCTGGCTATGCAATTCACATCTATTTTAGTCAAAAATGTTGTTGAACTGTTCGCAGCAGTTGAAATTATGCATAGATAAACCGTTTACAGGTCACCCTAAAAAAAAGGAAAACAAAATAAAAATAAAATGAAATGAAAATGAAAAAAGTTTGTTCAAACAATTTTGTGCTTTTGTTAAAAATATTAAAATATTGTTGCACAATTTTAATCCAAGCGAGGCTTAAACAGTGGATTAATTTTCCACTACGATTTTATTTAGTTTATATTTTTAGCATATTATTTTTGCATAACAAAGCGCAAATTTTTCGTTTATTATATTTGCAATATGTTTGCAGTTTGCACAATTTTTGTTTATTTATTTGCACTGAAAATTCCTTTTTTTTTAAATACTAAATATATTATTATTAAAATATATTTTAATATTTAAATACAATTTAAAAAGTTTAATTAATATATATAATAATAGTTTAATATTCGAAACTCGATAAACTATTATTGAGTTTTGACTATTAAAACTCTTTTTTTTATAAATATATTTTAAGCTCGATTTATTCTATAAATTTTAGCATATAATGAGTTCGACTTAGACTATATATGGAGTTTTATACATTCTCTCATTAGTTATATAACTTTTCAGATATCAGCTATCTAATTTATTTTGTATTTTCAATTATATATTTAAAGAAACATATTATAGGTAGATTTAATATATTACATATAAATACAAATTGTATTTGATTTAAATTTTTTCTAAAATATTTCAAGTTTTTCTAAAGAAATTCTGAAAGTATATATCTTAAATTTTCATTATAATTAATTCCTTGCTTTATTAATTCAAAGAGCTGAACAAAATATTTCTAAAATATATAAAATAATAATATAATAAATGCTTTGAGCACTCTGTTCTGACTGCATCAACCAGAAGTTGCTGAAAAGGCGAAAATCGTTTTTATCGAATAACCTCTTGACCCTTGACCCCGCCTGAACTGCCAGCCAGGCTGCATTTGTTTTGTGTTTTGGGTTATTTTGTAGCGCTTTTCGCCCGTAGTGTAAACAAAGTTTTAAATTTTTGGCACAAATGAAAATGAAATACCAACAGCTCGCAGCCAGAGAGGTGAGCCACACGCACACACACACACACACATGTATATATAAATATAGGTGTATAGCTGTACATGCATATGAATGTGTGTATGTATATGCGCTATATGCATGCATTTATACAAACACGCAAATTATGCAAACGGCCACCGCAAATAACATAAATTTCACAAACTCGGCGGCCCGCAACGCAACTGACAAGCCAAAGAGTGTGTGACAGAGACAGAAGCAGCGAGTGAGGGATGGAGTGAGGTGGTGTGAGCAGGAGCGAGGCAGAGCATGTGTAGGTGACGCCAAAGCGACGACAATGAAGGTGTTTAAAAGCAACGTCGCATAGAAATGTTAACGGCTGCATTAGTGCATACACACACAAACACTCTCATTCACACACACACGTAAAATGCATGCACGCACGCTTGTATTGACAAATATGCCTGCGTGCCTGTGCATTAATCTGCATTTGTGTGTGGCTTTGAGTATTTAAAGCGGGAATAACTTCATATAAGCAACCGCTTTTGATTTCATCTTACAACAGCTTGTTTTTGTTTTTGTTTCTGTTTTTCTTTTTTGCTTCTCTTTGCTTTGTGCTGCTGCGCTTGGCAGTCAGGCGGGCAGGCAGGCAGACAAACCGTAATAATAAAGGCAGCTTACGAGCGCTGACAGCACTGTCAATACAAATACAAAGGGGGCGCAATGTCAGCGCGCGAGAGTCGCGTTGCTGAGCTGCAGAGAGTTGTCAACGGCAGCGGCCAATTGGCGTAAATTTGCATTGGCAATCAAAAGAGCAAAAGAAAGAAGTGTGAGAGCTTAAAGCGCACCGAAGAGCGAATGCACTCTAAGCAGCAAAAGAAATCACAGTTCATTCATATACAACAAAAATTCGAATATTAAATAATTTAATTTATATGGTTAGCGTATACAATATTTATGTTTGCTAGTTTTTCAAACAAATTTAATGAATAATAAAATACGTGATTTTATACATATATGTATATTTATGCAAATATTTTTATTTATGTATTAAATGCTTTGGGCAAGTGTGCAAACATACACATGAAGAGCTTTTAACGGTTTTTATACTGTATTTGTTTATGCACATTGCTTATATCACAATTAAGTAATGCGCGTACACGCATAAAAAATTCTTTTTAAAAATTTGTGTGACCCGCGTTGGGAGGGTAATGGCATAAAAAAATCAACAACATGCGCTTAAAACTAAAGATCAACAAAGCGTTTAAAATTATGGTCTGTTCCCGCTGCTCCCGCAGTTACCACTGTTTTCGTGTTCCCTCTGCTATCGCTGTTCCCGCTCTCTTCGCTGTTCCCACTGCTTCCACTGTTTACTTCGTGTGCGCTTTCTGTTATTCCCTTGGAACGGCCCTTCGGCAGTTACCGTGGCTAAGCTTCTTTTTCTCATAAGTTGCTGACATTAATGCTCTTAATTAAAGCAGAGCGCGAATGTCAACATCAACAATAACAAAAAACAAAGGCAATTGCAACAATACCAACAGTAGCGGCGAGCGAGAGGGACACACACACACACACACACACGCAATTTGCATTGCTCCTCATTGAAGAGTTGTCACTACGCTCTCCGCTCTTCGCTCTCTGCTGCTCCCTGGTGGCCTTCATACGAACAAAATGGCAGGCGAAAAAAAAATGCGGAGAACATTAATTTTTTTATGCTCGTATGTGATTGTCTAAGTGTGTGTGTGTGCGTGGGGGTTTTTTTCTGTGAGCGGGATTAAATCAAATCAAATTGAAGCTACGAACAGGCGAATTGCGACGGCAAAGCAGAAAATTAAACTGCAAACAACGCGGCAACTGGCGGAGTAGAAGCTTTTGCATTCCCATTCAAACAATGCAATACAAATTGGGTCAAAGATCAAGTGGAGCTCAGCGTCGACGGCAGCTACAGCAGCAGCAGCACTAAAGGAGGCAGCAGCAGAAACAACAAAGATTCCAAATAGAGTTGTGCTGTGTGGGTAGAGACGCCGACGACGACGCAGCGGCGCGTGGCATGCACATGAATGCAGTAGCAGAGGGCATAGAGTGCATAGAGCAGAGAGCGGGAGGGTGAGAGCATAGGTCGCTTGCCAGGCATGATGGATATGCACACAAGCGAATGCAGAGAAGCAAGCAAGACGGCGCAAGAAAAAGATTAAGAAATATGCGCGTCAGTTTTCTATGGGGCGCCGCATTGTTGTTGTAGCTGCTGCTGCTGCTGCTGCTGTTGCTGGGATCCGTGTGCATGAGCATGCATATGCAAAGTGGGAAAGGGAGTGTGGGAGAGCGGGAGAGAGTGCAACTGCGAGCGCTTTGCTTGTCAGCGCCACAGCTGTGACTAAGCGGTGCATAACTACCAACTGTGAACTACGGGTAAGCGGCTGCTTCCAGTCGTTTCTCTCTCTCTCTCTCTCGCCCTCTGCTGCTCTCTCTCTCCTGTGCCATTTCTAGGCGCCTTGCCTTCTTTTCGCCTTCGCCATGTGGTGCTTGAATCTTGTTTTTTGTCTTCCTTTTTTCGCCTATGCATTTTTCACTCTTTTTTTGGCATGCTCGTAGGCGTTGATGATACCAGCAACAACAACAACAATAACATGCGCTAAGGCGCGGGCAAAGCGGGCACCGTGGGACAACAAGGAAATTGGGTGTTGAAATTGAAATGATTTGTATAAATTGAATTGAGCGTACAATTTTATTTAGTAAATTAAAAGTATTTAAATATAAATGTTAAAAAATATATAAATAGAAATATGTATGATAGAAATGAATTTAAAAATTATTAAATAAAACTTAATAAAATATATGAATATTATTGATATTCTTTTTAAATTTAAATGCTACTTTCGTGCCTATTATTATTATATATGTTAATATTAGATTTTTTGTTGATTTTATCCTTTTAAATTTGCGACCATACTCATCACATTTCGTCTACTGTGCGCACTGCAGACGTTGTCGCTGCCAACAAGAAACCATCAAACTGCAAAACTGCACGAAAATATGCAAAAACGGCCAAATGATTGCGGCTCAGTTGCGCGCGCTGCATCAAAACCATTCCCCAAAGCCAAACGTCGCTCCTCTCCCTCCATCTTTCTCTGTGTAGGTCGTCGGGTTGGCTCTGCTTCCACAGTCCTGGATCCGGGCATGCATGCAACGAAAATGAAATTAAGTCAAGACGGTAGTCACATTAATCGACCGCACAGCCATGCCCCCTAACCCACTCTCTCTCTCTCTCTTTCTCTGTACTCTGTGCCATTTCCTCTGACTGCCGCCCACCACTTGACAGCAGCGGCTTTTGCTGGATTTATTTTCCCTTTTGTTGTTGCTGCCGCTGCTGCTGCTGCTGCTGCTACTGCTCCTCTTATTGTTGTTGTTGCTGCCGTTGATTTTCACTTCTTAGCAACAATTAAGCGCGCACATAAGTCAAAACCGCAACTACAACAAAATACAACAACAATGAGCACAACTAAATGGAGCACACACACAGGAAAAGAGAGAGAGAGAAAGAGTGGTGAAAAGGAGAGTATGAAGGAAAAAAAAGCGAAAATGCAAAGAGCGCTTGACCTAGAGATACCCTGTGAGCGAGGGCGTAGAAGCTTGAGTTTTTGATAAACAAAAATATAAATTAATGAACAATAAATGAGCTTGCTGTTCTTTATGCTAATAAAGAATATTTTTAGGTATATACATATTTTTAAATATATGTAGATTAAAATAGAAATAATATCGGGCGATATATACTAGTTGTATGAAGATAAGAAAAAGCTTGACGTTCTATAGATTTTCTTAAGATAAAGGAACCAAGGTCAATTAGGTAAATAATTATGAAGATGAAAAATAAAATAAAGTGAAAAAATATAGTAAAAAAAAAATTAAAAATAAAATGAAAAAAATTTTGTTAAGGTAAAAACATATATTAAATTTAAGTAACTTCAATTTATATATAGATTTTTATTCATTTTGATTTATTTTCAGTCATATTGGAAGTTTTGATATATCTTCCTTGAGGTGCAATAAGTTTTCAAACCTATTTCCAAATAAGTATCCTTCCCTTGAGAGCTCTCATATCATAGATAGATATATGAGAGTAGTATCTCTATAGATATAAATAGATCAAATATCTATTGATACAGATATTATCATAACATTACACAATATAGTTACTAGAAAATTTCTATAAGTTTTGGCTTACATATTAATATATGAACTTTAATTAATTAATAAATAAATCAAATAATTAGAATTTTTTAACTGTTACTTTATTGTTCAGATAAATTATTATACTCAATTAGATAACAGAGAGATAAGAGAACTCTTCTACTTTGCAGACTTTATAAAGCTTTCGAACTGACATGTTTCCACAAAAATACTTCCATTCGATAAGAAAACCAAAAACTATCTCTGCTTCTTCTGTTTGCCTGTTGCATGCCCCCAATTTATATTGGCAAAGTTTAATGAGTACAGGGTATAATGAGCGACCGGGGCAGTGGCAAATGCTCGCCGCTGCTGCCACATTGTATGTAGCAATAAAGCAAAAAAGAAAAAAAAAAAGAAGCCATTTCCTGCAAACAACAAATGCCGTCGACAGCCACGCCCACAGCCAATGCCGCCTCCCGCTTTAAAGCTACCTTAACTACCCGCACCACCCACAAAAACCCACCCACCCACAACACTCACTTCCTGTTCGCCCAGCGCGCATCGACCGCACAAATAATTGGAACTTAGTCTAGTTAAAGGGGGGGCGCTCAGCAATCAGTTCAGCTGCAGCCAAAAAGGGGGCGTGGCAGGGCAGACACAATAAGCCATTGCCGCAGCCTCTTGAAGTGCATTATCGTTCGTTCTTGACGTTCTTTGCAAAGCATCTTTTGTGGTGAAAGCCAGAGTGCCCCCAATCTCCCCCTCCCCTCCACCTTCTCCTCCTCGTCGTCCTCCTACAAGCCCACTTGGGCCATTGTCTCTGACTCTGCCTCCTGCTCTGACATTTCTAGTGGCTGCATTGAAACCGAAAATACGCACACTCAATCATCGTTTTTGTCTTTTTAATGGGTATTTGCTGTATCTCTCTCTCTGTCAGTCTCTCTCTCTCTCTGTCTCACTCGCTCTTTGAACTGCTCGACAGCCGCATAATTATTGCCATTAGAGTGCGTCTCAATTGAGCTGAAAGAGAGTTTTCCACACACAAACGACGCGTGTCATTGCGGTTAGAGCGCACAGTGGGTCAATGCGAGCAATTGAGCAAAGAACAAAGAGTGCGAGCAGGCAAGGGAACAGGAGGGAGGGGGCCAGGTGTGGGAAGATTGGGTGCAGCAGCAGCATCAGACCTGCCTGCGCCACAATTCAAGTGGCTTAGGCCCAAGTGAAAGTTCTTGACAATTGTGCATCATTAATATTGTCTATGGAGCAGCTGCTGCTGCTGCTATTCCTGTTGCAATGGCAAAAGTTGGTAATCGGAATTGGACTTGGACTTGGCTGGCAGGAAGAAAGAGACAGGTAGAAAGAGGAGGAGAGGAGTGGGACTCCCTCTCTCTCTCTCTTGCTCTATGGAGCGTCATTGTTTGTGCTTGAGGTCGTGGTCAGGTTTAGAAGTAGCTGATGGAGTGAAATCCAGCTGGCAATTGAAGACCAACTCGATTCGTTTTCCATGGCAGTAAAAGTGGAAGAAAAATGACGACAATAGCACGGGAAAATGGGCTAAAGCTGACAGAACTTGCGGCGCGAATAATGAGCAATTGCAGTTTGAATAAATATTCAACAAGAGCTGGAACAGCTTATGAAAATCATTTGACAAAGAAATTTGATCGCCACTTAATAAAGCCATCCACTATCTGCATAATTAACGTAACGGAACAATGAGAAATTAAGCGTAGCTTAACTCAAGCATTGCTCTAGATTTTTATGATAATATCTTTCATTTATTAATGGCATAAATTATGCAGAGATTAAGTGGCGCTCAAAGCGTATGAACTTAGTTTTCTAGAGCTGTCGTATAGCAGAATATGTAATATGTTGAGCTGGAAATTTCTGATGGGAAAGCAGGTTTATAAATAATCAATAGTTAAAGTAGATTGAGAAACATACTTATTTTTAGTTAAATGCAATATTTCATAGGTTACAGATAAATAAATAATTACATAAATAAATAATGCCTGCAGTAAAAAGTAATTTCATTCTATTAGATCTCATTTGATACTCTAGATAGGCTTATATATTATATATATTATTCTTTTAACATATTATGCGTAAAACACCCAATTTAAGATGATTTTTATTTACACGACCTAATATTTTTTATAATTATTAAACAATTTTATTGTTAAGTAACTAAATATTCAAGCAGAAATTTTGTTTATTCCTATTTTATACCAGGAAAATTCAGATAAAGTTTTCTGTCCTATGGCAAACGAATTCGTTGAGAATACGAATCTTTTTTTCTTAAAGAAACTGACAACAGTACTTTTCTGTTATTTTACCTACTTTGAAAATATATTACATTATTTTTTTTTAAGTCTAAAAAAGTACTTAAAACCATTTCGTTTTCGTACTGAAGGAAACTGTTAAGCTAAGAATCTATGTACATAGTTTAGATAATTAAACTTTCCATATCAGCCAATTGATTGCTGATCAAGAATATTTATAGCTAACGAGGTCACCGACATCGACTACGTCACACATTTCATAATGACATAAATTATAAAATCCATTCACAGGCAGCATCAAAATCAGCCGAAAACAATAAAAACTATGAATTGAAATACTTTACACTGCGCAGCACTAATTTCTTAGGTCTTTAAATAGCTAAAGAGATGTGAATGTAAGCAGCCTAATGAGGACTTTGACAAAGTTGACAACTCCAAATTTTGTTATAGACAGATTCAAAGGCTATAAAAAGGTCTCGAAATGAAGAAATTTTATTTGAAATGTGGCTGAGCGTGCTGACCTCGGCATCAAATATAGAGAAGCATATACATATATATATGCACACACATGATATTGAAATATCATTACAATGGCTGATAACAGCCGCAACATGATGACGATGATGATGATGATGATGATGATGAACAATGTCTGCATGGGCGGCAACAGTCGACGCCCAGAAACTTTATCTATGTGTCAATTTATATTTGTTCGACGAGCCATTACAATATTTATTATTGTTGTGCATGTGTGTGTGCCTGTGTGTGTGCATTGCTGCTGAGTGTGAAGTGTAGTTTGCATGTTTTCGTATACATCTAATGAATAATAAATGCGCCTGGTAATCGTAAACGTAGCTGCACTTTGACCCATGTCTGCTGCTGCTGCTGCTGCTGCTGCTGCCGTCTCTCGTACAGTGAAACCAAAAGAGTTTTTAGCTACACTAATCTCATTTGTTTGTCGCATTTGTTTAGCCTTTTGTGTTTTATCACAGTTTTGACTGAATGGGCGTGAAGCATTTTACTACAGACGCTGAACTTTGAACGCAAGTCGCTCTAACAATAACTTATAACGCGCGCTTGCACGCCCTTGGCTTGATTAAATGTTGTTGTACATGCTAATATACCTATATATTTATATATATATACCTTAGCAAACTTGCTGTTTGTAATCGCCTCGAAGGTCAGCCACATTTCGTGTAATTTCGCTTAATGTTATTGGCCTGGCCCGGCTGGCTGGCTGCGTGCTCCTAACTAAGCATTAATTATTTGCATAACTTAGTATAAGCAGCGCATCAGGCGGGCCGCACACTTTGAATGGAAAAGTTGAACAAAGCCGTACAAAAGTTACCTCTGAGGTGGCACACAGACTTAATGCCAGCTAAGGCATATTAACATTTGCTTTTGATTTTATATGATTGTAGGATAATAAACGTATTAACTTAATACCTGATATTAATGAATCTTTTGTTGGCTATGTAATACTGCAGACAGTTAATCACTCAGATTGGCTCAGATATAATGTTAATTGAATATATAAATATTTATTTAAATTCATTTTCATACAACAGCAAATTAGCGTTTAGAATGAAACAAAAAATATATTAAATAAATAAAAAATAAAGAAATAAATTCAAATATATTTTTAATATTTCTTACAGTATTTTTTTTCTTAATTATCGGCATAACAGCCTTTAGAATGAAAAAAAGGCTAAGTAAATAAAATATTTATAAAATAAAATAATATAAAAAATAAATAAATAAATTCAATAATTTGTTTTTTTTTTTTAATTTATTTGAAAATTTTTAAATTATATAAAATGTATTCTATTCATCGAATAGAAAAAAAAACAATAAATAAAAAACATAAGTAATAAACAAAGAAATAAATTCAAATAAATTTATTTTATGAATTTGTAGCTTTTTTTAATTAGCAGCAAAATAATAATTTATAATGAAAAAAAAATAAATAAATAAATTTAAAAAAAAATAAATAAAAAGTATAATAATATAAAAAATAAATAAATAAATTCATAAAAGATTAAACAAAATATTA
Organism: Drosophila koepferae; assembly: GCA_030914345.1. Classification (NCBI taxonomy): domain Eukaryota; kingdom Metazoa; phylum Arthropoda; class Insecta; order Diptera; family Drosophilidae; genus Drosophila; species Drosophila koepferae. Next base: position 7,224,450 of record JAUESR010000207.1, read on the forward strand.
ATTTGACTTATTTTTTTAATTATAAAAAACCCTGTGTGTATGTAATCTGTTCACATAATAGAAAAAAATTATCTTTAAATAAATATAAATACATTTATAGTTCAAATTTTCTTAACGAATAAATAAAGCAATAGTTATCGTAATTTCATGTACAAAATTTAATACATGCTTAAACATTTATATATCTTTAATCTAAATTGAATGTAAGATTTGCTAAACTTTTAAATTTAGCTTAAATCAACAACTGAAACTTCTGTTTGCCGAAAGAAAAGAACGCTGGCAATTATGGTCTACTTAAGAGAAAAAAGAAAGTCATTTGCATATTAGAGGCGCAATATTCCACAAGGATTTCAGACTCTGTTTCAATTATCCCTGCGACGAGCGAAAGGAAGCACCTCCGCACGCATGCAAAAAAATGTTGCCTACTTTTGTGCGTTGCGTTTCTTTTTATGCCTTTGCTGTCTGTACGTGTGTGTGTGTGAGCTCTCTTTTTTCTCCTGCTTTGAGCAGGTCAATCACCAGTCAGAAACCCTTTTTGGCCATTGTTGTCTATTGTTGTTGCTGCAGCTATTTAGTCAACGGCCTTATGTCTGCGTTTTTTGCCTTCGTTTTTTTTTGTTTGGTCGCATTTGTAATTTTGTCTTTGACAGCTGAAAGAGCTTTTGTGTGTATTTGTGGAAATGCATTCAGCTTGAACTCTGAACTGGCGCCCAAGCAGCCCTACGTTTTGTGTTTCTCACTAATTTGACAACGCACACACAGACAGGCAGACGCACACACACACTCACATTAGCAAACATTTGCAAAATATTGAAACATTTTTGCCTTTGTCTCTCACGCTTTTTTATTTGGCTTTATAGATTGTTTTACATGCTTGTTTATGCTCACCCGCACACACACACACACACACACATACACACACATGTACAGTCAGTCACTTATATAGATATGCATATCTATAAATTATATTTATATATGTGTTTGCATTTTGTGCAGCCAACAAGAAAGGCAAAAAAAAAAAATTGTGAAGATATTTGTCATTTAGTCAATGACATTTATTTTCATGTCCTTTTGTTAGCTTATTTTTTGGTATGACACTAGCAAATATCCTGTAAAAGGCATTTATATTATATTAATATAAAATATATATTATTATATATTAATAACAAATATTTTATAATGTCTATACATATTTCTTTACATTTAATATTTTAATAATTTTTTTTTTTTTAATAAATGCTGTTTGAAAATTAATTTTAATTTATTTTTAAGTGCAGCAAAGTGTAAAAATAATAAATTACTCCGCAGCAATTTGCTTTAACTGGATAAATTAATATTTTCAACTGCGTTTTGGAGCATTGAGCTGCTCTAATAAGAGTTGCCAGTATTTCGATACTCTCAAGTACTATATAGCTTTCTTTAGCGTTTCAAGCTTGGTGTAGTTATTTCTTTGGATATCAATTACTTATTAGTTGGCCGTATATAGAATAAAGTAAAAAATAAATAATAATTATATAAAGATATTTTCAAAGTAAATTTCATTGAGGAAAATAGTTTTCAGCTCATATATAGCCAGAGATTATTGAATATATAGAAATTAAGCATCTTTAATTTACATTTTATATCTAAATTTGTGAGATATCTGTATATATGTATTACATATATGTATTACACATGCACATAACAGATTTTCATATTAATTTCATGCCGACATATAATTGGGTATCTCCGTTCTATCATATGCTTAAGTTGCCCAATTGATATATATATATACTTTTATTTGTTTTCTTCTTTTTTTTTCCATGTTTTGTTTCCACAATGCGACAATACCCAATGCTGCTGTCCATTGTCGTTACTCTTGTTGCTGTTGTTGCTTGTTGTAATTGAAGCATGTAATGCACAAGCGCCCCTCTATCTGTTGACCTGCACCAAGTCCCTGTAGAACGCAGTCGTTCAGTCGCTCCGTCCCTGCCACTGCCGCTGCCCCTGCGCCCCTCTGAGCTTGTCATACAAAAGCTTTTGGGAACATTTTGGCAACTGCTGTTCTCGATATATAATGACCTCGAGGCAACAACAAATACAATGCCAATGCTCAACTACAAACGTCGAGCATTGCCTCTTGGTTGAGTGCACTTTGTCTACATGTAACTATGTGTGACCGATTGTTGTTGTTGCTTTTGGTGTTTGCTCAACTACATAATCATCTATTAGTATTTACATACAACTACACTTGTTTGCATTTAAACGGCAAGCGGATTATACTGAGCTCTCTACTCAATATAAAAACCTCCCAAAAAAGAAAAAAATAATACAAAACTGAATACACAGAAAAACCCAAGAAATTATACATAGATGTAAGCAAAACACATTTGTTTGTGGCTTGCAGAAATTGTTGTTGCTCAGCAAATGGAAAATCGACTACAAGTTTTTGCCATTGTATAAATTAAAAAACAAAAAAAAGTATGGCAAATATTGAAATCCAGTCACCCTTTAAATTGGCATTAAATCACATTGTGGCCAGGCCTATCAGTCAGCCGTAAAACACACACAGATACAATAAAATCTGATCAGATTTGTAGTTTTTGTGTTTATTTGATATTTATGGTTCAAGTAATTCAAAGTAAACACTTTTAAATTCCTTGATTTCTCATTTTTCATATTTCATATTTTTATATAAATACTTTTTAAAAATTTTATTGGTGAATTGACTAGTTAAATTGAGAGTCAATCATTTAAATGTAAAATGTATGTATATGCATTTTGTGTATTGCAGCATTTAGGAACGAATCACACTTGAATGCAGCTGAGTCAATTGTAAGTTGCAATGAAGCTACAAATTTTACAAATATGCAGCAGAAGAAGAAGTAGTCGAGTCTGTAGTACTGGTTCGCAATCGGGGATTATTCTTCCTACATTGTTTGCATTACGACTATAAATTTAACTACGAAGAAAAAAGACACAGCTTTTTGCACTAAATAAAGTCGAGGAAATACAACCACGATTTTGTACTTATTATCGGGCCGCCACTACAACAATAAGTATTACACAAATATTGGAACAAATTCCGTTAATTATTCTTTTAAATAAATAAAAGAAAATGTATGTATACTTTTTTTTTTTTTAATATGTTGCATAAATAAGTTTAAAAATGTAAATGTAAATGGATAAAAAATTTTTAAAATAAACTCTCTCAAATTTATCAGAACAAATCACTTGGACACAGAGCAGAGAAACATTTATTAACAATCGTCCTTTATACTGTAGTACTTTTATTTACTTAAAACTATTTTGATTTAATTATTATATGTATATATATATATATATATATATATATATATATATATATATATATATATATATATATATATATATATATATATATATATATATATATATATATTTTTACTAAAGCAAAATTATAAAAAGCCTCTGTAGGTATGAAGAAAAAAATGTATGAAATATATATGTATACATATATGAAAAATTTCTTAAATATATAAAATTTTAATTTTAATATATAAAATTTTAAGCCAAGCATATATAAATTGCAAGCAAATTATTAAATTTAATGCAAATTGCATTTTTCACTTGAAAACTTACTTTTGATTTGCATAATATAATTTTTGTACTTCATGCCAAAGTCAAAGACAATTGAGATGCATTAAAGCTTAACAAAAATTAATTCACAGTAATTGAAACTTGTCACACAAATATGCCGGGCACTTTGACAATATATAACATATATATATACATTCATATATATATATTCATATTATATATATATTTAGTTTTTGGATTAAGTTGCCAATGCCAGTCAAAGTGCCCCAGGGAGGTGGCACAAAAATCAAAGGCAGAGGCACTCGATATAAGAATTTAGCAAATGAAGCTGCAACATTGATAAGCCTTTGTGCCACAAGTCACTCTCACTCTGCTGCTGTCTCTCTATTTGCAGCATAATTAAGATGGACTATAGTTATATATATATATATATGCATATATGTATATATATATATATATATGCATCGCATGCACGTATGCTGCATGCATGTGGCATATCTGGCTTGATAATGCTCAGCAACAATTTGCATTTGCTGCAAGTGCTCAATGTCTCAATATCTGTTAGGAAATGCAAATATTTTTGCGTTCTCTATGCCAGTTCTATGAAATTTAAACATGAATTTTAGTTATTTATTGTTTTGCTGTTGTTGTTGCGCCTGTTGTTGCTTTGCCTGCTTGTCTCGTTTGCGGCAAATGCATTTTAATATTTCAGCATTGATTTGTTATGCAAAAATGTGATATGCCTGACTCTCCACCCCTCTCTCTCTCTCTTTCTCTCTCTCTCTCTCTCTCACTCTCTCTGTGTGTCTCTGTTTGTGTTTCGCATCACTCAATGCGATTACATTTCATGTATGTATTGGGTAAAAATTATGCATACGCCGTGTTGGCCACGCTCCCATAATTTAGCATTTATTATTACATATTATTATGATTATGTTATTTAATTTAATTTGATTTCACATTTCAATCCAGCCAGCCACCCAAACGCATTCAATGCGTACTGGCTTACGTGCTAAGCTCTGCTGAGTGACTCTGCCAACTGGAGGGTTCTCCACATATCTCTCTCTCTCTGTCTCTGTGTGTCTGTGTGTGTTGCCAAAATGTCTTCGATAATAGAAAATATAATCAAAGCGCTATAAAAATGACATTTAACATGCGGCATGCGTCGCCAACGCGTCTCGCCTCATCTCTTGACTCTGCTGCGCCTTATGCGGTGGTTCGCCTTGGGGTCGCTGTGGGTGCGAGTCCATCTCGCTCTCTCTCTCTCTCTCCCCCTCTGAGTGTGTGCGTGTGTGTGGTGCGGTTTTTATTTCATTCCACTTTGTCGAGGGTTGGAACTCAATTTACTTGAAAACGCATCAAACAGCAAATTTTATGAATTTACAACGTTTCGGTTTTTGTGCCAGCCCCAAAAGAAAAAACCCCTTACCCAGCCCTTGGCCATGTTATACATTTTTTTTTTCTTCTTCACTTTTCGGGGTCACTGCGGGGCGACAATTGTCTGCCTGTGTATGTGTGTGTGTGCGTATGTGTCATGTAAGTGTAATAGAAAGCAAAGCTGATGGTTTGCCACTCACTCTAGTAGCCTGCGCTCTTGTCTGGTGGGGCACAAAGGAAGCTGCTACAAAACCACAGCAGGCAGCAGCAGCAGCAGCAGCAGCAGAGTCAGCCGTAAGGCAAATGGTAAAAGTAACCACCGACCAACCAAATGAGTTTGAGGTGTGAGAGTAACTCGGGCAAACGCCTTTTGCTTTGATAATGGGGCTCTTGGTTTGGGGTCTAGCTGTCAGTGGCTTTTCACTAAATGTGTGTATGCTCGAGTGTGCGTGTGTGTGTGTGTGCTCAAAAATTGAGCTAGCAAGCCAATGAGCAAAATATTCGTGGCAATCATATTGAATGTTTGCAAATTGATTGACATCAAATCCCAAATATATGAGCTAGTCAGCTTTTTCTATTATTATTATTTTTTATTTTATTTTTGCAGACCCAACTGTGCGAATTAAAGTGACAATGGCGCTTGTTCTCCCATTGTCTGGTTATATAAAGTTTATGAGCTGCAAATGTGTTTGAAATTCAATAAAAATCAAGCAGCCGATGAGCTGTATTAATGATTGATATTTGACTGAGAAATTGGAGGATATAATTGTGAGTTGTGAAAATGTAGTGAAGTAAATGTAATTATCAACATATCTACTAGTTGTGTGTAAAAGAATAAATTTGATTATGCACAAATTCTTAGAATGAATACTGAATGCTGCGATAGGTAGTAGGTTCTCTCACGCCTACAACTTCTGCAGATAAAGATAATTATTGAAGCTAATTAGTGAAACATGTGAATTAATGTTGCCTTAAGGGTAGACTAGAAAAACATGTGAATGTATTTATTTAAATATGCTTACAAATCATATTGCAATAAATTTTTTGCATATTTTACTACTCAACAAGCTTAATATATTTTGGCAATTGTTAATTTAAATAAATATTATATACTTAATATAATATTTAATATACGTTTCTTATATATATTCTCTAATTTTTCATAAATTAAAAAATTGCTTCTAAAAAATTATCCAATTTATATAGCAATAGCAATTAAATTTTCATTAATTAATTTTTTTATTAATTAAAAAATTGCTTCTAAAAAATTCTGCAATCTATATAACAATTGAAATAAAATTATTTTAATCGACATGAGTTAATGGAATAATAAGCAACAGAAAATCATTGAACTATCATTACTAAAATATTATTTATTTATAATACAATTTGAAAAAAAAAAATATATATATATATCAAAAGAAATCAATTTATGTTGATATATATATATATATATATATATATATATATATATATATATATATGTACATATCACATTGACTCTCGCTTCGGTTCGCTTCGCCTTCGGTTCTTTCCGTTTTAGTGTTCGGCTGAACGCTCAGAGTTGAACTATTCGTGTGATGCTCATTTAACGAACTTCGTTTCGGGAGCGACGATCGTGCGCAGAGGCTTCGTATGTGTAGAGTCCACACTGCAGTGTAGAGTCTATGCAGACTTCACAGCGCGAAAATGAGACGAAACATTAGCTTCTGTCCGATCGCGAACGAGCTTGTTGAAAGACCGATGCAATCGGCTGCTCTCTGAGTTTCTACTTAAAGTGTGCGTGAAACACTTTTATGTATTTGTAGACATCAAAGAAATGGTTAACATTTGATTTTATTTAAAAGTCAACTTTTACTTAACAATCATGTATTGAAAACTATATTTATTACTAAGTAATAGAATTATTAATAAAGTTATAAATAAAGGTTTGCACATGCCAATCAACCTAACGTAATTTTATGTACTAAATTAAAAGTTATATGTCTTTGACTGACTTTTTATTAAAGAAAGACTTTTTAATTACTCAAAAAATTATGTAAATATATTTACAATATTTATTATATATTTAGTTATGTAGTATTTAAATCCTTGAGCCCCATTTTTTTAAGCCACTATGCGAGAACCTCATATACATATATGTATGTTCTCCTTTGCCTTAATTTGCTCTTCAACAAAATTATAAATTAAATATTTATTAACATTAATTAAAACAGGAATTATAATAATAACAATGACAACACTAATAACACAAGCAATAACAATAATAATTCAATTGGCAAAAATCATAATGAAATTTCTCGCTATTTCATTCATATACCAAATTGGCCTTGTCTCTACATATATGTACATACATACATAAACATTTATTGAGTTCGATTAGTTTTTCTTGAGTGTTGCTATAGCAGCTTTTCTGTTCTGTTCGATTTGTGCCCAAACATATGAAATTTAATGGACAGACTCTTGAGTTTTTCATTGCGAACTTTTCTCTTTGGCTATTTAAAAGGAGGCGGCGTTCAAGTTTAAGTGGCATGTGGCGCGTTTTGCGTTGCACGTTTCAAAGAAATGCTCAACTGTGTGTGTGTAGTGTGTGTGAGAGAGAGAGAGAGAGAGTGTGTGTGTGTGTGCCACATATGTGTGGGTGTGTTGGGTTTGAACTTTGCTGCAGTTGATCAAAAATTCATTTTCGAAAACTTGCCATAAAAATGCGAGTTTTATGTGAGCGTGAATATGTGAGCGAAAGTGTATGCATGTGTGTGTGTGTGTGTGTGCTATGCATATGTGTATGTGTATGTGTGTGTGCGTGTGTGTATTGCTCTCAGCATAGCTGATGCAGGCTGCGCTGCCAGAGTTGCCATCAGCAGCAACTAACTTGAGACTTTATTACTTAGCCCACTGATCAATGTTGTTGTTGTTGTTGCTGCTGTTGCAACAGTTGTTGTTGTTGTTGCTGCTGCTGCTGTTGCACGTCGCTCTCGTCGACATGTCGTTGACAGCGTTGTTAACATTTTTATAACCGAACTTTATGCGTTGCGCCATGTGGGTGCGAGGATTTTTGTTTCGTTTCATTTTTTTTTTTTTTGTGGGTAAGGTTGAGAGAGCTGTTTCGAGGTTGCGATGGGTTCACATGCCGCTGATGTTTTATGCACGCACGTTGCACGTTGCACGTGGCAACTTGCACATTGGCTAAAGTCAAAGTTGCAGCTAGTGCGGCAGCCCTGTTGGCGACCTCGGGCCACATTTAGCGGCTGTCAAGCTGGGACAGACAACAACACGTGGCATCAACTTGCCTGTTTGTGGCGGCTTGTTAGCGAAAGTGTTGCAGTTGCCACATCATGGCAGTTGCTACATAGCTGTTGCTGTTGCTGCTGCTGTTGCTGCCGTTTTTGACGGCTTCACGTTGGCACTTTTTTGGCCTATTGGCTTTTATATGTATGCGGCTGTTGTCATCCACATGATGATGACCCAATTCCCTCTAACCTCCTACACCCCCCTCCACCAAACACCGCCAACAGCCACGTCTGCGCAATTTAATTTGCGAAACTATCTGCGTTCTGCAAAGTTTGTCTGCCACTTTGTTGCCGTTGCTCGTTGTCTGTGCTCTGGCTAGGCTTTCTCGCTTGTTGGCGGCATTGTTATTTGCGCACACCAAAAGCAAAAACTATGCCCGCAGACCCTGCGTCCGGCCACATCTCTCTCTCTCTCTCTCTCTCTCTCTGTCTCTCTCCCCCTGCCTTTCTCTCTAACATTTTGGTTATCAGTTCGATCTGCGCATTTGCATGCCAAATGAAGGACAGCCCAAAGAGGGGTATACGCAACAATTGGAATCTGAAGGGGGGGCAGCAGCTATGTAATGTTTGGGTAATGCTTTTTCTTTTTTAAAGCTTTTTTTTTTGTGTTTTGCTGTTTTTGGGGCCATGATGGTAGCTTCGCCACAGCTCAAAGTGGTTGTGCATATGGTCAGAGGATGTGGGAAAGCGGCCAAAAGGGTCAAATGCTAAAATCTGATGGCCAAGTGGGGCGTGGAGGCGTGCTGCTTAGGGGCGTGCATAGTGAGGCAAAGGCAATTGAAAGAGCAGTTGAGTTGGGTTGGGTTGGGCTGGGCCTGGTTCTTCTATCTCTTCATATATGTGGCACGCAATGCAAATGCGTTTTCGCCACCAATTTCGAGATAGCCACTTGAAAATACTTTGCTCGACGAGATTCCAGTTACGAGGCGATTGCCAATTTTTGCTAAGCGAATTTGTAAGCGAGCTGATTATTGAGAGATTGTTGGGGCGGTAATATAAATAGAAGGTATATTTAGTTGTAAGCAGACTGATTATATGGGATCAGAAATTAACATATAAGGTCTGCGAAAAATTCTAAGGAATTAATACGAAATAAATATGTGTATAATATTTTAAATATATAACTATAAGTTATTATATATATAAATAATGAAAAAATCATGTAAGTTATGGACTACTAAATTTAAATATTATTTATGTTCTCATAAGCATAAAATATTTATTATTTAAGAATTTTTAAATATATATTAAATAATTATACAAAAAAAAATTTTTGTTGTAAGAATTACTACAGAAATTTAAATGTCGAAAAAATCTTATTTTGCTTTTAAGAATATTAACAAAAATAAAAAAAAAGGTTTTTTTTTCACTTTTTAAAAACCCCACAAAATTGTTTATATATTATAATTTTTTATATAATAAATTGGAATTATTTCTATGCTCATATATTTTTAGTTTTCAAAGCTTTTCGTTTCTATGTTGACGCATTCCTTTCATTCAGGCTTTCTATATTTTTTTTTTTACATTTCATTTTCACATTCATTTAAGATTTCATTTAATTTCTCATCATTCCACAAAGTTTCTCTCATTGCCGATACTAAAATATATATATATGTTATCTAACTTCGATTCCCCTAATGTCAGATGATAAATCAGTAATTTCCTTTTAAATACTTTTACAGACTAATTTCCTATGCGAATGCCAACGTTTTTCTGACTCTTATCCCTTCTGGTTTGGCACGCTGAAATTTTGGTTCAACGACTCGTAATTTCCTGCTTCATATGCTTACAAATTATTGCCGTGGCCTTTGGTAAAACAATACGCAGCCAATCGCCCAAATGTGCAGACCATCAATTTTATCAACTGAGCCGCATGCAGCTTTCGCATTTTTGATTTAGGAGGCGCCCCGCACACACAGAGAGACATACGCTCGCCATGTGACAATGACACAGAGATCACCCGATGCTCCCCGCCCGCCATTTTATGTTCAATTTGTAAGTGTCTCAAATTACGCTTTGGCAAAACTTTCGCTATACCAAAATACATGAAGCTTTTGACAACATTCAATTGGTTTTAATGGGTGATAATTTAATACCCTTTTTATATTGGTGTGGAAGGTGTAAGGTATTAAGGATGTAGGCTTTAAAGTTAAATAAAATATTCAACAAGGAAGAGCCTAAAAAAATATTTAAAAAAAATTTTTTTTAATTATATTTATTTTTTATTTTAAAAGAGAATTTAACACATGTCTTGTGATATAATATTTTAATTTATTTGTAATACAATTTAAAAGTAAAAGTATAAAAGTAGAGGAATAAAATTTATTTTCTTATAAAATATATATTATTTAAAAAATTTTAATATATACTAAATATATTTTTATAGCCTTAGATAAGCCTAAAAAATATATTGCCTAACGGAGCTTTAATTTAAATAAGAAAAACATTTAAAAAAATATATATTAAAATTCTAAAAATTATTTTGTATATTCCTTATTCATATAAGTATCAAATATATATCATATAACATCTTTAAATAAATTTTTAATCATTTTTTAATGACTTTATGTGGCAGACAAAGGACTTGGCTCTTTCCTGTGAGCCTTCTAAATATATTAATAAATAAGAATCTGTGTCACATATGGCATGTCTTAGTAATAATTCCCGATAATGAGCGTGTTACAGTATGTGGAATCAGTTCTCGAATTTCGTAATAAATACACACTGCAATTGTTTGTGTTCGTGTGTGTGTGTGAGAAGCTAACTCAAATTAATGTCACGGCAGGTGGGCGAATGGAAGATGGAACTGAGGTCACAATCGGAGCGGGGCTCGCTCACAACGGTGGCCAATTAAAAGGCATATTTTTTAATTGCATTTCCTTGCCATGTGTCACACTCAGTTATTATTATTGTTTCGTTTCACTCTTTGTTTTTGCTTTTGTTGCTCTTCTCTCTCACTTTTTTTGTTTTAATTATTTTTGCATTTTTGGTTTTCCTGTTGTACTTGTAATTGGTTTATTGGCACACAATAAAAGTTGAACAATATTAAATATGTGTAGTGCATCGCATACATACATATACAAATGTATATATAGAAAGTCCAGCACGTACATACGTATATATAGATGTCAATGTATATCACAAATGCCGTTTGCATTTTTGCAATGTTTGCTTAAACTTTTTGTCGAGCTCAATTAAAAATTGTTTATTTAATTCGTGGCTGTTGTGCGTTTTAATTTTAATTAAATATATATATTTTTTTATACATACGCATACATATATTCCCTACGTGCGCAGCGGACAATGAAATGGAATACAATTGAATTTTCAAAAGTGGAAATCCTGCATAATACATCTATCATTCGATGAGACAGAATTTGTGCTATATTGAAACAGCGGCATTTGCTCAATGGCTATTGCAATTTATCATAGCTAAATCTAGATCATTTGTTTAAATAACATTTTGTGATTTAGCCAGATTTGCTAAAATTATGATATTGAACACATTTCATATGAGCTAAATCTCAAAAGATTTCATGAGAATATAATTACGAAATAAAGTTCAATGATTATTGTTTCTGGAAACTAAGAATATAAATTTTAGAAAATATAATTGGAAAATATAATTAGTTTTGCAATATATTTGGCTTAAGTATGCCAAATATATTTCATAAAAGCTGGAAGGCCTGCTGTGTCTTTTGTCTCATAAAATTAAATATATATTTTAAATTTTGTTAAAAATATAAAAGATATAAAATCGAGCATATATATTTTTTTATATATTAATTACTATTATTTATAAAAAGAATTAGAAAATATAAAATATTATTTTTAAAGCATTTTTCTCAGTTATTAATATTATTGTAGTTTCATTTAAAAAACACTTTAACATAATATCATTTAATTATTTTTAAATATAATATATTTTATCTGTATGATAACAAAGAAAATATTACTCAAAGACATATATACAAAAAACAATATATATGATTAATATAATTTTTTAGTATTTTCTAATTTTTTTTCTCATTTAAAAAATTTATTAAATTTTCTTCTTTTTTCTCATAAAAAAAATAATTTACAGCAAAAAACCTGAAATGTATTTTCTACAAATATTAATATCATTAAATTATTGGTAATTCTAATAAATAAAAAAAGAAAATTTTTAATTATATTATTTTAATTGTTTTGATGTTGAATTTTTTTTTTGCTATAGATATTTTGTTATTTTGTTCGTGAAAAAAAGTTGCTAGATAGATTCACCAAAAAGTATCAGTTGTATCTGGAGCCCACATAAAAGTTATAGCCACCACAGGGATAGTCCGGGCGGGACGACAATGTCGCCATTCACACTGCGCTGGTGTATGAAGGAGGAGAATTATGAAAGCCGCTTCTCAGCCGCATTCCAATGTGGCTATCGTTGTCGTCGCCAAAAGATCTTCGGGCATGCCAAAATAAAAGCCAATCTTAACTGACGCCCACGCGACAAAGGCATGAGCCCAGGCGCAGACGAAGATGAAGTTGGGAAAAGATGCGTTTAACTGTAAGATGATGGTTGGGTCGGTTGGTTTATGCCGCTCCTTAGGCATGGCCTTTTGTAGTAATATCCAAGGCAAATATCTCAAATTTCAATGCACATTTTGCGCAGATGAAAAAGACGCAAAGAACACAAGAAAAATAAAAAAGAAGCAGAGAGCTGGAAAAAAAAAAATGAAAAAATCTCGACCGGCCTGGTGGCACACATTTCATCGTCATCGTCGTCGTTGATGTTGTTGTTGTTGTTGTTGTTGGGCGCAGCCCAGGAAGCTGTGTGTTCATGACTGCGTTTTGGGTTCTGGGCAGAATGAGAAGGTTCTCAGTGTGAAGGGTTGTCCGTCCAGTTGCGTCGTGTGTGCCGCCCATCAAGCCAAACAGCTAAAATGGTAGGAAGTCCAAATGTATCTTAGTATCTCATTTTGAGTATCTCTAAATATGCACGTGTGTGTAAAAGAGCAAATTGTATGAGTGTGACGTGTGTGCAACTGTCTGTCTCTACATATGTGCCCCTGTGTGTGTGTGTGTGTGTGTGTGTGTGTGTGTGCGAGCATGTGAAACCGCAAAAAAGGCAAGTAGCGAATGCATTGAAACTGGCTTCAAAACTCGACCCTGGCCTCACGGCTCACTTAGTCATCAACGCAGAGGGAAACCGCAACGTGTCCCATTTAAGAGAGCCAAGAGTAAAAAGATAGTGAAGTGCTGCGTACCCCAATGGTCATAAAGCAGCAGCAGCAGCACCACCACCACCAACTGCAAAGGCAGGCGATATCCTTGAGTGCCCTGGCCAGTACCAGTTCCAATGCCAGAGCCAGAGCCAGAGCCAGGCCAGAGCCATTGCCTTTGCCAGTGCCAGGCCATTAGCCGCAAACGAGAAATGAAGATTATCTTAAAGATACATGCGACGGACAACGGACAACGGACGATGGACGATGAGCGCAGCGAGCCCAGTTTCATTACAGCAACAATTTGTATACCCTATACTAAGCAAATTGATAGAAGGTGTTTTAGCCGCTCCTTAATTAGCCCATTTGCAATTAGATAAACGAAAGCCAGTAAATAGAGTTGCCAAATGCCAGACGATTGCTGCAGCATATGAACATGACTTGATGAGTGAATAGCAGCATTGAATATAGACTGGAATGCAGTTAGGAATTTGAGCATTCAATTAGTAAATTTGTTTGATCTAAATATTAACTCTCTTATTGGAAAACATAGGCAGTGAAATTTTAGCAGCTGAATGGAAGTAGACTAGATGCCATAACGAATAAATGACTGTAGCTGGAACAGCAGAGTTGCTGATGGATTAGAAGAGCGAAATTTGTGTTGTTTAATTAATGAATTTATTAAACACCCTATTTCAAGAAAGTTGAATCAACATTTTTTTAGTGACTTGAAACTGCAGTAGATGCTATGCAGTGAATATATTAATTAATATTTGTGGCTTGAATACTAGAATATAGAATACTAGAAAATAGCCAAATATATTTGCGTAATCATATGATAGAAATTTAAATATCATGAGTTTCAGATGTATGTATCTGTATCTTTGAGATACTTAAGAGAATTGAGAGAAAAAATATATCAAAATAAAAAATCTATTATAAAATTTTGGCTGTAGAGAATTTTTAAGAACTCAGTAAATATAAAAGCTAGAACTGGACTTTAGACAAATTTTTAAATTCGTTCAAATATGAAGTGAAAATTATATTGAATATATGTATAATAATATGTATACAAATAATTTGTTATTTATTTTTATTATTATTTTAATTCATTTTTAATATCAAAGACATATTATTTAATGATTAAAATAATTATTATTAGATATACTTATCATCATCATAAACATCATTCGCTGATATATTCCAAAATACAGGATATGTGCTAGTTGTACATTTGTAACTGTTGCACTTATATTTGAGTTTTCTTTTGTTTTGTTTGGACGCTTTTGTCTGGGCATCTTTGCTAACTCGGGCGGTGTCCGAAATGTAACTTATGCTGCAGTCAAAAGCTGATGGCTATGAGCCGCCTGCATTTCATTTCACATGCATTAGTCGCTGAGGTAGGCGGGGTGGCCAGAGCATGGGCCTGGGCATGGGTCTGGCGGACTGGCGCGAAGCGGCTTTTGTGGCCTAGCATGGGGAGGCGCCATTGTTTGGCATAGTTTTTATGCAACACACACACATACACACATATATATATACATACACATATAAGTTGCGCCTAGTTTTCGCATAGTTACAGTTACTGGCCGCCAGGCAGACAATGGCATACAAAGACAACAACTGCAACAATGCTGATGCCGCTGTCGACTCTGATGAAGATGATGATGTTGGCAGCGGAAGGCCATCACAATGCATCGAACTGTTTGTTGTTGTTGCAGCCGTTGCCGTAGCCGTTGCCGTTGCTGTTGCATAATTGTTTTATTAGCTACATTTGCAGCATTTGCCTAAGCCAAAATCCGTGCCCACAACTCGCACACGTTGTCTGTGTGTGTGTGTGTGTGTGTGTGTTTGTATCTTTCAGATACTCGTACGTGCGCACAGCCACAGCCTTGTGACTTTGTTTTTCCAAAACTGTTGCCCCAGCTCTGCATGTGTGTGTGTGTGTGTGTGTGTGTGACTTGCATAAAGAAGAGTAGAACAGGTCAGAGGTAACAAAGCATCGAGTCCATTGCATTTTTATGGAGCTCATGCAAACAGGCAAAACAATATTCGCTTTGATTGCTCTGCGACAATGTTGTGAATTTGTCGAGCAATTTCTTCAGGCAGAGCCAAAGTTTTGCTCTCTATTTGCCAGCTCTTATATTTGCCAATTTCTGTTGAATATTTGATTTGGCATTTGCATCGTAGATTGTCATAAGATGCACAACAATTTGGTGGCAAACTCTGTTATGTGCGCACTCTCTATTAATTAATAATTTCGTGATTTTGCTGAATTTATTTGAAATATCTCTGGAGATATGCAACATATTCTGCTTATGCATCAGATTTTAATAAATCGCATTTCCTTTGCGAAATGACAGCAATATTAATTAATCATTTGCACGGCATTTGCATCTAATGCAAATGAATATTATGTTTCCAATGATGCCGTAACTATAAATATGCATTCGCTTAGTGCAAATACACAGAAAATGTTCTTGTTTAGAATGTATACATTAACCTTTCTTATACTTGGATTATGTTAAACAAAACTATTAAGTTGAGCAATACAATACATGTATAAAATCAATATGAATGTCTTAGCGTTGAGCACTTGACTTGAATAAGCCTTGAACACACATGGATAAGCAAACACACACATACGGATAAGTAGACACACATACACACACACACACACACGTATGCATATATAAATAGTACACTTCATATTAAGTTTATCTTTGTGCAGTATTAGCTTTTCTATAGTTGCAGCCTTGTATCTAGTGAAATACGAATTTCTTTTCACAAAAAAATTATTGAAAATTCAACTCGGTTATTAGTTTTGATCAGAAATATATATGCTTTATACTTTGTATAAAATCATGTTTTCAATTATTATAAGTAAAATTAGAGAAAGCTAGCTAAAAGGAAAAATTATACAAATTAAGTATTGTAAGTCTATGAATGTATCAAGCATAAGTATATATAATGCTCTGTTATATCATTTGAATGAATTAAATGCTCGTAAAATGTAATAAAAAAATATAACCAAAATAAATAATAAAAAAAAAATATTTAAATAAAAAAATAATAAATAAATCAAGAAATATAAAAATAAATACTTCAAATTATATAATTATATAAATTATAAATTGTAAGATAGAAAATGTAGGTAATAAATAAATAAATAAATAAATATATATATATATATATATATATATATATATATATAATGATACAAATTATATAAAAAATAAACAAATAATAAATTGCAAGATTGGTTTAGTGAATATATATATTTTACACTCTGTTAATAATCATTTGAAATTATTTACATGGTAAATTCCAAGAAATTTTTACACTCAAATAACTAAGAAATAAATAAAGAAATATAAATTATGAAAATTTCAAATTAAAAGATTTAAGATTTAAGTATAAATAAATTGCAAGACCGGTTTGAAGTTTAATTTGAAAGAAAAATTAAGTATATTAATTGTTAAATTGCAATCAAAAGCAAATTTTTTGTTTTTACTTTCTTATGTTGACCTGCCAACGAAAAGTAGCAAAATAATCACCATAAATATATAGCCAATCTATTTAAATGTATAAGGCTACTTAAGGCAATATTAATAAAATATGTTGTTAAATGAATATATAGTGTCAATAATAATATTAAAGGGAAATAAAATAATAATAATTATAATAATAATGGAATACTTTAAATTCAAATCAAGACACTTGACACCCCTCGCATTGATTGACTAACAATAACTGCAAATTTTTGATAACTTGATCAGACTGAGACATAAACTAAAACATTTCGAATAAATGGCTTTAAGCTTTAAGCCATTGTCTAAGTTACAAAGTCACAATTACATTGGACTTGAGTGGTCGCCGTCGAAAAAAAAAACAAGAAAAACAAAAAACTTACTTCAAACTATTCGAGAGACTAATATATATATATATAGTGGCTATATATATATGTATGTGTATATGTATAGCATGCAATCAATAATGGTTTGTTACTCCCGCATCTCGCGCTTCCGGCTGGCAATTTAACTTGGCTCAAAGGCGATTTAAAATTTGATTTATTGCAGCTGAGCGCCGTCCGCGCTGTCGCTGCCTCTGCCTCTGCCGCTGCCGCTGCCACTGCGCTGTGCTGACTGAGGGCCAGTTAAGCAAGTCAGCTGTTGTTGTGGCAGTTACTTGCAGATCTATATGTATGCATGCGTGTATCTGTGTATCTTGTAGCTTGTAAATTGTATCTTGCAACAACCCTCAGAGCTGCTGCTGCTGCTGCTGCTGCTGCTGCTGCTGCTGCTGCCCTCGCGCTTGATGAATAAAAGGCATGTAAAATAGCTGTTACCAAGTTAAGTAAATAAGCAGCTATCTGCTGTTGCTGTTCCGCTGAACAACAACAACAATAATTACAACAATAAAAAAAAGGAACATAGTAAACAGAACAACAACAACAACAACAATAAAACGAAGAACAACTGCCGCATCGCCGGCTGCTGCTTTGATCAATCAACCGTCAAAATTATTGCTGCATGTGGCCCGTGCCAGCTCCAGCTCCCTGCACCGGAGGGAGTCGCGGATGCAATTATAAGCATTTCCACGTGCCGCTTCATTGGAGCTCAGCTCGCGGCCTGACAGTAGCCGTTAGTTAGTGCCAACCAAACAACCAACCCCCAAACCCCAGACCCAATTCCGCCTTGCCCCTATTTCAGTTCGCTGTCCATGGTTAAATAGAAATTTATTGGCCACTGCAGTGGCAAACGCCCACTGAAATGAAAGCTAATCGAGTGTGTGTGTGTTTGTGTATGTGTGTGTTTGTGTGTGTGTGTGTGTGCCGTTGCGTATGTGTACTTGCGTTGAGAAATTAACTTTAGGGCTGGGTCCTGCTAATGAAGTCTGCCCTGTTTTATATGCAAGACATTGTCATCATAGTCCAGCCAGAATGCACTCATCGAAAATTAAGTTTCACTTGCAGACACCCTGCACTTTCATACAAAAGAAAAAAGAAGAGCAAGAAGAAGAAGAAGAATAAAGACGGATACTCTTTTAATTTGAGTGCACATTGTATTGCAGCTTGAGTAACCAAAAATTTCAAACTATTTTCTAATTGCAATTTTGCTTGGCTATTCAAGTTGTTGTTGTTTGGAAATTCCATGCGAAGCCGTTTACTATTAGAAGCCTCAACTCTTGTGTTTGTTGTCTTTAACATATTCAAAGTTTTCTCACATAACATGCATTGTTTGAAGCTAATTGTAAAGTATACCCTGTAATAATTGCGAGTTTTTAAAAGGAGTTTATTGTCTATGTATAAATCAGTTAATATGCTTTCCACTTTTCCACTTTTCAGTCATTGAGAATAGATTAATATTTAAAATTTGGCACAACAGTAAATTGCTTTTATTTATATTCAATCAATAATTATTGATTTTGTAACTTATTTAGTGGTCCTGAAATGCAAATAGATTGAGAAAATAGATGTGAAGCCTTAGCCTTTCCTTTGTCATTGCAGTTTTATATTTATTTTAAAAAGAAAATAAACTTTATTTGAAAATAAATCAACTTAATTAAATTAAATTATTTTTAAAAATTTTTAAGAAATTTATATAATTAAGTAGATAAAGTCAAATTGAAAAGCACAACGTGAAAATTTTACATAATATATATTTTAGTACATGTCGCAATATTATTTTATATATTCTTATTATTATTATAATTATTATAGTATTTATATTTTTAACGAATTTATATAGAAGTTTAGTAATGTAATTTATATTTTACAAATGATATTATTTTTATTTTATATTTTAAAGAGAATATTGTTTAAAATATTATGCAATTCTTAAAATATTTTAAACAACTTAAACAAATTTGCATAATTAAGTAGACATAGTCAAATTAAAGAGCAGATCTCAGCGTGGCTCATATCGCAGTCATTACTCATCACATATGATGCTGCTGCTGCTGCTGCTGCTGCTGCTGCTGCTGCTGTTGCTCAAGTGGCCACTCATATGTGCAACAGCAACAGTAACAAAAGCAACAACAACAACAACAACAACAACAGCAACAATTACTCTAAAATGTGAGCGGAGGCGTTTGTCGTGTTGATGTTCGGCCTATGGCTGGCTGGTTGTTATTATACGCCCAGCGTGGCGCATAATGCAGCTAATCTGGGGAATTAGGTAAAAAAGCTGACAAAAGGCAAACAAGCGGCATTCAAGTGGCTGTTGCTGATGTTCCAGTTGCAGCAGCCCTTGCCAACAGCAGCAGGAAGAGCAACAGCAACAGCAGCAGCAGCTGCGGCAGCAGCAATGCAATTTTGTATCCTATTACGTAAAGTAACTGTCAAGTCGTTTGGGCAGCAAGACGAGCAGCAACGACAACTCCGAGTGACTCAGAGCGCTTATCTGGCAGGCAAATGTCCCTTTTCTCTGTGAAGGATTTACGCACAAAGGAAGCGATACGGGCAAGGCAAAGCCATTGCAACGCGACGCTAGCCAAAGCCGAATGCCCCACCAAAAGTAGCTAAGCGAATTAAAAAAGTAAACTCCAAGTAAATTAAATAAAAAGACTTTACCAGCGTGTAGACGGAGCAAGAGAAAGGGACAGCTGAGAGAAAAGAAGAAACAGAGAGAGAGAGAGGGAGAGTGCGAGGAAGAGTGCACACTGAATGAGGCCAAGAGAAGGCGGCTCAGACTGCTGATAAGGCGCTAAGCCCGACGATGCCATCAGCAACCGCAGCGAGAAAAATGTTTTTAAAAATGAAATCACTTTTAATGAGTCATTCAAGTGGCAAGAAGAAGCCGTCTGTAAAGCGAGCAGACAACAGACTTGCCACTTGCCACACACAACTGCTAGAGTGAAAATAATAATTTTTACAAAGCAGCAAATAAGTTAAGGCAACACAAATGGCAATAGCAGAAGAAAATAACAATTATGCTTATAATGACGGCCACTAAATACTCTTTAATGTACATCAATATAAAATGATAATTATTGTAATTATAATTATACTAATACACATTGATTAGTTAGGCTAAGAAATGCAAGTTATTGATAAATATTGTATAATATATTTGTTTTTCTAGTTGATCTTTGCATGCTCCAAAATATTTCAGTATTATTTCGAAAGAAATAAGAATAAATAATAATAAATAATAAAAACTCTAAGAATTTGTAGTCCAATAATCTTGATATAGTTTCTAGATTCCACAGATCGTTTATGTTTGTAAAAAACTTAAAAAATAAATTTACAAATCTTTAGGTTTGGCTAGGGTTAGAGTGGGAATACAAACATAATAATTAGGATACGATATTTATTAATTAATATTAAATAAATACAATTATTTTTAATATCAACAATACATAATTATTTAATAATTTATTATTGCAGTAAATATAATAAATAATTTAATATTTTTATTAAAAAAAGATTACCAAAAAAATTAAAAAAAAAAAAAAAAAATTATGATAAAAGAAGATTACAAAATTATTCTAAATATCTAAATATCTAAATATCTATCTGGGTTGTTAAAGAAAATAAAATTAATAAAATATAGCTTACTTAGCTTATATAAATAATAAATAATAATATATAATGATTCTATAAATAAATCTACTTTTCTTACATTCAGAAAAAAGCGAATAAAGAGATATAAAACAAAATATAAAATATACTTATAAATAGAAATATAATATAAAATATACTTATAATATTTAGAAATATTTATATATTGAGATACACATATAAAGATGTTTAGATATTATCTGCTCTAAATTCTCGCTAAAGATTTTACACATCATACACGAAAATGTTAATAGCCTCGGTTAGTGTATGAAAGGGAAGGCAAAAGCAATAATAATATCGCGCGCTGTGGATGTGGATGCTGCAGGAAGCGTCAGTCGCCAGTTGCAAGTTAGTGACGCTAAAGCTAAAGCTAAAGCTGAAGCTGAAGTCGATGCCGCCACCGACGACGCCGACGCTTCCACAGGAAATCGCAAGCACGCCTGGCAACGAGAAGTGGCATCCTGCTGGAGCAACAAGTTGCTCGCTGTCTGGCCAGACTCCTACGGCCATTTCACTTTGCTTTCCATTTTATTACTAATTTCTTTCCTTTTTTCTCCCTTCTACTCCTCCTGTTGTTGTAGTTTTTTTATACCCAGTCACCTCCCGTTCCCCGGTTTTTGTCTTCTTTGTGCAGAGCTTTTTTTTTGCGAATTATAACGACAAGCAAGAGTCTGACGCGTCCAGGAAGCGGGCGCCGCTCGTGGGTCGAGCATCCACTTGAAGGCTGGTCATTTAATGAGACGAAACGACAACAAATTGTTTAAACATTATTTGCGCTTTCATATTTCAGTTTGTGCGGCATTTCCTTTTCCCGTTTCGTCCTTTTTCCTCTTTCCACTTTATTATTATTTTATTTTACTCGCCATGGAAACACTGCTCAGCAAGGGTATAATGACTGTGTGGAAATGTAGGCATACATCACTGACTTGCTCTGAAGTGGAAAGGATTTCGGTTAGCCTTAACAGTCGAGGTGAAAAAAACATATAATTATATAATTTATTTTTATTTTTATTTATTTTTATATAATTATATTTTATATTTTAAGTGATTTAAAACTCCTTTCTAAATCTTTATTGTAAATCGAAGAGCATAAAGACACACATATAGAATATATTATATATACCATTCTAGCTATCTATTTGTTTTTTTTTTTAAGAATATTTATATAGAGCGTGCCGTAGTCGTCTATATTCATTTCGAACACTCTTACTTGTTATTTATAAGCATTATTGCACATAAACAGAGATTACAAAGCGCATAATGAGCTCTGAGGTGCAGAGTAGTGGGTAGAGCTGTACGTAGACGTTACAGGCTACCGAATTGAAATTAAGAAAACTTTATCTTGATGAGTCTACCCTTTATGATTGTTGATTAAAAAGTTCATAGACAAAAGAAGTTAGTTTTGCTAGGTAGTTTTGCACGCCACCTAGTATAAGTAAATAAATAATTGTCAACTGTACAGGTAAGCAAAGCAAAAGGGATGTAACATTCTATGTTTTGTAAGTTTATAAATTCGTATAACAATAATTTATAATAATAATTAAAAAGAAAATTATTTTTAATCATTTTTTGAGTGAAATTAATCTTATATGTATTTTTTTTAACAAATTTGTAACGAAAACTGTTAAAAAAAAACTTTGTAACAAGGACACCAAAATATTAATAAATAATAGTTTTTTTTTTAATATTAATGACAAATGAATTGAAAAGCAAAAATGTCTTTTTTTTATTTTTATTTTCTTTTATGTTTTGTATATATTTTTATACTTTAACTACAAATAAAACGGAAAGATTTTTCAGATTTTTATTGGAAACCTTTTGAATATATTAATTTGATATCAGATTGAAAACAAATTTGTTGTTCGCTTGCTCTGGCTGAAGCTTAGATCAAAATTCTTTATTTAGAATTAGCTAGAAACTCAATATTTAACAAATAAAAATTCTAAAATTTGGAATTATTTGAAAACTCATTATTGAAGAAGAGAACCCGATTTTTATACTAAGTATCCAAGTCTAATTGTTCAAAAATTACTTCACGCATTCCTTGTTCTCTGCGTAATCGATTGTAATACTCGAGAATATTCTTCAAAACTGGAACAATTACTTCTTCCATTACATTAATACGCTTGTAAGCCCTATGGAGTATATGGCATAAATATATAAGTATATATATATATGAGTTATATCACCCACCGTCTCATGCGACTGTGCAGAAACACATCTTGCGGTATTAAGTTTGGTTTGCTACGATACGAATATATAATTATTAGTATAATGGATTCCGAGATTGCCTCTTTTGGGCAAACTTACTGTATCGAGCGCTTGCGTTTGATAGTCAAGCCGGCAAACATTTGAGGATCTTGTTCCAATTCCTCCTCTGCATCCTTGTCGACCCTTTCGCGATATTTTCGCTTGCGATAGATACACAAATAAATCAAATCGTAAATACTGATGAAAAACATACGAATAACGATAAGCAATTTGGATTTTTTGATCCGAGCTGTGCCCTTGATCTCATCGTAGGCGGTAAAAAGGATATTGAGGAAGGCGTGCAGCACAAGCACAACATAGATAAAAATCACAAAGGTAATGTAGTAGAGCCTTGTTATTAGAAAACTGTTTGAGGAAAATTCCTCGTAATTAGAAATGCATGCCGCCAAGCTTATTATGGATATCAATGCATTACTCAGGCTGCTAAATTTAGAATTGCTGTGGCCAAAAAGGACCATGCCACTCACAGCATAGGACATCAGGAATGTGATCAACATGAAAGCGAATCCAATAAATTCGTTGATGCTCTAAAAAAGTGAATTTATATATGAATGGGAGCGACTGTAAATAACAAAAGCCCATTATGTATAAAGTGAATGTGTTCTAGGTGTTAATGCCCGATTACAAGATTCATGGAATTGTGTACACTGATTTCGTGCATAATCCATATATTTAATGGGGAATCTACAAAATTTCGATGTATATTAATATTTTTTATTTATTTTTTTATTTTTATCCTATCCCCTAAAATGATAGATATTATCAACTGAAAATTATTATTAATAAGAATTATTATTAATTTTCTAAATTTAGAAGAATCTTCATACTAGTTTTTAAAGACATTTAGTCTCCTTAACTCCTAAAATATTATTAAAAATTTCTTTAATTATTTTCAATGAAAAATGTTGAATGCATGAAATTCATGCTTTAGCTTTTAATAAATCAAGTATATTGAATATTTCTATATCATATGCAGTTATTTGTTTTTTTTTTTTTTTCTTTTTTTTTTCAGGGCGCAATAGAAGTTTGTAGATTTTCGTTTATTAACAGACTCACGTACTCTTATCAGCACTTTCAACAATATCGTCATGGTGCGATTAATGATTAGAAAGGTGAGAAAATGTATCCAGCATATAAAAATGACTATTCCAGAAATATTAGTAAGGGCGAATTCCAAAACACAAGGCCAGTCAAGACTAATAAATTGATCCGAGGTTTTATTCAACTTCATTAAACTGGCTAAATAGACGTTTTGAAACTCATACAATATCAGTTTTACATATGATAACTGAGCAGTTCAAAAACAACATTTTGTGTGAAGACATAGAAAAAGCAAATTAATAATTTATAGTTATTGGGTTTAACTACTTTACTCACCATATAGCCCGTGAAGTCCAAAGCATTGAAAAATTTTCCAATATAGGTTCGAAAGCCATTTCGACGTATGTACGCCAAATCTCTTATTGTAAATAAAGAGAGCATTATATGGTAGAGAATGGTCACAATCCTTAGAGCTAAATCAGGTGTACAAAATAGTGAATGCTGCCGTAATACTATATAACTGGCACTGGGAACAAGTCCACCAAACAAAGGTTGCTCAAATTTCAACCTGTAAGCCAGAGTATAGAAAGCATCATGATAACACTAGAGAATAGTTGACTTTGAAGAGGATTAAACTAAATTAGGGAATAGTAGTCGTAAATCGTAAGAGCGGCAATGTTAAGAGAACGCCCTTTTACTCTCCCCCTTTCATATGCTCGTTCGTTGCCCCGTTGGCTTGATGTTCCAAAGCCAGCATTCCTACTCTGAGTGAGCTTCGAAGTTCGAGTATAATGAGACTGGGAATATCTTTGGAATTGTACCGTTGCACTTTCGATAGCTCTACTGACTACATACATATACTCATGTATATAAATAGGTGTAATGAAAGACAGCATTTCAGTTGAAGTCGCCGCAAGCGTCGCTTACTAAATAGCTCAAATTAAGTGATTATATGAATATATAGTGAATTTTCTTTTGCATTTCAACTAAAAGTTTTGAAGTTGTTAACATCCATTATAAAAATCATAATTTCTTCACGTTGTCGTGCACTAAAAACGATCATATCATAGATCACCAATTAAATGAAACCATTTTAGATGCGCCAAAAATATAAGTTAAAATTTTTTGTATTTCCTAACTATTTACTTCATAAACCCTCACATACACTTGACTACCTTTCCCTTGCACTCCCTCCTTTCTCACTCTCTCTCTCTCTCTCTCCCTCTCTCTCTTTTAAATTGGTCGTTAATCCAACGAATTTCATATTCAACTTACTTTACGCTCACCAATAAATCTGTCAACTGGTGATATAAATTGAACTCAATTAGAACAATTCGTGTATTGCGGCTGATCCAACCGGTATCGCGTAACCGTTCAATTATCTCAACATTCTTTGTAGCATTATAGGTGAGTGACTGTATGAAGCCTGCACCC
The DNA here is from genome assembly GCA_030914345.1 of Drosophila koepferae. Taxonomy (NCBI): domain Eukaryota; kingdom Metazoa; phylum Arthropoda; class Insecta; order Diptera; family Drosophilidae; genus Drosophila; species Drosophila koepferae. The sequence goes on from JAUESR010000207.1 coordinate 7,250,183, forward strand.
AAATACCATTCGAATTCGCCATTAATTGGCGTCACATGCGCCTCTTTTATGCTGACCCACTTGTATCCCTGAAAACTTTCCCGGCTCTCATCTCTCCAATCGTAGGCTCCATAACAGGTGGGCGTAAGGTTTGCGAATATTTTATTCGAGATGCACTGACCGCTGTTCACGCGTATCTGTCGAAGACGCGGTGGTCCAAGTAACACATTGCCATGGGTTATGATTCGTTCGACCTTATTGCCATAGATGTCATCATATAACGTTGTCTCGTTGGGGAACTTATAGATGGCTTTCGGATCATTCGGCCGAAAGTCGCCTTTTTCGAGAAATTTGAGAAATATATCCGTGGTAAAGGCCCAAAACCTTTCGATGTTGCGAATATCTTCAAATCTGATCTTCGAATGATCATCCATTGTTATATGAGGCTTTATCAATAGTCTCTGAAGAGCATCGGAATAGCTGTACATATAATAAGTGGTGCCAATCTCGGACACTGCGGAAATTAACAGAGTTCCATTCCGTAAATCTACGTGTGAGATAAACTCATTGCGCTTACCAATTGAGGCCAGTGTCAAAAATATTACGTAGATAATGACATCCAAAACAGCAAGACGAGCTCCCCTTATGGTGGTGTATTTGATTTCTTTCGAGTGATCGAGCCAATACAGAAAACGATCCTTTAGAGTACTCTTGGTTTGCTCAGTCTCAAACATATTTGAAAAATATTTTATATTTATTTTATATTTGTAGTTATTTCGACTGACTTCCAAGTCAAATATGGATATTCATATGTAACATTAATGTATGTTGACGCTAAACCCACAAATATGAAATGAGATATGAAATTCCAAATTTACTGAGTATTCTGAAAAGTCTAAAATGTTAAGAAAAACTGTTGTCATAAATAAGGTAAATCTTATCTTGAAGAGAATTACTTTGATTAGAATATCTCCTAAGTGCTTTTATTGGAATCAGTTTCTTACTTTGCGTAGACTGCAGGGTATCATCTAGTCGTTTAAAATAGAAAAGTTTAGACTGAACGAAATGTATATTTATTTTTATACCCTGAGCCCATTGAAAATGGGAAATCAGGGTATAATGGTTTTGTTAAAAGTATGTAACAGGCAGAAGGAGGCGTGGCAGACCCCATAAAGTATATATATTCTTGATCAGCATAAAAAAATAAGTTGATCTAGCCCTGTCCGTCTGTCCGTCCGTCCGTCCGTCCGTCCGTCCGTCCGTATGTATGAACGCGTCGATTTCCGAAGATACAAAAGCTAGAGAGTTCATTCTTTTTGTGTTAGGTTCGTATATTGCACGCGCAGTACGAGTTTGTTTTAGAAATTCGATAACTTGTATATTTGCAAAGTTATCGATAAACGAACTTATCGGGAACCTGTTATAAAATTCTAGCTAATTCATCTTTAGAGTTAGAGTCTCCAAGTCTTCTGCATATATATAGATACTAATTTATTACAATTTCGGTTTTTGTAAGATTTTGGATTCCGGTCCCCACTTCGCCCCACCACCCCCAAATGTGAAAAAAATGCATTTCAAATACTAGAGACATGCAGTTTGGTTTAGCATATAGATATGAATATCATAATCATAATCTGAAGAAATCAATACGATTGTCCATCTAGAAACAGAATTATTAATCATCAAAGTTTTCTCATCAAAACCCATGCGACGCAGCAACAAAGCAGCGAGACAGCAAGACGCTTGCATTGCTTACACACATGCATTCACACATACATGCCTACAAGCGTAGATCAGCGTCTATGCGTGCAGAAACGAATCGAATAATTCTTGGAATATTATTCGTTCGAAGAAGGGCTCAGGGGATTTTGTAGTCGAGCAGTCTCGACTACAGCTTTCTTACTTGTTTTTATTATTATTATATTATATCTTTGTGCTGCCCGTATTTTCCAAAAACTGTAAGCTCAGACAAAAATCTCCTTTAGAATCATTTATTCATTATTATTGTTTACAAGTTGAACTTGCTCCAGCAGCTCTAATGCCATTCACTCATAAGCAAGCACATTGAGCTGAAAATAATTTCACTTAACGCACTCTTGCCACAGACTAGACAGTAAACATTGCTGTTATCATTTAATATATATTTTCCTGTCATTTAATTTCTTTTTGTTCGGGTTTTCCGTCTTAATCTTCATTCCCCATTCCTCATTCCCCATTCCGTTGTTCAGTGTTTGGGTTTGTCTTTTGGATTGCTTTGTCGTATTGCTTTTATGGTGCTTTGTTCTTCGCGCTTGGGCTTTGAAAATGATTTTGTAAAACGCGATGCCAAATAGAAAATCATCATAATTTTCGTTTATTACGAGAGTTTTTACCCATTTAGCCATAGTTGTTGCGTTTGCTTTTGCTTTTGCTTTTGCTTTTCATGTTGCTTTATGGGAAAAAGTTTGTCTGTTGGCAACGTTGTTGCTTTAATTGCCATTGTCATGGCTCTGTCCCCGTTGTTGTTAGAGTCATTGTACTATGCTCCAGCCGTCAATAGAATGGCAAAGCAACTTGCCAGCTCCTTTGATTTGTTTTTGCCAACGAACGCAAGCAAACGGAAAGAAAATAGAAAAACATAGAACTTTTAAAGGACACTTGGGGGCAGGCATTCCCAGACCCAAAGCCAGTGCTCTGACTCTACCCAGTGTCTACACGTCTCTGTGTCTGTGCCTTTTCCTGTGCTAAAAGGTGTGCGCCCAGCTTATATAAAGGAAAACATTTTCGAGTTATTAATGGAAAACTCTTGGCCATCTCGCTCACTTGCTCTGTGTCTGCCTTAGATAAATACAAGTGCTAACTAAATGTTATGTTTTCATTATGCATGGCAGGGGCAGCAGCAGCAACAACAACTTTTAGACAACTTGCAGTGAGTTTCCAACTCCAGCTGTGGCTTTTTCGTCTTCTTTATGCTGTCAGCTGTTTATTGGCTTGACAATCTTTTTCTCATCTTAGCCCTGAGGCCATGGCAAATTGTTAGAAAAATGTATTTCAATAAACGCTACCCAGCCATTCCCATCTATCTTGATAACTTCAAAGCTAAAGAATTTCAATATACTCTACTCTACTGTTCTGTTCTCTGTTTGCGCGGAAATTAATTTTTGTATATAATATTGACAATATGATTTTCACTTTTAAGTATTTAAAATGCGGCGTATCTCCAAGTCGAGCAGCTTAGCGCGTCGCCATCTCTCTCTCTCTCTCTCTCTCTCTCTCTCTGGCTCCATTCTGCTCTATTGTTTAGCACATATATTGACTCTCATCTGTTTGAGCAAAGTGCACTTTTTTAACTAACTTGTCTAACGCAACTAATGAAAAGATTTGTTATTAGTTTTGCAGCAGCGCAACTTAAAGCAGGTGCAAAAAGTAGCAGCCCAACTTTTTACCCAAGGACTAAGACTAGGAAAAAAATAGAATAAATAAAATACAACAAAAAGAAACAACAACTTGAAAAAGTAAATAAATATTTGAACAACTTCTTATGGCCAGCTATTTGTTTGGGTGCAAGTTTTGTGTGTGGCAAGTTTTGAGAGTGGCGAATGGCGAATGGCGAATAGCGCATGGCGCATGGAGCATGGCAAATGGACGCAGCAACGTGAAAGTTTTCCGTGTATTTCTGCAGTCTCTGGAATTTGCCAAAAAGTTTTCGCTTAGAAAATTGATCAGACAATTTTCAAGCTAATTTAACAATAAATTCTCAAATGCTCTTAACTCTTAACAGAAGAATAAAAAAACACCCAAAAAAAATGACACAACAAATCAGCTACGATTAGGCCATACATAAACCAGTTTCTTTCTTGAATGCCCATCGAAATTCAATATGCTCCTTTTGTTGTCATTCACAGCAAATTGTTTCGTTGTCCAAATATTTTGTATAATTCGTTAATAAAAGCCATTCACTGTCTTGTTCGAGCGCTCCAAATATGTTCATAAGCCAAGTGTCTGCTTTGTTTGCAGGCAATTGGCATATTAAGTTACCAATTTCGATGTAAATCAGCTATTTTAAGTCTCTCTAGTTTAGATAATTAAGTCAATTTAAAAAGACGCTGTCTCCGTTGATTGATTGACTTTATCTCTTTGGTCTCGGCTTATCAACACTTTCGTTTCAATCGATCTCTGTGCCTTGTTTGGCTTTCAACTGCCTGCGAACGCATAAAACTTCGTATCTCTCAGGCAACACAGCCAGCCGAATGAATGCCTGGCTAAAAGTTGGCCTTAAACACGTTTCTCTGCTGCTTTAGCTGCACTCGCGTAGGCCGAACGTTATCTTCATAAAGGCATTTGCCTGCAGTCCATTTCCTGCCCACCCCGTTCGGTTGAGTGCAACGTAACAAGAAATTATTTTAAACACCCAATGAAGAAGAAGGTAAGACGATATGGATCTTTGATCTCATAATAGATTTCGATGAACGTTGTTTTTTATCGTCTCCTGGAGGTAGTTTTTTAGCTTAGTTTAACTGACCATTTTAATTTTTTGTAATAAACTTAAGCAAACTTGGTCAGGTTTCAAATAAAACTCTATCAAAGTTCGCTTAAAAATTATTTTTTTTTTATCTTTCAAAGGAAAGCAGATCTTTTCAGGCATCAAAATCAACCAACCAACCAAGCCCATAAATAACAAGAATAACATTTACATTTGCTAAAATATTTATTTATTTTATTTTATTTTTTTTTTTTTAATAATTTGTTAATAAAAGAATTTAAGTACAAGTCAAATAGAAATCTTTTAAAAATACATTATTTATTTAAACTTTTGCATTAAAAATAAAATTCTATTTTTTTTTTTTACAAATATGGGTTTTTTTCTTAAAATATTTTATATAAATTAAATCACAAATGCGCTATTTTTTATATTACTTAATTCGGAATGCTTAAAATAGTAAACAACAAAAATACATTCTTAAATTTTTTGTTTATTTATACATAAAAAATATTTCATATTAGTTTACAATTATATTAAGATGCCTTCATTTGAAGTTGTTGGTTTTTTGCCCCATCATCTTTTCGCTAGAAACTTGCTCGACTTTCGAGTAGGCCTTGCCCGTATGAGTTGAGGAAGTTGCAGCCACCTAGATTCATAAAAGTATGTCAAACGCTGTACTTAAATATCTGAAGGGCGTACCCAATAAAACTTACCACTTGGCAATCCCAAGTGTAATCCCATAGTAACTGCCGCAGCTGCTTCCTTCGGCTATGTGGGTTGATAAATGCCGCGATGGCAAGCAAATCAATCAAACGTCGCTTGAACTGCAGCATTTCGTTCCAGCTGCCTAGCCTAGGCCAATGTCTCTATCAAATTGTACAATTAGATTAATAGAAACACGCACAGAACCTGTGAAATGTGTAAACATGAATTATTTATGATTAAATGCAATACAAATCAAAAGCTCTGTAACCTGAAAAGAAAAAAATACAAATAAAAACTGGAAGCTGAAATTAAAAAATTATTTGAAATATTTGCCGCTGATTACGAGCTCATCAATTTGTAATGAGCTGTCGAGGGAAAAAACAATATATATTAAATGAAAGAAAATATTTTGATGAAAATTCCATTTTATGGTTATTCAAATATGCAATGTTAAATGCTGGAAAAAATTAATTGTAATATTTATGTGCATTATTCAGTAAGCTGCAAATTAAAGTCAATAGATTAATTATTATTATTATTATTGTTGTTGGCAGCTTTCACGAAGGCGTTCCACAATGTTCCAATCCTCCAGACCAAACCAAAACCAAACTACAACAAAACACGTCAGCGCCTGCGAAGGAGAAAGGAAGAAACAAAAAAAGAAAAAAAAAAAAGAGAAAACAAATACCAAGAGTAGCTGCTGCTGCCAAGGGGGCAAGCAAGCAATCCACATTATATACTATGTATGGATGGTGTTTCTGGGATTAAAGTTTGGCGAACGGCGACGTCGCCACTTGGGATTTGGTATAGTGGTGCAGCAGAATAGGTCTGAACTATAGTCGATGCTGACCGACTAACAGATATCCTGTACCCTACATTTTTCATTTACTGCGTTTAATTAAATTATTATTAGCTATAATTTGTCGACTTTTCTGAATCAGCAATTAAACTTTAAAGTTCTGCTTAAACTCTCTTTAAAATTCAGTTTATAAATGAGTGGAATTTTTTAGTATTTGTAAAGACTTATTGTGAAGCGTTTAAAAGCTTTTCAAACTTCTCTATAAACAAGCCACTTCTTAGCTAGGGAATTTACACAGTCAACAGCATTTGTTGGCCAGAAAAAAAAATCGTAAAAAATATTTCGAAAAGGACAGCAAAGCTAAATACACTATTCCTGCAATGCAGAAAAAAAAAAATACAAATAAAAAAAAAATAAAAGAAAACATGAAAGAAGTGTGGCTCGAAAAAGTATATAGAGAAAAAGCTAAAGCTCAGAGAGCAGCGCCCGAGTCAGGTGAAAATGGATTCTGAAAATTGGGTTAATTGATGCTTAGTGTTTTGCTAGTGTGTGTGTGTATAAGTGTGTGGGTGTTGAGTATGTATGTGTGTGTTTGTGTGTGCGTTGAGCATAGCTGTTAAGTATATAAGAGTTGGGCTGGTTGGGCGTGGTTATTTAGCTAAAAGTGGCTAATAGTTTTTGCCAAGGCAACCGGATAGTGGCCGGCGGAAACGGAAACCGGAAATGCGCACAAGAAATACACACACACACCAGCAAACACACCAGTGCACACACACACACACACACAATATATTACGCACACATCATGAAACAGCCAAAATGGCGGCGTCGCCACAAATTTGGTTGGGGAGTTCACAGCTAAACAGCTCAGCTGCTCAGCTGCTCTACATGTAATTAGCATTAAACCATTTGTCGAATTATACACACCGGGACTGCCTAGATCCGTGAGATTGGCATTCAGTGCGCCTGGTGGTCCGCCTAATGCTGTGCCACCCGCACCCACAATAGAGCTGGAGCCGCCAATGCTGCCGCCTCCACCGCTGCCGCCACCTCCTGCTCCGCCACCGTTGTTATTGCCGGCCGCATTGTCCAGCGCATGGATGACATCACAGCGGCCAAAGAGCAGCAACAGCAATAGCAGCATTTGCTGCATCCACGCCCTAAGCGACCTCATTTTGCAATTTGGTATTTTGGCAATGTGTTTGTTGTATTCCAGCATCGGCATCAACATGTTCCATTTGTTGTTGCTTGACTGTGCAGCTCCGTTGGCGACAATTGTGAATTCTCTGCAAATGAATTGAACAGAGGGGAGAGTGAAAAAAAAAAAACACAAACAAAAATTGAATGAATTATCAGGTGCAAATGCGTTAAAGGATTTTGCGTTTAGATTTTCGAATTGATTTTAGCTGATTGTTGTTGGCTGCCATTTGGCTATTTGCTAGTGTGTTTGCATAAATGCAAGCACACAAATTTTAGTTGTTTCTATAAAACGGGCAAAAATTGCCAATTACGGATACAAAATGTAGTAAACTCTCGAAATGTATCCTTAAGATACAAATGTAGCTTTTGGGCAAGAGCTCGTTGAAAAACTTTACTTATTTTGTTTGTTTTAGTTGTTCAGCTGTGGCTGTTGTTGTCTTCAAAAGTATCTTACAAATACAAATGTATCTTTGTGCAAAAAAGTCACGTTTTTCGGTTATATTTCTCTTTGGATAATTCACTTTTGTTATATATGTATATATATTTAAGTTTAAAGTCCGTTGCCCTGAGCTATTTGGGCTCGTCAAGCTGCACTTGTCACAACTGCAAACTAGCAGATACAAATGTATCTACGCCTGCGAATTGCCTTTGCTGTGAGATATAAATTCACGATTTTATGCACTGCACGCCATGTATTGTTTTATTTATTTGTTTTTCTTTTTTTGTTTTTTTAACACTCGCGACACACCCACAGCGCTAATGTATCTTATAGATACAATTGCAAAAAATGCAATAGATTTTTTCTTCAGGTTTCATGTATTTTTTTTGGAATTGGAATTCACGTCTCTGTTAAATTGTAACTCACAGATACAATTGTAATTCGCTGGCGCTTTAAATTATTGATTTTTTTTTCTTCGTTTTGTTTATAGCTCGCACTGCTACCCCCGGCTGTTGTTGCTTGTTTAGCTCCTTCTTCAACTTGTATCTTTTTGTTTATATTTATGCATTGCACTTGCGCCCAACCGGCTTTGTCTGCTTTTTTGTTACATTTATAAATGGTTTACAGCACATGTGCTACACACACTCACACACTCGAGCACACTCGCATACGCACGCACAGCTGTGGCTACAATTTGTAACTGTAGAGCATTTATAAATGTGGCTCGCTGCCTCTTGTTGCTGTTGCTGTTGCTGTTGCCGGCGCTGCTCCTGGCTGCCCGCTTTGCGTTGGCTTTTCCCTTTTTCCCTTTTCCTTTTCCTTTTTATGCTGGCAATGTTTACACGCTCAACAACTTTTTGTTGGTCGTCAACAAACCATCAAGCGTCCTCTGCCGCTCGACCCCTCGCCCGTGTTGTGCGTCTTCTTATCAGCCACGTCTTGGCGCGTCTTGGTCCTGGCGTTTCTTCCTATTCGATATGCTTATACGGCGTCGTATTTGATTTGTGTTTCGCCCTTTTCCTGCCAGCCAAAGGAGAATACGTGCTCACATGCGATTCTCTTGAATTTAACAACAGTCGATGCTCGCGCGCGCTTTTGTTGTCTCAGTCAATTGACGCATTTTAAAAACGCATAAAATTGCTTTATGTTTGCCTTTCCATTTCGGCTTTGCGTTGTTCACCCACACTCCAGCAGCCACCAGCAGCAGCTGCCTCAAGGCTGGCTCAACTTATTCGGCTTATCCCGCCTGGCGTCAATTTATGCAAAAGGCAACGTTCCAAATGCTGCCAGCCATATGACAATATATACACGTCCCTCTGCTTCAGCTCCTGTGTAGCCGAAAATGACGACGACTTGAATATATATATATATATTTGTGTATATATACAATGCAGCTGCAGCCGATCCACGGTCTTTGTCTTCCTCGCGGTTAAGTATCTGTAAGTGGTGCATAAGTGGAAAAGAAATGTTATTGATGATTTATTTGCATTTGGCATTGATATATGCTAATGTTTTCTTCCTTTTCATTTATTTATTTTTTTTTTCGTTTTCTTTTTCATTTTGTTTGTCATGACTGCCTGGCTGACTGCCTACCTCTCGGTCGCCCAAACCCAGACTGGTTGATCTAACAGCGGAAAAGGTTGAGAATTTTGTTATCTTTTGGACGGTGCTAGCTACTCTGTTCGTTGGTTTTTCAATTTTTCATGCACGCTTCGGAAAATTATTATGGCATTTTGAAGTCATTTTTATTTGCATTTCGTGATTTCGTATAGACAGATAAGCTGCAGAGCGAGTCCAGACCCAAAAGCCCATTCGTTTCGCTACTCCTCTCCCCCTCTCTCTCGCACGCTCTCTTTCTTTCTCTGTGTGTGTGTGTGTCAACTCAAATATTTGATTTAATTCCACTGACATATAATTAATCACTCTGCACCTTTTACGAGGCAGAGCAGTCCCAAAACAACAAAACAACCAAAAAAATGTCTAGATATACGACCCCATTGAGCTGCCTCGGGCACTCAAAAGTTGTTCGACGTTTCGCGTTTATTTGTTTATAATTAAATATTATTTGGCAGCCCAAATGAGACAGCCGCAAGAGCAGCCAAGTGGCATTTATCAGTCACTTCGACTCACTTTCAGCTAGTTTCATTTCCACATACATATATTTCTTTCTCTAATTTTTTTCGTTTTCGTTTTTTTCTTCTTTTGTTTTTTAATGAGTTACAAATTTGGTTTTTCAGTTGTTTAATGTTTAATGGCTGACAGCATTATAGATTAGCGTCCAAAAAGTTTTTCTAGTTCGCTGCCCATGCCCCGCTGCTAGTCTGGGAACTGTTTTGGCTGGCGGCAATTTTTGGTCGGGTTTTTTTTTTTTTTTTTTTTTTTTGTTGGTTGCTTTTGTGTCGTCTGTCGTCTGACGTCTGGCTACTTGGTGGGTCTGCGTCGAGTCTCGTTTCTGGCTAATGTGTTGCACAGCTCTTTATGTGTGTTTTTCTGGGCTAATAGCCGCAAGGCCTGCAAGCCAACTGGCCACACATCAAAATGTTCTCATACTCACTCTCTCTCTCTCTATTTTTACTCTTTTAGCTTGTTTTTTCTTAATTTTTGGCTCGTTAGAAATGCTAGTTTATGTGAAATTGCTTAAAGTTGGCAGCTAAAATGGTTGATTTGATTAGAGTTTAGGCCGCAAGCATTTCAGAAACTGATATTCCAAATGTTGTTAGTTAAGAGCAGACCAACGAGCTGAAGCACTTAACACAATTATCAACATATCATGAACTCAATATTATTGGACGAGATAAAAAAGGGTATATGTAGGTATCATCATAGCAGCTCTGACTGCCTACAAATTGAAGGAATGCCTATAAAAACAAATGCTATTTAAGTAAGAGTTAGACAAGATTTAAAATTATTTTGATAATTTAAACCGAGCGACAAAGTAAATCAGTTTTACATTCCAATCAAACTAAGTTTTTGTTTAAAAAATTCCACTAGAAATTTTTAAACTATAAAATGAAGAAACTTTCCCCTAAATCAAATATTACAGCATCTGGAATTATAAAACTTAAATCACTAAAGAGCTTATTTGAAGGCTTTAGAGGCAAAACCTTAATGAGTTTTCGTATAATAATAAAGCAACTTAAATAAGTTCCTTTTATTATTTCGCTTTCTACGTCGCCTGAGGAAAAGCTCTTTAATTCATCGTCTAGGAAAACAAAACATTTTCTAAATATAAGCTTTGAGCCAAATGTGCGCATTAATAATTTAAGCCATACTATTTATAGCAAACATTTGCCATTACCCAACAAAAAAAAAAAAAACCCTTTGTGACGCTTGAAGAAAAAGGAGGCGAGTGCTGTAGGTGGGGATACCTGCTAACAAGCAAAATTCACCTGAGTATGTTACTTAGCATACCACATTATGCCAAACACTCACACACACACAGAGACAGAGTCGTCGAGCGATTAGCATATTGATAAGCTTAACCATATGTAGATTTCGCGTGCCTCTAAAAGCCTGCCACATGCCCCATTAAAAATTCATATGCTCGACTGTCAAGCGCCGGGGAGCATTTGAATTTCAAGTGCGCAGACGTTAAAAGTGTCAAATTGGCAAAATGACGACAGTTGAGCAACTGACACAACACAACACAATACAGCATAACAAAACAAATACGCACACACATACAGAGTTACTCTCACGCATAGCAAGTGAAACAATACGAGGCAGAAATGAAAAAGAAACTGCAAAAAACAAAAAACAAAAACAAAATTGGCAAAACAAACTTTCGACGCCTATAGAAAATACTATACCACTTATGTGCTAGAGAGTTCATAAGAAATTGATATCATTTATCAAACTGACGCACACAGAAACGAATCGAGCAAATCCTGTATACATGTATAGTATATATATGTATGTATATATAAATTTAGAAACTTTGGCAAATGAGCCACTGAGAAGCGGGCGCATAAATTATGCGCATGGTAACTGAAGGTTGGCCAGCAGCAGCAGGCAACACCATCAGCAGGAGGCGCGGCACACGCACAATTCAATTGAATGAATGGGCGGCCACAAAAAGTAGTTCATTAAAGAGGCTCAAAGCGCCATTTGCATAGGCATCCAAAATGTAAAAAAAAAAAAAACGAGCGGAAACAGCAAAATAAAGCAAACGCATAAAAAACTTTCGAGCAATAATCAGCGCAGATACAAAAGCGCCCAACATATTCATGAACAACAACAAGCAAAAAAAAAAAAAAAAAAAAAAAAAAAAACACAAAATGTAAATTAAAGTAAACAAATTGAACCTTCAACAAAACAGAGCCGAACGGAAAACGAGCAAAAAGCCGCATAAAACCCCAAAAAATAATAACAAAAAAAAAACACAAAAAAAACAAGTAAGAAGGCTGTAGTCGAGACGGCTCGACTACGAGATCCCCTGAACCCTGCCAAGAAGTGATACTCTTCTTATTTACGCACTTATGAGCGCGCGCTCTGCTAACTGCGCAGTTGCTGCCGTGGCTTGGGGGTGGGTTGGGCTATACTTTGGACGCTTATAACTCCATTTCTAGATGGACGATCTTCATGAAACTTTCGGAATATATTAAGAGTACATAAATCTATCTATGTGCCAAATTGCAAGTCTCTAGAATTTGAAATGCGTTTTTTTCAAATTGAGGGCGAAGGGGGCGTGGCATCCAAAATCTGAAAATAACATAATCTGCGTATTCATAATATCTATCTAAAAATATTAATTTATAGTCTCTAACTAAAACGGTGTAGAAGTTACGCCCAAAAAACCAAAAAAATGTAAACGAATTTTCGATTTTTTATCGATAATTTGGAAATGTGATGAGTTATCGAAAAAACAAAACAAACTCATACTGCGTAGCTAACATACGAGTATTCGTGTAAAATTTCAGCTCTCTAGCTTTTGTAGTTTCCGAAATCTCGACGTTCATACAGACGGACAGACGGACAGACGGACGGACGGACGGACGGACGGACGGACGGACGGACGGACGGACGGACGGACAGACGGACAGGGCTAGATCAACTTATTTTTCGATGCTGATCAAGAATATATATACTTTATGGGGTCTGCGACTTCTCCTTCTGCCTGTTACATACATTTTCACAAAACTATTATACCCTGAATTCCCATTTTCAATGGGTTCAGGGTATAAAAAGTTTCCACTTGCCAAAAACTTCAAAAGTCAGAAACATGCAACATGAATATCAAAATCCGCGCAGGAAAAACATTTCATAGATAGAAAAAAAAAATATATATATATATACATATATATTTATGAATAAAATTGTGTATGCAGATAACCGATGAAGGAATATCCTTATAGAAAAGGATATGTCAAATAAGGATATATAAAAGACGAGCATTTATCTTAGAAGAAAGGCGAGAGATTTATCTGAGATGTGAAGCGAGTGCTTGAAATTTATTATAAAATAAATAATATATTATTTAAATATTTCATACTTTTTAAGTATTAATAAATATTTAATTTAATTTAAATTAAAATTCTAAAAATAAAATTAAGTTAATAAGTGTCAAATACTGAATTGCACTCAAGAAGCATTTCTTAATCAAATTTTAATAAAAATAGAATATAAAAATAATTAATAAATTATATTCATAGAATTTAGTTATTAAATGTAGTTGCTTAAATTACAAAGTCATATACTGATATCCCTCAACATTTAGAATTTCGATTTGGAATTCAATTTTCAGTTCTGAGCTCATATTTCAAATGTTTAATAAATTTCTATTAGTTCTTTACTCTTGTTCCAACTCTCTCTCTCTTTCTGTCCCTCTCTGACTTCACCTACAATACATTTATATTCTATATTCTATATTCTATACCTTCTGCATTAAGATGAATCTGTGCACAATGTTTTATTGTCATACCCAATGCTGCTAGGGTATCGAAAAGCGAAATAAATTGTATGCGTATAATGGAGCAGAGAGTTGGATGCTTTTGTTGTTGTTGTCGAGCGAAGTGCTTTGTACTCGGTATTTGTACTTCATGGAGCGAGTGCAGCAAATCAATGCGCCAACCTACAGCAGCACCAACAACAACAACAACAACAAGAAGAAGAAGAAGAACAAGCTGAGGGGCAAACTATGTGCCGCGTGTCAGGGCCAAATTCTGGGAAAGCGCTTCACACAGCCCACTTGGTAATAAAAAATATTTTCAATAATAAAGTGTATTAAGTTGTGAAGTGCACACAGATACAACAACTGCCACACATACAAACACATACACACACCCTGACTGCAAGTGAAAATAAATGAAATGTGAACCAATGGAAAAGCTTCGAAAAGCAATAAGAGTGAACAACTTTTTTCTGCTTCTTTTTATTTTTTATTTTTATACATACAAAACAAAGAAATACGAAAAATGTATACAAAAAATAAGAATTTGTTTCGCTGTATGCTGCGTGCATGTGTGTGTGCTTGTGGGTGTGTGTGTGTGTGTATGTGTGTGTGAGTTGCGTGTAAATATAAATATTTTTTCATATAGGGCAGAGAGTTACGACCATATCATGACTCTTCGTTGCTTTTTTTATACCACGTAATTAAGAGCGCAGGGTGTGATCAGGCAGTAAGAGAGCGGCAAATATGCAAGAGGATTTACTACAAATGAATCGATTGCTCTTGAATATCGATTTGCAATAAATTTGACAAAATATATAAAAGAAATCACAAATAAATCATTATCATAAATTAAATCAATAGATAATTAAATCAATTAAATAAAACGATGATAAATATGATCGATATATAAATAAAATCCAAAATGTATTTTTATATAAACCAAATCAATTGATAAATAAATCGTATTTAATCGATATTAAACAATATACTATCGAACATTCTACAATAGAAAAACTTGTTTTCGATCAAACTTTCTGCTTTAGCCATAACATATTTATAGAATTAATGCCTTATAGGATATCCATTGGTCAAGCATACTCTATTACATGCTCGGCTTGTTTGTAACTGTAACTGTATATCCGTTGATGTTTTCTACGAATATGAAACGAACGCATGAATGTGTCAATGGCTCAAAACGATTTATACAGCATATTAAATTCTGACATCAATGTTTGATTGTACACACACACATTCATATACTATATATATGTATGTATGTATATAAAAAGCAATAAAAGGAGCACAGTGGCATCTCGCTTGCACTAGTAGATTATAGACTACTCGCACGCGTTGTCTCTCCCTCTCTCTTTTTCTACCTCCCTCTCTTGTTGCGTCCAGAGCGCTTTGTCAACAAAAGCTGAAAAATGTTCGTAATGAAATCAAATAAAGTGTAGCCGACTGTGACATTGCAACAGCAACAACAACAACAACAACAACAACAACAACAACTGCTACAACAACAGCAGCAACGACATCAGCATCTAATAGATTTATACAATTTTTAACTGAAAAAAGACATTTTGAAGCATTCGGACACTCACGAAATTGAAACTCATTTAAGTTTCTTATTTTCACTCGTCAAGAATTTATTTGTAACAACGTTGAAGAGAATTGAATTGAAGTGCAGCTTGTCATGTGTGTGTATATGTGTTGTATGCGATTTTCAATAGTTGTTGTTGTTGTTGTTGTTTGTTGTTTCACATTTAAAGAGATTACATGAAAATTGAAGTGGTTTGTGTGTAGCCTGCTTGACTCTACTTTGGCTCTGTTGCATGACCTGCGGCCATTGTTGTATACATTGCCACGAGCAACAGCAACAGCAACAGCAACAGCAACAGCAGCAGCAGAAGAAGTAAACGAAGAAGTAAGAAAAAACCTGAAGCGAATTGGATTTGCTTTGTAGCAGCAGCAGCAGCAGCAGCAACAGCAACAGCAACAGAGTTGATAGATGGGCTTGGGATTAGGGCTCAGCGAGCATGCAAGGAATGCTTACGGCTGACGCTACGAACTGAGCCGAGGAAAGCGAGAAAAACAGCGTGAAAATTACTGAGTAATGAAAAAGGTGTTGCTTAGCAAAAAAAATCTATCTAACAGCTGTTTGTTAATGACCAAAATGTGCCCTTTTTTTGTTTAGCCAAAAGATGTTTTAGCAACATTTTTTGTTTATGTTGTTTTAAAAAATTGCACGTATTATAAGATACTTAAATAAGCCTTGGATATAAATAGCAAAAGGTATAACAAATATATTCTTCACAAAATATTGTATTTCTTATAAAAAAGTGAAGTTTTGTTAATTATTTATTAAAAAAAAAAAGTAATTTAATACGCTGCCAAGAGAAAAGTAAGCATTTTCAATATATATTTTTTCTTATATTTATATTAAAATTTTTGCAGTTATATTTTAGAAGTTTTCTTGAATTTTTAAATAATTTATTTAATAAGAAACATAAATATTTGTATAGTACAACAAGAATCCGTTAAACTAATGACTTGCAAGTGGCAGAAATGTATTTGATATTTATATTTTTGTTATTTTAATGCTATATATTTTTTCCATACATGCTTAACAATTTCTCGTTGTGTTGAAGAATTTATGGAATAAATAATATAGTGTATTATTCACAAGGCACAACATGAACGAACCCCTTAAACTAATGACTTGCAACGGGCTAACTTTAAGCATTTGCCGGTAGAAAAACTCCTGCTTCTCCTCTTTCACATATATTTGAACATGCTCCACAATCTTAGAGACAAGTTGCAAGCTATTTACAGCAAATTGCTAAAATATTTACTTAAACGCCAGCATCATGATAATGATAAAGCAAACCTTAATGCATTAAGCATTCCGCTTGACGCAGCTGAGCTCCTGAACACTAACCCAAAATCTCTTCCACTCTCTACCACTTCTCGCCCGCCTCTTGGGTTGTTGCTGCCACAATTTCGGGGGTTACGCATGCATTCGAAATAGCGACCGCAAATTTGAAATTCCCTCTCGCAGTGCTAAGAAACACGCTGCGAGGATATGGCCACTACATGTGAAGACCGCGTTGCCAGGTAGATGTGGGTGTGGAGATAGATATAGATGTAGATGTGAATATAGATGCTGAGGCACGTGCATTTGTGTCATACGAAAATTAGCGGAACGCGCTCGCCTATGCAAACAGCAAACAGCCAAGAGTGAAGAGCAAAGAGCGAAGAGCGAACGGCGAATGCTTGTTGGCAACGCTGCATATGCTAATTAAAGGTCCTAACTGGGTCAGAAGACACACGGCCAGCAAAATGTAGGCGCAGATGACACAAGGCGCAACAACTAACAGCATTTGGCACTGGCAAGGCCTACGGAGAGCTATCAATCTTGTGCATAGCCAAACATAATTTATAACTGTGATGCCAAACTCTAATGTCAAACGAGCACACTCACACACACACACACACACACACACACATGCATTCACACCCACTAGTGCTGAGCACTGGGGCGTGGCAAGTGGCATTGCGCGAGATGCCGCAAAGGGGGGAGAAACGCTTTTAATGAGCCGCCAAAGCGTGAAAAAGCGCAACGCTGCTGCCGCCCGATGTTGATAATTATGAATGGAGCCAACTGTAAATCAACACAAAACAAACTCAACCCACACACACACACACACACACACACACACACACACCCAGGCATACACGAACACCCATAGCGGGGGAGCAGCGTCCATTGAGCTGTCAGCTGTGTCTGTGTGCGTGGAGGTCGCTGATGCGCCAGCTACACCCAAAAAGCTACGCCCCACAGGTAAGCAGCTTAATCGTGGTGCCTCCAACTTTCAACTGCATAGCGGCTGCCTGCTGCCTCCTGCTTGTTGCCTTCAGCCCGCTACTCCACTCAACTCGACTCAACTGCGGCTCTGTCGTTATCATTAGTTGCATCTTAGAGGCACTCAGCCGCTTTCAATAGCATTCAGAAACGGGCAGGCAGCAAAATACAGCAAGTGCATGAGCGCTTGGGTAGACCAGGTAAATAGGGGAGCTCGCAGAGGCATAGGTTGGGCTATGTTGAGACAGACAGAGAGAAAGAGAGAGACAGAGACAAAGAGAGAGAGAGAGAGAGAGAGAGAGAGAGAGATCGAGAGCGGAATTTTATAATTTATTGCCTTGACGATAGTGGAACAAATCTATTAAAATGCGCATATTAAGCCAAAAGCAGCTTAAGTAAATTACGCGCTTATGAGAATGGAAAGAACGAAGCCAACAAAGAAAGAAAAACAAAAAAACATAAAGAACGCACTAAAAACAAAAGTCAAAGACGGTTCGAACTGCTTAATGAAGCACTAAACTTTTCGAAAATGTAAAAGAATAACGAAAATAACAAGCAAAAAAATAAAAAGGAAATACCAGGCGATAATTAACTGAAGTTTAGATACTCTACAAGAAAATATTTGAAATATAATTTCATTTTATGTATAAATTTAATACAAATTAAATTATAAATATTTTTATTAAAGATATATCAATTAAATAATAATAATAATAATAATAATTTAATTTTACATTTCTTATTTTTTTATTTTTTATTATTTCTCAAATTTTAAAATTTTGTAAAACTAATATTTTTCCTTTGTAATATTTTGCAGTGCTACGCCTTGGGAAACAAGTCGATAATGAAGCGAATGTCAGGTAATGTGCCTTAATCTACTTATTATCTAAGAAAACTACAAGAAAAGTGCCTAAAAAGTTTAAGGGGAGAAAAATAGCAAAAAGCTAGTTTTGGCTAAGTTTAGGGAGTGAAAGTTTTATAAATACTTATTAAACATTAATTAAAATATCGAGGTAATAATGTATATGCATATATGGCCAGGCTAGTTTAAATGAAACGATTTAAAACAGAGCTCAACACACAGTGAAGCTACTTTAGAGAGCAACACTGCTCACAGATTTCCAAATGGAGTGAACAATAAAGTTAAAGCTCGTATGGCGATAAAAAATAAAAAATAAATTAACAACACAAAAGAAGCATAGAAGAAGAGAATTATATATATATATATATATATTTAATCAGGAAAGCCATAAATAATTAGTGAAGCTGAACATTAAAATAAACGGAAGACGATAGACGGTGTTGGCTGGGGACTGAGAAGACTGGGACTTGAGAACTGAAAACCAAATCAAGTTAAGATTGGCTAAGAAATTGCTTAATTAGTCACGCTGCCCAGCGAACCGGCTGTAATGTGCGTAAATAATAAATATAAAATATGTGGCAAAAAAAAAAAAAAAAACAAAATATTAAACAAGAAAAGAACAAAATACAAATCGTATGATAAACGTTTGAGAAATTTGAGAAATTACAAAAGATTTTGTTGTTGGCCAGGCTCTGTCGGCTGGCTTTCAGGTCTTTGTGTTGGGGTTCTTTATTAATTTGCGTGTTTCTTCGTTTATTTTGTTTCTCTCGCCCCACTTTTGTACCTGGGCGTCAGTTTATTTATGGCTTTGCATTTATTAAAAAAAAAATATATATATATATTCATGCACGATTTATATATATATTTATTTATACATTGTTTTTTTTTTTTTTGGGCTCTTTCGTAACAGGTTGTTGTTGTTTGTTGTTTATTTTGTGTTGCTGCGTTATTATTTAATATCAATTAGACAGGGCACCCTCTTGAATATGCCAGCTGATTTCAAAATAACGACACGCATTTCACTCGATTTTATACGTAACAAATGGCAGCAATTAGAACAATATGGCAACGGCAGCAACAGCAGCAACGGCAGCAGCTAGCTAGACTCCAATTTCAACGCTTTCCAATTTATGTGCGGTCAAAATTGAAATACGCTTTCATCGGATTGTGTGGCACGAGGGCACAGCGAATGCGTAGCGATTCGTTGATATTGATAAATGATCGTTCCTAAGGAGCTGCTCGACCCATGTATATAATTCATTCATTCCACACAGATCACGAAACTTCTCGGTGCGTGTGTTGCAATTCGCCAGACAATTGATCTGTGACACATTTACGATATTTACTTTGCTCAACGGCCATCAATTGTTGCTGTTCCTAAACATACATATATGTGTATGTATATTGATATATAGCTCATACATATTCTTGACTTTTGCTTGACAAATTGAAATTCAAACTGTCGGCATAATCTATGCGCCTTATTGGGGAGCTTAAGTCCTGCATAATCCGAATCATTTTTTTTAAAAGGTTAAAGTTGATATATTTTAATTTAGGCCAATATAGTCAACACGACCAATTTTTACAATAAATCTTAGAGAAACATTGGGTAGAGATAAAAATAAACAAGAGGGAAGCCATCATTAAATACAAATTTAAATTATTACAGAAAACATGTGTAGAGAACTAATAAATTTTAAAGCAACATAGGATGAAGAACTTAAAATCTTTAATTTTTTAAATTTTGAAATAATTTTTTAGAATGAAATTTGAATATTATATTGAAGCAGAAAAAAGTACTTAAATTTTAATGTGAATATGAATATGAATACGACGCAGGTAAATCGTTGTTAAGACATTCACTGATCCATTAAGTATTCAAAAGTAAACATTATAATAAATTCAATCTCAAACAACATAATTTTTCTACAAAATTACCTTCTCTTTTCCTCTTTTCTTCTCTACAAATTTAAAATCTCACGCTAAATGCAAACATTTTGAATAAAGAGCTTAAAGCATAGCTTAACTACAGAACAATGCGGCATCATAATTTAACCAGAGTCGAATCAAATGCTAACCATATTATTATAAATTAGATTGAAAATAATATTTCAAAGCCAAAAGCTGGTAAATATGTACATTTATGCCAGAGAAACCGAACACTGGGAGCATAAATGAAAAAAAAAGTATATTCAAAATAAATTTGGTCAAACCGTGTTAACTATTTTATACTCTATAGACAATTTTAAAATTTAATATTTTAAAATTAAATTATTATTAAATTAAATTGATTTATGATAAATAAATGCGTCTTAAAGTGTTTGTTCTCGAATAAATATTTAAAGTTTGAAAATTATAACTTATGCATTCAACTTTTGAATGTATTCAAAGTCTTTCAGTTAGAGTATTGAAAATGTTTCGGCTCGTTTCGCATATTAAGTAGTGCAGAAAATGTTCCACTAATTTGCGGTCTAACTAATTAATGGGTTTTTGTTCGGCCGACAATTTGGTGGCATTCGCTCAGCTCATATACATAGTTCACAGTCATAATTTTAATAAATAAATTGATTGGACTCTAATTATTATTTTTATTTCTACTATCTACTATCTATCTCTCTCTCTTCCTCTATATATCTGCGTTTATTGATTGATGTAGAACTTGTGTAGAATTTCAAATAGTATATCGTATTCGTTTCGGCTGATTGAGCCTGCAAACAGTGTGCACAAATTGTGCCCACTAATTGACAATTAAGCAGGAAATAGTTTGGCTACAACAACAAGCCAAATTGAATTGATTGATAAAAGCCATTTGTTGTCCATACCGAGAGCGGGGGAAGTTTTACCAGCACGGACATTCCAGAACTTCTTTTGCACAAGAAAAAAATTATATATATATATATATATGTATATATATATATGAAGCAACTCCGAAGAAAACTAAGCGGCTAACTGATTTTCCAAGGCAAAACTTTTAACTTATTAAAACTGCACTTGCCACCAGCCATGGCCAAACGCCCAGCACGCTGTTTACCGTCGAGCAACTCTTCAGCAGAGGCGCTCAAGTATGTTGAACACGCGTCAAGTTCCTGAGGCAAAGTTTTGCGTCAACTTTTGGTATGGTCCTTCCATTCACACACCGACACACAAACACACACACACACACCTGCCTCACAGCAGCGGACAGCAAAGGTGAGCGACAGAGTTCACAGAGAGTGTTTGGACGCCGAGCAAGCACTTTAGCAGCGCGTTTTCCGTCCGTCATTGACAATGCACACCAGACAGGCAGCACCAGCAACAACAACAGCAATAACACTAGCAGCAACAACAACAACAATAACAACTACAATAATTCTAATTAAAGTTTTCAATTTGAAGTTTGGCTTCGCCCGCCCAAAAATTGTTATCAGAGAACGCAGCCTCAGACTCAGAAAACAAAGCAGAGGAAACAATGCACAAGCTGCCAAACAATGGAAACGCACAATGCACAAAATAGAATAGAATATAATAGAAGAGCACAAGAGGAGCAGAGTAGAGTAGAGAGACATGAGAGAGAGAGAGAGCACAATGCGGGGGAGTAGCCACAATATAGAGGCTAGGCTTTGGTGTAATCTAATAACAAATAACTTCGGAAGTATTAATCATATTCCATACGTGTGCCAGTGAGTGTTTGTGTGTGTGTGTGTGTGTGTGTGTGTGAGAGTGCTTGTTAGAGATAGATGTGTGTGTGCGTGTGTGTTTCTGGCTACTAATTATAAATTTCAATTGTGCACAGACTGCGCTTTATTACACAAAACCCCAAAAATACTAAAAGATAGAGAGGGAGAGAGAGAGAGAGAGAGACAAAGAGCGCTAGCGATAACTTCTTCTATGAGTTGTATGAAAAGCGAGAGAGATAGACAGGGAGCAGGGAGCGAGGGCAGCAACAGCAGTGCGTCGAGGCTTAATGGAGCCTATCAGGCATACCAAAGCCTTAGCTCAGACCATTGATGCATGGCTGGCAACTATGAGTCATATAATAGAACTGATGAGATATGCAAGAGGCCAGCGGTTGGGCCGCAATGTCTGGCACACCGTTGATAATAATAATCAGCATAATAATGCACTTACAGCAGGGCGGGCAAAGTGCGAGAGCAGAGAGTGTGAGTGAGAGAGAAAGAGAGGGAGCTGGTAGCATGTAGGCTATAGTCTGGCTGCGGCTTTTTGGCAGCAATCAAGAAAAAAAGCGGCCCATGAAAAAAAATCAGGGTAAAACTAAACTAATAGAGGATAGACTACACTGCAAGCAAAATTAGTTGTAAATGAATTTGTGTAGAAATTATGAAATTATAATTTGGATAATATAAATATTTTCATATTTAAATAAATATAAATATTTTAATATAAAACCCAAGCAATGGTATAAATAAACTTATTCACATATGTATGTATGTGTATGTTTATATAAAACCTAGACAAAGCAGCTTGAATACTTAGAAATAAGTCGTGCAACAGATACTCAATGACTGACATCAAATACGACATTTATTTTCAGTTCAGCTCACATTTTTCTTAGTAAAAGCAAGTATTTTTTAATCTATCATGAAATATAAGCAACATGTTGAGTACTATATATAAAGGCTATACAATTTCAAGTGAATAACTCTGTATAAATAGAAAAAAATAAATACTAAGAAAATTGATGAAGTCAATATTTGTTCAACATTTTCAAACTTAATTTAAGCGAGACTACAAAATATTTGCTAGATTTTCAATTTCTGACTTAAGCTCTTGTGGTCTATTTGGCAACTTTACATTTTTAATTTTTCTTTTGTATTTTAAAATTTTCTTTTTTAATATATATATATTTCATTAGTATTCAATCGAGTAATACACAAAATATGCAAAGACTCTCAATTTCTGACCCAAAAACTCTTGGAATCTATTTGGAAATTCAAATTTGTTTTCATTGGAAAATGAAAACTTTTCTATTACGTGTTTTTTTCTTAGTGCATTATTAACCATGGGCGGAGTGTTTCATAGGGCTATATGACAGGCTTTTTGCATGCATGTATCCCGTCAAGCTGCAGCGAAAATAATTAAAAGCATTCGCCAAAATGGAGGCAAGCAGCGTTGACAAACCACCCGCACAGACAACATGGCCCACTGTAACAGCGACAAATCAATATTGGTTATTTTTGTATGCATGGATTGTGGGCGTGTCTGTCTGTCAGACAGGCGGACAGCCAGGCAGGCAGGCAGGCAGGCAGGCAAGCAGACAGGAAGGCAGGCAGGCAGGCGTATGGATGGACGGACGCGCGGACGATGTTGAATGAGACGATGGCGCTGGCGTCAGCCTCCCAGCCTCCATCATCGTGCCGAAATAATCATCAGCATCTTTGACGCCGCACGCATATTAAATAAACTTTGGCCAGGGCCAAATAGATAGAGCGACAGATACGAGCATACGATACACTGCACAATAGACAGCCCAAAAACAACGAGTGACTGTTGAAGTATCTCATAGATACTCGCACTCGCACTCGCACACCACAGTTTACTTCGCTCCGACCTCGCAGCGGGTAAATGCATAAATTAGTTGAACGTTGGCGCTGTCAAAAATTTTTGCCAAAAGATTGAAAATGCAAAAGCGTCAGAGAATTTGGGAATTTTCGTCAGCCAGAGCATGTGTGGGCGTATCCCTGTCTCTGTGTGTGTGTGTGTCGTTTTGTGAAGTTTATTTTATAGAGCAAAGTAATTAAGAGCAAAGTTGACTGCTTTGCTCGTCAGGCATTTTCGTTTGTGCGTGTGTGTGTGTGTGTGTGTGTGTGGGTGAGTCTATGTGTAGTTCAGATAGTTGACAGGCATTAAATGCAGATACCTAGTGAATGTCATTAGCTGCAGGTGAGAGAGAGCGACATTATTGGCAAATTCTCGGATTGACGAATATATTAGCTGCAATTGCAGACAGAAAACGATTGAAATACATTTCAGAATAACAGTAATGCTTTTGCTTTGACAGCTAACACATTCAAGCTGCATATAATTAAAGGGAGTGTATATGCTAAGCAAAGAATACATAATAAATAATAAATAATAGATATTAAATAATAAATATTAAATATTAAATAATAAATAATAAATATTAAATAATAAATAATAAATAATAAATAATAAATAATAAATAATAAATAATAAAAAATAAATAATAAATAATAAATAATAATTAATAATTAATAATTAATAATTAATAATTAATAATTAATACATAATAAATAATAAATAATACATAATACATAATAAATAATACATAATAAATAACAAATAATTTTTATATTTATTATATTTTTTAACTTTAAAATAAGTTTGTAATTCCCTTTCAAATCATATATAAATAATATTTATATATAAATAATATTTTTTTTATGTTTACTTGAACATCTAATTATACTCTGTTGAATACTTAATGTATGTTCATAGAAAATTCATAAACAGCAACAGAAATAAGACTTATGGAATCATTCATATATATATAATATATTCGCATTACATATTAAAATGTAGCTTATAATAAAAAATGCTTTTTAATTGCTTTCAAAAATGATCTAAATGGTTAAACATTTTCAATTCATACTCAACAATAATAAAAAATCAATAAAAATATATTAAATTTTATGGCTCTATGCAGTTGAATAACCGGTAGCTTTTGGTTTTCAATGTCTCGATGATATATGTATATTGAATGCTTGATAAACCTGCTCTTTGGTCTGCCAACATCAATTAGAGCCTCACACAGAATGCCAAGCAACAAGTGAACCATGCGCGAGCCACACACAAAATGCACGCTCATAATGCACAGTGTAAAATCTGTGTGTGTGTGTGCATGTGTGCGTGTATGTTTGTCTGAATCAATGTAAAGATCCCATTGCAGTGACCACCAACAACCGACAACCAAAAACTGATAATGATTGTGGCCTGCGGGGCTGACGTACCAAAATCGATGGCAATAACTGGCATCTGCTAACCAATATATGAGTTTTTGGAGAAGGAGCTTGACATGCACGACGGGAGCCACAATTGAAAAGGGAAAGGGAGTTGGAGAGGGAGACAAAAACATTGAGAGAGAGAGAGAGAGAGAGAGAGAGAGATAGAGAGAGAGAGGGTAGCTGAGGTCAGTGAGGTTGTGTGGTAGAGATTTTAGATTTCATGTGCATATTAAAAGCCAGACCAGGCCAAAATCAAACGTTGCTGCCCGCCATAGACAAACAAAATTTTCATGTGCATATGCAGCAAATGGCAGTTGTTGAATGGCAGGGAGAATGAGAAAGAGACAGAGACAGAGATAGACAGAGATGGGCACTGACATTGTGGGAAGCTGGCGGGTGTGGGCGTGGCCGACGTAGCAACAACAGCAACAGCAACAGCAGCAGCAGCAGCAGCAGCAGCATCATCATTAAATATCATTAACACAGCAACAAACAAGCAGCAGACAACTGACAACCAAACAGCCAAAAACAGATATAACAACAGCAACAGCAACAACAGCAGCAGTAGGAACAACAGCAGCAACAACAATTTGCTGATATCATTAACAAGTGAACCAAAGGCAAAGCAATTGCAAACGAAATCGCAATAACACAACAGCAACAGCAGCAGCAACAACAGCAGCAACAGCAGCAGCAACAACAGCAGCAACAAGCCAAAAGGAAGCAAATGTGTATACAAAATGTTTTTAATTAAACGCTTCCCCTCATTGCATCATCATCAACGGCGACAATGTTAGAGAGACAGAGATGAGGCGACAGACATTTGCTCTGTGCAAATGAGACGAAGCAACATCAACAGAAGGCGACATCACTTTTGTTGGGGCCTTGGAGTTTGTCCGTCTGTCTATCTCGTCTACTTGTCTCATTGTCTGACTGTCAGTCGCCTGCCTTTGATTCCATTTCATTATACACTTGTCAGGCATTATTGTGTATACTTAATTTTGTTACCAACTTTGCAACGCATCTGGCAAGTACTTAACATAATAAAGCAATATATGTAACTGCTAAGTAGTATTTTAACTTTAGTCGTGCTTACTTTATGTTTAAGCCCTTTCAACTGTAGCTAAGTAGCTTGAAGTACTTAAAAAAAAAAGCCTTGAACAATTTAAAATGTCAAATAAATAAATACTTATTATTTGTCATAAATTTCAATACGACTCAACTTGAAATATCTATATACATATGCTTGATTATGGCAATTTAATTGTAATATCAATTTATACGAAATTTAATTTACTTATACATTTAGCCTATTGTTTGCTGAGCAGAGTTTTATTATTAAATTCAATTTAATTTAAGGTAGATAACTTTTAATGAATTCATAAGCAAGTGAGGGTATATTATAGCTGATTATTTTTCTTTAGAATTTATATAATTATATCTTTTTTAATGTTATTTTAATGAAGTAGTAATGATTTGAATTAACATTTTTATGCGCAATTGAGAAAGGAATTAATAGAAAACGTTTATTGAATAAATAATTACAAATGAGAATAAGAAATTTATAGAATTTTATAGAGAATTGAAAGAATAACAAACTCATGTTATTACAAAAAAATCTATAAATCAATTTAATTGTAAATTATTATTTTCAATTTCATTTAATTATAAATCAATACATTTATAAATTACTATGTCCGATTTCAATATCAATCAATATATATTTGTCATACAGCTAAGTGTACACAAATTTTCATATTGTCACATGTAGAAAATTTTCATTTCAAATTTTAATTCCACTTGCACTAAAGATGATGAAGCAAAGGGCAATGCAGATACATTTGCCAGCTCATAGATACATTTGATGAAGAGCTTTGAAAGCGTGTGTGTGGGTGTCGTATGTGCAAAAGTATAAAATTACGGCACAGATGCATCGAGCAGCTCATTTTAGTACAAAATGCAGATACCCAAAGAGTGCAGACGGTGAGAGATAGAGAGATGGAGAGAGAGAGAGAGAGAGAAAGAGGGGGAGAGAAGCAACGCGACTCGAGTCAGCTCGACTCGTCCATTTCCATGACATTATGCAATGCGAGTTTGTTGATGTTGTTCATGGCAATCCTTTGATATGATTTCACATAATAATAATGTGAGCGTATGAGTAAAAGTAGTCTGCATGTGTTTGTGCTCATGTTTTCATTGCAGATTATAAAACAGTAGCTGCAACAAAAACCCAAGGATATGAAGCCTCATAATAAATGACAGCAAACATAAAGCAAGCGCAAAAGTTTGCCATGGTTCGTATAATTGCAGCGTGAATAATTACATCAAAATCAACAGCAACAGCAACAGCAGCAGCAGGAACAACAACAATGGAAATGTTAAAAGTGCTGCCAGACAACAACAAAATGCATTACAAAACATAATAAAAGATTATGCGCTCTATGAGTTCTGTAAACTGTGAACTGGCGCTTTATCTGAATCTGTGTATCTGTATTCGTATCTGTATACGAATCTGTAAAGTTGGGGAACGTTTGTGTTGGTTGGCAACAAATGTTGTTATTTATGCGCTTGAAAAAGTTTTTAATTGATTTAATAAGTAATGCGATTAATAGCCACAATATGCAACAGCAACAAACGATATGCCACAGTGCAGCTATGAATACAGATGCAGATACAGATAAGAGATACAGTCACAGATACAGAAACATTTGCTGCTGCCAGCTTGCATATTTTTGCTCCCGCTGTTGCTGTTGCCGTTGCTTTGACGTCGCATTTGAAGTGCTTTTAATTATGTGTTTAACTTTTGAATTTATGATGTGATGCTGTGTTCTGTGCGCGTGTGTGCGTGTGTGTGGGGCAATTGATATAATGAAATGTTTGAATGATTGCGGATTAATATTGATGTATATGAAGCCGCGTTGTCATAGATACCTCTCAAACCTCTGTCTGCCACTCAACTTTCCGAATCGATGTTGTGTGGGTTCACAATTTAAGAGGCCAGAGATTAAAATTATTTAGCTGTCAGACATGGCAGTCGAGTTGCTGCTGCTGCTGCTATTGTTGTTAGTCAGCTTTAAAAAGCGTACAAAAATAAATAAATTTAATTCCTTGAATTGCATGTCGAATACAGATTGGAGCATGTCAGACGTCATTATATATGCTGATTGCAAAGTTAGCTTCAATGAATACAAATATAATCATCAGCGGATTTTTATATTACAAATAAAAATTAAATGCATATAAATTAAATTGCAAAAAAAATTTGCAATTTATCGAGAAACTGTGACAAGTATTATTATCTCTTTAATAAAATTTGATTTTACGCTTAACGAGATTTATCGATTACACTTCGATAAAGGCAAAAGCAAAAAAAAAAAACAAAAAATGTTTTGATATAAAAAGAAATTTATTATGCAATTCAATAAATTATTCAATTAAAGATAACTTGGCATAATTAAATGTTAAGAAATTAATGCATGCATGCAATCTTTAATTATAATCGAAATGAAATCGATTATTAATTGATCTGAAATTAAAGTGGTGTTCGCGCATAGCAAAGTGAAACGAAAATGTGATATATAATTATAGCTGAACATTTATTAATCAAAATATAAATAATTGATTAAGTTGATTGATTGCATGCTGCGCAGCTGAAATGATTTTGTTTAAAGCTTTTGCTGCAATCAAGTGAGAGAGAGAGAGAGAAAAACTTGAAATTATAGAATAAGGGAACTTAGCAAACAATTTTATAATTCAAATTTGTTCCTTTTTGAAAAGAATATATTAATTTAAAAAATAAAATCAAAAGTCCCAAAATTCAGTTGAAAGTTTTCATTGAAATAACTTTAGAAATATTTTTGAGAAAAATGATATTTCCCATAGATTTTTTGTTTATCTTTGAACAAATGTCGAGCGGACCTAATTGAATGCAAACAGTGCTTAATGCAAAGGAAAAAGCATAAGCGTTATCACAAGTTTAACGTTGAACTGCAACAAAACATAATACCCGATAAGAGCTGTCAATTTATCATTTTCTTGTCCGCTCATTTTTTTTTTTTTTTTGTCTGCAAAATATAAATAAAACAATGAAAACTGTGAGTAAAAATAAAAAGGAAAAAAAAGAATCTAGTGGGCCATGTGCTACTAACTGAGCTGCAGTTGTAAAGCGGCGTTAAGCATTTTGCCAGTCCAATTACGGATGACTGACAATTGGCCCAAGCTGCTGTCGTTGCTCCAGATGGGAGCATAACCCCAAGCTTCACAGCTCTGTAGCGCTGAAGCTCTGTAGCTCTGCAGCTCCCTCTTAAGCAGACAGCACAACGGATTGACCATGACAAAGTAATGACAGTTTACAAAAGATGGAATGAAATAAACAAATGACCAGAGGGAAGCGGGGGCACACACACATACACATACACACAGACAGAATCGCCCAGTAATGCAAATAAAAGCAGAACTGAAGGGGATTTGGTGTGCGTCCGTCCATTGGGAAAGCTGCGTGCGAGGCAATACGCATAAGCAATTTGCAACAGCTCCTGTGCCTCGGCGAGAATGTTGAAAACGCTGAAACGCTGCTTGCGTTTCATTTGTTTTCGCAGCAGTTAAATGGAATTGCATGTAACTGCTGTGGGCAGGGGGAGGCGGGGCGGGAGCCAACACCCTCCCGCCCGGAGTAGGTGGCTCGCATTTGTAGTGGCTATCATTACACATTTATTGTAGTTGTTGTGGCTGTCCCATTGTTGCCCGGCGCGTTGGTCAAGCGCGCACAAGATGATGATGATAATGATGATGATGATGATGATGAAGCTGGACGGTTGGCTGGCGACGTTGTCGTTGCCGGGCGTGGGTGTGAATTTAATAAAATACACACACACACATACACACAGGCCCAGGCATACCTACTCAAAGGCAGCCATGACAACAGTCAATACAAAAGAAGCAGTTCTCTCTTCCTCACACCAGAATCCAACTAGACCCGCTCAGTTCTCCCGCTTTCGCCAACTCTCTTAATGTACAACAACTATTTTCAATTATTGCCAATCAAATGTTGCATTCAATTGATGTTTACATGCAGGGTTGGGGAGGGGGGCGTGGCAGCAACCTGATTATGGCCAATGTGCGTTTGACTGCAGCTTATTTGATTTTGCAGCCTGCAGGGCAAAAGTGTGCCCAGTAGGGCGGCGGTATGCTGCTGCTCAGTTCTTGGCGTCTCGCTTGCCTATTGCTGACCCGAGAGCCATGTAATTAGTTTGCAAGTGAGTGTCAGGATTAATCTTTGAGTGTGTTTGATTGTCGGCACTTCAGCAACAATAGACGGAGACAGCAAACACGCAAGCAAGAAAGAGAGACAGAGAGAGAGAGAGGGAGAGAGAGAGACAAGCACAGCAATAATAATGCTGTGCAAATATACATTCGGTGTGCCCATTATAAGGCGTTGCCTGGTCAGGGAGGGGGTGTTGGGGCGCGGTACGCCTAGTCAAAGAAAGTGCGCGACGCACATGTTAATTGAAGGCCTGGGCAAATACGAGGACGACTGCCATGGATGTGGGAATCCTTGCAATTACATACACCAGCGAGTCAAGCCAACAATGCAGTCAACAACAAAAAGAGTACACTGAACAAAATGTTATAGCAATCGGTATATCAAGTCAACAAGAGCTTAGGCTCTTATGCTTCAAGCTGTACCAATTGTTTGACTTGTCAGATTGTTAAATTCTTGGAAAAAATGTGAAATAATCAGGGCGTAGTAAAGACAAGTTTACAAAGCGATTTTCTATAGAAATAACTGTATATGATAAATGGCTGCTGTTTCTCGGAATTTCAAATCAACAAAATGTTGTGTAATTCCGGAAGATGTTTACATGAATTGAAGATACTTTAACGACTTTTATCTGTATGTGTGTATAAACATAAGTATTTTGTGTGTGTACATATCGATGTATTTGTAAACCAAGGATGCTTTGTGCATTACAGGATACAGCACCTGGGGGCAAGAATTGGGAATTGAAGTAGACTTATGCTTGTCGAATGTGCAATCTTATTGAAATAAAATTATGGCAAGTTTTGGGCGTGTAGCTTACAAAATTTTAACTTTTATAAATGAGTTTATTGCTAGTTAGTTCATATAAATTCCTGGAAATTTAACTTTTATTTATTTCTCTAAAAAAGTTAAACTAATTTGTTCTTATTTTTCAGTACTTTTCAGTACTTAAAAAATAAGTTAATAAACTCAAATCGAGTTAATTGTAAATTTTATAAATTTAATAAACTTCAATATAATTTAAATTTCAATTAACGTAATTTTAAATAATTTCATTTGCAATTAAATCATATTGCTATGCTTTTAATTACATATTTCTCACAGTGCATGAGTCTTGGAGCATTTTCTAATTAGGTTATGTTTGATTGTTGTAATATGCAACCGGAATCTAGGCGTTTGGTGTCGCCACTCTATCTATATAACTATATCTTGCTCGCTCTATCACTCCACCTCCCACCCTCTCTCTCTCTCTCGCTCGCTCTGTCTGTCTCTTTCGATCTCATTCATGTTCGCCTGGTGTCTGGTCAATGGCCGTAGCACTGGCAAAATTGGCGTTCGCCAATGGAATTTAATCAAGTTTTATTTGCTCTAGTTGGCAAAGGATGAGCAATGAGCTGGGCCAAGTGTGTGCCATATAGCGCAATAAAGTTTCATTGGCGTCTGTGTGTGTGTGTGTGAGTGTGTATTTGAGTATTGATTGTCATAATTAAACGCTGCCATTGCCGTTCTTCCTGCTGCTGCTGCTGCTGTTGCTGCTGTCCTTTTCCGTGTTGCACGTACTTTGTCGGTTGTTGTTGTTTCGCACAGCTGCTGTTGCTGGGAGTTTTGTAACTGCGCTTTAAAAAGTTTGCTGATTGAATGCAACGCTGCACAATTGTTGCAAAGGCCAGCCATAAAGTGGCCTTATGCTCACGCCGACGTCCGCGTGCCCGCCCACAACTTTTATAGCTATTCTTTTGTATGCTCTGTGGATTAGTTCTTCATTGTTTAGCTGCTAGCATGGCGCTCTACAGATAACACACTGCATGCACACACACACACACAGACACACACACAAACTAACACACACAGATTAAGAAATGCAGCAAAGAGCGGTTAGGACATGAGGGGCGTTTTGATGTGTGCGAGTGCGAATGATAGGTGGCACTGTTGCTACAGCTGCTGCACGCACTAAGTGGTGGGTGGAGTGTGCAATGCTCGCAGTGGGCGTGGTAAGCAGTGAACAGCGAAGCATAGCTAACTAGCTTGGCTTTAAGTTGAGCTCACATGTATTATGCGAAAATAGCAAATGCATTCAAAGCTTTGAATGAAGCACATGCAGAAGTTAAAGGGTTGCGAATATACGCTAATGATGGGGCAGAAAAAGTATTGTTGGCATCAACATTACATACATTAGGTTTATATGAATGGTCTTTCATTAGAAATGCAGTGGACCCTCGCCTTAATTAATAAAACATTTGAATGCAAAGCAACTATGCCTATGGGATTTATCTGCATGACGAGAAGAAGCAATGATGCACAAAGGGAACATAAATCTAAACCGAAATCAAGTGATACTGTTTACTCGATAGCTATCTGATACAGATACAGATATTTTGTTACAGCTTCCAAGCAATAAATTGTAATTGAATCTAAAATCAATGTATATTATGTGCAGTTCTTCCATATGTTTGAACGACCCTATCTTTGCTTTTATCATTACCACAATCTTCTCAACTCGATGCACAAGTACAGTTAGCTTATCAATGATTTAAACAGCAAAACTGTCAACTGTCAGTAATAATCATTTAGAGTAATATACCGCCCCGATGTGAAATTGGTTGCTCGCCTGATCCAAGTACGCCTGCCTATCTTAATCAGATCTTAATTACTCAAATCTCAATTTTGGACACAGCTGCATTTCCCTCTCGTTTCACCCATCAACAACCCCTTGAACAAATGCCGAATGATTTCAGCATTTTTCACTTAGTTATTACATTTATTTGCTTATTTATTTATGAGCCGTTCGGCGTTCACTGCTCGAAGAATTTTCCTTTCTTTTTATACTTTGTTCCCAAAGGGAAAAAAGTATATTGGTTTTGTGCAATGTCCGTCTTGCTGTCCGTCCGTCTGTCCGTCTGTCCGTCTGTCCGTCTGTCCGTATGAACGCAATATTTTTCGGCGCTATTAGAGCTAGAGACTTGAAATTTTAAACATATACTCATATATGCTCCCGAATTATAAAGTGTAAAAATTTTCCCGATCCGCCCACTAGGGGCGTGGCAAATCGGAAAACTCTTCCGCCCATAGTTAAGTTATCATACTAGATGATGAGCTAGAGAGTTGCAATTTGAAATGTATACTCGGGGTGACAACCCAAGTTCAAAAAGCTATGGCGGATATATCTACGCCCATTGGGGGCGTGGCAAATCGGGAAATACGTATCTTCTACACCGTTAAAGCTAGAACGCTGAAATTTTGCATGTGAGTTAATGTTATGATTCTAAGAAGATCGATCAAAAAGTTATATGTCTACGCCCATTGGGGGCGTGGCAAATCGGACCTGAATATATAGTGATTTTTCAAATTGTGCTATATTTTGAACACTATTGACACTAGAGACTTGAAATTTTGCATGTATACTCGGGTTGACAACCCAAGACTAATAAGCTATGGTAGATATATCTACGCCCACAGGGGGCGTGGCAAACCGCAAAAGTTTATATCTCCTACAGTTTTAGAGCTAGAAGCTTGAAAATTGGATGGTTGAGTTACTAATGTTCTCCTCTATCGATGCCCCAAAAATAATTTTTCAGCCTCTTTGGGGGCGTGGCATATCGAAAAATACCCTGTAATTTTCGCATTTTTGGAATGTAAGCAACCAAATTTTGCAGTCATGTTAGCCTCGGCCTTTTCTAAGAACTGGCAAAAAATTATGCGTCTACGCCCACTGGGGGCGTGGCAAATCGGCAAAGAAGTTTGTTGTGGCCAACTGCATAATTCATGCATATAATAGCTTAGTAGCAATTGCTAAGATGGCAAAAAGCATTTTAACATAAATTTAATAATATTAATAAATTTTAAAAAATAAAATTGATAAGTTTTTGATTAATAAATAAAAAGTTTCCACCGGGATTCGAACCTAGGTCTTTTGAAAACAACATGTAATCGTTAGCTAAACCTAAATCAATTCACAGCTGATCAGCTGACCAGCTGATCAGCAGCTTGTGACGAAACAAAACAATACAATCGCAATTCTTGCAATATGTATACACTTTTGGATGTGTATACACTTACACATAAATACATACATATATGCATGCATAGAAAAACTGCTTGCCACACAGCGTGGCAAATCGGAAAAATTGTTTTAGTTTTTGCTTAAATGCAAAATTCATATGCGTATGTTTATAAATTATCATCAATTGGCAGCAAGCATTTTATAATAAATATACAAATATAAAAAAATAAAAAATAAATAATTTTGGAAAAAAAGGTTTCTGCGGGATTCGAACCCACGCACCTAAGCATAGCTTGCATAGTGCTTACCACCATCGCCACTGCCCTGGTCTGCACTCCATTAACTAAAACCAAATAAGACATTGTAATGCATTGCTAGAGCGCCTTTTGACAAAACTAAAATAACGATCGAAAAATTCCCAATTCAGTCACAATTCGTAGAATATTCTGGCATGCAAACTTTTGTATGTATACTTAGAAAATTGTGTATACTCGTATAGTGTGTACATGTGTAAATCTGTATGTATGTGTAGGAAAAACGTTTGTTGCTTGCCATGTACGTTTTCTAATTGCCGAAATATTTCGTTAATTAAATGTTTATTAAATAAATAAGATGCACCTATGGGAACAAAGTATATCGCAGTTAGTGGCGCCTAACTGCAACGTTCTTACTTGTTTTTTTTCTGATTAGTACTTTTTGTTTGTATGTATATCATGCTCTGCCTTTTGTTGTCAATTGTTGCTGGGCTATTGACAAATATTACGTCAAAGTGTGCCTTGCCCCCCGCCATCCCGGCCGCTGTTATGATTATTGTCTGAGGCATTGTCAGAGGCCGTTTTCTATACCCACAACACGTACAGTTGACGTTGTCTTCGTCATCCTATAATACGTTATTTGCATGAAATTACGTGGCTAGAGGGGGCGTCGGAGAGAGAGAGAGAGAGAGGGAGAGAGTGTGAGAAAGAGAGAGAGAGAGAGAGAGAGAGAGAGAGTGTGTGGTAGAGTTTGGGTGTAACTGCCAAACATTCAAATCCTTGGTTTATTAGCATGCTCCAGAGATTAGACGTTGCCGGCAAGGACAACATTTTGATTTCTTTTTCGTTTACACAAGCCACCACCCAAAACGCCACACACCCACACACACACACCCACACACTCTCACTTACTCACAATCCAAACAAGAAAAAGCCAGCACCACCCAGCGACAGACGACCGAGCTAATCAGCACAAATGCCAAAATACAAAAGCCAAATCGAAAGTAAAAGCAAATCAGAGCGAAAGGAACAAAAAATTACAACAACAGCAACAACAAAAGCAGAGCAAAAGAAAGAATGTCTCTAAAGAACTTCCAATTCGAAGTTGAACTCCGCCCCGCAGGCGGTGCAAAAATACGTCAATCACAATCACGAATAGAAGGAGATTCGGAATATATATAACAAACGAAAAAAAAAATTGGAAAAAAAATTTGATATGCCTTCTAGGTCTGTTGTATGCCTTTCCTATTTTGTTTTGAGAGTTGAGGTTTATTGATTTGTTTCCGTCGTCGTCGACCGTTGCCGACGCTGCCTGAAAACTGATATTTGGCACACAGCAACATTCTTTGGGGTTGTCCCAAAATTTTTGAAGCCAACGTCTGGAATCCTCGTCTCGCCTTTGATGTATGAGCTAGCAAACCAGGCAGCGGATTAGCCGCTCAGCGATTTAAGTGATTGTATATCTTACAGATATACGATTTGGAAGTGCGCACACATTCAAGAAAAAAAAGGAAAGAAACGGCAAGTGCTGAGATTTAACAGCTATGGCTAAGCTACTAAATGGGCGTGCCAGGTGAGCTTCGAGTAGAGACAATCGAGAGAAGTTTCCTCGCTCACTCT
This sequence comes from Drosophila koepferae, assembly GCA_030914345.1. NCBI lineage: Eukaryota > Metazoa > Arthropoda > Insecta > Diptera > Drosophilidae > Drosophila > Drosophila koepferae. The sequence continues at coordinate 7,286,477 of JAUESR010000207.1, forward strand.
TTGTGTGTATGTGTGTGTGTGTGTCTCAAGTTTGTCCTTGCTGTTTAAAGTGATTTGTGATGCTTTCGAGTGCTTGAAAGTTGTTTTCTTTTTGGGTAACTTGGCACTGGTTTTTATGGTTGTTTAGTTGGCAGTTTAGCTCCGCCCGAGATAAGGCCAGCAAAAGTTCCACAGATTGAAGATGCGTATTGTTGCAATTGGAATGTGAGTGTGCTGCTGCGGTCCTGATTGTTGCGTATCACTTGCCTTTTCTTGGTTTCTTGCTTACTTTCCTTTCTTTGAATTCCTTTTTTTTTTCTCTCTCTCTCTCTCTCTCTTTGCAATCGATAAGTTCGAGAAATGAATCAACTTTAAGTGTTGAGTGTATTAGAGCATGCACGACGTTGATTCGCTTTATATTCCTTGACTTTTTTCTATTTGTATTTTTGTTTTTGTCAAGAGATTATATCAGTGAATGTACTACGCTTTGGAATATCAACCTTGCTGCTATTTTTTCCTTAAAGCATGTTACTTGAAACTACACGTAAACAAAGTTTTAAATAGAAAAAAAACGCACAAGTCATATCGATTTTATAAATATTTTTATACAAGCTTCGATTCCAGCCTGATTGACTCAGAGTCTCATATATAAGTAGCAAGCTTTGATGTACAAGGTCATTTAGAATTTTAGGAAAATCTGTTTGCACAGAAAATTATTAAAAGAAACTCAATTGTTCAACAGGCATTGAGTTGTAAGAATATTGAAAGGAATTCAAAGGAAATTTATTTGCAGCAATATGAATAATATAGAAAATAACGTTCTTTGTTTATTAAAAATAAACTTGAATGCGGATAGTAAAGCTTGTTTATATTTGCTGTATATTTGTTTGGAATGCTACCTATTTAAATATATATTAAGTAAAACTTCTATAGTATATCAAACTATGCCTAGAAGCCTAGATTAACCATAAAGAGTTCAGAGTTACAATAATTAAGCCAGCCTTTGGCAAATTCATTCAACTTTAATGTTTATTGAGAACAAATTGTTAGCTCGATTTTCAAAGCTTTCATCAGCTTCATTAAACCTACTCAGAGTATTGTTATTGTTGTTCAATTACTATATACATTGTTTGAATTTTATACTAGTTTTTGGCTTTTAATTTCACTTGCTGTCAAACTGCATCTGCCTTTAGCCAGAAATGAACTGCGAAGTTTGAACACAAATTAATTGAGTTTCAAATTCGAATCCAATTACTTTTGCCATTTAAATTGCGTTGCTCTTCAGTTACCATTTCAAGTGAAAACTAAAGCAACGTTTTGATTAACAATAAGTGATTTGTTTGCTCAATTTTCCTGCTAAGTCTAAGAGCCAGCTGCCCGAACTAAGCCCTAAATAATTAAAGAGCCCATTTAGATTGCAATTAAGCCCGTTAGCAAAAAAACGAAAGTAAGACAACAACAAAAAATCTTATCTTATTGTTGTTGGTGTTCATATCAAATACAAATAAGTAGGATATATATTATAATGAATACGAACCTTGTTCAACAGTCCAGATCCTTGGCAATGCTTAACTCCAATTCCCGAAGCAGCAAAAAAAAAGCACGACGCAAAAAAAAAAAAAAAAAAAAAAAAACAACGCAAAGCAATTAGCCGAAATGGACGCACGAACAAATATCTGAAAGAGGTAGAAAAAACAGAGGAAAAGGTAAAATATTTGCATTAGTTGACTTGGGCACAGGTGAAAGTGTAGCAAGCGTGTACATAAAAATAGAATACAAATATCAGACGGCATCTAAAAAGACAAGGCCAAGAGAGCCTTGCAAAAAATGCCAAAAATTTGTTGTATAGCAAAAATATTATATTAATTAATATATTTTTTTTAAAATAAATATTAATTAATTAATAATTATAAATAAATTATGCAAAATTCTCATTAAATTTTTTAATATTTTTTAATACAATGCGTCATTATATTATTTTATATTAAATTAAACATTTGTTATTATTTTATTATTCATATTGATAAAGTTCAACAGCTCTCCTACAATATCAGCTCCTAGCTGCGCATAATTCCCAGTTGCCCAATCAATACATTTAAATTATAAACTAAGCCTTTCTTTTTATACAAATTGACCAATTTAATGATTCCTATATATATATAAATATATTTGCTACATTGCGTGTTTGCCCCCAAAGCGTTAAACAATTCGTAAATACCCGCGGAAAGCATTTGAAATGCAGAAACGCAAAGAGAAAACACAAAAACGAAAAAAATCCTTTTTAATTTCTTTTGCGCGCCGCAATTGTAATTTGTATCTGAGAGCCAAAGAGCTGGGGCGACTTCTGTTTGCGGCAGCCAAATAAAGTTATAAAGGCATAAAACGCGAGTGTAAATAAAAGCCGCACGCCAAGGCAACAAAAATCCAAAATCATTTCTAAGTATAAACATGAGTAGAGCCGAAAAACTGAGCCACTTCTCCCCTCTCCTACCCATGCAGAGCCTGCTTCCCAGCCAGCCACTTGGCTGAACCGCAGAAGTGCGTTGCTGTTGCACATAAAATTTCATTGATTACATTTGTTTGTGCGTTAAATGCCCGGCTCATAGGTCCTGGCCTCGCTTGTGCGCTAGCTCCGCGGGTGTGTGTTGAGTGTGTGTGTGTGTGTGTGTGAAGTAGCCTAGGCTCGTTTCCTGTTTACACAGGCGTTGCGTCCTGTGTGTATATGTATGCATGGCAGGCTCTTTAACCTGAAGCCGCACGCGATGTAATGAAATTCATTGCCGCACAACAAACGCGAGAAATGCTCGAAATATCTACGACTGGGGTTATTTAGGTTCCATATGCATATACCCAAATACCTAGAATTATGTGAGCTCTCTTTCTCATCTGTGTGTGCACCCAAAAACTATTTAAAATGCTATTTATATGCAAATACTTCTCACAGGGCACTAAATAAAAAATAAAAAAAATACTCTGACAAAAAGAAAACAACATTTGAAATATATATCGCGGGGGCGTCGGCAGTTGTGCAATGTGCATTTCACATTTTACTCGTACAACTGTTTAGTTTTCACTAAATCCTCATTAATTAGTAGCATTTAAGGCGGCATTTTGTGTTGGTCTAAAAAAAAAATAAAATAACAGCACAGACCACGCCTTCATTGCTCCCCGCCCTCCCGCGCTACCTTCTATCATTACAGCCCCAAACTAAACCAACGCCGCAGCGTTAAAGCTACTTAGCGTTAGGCTAGCACGTTGCGCCCGCTTTCCCCCCAACTGCACAGTGGTGCGAGCAGCTGCATACAGGTGTTGAAAACTGTGCCCATTATATCAGTCAATAAGTGGCCGTCGCTTTTGCTCAATAGGCCTGGCCAAGTGATGCATGAAACGAACAGGTGTTCGGGCTTTGCATAGCGGCAATTAGTGGACATGGAAGTGATTATAGTTTTATTGAGGGAGGGAAATACAGATAAATTAGCTGACATAGAATTGAAAACTCGATTTTGTTTACTGAACTGAAACTATTTTCAGATGTTGTTATAGTAACAAGGTTCTGCTTTAAGCTATTTAAAGGTGGATTGGTATATATTTTTTATTTGAATGTAAAAGTTGTTTTTAAAATGCGAAATGGAACATAATTAAAATCAAATTGAAATGTATGGAAATAAAAATTCTAAATTTATTATAGAATAAATTGTGGGAATACTATTAAAAGTTGAATAATGATATAGGCAAAATATGACAGGCATATAAAAGACAGACTTTTGCTTTTAATAATATAATATATTCATAATATATTTCCAATATATTTTATTTGTATTATTATTATATTTATTTTTGTATTTTTAAATTTCTTGTAAATATTTTTAATTTGTTATTATTATTATTGTATATTCTAACTCGATTGAGTTAAAGCTAATCAATATTCATTTCAGTTATAAATAGCAATATCATTTTTGTTTACTAATAAATATAATTATTTCTACCACTGTGCCGCTGTCCTTGCTTGCTAACGATAAAAGGTACAAGGCCTCTGTCCTAAATGTAAGCAAAACCGAAAAAAAAAAATATATATAAGCACTCAAAGTAAAAAACGAAATTCCAACATCTCTTTTGCGCTCTTTTATGCCGCTGCACACACACCGGTAACAACAACAACAACTAGCATGGGACAAACACTTGCCTGCATTTAATAACGTTTAGTTTGTGGCTCTGTAAATGTGCCCGAGTATCTGCATCTGTGTGAAAAGTGTGGGGCAAAAAAACGGAAAAATACAACAACAAATGAAAACATTCGAGCATTCAAAATGATATGGGAAAACACACGCATATATGAAATTTTACCCGTTTGCTCGTTGTTGTTTTTCTTTTTTTTTTTTTTTTCGTTCTTCTTCGCATTTTCCCAAACGCTACGCTGGCAACGCATTAATTTCATTCACACTTCGGAGCAGCATTTCAAAAAATATTTAAGGCAAATATGCAATAACGGCATGTTGGGAACAATAATATTTGTCTAGGAACGGAACGAAAAAAAGAAGAAAGAAAGAAAAAAAAAAAATTATGTATATATGGTACCCCGAAAGGGAAAGGGCCCAGTTCGAAGGGAGTCTGGCTGGGGTGGTGTGAGGTGTGAGCTGAGCTGTGAGAAGCACGCGCATAAAAACTGAATGTTCTTATAGTCATCGTTGTTGTTGTTGTTGTTGTTGCTGTTGTTCGATAGGACCAGCCTAGGCCCTTGATGCAGGGTCGCCCCCGAAACGTTTGTTTAACAATTGAAATATACGTCCAACAACAGCAATGGCAGACACGTTGTATAAGTGCAATCCTACCGAAATACACTGAGAGAATTTGTCCAAACTACATAGATAATATGGAGTTGGGTTGATAGTTTATGAAATAGAAATATAGTAGTGCAGCTAGACATTTGCAACATTTAGATTCACTCAAATTGCTTAACATAAATAAATACTACAGATATTTAAAAATTTGTGTTAGTAAAAAAAGATATTTTCTAATCAAAATCCACACAGTGAATGTCAAGGAAACTTTATTTTCAGTCATAAGCCGAAAAATGCTATAATTTATTTTTAAATTTGCTGCGCTGTTGTATGAGAAATTTAATTATCAGTAAAATCTATATCATATTTTGTACAGATATACGCTCTATAGCTATCACAAATTCAAACTTTTGTTTAAAGTGTAGCTGAAAAAAAAAAATTATACGTTTCGACCCAAGTCTGTTTGCGTTTGTCTCGTGTTTGCCTTGATCCCTAGACCCATTAGTGTACCTAGCACACAGTAGCCGGCCCAATGCCAAATTCCACTTGCAACCCTCTGCAACAACAACAGCAGCAACAAAACCAACACCAATAAAAATTACAACAACAACTTCGTGTCACGATGTTTGGGATTTTTCAATGTGTAAAACTACCTGTCGCTGCTGCTGCTGCTGCTGTTGCTACTGAAAACTCCCGACTGACTGGCTGGCTGGATGGCTAGCCCCGCCTGGCATTTGCTTTGAGCCGGGTGAAACTATCTTTTAACACGCACAACGCATTATACGAGCCCGTTGCATGCACACGTCACCGCCAAGCCAGTGAGCAGCACTACAAAAAGAACCTGGCCACGGCACCCTACACCTAGATTCCAGCGCGTTTTCACGAGTGTACTTTTAAATGCTCTACTCAAGGGGTATTATGTAAATGTCGTACGATGTGCAACATATGGATGATGACATTTGCGCACCCATTAGATGTCTGCTTTCCTAATCCTGTGCAAGAAACTGAATTGAAAATGAGCTGATGCAGACATCTACAATGGCCATTGATAAGTGTTAAGAAAAGTTTTCTTTTCTCTCACGGGCAATTAATTTGAACTGAGAGAATGAGAGACCTTTATACATTTGCTGTGAATATTCCTTTATACAGATAATCTAAAAATATAATCCTGAGTTATAGAAAGATTATTTCCTTGCTTACATTCTCATATTAAATATGTAAATCTTTTACTGAGTTACAGAAATGTTTCTTTCTTTTATTTTATCTAGATTATTTTCAATAAGAAATAATTTAAATACTTTTAAATATGAAAAGGAAAATATTTAAATAAATTATTTTTTTTATTTAAAATATTTTTATAAATTTAAAGTACTTTCAAGAATTTTTTTTCTTACTCAAAGATTTTTTGAGATGTTGAGATAAAAAGAATTTTAATTGAATTGATTTTAGTATAAAGGTTTTTATACCACTTATTTAATTTAAATTAATTCAAACATTAGAATTTCATTTCAAGCACTGCAATCAATAATATAAATTTATTTTCATGTCTGAAAAATATTTCTTTTATATTATAAAGGAATAATGAAGCTAGACATTTTTAATGGCTCAAACGTAGAGTTCTCCGAAAACCTCTTTCCCTGACATAGTTCAGAGATAATTCTGCCTGATTTAGGCTATGCAAGAGTATTTTAGCTTCGGCAGCTGCTTTTCGCACCTTTTCAATAGGTTTTTTTTTCTTTGTAGAGCTACTGCCACGTGAATTTTATTCCTGCCACAGCAACGCGATTCTCGACTGCCGACAGTCGACTCCCCAACTTTTGCCTGACGACATTTGTTGGTGTTGCGCCTTTGGTTTCTTTATACTTTTGCTCTTCATTTTTTTTTGCTCTCTTCTTCTTCATGATTTTTTTTTTTTTTTTTGCTGTGGTGCAGCATTTTTTGGTTTCTTCGCTCAGCACTGCAATGGAAATGGCAATGGCTGTGGCGTATTTTGGTCGGGCTTTGCTCGCATTTGCGTTGGCTTTTCTTTTCAGTTTTTATTTCAGTTAAGTGAAATGTGCATAGCAATAGGAACAACAACAGCCAGGAGAGCAACAGCAACAAAAAACAGTCGGTAGCTGTTCAACTGAGCGTGTGTGTGTGTGTGTGTGTGTGTATGTTCCTTAAATAAATTTAGCTTAGTTTTTGAATGGTTTTTGCACTTGAGAGGTTTATATTTTGCCATTGCAACGCAGCAGCCGCATCCGCAGCGGCAGCGGCAGCGGCAGCACCGAGTACTCGTATTAGATTTGCATCACTTGAGTTGGCGTAAATGCATTTTGGGGCTACGGGGTAATCTCAGACTGGCAGATTTGTGTGCCCCTTGCGGATTGCCAGCACAGACGGGAGCTGGGAACACTTTTCTCACTCTCTCTCTCTGTGTGTGTGTGTGTGTGTATTAGTGCTGAAAATTGTTTGGGCGTGTGCACTTCAAACTTGACAGGGCTCAGCCAGAGCGAACAATGATGCAGTTCGAGTTCGAGTTAGAGTTAGAGTTCGAGTTAGAGTTCGAGTTAGAGTAGATCAACATTTACTGGCACTGCTTGTACATGTGTTTCAAACAATTTAATTTCTATTTATATTTTAGAGAAATGTTTATCAAAAGTATGCCTATGGAGACGGCTTTCATTTATAGGCTTCACTGACTTCATATGCATTTTGCACTTAGCTTGTTTCTTTGTTTTATCCGCAACACTTATTTATTTATAAATACTGTTTGCTTTTAACATTTGAAATATGCATTTGCTAGCAAATAATACCAGCGATAATTCTCTCAAAGTTCAATTTGCACTCTGCTTTTGTCAAAAATGCAAAATGATAATAAATAAATAAATACAATAACAAACATGAAACAACTTATAAATATCTAAAATACAATGAAACTACATATTGTTAAATATTTATAAATATAAATAGATTCATTTTAAGCAACAATAATTGAATGTTTTTTGGCCAAAAGCTTTTTTAGAGCTTATGAATTTTCGATAAATGTATTTCTATTTTTTTTTAAATAAACTTTTGCCACAATAAATATATACTTTTTGTATTTATATATTTTTAAATATGAATATTTTATAAAATAATAAGTTTTTTTATAAATTATATATTTTAAAATATAATTTTTTATAAATTAATTAATCTTTTAACATTATTGTTTTCAAATATTAAATTGCTAAATGTTCTATTTTATAAATATATGAATTTTTATATTTTATTTATTTTTATCTATTTTATACATTATACATTCTATATATTTATTCAATTTGTTCTTTGCAAATTTTTTCTTAGCTTGATTTCAATTGTGATTTATAGATTTTTAAGTACTTTAACTCACATATCAAACGATTTTTTCAAAAAGATTTTTCATTTTCAAAACAAACTCTTTGCTTGTTTGCAATACGTGCAGATGCATTTGTATCTCAATATCCATACCAATTGTTGAAACTGCCAGCAGCAGTTCCACCTATGACAAATTGCCTAAACGCAGCTTCAACTTGCCACTCGCTCAGCAGCAGCAGCAGCAGCAGCAACGAGAACTGTTGCAATTTATGCAAAGAAATGCATGCAGCGACCGACGCGACCAGTGCAATTGGCAACCCGTTGCTTCCCCACTCCAGCGCCTGCCCCCTTGCACTCACATTGCCATTTCACTGGACCGCTGCGAGCGCTGCTTGCCCCTCAGCGGCATTCGTTTGCGTTTGGCTACTTTTTATGCTGCCGCAAACAATTCAGCATGTATTTTTTAAATGTTGCCCATAAATTGTTGCGCGCAGTGCGTTTCGCTCGGTTTTCAAGCATATTTCAGTGCATGCCTTTGTTACAGCTGCAACAGCAACAACAACAATAGCAAGTGCCACGCTTTTCTTGTTGTTGCCACTGTTCTAGCCGCTGCTGCTGTTGTTGTTGTAGTTGTTTATGTTTTCATTCGCTTCATACATAAATACATGTTGCTGTACATGCGCAAGTACGAGGAGTATTTCATAAACAGCTGCCTGGGTGGCGGCGCTCCCTCTGCCACACGCCCCCTCACACATACCACCCTCCCCTCCCCCCACCCTTCCGCCAGCAAGCACACGGCAAAAATATGCGCCCTAGGTGCAAAATGTAACCAACACGAAGGCTTATGCCCCTCAGGAGTCGCCGCCGCAGCCGTCGTCGTCGTCGTCGTCGAAAACCCAACGAAACGCAACGCGAATACGCGCATATTTTGAGAGCTCTGTAGCCTGGACAGAGAGGGGAGGCGTAGCCGGGCAGGTCGACAGCCAACATTGCGTTCTCTAGCATTCACACATAACAACTCCCCAGAGAGTATTTATGCGGCTGAGCTGGCAAACATTTCTAGTCGAGGGTACGTTAACTTTTTTGCACCACTGTGCAGCATAGAGAACATTTGCCATGTTTCCCACATTCTGCGAGAGAGAGAGAACGATAGAGAGTGAGAGTGAGAGAGAGACAGCAGCTCGCCGTTAAAGCAAATACATTTTATTTCGCCATATCTTTTGTTCTGTTTCTATTGTAATAAATTATTGTTTATTTTTCATGTAATTCGAGATCTTCGAGCACAGGTAGCAGAACTTTTAAAAAACCTATAACTACGTCTTGGCCTTTAACGGTCCCATCTAATAGTCGTCATCAACAGCATGTCCATGGAGGGCTGATAATATTTTCTTCTTCTACTTTTTATGATTATCATCTAATCTGAGTCTGTCCGACTGTCAAACTCCATTTGCATTTGCAGCGCAAAAAAGTTCTTCTTAAAATTGTTTTCTTTTACTTCTCAGGCAGGCAGGCAGCTAAAAGAGCAAGAACGAGCCCATCTATATCCATGCAGCTTGCTATCCATCCATCTATTTGCCTAATATATCTTCATAGTCGCCAGTTTACGGCCTGCTGCCTATCTGCCGCCTGATCTCACCCGCTCACCCCTAATCCACACTCTGCTCTTGCTGTCATCGTCTGTTGAGATTGGTTTGCGTAGTATTTTTGCTTCATTTCGCTTCTTCTTCTTATTTTTTTTTTTTTTTTTCCTTTTGGACTTTTTGGGCTTCCGTATACTAATGTGACGACCACGTCGTCCATGTCTACGTCTTCTCGTCCTCGCCGGCAACTCACTTCTTGACTCAGTGCACGGCGCTCCTGCCACACAGTTTGGGCTGTGTCTGACTGTCGGGCTGTCTGGCTGTCGGCTTTGGCCTGCCTCTCCTGCTCTTTTGTTTGTGTGTGCCTCATATTTACGACTCTGAATGTCTGCAGTCGGACCAAGTCGAGGCGACTCCAGTCGAGTTGAGTATATCTCATGCCATCATCTCTTAAACGATGGCGGCGGCAATTCCTCAAGTGTTTGGGCTGCTGGTCGTCCGCTCCACTTGAAAATTTGGCATCAAATGTCAGCGTCAGAAGCGTTTGTCATTTGCATGCCGTTTGCGCTCGATTCTCACTATGTTTTCTTATATACTGCTTTCAAATGCTGAATGGGGTATAAAAGGTTTTCAGTTCAATATGCTTCAGGGCTCAGGAAATCTGAGCTACATGCTTGATGGAACTACAGAAATTTTAACTTTGCATGTACTTAATATTATTTTAATTTTTAACATAACGTTATTGAAATACAAAGCCTATTAAAAAGTTTATAGGTTCTGCTATCATGTGAAAAAGATTGTTTAATATTTTATAAACATTTTTCAAATATTTTTCTAACCGTTCGATTATTCTGTATAAAACTTGCTGTTCATTCAAAACATTTTTCAATACTATTAACCATTTATTCCTATCAACACTGTTCACAGAGTATTTCCGATTCGGGAATTTCTAATTGCAACAGTTTTCCTTGTTTTTTTTTTCTTTTTTATATGGACTCTTCTCTGTACCTCTCGAGTGGCAAGGGGTCGACGCTAGCGTCCGATTTAAATGAGTTTTTCAAAATACTTGTGCACGTACACGGCGTACAAACGGAACTGGGCACGGACATGGATAACGACAACTACTTTCATTTCTATCTCGTTCACTAAATGAAACGCTGCTGGCACGCATTTGCTGGGGCTGTCAGTGAGACGACGACGACGACGACGATGCGACGACAGCGTTGACGACGGCTTCCTCTTTTTATTGCAACCACTATTTTGGTTCTATTGAAACATCCACAGGCTCCGCACTGCGCATCAACTTCAACTCCAGCTTCAACATCAGCATCAGCATCAGCTCCAACCCAAAACTCTCAATTGAATTCATGCTCTGTCATTTTTAATGAATCACTTAATTGTCGTCGTTGAATAGAGCATGGCTCGGAATAGTTCTTAAAGGCCGCTTCAAAATGCTTGAATATAGAGTCAAGTAATATGAGTCGGTATTTCGTTTCTAATACCAATGCTAAAGAGCGCATTGTATTGCTTACTTCTACTCTTTTTTTTCGAGTTTATGAAATAGAAATTCATTGTTTAAACAGAAGTTCTTATAATATCATATTAATGTGACCTTTGTTTTTTTCTTTGAAATCCAACTTGATTCGACAAAAGAGGGTTTGGAGTAATAATATCTTAATATATATAAATGTTCTTTGTTTGGCCTTTTGTTGTAGTTGTAGTAGAACTATGTGCGTAATTATAGAACTTTATTATGATGTGGTTATTATTATTATTTTTTTTTCTTTTGTTATTATTTAATTTTTCGGATTTTTTTTTAGAAAATTAAAAAATTTTAATAGTATTTATTTATTCATTTATTGTGAAATCTTCCACTGCCTTTTTCCTATTTTGTTATTTTATTATTATTATTATATTTTTTAATTTTTCAGTTTTTTTTTTTTTTTTAATATTCTCATTGTTGTGTCAACATTTCACAAGTATCCCAATATATTTAACACATTCAAATTGAATTCTTCTTACAAGCATGTTCATTAGTTATTCACACAACTATTCAGAGCCTAGCACTTAAAACTTTTGCCATACAGCCCAAAAGTACCCGAAAAAAGCAAAAGACGAAAAAAGTTGTCTAAATGCTCTTCAAGAGTGAAGCAGAGATGAGAAACCCCCTTCATCGGGACCTAATATTTTCCCAGGCTGGCCAGACGACGCTTCGCATCTACATCAAAACTACTCGCACAACATGAAATTACTCGAAAAAAGAAAAAAAAAAAAATGAATACTTCAAGTATCGTCGTCGACATCGACGTCGACATCGTTGTGTAAGTTGTCATCATCATTGGGCATCAAGAACGAGGGCCTTCAGTCTATGAAAGTGTTTGGGTCTCTGCTCCACTCGTCTTATAATTGTTTTTCTTCTGCCAGCTTGTTTTTCGTGTTTTATTCTTTTTGCAGTAGCACTTTGGCAACAGAAATTTCAAATTGTTTTCAACTCAATTTTGTGCCCGATTTGCGTACGCATCTCTTCATTATAAGCACTAGCATTTATGTGGCAGACGGCGGCAGGGTCCTAAAATGACAACTGGCCAAATGGTTGGTCGACGCGAGGCGGGTCTTCAGCATCGTCGTCTTGCAACATAAACAAATGAAATGAGGCCCGCAATATAATTTTAACTAAGCGTGCCAAACACTTGGGGCTCCTGAGGCCGCATGTCTGCTCCTTTTCGCTTTGTGGCGGCATCTTCATCATTTTCCATGCATGATTCGGCATAAAATTTCATTCACACCATTTCATTTTGTTACGGGCGTGTTATATTGTTGACATTCGATGGCACACGCAGCGGCAAATTGTGTGAATTATATAGAGGCTGTCTATATCTGTAGCTGCACATACATATGTATATATATTTATATATATTAATATCTATAGCATGACTCTGGCATTTATGTGCGTGTGTGCATGGCACTCGGCATTGGCATCGACATCGACATCGAAATCGACATCTCGTCGAGTGGTGTCTTCTCTCACAGAGGTCGCCCGCTAATTAAGTGCAGCATAACATGCGTTTTTATAACTCAAAATTTATGTTGGTTTTATGGCTCAAGTTAGTTGCTGCCTGGATCAATCAGCATGGCGATATATTTGATATGTAATTAAGACAAACGTGAGCTTAGTCTTTGCTACTCCACGCACACGCAAGTAACTGTACATTCCACGTCTTCTTCTTGCATTTCAGATACTCTAGCAATTGAGCTAATTGGAATTTCTGATTAAATATGTGACTATGAGGAAAATATTCATTTAAATATTCATCATTTATGAGCACTGAGATATTCAGAAGAGCAATCATGGACAAGGAACATAGTGCATATACAAATTGTATAATATTAAGATTAAGCAATCTTAACGTTATATATAATGGGAACTATGAAAAGACTTTGTCTATTGTAGATTCATAATTTTCTGATATTTCTTACATATTTTCACTATGCTCGGCGCTTAGAGTATTTCATATTCATCCAACAGCTGTTAAGTGTTTTATCGTGATTTTTTCTTTTGAGTCGTATAGATTTTGTATTTTTATATACGAACTGAACATTTCTCCCGGTGCGCATTGCCGGCTCGCTCGCCTTTAAAGTTGATTTCGTTGTAAGTTGTGCACGCCGCAGCAATGAAATTTGATTGAGTTTTAGTGCCGCATATGATTAACAAAATGTGGGCTTCGAATGTGCAACCGCGTGGCCCAGACCAAACTCGCGCTGTGAGAAAAGAAAGCCTACCTCGAAATTGCCGTGCAGTTTCTCTCTCTCCCACTCTCTCTCGCTCTCTGTTTCTGTTTGTCTTTCGATTTCATGTTTCATGCATTTTTTTCTGTGCTGCTCAAGTTTTTATGTTTGGTTTGTTGGTTCTTCTAATTAGCGATACAGTTCTTAGGTTATGGTCAGTCGTCCCGCTGCGACAGTGACAGCTGAAAGTCCACACATGCTATAAGTCAGCTGAAATTTACAGCATTTCACAAGGGTGACCCACACATGGCGGGGACCCATTCTTTTAATTAACATAATTAAAGAGTTCTTAATGAATTTTTGGTTCATAATTATTAAGATGCAGATGATAAAAAACGAGATATATTTACAAGCATTGAGAAACATGTAGATGTTCAACATTTTATTGAAACAAGGTCAAAAGAAATTGTCATGAGCTAATATTTTGTTTAGATCATTTTATTTGTTATATATTTTTAAAGTTTATGTCATTTTAATTTCATAATAATTCTTTTTGAAAATTACTATTTTATTATATTTTTTAATTATATATTTTTATTTTATTTATTATTTAAACCAAATTTGTTTTTACATTTTTTTTAATTGTATTTGGTTTTCTTTTATTTTACGTTGTTTATTATTTAACTTATTTTATCTCCCATCATTAATCCAATTTCACTTCCGTGGATTAATATTGCAAATGAATTTTCCCTCGTCTTTTTATTTCTTTCAGTTTCCCAATTTGTTTTTCCAAATAATTAAGTTTTGCAAACCATTTGCAAAATAATTTCAATTTTCATACTCAGCTAAGCAATTCATTTCGCCAGCTGTAGGCAGAGCCCAATTTTCGGATTTCAGCTGTAATTTCAATTGACTTATCTTACGTATCAGTTCACTCTGATGCGCTTTGAGTAAAATTTAATTTGAATTTAATTCGCGTCTAATCCGGGACAGAGGCCCAAGGAAACATTTCCCCCAATCACTAATCTTATGCCGTCGCCGCCGCCGCCGCCGCCGCCGCGTGCTGCCCTACTTAGAATAATTTGAAAACTTTAAGCAACCAACTTTGTCTTCTTCTTTCGTTTTTTTTTTTTTGTTTTTGTTTAGCGAAAAATGCAGCTGCGTCGTGAAGTTGGAGATGGACACTGCGCAACGGCCCCCGCACCACGCTGCTCCAACTGGACACTGCTAAATTGTATCTCTAGTTTAAAGTTGAAGGCAGCAGGACAGAGTCGTCCAATCCCCAAGCTGCCACTTGGGCTCCGTTTCAGTGGCCAGTTTATGCCTACGGTTATCACATCATTATTCAAGCATCAACATTTTGCGCAACTAGACTGCGACTGCTGCTGCTTCTGCTGCTGTTGCTGCTGCTATTACTGTTGCTAATGCTGATGTAGCTGCTATACCCTACACCAATTAAAACTCACTCAAAAAGGGTCGCAAAGGGTCCTAATTGAGACAAGATTCAGGTGACTCTGTTAAATCATATTTAAATTAATATTTAAAATTTTTACTCATATAATTTTTTGATAAAAATATTTTATTTATTAATTTGTTTATTCTATATTATTTATATATTTTTATTTATTCATTTTTATATATTTTTATTTTTGTGTATTTATTTTTAGTTAATTATATTTTTTTATATATATTTATTTATTTGTTCTATACTTTTTTATTTATTTAATTTAATTTATTTATTTTTATTAATTAATTTATTTATTTTTATTAATTTTATTTATTTATTATTATTTTTATATTTGGATAAATACATTCGAATCCCATCTAGCATTGAATTGAAAGACTTCTAGAATTTGCTCTAATTAAGAATAAGCACTCTCTAGATATTAGTAAGGCAATTCATGGTATCTGCTCGTCGCGCATGCCTCTTCTAGCATACACTCCTACTTGTTCGCTATTCTTATTTTTTTGTATTTATTTATTTATTTATTTTTTTTTTTTTTTTTGCCTTTGTCAAAGTTAAAGTTAAGCTACTTGAGCGACATTGTTGAAATCGGTAATTTGCCTTCGTTCGCCTTGCCTGCAGACGTGTCCATAAAAACAAAAAAACGAAAAGAAAAAACTCTCGTTCGCGGCTAACGACTTGAAAATCCTTATTAATCACAATGGCCTGGCCAGTGTGTCCGGCACTGGATACAGCTCCCCAGTCAGTCTGTCGCACTGGGCCGCTCTCATGTGGCTGTGGCTGCTGCTGCTGCTGCTGTTGGCCATAAAAAGCCAACACTGCTGCTGATAAGCAAACGGGCGACATGGTCCAAACTCGCCTCATACGCGAGGCAGCGACCGCAGCCAGCCAGGCCAAATAAGCCAATGGACAGCGTCATCGGACGACGACTGGTCCACTACTCATTTTCAATTAATTAATCCAACAACATTCCAGCACTATTATCTCGGCATATCTCAAATATTTTCTTTAATTACGCAAAAAAAAAAAAAAGAGCTGAGTGAGAGAAGAATGAAAAAGTGCAAGACGACAGCCAAAGAGCATGTGCATGTGGGATACGATGCGTAGTTGATCGGCAGGAGTTTGGCCAGCTTCGAGGATCGTAGGTTGTGGTTGAGAAAACAAATCTGACACCTCGAACAATCAATACATCATCATAAGCACGGCATCGAGGAGGCCCAACTGAGAGGGGTATGTGCATGGCAGAAACAAAAACAACAGCAACAGCAACAACAACAACAAAATAACTAAATAACTAAGCACACACGCACACGCACACACAATTACAGGCACGCCACAGGGCAGGCTTCAAATGCAACAACAACAACAACGACAAAAGCAGAGAAAAAATGTATGCCATTCAAAATTAGCAAAGTGTTATCTAAACGCATAAATTACATGCACGTACAATGGCAGCAGCAGCAGCGGCAGCCAAGGAAGTGGGTGACAACGGTCGAGGCGCCCAAGCAGGGATCTCTGCAGCAACAGGGTGTTGTACAGGGTACCACATGCAAATTGTGTGCGGCTCTGCTCATACATGTGTGTATGCCTGTGTGTATGTTTAAGATAAGTTGAAAGACGTTGCTGAAGAAGCTGCCACAGCAGTGGCAGCCATAGCAACAGCAACAGCAACAGCAGCAGGCAACTAGTTCTCCACAATCTTGGGCTCTATTCGGGCTTGCCAGTGTGTGAGGCAATGCGGCATAAACGATGCCAACAACTGATTGTGACGGGAACTAAGCCCGTAATGAAAGCATATACATATACCAGGCGAACAGATCCCGAGCCAACCAGCCAGCTAGCTAGCTAGCCAAGTTTGCCGAGCCAACGTGGCCATGGCCAAAAGACAAGGCAAGCGCACAAAGACTTCAATAGACGATTCAACGCAATGTCTGTAACATTGCCTGATGCCAGCCCTCCTGCTGGAAGCGCCCTGCTCGCATTGCCCCCAGACAAGAACGAACGACAACGTTGCGGCCGTTGCGACTTCAGCGGCATCGTTGGCGCTGTCTTGGACAATTGGTCGCCGCCGTTGCTGTTGCCGTTGCCGTCATGTGCTGCAATGCAGTGGGCACAGTGAAGCGAACATTGCAAAAAGCGCAATCGATTTACAGAAAGGTTAACTATATAAGCAAAAAATAAAAATATAAATATATAACCAAATGTCAAATATATAGAATTTTAAGTATTCAAACTAGGAAAGGTTTTTGAATGCGAGTTATAACAGCAGAATGAAATTGTGAGAAATTGAGATAGTGAACAATGAAATGTGAAACTGAGAACATTTTATGAAAAATTTAAAAAGTAACATATGAGAGAACTAATATAATCTGTTAAATATGATAGAGAAATCTAATTTGTAGCAATATATATTCACATAGGCCATATATATGAAATCAATCAACATTATTTCTTTATTTCATACACTTATTTATATTTTCTTAAACTTATTTATTTTTCACATTTATTTATTTTTTATTAATACTTAATTATTTATTTATTTCTTTGCATTTACTTATTTTTTTACATTTATTTATTTTAAAAAATTGTTGTTTAATAAAAAAAATATTTACACATTACTTGCCCAGCTACCATTTAGATCAACTTGATCTAAACAGAAATTAATTAATATAAATTCTTAGGACTCTGAGCGATAAGAATCACATAATTAAATGCTTAATTATAGTCTGTAACTACAGAGAAGCCCATAAATTTCCTACTCTATCAAAGTGTAGAATTTGCACTCTAAGCAAATGCACATGACACCACTGTGCACGCCACTAACTCAATTCGATTCAACTAAACTCAACTCAACCGCTGCGGCAAGCACGCCGAATGGCGCATAGCGACCAACTCTGGCAAACTCAAACCAAGCAACGCAGCCTGGCAATAGGCAATGGGCAATGGGAGAAGCAATGTCTTCGTATGCTCACGACTTGGCGAAAGAAGATATAAGCACGACATAAATGGTACTTTATATCTGCAAGATATTATTTTGCCAAACATACACACAAAGTTTATGATTTTTTCTAGATATTTTGTCATCTTTATTATCAGACAGCGCAGCAGTCACACAAAAAAGAAAGAAGAAGAATACGACGATATTGCAGCCACAGCAGCAGCAGCATCAGCATCAGCAGGAAAAAGGCATAAAGTAACCAAATAAGCACAAAACTGTGGCCAGTGTCATGGGAAGAAGCGACGCCTGCGTCGAGAATTGGCCATTGCCAGAGCCAGAGACACAGTCAATGCCAGGTGAGTGTCATGGCAAATACCTGGACAACAACAATAACAGCAGCAACAGCAGTTACAGCGCGGCAGCCGCAGGCAGGAAGCAGCTCGTACTTGACCAATGCAGACACCACAATGGGAGCATAGCATTGCAATTGTGGCACAAGTGGCAACTGGCAAGTGGCTGGTGGCTAGTGTGGCATGGGCCACATACACGTTCACGTACTTTGCACTTGTCCCCAGATGAACAGATCCAAGCCAACCAACCAACCAGCCAGCTAACCAGCCTGCCTGCTTGCCTGCCTTAGCTCCAGCTCCCTACGCTTCCAGAGAAACAGTGCGTCATATTTACGGTTTTGCCTGTGCACATAAACAACATTATTTGACCCCCTCCACAAGCTCCTTTGCTGCTCTTCGACTGGCCTGTCATAAACTAGTTTCACACACATCTATATTCAGCATATATATAGACACATTTACGACATATATATACATATATATATATTACATACATCTTATATGCCCTGCTGCTGCTAGAGTATATTAATGCGTAAGCATCTATGCCATAGGCTACCGTCTACAGGCGACTAACTCCATCAGCTTCAAACCCTCTTTATATATATATATATATCTATATATAAATTTATAAAGAAAGCATTGGAAAGACTTTTCTTTAAACACACACACACACATACATAGCTTTATATAACAATGGACCGCCGCTTTTGTTTGTTGACTTAGGCCCACGCCTGTGCCCGTGCCCGTGTCCATGCCCGTGCTGGTGTGTAGGGCTTCTGGGTCTTGGGTATTGGGATTGGCTTCGGTCCGCCTTTGCTTGAAGCTCAAATGAAAACCACAAAACCTGAGCTGCTGGCATATTGCCGGCTATTGTCTTTTATAGTTTCCTGGAACGTTTGCCACCATTTCATGCGGTGCAATACTCAAGTGTTTTTTGTGGTTTTTCTTACCATTCAACAACACCCACTTTTGTGCACCACATCGTCTGCACCACTGCTGCCGCCGTCGCTCTTTATACTTTGTTCCCAAAGGGAAAAAAGTATATTGGTTTTGTGCAATGTCCGTCTTGCTGTCCGTCCGTCTGTCCGTCTGTCCGTCTGTCCGTCTGTCCGTCTGTCCGTCTGTCCGTATGAACGCAATATTTTTCGGCGCTATTAGAGCTAGAGACTTGAAATTTTAAACATATACTCATATATGCTCCCGAATTATAAAGTGTAAAAATTTTCCCGATCCGCCCACTAGGGGCGTGGCAAATCGGAAAACTCTTCCGCCCATAGTTAAGTTATCATACTAGATGATGAGCTAGAGAGTTGCAATTTGAAATGTATACTCGGGGTGACAACCCAAGTTCAAAAAGCTATGGCGGATATATCTACGCCCATTGGGGGCGTGGCAAATCGGGAAATACGTATCTTCTACACCGTTAAAGCTAGAACGCTGAAATTTTGCATGTGAGTTAATGTTATGATTCTAAGAAGATCGATCAAAAAGTTATATGTCTACGCCCATTGGGGGCGTGGCAAATCGGACCTGAATATATAGTGATTTTTCAAATTGTGCTATATTTTGAACACTATTGACACTAGAGACTTGAAATTTTGCATGTATACTCGGGTTGACAACCCAAGACTAATAAGCTATGGTAGATATATCTACGCCCACAGGGGGCGTGGCAAACCGCAAAAGTTTATATCTCCTACAGTTTTAGAGCTAGAAGCTTGAAAATTGGATGGTTGAGTTACTAATGTTCTCCTCTATCGATGCCCCAAAAATAATTTTTCAGCCTCTTTGGGGGCGTGGCATATCGAAAAATACCCTGTAATTTTCGCATTTTTGGAATGTAAGCAACCAAATTTTGCAGTCATGTTAGCCTCGGCCTTTTCTAAGAACTGGCAAAAAATTATGCGTCTACGCCCACTGGGGGCGTGGCAAATCGGCAAAGAAGTTTGTTGTGGCCAACTGCATAATTCATGCATATAATAGCGTAGTAGCAATTGCTAAGATGGCAAAAAGCATTTTAACATAAATTTAATAATATTAATAAATTTTAAAAAATAAAATTGATAAGTTTTTGATTAATAAATAAAAAGTTTCCACCGGGATTCGAACCTAGGTCTTTTGAAAACAACATGTAATCGTTAGCTAAACCTAAATCAATTCACAGCTGATCAGCTGACCAGCTGATCAGCAGCTTGTGACGAAACAAAACAATACAATCGCAATTCTTGCAATATGTATACACTTTTGTATGTGTATACACTTACACATAAATACATATATGCATGCATAGAAAAACTGCTTGCCACACAGCGTGGCAAATCGGAAAATTGTTTTAGTTTTTGCTTAAATGCAAAATTCATATGCGTATGTTTATAAATTATCATCAATTGGCAGCAAGCATTTTATAATAAATATAAAAATATAAAAAAATAAAAAATAAATAATTTTTGAAAAAAAGGTTTCTGCGGGATTCGAACCCACGCACCTAAGTATAGCTTGCATAGTGCTTACCACCAGCGCCACTGCCCTGACCAGCACTTCGTTAACTAAAACCAAATAAGACATTGTAATGCATTGCTAGAGCGACTTTTGACAAAACTAAAATAACGATCGAAAAATTCCCAATTCAGTCACAATTCGTAGAATATTCTGGCATGCAAACTTTTGTATGTATACTTAGAAAATTGTGTATACTCGTATAGTGTGTACATGTGTAAATCTGTATGTATGTGTAGGAAAAACGTTTGTTGCTTGCCATGTACGTTTTCTAATTGCCGAAATATTTCGTTAATTAAATGTTTATTAAAGAAATAAGATGCACCTATGGGAACAAAGTATATCGCAGTTAGTGGCGCCTAACTGCAACGTTCTTACTTGTTTTCAACTGAATCTCTGGCCTCGATGTGCGCTTATTGGGTTCAGTGAAGTCCGCTTTAAATATGATTTAAAACTCTCGTCTGGTATGTGACCCACATTTAGATGGCCAGGGCTTACTTCGGGTCTGCCAGCCAGCCAGCCAGCCAGCTCAATAGATTCACTGCAGACAATATATTAAATGTAATGGCATTTGGCGTCAGGAAGCTCTTAAATTTTTTTTCATTCTTTAGCAGCAGAAAAACTGCAGCTTAAAATACTCGCGCAAGAAATTGAATTGAAAAAGGATTTTATTAGAGATTTATTTAGATCATAATTTAGTAGTGCCACTTGCTGGGCTAATAAAGAGAAATGGGGCTCAAAGAGAGATGCTTCATCTATAATGCTCTTGCAACTCCAAAAAATATTATAAAAAATTAATTAAAATTCATTAATGAACAATTTATAATAATAAGCAATAAAACTGCTGCAAGGCAATATTCATATAAAAATTATAAAAGCCTTTAATTGAAAGATGTTTAATGTTCATTGACAGAAAAGGCTTATCGATAAATCACAGCGAAGCCAACAAAGTTATTATTATTACTTTAAATACAAACAGAAAGCCATAAATTCATAGCCTGTCTAGCGAAACACCTTTCAAAAATCGAACTTTTGATAAACAAAACCCTAGAGTACACATATAAATCAATTGCAACATATGAGAAAGAGCTCATTCAGCAAAATGTGCATAAAAAATTGAATATTAATAAGAACAAATAAAAAAAATAAAACATATTTTTATGTTCTCTTGGCCACCTTTGGATGAAATAATAGACCCATTGTGATTCTGAACTGTTCATTGAGAAATATGGAAAGTGAAGCAAAAAAAAAAAAAAAAAAAAACAAAAAACAAAAAAAAATCGAACGAAAAATCAATAAAAAATATGATGTTAGACGACGTTTATATATGCTTGGCAAATGTACGTCTATTTTCACGTGGGCTTCCACATTTTGCTCTTTGGTAATAAAGTGCCCAACGGGGTAGCGAAACGGAACAGCCAAAAGTCGCGTCTAGTTTAATGTGCCACATCAAAGTTAACGACGACACCTACTTCGCTTTGGTTTATGGCACAAAAACAAAGGCGAGCCTGGGACTGTTTCAGTTTTTTTCTTTTTTTCTTTCCATATTTCAGTATTTTGGAGCGATGCCAATTGGTAAATATGCGCAGCTCATAATTTACACAGTTGTTGGCCCGAACTGATGATGATACATGTCCAGCAATGAAATTATGCCAAGCCAAAAGCACTGAAACAACCAGATACAAAACCTTGCTCGGGTATCATTAAAAACAAAAAGTAACCTGAACCCAACCCACGACCAAGCGGCTCACGGCTCACTAAAAGTTGAAGTTGAAGTCAGACTTGGGGGAAGACGCTGGCGAGAAATAAACGCAATGCAGCAGCGTAACGAAATTTTATTTGGCTTTTTTTTCGCAAAGCCTTTGCCGCCATCAACGCTAAGAGAGAAAAAAAAGCGAAGAAAAAGAAGATAATACAGTTGATAATAATCCACACAGCAATGTAACTCAATCTGCTTCTAAGCCTGGCCAATGCGATACGCAACCAGGACAACACAGAGACTTCAAAGTGAAATAACAGCAAAGTCTAAAGTCAAGGCAGTTGACTTGATGCTCTACTCTTTGAGAGATTATAAGAAGTGGATATTAAGAATCTATTTATGAAATACTAGCATTTGGTAGCTAGATCAATTATTTTTCAGTGTGGGCATGGAAAATCAAAATAGCGAGCTAAGCGTTTAATCAATTAAGGCAATATGCCCTAAAAATAGTTATAAAATACTCAAAAGATTTCAACACTCATACTCAACACAAAACAGAACAAAAATAATTAAATTATATATACTAAGGAAACTCAACGTATTTTTTTTGTGCATGAACAATCAGCTAAATGAAAATAGTTGTCATTTCTCCAATCATTCAAGCCAAACTATTAGGCAATGTTATCCACTGTTAGAGTATATCGATACATATAGAAAGGCAAAGCGAGCTCAAATAATGTGCATGAATGATGAAATGAAGCTAAGGCTGACTGCCAGAACTGACTGCTGGACTGCCTGGACTGGACTGGAGTGGACTCTGCCAGGCTGCCAGCCAGTCAACCTGGCCAGAACTGAACTGAAAGACTCGCTGGCCGGCGCTCTGCTGTGGAAGGAAGATGCGGCACGATGGGACGTTTTTATTTTTGTAGGTTTCGAGATACGAGTGGGAACAGAGAGGGGGCAGGACAGGCAACGGCCTGCTATTAACGTCCAGCGCACACATGAAACAAGATATTTTTACAGTATCCAAAAGAATATACACTTTGGCCATGGTCTCGACGTTATTATTGCACCGCCGGCTGGCCGAGCGTCCCGCTCCCTTGTTGCTGCCTTGTAAGACGGGTTTTTGTCAGCTCCGACTTTGACTCTGGGGCGCTGCAAGTTTTCGTGATGGGATGGGGCTCTTCTTGCAGCCTTCCCGCAGTTATTGTACATCTTTTCTGTACCCTCTCGCTCACTCTCTCTCACTAACTCTCTGAATGCTTCTCATTCTCCCTCTCTCTCTCTCTCTTTTCCTTTTTCTGTATTTTACGTACAAAACGACACACGCTGCATGCGGTGCGGTCTTGGGAGCCGGCTCAACAGTCGAAACACTGAGAACGGGTGAGGTAGGATAAGGCAGCGGACGACTTGGGGCCGGTGTGAGTAATAGGCGGCGTTGCTGTTGTAGTAAATGAGCTTACCAGGTGATACCAAAACACAAAAGAAATTATAGTAATCAAATCATTTTTATGTTAAATTATGATCGACAGCAGGCAGGCGGCTAACTGAGACAGGGGCGAGTGCGCATATATATATATGTGTGTATATATATGTAAGAGTCTGAATGTAGCTGTGTATCTGTGTGTATCTGTAAGATACACAAAAGAGCGTGGCAGTTGCTGGCTCTAGTGGTTTTTTAATGAAACTTTATACTAAATAGCAAATTGTTGGCCAATGTCTTTTGGCCAGGTTCTTTTATTGATGCCCGTATACTTGTCTGTCTGTCTGTCTGTGTGCATGTGTGTGTGTGTGTGTGTGGTACACGTTGTTGCAGCCTAGACTGCGGCTAATTATCTTTTGGATTGCAACAAGTTTATTAATGTTTATGTGGCTGTAGACTGTGCGGACTTCGCGGCGGTTTCGTCGTGGCGGCGTTGAAATTTATTGTTGGGTTAGTGCCTTCATTGAGGTGCGCCGCATTTTGCGCGATTTTAAAAGGTTTCAATGAACATTTATTATGATTGCAGTCGCTAGCCGAAGACTCAAGTGCAGTTTGCCATCAACTTGGGGCGTTAATAATAAATATAAAAAAAAAAATAAATAATATATATGTAAGACTGTATATATGAGTGTGTATTTTAGGTCTTATATTTGTTATTGCATATTGTTGCCAATATATCAAACTAGAGCCACACACAAACTGTGCCAGTTAATCGGATTGGCTTTTATGAAAATACAACTTTACGTGATTTATGCTTTTTAAATATGTTGCATACCCTGTAACTATTGTGTGTGAACAACGTGTAGAAGTGACTGCAGCTGTCAGTTTAAAGAACATATTTCGATCGAAGCAACAGGTCGCATAAATCTTTCAAAATATAGCCAGAGCGACATTTAAGTTGTATGAGATATAATCTAGAAAACTTAAATTTTTTAAGGAATTATAAACAGAAGTTTATAGAATTCTTCGTAAACTAAAGAAATTAATTTGAATTAAATATAAGCTAGAAAACTTAAATTTTTATAGAACTTTTGGTGAATTACAACAAAATTATTTTGAATACCTATTAAAAATATTTCTTTAAAATATTATAATTGAATTTTCTACTATATTATTTACCCATAAATTATAGGGTATACAGTAAAAACTGTTTCAATTACAAATTTGTCAAATATTACATTTTTTATTTGTATTTTCGAGTATTCAACACGTTTTACTTGTAAACTGTTCTTTTTGGCCATTAATAATTCCGTTGGCATTATGTAAAAAATAAGTGAATAAAATAAAAAGAATTTTTTAAGCCTTTTTTTAATGGAGCAGGGACAGCACTTTGTATTGTGCAATGTTTAATGAAAAAGCAGGAAAAAAAAAGAAGAAACGAACAAAAAAAATGGAAATATTAAAAGGAATCAATGCATAAATACTAATACAGTGGCAAACACTGCTGACAGGCCTCTCTCAAATGGCAGTTAGTTAGTGAGCTTATGTGCCTCGATGCGATTTTAATTAAATTTGTGTGATTTAGAGCGCAGCAAATGTGTATCTCTCTCTCTGTGTGTGTGAGTATGGAGAGTGTTTCATAATATGCGAGAGCAGTTGATACTGGAGGTCCATCGATTGACACTTGAGTTTCTCACCTGTGCGCCACCAACCTGCCTGACTGGCAATCAGTCAATTAAATGCGAACAGCAATTATTGCCATTAATGGCAAATGGGAAAAAGATGAGTGCATCGCATGAGTTATGGTTATAATGCATATATGTTGCTATCAGTATAAAAAGGATGTGCATGGGGGCATTCTAATATATGGCAAATATGTGAAGGTAACATGTAAGTCAAAGCTCAAAAGAATTCAAGAGCAAAATAATTGAAATTTCTGAAAATTGACCTGCACCTGACTTGAATGTTTCAAAAATTTCATATATTCAAATATTTAAAATTTTTAAAACTACAAAACTTTTTTTGAAGTATAGAATTTAAAAAAAAGAAACAAAATTTATTTTTTTCTGTATTTATTTATGATTTATTTAATTACTAAATTCATTTCAATTTTGGTCTCAATTTAATTAAGATTTTCCTGTTTTTCTATAGATTTTTAAAGTGCACTTCAAGAAAATTGAAATTTTATAATATTTTTGCAATCTTTTTTTAAATTTATTCTTCATTTCCTTAAATTTAAAATTCATTTCAGCTTTAGCCTCAATTTAATTAAGAGAACCTCTCTTATGCATTGATATATACTACATGCTTGAACAATTTTATTTCAATTTTATTTTTATTTGTACATACGCTTTACATATATGAGTAGATACACAGTGATTCTGGTTATCAATCGAAAGGTTGAAGAAGCACTTACATCTGCAAAAGAGAAAGAGAATAAAACTTAATTAGTTAAAGCCAATCAACAAGGTGGGTGAGAGCGGATGTATGAGTCTGTGGAAATAAGGCAAACAAACAGCAAATAAAAGTGAATGCAGTTGAATGAGCAAGAGAATGATAGAGAGGGAGTTGCAGTGCAATTGCCCGAAGATATGTGTAGCTGATAAGGTAGCATTCGGTGGCAACAACAACATTCTGATAATACACTCAAAGCCAGCGCCAGTGCAACTGGAATGCCTGTGTTGCCTCAGGCAGCAAACAACGATAGAGAGCCAGAGCAGCAGGCAAGCTGGCAAGCATGGTAGGAGACACCTGGAGACACGAGGCATTGCAGTTGAGAGCTGCCGTCACGTAGTTGGCGTCGTCTTGGCATGTGACGTCACACACACACACACACTCTCATATATACATATATACATGGTTTAATGGCTAATTAAATTGAAAGAGCGTCCAGCACTGACACAATTACAAATTGCACTTAACTACTGCATAGCTGAATGAGTCCAGGTACAGGTAATTCTAGCAGGATGCCACCTATAGGGGCGCCAAGTTCTTCGCATAGCATAAAATGCCAGCCATGTCACTCTCTCCCTCTCCATCTCCATCTCACTCATTTTCTCTCTCTCAGTCTGTCCAAATAATTAAACAATGAATGCATTTGACATTTCAGTTGCAAGCATTACGTAACTCACATTCATTCATGGCAAGACTTCAGCTTAATTAGTTTACGTACTCCTCTGCTAGCTAGTTAATAGTTTAAGTATAGAGCGAAGACATTTTAAGCGCTCATTCCCTAAGCTAATTGATGTTATTAAAGTGCATGAGTAATTTTATAATCACATACAGAAACGTGAGCTGTGCTGAAATCGAAATATTATACTCGACACCTGCCAGGCGATACGAATCGTTGCACTTCAATTAATTGTATTTCCGTTTTAGAATCAGTTCAAAATGAATAGAGCAAGAGCAAGTTCATATATAATATATAGAAATATTTAAAATAAATATAATATACATTAATATTTAAAATATATATTTAATTGTTAATGACTTTGCTGCTGTAGTAAAAAACAATTTTAAGAGAAATATATTTTTAGCTAACGTTCTTCAGCATTTATAACAGTTAAGAGATCATAGATCGGTATTTGTCAATGTGTTCAGCTCGTCAGCTTTTCCTCAAATATTTTTATGAGATTTTTCATTCTTTCAGTTATGAAATTCAATCTATAAACATAACACGCACTTAAGACGTTAATAATCACAGCTTTTCTATATGCATAAAACTACCTTACTTAAAATTTAAGAACCGGTTGAAATTGTTATGCTTAACTCGCATTTCTTCTCAGTTATAACGATCTATTGATAGGCTCATGCGCAAGCTGCTTTTAGCTTCAAATAGTCAAATAGTAATTCCATAAACATAAATTTCAATCATTTTATATACACGCACGTCTAAACTATAAATGCCCAATAAATATTTTACTTTATTATTCTAGCTTAATATGCACAAAAACAAAAATACAAAATTAACAAAAAAAAAAAAAAAAAAAAAAAAATCCCTTCTTTTTTTTCGTTTTTTGGGTTCCACTTTGTCGGTGGATATCAAAGGGTAGCTGAAACGTGTTAAGTTCCACACGCTGCTAAATCGTTTCTCAAGAAAACGATCGCAGAACAAAATTTCTCAACTTCGGCTAGAGCAGAGATCTTTAGCTACAAACAGGAAATGTTTGGCAGCATCCAAAACATTTTCCTCTCATTTCGGTAGATTCTAATGCCAACACTTCACATATTTATATACATATATATATATGTATGCGATATACTACTACTACTATCTATCTATCTTTCTCTCTTTCTCTGGTCATGTGAGAAATGTTGTGCATGTTACCCGACAACTTTTTGCCATGATAATTAAATATTTTTAATTGCTGTCTTGCACAAAATGTCGGCAGCAAAACGAATGCGAAAAATTATTTCCATAAAAGTGCAAATCATGAAATCTTTAGCCGCAAGGAGTCGCTACAACTGCTGCAGCAGCAGCAACAACAACAACAACAACAACAACAATAGTAACAGCAGAAGCAACAACAAGGAACATAGCTCTAATATTTGCCATGGCATGCTCATGTACTATGTATCTCTCACAGATGCACCGAGTGAACATTTTCGGATATCAGAGATTTAGTGCATTTTTCTATATGTTATGTATAAATATATAAATAAATATATATGTGTGTTTGTGTTATATGCGCCTAGACACTGGACAGAATTAAGGCGCAGTCGCAGTCGCAGTTCCAGTTGCAGTTGCCTTCGTCTTCGGACACATAAAAAAGAAAAGTTGCTGCAAAGAATATGCCACCAAAAAAAAAAAAAAAAAAAAAAAAACGAACAAAAAAGTTTGTTTGTCTGCGCTTGGCGCTCTTTTTAGAGGTGTGCGTGTGTGTGCGTGTGTGTGTGTGTGTTTGTATTTGTGTGTGTTTGTTTGTTTGCCAGTGCCATAAAGCTGAAGCCAGTTTTGTTTTTAAGCATACGTCGCCTGGCTGCTGCTGCTGCTGCTGTTCTTGCTACGGCTTCCTTGTTGTTGTTGTTGCTGCTGCTGCTGTTGCTGCTGCTGTTACTGTTGCACTTAATGCATTTTTCAGTAGATGCTTTTTTTTTTCATGAAAATATTTCGTGAAATTATAACGTGCAATGCATTCTGTTCGCAACGACTTGGCCATGTGCGCTGCTTTGGCCAAGTGTGAGCCAGGTAATCGTATTTATAAGATACAGTTGCGAATGTCAGATACTTTGCTTGGGCCATTTTAGAACTCTAACTGTGTGAGTCTGTAGATGTGCAGTAATAAAATGTAATTGCTGTAGTGATTGTATTAGTGAGCTTCTCAACGTGCAAATAAGACAAAGAGCTGAGCAGATGTTGTCTGTGTCTAAAGCAGCTGAAGAGTTTACTGAAAAAATTATTTCGACTATTTGTTTAAAGATAACTTGAAGAAGTACCAAAGATTATAGTAGTATATACTTGTCTAGGCAGCAAGATTTTTAAAGGTTAAAAAAAATATTTTTGTGAAGCTTACAATACAATTCTACTCTATTAATAAAAATTAAAAAAATATTTTTAAAAAATATTTTCAGCAATTCAAAATTTTAAAAATTAAAAATAATAATGAGAGTATTTTATCAAAAATATTTCAACAATAATATAATAATTTAGAATAGCACATTAAATAATATTCTTAATAAATAATATTATTAAATAACTTATTAGACAATAGTTTTCAAAATATATTTTATATAATTTAAATTAATTATAATATATGTAAATTTTCCAACTCTCAAAGAATTAAAAAAAAAAAGTAAAGTACTTCCGCTGAAATCCCTCACAAAAATGATTTCAAAAAGGTTTTCCAACTTCGTCTTTAATCCATAAACTCCCAATTGCCCTAGCTAATTTGGGCTTATTAAAATAGCGTGCCCAAATCAAACCAAGTTTGTTTGTTATCGCAGATGTCAATTACTTCTGCATAGCTGCACAATAATAGCTATAGAGAACTGCTTAGGATTAATGCAAATTTCACTTAAGCAAATTGACGCTATAAACCACAAGCTCTCTCTCATCAAATGCATATAGGAAACGGAGTCCGGAGTCTGTCAGACTCGGTCAGGCTTATTGGTATAACAACAGCAACAACAACAACAAGAGCGAAGCGAGCGACCTATCTAATTGAAAATCCTCACGTACAAGCGATTTGTTAAACCAGTTCGAGAAGTTCTTTTGTTAATAGAAGAACCCTCTCTCGTAGTTTCAACCACCTACATAAAAGAGCGTGAAATCGGCTTTATGAAAAAAAAAGAGAAAGAGAAAGAGCTGGGAGAGCGGGAAAAGGAGCAGGAGTACAGTGAAAAACATTCCAATCAGCGGCTTAAGAGCCCGTCGAAAAAAAAAATAAATAAATAAACCGGAACCCCGTTGAAAACCGAGACAATGTGAATATTTTAACGTGGGGGTTGACGCAAGCTCGAAGGGTTAGAAAAAAAAATTAATTAAATTTGATTGTGCTGAAATTTATGGACTTCAATTTGGTTATATATAACATAGCACAAGAATATAGAGAATATATAGTAGAGATATATAGTAGCTGAAATGTTCGTGCCAAGGGTGCAGCGCATTCCGGTCTAGACCAAACCTGATGTCCGTTTGGCGTACCTACATATATCTTTTCTTTTCTTTTTTTCTTTTTTTTTTTTTTTTGTATCTGCACTTAACACGCATTCTAATTGCAAGAGGCCCAGGCCAAAGAGAAAAGAAATTATTAGCAACAAAAGCTTTGGTCGCAAACAAAAAGCCAGAAGCTTCAATTCGTCTTAGCTGCCGTCCTTACCAATCCCTCTCTCTGTGTGTGTGTGTGTGGATTCTCTGTACTCAGTGCTCAGTGCCGCATGTGAATGTGGATGTGGCGTGTCAGTAAGTGCGCCCAAACGGAAGGCGCAGAGCGAGACGCATGAATGGACGACGACTAAGTGTAGGCCCAGAGTATTGGGGGAATGGGGAAACGGAGGATGGGCAAAAGCGTAGCAAAACGTTTGCACGTTGAAGGCATAATAATAAAAGGTTAAAAAAGGCGCAAAGAAGATTAAATGCTTGAGAAGATGCAATATTTTGCTTCTCTTTTTTTTTTTTTGCTTTGGTTCTGTTTGCAAGTTATGCAGGCGGGGCAGGCAGCGATTGCACTTATGTTGCACTGTTCTTGTTGCTGTTGCTGTTGTTGTTGTTGTTGCGAGTGCGCCTTGTAATTGCACATCATGTAGCTGTTGCCGTTGTGGCTGCCATTGCCTGCGACTGCAACTGCGGATCTGCTCGTCGACCGGGCCGTCTCCGGGCCGCCTTTTAGTTAACTATTTTGTGTTCAAGTTGAAGGCACATGGTAATGGCCAATGTTGCAGCCAGCACACATATTAATTGCCGCACGGCTGCGCGCGCCTTTTGTGGCCAACATCCTAGGCCCCAACACTAAACACCAACCATTGCCCCACCATCACCACCAGCCCTCCCCCCATCGCACATCAGCTGCGTCTTCCTCTACTACTTCTTCGTGGAGCGCACGCAATCCTCTCTGACGATGCACCCCATGGGCACCTCGCTTTTTATGCGATATTTAAACAAATTGCTTGTTGAATATTTGTGACATTTTGTCATGGGGCTTGGGCCTGAGCTATGTGTGTGTGTAAAGTTGGGGGCATGCGCTGCGACGGCCTCTATACGCTGAAAATTGAGTACAAGTTGCCTTTGAGTTGCATCATCAATCATTGCACACGTTGAATGATGTTTTGTCACAGATACGCCGACGGCTGCCTGCCAGGCAGCAGCAGCAGCATCCAAACAAACAAAAAAATGTATAAAAACCAAGTCAAAATATTTATAAAAGTCAAAATTGTCACACACACACACACACAGCAAAAGGTAAAGAGAGAGAGAGAGAGAGAAAGAGATGCAGACAGAGATAAAGTGTAGGATAGCAGGATATTCTTACTGTCTCTGACTGTCTTGATACTCTTGCCGAGAGTATTATATTTCGCTTATAAAGTCTAAAAGATATTGCCATTGAAAAGGCATTAAAATCGCTGATATATGCATTTGCTTGAACAGCATGAAGTAGTAGATTTATAAAGACCTATTATGTATATCTAAGAGAATGCTTCTCTAGCATTATTTAGCTTATATCAAAAATACTCCAAAAATAATAATATATCTCAGTTATTGAGAAATATATTAATATAACTTTAAAATGAATCTAAGATAACTTTGCTTACTATATAAAACAAATATTTCATAAATATCTTAGCTAACATTTGTGACTAGAACTTTTTAAGTGTATTTCATAGTCAAAGGAACAAAGTTAAATGTTTCACTTTTTTTTTGTGGGTGTGTATTTGGGATATATATTTACGGTATTCGATTTCGATTCACTGGGGCCACATATAAATCTCAACAATCTTTTCGCCTGATGCTGATGTAATTAATAATCCAAAGTTGCGACCGTTTCGTCGTTTTGAGCTTGAGAAATGACGCTCAACGCTGTTAAGAAATTGAGGGAGAAGAAGACGAAGCAGCAGCAGCAGTAGAAACTACTGCAGCATTGATTGGAATTCTATGGAATAACCAAAAAGAATAAAATAAAAAAAAAAGAAACAACAACAACAACAAGTAGAAGACGCAGCAGAGCTAGTGCCATGTGCAATGGCAAAAGTATTTGTAATTTTCTAGATGACTGTCTGTTTACCATTGTTGTTGTTGTTGCTGCAAATGTTGAATCCCCAGCGTTTTGAGTTACGAGTGAAATGGAGAAATTGTCGTAATCTAAAGTTTAAATAGTTGAAAAACTTGAGACAAGATAAATGGTTAGAGCGCGACACAAGCGAACGATGTGAGCTGAGAATTTCGTTGGTGCGGGTCAAAATGGGCCTGGGCGCTGCTTGAATGATTTGAAAGAGGTTAAAGTTTTCCATAAGTATAACAACCAATATGGATAATTGTTAAGGCGACGCCCCAAATGCTTGGCAAAGCTCTAAAATAAATTAGCCAACATTTATCATATTAAAGCCGGGGCAATAATTGCCAATGTTTGGACCAGAAATTTATCATAGAAATTGTGAAAAGGGAGAGCGTGAGAGCTAAAATTTGATTATGAATAAAATTGAAATTAAATAAAAAAATAAAAAAAGTAATAATAATAATGAAAATGTAACTGAAATAGTAATTGTTATTTTCACTAAATTTATGTATTTTTATGAATTTATTATTTGATTAGCCCATATAAATTATTGCAACAAAAAAAAGCAGGTGTAAACTAATAACGTATGTATAGCAATTACATAATTTAATGGGTACAATGAGGCATATTGGCACCTTGCAAATGTTTGTCGCTATTGGAGAAAATGATATTTAAATATTACATTTTATTTTAATTTATGTTTAATAGTTATATATATTTTAAAAATTATTATAAATTATATTTCAACATTATCTGATTACCTAATTTTAATTAATTATATAAAACTAAATATGAACAAAATATAGAAATTATTTGTTTTTTTTTTTTGTTTTTTTTTTTTTTTTTTTTTGTTCTAATTTCTTATAGAAAATTTTGAAAAATTGCTTTAAAATCATTAAAGAATATTTTTATTTATCGAAATTTTCTTTATTTACCTTTCCATAATTTCCCATAGAAAATTATAAAATTGTTTTAAAATAATTGTACACAAATGTTAACCCTCAATTGTTATCTATATATTTATAATAACATCTAGT
Source organism: Drosophila koepferae (assembly GCA_030914345.1). Taxonomy (NCBI): domain Eukaryota; kingdom Metazoa; phylum Arthropoda; class Insecta; order Diptera; family Drosophilidae; genus Drosophila; species Drosophila koepferae. The sequence continues at coordinate 7,319,974 of JAUESR010000207.1, forward strand.
CAGTCACAGCCAATTGCAGCACTTTAATTCGAATTGTAATTATTCAATCATTTGAAAATAATTTCATTTGTAAATTCGTTGATTTATTCAATTTACATTTCTAAGTGACTAAGCAACGGTGATTTGTTTTGTTTTGTTTTATATTTATTATTTTGGTTTTTTTTTTCGCCTGCAGCTTAGAAAACGTTCTTGTTGACTTTGTGGTTTACATTTTTGTTAGTGACATTTAAAATGCCAAGCAGTTGCATTTAAAATGCTCACCGCCAACGCTCTGGACTTACTTTGTCAACTTTAATTATGGGCCACAAAAACCAAAGACAAGCTGTCGCACTCAGCCTTTTTGGTAGGTAAGCGGAGGCAGGCAGGCCGGCAGGCCGGCTGAATGAAGAAGACAAAGTTGGTAGTGGTTAAAGTGAAGCCCCTGCCATGCCTTGTCGCAGACAGCTAAAACAAAAAGCCAAAAATTGAATTCCAAGAGCGTCAAGAGATGCCGAAAGCAGCAAAAGCAAAAGCGACGAGTAAATACCGCAAATAAAATAAATTAAATAAGAAACTACCGCTGTCAAAAGGTTTAACATTTCACTTAAAAACAGCACACGAAGCAATGAAAAATATGTAAGTATATGTCTCTCTCTCTTTGTCTCTGTGTGTAGAAGTCTTGTAGTAGACAAGGCTTCCCATATATACAAATACACAAACATAGAGAGCAGAGACAGATTTGGGCTTTGGTTCTGTTGCTGTTGCTGCTGCGACGGCTCAAGTTGAACAACAATTTCCAAGAAAATTAAAACATGTAAAGACATATCTTTTCATCTGACAAACATGGCTGGGACCCGTGCATATGTAAATATACATACATATATAAATATATATATATATATATACATATCTTTATTTGTGTCTCTTTGGCTGCTGTGCATTGTTGCTGTTGTTTTTGTTCTTGTCTACATTTAAATTTAACTCTTTTTACATTTTTGATATTTTTTTTTTAGCGGAGCCAAATGTTTCTGACCCGAAAACTTAAAGCTCAAAGCGAAATTACACAAATGCCTGAAATCTCATAAATACTTCAATCAAGTATGTCCAAAAATAAGTAAAGAGATATTTAAGCACACTCGCACACACACACACACATGCATCGAGAATTCTACTGGCGACAGATGCTGCAAACAAAAGCCGAAATCGAAGTATAATATGGTATAAAGATCCCAAAAAAAACCAAAAATGTACCTAAACTGCTGCCTGTCTGGCATTTTTTTTCCCTCCCTAATACCTTGCTTAAAGAGGATATGATTATTTTGTCATGCCATAAGAAACACATAGTTTACGACCCTATATATAAACAAATTTTCTATGAGCATTGAGTGAAATGTATTTTTGAAATAAATTCTGCCGCTTGATCCAACTCTGTCACTTCATTTCAAATCGATTCACTTCGACATCTCTATTCTATAGTTTGCACACAAAGGGTACTTAATCTTCGGCATGCAATTCGTACTTGTTTTCTCTTCTTTTTTTGACAGCCTGAGATACTTGTGAATGTTTGACTTTGGGCTTTAGAGCTCCATTGGACACAAGTATTAGTATTCGTAGTCGTTTTCGCATTTGTATTCGTTGTGTAGCTTGTCATGACATAAGAAATTGACTCCACTTGAAAATCGAAAAAGGAGTACAACAACAACAACAACAACAGCAACAACAAACGAAATTAAAAAGTAAATGCAGCCATAAATGCAGGCAAAGCCCCAAACTCTCTGAGAGTTCAGTTAAGTTGAGTTCTGTTCGGCTGAATCGCATTGCATTGCATCGAGTCAAGTTGAGTCGAGTCGAGACGAGAGGCGATGAGACGAGTCGAGTGTATCCAGCGGGCAAATGAAGTGCCTCCAACTGCTGCTGACTGCTGTTCTTGTCCATGTTGATGCTGTGTGGAGAGCAGCAAACCATTCTTAGTACAAAAAAAAAAAGTTGATTTTGATTTGCAGTCGCAAAGGAAGCGAAAGCAAAAGCCATTAATATATGCGAGGGTGGTTTAAAATGTATTCAATAACTAGAAAATGGCATCTCTTATAAGAACAATAATAATTATAATAAATATTTCATTTCTGCATTGAAACTAGGGAATATTTGAAAATCATATATGAGCTAAAAAATTTGCTTGTAAGTTTATAAACATTAATTAACTTAGAAGTTTTGAAATTTTTAAATACTTATTTAATCTATTTAAAAATAATATATTTAATATTTATTCCAAAAAGAAATATAATTTTTAAAATAAATCTTTTATTATTGTGATTATTAATATTATATTCATTTCATTTTCAAGCAAGCATTTAATTTATAACTTTAAGTTCGACCCTCGCATGATCAATAACTTTGTGTATACACAACTTTATTGCAATGCAGAACACAAAAGCATCTTTTTATATGTTTGCCCATCCTAGACAACTTGACCAATGTTGCTGCTGTTGTTGCTACTGCGCTTTTCTCCTCATCTTCTTCTTTTTTTTTTTTTTGGGAACCCTTTTTGTTCTCGTGCTAACCGCCTTCGTTCTCTTCATGCAACTATCGTTTAAGCTGCTGTTGCTGCTGCTGATTTTGTTGTTGCTTCTTTTACTTTTATACTTTTTTTTTTTTTTTTTTTGGGCAAGAAAACAAAACCCACATGTGAGCATTTAATTTCAACAACTGTCGCTGGGACTACCAACAACAACAGTAACAAGAGGAATCGAGTGAAATACCAATACCAGCACGAACACACACAGCATCAGCTCCAACATGCTGCCCGGTATACTCCACCTGCCTCGCTCCCTCTTCTACCTCTGCCAGCCTCTTTTTTAAACACTACTCAGTGTGGTGCCCCAATGCAGCAACAGCAACAGCAGCAGCAAAAGCTACAGCTACAGCTACAGCTACAGCAACAGCAGCGCCTGACACCAACGGCCCTCATGTTGGACACTAACCAGCGGGCGCTGCCAAATGACAACCAAACTACATGTGAAGTACAACAGCAACAGCAGCTACAGCAACAACAGCAACAACAACAACGGCAACAACAATGCATAAGTAACAGTGGGAGCCGCATTAATATGGCCAAGGTAAAGGGTATTTAAAAGCAGCCAGAAAGGCACAGCAGCCAGGCTCAAAAGGCAGTCAAGGCGAGTTAAACAGACGGACAACAATGTTGTTGTTGTTGTTGTTGTTGTCGCTCGACAGTGCCTGCTGCTGCAGCAGCGGCAGTGTGTGTGGGTTTTGAAACAGGTAGTTTTTGTTGTTCTTGTTTTTTTTTTATCCTCTCTTTCTCTCCCTCTCTCTCTGCTTTGTTTTTGGGCAACATTTAAGAAGCAGCAAAGAGAAAAGTAAAAGCCAGAGTTTCGTATCTTTTTCTCTCCCTCTCTCAATCTACCTCTGACTCTGCCTATCCAAAGGAATAAAAAAAATTAAAACAGGCTTTAAAAACATGACAGCGCAGCGAGCGCAGCCCTGAAATTAGTTGACAAGGATGGAAATGAATGCACAGGAAAGACACAACAACAACAACAGCAGCAGCAGCAGCAACAAGAACAACATCTAGAATATGAAGATAAAAATGGAAAAATGGGTGGACGGCGTGCTGTGTAAAGATTTACATAATGTGTGGATACGTCCAACAAATGTCGTCGTGTGGGAATTTCATTAATGAAAGAATTATGAGAGGTTACATAATGAGCCTAGTCTGTTCTCTCTCACACACACACACTCTCTCTCTCTCCCTCTCTCTATCTTGCTCAATGTCTGAGCTGCCAACTGATGCCAGATAATACCTCTATATCTGTGTGTCTTTGGTTTTGTCTGTGTCTGTGTCTGTATGTGTGTGTGCCTGTCTGATACAGGCTAATAACACGGCGGGGGTGTTTGCCGAGTGGACAGCAAACACAACACAAACCGAACCAAACGAACACCGCCCATTGTTGTAGTCAACAAATTAACAAAGTTTCCAAAGAAATGCGTAATTGAGCGCATTAGTTAAGAATTGGGGTTAGGCCAATGTCCAGCAAGCAAGGCGTCCATCACATTCTCATTCTGCTTCAATACTAATTTGACAAACTCTTAAGCTAAATTAACACGAAGAGCTGGTTCTTAGCAGCCAAAGAGTTCGCTGTGTGGGCCAAGTTAATATGTGTCTCAGCACATTTATCTTTAACACATATTTAATCAAAGATTTGCCAGAATTTTATTTATTGTTAGGCATCCGAATTTTTTATACAAAATACATTGAAATATTTTATAGAAAATAACTACATTTAGTTGATATAAGGATAACAAATTTTATTTAAAAATATATACATATATATATATAAATTTAAAAATTTTAATGTTAGAAAAAACTCAGCAGAGTGAAAAATCAACTCCATCAAATTTCTTTTAAGCAAATTTATTATTAAATAAAAAAAATCAAATTTTTTAGTTTAGAATTTTCTTTATATGAAATGGCTGAGATAAAAAAATTGCAATAAATGTGGGCAGCTTTAAAAAAAATTACATACAAATATTTGAGAAAAAAAACTTTTAGAAGATACAAATTGTTTTATGAAACTGCTGAGAAAAAAATGAAAATATGCAATACGAATTGTTTTACAGTTAACAAACTATTTGCAATACACAAGAAAAAAATGTGTTCATTAAATTGCAAGAATTTATTTATTATTGTTTTGTTTTTATCATCAACAAATGTTTTTCTGCAACACAATAAATTTCAATTCAACAAAAACAAGGAACATATTTTGCGTTTAACTAACACAATTTTGCTAGCCTTATGAATATGAGCGTCCACTCGTCTGCTAATTTAATTATAATAATTAATTTGTCTACGCATATAAAATCAAGTTCAGAATCTATTATGAAATTATTTAGAGAGCTAAACAAACTGATTGATACTTTAACCACTTTTACTATACAGCAAAAAAAAAAAAAATAATAACAAAAAAGTATTTTGCTTTAATTACGCATTTTTTTATTGAACATTTAATAATTGTGGTAAAAGGTGCAAAAGTTCAAACACTCTTAACAAATATGAAAAAGGCAAAACGAAAAACATACACACGACACCTTTTTTGCGACACTAATTTGACAAGTTTTAAAGCAAATTACCATAGGTGAAAAAAATAAAATAAAATAAAAAATTAGCATAGCAAAAGGCAAATGGATTTTGCTGGGCTATGGCTGCGTCATAAGTAGATGTCCAATTTACGGACTGTAAATGGAAGTGGAGACCGAAACTATTGCCAATTTCAAATCGCAATACGCACCTGTCACATAAATCACCGTCCGAATGTGATTTATTAGTTATTCATATTAGTTACCATGCGAACGAGCAAATCTCGAAGGCTGCGCCAAGCTCCAACTCCGGTGTCCCGGAGGGGCCAAAATAACAAAACCAGACACAAACACGTGGTAATACATAATAAGCAATATATAAAACATATGTATCTATGCGATAGATTTATATAAATGTGTATATGTAGTGCCCTATCGCCAACGAACGAACAAAGACTTGCCAAGTCTTACAGCTGCACGAAATTCTGATATTTCTTTTATTATTTCACATATATATCTATATTTTTTGTGCATTTTTCTTTTGTGTGTAAAATATTGAAATTGAGTGCAAACTATTGCAACTTTTGTTGTTGCTGTAGAATTATTCGTATACCTCGTGGCAGCATTATTAAAATGATATAAAGTAGTCGAGGCATGCTGCTGTTGCTGCCAAGGCATTTGTTGCATGTTGGCCAATGAACCGATTGAGAGAATTGCCGTTTGGTTAGCTAAGGTAGCAGCAACAGCAGCAGCAGCAGATGTGCTTAAGCTGCGGATAAGTATCTACAAGTTGTTTGGCTAGTATCTGAATCGTTGATAAGTGTTAAGTTATGGACTTAAACGATGCTGCGCACAATTGTGAACATGCAGATAGATCTTAGACTGGGCGACAGAGAGAGAGAGGAAGAGCGACAGAGGAAAAGGCGAGATGACTGATTGAAACTGTCGAAATAGCTGGGGCAAGTGTTTAGCTATTTATGAGCCAGCGAAAGTTTCTGCCATTTGCCAGCTATCAAATAAACCAAATCTATGCTTTAAGTGCCCAAAAGCCAATAAAAAATTTGCATAAATTAAACTGAAACTAGTTCATTTATAAACGAGATACGCACACACAGAGATATATGTATATAATAAATATATATAAATAAATACATTGCAAATATTTTGAGGAGCAACTGGTAGAGTTATAGCCATGGAATCACAAGCTGAGACTGACTTCATAGCAGCTCAGCGAGAGTTCTAGTTAGGAACAGATTATATACATAAGTATATATATTGTATATCTTAGCTCAAACAAGTCTGTTTAATTATGTTTGTTTTAATTAAACTCTCGTACAGCGCGCTTCATATGTTTTCGTTGCGTTTTAGAGCTTACTTGAATAATCATATTCTTTTTATTATTATATATTACACTTGCTTAGAGATGCTAGATTTGTTGATTTCCTCTGTCAGAGCTTAGCCGACAACTGGCGACAGTCGCTCAGCTTTAGGTCATATACACAAAGCGCGCAGCTCGTAAACATTCCAAATTATAAGTCGTATAAGTACTTAGTTATGACCATAAAAGATGCCAACCCAACAGGCAGAGGCACACACACAGAGAGTGAGAGAGAGAGAGAGGGAGAACATCAGCTACCCTGCTATAGAGAACTGTGAGCAAAAAGACAAGCAACTTTTGCCGACCAGCGCGACTGCTGTCAAAGTCATTTGGCGCATAATTTTTACAGCTGTCTAAGGCCCATTGAAACTCCTCTCCACTCCTTTGGCTTGCCAGAGTCTATGCCAGTAACCCGCATCGCATAACTTTTATAGTCGCCGTCGTTCGTTGCTAAAATATTCTAATTGTTTTTAACAATTTTTGAATGCGCCGTGTACACGCGGCGTCATAAATCTTTGCGTTACTGCAGCATCAGCATCAGCATCAGCGGCAGCGGCAGCCGCAGCAGCAACAACAAAAGCTGCGGCAACAATGGAAAATGATGAGGCCAAGGCAACAACAACATCTTTAGAGCAATGGCAACGGCCAAGACAAATTTGCTTTAAAGCTCGCCAATAAAAGTTAACAACGCAGTCATATATGCATACTTACATATACATAAAGGGAGTTTTCCCATCTCTATCCATGGCAGCACAACCCATTCGAGGCTCTTAAACATCATTAAACTGAGCTAAACTTGGCCTATGTATGGCATATAAATGTATGTATGAGTGTATGTATATACGAGCATGCATGCTGCTTATGGCCAAGTACTTGGACTTGAGCAGCTACTGCATCTTTGATTGATTCTATTTAGCTTTTGTAATTAGCTAAGCTTTAACGGAAATTTCTAAGGAAAAACCTGTACAAAATGGCTAATAATGAGGATGTAGAGGTGAAGCACTTGATATGAGAAAGAAATAATGAAGGAATTTTTAATATTGCTTTTTTATATCTTTGCATGCTCATTTATTAAATGTTTAAAATACATAAAACTCTCTATGAACTTCTATACATTATATATATTATATATAAGCCAAATATTTTGCATTACTTTTTTTTTAGTAATTAAAAATTATATAAATATTTCATCATAAAATATTATTAACATATACTCTTGAAATATTATTACTTTTAATTCATTTTATAGTTCTTCTATTACTTCTATTCTATTACATTTTATATAATATTTTTTATTTATTTATTTTATTTTTTCTACAACTAATTAAGAAGATTTCTCAAAGCAAATTGTTTTTAATTGAAATGAGTGTAGCTTAGGCTAAAATATATTTACTACAAATTGTTAAATTTCATTCAAGCGCGCATTTGTTTTTCTTTAGCTGTAGCCAATAAAAATGCGTTTTACCTGTTTTCCTCTGTTTAAATGTCGATTTAACTGAGTTTTTATATATCTACATTTCGCCATAGGCAACACACTCTGCCTTTTTCTGCACTTTGCTCGGCAAGTGGAATATACATACATATAATTTTTTATTTTTTTTTTTTATTTTGTTATTTTTTTATTTGTGGCGCATTTTCCATTTCATAAAGCAGCCATCGAGCCGGCAGTTTATGATTTAGGCTTGCAGCATTTACAACCCAGCCTCCCTCCCTGCGAGAGCAGCTATGGAAGCTGGAGCTGATGCTGATGCTGGAGCTGCTTATTAGTTGGCTGCTTGGCCTCTGGACTTCCTTGAACGCGCCAAACTTCTGAGGCGAATGCCGTTTGACGTCGACGCATTAATGATTGTTAGTGAGTTGTGAAATTGCTCTAACTGCACTTGGGGCATCAACAGCAGCAGCAGCAGCAGCAACAGCAGCAGCACCAACAACTTCAACATCAGCAGCTTCCACATCATTTGCCAGTAGACTCGACACTATTTCAACTGTACAACTCTTGGACTCTGTCAGCATGTCCAACGTCAAAGTCTTTCCGGCAGCCGATGCTTTGACTGGCTCTGACTGTAGAGACTTGAGACTGAGCCGCACAGCAACCCGTTCCCGGTTCGCATATTAAAGAGTAAATTTTTCAATTTCACAGACATTAAACGCGGCGGCTGCTGCTGCTCAGCTTGGCTACACTTCACTTGCTTCCAACTTGCCAACAATCTGAGCCGCCGCTGCCACTATGTCTCCACCAACCCCTCCTCCCTCCTCCTTCCATCCACCCCTTCACTCACACCCTTCAATATTCCGTTTTGAGCTAAACGTTTTTGCCGGTGGCTATTTTTAGACACGGCTGCGGCTTTGGCTTTGGCTTTGGCTTTGACTCGACGCCACTTGGTGTTGGTAACTAAACATTTTTACCATTAAATAGTTTGTTAAAATTTGCCTTATTAGATTAATAAATTTAGCAATTTAGTTAAAATTCGTTTTGGCATTTTCAGGCAGTTTAGCCAAAGTCAAGTCAGTGCTGTACACTGAGCGCAATAAGTGTGCAGATGATAAGAAAATAAATTGTAGAATAAATTGCATATGCAAATCGGATATTTGAATTTAAGCTTTAAAACTTTCTACCAAAAATTCCTCTTGGAAACTATGTATATATACATATATATACTTCGACATTTTTAACCATATACATGTCGATGTCGTTTTCTTATACTTTCTTCAACTTTATGAAATATTCGTAATATTCTTCAGCTGCTCTTTTGTACCGAACTTTCTAAGCTACATTCAAGTAAATCATTCATAATCCATAGCTTGTTCCCAACAGCACTATCTAGCCAACTGCCAACTAATAGATACACATACATTTCTCTCACTCTCTATATACATATATGTATATGTATATATATCATAATGCCAAAAATCTATCTAGATGTGCATGTGTGTGCAGCTCTGTTGCACAAACTCTTGCATAACTCTTCTCTACGTGCACAGCGAAATGATGGAGAGAGAGAGGAGGAGGAAGAGCGGGAGTGAAGTGGTTGGGAGGCAATAACAGCAGGACAACAAGCAATGGAGCTCTGGTTCGTTGGGTTCGACGCAGACGTCGACGAAATTCACATTTAACATAGCCCCCTAGAGTGCAGCACGCTCGATGGCCCTATGTCCTGCCAAGCAATCGATGAGTGTGTAGCTGCATAAGTGTGTGTGTGTGTATGTGTGAGTGTGCTTGTGTGTGTGACGCTTTTGTTGCTACTGGCCATATGCCAATTTTCGGTAAACTAACTTGCCTAAACTCGACAAGCAAATTGCCTTCATTAAGATACATGCCTGTGCTACCTACAATTTAGACACACACACACATACACACACACACACACACTCCTGTGCTGAATCGAACCATGTGCAGTTTACTGGCGCTGCACTTCTTCTTTTCAGTTCGATTTTTCTTTTTTTCTATTTGTACAACGACGACTTCAATTGGGTCAACACCCAACGACAGCAACAAATGCAACCAACTGAAGAGTTAACCCACAACAATTTCAATAGATACAAGAATTATATATAAGTGAGCGTATGCTTGTATATGTGTGTGTGTTATAGCCCCATTCTCTGGTCACTAACTAACGGAAGCCACTTAAAAAATACGCTAAGCTACACCCACGACTTTTCTATGAGGCTAAAGTGTTTGCCAGACTTTATTTTTATAGAACAGCACACAGAGAGAAAGACACACACGCTCACTCATACACTCTCGCACACATACATGAGCTTTAAAGTTAATTTCGAATCGCTTTTAAATTAGCTTAATTCGCTGAAATAAAACTGACGCCTACGAACGAGTGAAAAGAACACAAAAACGCAAAGCGAACTGGAAATGAAACCAAAACGGCAGCTAAACATTTAAATGTTGTACAAAGGCAATAACAATAACAGCAGCAACAGCAGCACCCAGCAGCAGCAGCTCCAGCAAGAACCCGAACTGTAGCTTCACATACGTGAGATACAAAGATACACAAACAGACAGACAGACAGAGAGACAATCTGCAGATACATTGGCTGTCTCTTCGTTAGCTGCGCGTGTTGTCGAAGGCGCAGCTTCAAGAAACAACCAAAAGTGTATAAAAAAATCTTTGAAAATCTATAGAGCCTCAGGTCGAAGTTGAAATACTCTGGAAGCTAATTGTGCATAGAGGGAGAAATCTTCTGCATGAATTAATATGGGTTCAACTAAATGAAGAATTTTCTTTTAGTTTAACCTCGTGAAGAATTTGGTTTTATAAATCAGTGTAAAGAATAGATTTGAATATATTTTCAGAAGAAGATTTGCTCATCATGAATTTGCTTAAAAGAATATTTCATTATTCGTCTATCGACATTTAATGCTCAATTATATATTCCCAAAATTCTAGTTCCTCTTGCCAGTGTATAAGAAAAACTATACAACTTTAAGATACATTTGCGCCTGTCGATAGGAGATGACCGCAAAATAAAAAAAAGTTTTTAAACGCTAGAACGCCTCTTCACAACACTTTCCATAAAATGGTAAAAAAAAAAGAACAGCAAACCAAAAAACAAATTTATATACACACATATATGTATATATTTTTCATTTCTTCTTTTTTGTTTGCTGTCGCTGCGGTTTTTTATTGCTTGTTGTTGGCTTTCGTTATGTATTTTGTGCGTTTGCAGATTCTTTTCAACAATTATTTCTCGGTCCGAATTTTGTGTGCGGCCTTTGTATGCTTTTATTGCTTTTGCCTTAAAGTCATTGCTGCAATAACAACAACAACAACAACAATAGCAGCAGCAGCAGCGGCAGCAACAAATGGAATGAAATTATGTTGAAATATTTAAATATATTGCAGGCAAAAAAAAGAGGAAAAACGAAAAAATACCAATTATCAATTAAGTCAGCCAAACGCAGACTCCGAAATGTAATAAAATACACGACGACAACAATGCCAGAAAATAACAATTCCTGGCAACGAATTAAATGTGATCGACTAGCAGTTACTCAGTAATAAATATTTTTAATAATAAATATATTTATTATTTTATTAATTAAGTTTTAATGTTACTAAATCCAATTTTGATAATTTGTATTGATTTTTACGTTTTTAATTGTCATATATTTTATTAATTTTTTTTTATAATTATTTTTCAGGAATTGTTTTCATTAAAGATTTTTTGTTTATAAATATTATTTTTTATAATGTTAAATAAATTTTTTTTTATAATATAAACAAAAAATCTTTAATGAAAACAATTTAAAAAAAAAATATTAAAAAAATTAATATGTATTTATTTTTATTTTTTATATATTATATAACATATACATTAAATAAAATATACAAAATCATTTAAGCTATTATTAAAGTTTTGTAATTATATTTCCATTTCTTTTCAATTTACATTTGATATAATTTCAATTTCCCCTAAATCTATTCGAAGCTATCTAAAAAAAAGAGTATTTTATTCAGCATTAATTTTAAGTGAAATTTTAAATTCTATTTAATTTAATTTTTCAAAAGGATTTCCAAACTCTTCTCTACCCTTTTCATGCAGGGTATTTTGGAAATGGGTAGAACCTGGAACCTGCAAATGAGTTTGGTCTCGTATATTCAGTTTCGGGTTTTGATGTTGGTCAGTTTCCTGTTGCCGGCTGCTGCCGCTGCAGCTCACAGCATGAACGTACCGCGGCAACAAGAAGAAGAAAATTATGATATATACACATACATATATATTTGTATATACATATTTATACAGCAGACGCGAGAGCGCGTTGAACAAAAAGATAAAAACATTAATTATTATTAATTGCCTCTTTTTTTTCTTTTTTTGTTCTGCATTTTTCTTGGCTGCGCTGTCGCCTTTTGTTTTAATCGTCTGTGGGGCACCTTGCGAGCTCCACTTCAGGTCCTTGGGCAACTGTCGTCGCGACCCTTTTGCTTTAAAGGCTCTCTTGGCTTCAACTGCTTCCTTTTGTTGTTGCGTGTGATTTAAAACCCCTGGCGGCAACTTTCGGTGCCGCCCAGAATTCTCACTAATGTACATTAAAACCAGTTCTCAAAGTTGTTTTCGCTTTTTATCATTCACATTTGACTCTGTGTGTGACTGTGTGTGTGTGTGCGTGTGTTTTTGTCTGTTTCAAGAAGCTAAACGAAATGACAAGTTTTTAACTTTGGCCACGAATTTTTGTGAAATGTTTTTCGGCTGGGAATCTGGTTTAGACACCGACTTGTCGCGTGGGCAGCATGTTATACAAATTGCTGGCTCCATTTCGGTTAGAGATTAACGCTAAGGTGGACAAGACTTAACGGATTGACAGTTGCTGTTAACAAAGGCGAACATCAAATGCAAATAGTTATGGCTTATAAATGTATCTACCTAATTTTTCTTTAAAATTAGCTACACATTTCTCATAACATCAAAAGATTGATGTTCAAATGTCAAAAGATCTAAGATATAGGATTACCGCATTCAATTATCAATAAAAAAAAACCTTACGGCTTAGAGATGTTTTTGCATTAAAACTATGATCAACAAATGTTTTTGGAAGCATCAAATATGCATAGCAAAAGATAAGCATAATAAATTATAGCTACAAATACCATATATCATATAAACTAAAGAATATTTCTTAGACATGACAGCCCAAAAAATTGACGACTCTCTTTCGCAAGTGGCATAAGAATATATATAGTCATTCAGTAAATATAAATGGATTACATTTTTTGAAAATTGACTTCAGAAATATTTTTTCTATCAATTTATTTTGCTAATTGCTAATCTTCTTTTTTTTTTTATTTTGATATTTTCTGGTATAAATTTATTTCCAATTTTTTCTCATTTCTCTTCTTTAATCAGAGCAAACATTTAATTTCCGTTTGGAAATTCACAAATTCACGCTATTCACTTTCAACAGTTTGACCTTTTACTCTGTCTCTCTCTCTCTCTATCTATCTTTCTGAGATTTGATGACTGCATAAGTTGAACATATTGATAACTTGATTAATGCCAAAAAATTGTTGCCTTTGCTCTAAATTCTTCGTTTTCAATCTTTTGCCACTTTTGCATAAAGTTTTCTAGTTAGCAGGCGATGAAACCAACGTTTGCTCAAACAAAAATTGCCAAGTTTATCGATCAGCAGCAAAAAGGAAGGCAACACAAGAACAAAAAAAGGAAACAAATCCAGAGAAAGAAAGAGAGAGAGAGAGAGAGAGAGAGAGAGAGAGAGAGAAACTTAAACTGCAGCAATTTGCAAAAAAAATTCTGCATATAGTATAGCCATCCAGGACAGAGCTGGCTGGCGTTGTCCTGCCTGTCGCCATGTCGTGTCTCTCAGCGTGCCTTTTCGACACTTTCGCTTTAATTAAAAACTTACAAAAGAGTTCTCTCTCCCTCTCACGCACGCTCTGTCTGCTTTCCTCGACTGAACGCCACACAGGGAGCTGGCGAAATATGCGTAAAATATGCCAAGCAGAGACGAGACGAGCGAGTCGAGAGGAGGCGCCGCAAAAGGAATTCCCATAAAATGCAGCTAGGCAAATCTAGTTGGAGACCCCATACCAAACCGAAAACCACACACACACAAAGCAATAACTCGATGAAAAACAACCCCACAACTATATATATGTATATATATAGAATAAAGGATTTGCAAGTTATAATAATAATTCAACAGCGTTGTTATGCCCTACAAATATTTTTAAGAAGTTTTGGTAAACATGTTAGAGCGAAACGAAATTTAGAATGGAAATCAAAGTGTATATATAATTGGATATCCAAAATGAAAATAAAACCTACATATATTATGGAATTAGTTAGCTTTAGATAAAGTTAAAGTCAAATGTCTTGCAGAGACATGAGATTTATTTTAGAAATTATGTGTTTGCTAAGCAAGCTGGAAGGATGCTTTAAATTTATTATATATAAAAGGAAAACTTTCAAAATTTAACAAAAACTTGTTTATCTGAAAATGCTTCAAATTACTTATGATTTATTTGAATCTATATCTATCTCGTTCGATACACAATATCCCAATAATTTATAAACCTTCAAATAGTTCATCAGATTCGATAACTAAATATAGATCTAGACTGCCATAGATTTTCGTTGAATTTGAATTGTATAAAACATGACAGATATTTGGAGCAATTCATTAATGATGCAACTCTATAATCAAATACGTATACCTCGCTTAACAAGAGAGCATGTAACGAGACCCAAAAAAAAAAAAAAAACAAAAAACAAATATTCATAGAGGACTAGAAAGGGAAAAAAAAAATTACCACATGCATTTGGTTTGAGCAAAGTTTTTGCATATGGCAAACCGAAACGACAGTGCATAAAATATATGCTTTATAAAACAAATTTACATACTATATGCACACACACACACACACACAGAGAGAGAAACAAACAGACTTATGAGCACACATCTATGTATTTTCATGTCTATAACTGTGCATATGTATCCGTGTTGTTAGGGTGTTTTTGTGTATAAATTTGCGTATGCATTTTTTATATTTTATTTTTTCTGATTTTACTGTTTTTGAAGTCTTTTTTGTTTTTTTTTGGGTTCTGGGACTTGTCTGTTGTTTATGCAGAAGGCGCCCAAAGAAACCAGAAAGCTGAAAACGCAAACAAAGCCTTTTTTTGTTGAGCAACATGTTCTATGTGTTATTGTTGTTGTTGTTGTGTTTGTTGCAAAGGCATCTAAAAAATGTTTAGACAAATTAAAAATAAGAGTAAGCCAAAAGATAAATGGATAGGGTACGGAGTGGGCGGTCGTTGCGGGGGGTGGAGCGTGTGGAGTGGTACTAAATTTGCTGCGTTGGCAACGCGCATTTGGGTCAAGGTGTTTGTTGTTGTTGTTTGTTGTTATTCATGTCGCCTGGTTGGTTTGGTTTATTATGAAAATTGCAGTCGCTGTTGCTGTGGCTGTCATTATGCGAAACGAAGCGTTGCAGTGTATCGGGAACAACTTGAAACAATTGAATGCGAGCAAGCAGTTGAGAGGCATGGCCGACCAAAAGATGCTCTACAAATGTTGCCTGGCTACTTTATAATAATATATGGTTCATATTTCAAATGTAAATCATTTTCAAATAGTTTCTATATATATTTGTAGGTGTTATTTTATCCCAAAAAAATTGAATAAAATATATATTATCATTGTAATTAAAAGATAATATATAAATTTATAATTTTCTTCATATTTTGTTCACAGATATTATTTTATGTCAATAAATTATTTTTATATATTTTAGAGTGAAATTTTAATTCCAAAAATTCAAGTCATGTTTTCTTAAACATATAAAAAATGCTTTCATTTTAATTTAAATTAAATTTAATTAATTTTTTTGTATAGTGTACATATTATTTAATATCTACCAGTTTAACATTTTTTTATATTTTGTTTAATATATTATATAATTTACAATAAATCTAAATAATGCTTGTTAATTTCATAACCAAAAATGCTTTACATCGACACCTCTGTAGTCCTTCAATGTCTAAAAGCACAATCAAAACGTTAAGTATATATTAGTTGGACTAAATGATATACGTCGCACGCCTCCATTTTACTGTAATCACATATATACCCCTTTAAAAACAAGTCTCTCTCTCTCTCACTCTCCTAAATACGTGAAACAACTCCACCCACATATGCATAAAATATGAGCATGATTAAAGTGTCCATAGCATGTTAGATCCTTGCCGAGCGCCACTAACAACAACAACAACAACGATTACAAATAACTACAACAACAACAATACGCTGCAGTTTTTGCAGCCAACACTAAAAATATTATGGGAAATTTGTACATGTTGAAGGAGGCGGCAACGAATAGCGAATAATCAATAAAAATAAAATATATCACACCGTTGAAAGCAAATGCCTGGAAGAGACCTCCCCCCTCTCGTTCTGCGCCCATCGTCCCCTCTCACTTGTTACTCATACCTCTCTGACTTCATTCCGCTCTCGCTCTAACTGAGCGTATCTGAGCATATCTCCCTGTCTCCCTTGCTCTCTTGAGCTGCTCATTTCGTGCTCATGTGCCATTATACAAATATAATATTCTTACAATTTTTTTTTTTTTTTCTTTTTTGGTGTGTGCAGTTTTTGCCGCTTTTGTGTTTTTGCTACCAGTAAAGTAACTGCCGCCACACAGCTACAAGAGTCCCGGACACGTTTCACACGCACGCGCAGGGGTTGGGCTGGTCGAAAGGTAAGGAGCCGAAGGGTGCAGCAGGGTGCAGGGCGCAAGAGTGTAAGAGATTGTAGCTGTAGAAATGACACCCTAGTTGCCCTCGGCCTGGCCTGGCCTGGTCTGGCTCGCTTAGTTGCCTGCCCGCCTGCCTGCTTGATTTGCCTGTCGTGTTATTGAGGCAAATTGTACAATGTAAAAGGCAACATTTTCGGTTCGTGTACAGTAAAATTTCGTATCAAATCCATTGACATTTCATGCTACTACTGAAGATAGCTCGCATTTACTACAATTAAACAAACTGTCAGTCTGGGGTTTGAGTGGCAGGACGAATCTTGAAATAGGAAACTCAAGATTTCTTGAAATGTGTACAAAACTGATTTTTGTCTTCATTTGTTTGTTTTGTTACATTGGCAATCATTAGGATTAATGTAAGTGATATGGATAATAATATGAATTGGACTTATAATGAATACAAAGAATATAGTACAGCAAGCATTCATAATTATAATGATGCCAATAAATAAGATTAATATGAATATTAAATATAATAATTATAAAGAATATATATCAAGCATTTATAATTATAATAAATGAGAATAATATGAATATAATAACAAATCATTTTAATAATAAGTATGCTAATGGCAATAATGATAATAATACCAATTACCAATGACAATGATCATTAACCTTTCATTTCTAATCATTATAATTATAAAAATAGTTTTCCATTTACAAAGAAATATAAATAAAAGTATTAAACATATGATAGTAAAATATCAGATGCATATTAAGATACTAATACGATTCTCTGCTAATAGAATCATATCTATATAAAATGCCAAGGAAAGTAAACAAATATGCATAATAAATTGCATACTAATTGCAGTTAGCAGAGAGATGCAAATAGAAAGAAAAAAAAAACCTGTTAAAAACAAGTTTAGGCAAAAAAAAAAACAGTTTGTAGACCAAACCAAAACGAAACTAAAAACCCTTTAAAAGCCGTTGCAAACCAACCAATCAAAACAGAAACTAAAAATCCCCCACACACACACAATCTTCGTGATAAGAACTTAATCCCTTCTAATCGAGTTACGGTTTTTTTTTTTTCTTTTCTTTCTGTTTTCTGTTTATTACTTTGTTGCATCTAGGCAATCACCACTGTAGAAACTCGCAACAGTTGCTGCAAAATTAAAAATAAAAAAAAAAAGGACAAACATTTTCCATTTCCATTTTCCCCCGGCAGCAAAATGTTCTTTGTGTTGTCAGATGGCGCGTTGATTTTGTTGTTCAGTTTCAGTTATATATATATGAACTTATCTTCCATTTCACTTTTTTTTTTCTTTTTTTTTTTTTTTGCTTGCTGAACTACTTCGATTATGGCCGTGTCGTGTTGCTGTTATTGTTGTTGCCTTGCTGCTCCTTGTTACGTTACGGAATTCATGTGAATTTTTGAATGCGCCTTTTGTAGTATTTTGTACACTCTGCTCGTATTTGAGTGTTACGCCGTACACTCGACTGCACACAATGCCAGCAGAGAGACAGGGTGACAGCGAGACAGAGACTGAGACAGAGGCAGTCCTGTTCACATGCCCTTACTGCGAGCTCTTGCTCTGACAAGGATGTTGTGCTTACACTAAGTAACTGTGTTTTTAGCATCCTCAACTGCCTCCGCTACTGTTGCTGCCGCTGATGCCGCTGCTGCTGCGGCGTGTTAATTGCAATTATGCAATGCATGCCGCATTCAAGCCGCATTGCATCCTGTCAGTTGCATTGATGCCAAGCAAGTTTCTCCTGCTAGCGAGGCGTGCAAAATTATTGTGACACAATTTTATGCGTTGCAGGATATGCGAGCGCATACATCCTGCCAGAGGACAGCTAGCACAGCGCAGCGCAGCGTAGCTGCTACTGCAGCATCATTGGGGCTTCCTCATCCTGTCAGCGCCAGCGCTTGCTATATTGGCAAGTTATACCACATGCCACATGCCAAGGCACAGGCATAAAAGGTTTCTCGCGCGCGTTCGTTCGCTCGCTCGCTGCTTTCCCTCTCGTTCTCTCTACCTCTCTACCTCTCTCTCTGTCTCTCTTCTGCTGCCTGTCACACATGGCAACTAGTTATGCGTGCACAGGAACAAGACCACCTCACCGCCTGCCGCTGTCAATCACATTTGGCCCTCCTGCCACTCCCCTAACATTGGCGTCTGTCTCTATGTGTGTGTGTGTGTCTGCATTTAAGTGCTACCCAAAATTGCCTTTTTAAAGGATTTCACGCACACACACAAATGTCTCTCCCCCCTCACTCTCTCTTTCTCTCTGTGTGTGACATGTGCCTGGCTTGAGCGCCTTTTACGCTTTTCCCAGCTCGGTCGCCTTTAACGCTTGTCAAACGTTTGCCATCTCCTTCAGCGTTTGCCCGATTTCGCTCTATGCCATTTTCCTTCTCTAGATTCTTTTCAATTGATGCATCTATATCTGCAGCGCCGCATCCTGCTGCTCCCCATTCTCCTTCTGGCTGTTAGCCAAAAAAAAACTACGCATTTCGCAAACTCAATTCGTGTGATAAACTAAAATAAAACTATGCTGGTAATTTCGGGCAGGGGGAGATCATCTATACCTTCCCCCCTCTCCCTTCTTCTTCTACAACTCAGATCCCTCTCCTTGGCATCCATCACAAACTGCATTTTCACTTTCTTTCCATGCACATTTTTCTCTCAATTTTCATTTAAGTTTTCTTTTTATTTGGAGTTAAAAAAAAGAAGGAATTTTTGTGTTTTTGCAAACTGCATTTTCCAGTGTCAAAGGCGCTTAATTTAGTTTCAGTTTTTTTTTTTCTACGTTTCTCGCTCTTCTATACACGCTTCCTGACGGCCCCTCTCAGTCTCTCCGCCCCTCTCTCTTTCTCTGAGACTTTTTTTTTTTTTTTTGGCTGGTGTTTCTGGCATGTAATTTGCTGGCTTCACTCGGAAATTGCTTTTATTTCTCGTATTTTGCATGTTTATTTCCTCGCTCTCTCTCACTCTCTCACACACTCTTTCTCTCTCTCTGTGTACTCCTTTCTCCATTTTTAATTGGGAGCTGCTCCTTGCGTGTCCGCTGGCTTTGCCAATTGATCAATAATTAAGGCTGCAGCAATTAAATATTAATAGCCAAAGGGGCCAGGGCCCAGTCGCTGGCAGGTGGCATGCGGATCGGAGCCATAATGCAAATGATAAGTTCTTTTTAACACGATTTACTTGCACATTTACAGTTAATGCGCTCATTTTTTTACCACCAAAAAGTTGAGCAGGCAAACAGACAAACATAAAGTACATATACTTCTCAAATACCCTGTATTGAATAATGCAGGAGCATTGCATAAAGCTTTAGTAATCGTATTTGGTTTTTTAACTTCAGCAATTTCTTTATTTTTTATTTTATGAATAAAAAATATTTTCATTTTTTTTTTTTAATTAATATTCGTAGAAAAAATAATTCTATAATATTTTTGGTATGCTATTAACATTGACTAATTCAATAAGTTGAGATAAATAAATTTTGCTGCTACAAATGGAATATAAATTACATTTTTAGCTGAGTCAAAACGTGAATTAGAATTCAATTAACACTTTTATTTTTATTTTTATTATTATTTTAAATATATTCAGTTCATTGTTAATATTAAACTATTCAATTCATTCAGTTTCTATTTATATATATTATTCTATATTTATTTATATTATTATTTTATTATTTTATATATTTTAAAATTATTATTATCATTACTTTCAGCAATAGCCTGGGTATACTTTAGTCGAGCTCACTCTTAATTACAATTTCCCCCCGCCGTCACTTTTATTTATGCCTCTTCGGTAAAGCCGCAGTAATTAAGGCACATTATTTATGTGGTGTCAAAATGGGAGGGAAAAAAAAAGAAAATAGCGGAAATTCTGCAGAAACTTTAGCTCACACTATGAAATAATCTTTTAATATGTTAAATGCATCCACAAATGCCACACAACAACAACGCGAACTGTCCTTGTGCCTAGCCAGCCATGTGGAGTCTGTAACAATTTTCCAGGTGAGCTCTCAACACAGCTCTGAGCTAAAATAAACCTCAAATTGATTGCTGGTTATGTGAGTGCTAAAAATATTTACTTGTGATTTGCAGCTAGAAAAGCAAATGCTTCTCAATTTCATTATTGGCAAATCCAGTTAACTCAGAAGAGCTTTAATTAAAAGCATTTTCTATACAATTACCTGCACGTTTTGTGTGTTATTCACTTATTAATAAAAAAATCAATTTGAGATTTTTATGTTTACATTTTGCTATAAACAAACTGAAGTAAATTAACTTCAGATTGATTACAAGCGAAGCATGTTAAGGTAACTTTACTTATATTTATTTAATTTTAGAAACAATCATAGTTTAAGTTTGCTATAATTCGATTTGCGCATTGTTTAAGGTATCTTTTAGTCAACCATTCTCCACTTGCTTTATTTTTAAATGTTTGCCTAACAAATTAACATATACATACATATATGCACATAAAGCACTTACAATGATTTTACTTCATCACAGTTCGATTTGAAATATGACAACAAACGACTCGCTTTGTTCTAATCTAAGCTGATAGCTTTATGACTAAACAAAAAGTCGTAAATGCATAAAATATAAAATATAATATAATGACATTGCTAATCCACAACATGCATTTGCTGTAATACTATATTCATATTGCTGACAGAGGCCGGCTCTAACATGTTTAAAATCTATTGATTTTTCGTTGTTGTTCGGTTTTTGTCTTTTTTTGCCACCAGCAGCGGCGCTTGTTTAGTTTATGTTTTGCAGTGTAAACAAATCAACAAATAACAAAGCAAAATATAAATATAGCAACATGATGCGGCAGCCGTTGCCAGTGCAGTTGCCGTTGCAGTTACTGCAGTTGTGTGGCAGCTGCAACATTTTCTGATACTTTTTGTAATAAACAATTGAGATTTTTTTTTTTATTATGAAATTCGGCCCCACCTCAAGTTAAACAGATGCACTCCAAGGTTCTGCTTCGCATACAGCAAAGATGCGTACTTTGTTAATTGGACGCGATTTGAAACGATTGCCCAATGCAGCTGATGATAAAACCTGAGAGCGAGGAGTTGCGAATAAACGTGAGAAACGGAGACGCCTCGAATTACATTGCAGCTCCAATGTTGTGCGCAGGTAAATAACATGCCAAAAGACTCTCAAGCACGACAAATTTTCAAGGTGTGTGTGAGTGAGTGTGTGTGTGTGTTATTCCAATGCCTCACAGTTCAAATTGCTAAATGCAAAAAAATGAGTGAGTGGCCTAATTGAGAGTGCTCGACTGAGGGAATACCTCCACTGTTTAGTTTATATTCTTTTACTCTCATCTTTAGTCAAAAGTATAAATTTCATGCTTGCTGAGGTATACAAAATATGTACATATATTTTTTTGAATATGTATATTGTTATAATTATATAAAAAATATTAAAAATATATACATATATTTAGAAAAATAAATTAATATTTAAGAATTATTCAAGCTACTTTTTATTTATGTTTTTTTTTCCTGCTTTTTTCCTCTTTTTAAAGTAGTTATTCTCCATTTAATTGTATTATGAAACTGCAGGACATGGAAATATCATAAATATTTTATTGATTAGCGAAGACAATGAAGTCTAAAGTCTAATTATAAAAAAAAATATTGGGAGACGTTAAAATGTTTAAATCATTCAATAAGTCTATTAAAAATTTTTGAATAATTTTATTTTTTTTTTAATTTTTTTTTTTTTAATTTACAAATAGCTGAATTAATAAAGAAACATCTTAAATTTATTTGAAATAAATAATTTATAAAAAAAAATATATATATATATTAAAAGAAAGTCACTCGATTAATTGCCTTGAGATTATTTTAGATTTCTAACAGGAGCATTGCCCAACTCTTCTCCCACTTATACCCACTTTGCCCCACACTGGGTACAGGGTATAAAAGGCCGTGCCGCAATTGCAAAACTGTAACGAAATACGAAATTGCGAAAACATTGGCCTGGCAATTGAATCATCATTGGGCGCGCATCATATTTGTTTTGTGTGATTTTCTTTTTCATTTTAGTCTCTTTTCTTTTCATTTCTTTTTTTCAAGCTCGTCAAAAAAAAAAAAAAGGTTATATTTCCACTTATTTAAATTCTGAGAGCTTGCCGGTGCTTTTGCGGTTCAGGTTCGGAAACTTACAACTTTATCTAGACTATTAAGTTTTACAAAGAAATTTTTATGTGCAGCAAATATGTCAGCTAAGTGCTTTGGATCCGTATCACATCTAACACCGAACCGCAACGAAGCTGACTCAGCGAAAAAAAAAATAGAAGAAGAGAAAAAGAGAAAAAAAAGTCAACAAGCAAACAAAACAGCAATAAAACACGGCCTCAAAGATACGCCGCACACTCATACGTTGTCTATGTGTGTGTGTGTGTAAGTATGTGCGTGTGTGTATGGTAATAAATGTATCTTCATATGCGAGAAAATTACACTAAGCAACAAGGGCATTTTTTGCAAAGGCCTGCCTTAGCAGAGCAACAATTTGCATTATAATTGAGTAAAATTGTTAGAAAAAAAAATCTCAAATTTTTTTTCAATTAAAAAATTATTTAAAATATTTTTAAAACTTATAGCATTAAAGATGTTATTGCAAAAAGCTTTTTGATAAAAGTAATTTTTCATTTGGGCTTCTTTCTATTTAATTGAAACTTTTGTGAGTTAATCAAGTTTTGTCTATATTGAAGATCTTTTAACATAATATATATAATATATTTGTATGTATATATTTTTTTCTCAACTCTTTTATTATATTTATATATTTCTTTTTATTTAATGCCTATATAAGATGTCATTCCGATTATATATCATTTTTTTTAAATATAATATTTTTGTAATATTAATAATATAATACTAGTATTTTCTATATTTTTAACAACACACAAAAAAAAACATTTCGTCTGTAGCAGCGTGTTAAGAACAAGACTTGAAGTTGAGACGAGTTTTATATTTTTCCCTCTCTCTCTCTCTTTCTTCTTCTAGAACTTGTGTGCACAGAGAGTTCTAATTTGCCTGGGTCATGCGTTGAGGTTAATGAGTCATATCATCATCAGCATTATCATTCTCATAATCATTATCATTGTGTAGAGCGGACCGAGGGCAGGCAGTGGAGCGGGAGGGCAGAGAAGGCGTCGCCGCATCATCATCATCATCAAAACGTAAGCAGGAGGACAAACATTAAAGTCCAATTTTTTCTGTTAACAGATCTGCTGAATGTTTTTCTTGTTTTTGTTTTAGTAATTTAGACGCAATTAAATGTAAATAAATTCACAATTTAGTTGTAATTTTTGGCTGCTTAATTTTTCTGTTTAGTTTCCCACTATTTCCCATCTCGCTTCTCTCCCTCCTCTCTTGCTCTTGATTTTCTTTTCAGTTGTCGCTCGGTCAGCTCTTTGTGGAGTTTGTCGCTTCGGTTTTGTCGTTTGCTGACCCGATTTCCGCAATTTAATGACTTTTGTTTGGCCAGCGCATAATTGCTGGGAAATGTGCGAGGGACAGTTGTGACAGTCACACACACAGACTGAGAAAGAGAAAGAGAGAGGGAGTGGGAGAGGGAGAGGGAGTAGCAGAGTGAGGTCAGGTAGGGCGGGCATTGATAGGGATGTTAAGTGTCCATCAGCGCTGAATGAAATTTTTGTTCGACTTTCTTTTGCTTTTTCTTTCAAATAGTTTTTGCCTTTGTTAACATCTAGTTTTTCTAGAATTTGTTGTGCCTGTGCCTGTGTGTGTGTGTGTTTGTGTTTGTGCTAACGAGCAAGTGATAATTTTTTGGCGTATTTATTGACTTTGTGGCATTGTGGATTCATGTCTTTTCTTATTCTTCTGCTGCTTCTTATTCTCTATTTGTTCTTTTTGTGGTGGTATCTGTATTGAGTCACATTCAGCCGGAAATGAGCCTTGCCCCCGGGTGGCGGGTTCAAGGTTGCTCGTTGCCCTCTGCTGCCTCGGCTGTCGTTGATATCTGTGTTATTAGCCTAGGCGTTAGCCAGGAGAAAGTCGAAGTTGCTGCGCTATTTGTTTAGGTTGAGTTATATAGATAGAGAGATATCTTCGTCTTATAGCAGGAAGTCAGCGATAAGCAGACCCAAACTATTTATAGCACTCTAAACTCGAAACTCTTGGCTGCACTTTCAATTGTATTCTGATCGCATCGAAGGGGCTGCCGCCAGATGTGTTTCGGTTGTATAAATACTTGAAATATCTTTCAAAACTTTTTCAAATTTTTATGTTTTTTTAATCGCTTCATTTTCATTGCGTACTGAAAGCAAACGAAAATTCTTCGCTTTACAAAAAAATTACTTTTAGCTGAAGAATATTTTCGATTGCTTGCCAAGTGAATCTGTTTTTTAATTCAATAAAAATTATAAATAACTATAGAGAAAAATTAAACATAAATTTAAATTTATTTAATATATTTAAATGAAATATAGTTGATTTATTTTATAATAATTATTTTAATTTATTTCATTATTTCCGCAATTTAAATAGTAAATATTTTATAATCATTATAATCTGGTTATTTCCTTTTTTTATTAATTTGATTTATTTCATAATTTTTTTAGACAATTTTTTAATGATTTATAGTGGAATTAAAAAAAAAAAACAATTTTAAATGTCATAAATATATATCCAAATTGAATTTTATGATTCACTGCTGACATTTAAGTCCATAATCAGTCAATCAATGCAGAAGCAAAAATACCAAAAAGAAAAACCTATATAATCGTATAATATATAAGCTTAAAAAAGAAACACTTAAATATGCCATATTCATTCAGATAATTCGTAAATAAGCCAACGACCTCTGCTCGCTGCTCCTGGCTGCCAGCAGGCGACCCTCATCAAAGTGATAGATCTCCCCATTGAGCCGAAGACGAGTTGAGTTAAATCGAGCTGAGTTGAGTTGAGTTGAGTTCAGTTGAGTGAAGTTCTAAGCGCTTAGCCGCCGGAAGCGCTTGCACCTCCAACGGCCGCAACATTAGCATACAAATGTGTCAGAGCCAAACAACCGAATAAACCAACTGCGACAAAAAAACAAAAAAAAAAGCCAAAGTCCAACTGCAGCAAATAAAAAAGAACAAATGTGTGGAGGGAGAAGGCAGCGCGTGATTTCTTGACTAATTTTTATGACACTTTTCATTTTATGACGGCGCACAGTGTGACAAGTGTATGAAGAGAGAGGAGCAATAATTTTTTTAATACTAATTCAATGTTTATATATTGTATTTAAATATTTTAATTACTAAATTATATAAAAATATAAAATGATGAGCCTTTTATATTTAAAAAAAATATATTTAATATTTAATAAGTTTTTAAAATGAATTTGTAGAATAAATTAAATTTGTTTTGTATATATATTTTTTTCACTTCTATTAATTCCTTTGTTATTTAAAAAAAAAAAATTAAATTGAATTTGTTTTGCATATTTTTTGTTATTGTTCATAGATCTTCAACGAAAATCCTTGAGAGCAATTTTCAACCACTGTGCCCATGTGTCTCTGCTAATTTGAAAAGTAGCCGCTTTACTATTTCTTCACTCATTTAATATTTACGAGTTTCTTTAAACTCTGAAGGCAACTCTTCGATCATGTTGGTGCATAAAGTTTTTTTTTATCGCTGCCACTAAAGGTGGGTGGAGATGGTGGAGAGGTGGGGCGGGGCGGGGCGGTCATAAAATTGTTTGGGCCTCACTATTAAAAACAATAAATGTCAAAAATGTTGCTGTATCACAGTGTTTCTCTAATAGAGAGAGAGTGTGTGTGACAGTGTGAGAGCGAACGAACGCTTTTAGCCATGCAAATCACGTAAATTATGGCCATGGCCGTATAATTTCTTATCGCTCGAACATGATTTCAAATGATAGACGGGAACTGCAGCAGGACGAACCGTCGACTGGACGGCTCGATGGCTCGACGGCTACATGGCCAAGATTTAGTGGGCGCGACAAGTTTCAGTTTGAGTTTCTTTTTAGCCAAGTTATGGCCGTGGTTCGGCGGGGGCCCAACTGCTGCAATTGCCAATTGGCAACTCTCGGGCAACACGCATAAATTGAGAGCGCCGTCGCGCGTTTTTTTTTTTTTTTTTTTTTTTTTCATTTTCTTTATCTAATCCGCGGCATCTGTGCGGCGACGATGACGACGGCGACGCGTACATTAGTTGCAGGCCTATCGGCTGCGGCTGTGGATCTGGCGGAGAGCTGCTCCGTCTCCGGGTTGGGTCTGCTCCGACGACAATCGACAGGCAATAAATCACCAAAGTTGCCACAGAACATTTTACGCAAGCCGCGCACACCAAACAAATTTATGTGCAACCGATAAAAATCGGAATCGAACATTAGAATAAATTGTCAGTCAGTTGCGTCGCGTCGCGTCGCAACGATTTGCCTGGAAAAACCAGCCAAAAAAGAAATAAGAAATCTCACATACCAATGCAGCACAGCTAAACGATTCATTAAAGTAAACTGAGAAAAATTTAATTGCAGGCAAAATATTTATATTTGGCCATCAAAAGCATTTGATTGAGCAAGTTATTATGAATATCCGTGAAAAAATCTACTAAGAAAATTGAGTGTGAAAAATATTGAAATATAAGAAAAATATTAGCCTATAAATATATATAAATTAGAATAATTTGTTAACGTTTTTTATGCTAAAAATATTCGTAAATCAGAATCATTATTTGAAGGTTTTTTAGCCTACAAATATTTGTAGCGTTTCATTTATAAATCTTTAATTTTGTATAAAATCTTGACTATTATTAATATCTTATAAATACTTATCCCTAATTCGAGTTTTAACTCTATTATTTTCTATGTTTATTTACTATTCCAACAGCATTTAGAGCGAAAATGAAACAGCGCATCAGGTGGATAGATGAAAGGATAGATTGAGATCTACTGGAAACTGAACCCAATTAAGTTGAGACTCTAAAGAAGCAAATGTCTAAACTTGAGTGGATCACACTCTTGTAAGCTCTACGAAACGGTGGAAAATGTGGAACATGGACAGAGAAACACAGAGAAAATGGTGCAGAGAGCATCGCTTCATCCCCAAGGTTAATGCAAATTGAAACATGCTTCTAAGATATTATATTTTCATATTATATTTTGTACGTTTGCTGTTTTGGGTTTGATACTTCAGTTCAGAGTGTCAATTGGTCAATATTAAAAATTTCCATTTTATTTTTTCGTAATTAATTTCAGTAGCAGTCCAATATCAATTAGTGCAAGTAAATCCGTCTAAGATTTCTACTCAATTTTGACCAACTGAAATTTAATTTGACTTTCCCTCATAGTTCTCACTTCAAATAATGTAATTAACGAACTTGTCTTAATTAAAGCAAACAAAGAAAAACGCATTACTCTAGTATTTAAGTAAGTCATTGCTATCTGGATTCCAGCACATGCTGAAAACGAGGGAAAACCGCTTCGGAAAACCCCATGAAATCATAAGGACAATTGCAGTAATTACAGTTATTTTTTTGTGTGTTGTGAACTTTTTACTTACCTTTGAATAGTTCGTCTTGCTCCTGCTGCTCCTTGACTGACTCTTCCTATCTCGTTCACTCCTGTGTCTCGCCGCGACTTTTGTCACTTTTGGCGGATGGGTGGGTGTTTGAGTTGTACCGTTAAAAGCACGTTCCTTCAGAAGGACAATAATCCGACGCGTCGCCGTTGCCGCCTCTATGCATGCGTATACATATATACATATACGCGGGTGTGTATGTGTGTGTGTAAGTCCGAAGTGCCGTTATTGGCGGCGCGTCGACGCTGCTGGCGGAGTATAATCCAATAATCCAACACGAATGAGCGTGTGCAGGCAGAAATTGCAAAAAATAGACACAGACAACAACAACAGCCGCTAGTCCTCCTCTTGTTCTTCTACTTCTGCTTCTTGCCCTACGTGCGTGTGCGTGCTTGTTTCTGTGTATGTGTGTGTGAGTGTTTGTGGGTGACGACTGCGACGCAGCCGCTTATTTAGTAAATTAAACTTTTCACTTTTTGCAATTTGGCCACACAAAATGGAAAATGGAAAATAGAAAATGGGCAATTTACTTGCTTTCGTTTTGGTTTTTACACGACAACAACAACAACAGCAACAATGTGCGCACACACACACAAACACTCAACAATAAACAAAGCAATGCCGACGCTAGCGTCGCTGCAAGCAGCAGCTAGTCTCAGCCTAGCCAAACAACAACAACAGCGGTAAGTCAGCCTCAGAGCGTCGGTGGCAGCGACAGCGGCGTCGGCGGCAACAACTCTGCTGTAGTACACAAAAAAAAAATAGAATTCCTTTTTCACTGTGCACTGCTCGCGTCTCAGTAGCTGCCGACGTTGCCGTCTTCCCGTCTCTCTCGTTCACTAACTACCTGCTTTAATTTGTATGTGTTTTATGTATTTGATTGTTGTTATGTATTTCACTTTAACTACTATTTTATTCTTTTATTTATTTCACCTTTTCTTTTTTTTTTTTTTTTTTGCCACAAAGAGCTAACCGCCAGTCGCCGCGTAAATTTTTATTTATATTTATTATTATTTTTTTTCTCTTTTTGTGCGACACTCACCGTAATTTACAGCTGACGATTAAATAGACACTCTCACTTTGCACACACTCTTAAGGAGTAATTGTTGCAAACTATGCGACACTCATTTAATAAACATTAGAAATTTTTTTTGTTTTTCGATTTTCCGCAAAAACACAACAAAATTTCTGTGATGCGGCCGGTACACGATACACGCGCGCACACAACCGTTCGAAATCGCCGTCAATTCCAGACTGTTAAATAAATGTAAATGCAACTGTTATACTCAAAAAGGATAACAGCGCTGAACTGTAAACTCCAATGTTAAAAAACTTTGCGCATCGCAATCGTGAGTTTAGCCGTAAAATGTTGACTATTCAGTTATCAAATTCTACAACACTTTGCAAGCGAACATATTAAAGTAATTAAAAAATAATAATAGTATAGTTTTTATAAAATTTGTTTTATCATTTTTTATTACTACAGTTTTATTTATACATTTGAATCATAAACTTATATAGTTAGCCGTTTTTAGCCAGCTCTCACACCGCTGTTATGTTCTCTGAGCGTCTGTTAAGTTAACAGTTGCGTGCTCTCTCATTGTGTGACCATATGTGGCAAGCTTTAGTATTTCTTTAAGAGCTAAAAATACCAGTTTTACATGGTTGCACACAATCCCTTAATGCTGCCAATTTGAGTATTTCCTATTAGACGAATATTTAAGATTCAAGCTAAAGTTCTAAAAACTACAATAACTTAAATTAGTATTCATTGTGAAATGTATACTCGCTAAAAATAAAATGTGACTGGGTTGGCATAAAATGCTGCTTATTTTGCTGCTATCTTCCAATTCGTTCTATAAGTTCGGTCTAGGCAGTTGCTGCCAAAAGCTGATTGATTTGCAACTGCGCTGACTAACTAACGGCTCTGAGTCAGAGAACGGCAAAATGTGTTTGAAATATTTCGAATAATACAACAAAATATATATAATAAAAAAAAACATAAAAAAAAAATACAAATAAAAAACTTGTATCTCTATAAAATCAACATATTAGAATTTAAAACTGCTGAAAAGAAAAATTAATATATACATACATATGTACAAAGAAAGTGAAATATATTGCGATAAGAACAGTTGTAAGAAGTGAAAGTGAATTTGCAAACACTTATTACTATTATCGGTAGTCACTACGTCATGCGCTCTGCCATGCATTCAGTCTCTCTCTCTTCCTTTCTTTGTTTATAAATGAATGCCAATGTGTTTTCAAACTCTCTATTTTGGTCTTGTCTCGCTCACTCTTTGACTCACAAAGCTTTAACAATTTGATGTATTTCTTTTTATAATCATTTTTTTTGTGCTAAATAGTTATTATTTCATGCATTGATAAGATAACATACACACACAGACATTCACGTGCGCGCACATGCATAGAATTTTTATATGTGAAAAATTATGATTAGTTGCCGTTCGGTTTTGTAGCCGGTAAGTTCTAGCGGCCGACGCGTTAGCAGTGCGAGCAAAAACATTGGCGAATTGCACAATTCCAGGTGAACAGTGAGCGCGAGTGACAGAGAGCACACGAAAATGCCGTCGCTTAGCGGCAAATTACTGCTGCTCTACTTATGCCTGTTATGCTGGGCTCTCGTGGCGTCCATCACAATAGGTTCGGCAACTGTTATATAAACAAATCGTTTCTACTAACTCTCTCGCTCTGACTCGCTTCCCCACACTCTTTTTTTGTGCAGATGAACAATGCAAGCATGCAATAGACAGCTGCGATCGTTGTCTTGACACACATCTAAAATGTGCCTGGTGCACGGACAAGGTGCGCAAGCTCTCCCGCGCTCTCTAACTCTGACACTCTTTAACTAATTTCCGCTCTCTTTGTCAGACCTACCAGATGCGCTCACGCTGCCTGTCGCGCGAAACTCTGCTCAGCCTGAACTGCAGTGAGGTGAGTATCTATGAGAATCAGCCGCAGATGGAACTGCTGAAGCAGCGCCCGCTCAAGGACTATGAAAAGCAAGACGAGCAGGCAGTGCAAGTGACGCCGCAGCGCGTCTTTCTCAAATTAGTCAAAGGTGCGTTATCTTATCACAACCCCTGCCACTCCCTCTCTTCCAGAATAGTTCAACTTTGCTACATGTGTTATATTTATTGGCGTATTATATTTGGCTTTCGCTCTGCCTTTGGTGCAGAAAACTGTGTCATAGCGGCTTATTTGTTTTGCTTGTTTCACACTGGGTGTGTTTATTTACTTTTCGTGTGTGTGTGTGTGTGTGTGTGTGTGTGTGTGTGATAAGAAACATTCGAATTCTTCATTTCATATCTAAGTTGTAGGAATTAAACGGCAGCGTGGGAATCTAGCGAATTTCTTGAATATGTATAATCAAATAAAGTTAGCTAGAAAGAGAGAGTAGATGCCCTCCAACTGCCATAGAGTTTGATTAATAATTAACATAGGAATATTTGGAAATTGAAGTGAATTGATTTTGTCATCGATTTCTGATTGAGATGTTGAATAAGTTATCATTTCTGATTGAAAGTCAGCGTCAGCTGAAGCGTAATTGTGTGCATTTGAAATACGTTTATTGTTCCATTAATCTAAATATAAGATCATATCCGCATTCCAACTTTCAATGCCGATCTGAGCTCTCAGCGTCTCACTTTTTTTTACTGCAAGTTAAATTTAGCTTATGCTAACTTCTAATTAGCCAGGGACAGATATCTCCAGCTGCTTATTATCAAATCGAGACAAGACCAGAGATCATTCAATTGCCTGCTCATCAAACTATCAATGCAAAGGGGGAAAAAACAAAAAGAACAGAGTGAACTGCAATTAAATACTGGGAAAATTGTGGGGTTTATGGATTAAAGGAAGGCAAACATTTAACATGGGTGCGAACAACTGCGCTTCGCTAATGAAGGGTTATAAACTGAAGTAAAGTGTGTAGTGCAGTGTAGTGGATAGTGTAATGGAATACGGAATGTGGAATGTGAAATGTGGAGCAGACAATGCTTAACTATTCTCGTCTCTCATCTCTTGTCCGTTCGCTTACAATGGCATCGTAGCCAATAAAACAGCTCGTAAATGGCGCACTTAACCCTTTGACTTTACGGCCCAACCGTAAATCCTCAATTTTGGCCCCACCCCCAATCACAATGCCAATTCGCATATCTTTTTCCTTTTTCTTGGGGAGCAGGCAACACGCAACGCATCAAGCTGAGCTATCGAGGAGCACGCAACAATCCGCTCGACCTGTACGTGCTGATGGATCTCACCTGGACAATGCGCGACGATAAGGATACACTGGAGAAGCTGGGCGCCGAGCTGACCCAAACGCTGCACAGTCTGACGGACAACTATCGGCTGGGCTTTGGCTCCTTTGCCGATAAGCCGGTGATGCCGATGATAATGCCACAGCTGCGTGATAATCCCTGCGCCGCCGAGCGAGAGAGCTGCGAGCCCACCTACAGCTATCGGCATCATCTGAAGCTGACGGACAATATCGAGGCATTTACGGCTGCTGTGGCGGGTAGCCGAATTACGGGAAATCTGGATAATCTGGAAGGCGGTCTAGATGCTCTCATGCAGGTGATTGTCTGCCCCAAGCAAATCGGCTGGAAGCAGCAGGCGCGCAAAGTCGTCATCCTGGTCACCGATGGCTTCATGCACTTCGCCGGCGATGGCCTCCTGGCGGGCATTGTGCAGCGCAACGATCGCAAGTGCCATTTGAACAAGGCGGGTGAGTATACGGACTCGCTCACCTACGACTATCCATCGCTGGAGGAGATCTACCGGGAGCTACTGAGGCGCAAGATTAACGTAATCTTTGCCGTTACCGAGGAGGTGTTCAGCACCTATAAGGAACTGAGCGGACTCATGCAGGAGATTAGCAATGTCGAAATTTTGAGCGCCGATTCATCCAATATTTTAGAGCTAATCAAGAAGAGGTAAGTGAGGATTTTGGCGGGATTTTAAGAGAGTTGGTTTCAGTTATGAAATTGGAAAAGAAGCTTTTCTTTAATTATTTATTAAATCTTTGTAATATTCCTCTTAACTCTGCCTTTCATTCTTTGACTCCCTTTCTGTAAATGTCCCTCTCTTCTCTGTCCATCTCCTCTCCCTCTTTCACAGACACACACCCTGTCTATATATCATATTCTTTCAGTTCAACTGTCTATCTCTCTCTCTCTTTCACTCTATGCCTCTCTATCTCTTTCTATATTTCTGCATTCCTCCCGATCTTTTTCTATCTACCTTGCATTCTCCCTGTCCCTCTCCTTCCCCTTCCAAGTGTACCTCTCCCTTTCTCCTCCCTTCCTCTCTCTGTAAACGTCTCATATCCTCTGTTTTCCTCTCTTCAGTTACGAGAGCTTCATAAAGCGCACTCAATTCGGTGACAACAGTCCGGACTTTATAAAAATGGAATACTTTACGGACTGTGCTGGACAATTTCCCAATTTGCGTCCACGCAATTATTGCAACAATGTGAGCATGGGCAAGGAAATTGAATTTTTTGTGGACGTAACGCTCATGGATTATCCCGAGAATGGCGTATTGGTAGAGTATAGACTTTTTCATTAATATAAATATTGTTAAATTCGCATTCACAAATCTCTCGCAGAATCATAAAATCCGCGTGGAGGAGGCATCGCTGAACGAGTACATGGACATCGATGTGGAGCTGCAGCGTCCGTGTCCATGCGAGGAGCCAGCCGAGCCGGATGATGAATACGCCCGCTTTCAGTGCGATAATCAGGGCTATTTGAATTGTGGCATGTGCATCTGCGACGAGGGCTGGACGGGCACCTTTTGCAACTGCCCGACGGATCCGTCGAATGCTACAACAAACGAGGCGCTGCTCAGGACCTGTCGTCAGCCATTGGACAAGGAAAGCAATAGCCTCTCCAGCGAAATCTGCTCGAATCACGGCGAATGCGAGTGTGGCAGCTGCCTTTGTGATCCCGGCTACATGGGCAACTTCTGTGAGTGTCTCGAGTGCATCGATTGCGATGAGGAGCGCGCCGAGTGCTATTGCGGTCAGTGTGTCTGCAAATATGGCTGGTCGGGCACGCAGTGCAACTGCAAGGAGTCCACCGACGAGTGCACTGGCCCCACCGGCGAGATCTGCTCCGATCGTGGCATTTGCAATTGCGGCGCCTGCATCTGCCAGGAGCCGTACCTGGGCGAGTTCTGTGAGATCGATGCCGAGAAGGACAATAAACTGTGCCAGTTCTATGAGCCATGCGTCCTCTGCCTAATCGCCCAGAAGCAACATATCGGCGCCTGTCAGAATGTCAACGAGATCTGCTTCAGTGCCCAGTACAATGAGCGCTTCACCTATCTCTTTGTCAAAGAGCTGGAGGCGGAGACCGTCTGCCTGGTGCGCATCGTCAACAAGCATGGCATTCAGTGTGATAGCTACTTTAACTATCAGGTGCTCGATCATGCCAACTATTTGGCCATACAGGCCAATGACTGCGAACCTGTCAATCTATATGCGATGTTTGGCTATATAACCTTGATAACCGTGCTATTGGGTCTGTTCATTATTTGTGTGATCTGGTGGTGTCTGCGCATGAAGGACGCTCGGGAGTATGCACGCTTTGACCAAGAACGGAGAGAGAACAACGCCCGCCAAGAGAATCCCATCTACAGAGATCCCATCATACGTTCCGAAGTGCCCAGAGCTCTGCGCAATGACAATACTGACAATCCATTTGCCTTATAACCTAAAACAGTTATTAATAATCGTTGTATTAAACTAGTATTAAACTACAGGAGCTAAATTAAGAGGGTCAACGCGTACCATAGCTTCAGGCACTGAAGCGAGATAAGCTTAAACTTCTACATTAACTTGATTAACTTAACTGCCTATACTATGTAGAGGGTATATATGTATGTACATGTATACCTAACTGAGAGAATATTGAACTATCCTCAACATTGTTTAGCCTGGCATCAAATATTAGGTCTTACTTACCTAGTTGCAATTAATAATTAATTCAATTCTTTATGATGTTTTGTTCTCTTAATGTTAATGTAAATGCAATGTAAAGTAGTTCCTGTTAATGTTAATTAACAAAGAAGTTTTATGTTGGCTAACACTTTTTCGATTCACCTTTTCCTGAATATTTTACAATTAAATATTTGATTACATTATGTTAATATAAGCTACATATGAATACTATGTTAAATATTTTATACGAATTCATTTTTAAAAGTAAAAAAAAAAAAAGAATTTTTAATTTTTAAAACTTTACTTGGAGAATTTTTTTTAAATATTAAAATTATTTTAAATTGAATTTGTAAGTACAAATTCCAACGAAAAATGTATTTTTATATATTGGATTCATTAATATATCTGAAAATAATAATTGTTTAAATCAAAAAAGTTTCTTTAAATTTATATTTTCTGACACAGAATAAAATAAATATATATTATTGTTAATAATTGTTTTAATTTTCATATTTGTGACTGTGTAAGATACAAATTTTTTGGAATTGATAATTATTTAATTTTTTAATTTATATAAGTTAAAAATTAAAAAAAAAAAAAAAACAAAGTAGTTAATATAATATAAATATGAACAAACAAAAAATATTTTGTAGAAATTAATCTTTTAAATGTTATCAGATGTGCAATATGAACATTTTATTATGAAAAGTTTTAACGAGTCTGAAATTTATTATTTAATATATTTAATGTTTTTTTTATATTTATTTTATTGTTTTGTGTTTAATATTTATATTATTATTCTAAAATAAAAATGCATATTTTTTTAAGTAATATTTATATATTTTTTATTTATTTATTTCTTTTTTTAAATATATTTTTAAAATAGTTTGTATTCATTCGATAAATTATTTGTATAATCGTATTAACTAAATATTCGATGCACACAAAATTATATTAGCTAATTAATATGAAAAATTATTTAAACTTGAATTTCTATATATATATATTTTGTTGTAGACAAAGTTATTGATTGTCAGCTAACTAAGTTTTAGTGGAATTAGTTTAAGATTAGCCCTAATTAAGATTTAAGAAAAAATAGATGTTTTTATATAAAGATGCTTATAAGCGAGAAGTTTACCTACGGCAAAAGTCGATTGAAGAAATCATCAAAATTGAATAATATTTAATCCGATACAATAACGGATTGAACTAGTTTAGAGTTATACGATTTATGTATGTGTATTTAGAAGAACTACAACCGAAGGGAAATGCTTTCAAGAACCTGACTGCTGACTACACTCGTTCGACTCCTTCTTTTTTACTCTGTACAAAAATACGAATCAGCATTTAAAGAACTAATCGTATCTGAGGGCCCCGTTGGGGGCCATCATAACTAAATGTAATATCACTAGACTCGTAGCTTAAAATTACTAAATGTGCTTCTCTGACCACGAATCCATCCGCAAATCCACCGCGGACGTTCGCTTGGTAACAAAAAAAAAAAAAAAATCAAACGAAAAAAAAATGAAGTAAAGTAAGACAAGAGATAGAGAGAGAAAGGAGGGAAAAAAATTGCCAAAAACACAAATTCAA
Source organism: Drosophila koepferae (assembly GCA_030914345.1). NCBI lineage: Eukaryota > Metazoa > Arthropoda > Insecta > Diptera > Drosophilidae > Drosophila > Drosophila koepferae. The sequence goes on from JAUESR010000207.1 coordinate 7,356,808, forward strand.
TTACACACATAACTCGTAAAATGCAAAAGCAACAAATACGCGCAGGCAAGGGCGACGGCTGGAGCGGCGGTCCTCAGAGCACACGCTCACCCAACGACGGTGTCCTCTGGATGAGCATCGAGGGTGATTTCGCTGGCAGCGCGGCACTGGCGCTACTCAACTGAGCATCAAGGGCAGCCATGTCCGCGGCGGTGGATGCGGATATGATGTTGCCATTCGGTTTGCCACAGCTCTTGTTGTTGTTGTTGTTGCTGCTGCTGTTGGTGGAGCTGGGCAGGCCATGGGGCGAGGCGTCGGGCACCAGGCGACGCAACAAGCCGCCCACACAACCCCAAGGGAAGGTCCTGTAAATAGGCAAGAAGAAGAAAAGAGAAAAACAAGCAAAATGAGACACAGCATAGAATAAGGTAAAGGTAAATGTTATGCATTATTAAAGTGAAACACATTAAAGCAGCACCATTAGCCATGCACCATGGCTGGGGTGCTACACAGACCTAGCTAGGAAGAGTGTGGAGGGGGTTCTATTTCCATATATTTCAGTTTCACTGATTTCCTAAATGGATAATAATTCACAGTTTGAATAGTCATGCGGCCAGCGAATCAGCGAATGGAAATGCATATCACAATGGGCAACAGTTCAAATTATTAGACAATAACGTTTAATCGACATTTTCAGGGGTTGCTCGAGCTGGAAACTTAAATGTGATAATGCTGCGTAATGGATTAAACAAACTAGTGGTAGAAATGACTTCTAGAGTACATAAGAAAATATACAAATGTGTATATACTCTTAAATAAACTATTTATTCTTTAGCAAAATTTTAATATAATTAATAAATGCTTTATTTACCTAGCCTAATAGAAATGACTAAATAAATTTACATAAAATTATTTTAATGCAAAATTACATCAAGTATCGCTTCATTCTTTTTCCTTCACAATTCCTTGAAACAATTTCATAATTATAATTATTTACATACTTATAAAAACCAAAAAAAAAACCTTCTCTAATTCCCATCAATATACCCACTTATGCAGCTGTGAAGGATGTGGTTGATTTCTTTTTTTGTCTTTTTTTTGTAAACTCATTAAGACATTTCTGTTTGTGTGTGTGAGTTTACTTACCACTTGAAGGACAGCAAGAACTTGAGGAAACCAGGAATGACGGCCAGCTTCTCGTTCTTCCTAATGGCCGTGATGACGCGATCGGCCACATCGTTGGGATTCAATGTGGGCACCCATCTGCAAGAGAACAGTTTAGCTGTCAGTATATTACCGCATGCATATAAACGCCCATAAATGCGCTCACCTGGCATTCACATCGTCAAACATGCCCGTTGCCTGTATGAAGAACGGGCAAATGCAGGTGGTTTGAATGTTGTTATGCCCGAGCACTTCCAGCTCCAGACGCAGCGCCTCATCGAAGCCAACCTGTAATTATTTCGTGCACAAAGTTTTTTTTTTGTGAAAAGAACTTCTTTAGCAATTTGCATACACAGTATACGAATATACTAACCGCTGCAAATTTGCTGGCACAGTAATCGACCAATTTGCTAATGCCAACATGACCAGCCAGTGAGGCGATCGTCACGATATGTCCACGTTCCTTCTCGATCATTTTGGGCAGAAACGCTTTTGCGGTCTGTGCAATGACAACGAGTTATTATTATAGCAACTATACTATGTATGTGTATGTGTATGCATATGTATATGTGTGTGTGTGTGTGTGTGTGTGTGAGTTCAACTAACCCAAAAGTGTGCCATAACATTCACATTGAACGAACGCTCAATCAGATGGTCCGGCGTGTCCAACAGATGCAGCCCAGACACAACTCCAGCATTGTTGATCAGCAAAGTAACCTGAAATGAGCGGGGAAGAAAAAGAGAAGTAAATTTTAATGGATTGTCGTAAAGATTGCCTTGGCTACTGTTTGGCCATAAAATCTTGAACGTATATAAATATTTTTCTTTTTCGCAAATTTACCTTGCGCAGCTAAATTGCGCAACAAATTAAATAATTCTCAACTTGTTTGGGGCTGCGACAACAATTTAGCTTTAACACGTGTTTAATTTACGGCTATAGCATTTAAAATAATTAAACTAATTATAAGAAACAATTCTTGAATCTAGTCTGACCCCAAAACTGACATTCTATTATAGTTTAATTTAATATGCTTTAATTCCGTTTTAATTACTTCTCTTGGCTATGCCTGCCTCTTCCTATGATTTAATACAAATTCACGCACATTCAATTTCCATTTTCCTATTTCATATTTATAATTCCACCCATTTGTTAACTAATTCGTTACGGCTCCAAATTATTATACCGGAAAGAGCAAATCAAATAAAAAATAGTGCAATTATTATTGCAAAAGTTTCTTATTGTTGTTGTTTTTTAGTTGAAATCTGAATGCGTAACTTTTGTATACAGATGATAAAGATAATAATAATAATAAGTATAACATGTCAAGGTCTAATTGCGAATAATGTAAAATGCTGCTTGAAAATAGTATAAATAAGATTTCTTCAATTATAAGTAAGCGACGTCGCTGCTGTTGCTACTTAAAATAAAGCTAACAACAACACGTGCAACATTTCATTTAACAAGAAAAGCTATCATGGCAACAGCTGCCGTAATAACAACGTACAACAAATCCAGGCCACAGCGAGTTCAAGTGCACCGCGCGTATGGGTGAGTGAGGCCGAAGGGAGCTGCGACACTGGGTCACACGTTGCGTATGCGCAATTTAACAAAATAAAAAAAAAAAAAACAAAAAACAAAACAAAACAAAAAGCATTTAACGAGGCGTGCATTAAAACAACAATAGCAAAGCAAAAAAGCACTACGCAAGTTTTTAAAAATTATTAAATGTACTATTTCAGAGACCAGACGGTAGCAGCAACAACAACAAGAGCAACGCGTCATCTGCATAACGCATGATTTACTAAGTAGTTAAAATTTTATTTTTTGCTCATTACTGTTGTGAATACTCTGTAAATTATACAAATAGGATGTGATATGTGTGTTTATCTACGATTTATTTTACTTGTTGCCAAAGACAAGAATTTCGCTACATGTTTCTAAATATTTCTCTCATGTGTCTCTAGTTATGTGAGACTTTGTTTAAATATTTTTACAGATCTTAATACTGATTAAAATTATTAACAAAAATTTATATAGAACTATTTCAAAGCAAACTAACATTTTTTTAAATTATTCGAGTAATAATATTTCTTTTTATTATTTAAAAAAATGTTGTTTCGCATCTTTTTTTTTAGTTTTTTTTTTTTTTTTTTTTCGAAGTTTCTAGCTAGGGCTTAAGTTTTTATCTCTTTACGCTAATGATTTTATATTCAATGATTGTTGTTGCTGTCAAAGTTGTCAGATCGTTAATAATTTATATAGAATTAACCGCTGGCCAAGCGTAAAACGCGTTGAGCCCTCATAATGATGGCCCGCTGATACAAACTCTGCAACAATTAACTGACCAAAAATTGTTGATCATTTTGGACTTGTCGCTGAATAGAACAATAAATGTTTGTATTTATCATACACTATAGTGGGTCTTTAAAGTAATTATATAGAGAATATTATAGAGTTCAAATAAAGTTCAAATGTCGAAAAAAAACAAGAAATTATATATGTTTAACTTTAATAATGACAAATGTGAATCACGTATCAAGATTTTAATTAATAATTGCGTGACGTTTAAACAATTTAAGTATATAATTATTAAGTATTACTTAAAATTCACTTCAGTTAAAAAGAAGAATTTAAATTGATGCAAGCAGAGTTAGAGAGAGAAAGACAGACGTTGAATAAGGGAGAGAGAGAAATTATTAATTATATATCAACGTATCTATCATGAGTTTCTGTTTAATGAAGAAGTTTTAGATCTTTCTATTTTTCTATGTAAACTTTAATACTAATAAGTTTTTTGTTAAGACTGGCAGCTAAAACTTCAATGGAATTCAAATTCCTCTTTAATGATCTCACAACTCCAGCTACGACGTTGACTTCACATTCATTAGCAATTGAGACTGAAGAGAAAAAGTTCTAATCAGGCAGACAAACAGACAGCGAAATTAATTAGCAGACAAAGGGCCACCTAGGAACAGCTTATTTGTATATAATTATAAGAAATCTAAATTCGGCAAGCAATAAAAAGAAGTTAGATGAATAGGGCTCTACGATCAGGAAATATATTCAAATCAATATAGTTATATTATGGAAATAACTTGTAAACAGAGCTACAATGATTGCTGAAAAATCTTTTAAAATAATAAACTTTAATCTTTTTAATTTGTAATATAACCTTTAATATAATATATAATTTGTATTTTTTTTTTAATTTTAGTTAAATTATTAAAAATTTAATTTTTAAAAAAATATGTGTTAATTAAAAAAAACAGATTTACATTTAAAGCTAGCTCTTTCATAAAAATCGTAGTGCTACACTACATAAAAATTAAGCAAAATTAAATGTGACTTTCAAGCACAAAACTAATTTTTTTTTCTCGTTTGTTTTGCTTGTACTAAAAATATAGTTAATTTAGAATACTCTAATACTACAATTGCCATTTGTCCAAAATTTAATGTTTCAGTTTCACTATTATTTTTTATGAGCACAGCTGTTTATATTTGTAGCTAAATACAGAGTTATCGAGTACTTAAAAAGTTCTCTAACTATTGTCGCCACTACCATATATGAGGTAGTCTACTTCTAGAAGAGCCCTCATAATAGAAACAAATCTTCAAACACCAAAATGTAAACATTTGCTATCAATAAACAAATTTGTAACCATCAGTAAATATTTACTTGAGCATTTATATTATTTTATTACAAGATTGGCTGATATAAATATCAGAAAATGCAAGATAAAAGTGACTTCAGGCCTTGTTTGATGACATTAATGTCATGATTTGGCATAAATAGTTTTAAGCTTTAATGAGACTAAGTTCATTTCAAATTTAATTCAAATCTACATCTCTCACATATAAATTCCGTCCTTTATAAGGTGACACAAAATGTGATTATATAAGAGATACGGATTTCAAGGTATTTATGTTATATTTACGATGACTCTGTGATTTCAGTTAATTTTTCGACTCAAAGTCAATAAACGTTGGGCGAGAACTGGTTCGAGGTGAGCGTCTAGTCTATAAAGAGTAGATTATTATCGTCCATATGCTAGTCTCAATTCCACACATTAATTAGTATTCTCTTTTCAAATATAGACATCTTCAATGATATTAACCCATTGCCGAAGCCATCAAAGCTCAAATGTGAATGATGAAAACTGTTGCGCTTGTCGGACTTTCGACACTTTGGCAAAAGTGCGCTAATCACATTAGCAACTGCTGCACTTCATGCTGACCAAGCGGCAATCGGCAGTCTAAAGTCGGCAGATAGCAGTTGCCAGTTGGCAGTCAGAAGGCAACATTCGACAGGCGGCAGTCAGCGTTCACAGTGATAATGAATGCCATGACACGATTTGTGGCCCGAATGCTGTTGGCTGTTGGCTGTTGCAATCGGACATTGGACAGTTTGGATATGCATGTTTATATATATATTTTCTTTTAAGATTTATGCGTGGCAGCGCAGATGCGTTCGGGGGCAGTCACACAATTAGTGTGGCTGTGATTTTTATGCACTTTTAATGTGCATCCCAAATGGGCGTGGCATTGGTCGACGGCAGCAGCTCGTGCCGGTTGCGATTAATTTGAATGCAGGCTACGATTTTGCCACGGCACGGCTCGGCGTGGCCAAGACAGGGGTAAACTGGTAAAAGTTAAAGGCAGCCAGTGCTCCACATTGTGATTAATTGCCAGATGCAACGCAAGTGGCAACCAGTTTGAAGACTCGTCCAGCGGTCACTTCGCTCTCCCTCCCTCTCGCTCTCGCTCTCTTTCTCTCTCTGTATCTTTCTTTCTTTCACTCTGTCGAGCGATTCTCAAGGTTGACTGTGGCACGCTGAAAATGCGCTCATGCATACAAATTCACGTCTTGGGGGCCGCGCAACGCAACAAAATTTATGACATAAATATATGCATAAGATGTGTTGCCCGAGGGCGTGGTCGCGTCAAGAGTGTTTGGGCCTACATGTGTTCATTCTAAACAACAACAAGAAGGGTTCTCTGGTCATTAAACGCCCCTCAAAACAATTACATCGTCTATTTTAAGCGCTCAACTGTGAACGGCAATTACAAGAGTTTTATGCTTCAATTGACGCGCACATTCCACAAGTGCAACCAAACCCTTGCCCCGTTTTCCCCCGCTTGGTATACTTACATCACCGACTTCTGCTCTGATGACATCGGCCGCTTTATAGACTTCCTCTTTCTTTGATATATCCACCACATAGCCCTTGCAGTAACCACCCGCCTCCTCTACGATCTGAACGGTCTCGGCAATGCCTGAAAAGTTCAACAAATTACATAAGTATCGCTCTCTATCTCGCTCTCTCCACACTCTTGCTTTCTCTATTTGCTTTACCCTTTTGATTAATGTCCCAGATGATAATTTTTGTGCCCATTTTGCCCAGTCGTTCGGCGAGCAGACGGCCAAGTCCATTGCCACCACCTGTGATTAACGCAATGTCCGTCTTGAGTTCCTTTTCGGGATAGCCGAAGGCGATGTAATAAAGGTCCTGCAGGAAACAAAAAGATAAGAGAGGTGTTGATAATTATACAGGAAACAGAGCAAATTAATTGAGGCAATATAATTAAAGGCGTCAAAAGTTGTAGTATAACAAAATTTATGCATTTTATAAAAGAAACAAAATTCCAAATTCAAAATAAACTGTGGGAACTTTACATTCAACACAGGAAAACCTTACAAAAAAAAACTTTTTTCTTAAAAGCCTTTTGCTGTTGGAACAATGTCAGCAAGAAAAACAAAACCTTCAGCAAAAAAAAATGTTGACAGTGTATTTCCATCAGCTTTTAGCTTGAACCGGCGTCTCTTAAATGTCAAATGCGACAACAAGTTTGTTGCCTAAGTCTTTTGTTTTAACGTCATTCTGGAGGCTTTTCTTTGAAGTGTGCTGCCAACTGTCAGACAGTGTGTGCCAATATTGGTGCACAAACATGTTGTTCCATATGTTAATTTTTGGCTCTTTTTTTGTGAACAAATAACATAGATGAGCAAACAAATCGCGGACAATGCGAATTGTCTGGCAGTTGGCGGTAGCATGGTAATAGACGTTGAATTTGACGCCTTTAACTGGGTAAATACTTGAAATATTTTCAGCTTCTTTAAAAGACATTTCAACTCTTTTGACTCTTCTGCTGTTGATTTACTGTCAATAAGCTGTCAAAAATTTATGGCTCGCACGTCTCCATTGTCGCATAAAGATAACAAATGGTGCGGCCAACAAAATTGCTAGCGACCGGCAACAACAACATTAACATAACATTTTACTCTTTGTTTTCGGGAGGAAACAATAATAAAACAACGATAACAACAGGAGATACAAAACAAAACAACAACAGCTAAGGGGCAACACAGTGGCACTTTCCATCTCGCTTGCCACCAGAGGCGGCTCATAAATTTTCGTGCCACACGCGACGTCAACATCGCGTTGCGTCGGCCCGCAGTCGTCTCCCTGCGCCCAGCAATTGAGCTTCGGTTTGGGGTGCAACAACAGCAGCAGCGGCAGCGGCACTGGCAAGCGTGTCCAATTATTTTGACATTAACAATGAATGTGGCGCAACGTGGTCAGTAGTGTTGTTGCTGTTGTTGTTGTTGTCGTTGTTGTTGTTGTTGCAGTTGCTCTGCAGTAGGCTTGGCAAAGGGTATCATATAGTTGGTCAAGTGTTGGGAATACATAATTGATATTGCTCATGTATAAAATTAAAAATTAATAATAATAAAATTAATATTAATTAAAATTATTATTAATAATAAAATAAAGTGTTTTTAATACTTTTCTCATGTATTTTACTAGCAATTTTAGTTCTAGTTCAATATTTGATAGGAAAAATTTGGAATTTCGCCATTAATTTTCATATATTTTCTAAATCTATAAACGAAAATCTCACTAAAATTTAAATATATATGCATATAAATCAGACATCGATATATAAATAAATATATATGATTATATTTATATATTTTGAATATAAATATGTCATAAATATATATTACTATAAATCAGTTCATCTAATGAATGGATATTATATTATATATTTTAAGCCAACGTATGGCCTTAAGCTTCCGTTCCTTGGCGAGTTATTTGTAAACTTTTTGGTGGCCAAATATTATATCATAAAACGCAGTTTTTTCGCTAGGAAGCACTTTTAAAGTTTATATTTTATGTCAAGCTACGTTCTATGAAATTTTCAGCACATTAGCTCGAGATTTGGCATTGTTATTAATGAAGCAACTGACTTGGATTAAGACTCGTCTCATGAAACGCTTTAAGTGGTTTAAAGCTGAAGATATATAATAAAAAATTACATTAAAAAAAGTAAATAGAAAACACGGCTTTTGCGATTGCAGCTTCAATTTGCAAAGTATTCGGTTTCAAAGAATCTTATATAACTGAAAATATATTATTTAAAATATATAACACACAAAAATATCTTATCTAAATATATTTGGCAGTAAAGGGCATTCACATAGTCGAAATAACTCAGCAAACACAAACTCTGCCCCTGCAGTTTGGCCCCAAAAAGAAAGAAAAAAAAAAAAATATATATATATATATATATATACAAAATTTGCCCATAAATAATACGAAAATTCATTAAGGGTAACATGTTAGCTGGTGTCCGGCGATGATTATGATGAATATAATAATATGAGATAATTATGATCAGTTGCTTCTTTCACTTGTTGCCTTGTTGACAGACATTTTGTCACATAATTGAACATGCAATTCATTTGCTTTTTTTTTTTCTTTTCTTTTCTTCTTCTCTTTGTCTCCTCTACTTAAACAAGGGCAGGAAGTGGCCCATTATAATTTATGCATAACATGATAATAACTTAAATATGTGTCTGCCGCGATTTATGTTAAAAGATAATTTTTTTCTTTATATATCTTTTTTGTTTTATTCATATTTACAAGAGCATTTTAATGGGCCATCAAATGGAACATATGCGAAATGCCCAACCCATTTAAATGATATCTTTTACACTTTCAAGTTTATGCAAAAAAAAAAAAAAAAAAAAAAAAAAACATTTTATTGAATAAAATCTAAAGGCTGAACAAAAGTGAATAAAACAGCGCGGAAGTCAATTCTAAAAGCAAATCGTTCGCTTGTTCTGCCTGATCTCGGGCTAATAAAGTTCATACATGACTTGCCTATATGTAAATGCAATCATATACAAAGCTTTAATATAGTCGTGCTCGCAGCTATATTTGCTTTGTCATTTGACTAAAAAAAAAAAAAAAAACTGGAAATCATTTTTCACAAGCTGTCTTTTGTAAAAGCGAAAAACCTGCTTAGTCAGCATCGAACTTGAAGGGTCTGGGTTTATTGGTCTCTTCAATGGTCTGTTAGATTGTCTATTTGATTGTCAAGGTAAACGCATTGACCTTTGTTTAAAAACAGATGGAAAATTACAGAAAGCTTACAGATTAGCTTTTGACGTAAAAATGGAGCAGAGTTGGACATTTTTCAAATTATTCTTTATATAAATCTCGCTGAGATCGTATGGAATTTGTAGGCTATAAATATTCAATCTAATTGAAACAGACTCAAGGTAAGGCTTTGATGAAGAGATTTGAAAAACAAATTTACATATGTATGTATAAAAAGTTAAAATGCTCGACTAGAAGATACCCGGCACGCCATGTAGACTATTATTTCTACTAATTCTAACTTTCTAGCTTTCTTGCGCTGCAAAACTTTTAAATTGTAAAATATACAGTTCCATAATTTGGCCTAGTAGTCAGCTAATTTAAATCAATATTGCTTCCAAATTTGTGTAGAAATATGCAAAGTTTGCAATATTGAAAATTAAAAATTCATATTATTCTGTTTAAGTTATTCATGATAAATACTCCTAATCAAGAAAACACACAGTTTATGAGGTCAGCCATGGCTTGAACTGATTGTTATAAGCTGTTGTCAGATTTTGATTAAATTATGTTATTTTGTTAATTCAGATTTCATTGTTTCCTTAGATATTTTTATTACATTCTTTGATTACATACCATTACAGAATATTTTATATATATTTTCTTATATTTATAAAGCAAGTTTATTAGGTTTTATAATTTGTAAAAATAAACAAACAAAAATATGCTTATTTAAATTTAACTTGCAGTAATATTAATTTGCAAACATCATTTAGAAGCTACGCTTGCTTGCATTATTTGAATTATTGAGCAAACGCTGCAATTGCTTGAATTAAATTGTTTGTTTATTTTAGAGAATCTCACATATTGACAATTTCTGTGCTGTTTGCCTGTAATTAGTATGCTGAAAATCTAACAGATTCTAGACATAAAAGAAAGAAAAAAAGAAAACTCTTTAGCAATTACAGTGACAATCCAGGAAGTTGTAAGTTCTGCAAGCCTCATTATCATTAGCTATTCGTTAGTCTTAAATCAACATTTAATCACAAAACGTTTCTAACTGTACAATATCAATTTATGAATCCCCTCAAAGTTCCCAATTAGCATATGAGCGGGGAGACAACAAAAAAAGAAACTCTTGCGCAATTATGTAAATTCAAACAAAGCAGAAACAAAACAAGAAAAACAAAAAAAAACAAAAAATTTGCGACAAAACCGCAGACAACAACGAATTATGAATGCTGGCATATGCATATGGTCACGTCTTATCTAAATGCTAACTTCTAAAGGCGCTAGGCGCCAAGCCACAGTGCTGCAGCGAATGGTAATCAAATGTTTGCTGTGCTTGTGTTTACATATGTGTCTGAGCTTAGCCAAATGCAAATCGTAGTCTGTGTGCTGCCAGAAACTTGTTTGCCATCGTCCGGGAGAATTGCGAAAAATTGAAAATCTAAACGACTTCGTCGACCAGGTGAATTCTAAGCCAGCTGAAAGTGAAACCGCCAGCCGGCGGGCCAACCTGCAAGTCAGCGTCAAGTCAAGTGTCTTGCCCAACAACAAAGCGCAGCTAGTTGCAGTAGCTATAGCTATAGCCGTGCTCGTCGCACGACGTTCGACGCACGACTCCACTCAGCTTAGCTCAATTCAAGACACTCGACTCGACAGCTGCTTTAATTGGCTCAACTTTGGCTAGTGAGCGCTAAATGTTGAGCGTTTTTCAATGAGCTCAACAACGAATGACTTAAGACACGAACTTGCATAGTGCAACACTGATGCAATTTTCAATTTGCTGCAACGAGTGACCTTCTTTACATTTATATATAAATATATAAAAATCACAAATAATTGAGCAGAAAGAGAGCAAATGTTGTATAGAAAGAGCGACAACAAAAAAGAGCGTGGAAAAAATAAATCTGAATAAACCTGAACGTGAATATTGCAATGACATAAATCTGAGAAAATATCTGAATAACGAGATGGGCTAATAATGCTTAAAAAAAAATTTGAATAAACTATAAGCATTTTGATACTCAATTAGTGACTTGTAGTTTAATATATTTGCATATATTTTTAATTTACTTGAATTTATTTATTAATATATTTATTTATGCATTTTTTCCATTGTGAAACACGATTTAATGCTTGTTATTGGATCGTAATAAATATTAATAATAATAATAATTTTTAATATATTGTATAATTACAATATCTTTTACTGTAGTATGTGAAAAAGAAGAAACAGATAATGTAGAAGGGCTTCACTTTGAAGGTATAATATATATATGTATATATATAAAAGCTAAAATGCTAGAAGTTCTGTGTTCCTTAAAGTGGAGAGCCAACGAATTTTCTATATATTTTTATAAGTTATTCAAGTATTTTTTGTTATAAAAATATAATTATATACAATTATATTGTGCACTGCATATTCTATTACTCTAGCAAGTTATTTATAAGCTCAATGCAACAAGTTCTGCCCATATTATGTTTTTAATATCAAATAAGTGTTTATGTACTAAACAACCCATGTATTCATTGATCTAGGCATGACGGACGCACTCGATTTCTATGCCGTCAGCGCGTTGAGCTCGTTGCATTTTTCGAGGCGTCATCGAGGCGGGTTGCCTTCAAAAGTTTAGTTGCCTAGCCAGCTCTAGGCAATGAATGTGTGTTTGCCTTTGTATTTGGTCAGTTATTTTATTTAATTGTTGTATTTGGCTTGGCTACATGCTGCAGCGGGTGGTCGGTCACTGGTCGGTCTATCAGCCTTCAAAATTCATTTTTATTTATTGCCACGCAAAAATTAGCACCCGAAAACTAGTTGTTAGCATTGTTTTTATATTTTTTTTTCTCTCTTTTTTTTTACAGTGCACTGCAGTGGTGAACAAACCGCAATTGATGTACAGCTAGACGTGCTCATATATATATCTGGCAATCAAGTTCTATGCGTTGCCAATCTTGGCCAAAAGAAGTGGAGAAGTGGAATTTGCCGCGCAACTGTGATGTATGCTGAAGATTGCTGCAAATTTGGCTGCGAAGTCGGCGGATATGGAATGTGTTAAGTTGATATGAACAATACTGTTAGACCGCAAGTAATTATGTATAATTGTATATATATGTAGTATAGATTATGAAATTTGGGACTGACCACTTGATCAAGAGAATTATTAACCATCAATTCAAATAGGAAGAAGTAGGCATTAAATTCAGTAATAGGTTATCTATTTTTTATTGCAAAAAAGAATTGCTAAATACTATTATTACATTACTGTTATATTCATTACATGTATTTATGAATATTTTTACATTACTTTATTTTATTTTTAACTTGCATCAGGTATTTTTTGGAAGAATATGAAATATGGAATATTAGTGGAAAATGTATTTTCTTATGTTTCATTTTTCGTCATTCAACTATATATAATTTACGAATATATTAACCATAAATAAAATCTACACTTCAAAATAATTGTATAATTTTTTTATTATATATATATATATATATATATATATATATATATATATATATATTATATTTTACTATTATAAAACAAAGGCATATCGTATTTTATATTACTTTTTGTTCATTCACTGTAGCCAGGTAGCGGCTATGAGTCAGTTCATCAAACACACCCGTTCATTTACAGTCCTATCTATCTATTGAATGACACACTATCCTAACCCACTTCACATGTAAGATAATCCAAATAAGTGAGCCAAGGCCGTTATGGGCAATGAGCCTGCGCTTCAAGTAACCTCCACAACGACACACAGTCTCAAACAAAAGCTAACTTTATGCTCACATATGTAATACCAAGCAGCTGTTATACGACTTTTGTTGTTGTTGTTGTTTGACCAACACTTTCGATTTCAATTGCGTTTACTTCTTTCATATATTTCTTGTTTTGCTTTACTGTTGCACACGCACACACGCACACACGCTTCGCAGTGAGGCGGGCAGGTTGCCCGCGAAAAAAATGTTTTGCTGTGGCAACAACAGCAGTCGAACCCACAACTAGCCAAGCTAATAAAAACAGGCTTCATAGCGTTGCAAAGCCGGCAAAATGCAAAAGTTGAACTGGGTCAACAAGCCAAAACGCAGCAGCGACACCGACGACGACGCCGACGCCACCAGCGCTGTTCGCTTCACTACGTCTGGGAATAATATATGTATTTTGTTGTATCTGGTATTTTTTTGGTATTTTTGGAAATGTTTCCTAAAGCTTTATTGCTAGCGCATGCGCGACAGTTCCAGAGAGACTGTGGCAATATGAGCACGCCTTCAAACGGTCTAGTTTGTTGCCTAAGTCTTTTGTTTTACATGGGCTCAAAAAAAGAAAATCAATAATGCAGCGACACAAACCAGGTTAATATCAAACTGCATCAAATCGATTGTTGTGCCAAAGACCATTATTAGCACAGTCAATCAGTATGCAATTGCAATAATAACAATGACAACAGCTGGCAAGTCTACGGCTGTAGCGTCTCTCGGGCGAATCTTGAAAAAGATTTACATGCAAATTAGTTTTGGCTCGTTCATGACTCGTTGATATTGCATTCAGCATGCAAATGTCAACATTTTTAATGGGCAACGCCTCCAATACGTCCCTCCCTCTCTCTCTCTCTCTCTCACTCTCTCTCTCTTTCTTTCTGTCTTCTTCTTACTATGCCTCTATGCAGTTGGCATCATCCGTCGCTTAGTTAGGCATTCAGGCAAAGAGAGTTACCTCGGTAATTTAATGGCACTCATGCATAATAAGACCGAGGCAAATACATGATATACATGCTATATTTAATGATCACATCACACACACACACACACACACACATATATATATATTGAGTCACACACACACACATAGACATATAAGAGTAACGCCGCAAACTAAAAAGGTTTCTTTTTTATCTTTGTTGCCAAAGTGAAATTAATATAATTATGTAGCACAGCAACAAAAACAACAAAAACCTACAAAAATTGTTTGCTTATGTAATGCTGCGAAATTTGTTTATAAAGCCGAGCGTGTCAATTTGACCACAAAAAAAATATTTAAAAAAATAAAATTAAATAAATAAATAAAATAAAATTATGATATTTTTTAAAAACTATTTCCCCTTAAGCCCAATATCCGAATTCTGTGTTAACTAGCCATAAATTTCAATTATGCGCTTTTACAGCAATTAACCGAATATGTTGGCCCTTTTGGCGTCAGCTAAGTGCAAATCATTTAAAATCTCGAAAACGTTTACAGCTCGCCTATCTCAAATGTGCAATCACCTTAAGTGCTCGTTGTCTAAGCTACAATTAGGTCTGCTTCAGACAATGTAAGGGGATTTTATTTTTTTTATTTTTATTGTTTTTACTTCAATAGACATTGAGTTACTTCGAGGTAAATAAAAAAAATATATATGTAAACAAGATCTGATTTTATTTGCTTTGACAGTAGAAATTCTTCTAATTATTTCCGGCATAATATTAGCATTTTACTTAGGATTTCTCAAACAGGTTTACAGGTTAACAATTATAAAATTGTAAAAAAAAAAAAAAACAACATTAAATGCAACCTTGATAATAATAGTTTTAAATACAGTAGAGAAATCAATGTGTAACTTATTACTAATACAGAAATTCTAAAATCATTAGGTTATTGATATTAATAATATGTCTACACGTTTCTATAAGCAATGCATTTTTAATTAATCTATTTGCTATTAATCAATTCACATTTGACTCTAGCACAAAGTAATTGTTAGTTTATTTATTATTTATATAGAAAAGCATTAGGCTTGCATAAATAATTTTTAAATTATACAATGGACTGTGGGACAGTAAATCATTTTATCAGTTCAATTCTTTGCTAATGACTATGCTCAATATTTGATTTAATACAAAGTTTATATATGAAATATCTGAAAACGATAATCTGCTTACAGCAACTTAATTACTTGCTCGATTTAATTAAATGTAATTAGCCAAGCTAAAGGCGGCGATCAGTGTATGTTATAGGCATAACGATCGCATATAAACAATAATCATGCGCGTGCCGATAATGACAACCATAAAAGGTAAATGAGATTGCAGACTCATTGATAAACGACGCAGAGTTTTATTATTTAACCAGCAGCCAAGAGCCAACTGCCAAGAGCAAGCGCACTTCAACTCGGCCCACGAATTCAGGCAGTGAAAATAAGTGGTCCAAAAACGAGTTTATCTTATTTAGTGAATTTATAAATTTCTGTCATTTATCAAGTGCATTTTTTGAATAACAAACAAAACACAGAAAATATAATAAATTACTTTCGATTTTTTACAATTTTACTTCATTAAATCATTAAAGATTTCTTCGAGAAGATTTGAAAATCAATTTTAAAATATATTGGCATAATAACAATACAATATTTTATATTATATTATATATTAAATAAATTAAATAATTTATTTTTACAGAATCAACAAAAATTTATTAAAAATCTATTCCAAAGGCTTGCAAAAAATTAAAAAAAAAAATATATAATAATTTTATGTGTCATAACTCAAAGTTTCGTTAATAAAAATTTAATTATTCCACACATAGCTTTTTGTTCTCTAATTTGATATGTGTTTTGTATTTGATTTCAGCATCTAATTTATATAAATATTTTATAAATTCAATAAATTCCATCAGACAATGATGTTAATTAAGTTGTTCAGCTGTTGCTGAGCATACGGAAGCATCAGAAATTCAAATGTTCAATAGCAAAAATCATAAACAATTCCACATTTTTCTTGTCAACATTTGTAAACAAAGGTAGGACTGATTTATGTACACCTTTGACATTGAACTTCAATTAACTTACCTGTAGTATATAGGCTATGCTGCATATGATGAACCACATGACATCTGCGAACGCAACACAGGTATTCCATATTTGTTGCCTCCAGCTGAATGGCACTATCAGGGGATTTTGCAGACCGTGTCCGTTGGTTAACGGTAAATTATCCGTCTGCAGTTTATTATTGTTCTTCTCCATTTCACGATTTTTGCTGCACTTTTTTTTTTTTTTTGGTTATTTATTTTCTGTTAGAAATGTGATCACATTAAATTAAATTAATTAATTTTATTTGTATTTATTTATTTTGTTGCCAAATGCTTATTCTTTGTTGCAAACGGAACACATGCAAGCAAGACAATAACAATAACAATAACAATGGCAATATCAAACAATAACAACAACAAAACGAGACTACGAAACTTTTCTGTTGCTGTTTGCTTTACGTTTTGTCTTTATTATGGTTTTTGCGTTTATTTAATATTTTTTTGTTTTGTTTTTTGCTTTGAACTCTGATTTTCCGCGCTGCACGTCCGCTCTCGTGAGCGTAGCAAACGAATTTGAACGAAAGGAATGAATTTCGACTTCTTATTTTGGGGCGCTATTGGATATCGTTGCTGACGTCGCCGTCGCCGTCGCTGCCGTCGTCGGCGCTGCCGTTGCCATTTGCTCACACCGCCTGTCTGAAGCTTAGCCGTGTGACGTCACGAAGCTTCAGCAACAGCTGCCGCTTTATTTGTTTTGTTTTTGCTTTTGGCTTGAAAAGCAAAAGTTTAACGCTGAGCTTCGAGCAGCCCCGCAGCGTTCTTTTGACGCTTTACGGTAATTACCTTAACTCGCCTCAGTTTGTGCAATTTAATAAAAGCTCAACATTTTGTATTGTTGATTTCATGATTGTTGCCCACTGTACAGACAAATTAATTGTTATTTATGTTGACTTAAAAGTTTTATTCAAGCCAGCTGCAGTTGCTGCTCGCCCAAAGGTAATTCATCTTTATGCAAACTCATTAGCTTGGGATAATTAATTAAAGACTCTTGGTGAAATTATAATGTGTGTGTATGTGTGTTTCTTAAAGGGTAGAGCTGTGCATGAACTTTAACAAGTGTTAGAAAAGTGCAATAAAAACATTACCAACACACTAATTAGTCGCAAAGCACTTTAAAACCCATTTCGTAGCTAATCTCATATTATCCTACACTTCTCTATGAGCAATGATCTTAAGGCGAGAGAATCATAAACAAAAACCTCATTAGTAACTGACTAATTAGGCCTTTAAAGCATCTAATTTTTACTGACATTTCTTCATTTTAGTCAATTACTAATTAGTATATTTTCCGCATTTTTTCATAATTTTTTCTTTTAATTGCTTAACACCTGTTGCTGTCGTTGTGTTTATCTCTCCACTTTACTCTTCACATGTTTGTTATTCAAAAGTGCTTAAAGCCCTTTCCAACACTTAAATCACATGCTTATTACATTCGTGCTTATCATCATTTGCGCTTTCACAGCTGACCTATCGCATATCCTCCGTATGCATATTTCTTCACTTTCCTTTGGCTCCAATTCTGATTTATGCTTTAAAACTGGATTTTTGCTCGAACGTACGAATCCAAATGAAAGTGAAATGACGCACTTGCATTAATTTTCATTGTTTTTTTTTTCTCTTGTCATCTCTTTTATGTGTGTGGGTTCTTTTTTCCTCATCTGCTTTTAGAATATTTGCATGTCTATACCCTATACACACTCGAGCAAAGGAGTATATTCTTTACAAAAAATAAATATAAAAAACATTTATAAATAAATTAATGTTTAATGAATGTATATGTATATTACAAAAAAAAAAATAAAATAAAATAAAAAAACGTTGCTTGTGCTTCAATTTAATCAAAGGATATCTTTTAGTCTATTATTTCATTTTACACGTTGTATACAAACAAGTTATGCAAATATCCGAATTTTCGTTTGTATTTTTTTTTTTTTTTTTTTTTTTTTTCAATTCATAGGGATTTTGTCACATACATATGTAAATTTGGTTTATTTAATTTATAATTTTGATTTGATTTGTTAACGTGCGTGTTTTAGTATTCTTATTTTTATTTGCATTTTTAGCTAGTATTTACAGTCTGCCCGCTTGGGGTCAAAAACCGCCAAAAATATTTAAAGGCCGTCTACAATTTGGTCAGCTGCATATGTACATGATACTGCAAAATTGCAACTGTGTGCGTGTGTGTCGGCGAGTGTGTTGGTGTGAATGTGTGTGTGTGTGGGAGAGGGACGAGGGAATTGTAAGTCGTAATAGTGAATTGCATAAATGTTGAGAGACGACTTTTGATACACAAGAGACACTTAGGAAAAACTTAGCGACTTGCTGAGTGCACTTCTAAACTTCAAATATTTTATGCAATATTATGAACTTAATTTACATATCGGCATTTCACAGCACACTTGCCTTTGATTTCACAATATTTTCATAAGGCGCGAGCAAAGGCACAGCTGCATGCGTTCTATAATTGAAAGAACGCATTTAATTTTAATAACCGGCTTTTAGATTCATGTATTTATTATTTAATTATTTATACTAACGCTGTTCAATTCTGTTTGCTGTTTGCTTTTTGCATTCGATTATATTTACTTTTTACTTTTTTCAGCGTCCTCTTGCGACAAATTCGTTTACATTTGCGACGCATGCGCCAAACACAAAACAAAACCGAAGAGGGAGAGAGTGAGAGTGAGCGAGAGAGAGCTAACAAGCACGCGGCATTTGCAAAGCGTGAGAGCAGGCAATGTGGAAGGGCTCCGTTTGTGATTTCATATAGTTGCTTCTTACTTATTTTGTGGTGGCATTAGTGAGAGCAAAAGAGAGCGCAGGAGCAAAAGAGCGCAAGCATATTCTGAGCGACAAACAGCTGTTGCCAGTGTTGGCAAAGCGCCCAAATATATTCAAATAATTGCGCATCAGCAAATTAGAGGCAAATCAAATGTGTTTTCTTACTTAACGAGCTTGAATGATTTTATTTAATAATTTCCGCTTTTGCAACTGAAAACAACATTCTCTAAAAATCGTATTTCCTTTTTCTAACTATTGCATAAAAAATTTAACCTCGTGCCCTGTTGACCGCGCGCTAAAAATATGTTAATCCACACACACAGATACACATACAAAAATCAAGCTTAAGCATATTGAAAATAGCATTAGATTCATTTGGCCGACCTTGGCGGGCGCTGAAAACCCGTTAGAACTCCATAACGAAATTAGCGTAATTTGCTGCTCAGAGCCATTTGTCAAAGATTCAACGTTGGCGCCAATCGCCGAACTTTAACCTATTTCACTTCCTCACACGCGCAATAAACAAACACACACGCACACATACATATGCATACACGTATATAGATAAATATAAAAATACATATATATACACATTTATGGCGTCTGTGGCTCTAAGAATTCTTGTTGTGTAGCATGAAGTTTGAAAACTTCCGGCTAAGACTCCATAGAACGTGTTTTAAGCCATGTGCGACGAGTCTTGGATCACGGCTCAAACCCAGACTCTGACGTTTATTCTTTGGAAACGTATTCGCTGTTTATTTTTAATTGGCGATTTCAGATAGAACAACGTAGCACGTAGACGCTTTATAATTCCAGTATGGATTGTTCATAATTATACGCTCACTAATTGTTGCTAAACTTTTTTTTTTAAGATTTTGTAGCGTTTTTTTTTCGACTCTTTCAAGGTCAAAATCAAGTTGGATTTTTGTCATATTCAAAGTTCTTTCAATTGTTGATTATTTTTAATTGAAGGAACTAAAATAAATCAATTAATTTGAATGAATATACAAAATTTAAGATGAGCCTGATTGGGAAGTAGAGATCTCTTATAATAAATAAAATATTTAAAAATATGAGTGTGTTGAAATGTTTATCAACAATTTGTATAATACTTGAATAATTTATTTATGTTTTTAGCATTTGGTATAATTTTTTACGTTTTATCTTCGTTCTCTATAACTTTAAATTTATGTAAAAAATTCCATTTTATTGAAATTATTTAAGTCAAAGCAAAGAAATCTATCTATAAAACTCAATTCGGAAATAGAAATCAATATATCATTCTTTAGTATTTGATATTCCATAATTTAAAATGAAGCTGTCAAACACAATTTATCTTTCCGTTGACAAAACAATCTAAAGAATCTCAACACCATTTTTGATATCTTTGTTAATTTCACATAGTATAGTAGACGAACATATTCCGGTACCGAAATTGTCATGAGCTTCCGCTGAAATTGACCTACTTTACGGCATGCTAACTCTGCAGGTGTGATGCAAGCGACATTGAAACTTAATTATGGCTTTTCTTTAAGGCCTTATCGAGTAGAGGCCCTAGCTGATTGTTAGCATGGAAATCTTATAAAAATAAAACAAAACATAATTCAGCTGCTGAGGCTATCGAACTGCTAATAGGAAACTCAGCTACATGGAGCCGTTTGATTAGGCCCTATACAAATTTACATCCATAAATATGCAAATTATTGATAATCGTATTAATTTTGGTATATATATATGTGAATGTAAACAACACGTGCAAACTGAAATATGTAAACTATATACAAGAATTTGATGAGCATATATGACTTGCGTTAAAATTTTTGGAATATAACGAAAACAATTATGTAACGTTAAAGTTTTTTGGGTTTGTTTACCAGACGTTTATTAAATCATATTTATTTAAAAAAAAGGAATGTGTTTGTATTATATTTGCGAATGGGCGATTAAATTATAATAATCATCACAATTATAATAAAAATATTTTATAATAAATAATAATTATTTAAAATTATATACATATATGTGTTTATCATTTATTCTAGTTTACTATGCTCCAAATTTAATAAAAAAAAAAAAAAAAATTAAAAACAAAATAAAATGTCGATGTTTTTTTTTCAACTTTTTATTATTAATTTATCATTTTTTTTTTTTTTTAATTTTATTTTATATATTTTTTTCTTTAGACATGCATTGCTTTAAAATATATATAATAATTTAATATTTAAGAATTTATATATGTATATATCCTGAATGTATTTCAAAAATCATTATTTGACTACAAATAAAACTTAAAAAAAAATATTAAAGGATAAATCCTTATTGCATTCATTTCGATAAAATAAATTTTTAAAATGTTGACTTTAAGATGAGTTAATTAAAAAAAAAAAAAAAAATCAAAACATATGTTAATTTTTTAGCTTTATATATTTTTGCTTTTAGAGCTGAATAAAAAAAGTTGGCTTTAATTAAAGTCACTATAAAAGCCAAAACAAATCACATGACAACAGCATGCAAAAATTGAGCAAAATAGAAAAATAAATGTTTGGGAATTATACGAGCATACTCTATAAGCAAAAATTGTGGCTGTACAGTGTGAGCAACATTTGCTGATGCAATATTCAAAGTATGTAAATGTCAAAGTAGAAACAAATTGATGAAATCGCCGGCAGCGGAAAGTTATTTATACACCGAAAGCATTAGGCGTAAGCTCTACTTAAAGTGCACTTAAACAACCTTAACAAATGCTGAAGACGGCGGCACATTAAATGCGCTTTTAATTAAATTAGTAACCAAATCATAAGTAATAAGGCCAAACGCACAAATGGAGGCTGCGAGATATTAACAAAAAAAAAAAAAAAAAAAAAAAAAAAAAAATAGATGACGAAGAAGAAGTAGAAAAAACAGTATTTCATATAGAGACAACGGTAAGCTAAGCTATAAACAATATAATAATGCCCACATATCTCACAGGTAACTAACAAAAAATAAATAAAATTCAAAATAACTCTAAAGTTGGATGGAAGGTCGACTGCTGGAGTCGTTGCTTTGATGAGTGCTAAGTGACCGCAGCCTCTAAAATCCAAAGCTCAGCTGAAAGTTGTAAATGCGCCAAGTCCAAAGATTTCAAAGTTTTTGTTGTTTTATTAATTTTTTTTTCAGTTCATTATTGACAAATGTTTTAAACTTGGCTTATATATGCATTGGACTGGCACTTGTCTGGAACTGGTTCGACTTTAAACTAGCCGGCAAATCCAGTTTTATTCTCTACTAATTCTGAAATCGTAAAACTTTTCAGCGTGAATTCCCTTTAACTTTTAATATATATCCATTTTTTATATATGTCTGCGATTAGCACATTCTTGTGATTCCTTCTTTATTGTGCTCTTTCTCTTTCTTGTGTTTAGATTGGATTTTAGCACAATGCGTGGGTGTCAGCTGCCTCATGTGAGCATCTGTTATTTATTTGCCCATTCCGGATGATTGATGTCAGCTTATATGAAATAAGTGATATTTTTAGATAATACAAAGGCAGTAGAATCTCCATATAAAGTAGGAAAGTAAATAGTACAATGATTGTTAACTTTAAATATAAATATATAGATATATTTCATTTCATCTTATAAATATTAAAAGATCTGCCATTGGCAGTCGCAATAACCAAAGATATTATGAAAATTCTAGTTTAAAATTTTTTAATTTAATATATTATTAATATTATATAATATAATTAATCAAACAGTTGTTAAGAGACTTATTTTACTTAATTTATTAAAATATAAATAAAGCTTTTTTTTATTTAAATGACAAAGTTTCTAATCATTTCAAAATTGAACAAAATTACTTGTAATTAATTTTTATTTTTATATAAATATAATTTAAATTCAAATAAATTTGTGAACATATTATATAGGACCAAATACTTGATTATCTTTCTATTTTCTAGCTAAACCATTTTTAAAATTGCTTAAAAATGAAACTTGTGCTGCATACGATTATATACATAAATGTATTTCATATTTTACCAGAGAACAGACATTCAGTTAATTAGGTTCGCTTAATAAGAGTTATATAATAGAATTTCTGGTATTTAATTTGAATGTTTAATTTGGCTAATTTCATTCAACTCTCAGATTTTATTTATGAGCATTTTTAGGTCATAAATTGCATTTTGCATCGAAATTGTGATTGGGCAATTATTCTCTCTCTCTCTCTCTCTCTCTCTCTCTCTCTCTCTCTCTCTCTCTCTCTCTCTCTCTCTCTCTATCTCTTTTTCTACAAGTATTTTGATTTCAAAATATTATGTTAATGGGACTTGATATATATTACAATATATTCTATATTTTTATTTGTATTTTTGATATTATGTTACGCAATAGATGGAACCGGTTTAAACGAACGAGTTTTGATGAGCAACGCAGTTATATAAGAAATGTATTTCCTTAAATTTTTTTTGGCATTCTCTTTGGTTTATTAATATTCAAAATGTATGTGCATTCGATATAAATAGTTAATTAAATGTAGTCAGATTTATTTTTAGATAAAAATATAAAATAAATAAACCAAAAAATATTGCTATAAATAAAAATTAAAATAAAAAATAAAATATTCATTATTATTATATCTGCATAACAGAAAAACTCTATTCAAATTTATAAACAGATTATTTTTCATTAAAAAAAAAATTAACTAAAACATAAATTACATTTGCAACTGTATTATTTCGATGTGTAGGCAAATAAAAGGCTCTTAGCAAAAAGGCGCGCACGTTCGTGCTCAAAATAAATGACACTTGTCACACACTTGAGTTCCGGCAAGAGTGATAAATTCTATTACCTGTCCAATGCAACCACTCGTTGCCATCAAAGAGCAAGAAGCAGAGAGCAGAGAGCCCGGTGCAATCAACTGTTCAAGCAGACGTAAACAGTTGCCAGTGCGCAGGAGCCACATGAAAATTCGCCCAGTCTCTCACACGCCCTCTCTTTCTCTCTCTCTCTCAGACAGATTCTTTCCCCTGTCAGGGAAAGCTTTCGCTTTTCATGGCAAAGGAAAAGCTTTAATTAAACATTCAGTCAATTGCGGCCAATTTAAGTGAACGTTACGTTGCTCTTCTTGCCAGTGCGAAACATAATGAAATAGTTGGCAACGTATTTGGCCCATAGTGCGGACTATTTGTTACGCGTCACGTCGACGTGGCTAATTAAAGGCAATGCCAGTCAGTGATACAAAACGCTCGTAAAGTCTCAATCACAAAATAAAGACATTAAAAAAAAAAAAATCGTTCAATAACAATAGTTAAGCGAAGATTATAATGCACTGTGCGAAATTGTTGTGCATTTAGCATTAAATGACAAATACAACTGAAATCCCAGCACTGAACGTCGGGCTGGCAGTTAGCCAACTAACGTAACCCATAGCCAAAAAGCAGCCAACACAACAAAGGCAGGCCAGCAGAGCAGTAGGAGCGTTCAACTATGTCGAGCGCCAGGTAAGGGCGAACCACCCAACCACCAACCACACGCACCACTCAGCATAATTTGACTCATATGTCATTTCAATAGTTCTCTGCATATTATAAACATTCCATGGTCAAGCCTTTTGGGCCAGCATGCATATTATGTTGGATATACATATTAGTCGTGTAATCAATAAATTGATTTTTGATTGCTTTCGCTTGGGCTTTCCACCATTTGCCCGCCCAACCATTGTCTGTTTAGCATTTGTTTTTCTCTATTTTATTTAGTTTCGGTCTTTTTCTTTTTTTTGCAATTTGTTTCCCATGTTTGTGTCGGCGTCGCACTGACTGGCGCTGTTTGTACCGCGCTCTGCTGTGGTTACCTTGTTTTTGTTGTTTTCCAAGTTGTTTTTCTCCTCTACTATTTGACTTTTTTGTGCGCTACGCATTTAGCAGCCAGCAGTCTATGCTGCGTATGTGTGATATTTTTAAGTCGTATTTTTAGTTACATTTTAATTAGATAATTATATATAATGCATTAAATGCAGACAATAATTAATTAATTAATTAATTTATATATATTTAAGCAATTTGAACAAGAAATTAAGAGATCATGTTATTTTGTAAGCGTATTTTAAATTAATTTTATTAACTTTTTTTAAATATTTTATATTATTTCTATAACAGAAAAAGCTATTTTAAATATCATTACAAACAATACAACAAACGTACTCTTCAGAATATATCACAATATTGCTAAATATATTTATATATTTATTCATTACCTACAACTGCTAACTTATCCATCACACATTTTTTTTTTGTGATTTTGTTTAGTGTGAGTAGCTTGATTTCCTAATTCTAATTTAAAATGTTACAAATTTTGGTTATTATTATGCTGCTTTACATAAAAATGGATTTTTAAAGTAAAACTGGACATGTGTTAAAACTTAATTAATTTTAAGCAACTTAATTATTTTTTTAGCCCATATTGTACGATACAAATAAATAATATTTAACTTTAATGAACTCTCAAAAATAATAAACATTTAATACATTTTCAGTATGAATTTGAAAATATATTTATTATAATTTAGTAAGTATAATAAACATTTAACACATTTTCAATTAGATTTCGATTCATTAATATTTAAAGTATGTGTATTAATATAAATATACAATATATAATATAATATAAGTTGGCAAGGTATTTGTAAAGCTAATATACATACATATATATTTTTAATTTCTTACTCAAATAACATAGAGTACTGTTAATAAATGTATATTTATTTTATATTTTAAAAAATTAATTATATTTCAAAATATATTCGATTTTCTGTATATAAATAAAAAATAAATTTAATTTATTAAATAATATTTTATAATAATTTGTAAGTACAATTATTAAAATTTAAAATATAATTTAACAAATATATTAGATTTTCCATACATAAATTTAAAAAAATTTTATATTTAATAATTCATGTTTATT
Organism: Drosophila koepferae; assembly: GCA_030914345.1. NCBI lineage: Eukaryota > Metazoa > Arthropoda > Insecta > Diptera > Drosophilidae > Drosophila > Drosophila koepferae. The sequence continues at coordinate 7,382,918 of JAUESR010000207.1, forward strand.
TTATATTTAATAATTCATGTTTATTTGTATATATAAATATTAAAGTTTAATTATTTGAATTACTTTTTTTAATTAATAAATTTACATTTATGTACAATTTTTCATTCATAATTTAAATACATATATATTTTATGCAAATGATTAGCATGTAGGCAACCCAGTTGCTTAAAGCCTAAGCTCTGTTTAGTGAGTTGTTTATGTCGTTGGCTAGTCACGCACTTTGTCAAACTAAACAAACAAACTAAACAACAACTTAGAGACAGCCGTATAAATAGTGAGACGGACGGGACAGAAATGATTCTGACATTTTTGAGAGCCATAGAGAACGAAAGTGTTTTATTTGCAAATTATTTGACTAGCTGCGGCTATAAATAGTACGAGAACAAATTGAAATGAAAAGCTGAAAAGGCAAGTGCTGAGAAAAGTCGATAGAAGCCACTTAAATTGAGTGGAATGAGCTCGGTGTCAATTATATATTCAGTTTGTGAGCCAATTGAGCAAATTTAGTTAGAATTGGCCGCCAGCTAGCCAGACAATTGCCCCATAATTAAGGATAATCGTCGCCCTGAAATATGCACGAACTGTGCATGCGATTACAATAAACAGTAAATTGGCCAACAGAAAAGAAAAAAAAAAAAAGACGGAGCTTCAATTACGAAACAGGATACCCTGGCAAAAGGACAAAGGACGAGGCAGTTGAATGCTAAATGAGTCATGCAACAGCTGGAGAGCAAACACAATCCGAGCCGAGCACAATGGGCGCCAATAACAACTGGCCATTGTGTGTGGGCGTGATATCTTCACACTTGTCCGACCAGCATCTCATTAAATCTTAATTGCCATTTGCTGTTGGATTTAATTAATTTAACGATTCGATTTTGCCCATCTCTGTTTGCAGTCTGCTTGATGCGCTCTGCTCCGGCAGCGGCGCTCGCCTGGCGCTGGGCACATCGATAGTTGCCTATCTGATAGCCTACAATGAGGCGGCCGCACCGGCTCTGGTCTTTGCCACGCTGCTGGCCACTGGCTACGGTGCTATGGCAGGTGAGTAATGGCTGCCAGCAGTTATCTTATATGTATATGTATATATATTATATTTGATCCACAGCGCGCTGCAAGTCGAGTTTGCGTAGCCTGCAAATGCCTTATGTGCGCGCCACAAATAAATTTGACTTTGGCTGCCTTTTCTTGGCCACCTGGATGGATGCGCTGACGGCGATGTGTGCGTGTGCAGCGCTGGCACGCACTTTGAGCGCCTGTCTGGATGCCATGACGGGCGGCTTGGCTCGCATACTTATACTAGGTATGCCCAATATTTGGGCCTGCACTGTAGTTGTACTTTTACAAATTTTGTTGCCTACTTTCAGGCCGCAATTCGCCTGCAAACGAACCCTGGCCGGATGTACTTGGCGTAGCCGTTGTTTTTCTGGTCACTGGCATGTTCATGCTGGGCCTCGAGGTATGCAGCGTGCAATACGCCCTCATTTCTGTTGTTTTTTTTTTTGCTAACTCTTGCTCCTCTTACTCTCACGGCAGCACTCAAAGGCATTCAGCTTTATTATGACTCTCGGCATGTTTGGTCTGAATGCAATTCTCAGCGCTGTCGGCTGGTGGCGTGGCGATTTTCTGGCCTGGTCGGAGAACTACTTTCAGCCAAATGGCATTAGCAGCGTAAGTGAATCATGCCCCGCCCTCTAACATCCTCTCGCACTTGCTCTTCCCCTTTGATAGCCTGGTAACGGGCGTGTTATTGGGTCAGTGCACTTTTCGCCTTTTCCTTAGTTGTTTTATTTGTTATTTTTGTATCGATTTTTGTGTCGCATTGCCGCCGCCGGCTTTCGTGACTGGCGACAATTGAAGGCGCAGGATGTGAGCTTTTGATTATGACACGTCAAACTAAGTTTTTTGTTGAGTTTTGTTTAGCATGGGATCTTCTGCTTAGCTGAGCGAGGGTGTAGAAAAGCGAAGGTGCAGAAGAATTCGTTTCACACTACTTTTATTATTGGCATGCAATGGGGATTTTTGGATATTGTACAGCTTAGAATTCTCAGAAATCATAATTCGCACATGACTGTTGACCCTTTGAACTTTCAAGTTTCATTGACGAGTTCAACCAAAAAAAAAAAAAAAGCATATTCATTTGCTCTCTTGAGCATCTCGCATGAGATGAGCTGATAATCCAAAGAGTTTATCTAAACGGTCATCAGTCTCACATACATATTCACACTCATTTATGCTATTAATGTGTTAAGCAAATATAACCTTTGCATATAAACCAATACATTAACAAAATACTTTTTGCTCTATAAAACATTGGGGAAAACACGAACCCAAATAATTCCCATTGGCTTTGACTTGGGCTCACTCTCACGCTTTGAACTCTGACTTAGACTCGCACTCAAACTCAGACACAGACTCAGACTCAGCCTCTGACTCTAGCTTCGCCTCATACTCAGCCTCTGCTTATGCTTCTGAATCTTTCATTGTCTCTGGCTTGAGACTTTGCCTCCATCTCTGTCTCTGACTCTGATTCTGATTCTAGCTTGAGCTCATACTTAGCCTTAGTCAGTCGTTTCTAGCTTGAGATCACACATAGAGTGAACTCAGACTCTGATTTTGCTACTGCTTTTGACTCTGACTTCGTCTCTGTCTCTAGCTTAGGATCAGATTATCCTTAGCCTTCGCTACTGCCATTGGCTCTGGCTTGAGCTCCGGCTCAAATTTTGCTTCTGCGTCCCTCTCTCTTTCTTTTTGTCTCTTTATGAGAGTATACTTATCTCTCTCGTTATGTTATGACAGTATATTTATGACAGTATCTGTTATGACAGTATATTTCTCACTTATCACTCTTTCTGCCTATCTAATTCTCTCTGTCTCTTTTGTTACCTCTCTATCACTCACTCTCTCACTTTCTCTCCATCATCTTTGCAGTTCCTGTTGACCACCGCATTGCTGACGTACGCATTTCCCAGCGTATTGCCTCAACAGCATCGCGGCGCACGCACCACAGCAATCCTGATCTTTACCCTAGTCTGTATCTCTTTGCTGCTGACCACCATTTGTTTATCCACAGTGGTGCACTTCAAGTAAGCTCAACATCCATCAATTGATATCAATATGTTGCACTCACAATTCACAATTCTTAACAGATTGCGAGATGATTATGTGGCCGTGCCGCTCTTCAATATTCTCGATGAAAGCGGCTTCCATAAGCTGGTCCCTGCCTCCGCTTGCATGCTGCTGCTAACTAGCTCGGCAGCTTTTATGGAAATCTTTCCCGAGTTGTATGGGATTGTGGTGCGTCTGGCCACCTCGGAGTGGCGCATTCTCAGCAAGCAAATCAGTTACGAGAGCTCCGACAGCGGCAATCCCGTCCTGGCCGTCTTCATAGCGGGCAGCCTGTGCGCCATGCTGGCCTTTGCCTGTCCGCTGCAGCATCTCAGCTACTGCCTGGCGGCCAGCCATTTGACGGCCGCCTTTCTGCGTGCCTTTTATCTGCTGTACACGCCGTATCGACCCAAGTTCATGCAGCCCAGCAGCAGTGAGTCTTCCCTCTCTTACAGTCGCCTCTCCACGGCGCCCATTGCCAAGAGCAGCAGCAGCTGCAGCAGCGCTGCCACCGCCAGCTCAAGTCGCGTTAGGCGGAGTCTCTGGAATCTGGGCCTGCACAAGCAGCGCGCCATGAAGAAGCCAAAGAACAAGCAACGAACTAAGCCCGAAGTCGAAAAGGAATGGCTGCTCCTAGGCGAACCCACATCGCCCTGTCCGCAGCGCGAGGGCAGAGATGTGGAGTCCACGGTTCTATCCGATAGTGAGCCACCGGTGAGTAGTAGAGCTGCTGAAGCTGTAGAGATCAATAGAAGAAAATTTATGAATTAAATTATTTGTTATATATATATATATATATATAAATATGATAGGCTATTATTTCTTGATTTTATATGAGCATTACTTTGGTTATTTCACCTTTATTTAAATAGATTTATTTATAATGTACTCTACTTAATTAAAAAAGAAATTTAGATAGCCAAAACTCTTGCCTCAACATATATTTAAAACTATCTTAAAGAAAATTTTGATTTAGCTTTAATTACATTTGATTTCTTCCACTTCCTTGCAGCCATCTGACTTTGAGTATCCAGATAAGTTTGACAAAACTGATTCGGATACCTCAACGGACATTGATGCCATAGTTGATGAGTATCGTCAAAAGATAAAGGTAGGTCAAGTCTTTATTCACTCTATGCATAAACCTAATACACTTCTATTATTTTACAGGTAACCACAGCGGGTCCGCTGGAGCGCAGCGTGCGCGTGCCCACAGTTAGCTCGTGGCGCGTGACCATCTTTTCGATAATTGTCATCGGCCTGGGCATTGCTCTGTGTGTGGCTGGTCTGGTGCTGCGCTGGGCACCAGCCGCATTCACTGGTGCCATCGGGGTGCTCATTGTGGCCATTATGATGGGCATAATACCACAGTACACGGGCAGCGTCATCAATGTGAGTCCCGTGCTCTGTGCCATGTGCCTGCTGCTCAGCGTCGTCTTCTTCTCGGCCTGTGCGGTGCACGCCTGGCCGGGTGTGCTCGTCTGGCTGCTGAGTGGACTGACGTTGCTGTTGCGCTGCGATAAGTACTGCTGCAATTGCTTCGATCAGCCAACCATCATGAATGCCCAGCTGATACCCAGTGTCTCTGGCAAGGCATCGACCTCGGCGGCGGCGGCGGGTGCTGCCACCAGCATTCGCATGCCACGACCGCCCAAGGGCGTGATCAGCTTGCCACAGCGTGTCAGCGGCATCAGATGACAGTCGGAGTCCTCCGAAGAGGAGGGCGAGGATCTATTCCACGAGGACTTCAATGTGCGCGACTATGAGGAAGATGATGCCAATGAGGATTGCTGGACTGATTGATTAGCTGGCAAATCCAGACAAACAAAGACGCCTCTTAAACTTAGCTAGGCTTTTAACTTAATTAGCATGCGGATAACCAGAGATGAGTCCAGCTTGAAGCTAGTATTGTACAGCCATAAAAATAAATATAACGATATATACACGAATATATATACAAATTTATATTTATGTATGCCATCAATCTAGTTAGATTCTATATACCTAAACAAATATATGTTTTGTGTCTCTAGTTCCAGTTCAAACTGTTAGGTCTTTTAAATAAACAATGCATGTCGAATAAATTGCTTCTTGTTTCTTTTTATGCCCAAGGGAAAAGGAAGAAGAAACAATAATCTCTCTTAAATAATTTTAATAAAAAAAGAAAAAACATTTTTCTTTTTTTTATAAAAAAAAAAAAAAAAAAAAACATTTTCAATAACAATAATAAAATTACCCATTTAATTTAATAATAATTTTCAGGATTCATTCCAAACTGTACATAAGCCAAGCCTTATCAACAGAGATTCTCACGCTCAATAAGATAATCAACCAGCTCAGCTATGGGCTGCATTATGGTTTCCTCATAGCCCGGCTGCATTTGCATGACTCTCAAATACATTTCGCTGCGATCACAATTCAGATAATAGTCAAATTTCTCTGGCTCCTCTGAGCGCAGCTTATTGCTAATGCCAGCTAACATTTTAGTCTGTGGCTCGGTGAGCGCCTTCATGGTCAAGCCGGCGAGACGTGTGCGCTCGCACTCCTCCAGAAAGTTTTCCCTACTAATTAGATTAGCGGGGAGAGCAAGACGCACAAATTCCGCTTGAAGAGCATCGTAATAATACTCTAATGCTTGCGCATACATGTCGCGCCTCTCCTGAGCCGAAGGCACCAATATATAGAGCAGAAAGAGCACGTCCAAGGTGGGCGAGCAATATTGAGTCAATTGAAAGTCCACAATGCAGCAAGAGCTGGGTAAGCTGGCCATTGGACTGGCAAACCCGAAGAGTATATTACGATCCCAGGTATCGCGATGGCAGAGCACATTTCGTATGCTCTTCGAGGGCTTGACGAGAAGCTCCGTTTTGCTCAGCAGATGAAAAAGTTTTTCTCTTATGAAACTTTGAGCGCGCTGCGTTTGATATTTTTCATGTCGTGCGGCCAAGAAAACGATGCCCTATAAGAAATATAATTTAGAAATTATGAATAATTGAAGATTTGAAAATTAAAATTAAACTTAAACTTACCTTTAATCCGGTAATAAACCATTCATTGTCCGTGTTCATTAGCAGCTCTTTGAAGACATTTTTGTAACGTTCGCCAATATTAAATTGTTCAGCCTCCTCCCAGGCAATGCTGGCAGCATGCAGAGCAGCCAAATGTCCTAGTACCAGTTTATAATGCTCTTGGCTATAGCTCTCGTTGGACTTGAGGTGTCGATAATGCTGTGTAAGATCCTCCAGCACCATTATATCGTCTCTGGTGTAGTAGCATTGTGGAAAGAGCTTGCGACTGGCTAAAATAATAAAGGAAATACAAATATATATTTATTATTTATATTTTAAATATTATTCATACTATTACAATTAACAATAATAATAAAGGAAATATTTATTTATTATTTATTTTTTTTAACATTATTCATACTATTACAATTACAAGTAATAATGAAGGAAGTATTTATTTATTTATTTTAATATTTTTTGTAGTGCTTCTAAATTCATCAGAATTTTTGTAATTTCTTGGCTTTCTAGAAAAATGTAAAGAAAATGTGCCTTTATTTAAATGATGAATCAATTCAATTATATTGTTGCTATAGTTATTTTCATTCGAAATATATGTCATACTTAGAAACTACATAGTTGAGCTGATTGTTATTGGAATAATTATACTTAGTTGTAAGCTACGTGCCCTATAAATATAGGCAGCACTTTGTTTTAATGAAAAAATGCTATTTACTTAGTTGCCAAAACGATGACATCGCCATTTACTTATTATATTTATTGTTATTATAAATAATAATTTATTTGAAATTCCAAATGCACATGCTAGAGATGCATATACTTCAAGTTTTAAAATAAATCAACGAGAGATAGCTGAATAAATAAATTTTTTGTACCAAATGAATTGACTAAATTTATTTATATTTTTTTAATAGAAGAAAAACCCGAAAATTATAGAATATTAATATTAACTAAATTTTTTAATTATTCATTATAAATATGAATACATTTTTGCAATAATTTGCAGGTAATTCAAAGGAAAATAATATTTATATTATAATAATTTGTTGACAAATTATTTGATTTTATTTATATAACTTATTTATTTATTTATTCATTTATTATTTTATGCATTTATCTATTTAGTCTGTAATTAGGTAAATACTCTCTGCAATTTCAAAGGCTTTCTGTTGCATTTTGAATTAAATTGATTCCATTTGGTTCATTCTGTTAAATTGATTGATTTATGCCACTCATTGCAGACAGAGGACAAGTAATCTTTTTAGCTTAACAAAGACAACTTCTAAGAAGCTCAAATATATATTAGATCACATCGAATTTTTTTTTATGAAACTCTTTTATTCCACAACTTTCAATATAACTCACCATATCTCTGAATATTTGGCAATATTTGCTTGTAGATAGTTGTTTCCTTGCGAAAGACGCCTTTGCGTTCGCATTCGGCGCGCTGTGGTGGATTTTTGTAGGGCAAACTCTTAACAAAGTATTGTAAATTGTGTTTACACTTGCTCTTTTCATCTTCCAGTTCCAAATGCAGCTTGTAGTATTCACCCATATAGCCCATCAAATCAGTTGAGCCCGCCACGAGCTGTCGCTTGAGTAAAATCAAATTCTCAGCATCATATTTTAGCTGCAGCGTACGTAACGCGATGTGAAGACATTCCTCAGAGCTGAGCAGCTCCATTACTGCGGCCTGTTGAAACTGAACTAAGCCTGCAAAGATTTTGCTTAGCTCAATATAAAATCCATTTACAAATTGTAAGATGAGTTCAGAAGTTATCTGTGTGTTTTAATTATCACAATAAATGTTTTTTATACCCTGAGCCCATTGAAAATGGGAAATCAGGGTATAATGGTTTTGTTAAAAGTATGTAACAGGCAGAAGGAGGCGTGGCAGACCCCATAAAGTATATATATTCTTGATCAGGGTGACGAGAAAAGTTGATATAGCCATGTCCGTCTGTCTGTCCGTCCGTCTGTCCGTCTGTCCGTCTGTCCGTCTGTCCGTCCGTCCGTCTGTCCGTATGTTTGAACGCGTCGATTTCCGAAGATACAAAAGCTAGAGAGTTCATTCTTTTTGTGTTAGGTCCGTATATTGCACGCGCAGTACGAGTTTGTTTCAGAAATTCGATAACTTGTATATTTGCAAAGTTATCGATAAACGAAATTATCGGGAACCAGTTATAAAATTCTAGCTAATTCATCTTTAGAGTTAGAGTCTCCAAGTCTTCTGCATATATATAGATACAAATTTATTACAATTTCGGTTTTTGTCAGATTTTGGATTCCGGTCCCCACTTCGCCCCACCACCCCCAAATGTGAAAAAAATGCATTTCAAATACTAGAGACATGAAGTTTGGTTTAGCATATAGATATGAATATCATAATCATAATCTGAAGAGATCAATACGATTGTCCGTCTGGAAACAGAATTATTAATCATCAAACTTTTTGCAGCAAAACCCATGTGGCGCAGCAACAAAAGCAGCGAGACAGCAAGACGCTTGCAATGCTTACACACATACAGGCGCACAAGCATAGATCAGCGTGTGTGTGTGCTCGTGTTTTTGCATGTATAGTTTCTTACGCGCGGAGAATCGAAACGAGGCATTCTAAGAATATGATTCGTTCGAAGAAGGGCTCAGGGGATTTCGTAGTCGAGCAGTCTCGACTAGAGCTTTCTTACTTGTTTTTTCTATAACATCAAATTAAATAATCGTAAAATGAAAAAAAACTGATAAGACGAGTTACTATGCGAGCATTGCAGATAAGACTAAACCATTTTAGTTTATTTAGCTTCTTTATAGTAGGTTAGTTCCAACAAATCTTCGATGCAGCTATTCATATACCTGCGAAAATCCTCGTGTTGACTCATCAGTCTCATTAGGGCTGTGGTGCGATCTATATTGCAGAATCGATGGAACTCCATGGGCTGCTCGTCCTTCAGCTGCTTCAGATAATTGTCGGGCAGGCGTAGCATTGTGGCAGCTATGCAATTGTAGGTGACCCCAAAGAGAGCAAAATCCTTCATGGATTGCTTAAATTCAGCAAGGCTCAAGTGCTCACGCTCTGCATCGATGCCCATGGCTGTCAGCTCGTGCACCAAGTACATGTGATAACTGTTCGTTATGTTCTCCATTATTTGCTTGCGATTCATCGGCTCCAAGTTCAGATAGCACGCCATGAGCACATCTACAGCTGGCGGAGCGTAGCGACAGAGCTGAAAGTCCACCAAAACACAGCCCAATTTCTGTGGTTCTTCTTGATGATTGAATACATTGCCGCCCCAGGCATCGCGATGTAGAAAGACATTGCGATGCACGGGCGATGGATTGACCATATAATAGACACGATCCAGGCAGCGTGCCAGCTCATTGGCCACATACTCCTGGCCAGCTGCATCATTGGCGATGCGCGGATGCGCTGCGGCCATAGCCAGCACAGCCTGCATGTATAGAGAGAATGTTTAGCTATTATTATTATTATTATTATTATTATTATTATTATTATTATTATTATTATCTAGCTCACCTTAATGCCTGTTGTCCACCACACAATATCGGGATCAATTGACTTCTCCAGCAGCCATTCCCTGAATGCTACGCCAATGGTCAGCCGATGACGTTTCTCATAGGCCACGCTGCTCGCATGCAGCGTAGCCAATGCCTTGATAATGGGCATCAATTCCTGACCGCTGATAAAGCGTGTGCTTGAGGGCAGTGGTCTGTAGCCCAAATCTTCAATATTCTGCATGACAAACAAATCATCTCGCGTGAAATAGCACTTGGCACACCAAACATGGGCAGCTGTTTACATAGCAGAAGATAACAAAACATAACAATGAAAATAAAAATAGAAATAAAAAAAACTATTTAAAATTAGATTTATGGCTTGTAGATTAGTTACGATTCAGTTCCATGGAATCTATATACTTGAAATAATTGTACGATACTGGCAATAGTATTTGTAGAAAACAGACATTAAAACTCTTTTAGGAAATAATAAGTTCATTTGTTAATATAATATAGTTTACAGATATAGACAGAAATATTAAATATAATAATAATTTATACGTATATATATTATATTTTAATTATTAAAATTTTATATTTGAAATTTTTTTTAGTTTTAGGTTTTGTTTTGCATATTCATAAGAATTTTTGTATTATGGCTAATTTATAGTATGTAACTGATCCTATCTATATAAAACGCTAAATATGGAATTACCTAACTTAACGTAAGTAAAGATAAACTTAATAGGTAAATATAAAGTCTTCTCTTCAATACATAACATATGCATCTACATACTATCTTTACAATTCATACAATCTTGCAAGAAAAAAAAGTAAATATATATAAATTATATAAATTAAGAACTTACAAAACGTTTTCAAATCATTCAACAGCAATTCGTATAGCTTTGCCTCCTTTTGTATTATTGACTTCTTCTCCTCGTAGTAGCTCTGATCTGCAGTCTCATAGACCACAGATTTGACAAAGAGACGCATGGAGTGTTGCTGCTGTGGTTTACTAGCCAATCCATAGCTGAGTATCAGATGATAATATTCGCCTAGAAAACCCATATGTTCGGTGGCTGGCACTATTTGGAATTCATCAAGTTTTCCACTTTGCTGTTGATCGTCAAGCACAACTTTCAATATCTTTTCACATTCATCAAACGTAAACAATTCCAGTCGATTGGCACGCGTTAGCACGGGATTATAGTTATCGTCACTCATAGTGCCGTTGATAATGTTAACTAGAAAAATTGCCGTTCACAGCAAGCAATGGGCGCGTTATGATTGAGAAACACTGCCAAACTATATATATATTGGGTTTACTCTAATAACAGGGTATATTGCATTATTTGTTAGCTTGGATTGAAATTATAAATTTATATTTAATTTTGTGTGAACTCATGAGATTTGAATTAAATTTAAGATATTTTATTATAATTTTTACTGAAATCGAAAGATAAAATATACAATTATTATCTTTGTAAGATTTTATATTTAAATGAAATTATTTTATATTTATTTATGAAATATATTTTTTACATTTTAATTAAATGTTATATATTGTTATTTAATTACATTTTTATTTACGATTTCGTTGATATATTTTCATATTTTATTTTATTTAGTTTTTATATTTTATTATGTAATTTTATTTTACATTAATTTGCTAATTTAATAAATTACATAAATTGAAACCAATTTTCACACACATCAAAAATAGAAAACATTTATTTAGTGTATTCAAATTTCGTTGTGCTGTGTTTTTTTACATTTAATTTATTTCTGTTTACTTTTTACGATCATATTTTTTCGCGCTCTCAGTGTACATATTCTATCTAATCAGTGTGGGAAGAGAGTGAGTACCAGAGAGAGAGTGAGAGAGGCAGAGCTATAAATTAGCCATAGCAATTTCAACGACTTCCTCACAGCACTTTTCCATTTCTGCTCTGAACACTGCATTCTCTCTCATATAATGTATTATAACAAGGCTGCGATCAATGTACTTATATTCGTTAGTCACGAATGCAGGCGGTACCTTGATAATTGTGGCCGCCACAGCACTGTAGACGGTGGCAAAGAGTCGGAATTCTTCGTAGGACTGCAGCAGTTCTGCTTTGGGTATAATTTCATCTGATCGTAAGCCATAGTTTTGCAAGTCCTGCTGCAACCAATCGTAATACAAATCAATGCACTTTGATTCGAGACGATGTCGCTCAGTGCTTGTTAGATTTAAATACAGACAAAAAGACAAATCAATGGCTGGCGGAGAGTAGCGACAGGTCTGATAGTCAACAAGTATAGCTGCATCCTGCTGATTAGCTGGAAAGAAAACATTGCCCGCCCATAGATCACGATGGCAGAGCACATTTCGATATTTTGTCGAGGGTGAAACCTGTTCATAAACACGCTCCATGATCTTGGCTAACTGTTGATCAATCCAGCTGTTTGCCTGATACTGTGGCAGGCTTTTAATCACAGCTAGAATAGCAGATATGCCAGTGGTAAACCAGGCTATGTTGGACGCGATTGTTATCTCTTGTAATCGCTCGCTACACTCGCGTCCAATATTAAAGCACTCTCGCTGTTCGTAAACTAAACTGGATGCATGAAAAGCAGCCAAGCTGCGTAGCAATTGCTGCAGCTGTGTCTCATTCAGCAGCTTCTCTGCAGCAGTTCCATAACCAATCAGCTTGATATGCTCCAGCACAATGAGATCTGGTCGTGTGTAAAAGCATTTGACACTCCATTTGATTTGGGCTGTAGAGTGTAAAGAGAAATTAATTTCAATTCTAAATGAAAGTTATTGTTTACACACAATATTGTTGCATGTTGGTTAGCAGTGTATCATAGAGCCACGCCTCTTTACGAAAAATTGCCCCTTTTTCCGGCTCATCGCTTAGCTGTGGCAGCGCTTTCACAAAGAGTTCTTGCTTTTGAGCAATTTCTGTGCCAGCCTGAAAGTAGGCAATATATTTTTAAAATGCAATATATATCAAAATTTGTTTATTTTAATTTTGCTGACATATTTATTAGGAACTTTAAACACAGTTAATGAAAACCATTTTTTCGTACATACTAAAACTTATATATAGGACACTTGTTAATTTTTTTTTTTTTTTTTTTTTTTTTAATTTAATTAGTTTTATTTATTTTTTAACTTTTATGTATTAAATATCTACATCTTCAAGCATTTACTTAAATTTCTATCAGTGTTTCTTCTACTAATTCAGATTGATTTCGATTAAATTCCCATTCCTATTCTGATGAACAGTAAAGAGATGCAATATGAAGAGATATACTGAAACCTAACCGTAATAAATCTAATGTAGCATTTAAAATACAGAATATATAGACGACTTAGCTCAACACTAATATAGCTGTCAACCTACTTTAATTTAACTTTCTAAAGTTTTGAAAATTACAAAAAAAAAATTCTAAACTGTATTCTAAGTCTAAAGAGAAGCAACTAGTCATGTATTTATACAGGAGAGCATTAGTTCAAAGAGACAAAAACTGATATGCTAAATGCGTCAAGTTCAATGAAAAGTCACTGTGACAATAATTACAACAATTGTCTCGATTGATCAACTCACTCACAGTGCAATAGCTTAGTGTCAGCGTATAATAGTCTCCGAGATAGCCGACAGCCGTTGTGTCCCTTTCCACCTGATAGTCCAATAGTTTCATTTCTTCAGTTGCACTCAGCATGTTCTTTAAGATCTGCTCGCATTCGGCGCGCGTTAAGAGCATATTGCGTATACGCTGCGTTACGTATACGCACGCTCTTTCACTCTTTAAAATCGAAGAATATATATATATATCTCTGTATATAATTTTTAGCAACAGTTTTTTCTTTAACCGTGTGCAAGCGCTGCGCAACGCATTTCAACTGAGCAGCAATGAAAATTTATTTTCATCGTTGCTCGGAGAATAGTTCGATTCGTTTTCGTTGTTTTCGTGCCATTCAACATGTACATACATATATGTAAATATTTTTAAATACATATACATATGTAGGTAAGTATGGGCACCTATGGATACGCCGACTTTAACACTTGTCAAGTGCACAGCTGATAAGGCGCATTGTATTGTGGTTGCCTGTTAATTAAAATATAGTTTACTCTTCAAGATATTGTAACATTTTTCTTATCACTTAGCCATCAATTAAGTGCACAGCATTTACAAGCTGACCCATTTATATGAATGTGATATAATTATAAAAATAGTTTAAAGAAAAAATAATAATGTAGTATATGTATGGATAAATATTTTTATTATTATATTTATTATATATATTTACATTACTTTAAATGTGCATAAAAAATAAAAAAAAAGTATTAATTTATTTATATATGTAAAACAATAATAAATAGGTTTTTCTGTTTTTTTTTAATAATTAGTATATTTATTTATATTTAATTATTATATATATTTTTTATTTATTATATAAATATTTATTTATTATTTTTAAAATGTTTTATATTTACATAAAAAAATATTATTTTATATATTTTTATATTATATTAATTTTCAATTTTTTATTTGTTTTTTGGAAACTTTAGTTTACAACTTTATTTTTACTTTAATCTTTTATCTTAATTAATAATACATTTTATTTTAAATGTTTATTATTTAATTTATTATGATTTAAAATAACACAAATTTACTATTATTCAAATCTTTTATTTATTTCTCCTTTTAAAAACCAAAAGAATGCACTTCGCATAAGTTTAACAAAGTTTTGTTAGCAGGTGTAAATTGAGAATCAATGAATTTCACTGTTCCGCTCTCTGCTGACTGAGTCTCAATTGGCGTCGCCTTTCATTGGAGTAGGTCATGTAGGGTCGTATGGTCATATAGTAGATGATTTCCACAAAGCTTAGCAAACTGGCGCCCACGAAGAGACCCGTTGTGCCACCAATAGACACTGCAAGGCACACACACACTCATGGCATAATTCTTAAAGACTTCAATCAGCTCCACTACTTACCCACCAGATCCAATTTGCCTCTTACCAAGTTGCGCTTGTAGCGCTCTGTGGGCAGCTCGATGAGCGCCACCTCGATTTTGGACACAGGATTCTGATGGCCATAAATATTATCCTTGCTGTCAAACACGGTGGTAATGTCCACCTCAGTGCAGGAGGGCAGACAATCACAGACGAGGCCCTTGCGTCCGCGACGTCGCGACCATTTGGCAATGATAACCGATAGATCCTCATAGTTGCGATTTAGACACTCCAGTCCATCCATGTTGCACAGCTGATAGTCCGGCGAGTTGGGCGTCAAGTGGCTGGAGCAATTGCACAACTCCATTTGCCGATCCTTGCGGCACTGCACCGTGCAGGCACTGTAGCTATAATACCGATGCACATCCAGAATATTCTCATCGGGAAAACGACAATTGCGCTGATGCACACTCGTCTGGCGAATCTCCTCATCGTTCTCAATATCACGTTTAGACACATAGCGGCTGATTGAAAGAGATTCGAGTGAATTGTAAGGGAATCAGAATTGAGCTATACTCACACAAATGATATGTAGGGGCCAACGATGAAAAAATCTGTTTTTGGTGTTACCAAAGTGGGCACCTCCTCGGTTCCCAATATGAATACCTGTTGTAGAGATAGAAAGAGTTTTTAATCAAATTGTGAAATATTTAGTTTTATTTCAACTTAAATTAAATTGCACGACGGGAAAATGATATGAATGTTATGATTAAAATTATAAATCAAAATATATAAATCAATAATTATTGGAACATTTTTTTTCAAACATTTAAATCAAAATGTATAAATTAATAATTATTGGAAAATATTTTTATTTTGAATTAAAATATTTTTTAACAACTATTTAATATAATTTATTTTAAAATTGTTTGCAAGTCATTTAAGGTGAAATTGTATATTAGAAGAAATAAATATAATTTTATAAAAAATAAAATTAAAAAAAAAAAGAATTTTATAAAATATCAAAAAAAATTTAAAGAACTGGCCAAAAAAAAAACAAAATTCTACTTACAACATATATAAATAAAAATTTTACTTAAAAAAACTTACCGTTGCCTCTGTATGTAATTCCATTTTCAATGAGCCCGGCCCTGTAAAGCGATTGGAGAACATATTCAGCCTGGGACCTTTGTTCTTTCTGTAGGAGAGAGAAAAATATATCCCCAGTTAAAAATCATTTAAATACAAAAATATTGAGCACTTACCCCGCCTGCATTGAGTTGATGGCATAGCAAATGCCCAGCTCCGTTTCCATGCGTTGAAAGTACTTGCAGCACTCAAAGGGTTTGTCGTTCCACTCACAGCTGTGAATGGAGTCCGCACAGCTGCTGCGCACCAACTGAGCATAGTAGGAAAAATTGGAATAGAAACAGGCAGCTGTGGACTCCTCGCCGCTGCACTCGTGCACCGTGTGATACGATTCGCCGCGAAAGAAGGCAATCTCACTGAGCACCTCTTCCAAGGTGAAGTCATGATCGGCGCCCCATAGTCTAGAGAGGAGAGCGAGCATTGATTGTTAAGCCTAAATAGGCAGATATGCAGGTTACATACTGCTCGGCTACTTCCTGTATGCGATCCATGTTCTTTGACTCACACACAATGATGGCTGGAAAATTGGTATCCCAGTCACGATAGGAACTCTCCACCACAAAGCTAATGGCATTGTTCTCAAAGGCAGCTGATGTGGCAACATTAACATTAAGTTCAGTTATATTAGCTATATCGCATCACAGTCAAGCCCTCACCCAGCGATGCCTTGATGAGTCGCCAGGAGGCATACCACGAGAGCATCAGGCAAGCGCCCCAAAAGATGCGCTCCAACCAGCTGGCATCCTTGTCCACTATGAAACGTGCTCCATGAAGTGTCGAGTTCTTCAAATATTCCTCAACGCTCTGTCGCAGACGCATGGCGTAGCTAATGCCCTGAGCTCTGTTTGACTACTAACTGTTATTTGCTTATGGCCAAATCAATATATATATATACATATATAGATTTCGTAATTACATTCATTTCATCTCGATAAAGTTCGGTTGCAGCTGTTGAATTTCACAGCATTTTCAGGCACGCACAGCGCAGAGCTCCCCCAATTAGACAATATTTATTTTGAGATTAAATTATTTATATAGCTTTCTGGTCTTTAACTTTATCATCTTTCGTATTAGCCTTTGTATACATTGAGTCAACAATGGCCAACACTTATCAAACATCCATGTGATAAGCACGCGTCGGTGGGTCTAAGCAGGCGCCTCCCTAACCCATTTGATACTGTTTAACCAGACGCTAATAACTCAACTCTGCCTAAATACACGAATGTATATTTTAAGTTGACATCAGCTGATGGAAAAATTTTCGTTTTATTTGCAGTTTAACCAAGTTCTAAATTGCGATTACAAGAAATGAAAAAAAAACCTTAAAATTTCATCAAGCTGGAATTGAATTTGTGTTTATAATAAAATTGTGTTTATAGATTGCCAGTCTATTATTGCATTGAGTCTGTATAATATATATATAAATAAATATTATAAAACTACTTTATAACTCATATATAAGCCAATCTAATTATAACAATTAGTTCAATAAAATTATTAAATTTCATTCATTTAGTCGAATGACTTTTTAGATTTATAAATATAAGTTAAAATTTTACAAATTAATAAATAAACAATTTTATTTTTTTAAGTGTATAAAATATGTATTTTTCTACATTTTAAATTACATATAAATTTAAATTTACTATTCTTTAAATTTGATCAAATTAATTTAAATTTAAATATTCTTTTTAAGGTATTAAATATGTAACTGAAGAAAACAAATATAAATAGTATTATCTCATATTTTGAATTATTAGTAATTGAAAACATTTTCCAACTTATTTGAAGTAGATACATTCATATATTGATAGAGCATCTGGGTATCTGCGTGAGAGAAGTAATATTTTCTAATTGTAAATCATAAGTGTTACACAAACTTTGCCTTTAAATCTTTACTTAAATTAAAAAGATTTGAAGTACTTACGGCGACAATAGATAAAATTACGTCTTTATAATGAATGAAACATCAGCTATTGTCGCATGCATTCTGAACTAACCTTGGTTAATCATATTTTAGAATGAAGTGTGTTACAAGTGTAGAAAAAAATTGAAATATTATTAATATTATTCTTTTCAGAGCCTGAAAATATTGGCTAAAACTTGTTATAGACCCGAGAAGGCCCATACAGAACAGATGCTCAAATTAATAATAATATTATAGAAATATAAAATGAGTAATATAACTTGTAACAAAACATGATGAGACAACTCTTTGAATATGTCAAGTATGTGAAAATATAATATATATAACATAATTACAATTTAACTTTTTCAAAACACAAATAATTAATTATATCAAATACAAATTATATTCATATTTTTAAGGTATTTAATAAGCCCATTGAATAAATTATAATTTTAATTTAAAATATAATTTAAATATGTATACTTAAAATATCTACTCGAAGATTCCTTAAAGAGTGTTCAAAGTTCGTTCGTTTCCCAAGAATTGCAACGATTAGAGTCGTTGCTAAGGTTAACCTAGGAGATGGCAACATCCGATTGTAATCTTTTCTATCGTATTACGCTGTTGCTTATCAGAAATGTGTTTTATAGCGGCTTATAGCGGCAGGTATCCATCTGTGTATTTCGTTAGGATTTGACAGTATAAAGTAAAAGCTGCACCCGAAGAGCTGACAACAGTTGGAATCAAGATGGCAACGGCACTAGAGCTAAGTAGCACCGATATACAGGGTCTGTGCCAGAATTATCTGCATCAGCATGAGATCAGCGACAGATTCGAGATTGTCAGCTATAAGCTGAGACCCACATCAGATGCGCCAGCTGGATTTCTGGGCAGTCACTTCTACCTGGAGGTGGAACTGCGTTTGTCACAAACTGAGCAGCAGCAGCTGCGCTTCTTCTGCAAGGTAGCACCAGAAGGCAATGCCACGCGCATGGAATATCTCGAGGCATTCGGAGTGTTCCAAAAGGAAATCGTTGTCTATCAGAAAGTGTTGCCCGAGGTGCAAGCCGCCTGCACGGAGATAGCGCCCAAGTGCTACTATGCGGACAAGAATATCTTGGTCTTTGAGAATCTGATCGATCAGGGCTATCGCATGGGCGCCGGACGTGATGGGTTGTTTAGCTATGAGCAGCTGCACTGCTGTCTAAAGACCCTGGCCGCTATGCATGCCGGCTCCATTATAAGGGATCAGAGGAATGGCCCCAGGCAGCCTTTGGCAGAGAACGCTTATCCATCCAATTGCCCGAAAGAGCATTTGCGCATCGTCAACTTTCATCAGTCGTGCGAGGTGCTCAAAGAGTTTGTCAAAACAATGCCCAAATATCAGAGCCAGCTGGACTTTATTCTGGCCAACTTTACTGAGCGCATGTCCCGCATCTTTGAGCTGGTGAAGCCTTCCAAGACACGCCTCAATACTCTGCTGCACGGCGATCTCTGGGCGAACAACATACTCTTCCAGTATGGCAAATATGGCGAAACGCCACTCCAATGTCGCCTCGTTGACTTCCAGCTGGCCAGGTATGCTCCACCAGCCATGGATCTGCTCACGGTGCTCACCATACCGACGACGAGCCAGTTTCGTGCTGCCCATCTCAACGAGTTGCTAGCCGAGTATTATCGTTTCATGAGTGAGTTTCTGAAGCGCGCCGGTCTAAACATCGCCGACTTTATGACTCTGGCCGAATATCAAGAGTCGGTTGAAGAGTATCGCATTGTCGGTCTCATCGAGAGCTGTCTCTTTTGTCATTTGGTTATACTGCCGCCAGCTAGCACACAGGAGTTGACGGGCTCCGCTGATGGCTTTAGCGATTTCTTTGATCGCAAACGCATCGATATCTGCATGAAGGCTTTCAACTCGGATCAAGTGTATAGGGATCGTTTGGTCGATATGCTAGAGGACTTTATCGATCGTTATGTTCTACAATCATAGTTGGAGTTAGCTTAAACTTAAAAAATATATAATATATGTATTAAAAGTCTTTATATTTACATATTTGATATTTTAAATAAAAAATACTTAATATTATTATTATAATTATATATTTCACATTTTGCACTTAGCTTTCGATCAGCTTTCGTTAAGTTTTCGTTAAGACATCGTCAAGTTGTTGTTTTCGTTTTCGTTTTCGTTTTCATCTCTTTAAGTCATTCAAAAACTTTAAAAAGCTGCCTTCGAGCGGCTCGTTGGCTTCGACGCTCAACTCGTGTCTGGCTGGAAATGTGCAATTCAGTTGCCAATTGGCTGCGTCTTTTTCAACAACTTGTTGCGGTTGCTTGTAAAACGAAACAGACGATACATAACGGTTTTACTGCTTGGCAGGATTACGCAGCAAAAAAACAAATCAAATCGAAATATTAAAGAGCGAAACAAATCGAACGTGAAATTTAATTGAATTGCAAATTAATTACCATAATTTAAAAATGTGAGTGAAATTGTATTAATTAATTATATAAACGTGAAGATGTTGCAAAATAGAAATTTATTATAAATAAATACTAAATAAATGAATGAGCTTACGTAAAAAATGCAGCAAAAATTTAGCTGAAATTAAAAAAAATATATATATAAATAAATTCCAATATATTGTATATATTGAATGGAAATTAAATACTTAAATTTTAATTTTAAATTAAAAAAAAAATAAATAAAAAAATGTATAAATAGATAATATAATAATAATAGATATTTTAAATGAATTATATTTACAAATAAAAAATAACTGAAATATATTTTTAATTTAATTTAAAGTGAACTAAAAAAATGATATCTGTATTTATGCAGATTAATAGTGTAAAAACAAAAGCTTAAAAATAGTTTAGTTATTTAATAATTAAATATAATTAATGATAAAAATATATAATCATAAATTTTAGTCAATTTAAAATACGCCAATAATTATATTTCAATTAATTAAGTATTAAAAAAAAGTATTTACTTTTAAACCTTGTGAAATTCCCCATGCCATCATTTATTCAAGTGCCGTTCACCAACTAAATTCCCAAAAAACGTTTGCTAACACTTAATAAAAATTCAAAATATTTACGTTTGTCCGCCAAAAGCAAAATAGTTGCAAGCAGCAACAAAAACAGACAACAAACCACAGCAATTTGCAACAACAACATGCAGCAAATAACAACAAACATTACAGCTGAAGGCGCAATGCAAATGGCCATAAACAAGTTGACCTATCTTAACAACAACAACAGCAGCAATAGCAATAGCAACAAGGCAAACATTGACAAGCGCTAAAATAACCAAACTATAAAAGTTGACAGTGGCTCATTTCACATAATTCAATTTAACGGTCACGTTTTCCTAACAATGCCAAATAAATTAATAAACCTACATAATTGCAACATTTTGCGCTTTGCATTTTTTTTTTTTTTTGGAAGTGGGGAATGATTGACTGACTTTTTTTTGTCAGAATACAATTTGAAGGAAATTTTTAGATAAGAGAAGAAAATGTTGTATAAACTTTTCGATCTGCTTTAACCAAAATACATTTTTGAATGTTTCCAAAAGCTTCTCCAAAGGCTTTTGCATAGTGTCATGAAATAGTTTAATAATACAATTACATAACTTTTTATTTTATAATAATTTTATACATGCGCTCATACATACTAAATGCATATAAATTTGAATTGCCAAAAACTTGGAAAACTTGTTGAATAAAACTTTGGCATTCGCTCAGATATGCATTTCATAAATGTATATACAATATTTATATTTATCAAATTTTTTTATGAAATTTGCTTATACATATTTGAAGTAAAAAATTCAAATTCAATTTTAAAGTAATTTAGCTTTCAAATTAAACGGAATTGTTTGCTCAAGTCGTTTGCAAATTTTGCAATTATAAAGTTCATATTTCATAAACCAAATTGTACTATATTCAGCACATACATATACATATATATTGTACTTCAATTTGATATACTTATCAAGGCTATAGCTCATGAACTGTGACTTTGACTCATTGTTATTAAATATATTAAATATATAAAATAAAGCAACAATTATACTTATATGTATATGTTCAAGAAACAGCTCTATTTAGCATATCAAAAATATATTAAGTTAAGCTTTACAGCAGCTCAAGCATTTGAGATTAAATATAGACATTTTTGTGGGTACACTCCTATATATAATATTTGTATAATTGTGTAATGATCTTGTTTATATAACAAAGAGTATGCAAAGCAATTATTTACCCAGTTAAGCTTCATATGAAACATATTGTCAGGCCTTCGATGCATTACAAGAACTGAATATCAATTTTGACCATAAATCGAAAGCAATTTAAAGTGTGGACAAATTGACAAATGAAATTCAATTTGGGCAACAAATCGTGATTCTATTTGCCATCGAAAGGTGAAAATCAATAAGTTGCATAATCATAATGACATAATGTTGCTAAAAGTGTATTACATAATATAGATGCATTTATTGTAATATTGTATAAGCAAAATGGAATAATGAAGAAAAGTAAATGATGAAATATAAAAAGTTAATTAAATTAAATAAAATAATAATTCTAAATAAAATACATAAAAAAATATTTTATAAATTTCAATGGGAGCTCAAATTAAAATATATCAAATATAAAATATATAAATAATAATAAATAAATAAATAATATTTTAAATAAAATTTAAAAGTACAATATATACGAACTAAAAGATCTAGATATAACAAAAATTTTAAATATTTATATTTATATTTATTAAAATGTAAAAAAGTTAAAGTAAGATTAAATTAATTCAAATTTATTTTTATATTACATATATACAAATATTTATATAAATATATGAAAGAAATCAAATCAAAAATATTACAAATCATATGCGGAAGTAAAGTTTTTCAGCAGTCTTTGGCAGATGAGTTATCCAAGTGACCTAGGAAGATGACTAGCAAGTTAAATGGACAAGTAAACAATGACAATAAAAATTTCATTAAAATTTTAATTTCTATTACACATATATCTTAGCATTAGATAAGTACATATGTGCATCTAAGACTAGGACGCCTGTCTAATAGAAATTTCCAAAGACTATCTGAGAAAACATTTCATGATTTTCTGAATGCATTTCTGATAGTCCATTTGATTTAATATATAATTATTAATATTTTCTTTATTAAAATTATATATGTAACTATAACTTTCCAAGTCACTGCCCACTCTGATTCCAATTTCGATTCTCGCTTTTCATCTCCCTTGAACTAAATATCTGAGCATATATTACTTCATATTCACTGATATTTGTGAGTTCTTTAGCTGTCCATGCAGCTTGCATAGGCCATTGAGAAAACTATTTACCCAAGCGATTACTGCCGATCGTCAGCTATAATGATCGTCGTGCTTGTTGTCACAGACATGGGTCTGACTCCTCAGTGGAAGCCCAACAGCGTTGCATGCATATGCGTCGACTGCATTATGCAATCCAGCTTGGCAAACTCTCAGCGTCCCCCCATAATATTTTGCAGTTGTTGTTGTTTCTTTGTGCTTACAGGTTTTATTTAAACGTATTTTGTTTGTCATATTGTGTGCTATGCCACGAGCTGTGACTGCTACTCTGACTGTGACTGCGATTGTGACTGTGACTGCGATTGTGACTCTGGCTGCGACTCTCACTTGGAATCGCGCACGTAGTCCGACTCGGACTCTGTAACTAAGAAAGACAGTCCGAGTTTGTTTTTGTTATATTTGATTGGGTCAATGGAATCCAATTGGCGTTGTTGTCGCTGCAGTTACACGCTTTTCGTTCATTCACAAAAATTTGGGTCACTTGGTTAATTGACAAAGATTGACGTATTGTTATTCTACGTGCCCCCAAAAAAAAAAACTATTTACACTCACGTAAATCTACTTTTTTCATTGTAATTTTTGCATACAATGAGGAAATACAACTGGAAAATCACAGAAACTGAGAAGCTGCAACTGCAGGCGTAAAACCCCTTGCGGGATCAGGCGAGAGTGAAAGGCCTTTACAGAGGCCTTGAAACTTGAAGCCATGGCTTCAAGATGCCATACATAACACACTTTGTGGTATGGCAAATTAATGGACTCTTAAAGTTATGGCGAAAAAAAAGTGTAAAATAGTTCATCTTACACCTTTTAACAACTACAAGGTTACTTGGCTGTAATTGTTAATTAGCTAATAATTAACAATTGTTCATCATGCGTTTAAACAAAGCGGAAAGCGTAAAATTAATTAATGCCCAGCATTAGCCCTTAACCATATTTATATTATGGCACATAACATGTTGTAGATCTTACGAATAGTACAAGAGGGGTATTCCCCTTTTGTTTTTAGTTTTTTAAAATTATTATGTGGGGGAGAGAAAGTTTGTAGCTCTATATATAAACTGTATTAAATGTTTATCTATATAAAACTAAATACTTGATAAATTTTCTCTGCTATCAATATGGGATATGAAATTTATTTAGATCTAAAATTTATAAAAATATTCTAAATATATTTATAAATAAATTATTATTATTATATAATATTTTATATATATAAATAATAATAATATTTGATCAAATAGAAATCGATTTAGTCATACATATTAATATATTAATTATTATTTATGGAATATGAAAATTTCTTACTTGAACTGCAATTACCTGATGCATAATCATATTACATCTGCAACACTACGCAACATGGTTGGCGAACAAGCAGCGAGCGAATAAAGGGCACGCAGCAAGCCATGTGAAAAATGCAGTATGCAATCTTGCCCCAAGTGGCAATATCAAGTCCAAAACTTACATCATCATCATCGACGACTGTGTCTGTGTGACGCATCCAGCGGCAAGGCGCTGCCGTCGCATTGCCGGTTATCCAATTAAAACCAAAGATTCGAGATAGTTAGTTTGGCTGCAGCAAAAGTGGGCCGTCTACAACTACAAAATTTTACTTTTTTTCTTCTCTCTCTCTCTCTTACTTTTTTTTTCCTACGCACAAAGCACGCGACATCTAGGAAATGAGAGCCGTCATATGGACGACAACTCCTACCAGTATCTACTATATAGATATATAGTATATATATATGTATATAGTTGCTGTGCCAAGTCCAGTGAAAAGCGGTCCATTTGGGTTATTTAGGCGTGTTGCCAGCCTGGCCAAGCGTGCGTCTGGTTATACTACAAGGGGATATATGTAGAGGCAGCCACTCCTCGTGGGGAGCTGGGCGGCCTGGAGAAAGGGGCCACAGCCAGTGGAGTTCCACATGCGTGACAGGCGGAAACTTGTCATATCATATGCACGCCACAATTATGTAATGATCATAATAATTGTGTACATTCGCCTCTGCAATCATGTTACGCATCCAACTAGCTCTTATACCAAACTCTTATACTCTGTTATGCAGGTGCCTGCCCTATCGTCTGATCTACTTAACAATTCTGTTAATTGCCTTGGCACAGGCGCGTCCGCAGCGCAACTTACAGCACATTGCAGTTGTGGAGAATGCCGCCTGGGAGCAAACATTGCCCCAACAATTACAGAATCCGTTTTATAAGACGCCGCGTGTCAGGGATGCTCTAGCCAGATCCAGTTGGTTTGGGCCCGGCGAACAGGTGGTAAGTCATTATTCTTATATAGTAATTCACAAATAACTTTATTTATTTAATTATATTATCCCAGGTTTTTGAGCGCCAGGCGGAGAAAATACCGCGCATGGAAATCTACAATGTGCTAGCCCATGCGGGTCTAATACCATATCGCAAATTTTTCTAATAAATTGATTTATAATTTCATATATTTTATAAAAAAAAATATCGAAAAATATATACTATACATACATAGTCATTAATTTTAGGCAATTAAAACAAGTTTCTTTTTTTTAGCGGAATTAAATATGAAGAGCATAGGAGATTGAAGTTATCATTAACGTTATGTAAGTATGTAACCACACAAGTATATATGCACACACATAGTTCACGAAGATAGAAGAACGAAGAACAATTTCAGCGGGCAACTAGAGTTACACACACAGACAAATTTTACTAATGCATGTACATACAAAGACTCTAATAATTCAGCTAAACTGCTTTTACAGCAGGGTTGAAATTGAAGAGGGCGCAAGTAGAGAGTGAGCGAGTAAGCATAGAAAAATGTAATGCGTAAACTAATCCGATCATCAGACCTCTCGCTCCATCACGCTAAGCCATTAGGCTAGTGGCCCCCGAAGCTTAAACACGAGCGCAAGAGAGCAAGACGCACACGATCAAATACAAAGTTGTGTGGGTGCGCTGTCGCAGATTATTCTAGAAGTGTACGCATTGTTTGTGCTACTATAAACTACAAGAAAAGTATTTATAGAAAACGAAATTATGGTTATAAAAATAACTGCATTTAGTGTATATTTCATAAAACAGTTACGCATAATAGGTGTCTCATTTGTATATAACAAAAAAAAATCAAGGAAATTTGTTACAATAACTACAAGCGTCAGTGTACCTAGCAGAACTGAATTTGTAAAGTAAACGATCGGATTGGTCTCTATCTGCAAAATAAGCATTAATTCTACTATTAAAACTCAAGCTTTACATCGAGCTGCGCAATGCGTTGCAGCCGCTCATCCAGTTTCAATTGTATGTCCTCTTTAGTGACGTTCTCCTCCAGTGCCGCATTCTGCGTCAGCAACGCTTTGCGCACCTCCTCTGCCTGCTGATGTTCTTCTGCTAGTCCCTCCTCCTCCTCTTCCTCATCTTCGTCTTGCTCTACATCGCTCCCTGGGTGTGAGAGCCCATTGCCATTTAATTTGCCATTGTTCAGAGTCTCTTCTATCGCCGCTCGATGTCTCGTTGCGCTGTCGGCAGGCGTTAGCAGCGATTTGATGAATTCGCCGCAAATCAGGCTCATCGCAGGCATCGTGTGGGCGGATAAACTGACCAGCTGTAATTGTGAAACGAAACGGAGAGAGAACATTAATTGGCATTCACCTTGACAGAGTTCACTAAAAAAGACATAAAACTATGTTCGTTGGATTAAATTTGTGTTTATTTCTTTTTGTTACAATTACTGGTCGCCACTTTGTTATTTTTTGGTGGGGCGATGCTCATTCAGATTATAGTTCAAGTTCACAGCGCCAAAATCATAATCTGAAGCTCTTATACGAATTATAAAGTGTTGTTTCGTTTTATTTATGAGTTTGTCATTTACTGTCAAGCTCAAGTATCTCTTATCTGATAGCCTTCGCGCATGCGTCGCAGTTACCTTTCCATCTATTTTTACATTTATTTTGATGGAATACATATATATATTCATTAAAAAAAAAAATTAATTTGCAGAAATATTGCTCATCGACTGCATTTTCAGCTAAGAAACATTTATTAATTAAGATTTTCAGCCGGAAGCAGCATCAAAATAAATCCAAAGTGACTCAGTATCAGTCAAAGAGAACTCAATTTACATTCGCCAATTGCAGCCTGACGAAACCAACTCAAACTAGTTCAAAAGAGTAACTGACTCAAATAAATTAGCTAAAATATATACTATGTAGGCTACGTAAGCTGAGTGCATGAATGTAACGTAATTATGGCAATAACGGGACAAATGCCTCGAATTATAATTATTACAATGGATCAACCCACGTGGTTGACTCTCTGGGGAAATTACACTTGCCCAGAACTCATCATAAAGTAGCCACAACAAATGTGTGACACTGTTATTGTATTGAACAGCATAATAAGCTTAAAAAATGCGAAAAAGCACGCAACAACAACAACAAAAAGCCGCTACGCATAAACAAAACAAATTGAATAACAAAGAGCCAGAGTACGAACGTCGTATGATGACGAAGGGGAGAGACCCAGAGAGACAGAGAGAAAAAGAGAGAGACCCAAAATAAGCGCAAGCTCCATGGAGTGGGCGTGCTTGCACTAGCAATTGCACTCAATGCAGTGCTTTAAATATATATTGTGTATGTGTGTGTGTGTATGAAGTCCGAAGGAAGGAGCATCAGAGAGAAACAATAACAAACCGAAGTTTATGAGCCGACACTTCGTGTGTTAGAATTATGAGAGCACGCCACGCACGAAGCTTATGCTGTTGTTGCCGATGTCGCTGCCACTGCTGACGCCGCTGTAGCAGCGAGGCGGCGTATAAATTGCATTGAGCACCAACAGCCGTTCAACATTGTGCCGTTGTACTTTGCACATACAACAACAGCAGAAGCAGCGCTGCCAACCCGGAGAGAGTGTGACTAAGGAAGCCTGGCAACGGAAGCGAGTGCCGCAAAAGTTTACGGAAATACAATAACAGAAGCAAGAACAGAAAAAAACGCCGCTTGAACAGCAGCTTGACAATAAAAAGTTCAATTATTAATCAATTTAAAGAATAAAATATAAGAAAAAGTGCAGTTAAGTGAAGTCCAAAAATACCGATATGTGGCCCAACTTTTTCGGCGTTATTTCGCTGCTTTGCCTTGCACTGTTCTGTGCCTGGGCGCAAGCTGGACCAGTGCCAATTGTAAATGAGGTGAGTTTCGGGGCGTGCGGCATTGTGTGTGGAGTACGAAGAGAAGAAGGAAGTGCCAAGAAGTTATGAGCTAAGGAATATTTCTTAATTTATTTGCGCTCTCTCATTCTCGCTCCCACACTGTTTATTTTACAAAGAGAATTGCATTTTTTCCGGGGTACAATGTTGCAACCCAAGTGCAGTAGTTAATTAAAAGATTACTTTCTAATTGGCAATCATAAGGCCGTGAACACGACTTGGGCGGCTGTTAATCAGCACGCCTATATATAGAGCCTAATTGTTTGTTATGATCAGCGAATATTCCATTTGCTTATATTATATAATATGCAGAGTGAAATTTCTTATCAATTTGTCTGAACAATAATTCGAGGTGTTTTCAAAAATCTATATAAATAACAAATTGATTCATTTATAGCCTGTGAATGATCTTTGAGCGAGGCTCACCGAGAATTTTTGTTCAGTACTTTCACAGTACTTTCTCAGCGCTATCCAAATTGGACCTATCACAAGATTAGACATTTTTCTTATGTTAATATTGTTGCCATGCTGATATGATAATGCCCCACAGAGTCGAGCCAATTGAAATGCATCCAGAAATAGGCAATACAAACGCGGCTTTTAACTTTTAAGAGAATGGCGTTATTATACTGAATTGAAATTATTCAAATTGACTTTAAAATAGCAAAGTGTAGACACTTGGCTGCCCATTGAAGCAACTATGCCACTGAACTGAACTGTCGCACGAGAGCTAATAAAAGGATAAACTAAGAAAATGTAAAATATAGATATAATAAACTAATATTCTTTGATATATAGAAATTAACCAATATATTAGATATTAATAATAATAATGAAAAGTAATTTTAAATATTGAAAAAATGATAATGATATATATAATAATTTAATAATGTCAAAAGTTTTCTCTTTCTAAATCCCGAGAGCTAATAAAAGGATAAGCCAAGAAAATAAAATTTATAGATATTATTCCTTGATATAAAAAAACAAAAATATTAACTAGATGATAAATTGATAATAATGAAAGGGAATTTAATTCTATCTAAAAGTCTATCATCTAATAGAATAATTTGACATATACATATTCTACATTAGCATCAACAGCTTATGCCCAAGGTGCCCCAATGGCATTGTTTGCGTTACTTTAAGCACGATGTTCTGATGATGCGTCGCTGTCGACATTTGCGTGTTCCCACGGCGCCACGTCTTGGAGATACGCTCATACGCAAGAGGAAGAAATAGAGAGTGTGGCGATCAGGTGACGAGCTGAGCCAATGGCAATAACAACAAACACATCAACAGCAACAACAAGAACAGCAATTGCAGACGACTGAACAACAAGAAGAATCCCAATTACAAATAGAATTTCAACAGGATTTATAACAAGACCAAAAAGCCAAACCAAAAATTATAATTATATATTAATATACATTCACATATATATGCACACATATATATATATAAATATATATTATGTATATATGTGTGTATTTAACTTAAGTCCAATCACTTGTACTTCATAGCACGTAAGGTTTCAATAAAAATACGAGAAGCCCAAGATGGGCGCGATTTTACCCAACAAGCTATATTCGTTTTTTTTACTCAAGCGAAACATATATAGAAATAAACATTACTAAATGATATTAGATTGACTTGTCTGATTTTATAATCTACATTGAACATAAACAGAATAGAATTCAATGTGTCGTTAATCTATCTATCCTATACAGTATATATAATGAAAAAGAAATCAATTAGAAATCGAAAGCCTTAATTTTCTTTAAGATTTTAGAGCTGAATTTGTATTGGATAAAATATTATAGGAATAAGTGGAATGTATAACATAATATATTTTTACTTATCGTAGATTGTCCTAGCTGTCTATTTCAAATAATATTGAATAAATAAAGGAACAAATGGAAAAGGAATTTTCACTCTAATGTACCAAGAAGGGGAAATAAGACTCTACCTGTCTAATTAATTTGTAAGAATTGGAAAGTATAACTTTATAGGTACTCTCTGTTAAGTAAGCAAGTATACTAAAAATTTTTTTGTAGATTTCTATATAAACATTTTTGAAAAACAAAAAAACCAATAAAAAAAAATATAAGAGAAACCTAAACAAAATGAAATATTTTTGTTATGAATCTAATATTCATCTATACCTACATCTATACCTATACATGTTAGTTTAAATCGCCTAAAAACTCTCGAGAGAAAAATCCCATAAATTTGAAATGATCATGAAATTTTATAAATAAAATATAAATTTTGAACAACTTTGGGATTTTCGAATATTTGACTGCTACATTCGAGAATCCTTAGCTCTATAGATTTAATCTATTTAGATACCCGCCTTGTTAAATGATGTGTTTCAAAAGACTTACCGCATCCACAGAACTGTGCGCTTTACGTCCCACAATCAGCGGTCCGCTGCTTTGTATATTTTCCTTAATTTCACCGGACTTTTGACTGGCTACGAAGCTGCCGAAGGTGGCATATTGCAGCAGTTGATCCGCATCCGATGGCTGGGCAAAGGAAATGGGCGCCGGTGCATCGTCCATGGTGCCCTGACCTGGTGGGGCCAGATAGACAATCTCTTTTTCGTGTGTAAGCATGTGAAGCGTCGACTGTGCTTGAAAGTCCACATTGATGGAGCTCTGCTTGGGTTGACGACGCGGCAGCCAGACCAGGCCATATAGCTTGGGCAAATTGGCTCGCTGATAGACGGGCAACGGCACATTTGGCTGGAAGACGTGCACTGGAATGCACATGAAAAGAGTATGATGGATGAGTAAGAATTCGATAAGCTACTGAAGTTACTCACGTTCATCGTTGTTTGTGACGGCAGCTATCAGATTGGTGAGCGGATCAAAGGCCAATTGCCGCACGGAAAGCTTGAGGCCCGCTTGCAAACGGAGTGTCATTAGGTTCCAGATGAGCACACGCGACTCGGTGCAGACGGCCACCAGATGCGCCTGCGTACCAGCTCCGAATTGCACATGCGAGATTTGGGCAACAGTCTGGAATGGCACAGCCTTTGCCGGCAGCGTCATAAGCGGCGCCGATTCCCGTTTACGCTTCTTTGCTGACATTGGCTTTGCCGCTTTGGTAGTCTCATCCAGTTTCAGTACGCTAAACAACGGTAAGAGCTCCTGCTTGACGAGTTTATCATAGTTTTTCCGCCTAGAGATGAGCCGTCTCATACGCAGATTCGCCTTGAAGCGTTCTCGCGGCTGCAGTCGACGCAAACGGCGCGTCAAAGTCAAGAACCGACTCTTCCTCGCCTTGGGATCCACCAGATATTTTTGCAGATACTCCCTGAGACGCCTGTGCCATGTCTCGTGGACAGCACATTCGATGCCAAAACGACGTAACAGTTGCAGCTTCTGATGCAATCCTAGCTCGGGCATTTGCATGATATGCTTGTACACGGACTCCTTGGGTATCTCTTCGCTGCTAGCCTTGGATTGACTGATCGGTGCACTTGACATCAGTTGCCGCGCCTGCTGCACCAGCTTCTGATCGTCGCTGTCGAGCAACGTTTGCAGTAGGCTATATAACTGTTGCCGCTGCTGCGTCAGCTCCGTGCGCGTGCCATTCATGGGCATTGGAGCCAGACGCAGCTGTGCCTTGGCCACGACACCATCATAGCCAGCCGATGTGCTCAGTGCATACAGCATTCGCAATGTACGTGCATCGTACAGCACCAACGTGCTGCCATAGCCCGCAGCCAGTAATGAGCCATCCTGAGAGAAGCATATGGAACCCAGAGTCTGTCGCTTATAACTCGCCTGAGCCACACAGATCCACATACTGCCATGCTTGTAAATATTCTCTGAATCACCCAATGCCCATAGTTTGATCACATTGTCCAGACCAGCGCTGGCACAGCGCAAATTGTTCACCTGGAACTGATTGGAAAAGACGATGGCTTGGAAGCCATGCTGATGTGGCAGCTCAATATTTGTGTTGAGTTTGTAACTGCAAAGATAAGCAGAGATTAAATTAGTTTATGAAATAAAAGTATCCTATAAATTTTAATCAATTTACCATTGAAATTTTTCATCATATTGCCAAAATTTGAGTCGCAACTCCGCAAAGTTGCGCTGATCATTATACTCCTCGCCCGTGACCATCCAATTGATGTTGAAGGCCGCTCGCGTCACGCACGTATTGTAGATGATACGATCCGCCTCCTGTGAGTTCACATTGCTATCCACAACACGCAGCTGTAAGACAAGAAAAAAAAATCTAGGTTATTTAAAAATTAATTATCAGCACAAATTCATTATTTACATTGTAGAGCAAGCTCTTCGAATAGGCCGAGTAGAACTGCAGGTGTCCAATGCGTCCATTCAGCACCAGCGTATTGGTGCGTGGATTCAGGCACAAGCCAATGGGGAACATGGCCTTGCCCGTCTTGTCGGGCAGCGCATAGGTGAAATGCTGCAACGTCGATTGCAACTTCCTTTCGTTGGGACTCACGAATTGCAGTGCATTGTCATCGGTGCAGGCGAGGACATGTTCATTCCCATCGCTGATCACAATGTGTCTGATTATGCTGGACATGCGCGGTAGAAATTCTTTCTCATCCTGATTGCCCAGCCTCCACTTGACGAGCACCGCCTCATGGCCGGCGCTGTAGAAACTGACACCGGAGGGCGTAAACGCAATGCTCGTCACGGCCGTATTGTGCCAATGATACTGGGTGCAGAGCACACGCTTGCCATTGTCAAACTGCCGCCAAACAATGACCCTGCCGGATTCATCACCCGTGGCTGCCACCTCTTCGCACGGACTCATGCACACACACGTTATTATGCTGGGTGTTGTGTTCCTAAAACGCCAGAAGTTCCACGTTGTATAGTCGAGAAAGTAGACGTAGTATCCCTGTGACAGAATTATGTACTTAAAGGCGCCCTTGCCCACATCCACCAAAGGTGTGCGAACTCTGTGAAGAGAGAAAGATGGAGCAACAGGTGAGTATTTAAGACATTGTCATAAATAAATTAGACTTGACTATAAATTACATTCTCGATTGCCAATATAACTCACTTTAATCTAAGCCCACATTTAATGTCAATAATGGTGCCGGTGCTGGTGTTGATCAAGTGCCACTCGATCTGTTCGCCACTCTTTCGCTTGGTCGTCACGAAGGCGCACGCGGTGTCGCCTTCCTTGTACAGATTCAGCAGATTACACGTAAGTATTTGCAGACCCTCACCCAGCTGTATGTTCACATTCTTTTGCAGCACGCCGGTGCGCCAGTGCCAGCGCAGCAATTGTCCCGTGCTGGTGCAGCCGAGCAACAGTTCCGGCTGCTTCACATCGAGCTCGAGGCTAATCAAAGGCTCTGTTGCATCTGTTAGTTCACGTGTCAATTCACCTGTGCTGGTGACAAACACCTGCACTTTGAGACCGCAGCGCACAAAGACAAATCTATACAAATTGAAAGAGTGTTAAGTTTTTGCATTTAAATGACATTAATGTTGCTTAAACTAACCTTCCCTGCGCAGAGAAAACGGGCGCATGTTCCACAATGTTACCGCCCGATAAATGCTGCAGCTCCAGTTTGTCCTCCTCATCGAAATTCATGGCTGTAACAACACTGCAGCCTTTTGGAGCAGTCCTAACTGCTAATGAACTTCAATGCTATCTATTTTAAGCAATAACAACTTATTTTTCACCAGTTATTTTCATATAAAACCACTAACCGCACGTGTAGCTGCTTTTTGCAGTGTTGCTAAACTCGGCCGGCTTCAGTGTTGCGGAACAAGTATATGTAGAGGAATGTGAAACAGCCAAATTAATTCGATAACAGCGATTGGGCGGGAATATTTCGATTGTTTTAAATTCTAGTATATATGATGCTTTTTTTTTTATAAAGTAATGGCATTATACAATGTATTGATTAAATAATAAAATATATCTTATATTAATATAATGTAAAAGGATTTAATACGATGATTCCAGTGATTATGATATGAATAATCTCATATGAAAGACTGAATTTATACTTTCTTCTATGGCTACTAACAAATTTTAGGAACATGGACGGAATTTATTCGATAATTTGCTATTATGGAGAGTTAATTCTTTATTTAAAACGACATTAGTATTAAAAGGAATTTTTCAGTTTTACATGTTTATTTATTTTGTGCAAACCTATTTTAACAAAAATTTAAATAAATTCCGATCTGGCTAGTGATGAAAAATTTTGTGCAATGCTGTCAATGCTATCGATGTACGATATTTTTGGTATTTTATTGATAGCACATTGCAGCCCACATTAGAATAAAATATTGTTCAATAAATGGATAAAATAATGGTCAGTACGAAGTAGGCGGTAGAAAATAAACCGCTGCCACGTGTCCGGATAAATTTCAAGTGGCAAACCAGAACTCGAAATGGGAAAGAAACGAGTAACCAAAACAGAAAGAGCGCTCAAAACGGAAAACATGTGCAAATGCAACGTAAACAACTTGCTGGCAAGTTGTACTGCGATGCCGTTAACGTTGCTGCTTTTGGTCTTGCAATGCCTACTGCCACTGGCGGCGCGGGCGGAGCCTTTGAAAGTGGTTTATGCTGTGAATGCGGGCGGTGATGAGCACACGGATCAGAATGGCATACACTATGAGGCGGACCCGCTGAACGTGGGCATTTCCTCAGACTATGGCAAACATTTGCTCATGATTACCCGTGTGCCGGAGCAGGACGAGGTGCTCTACCGCACGGAACGCTATCATACAACTACCTTTGGCTATGACTTTCCCGCCGATGGCGACGGCGACTATGCGCTGATTATGAAATTCTGCGAAGTCTACTTCGATGCGCCCAATCGCAAAGTGTTCGATGTGCTGCTCAATCGTAAGCACACGGTGGTCAAGCAGTTGGACATCTACAATCATGTGGGCCGTGGCGCAGCGCACGACGAGATTGTTTATTTTAAGATCATCAACGGGCGCATGCACTACGAGTATGAGGGCGAAATCGAGACGTCGGACGTGCGGAATGGCCGACTGCGCTTAGACTTCATCAAGGGCGCGCTCGACAATCCAAAGATCAATGCTTTTGCGCTGCTCAAGGGTGACATCTCACAGCTGCCGCGTCTCCACAACACAGAGGCCAGTGAGCGTCGCGGTGAGTCCGAGGAAGAGGAGAAACCGCGAGCGGCACGTCCGCGCGATAATCAACAGCATCAGGAGCGCATTGTACGCTACAATGAGCGGCCGGCTCAGCGAAGCTACGACGATGATGAGGATGAGGATGATGACTATGATCTGGAGGAGGGTGAACCAGAACGCCAGCATCAACACCAGCAGCAACAGCAGCAGCAACAACAGCAACAGCAGCAATCTCAACAGCCAGGAGTGAAGCGGACGCGCAGTGGTCCACGTCAGCCCAATCCATACTCCATGGACGACTCTTCCATACTGATGCCCGTTTTCATAGCCATAGGGGCGTTCATACCGCTGCTGTTTTGCTTGTGCAAGCTCTGATCCCCATGGGATCAATTCGTGTTGATTTTTTGTGATTTTTATAAAAGACTTAATTATATAATTATCGTTTAGTTCTTAGCGACAAAATGTAAAAGGTTTAATGTTTCTTTTTCTGCCCCGCCTCCATTAGCCAACGCACAAATATCTCTCTATATATATAAATATTTATATAAAATTGTGTTCCTTTTTATGCATCATCAAATCGATCGGCCAGGCTCATTTACATAAGCTCAAGATTTTTAGTTTTTGAATTTTGGCTGTCAAATTAAGAAAATATTTAATTCGCTTTAAACGAAATCAGTGAAAATAAACTTTGTTTGTTAACAAATTGTTTGTATTATATAGTCAGGAATATTTAAATATTTTCAATGGATTAAATTGAGTAAGAATATAGACTAGAAGCATATTCAAAGAGAAGCACATTTATCAGAATATATATAATGGATCTAACAGAATTCTTTAGTCAAATATACTAACATTGCCAAATATAATTTTTTCTTTTTTTAAGCTGTCAGCAGTTCAGTTTGAGGAGGCTCTACTGTGCCACATAAATATATTTAAATATCTTCATAGACAATAAATATAATTGTCAAAGGTTCTGAGGTTATCGTCATGTTGAAATCTTCGCAAATTGTTTTTTTTCTTAAATAAAATTTTATTAGTTAATATTTATAAATTATTAATAATTATAATTAATTAATTTATATGTCGATTTGGATGAAGATTCTATGGCCTTTGCTAAGGCTTCCCTTTGTCTCTTCTTTTCTCTTCTCTTATCACGTATCTTTACCGTTCTCATCCAGTCTTCGTTTAGCTGTTAATTGTGAAAGTAAAGTACTTCCTGGCAAATATTTAACAGCTTGATATAACAACCAGCTCTTCAGAGAAGCTATTTTACCATTTTACAAATATTCGAATTTCTTGCCATTTCTTTATAATGATTAAATATATATATTTTTTTTCTTGTTAATTGTTTAACATATAGATCACAACTAATTTTTCTGCTAGACCCTTTGAAAAATATTAAAATGACTAGAATTGTTCAATCTCTCGAGTTTTACATTTTTAAGAAAGAATACGCACCTATTGTTAAAGATTTAAAGTTAGGTTTAACTACCACCTCGCAACTGAAGCCCCATTGTAAACTGAGCGCAAAGGTTATTCCCAAATGTTGTTCAAGCTAATGTTCAGCTGTTGTCATAATTCGCTAACTTTAACTGCATTTGTTAACAAAATGTTAAAGTAAATTGCATGTGGACTAGAGTTCAAGTTCACTGCATTTAACACCCATGGTCAAGCACGATTACGTGTTTTCTTTATCCAGTATATGACGGCTGTGGAGCGTTGTTGACGTGCGTAATTTGTATGCAACTGGGGAGGGAACAGCATCGTGACATATTAAGAGAAACGCATTGAGCAAATTATTTTATATGTATTCAATAAACAAACATTCAATTTTGATTATAGAACTTTATTTGAATAGATAAGCAAAGGAATTTATAAAATTAGGACAGGATTACCAAATGGCTGCTCGTATTTACAGGCTAGAATAAAATGTATAAAATTATCTGTTGTCTATAAAATGCATATACGACTAAGTGCCTAACAATAAGACAAACAAAAATATAAAATATTAAAAAAATCAGACATACATACACACACTCGCACATACACACTGCACTTGACAAAGTTTTGGGTCAAATGCAAAACAATCGCAAATGCGTTCTAAACAAAAATGCACAATTTGACTATATACTAAATACATATAGGTATATATAAAGAAACATATATATATATATATATATATATACGTGTGTGGGCGTGCATAGATTGGTATGTGTGCATTAGCTGAAGAGGTTCTTACAAATTAATTAACAGCATTAGGTCTGGGATAAGGCAAAGAGAACCATATTATAAAAGAATCACCCATAGGCGAGCATCTAGTATGGCCAGCTCTTAAAATCGTATCTCATTGCGTTGCAGCTGTTCGTAGATGCTAGGCGTTAACCGTTCGTAGCGACCCTTTGATGTTTGATAGTAGAGCTCGTCATGCACCACATTCGGATCATAGCCCTCCTTTTGCAGATCCACCTTGCGTAGCTTGAATGTGCCCGTGAGGTCCACCTTGGTGAGCAGTCGTAAGATTTGGGGACGCGCATAGGTGGGCAGCACTTTGGCAAGATTTGCAGCAAATGCATCCAGATCGAGTTCACGCTGCGGATCGTAGATGGCAGCCATGCCGGCACGTCCCTCGGTATGCGGTATATTGACGCCATACACCACGGTGTCCTTGTAGCCAGCCACGTTGCTGACCTGCGCCTCCACCTCGCTGGTGGACACATTTTCACCCTTCCAGCGGAATGTGTCGCCCGTGCGATCCTTAAAGTACAGATACCCTTTCTCATCGGCGACTAGCAGATCGCCGGACAGAAATGCCATATCACCATGCTTGAATACGTCCTTCACGATCTTCTTGGCCGATGCCTTCGCATCGACATAGCCCAGAAATTCGCGTGACGGATTACCCTTGACGATTTTGCCAATGAAGACACCCGGCTCGTTGGGCTCGCACAATTCGCAGAGGCCATCCTTGTTACGTATGGGCTCGCCCGTATCGGGATCGGCGCGTATAATTGAAATGGGATAAACCTTGGGCAGTATGCGCGACACAAAACCAATGGCGCCCACTGTGTTGTCATGATTCATTATGTTCGCATTGCCCTCGGTAGCGCCATAGAATTCGCCCACTTTGGCAATATTGAAGCGCTCCACAAACTGTGGCCAAATCTGCGGACGCAGACCGTTGCCAAACACCAGACGCACACGATGCGCACGATCGTGTTCCGAGGGCTTCGTTGCCAGTATATAACGTGCCATTTCACCAATATATTGACCAATCTATAGGAATAGATATTATCAGACAAATTGCTGATAGAGCAAGCAGAAGCAATACTTACAGTCGCATTGAACTTGGCGCAGTCAGCAAAATAATTGGTGGCCGAGAACTTTTTGCGTATGGACACCGTGGAGCCAAAGACCACTGCCTGACCCATGCACATGATGCCACCAGCGGTGTGATACAGTGGCAATGGCGTATAGAATATATCATCATCCCTGAAGCCCATGGTATAGTGAATGCCGGCGGCAATGAATAGATAACTGCGTGGAAGAGATTTTGATTAATATTTATATGAAATTGGAAACCTAAATAAAATTGAGATTTGTTAAGTCACTAAGCAGATAATTAAAATTGTATATAATTATTTATGATATCAATACTTTGATATGTGCCAGCATAAAAATAAATTGTATATCAAATTTATAAATTATGAGAATAATTGTAGGTCAATTAAAAATAAAAAATAAAAATATATAATTTAAAGGAAATTATAAAATTAGATGTACCTTAAATAAATTATTTAATTAATTTGTGAATAAATTTTATGAATTTTACAATAAAAATATGAGAATAATTGAAGATCAATTCAAAATAAATTTTAGATTGCAATTAAATAAATAATAATTTAAAGGAAATTATAAAATTATGAATTTTCTAATTACTACAAACTATTTCATTAAATTGTTTGCTATGAATAAAGTATGTAAATTTTATAATAAAACTATTAAAAAGGAATATTCTATATTACATTTTCCTGAAGTCTAAATTATTCATAAAATTTCTTTTTTAATGTTTGCTCTGAATAAATTACTTAATTAAAATTCTTTGACCAAGAGAACAATTGATTAGAAACTAAGCATTTGTAGGCACTTGGTATATTGCAAATTCTATTTTTAAGAAGACATACAATGCTGGGCGCTGCAATAGGTTTGCCTTTGAGAAATTTTATTATTAGATATATATTTTTTAATCAATTTTCTTCAATTAATAAAAATGATATTAAATGAAAATGTATACACTTGCAGCCGATTTTGCTCATAACTGATTCAGTTTTTTATATAAAAAATGTAATTTTCTTTAAATTGAAGTATTCATTGATGAGCTATAACTGTTTAAACTGTCTAAAGAGTCAAACCTATTGAAGTGCACGGCACTGTATATGTATATAAATGTCAATTGAATACCAAGTGTCTATATTCGTATATGGCATTCAATTAAAGACTTGCACGAATGCATTTGAACAGTTGAGAGGAAAGTCATTCATTTACAACGATTAGTCTACTTGAATTGCCTGACATGAAGAGCCTTTAGGAGATAAGGCTGAAAAAAAAACCCCATTGATAAAGTAAAATAATGCAAACTGACAATACAAAGTATGGACTTGATTGGCTAGTCTCTCTATCTTGCTCTCCCTCTGTGCCCGCTCCACACTTTGCTCTTACCGCGAATGCGAGATGACTGCAGCCTTGGGCAAGCCCGTGGTGCCCGACGTATAGATGTAGACGAGCTTATCGTGATGTCCCACCTGCGTCTTGCCGGGTTTGGCCGCACTGGCCGCCGTGAGCAACGTATTCAGATTCTTGGCCTGTTTGACTGCATCCGATTGGGTGTTGTTGTTCTCGTTGTTGAACTGGAAGAGTGCCATATCGGCTGGCAAATCTTTGGTAACATCGGCAACGGCCTCAACGAAATCCTCGCCATAGATCAACGCATTGCAGTGGGCCACTGTGATGCTGTGCAGCAGCGATGGGCCACGCAGGTTCGTATTGATCAGCGGTGTAATGACGCCAATCTTAGACAAACCCAGCCAGGTGGCCACATATTCAGCACGATTCTCTAGCAGCAGGCCGATCACATTGCCCTTCTGATAGCCCTGCGCCTGCAGCACATTGGCCACACGATTCGCATGCTCGTTCACCTGCCTGAAGGTCCATCTCTGTGTGTCGCTGATCACGGCCAATTTATCGGGATGTGCCAGCACATTCTCCTCGAAGACATCGGCCACGGTGTTGTTAAGACGTTCACGGCGTTTCGTATAGCGCAGCAGCTTTCCATAGGCCCACAGAGCGCTAAAGGAGAAAAAGAGTAACAAACACGATTAACGTTAAGTTGCTATAAAAAAAAAAAACATAATGTGTGTGCGTGTGTGTGTGTGTATATGGGTATTATCAATCGATCTACTGGAATTGCGTGTTTTATGGCTCCATTGTGAAAATAAACCAAAATAGCTCAAGCGTGCCCAGATAACGCGTAAAGTGCATATAGCCATGGCCCACAATCGTGATGGGAAGGGCAGAGGCGCAATTGTATGAAATGAAATGTACCTGTGAAATCAACCTGAAGCGATTTCAAATTGAATAATCAGGTAAATATTTCACTAAATCAGGAGCGAAAGTTTATGAACTTGATAACTATGTAGTTAATATTTAAGTAAAATCATTGTGACATATTGAAGAACAATATGTAATTTATGTTTCGTTTGTTTCTATTTTGTTGATAATATTTGATATATTATACTCATATTTTTATATTTTAGAGGAACATTAATTTAATCATTTAATAGAATTTTCAAAAATATATTTTCATATTCTCATTATTTATTTTAGAATATGTCTATAAAATTAATTTCATGCTATAAAAGTATGTTCACAGTTTAGCACATAAAATATTTGTATATTTAGTCAAATTATTAACTAAATTACCTATAAGAATTATACATCTTTTATATACGATATTTAGAAATTTTGCTGATGTAAGATATTATTTCATTAAAGGTTTGTCACTTTACCGCTTTCATCTTCAGCTCCTAAACATGAATCACATTTTTAATTTGAATCTACTTGAATTGAAGCCATCTAAGCGCAGTTAAAATTACAATGAAAAACTAGATTCTATCTAATAATTTAATTAATGAACATCACAAATATAAGTTTATATAAAAGAAAATTCCAAGTATTAAATAAAGAATTACCAATGTGAATTTTCTCGAATAAGAGATTTGTATTAGAAAATAAATGTATATCTATTTAATATGCCCCAAATGCTTGTGGCTATATAAACTTAATATATATACATATATATCTACTAGAAGAGTATTGATTTCATTCTCAAGCCACTCGGCCCAGCTTTCTCCTGTACACAGATGAGCACAGAAATATTGTACAAAGCCAATATACTCCATTTGCTACTTGAACGAGGAGAAAAACACAAAATCTGACACCGACCGCAAAAGATATACGAGTTGAGCTGCATTGTAATTAAAGAATATGCTGAATTTGTAGTATTTTGTGGTATAGCAATAAACATATATAGATAATATCTATTTGATATGATCGTCGTTATATAGTATTACAGAATTGATTTAGAGATTTTATAGTATTATTTATAAAATTTAGTATAGTATATTAGTATAGATTTTATAGTATTTAGTTATATATAGCAATATAGTAGTATATTAGTATTAATTTCTTTTTAGCATTTTCTATTCTAATGTATGAAATGTAGTATTATAGTACTGATGTTCTATAATGAAAGATAATGAACTGAAAAAAGCCCAACAAACCAGTTTATATCATGCATTAAATATAAAACTGTTTCAAATAGTAGAGCCAATTACAGTTGAACATATTGACATACAACTAAATAGATTTCTATATAATATAAGTACATGGCTCTCAGCGCAGA
Source organism: Drosophila koepferae (assembly GCA_030914345.1). NCBI lineage: Eukaryota > Metazoa > Arthropoda > Insecta > Diptera > Drosophilidae > Drosophila > Drosophila koepferae. Next base: position 7,425,225 of record JAUESR010000207.1, read on the forward strand.
TCAAAGGTTATATTAGAATCAGAATCAATTTGAACAAAACAAACAAGTCTTCAGCGCTGCAAGCTAATATACTCGTTATCATCAATTTTGAGCACCTGAATAGCTCTACCAACTCCTCTCAACTTCTCTCTTGGTCTTTGCCATTAAAAGAAAGTGTTTTATTGGATTCAAGTGTGGAAAGTAAACAAATGTTATTTAAGGAAAGTTTGAGTGGCCAATAATTCATATAGAGCATAACGGAAAGTTAACTAGCGTAATCTACAACTCGACGGTTAGCAATAATCGCCCCCAGCTGGGCATTCAGCTCTATATCTGTACAATCCCGAATCTAGCTTAGTATTTCTATCGATCTCAAGAACTTTTGCACCGCAATCGAATTTGCTTTGCACTTGAACGTACTTTGCACTCAACGCAACGTATAGCATAGCTGATAAGATAGCTAGCTTAAGCAATTGTGCGGTTTATTTTCCCATGTCGTTGTACTAAAAATTAATTCAGCTTTGTAATTTTAATTCGTATGCCAGAGTTCGGTTCTGATACTGCTACTACCAATTGCCATGCTTATGTATAGAAAGATATACGATATATTTGTGCACTTTTAGCCAACTCGAGACTGTGTACGAGTTGAGTAAGGTCGTCAAGAAACAACTTGCAGCAACGGACCGATCTTAAGAATTTTGTTCATTAACTCGAAATACGTTTGACCTTGTTGGAACTTGATCTTACGTCTCGTTGTTGTTAATTTTGTTGTCTCTGTGGCATTATAACGAATTTCAGCAAAATTTTTCGACTCTGATTCTCAATGCCAAGCAAGCAATGTGATAATATATTATGGATCTATATAATTATAATTTGCAAAACAGTTGCTTATTCAGCATAGTTTAACAGTTGTATTTTGGAAACACATTTGATTACATGTTTTGCTTTATGGTTTAATGGCCATTAAGAAATCTAATATTATTAAATACTATAATATGTAAAGATGTATACAGTTGTTTTAGCATGCGCAGACTTAATATATTTTATATATAAAATTTCACTAAATGAAATGGTCTGAATCTGTTTTGTTTGTCTTTATATATTACTTAAGCATTCTGGTTTTAAGATCTAAGCAAAGATTTAATTGAGCTGTTTAGATTTTAAGTTGGGACTTGAAAGCCAAAAGTTTAATATAACTGAAACAGACGTTTGCCTTTCTAAAATGTAGAACTAAGTATAATTAAAATTGTAATAGTAGAAAAAGGTGTGCAAAATTAAAAGCCCAATTGACCTATGAAAAAAGCTATATAAGTTAATTGCAGTTCTATACTATACGATAATATAAATATTGTTATATGGATATCAACGAATACATATATTTTAAAATCAATTCTACCAATAATTTTGCCAATTTTATCTTTTAAAGTTTAATTAAGAGCTATCCAGCACATATTTGATATGGATACTAATTTTATTTATTCATGAATGAAATTTATCTTTGAAGCTATATTACGATATTGCTAGCTAGCATTATGTACCTTATGCAGAAAAGTAATCAGAATTTATCTTTTAAACCATATTATGATATTTTCGAACTTCCCGGCAAATATTGTATATTGTCTATTTGAGATTTCTGTATTGGTAAATTATTTTACCATGCTCCACTCCTATCTAATATGTCGTAAGTACTATACATTTGTATAGGTATTTATCATCAATTCTCCGCTATTTCCTATCAAGCACATCGGACTACGTGTCACATGCAAAATATCCCATAGATCAGCGCCCTCTCTGCCAACACATCGGACATTTATAATTGTCATTTGCATTAAATTAGTGTAGCGCAAGCAAAACGGTGGCAACCCTAGGCTGAGCGCTGGGCAACCACTATGTGCTACTTCCGCTATTTTTAATTGAATTCAAATGAAGAGCGAGACAGAGAGTGGGAGAGAGAGGGAGAACATAAAAGCAATAATAAAACCCCCAAAAGTAAGTTGTTTGACGACGTTTTCAAGAACAGTTCGTGTGCTGCACAACGTCAACGTCAGCAGCGACGTCGACGTTGTTAACTGTGCCAGTGGCTACAGCTCTGCTTCTTCCGCCCTACTCAAAGAGAGCAAGAGAGAGACGTAAGATATAAGAAACAACAAAAATTAGTATGCGCTGCAGAAACTCTTCACGTATTATCGCATGGATTGGGCAGACGCTCAATGGTGTATGAAAAGTGAATTTGATTTTCGAAGTTTGTTTTGGTTTGTTGTCGTTCGTATTTTTTTTTTTTTTAACCACCTACTGGCACTGTTCGCAGCGACCTTGAACCTGAACAAGTCAATGACTGGTAATAAAAAAAAAATACAACAAAAATAGGAATTACGATAAAAATATATGCGTAACTGATATCTCAATTGGATGACACATTCTGGCATATGTTTTTGTTTACATGGCGCCATTAAATATATGCTGAGATTTTTTTTTATTTTGTGAAAATCGTGGAAAAGAGAAAACTTCAGCTGTAGCTTTTCACACATCTATGAATAGTGGCTGCGCGGCTGCGGCTGCTGCAGACGGTCGACCCCAATAGAAGGCAGAAACGAGTTTTTCTATGCTTGTTGTTTTCTTTGCCGTTTTACTTGCTATGCGCTTTCGGGTACAATGGGCAAAGTATACGACGATCTGTTTGCGGTTGAATGACAGACACAGAGGAGAGCAAAGTGAGGGGTAGAGAGCAGTGTGGATTGTCAAATGGATTTATAAAAGAAAATGTAAATTGTATTGAAATGCACACCACTTGCGGTATTGTAAACTAATCAAAATATTATGGCGCACACCACACCACACACTCAAACACACACACACACACGCACAAACTCACGTTAAATCTCGTTTGGCTGTTGCTCCCGCGATGTAGAACCAGCGCCAAGACCTTGTTAGCAGCAAAGCGCTGATCGCAGCAAATAACGCAAAAAACCAACCCATTGTATTGAGTATATAGACGACACAGGCCACAGTCAATGCGAATGCGACCGTCGCGCAAAAATAGCGAAATATGACTAAAAAACGTTCGCGTCGTTGGCGCTTGCGTTGCTGCAGTGATCGATAGCTTAGCGATAACGACTGTCGATTATGCTGATCAACTGTGTTGCTAGCGCTGCGCAACTGTTGAGCATTAACGTTGCCAGATTATATAGAAAATATATTTAAATTGCACGAAAATAGTATTTGTGCTTGAAATACTTACATTCGTGCTATAGAGCGCACAGTTATCAATATTGATAACTACGTTGCGAGTCACATCATTGTCCAATAAAGTGTTATGCTGTTGAAAATATTGCATAACATATATTTACTTATAGTTTGTTGATTCAAATAATTTACGCGCCATTTCAGTGAAGCTTTCGAATATGTTAGCTTTCAAAAGCTGCAATTGTTTGGACGCGTAGTTATTGACTTTTGCATTAATTTGCATATCAAGTTTGAAAAGTCGTAAACAAACAGTAGCAGTAAATAATACTTACAGTTAGTTCGCGCCTTTGTTGAATGTTGTCGCAATTGTTATAACGCAAACGTTGATAACGCGTTTCATTATGTTGTCACAAGAATCCATTGAACATGTAAAACGGTAGAAATTGTCGACGAAAGCGAACAACTTTGCGAAATAACATTTTTCAGTATCTATCGGGCGGTATGGGTAAACCCGTTGTAAATCTACTCTAAACAAACTTTTAAAAGTAATTCAAGCGATTTGTTTTGTTTTATAACAACTTTCGATGTTTCCGCTTATCCTGTGAAGTAGTTCTGTGAACTAGTTCTAAGAAAACAGCTGTGTTTTAGTTATCGATGATTTGCAGCTATCGGCTGTCAACAGCTGTTCAATGTGTAAACAGATGGCAACACTGCGCGAAAATTAAAGCCGCATCAACAACTTTTTTTTTTTTACAATTGGAGGCATTTGGCATTTCACTATTATTTGATACCAAAGCCGCTCCGCTATGAAAATACTATGTGAAGTGCAGGTTTTGAACCGCACAACACAAGCAAATCGCTCGCCGCGACCTGTCAAATCCACACTGGCCATTGGCTACAAACAAAGCGCGCGCGACTCCAATGGCAATACCAAAAAGGAACTGGAAATGGTGCTATTCACGCCACAGGTTAAGGCCGGCACACGCTACAAGGTGCGCGACAATATACACTGTGTGCACACCAAGTTTGTGCTGGACGGCAAGGCGACCATTGGCTTTAAGCAACCGGCCGAGAATCTGCTCATCAAATGTGATCCCATACAGCTGAAGGGTTTCCTGCAAACCCTTAAGCTTGGCATGGAGGGCAAGGATACCATCAATCTGAGACTGAACATAGCCAACACAACGGCCATTCCACAGAAATCTCAGCCACAGCAACGCATGATCATCAACAAGCGCAGCGAGTATCCCATCAAAGGTTTCCCGCGCACACTCAAATCGCTGACCATCAAAAATATTCAATTGGTGAAACTGAGCTTCGAGATCTGCACGCTGCGCAATCTAACCACGCTTGATGTCAGCGGTAACAAGCTGACCAAGGTTGCTTTATGAATTGATATTAACTTTATTGCATTGTTGATACAAATATATATCTTAATCTCCACAGATACCCATGGAGCTGGGTCGCCTTCCATTGACCACGCTGCACTTGAGTGACAATGCCCTGGGTGAGCTGAATGATTGGTGCTGGCTGCGCGGCAGCAATTTGCGTGCGTCTCTCCGTGAGCTGGACTTGTCGGACAATGGACTGAGCTACTTTCCAGCAGCTTTGGTCAAGTTGGAGCATCTGGTTACGCTCAATCTGAATCACAATAGCCTAAGTCATTTGCCCTTTGCCATACGCCGTCTGCAGAAGCTGCGCTCGCTGCATGTGTCTAGCAACAAATTGGAATCTCTGCCCGCTGCCATTGAGGATCTGCACATTGATTTGCTCGATGTGTGGGGCAATTGCTTCAAAGGCTTCAATATGGAAGCCGCCCGTACACAGCTGCAACGCCTTGCGGCTGGACACACGCCCGCCCCGCTTTGGCTGCAAGCGGCACGCACTGTCGCCAGCCACAAATTGACCTTTACGGAGAGCACACTGCCTGCCATCCTTATCGAACTCATCTCAGAGGCGCCCAAGTGCCTGTGCGGCAAGCTCTGCTATGCACTGGAAGCCCACCTGCTGAGACGCGTCACACAGCCCAAGTTCACCAATATCAAAAACTTGACCTACAGCCGCGAGCATCAGATCTACTCGGACATCATCATCTGTGGCTCCAATTGTTGTGCCTATCAGCAGCTGAAGGGTCTATTCAATATACTTATCTCTTGATTTTCTCCATTTCATTTTTATGTATTTGTTGCCCCTCCTTATAAAGTGAGAGACGTCGTTTGAAGAGAACTTCTATATTTGTTTATAATTTTAATTTTAATTTTTATACTTACTCATCAGCTTAGTTGATTTTATATATATATTGGTTTATCATTTTAAAACTTGTTCATTCCATTCAATTGCTATAATATTTAAATTAAAATTTTCATTAGAAACCTAATTAAAACACGACTGAAATAATATTTATTATATATTTAAATAAAAACAAGTTTCACTTTATTATGTAAAAGATCAATGCCAATAAAAACGAATTTATTAATTTAGATTTTATTCAAAGTTTATTATTATATGTAAATATATTTTATAATTAAATATTTTAAATAGTTAAGAGACTGATTAATAGCTATATTTATAATACAATCTATATAATACATATGTACATATATGTTGTGTATATATACATAGATATGCATATTTGTTTGTTCATGAAATTCCTAAATAGTTTGGATTGCTTAAATTCAGCATTGAATCAGCAGTGATTTGTTTTTATATAAATTATGTGAATTATGCTTAATGATTATATTTACATTATTAATTTCTGTATTTTTTACAGCTAACTTAAAATATGAATTAATTATTGTAATTATATCTATTCCTATACCTATACCTATACCTCTTCCTATACCTAATCCTATACCTATACCTATACTAATACCTATACCTATGTATGTATATATGTGCAAATATATGTAAATTATTCTACCTTCCTTGTTAAGTTATGTAGCTTTCTCTAAGATTTAGTTTTTCAGTGAGTTCTATTACAAAAAATGCTTCTACTAAGAAATTTTTTAATCATTTTTTACTTTAATTTAAATCTATCTTTCAAATTAAAATGTAATATAAATTAAAAATTGGTATTTCATAGATAAACTTATATTTAAATTTTAATTATTTTTAAAATTTTTCTTAAAATGAAAAGTTATTTTTCAAAATCAAAATAAAATGTATACTAATATATTAATTTTTTTTTAATTTATAACTTGCATTTTAATTTATATTTAAAATTGAAGCTTAAATTAATATTTAAAATCTTAATTTTAATGTATGTATATTTCAAATTCAAATTTAAATAAATATTTAAAATTACAAGTAAAATATATTTTTTAATATTTAAATTTAAAGTTCCTATTTTTATTTTTGTTTTCAGCAAAATGCTTTATCTTGTTGGGTTGGAAATGTAACTTTTTTATACCCTTGTCATAATTTAGTATATTTATTCTAATGTACATATGTATGTACATACATATACATAAATATGTATGCATATACATAATTATGTATAGAACAAGTTTCGTTTGATGATATGAGATAGTTAGTTAATTATAGTTAAATTTGGATATTACAATTAATTATATATTAATTATATTATATAAAATTATAATATCTGGTAGGTAGTAACTAGTTCTTTAAAATAAAATACATACATATGTACATACTTATTATTACATTACCTAGAAGGATTCTCGAGCTCCGATTCCTGAAAGGGTTCTTATCAACTAAATGTCATTATATCATCTCAATCCATATACAAAATACATTTTTTTTAAGTATAAATAAATTTTATAAGTATAAATAAATTTTATAAGTATAAATATTTCCTTTAATATACATAAATGTACATACACACAAATACATACATATGCATGTACATATATACTTACATATGTATGTATGTCAGCGCATGCTTAGTGTGTATGACTGTGAGTAGGCGTGTGTGTGAGTGTATGGGTACACATTTTTTGACATTTCACCATAATTCTAATTTCATCACTATTGTTATTTTGCATCAACCTCTACTCGCGTCGTGATTGGTTGTTCGCACTTTGTTGCTTTGAGAAGTCCCGTTTCTAGCGTGGCGACAGCTTTGTGTCGCTGTCGTCGAGTGTGTTTCGTTGGTATGCATGAGAAATGAGTAGATAATGCAAGGCAGTGCGTCTAAGATGCTGAGTGCGAGCGGAGCTCGCTGCGCTAAAGCAATGGAAAACGAGTAAGGAATTGATAGTGCTGTAATATTAGATTTTATTATATTATACTATGTATTATATAAATTATCTTTAGGCTTTACTATAAGTGCTAAGTAAAATCCATATAATATACTAAATACTAATAAAATACCAAATAATAATGTACTAAATGATAATTCAATCTAAAAATTAATTATTGATATGTAAATAATACTTAGCATATCTGTTTATACATCACTTTCTCCAGACTTATACATATATATTTTATATGTATGTACATATTAACACTCTCTTATTATTATTCTATATCTCTTGTTAATAAGCCAGCTTCCTGCCTCTCTTATCCTCATACCTCCGCCTCCTGCGACCAACTGTGATGTATGCATGTAATGATTACTTTTCATTTTGTTTGTGCTTAGAGAGGCGGCGGCTCATTGTATTGCTTGCTTGCTTGTTGCTGATAACGAGAAACTCTTCGTTAAAGTGTAATCAGCTCGCATGTGAAGCGCACTTTGCGGCTGCAATGAAAGCAGCTGCGAAAAAGAACTCTCAATCGAGGACCTTCACTTTCACTTTCAGTACTGCTGCGGCCGCTGTCTCTGCTGCTCACGAACGCATAAAGACATTTACACGCACAGGCACGAGCTGTTACCCAGCCCAGTCTCTCTCTCTCTCTCTCGCTCTCAGTGCCCCCAGCCACGCGCGCCATCTCCCACCACTCCCTTGGCGCATCGCTTACTTTGTTTTCATATAACGGTCGCTCGTTGTTTTTATTATTAAAAGCTTCGTGCGTATGTGACTTGCATAAATGCTGGCAATAGCATGACTTTTTATCAGCCTTAAACTGACACCTAAACACACAGAGAGAGAGTTGCTATCATTTTCTTGGCATTTTCCGTTCAGCTTTATCAAATCAAAACTCCGAGGCGCTGTTACTTTTTTAAATAAGCATAAACACACACTGGGACAGGCTGCTCTGCTGCCTGCCTGCTGTCTCCAGCCTTCCGTTGCCACGCCCCCCACTTGGCGCAGAGAGCAGCAGAAAAACTTAATGTGCAGCTGGGGAATAGGCAAAAGGCTAAGGATGCGCCATGACTTGTGGCAAAATTCGGCCTAACTATAAAAATCTTTATCGGCATGTGAAGCCTGCCTGTAGAGCAGCGAGGGGTGAGGTGTGGGGGTACACACAGCCTGGCTAAGCAGCACAAATCCAATTTTGAGCAGCATTTAAGTGTCCTGCCAATGTCTATGCCATTTCCTGTGACCCCTTCAGCCTGCCTATTAAAGAAAAAAAGTTTGCTTTCCTGCTTTCTCTCTCTCTCTTTTCCTCTTTTTTTTTGTTAGCTACACACACACTCTGTGTGTTTGACTTGTTCTGGCCGTGACATTGTCATGGGCTTGTGCTTGGCAAATATTTAACTTGATTTTACATTCGTTTGGCTTATTTTTTTGGTGCGCGCCAAAAAGGCTGCAATGAAAACTTATTCTGCAAAAGGATAGAATACTAAACCTACTCTTAACGCATCCAAATAGAGTAGCTACCGACCTGGCACATAACATCAATAGGCGAAGGCTTAAAAGGCTTCACCTCCTGGATATAAACGTCTGCATTAACTTAATAAAATTAAATAACATAGTATCATATAGGACACTGGCAAAGTACCTTGATGCTAATCAAATTGAAAACTACACTTTCCAGTTAAAAAGCGAACGCGGATTCAGAGCTGTCATTCGCCATTTACATCATTCCACACCGGATCAATGGATTCGTGACCAACTCCTTAAATTGGGGCATACTGTCTGCTTTTTAAGGGGCATTAAATCGCGCTTTACTAAGGAACCACTTGATTTATTTGAGGTGGAGGTAGTTGCTGGCCCTAACAATAGCGATCTACTTCAAATTACTACCCTTGGCAACCAGCGAGTCAAGGTAGAGAAACCACTCAAACCCAATGAAATTGCCCAATGCCATCGATGCCAAAAATTCGGGCATACTAAGAACTACTGTCGTCGCCCATTCATTTGTGTCAAGTGCGGTGACAGCCACCCTTCCACCACCTGCTCTAAGCAAAAAGACGATCAAACGCCAGCCAAATGTGCAAATTGCAGTGGCCCACATGCGGCAAGTTATCGAGGCTGCCCGGCTTACAAGGAAGCCTGTAAGAGAAACGAAAGTGAAGGTGCGCTGCAGTTAAGTAAGGCCATCATCAACCTTACTAACAACAGACCAAATTTGCCTACACATAGACAGCAAGACGTACAGCAACAACAACCACGCCCTCAGCTGAATGGCAATATGAGCAGCTATGCCAGTGTCGCTCGAGCAGGCCTGGCTAATTCCAAGCAGCCCATTGTGCAAGCAATAATACAAAGCCAGCAGCGTCAATCAAGGCCTAAAACTGTTAAAGGTGCCCAACAGCCAATACCCGCTCCATTGTCTACACCAATACATTCGCCAATGCCTGCGCCAATACCTGCGCCAATACCTGCGCCAATACCTGCGCCAATACCTACACCAATACAAGTACGAAATCGCAGCATCAGTACTCGTCGCCGACGTCCAATTTCGATAGGTCGAAATCAAACAATGGTCTGGCCAAAGAACACTATGGTCTATAACCAACATCAAGTTACTAACACGCCGCCAAGTGCTCCAGGTGTGCAAATTTATGCTTCTTCAAGTCTTGAGGCCAAAATTGGCAAACTCATCGAAATGATTGCCACCCTGACTACTTGCCTGATTAACAGGGCATGCACAAATGACTACCTAATACCCAATAATGAGTCTGGAACGTCCTCAGGATGTTGATCCGGACACACTACATAACAAACACTATTAAAATTCAAAATTTCGTCTACTTTCGGCCTTAACTTTTGGCGCTACTAAATTCATAATAAAATGCTATTGTAAAGTATTGGATGAATAAATCTTAACCTAGCTTCCTTTTCCTCTCCTTTCATTACTGTCTGACAGTTATGAAGGGAGTGTTGTTTAAAATAGAAGCTTGGTTCATTATTGTATGAGCTACAGTGCCATACAAACAGAAAAAAAAAAAATTAGATAAATTATGTAAATGCTGGCTTCTAGCCCATGTATAGCCTAAGGTTTAGTTATATCTGCGCTATAGAGTCACAGACAATAAGCTGCAATAATAAAATATTTTACTGTAAAAATCCTACTAAATAGATTTCAGAATTAGCAATTAATAAGTTATAAATAAGCAACTATTGGCGCGAGTTCGTAAATATGACTGTCAGCTGAGCTGAGACACAGAAACCGAACTCCAAGGAGGCTCAACTGCAAGCAATCATGAGTCCTACTAAATAGATTTCATTGTTAGCAATCTAATTAATGTTATAAATTTAAGTTATAAATTTTGTAAATAATTGTAGTAGTACTAGTACTGTTACTAGTGAAAGCAACAACTAACTTTAAAAGTCAGCCGGCGAGCCCAAAGGGTTTAATTTATAGATGACAACGTTCACAAAGGGATAATTGTTATCTCGGATGAGTTAATAAATTAAATCATTGACTAAATTAAATCATTGTTAAAGTACAAAATCTGAATGTACTGCTTCTTCACTTGAAATAAATAAATATAATAAAAAAAAAATAAAAACTTTTTAATTATTTGATTTAAATATGAACAAGCATGTCGAGAGAGAGAGAAAGTTGAACAAGAAAGAGCTTTGGTAATAGAAGTCAGCGATTCCCAAAGTACGTTAAGTAAACTGATTATCGGTGTGATATTATGACGTTGTGTTAGTTATTGTGTTGCGATTGCAGTAGTATTAAAAAGAAACTAACAACTGGCGCTAATCGAATGAGTTAGCATTTTAGTGACAATTAAGAGATGTATTGTCATTAAGAGAGAGATCACTATAGCTTTTGCTGAACGTGGTCTCGGATGTCGCTGAGTGATAGTGAGAGGGCTACATATGTTCTTCGTATCGAATTGCTATGATATTGATGAACGAGAATATGCAACCAGGATACAGTTTGACAAGAGAGCTGAAAAAGGGCGGGTACTCAATGAGAGACCGTTGAGCAAGAAAGAGCTTTGGTAATAGAAGTCAGCGACTCCGAGAACTTGTTATTAAGCAAACATATAATGGAATGCAGGAACAATAATTTTAGTGCGTAGCGTTATATATATATATATTTAATAAGTATGATCTCTATTTCAGCACGATTCAAGCTGTCCCTCTGCACCAAAAAGAAAATATAAACGGGATTGTGGCATCAGTTTTCACATACGCTATACCACTATGGGGATCTGCTGCGCAAAGGCACATGAAAAGAGTGCAAATTTTACAGAACAAAGCTCTGAGAAATTGGCCCACAGCCGAATAGTTCGTAAGGAACGAAACACTCCATACTGACTGATTTCAATATGCCGACAATAGCAGAGCTCATTGGCCGACACAGCAGCAATCATATAATACCAAAAAGATCACATCCTTTGAATAAGGCATTAGGCCATCTCCCTAGTTAAAGTAAACTTAAGCATGCGCTATAGAGTCACATATTCTATGAGAGCAGGAGTACCGCAGGGCAGTGTTCTTGGTCCGCTGCTGTTCTCCTTGTATACCTCATCAGATATACCTAGCCCGTCCTCTCAACATTTGTCATTGTCACTTATAGATGATTGCAATATCAGCATACTTGTTGAATCAAGTACAGTACTACGGAGGTATTTTGATAACCTCGCTGGTTTCTGCAAGCGGTGTATAACCCTAAAAAGGCTGGCAATGCATGCAGAGTGCTACGGCAGATAAATCTCTCCCTGGTACATACGCAGCTCAACACTGCATAGAGACGTCAAGCGGCCTACTGTAGAAGAACAGATTAATAGACATACAAGCAGATACTCGGAAAGAGGTCTAACCCCTGCCAGACCCGTAAGACGTTCCTTAGGGTAGGGTCCTTGGAGCCCTGTTAAACTGCCTGTACAGCAACGATATGCCGCATTCAGATATTACAGCCTGTATGGAACATCAATGCTGACCACCTTCACAGGTGCATCACCTACAGGTGCCGATACGAGTACGACGATGTAGCTAACGGCATACAGAGCTGCATCACAAAATTTGCGGACTAGGCAAGGCGCTTGAACATCGCAATCATAAGCGTATGATGCCAAGTATCTCGAGTTAATTTAAGTTAGCCGGCATGCCAAAATGCGCAGAATTAATAGATAAAAAAGTTCATAAGGAAGTTAATGGAGTTCCCCATATGACTTAATAAATAAAAAGAAAAAAAAAAAACGAGAATCAAATTAAGATGCCAACATTTGCTGAACTCAGAAAAAGTTAGCATAGAACTGCGTTATAGTGTTAAGGACAAAAAGATGCAATTAAAGATTCTGAAACAAAAGTTATTTTTGTTTATTTATTTATTCAATTCTATTTATTTTTCGTTTTTAAAAGTCTAAAAAATATATAAAAATGTTTGTAATTAATTTTAATACATGTGTTTATTTTATTAAATTATTTGCATTATTTAATAATACAAATTATGTTGTATGAAATTATTTTTGTTTATATTTAATAATACAAATTAAGGTATAGACAATTTGTTAATGCTAAAATTATCAAGCATTTTTCTTACTGATTCCAGTCGCTATAATGATCGACTTAAGGTCCACGGCAATCGGATCGCCAATGAGCATCACATTCCGAGGAGCTTTCAACAAAGTAAATCTAAGCTTATGAGATAAAAAAGAATCAAGAAAGAAAAATGTATAAAAAATTATATTTTCAAATAAATGTAAAAATATGTTTTTCAAAATGTAAGCAAATGCCTTTATTAACAACCCAATAAAAATATTGGGCAACAATTTACATTATGTGCATGAGATAAATATTCGTAAGATAAACAAAAATGTTCGTTAATAACTATAAAATTGAAAGTATAAAAAAATCGTTTTTATCGTCCACGCAACGAGCATGAGCTGAATGAAATTTCAACTTCACCAGATTGTGTAAAAGAATTGCGTTCGCTTGAAGGAAACCCCTCAGAATATATTTCATGGATAAATAGAGCTAATGCTATACTCGAAGACTACTCTATGTATATGCAACCGAATATCCTCCTCATGAAAGTGGATTTCAAATATTTGCAAAGAAGAGATGTACTGTTTATTAAAAATCAAAAAAGGAAAAGATTTAGTAAAGCCGAAGTAGAAGACAAAAACTGGAAACGTTTTCAACAAGCAACACATCTCCGACCAGAAGATTCTTGACTATCGACAAGTAATTCGAAGGCATTGGAGAGAAATTTCATTGAATCCAAGTGTATTTGTCAACGCGACATAACTCAACGTACATAATCGCTACTCTCGTAGTATGTGTGCGCTTAACTTGTGTACGCAAAAATTGTCTGTCTGCGCTTAATAAAAATAAGCCAACCCTCAATCATTTGCACAACTTGGAAGCCCCCCCAAAAAACAAAGTGAAACAAAAAAGATGCCAAGTCAGCTGAGAGGACGCGGGGGGAGCCGTACTGCTCTGGCCAGCTCTGCTGTCTCCCATAAAGTGCGCTTCAAAGGCAGTAAAAACTCCATTAACTGTCATCAAAAATGCATTTCGCATGCATCGAATGGCCAAGAGGGCACAGAGAAAGTTTTGGCATGAGGCGCGTGGGGGCCCGACCATCAAATGGAATAGAATGAAATGGCGCAAATCAAAACACATCGAATAAATCAAAGAGAGCAAGAAATAAGAGTAGAAAAATCTGCAAACTCTGATGCCTGACGACGAGGCAAACGCACATTTTTATGGCTAATGAATGTAGCAGCCGTAGCAGGAGGAGCAGCAGGAGCAGGAGACGCATTTTCAGCCAGTAGAAAAAGACGACGCAGCCGTTGAGTCTCTCGTGTGCTGGCCACATTTTTATGCATGATTCGGGCACAAATTAACTTTCCAATAGATACACGAGGGTGGTAAATGTCTGTCACTCCCCCTGCATTATATGGCCACCCCCCCGCGCGTTGGCATTAAATGTATCCCCAATTTGCGTGCAGCGTGCCAACATTTTATGCTCGGTTGCTTTTGGCGTCTGGCGCTCCACTTTGGCTTATCAAATTTTATTAGCAGGCCAGCAAATTGTTGCAAGACGACAAAAATAACTTCACTTTCGGGTGGTGCGCACCACACTGCCAGCAGGTTATGAACCACCCTAAGAAGAAAAGAAGAAGAAGAAAAAAAACAACAAAAAAAACAAAATGTGAACTAGTAACAAGTTCAATCTAACTGTAATACTCGCTCATGACAGAGTTAATAAAAAATAAGACAAAAATTTTTTTAAAGAATTAATTTTATTTAAATTTAAAATTTGACAAAATATTTTACAATTCCGAAACTTCAGAATAGTTAACAATCGCATTCATCTTATGAAATGGCTTCATACATAATCCAGCACAGCCCTTTACTTATATTTGGGGAGAAAATTGTAGTAACCCATGGCAGTTTTTGGGTGACAATACAGTAAATGATCCTTGGTTATATTTGACGAATACAACGATCAAATAATATCGTAGCTCCAGCACAGTCCAAAATATGTCTGTATTAATATTTAAGTAGAAAAGGTTCAGTAAATAACGTAACATTGACGTTTTATTTACGTATTTTTACAATCAATTTTTCAATCTTCATAGTGGTTTTAAAGTTTCAGACTGAAATGAAACCCAACACTGAATAGTAATAGTCCAATCAAAAAAATAAATAAATATGAATAAATCCTCGCCTTGTAGGCCTCCTCGTATGTCAGCAGTTAATTCATCTCTGACACTTCCAGTGAATAGATCCCATAGATCTATTCACAATTTGATACTGAAAATGTTGATCTCTCCTCCAGACAAAAGTCAATATACTCTACTCATTCTCGAATGCCAATGAAGGACAAGCAAATAAAATGCAGTTGGCTTAGACCAAGCGTTATCAAGTCCTAACCATTTAAACCGGAAAACCAACCCCCCAGAAAATAACGGGGAAAAAAGCTTGAAAAATTAGTGGAAAAGTGCAAACACACGCGAAACTGTCGTCGCGTTCGCGTTGGGGGCTTGGCTGGCCCCACCTTCGCCTTTGCTGGCATCACGCGTGCACGGGCCCAATAAAAATGTTTTTAATAGGCTCATATCAGCCACAATCGCCAGGAGTACAGCCCTGACGAGGCTTTCAAGCCTCCAATAAAAATCAATAATATTGAAGACATTTGCAGCGAGTTTATCTAACAAGGTCGATCAACAACCCGAAAAAGAAAATAAATTTAAATGAAATATTTTGGTAATTTGTTTTGTAATTCAATGCGCGCTCCTCCAATACAATTTATATCAATTTCCTCTGCTCACTCACGTACATCCCTTGAACAAAGTTCAATGATGTTACAAATCAATTTTACACCGTTCCAATAAAGCGATCCAAAAATATCGCAATGAAAAAATGTTTAACTGTATCGCCCTCGCAGGCAACTATATTGATTAATAAAATCAATTTGACAAGAAAATAAATAGGTAAAAAAAAGCCTCAAAATCGTATAAAAAATAACACCTACTCAAAAGTGCGCCTATAGAACACTGCTGCACAGAGTGAAGGAAGCTATACTGCAGGATCACGAAAGATCAAGCAATAAATAAACTCTCCGGCTCCACGTATCAAAATACCCTTTTAAATGGGTCACATATCAAAATACCCTTTTAAATGGGTCACATATCAAAATACCCTTTTAAATGGGTCACATATCAAAATACCCTTTTAAATGGGTTATATGTACCATGTGATAAATTTGGTACTGCAAATACAAAGCAAGCCTCCCCTAGGTAAATGAGGAATCTGATATATTCAGATAGTTGATTTATGTTTAAGCTGGCTTACGAAGGCCAAATCCCGTCAATTTCGGATTTCGGAAGAAAAAAATCGCGCAATCAGAAAAATATAATAACGGTAAATATAATGCAAGAACGAATAAAAAAAAAATCATAAACTCTCCTTTTCAGATCGAATTTGTTAACATTGAAGCCAATGTCTCTTGCCTTGATCTCTCAACTCAACCGTAGCTCTCCTCCGGCTACAATAACAATATATATTTATGGTTGAGTAAACTTTTATAAAAACTTGGATAAATAAAATTGCAAACTGCGGCGCATTGATATCAGCTCACTTTTGGCAAAATATTATGTTTGGCCATATGCAGTTGCCAATTTATGAAAAAAAAAAAAAAAAAAATCTTCAAGGCCCCATAAAAATATTGAGCTCAGCGCTGTTTTGCTTTCGTTTAAACACCGCAAATGGAAATTCAGTGAAGCATGTGCTCCAGCTGATGTCCAACTGACTTAGAAAGCCATTTCCATTTCTTCCTCCTCCTCCTCCTCATCCATCTCCACCATCAACACCACCACCGCTCCGCTTCCTGTTCCGTCTCAACCCTTATCTGGCTTCAATCTGACCTGCGGCCAAATATGCGAACTCAATCGCAATATTTGAGCAACAGCAAATCCGTCTGACAAAAAGGAGAGCAACAGAAAAAATGCAAATTTACATTGGCAAAAATCAATTTTCAATTTAAAATTTAGATGCCACGCCCCCGCTCACAAATACGTCCCCAGCGGGCAGTCAGATAAAAGTGCGTGCGCTCAGGCGTAAAATGTAAATAGAAGCGCAGGTCCAACCCAAGTTCCAATGGCCTGCAACTGCAAGTTACAGTTATAGATTGCATTTGCCCTCTTGGGTGCGTTGAGCGCGCCAAACCATAGCCGAAAATCGGTCAAAGTTTGCTTTGCGGTCAGCGAAATTTTGTTAGCATTGTTGAACTGTTGTCTTTCTCTCCTCACTTCTGTTTACTTTAGTTTCATGCTCTCCACCAGAGCTCTTTGATTTTTAGCGTTCTTTTCTTTTCCATGCACAAGATAGCACCCTTTGCTCATGTTTTCCGTTAATGCTAATCAAATTCGAGTTCGATCGCATCTTTGAGATACACACATTCGGAACTCATTTACTTTTGTGCTTGTGCGAAACAAATTCCCCGAAAAAATCAGGAATATAAAATTATGTAAAAAATATAAATATTGTTTTCATCTGTTTTTTTTGAACAGAAACAATGTCGCAACGGCTCAAATGTCCATTCATTGTTTTAGCTTTGAAAAATATTACAAAAATCTCGTCGTCTACGACGCCTGAGTATCCGAGCACAATTTCTAAAGTTATATATGACGGATTCACGAAAAAATAGGAAACATGAATATGAATACGGAATATGATCACATCATCTCACTTTCACTTATTATAAAGTGTTCCTCAACATTAAATCACGACTGGAACGAACAAATTTCGCTCGCGGCCAAAATATCTCGACAACGTTCAGCTCATTATTTCTCCGTTGGTTTCAAGTTGAAATCATTCAACATTATAAATAACCCAACTAAATAAGGGTTCTTATAGTAATTCACCTTGGAACCGCCGTCATACAATATTATCTTTCCGGATTCAGTGTAGCAGTACGGCACTCTAGCTAATGCTCAGAGATTATTAGTATCCACAGCAAGTGTACATGACTTACAAGTACATATAGAACGATCAAAATACGTGCATAACGACACGCCAAATGATATCTATTCCAATTGGAAAGAAAAAAGAAATTTTTGTAGCAGCAATATATAGTGAAGATAGAACGAGTTCTGGGGAAAGGGACACTCTCGACCAGATACTCGGCACGAAGAAATTTGCATAGAGAACAATTCCCGAGTGGAATTGGCAGATATTACGTTATTTTGGACATTCAAACTTGTCCATATCTGCTTCTCAAACTTGCGTTTTATAAAAAAAAATTGTTATAAAAAAAATTGTTTTAAAAAATAGTAAAAAAAATTGTTTTAAAAAAAAGTAAAAAAAAAAAATTGCATCAAATTTCGTTGATTAGAATTAGTTCGCAGTTCACTTTGATGCATTGTAGTTTAATATTATGAACTAATTCATTAATTTGCTTAAAAATTCAATAAAATTTCATTAAATTGAATGCAGCCTACGACGTTCCATCACCAGCAGGAGGCTTGGCATGCTCTGGCGAAAATTAATTCATTAGCATTTTATTACGTCGACTTCGCTGCTGCAGAAGGCATCTCAGCCTCAGCCTCGTTCTTCTCTCTCTTGCCTCTTTGCATTATCTTTGCCTTTGTTTTCATTTGCCATCACTTTGATGTGTAATTAAATCAATAATCACTTTGAAACGTGCAACAGTCTCTCAGGTTATTACCCGAATCAAGCACAGGCGAAGGCGAAGGCACAGACAGGACAGGTGGATGAGTGGGTGATTTCTGGGGTTGGCCGCCGTTGCTCGAAATTTGCTTGTCTCCTGGAAAATAGTTGACATAGCACAGCAGCAATCAATTAGCTTCCTTGAATGCCAATCAAATTGAACTTCAAGAGAAGATTCAAATGTCTGGCAAAGGAGTCGAGAGAAGGCCAATCCACAAAGAATATTCACATCACTCTCCCCTTGAACTGATCTTGTGTCTTGGGCAAGAATATTTCTCCCAAAAAAAAAAAAAAAAAAAAAAAAAACAGGCATGGCATATTCGCTTTCTTACGAATATTTTGAGAGCATTACGGGCATTTTACGACTTGCATATTTAAGCTGCTCAATTAGCAATGCAACAGATACTGGCATAAGCCAATAAAAAAAAAAATTTTAATATGTAAAAAAAAAAAAAACCGGATGCGCCCATGAGAATAAAATCACCTTTAAAAAAGGTAATATTTTATGTGTGCGCCAAGCCGTGCTATCCCTTACGCCTTCGTATCGCATTACATGCGAGCGCGTATCTTGTATCAATGCTCAGCTGTTGCTCAGTAGCCCCTTGGCTCGGCTCTTATCGGCTGCTTATCATTGGCAACATACAACATAAAACAATAAATATTTTATGGCCTTTTTGCCGAGCGCATAAATCTCATGAAATTGATACTCATACGTGTGAGTGCGCGCCCCAGCTTCTTCCTCTCTTTAACTTGAGAGATATGCGAGTATCAAGAAGCACATTGATACACTGAGTAAGGGAGCACTTTTTTTTTTTCGCATAAATATATTTGCGAAAATGTTTTATTTTCTCCCTTTTTCATAGCGCTCTGCTTGTGGGAATTCACGCATTTACCTTTATAATAAGGTGTGTGGTTTTTTTTTTCTTTATATCCACACTGGGTGCGCGTTTAGCAAGCTCACGGATGTTACATCCGGGACCAACTAATATATTAGTTGGCAGCGATTTTCTTGAAATCAGGAAATGTCACATCATTTCAAAGAAATCGCTTACGGGTTTTACCCAATTCGAGAAAAAAAAAAAAAAAAAAAAAAAAAATGAATAAACTCTCCGCAGAGGTTTATTACACAAAGCTCGCAGGCTTTGTGAGAACTCAATTTCTTATGAATTTCATAGAAATCCATAATGAGTTCAAGGCACATAAGGCCTAGGGGCTGATTAAACAGCCATAAAAAAAAAAAACTTCTTTCAACTGTAAAAAGAAGATGTGTTGCCAGCTAAAGCCGGAACAATTGTGATGAATCCCGTGCTGGCTGCTCCCTTTATATACCCTGGCTGAAGGGCAATTTCAAAGCCTACTGCGTCATTAAAAGGGAAATTTGTTCAAATGTCCCATTTTCACATTGTGAAATACTAATTAAATTCCCTTTCATCTAATTATCATAGAAGTGGATCACTTAAATAAAAACATCGTATGAAGTAACTTGATCAATAGCAACTTTATTTAAACATAAAACATTCATTCATTTTTTAGTTTCTAAATCTATTTGAATAAGAAACTATGGGTTTTGCATGCATTAAAATTCGGGAAGCCTCTGGATTCTTCTAGAAATCTTAAAGGGAAATTTGGTATTTTGAAAGGAATTTGGTATTTTTTAGCGTTAAGTCTAACAAAAATGTGCTGCTGCATTTCTGCACTAAGCTAAGCGACCTATTAATTGCAGTAATGTTAAATGTTTGAGTCTTTTATTTTTAAATACATACATACATATGTATATAGATTGTTTTATAATATGTCTACAAACATTAATTACTACAATGCCCTTTAATACGTAAACACAAACAAGTAGACGGAACAAAAATAATAATAACAAACCTTTGTTACATTTAATGCCCAATTAACGCATTTGCCACTTAAAATTCAGCCAAGCATAAAATGTGTAAGCTTTAAAGAAAGCGAGAGCGAGAGCAGCAAGGAGGAGCGAATGCCAAAGGCGAAACGTGCCACAAAGCACAAAAGGTTACAGAGCAGCACAGAGTCTACTCCTCTCTATCCACCTACCCACAAGCTCAAAGTACTCCGTGACTTTGCCCACAAGAAAACGAAACATTTGTTGTTTGACTGCAGTTTGGCAAAGGATGGGAGAGCAAGCGAGAGTGAGAGTGGGTGAGAGCTGGTGGCAACAGCTCTGTGGAGCTGCACTTCATTAACAACAGAACGTTGGCAGCGCGAGGAGAGGCGCAGAGCGATGAGCGGCTGGTGGTGAATGTAGCGGTAACTTTGTCGTTAGGCGACTTATGACTCCTGCAATTACAAATACAAACGCGCAAAAAGAAAGAACTCAAAATGAGTGATGTAATGCGCATAACGGGACTCCCTGCTGCCTGCTGCTCTCGGCTGCCAGTGCTCTATATTTCTGTCACTCATTGTTGCTTGTTGACATAACGAATGCCTTAACATCACTTTTTATACCCTACAGACATTAAGAATTTGTTTAAATGGGGTATAAAGGATTGCTGTAAACGTTTTTATTACTATATGCGCGAATTTTATGTCAGCATCAGTTGAGATAGTCGGCTATCTGTTCACCTTTCAGCTTAAGAGTGCGTACATCTGCCTTTGTATGTACTCGCTCATTGCAAGGTATTAATGAGTCGTTATCTATCTTCTCTGCCACTCTTGTTATATGTATACTTTATTTTTATTTTTGAGTGGTTGCTCCTGCATACCCCCCTCGGCCCATCAGTGTGTGTGCACTTCCGCTCCACTTATACGCATAACTCGCAGTGCGCTGCCGCCGAGCGGTTTGTCGAGTTAATGACACTGGCAGCTGGAGTCGTCATACCGTTATCCCGCTGCCGCTCTTGGCACCCTTCCGTCTGTCCCTCTCTCTGCTCAATGTTGTCGAGGCGTGCAAAAATCATTTTTCTCGCACATTTTTTTACAGCCCTCTTCAGCAACATTTTATTTATATTTTTCATTTTTCATTTTTCACTTTTCACATTTCTTGTAGCGACAGCATAAATTGCCTATAATACTATGTACTCCTCTGTGCATGTGTGTGTGTGTAGGGAACCCAAGGTGTGCGCTGCCTGCCTAGCATTTTTTTTTTCAGCTTCTGCAGTTGACAGTTAATTATTTGTATAAATAGGCGCAGATGTTGCCAGTGCTGAAGGGTTCAATCGATTATCTGACAACTGCGCCAGCTATTATTATTATTGAGCAAATCCATGTCATAATAGAATTTCCTAGATACCATTAAAAAAAAGTAATGACAAACATTTGTGGGTTCTTCAAGGTATGCCGTCGTCAATGCTGGAGGCATAGAAACTCGTTGGTATTTGGCAGATCATATTTAAAATTAAAGAAAATGTTTAAAATATATAATAAATTTATCAACATATTATTTATATTTAAATATTGTTAATTAGAAATTTTTTTGAATTCTATAGTATATATATAATATTGTAAATAATAAAATTTTAATGAAATAAAAATATGTATCTTAAGGTAATCTGTTTTAATTATTTTTTTTTTTCAGTTTTGGGTTTTTATTTCTTTTAAATAAAGTATGTATTATATCTCTTTTCAGTCTATTATTTACCATATATACAAATATCGTACCACTTTCTACAAATATATCATATCATATCTTTATTTACACTTGCTATCGCTCTGAGCTTTATTTTCAAAAAATTTGAAAAGTACATAAATTTAGTGAGAAATATGAAAAGTTTTTTTTTTTTTTTACTTAGGCATCAAAGTTTGTAATCAACTTAAACTAGGTCAACAGAAATTTGTATTTACTTTTTTTTCTGCACTTTGATAAAATGCACAGTTTAAGTTAATTTCTGAAACTTTCATTGACAAATAAAATGCCAAGAGTTTTAGTCGATATACATACATATTTTTGGTGTAGTCTTACTTCAGGACATTTTATCAACTCTCTTAACTCAGCTCAACTCTTTGCACTGTCAACAAAAAAAGGAACAAAAACTTTGTAACTAAGTCAATTTCTCGTAAGCATTTTGTCAGTTGCTATTTGTTTGTTGGGTCGACATATCGCCATGGGCCATGGGCGTGCAGATGAATGGATGGCATGGGGCATGTGCATGGACTTTATTTGTCAACAATTGTTTGTGGCTTGCGGTAGCGGCTGTTACAGCTACTGGTGCTGCTGTCAATCTCATGGGTCAAATTAAAAATGCAAAATGTCATGAAATCGAGTGGCTTTTAGAAATGCTTTGATTTGGTTCGAGTTATTTGGCTATTTGCAATTTTCAAATGCCTAACCACAAAGTAAATAATAGAACAAAAAGCACAGTCAATGGGTTGAAAACAATGGCACTATTTAGCAATAAAACGTGCGGTTTAAGATTTATGAAATGTTTAGCCTGGCAGCAATTGGCTTGCCACAATAGTATTTTCTTGCTGATAGATAGATAGATGTCTATTAAAAATTAAAATTATTTCAATTTCAGTTATTGATTTATAAAGAACAAAGATTTCGTGTCTGCCTGACAATGCGAAATTTGTTTAGCAACATTTTTCAATTTGATCTCACAATGATCGCATACCAAACAACATTTGTTGCCTTTGCAACATTGGAGCTTAGCAACATTTTGCGTTTGCTACAAATGTGGACTGCGCTGTTGAGCATTGATTGGCTGCTATCAGAGAAGCCAAGCTTAAATAGCGATAATCATAACAAGCACAGCAATAACATGCATAAATTTATGAGCTGCTTGAATTAATGAACTGAACAATGTCGAGTATATCTATATATGATACATTATTATATATATATATATATATATATTAACATCTGCATTCGTGTGCTCTGTGAGTAGCTGAGTCAGCTGCAACTGTTTGCTGCATTAATGCAAAATAAGCTATATTTCGTTATTGAATAACATTCAACTCGGTATGAATGTGTGCACACTCTGATAAGGCATGCATTCAGCAACGTATTATTAGAGTTCACATAATTTACTCATTGAACTTGTCAAACAGTTTCAATTACGATGTTTTTGTTAATTTGCTCTCTGTGTTTGTTTATTTGTTTGTTTGTTGAGTGCTGTAAATAGCAATATTCTAATTTTAATTTTGTGTGGTTTTTGAATAGCCCTCAAAACGGGTCATCTGATAATTTGTTACTGTTTTTATCAGCGGCAGCTTGTGCCCAATTGAAAAACAATAATCGCCTAAATATTTAATTGCACTTTGACCAGACCTATTATAAAATTTAATTTTTATCTCTTTTTTTTGTTGTTGTACTAACTACTAGTATTTGTATGAAATCATATGCCATATCTATTAAAATGATTCACACTTAATCAGCATTTGTTTGTTTTCATTTGCTTCACTAGTTTATTAAGCAAATTGTTTTTAGTCTAACTACAAAAACATCATTATTTATAGTTATCAGAAATGTTGTTCTTTAAATGCAAAAAATCTAGAAAATATTGTCTAAAATAAACAAAAATATATATAAGCTGCGAGAGATAGTTTTTGAAGGTTTCTGATTCCTAATCTTTCTCTTTTAATAAACAATCAGTCTCTTAAAAAGTCGTACAGCTTGTATTTTAGTCTGAAGTAATGAATAATCAATAAATTAATTAATTAACTATTATTTCCTTATTTTAGTCTGCTTTAATCAACTATTTGTAATTTTTTTCAATCAATCAATCAATCAATCATAGCTGGCTCAACTAAACAAACATGCACATATTCAATCACATTCGTTAATCTTTAATAATTATTTAATAATTATATAAGTCTGTCAATCAGTAAACGGTCTAACCTCAGTCAATCAGCAGTTCGGGTAACGGTCTCTTCTCAGTCAATCAGCAATTAATCTAGTCTGTCAATCAATTAGTCATTCGGTCAATCAGCAATGCGTCAATAATAATAGGTTAAGAATCAGTTAGTCAATCACAAATCAGTCTCTGAATCAGCCAGTCAATCAGCAATCAGTTAGAGTTTTAGTCAGTAAATCAACAATTAGTCTATGAATCACTTAATCAGTAATCAGTCTATTTCTCAGATAAAGATTACTGGACTATCTGTGGGTCAATCAACATTTAACTCAGTTAATCAGCGATCAGTCGATCAATACATTTGTCAGGCAATCACTGTGGCAATCAATTTGCAAACGATGAGAAAGTGAGTAAATCAGCAGATGTAAGAGTCGTGATCGGTAGTGAACGACTAAAGAAATACCCCTGAACCTGTTGCCGTACCTCCTGTAAGAGTTTATTTTTGGGAAAGGAAGGATGTATCCAGAAAGTTATTTATATTAAGACGTTTATTTTAAAATAAATATTAAGTAATATTATAATAAATATATAAAAAATAAAATAAAATAAGTTAATCAAAAAATTTGATAAATTCATCTGTTAGCCCGGCGAGATATGCGTAATAATCAATATCGATTTTAAGGTAGACTTAAGTTGATTTTCCTAATGTAATATCTGAAAGATAAAAAGCTAAGAGATTCGGTTTTAGCTTCTTAGCAAGAATATATTTACTTTTTGGAACCAGTCGCTTCTGCTTCAAGCTGTTAGATCGACTCTTAACAAATATTAAACCTTATTTACTGTTTTCATTATGTTAGATAACAAAAACACTTTTATGCAAATTGGATAAACATTTATTATATAGTATATGTATACAGCTCATTCGGAAGTCGACAACAATTATTAATAATAATTATTAGAAATTATACAAGTGTAGATAGATTGTGTTAGATGTGGACTTTGCAGCAGACGTGAACTTCAAATAAAAATAAAACTAAAAAAAAAAATGTTGCCCTATCGGCAATCGAATAATTCGATTATTGGGTCAGGTTTGTAAACTGGTTTCAAGATATGCAGCACACATCGAAACGTCATAGCTGTGACGTTGCATTCAATATGATAATTAGGTATACAACAAGACGACGACGAGATATACGAGTTTGCTGTGAAGTTCAGAGATGAGCATTTTGTTTTTTCTTTTATTTTTATTTGGGACTGGTTGGGCAGATACAAAGTGTGTGGGTCGGAGACTAGTAATTAATATAGTAAATGCTACAACAAAGTTCAAATCAAGGCAACAGAAGCAAGCAAACACAAACGATTCAGTCACAAATAGACGACGGAACGAATCGCATCAACAATCATAAAAGTACACATACATATATTTCTGTTATTTTGTGATTTATTTATTTATTTTTTTGGTGTACAAAGAGGTAGCTAAGAGGGAAGTAAGTATGTAATATTAATATTTATTTATTTATTCATGCTGCTATGCGCTGGCTCGCTCGCTCGCACGAGCAATTGCCCTGGCAACATGACAAACAGAGACTCCCGCTCGTCAGTGAATGACGCAGTTGTCATTTACAAGCGATTGTAAGAGCATAGCTCAAGAGTTCAACTGCATTACCAATAGTCGCGTGCGTTGGCCCAAGTCAAAGTTAAGATTTCAAACATACATTCTAAATGATGCTCTGAATTGAAGGCAACGCTAATCTGTAGCCGGACTTGTTTGCCTATCAGTGGCTGACGAAGCCGCAGGTTATCAACGAACTTGACCAATATTTGGTTTGTTTTCTTGTTTTGTTGTTGTTATACGTTTGGCATGAATCAATTGAAATTAGTACACACACACACAAACACACACACACACACACACTTACACATATTTATAAATATACTTCGTAATCGACATATTTTACAGTTTTCATTTCAACGCGACGAAAGTTTCATTGGCATCGGCAGTCGTCTTTTGTGCCTCGCAGCGAACAGAGCAATAGAAATCATTGATGTATATATAAATACTATATATTAATATATACTACGATATACTACACATAGTATTTGTGTATAGAAAAAATGTCATTAAAGCCGTTGCTGCTATTTGCCGTGTGCCTGTGTCTGGCTCCTATGGAGAGCCAAGCGGATTTTTCATTTATCTTTGGAAATGTTTCGCTATTCAATTTGAACTTTAAGACGCCAAAATTGTTGGGACGCTCCATAAAGGTAATCAGCAATGTGCAAATTGATACCGATGTGGATCCAAATATACTGGAGGATTCACATTTGAATACGGTAAGTGCAAATGAACACAAAATACATTTTTTTATGTTGGTATTAAAAAGGCATCTAAAAATATATGAAAAAAAGTATATTCAATTTTAATTGAATTTATCTAATAATTAATTAAGTATGCAGAATTATAAACAGTTATTAAATAATATATTACATATAAAAGCAAATTTTACAACGAAAAGAAAAAACCTGTTTGTAGATTTTTAGTTTTTAATTTTACCTCAACTTACAGTTGATAAAAGCTGATTGTCAGGTTATTTAATTATCATTAATTAGTCATAATAATGCATATAATTAACCGTGCATAACTGATGATATTCACGCTTAACAGTAATTTAAGCCAAACAATTTATTTGCACATTTTTTATTTTTTTTTTTATTTTAATAATTCATTATGTGATGAAAATCAGAGTATTTTTTTGTATTATTTTTTCTAGTTTATATCAGACATAAGTAAAATTTAGTGTTTATAATTTAAAAAAAAAATATATATATATATTTTTTAGTTTATAGATTATTTTTAATTTCCTCTTTTCAAATTTTATAAAATTTTACAATATAATATGTGTGTATGTAAATAATATTTGTTTTGCTTTTAAACTCATTTAGCAAGTTTGAATTGATTGAAAATTTCGCTTTTAATGTTAATATATTTATATATCTCTATTTTTGTTTACATATAAAAAATTTTTTTTTGTTTTAATACAAAGCAAAAGATTTGAAATTATCTTTGATAGCTTATTTAAATTTGTATGTTTTCATTTCAAGGTTTTTTTTTTTTTTTTTTTACTTTAATATATAAAAACAGATTTATTAAGAAGATATAATGACAGATTATGACTATAATATATATATATATATATATATATATAAAATAGAAACTTGTTTTTATATTTAGTAAAATTAAACTTACCTCTATCATAACTTTTTTTCCTTTATTAATAAATTTCTCCTCTACTTTTTCTTCTCTCCACAGTATAATCTTATTAAGAAATATGGCTATCCGGCTGAGAACCACAGTGTGACAACTGATGATGGTTATATTTTAACATTGCATCGCATTGCCCGACATGGAGCAACGCCAGTTCTGCTCGTTCATGGACTTTTGGATAGCTCAGCCACTTGGGTGATGATGGGTCCCAACAAGGGTCTAGGTATGAAATATACTCTTGTATAACAATAAAAAACCAATTCTAATCTCTCTCATTCGTCAATGCAACTCAACAGGCTATTTGCTCTACGAGCAGGGCTATGATGTCTGGATGGCTAATGTACGCGGCAATACGTACTCCAGGAAGCATGTCAAGTACACACACTCGCAAGCCAAGTACTGGGACTTTACATTCCATGAAATGGGCATATACGATATACCCAAGACAATTGACTATATATTGGATACGACGAGCTTTAAGCAATTGCATTACATTGGCCACTCGCAGGGCACCGTTGTGTTCTGGATCATGGGCAGTGAACGACCCGAGTATATGGATAAGATTCTATTCATGCAGGCTCTTGCTCCAGTTGCCTATTTGAAGCACTGCAAGAGTCCGGTCGTTAATTTCCTAGCCGAGTTCCATACGTCGGTGAGCGTAAGTTGTTCTCTGCGATTCTCATTGCGGTTGCTTATAGTGACTTTTTGCTTATATTTTTTACAGTTTGTGCTCCGCTTGATTGGTGTTCATGAGTTTTTGCCCAAAAACGAATTTATTGTGATGTTCAATCAGTTGATCTGCGATGAGACAACCATAACCAAAGAGATCTGCTCCAATGTAATCTTTCTGACGACAGGCTTCGACAAGTTGCAGCTGAATGAGACAATGTTGCCCGTTGTGGTGGGTCATGCCCCGGCTGGTGCATCCACCAAGCAGATGCAACACTTTGCCCAGGTGCGCCGATCCGGTGAATTCCGGCAGTTCGACTATGGCTGGCTAAGGAATCACTGGCGTTACAACAGCATCACACCACCAGCATATAAGCTGGAGAATGTCAAGGCCAAGGTGGCTCTGTACTATAGCCAAAATGATTGGCTGGCCCAGCCAGCGGATGTGCAGTCTCTGCGCCACAAGCTGCCCAATGTGGTCCATCATTATCTGGTGGACTATCCGGAGTTCAATCATCTCGATTTCATCTGGGGCGTTGATGCCCGCGCTTTGCTCTGGGACGCGATGCTGAAGCAAATGCGCGCATATGAAATAGATAATAATATAGATACGACGAATTGATTAGTCTAAGAATTGAAACTGATATCGATTTAGTCTAAGTTCTATATATACTTACAGTATGAGCTCAATACAAGTGCAATTGGCCATTATTTGTTGTACATATATTAAATATTTATTAATCGATTAAAGATTAGTGTAGTGAATACAAATTACGTGCTATATAGAGAAAGCAGATGTTATTCAAATTAGTTTATTTTTACTATTTGTTGAGAATAACTGGGAAGTAGTTGAGCTTATCAAGGCTTTTGTACACTATCTAGGTTTATAGTAGTTTTATTTAATTTAGTTGTGTAAATATTTGTCGCTGGTTGAATATACAAATATTGAGTGGAATATATATTGAGTATATATATAGAACTATGTGCATACAGTAGAGTTCATGGAAATAGTTGTACTGAAAAATACATAATTTAAGCCGTATAATATTAAAAAAATATAACTATGACACTTTTTTGCTAAGAATGAAATGCAAAGAAAAAAAAATAAAATAAATAAAATAAAAACAATTTACCCTAATTTCTCCTGGAATGGATTCAGGGTGTACATAAAAATATAATTATTTGGCAGAATTAATATGTTTTGATTATCTTAAGATTCATTAACATTCAATCTAATTATAACAAATAAACAAAATATTAGCCTATATTAGCTAAACCTATATCTTGTCCAATCATCTTGCTCACCATTTAAGGGGTCGCTGTTGATGAACCTTTAAAATTATTGCAGTCGTCTATTGGGGCGTGGCTTATCTGCTAATTATAAACAGCTGTAAGAGTTGTATCAATTCTTGCAGCATATTGTCTTTAGAAAATATATTTTAATATTTAAAATAAATAATTGACAGTTTAATTGAATTAAATTTAAGTTTCAAACGATCTGCATGCGCGTTGCCACATGATTGACAAAATTTTAGCTGACGATCTGTAAACGTAGCATATTTTAGGGCACTTTTTAAACAATCTTATTATAAGACATAAAAATTCATTTCTGTTTAAATTAAGTTAACTAAAAGGTAGCGGAACGTTAAGGTGTAAATGTAATGTGTAAAAAAAACAAAAAATAAATAAATAAATAAATAAATAAATAACAAAAAAACTCTTCTTTAGAATGTTGCAAATTTATAGTATTTTCATTCCGTAACTCCGACTGTGACTATGTATTTATAATTGGATATTTTACTATTCTTTGCCACCTCAATTCCTTTTTTGTCTGAATTTTCTCTCGATTATTGTGTGATTTATAAGGAATTTTAAAATTTGGCATTTTTTCAGACTTGGAGAAAAATTACCACAGTAAATACAAATGAGAAAAGCTTTAATATCAGCATGCTTAAAAATTACCATATTTTGGAGGTCAAATATTATTTGCGCGAAAAATATGACTACGAATTAATGAGTGTTTTAACGAAATAATGAATAATGCTTTTTTTTTTTTTTCAAAAAGGTAGCTGGACTCATGAATTCTTCAGATTTTCCACCTAGTTGAGGAGCAGTTTTTGCAACTCAACGGCTTATAATTATTTAAAAATATATTTTACTTTATAAGTTTAATAAGATCTGTATAAATTTTTATTTAAATATTTTTTTTTAACTTTATATTTAATTTTTTAATACCTGAAACATGCGCTACAGAGTTTATGACAGAAGGTGCAATAAATAAATAATAAAAATAAATAAAAAAAATACCTTAAAATTAATAAGCTCTACTTAAGCTTTGAACAAATTAAAAAATATATTTAAAACTGTTAGAGCTGATATAAAAAACTAAAATAATTAAAAATATATTTGAAATGTATTTTTGTTAACTCTTACGTTCGATTCGTGATATTTTTGCTATTAGTTATTATAATTTTTATTTATTTAAATATTTGTTACTTAACTTGAAAGAAAGTTAAACGTTCAAATTAAAGCACTTGCAAATTGGCTTTTGTTTGTGATTTCCAATAGGTTAAAATTTTTTGACGACCATAAAAAAATTGCATAAATTTGAATAAATAAATAAAAATTCAAATTTTTAAGTTATACAAAAAGTTATAGCATTTTTATGTGCTATTCGAATCAGGCTATAACCATTGCTATATAAGGGTGAAATTTTCACGAGATTCTGCTCAGTTCAGTAAAAAATTTGTAAAGTGTTCTTTGGCTGCAGTATAAAGGTGAAACGCTTGGATATCAGTGGAAAGAATTTCAGCTAATTTAAGGATAGAAGCAAGGATACTTAGACATGAGAGTATTTTATGGAAATTAAATGAGAATATGGGAATTTTGAAACCAAACTTGATTTACGCGTGCAACTGTTGACTTCATATAGAAGAAAGGGATTGTGAGAACTGAATCTATTCAAGAATATATATCTTGCATCATTATCTATCGCTTCCATATATTTAAAAAAATAAGTAGTTCTAGGTTAATACTCGTAACGTAATTGTAATATATATAAATAAAAATCTAGTATATGTAATCTAGTATGTATAATATAATTTATATACTTTTATATATATTTATATTTATATTTATATTATATTATATTATATATATATATTATATTATTATATATATATATATATATATATATATATATATATATATATATATATATATATATATATATATATATATATATATATATATATATTTTATTTTTTTTTATTTTTATTTTTTTTTATTTTAGGCAACATGACTCCACGAATTGTCTTACTTATATTGCTTGGCGTGCATGCAGCTTTCGCACTTCCTGAATCTGTTGAAGAAGATGCTAATCTGTTCACGGTAATGTTATAATTTTTTTAGATTTTCAAAAAAATAATTACATTTTCATCACAAACATTTTCACCTTTATTTATTTTCATGTGAACTTGTATAAAAATCGAAAAACATCCCACAGATTGGTCTGCTTAACAAATATGGTTATCCGGGTGAAAAGCATACCGTTAACACTGAAGATGGTTATATTCTAGAAATGCATAGGATACCAAGACCCGGAGCTAGGCCTGTTTATTTGATGCATGGCCTAATGGAGAGTTCAGCCGATTTCTTATTGATGGGCCCCAAGAAGGGATTGGGTAAAGATCACTTAAATATGAATTATTCATATATTGCTCAACACATAAAGCTCTCTCTGTCACATTCTCTCTTTCACTCACTCTCTCTCTCTCTCTCTGTCAGGCTATCTACTCTATGATCAGGGCTACGATGTCTGGATGGGCAATTCGCGTGGCACTAAGTATTGCAGGACTCATGTCAAATATACGGCAGATCAGCAGATCTTTTGGGATTTCTCTTTTCATGAAATGGCCCTCTTCGATCTACCAGCTAGCATAGACTATGTGCTGAGTGAATCCAACTATACAAGCCTACACTACATTGGCCACTCGCAGGGCACCACATCGTTCTGGATTCTGGGCAGCGAACGACCCGAATATATGAAGAAAGTTTTGCTTATGCAGGCCTTGGCGCCCATTGCCTTCTTCGACTATTGCAAAAGTCCGCCCGTAGTATTCCTAGGCGCAGCTGATTTGACCACGAATGTAAGTCATTTTCTTTGATAAATGCATTTTGTGCAAGTTTATTGAATTTATTTTCCTGCTTTAGCTCGTGATGCGATTGCTGGGTCCAACTGAATTTTTACCGTCTGACGATTTCATAAATATGTTTTCAGAAGCATTATGTGAATCAACAAAAATTACCCTGAAGGTCTGCAAGAATGTGCTCTTTATGTTTGCGGGCTTCAGTCCAACACAAACGAATGAAACCATGTTGCCAGTGATAATGGGCCATAATCCAGCTGGCGCTTCTACCAAGCAGATAACGCACTATATTCAGTTCAGATCATCGCATATGTTTCGACAATATGACTATGGCCTCTTGGAGAATAGAAAACGTTATTCAAGCATCTTTCCACCAAAATACGATTTGAGCGGTGTAACGGCCAAGGTGATCTTATATTATAGCCAAAATGATTTGCTGGGCCAGCCCGAAGATGTGAACAGGCTCTATTTCAAATTGCCCAATGTGGTTGAGAAATATCTGGTTGACTCTCCCAGCTTCAATCATTTGGACTTCGTGTGGGGCATAGATGTACCTGATTTGCTCTATGATCGCATGTTTAAGAGTATGCGTTATTTTGAAGAGAGTGCTGATGAAGCTGAAGAGGATGTGGATAAATGAAATGGGAATGAATGTAGCATAGGAAAACTGTGTGCAAAATGTAAAAAAGTTTCAAATAAAATAAAGGTGAAATGGTATTAAAAATTTTTAATATTGAATGTTGAATATTTTTTCATAAAATATTTATACACCGAGATTATTTGCGGTCAACTTTGTCCATACAATTAATTTGCATGTGCTAATTTCTTGTTAAAACTATTTTTGTTATATAGGTACATATTGAATGTCTCACTTATTATATAAAACATCGTTTATTTATGTGCAATGAACATACTTGTTTTAGAATTGACTAATTTTTTAACTCGTCACATTATGCAGGTGTATCGAAAGGGTATATTGAAGTACATATAACTTTTCTAATAGTCGGTATAGTCGATATTCAATGTCGATGTAAACTTGATAATTCAATAGTCAGCAAGATAATTAAATTGTAAAACAATTTTGCGACTTTTATATATTTATATTTCTTATATTTGAGTATTTTAAAGTTTATTTATTTTTTATTTATTTATTTTTTTTTTACTTATTTTTTTTCGTACATGTTAACTGCTAAACTGTTAAAAAACATGTTAACTGTTGTGTTAACTCGTATATCTAAGGTAGTATGTAAATTTAACTAAAATATATTAATTAAATTTGGCAATATAAATTAAATTTTATTTATTACATATTTTTGCTTTATATTTTGTACTTCCAGCAAAAAAAAAAAAATTGTTTAAAAAATTATTTTTAAGTTTTCGAAAATTTTTAAGACATATTTTCTGAATTTAAGCTTTTGAGAGTATTGTGAGAGTATATACAAAAGAAAATAATAATAAATATTTATATATATATATGAAAATAATAATAAATAAATAAATAAAAAAAAATATTTGTTTTTTTTTTTTATATAAAGGTTTATGAAATAAATGGTTAAGCAATAATAAATACTTTATTTGATTTACTGAAACAAAGAAAAACACTTTCGCATATTCGCAGTTTTAGAATTGTAATCAAAATCAAGCAACTATAATTGTGCTAATAAATTCCAGTTAACAATTATGATAATGAGTGAACTGAAAGTAAAATGCGAATTGAAAATAAGCTGTCTGTGAACTATGAAGCTCGTTTGACATTGCCCCAAGAGATGAATAATAATGTATGAATTATTTTCTCCGATAAATATATATTTTTTTATTTAACATTCGTAAAAGGTAAATTGCAATCGCGTGTGTGATTCGAAGTTGCCACTGAACTTATCAACTAATAATAAGCATTGTGGGATTCTAGCTAGTTATTGGCTACTTATGTGAGGCAACTCAGTTGTTGGCGAATAGTTCAGTGAGAGCGCGTCGAGCGTCGAGAACAGTTCAACAAAAGCAAAAGATTCTGGGCATAAGCTATGGACTTTTAAAGAAATTCAAGAGAACTTTGAGACAAAGCTAATTCGCAGTATTAAAGTGTGTGCTATTCATTTGAAATGGAACAAATTGTATTTTACACTAAATATATCAATAGCTAATTGATATGCAAAATGTTTGTATTACAAAGAATCTAAACTGAATCGTCTTTATTCTGAAGTGTTTAATGTGTGATAAGGTGTCGCATACGTGATTTTTATATTTTCTATATTGTTTAATAACTGTAATTAACGTAAGTTTATGCGAGAGCATCACAAGTGTGATGTGAATTGAAAGTGTGATTTACTAGAAATTTTCTAAGTTATGAGAGAATATGAGACCTGCATGTGATTTGATTATATTTTATTGAATATATAAAATATATTGATGTATTATGGATTTTATCCATATACACTGCGCGTCATCAGGTTAGCGCCCCCCCTTACATTCACCGTCAATGCTCAATAAAATCTAAACCATCTGAGCTCGAGCCTTAATTTTTTTTTTATATTATTCTACATTCAATTCTCTTTAAAATGAAGTAATAATGGCTTTTGTAGCAATACGGAATAATTTTTAATAAATGTTTTTGTGGCAAGCTACCAAAAACGTGTAACTAAAATCGCGTCATCAGGTTAGCGCCCCCCCCCCCACCCCCCCCCCATGAAAGTCAATTTAATTAAGTTTTTGACTAACAATGACTACATTTTATTAAATTTTAATCATTTTTAAGTAATATTAGTTATAAATAGTCCAGCTTTTGGTTGCAATTACTTTAAAAATTTGATTAGGAGTTAAATTACGAAGTTATACTCTGAATCTAGACTATCCTGCCATAAAAAAATTGAAAAGACCGGAAGACAAGGAAAAACTTTTGTTAATCTTCTTAAAAATAAGGAAAATAATAAAAAAAAATTAATAGCTGGCAATAATCAAGTGATTTCAAGGATTTTAAGGCCGGGTGACCATGGTGGCCATGCCAGCAGATCACCTTTTGGCCCTATATCCATGACTTCACGGATCGGGAAAAGGGAATAGGTGCATTACCATGTTGGACAGTCCACTATAGGTCCTGAAAAAGGTTTTTGGAAATGCGGAAATCCCGTTTTTAGCCCGGTTTCAAGAGCTCTTTTCGTTTATGCACAATGTCAAAAATTGAAGCTGGCAAGTGCCGTAATTAGATATTGCTCGCCACACCATAACTCTCTCCACCCGGCTTTGCAACCGGTCCAAGTGTTGTCCAAATGATGTTCTTCTTTGCGTAGGACATGAATATAATAATCAAAGCCATCAGGTCCATCCAAATTAAATTTTTTTCATCTGAAAAGACAACATGTTGCCTTTGGGTAAACCACGTCAATTTTTGACATTGTGCATAAACGAAAAGAGCTCTTGAAACCGGGCTAAAAACGGGATTTCCGCATTTCCAAAAACCTTTTTCAGGACCTGCTGTAATCATTCTAGACTGCTTTAAAAATATGTGTACATATAGTATATGCTGCCACAGAGGTCATCATTTAGAGCTTTTTATTCCAGATTACCTTCGTTGATGCAGCAAGTGTCTTATTTTATTTTAATTAATCTACAAATGCCCTATAATATAATATATATACAAATAATGATTACTAAAAAAACTGTTAAATAAATATATTATTAAATATTAAATATTATAGTATTAAATATTGAAAAATAAATAAAAAATAAATATTAATTATTAAATTAAATAAATAAAATATATAAAATAAATTTTTTTAAAATTAATTTAAATTGAAAAACTGTTAACGCCATCAATTCGAAGAAATCATATAATAATTCTTTATTTATTTATTTTTAATATATTTCCCATATTACATAATAATTCTACAAGTTATCTCTGCTCAACTTTGAAATCTGCAAACCTTGTGTAATGTATTCATATACAGGGTAGTTTTATCTGTTTATCACACTTTAGCATTGAACTTGAACTAGACATGCAATTTATTAATTAAATTAATTTTCTCTTTTTTGTTTATTATTATATTTGTAATATAATTTTGATTGGCTTGTCAGGCGGATATATTACTAGATATTTAATGCTTGAAAGCGACATCTGGCTTAACTAGTTTTTAATAGTAAATACTATATGTATTAATAGTAAGTACTATACGTATATTTACATATGCATTTATTCAGTTAATATGAGCTGGTTATATTACTGCCTGCTCTGCCTGTGTGCCGTCAATGATAATTTGCTGCTGGCGAATTTAATACAATACGATCCAGCGATTATAGAAGATGCTAATTTGCGAACTGTAAGTGCTATCTATTGTATATCAAAATAATATAATAAAATCTCTCTTTCTCTCTCTCTCTCTCTCTCTAACAGCCTGACTTAATCAAGAAGTATGGCTACGCCTTTGAGGAGCATAAAGTTGATACCAAAGATGGCTTTCGTTTGACCTTGCATCGCATACCCAAGCGGGGGGCTCAGCCTGTGCTGCTGGTGCATGGTCTGCAGGACAGCTCGTCGGCCTGGGTGATGACGGGTGCTGGCCATGGCTTGGGCTATTTGCTCAGTGATCGTGGCTATGATGTGTGGCTGATGAATTGCCGCGGTAATCGCTATTCGCGCAAACATCGCATTTATCATATATTGAGCCCAAAATTCTGGGACTTTTCGTTCCATGAGATTGGCATTTATGATCTGCCGGCGACCATTGACTATGTGCTGGAGCATAGTGAGGGTCACGATCAGCTGCACTATGTGGGCCACTCGCAGGGCACGACAGTGGCCTTTGTGCTGGGTGCTGAGAGACCATCCTACATGAAGAAGATCAAGCTATTGCAGGCCCTTGCTCCGGTTGCTTACTTCGGGAATATTAAACAGCCACTGCTTCTATCTATGGCTCCATATTTGTCAAGCTTTGTGGTAAGTTTTATCTTGAAGATATATGTATTAGAAACTGAAGAGTATAATAAAAACAAATATAAAATATGTAATAACATAAACTTATATTTAAACTTAGACTTTATTTCTCTCACTTTCTAATAATATTTAATACTCAAATTTCTTTTTACAGCATTTACTGGAATTTCTGGGAATCAATGAGATACCACCGGAAACAGAAGTTTGGCGTGAGTTGGCCTATAAATTATGCAGCTTTGCATTTCGAAAAACCTGCCTAGGTATTGTAATGGAAATAATGGGCATGGATGCGGAGCAATTTAATAGCACACTTACGCCCATAGTTCTGGGTCAATATCCGGCTGGCACTTCGCTCAAGTCCTTAAGTCACTATGGCCAGCAGCTTATAAGCGGTGGCTTGTACAAGTATGATCACGAGGATCCCAATGTGAACTGGCGCCATTATGGCGCCACTATGCCACCAGCTTACAAATTGGCAAATGTCAATTGCAAGGTGGCCTTGTATTATGGCCAAAACGATTTGCTTGTTGCCGTCAAAGATGTGCAACGGCTGCGCAAGCGATTACCAAACGTAGTTCACGATGAGAAATTGACCTACAACAAATTCAATCATTTCGATTTTCTAATTGCCATCGATGTGAAAAAGTTGCTCTACGACAGCATGTTTCGGGTTATGGAAATGATCGACAATGGAAACCTATAGAGATGCATGCAGTTAATATTAAATTTGTATTTAGTTAAGATATGCCATTAATCATATATGTAATTGCCTCAGCCATATATTGTTCGTAGATCATCATCAAGAAAAGACAAAACTGCAATTAATTCCAACACTCTTGCCATATACAATTTGTAAGAATTATTTTTTAGTGAGTATTTATTCATATTATATTTTATAAGATTTTATTTCAATAATTAAAGTTGCTAAAAAAATTAAATTATATATTTTCTTTATTTTCCAAGTTACCAAAAAATTTCATTAAATTAATATTTGGATTTTAATATATATTTTTTAATAATTATATTTTTTATAGATTATAATAATCTATTTTTTTTTTTTAATATTATTAAGTGTATACTTATTAAAACGATTAAATATATACAACAATTTTGATTAATTATTGTTATGTAAAAACTAAATGTTTATATAAAATAGAATTTATATTTTTCATATGCAAAGTATTCTTAAGAAAAATCTGTACCAAAAATGATTAATATTCCGGAAATTATTAATATCTCGGCTATTATTGTACCTGGTAATACAAGTTGATATTTGATATTTCATAGTAAACTAATGTATGCAGAATACAAATAAATATTATTAATTTATAATAAATAAATGAATTTCAATAATCGATAATAAAAACAGGTTTTAGATTATTATAATATATATAATAATTATAATTTTATAAACATGTAAAATCTTTTTTTTTTTTATTTATTATAGTAATAATTAATTTCTAATAATAAATTTCTTTTTTAGTTGCAATTTAAAGTAAATTTCCAGCCTTCATTATTTTCTCTCTCTCTCGCCCTCTCTCTGACTGCCTGAGTGTTGGAATTATTTGGACTATTTAATATGTTTCACGCATGGATGAAGCTATTCAAAATTTACTTTTGCCATAATTCGATAATATGTTAACAAATTTTGCATTTTGCGGCAAATGTGTTGCAAGTAGCTAAGTGCAATTAAGTGCGGCATAAATGCGCCAGCTGAAGTGTTCAGAAAGCCACTTAAAACAGACACTCAACTATACAAATATATATATATGTATATATACGTACGTATATAAATATATTCTAAATGCACTTGGCATCGCACACAATTATTGTAATTTTCTATGAGGCATTGAAATGGAAAATCAGATTAAATATTTAAATCGTAGAGCAGCCTGTGGCTAGCCAAAAGTACGTGAACATGTTTGCACATGTGTGTGTCCATCTCTCTCTCTCTCTCTCTGTGTGTATGTGGAAAGCTCTCTATAACTGTGGAAAATTTATTGCAAGTACATTTTATTTAAATGCTTTTCATGCTGACACTGACAGCGGCGGGTCTGAAGAGCAGAGCAACGTGGGGTCAAGAAATATCCAATGACAAATGCAAAAAGCTGCCAAAAAATAACACAGCATTGGCATATGTGTGTGTGTGTGTCCCTGGTGTGCATGTGTGTGGGTGTGTGTATGGGTGTGTGTGCTTTGCCGACAACCACAAGAAAATAAAAGTGACATTTTATAAATGCAAACTTAATCATTTGCAGTCTGCAGTTCGACCATAAAACCAAACATGAACCCAACCCAAATTCTTAATTGATTTTTTATATTTCATGTATTTTTATTTATATATATGTAATTATTTTAAAATTTCATGAAAAATATTAAAGAGCTGCAGAGGGCTAAAGGGATTTTTAAAAATAGTTGTTATATAGAGAAAACTTTACGAATTTAGATAACTTTTAAAGTCACATTTTAGTTAAATAAAAATATTAACAAATAAATAATAATAATAATTTAAAAATTCGCTTTTTGTTCACTCAATTAATATATAAAAAAGTTTTATTATTTAAAAATATGTGTATAATACATATTTATTATTTATATATTATTTTTTAATATTAACTTTTTTTATGTAAAAAATGTTTAGTATATAGAGACAAATTTACATATTTGAAAATCTGGAAAATCTTATTTTAGATTGATACAAATATTAACAATTTTAAATTAAAATAATAATTTTTAGATTAATTAATTAATTTTTTCTCTATTAACTCTTTTTAAAATGCTTTTAATTCTTAAAAAAAAAAAATTAAAATTTGTAGAATATTTTAAGAATTTTTTTATAATTATTAAAAAAATATATATTTGTAGAATATATATTTTTAGTTTTTATTTATTTTATTTTTTTTTTCATTGTCAACTCAGTTTTTATTTTTGATAAGAAAATTGCTTTTTGAGTTTGTTAACTATAAAGATGAAAAGTGCTTTTTATTATTAAAAAAAATATATATATATATATTTGTAAAATATATACATAAATATGTTGTATTTCTTTTTCTATTTAATTTATGCTTTATTTAAATTTTTTTAGGTAACTCGTTTTTATTAATTAATGATAAGCAAACTGAAAATTTCGAGTTTATTAACTAAATAAAGCAGAAAACAATTTTAATTTTATTTTAAAATTTATATATATTTGTACAATATATATTTTTCATTTCTATATATACTATTTATAGTTTTAATGTTATTTAAAGTTTACAATTTTACATTTAAAAAAATTATTTCTCTACAAATTGCAAACATTTCCACTTTTACTCATAATTTCCTTAGATAAAATTTAGTTTTAAATGAGAAAATAAATTGCATTTTCTCTTTTTTAAATTCTTTGAGCTTGCTGATGCATTTATTTTATATTGAAGCAACTTTTGCTCTGACGTCTATCTGATATCATTCTCAGCTTTGCTGCTGCTTATGTTGTTGTTCAGGCTGAGTCGTCGTAATAGACACTAGACTCTGGTTACTGCACACTGTGACATATCAATCATGTCACTTGACCAAGCGGAAATCGAGTTTTGTTTCGTGCTGTTGTCTGTCGCTCGTTTTTGGGAACTTTGTCGTAACTTTGCTGCCTCATCTTTAGCAGGCCGCAAAAAAAAAAAAAAAACAAGTAAGAAGGCTCTAGTCGAGACGGCTCGACTACGAGATCCCCTGAACCCTGCCAAAAAGTGATACTCTTCTTCTTTACGCACTTATGACCGCGTGCTCTGCTAACTGCGCAGTTGCTGCCGTGGCTTGGGGGTGGGTTGGGCTGAACTTTGGACGCTTATAACTCCATTTCTAGATGGACGATCTTGATGAAATTTTCAGAGTAGATTATGAGTAACTAAATCTATCTATGTGCCGAATTGCAAATCTCTAGTATTTGAAATGCGTTTTTTTCAAATTGGGGGCGAAGGGGGCGTGGCATCTAAAATCTGTAAATTACGTAATCTGCGTATCCATAATATCTATCTAAATAAACAAATTTGAAGTCTCTAGCTGAAACAGTGTAGAAGTTATGCCCAAAAAACCTAAAAAATTGAAACGAATTCTCGATTTTTTATCGATAATTTGGAAATGGGATGAGTTATCGAAAAAACAAAATAAACTCGTACTGCGTAGCTAACATACGCATGTTCATGTGAAATTTCAGCTCTCTAGCTTTTGTAGTTTCCGAAATCTCGACGTTCATACGGACGGACGGACGGACGGACGGACGGACGGACAGACGGACAGGGCTCAATCAACTTATTTTTTTATGCTGATCAAGAATATATATACTTTATGGGGTCTGCGACTTCTCCTTCTGCCTGTTACATACATTTTCACAAAACCATTATACCCTGAATTCCCATTTTCAATGGGTTCAGGGTATAAAAAAAAAAAACATTGCCACCAATATGCTGTTGTGAATGAAATTCGTTAAAATCCTTTTGGTCACCTTTTGTCTCTCCGATATTTACATGTTGGCCTGTTCTCGATGTGGAGTGTTCGAGATGGTGGCCGAAAGCCAGTTTGTTTGGGCGTGTCGTCCTGTGCTGCATGGCAAGTGATAAAGGCGACACCCGGGGCAACTAACTCAAATTTGATGCTCGAACAAAAGCCGCTTGCCAACCAGAAAGCCAACAGCAGCAACAGCAGAAGCAGCAAAACCAATCGAAGTCAGTTCAAGATTTTGCGTTCGGATTTGCATTTGAATGAGAAATGGGAAGTGGACAAGTTTGCATTTATATATTTTTTTTTTTCAGATATCCTAAGGCAAAACAAATGCAAAGTTGAGTACGAAAATATATTGATATATATATTATCATCTGCTCATGATGTTTGTAGCAGATAAAGATATGGATGATGGCTCATTCTTAAAAATAAACAAAAATATTTTTCAGTTAATATTTTGCTGCTTCAATTTCTTTACATATTTTTCAATTTTCACAGATTTTCACAGAATTTGTGTACAGGGTATCTCAAAGTCAGCCACAGCTACATTTACAACATTCCAACTTGTTGTTCTCTGTTGTTGTGGCTTAGCTCAAGTGCTCGTTCGTATGGGGTTCTTGGTTTTGCGGATCTATTGTTTTCTATTTGTTTGCTTGCCTGCACAGCAGCAACAACAACAACAACAATTACAGCAACAACAGCAAACTATACAAGTTTTTGACTATCAGCAGGCAACAATTGAAAAATTTTAAATGTTCTTTGTTTAATAGCGAATTTCATATTCCATTTTCCAAATTCTTTTTAATGCCACAAACTGTGCTTCAAGATTATTTAGTCTAAGTCTAAGTCAAAGTCTAAGGATTATATTTGCCCAATGCAGAAATTGTTTATACAAAATGTTAATTAAAAAAGGATTTTACAGACAATTTTGTGTTGTCGAAAGCAGAAGTGATTTACCTAATGGCAAAACAAAATCAGTTACATGTGAGATATTGTATTTAATTTATGTCATTTTTATTTATTTTATTTAATATAAATCAAATTTACGAATAAATAATAATTAAGTTTACTTCAAATGGTATATAAAACTTTGTTTAAAAAAAATTATATATTATACACATATATTTATTATTATTTTATAATAATAATTTATATATATTATATATAAATAAATTTGCAATTTAATT
Organism: Drosophila koepferae; assembly: GCA_030914345.1. Taxonomy (NCBI): domain Eukaryota; kingdom Metazoa; phylum Arthropoda; class Insecta; order Diptera; family Drosophilidae; genus Drosophila; species Drosophila koepferae. Next base: position 7,468,240 of record JAUESR010000207.1, read on the forward strand.
GTTAGCGCTACGTCTAATACTATAAGTTAGAATTCAGCAAGAAAGTTTGCCCATTAGATTAGCTTTGCAAGAGATTTATATTTGTAAAGAGATTTCGTTCGTTTCATTCCATTTTCGTTCCATTCCTTACATACGTTCTCGTTCTCACGCCGCTTCGGCTGGTTCGTGCAGAGCCGACGATCGTAGCTTGAGTAACGGGAGAAACGAAACATCGCTTGATGTGCTCAGAGCTCTTCCAGCTAGAAGTAGGCAGCACGACAGCCAAAGACGAAAGAGAAAATGAAGTGAAGTGAAGTGAAGAAATGAAATGCCTGAAATATATCAATTTATGTAAGAAGCTCAAAAATAAAAAAACCGTATATATTTTATAGTTTCATATTGAATATTTTAAAATTTTAATTTTTGATCAAGAAAAAATACAAAAATAATAGAATATATTAATAAAATTTGTTTTTTTTTTTTAAATGTTAAAATATAATATAATAAATTAAAAATATTAAGAAATATTAAATTTATTATATAGACAACAAATAATTATGCAAAATTGTATTAATTTAATATTTTTTATTTTATAATTTACTACATTAAATTTAATTTTAACAGCAATTTGAATTTCAATAAAAATAAAATAAATCTTTATTAATATAATAATAACAATATTTTAAGCAATATTTATATAAATATTTTTTAAAATTTATATATGGAATTTCATTTTTTCATTTATATATACAAAGTTTAATTTATTTTTTCACTTTGAAGTTTCAAGTAGTCAAAGTTAGCTAAACAAAAATTATATTGAAATCCACAAAAAATGCTTGGAAATTACTAAAACGAATTTCTTTGAATTGCAATTCAAATGCAAGTACAAATACTTTATTAAATGCTTGTAATTTCTTGAACAAATATATTACTTAAATTCGAAATACTTGTGCATAACTTTAAATACCTTTCAGATATAGGCAATATATAATTTTGCAATTGCTTCCGCTCCATTCACTTCAAGAGTTGCTGCGTCAACAGCCCCACCCCCAAAAAAATAGTTATTCAACTGTTGTGCGTAAAGTATTTGATTTCATAATCAAAAGCGCAATTTGATTTGGCCACAATTTAATTAAAGCTTGACTAGAAAACACCCCGAAAAACAGCTAAACAAAGGCTCCATTTGGCCCGCTCCATGAATTCGTGCAGTCTTTTATTTCTATTCCGAACGACGAACTCCCTCACTCCACTCCCTCACTCTCTCTCTCTCTCTTTCTTTTAGCTAGACCAGACTGTGCTGTGCACCATCTGCAGGCTTCACAGAGTTTTACATGCGGCTTGAGTACATCAAAATGTCTAAAATTTCATAATTGCAACTGGTTTCATTCTGTGGCATCCCCTTGTGTGCCGCGTATCCTGTTGGCTCCTTGTTTTTCGTTACCCCAACAATGGATGCAACCAAATGCCCGGCATCTAGCTCATATGGCCTGACCGCAAAAACATTTAATTACATTACTTTATTCTTTGTTATTATTATCATTATTTCTATTTGCCGCACAGAACACATAAACATATCTTGATTGAGGTTACAACTTTGTGGCAAAGATGCCAAAATGCTTTTCGACGCAATTTAGCAAAAAAAAAAAAAAAAATATTTTAGTAAAATTTAAGGCATTTTTCTTTTGTTACAGAAATCATTTATAATGCAAAAAATCTTGGTATGCATTACAAATTTGTTTTGAACACAAAACATTTAACATACAAATTTGAAAAGTTGTCAATATTTATTTTGTTTTCTTTAACATTAATTTCATATTCTTTATACTACATACTGCATGTATTTCCAGCCTTCAAATACATCAACAAAGCCAACAATGCAAACGCTGCTCAATTCAATCGAATAAGCTCGCATTCATCAACCCACTCAGTGGCTCCCTCTCTCTCTTTCCTTCTCTCTTCGTTCCCTCCCTTCTTCGTCTCCACTTGCTTTGGAGCACATGGACTTCATCGATTGCGGTCGCATTGCCCCATATCTGCAGCAGCTCCTCAGCTGCTCGGACGTCATGTTAACTGCTAATTGAAAATAATTTTTACTAACGATACAAAAAAATAAAAAAAAAAACAAAAAAAATGGCGCACGCTTCAACTGAAAAACTTAATGAAAAATCAAACCCAGTTGCTGTTGTGCGTTGTGTGTGTGTGTGTGTTGGGTGTTGGGTGTGTGTAGGGCAAAAGGTGCAATGCGTCTGCAGGTGGAGCAGATTCGGGCCACGACAGCTGCCAACGTGCAGTGCATGTCAGGCAAGCAGCCGAGCGGAAGTGCTTAGTATCAACACCAATGCACACACACACACACACACACACACACACACACACACACACACACACACACACACACACACACACACACACACACACACACACACACACACACACACACACACACACACACTCACTTGTAAAGGCACACACATTTCTTGGTTTAATAACGGTAAAGTAAAAACAAAAGCGTGGCCAGAAAAGTATTAAATAAAAGTTAAAAATCTAGTCGAGCATTCAATGCACTTTGAAAATATTTTTAATATAAACTCAGCTCGAGTCTGTAAAATATAATATATATAATATATATATATTACGAAATATTAAGTTTGCATAGATATTTCAGAAAATAAGTCATATTTCAAAGGAAATTTAACAGACAAATTTGTTTTATAATATAAAAATAAATATAAATAATATATATGAAGATATATTACATTTTAATTTTGTATAAATATTTTAGATAAATATTGTCAGAAAACAAACATAATTTAAGGCAGAATTAACAGAGAAACTTGTCTTATAATATAAAAATAAATATATATAACATATATACATACATATATATTAAAAAATGTTGATTTTGCTTAAATACTTCAGATAAATATTTTCAGAAAAAAAAAAAAACATAATTTATGCTAGATTTAACTTCTCTTATAATATAAGAATAACTCATTATTCAGTGGCTGTTTTGTTATTTAAGATAAGCAAAGTTGTTTTTTTGAAAGTATTTAGAATACATTAAAAATTCTAACCTAAAACTTGGCTGCATAAAAAAATAGTTAAATAGCAAATGCAAAGCTAAAGTTGGTTCTGCAAAATTTCTGATGTTATTAGTAATAGAATCCATTGAAAGTTGCCTGAATATAGCTTAAAAAGCTAGATAAAGATATGAACAACATTTCATATAATCCCATTGTTGACTGTATCTTAGCTTTTATAAATATTTTATATTTTTTTATGATTTATATTTATATATTTTTATTTAAATAAAATAAATTTTAAGTTATTTTTTTGCCATCCCCTTATGCATTTCATATGCCATATGAAATTTGCACTACCTTTTGCCCTACTATAAAAACGAAAAAAACTTACAGAAAACTCAATCTGGCTAAGTAAACGAAAATAGTTTATAAATATGTACAGCAACTAATGTATGTGTTTCTGTGTGTGTTTGTGTGTGTGTGTGTGTTTCTCCTGTTCAATGTGGCCACAAGCATTCGAGCTGATGTGCCTGAAAGCCCGTGTTAATACTAGAAAATAATTTATCGAGTGCATTTATAATTGATGCTGTTGTTGCCTTCACTTCCGTTTCAACTCCCTCTCTCTCTCTGCCTCCCACTCTCTCTCTCACTCTCTCTCACTCGTCTGTTTCTCACGTTTGTGTTCTTATTACACTTAGCACATTTGAGCAGGAAGAATAAGTAGAAGCAGTAGCAGGAGCAGCAGCAGGAGCAGCAGCAGCAGGAGCAGCAGCAGCAGGAGCAGCAGCAGTAGCAACAGAAATTGCAGCATATTTTCAATTAGAATTGGACATCTGGGAATTTATATGCTTTCGCTTTAATTAAGTTTTTGGCTTATTTTAATATATATTAATAACCGTTGAACAATGTTGGCTTGCCCTGAAGACAAGTATAATTTGCTTAGGTTAAATGAAATATATCAATTGATTTACAGGTAGGATGAATAAAGTAAATAAACTAACAATTTTATTTGTTAAAAGCCTTGTTTAACTGAATTTTATCAAGTTTTATTGTTAGCTAGTGGAAATAAAGAACAAATAATTAACAACAAATGCCAATAAAAATGTAAAAAAAAAAATGATTGCCTATTTTTAGGGTACAAAAAAATTTAAATAATATATAATTTTTGTACTAAAATAAACATATTCTCAACAAAAAAAAATGTTTTTCCTTGTCTATTATAATCTTTTGTAGACTATTATTTCCACCTGCCCGCAAAGTCGTTGCCGCACAAAGCCAAAACTCAACTTTAGATTTAGATTTAGTCGCCTGGCAATTTGTCACGCCTCATAACTTCCACTTGCAGCCCCAATTCAACTCGTTAGGCAAAAGCCATCTGAAAATGAAATCCCAAAAAAAAGGCAGAGCTTCCCAATTTAAAGCGAGTGTCATTTGCTCGCAATACAAAATAAACCTCAGGCGCAGCAAAAACCCCAAAAAAAAAAAAGAAATTTAACAAAAATTACAAAATGAAAAAGAGATAAAAAAAAATCTAATTAAAAATTTGCAGCCCAGCTGCATGGCGAACCCCCCCTCCCCCTTAAATTTTATGCCGCTGCCACGCCCCCACCTCCTCCCTTAACCCCACTCAGTGACACACGCTCGCAGCGACAAACAAAAAAGCAATTACAGTGCCTCAAACTGTTGCAACTTCCTGCACTGTACTGACAACAGAGGCGCTAAACTTGGAGCCCAATATTAGCAGACAGACAGAGCAGTTGCCTCGCCCCGCACACCCCCCCCTCCGCCTCCCTCTCATGGGCGCTGCCATCAAATGGCTGCTCAAGCGTTGCAGAAGCCGCAGCACACACTGTGTGCCCAACTGTCCAGCTGCCCAATTGGACCGCCTGTGGTTGTGCTCGACATAACAGGCAGCCAGGATATCCTACTGGTTGCCACTGCTCCATGCCAGCTCGATGATTCTATGTGTGTGTGTGTGTGTGTGTTAAATACGCGAATGTCCTTCCTAATCTCATTTGGCGATGTTATCCTGCCCGCCAAGCAGACAACAACAACAAGAGCAGCCTCCACTGGAGCAACAACTGTGCTTGGGGCCAAAAACGGAGTTTCTATTATACACACACATTGAGATGTACAACTCTGTGTGTGTGAGGGAGTGTGCCACGCCCCCTGGCAGCAGCCCCTTTAGTCGACATTGTAATGTATACAAAAACAAGGCAACTCCATTTTACATTTTTCGGTTTAAACTTTTTACATATTGTTAGCTACCGATTCCCCAAGTGCAGTTGGCCCAGACCCACCGAGTGCCACCCTGCTTAAAATACCCTAGAATTTTGTTATAGTGAAGGGTATGCTTTATATATGCAGTATTTTTAGGGTCTGCACATATATGTATATATTTTTTTGGTGTATAACTTATTACAATAGTTTTAAAAAATAAAATACTTAATTTTTTTTTAAATGTTAGAATTATAAATATTAAAATAAATAATATTAAAATAAATATTTGCAGTATTATTAGTTTTCTGTATATATTTTTTTGTTATATAAATTATTACAATTGTTAATTTACTGAATTTTTTTTTAAATGTTAGAATTACAAATATTAAAATTTTGTTTAAATTCTGTTAGAAATTAAAATATTATTTTTTTTTAAATACTGTTAGAAATGAAAAAATAAACATTATTATTGTATTCTTTGAGAGATTATAATAATTAAAAAATTTTTTATTTTTTTTATTAAAAATTAAATTTTTAAACATTTTTGAACTCTTTTGTAAATTAAAACATTAAAAATTGTTTTTTGACCTCTATTAGAAATATTAATTTTAATTTTAAATTTATTTATTTTAATTATTATTCAAATATATGTTTTAAAAATTCCTATTAAAATATATGTTTTTTAAATTATATTATAGTTTTAAATACCTAAATATATTTTTTTCTTTTGTTTTACATTCAATATATCATATCATATATATTATAACTATATATGATATATTGAATGTAATTTTATTTGCTATTTTTGTACGATTCTTTGGAAAACTTCTTCCACAGCTGCACTGCTGAAAATACCTTGTAAATGTTGTCTACCCTTTTTTACTTTTTTTTTTTTGCCTTTTTACCTTTGGTTAATGAAGAATATGCTGTGAACACAGAGTATTTTATATTTTCTAAAAAAAAAGATACAACTTTTATTATTATTATTATTTTATTGTAAACTTTAAAAATATTTGCTTATAATATTTTGTATATACCCTAGAACTTTTTCATATAAAATATTTGATATATAAAGTTGCATACTAAATATAAAAGAAATTAGCATTTTGTTTATTAATTTTTATTTTTATTTTTAAAAAATGTTGCAAGCCACATATGATAAATGTTTTTCTTAAAAATTCTCCGTAAGGTATTACAGCATTAGTTATATATAATACAATTTTTATACATTTATTTCTTTGCTTTGCTAATATTAATTTATTATAATGAAAATATAAAGAATTTAAATAAATAAACAAAATTACAAAATATATATTTTTTAAAGGATATGCAGTAAGTCGCTCACACTCAGATTATTCAATGCGCTTTTAGTTATTATAGTTGAGCTTTTATGTTTTTTTTTTTTTTTTTTTTTTTTTTTTTGCTGTTGTTTGCTTGCTGCGCGTCTGTTGCAGCCGCAGTTGCCACATGGAAAATGAAACGAAAAAAAAAAGAGTAGAGAAATGGGCGTGGGGCATGGCCTCACAATCACAAACACTCACACACGCACACATGCCGAAAAAATCTTTTTTTAAGCTCGGCAAAAGTGAAGGCAAAAGCAAAAAGCAGAAAAAAAGAAGAAAAATTTCGCACCCGCGGTGACCAAAGTATTTTTGCCTTCACAAGAAGAAGCTTATATACATGTGTGTGTGTGTGTGTGAGTGTGTGTGTTTGTGTGTGCGTGTGATTTTGGCTGTTATTATTGCGTTTTTATGCATGCGCGCATATTGCGAATGTCCTTGGCCATGGTAACTGGTAACAGGACATGATATATGCTCTTAAAGCGGGCCAACAAAATGTTGGTGGTGCTCGGCTAAAGTGCGGCTTGGATTTGGCGGTCTCAGTGCCTGTAAATGTGCTAAAAAGTTTTTAAATATTTTTCAACTCTATCAAAAGTGAATTATGGGTTGAGCCTTGGCTCTATGGCAACTATTTAGAGGAGAGAAGTTCATTTGAGGCACGTGAGAAGAAGCTATGCGAAATATTTCAAAATATATTGTTTATATTTAAAAATATAATAAATAACTTAAGTAGATGAATGTATATATAGCTATTAAATATAAATATAATCTAAACTTGGCATAATATTTTAATTTTACATTAATAAAGAATTTAGGCTATATATAAAAAGTCTGTGGAAATGGAAAATTTTGTATTTGAAACATGTTTTTAATATTTTTGTATTCAAAACAATTTTTAAAAAATTTTAATTTTAGTTTAAACTTTATTAAATATATTTTGTATATTTTTATATTTATGTTAAATATTTTTACATTTATATTTCATATTTATTTCAAATAATTAAATTTAAATCAATTATTATTATTATTTTTTCTAAAAAATAATAATAAATAAAAATTTGCAAAAAATGAAATATTTTAAATAAAGAACTAAATATATTATTTAGCTAAAATATTAAATAATTTTAAATGAAATATTAAATTTTAACTAAATATTTTAGCAATTTTTAAATGGAATTTTATTCGTAAAAATAAATTAAAAAAAATTAAATGAAAAACTAAATAATATTATATTAGCTAAAATATTAAATAATTTTAAATGAAATAATACATTTAAATTGAATATCTTAGCTATTTTTAAATGGAATTTTATTCGTAAAAATAAATGAATTATTTTTTGCTTCCATCTCGAGACGCGAAAATCTCTTTGCACACTTCAACTCACAATTTGCACTTCGCTTACACAAAATAATACATATATAATTCGAATAGATCCCAGCATAGCTATATCATGCACCCTAAATACCCCAAATTAGAATCTTCTCTAATTTCCCCCACTTAACTTTGACCTTAGACAGAAGAAAATCCGTTAAAATCGATACGTAGACAAATACATGCAATTAGGCGCCTTGGCTGGCAATACGATACGTTGATTTATTACCAGCAGCGAGAAAAGTGTGTGGAAAAGCGTGAAAACTCGAGGAGGGGTGCCAGAAAAAACCAAAACAAACATTTGCCCAACAATAAATTGAGGCAAATTACGCATACGAAATGTGTTGCATGTCAATATTTGCATAGGCCAGGGCTAGAGCGCGGGCAGTGGCAGCGAGCAGGGGCGGGGCACCGAGCAGGTAAGAAATACCTGAAAGTGGCAACAGATGCCGTTTTCCAATCGCACTGCGCGCTGCGTGAGCTGTCGAAACACATGCTATGTCCCCAAAAACACCTCGGCCGATTGGAAACCCAATTTGAGAGCGTGGCTTATTAAGTCAAACGGATTACGCACGTTTTCGATGCCCTACAAAAGGAATGCGGCACATAGATGGGGTATATTGTTTGATTGATAGGTATGTAGTTCTTCACTAAAATGTAATTTTAGATATTAGTGTATTTTCTATTTAATATTTTATTATTTTATAATACGTAAAGTTGCAAATATTTGGAGTAATTATATAGTAAATGTTATATAATTTGAACAGATTTATTTTGGTATTAGTGAGACAATATTTGCGATGGTTTCTTATAGCATATATCCTAGATATGCATTCATATGGTATACATATGCAAAATTACAGGGTATACGTTAGAATAGATATCTTGGTATATAGGGTACATTTAATCATGTCAACATCTTATCATATCTACAGAGTATATTTATATAAAATATATATATTCGAGATGATAAATGAGTATTACAGGGTATACACATGAGCAGGGACTATAATGCATATAAAGTATAGGATATAATCTTGTACATCTATGTTAGGTATGTACGACAATTCTTGTGCTCATTTTATATATTATATTCAAACATAGCTATATTTATTTACAGGGTATATTCAAGCATAGGTATACTGCACAGGGTATAGGGTATATTTAAGCATTAGAATACACAAATATACGTATGCACTTATGCATAGTATATGCGAGCATAATAATACTCGTTTATAGGGTATATTCAAGCATAGATAAATAAATAACTAAATAAAGAATAATTAATTATATCAATAAATAATAAAAAATAAAAAATAAATTACGTATATTATATAAAAAACTAATTATATAAATAATAAAAAAATTAAAAAATAAATAAATAAATAAATAAATAAAAAATAAATAAAATAATCAATAAATTAATAACAAAATAAATAAATAATTAAATAATAAATCTACTCAAATTACAGGGTATTCTCGAATTGAATCCCTCAGTGCCTCTGACCCATGCATGACCATGTGCCTAGCGCCGCTGTCGCCTCTCGCTTGGAGTTCTTCATCTTCAAATCTGTTTTATTTGTCTACGGATTTGGCTTTAGTTCTCGCTGTCCGCTGCGTCGTGGCGAGCAGAGGCGCAGCAGCGGAGCCATTGCAATGGAACGTGGAGTTGGCCGCGTTCAATGCCTGATTTGATGTCTAAATAAACGAAGAGACGATGGCAAACAAATGTTCGAATCATATTTGTTGTCATTTGTTGTAGTTGTTGTTTCCGTTGCTGCTGTTGTTGTTGTTGTTGTTGCACAGCTCCATATGGAGAAAGAGGTGTTTGGCTGCGTGCGCTTATCAGCTTACCTGTAGACTTAGCTATGTCTGTGCTGCATACCTGTGCGGAGTACACATGTTTATTTGTACACGTATCGATATCATTGCGTCAATTGACTCTTGTTATTTTGTTATCAGGTATTTTTCTTCTTTTTTCCTTTGGTGTGATAATGCGCTATAGGTATGTAATTGGGCAGTTTAGCCAAGAGCAATAAAGTGGAAGAAGTTGCTGCACTTGTGGCCTATAAATGCAGCGTTAACATTTCGCTGCTGTCGATCGCATTTCAAATTTCTAACGAATTTCTAAACCTTTTCTCTGTGATAGCAACAAAACAAAAAAAATGTAAACATTTTGTAGAGTGCAACAATCAGTTCGATCGCAACACGCGACATGTTCGAGAGTGAACATGTTAGACGCTGTTGCACACAACAGCGGCATGTTAATGTTAACAGCATGCTGAATGTGAATTCTGAAACTTCAAATTTAGAATTCAGTGCAATTCAAATAAAGTTATTTGTTAAAAGAAACATTCTTAAATATATTAAAATTTTTTGTTGAATAGAATAATACAAATAATAAAATAGAAAATAAATAATTAAATTATATTTACAATTATTTTCAAACATATATAATGTACATACATATGCACAAACTCTTTTTTATATTTTCAAATTTTTTAACTTATTTAATTTTTTTTATATATAAATTGCAGTAATTTTATTTAATTTTTTAACACTTTTATTTTCCTCACATCTCTTATCACACCTATGCAGTGATAAGAGATTTTTGAATTCAACCGTCGACCGGCTGTAATGCGCGCAACGCTGTTGTTGCGCTGTTGTCGCATCGTTAAGTTTCGTCAACAATTGCGGTTGCCTCTGTAAGCGAACCAAAAAATACTCCTCCAACTCTGTTGAGTGACTATGGGTAGTTTAGTCTTTGGTGAAGTTGAACGGCAGACGGATGTGCATACCGGTTGAACAAGTAACGTAAAAGAAGCGATTCAAAACGCGCGTGTTTTCTGAATTTACCGTTGCGAATTGTGGGTGCACATCAAAAGTGTATTGAAAATTGTTGAAACAATTGCTTGTAATAAACAGGCAGCACAACAATAATAACAAGAGCAGCATCAGCAAAAAAATCAGTGAAAAGTGAGAACATAATAGCGGTAAACAAAGTGAAAGAAAAGAAGAGCAAAGCGAAGAATGTTTATGTGAGTGCGACAAAATGAGCGATCAACGGTTAAATTTATAAACAGCAAAGCGAATATCAAACCGTTAGCTGAGACCAATTCCGATTGGAGTGAAAGCGAACAAATCGAAGTTTAATTAAAAATAAGGAGAATTTACAATAATTAAATAAATAAAATGGAGGACGAACTACGTTGTCCCACCTGCAAGCAGCTGTATGCGAATCCAGTGCTGCTGCCCTGCTTCCACGCCCTCTGCCTGGGCTGTGCTTTGGATATACAGACGCCCTACACACCGGGCGCAGCATTAACAGCTGCCGCTGCCACTGGCGCTGCCGGCGTCGGCATCGGCGTCGGCGCTGTCAACGGCACCTCATCTGTCGCCCATAATGGCCAGCATTCGGTTGGCGGCGCTGCGGCAGCAGTGGGCGGATCTTCTGCTGGTCCGGGTCCGGGCACAGGTACTGGCACCCGGCACAGTTCACACAGCTCGGCGGCAAGCACCGCCAGCTCGGCAACGGGCAGCGAGAGTGTCACCTCCGATCAGGATCAATCGGACAAGGTGAGCATCTTTAGTGAGGCCGACTCGGGCGTCGTCTGCTGCTCGAACACATCCCGGCCGGTGTCGTATGCTGGCACCGGGCAGCTGCAGGGTCTGCTACAGGGCAGCGTAGTGGCGCCACCTGGCGCCGCCTACTGTCTCACCTGCCCGCTGTGCAGGAAGCTCGTATTCTTCGACGAGGGCGGCGTACGCAATCTGCCCACCTATCGCGCCATGGAGGCCATTGTCGATCGCTTCTGCGCTCGTGAAGCGCTGCGCTGCCAAATGTGCGAAACAGATCCGAAGGTCGCCTCGCTGATCTGCGAGCAGTGCGAGATACGCTATTGCGATGCCTGCCGTGAGCTTTGCCATCCGGCACGCGGTCCCCTGGCCAAGCATACACTAGTCAAGCCGCGCGGCGCCGCCCAGCAGCGGGAGTCCGTGTGCGGAGAGCACGAGGAGACTCTCTCCCAATACTGTCTCAGCTGCAAGATGCCCGCCTGCGGCCAGTGCATCGGGGAGCAGCGCCATCAGGCGCACGAGGTGCAGTCCATCAATGTCACATGCAAGGCACAAAAGGTGAGTTCACAATTTTAATAATTTTTATATATTTATAAAATATATATATATAAATAAAAATAAAATTTTCTAAATAAAATAAATAACAAAATATTTAAAAATAAATAATTAAAAAATGAAAATTAATTAAATAAAAATTAATAATAAATGAAAAAGAAAAAAAAAAACTAAATAATAAATTTTAATAAAATGTAAATACTTTTTTAACAACAATTATTTATTTATAGTTAAATATATATTTTTTTAAATAATATCTCATAGTTCTTATAATAGGTTAATAGCTTAAGCCCTGCCCAACAATGTCTTATCAATTATCAATTATAAAATATATTTTATATATATTATATATGATAATACTTATATCATATGACAAGCCCATTTTATATCATAAATTACCTAGCATTTTTCCTTATCAATATCTTACAGCAAAATGAAAATTGCAGAAATATTTTTGTATAATATATAAAATATAGATAGCAAAACATGTTAGATATAATTAAAGATGTCATTGATAAAAATTAATCTATTTCATAACTGAATGAATTTAATATTTTATATTGCCAATGAACCAGAAAAAAAACCTAATATCTGTAATAAAGATTATTTTGTATTTTTTCTTTATTAAAATTTCTTTTAAAATTATTTAATAATGATTACCGCAAAATTGTAAAAAATATGATTTTAGAATCTCAAATTGATTCTGTTAATTTATAACAGTTTTTGCACATTTTTGTCATTTCTTATATATATATATATATATTTAATATATATAATATTATATAACATATAACTTTAAAATTACTCATAGATGTATTCAGATTTTCCATTCACTCTGATATCTTGTGGCTTGGTTTAGTTTTGCACATTCGTCATTTGAGCTCGAAACAATTTCCGACTTAAGAGAATTGAGAAAAATAAATAAGCTTGCCTGTGAGTTGGCGCCAGACAGTAATAGAAATTACATTATATTATTTATATACAAAAAATGATCAGATATATATTTTATATAAAAGGGATTTTTTTTTTATTATCTATCATTTCTTATTTACTTATCATCTTGTTAAAGCTAATTACAATTTACAATTTTCTCAGAAATATTTTAATAATTTTTATCAAAAAAAAAAAAAATAAAAATAAAATAAATAAATAAATAAATAAATAAAAATAAAAATAAATTAAAAAAAATTGAAATTATTCAAAAAAATAAATAAATTAATTATTAAAAAACAAAATATGCATATTTGTAAACAAATTTTTTGTAATATTGTATAATATAATAATTTTGAAAAATTATATTCTTATGCTATATAATATATATTACATCTTATGATATCTAATATATATTACTTCTTAAATAATATAAATTTAAATACTTCAAACATTTTATTCTCTTTTTTTCTATATTTTCAACTCTAAGTTTTATTAGTCATTTACTTTTAAATAGGCCAGAGTACCAGAGTACCTCACATTCGTTTCACTACAATTTCTGGAATTTCTATATGCACATGTACATATGTATATGTATATAAAGTGCTGCCACTTCTCGTGTTCCATTTCATGTTGTTCCCATTCTTAACATTTTATTTATAGCCAACTTGCAACTGTGGCCAAGCAACTGTGAATTATTTAACCATTTTTTTTTTTTTAAGCATTTTGCTATTCATAGAGCGGAGTCACCTGTTCGGCTTTTCCCCTCTTGACCTGTCGCGCTCTTTGCTGACGTGTTTTTGTCCCGTTTCTTTCTCTTTTGTTTTGAGCTGCTGCAATTTGTCACTTTTCGCACTTGGCTTGTCCTTTTCACTGTCGCCCTGTTTGCGTCTCTGTTTGTCTGTCTGTCTGTCGTTGGTTCCTGTTTGGCAATAGAACGCGACACTCGAAGCCTGCGACATATTAAAATTGTTTGCCGTTGACATTTCAGTGATACGTCTGAGGCATCTGAGGAATTTCTGTAATTGTGCATCTTCTACCTGTAGTTGAGACAGCAGCAAATGCAATCAAAATGAAATTCGCTAAAGATAAACCTTTAAAGAGAGAGAAAAGAAAGAAAAAGAGAGAGAGATGGTGTCAGATGGAGGGCGTGGCAGTTGAAACCCTACTCAAGAAAACTTATCGCTAAATTAGCGTGCCAAAAGTTCTTAGATTGCGACACTTGCCAAAGTCCAGAACAAACAAGTCCTGCAACAGACAAATGGAGGCGTGGCCGTGGTGGGTGTCGCTTGGCAGCCTGGAGCCTGGTTATGAGGCGTCGTTGGGCGCTTGGGTGGCTAAAACGCGGGTTTAGGCGAAAACAATTTTGCATGAAAAATGTGCGAGGCGCACAGGCGGACAAACGAAGGGCCATCAATTTTCGGCAGCAGACAAAGGAATGCATAAAACACGAAAGCTAAGCATGATACAGACGAAGATTTAATACACTGACAGGCAAATATTGATTGTCGAATAAAATAGATGTAGATGTAGATATTGAAATCTTTGATATATTTTTAGAGAAATTTATATAAAGATAAAGTGCCGGAATCAGAAATTATAATTTCTTTTAGCTATATGTACTTGTCTACATATAGTTAAAATAAATTTGAATTTCTGGTTCTGTTAGTTTTTTTATCTTTTGATATTTTCATATCGCATATGTTGATTTCCTGTTTAACAAAAAGATAAATGAGAGCAATTAATAGAAACAAATTATGATTGCAATTATCATAATTAATTTAGAAATATATCAACAATATTAATAACCTTATCAGTGTTTCTTACTTGTACAAATCAAATGCGATTATTATTATTTTTTTTTTATTCGAGCAGAAAGAGCAGAAAAATATATATTTACCTTGATTCCAATATTGGATTGGTTTATGAATACGAAATAATTTATATGAGTCTGATAGAATTTTTCTCATTATTTCATTTCATTTATACTATCATGATTGATATAAATCATTTTACTATTTACATATTCTTCTTAATTAAAAATTGAAATACATATGTTCAATTGAATAAAATATAGTTCTATTTTCTACGTGTCAGCAATTCCTATATTCACTTTCTCTAGCTGAACTATTGCCCAGAACTGTTACCATAAAGTATTATCTTTGCCTAGTTATGTTAACTATGTCATTCCATACGTCAGTAAACTGATATGATAACAGACTGATATTATATGAAATACTTCTAGTTCGGTGCCGTTCATCGATTCTATTTAGTATCGTTAACAGCAAATGAATATGAATAATCAAAGCATTTCCGGTTGTATATGCTGACTTAGTCATGTTGCATCCTGAGCAGCTGATGTCCATCAGATTTTGCCGTACGCCAAAAACAATGGCCAAAATACAACATAAAATCTGTGGCAGCGGCAGCTGAGTCAAAATCAAATTTTAAGAAAAAAAAAAAAAGGCAGCTGCATTGGTTGGCCTTAATGTCAAGGTGTTGTGGCTGTTGCTGCCGGCCCCAGCAGCTACCCCTGATGATGATGATGGCGGCTATGACACAGAGGTAATCGAACGACGCATGCCTCAATCAACTTTTAGGCCCGGCCCGCACACAATGCGCGCTTCTTGCTGATAAGATAAGCGAATGCAGGGGCACGCGGGCACGCGCTGCTGAATCAGAGCCAGGCCAAGAATCATTAGCCCAGCTCTGTCTCTCTCTATCCCTCTACATCTCTCTCCCTCTGTCGCTCTCTCTATCTCCCTCTCTCGCTCTCTCTCTCGCTATCCTGTTCTCGTTTGGTGATACTTTCTATATTTTACACAATGCTCTAATTTTTAAAGGAGCATATTCGCTTTGTTTTGAGATGAGTTATTAGTAGTATAAATAAAATAAAATAAATAAAAAAATGTTCTATGGATGGAGTATATAGACTAAGAAATATCTATATTTTATATATTTTCTCGTTCTTTGTCCATGAGCATGATAATAGGCAAAACTTTGTTCCAGTTTTTCTAAAACTTTGACAATTTTCTAAATACATTTTTTTTCAATTAAAAAAAAAAAATAAAATAAAATAAAAGTTAGATAAAGATCTTAGTGAAAGTAGAAAAAATTGCATAACAAAAAACAAACATTTTTTCATAAGTATAAAAAATCAAATTAAATTCCATTAAATATTTAAATATATTTAAATATTTTTATTTTCTATTGAACTCATTTGAAATATAATCAAACACTAAATGCAATTAAAACTAAAATTCCATTAAATTATAGAATATTAAAATAAATATTTAAAATATTTTTTATTTTCTATTGAAATCATTTCAAATATAGTCAAAGCCAAACGAGTATCAATGCAGTCAGCTACACCCAATTCTTATATTTTTACATATTTTATATTTTTGTCGCTTTGCCATTTTTCACACCCAAGAACATGTTGTCGTCGGGTTAGACATGCTGATAGCAGCTACCTGGACCGGTCACAGGTAAGCGCAGCTACGGCAGGTAACCGAAGCACGCACCCAGTGCACAATAGCATATCGAGCGCTATTTTCTTTGCACTGCGCTCAGTCATCGCGTAGTTTCCCACTTGTTCGCCAGTTCTCGCGAACAAATCATTAATTTTGAGTTTATTATGCGCTACGTACGCTTGTTATCCTTGCGATTGCCAGGACACCTCGCCCGGGCAGTGTCGCCCGAGTGTTCTCATTTCGAGTCAGGGATTTATGACGCCATCAGACTGCAGTTTTTTTTTTTTGTGTTGTAGTTCTCAAAGCATTTCACGAAACATTTTGCAACATGTTTTGTATTATTAACCACCACCAGTAGCAGGAGCAGGAGCAAGAGCAGGAAGAGGAACTTGAGCAGGAGTTCCAGGCCAGCTGTTCGCTCGCCCTGTTGCCGTGTGCCCTAGTACCCAACCCCCCTTATAGATGGCTTTACTTCATCCATTCGCCCATTTGTTCCATTTAACGTGGTCGCATTCTTTTGTAAACTTCATCAACCCCCGAGTTTACATCGGCATTTTCCAACAATAACTATTTAGCTGTGATATATGATCACCAGTTATTGTAGTTTTCTTTCGTTTTCATATCTTTTGATAACGAATTTGTATTTTTTTCCTAGTGAATTCTGGTTTGAGTCGCTTTCAAATTACATATCTTACTTTACAGTACTGTGACTGTTACTGTTTGAGTTTCTGTTACTGTTGCTGTCCATTTCTCAAATGCAGCTATTGTTAATGTTAATATCTTAATGCTTTTACTACTTACTACATGCCGAACCATAATGTTGTAAAAACAGAATGAACTGAATAAGTGAATCTGTTAATACTTCTACTTAACAGCACTAATAATAGTCTGTTGTAGTCATCTGCTGTTAAGACTCATGTTACTGTCACAACTGCTGTTGCTGTAAATGAATCTGTTAAATAATTTACTACTACGAATTTTACTGTTAATGCTCTAACTACTATTGCTCTTATTGTTCATGTTCATCTACAACTACTACAGCATAAGCAATATTAACTACTTTTTACAGAGCTACTAATATTACCCTTGCTGCTAAAACTTATCTTACTATCACCTATACTGGCAGTGTTCATGCTTTTAATTTACTTAACAGCTCAGACATTTTAACATAAACTACAATTGTTATAGTTACAATAACAATTTCTGTCCTGCTCTCTGGTCATTGTTAATTTGATTGCCACTGTGAAATTTGATAGCCACTGTTAACTCTTATGGCCAGCTTTACGGCCAGTCTTAGTTGTAGTTCTTCGAGCTACTGTTGCTACTATTAAGAATATGCTCTCATTAGAGTCGAATCGTGCGTTACAGTATAATCAATTACCATTACCTTATCTGGACACATCTCCACGACTGTACGACGAATGCGTGCCAATTAAAATGTTTACGAGCATGCATCACTGTCGAGCTACGCTGAGCAACAAAGCAGCAACAATGTGCCGGTCACTGGGCAAACATGAGACTCCAGGGATTGCTGCTTTGAAATGCCCCAAAGGGTCAGCTGCTACTGTTATGGGGGGAGAAGTGACAGAGACACACACACACAGGCATACATACCTGTGTCGCCAAATAGCTGCTGCATATGTCTGTCTATATTTTGGCAGCATAAATTGCCACTTAGCTGGCTTTGTAGTAGCTTTGCCTTCTGCACTTTGACATCAAATAAAAGAATTATACGAGGGCCAGTCAGCCAGGCGAGCTAAATGAAAGTTTTACGAATGCCTGCAAATTATGCACCTGGGAAAAGGCCAGGCAAACAATGAAAACCAAAAAAACAAAAAGCACAGGTAAATTATACTACCAGGTTTCTGCAGGATTTGAGGTCCTTAGTTTATTATTTGTGAACAGGCAAATGTTAAAATTTTTCGTGACAAAATAATTTCCACATAGCGAAAGTCGACAAACAAATGGCAAAAAGCGAGCAATTTTATTTGAATTAAGCACACACACAGTCGAGCCCCCGCTCCTTGGGCACACTTTATATAGCATATATCCTTTTGTATACACTCCAGGGCTGGCGCTTGTTGTTTTGTTTTTGCTCTTTGTGTTGCCTTTATCAAAGGGATTTCCATTGTGACGCAATTTTTGTTTAATTTTCATTTTATTGCACAACTTTTAGGATTGTACCCTAAGTGCTGTTGAAGAAATGGGGAGTTAATTTATTAATATTAAAAATGAAAATAAATATCAATTACATATTTCTTTTTTTTCAAAAATATTTTTATTTTAAAAATATATTATATAAATGTTAAAAAATTTGTTGTAGAAAGAATGGCCATTAAATAAAAAATTAAATAAATTAATTAAATTTATAATAAAATTATATTTTTAAATAAATATTAATTTTATCTGATATACAAATATAAAAATTGAAATAAATTAACAAATAATAAACAATGGGATAGTATTTAAATAAATATTTACCTGCTATAATATTCCTTAAATATAAAATATTTTCGTGGTTTTAAAAATTATTTAAATATATGGAAAAATATTAAAATATTTAGAAATAATTATTCATTATATAAACATTATTTTTATATTTTTGTTTAGCTTCATTATAGTATATTAAAACTGTATAAATATGCTAAAATTCAAATATACAAGAAAAATATTTAAATTTACTTCGGAAATATATTTAAAAATTATTTGTAAAATATATTAATATATTTAAAAATTAAACTAAACTTATAAATACGAATTTTGATTAAAAGTTTCAATATTTTATTCAATTTAAATTAGATTTTTGCATTATTTGTTATTTTTCATTTGCGCCAATACTTTGAGTAGATTTACCAAATCATTCTACTTCAAGTTATAGGGTATTAGCTAGCTGAATATTTGCTCTTTCTAGCATTGCTTATGTAAACAGCAGTAAGCACACACATATATAGCTTCCCACTCCTTTCACTATGCACACACTCATAACTCTAACTCTAATGCTATCTCTACTGCTGTTTGCCTGCCATATAGCGCGCTCTCGCTCTCTAGTTCATAGTCTATCTCTATCTCTCTTTTTACGCATCCACCTCACACACTCATCCTAATGCTATGCTGTCAGCAATTAAGTCGATATGCTTTTTGCCTTCTTCCATTTGCCATTTGCTTACATGCGTTATCCTCTCGTGTTCTGTGCGTGTGATGGTGTGTGTGTGTGTGTGTGTGTGCGTGTGTGTGTGCGTGTGTGGGTGTGTACTGGTGTTTTTGTGGGTGTGTTTTGAGCCGCCTTTCATTTTGGGCATTGACTTTAGCCTTCTGCCGCTTTAATTCCCACTCCGAGCCCATCATTCCCACTGTTCCAGCTCACGCGCCCCAACTCCCCTTTATCGCGTTCCATTCGCCTGTTTCTAGGCAGTTAATTAGCACTGCGCAGAATTTGTTTATTAATTATGTAATTAATTTTTCTGCGTAATTATATTGGGACCTGCCGCCACCATTGCCGCACATAAAAGTGAATACACTCTGTAATTGGGCCGTAATTAGCCAAGTGTTGGCCTAAAAGACAGGAAGTCTAACTCCAATACGGAAGTCCTTAAAGCCAGGTGCCGACTTATTAAGAATTAAATGCGCAAATACATTAGAATTAGGAGTGGATTGCGGCGACCACAAAACTGAAATGGGAATTTGGCTAAGAAAATGTGAAGAGATATGGCTGAGCTAGAATACGTTTCGAGTTGTAATTAAGTGAATTTTAAATGTGCCTTGGAATGGGCTTAATTATGTTGGAATAATATTTATTTTATTGATTTTACATTTCTTTTGGTATTTAGGTAGGAGCGTATATTGTATATAGATAAGCAAATTAAGGCTTTAGCAGCTTAAGAGAAAAATGCTGAAAATGGTTTCCTAAATTTGATGCAGAATTACATTTAAATCCAGTATATAATACTATTTTTTAAAATTTATTTTAAATAGATATAAAAATATGTTTTATTATAACTTTTGCGATTGCTTTTTGCTTTCTATTTTTCTTATAGTATTTTTTTTTTAATTATAAATTTTTTGTAATTTTTAATATGTAAAATAAGCAAGCATCTGGCACTCAGGCATAACAAACTGCGTAAAATACAATACAAATACAATAAAATCATTCATTAAATAAATAATAAAAGAAATCTTTGTTTGTTAGATTGGCCATAAAATGTAGAGCTCTAACTGTGTAAGGAATTGATCATGATTCAACTATATTTAGGGCTTACACAAATTTTTAAAAAATTTGGTACAGGGATTCACAAAAAAAAGAAGATAAATAAATAAATAAATAAATAAATACATAAAAAAATATAAATAAAAAAAATAAAATAAAAAAGAAATAAATAAATAAATAAAAAAAATATAAATAAAAAAAATAAATTAAAAAAAATAAATAAATAATTAAAAAAAAAGGAAAATAAATAAATACAAAATAATAACAATAATATTAAATTATAAAACATATATAAATTAATTAACATAAAAATAATAATAAATAAATATATATTTATAATGATTATACATTAAACAAAAAAAAAAAAAATAAATAAATAAATAAATACATAATTACAACATAACTAAAGTCCATAAATAAATTAATATATATTTATAAAAATGATTATACATAAATAAAAATAAAAAATAATAATAATAATAATAAATAAATAAATACATAATTACAATATTAATTAATCAATTATTATGTTGTAAATAAACATTTATTTATTTATTTTGTTTTTAATTTAATTTCTCATAAATGATTTTGTAAGTTAATTTCCAGCCAATTTACTTTTATATCTTGTTGATTTTTTCTTCTTTTTTTTGCCTTTCTTTTCTTTTCTTTACAGTCTAAATTCGTTTTTCGTTTTTCCGGCTGTTTATTTTTTCCGTGTTATTTTCATTCATTTCGCTCTGTAATTTCCATTAACATTTTCACGACACTTTCACGCTTGTTGGGAAAGCTTCTAATTATTTCCACCATAAATGTCAAATCAGCTGCGGGCGGGCAACGGCGTGTGGGCGTGGCAAATTGTTGTGTAATTTTTTTCGCTGGCTTATCTGGAAATTAGTTTTTCTCTTTTTTCACTTTTTTTTTGGTTTTTTTGTGCTCCTTTTTTTGGCACAGTGCAAAATTATATTTTGGCAGCCAAGTGCGCTGTGGAAAATGCTTTTCTCGCTTTTCCTTGCTTTATGCTCTGTTTTGGCTTTAGCTGCTGTAATTTATGCGCGTTTTGCATGTTTCAAGGCAATTGTCAAGGCTTTTTGCACCCGAAAGTAAGGCAAAAAATTATAAATGTTTTGTGCTATAATTACTTTTGTTGATGAAGCTAGGTGCCCTGTGCCCTAGGCAGCCGAAAAATTGCGCCAAAAATTTGGAAAACTTTTGTCCTTTTTTGTTTGTCAACAGTTTCGGAATGTGTGGCGCAAGTTTTAATTGTAGGGGCAGCAGTCGTAAAGCCGGGCTATCGCCCCTATTATTGATTTAATTTAATTAGTTTTCGTTACCCGCTGCCCGCTGACCATGCCCACTGATTGCCCATCTTTGTTTGCTGTCTGCGTTTTAGTTTATTTATATATATGTGTGTGTGTATTTTTTTTGTGGGTTTTTATTTTGTTTTGATTTGTGTGTTGAAAATTTTACGACATTTATTTTCGTTTTCGATGAGGGCCGCTTGACCCACCCCGCCCAAGTGAACCCACAAAAAGTTATTAAAATTTTATGGCTACTTGTAGTTTGTGTGAAAATTTTCAAACTGCTTTTATTGTTTTTCTTTCTTGATTGCATTTTGTATCTCTCTCGCATTGATTGTGCTACAGTTGAAAGCGGGGCGTGGCATGTGTTAAATGCATTTATTGTGCTTGCTTTGTATTCTTTAAGACTTGACTTGACTTGAAGAAAAGAAATACTTAAATATTTGATTTTGAGTGGCCCAAAATTGTTATTGTAATTGACTTTGCTGCTAATGTAGATTTATTGCACATTCAATTGTGCTTTATGTTAGTCTATGTGTATGGGTTAGTGTGTTTATAGTTTTTAATTTGATTTAAGTGCGTAATAGTTCTGAATTTTTTTGTATTTTGTATTTCTTGATTTACTTTAAAGGCTTTTAGGAATATAGCACATAACTCTTATCATGGGTCAAGCCACTTCCGTTTTGTTGTTTACCTTCAAAAAGTCATCAAATCTTTAGAATTAGAATTAGACTTCAGTTTTCTTCAGCAAATATTAAAGGCAATTTTAGTTGAGTAATTCACGTAGAGTTTTCTTTTAGCTTGTAAATTATTTATTAATATTTGCCGTTTGATGAACATGCTTTAAATATCAAGATTAGTTATGTTTATGTTTGTTATTAGAATCTAATCTTCATTTTGTCTAAATTGTCAAGATATTTACAAATAAATTGTTTTTTTTTTTTTTTTTTTTTTTTTTTTTTTTTTTTTTTTTTAGAAATTTAAAAATTTAAACATCGTTTAGCTTCAATTACAAACTATTGCTTTTACATCTATACAACACGTAACAAAGCCGCACTTAAAATGCTAAAAATAGCTAAATTACTCGTTGAGAAATGTTGTTAAAAAGCAAATCAAGTCTTGTCACCTTTGCTCGATTGCCTGAGAGTCTTAATAATAGACGCATTGTACTCAGACTTTTTAATTTGTACAGAAAATGTAGCAAACTTTTAGAGATTATTGTTGTATAAAGTTAATAATAATATTTGTAATAAAATTTTTAATCCAATAACAATTTGGAATACCAATATCAACTATTTTTTTTCTGAATAAATGTTTATATGAATATTTATATTTATATTTATTCTTTATTTATATAAAATTGCAAAAAATTTTTTTTTTTTTTCATGACTAAGTTCATGCTCATAAATTAATTCATTGTATTTAATTGTTTGGATATGTTGCAAAAACTTTTAATTTATTTATTATGTACTAAACAAACTGAGCGACAATCAAGTACAATTTGTTTTTTTTTTTTTTTTCATATAATTAGTAAGCCACATTTTTCCAGTTAATTTTTCCACTCACTTAATTTTCACTTTTTCCATTTGCCTGACAAATCACAGAATTAAAAATGGTATTCCTAAAACTTTATGCAAATAGCTTTTCCAGTTTGCATTTGTTTATTATAATTTTGTTTTTAATGTGCATTCATGTGGGAGCTACAATAAATAGCGTAATTTAATATTATTAACATTAGCCAGTCGCGTCAGATGTCCATAGATATGCCAACTAAATGGAATTCATGACACAGAGACCGCAATGCCAACACTTTGTTCTATTATTTATTTATTTGTCTTTAAATAATAAATAAATTAAAAAAAAAAGGGGAATGCCATGTACTAAACGCTTGCAATTTGCTGGCATTTATTTATTTTAATTTCATTTTTATTTTGTTTGCATTTAAAAGCATTTAGCGCCGCTCACACAGCATTTGCATAAATTAAATGCAGCTGCATTTGGTCCAAGTTCTTTTTTTTTTTATTCAATTCGTCTGCATCGACTTTATTTATGGAGCTGTTCGAGTGTGCAATATGTTGCCACTTTGTTGTTTATTACCGCAATATAGAAAGTTATTATTATATGCAAAATATTTGCACAATTAATGAGAGTGCAACATTTGCGCGCCGCTACACAAATGTTATTAATTGATTTTTATACTGTCGAAAGTGTAGAAGAATTTTGTCATGGAATGTAGAGCGAATGGGATGAACATGATATCTAAAAATATATAAATAATATCATTGATATTTAATATATAAGCTAGAGAATTTTTTTTTAATTATTCTTTAATATGAAAACTTTTTTCGCATATATAATAAAATCTTTATATATTTGCCTATATTTGAAGGAATTTTTGATTAGTTTTTTTCTTTAATTCAACATATTGAAATCGAAGTTTAAATTTCTGCTTACCTTGCTTTAGTGTATTAGGGTAGACTTTATAATTTCTATTATTTTTTAACATATGGAAATCTAAGTTTGAATTTAATCTTTTCTTTTCTTCTTTGCCATGCCGCACCTACTATTTTTTCTTAAATTTTATTATTATTATTATTGTTTATCAGCCATTTATAGAATACTCGGAATTATAAGAAAAAGTGATATCAAAATCTATTCTGTAAACATTCAACAACTTTTCAGCATGTAAATGTTAATTTGTAATTACATTCGAATTGCAATTCAGAAAAAAGTGTAATAATTGCATTTAAAGACACTTTAAGCTAGAAAATTGAGCATTTCGCTTCGATCGAAACGAAATCAATCAACAAATGGCAGGCTTCAACATATGAAATCGAAAAGCCAAAGCAAGTAAAGCGCAAAAGACGAAAGCAAACAGAGGGAACAACTGACAAGCAGCAGACAGTCAGACAGATAGACAGAGAGACAAATAGACAGACAGACAGCGAACAGACACAAGAACATGACTGCGAAAAATAGGGGAAAACCTTCGAGCTTATCAACGCAAGAGCCAAACATAGCCGATAACAAATATGTTGTGTTTGCCTTGTGTCTAATTGCTACTTGATAAACTTTGACTTGCGAAAAGTCGAGGGCGTCGTCAATCAGAAAGCAAATGACCTTAGATTTGATTAATTTCTGCGTACAATACAAATTAGAATAGTTCAAAGGTGCTGGAAAACATATTGAATGTGGCGAGATTAACAAAACTTTAATTGAATGTCTTAAAGAAGTGAGAAACTCGTGTAACAAGGGCTTAAGTATTTATATAGATTTATCTATGCACGATTTAAATTATATAGCTTGGATTCTCTAACTCAAGAGGTTACACTCTATGTCCTAATTGCTCTACTCATAGCCAAGTTAATCCCTGTACCCTGGGCACTTGACCATTGTACAGCTCTCCTGAGCTTCTGCACAAAGCTGTCGCTTTGGCCAACGTATCTCACGTGGCTGGCTAAAGAAATTTAAAACGTCAACGAGCTCGTTGACAGTTGTCGCCGTGCAGGACATTAAATTCTACGTGCAATATATCTATAAAAAAAGAGAGAGATATATATGTAATGGTTGCTGTAGCTGAAAGACACCTTACAACTGCGACAACATTGACAGCAGCTGTGCTGTTGCCTCGTGCCCAGCTACGCTGTTGTTGCCACATGTGGCACACGACATGCTGGCTGTTGGCTTGTTGGCTTGTTGGCTTGCTGACTTGATGGCTTGATGGCTTGCCCGGCTCATTGCAACCGCAGTGTGGGGTGACTTTTTATGTGGTGGCTAATTAAAAAATGAACCAAAAAACAGTAGAATTCAAGTAAGTGTGTCGGACTTAGAGATACCTTGACTGGCAAGAAATGAGGGCAGTTATTTGAAAGGGAAATGTCTATATATGCAGCTAGAAGATACCCTTACAACTACTTCATAACTAACTAATCTAACTCTGTGTATGATATGATATGATATTAGATTTAGGATGAAGAAGTATAAGATGAAACATTAAAACATGGCCTAATTTTAAATACATGCATAGAAATTGATAATTTCAACTATCGCGCCTGTTACATAAACTCCAGCAATTCCAATATACCCCGCTTGACCCTAATGGATTCAGAGTGTGTATAAAAAAAGAAAAGAAAAATAAAAGCAGCGAATGGTTTTTATTGTCCAGCACGCAACGCACATGAAACTCATTCGGCGCGTCAAACGTTTAAGCGTCATAAAAATCTGACACCCTCTGCCAACTAGCCCGCCCTCTGTAGCCCCTTCGGTTCAGCTGTCATGGACTAGCCCTTAAATGAAATGCTAAAAGTCATTAAACGCATTTAAAGAAGGCGCCGATAACTGCATTTCAAATTTGATTAAACATTTCCCACTACTGCCGCACAATTTCCATTGAATTTTCATTAAATTTTCAGTTCATTATTAAACATGTGCGGGCTTTCGCTCATTCGTTCATTTAGTTCACAAAAATTTGCATATTCATGTAAATTAAAAACTTCCGATAAATGTTTTTCACGCCCATCATGCAACAAATAAATATATGTACATATGCACATACATACATAAATACATACATAAATATATATATTTTTTATTCTTTGCAGCACTTTATTTGTGCGCATAATTAAGAACAATTTGATTTTGTGTAAATTATTTCGAAAATGATTTTCATTTAATTCGCATAGCAGCAGAATTTTGCGCAATTTTATTGTTAAATCAGTTGTAAATTTGTTAATGTTTCTTTGATTTTTATGCCTGACAGCCAGACTTTATGTCTCACTGCGTTCATAATGCAGCCATACAGCGAAGCCTCTAATTGAATTTAAAATACGTAAATGCGATTGCCGCCAAATCTATTTGAGCGAACGAAATTAATTTCGTGTTTGAACAACGAGCTCGTTATGGGTTTTTTTTTTAAATAAATATAAATATAATAAAATAAGCAAAATTGAAGAAAAATAATTAAGAAATTCTTAAATAAATAAATAAAATTATGAGTAATATAAAAAGTTTATTATGTAAAAATAAATACATAATAAATTAACTAAGCTCATGTTAAAGATTTCTTTTAATATATATATATATATATATATATATATATATATATATATATATATATATATATATATATTTTTTTTTTTTTTTATAATATATAAATGCTACTTTCAATTATTTAACTATTCGAATTTGTATTGTTTATTTAACAAATTATTATTATTATTTAACAAAAGCTAACTTGTTTAGAATATCTGAAAAATAAATAATGTAAAGAAAAAATATTAAAAATATAATATGAAAAAAAAAAAAAATAATAAAATACGTAAAGAAAAAATATAAAATATATATTATAAAAAAAAAATACATAAAGAAGAAATATTAAATTAAAAAAAAAAAATATATATATATATATATAAAGAGACAACTAATTTTGTCAGAAATTATATATTTTTTATGCATAATAATAAAAAAATAATAAAAAATAATAAAAAATTAAATAAAATAAAAATTTTCTAAATTGTAAATTTAAAATATTTAAAATGTGATTATTTTTATTCTTCTTATATTTATAAAAATATATTATTTTTTTTTAATATTAATATTTGCTTATTTATTTATATATTTGTGCTGTTTTCTTTTTTCATTTTATTTAAATATTTTATAAATATCCTACAGAAGAGAGTTAAATAAAACTTAATTTCATAGTTATTTACATGAATCATTACTTTCCCATACATATAGCCTACATACTAAGTAGTTTAATACAACTTGATTTTTAAATAAAAAGCATGACGATTTCTTTTTTTAATGATTCATGCGGGAACTACATTTTTAGCCAATCATTTGCTATGACAGTTGATAAAGTTAGTTGCTACGTGTGCTATATTTGTTCAGAAATATATTTTATAATCGCATTTTCAAATCAAATTAAAAAATAAAATATGTTTTAATATAATTTGAGCAAAAGAAATAAGAAATAATAAAAAATAAATTATTATTTCTTTGCTATAAGTACATTCTCATATAGACAACATCAAATATTTCTCTTAGTTTAATTTAATTAGCTGAATTATATTGATGTTCAATTAAAGCTATATGCCGTCTTCTATCGCCGTCAATTAGGTATAAACTCTGTTCATAAACTCTGGCAATATCGATTGTCAATCTAACTGCAGCAATTCGTGTGTCTAATCAGTTCATCGAATTGTTATTTTGGTCTGAAATTATCTCGAAAATGAATCAACTTGTTATTGCATTCTGAAACAGCGTTAATCAATTATTTAACGCGTTGCTTTCAACGCCAGCAGCAGAGCCAGCAGCTAAGCCCCAGCCCCTTTGGCTGGTAGCATTAAATCCAAATACTATCTGCTGCTAGTGTTCTATGGTCAACCCGATGTCCGGGCTCTGTCAACAAAACGCTGACAGCTGACAAGCCGCAAAAGCAATGCTCGTGCAAGAACCAGAACCACGTAGCTAACCATAGCGAAAGCCGTAACCGTAGTTGTAGCCATGGACGTAATCGTAGCCGTAGTTGGAGCACTTTAAGCGCTGACCACAGCAACTGCCAGGAGCAGCAGCGGCAGCAGCTGGAACAGGAACAGGAACATGATGTGGAGAGAGCGCCTGTTCGCTGCACTATGCACCTGTGCGCCAGGCAAACGCTTTGAATAGTTCATGAAGTTGTCACTTAGTTGTAGTGCTCGTTGCTATTGTTGTTGTTGAGCGACAAATAACACTACAAGCTATTGTTGTTGTTGTCTACCTTTAGACAGGCAATCGTCCTATTGCCTGTCTCCACACACACACACACACATACGTACACTCTCACACCCTCGCACATATCGATTGACACTTTGATGTAGAGCTGCAAGAGCTGCTCAAGTTCTCAGGCTCATGCAGAGCGTTGTGACGTGTTTTGAATAAATTTTCGAAAGTTATATATATAATCATAATCAGGCAACAGATATTCGTATTCATATATCAGTTAAGTGGAATTTTGAGATCGTTTACATTTTAAAGAGTTTACTACGTGAACTCTGATATTTTTTTTTTTTATGTATTGACAGCGTCGAACCCTTAACTCAATCGTAGCGAACTGCAAGTGTCGCATGTTTGTTGACGCTTTATCAATTTTATAGTGTGATTTCTGTTGAAATGCCATAAAATTCATGTTGCTGATAAACATCTATCAGTCAGACAGTCGTCAGCCAGTCAACGAGTCACTCACTCAGTTCGTCGTCAATCAGTGGCTAAGGATTGAGGGAATCCAACAACATATCGTTCAGTTGCTTTTTTTTTTTCATTATTTATTCCAATTCATTTTTATGTGCTACGTGCTGCATGTAATTGTGCTTTGATAGGACTGCGCATGAAGGGGTCTTGCAACAGATCTGATAATAATAGCTACTGCTTGACAATTGAGACTATGCATTAGGTGCTCTGTCTGTAATGTGGTATATCAAATCTGTTCAGCAAGTATAATCTAGCTATGTTAACTTTTGAAGTATCATTCGTTTAAAAGAAATGTATCAATGTAGCAACAAAATAGTTAAAGTATTCATATTGAATCTATATTGATAGCTGTTCATATGGCAATCAATACTTGCTATCTTAAGTACACATTCCTATCGGGCTTCATTGCTTTCTTGTCAAGCACCCATAATATCACTTTCTTACGTATTGCTATACCTATATAGATCATTAACTATTAATAGAGTAATCACAGTAGTAAATGTAGTAATAGAGAAATATATGTCATTTAATATTGTTAAGTTAGTTTGGCTAAAATAACTTAAATACTTTGCAAGAAAATTAGTTTTCTCTCTTTTTTTTCTGGCTTAAAAGTAAAATTTGATGAACACTTTTCTTTTATTATAATTTATATTAAAATTAAATAATGCAATAAAGGTAGAAATATACAAATAGGAAATACAAATTAATGTTATTATTTTTATTTTATTTAAATTAAAAAAAAAGCATATAACTACTGTCATATATAGGTTGAAATGTAAAATATTGAAAGAATTTATCATATTTATTTTATTTCAGTATAAAAAATGGAAAAATTAGTTTAATTTTTATTTAAATAAAATAATGCAACATATAAAAATAACAATAAAAAAAATAAAATAAATTAAAAATAATTAATTTATTAAAAATAAAAAAAATTAAAATTTAGTTAAAATAAAATAAAATACAAAATATAAAATTTTTGCCAGTTTGAACTCTGTTTGAATTTGATAATATTCAATTCTTAACAAAAATTTACCTATTTTTTCTCATTTATTATCTGCTTAATATTTTTTCTAAAAACAACTTGAATGCAGATTTTAATTTAATTCTCTCTCTCTTCCTCTTTTCAGGTATGTAAAACGTTCTGCACTTGTTTCTTCCTTTGAATGCTGTCACGTAAGTCCTTTTGGCCTGTGGCATTTCGGTTTATTTGTTTACGAAAATGAGAATCAAAGCGCTGTAAAATGTATCAAAATCAGATTTTCAGCTCGCGTTAAAAAAAAAAAATTATAAAAATGGAAATGGAAATGATATTACATTAATGTTTATTAATTAAATTTTGAGCGCAACGAAAGCAGCTTAAAATTATGTTGCCGCAAAAAGGAAAAGAAAAAAGTTTTTCTTGGCCACAAAATGGCGACCTCTTAGCTGAAATTGTGGCCTCCGGTCACATTTGGGGCTGTCAACAAGTGCCACGCCCTCAGCGCCCATTTCCCGCTCTCTGTCTGTCTCTCTGCCTCGCTGCCCCAGCCAAAAGTTGCCATCAAAAACTTCCCCAGACGCCGACTTGTGAACATTTTTTAATCAATAAACGCCCGTCGGGCATTGTTGATAAATATTGTGACGTGCGCTAGAGAGATATGAATTTATATCATTTCATCTCGGCGTGTATGTGATGAGGAAGCGGCCTCTCCATCTCCGCTCTTATGTGAGTTTCTGTAGAGAGTGGCTTGCGCTTAATAAAGCCATTGATTCAGGTTGACTTTTGTCAGGTCGTGTCCTTTTGCGTCACCTGTCGAACCCTCGACCCTTGCAGGCCAAACAACATTTTTAATTTGTTGACTTTTTCGTTGGCTTCCGGTCAACATTTTTTTTTTTTTTTTTTTTGTAATTTGTTTGCTCGAAATAATTTAGATTAATAGGCTGGGCTTTTGTGAGTTATGCCTGCTACGTGGTAGCTAATTAAGCCACAGCCACGTTTCGAACTGAGAAATGTTTGGCCCATAAACGTTCGCCGCCCCGAATTGATTACGAGCACAACCTTTTGTTCCAGTTGTGTGAAGTCCTTTGAAAATTGCTGAACACATTTTGACAGTTTTTCACAGTGTTTGCAGCTATGTTTTTTTCGTTTTCCTTTTTTTTATCAGTTTCCTGCCAGCACTGCTCACTTAACACTAGACGAATATCCATCCCCCTTGCTTGTTGTTCTTTCGTTTCCTTTTCGCCTTGCATCGTTTATTTTGTGTAATGTGCCAAAATGTAGTAACATTTTTTATTTATGCTGACCATTTTCTTGCACAGCCAAAAAGAGAGCAGAAAAAGGTCACTGGGTCGCTGACTTTTGGGCGCATTTTCTTTATTAAATTATTTGACATTTTTTTGCTTGGTATTTTGTTGTTGTTTTTGTTTTCTTTATCGTCTGGCTACTTATTGCTTATCTTTGGGCCATAAACTGACCCACAAGCAGCTGAGCCAAAAAAATAAATAAAGTAAAATGCTTAGATAAATGAAAAGCTATAAGCATCTATAGCTTGTTGACAACGATTTATTTATATTGCTTAAAATATAAGTAAGAAAATAACCGAAAATTTGTGCTCAAATTTATTTTTATATTTCTTTCGTAGAGCTTTAAATATAAATTTAAAATTTATGTTTATTACTAACAAATTTTTCTTTTAAAAATATTTTTACTAGCCATTGTATATAATATTTTTTGCAGAATATTATTTAGCTTTTCGCTTGGGCGAATTCCTTTAAAAATAAATTGCAGATTGGAACGTTTCATAAATTTCAATTGGCATTGCTCAAAAATGCATATTAAAATAGTTTCGCAGCAGCTACCTGCATGACTGCTACGGCAATTGTTATAGTCAAGGCAGAGTCTGTGGCTCTGGCTCCGGCTTCGGCTTCGGCTGTATTTCATATAAATTGTGATGGCCATTAGGGAGACAAGCCACAAAGCATGCCAAAAGTGCCTTTGCCAACTTATGAGCGCATTTTTGTGTGTGTTCGTGTGTGGCAAAGAAATGAGATAGAGTGCGAGCGAGATAGAGATAGAGTGAGCAATGCTGACTAGCGCTGGGACATTAGGGATGTCTGGGAAATAGGCAACCCAACAATGAAATTGGGTCAAGTAAACAATAAAAATCATGAAGACAATGCCGAGAGTTGATGAGCTAGCTAGACCAGGCTGTGAACACAAGATGGCTAGCAATAATATAGATAAGGCCAGACGGACAGTGAAACAGACAGGACAGAGAACTGAAGATAGGGTGCGTGGTAGGGGTAGCAACCCCTAATGGCATAATCTTCACTAATTTAGCGCTCATTAATTTCTAGCTGCCAGCCTGATAACACAAGACGTAATTGAATTAAAAGTGCCCAAGACTACAAAAGGAACCAAAGAAAAAAAAGGCGCATAAAAATGAAGAAAAAAAATCATAAACATCAACATTGATGCGCAGCGTGTGTTGACAATTCTTTTCATCTGCTTCACTCTATCTCCCTCTCGCTAGCTGAGAAACGTCTTTTGTTTGTGGCTTTAATTAAAATTGCATAATCAAGGCAAGGACTAGGAAGGACTAGTCACAAAATATTTATCCCTCCTAATCAGCATGTCATTTGTGTAATTTGTTGTTATGGCTCTCTCTCACTCTCTCTCTGAATCTAGTTGCTCTAGTCTAGTTTTATTGTAATTAGTTAGAGGCCGCAGGTCTTGCTTCTGCCACATCAGCAGCGCACTTTGAAGGACTTTATCTTGTCCGCTTGTCGAATGCTGCGTCAGCAGTTTTTAATTGAATTGAATTGCCACGTGGCGGTTGCCAACTAAAGTCTCCAAACCCCAAACCTGTCTACACTTTAGCTACGAGATACTTAAATCATGATCATGTTAGTTATTCGCCTTCATTTGCATTTACCCACTCGAAAGTTTTTCGGCCACAATTGTTCGACTCCAGTTTGTTTGGCTAAGCAAAAGTTGCGCGAATAGCAAAGTCAGCAAAATCGTTTGGAAAATTGTTTCGAATGTGCGGATGTGGAAAGTGATTTAAATTGGAGAGGGAAAGTAAAAGAAATATATTGTGATATAAATTTATCAAACACATTTTAAAAATAGAAAAAAAAATATATATCAAAAATATATAAAATAATAATAATAAATAAAAATATGTAAAAATAGAATAGTAACAACAGTACAGTAATAAATAAAATAATAATAAAAAAATATAAAATAAAAAATGTATACGAAAATTGCAAACAAATATTTTGAATATTATAAAAAGAAATAAATAAAATTAATTATTTTAAGAGTGTTTAAAATAATATAAAATAACATAAAATTATGTGAAAATAACTTAATAAAAAAGGTTAAATAAAAATATATGTATATTTAAAATTTAAAAAATACTAAAATATTTAGGAAAAATATATAAATATTTGTATATATATTTAAAAATAAATGAATAACTTATTTAAGAAATTTTACGAAATTAAAAAAAAAAGTAATATATTCTAAAATATTTTCTATGATTTCTAAGCAAATAGATTCGATAAATTGCTGTAAATCTAAAGTTAAGATTTATGCCCGAATGTATTTATATGTTTTGTTCAATAAGTACTCCAGCAATTTCCCAAATTGCTCTGTAGCTTTCCACTTGAAACTTATCGACAATTTGATTTAAGCAGCCAGCACATGCTTATCTAAAGCACTTAGTTTCAGTTCTCATTTAGTTCACTTTGTGTTGACTGCACTCTCTCAAAAGCGAATCGTTGCCAAAAGCTATTCCCAAAACTCTTTTGCAACTTGTACACACAGAGATAAATACACAAACACACACACACACACGCAGAGGGAGAGATAAACACATACACAGAGCGAAAGTTCATTGACAATGTTTCCTTTTGGCAGATCTCTCCAAGGGCCAGGGCCAAGGCGCACAATGACAACATTTCCTGGTTGTTGATACAAGCAACAAACCCCTTTAGCCCAAAATAGGGAGAGAGAGAGTTGGGTGTGCTGCTGCTGGTGCTGCTGCTGCAGCACTGCCATTGTTTTCAAAGTCACATTTAACATTTAACCTTTCATTTTCGAAACAATTGCGTCTGCTTATAAAAAATAGATGTGCGCCGCATGAAAACAAATGTCGGGCTCGTCAGGCCCGTCAGGCAGGCAGACAGTCAAGTTGTGGTCTGGCTTGAAGGCTGTTAAGCAACCAACCCTAGACGAGGAGGCGGCGCTCTTTCAAATTAAAATGTATAAAACAGAGTCAGAAATAAAGAGAGAGAGAGCGAGAGAGCTGTGGTGCGAATCATGCAAATGGAAGTGGAAATGGAAACGGAGGTGCAGCGCATGCCGTTCATATTCCCAAAAGCAATAACGATGACAGGACAATGCTAGGACTTGCGTGCATTCGTTAAGGGTTGCTTGTCTCTTCCACACTCGTGTCTTCTATGCATGCCATAACACTTGGCTCTAACATTTCAATGCATGTGCAAATTTGATTTGAGCTGAAGGCAGGTCACACACACACACACACACACACTTACAGAGAGACAAACACCAAGAGACACACTGAAATAAAACGCATACGCCATGCGAACCGCAGCTGACATATTTTCTCACAGTGCAGCGCTAAGCTTAGTTGAGCTGCATTGGCATGCCTTTATAGAGTGAGGCACCTGCATATGCACATGCCAGCACTTGCATTTGCCCTTTTAAGATTTACCAACGTCCCCTTATCCCTCGCTCCACGCTCATGTTGTTTTAACACCCCAGCTCAATCCTTTTACAAACAGCCCTGGCAGCAACTCTTCCGTGTTGTTTGCTGTTTTCATTTGCGCTGGCATAAAACTTTGCATACTTTATGGGCATCGCTTGCTCTCTCTCTCTCCCTCTCTCTCTCTCTCGCTCGCTCTGTGTGTGACAAGTGCAATAATATCATAAGCTCAACAACAACAACACGTTTTTTTCTTTGCTGGCTGCCACAGAAGCTGCATATCCCTTTGCCTGCTTGTGTCTCACTTGAGCGTTTGTGTTATGTGATTAAGGATTTAATTTTTGTGGCTCAAGTAAAGGCAGCTCCACGCAACAGCAACAGCTACGGCAATGGCAACGGCAACGGCAACAACAATTGCTGTTATGTTGTGTGGTCGCACAGTCATTAGGCTGCACTGCACTTAAGTGCCAGG
This sequence comes from Drosophila koepferae, assembly GCA_030914345.1. Taxonomy (NCBI): domain Eukaryota; kingdom Metazoa; phylum Arthropoda; class Insecta; order Diptera; family Drosophilidae; genus Drosophila; species Drosophila koepferae. The sequence continues at coordinate 7,503,622 of JAUESR010000207.1, forward strand.
CGTTGCGCGTGTCCTGGGGAGGACTCACTGAATTGATTTAGGCAACAAGCCTCAAATTCTAGGCCAAAAAAGTAATGTGGTTACGCATACGCCTGCTAGACAAGGCTCACGCGTGTGTGATTTGAGTGATGGGACGATGTTCTCGGCTTCAAGCAGTGCACAGCATTTTAATTGAATTTACTAGTGTCACAGTAAATTTGAATGTCATCATCAACGGGGAAAGGGAGAGAGAGAGAGAGAGAGAGAGAGAGAGTGAGAAAGGGAATTGGGCTTGGATGAGTGCATGCAAACGCATGCAAAATGTTGCCGAGTCACCTCGACAAGGCAAATTGCTTGAGGCTGGCACATGCGGCCTAGCCACGCCCATTTCAAGCGCTTTTAAATTTATTTACTAGACTGCTAGGCAGTCATGGTCGTCGTTGTGCGGCACAAAAAACCAGCCGAGACTCAGACGACAACATAAATTGCCGGCATACGTGTTTGATGACAACGCAACGGACATGGGAGAGAGAGAGAGAGAGAGAAGGAAACAACATAGACTAGCGGCAGTATCTGTTCTAGCAAGGAATAGACTCAGACTCCATCATGTTGAACTCTGAAATACTCTGTAATTGAGTAGCTACAATATGATTTGTTGCCAGGGTATTAGACAGTTATTCACTTTTTGCTGTAAATTGTTGCTCAAGTTTGTTGTTTATTGTTTTCTAAAAATAATAATTAAATAATTAAAATGAATTAATAAAATTTATAATAATATTATATTTTATTTATTGATAAAAATAAAATTAAATACAATAATCCAAAAAATTAATCTATATATCTATTTATAAATATACATCTTACTTTATAAAAGTTGGAAAAAGAAAGCAAATATATAAATAAAACAATTATAAAATATTACAGATCGCTGTAACAAAAAAAAAAAAAAATAAATAAATAAAATAAATAAATAAGTTTAGTTATATAATAGTAATATTTATTTATTTATTTATTTATTTGTATTTTATTTTTCATGACTCTAAAATTCTGTTAAGCCATTGCCATATACATATTTTTCTCATCTTATTTATTTGTATATACAGATATTCAAATATTTAAATATTACATTTTACAAAAAATATCGAAATTTGTTATATTAAATACTTCCTAAACTATGTTAGTTGCATAGCAGCTAAATTTCTTACTCAGATCAAGCCTATCATTAATCCTAAACACTCTTTTAACATTCACAATCTCTATCTTAACCTATCATTTACCCATTATTTTTATTGGGCATAGGGTATAACGTTAGCAACAACAACAATAATAACTAAAACACACAGGACGCCCCATTCAAAGAGACGTTGACAAATTGATTGCATTCTTTATTTCAACGTAGTCGCTGCAGCACATGGCGTATGCGTGTTATATATTTCTGCCTTTCTCTTCCTCTCTATCCCTCTCTGTCTCTCTCTCTCTCTATCTGTTTGGTCCTGTCTTTATGTCTTGCCATGCAGCCTCTTTTAATATTGTTAGACGCAGTTGATTGAGTTTTAAGTGTAGTTTTATGCCAATATTGTTGCATCTGTTGATTTTATTATTTTGTTTTTCTCTCTTCCACTTGTTGTTGTTGCCATTTTTCCAATTAAAATTCAAAGTTAAAGTGAAACGTTCGTTAGTGTTTGGTTTAGTTGTGCCCTAGGTAATTGATGTCATACGTATACACAATTTGCCTACAGGGAAAAATTCAATTTCTATGCTCAACCAGACAGCAGGATGTATGGGGAAAAAAAATAATAATTAAGTTAACTTTGCTGATCAATTAGGAGCATATAATGGCAAAATAATGCTTGTTGTAGCGGAGAAAAAGCTGAAGCTGTTTCAAAAGATGTAAAGTTATGAAAAAAGATTGAAATGGAAGGAAAATCTAATTATAATATGCTTTAATATAAGGTAAATGTTTCTATATATATTATTATAATATTTAAAGAAGTTAAACAATATAAATGTAAATAATATATAATATAAATATTTAATAAAAAAATAATTTATTAAATAATATAATTATAATATAATTTAAATAATTTAAAATAAAATCTGTCTACATCTACAGCATATATCCTGGCTTTACCTTACTTTCAGCACTGTGATTCCTTGCGAAATCACCTCCTAATTGCTTTGCCATCAACTGTCAATACTTATTGAGTGCAAACCTCAACTGGCTTTGACAGTTGCGCTCAATGAATGAATGGGAAATATATTTATTTAAAGAATGAAAGAAAGAAAGAAAGAAAAAAAAAAGTATAAGAGGAAACGACCTTTTAATATATCATTAATAATTTATGATTGAATGAATTTGTAGTCCATATAAAAATAAAATCTGCTAAGCATTTTTCAGTTCAATGCACAAGTGAAAATTTCTTATGGGGGAAAAGCATTCAGAAAAACTCTTAAAAAATGCTTAGCTAAACTGATGATTAATTCATTATTTATTTATGACACAAGCAGATGCCTGAAGCTAACGGCAAAAATGAGTTTTCAAATAGTCGGCAAGTGTGTTAAAGATGTGATAGAACAGGCCACGCCCACCAACAAATTGTTGTGTGTGTGTGTGTGTGGGTGAAAAAGAATATTGAGGAAAAAATTGTGATGTTCGGTTCTCGGCCTTGTACGCATCAACTGTCAGGAGCGTGAGCTCGTTGCAGCTCAGCTTTTAGTTAACACGCGCTCATAGCACTCTCTCTCTCCCTTTCGCTCTCTTTCTGTTCTCTCGTCTCTCTTCTATCTTTGCTATATATGTTAATATTATGCAAGCAACAAACGCCAACCGCCCCCTATAAATATGCATAGGAAATGCCTAAAAGTTAATTACCGTCAACATTCTGAGTGGCAGGCGGATCGACGAGGGGTTGAGGTTGGAGCTGGGGCCCAGGGCGGACCAGTGTGGGCGCTGTGAAGCTGTGTGGTGTGTGGGTGTGTGGGTGTGTGGGCGTGTTTGGATTTTAATTTATGGCAGACGAACTTTTGCCACGACCAAAGCAAATAATACATAGAGCGAAAAAGACGACATACTCTCAACTAACTGAAACACTCGATTCGTGTGTGCGTGTGTGTGTGTGTGTGTGTGTGTGTGTGTGTGTGTGTAACGGTAATTTAATATTCATGACCGTGTTAAAATCAATGCAATAGAGTCACCAGCCAGTGGCGGCAGTTAACGGCACTGTTCCTCTCGTCTAGCAATCTAATTAGCAATATTTTATATTAACGACCAAGTGCTAATTTTTAATTGAAATTCTATGCTATATGACAAACGACCCACAGAGAGAGTAGGAGATAGAGAGGGGGAGAGAACGTACGTGTGAGAAAGAGAGAGGGAGAGAGCGAGAGAGAGGAAGTTGGTGATTTCAATTTCCATTTTCCTCGTCGCATTTCGCCCCTTGCGACAGAACAATCCAAAAACCCTTTTACTTCAGACTCTGCCAATAATTACCCACATCACAGATTTCGAGTTTTTAAATTTTCATTAACCTTCCTCAGCTGCTTAACATAAAGTGCGGGCCTTTTGCCTTTGTACAAAGGGGGCAAATGCTTTTGTTGTTATACACGTATTGGGACTGTTTTCATGAGAATATTAAATTCAAGAGATTTATTTATTTTTTAAAGTTATTCATTGCACATACAAAATAATTTATTCGTTAAATTCAAGATATGTAAGAAAAAAACAAGTAAGAAGGCTCTAGTCGAGACGGCTCGACTACGAGATCCCCTGAACCCAGCAAAAAAGTGATACTCTTCTTCTTTACGCACTTATGAGCGCGCGCTCTGCTAACCGCGCAGTTGCTGTCGTGGCTTGGAGGCGGGTTGGGCTGAACTTTGGACGCTCATAACTCCATTTCTAGATGGACTATCTTTATGAAATTTTCAAAGTAGATTAAGAGTATCTGAATCTATCTATATGCCAAATTGCAAGTCTCTAGTATTTGAAATGCGTTTTTTTTAAATTGGGGGCGAAGGGGGCGTGGCATCTAAAATCTGTAAATTACATAATCTGCGTATCCATAATATCTATCTAAGTATACAAATTTGAAGTCTCTAGCTGAAACGATGTAGAAGTTATGCTCAAAAAACCTAAAAAATGTAAACGAATTTTCGATTTTTTATCGATAATTTGGAAATGGGATGAGTTATCGAAAAAACAAAAATAAACTCGTACTGCGTAACGAACATACGAGTGTTCATGTGAAATTTCAGCTCTCTAGCTTTTGTAGTTTCCGAAATCTCGACGTTCATACGGACGGACAGACGGACAGACGGACAGACGGACGGACGGACAGACGGACAGACGGACAGACGGACAGACGGACAGACGGACGGACAGACGGACAGGGCTAGATCAACTTTTCTCGTCACCCTGATCAAGAATATATATACTTTATGGGGTCTGCCACGCCTCCTTCTGCCTGTTACATACTTTTAACAAAACCATTATACCCTGATTTCCCATTTTCAATGGGTTCAGGGTATAATAAATAAATAAATAAATATATATATATAAGAGAAATATATAAATAAATAGATACTCATATAAGAAGTTAAGTAGTTTAAGAAAAATGAAATAAAATTAGGCATGTTTATATTTTATTATTCATTTGAGCAAAAAATACCAATAATTTTTTTTAAATATTTAAAATAAATATTTAAGTTAATACTTAATGAATGAAATCATGAATTAATTATATTTAATAATTTTTTCGATATATTTACAAAATTTTAAAAATGATTTAGTTGCTCCAATAAAAGAAATATTTAGCATATTAATTTCTTAGCCTTTTCCGTTGTTTCCCTTTTGTTTATCTAACTCTCTAAAACAAGCCACAACTGCTAGCCATTCATACTTTTTATGCACTTTGACATTTCCATTTCAAATTATGCTGCTTGTTGACTTTAATTAACTGAGATTTGCACTCATTTCTATGTGTGTGTGTGTGTGTGTGTGTGTGTGTGTTGAGCAACGGCTAATAGAGCCTCGCTCACGGTGAGGTAGTGCTCCCTATGCCAGAAGTCTTTGGTCCTTCTACACCTGTGCAGTTGTGCCCTTTGGTAATTTGCCAATGACTAAGCTCTGGTATTTACTTTGAATTTGCATAGTTACCGGCAAAGAGCTTTCTGTGACTTTTGGCGCAGCTATAACACAAGTTGGAAAATAACAGGAAAAAAGAAATGGAAATGGAAATTTGGAAAATTCGCTGGCCGTTCTATCATTACATAGAGCGACAACCACAACGAATCGATTTCCTGCAGTGTGCTGCAATTGGAATGAGTGGAATTGAGCAGGGGGGCGTGGTCATAAGGGAAGCAGCTCATACAGGTGGAAAATGCGCAAAAATTCATTGTGCAGAAAAAGTTGTTGAGGAAAAGCGGTTGGCGTTGGCGTTGGGCTGAGAGTTGGGGTCGAAAAGAAACGAAAAGAAAGAAAAAAAAACTTCACCTGCCGGCGGGCTGTTGCCTGTTTTTGTTGTACAGAGACGGGAGGGGGCGTGGCGTGGCTGGCAAAAAGTGTATTAAAATGTAAGGAAATGTTTGCGCTACACAGCTGTGCTCAGCTGCTTGGAAACGGCAGCGCACAAGAACAAGACGAACAGCAACCGCAACTAAAAGTGCAGAGAGACAGTTTATTAGGAGCAGGGTACAGGGAGGCCCGCGTCAACACTCCACAAACCGAACTACCCACTCCCTCCCCCCCTCCCTCCCTCTTTCTGTCTCACTCTGCTCTGTCAATAAACACCACTTGAGCGCGCCCCCGTCACTCCATGAATACCTCTGCTGATATTTCGAATTAGTTATGGTATTTGAAACTGATATTTAAGATGACTGCAATTCTAGAGAGCAGTTCATTATTTGAAAGAGAAAAATATAAACTCTAGCTTACTTTCTTTTTGGAATAATTCATATACGTAGGGGGGGCGGTCGCTCTAGTAGTGAATTAGAACCACAAAGAATATCAAAATAGCGTGATCTTAGGGGTATTTCCTTGGAATTTAAGTGTGAATTAAATTTCGTGGAGGAAGAGTGTGGAAGGTATGTACAAGGGTAAAAAACGTAAAATAGAGAAAAACGTATCATTGTAGGGGGGGTGGGGGCGGACAAATAGTTGTAACGCATAATAATATCTTAATATAGCGACTTATTGTGAAAATGAGGCGAATCTACAAATACTGTAATATATATATAATAAATACAAAATCGCACCAACAACATTCTAATTTTTAAAAAAAAGAACCCACAAAAGCAAAAAACAAAGAAAAAAAAACAAAAAAAAAAAATAAAAAAACAAAGAGCGATCCAAGATAAAAAAGAAAAAAAGCAAAACAAACAAATGACAAAAAAAATAACAACAAACAAAAACAAAAAGAAAAACAAAAAAAAAGGGACAACAAAACAAAACAAAACACAAAAGGAGAAAACCACCCAAAAAACAACACACAAAAATAAATCCCCTACCCAAACCGGGAGGTAACACAAACCAAAAACAACACACCAAAAAAAACCAAAAGGCGAAACACACCCGAAAAAACAAAAAACAGACGAAAAAAAAAAAACACCACACAACAAAACCGAGACAATAAACAGACTCCCATAACTATAAATTTTATATTATTTATTATGTATGTTTATTTTTAAAAATTATTTTTTTAAATAAATTTAAATAAAAATAGTTTTAGTACTCTTCTTAAACAATAGATTTATTTAATGACATGTTATATATTATCTAAATAAATATTGATTTACTGTATAAATAGATATTCAAATATATCTAGAGAAGAACTTAACTCTGACTGATCCAGTTATTGTGAGAAATAAATTTAACACTTTATTAAAAATTTAATTTATGATATATATATTTTTTTTATCTTCATTTATATGCTACTCCTGTAAGTGCATTTAATATTCGTCTTGGCCCAAATGTCGTAACCCTTCTTGCGGTTAGCGGCGTTTCAAATTCTTGTTTTATTTGATGGTAAATTTCAACAAAATTAAGCATAAAATATTAAAAACTTCAACTAGAACATGGTCCATAGTCGACTTTAAGGCGCATTTCAATTCGTTTTTAGCTTTTAAATTTGCATTTTATTGCAATTTGCTTGATGTTTGTTGCCAGTTGTCGTCGTTGTTGTTGTTGTTGTTGTTGCTGTGCACATAAATTCTTGTTTTATGTTATTTTATGCATTTGGCTTTTATTACCAATTTGCCTTTAGACAGAGACGCAGCATCCGCGTTGATTCCATTTCCATTTCAAGGTATCTGCCCTGAGACTTCTACATCTATTCTATATACATATATATTTTTTGTTTTGAGCTGGGCGGGCTGCTGGGCATGTTAAACAAATGATAATTTATGCAAATGTCTCTAGTAGGAGCTGCGTAAAAAAAAAAGTGGAGAGAAAAAAAAAAAACTGCTGAGGGTTGCACAAGTCGCCGAGGGTAACCCAAAAATTGTCTTTAGTTTGTTGTTCTTTGTGCAGCGTATTCGAGTTTTCTTTGCTCATTTCGGTTTCTTTGGTTTTTCCCTTTTGTGCTGACATGCCTTTGTCATTTATTTTGTTTATCTTTGTGCGCTTTGCTTTTTATAACAAATTATTATTATGTTTTATTGTAAGCCTGCCATTTGCTGAGCCCAGCAATTTCTTTAGCTCACTTGCCCCAGGCGCTGTAAATCACAAGCAAATCAGGCACATACACAGACAGATACACACACACACACACACACACACACACACACACACACACACACACACACACACACACACACACACACACACACACACACACACACACACACACACACACACACACACACACACACACACACACACACACACACACACACACACACACACACACACACATACATACATAGATACATAGCCTGTCCATTTTTGACCTGACATTTTCCCTTTTTTGCTGGCCTTTATGTATTCGTCAGCCTGCATTTGAGTAATGAGCTGCTTATCCGGCCAAAAGGTATTCTTTTTGCTCTCCTTTTGGAGAGTTAATGATACGATTTGGCTTTATTTCGCAACGCTGTTATCGCTAATGAACAGCAAATGCTGTGGGCCTGAGCTAGCACTTATACAGAAGTCTAATCTGTTCTAAGAAAGCCATGAGAAAAATTGGCTAAATTAAAAGAAATTGACTATGTAGGCAACAGCTGCGGAAGCTCAAAAGCTGAAGTCGAACAAGTTCTCTTTGCTAGTTAACAATTTACTTGATTCTTTTTAATATATTTATATTTTAAATTAAATTAAATTGATAAGTGACCAATAGAAAATACAACGTATAAAATATAAAAAATAAATTATAAAATATAAAATATAAAATTAAATGTTTGTTTAGAATTAATTAATGAGTTTTCCCTATCTCTCTGTCTCTTATCTTATATATTTTATATTCTAAATATAAATATATTTTTTTATATTTCTTTCCAATAAAACTTTTCTCTTCATTCAGAAAATGTTCATTCATAAAATATGCTCAAAAACTGTTTTAAGAAGTTCTTTTTAAAGTCCATTCATTTTTTTTTTTAACTTTCATCTCACTTTTGCAGCATTATCTTTCCAGCTTGTATTGTTCGACACTTTTTCCAGTGATTATAAAAATATTAAAAACTCTTTTACTTGACCAGCATTTAATTGTAATCCCAAGCAGTCTCTGAGTCCATAAAGTTTTTTCATTAAATTTTTCTATAGCTTTAAGGCAACACCAAGCAACCCCCACAGACGCTTGGGAGCTAGAAAAACGCTACGAAGTCATTACAAACAGCTTAAGTTTATGCTAAACACGCCTATATTACCAGATTTTGCATTCGTAGAATCAGAAGGCAAAACTCAGGCCAACTTAAAATAGAAAGTTTTCTTAACAGCAAAGCAACTGAGGCTGAAGAAAACTGCTAAAGTAGCTAAGGGCGGGCAGAAAGCGAGATAGAGAGAGAGAGGGAGAGGGGCTTAGCTTGTGGAACCAGTGGCATGTAATAATTGTAATTTGGATGTGGCAACAGTAGAGTTCGGCGAAAACACGAGAAATAACAATCAGAAAGCATTTAGCAGGCAACTTTTGCGTTGTACAAACTGTGCGAGGAGTGAACAAAGTCAAACTAAAGCAACTGCCATGTAGCAGGTGGCGCCCTCTGTTGTTATGGCTGCATATGTGTGTTGATGTGTGTGGGTGTGTGTGTGCGTGTGTGGGTGTATGTGTTAACTCCCCTTGCTTGCTTGTAATGTCAACGCATTGCCCGGAACTTTAACTAAAAGCAATGGCAACAAAACAAGTCCTTTAACGATTAAACAACGACAGGAAAAACCATATAAGAGCGAAAACTCCAACCACAATACATAAATCTGCACTCAGGGAGTAGGAGCTAGAATATGTATGTGTGTATGTGTGTGGGGGAGGGTGTTTGGGGTGTGTATTTAGTAGCAATTTTAATGGTTTGACCTACTTAGAGGCATGGTCTGTGTTTCTACTAAACACTTTAAGAGCTGAAGTTTCCTAAGCAACTTAAAGTAGAGCAAACTTTTAATATAATTCATAAATGAATTTTGCAATACCAAAATAAATTTATTTCCAACTAAAAACTTGAATTTCCAAAGCGAAAGTTTGCAAACTTTAATTTTCTAGTAAACATCAGAAAAGTCTTCCATCAAGTAAACTCTTCAAATATGTTTAATAATCTAAACGCATTACCAAAAAAAAGAAGGGGCAGCCACTGTGCATACAAAGCGCAGAGCCAAGCAAATGTGACTCAAAGGCAGCTCGGCCAGACAGATAACACAAACATTTGGCCAACGGCAGTAGCTGGGTTTGGGGCGTGGCAGCCACTTGAAGAGAACAGCGTTGGCAAAGACACAAAAGCCTATTAAATAACATGGGTCTTACACATGCGTTCTCCTTAACAGCAGCAATAGCAGGAGCAGCAGGAGCAGCAGGAGCAGCAGCAGCAGCAACAGCTCAAGCAACGAGCCAAAAGTTTTGCTACCAATTGCCAGTATAGAGCAGAAAATTCACATGCAGCAAAGATGAAAATATGAATATACGAAAATATTCATGACAGTGTGAGAAGAAAAAAATAGAAAAGTAAATAAAATAAAAATGCCTGGCGTAAAAAGGGAAGAACAAGAATCAACAACAACAGCAGCATAAGCAGACATGAAAGAAAGCTAGAAGAAAACTTGCACACAGCCAAATGGCAAAAAGTAAACAAATAAACAAGCAAGCACACACACTCAGGAGCATGAAGGATCTGTGCTGGCATCATATATATATACTTGACTATGAGCCAGGGCTGTAACTTAGAGATGGGCACGTGCTGTGCAGAGCTGAAGTGTAATGCGATGCGATGAGAGTGTGAGTGTAAGTGGAAGATGTGGAGTGCAGAGGAAAAGAGCGAGAGAGTTTAGATGGATTAAGAGAAGAAAGACAGAGTGAGAGAAAGGGAGAGATAGCTTAGACGTCTTGCAAGAGAGAGAAAGCTATAATGTTAACAGCGTGTCTCACTTAGAGCTGCTTAAAGCAGATCTACAGGAACATTAAGCTGATAGTTGAGAGGGAGAGAGAGAGAGAGAAATTATGAGTTTCTCTATCGATGAACTAGTAATGTTGCCTATGCGCTGCATAAATTGTGTGTGCATGTATTGGTTGTTATGCAGCTATAGAAGAAGATCACTCTACTCTTTTTCTTATATATCAGCTCTTCTCAGCTAATTTAAAGTCGACCAGTGTCAACAAAAACTTTCTTATTTTTTTAAAGTAGATGCCAAGTCTGGAAAATAATTTGCTATAATTAATTAAACCTATAGATCAATTTTCCATTTTTATTGCTGGTAGTCGAAATCTCCTTAAAATTTATTATTAATCTGATTAATAAATAAAATCTAAAAAAAAAATTAATTAAAAATTTGCTATTAATGCTCAATGCACGAAATTAGCTCAAACAAAACATTTAATATGTCTTATGTAGTATATGTCTGCAAATTCCTTCGTGTCACGACTCCATTGCCATCTCTATATCGTTTGCCTGCTTGTTAGCTGGTTGGTCATAAGGGTTCACCATTGAGGCAACTAATGCCACACACTCAACCGCACACCCACACTCTAAGACACTCAAACACACAGAAACAGAGACACAGACAGTCAGGCCCAGACACACTTGAGTCGTAGCTTGGGCTCGCTTTAACTAAGAAATAGCAACGCCTTCGGTGGGCTGAAGGACAATGTTTTGTGATGTATCCATGCGACAGAGGACATTTGCATTGCCATAAGACATTGAGCTAGCCGGTGCGCCTCATAGTTTATTTTTGTGTGGCATCTTTGACCAAATTTAGAGGAAAAATTGTATTATTTTAGAGACTCATTGAATATAAACTGCTGCACGGTTAGTTGCTGTTGGTCTTCATCTACAAGATGCTGATGTTGTTCTTAGTTTAGCTGTGCACTTTGCTGTCCATATGACAAAACCACTTGAGAGCCCTGGTCCTGTGAGTGCTTTATGCAAGTGGCTTATGTAAACCATTTTGCATGTGAGTTGCTCAATTTGTGCTTTGAGACGATTTTGTCGAAATAAACTCTTAAAATAAACTTTGAAAAGCAGAAAAAAAAAACAAATTTTTGTTGTGTATGAGTATCTCTGGAGATTTTTCGTATATATTTTACTTTAAAAACATTTCACATAAATTGAATCAAACATATCTGTATTCAGTTTGTCAATTTTCATAGGTTCATTAAAATTGTAGTTTACGCATCTGAATAGGTATTCGAAAAAGTTTCGCCCGCTGACCTTGAACGCCATTCATGGAGAAAGATTTGGATTTCTTGATCAAAGCGCTGTCGTTGCCCAATTCGCCGCTATGGTCGGACTACAGCGAGGCGCAGCTAAGTGATATGCGTGAATCGTTTATCTCGCTGAAGCATGTGCTCGAACAGAATCAATTCAATATACATGAGACATCGTCTAATTTGGTGCGTTTCAAAGCCGGCGGTACCACGGCCACAAATCAAGCGCCCCTAGATGAGCCGTTCACAGTGTTGCCAGATGAATATCGATTCCGCAATCATATGCCGCCATCGTTAACATCGCTATCATCGTCGTCGTTGAGCGAGGACTATGAGACCACAAATGATGATGATGATGATAAGCAGGAGAAGGCCAGGCAGGGCGATGACGAGACAAGCACTACCGATAATTTTCTAGCCCTAGTACCGTATGAGAAAGATGAGCCCAGCACCGAACTGGTACGATATGAGCCATGGCTTGAAACAGTTGACGATGATTCCTACGACACGGACACGGACACATTGTGCGGCAGCTCAAGCACTGAATCTGTCTCTTGCTCTGGAGCTAGATCCATGGCCACATCCTCCGGCGGTGGCATTTCCATCAGCATACCCATGCAAATGGAATATGTGTGGAATAACAGCGACTATAAGGCAGATAGCACTGACAGCGATATGACCATCATTGCGGATGGTTTTAATTATGTTCTAAGCAGCTAACGTGGCAAACCACAGACAAAATTCTGGATTATTTAAAAATGATGAAAAAAATATGCAGATAAAAACAATAAATTTATATATATTTATTTATAAATATATAATATATGAAAAATCAAGAATGCATTACATTTCTCAGCAAAGTGATTAAAAACAGAAAATTTTAATTGAAAATGCGCCCATTTGCGTAGGCATTTGAGCATTCATGCAATCCGTTTGACCCCAACCGCCGCAAAACACTCAGAAATCCACTCACAAACACTCACGCATTCATTCGTGCAAATGTGAATGCTGCTGTTGCCAGCCAGCCTGCGGTCATTTGTTCATTTCTCTGTGCCGCCTGTCTATGGCAGACGGCCAGCTCCTGCCACGTAGTACTATAATATTTCCCTATTACTCGCCTACAACTGTCCCACAGTTATTTGTGAATACATGCAATATTTTTGACTTTAATGTTTTGGGCGGTGTAATTTCAATATTTCTATACCCTGGAAAGGTTATTAAATTGGGTCTGTTGGATGACGGAGAAAAGATAAAGACAAAGACAGGGGGAGAGAGAGAGAAGCGTCTTTCAAATATAGTTTTATAATCTCGAATGCGAAATGATTTTAATTTAAGTTTTTTTTTTTTTTGAGGCTCAATGATTTCTAGGATATTTGCAAATCGAGTCGATTTTACTTTGAATACAATTTTTTTTTTTTTGATTGAAAGCGAGTTTCATGTGCGTGCGTGCTGCAATTTCCTTTTGCCATTCATTTAAATTGAGCAATTGAGAGACAGAGAGTGAGGAGAGAGAGAGAATGAGGAGAGAGAGAGAAGCGAGGAAGCCATAGAGCAAGAGACATACAGACAAATAGACAGAAATAGACAAACAACTACCGAAAATTCTAATTTAATTTCGTATGAAATTTGCTTTGCCTTTGCCCTGGCGGGTGGTTTGATTGCTCTTTGTGTGTGCGTAGCGTACGTGAAGCATGCTGGCGGTGGTGCGTGCTGCACAGGTGGTTTGCCAGCGACCCTCTAAGCAATTTGCTTTCGCTTTTTGCCGCTTTTGATTTTCCATATGTTTTTCGGTGCTCAGGTTAAATGGCATTCATTCAGTATGTGTGGCCTGCCAGTCTGTGTCCTCCTGCTGCTCCTTTGTGTTGGGCGTTGGGCATTTTGGCTGGATCTGTGACCATTTATTCTTATATGCATATTAAACATGTTGGCATTTTCAGCAATGTCTGCCATCAAATGTGAATTGTATGCAATTAGTTTAATGGTCGCTGCAATTACTTGAACTGAATGCCAAAATGAATTTCCTATTTGCACAATTTATGTGTTGTTTCTTTAAAATTTGTTTACTTATGCAATAGAGAATATAACATGTATTTTCAAGTATTTTCTATAGCTAATTGGGCTGTTGTTGATTAAGTTATGTAAAGATATTTTTTGTTTCAATATTTACTTGTATTAATTGTTTGAAAACTTTTAATTTAATATTTTCTTCTATTGCAAGTGCAAGTTATATATATATATATATTTTTTTTTTTTTTATTTTATTATTATTATTTTAACTAGCTGCAGGAAATTGATTTTAATTAACTAACTTACTATATTGCTGCAGCTGCTAAATTTATAGAATTTTTATTTCGAAATTTAATTAAAAAGTAAAAATAAATTGAAAGTAAAAAAATGTATAAAAAATGTATAAACAAAATATGCAAGTATACAACAAATAAAATAAAAAGATATAAAAAATAATAATAGAAATATAAATCAAATCTATATCTCCAAGACAGTTAGCCGACCATTTGCAACACAGCAACTGCTATCACATTACAGAGTCTATCAATCAAAGCTCACTCTCATTCCAGCATTCAATTATGGCTCATCAAAAATGTAAACTAAACTCATTAATTACTGCAATTAGTTATAATACAAGTTGTTTTTCTCTATGCACTTAAATGGTCTTTATCTGAAAATCGTTCGCTGGTCTCGTATTGTATTGCTTAATGTTACGCACGCGACCGTGTTATGAGAATCGCATAGAAAGGAATGAAACAAAAAAAAAATGTATACAGCTCAGCTCCGTAAAGCGCCAAATCGTGTTGAGGTAAGAGCAGCCCGGTCTAACCAAGGCGCTGATTAATGGTTTCTTTTACTTCGGGCATGTCATAAACGGACTGGCTGGCAGGTTCCTAGTGCCAGTTCCTTACTCAAAGCCCTCCGGGACGCTTGGGCGCTTTATTATCAGCGCTTGACTGGGCAAAGCAGGGTTGGGCTTGTATTGGGTTGGGTTGAAGTTGTCGTCCAGTCAAGTATAATTAACAACTTTGTTGTGCAGGTTTGCTCCAGCTCTGCTTTTTGTCAAGAAATTGCAAAGAAAAAAAAAATTGTTGCTCGTTTTATGTAAATGATGTGTAAACACCACGTGCAGTCCATAATCTGCGCCCGGAATGTGCAACACTACGGCAGCTGGGCCTGGGCGATGTTGTAAAAAATATTCAATGCATATTTCGTGGCGCATGTCCATTAGGTTGAGAGTACGACGACACGTGTCGCTGCGATTTATTAGCATAATTTCTCTTCTTCAAGTTTTTTGTTTTTTATGTTTTACGTTTTTATGCACGGGAAACATTAAAGTGAAATTGATGTTGATATGGGTCTCGGTTTTGTGGGGTCTTTGCGTTAGTTTCCAAGTAAAACTTGTGACATAAATCCGGCCAAAGTTTCTGGTGCGCTGCAGGTTTCACTTTTCAATTTCCTTGACAACCTCGAGGCAGCATCATCAGCATCAGTCGCATCCCCAAAACTTCTCACTTAATTGTTGTACATTTGTCAATCTGAGACATACACACGCACATGTTCAGAGAGAGAGAGAGAGAGAGAGAGAGAGCGAGTCACTGTCAACACTCCAGCGACAGTCTCTCAAACCACAAGCACTTTAAATTCAGGAGCACACGTAGACAACATCGGCTATAAAAGGCATTGGCGAGACAGACACTGAACAGCAGCATGAGGTAGAGAGAGAGAGGTAGAGTAGGGAGAGGGTCTGGCATTTGAGTATCTGCTGTAGGTACTCGTGTCTCGTGTCTAGTCTTGTGCTATTTATGTCTCAGTTAGTGGCACATTTGCTTCGACTAGTTCGTAAATTAATTGGATTTGCAATTACATGCCACACACACACACACACACATACACAGAGGGCAAAAAGAGAAACATCTGTGTGTGTGTGAGAAGCGCATAGAGAGGTGCCACTAAGCCGTTGCTATTAGAGCCTGAATACCGACACTAATGAACAGTTAGAAAATCGTTAAGGCGGCTAATCAATAGCTCAGCAATGCATTCCAATACAATTTGTGAGCTGCAGATTATTTAAACAGAATTTTCTGGCTATGGAAGGAAAGTTTCTATAGGTAAATCAGAGAATAAGTATTGTATATATAAGAAAATTAAGTAAAATGTAGAACAACATGTATTCAATATATATAAAATATATTTGACAATTTATAAATAAATAAAATTATTTATTCATAATTAATTTTGAAACGTAAAAATATATTTTGCTTGATATACATTTTTTTTTTATGTCATAATTTTAAATAAATATTAATATCAAAGAAATTGCGTTTTAAAATTAAATAATAGATACGTTTTGTTACAAAAAAGTTAATTGATTCTCATTTTAATTAAAATTGTATTTCATAAAATATATATTCATAGTAAAATAAATTTTGAAAATAAAATAAATTAATAAAAAACTTCCATAGCTATATTTTATAAATACATAGTCTTACTATGGCAAACATAAATCCATACTAATAAGAATATTACTACGTGAAAGATCATCCTACCATTATATTACTGCAAGTTGATGGTGTAACAACTCCTTAGAGTGAGGAAGGCCACATCCATCTTACGTCTCCAACTCTGTGGAAGTTCAGCTCCACAAAGCAAGCTCTTGGCATGTGTGTTTAATGTGCGTTGATGTTGAAAAATGTGGATGTCTAAAAATGCAATTATATGGCCGAGCGAGTCGTAAACATCATTAGGCAAGACAATGCCAACCGACAGATAGAAACACAAACATAAACAAATATTTTTAATAAGCGGATAGATGCGACTGGCCGACCCCCGCAGGCTGTGTTGCACGCGGGGCACGTGCGTTGTGGACATGTTCATGGGCATATTTGAAATTGCAATAAAACGTCTGACTGAACATTGAGTATACGATTAATGTATATATATATATATATATGTGATCCACCTCTGTTAGTTTGTACAGCGAAATCCTTTTTCCCTTCAATTTCTATTTTACTTTATTGTGCAATCGTAATTTTTCGTACGTAGATGAAAGGCCGCATTGCTATGTGACCAAAGGCCGTAAAGCGCATTGCACCCCTTTTGCCTGTCACAGACGCACCCCTCCTAGCCAAAGCCACCCCCGGCCCCCTTTAAAGTCCCCCTGCAGCAAGGTGTTCACTGCGCGTTTTTAATTCCACTTCCGTTTCGTTACTTTTGCCAAGATTTTCGGTGGTTGTTGCTGCTGCTGCTGTTGCTGCTGCTCGTTGCCATGGTTTGTTGAGCTTGATGGGGATGGGGGTGGGTTTTTCCATCTAAAGGTAGCTATTCGCAATTTTCCCCGCTAACGTTTTTGCGCTCTCTTAGTTAATTTCCACTGCAATGCAAAACTGAAGCGCAACTGCATTTAAAATTAAATCCTCAGCGAGCTATTTGTCATTTTTGACAGCTAAACTGTTTTTCGGCGTCGCTGAAATTGTGGCTTATGGTCGCCATATTACGTTCCCAGTTTATCCTACTCTCTCTACTACTATTTCTATGTTTTTTTTTTTTTGGCTGCGCAGTTGATATTGCGCTCTTTTGATACTCCCAGTGCGGCGTGACTGCTGTTGTATTTGGTGTTGTCTGTGTGAGCTGCTGTTGTTTGTAATTAGAGCTATAAATATTGTCCGTGTTGTTTTTGAGGTGAGGGGAAAAGTTGTCAAATTTCTTTAGGCTGGGGAGAGAAAATTTGTTATACAACTTAGAAAGTTAAATGTTAGATCGAGTTTCAAATAATTTTGATTAAAGCAAAACAACTTTGTTTTAAAGTTGCTTCTTGTTGAGTTGACTTGAGTTGGTAGTTAATATAAAATACGCCTTGTTACAGGATGAAAAAGTTTTGAGAAGGCTGCTTGAAATGGTAGTTAAAACGATGAATTGGCATAGTTTATAAAAATTATAATTAAAAGTGTTAAATAATAAATTGTAGCTACAGTTTACGGAATATAATTTCTTTTAGCTCACATTATTTTTTTAAGTGTTATAAAACATGCAAAGAAATTAAATAAATTATTAAAAATATAATTATTATATTTTATTTTAATTGATTTATATATATTATATTTTATTCATATTTTTCCATTATTTTTATGTCATATTAAATCAGTTTTTTTTTTAATTTTCAAATTTTATGAAATGTTATTATAATAATTTATTTTTATAGAAATATTTTATTTTTATATTTTTGTTATCATTAAAATTTTTAAAAATTATATCCTTTATATAAATTCTATAAAATAAAATTATTATAATATATTATTTTCCATTATTATTTTAGTTTTAACAATTTATATTCTTTATATATTTCTTTTGATCTAAGAAACTTATCAAATTTCGAAACTTCATTACTGTATGTTAAATTTCCCACATCTATTGGGAATTACATTTCATATTTTGACAGCTAAGGAGATTATCTAAAAATTTCAAATTTAATGCAGAAATATGCTCAAGTGAGAACTGCATTCCTCTGTAAACACATTCTCACCCATCTTCGTCACATACTCACTCCAAAATAAATGAAAGAGCCGACCCTAACAACTTTTGCCTCTCTGCTCAGCCGAGCTAAGCTCAACGCAACACGAAAAATATTCGCCCACAAATCTGCTCACATTAACAGATTCGTGCGCAACAATAGCTGAAAGTCCGCTGTGTATTCCCAGAAGAAGATTAAAATCAAATCAACGCATAAATTGCCCAACTCTTTTATTTTAGCGAATCCTGCGCTAAGGATATTAACGCCTTAAGCCCAGTTAATGGCCAAGCTGCGCATAAGACCATAAATCATCGCATATAATAGACCAAAAGACAACAAACTCAAATGAAATTGAAAATGAAAATGGGAAAAGCTACCAAAATTTACATGCAACAAAAAATAAAAAGAAAAAAAATGTATATAAATGAAATCTCTTTGCTCGCTGTGCGCAGCCAAAATCCGCTTAAAGTACATAACAATCAAAAATTATGGTTTTATGACGGAACAAAGGGGTTTCTTTTTGATTGGGAATTGGGTTTTAGGACTCCTCCAACCCGTCAAAAAATCGAAGCTCGAGTTGCAACAGTTGCGCAACCAATCGCCACAAATGGCGTCCATTACGTTTCGAGTTTTGAAAGAGGGAGATCCATTTCGATGCTGAACAGCCGGGCACAGT
Source organism: Drosophila koepferae (assembly GCA_030914345.1). Lineage (NCBI taxonomy): Eukaryota > Metazoa > Arthropoda > Insecta > Diptera > Drosophilidae > Drosophila > Drosophila koepferae. Next base: position 7,522,619 of record JAUESR010000207.1, read on the forward strand.
GGCATTGGCATTGGCCATTAAAAAGTTTTGTCAAGTTAAATTACCAAAAATTGCAAATTGCTTGGATTATGCGCTGTTCAAGGACATGGACAATGTTGCCTGTTGTCCAGACCACTTTCACTTCCTGTTGCCCCGGATTTGTCTCTGTGTGTGTGTGTGTGTGTGTGTGTGGATGGGCTGCATTGTGTGGCTAAAGGATTTCATACACTCAATATAATTAAGGGCTTGAGCCTTGAGCCCAAGTTATGCGCCACACAAAAACTCTCTCTCTCTCTCACTCTGTCTCTCTCTCATCCTGGCCTTTTGTGTCCAGGCAACGTTTTGTGTATTTTGTGGTCTGAGGTCTGGTTGCCAATGTGTGTGTGCAAAGAATTTGTCGTACAGCATTTGAATTGTATGTTAAATTAAATTTTACCACAGAGACCAGACACTCTCTCACACTCACACTCACTCGCTGACCCACCCAGGTCGTGGTTGCCTTTGGGTGCTTTTTTGCCAAGTCATTGCCTTGCCTCTGGATTCTGCTGTGGCATTAACTTGTCAGTTTACTGAGCTTGACAGATTTCTCATTGGCCCGAGCCAGTGGTTGGTCCGGTTGCTGGTTTGGTTTGCTTAGCCGGTTAGCCTGTTGGCCTGTTTGTTTGCCAAAGCCTGGTATGCAGATAGGCACTGGGAATTAATTGTATATCATTTGATTTTGCCAGAAGTGCATAGAGATTGGCCTGGCACAGGTGTCATTGTGGCTGCCTTGCGGATATTGGTTTGCAACTAAATTCCCAAGTTGCCAAGGATGCGTTTACATGTGCACTAAGTTGCATACAAAGCGTCAGCTTGCCTCAGAGACTCAATTTTTATTATTATCTAAATGCATTTAATAAAATAAAATCTGTTGCATACAGATATAGCAATTTAGGAATTGCAATGCATGTAATTGCTTTTCTAAACAATATAAATATTATGAAATTTAATATGTGGAATGTAATCTTTTTTAATAAACATTCTTTCTCTGGGATAGTGTCAGTAAATAAAATAGCATTTATTTGAGTTAGACGTAACTAGCACAGAGAATAATATGTGTAGAAAATTCAGATTTTATTTTGTTTGATGAATGGAAATAATGTAATTAAAATTGAAAGAGAAAAATTGTAAATAATATTACTATAAATTGCCTAAATAATTTAAAACAATTGCAATGTAAGCAACTTTTTGAACAAAATAATTATGCTTGATATGTTAAATGTTCTTAAAAAATTTGTTTGAAAAATTTGGAAGATTAAAATAAATAAAAACTAAGGCAGTAATATAATATATCAATAAAAAAAGTTTCATAAACAAATATAAATATGAAATTGGATTTTAAATATATAAAAATAAATGCAATAAATAAAATAATATATTTAAATAAACAAATTTTAAATTGTATTTTAAATAAATAATAAAAATAAATGCAATATATAAAATAATATAATTAAGAGAATATATTTACTTAAATAAATATAAAAATAAAATTGATTTATATAATAATAAAAAAATTAAAATAATATAAATAAGAGTATTTATATACATAATAAAATTTAAATTTTTAATGGGGTTTTTCCTTATTATATTTTATTTAAGAATTTACAGAGTTTTTGATGCCACCTTAATAATTCATTTGTAATATATATATTTTAGTTCTTGTTGGGCTCGGCTACCAACGCTACATCAAACGCTGTATTTAAAGAGCAGCAATGCGCTCAATAGATTAGCTTGGTGAGGGAGAGATATTTGAGAAGAGATTCGTTCAGTTTCATTTTCTCTCTGTGTGTGTTCGTTTCCAAGCGCATCGGCTCAAAGTACGATCATCTACGACTAGCGCCGATGTTACTGAGACAAAAACTCTCTAAACTCTCTAAGTTTGCTGGTGCTGCAAATAATTTTTTAAGCTCAATAAGAATAATGAAGAGAAACTTTGGTGCCTAAAATATATTTTTAGAATGACTTGAAGCTATACGTAAAATCTCGGTAGCTCAACTGATTTACATAAATAAATAGAAATATTTAATATTCTTATAATATTTCTATAAATTATTTCCCACATTAATTTGTTGTTTAGAAATTCCTTAAGCAGTTTTCTATTATGAATTATGTTGAATAATTCGCCTCACACACAAATTCATTTGCTTTATGCACTTTAAATATTTATCTTAATATGAAACATTAATAGAAATAGTAACTTAATATTTTACAATAATAAATTTTATTCAATTAAATTGAAATCTAATCTTTAATGTTTTCTTACATTTAATTTCAGGTAAATTATTATTCATACACATTTGAACGACCACACACAAACCCAACTCTGATGTTACTTGAGTAAGTCAATACCTTGTATACACCATGTTAAGTGTTCCTTTGAGAGTGACGCCCACTAAAGGCATATATTTTGCCAGACATACATTGCAATCAGCTTGCTGGCAGGGGTGTATATGTATATATATATAGAGCTAAGCCTATAAATCAATAAACAATGCTGACGACAAAAGCAACTAAAGTACTCACAGACTCACAGTATTCTAGTCTCCGACTCATACTGCTCGCAGCTTCCTTAAGTGGCTGGCTGCTCTTTTCTTTCATTATATTCGTACAAGTATGACCAAGATATATCACTGGGCTATTTGGCTGATTGTCATTGCATAAACGGCGTCTGGGCATTTTATTAAACTGCCTCGCCTGTCTCCATAGTTTGTTCTGAATCTAGTTGTGGCTCTCTTAGCTGGAGTTGGCCGTATGTATAATAATAGTGCGGGGGAATTGATGTCGAGTGCCTAGGATGGAAGGCGCAACGTTTTAATTTAATAGGCGCACATGAGGCTCCGACACATAAAAACCAATTTCGCGTAAGTGATAAAAATGCAATGAGCATTCGTTCGTCTTCGTAATCATGATGATACCGCTGCCTGATGCTGCTGATGACAATCATCATCAGTTGCTGACGCAGACGCTTAAGAATTAAATTTACGACGGCACCAAAGTAGTTTTGACACATATGTATATCGAGAGCACATGGCAGGGCGAACAAATAAAACCGCAGACCAGACCAAAAACAACAAACAGTTTGGGTTAGGCCTGTGATACCCTAGAAATGATAGGTGAGATAGAGGCAGTGCTGGATTTTAGGATTTAAATTGCTTTTGTCGACGAAAATTGGAATTTTTTGTTCAAAAATATTTTAATGAATCTTTAAGGCAGCTAATGATTATTTATATTTCTTTCATTAGTTATTGATAAAGGCTAAGAAATATTTCAGCTAAGAATAACTTTTTATATAATTTTATTCTTTCTGCATCTATTTTGCCTTTGACTCAACTTTAACTTAAAACAAATTCTAAACTATTGTTATGTCCCCAATAAGTCTAATGATTATTCATATGCATAAATATAACTTAATAAATAACTTCAAAGTATACTCTAGTCAATCATACAACTTTTTCAATAGCTGCAGAGTATACGCTAGTCAATCATGCATCATACAGTATTCTCTAGTCAATCATGCTTACTGCTACTGTATTTTCTTGTTTGCCCTTTAATTGTTTAATTTGTATGCGAGCAACAGCAAAAATAAACATTGCATAATGTCATCGAGCAGGGAACGTTTAATGGCTTTGCCACCAGACAAACTGCCAAGTACGGATATCACCCAAAAGCCCCAAGCCTACACACACACACACACACACACACACACACTCACACAGTCACACCATATAAATGCAACTTTCAATCATCATCAATTTCACATCAAAGTGTCGCCTACAGCCACCAGACGCCACCAAGCGCTTTGCCCTCTCACTCCCTTTCTCTCAGTCTCTCTTGCCCGCCCCTGAAGAGATCATATCGCTGATACGCGCTGCCTGAAGTCTTCGACATGACATTTTTTCTACTCGCCTTCTTTGTTGCTGTCGCTGTTGTTGTGCTTGCTCTTATCGTGAGAGTGTTGTGTCTGCGTGCATGCACTTTTCAAGTTCAGTTTCAGTTTCAGTTGCTGTTGCAGTTCCAGTTACCCGCTGCCAGTTGCCAGTTGCCAGTTGGTTGTCGCCCATTGCAAATCAATCACTCAATCAGTCAGTCAGCCAGTTCAACTCAGAGTCTATGGGCTATACAAGATATTCGCATTGTTAAATGACCGGCAAGTTCATTGCAGGACAACACAGACACAGATACAGACATAGACTCAGACGTTGTATTTCCTGTGCAAATTACTAGACGCAGTTGTCAGTTTTATGGCCTTTCAATTGATTTCTGGCTAGTTCAATACTTGGCCAGGAAATCACGCCTGGCAAGTGCTTAAGACTTTCCCATCAACGCATGCAATGGCTTTAACATTTACTACAATCTTCTAGCTTCATAAATGTAATTGGCGTTGTCTGGGCATAAAGTGTTTTGCTTTTTACATGTTAAACATGTGTTTTGCATTTGCTGTAAATAAAAAAGATTTCTTAAGCATTTATAATAAGTTTTTAGTATGTAGATGATTTTTTCTTTCATAATTAATTGCTTTTTATTTTTTGAGCAGAGCTTACTACTTAGATTTTCCCTCAATGCTTATAATTGTTTCATATATTTACCTAATCGATATTTACCTAATCATGCTCTGTGCATACCCGATACATACCCGTTTCAACTCAACCCGACTCAACTCATTTTGCACTCATTTAGACTATATCAAATATCAATACATTTATCACTTTCCCATTTTTGTTTGCTTCATTGTAGCAAATTCTTTTTAGCCGATTATTCACTTCCTCCACTTTAGATATTACCCAATTCAATGTCTATTTTCAGCAGAAAATGTTGCCTCTGGCATCGCAACTGTCAGCAATTTACAATTTGACACGCCCAAAACAACTCTAATTACCCAGTTGACAGAGGCAGTAGACAATGCTCTGCTACCCCCAATAACGTCTAGTTCGAACCCCCTCCAGAAAGCACTTCGATGGGGTCTTAATTCTGGGCGAGAAATGTTAACCGTTATCAGAGCTGTAATCGATGCAAATTCTGATTTTTATTTTACATAAAATTGACACATTTGTCGAACTGTCGAATTGTCGTAATAAATTCCATTCGCTTGGCCTCGAGCGATTTGAGCTCGGCATTTGCCTTTTCCATCTGACATTTCAATTGCCTGCGGCCTAGCGCGTTCGTTGGGCGGAGGGGGCGTGGCCTGTCGCTGTGTCGCTTGGCATAATTGAAATTGACATATTTCATTGTCGGCAAAAGGCAACGAAAATTGCCAAAGTAAATTTTTCCAATTTTCATCAGATTTAAGTGAGGGCAGCAGCAGCTGTGTGGACAAAAGCTGCGCATTGATTTGCTTTGATTTTCATTCATTCATCGCCCGCTGTCATTGCTCGGCTTTATTTACCGTTTTGCTTTGTTGTATGAAGCGCTGCAGGGGGGCCGACGGGGCGTGGCAACTTATGCTTGTAGCTTTGTCTGTGTTTGGGCTCGTCCCGTCGGCTGGGCTAAGCGCTTTCCCCTTCATTTTCCTTCCGCATTTTGCGTTTTTTTTTTTTTTTTTTTTCATTCAACCGACGCGTTGAGCCTTGTCGTGGATTTTTGGCAGCTTTAACAGGATTAGATGGCATGGAGCAGTCAGCACTCCGGTTGATGAAGCTCTATAGATGATTATCAACATGATTTAGCTTGAATTTACTTTAAAATTTTGTAGGACTAAAGGCTGCAAGTGACTATAAATATTTGGAAATTCGAAAGGTAACAAAAGAAAGCAATTCTGTGTTGAGATTTCTTGTGAAAACAAAAGGTGGCCGAGAAAGGGCTTCTTTATGTTTGTTGTACTAAAAGCGAATTGTTAGAAAAGATAAATTTTAAGATACTCTCCAGTAAAGCTTAAACAAATGGAACTTTATAATTATATAGCATTTGTAGAGATTAAGTTGGATGCTTAGAAAGATTAAAGCAAAAAACAAAGGAAGATTCGTTGAAATGGTTGAAGCAACCCAACAAAAATAAATAAAAAAGCATAATAATTGCAATAAAAATGTTGTAATAATAATATTAATAAATGATCATAATAATAATTGTAATAAATATTCATAATAAATTATATAAATGGAAAAAAAGATTCAACAAATAATAATATAAAAAAATTTTTTTCTTTAAATTAATAGTCAAACAAAAAAAAATTATAAAGAAACAAAGTAATTGAATACAAAAAATAAAACTTTCAAAATGCATTGACAAATAATATAAATTAAAAAAATATTAAAAATATTCTAAATATTATTATTAATACAATAACAATATAGTTAAATAATAATAAAATATTTAAAAAACAAGACAAACTAGACAAGACAGTTAAATAAATTTCAATAAATAAACAAAAATGTTTGATATTTAAAAAAAAATTCTAAAAATATTCATTTAAAATTATAAAATATTTCTGATTTATAAATTATTTCTTTAACAAGAAAACCAACTCATCAATGCTAAACATTTTTGTAGTTAAATCTTTCTTTGCTATAAAAATGTATTTCACATAAAGTTAGCACAATTTTTCAGTATACCTTCGTTACAGTTTTTTTTTTTTTTTTAATATTTAAATTCGATTGGAATTTCACCAAAGTCGGTATTTATGTAAGTGGAAACTTGAAAAAGCGGAATCTATGTGCACTTGACTGCCTTCGCTTTGTCTTCTACCTTCCGTTCCATTCCGCCATTTGGCATAAATTATAATGCCGAAACAATGCAAATTTGTATTTATATATATATATATATATATTCAGGACGAGTGTGCTTCACTGGACAGGTATTTGGGTCAGCAGCTCTGTGTGAGGCAGCAGCAGGCAAAACAGAAGTGGCACAAATTTAAGCCAAGCACACTGTTGCATACCGTTGGGCGTATCGCTTTGTTGTTGTTGCAGCTTCATTAAAATTGAAATAAAAGTGCTTTGCACTTGGGCGTGGCGCATCCTGTTAATATTAATGAGACTACAACAAGAGAAGAGGTAACAGTAGCCACGAGTTGCCACAAAAAGTGCGCATAACTAATTGAGTTTTGTTTTCATTTTCATTTTGTTCTTTATTTCTTTTTTATTTGCCGGCCAATTTGGCTGACCAAGTTTCACATTGTCTTTTAGCCTTTGCCTGCTCTAGTAAAATTTCATTGTTTTCTTGTTTTACTTTTTGGTAATATCTCAACTTGGCCCGGTTTGCTTTAAGTTGCCTTTGCCGCTCGGTTGGCTGCTACAAGAGTTGTTAAGAAATTATGCTTTGTTTGCTTGTTGTTGAAGTTTGGCTTATGTTGCTGCAGTTGCTGCAAGTACCTGAGAAGTAGTTTGGATAGTGCATATTGAGAAAGGATTAAAATATATGAAATTTTCAATATATATTTTCTTGCATACTTGAAATTGAGGCTTTTATTAAATATAAATATATTAATAATACAAAATATTTATATATATACTCAAAAATTCATTATATATATCATTGAAAATTCTTCTAAAATGTTTTCCTAAACACAAATGTTAATGTTAACTCAAGGAAAAGTCGTCTCTTTAGGCAGCCACGCAAAACTTCCTTTACAAGATGTTTACATGAGAACCCTTTTCCCTTTGAATGTGCTTATAGCTGGCGTACCTCATACATTCATGTTTTTGTCATGTTAGGCATTTCAAATATGAAATACTATCCCATGACCAATTAAGAGCTACTTAAGCGGAGACCAAACAACAAATTAAAGAGCGCGGCATGCAAGTGGCATTTGATGTATGCTGAGGCCATGGCCCAACGAGCTGCTAACTTTAAATCTTCAAAGCCACAAAACTTTTTGGCCACTTTTGCCTTTTGGCCTTTGGCATTTGGGCATTTGGGCATTTCGGGTTAGCGGCCTCAAACTCTGCGCGCACAAATCAAAGCTGGCAAATAAAATTCGAAAAGTATTTGGCCGTAACAAGTTTCTAAGGGCTGCAGCGAAACAAAAGTTTTGTATGGATCGCATTCCGTTAGCGCGCCTTTAGGTATGCCATAAACTGTTAAACAAAACAAGATTTTCCGCGTTTCAATGTATTCTTATCGCACGCCTATTTACCATGCAAAGTTTGCCAAAGTTTGCGTTGTGTAAATTTCTCAATAGCCGCATGCAAAGCACTCGTTGGGTTGCCAGCAAGGTAAGGAAGGGGGGCTGGAAGTGTTTTTTTTTTTTTTTTTTTTTTTTGTAGTCGCTAATCAAATGCGACATTTATCAAATTGACACGCAACATGGCGAATAAACATGCAAGCTGCATGCGAGAACGACGTGGGCGTGGCCAACGTGTCGCTTGTTGCATGCATGCCAAATTAGCGCTCTATACTGTATAGAAATTTGCTGAAAAAATAGGTATATATATTTACTATATAAATAAATTTCTCGTCCTTTATATATTTCTGTAAATTTTTTGGCAAAGTTCATCATGCTAGATTTTGGCTCAAGCCAATTTTGACAGTTGTGGGCAAATGGATTTGCGTCTAGACTGCATGCAGCTTGTGTTCTCGTCTCAGACCAGCGCAGCTGTGGCCAATGCCGGAAAAGTCTTAGCCTTGGCAAGTGCTTTAGACTGAGATTTGGTTGTATTCTGCACGCCTTTGCTCAACTCGGCATTGCGCGACGAACATGGTCTGCATTTGTAATAAGCTAAGGTCTGAGACTCTATATGCTCTCTTTGAGACAATCAAAAATTTGTGACTTTATATTACTTTAAGTTTACACTTTACAGTAGATTTTAGTAAAAAAAACATACGCATAATATTTATTTAAATAATTTACATATTAAATTTAACTGTGCGAATTTATTTTTCATTCGCATTTTTTTGCTTTTATTCAATTCAGTTGATTTTCACCTTTATTTTTAAAGCATATTCAAATGGCCATCAGCTTTGGTATTTTTTATGTCTATTAAATCGCATAAAAATGCGAAAAAAAATATAATAAAGATTGTAATCTGGCCATATTGATTATTAAAATATATATGTGTATACATATATATATTTTTTCTATTTTGGCAAAGATTTATTTGCGACCTGTCATTTTTTTTTTAGCTTTAAACGTTTTTTTGTAGCTTTAAAACTGAATAAAAAAAAATATTATTAAAAATTTATATTTTAATTACGGGTTTTGTCTGTGACAAGTTTTGTTGCAGTAAATTCTATATTTTTTTTACACTTGCACTATTGAAGCCTTTTTCGGCGGCAGACTATAAACTATATTTTATATAGTTTTACTCTTTTGAAAGTAATTTTATTGAATAAAAATCGACATATTTAAATTTTTGCGAGTGAAGTTAAGTCTGCCAATTAAACGTATCAATGAGTAAAGCATTTTCTTAGTCTTTTGAAGTTTTCAATTCGAAATACGAAATTATAATAAATATATGTTAATAAGATTTTATAAAAATTATAAAGTTTATTTAGAGAGAGGCAACTGTACTTTTTGATATTCACTGAATTTTGATGAATATAAATTGTTACATAAATTGTGTATAGTCAAAAAAGTTGCTGTTAAAAAATGCATAGATACGAATTTAGAATATAAAATATACATATATTTTTTTGTCTTAGTTAACTTTTGAAATAGACACGAGATCAACCAAAATAAATCCCTATTCATGCGCTCTCGCTCTAAGTGTCTTCGTTTCTTTTCGTTTTGGCTTTCGGTTGAGCGTCTTGAGTGGAACTATTCGTGTGCAGCTCGTTTCCCGAACATCGTTTGGGAAGAGATGCGATAAGTCAAAGAGTCTATGCAAGTCTTAGTCACAGTCACCCACACATGCAATCATTCATACTCAGGTACGCTATGGATCTATTGAGTGAAGAGAACCCTCGCACACATACACCGAAGACTTTATGCTTCGTAAAACTTAAGCGAAAGGTCGGCAAACAACGAGAGCGAGGGGAATAAAAAGAAATCAGTTACTCGACGATCGCTTTCGAAGTCATTTTATAACCCAAGCACTCGGTTGCTCTCTACGCTTTTTTCTTTGAGAAACGATCAACAGATATTTGCGAGCTCTGGTAAAGATGAATTGTCTATGATATATGCAAAACAAACTCACTTATATTAAAGTGTATTAAAATGTTGGACTCTCGCTATGTCATTTCGTCTGCCTGCCTTTTGTGCATATTCAACTACATGTTAACTATATGCTAAAGCATGTGTGATAATGTAGCTGTCACTAAATATGGCAGCCAACATAAATATTCATTAACATAGTTGAGCTAAATAGGCCAACAAAATTGTATGCCATTATATATATAATTGGCAATAACACCCCTATCGGAGCACAGCCTGATGCACAATTTGCCTCCACGCTTCTCTGTCCTGTGCGCGACTTCTCCAGTTGGTAACACCATTCAGGATTGCCTCCATCTGGTCCTTCCAACGGGTTCGAGGTCTACCCCTTCTTCGTTGTCCTCTAACTACCGCATCAAAAACCGAACGAGCTGGAGTGTTTTCCTCCATACGAGCAATGTGACCCAACCAACGAAGACGCTGAATGTCAATTCGCTTGCCAATGTCAACATCGCCGTATAGCTCGTACAGCTCGTCGTTCCACCTGATACGATAGGTTTCGCCAACGCAAATTGGTCCAAAGATCTTGCGAAGAATCTTTCTCTCGAAGACACCAAGAGCAGCTGCATCTGACTGCGTCACGGTCCAGGCTTCCGCTCCATAAAGCAGCACTGGAATGATGAGTGTCTTGTAAAGGGTTACCTTTGTCTTTCGAGAGAGGGCTCTACTGTTCATTTGCCTACTGAGCCCAAAGTAACATTTGTTGGCAAGTGTAATTCTCCGCTTGATCTCCAGGCTGACATCATTTTTGTTGGTCACTGCAGTTCCCAAATAGACAAATTCCTTGACAGACTCAAAGTTATAGTCTCCAGCCGTAAGGTAAGAGTCAAGACGCCGCGACTCTCTAGTACTGCACACCATAAACTTTGTTTTGCCCATGTTTACTGTAAGACCAACTTTAGCTGATTCCCTTTCGATAGCTCCAAAAGCCGCAGTTACATCACGCTTGGTACGACCAATGATATCAATATCATCAGCGTACCCAAGGAGCTGGACACATTTGGATCCCAGTATTGTGCCCATCCGATGCACTCCAGCTTTCCTTATTATACTCTCCATAAGTAAATTGAAGAGCACACAAGACAGCGAGTCGCCTTGTCTGAGACCCCGCTTGGTATTGAAGGTTTCGGATTGGTCATTTCCTACCTTGACAGAGCTGATGGTGTTGCTCAATGTCATGCTACAAAGCCGTATTAGCTTTGCAGGAATACCAAGCTCAGACATGGTAGCGTACAGGCAGTCTCGCCGTGGGCTATCAAAAGCAGCTTTAAAATCGACGAACAGGTGGTATGTGTCGAATTGGTTCTCGTGTGTTTTCTCCAGGATTTGGCGCAATGTGAAGATCTGGTCAACTGTAGACTTGCCAGGACGGAAACCGCATTGATACGGACCTATCAATGCTTCAGCATATGGTTTCAGTCTCTCACACATTACGCTCGTGAGAACCTTGTATGCGACGGGAAGAAGGCTGATGCCACGGTAGTTGGTGCGTTGTGTTGCATCACCCTTCTTCAGGATTGGGCAGATCATACTGAGGTTCCAATCATCGGGCATGCTTTCCGTTAGCCATACGCTGCTGATAAGTTGGTGCATGCACCCTACCAACTCATCGCCTCCAGCCTTAAACAATTCAGCCGGTAAGCCATCTGCCCCCGCGGCTTTATTGTTTTTGAGACGCTGTATTGCTGTCTCGACTTCCGTATGGCTAGGGATGGGAACTTCAACACCATCATCTCTGATTGGGGTTAGTGGACCAACTTCGTCAAGCTCATTCTCACTGTTTCCAGCCAAAAGACTCTCAAAGTGATCCCGCCATAACCTCAGTACAATCTCCGCATCAGTAACCAGGTTTCCATCGTCACTCCTGCAGGCAAGCGATCCAGACTTATACCCTTGGGTCATGCGCTTGACCCTCCGGTAAAAGTCACGGGCATCGTTCTTGCTTCTGCTTCTCTCCATCTTCTCACACTCAAGCCTTTCCATCTCCCGCTTCTTCCTCCTGAAAAGGCGCTTCTCGTCTCGTCTCCGCGACCTATAAATATCCACCACCGCTCGAGTAGCTCCTGCTTGCAGCGTTCTTCTGTAGGCGGCGTCTTTTGCTGCAGTCGCTTCCCGACACTCCTGGTCGTACCATGGATTCCGGTTGGGAGGGCGTTGGAACCCAAGTACTTCCACAGCAGAGGCGTTTATGGCATTGGACATGTACGCCCACATATCCGTTGTATTTATAGGCGTTGGAGGGAGTTGGCCGAGTCGGCCCGAGAGTCGATTGGAGAAGGCATTCTTATGTCGTTGTGATTGCAGCTTTTCGATGTCCAGCTTTCTTGGCATACCTTGACGTGAGACTTTCGCGACACACAGCCGTGCGCGTACCTTGGCTGCAACAAGGTAATGGTCAGAGTCGATGTTAGGACCCCGACAAGATCTCACATCAAGTATGCTAGATGCATGCCTTGCATCGATCACAACATGATCAATCTGATTTCGCGTCAGACGATCAGGCGACAGCCAGGATGCCTTGTGGATGTTGAGGTGACGAAAACCTGTACTACGTACAATCATATTGTGTGCGGCCGCAAATCCTATTAGTCTAAGTCCATTGCTCGATGTGGACTCGTGCAGGCTAAACGGGCCAACGGTTGCTCCAAAGATGCCTTCCCGCCCTATTTTGGCGTTAAAATCTCCTAGAAGGATTTTAACGTCATGTGACGGGCAACGACCATATGCTCGGTCGAGCTCTGCATAGAAAGCATCCTTGGTAGCATCGTCTTTCTCTTCCGTCGGGGCATGCGCACAGATTAGGCTGATGTTGAAGAATTTGGCAGTTATTCGGATCGTCGCAATCCTCTCGCTAACTGGTGTGAAGTGCGAGGCTCGGTGCCGCAACTTGGGCCCTACGACGAAACCACAACCAAATTCATGCCTATCATTAAGACAACTGTAATAGATGTCACAGTTGCTTTTTCTTATGCGCCCCTGCCCTTTCCATCGCATTTCCTGGATGGCTGTGATGTCAGCCTTCAACTCATTGAGGGTATCCGCTAGTTGTTGAGCAGCACCAGGTCTGTACAATGTCCGTACGTTCCAGGTGCATACTCTCAAATCATTTTCCTTTTTCCGTTTGCCGTGGTCGTCAACGTTTTCCGGGTTCCTTTCCGAGGCTCCTCTTGCTTCATTCACTGATGAGTCTTTTTTCTATGGGTGGATATCAAGTCCTACGCCAAAACCTAATTTAAGGATTAGGATCCCGCCGCGCACTTTGGTTTATAACTCAACAGGGGCTGAGTCATAATCCAGGAGGAACCACGTGGAGGTAGTGTGTCGACTTGAGAAGAGCAAGAACAAGGATCGCACTGGCACTCACCAAGTTGAGCACAATCAGAAACTTTGCCTTGCCTGCTCTCCCCCATCCCCCCAATTGTATGCCATTATTTAATGGAATATTCCCATCAATGTACAACCGTCAACTCGAACGAAATGATTAGCCAACTTTCAACGGATGTTTGGGGGCGACACATTAACCGTTATTTCGTTAGTTCGATAATCAATAGGAATCAATGTGCCAATGAACTCGTTATCAACACTAATGGAACCTTTTGCCCATACAGCCATACATACGTTGCGACGTGCACGCAAGCATTCGAAAATAAAGTAAAAACCGGGAAAACAACATTTCAGTTAACAGCAGCTAACTACAAGCATGCATGCATGCATGCCCTGCCACGCCCAGACGCCTCCTTGTGCGGCAGCTAATCCGCGCCCCTATGCTGCCACAATATGATTATAATAATTTTATGTATATTTTGTTTTTCTGAATAGAATAATGTATGTTATGTTTTGGGTCACGCACGCAACGGCGGCAACAACGGCAAACAGGAACAAATCAAGCATCAGCCGGAAAACGGAATTGATTATCGACACTATAGCTTGTCCCCCACCTTTATATATAAATAAATATATCTGTATATGTATCAGAAGCCAATGCGGTCCGCAGGTTTGTCGGCTGCGTTTTATCTATTTGCGTGCCGCGTTGCCGTTTGCCTGTTTTGAATTCCAAATACAAATTACGAAATTTAATGACTTCATTTTGTGCTTTGATACCCTGTGCATATTTTGCATTTTTTCAAAAATATCAGTAAATATAATATAAGATAATAGCTAATTAAATAAGAAGAAAGTTTTCAATAAATAAATATATACACATATATTTATATATATATATTTTTTTTAATATAATAAGCAAGTTATTTAAGAAAACGTAGCTGGAATATTTTTTTTTTTAATTAAAATTATAATTGAAATTCAAATAAAATTTATGAATATCTTGAAAATATTGCTGAAATATCCTTTTTTAAATTAAAATTATAATTTAAACTCAAATTTATTTAATTTAATTTAATTTAAAAAATTAGAATTATAATTTAAATTCAATTAAAATTAATGAATATCCAGAAAATAGAGCTGAAAAAAATTTTTAAAATTATAATTTAATAATAATTTAATTTAAATTAATTTAAAGTCAAATAAAATTGATGAATAACCAGAAAATATTGCTGATATATTAAAAAAACAAAAAAATTATTAATTAATTTAAATTCAAATAAAATTAATTAATATCTAGACTTAAGTGTAAAAATAATTAGAATTTTAATACGTTAACAATATTATATATTATCAATTAATTTATATTTTAAAATATAATATTTCTTTTTTCTACTTATACTTTTTATTAATTCATTTAATTTCCATTTCATATATAAACACCATGAATACCAAAAAAAGAATATGCTTCAAACTAAATTTAGCTCTACACCTATTTATAAGGTATTTTGCAGTCAAAAACAGCTTTCAAACTTTTGCTATTTCCCTTTAAAATGCCCGTGACGTGTTTAGGAAATTCACGTAACGAGGTCAAAGGTTATTTAATTGAGTGCATAGGAACGTGGCGCGATTAGGGTGTATTTGCGATAATTGCTGTGGCATGTTTATGTGCGGCCCAGGCGAGATAATACTGGAGTAGCCTGCGAAACAAATGTTATAAATCAGCGTTTGCTTTGCTTTGGTCGAGCCAAGCAAACAGTTTCTATGAAAATTCAAACAAGTTAACTCAACCTGAAGGAAATTCACAAAATTTAAAAACAAATTTTCAGATTCGAGGTTCTCATGATGCCTAACGAAAAACAGTGAGTTTGTCTAGCAATTACTAAATTGTTGAGATATAATGTTCAAACTGCCTAAAGGTCTAAGGTGATGAATAATACGGTTCTACAATTCAGCTCCGCTGCTGGCAGCCCAGAAACTAAACGCAAAATGTTGCTATACAAGCAGCTGCTGCAGCGTGAGATCGTTAGGGATATGAGGCCTCGACAAGTCGTTACATATCGCCATAGGCCAGAGCAACTATTCGAATCGGAAACACATTGATTCTGTAGCCTATGTAGTTTTGTCTCGAACAAAATCGAAATGACAAATAATCGGCAGATCTTCGACTTCCGTTTGCAGTTTTTGAATTTCAACAATTTTTTTTGGTCCATAATAAACTCTTTTATCTACAAACTTGAATTTGTATATTTCAATATTCATTTCATTTTTAAATTACAATTAAAATGCTGTAATAAATAGCTAGAAATAGCTAGGATCATGTAAATGTCATTGCAATACATATCAACACGTTAGATAAATTTTGTTTTGGCAATATTTTCTTTAGCAATTAAAATGCAATAAATTTGACTTTTGTGCACAACAAAATTCTGCATAAAATTCAATTAAAATATATATAAATAATAAAAAGACAAATATTTGCTTTCAATTTAAAACAATTGTAAAGCTTAGTGTCGTTAAAAAAAAATAAATAAATAAAAACAAATAATAATCATTGAAATTGTTTTTGGCATGATCAAATTAATTTGAAATGATTTCAAATAAAAAATATATATTTATATAAATATTTTTAATGCACAAAATTACTTTTATTACGAATTTGACTTGTTGGAGATCAAAACTTCTTCGTAAGCAGAAAAATATACTATATATAAATTAATATTTAAAATAATCAAATTATCTTTTTTTTTTTTTATATATAGTAAATATTTATTAAAAAATGTATGAAATCTCATGCATGCTTTTAATGCTGTTGCTATAAAAAAGAAAGTATCCCATAAAATGTAGTTTTTGCCGAAATTTATGCGAATTGGTTTTGTTGTGGGTATGGCTGGCCGCTTGTCAACCGCTGCAGCAGTCTGGTCAACTGGCAAACGCTTTTGTTGCAATTTTTGCGGTTTTAACAGTTTATTATAAAGTGCCAGTTAGCCAGGCAATAACAAAAACAACTGAAGTCATGGCAATATTCGCTGCTATAAAAACAAACACCCAAGGGGGCGAGAGTTCAGGCGCGGCCGATTTTAATTGCAGTCAAGCGCCAACTGTTACATTTCAAAGTCTGCAACTTTTATTTATTTATGCAAATTTTGTTTTTGCTTTTATGCACGAGGGGGTGGCGTGCTACAACAATATTTGCTGCTAAATTGGCAAAAGTGGCGCAAACTTTTGACCAGCTTTAGCCAAGGGACGAGGCAAAAAAAAAAAAAACAAAAAATATCAAAATTTTTGATGGCCGCGACAAATAAATTGAAAATTGTTGCGACAATTTTCGTTTCGTTTATATATTTATTTTTCATTTTTGACAAGTGCTGTTGAAAATGTTTAGAACGAAAATACGTTCTATTATTTCGAATAGCTGCAGCTGGCTAATTGGACGACAAATGGTGCGTTGTACGAGCTGTGACACGTGCCAATATTGTCGAGCCAATTCCCCAAGTTGCTGTTGCGGATCCAAAAACTTTTTCATATTTTTTGTTTTATTTTGTTTTTGTTGTTGTGCTAACTTTGGCCATTTTGTGGCTTGGCAATTGCACATACTGGGACATATTATGGTGGCGGCAACAAAAGTTACTTGCCACGCCCCAGGAAAAGGAGAGCAAACGTGATGGCACGTACGTAGCTCATACGACATGTGTTACTTGACTGCGCTAAGCCAGACCTATAATATATATATATATATATGTATATACAATATGATTTAGTTATATTTCGTTTGTCTTTATTTAGTAGAAAAGTAGGTGTAGCCAATGCTTAACGCTTTATTGAAAAAGTGTGATAATTGTGATTGGGAATGGGCTCGAAAGGCGTGAAGACGGCTTTTTCAATTATGGAACGTGGACTGCCCTTGTGCTGCAGCCACAAGCGCCTGTCGAAAGTGAACAGAGATTAATGAAAAAATATTAAATGAGTCTCTAATGCTCACATTTCGGATAGCATATCTTGTGGTCCTTCCATAATACCCTTAACGGTGCCTTCTTGGGTATTCATGCACCAGCCATTGAGTCCTAGCTGCTTGGCCTTGAGTTGTGTGTGCTTTAGGGCAAGTTAAATCCCTTTGCAATTTCAGTTAAAATAAATAATAATATTATCACTCACCTTACGAAAATATACGCCTAAGTGCAAAGTATAAATATTTATTTTCAAATTATTATTATTTTAATAAAATAATATTTACCCTGCACACGTCCATAGATCTCAAACATTGAGCTAAAAATCTTTTTTTCGGCCTCCATTTTTTGCGTCTTTATTTCAGTGGGCAATTTTGATACAACTTCCTTCGATTGCTTAATTTTGGTATTCATTGTTTAAACGTTAACAAAAATTGCAAAAAAGTATAAAATTTATCAAAAATTAAATACGTAAAAAATGCTTCACTTCAGTAAAATTTGTTTCGATTTTGCCTGTGTATCTTACAGGAATGAATAAATGCTAGACGAAGCGTTTGCTGCCTAAAGTTATTGTTTGAAATGCTGTGACAAGTTTTGCTAAGCTTGCTTTAATATTTTATGTTGGGGTTTTTATAGGAAAATGAATTTAAAATTGTAATAAAATATTTATAACTAAATGTTGTGTTAAATAATGGTAATGTTGTTTGCCTACTCACTTAATATATTTTTAATAAATATATTTAAAAAGTTTCAGATATTATTAAAGTTTAGACAAATTTTCTTTTAGAATCCACATCCAAACCTTACTCCCTATTCAAATCGAGTCGAGGCAACTTTGCTGTCAATTTTCAATTCCCGCTTGCAGTTAATATCCTTGAACGACTTCTTGAGCGGCGGCAAACTTGATGTTTTGCCCGCATAACAACAATTCAAACACAATTGAATGCCGCATTAAAAATACATAATATTTCATCTGACTGTTTGTGGAGTGCAATTTGCTCATCAGATCATCAGATTTCCGCACTTGTAAGAGTTCAACCAAGTAGTTTCTGCTGTCTCTCTCTCTCTCTCGCTCTCTGTATAGCTCTGTCTCTTTCTGTTGTCAGCTCAAGCCATTTGGAGCTGCTTCACTTTTAGCGCTTCCGGTTCGTTAAATTTAACGGGCAAAGCTCTGCTGGCCACAGCTGAGAGAGAGAGAGAGAGAGGTAGGAAAAGAGTGAAACAAATTGAAAAGGATATGAGAGTCACTGAAGGTAGCACTGCGGCGGCTGCGGGGCCACTTGCAACTTGGACGCTTCAGTGGAAACTTCAATAAAACGTTTGACGCTGCAGGCAAACTGACATTTTCCATTAAGTGCAGACAGCTCGCAATTTTTGGAAAAACGGGACTGGGACTGGGACTGGGACTACTGACTGCGAGAGGCAAACATTTTGGCCAAGTTTTATGATAGCAAATGATGTTCGTTCGCCTTGCACTGTTGATTATGGTTTGTACGCTCAGCTCTTAAAAGCTGTATATTATAGATATACTAGAATGCCAGCTCGGGCAGGGCTGCTCTTTATGGCAAGCTCTTAGACACACACACACACACACACACAGCGCTGGCTTGCATATTAATTGAAGCTAAAGTCCAAGTTGCAGCGACTGCTTGTTTTTCGGCCAAGTTTTTTTGACCAAAACATCAAAGTGTCATCAACAGGCAGGCACTCGCCGGAGCTGCACTTCCGCTCACGACAAGCGAGCCACAGCCAGGACAACGACAAGAGCTGACATTGTGGCTCTGACTGGCTCCACGACTTTTCCGCTGGCCCTTGTCTGTCTTTCTCTCTGTCTGTGTGTGTGTCCTTATCATTTGCGACAAATTTGCCGACAACTTTACTACAATAATATTTATTTTGAAAATATGCTCGAGCGCGTCTTCTTTTGCTATCTTTGCACACTTTGAAGTGTTGCCAATGTGCAAAAGTAATCAAAATATTTTGTCAGCTTCAGCTGCAGTTTAGCACTGCCAACCGAAACGTTTCGTGTTTTTCTGTGTGTGTGTCGCGCTTTTCCACCAGTTGCCCACGGAAATTGAGTTGAGAGTGGCTCGGCTTAAACGCTCGCTACTTAAACGATTCCAACAACTTTAACTACAGCTGTGCTCGCAGGCATTTCGAATATTAGACGCCACTTTGCACTTTAAAGGCAGCGATGTCCTGCTCTCGCTATTCTTTCTCACTCTTTATTGATGCTGTACAGTGGGTAGATTTGATGGTTTCTGTAGCATAAGTGAAGCAAGCAAGTATCTTTTTTTTACTTCAAGCCTATTCAAGTGTAGTTTCATGTCTGTTACAAACAAGCTAACAGCTTTTGCTTATGTTAAGAATATATTTGCCTAGCATTAACATGTTTCAACTTAACATTTTCTGCATTTACATAAACTTACATTCTTGAAATATATATCAATGTAACTTGTATGTCTTCAAAACAAAAACTCTTTGTGTTAAGCACACTGTAGAGAATTTGTTTTTTATGTTCTTTGCTTTTTTTTCTTCACAGAAATATGCTAATTAGAGCCATGGTGCCTTTCGCGTTAACCGAAATTGACATTTATGCAATTTGATTTTCTGCCGCACAGCAAATTAAATTTGTTCAGTTTGCTGGCCACCCGAAAAAGTATGCTCTGTTTATGTGCCCGCAGCCAAAAAGCAGACTGAAAGATGTCTGCTGTACTTAAGCGTGTGTGCGTGTGTGTGTGTGTGACGTTTTCAAACGATTTCACGTTGAAATTTGTTACAAATTGCGACTACAGTGAAAAATTTGCATAAAATTTCCATATGCGTTTTTGTTATCCTGCCTGTTAGCCCGGCAGAGCTCGGCCAGGCTGAGATGGAATGGGATGGGATGGGACGGCAGTGAACCTGCGTCCTCATTTCGCTTTCGCTCATTTTTCGCTTTTACTATTTGCATAAAAATTGCCGCCTGACTGACAAATTTCACGTGTCGCCTCTCGACAATTTATGAGCTCTTGAAATTATTTGCGCTTTTTCAAGTCTCGCGCGAATCGCATAAAATTTGTATATTAAGTTTGAGTTTTTTTTTCGGCTTTTATTTGGCGAGCTGGGGATTAGTCTAGCTTGGCGGCGAAGTGTTAACATGTCCAACATGCCTACCATTTGCATTTGGGACTGGACCAACAACCCTCGAAATAAGGCGAGTTAATTTATTTGCGTCCTGTCGAAAAACGCCAAACGCCAGCCGCCGCTCAACCAATTTTCATTAAAGCACATAAATTGTTGTTTATGGCGCCCACAAACTCCCAATGGCCAGAGAGATACCTGGGGGACCGGCAGCAAATCCAGTCACTGCACTCCGAGCAGCACTGAGACAGAGCCGGACTCTGGGCAGCCCCAATGTTTTTGTCGACCAGAAGTCGACTTCATTTCATATTCATGGGCGCGCAATTTGAAACTCCTTTTTTGCTCCTTTCACCCGGTGGCTGCCTCGTTTTGTATCCGTTAATAAAGTTTGGCAATTATCTTTGCTGCCTGTTGCTGTACTTTTTGCACTGACTGTGGGTGGGTCTGCTGTGTCTGCTCGGCCGATAAGTGTGTTTTTAGACAAGGCATCTTTGTCCTTCGTTGTAATTGCGGTTAGACAAGGCATGGGAATGGGCACTAAATGGAATTTAAGAGTACAACTTTAAGAATTTTACTGCGGGTAGAGCTAAACGGAGAATTTACTACGTAAATTCATATAAACAAAAACTCTGCCTACATTACGTGTACAACTAACTTTCTTAGCCACAGAAACCCAAACTTTACAGCTTAAGGTGAAAATATTTCATCTGCTGATTGTCGTTGGCTTCCCGCACTTGGAAAACTTTTTGGGTCATCAATAGTCGTGCTGAAAAGCTGTCTACAACCCAAGTAAAGACAGCACATGGCCATCATATCGAGTCACATCCGCCATCAATTTCATAGAGTGCAAAATGTGTGGGGGGGGAGGAAAGTGAAAAAGTTGCCACATAAAACCTGCCTCAATATAATTGCATTACACGTGGCTGTCACAAGTGAAAAACCGCACGCAGAACAAAATATGAGTAAAAAAAAAAATAAAAAAAAAAAGAAGAGCAGCAGCAGCAGCAGCAGCAGCAGCAGCTGTCTAATGCGACGAATACTCAGCTACCACAACCACACAGCACTACACATATCAACCAGCCAATGAACCAAACACCCACCCACCCAACAGCCATGCCGTAAACCACAAGCTCAGCTCTGTCGGCTAACCCGACTCAAATGTGAAAATGACTTGGCAGGCGACTTTTCATATTTGCAACGAGTTTTGCTCAGCTGCTGGAAGTAGCTTCTCACATCTCTTGTCTTTTGCAGGCGTGAAGCGTGATCCCTGTCGCTGACAGTGGGCCCAGAGCAAATCCTTTTTCTTAACCTTTTGCCAAGCGTGCGCATACTTCAAGTGTGCTTAGGCTACGCTTGCTCCTCGCCCCACTCTTTCGGTTCCTTGGGCTCCTTATGCTCACACCTCGCAACAGCTTTGATGTGGTCTACGAGTATGCAACACACAAATCACTAGGGCGTCGACGACGTCTGGAATTTATGCTACCTCTTAGCAGCTACATATATATATGTATATATGTATGTGATCTGTGTGATTTGGCCAGCAAATGCCGTGGCGCGGTCCTAAGCTGACATTGATGTACGCCATTTTCTGTGTGTGGGCGTCTCATTTATATACATACATCTGTTTATATACATATATATTTCTCAACCAGACCTAAAAACATGGCTAGCCCATTAGCTCTTTTTTTTCTCCTCAGCGCTTTTTTTCTCCTTCTTCCTCTTTCGTCACGAAGTGTGTAAATATTTTTTGAAATTATTTTACGCTCGAATGGAATGAATCGCTTCGACAACCGGTAGCCGGAAATCACTTTTGACATTTTCGATCTATTGATTTTTTATGGTTCAGCAATTTTTCGGGTTAGATAATGACTCGACAAAGCGGACGCATAGCTTAAAGATTGTAAAAAGGAAAATAAAATCACAAAATGTAATATGATGCTTACAATTTTTGTGTATTGTGTGATAAGTGACCAAACGTGAAAAAGTAGCATAACTTTATAGAATTTATTGCTTTTTTTTTTTTGTTAGATTTTTATTTAATAATTTTTATGACTAGGAGATGTTTAAAAGTTGTCTAGAAATATTTGGCATCTCGGTTTAGTACCTTAAAAGTAATAATAAAGGATTTGCAATTTCTTTATTTTTGCATTTATTTTATATTTATTTGTAAAGAGTTTATTTATTATAAATTAATATTTGCATCATTTGACTTAAATTTAGATAATTTTCCCTCCATCTGTATTTAATTATATTTTGTGATAATTTCAACTTAAGTGTGAGCAAATTGACTTGGTTTTATATGCTCACTTTATCATGTTATAGTACTATGTAGTCTCATGGCAAAAACAAGCTATTAACTTATCTTAATTCCATCTTCAGTTACTTTCTAGTCTCCTAATGCATTGCTCTCGTTAAAAGTTTGCTGCTGCAATCATTGCCCAACTACTTAGTATAACTTCGAGTCGAACAACAACTTGCAGAGTTGGTTGGGGCCTCTGCTCTATCAATCGCACTTACTTTGAGATGTATTTTGATCGAAACTACAAAGTCTACACTTGCTTTTACCATGTTGCCAGTTGCACAATGCCATGTACAATGCGCATTGTAACATGTGTGCGAGCAACTGGAGGCAGATAGTACTAGTACTACTACTACACCTGGCAATAAACAGTAAACTGATTGTAAGCGAACATGCCAAACAGAGTTGCTTCTCCCTCTACCTCTCCCTTTCTCTCTCTCTCTATGTCTCTCTCGCACCTAGCTTGTCGGCAACTACAAAGGCGACGACTGTTTGCCAAGTTGTAATAAAGTTTTTGGTAAACAAGTTCTGGGGCCCATGCAGAGCAACTCAAAATGGAAACACAATACAAATGCCTCAGCTCAGAGTAACACCGTTTGCCCAGACCCAAACTTATCTTAAATTCTAATGCAATTGCTGGCCAACAGCAAAAGGATTTCTATACAACATTTTTCTCGCTTTTCCATTGCAGGTATGTACCGGCCGCCATTTTGTTTCTGCTGCCTGTCCCAGCGAGTGTGTGTAAGTGGCAAACAAATGCATTATATACTATGCTTAGGTTTAACTCTCATGCATTTACTACATATAAGATAATATAGTAGTCGTCGCAATCGTTTGCAAGAGCTGCTCGCCTCCGCTTGGCTTAGCCAAGCGAACGAGCAATTCTGTAGCATACTTTTTGGGGTGTGGTACGTGCCGCTTATCAAATGCATCAGACTTCAGGCACAGCACAGCAAACACAATAACACACACACACGTGGTGAGCGGGCGAAACACACAAAAGCCAAATCACAAACAGTCCACACAAGAAAAACGAACAATACAGCATTTCACTTTGCCTTTGATTCCCTTTCTCTTCTATATACTCTATACTGAAGAGATTATTGCTCTAATATGGAGTTGTTTGTCTGGTATGATTTGAAGCGTAGTAAATTTAAATATTTTTATAGAATTAGAATTGGAATCATTAGAATTCTGTTTAATTTAATCATACATAAATAAAGCATGTTTTAAAGAAATTTATTGAAAGAAAATGCCAGCACATATATAAAATTTAGATTCATAATATTCAAATGAAAAACTTGAATATTTAAGCAATGAGGATTTTTTTTTTTTACTAATGTATATATTTTTCATTCATAAAAAAAAAGTTGTATGATAAATTCATACACACATATAATACAAGAAAAAATCTTTTAAGGAAAATTTATACTAAAATTCGCTTACATACAAATATATAAAAAATATTAAATATTTTTATTCAAATAAATTTTCAACTGTAGCTACTCCTATACAAATTTTGCAGTAGTTAACAAAGTAGAGTATTTAAGCTTTTAGCGCTGATTTCTTTTTTTGATATATATATATATATAAATTTCTCAATTTATACATTCTTATTGTGTTGATTTCTGCGCACTGCATCAGTTTTGTTGCGTGTGCTGCTGCTGTTGATGTTGCTGTTGCTATTGTTGTTCATGTGAGTTTTGTTGCTGCCGCAATTGTTGTTGTCTGTTTGTTTATTTAATGTTGTTCACTTATCCTGCAAATGCAGCAGCAGCTGAGCTTGAAACGTGCAGCCAGTGCAGCTGTAAATTCACACAGTCAGACTGCTCTTGTCCAAATATGTTGTGTGCTAGCCACAGCATTTGATACGGCTTATTCATTAGTTAGGTTGACGCCTCTAATCAATTGAGCTCAAGGCAAAGATTTCACATTGCCATTGCTGCAATAGTTTATGCTGTCTGATATTTGCAGCAGCAATTATCGAAAATTATGTACATAATTATGGGGCTAGGGCCATCGAGCGGCAGCTGCTTCTGCAACATATTTGCTAATGCAATTATTCTGCATAATTATGCGTTTATTACGCAAATGAATTCAAATACGGCAGCAGTTGAAGGGAATGCTCATAGAATGGATAGATAGCTGTTGCTCACTTGCTCATCCATTGAGCTCATTTGGATCCCCAGAGGCGGCGAGTGATTGCCAACATTTGTTGCCGCTTCTCGCTGTCTGCCTTCTGCCTTCTGCCTCCTGCTACTGCTGTGGCATTCTCCTGCTGTTTTCGTTTTTGGGCTGTAACCAAAAGCCAAAACTGCAACTGCATTACTGGTTGCATATTTCGGGGCAGCTGTGCATCGTCTGTTGCCCAATTGCATTTTAATCGCAATGCCTTTGACCAGACGACGCATTGCCGAGCACTTAATGAAGTCGCGGCTCAAGTGCAGCAGCATTCATGCCGTGCCATCCAACATGCTGTAAATGAACAAACTCTTCACATTAAGCAGATTAAAAGAAGAGTATTGAAGTTGCTTGAAATTTATAAAAAAGATTTAAGCATTGAGAGCTCTGAGTTTAACTAGAAGAATAAATTGTTAGAAAATATATTTTTAAATATTATTTAAAGTGTTTTATGTAAGCTCTGAATTGATGCCACTTAGAGATAAATTTAATTCAATTTTTTTTTATGAAATCCGAAGTTTTGTACATAAAATGATCTAACTTGAAGAAATATTTATAAAAAAAAAATAGTTAAAAATATTGGAAAAATGTTATTTCAACTTAGAATTTATTATATATATAATTTTATAGAATTTATTGAACTTAATGAAATATTTTATAATTATAATAATTATTATTATTTTAAAAAATATTATTTGGAATTCTATAAAATTCAGCATTGATATTGATATTTTATGAGTATTTATAATTTACACTTTTTTCAAGTATATAAAATCAAATATATTTTGGCTTTTCGCTGTCATCTTTTCAACTTTCAATTCAAATTGAATTTCGTCCATGCAAATCTTTGCTAATTGCTTATCATAATCCCAAATTGGATCATTTTCATATCGCTGGCTTTCAACAGCTGGACAATTTGTCAAGAGCTAAGCTTTACCAGCATTCATTGACAAAGTTCAGTGTGAAAAACTGAAATTCCCCTTCCCAATATCAAAGAGTTTATGGTCGCAGCTGGCGTGGCTGTGTTCGCGACGATTTATATTCGCCATTTCCTGCCACATGTAAGCCATCCGCAGAGAGTGAGAGAAAGAGAGAGGGAGAGCTAGAGGAACTAGCAATAACAACAATAACAACAACAGCAAATGGTAAAACAACATCACATCGATGTGCAAACATTAACCCCGAACTAAGTGAAGGTCCCGCCCGAGACAATTTTCCCCGAGTTGTTTTATTTTTGTTCTCATTTCTCAGGTCTCTCCTGGCGGTGCTCTTGGTTCGCTTCTTGTCTGTTGATTTGTTGCTGATGTGTTCTTTCACTAAATTCACTTAAATTCGTGTTATTTCCGCATGTTTCACACCAAGCACCTCTCTCTCTCCCTCTCTCTCTTGCTCTCTTGATGTAATATGTATCTCTAGCAAATTTTCAGACTTCGCCACACAAATCTTCGATTCGTGTCGACTCGTAGCAATTTCTTTTGCAACAACATTTTCTTTGCTTACGTTTTTGCCAATTTGCACTTCATGAATAACACGGCGCGAGGGGGGATCGAAGTGTGGCTGGTCCATTAGACAATTTGCACACATGCCATTTGGCCAAATCGAAGCCAGCTCGTCGCATGTGTCCCTCCAATGTTTGTTGTTGTTCAATTCTTCGATTTTTTTTGCTCTGCTCTTTTCTTTTTGGCACACTAATTCGCTCAGTGCACAGATTGATGCAGTTTCTGCCAGCATCTCGCCAGCTATTCTAAACATCCGTTTAAACTTTCCTTTCAAGTGAGCTTCACATCGTATTTTTTTGTAGCATTTTCCTCATTTGAATTTAATTTCAAGCTAACTGTTCGCATTTATGCCAACACTTTTGGCTACAATTGCAGTGCAATAAAAAAAAACTGTATCTATATGCAGCACATGTGAGGAAGGTGTTGCCAGTGTGCTTCGAGTGATGCATTTTTGATGAGCTCCAAACGAAACGTGCACAACCGAAAAACTTGGTTAAACAATTTTTCGGCTTTTATTTGAGCTTGCTAGCCGAGATACGTGTGCTGAAATTATTTTTATCGAGCTTGTTCAACTTATGGCAAGAAGTTTTTGAAATTGAACATTTTTACTGGACCAGTTAGAAGTTTAGTAGAATTTAATTTTCTATAAGTAATAAGCTAAGAAGAGCCAATTGGAAAAATAAATTGAATTGTAGATGAAATAAGCAATGATAATATGGATTTATATATTAATATTTAGTGTTGGTAATTTTGAAAATAAATGTTTGATTATTTGAAGAACTATTATATATTATACTATATTATATATTATTCAATTCAGAGAAGTCGAATTCATATAATTTTAAATGAATGTGAATGATGTGGCAAGAAGAAAAGCTGAATTGCTCATAGCTCATACTATATAATGTCATGATTATTCCAGAGTTTTAGTTATTCCGCTCAGCGAACATCGTAATCCAACTAAATTACAGCTTCAAGCCTTTTATTAACTTTAGTCCTTCAGCCAAAGCATGAATCATGAATCTTAAATAGTACGCACAACTCCATCCTCTTATTCCCCAACAAAATTTAATTGAAGCTCAAGCTAAATGTGCTTCAGTTTCAGCCACAGTGGCTGACATTATTGTTATTTTCACACGTTAACTACGAGCTGGATTTAATTGGCTCTTGATTCATTTAATTGCTTGAAACATTTTCAATATCTTTTGTTGTGGGCACATTAGGCACAGACGTTGCTCAGAGCTCAAGCCGAGCGGAGTTCTTCGGGCTTGTGTCAGCTCCATTCACATTATGTTGTCTGTGCACATAATCTGCAGACGGTTCAGAAATCATAATGCAGTCAGTGTGTTCAGATTCCAATCAAACTACACTTCAGCGGAGCTGCGATTTGAGGGGATGATGTTGGGCACCAAAACCTCAGAGTCGACGCGTTGTTGTTGCTGCTGTTGCTGTTACTGTTGCTGAATGCAAACGCAGTCGACGCATTTGTTGGCCCTGACTATGTTATAGTTGCTGTTGTAACTGCCAGCGTCATAGTTCATGGACCATAAAATGAGGTTATACTTGGAGGCTGCTGCTGCTGCTGCTGCTGCTGCTGCCTTTGGGTTTGCCTCTTTGCTGTGTAACATGTTTCTTTTCGACTTTCCAGTGATTTATGAAGAGCAATTTTAATGACATTTCCCAACAAGAGTATCGACACAATAGCCTGCAACACTTCGAACTTGGGTGTGGGTGCCATCGATTGACTGTTGCAGCAGCAGCAGCAGCAGCAGGAGGAGTTGCTGCAGCAGCAGCATGGCAACTTGCCAGTCATGCGTGCGTCTCCTAAGTGGCAGCCACACAGTCTGCAGCTGACGCTGCTGAAGAGCTGGACACACCTACAAGAAGACAAAAACTGGCCAAGCTGAGCTCTTCTTACCCCTAAGCCTCATGTCCAGTTCAATGCAGCACTTTGCCTAAATAATCGTAGTCCATAAATTCGATTTTACCTATTGTGGATCGTTTTTTTTTATTTTTTTTTTTCTCTTTTCGGGTTTATACTCTGTAAATTTAAGAAAGTTGAATGGGTAGAGCAAAAGCACGATGCAAATGTGATTGCGATTCAGTTGTCATTGGCTAAACAGCTTGTAAGTTGCGTATATATTAAGTATTAAAGCATATTAGTCAAAACTAGTTGACTGTTTTTAATATAAAAAGTTTTTAATTGAAAAAAAAAAAAATTGTAATAATAATGGTATAAATAAAATATATAGCAGGTTGCAAATACTATTTCGATGAATTTTCGCTTATTTTACAAAAAAATAATTTTGAAATTTCCCCAAAAAATTCTCACTTAAAAATAAATTAATTTCATTTAAAACTCATTCAAGACGCTTTACATGGTATCTTCTAGTCAACTGCTAGCAACTATGTCACTTTAGCTTTTTACTTTTTACTTTAGATAAGCGAATTGCAGTTCCAGTTGGTGATTTTTGTGGGTCAGCATGAATCAGTTGCATGATTGCGCAATCATTAGAGAAACTGCACAATCATGAGCAGCACATTCATCTGGAGAAGCGATTCGCTTCGTTTCTTGTTTTTTTTTGGGTTTCTATGTTTTTGGCATTGTTTTGCAACAGCTTTGGTTTATTTAAAGATAAAAAACTCAGTAAATAAATAACCGAATATGTAGTTTGGCAACAGTTTTTTTTTTATGCTATAGTTTACTTCGCTGCTCCTCCCGCTGCTCCTGCTGCACTCAATGATTTCCATTCCCATTTCCATTTCAATTGGCTTTTGAGTGGAATAATATGCAAATATGGGAGAGAGAGAGGCCGCGAGACGAACGATGAGTATCGATGCATCGATGTGCAGCAGTAAATTGCAGTTTGCCAAAAACATTTTGCCATTTGTTTGCCATGACACCATCCTTGGCTTCCCGCACCGCCACTCATAGCAGCTCCTGGCCCTTTGGCAGCTGTGCAAGATTTATGAGTAAAAGCTGCAGCAATTTTAATGTGTGTGTGTGTGTGTGTGTGTGGAAATGAGAACTCTATTGATATATCGATATGCACATACTATTATTGACAGTAGCAATTGCAATATGTTCACTTACTGTTCAGTTATTCGGCCCCATTACACAATTGAGTTGGCTTCGACATCGGCAAAGCAAAAAAGGGAACATTTTTAATGTAAACTGAACTATTTTCTATTGTAAAATGTTGTGAATGATATTGTAATATCAGATTATTTGCCTGCTAGAAATTAAGCTGTTTATGAGCAGAAGTTTGAATTAATACGGATAAACTTTAGATTGATATCTAGCAGTAAAATGCTTCAGTTAAAGTTTTTTATAACCTCTTGGGTTTCTCGTATACGTTTTCAAAAAGTAGATTGTATATTATTATATATTTACTATATTTATTTGTTTTTCAATTTATCTCATTATAAAATTCCCAAAATAATCAAACTTATTTAACCAAATTTATAATATTTATTTTAATTTATTATGTATATATTAATATTATTATCATTATTATTTATATTTATATGTATTTATTTATCTATGTTGAGCCATTCACACTCTCCATAAATACATCTCTTAAAAGTTATGTGCTTAACTTTTATCTACAAGTTTCTTAAAGTGCTGCCAAGTTGTGCGCACTTTAAATTAATTTCAATCTAAAAATTTCGAAATTAAACCGAGAAGGCAATAAATAACAATTCGATGTTCTTATCACATAATACAGAAGCCCATAGATAGCAAAAGACTTGGCCATAAATCAAGTGGCAAGCGACTTGCAGCCAAAGCCCCCCACCAATACAAAGCCGCCCTTCACCATTGTTATAGCTGTTGATATGGGTAGAGAGTGTGCGTGTGTGCGTGTGTGTGTGTGTTAAATCTAACAATGGCGTCGCGTGAATAATTAAAATGAATTGTTTTTCCTTAAACAAACGAAAGCATTTCACATTATTGCTTTTTAAAGTCAGCAAGCCACAACAGATAGAGAAATATAGTGAGGGAGGGGCATATAAAGAAAGAAGAGTGAGAAAGTCCATATGAAATGGATGAGTTTGAAATATATCTCTAAAAATATTTTGATAGCCAGCCAAAGTCGAAGCAATAAATAAATTAACACGCTGGCATCATAATGATGCGGATAAAGTGAACAGAGAAAGATGAATGGAACAATTTTTGACAGCTAATCGGTTTCATGTTATGGAAACCATAAGGCAACCTTAATAAGCTCTATGAGCTATAATTTGCTTTTGTATATATATTTTTTTTTTGGTATTTTCTTATTGTACTCAAAAGTTTGTTGTCTGTTGTTCCCTAAAGAAGCGAGCGTTGTAATTTGTTGCTTGATTGATTTTGGATTTTCATTGGTTTTTTTCCCGTTGGTTGTTGTTGTTGTTGTTGGGGGTCTTCATTTGAGTTGTTGTGCGTTTAACCCCATTAATCAATGGCCAGCCCGTTTTGTCTCGCTTTGCATATTGCAATTCGTTGCGCTGCACAGCGACAACAACAACAACAACAGAAATTTCACTTGCTGCGTTGCTTTTTTTTTGGGGCTGCTGTTTGAGATTTATGACCCTTCAAAATGCAATTAAATTTAATTGAAGCGCGAAAAAAACGCTTTCGATTGTTTGTCTTTTTCACACTCGCCTGCCATCTCGCTCTTAATCATTTTTTTTTGTTTTTTGTGTTACGCATACGTCCAGTTGGCCGTTTAATTAATGGCAGCCAAATGCATTTGTGGCAACTTCAGCTTTTTTCTGGCAATAAAAACAAAATTCTTACAATTGCATATTCAATTTCATGCAAACTCTTGCTCTCTCTCTCTCTCTTCTTTTCTTTTGCTTCTATGTTATTTTTGAAGTTGTTTTTGCAGCACTTTTATTATTCAGTTTCTCTGTTGCAGTTTCTCTGATGTTTTTTTATTTCCCTGTATTAAAGTTTTCCCTTTGTCTATTTGTTTTCCTCCACTCCTCCACTGCTCTGGCTTACTATGTACATGCTTATCATTTATTCATTATGTGGTCTCTTGGCTCGACTGATTCATTGGCTGCTGCTACAACAACGGCAGCTGCTACTGGCTTTGGCCTTCTGTTTTGGGCCATATTCAATTGCAATTACATTTTATATGCATTAAGGTGCAAAAAAGTTGCATTTAATTATTTGTAAACCTTTTGTCTTTGTTGTTGTTTTTTATTTCGTTGAGGCTCACAACTAATTTGTGGCCGGATTTTGTGGTTATTGTGGTCGTAAGTGTCGTTAGTTGGATAATGGAATGGCAAATTCTATAAATTGTTGTTCGAAATTATTAAATATTTAAAGGGCTAAGAGTGCAAAATAAATGAATATATAAAATGCATTACATATTGTTTGAAAACTTGGATTGCTTACAGAATATGTATGAAGACATGAGCAAGCATAGGAAAAATAAACTAACAAAGCTTTGCAACAACATAGAAAATGTTTGCTTAGGAAAAGTAATAATAAATTAATAAAATTCTATAAAAATAATCAAATATAAAATATTATTTTTAATGGGAAAAATTCAAGTAAATTGAAATAAATAAATAAAAAATTAAAATTAAAATAAAAAACAAAAAAGAAAAAATAAGAAATAAAAATTTATTTATAATTTATAGTCTCTTCAGCAAAAAAAAAAAAAAAAAAAAAAAAAAACAATTAAAACTTATAAGATTAATGTAATAATAATAACATAATAATAATATAATAATAATAATAATAATAATAATAATATAACTATTTGAAGTAATGCATTAAAATTAATTATTTTAAATGCATACATAATTTTTCTACATTTCATTATCTCATATAATAACTTATCACATTTTAAATACATAATTTATCCATAGACGGACTTGCTTTATTTTAAACGCAAACAATTTAGAAATTCCACAGTGGAAAATGCTTAAACAATTAGATTTATTCATAAGTCTCGTTATGAGCAAAAAGGCTTTGCATTGTCAAGAAGATAGATTGAATTATTTATGATTGTCAATATTTGCCACAAAATGCATAAGAAGCAGGCGAAGACGAACACAAAGGAGACAACCGTATAACATTCCTTGTGGTTCCTTTTGCTACTATTCCTTTTTTTTCCCTTTTGTTTTTTTAATAACAAGATATAATAATATTTACAATAAATATGAGCGCGCAAAACATCAAATCAGAACAAGAATAACAACAAATATTTACGATGCGGCAAAGTGAATAGAAAGCTGGAAGGGAAACCTGGCTAAAACATAGTTCTTCTCGGTCCGAGCACGTGCTGTGTGCTAACTGGCTAACTGAAGGAGAAGCGAGAAAAAACTAAGAAAAACGCAGCAGCAGCCGTTGCCAGCGAAATTGAAAAGGACAAGTTAAGCGTTTAGTATAAAAAGAAAGAAAATGAAAAAAAGGCTCTGCAGCAGCCGCATAAAACGTGGCTAATAGAAGAAAAAAAGGAGAAAAGAAAAGCCGCATAATAAATCATAGCTAGCCTGTCTGCAATAGCAGCGCATAAAGGACATTCGAATGTTCATAAAAAGCTAGTAAAATATATATAAATATATTTTTTTATATATATATATATATATATATATATATAGCTCAAAATGAGAAATAATGGCAAATAGCAGCTAAAGCCAACTGCCCAAAGCCCAAAGTGAAAAAGCAAGCGACAAAGTCAATTATGCAACAAGCAAAGCAACAGGGGCCAAGCATAAATCGGGGAGTACGGAAATGGCAGTGAGTGCTGCTTCTACTTTAAATAGAGACTGCCAAAGCCAGACGGTATTATTGAAATATTAATGATCCAACATTATTATTAAAAAGTTCTAGCCGACAGTGTAGACGAGCGAGTGGAGCAAAGTTTCCAGTTACGAAAATCGAATTGCAAATTGCAATCAAAACTTAATCAGTTTAGAGGCTTAGACTCTGCTCGAACGCCATAAAACATTTACCAGTTCCGTCAGTCGTTCGAGCAACCCCCCCAAAGTTGGATATTTGCTCAGCGTTTCATTAGATGAAAATGCGTAGCGTAAGCTTTGCTGAAAAATTGGAATATTTTCCAAAAATTAAAAGGATTTTGTGCGTCAATATTGACACAAGACTCCAGTGGACAA
The DNA here is from genome assembly GCA_030914345.1 of Drosophila koepferae. Taxonomy (NCBI): domain Eukaryota; kingdom Metazoa; phylum Arthropoda; class Insecta; order Diptera; family Drosophilidae; genus Drosophila; species Drosophila koepferae. The sequence continues at coordinate 7,556,207 of JAUESR010000207.1, forward strand.
CGAATGACTAACTGATGGCAGGACTGAATGACTGAATGACTGAATGACTGAATGACTCCATGACTAACTGCCTGGCTGAGGCATTGTAGTAGTTGAAAGTCAAATATGCGCGTCCATCAGCTTCGAGTGTTTGAGTGCAGCACTTTTTTGCTTCTCATTTTATATATATATATATATATTTTTTTTATCGTGGTTATGATGTATGTTTTATATATACCAGAGCGCACAACAAATGTTTACTGACCGCATGAGGGAGTGGTGGCAAGTTTTAATGGGTTATTTGATGAGCTGCTGAATGCAGCCAGGCTGAAATATGATTATCTTGCACTGGCTGCAGTTTTGATGATTGATGATTGTCAGTGCAGGAGAGTTATGATAGTTGAATGAAAGTTGAAGGGAGTTTAAAAATGGATTTGAATACTTTTTCAATGCAATTAGCTAATTAGGTTTTAGAAATTAATGTAGTTAAGTAATTAAAAAGCAGAACAGAATGGGTTAGGTTGGTAAGAATAAGTTTAATTGATTAAAATGTTTGAGTGAATGGGTTGGCATTGCAATAATAAGTTTGGCCTGAGATATATCTAAAAATACTTGTTTTTATATACATTTTTTACCCTGTCTAATAAATATCAAACGCTAATTTATTTTTAATTTAAATGTTATTTTGAATAAGGTAAATTCGACTTAACATTTAACATACTTAAACATTTTCAGCATAAAATTATATGTAATATAATAAAATAGAATGTATTATATTAATAAAATGTCATTTCAAAGCTATGTTAACATTTAACATACTTAACACTTAACATACTTAAACATTTTATACAACAAATTATATGTAATATAATAAAATAGAATATGCTATATTAGTAAAATATTATTTCAAAGTTGTCTGTTAATTTTACTAACATGACTGATGAGGATATCTTAACGTAGTAATTATGCCAAGCTCTTTGCTGCAGCTGTTAAAGAAATAGTTAACAGTAGTAAAAATGTTAAGCTGCAAACTGTAATTATGAGCATCAAGCACGATTGAGTCTTTTAACAGTGCTGAGAGCTCTGCAGTTGCTGTTACTTTTAACAGCAATGGAAATGTTAAGTATTTAAAAATGAGCAGAGCTAGCTTAAAATAAAATATTAAATTCTTGTTTTTACTTGCGGCAAGCCACATTTACTTATTTTTTTTTTTTAATTAAGGGGGCTAAGTCACCTGTCTTGCCACCCGTCGAGCATATTACTCATAAGAATCGTAGCTCGGCCTAAAAATATGAAATAGTAAGAAGATGAAATACAGGTATAAAAATTAGCGCAAAACAATTACGTGACTTGTCAACTAATTACAATATTATGTCCATCCGTGCTCATCAGCGCGGACAGCTTCCTGTTGCCTCACTTTGTCTCCTGTCGCCAGGCGGCAGTTGGCGGTTGTCGCTGCGCCGCCTGCAGTTGGGGACTCATCCCGGCACCCCGTGCTGTGCGCGTACAGGTAATTAACGCGTGTCATTTATGCGTGACAGCGAGGAAGAGCAGCTCATAAAAATGCCACGGCGGCCGACACGCGAACATAATTTGTAGACGGCTCCTGGTGCCATCGCCATCGCCATCGCCATTGCCATCTCCCCGTCGCCATCGTCATTCTGTGTCCCGTGTCGGCTCACGGCTTGTTGTTGTCATTTTTATGAAATTTCTGCAATAAATTAAAAATTATTGCGATACTTTGTTTTTTTGTTCTTCCTCTTCTATTTTTAATGTGAACAGCGCTTTTGTTGCTCAGTGTTGCTCAATTTTATTTTATTCCGTATAATTTTGCTCAGTTTATGTAAATGCTGCGCACAGGTGATAAAGTTGGCCAACGCCGGCCTCCATTATTCATTGTAGCGCCATCAGGGAAGCTCTTTGGGTTATTAAAATTAATGCAAAGGCATGTGCAGTTAGCCAAGGGAAGAGCAAGTTGGCCATGCCAAGAAAGATAGCGGTGGGAGTGGGTGCCAGGTAGATTTTGATGGGTTCTAGATATTTTTATGTTTCTGGTAAAGTTATAGAGCTAAAGATAAGGGCTTAATTGCTGGCTATAATAAAATATATAATGCTTATTTCATGTACAATGCTATAGGAAAGACTTTATAATATTGTGAAGTAGAATTCTCTAGATGATCTTTCACTGATATTTTAAGCTTTCCTAATATCTCAAATCATTTCCATTATTCCAGTTTCAGATGTTGAGATATACTTATACTTATTCATTTCCAGTTCCTTCTTTTTTTTTTTTTTTTTTGCCTATTCAGTTTATTTTACAGTAGACGCAACATTTCTCATTGTTTCTTTGACATTTCGTTCCATTTCACTGTTTCATTTGCCAAAAGGGTTTTTTAATTTCATTTTGGAGCAAGGAAATCTTGCAGAGCTTTTAGCAATTGATTTCTAATTCATTCTTTAGCCATTTGCTATTTTTAGATTTTTGTCTGCCTATTCACCTTTAGGCTGAAATTAAGACTCATTATGCGATCCGCCCAGCGCCGAGTCCCTTAACCATTTTTTTTTTTCGTCGTTTCGTAAGCATTACGTCTCAATTTTTTGTTCGCCTTTTTTTTTTTTTTATTGAAAATCCACACGCAATGCCTGCCGAAGCCCTTTTTCGATTGCGTTAGCCCGTTTTTATTTCGGTATGGAATCGCTGGGAGGAGCGACAACAACAATAGGAAAGCGTGACAACGCCAAATGTGACTTTGAAAATTTGATAAATGACCCAAAGTTCAGACGTTCAGTTCGGGATGTCTGCAAATGAAATAAAAATCGAGCAATAGCCGAAAAGCCAAAGCGGAACTGAATGCCGCACGAACAAAGTACAAGCTGAATGAATGAACGAATCAATGGGAATGAAAATGGAAATGGAAAACCGAAACGTGCAAAGTAAACGCAATATCCAAGAAGAAAAAGAGGGAAACTCGCGACACTTTTGACAACAAACAGTTGGCGACGGCATGGAAAAATGTTCCACGGGAAAAACAACGCAAGCGCCACATGTGCATTGTTGTTGTTGTTGTTGTTGCTATTCCTGTGGATACATTTGGGCGCCATTCGACTCAGATTCGGCGGCAACGTCAAAGTCAAAGTCGGGTCGAGTCGAGTCGAGTCGAGTCGAGTTGAGTTGAATCGAGTCAAGCCAAGTCATTCTTCATTTGTAATGCCGACTGCGTCTTTGTCGCAGCGCCTTGCCACGCCCCCGCTGCGCAGGCCTACTATCAGGGCTTAATCAAATACACACACACACACACGCACACACAATCTGAGATGCAGACGAACTAAATTGGCTTTTGGGCTCTTGAGTTCTTAACTGAAAATTGTTCGACATTTATTTTGTGCTTATTTGATACTTTTGCAAAAAGTCGAAAATGTTTCCCCCATATCAAATATTGATATTAAAAAATCGCATCACGTCGCTTAGGTTTGTAAATAATGTTGTGGAAAATTTATTAGCCAGCTACACAAATGCCATTTGACGAGCCAACAGCTGTGAGCTGAGAGCTGAGAGGGCGCCTTTATTGTCGACATCTTTTTGGCAACTGGATAAATGTGATTTTGTTTCTTGTTTCTTGAGCATGGGCTGGATGTTGTCTGGCAGCTCTTTTTGGCAGTTGACAGGTGAGCTGAGAGCTAGGTAGGTGAAATGGAAAGTGAAAAGTGCAGTTCTCAATGAATGCCGAAAAGGAATTCAATTGAAAGTTTCATGTTGCCATCGATTAGATAAGCGCTTCAATTGGCTATAAGTTAGCTTAAAAGGATTTTTATATTTAAGGAGTGATTGGGATAGTTAAGGTGATTGGGTTGAGGTATGTATGAGGAATTGTGTATAAGAAAGAGTAGGGTATTAACGAACGCTGCTCAGATATATATAGCTGAGCAGGTAGAGTTTTTAGAAACGATATTCACATTCGCTCACATATGCATACTCTCAATTTACGTAAGTGTTAGGCGAAGACAATCCTCTCACACATACGAATACATACACCAAAGACTTTAACTCGGGGGAACGAGCAGAGCGAAACGAAACAAAAGTGAAACGTTGGGAAGCTGATCACGAACGAGCTCGTTAAAGAACCGATTCAAGCTGTTGCGCTCTGAGATTTTTCTTGGAGTGTGAGTAAACTTCTTTGCTTGGCTAGACTATTAAAATGTTGAGAGAGTTAAAAAAGTAGAGAAATCATGAGCTGTTGACTATGCTGGGTTTATATTGGAGATGTAATGTCAGCGAGATTTAATAGAGACTAAAATTGTAAGCCGAGTGAAATGTCAGCTACACTCTTCGAATGGGGTTGCCAGATTACATGTTCGCTTATTTTAATGCTAAATTATATTACATTACACATTACATTATACAATACATTACATTATACAATACAATTTTTGATTCAAATTATATTTAAGTTCTGATTTATTTTAATAAATATTTTTAATAAATATAGTTTAATTATTTGTATAAAATGAATACTACAATTTAAGCACAATCACACACATATTATTTAATTAAAGCTAATGTTAATATATATTCTACATATAATATATATTCTCAAAATACAGTTGCTCCCCTTCAATAAATATCATGCTGAGCCTGCCTACGCCAAAAATTCTGCTTAAATATGCAGGCTATCGATGCCACAGTTAATTCCTTGATTTCTACTTAGCTAAAGACAATTTCGAGCTCCACAATTGGCTCACTTAAAATGCCAGACACACACAAAACGAGACGCAAAGTCGTTGCCTAGGCGAAACCGAGAAAGATATAAAGAATTAATTTCTCTTTTAGCTAGAAAAAAAAAAGTAAATATCGATGGGGGAGAGACAGAGAGTCTTCTCTCGTGTAATCAATATAATTACAATTCGGCTATTCGAAAATGTCGCACACGTAGCCAGTGCCTGAAAATGTGGCCAAGCTGCTGGCACGTAGCGTACAGAGAGTGGGACAGAAAGACTGAGAGAGAGAGAGAGAGGCAGGAAGTTAGAGAGAAACCGGAAATAATACACATACGCACTGTGAGCCGTTGTGAAAATTATAGGCAAACATGTTGGCCAACAGGCAATACAGCATCGATGGACAGCAAGTGGGCGGCTCAACATTTGTGGCAAGTAATTGACAAACATGCCACATGCCACTAAACACAAATTAGAGAATGCTGCGTGCGGCAACGGCTCGTGGCAATCAATTGATTTTGGTTCAAATGGTGTTGCTTTAGCAGTCAAAATGTCAATTAGGTCAGAGCGAAAAACAGACAAAGAGAGGCAGTGGGAGAGAGAGAGAGAGAGAGAGAGTGAGATAGACAAGTGGGTGTTGCCAGCAAATGATCATCATTTGCATTTTATGCCACATTTTTGTATGCAAATTTTGTTTTTTATTTGTATTGCAGTCGTTTTCATTTAAAATATGCTAAATATTTTGCGCATGGCTTGCTTTAATGTGGGGCGTGTCACTTGGCCATTTGGTGTCTCATTGTTGTTCATTTTTGGCAATAAAAACATTACGCCCAATAAAATAATTTGCTTAATGCTCGCTGCCATTTTGGTTGCTTGCCCAAAAGTGTGTGGTGGCGCCCTCTGTTGTTGGTCATTTGCCAGCCATATAAATTAAGCACTCGCCTCGCCACTTGTAAGCCAACTGAAAAGAGATGTATATATATACATATATATATTTATATAAAGCATGTGCAACTATTACTACTTCATTTATCAGTCTGCCTTGTGCAGTTCTTTTATGCTCGTGCGTCTCTTATTATTGGAAAATTCGTTTCGGCTGCTCGTTTATCAATGCTCCATTAAAGTGAGACGCCATGTGGCGCCCTCTGTTGCCAAATTGCAATATGGCTCTGGTGTTGCCTGCATATCCGTCGAATGACAAACGTTTGTGTTGTCCTGCCACTGGCAATACAAACAGCAACAGCAACAGCAACAGCAACCACGACAACAACAATCTTCAGCTGCCCATTGCATACATATCGAAACGTCGCGTTTAGCTATTGTTGTTGTTGTTGTCGACTGCAACTAATATCCGTTTCCGTTGTAGACAAAATGTGTTGCCATTTATAATGTCAAGTGCTTGGCGCAGCACCACAGCGCAATTTCTGTTTGTGTATGCGGCATTTGTGTATTTTGAAGGATGTGGGCGCATAACAAGCATAACAATTTGTTTTATCCATTGTTTGTCATGTAACACTGTGCACACAATGCGGCTATCCAAAGCCAATTGAAATGCTGAGCTATATATATGATATATTGGCATAAATATGAAAAATATTGAAAAATTATAGAAAAAAATGATTAATGGATTATTAAATAATATACATCAGTTATTTTAAAATTTAGAATGTACCATTATAGGAAATCAGAATGTATCATTCCATTACTATTACGGGCAGGAAATAAAAATTAAATTACTTAAAGCTGTTTCTTCTGCAATTTGCAAGTTAAGGAAAATAAAAACAATTATTAAAATTGTAGAAAAGCAGAAGAAATAGAGAAATAGAGATGCCTGTCTGTCTGCAGTATCAGCATTTCATGTATTTATCTTATGCTTTCAATTCAATTTGTTTCATTCAGTTCGATGCAGTTTTTTTTCCGGCCAGCTGTTACACTCTGTGCAGAACTAGAAAAACTTGCTCCATGAAGAAACGCACGTCAAACAATTTGTGGGGCACAAGGCACAAGTGTGGCAGCGACAGAGACAAATGAAGTTATTGAAACCTCATTATAATGGTGCAGAGGAAAATGCCAAAAAGGCAATGGGAAAAGCAGATGGAAATGAGCAGCATGGTTAGTGGGGTGGCAAAAGTGGCAATGCAATTCATCAAATGTCAAAATGCACTCGGAAAATCAACAGCCGAAAATCGTAGGCATTAATCAAAATACACACAACAATTGGGCAAGACACTTGGAGCAGGAAAATGTATGAAAATCTCGTAGCAACACTTGGCCAAGCTCTTCAGTTGCCAGAACTTTAAACGTAGCAGCCACTTTGTTGAACAATTTTTCAAAAATTAGCCAACACGATGAGCCAGAGGAGCTAGACGCGATTGAGAAGATGCGCTCCGGCGTCCAATCGAGCACGTCCAAAACTAATTTCTCTTGATTACGCGCTGCGTGAGAAGTGAGTGGAGCTGGGTTAGCGTCAGCCAGACGAGATGCGGGACTAAATTGGCTTTGGCGCTGCTTGACTAGCACTTCAATTTTCAATTGCAGACGCCAGCATTCAGTCAGTCAGTCAGTCAGTCTGTCTGCCCCCCAGGGCTTAGTCGTCAGCACTCGGTTGCTTCGTGTGCTCATAATGTCACTTTGTGGCTGCTGCTGTTGCGGCGGCGTCAGCCACGCGCCGCGCCTTGTCACACATGCACTTTAAATCGTTTATGAATATGAAAAATCATTCAAGCTATCTACAAGTGGCTGTCAAAATAATTAAATGAACTGGCCCCAAGACAAAATGCAGCGTGCGCTTATCGAAGACGCCTCCAGCGATTTGACTAATGTTGCATTTAGCATTCAGCCAAGGTCTGGTGCGGAAATGCCAGTTAATAGAACGCAGCCAGCCAGAGGATGACTATTTCTTTTATTTTATTTTTTATTCAACTGTATTTTTATTTTTTTATGAGTCGCGTTGATTAATGGTAGGTTACGTGATTTCTGGCATAGTTTAGCGATTAACTGCGATGGGATTTGCGCCCTGGGAGTGCCTGCACTAACAGATGCGGGCCCTGGAGTACAGTGCACATTCGCTATAATGCGCAGACAGTAGCTTTTTCTTCTTTTTTTTTTTTTAAGGTTTAATGAACTTTTTGCTGCTGTCATCGGTGTCCGGCTGCCGTCTGCCGACTGCCGTCTAGCATCTGTGGGTGGGCCAAGCATTTAATAATACTTGGTAAACTCTCAGATATGTAGATGCTGTGACAGTCACAGGCAGAAGTTAATTGAAATGAAGGAAGGCCCTCTGAGTGGCCTGGCTTGGCAAATGATGTAATTGGAAGAGTGAGAGTTCCCCCCCAATTAACAATTTAGAGTCTAATGAAAAGCTGAGAGTGATGCAAAGTGCGACGCAGGAATTTAGATTAGATTAAAGCTATAAGGAAATGGGAGATAGTGTAGGGTATAAAATTAGCACATTTTTTAAATAAAATTTAGGTATATACTCAAGATGTAATGGAACTGCATTTGAAGAAATAATAATAATTATTATTAATATTAGTTTTAAAAATGTTTTAAAATAATGTATATATATTCTTTTATACAAGCATATTCATTGCTGGAGAAATTAAAATTAAATATATTTATAAACATATAAGTTAAATAAATTAGTTAATGAAATAGTACATAAAAAATGCAGTAACATATATTTTTATTTAAAAAAAATGTATTTATATATATAAAAAAATAACAATACAACAATTATGTTCACATATATATAAATATATATACATTTTATTTATTTATTTTACTATTTTATTTATTTATTTATTTTGTATTTTTTTTTTATTTAATTTTTTTTTATATTACCTATTAATATATAAATTATTATCATTTTATACAGTTTACACACAACTTAATTGATATTAAAAAAAATACTTTATTCAACTAAATTAAAATTAAATTAAATTAAATTAATATATATGGATGATAGAAATATCTTAAAGAAGCCTTTGATGTGTATTAAACTAAAAGAGTCCTTCCTTATCAATAAAACTTTATATCTGATATATAAATAGAAAGAAAACTCATTTCATGCATTAATGTATTCTTATCTTCCATCAAAATCTTCTGCTCATCTAATTATCATCATTTAAGCCTTACCTTTAAATACAATATTAACATTGACAACATCTTTTTTGGTTTCTTTGCAGGTATGTTATTCAAATTAGAAAAGGTCGTCGTATCCCTTTTTTGTGGGGAGGGTAGCCAGGTCAAGCCTTTTACACGTCTGGGCCTCTTAGCCAGGATGGAATGTAAGTGCCAGACACTTTGACCTGTCCACACGAACTGAATCACCTGCAATGCCAATATTTACACACACACACATACATACTCTCGTAAGCAAACATATGACCGAAAACCAATGGAAACTGCCATACAATCCGCACTGAATCCACTTTGGGGCTAGCTAGCTGTTAAGCTGTGCGTTAAATTGCTAAAAGCCTTCGCAGTTGGCTTAAACTAAGAGCTGTACGGTTCATGGTCAGCTCGTTTGGGCTTTTGGCTATTAATCAACTAAACGTTGCAACTATTTGAAATAACAAACACACATACACACACACGGACATAGACACAACATCTGTGTGCTGGTCAAAGTTGAAAGTAATCAAAATTCTGGTCTGTCGCATGTTTTAACCCTTTGCACTCTCCACGTTTACGTTTTTGTTTTTCTTTTCCAATATTTTTTGTCGAGCTACAAAAACTGTCAACTGAAGCGATTTTTTTGTTGCTTATTTTGTTGGGCCAACTAAAAAATTCAATGTGTACTAAAAAAAAAAAAAATAAAAATAAAAATAAAAGGAGTAGAGGCAACAAAATACGCCGCACATGTTCATCAATCAAAGTTGTAGAATTCACGTGTGCTGTCGCCAGGTTTTACTCTTTGTTGAAGGGTGTTACAGAGTTTTTTGTGGAAATATGTAACAGAATAGAGGCAGATTTCTATATAACAATATATGTATCTATATAATAATTTTCTCACAAATAAAATTTTATGGAATGTTGGAAACAAACAAATAAATTAAAATTAAAATTAAAATATCTGTTAATAGAAAAATATTTTCTGTTAATAGTTTATATTATCTCTTTAGAAAAGAATTTATTTATATTTTATATAAAATTCTCAAATCGAAAATGTACTGACAAGTACTATTTTGTTTCTATATATAATTTTTCTGCTATTTTGCTATTATATCTTTCCAAACCAAAGAGCATATCATGTGTCGAACACATCCTCGATATTCATTGATATTTTGCTCTCTTTGTTTTTGTTTTGACTCGTCTGGCCAAATATGTAGATTTGTATAAAATTTGTAAACATTTGCAGTGAGTTTGCAATGTGATTTCGATTGATTTTACCGCGTGCAGTTCAGTTCAGTTCAGCTCAGTTCAGTCCATAGAGCTCCATAACAAAGGACGCTTGTTAAACGCCGTCTGCCGCTTCCGCTGTATGCCGTTTGGCAGTACCTCACTGACGTCTACCCTACAATTTAAACGCGCTTTGTCGCGCTTTTGTGTCATTGTCACCGGCTGCCTAATTGCACTAACCGCAACCCTGTCCTACTCTGCGCAATTTTACCCTCATACTGAAGCATTTACTAAAATATAGTGTTGAAAAGCACTTGAGTGTCAGTTTGTAGTTTTCTTTTTTTTTTTTTTTATTTGTTTCGTTCTGCTTTTCTTTCACGCGTAATGAGTGCGAAGGGACAAAAGCGAACAATGCATTCGTAATTGTATTCGGTTTTGCCCCTCTCTCCTACTTGCATCTCTCTCTCTCTCTCTCTCTCTGTCACGCTGTTGTATGCGCTCTATTGTTGTGCGTAGCTTTTGAGGTCAACATATTGTTCTCAGTGTGTGTGTGTGTGTATGTGTGTTAAGTTTATCATCTATTAAATCACTTTAATGGCTTTTGTCATGCCCAAGCGAAACGAGCTTAAGCGTTGCTGCCCCAGCCAAGGCAAACTGAGTTGAGATGAAGAGTCGATAAACACAATTGAACTTCAATTGATAATCAACCGGGGAAGTAGTGTGGGAAACAAATGTGCTCTAGTCCTTAATAAGGTCTAGAATTTTAGACTATTTAGAGTAGAGAGGTAAAGTGAGTACATAAATATGTGAATATGTGAATTATAAGAATTTTATATTTTAGTTTTAAGCTGATTTTTCTTTAGCCATTTTTAAGTTCAGCAACCAGCATTACGTCTCGCATTGTAATTTAAGAGTGCCAGCGACACTTTGAATGGAATATTTGCTTTGTAAGAGATTTATATTTGTATAAATATTTCGATCATTCGTTCCAATTTCAAGCTATTTCTTATATGCTTATTCGTTCTCACTGCGCTTCGGCTTGATCGTCGGCTCATCGAGCACTCGTAGTTCGTGTATAGTATAAAACGAACTATCGTTTGATTGGAGCATGCACTCGTGCATCGACAGCTCTTCGAATTTGACATTAGTCTTTAGTACATTACCATATGTATATGCATGTTATGTAGAATTGACTTGTTTGATTGAGCGGAATTGTTTTTAACTACAGGAAAAATATCTATAGCAATAAGTTGCATAGCAGACAACGAATATTATTATTTTAGCTCTTTTAACTCTTTGCTTTAATATTGTATTTAGAATGCCATTTTGGAAGAGAAAAATATTTTCGCAAGTTAGTTTGGTTAATGCAGCTTTCTTATATGAATTATAAATAATTTTACTCTTGGCTTTTATTGGGTTTATTTTTGCTAATATTTATTAAATATTAAAGGAAATTTTTTTTGAGTTATTTATAACAAAAATAAATAAATAAATAAATAAGCAAATAAATAAATTAATAAAATAAAATAAAATAAAATAACAAAAAATAAATATAATAAATAAAATAAAAATAAAATAAATAAAAAAATAAATAAATATTAAAAAAAAAAAATGAACAAAAATAAATAAATAAGAATTATTGAATATATTCTATCGTAATTAAAACTCAGATTTATATTACATTTCAAGGCATACTCAAATTGCAAATTCAATGCTATCGATTACATTTCATATATTTACATAACAGCACCGTAAAATTCCATTATTTGAATCAACTAATCTTCCGTCTTACATTATCCTTCTTCAGGCTTAGTCGAACACACCTTGACAACTCTTTGAGTTATGTTCTTTATACTTACTTCTCTTACATGACAACCTTTAGTGGCCACATAATCCACAACAAATGTGCCTTATCTTTGTGTTTTAGATTTTCAAGCAACAAACACGTGGAATAAAAATAATCCCTTTGCCACACTCCAGGCCACGACAATAGACAACAACAACAACAAAAACAAAATAATGAAAACGAATAATTCATAATTCGTTTTTAATAACAACAACAGACTGAAGAGAAAATCCCAGACTGAAATAATATATATGAGCGCTCAAAAGCGATAGGGCGAGGTATAGAGAGTGATATATATAGAGAAAGAGAGAGAGGGAGAAGGAGAGGGAGAGGGAGGGAAGCAAAGGTACTTAAACACACGTGCGCTTTATCACACACACACAGAGAAACAAGTAAGAACGTTGCAGTTAGGCGCCACTAACTGCGATATACTTTGTTCCCATAGGTGCATCTTATTTATTTAATAAACATTTAATTAACGAAATATTTCGGCAATTAGAAAACGTACATGGCAAGCAACAAACGTTTTTCCTACACATACATACAGATTTACACATGTACACACTATACGAGTATACACAATTTTCTAAGTATACATACAAAAGTTTGCATGCCAGAATATTCTACGAATTGTGACTGAATTGGGAATTTTTCGATCGTTATATTAGTTTTGTCAAAAGGCGCTCTAGCAATGCATTACAATGTCTTATTTGGTTTTAGTTAATGAAGTGCAGATCAGGGCAGTGGTGCTGGTGGTAAGCACTATACAAGCTATACTTAGGTGCGTGGGTTCGAATCCCGCAGAAACCTTTTTTTCAAAAATTATTTATTTTTTATTTTTTTATATTTGTATATTTATTATAAAATGCTTGCTGCCAATTGATGATAATTTATAAACATACGCATATGAATTTTGCATTTAAGCAAAAACTAAAACAATTTTTCCGATTTGCCACGCTGTGTGGCAAGCAGTTTTTCTATGCATGCATATATGTATTTATGTGTAAGTGTATACACATCCAAAAGTGTATACATATTGCAAGAATTGCGATTGTATTGTTTTGTTTCGTCACAAGCTGCTGATCAGCTGGTCAGCTGATCAGCTGTGAATTGATTTAGGTTTAGCTAACGATTACATGTTGTTTTCAAAAGACCTAGGTTCGAATCCCGCTGGAAACTTTTTATTTATTAATCAAAAACTTGTCAATTTTATTTTTTAAAATTTATTAATATTATTATATTTATGTTAAAAATGCTTTTTGCCATCTTAGCAATTGCTACTAAGCTATTATATGCATGAATTATGCAGTTGGCCACAACAAACTTCTTTGCCGATTTGCCACGCCCCCAGTGGGCGTAGACGCATAATTTTTTGCCAGTTCTTAGAAAAGGCCGAGGCTAACGTGACTGCAAAATTTGGTTGCTTACATTCCAAAAATGCGAAAATTACAGGGTATTTTTCGATATGCCACGCCCCCAAAGAGGCTGAAAAATTATTTTTGGGGCATCGATAGAGGAGAACATTAGTAACTCAACCATCCAATTTTCAAGCTTCTAGCTCTAAAACTGTAGGAGATATAAACTTTTGCGGTTTGCCACGCCCCCTGTGGGCGTAGATATATCTACCATAGCTTATTAGTCTTGGGTTGTCAACCCGAGTATACATGCAAAATTTCAAGTCTCTAGTGTCAATAGTGTTCAAAATATTGCACAATTTGAAAAATCACTATATATTCAGGTCCGATTTGCCACGCCCCCAATGGGCGTAGACATATAACTTTTTGATCGATCTTCTTAGAATCATAACATTAACTCACATGCAAAATTTCAGCGTTCTAGCTTTAACGGTGTAGAAGATACGTATTTCCCGATTTGCCACGCCCCCAATGGGCGTAGATATATCCGCCATAGCTTTTTGAACTTGGGTTGTCAGCCCGAGTATACATTTCAAATTGCAACTCTCTAGCTCATCATCTAGTATGATAACTTAACTATGGGCGGAAGAGTTTTCCGATTTGCCACGCCCCTAGTGGGCGGATCGGGAAAATTTTTACACTTTATAATTCGGGAGCATATATGAGTATATGTTTAAAATTTCAAGTCTCTAGCTCTAATAGCGCCGAAAAATATTGCGTTCATACGGACAGACGGACAGACGGACGGACAGCAAGACGGACATTGCACAAAACCAATATACTTTTTTCCCTTTGGGAACAAAGTATAAAAACCCAACAGGAAACGAAAAGTAAGGAAAGCGCTTCGCCAGCTCATGAGCAGGCAAATGGAGGGAGTACTTCTAATATGCATTTTGTTTTTCTTTTCTGTTCTCTTCTACGTTTTGTATAAAAACTTGTGAAAAGTATTTCATTCTCACACACAGAGGCTGCAACTGTTATCTAGAGCGCTGCCATATGTTGCGTAGCTGCTTACGTGAGTTTTCTTTGGCTAGACACATTTGTCATATTGTTTGTCAGCTAAAACTTTGTTCTTGTTGTAAATCGTCTGAGCTGCATCTGCTTAAGGCTGCACTAACCGCAATTGCTTTGCTGTACATTAAAATTTGGTTTAATAAACTATAAATAAGACTTTAGCTTTTGCCAATCTCATTAATCTCATTAATCACAGAGACTGGCAAATGTGCAGTTGCGAGCTGTCATTGCCCCCCGTTTGGATCAGCCACCCCTGGGCATGTCCATAATGGGCACTCAATGCCCGATTCAATAGCTTTCGCTCAGCTTCAATTCTAATCAATTTGGTAAACATCTGTCGCGTCCAGGATCAGGATAAGCAGCTACTGCAGCGCGCACGCGTCGCTGCCAGCGTCGCGTCGGCTGCTGCACATTATCCCATTTGGTAATGCACACGTCGTCAACGATTCCCAGATGTGTACCACGGCGCTTCCTCCTGCCTGCCCTACTGCAGCAGCTGAAAACCGAGTCTCAGGGTTGCTGCTGCCGACATCCCATCGGACATGCACATACATTTTTCAACGCTTCCTCCCCTTGTCTCGCTGTGCATTCAAGATTTTTAGTTTCTCCATAATTCTCTAGTGAATGCGCTCAGTGTGTCTCATTAACACTTCGATTACGCCGCACGAGGGTTGTTTTAAAAATAATATTTCACATATATATATACATGTAATATATATATTTTGTTTTCCTTCGTTATCTGGTCGAGCTAAATAATTTCACTGTCTTCTTGTTATGAAATATTTAATGAGGCCTGACTGGCTGCTCGGTAAAATAATTTTATGCTCGTGAAAATTTTCAATTAGTTGAATTTATGTGACGGCGCCCAAGAAGTAGAAAAAAATGGAATGAAAATATTTTTGTAAAAGAATTTTTTTTTTTCAGTTTTCCTTCGTTTTTTTTTTTTTTTTTTTTTTTCATGTTTTAGTTAATTGTGAAAAATTGCTGAGTGCGATATGAATGTGTTTGAGGTATGTTGGAACAATTAGTTAGGGCTGTTAAGGCTGTCGGTCTGAACGGATGTTTTAAGTACTGAGTGCTGTATAGATATACTTTAGGAATATATGTAAATATGTGTGGAGTAAAAAAGATAACAGCTACTGCACAACATATATTTACTCATGTAAATGTTGCTGTAGTCTAAATTAAAAAGGGTAAAAAAAGTATAATAAAAAGCAGAAACAAATTAAATAATAAAATCAGATTAATATAAAATTGTAATTGAAACACAGAAAATAAATACATATATATGTATATTTATTTTCATTTTTTAAAGAATGTAATTTTGTAATTTTTATTTTATTTTATTTATGCAACATTTTTTTTATATTAAAAAAATAATTTATATTTTAAAATATTTAAATATGTTTTTCGAACTGACCTTTCAATCATTTTGTTTATGAAAATATCTAATTAAAATATATTAAAAAATAGTAATATATAAATTATTCAACAATTGTGTAATCCCTGCTTATGCCCATTCAAATTTCAATTGATCCCAGTCCCAGCTTATATAACTTACCTTTTGAGCAGCAGCATCTGCCCCGTATCGCAAAGCAAAACGAGCTCGTTTTGATTGCAAACATTCGCAAAAATTGCTGGCCATAAATCTGAACATTGACTGCAACACGCGCCCTCAGCAGCCAAATAAGGTACGAGCGGGTCACGTCCTCACCTTTTTCACAGCGGGTGCAGCCTACAGTAAGGCATGGAAAATTGCGACAGGCCAGCACACACACAAATGTCAGCTGTAGGCGCCAAGATAAACATAAACATGTTCAGTCGAAGCCTCAAATGCTATTTATAGGGGAGGAGGGATCGCGCAGTGGGCCATAAACAGTTTTTTGACAGTTTCATCAGCTGCTTGTTTCCTGGTTTTAAGCCAAATTTCTTGTTGGTTTTCTGTTTGACAGCTGATTCTTGTTGCTGTCTGACGATGCGTGCAAAAGTTTTAATTAAAAGCCAGCAGCGGCAGCAGCGGCAGCAGCAAACTGGCAGACAATAATGAGCGAGTGCAACATTTGGTTGCAGGCAAGCTTTTGCTGCTGTCAGACGGCTGTCAGTCATTGTCAGATCAAGTAATAATTATTATATAATTGCCAGGCAACTGTCTGATGCTATTTTGACACATTGCAAATTTCAATTAATTGCACACACACATACACAAGCACGCACGTAATATGTGGCCCAGAATACTTGGCCCAGTTCTGTGAACTGAGAACGTGCGTTTGTTGTCTTAATTTCAACGCTTGGCTGCTAATTTATGGATATTAAATTGCATTTGCTTAGCATTCACTTAGCTAGATAGCCCAGCGGCCTTGTTGCCATGGACATGAGCATTGCACACATTTGTCATCCAACACTTTTAGGCCGCTTTTGCCAACGGCTCAGCTTCAGTTTTCTACTTGGCCAAGACGTTGCTCAATTAGCTAGCTTAACTTTCCCACGCTGCCAGCCAAAACGAACTCAATGTCACGAAATCTTCAAGATGTATATATATTTGTAACACAAACTGTAGCAAAATAGAAAATCAAAAGTAGAGAACACAACAAAGCTAGCCACAATTCCTGCGGGCGCTGAAAACAGCAAGCCAAAAATGTAGATACTCTGAATAGCCAGCCTATGCATATAGGGTATGCTAGGTGCAGCAAATGTTTGTTGCATGTAAATTCAATTTACAAAAGGATTATTAAAAAAATTAATTAACATTTAAATGCAATCGATAACTCTTTGCATTTGAGTGAATTAGGCATTTGTATGAGTGGACATCTCTTCTGTTTCTTACTTTGATCACAGAGAGCAGAAGCTACAAGTGGCGAATGAGCAAGACTTCCTCAATATATTTTATCTTGAATTTGACTTTTAAATAACACAGAGTATCTCTTAGTTTATACACTACTCTTATCCAATGACATTGCCCACGCAACCGCAATGAAAACATTAAATCGTTGGCACAGAGAGCCTCAGCTCCTGATGCAGACCCCATGCAGTAGCAGCAGCAGCAGCTGGTCTGTCTGTCTGTGCTCTCTCCTCGTTACTCTCGCTAGACTACCAACTCCCACTGCTCTGCTCTGCTGGCAATATTTATGCTGCCTGCTGCCAGCGTGCCTTCGCGTCGGCACAAAGTAATTTGCATGCGCGTTAATTTTACATGCAAATAAATGTCGTATTTAAATGCAATTAAAAATGTTTACTTGGCTGCATTGCAGCGCCCCAGCATCGACCAAAAAAATCTTTGCTTGACTTTGGCATGCCTTCACATGGATTCCCATAGGTGATGGCCATACAACTGCCTCCTTCCACCTCCGGGCAGCCCCAGTGGAATCAGCACGTGTGCGCAAGTTAAACGAGCTGCAGACGATGGAAACGTTGTCTCAACTCCTGTTGCGGGCGGCTCGCTCTGGGCGTTTGGTGTGAGGGGCGTGGCTAAAGTTACTTTTAATTTGCGCTACTTTTTAATTTATGATGTAGCACTAGAGGGAAATCAACCATGGCAAATGCATGGCCCGGCCATGATGATGATGATGCGTCGACACGTCTTCAGCACAGAACCCATCATTATCTCTTGTCATATGCTGCAGAGCTGCGGCTTGAAGATGTTTGTTTATTGTTGCAGCAGCTGCATTTGTTGCATTTGCATTCAGCATAAGGCTCAACTCGCTCCTTGTTGCCGCTGAAAGACTTCCAGAGTCAAAGACCTTTAGTCTAGCTACTTAACTTTGCATTTCTCTCGTTCTTCCTTTGTGATTTCCTGAGCGCTAAGTAGTTATGTAAACTAGTTTTACCTACTACTGTCTCATGCAAGTGCCACGAATGCCAAAGGAATCTGATGCGAATCGCACAATGAGTATGCAATTCTTTTCAGTTCAGCTGCGACTTTAAGGGCATTGTCGCAACCATAACTCGTAATACTAATTGGTTTCCTGCGTCTCTTGAGTGTGCTTCTGGTGCGTAGAGCTTATGTTCATATGGGAATGTTATGGAAATCTTCTCGGTTCTTATAAATTCAAGTATAGCTTGCACATTGTCTTGCTCTGAGTGCAAGTTTTCTATAACCCAGTAGAGCTTTCCAAGTTACAAAAATTTATCTATTCCTGTCTCACTCACACAGTGTCTGCTTGTTCTCTCTCACTTTCTCTCTCTGTCTGTCCATCTATCTGGTTCCCTGTCTTACCAAGTCTCTCTCTCTCTCTGTCTCCTCTCTCTGGCTCTTCCGCTCTCAGTATTTCTTGCTATTTCTATCTCTCTACCTATCACTGTCCTCTCTCCAACTCATTCTCTCTTTCTTTCTCTCTCTTTCCTCATCAATCTATCTGCTTTCTTTCTGTCCCCATCTCCCTCTCACAATAGGTCTTTCTCACTGTCTCTGTTTCTCATTAATTTTTAAACCGCCTTTTCTCGGAGTTTCCATATTAAGCTGTAATTTCCATTAATACAAATTTATGTACATACCTACGATATATATATAGTAATCTATATAAATGTATACGTTTTTTCTTACTTTTAACTGCATACATTTCCATTTGTTTGCCAACACTTTGATGCTTTTAACCACTCCAATGCTTTGGCACTTCAATCGTCTATAATTTGTATATCTGTTACACTTTACCTTAATCCCCGTCCTTGACATTGTCCTTTCGAAACTGGGAAAATTGATACATCACCCACACTAGTAGCTGTGCGCTCTACTACACTGTGCTACCCACGCCACAGCACAATTGAGTCCATGGCAGCCACACACTCGCACAGCAGACTCTTGGCAAACATTGAAAATCGAGGCGCAACTAATTTGGCAAAATGTCAAGTGGCCGCTTAGGTTGGCTCCAATTCCAAAGAGCTGCCGCTGTTGGTGTTGCTGTTGCCACCAGCAGCAGCAGCAGCAGCAGCAGCAGCAAGTTTGCAGCTTAGTGTACACTTGACAACAGAATACCAACAACAACAACAACAACAGCAACGGGAAAATGTTCAAGTGGCAGTGAAAAATTTCACGTATTTCGTGCCAACGACAATGAAATTGTTCGAGTGCCAACAACAACAACAACAACAACGAGATAACAAACAGCAGGCAACAAGTTTTTATTGTTGTTGCAACAACACAAATCCTTTTCAAGCATTAATACAAGAATTTGACTCTGCCAATGCGAGAGCTGTAATATAATTTGCTACGCAAATATTTTGTTGCTTCGATTTCAGTGGAATTGCCACCAAAGTTGAGAGTTTGTCATCAACATGCTGCTGCTGCGTCGATTCTGTACGGCATCTCTTTACCTGAATCACAGGCAATAAGGTAGTGCAGAGATAAGGGCAAAGTGAGCAGAAGGCACAATGAGAGTAAGGAAAGCATCAGAACTTGGGGCAATGAGTCATGGGGAAAGTTGAGCGCAAACTTGAAATGAAGTTTGAGCTGAACTCTGAAAAAAAAAAAAACGTAACAAGATAAAAGTTAAATAAAAATAAATGAAAAGTAAATGAAATATTTGAGATCTTTAAATTTATAAAAGAGAAAAAATAATATAAAATAATTATGAACAACATTGAGCAGAGCTGGGAAAAATAAGTAATAGATTAAAAGTTAAATAAAAAAATAAAAAAATAATATAAATAAAAGATTTTAGATTTCTCAATTTAAAGATCTATGCCAGAAAGAAAATAAATTAATTAATTCAAATAATTATGAACAACTTTGAGCCGATTTGAATTTAAATCACAATATAAAATAAGATAAAATAAAAAGTAAATAAAATATTAAAAAAAAAAAATTAATTAATTAAAAAAATCAGCATTAATTAAATGAAATACCCTACATAAAATAAATCTACACAAATAAAATAAAATTTAAAAATTTAGATAATTAAATAAGTATTAAATGTGATATATTTCATTGAATGCTTGTTTAATTATTTTATTTAATTAGCAGCAGTCTATAGTACCTTTAAGGTAAATCGAATCGCTTTCACCTGACTCTCTGATCAAAGTCTGCTTATCACACATGAATTACATTTCCTGATTTCAGCTTGTGTTGCCTTAGTATATTCATATTGTTGACATGTTTTCTTCCTTACTTTGCAACGGTGCACTGCTCCACTGCCTGCCGCCTCTTGCCACCTGCTCTGTTAGCCACGCCCCATAAAATCAAAGTTCAATTAACATGTTCAGACAGTTTATGAGCCAGTGTGGCCAAATGTAAAACGAGCAATTCAGATTCAAGCTCTGCACGCTCTGAGTGATGCAGTTACTCAGACTGCAGAATTGCACAGCGGGTGAGTAATGGGGAGGGGGAAGGAGCAACGTATGGGGGGAGCAGCACTTAAACCGTCCACTGGAAATGGGCGCCGACCCGAAACCATAACACTTAAAGCCCCATTTAGACACACTGCATCTTGTTGTCCGGCAGCCACTTTGTAAAGCATTTAGCATTAAATGCGAGCAGGCAAATTATGGAGCCATAAAAGCGAGCCACAGCAATCGAAATAAATATTAATTTTTAAGACGAAATGGAACTGGAATGATGCGATGGCAACTGGGTGGCAACGCCGCAACGAAAGTGCATGGAATGGCGAAACATTGGCTAATTAGCATTGAGCCAAATGCCAAATTGCACTAAAATTGATTGAGGCGTTGACATATTTGGTAAATTTATACAAATTAAATTATTAAAACGCGTCAGGAGTGCTGCCAGCAGATTCCTGCCTACCTCGCTCAGATGGCCTGCCTCACCGTACCCTCCCATGTTCGTAGCTTTGTCAGGCCTGTCAACGTTTGTTTGTTTGCTTTTGGCTGTGTGTGCTGAGCTGAGAGAGAGAGAGAGGGAGCGCTGAGTGTGTGTGTGTGTGATTTTGGTATGCGGCTTGTCAGTGCCAACCCAGTGGCTCGTCTCGTCAAGCAACCAATTCGTAAACATTGCAGAGCGGGAAGTATGTAGAGTCTCGATGCTGTTGTGGTTGTTGTTGTTGTTGTTATTGTCGGCAGCTTGTCGAGATGGATGGGCAAACTGCGGGTCGCGTCGAGTCAAACTTATTTATAAACATGCGACTGCAGAGGGATATGCGGCTTGGTTTGGAGTTGGGCCACTGCCAGGGTCTGGGCCTGAGCCTGGGGGAACCCCATGAGAGTCCGTGTCAAACATGTTTAACAGAAGGACTACCGCAACAACAATGCGCATGACAACAACAACAACAACAACAGCAGCAGCAACAACAATGGCAACAATAACAAACTGAATGAGAACTGGTTGGGCAATGCAGCGACTTCTATTGTTGTTGCGGCGGCTGCTGCTGCTGTGACAATCAAAATAAAAATAATTCAAATAACCCAAAAAACCGAAACGAAAACAAAAATACAAATGTTTGCAACTGTCATGCAGATAGCGAGATAGAAAGAGAGCGAGCAAGAGTGACGGGAAAAAAGTTTTTAAACCATCTCTTTTTTTTTTTTTTGTTATTTAGCTTTAGATAACGCAAAAATGAAATCGTAAGCAACGAATTTGTTTTTCAGCTTTTGTTTTCGCATATTTTAAAGATTAGAAAAATTCGTGCTGCAAAATGCTGGCCACATGTGGAAGTCAGTCAAAAACATGCCACAAACAGATTGAGTCGGATCGAGAGTTATCATGGCCATTTAGTCAATCTAAATTTTGAAAACTGAATTTTGTAGAGCACACACAAAAGAATTATTGGATTGCAAAAAAAATATTATTTTAAATTTCACTTTAAAGCTTAAAAAAATTATGGTTTTATATATTTTATTTTTTTATTTTATTTTATTATTCTAAATATATTATATTATAAAAAAATATATTTTTTTTTAAATATTTAATTTTGTATTTTTTTATTTTTTATAAAGTAAATTAATTTAAAACTATTTTAAAATTTTTTTTTTTTTTTTTTCAAATATTTCTAGATATTTGCTCGACTTTTATGGGCTAAAATTAAAAGAAAATATATTTATATAAATATGCATATTTCATTATAAATATAAAGTTTTAGTTTTTTTTTTTTTTCAATAACATAAATTTAATTAAGTTCTCAAAGCATTTACTCAACGCGGAATAAAATTTAGATTAATGTTCAATCTGTTTAATATAATTTAATATACAATATAAAAAAAAAACATTAACATTAATGAATATAAGAAATATCTTTTGTATGAATATTTATAGTATATTAAAAAATATCTTGTTAAGCTTTCATATCATTTTCCATTAATATTTTGGTAAATATTGCAACTGTTCGCTTATGCAATCTCCCACATAAAGTTGTTTATATTTGATTGCCCTATTATCATCGAACTTGTTTGCGTTTAAGCATCTGCCATTTGTTGCGATCCCCTAAAAAAACATGTGATATGCTATGTTCCCTAGCTTAACAAGCTGCTGCTTCACATCTGTTCAACAATTTGCGCACTTTTACGACAACTAAATGTCATTAATTTGACAGGAAATGTCTGCGAAACAAATGCGAATTTGCTGTATATCTCGCCAAATGCATAACTTTATATCATTTTTGAGGAGTTTTAACATCAATTTGTCGCATTATTTGTCAGAAAAGTGACAGAAATGCTACTTAAACCACGAAAAGAATCATGAGGGTTGCAAATTCAGACAGAGTCAACTATTTGATGTTAAGCTAAGCAGTTGAAAAGAATTTCGGATATTTTTTTGTGTATAATGCAAACATATTTAAGAAGTGAAGCAAAGAAAGAACTAAAATTAAATTAAATTAAAACTTCAAAGTTAAGTTCGGCGAATTTTTGTGAGAAACTTCTTCATATAATTTTTATTAAAATATTTGTTGCTACTTTATAGATTAGTCTAAAAAAAATTGATTCTAGCTGGTTTTTTCATAAAGATAATTCATAAAAAAAATCTCAAATTAAAAAAAAATAAAAATAAAAATATTTCCGACACTTTTTCATAACTAAAAAATTTAAATTAATAATTTAAAATATTTAAAAATATTTTAAGATATATATATTCGCTATCAAATTATTTGCATTCTTCAAAAATTATTTGTTTTTATTTTTGTTGTATTTTACACTCAATTTAATATATAAATTTAATAAATTCTATAAGATTAATCCAATATTTAACGACTGTCATTGCGACTATTTGAAAAAAGTAAGCCCTAAACATAATGTGCTCTTTAGTTAGCGAGCTGTGGTGTTGCCAATTTCTCAGCAATTGCAGCGCTTCCTTATATGGCCAGCACATTCCATTCAATCGGCCAAATAAGGTCAAAATTGCGAGAAGGCAAAAAGAGAGGAATACGAATGAAACCAACTCTGCGCACTGTTTGGTTATGATTTCTTGGGAAGTGTCTGTTGCCTGGTCGCGCCCCTGGATCCCCTTTCCGTCCAGCGCTCTGTTGCCTTAATCCTAATTTATGCGCAAATAATGATGAAGCAGCCGCATGATGCAGACGCCCGTCGCTCTCTGCTAAGACGGTTGCTTGTGGCTTAATGCATTTCTGTCTCGCTGACTTGCTGTTGCCTTTGGCCTTTCTTTCGGGCTCGACGCTAAGATTAAGTGGCTTACATTTGCCGAAGCGTGTTGCAAGCAAGTCACAAAGTCGCCACGTTGAGTTGCCGTTATGCATTCTGAACGTGGCAGACAATGGGCAAACGTTTGGGGTTGACAACGTGCAACCGAACTCAACTTAAATTGGCTTTGGTCAGCGAAAGTCGTCTCGCAAAGGGTTTTACGCAATCATTTTGATCCATTGATATTACCGTTCAAGCATCCATAATGAATTGTAAACGCAGCCACGTGTCTGCAGACGGGTATCATAACATGACTCACGAACTAAGCTAAGTGGATTTGCTCCAGCACTTGACTGAGCTGCTTGACACAGCTGATGTGTCTGATACTAACTCGTGCACAACTCTTTACACTATTACATATATGTATGTGTGTATGTATTTGTATATACATGAGTATGTGCACATATTCCCCCAAGTTTAGTTTCCCACATTCGCAGCGCTAGCTCATTGCGCTTCATTGCACGCTGCAAACTTGTTACAAGGTTTTTCTCGCCCCTAACCAATTTCTTGCAACTGTTCTTTTTATATTTATATATACCCTTACTAAGGGTACATTTAATGTGCAATTGAATATAATACTTATATATATTGAAGAATTCAATATAATATATATTTTATTTATACATTTTTTATTTTATTTACATTTTTTCAACGTTTATTTATATAGTAACTTGAATTCATATAAAATATATTTTAGAATATTAGGAATATTTTAAAATGATTTTTATAAATAATAATAACAAAATATGCTTTAACAATAACAAATAAAAAAATTATTTAGAATTATGGTTTATAAATTATATTTTTACATATAATTATAATTCCTTTTAAAAAAGATTAAAAAGTCATAAAAAATAAGCTTGAAAAAGAATGATTTAAAAAGTTCAAAGTTAAAGTTGGAATTAAATTAATTTTAAATATTTTATACATATATTCAATATTAAATTAAATTTCACAAAATTAGTCTTGAAGAGCATATCAACTTCACTGTTCAGTGTTCTTCTTTCTTTTCTTTTTTCCACTTCCCTTCCACTGCCATATATGTGTACAGTTTCTTTTTGACCATTTGTTGGACACGACTGCAACGTGTTCCACTTCATGGTTCTGTTATTTTAAATTTGTCATGAAAATATTTTGATTGTTTCCACTTCAGCTTCTGCTACTGCTGCGTGCTCTGCATCTCTGCTGCTGTTGTTATTATTATTCTTATTATTATTGTTATTTTATAACAGCAGTTGTTCCGTTTGGCTATGACTTCACTGTATCCACATTCTCCATATGCGTTTTCTAAATTAGATTCTGCGGTTTTTCCTCAGTCTCTGCTGTCTATGACTATGACAAAGAAATAGTTGCGCAGTGACAAGGGGACATTCGTCGTACCCCAATCAATCGGCTCTTGTTTGTTTGTTCGTCTGCGGTTGAGCGACCCCAAACTCAGAGAGCAACTGAAGTAAGACTTTGCCATAATGTAAAACTCTTTGAAAACTCTGTTGAGTTGTTAATTAATTAGACATCGAACTGTTCAAAGTTGCATGCGATTTATTTTTATTCGCAACAACAACGATGTCACTTGGCATGCAAATCATACGAAAAAGATCGACAGACCCTCGTTCTGGCATAATCCAATTTAAAAAACCATCGACGTCGCTTCCTTCCATGACATAAATCAACGCTCGCTGCGAAATTCATTTAAAATTCATATCTTGTCAGAATGTAAGTTATATTTTAAGCTTTTTATCGTCTGCAGTTGCTTGAGCGGCGCGTGAGCTCAGACCAAAAAGCGAAAAGCAAGAAGAGCTGTGAATGAAGACCCCAATGAGCCAGAGTTGGAATTACCTGACAACTGAAGGGCAATAACGTTGGCTCCAGGGACAGGGCATTGTTAGCTAAGGGGCCAGAAGAGCTTGGTAGGTTTCGACTAGTGCTGGCGCTTCTATTGCTTCCATTTGAATGAAGTGTGAATTGTGTGCATTTACATTAGGGTGTTTCAATGTGATGGGAAAAAGCTTAGGATGGATTAATAATTGAATAAAGTTGATGTTAGAAAAGGAAAGTGAATATCAGAGTTTATCTGGAATTAAAATAGTTAAATTTGAATAATTTATTTGGAATAAGCTCATGTAGTAGTTGTAGTTGTATTCGCATTTGGCAGCCGCCGCTTCTCTCTGAGAGCATAAGTAAAACAAGATCGATTTCCTCTCGTTTCAATTTCAAAGTGTTCCTATACTGATTCATAATGGAGAGTGTGCTGTTGAGAGCATGAAATAGAACATGGAATGTGAGTATGGAATGTGAAACACACACTCTTTAATGCTTTTATGAATTCATTACTCACTTAAATCCAAATGCAGCTCTTATTTATGTCATTGCCAAGAGACAGGCTTAAGTAGCTGAACTGTTGATATAATTCATAAGTATTTCTCTTCATAAGTTATTCTTAGCTGTTATTATTATATATATATATATATTTTTTTTAACATTCTGCTCATTTTGGTATACAATTTTGTTTCTTCAGCTACTGCGCGAGTGCATACTAAGAATCTAAGCTCAACTCATTTAAATTCTCATGCACAAAGTACTTGTTGTATTTTCCATCTACGTTTTGTTTTCATTACTCCCACATATTGCAGTTGATGTTTGAAATTAATTTCACTTCCTTCAAGCTAACCAGTTAAATGAGCTTTTTAATGGCCAACAGCAGTTTCGGCCATATATGTATATGTAGATTTTTAATGTGATTCGTTTAGTGAGTCACCCTGATGCGTACAGCTATAGTCCATCAATTGCATTGCATGCCAAATCTTTGAACGCAGCAACAAGTAACTCAACAGCTCAATTGCCAGCCACGTGTTGCATGTGGCACGAAATTGTTGTTAATAATATTTATGTTGTGCGCGATGCGAACGCTTCAACACCTCCAGCCCGGCAGTTGGCTCCAATTGCGCACTTTATGGCCAGCGACTGGCCACAAATGCGAGCTACTTAAAGTCAGCTCATATATCAGCTGGCTTTATGGTCGTAATGCATTATATTTCAAGCGCGAGCTGGCCACCTGTTTGGCAGGCGCTCAAGTCGTTGTCACGTCTCCTCAAACGCAGCTATTCATCATGTGGCCATATAAAGTAAACTTGCAACATGATCTCAACTTTGACTCGGTAAACGTATTTGTTTATTTGGGTTTTTTTTTTTTTAGTTAAGTAAAAAGAAAAAAATATTTAAAATGTTAATTCGTTTCGTTTATTGACCGTAACAACGCACTTAATGAGCTTCCCACTAGGCACGACATTTTTGCTTGTGCTTTATTTATAGACAGCGCCACAGAGCAACTAAATTATTGGCCACATTATTTTGATAATCGCAGTTTAGAACAGCAGCAACAGCAATGGCAGCAACTGTTGCTCTGGCGCCAGGTAATTTTCTCTGTTGCTGCTGCACGACGACAACGTTGCAGACGACACAAAGTCTGCGATTTTTATCTGCGATGCAAGCTGCTTATCGTGCGTGTTGCCACCAGTTGCAGTTGCCGTCGTCGTTGTTATTGCTGCTCTGCTCTTTAGCCTGCTTGCTTGTGTGCCCTGTCATGTGCAACTGCATTTGCATTTCATTTGGCCACAACGGCAGAGCCTTGCTTGCAGTTTGTTTCATTGAAAATTATCTTATTTGGTAGCAATTTGAACCATTTAAATTTGATTGCTGTGTAAACAGAAGCTGAATTCATTTTTGAATACGTTGCTGGAACTTTGCATATATAGAATTATTTTATAATTTACATAATGCAATAATAAGGTGTTTAGAATTCATGTTTATTTAATTTTCAATTAATAATTGCAAATTGAGTTTAAGCTTGGGGCAACATGTCTAAAGACAGATATCTTAAATATCTAGGAGTATTTGTTAAGGTTAGATTAAGCAGATAATTAAGTTACTTATGGCAACTTTATATGCAAGACAAATTTGGAAAACGTACAAAAAGATTTTTCTTCGTAACCAAAAGAAAATATAGATCAACATATATGCTTAAACCCAAGCCAAATTTGTTTATATTTTATTTATTTATCTAGCAATATTTAAGAGTTTTAACTCAGCTTTTAATTATAATATGTATAATCGAACTATCAAATCACATTTGCCTATAAAAAAATTCTAAAATAATTCAAAAATAAATTTCATTACCTTCGGTGTCATGTCTCTAGCAGCATTAAGATGACGGCAATGTCTTATTATTATTATTATTGCTGTTGTTGTTGTTGTTGTTTTTATTTGGGCAGGTTAACAACTTAATAATTTATTTGCACTGCTGCTGGCACATGTGTCAGGGGCCTGTTGAGCCCTACCGGGCTTTGGGAACTGTTGGCTCTTTAATTATTTGCATACATCATGCACATGATTTGCATGCGTGGCAACTGCGAATGTCTTCGCGTGGCGCTGTGTCTGCGGCGCATAAACATGTCATATTATTTTTACTGTCTGCTAAAAGCCATGGCCAAGAGCCAGTCAGCCGTGGCCGTGGTCTGTCCAACTGCGCACTTGATACTCGCCTCATATCTTTTCCTTTTGATTTTTTTTTATTCTTTAATTTTTTTATTTTTATGATGATGCGTCATAAAAGAGCAACAGGAAGATGAAGCGAAAGCGAGTGGCACAGTAATATTTGAATAGATGCCACGAGTGAGGGGGTGGCTGGGCATGGGCATGGGCATGGGCATGGGCATGGCGTCAGCTTATCAATGCAAAACAGACGCTAGGCATTAGCTGGCGACTGGCTTTCAGCTTTTACTTCATATTCAAAATCACGCCACGCCCCCGCATTGCTACGCCTCCGCATCCAGCTGCTGCATTGTCCATGGCGCGTTGAAGCAACCCTTGAGGGATTAAATTTCAACAGCTTTGCCGCGCGCGCGTTGCGCATTCTTGGCCAGCACTTTAGCTAGCTTCAATGCAGCAGCACCGCACCCAACCACCCAACCACCCAACTGGCCAGACAACCACTTTAAATGCTGCCGCTGCTGCTGCATCAGCTTTTCCACTGCCGACTTTTCAGCGCTCTTTCAGCTGCCTGTCCGTGCGTCCGTCTGTCTATCTGTCTCTGCGTCTGGGATTGGAAATGGGTCTGGCATTCAGTTAATGAATGTAATCGCCATAAGCTGCCTTGTTTTCCACAGCCAGGGTGGGTTGGGGCCAAAAGTGTAGACAAGTATTTGCCAAGCGCTTCTAATGAGAGTTGGCTGTCTACAAAATATTTGCTTGTAATTGGGTTCCTGAAAATTTGTTTTTCCTCTGCTGTGGAAATTATAAAAGCATGTAATATGCATTTATTATTTAAAACACTTTTACGGTGGCTAATGAAATGAAACTGCCTTGGTTTATAGAAAATGGTTTTGCCGGCGGGCAATTTCGCCCAAAAGAAAATTTTTCTTGGCTTTGAACTGAAGCTTAGAGGAAAAGGCAAAGGGAGAGCTCTCGTTAAATTACTATGATATTTTATTAAGAATTTTTATTTTTAATAAAAGATGGAAAAAAATGTATTTCTTGGAAATATATAATTTATGCAATTGGAAATTAAATTAATTATAATTAACTTTGCAATTTTTCTTGGGGCATATTTAATAAATAATTTATATTTAAAATGTTTGATAAAAAGATTAAACATATTGTATTAATATTCTTTATATTATTATTTAGTATAATTATGTATAAACAATTTTAAAAAATTTGAATTATTTTTCAATAATTATAAAAAATAAATACTATATTTAATTTGTATAAGTTTTCCACGTGATTTTTTTTTTAAATTATTTATTCATTTTTTAATTACTTATTCATATTTATTTATTATATGATTTCAATTTCTTAGCCAAATATGTAAAAATAGTTAAAAAAAAAAATTATGGAAAAATATTATACAGCATTTAACTTAATGTGTAATTTAATCAGTTAAAAAAAAAAAAACTATAGAAAAATTTTACAATATAAAGTTATCCAAGAAAAGTTATATACATATATTTTTTGTATATTTATTTATTTAGTATTAATATTATTTATTTTAGCTGTATATCAATCGCTTGTATTCATGCATAAATTAAATCTGAGCTGCAGGCAAAACTTTCAGCAGCTTATTAACATAGCCTTCACTCTTCCTCAATATCAATGTGTAAATATTTGTAAAGAAAACATAATTTTTACCTGCGCTTAGCGATACTGAGAACTGCTGAATGTGTATTTTGACTCAGCTTAAGCTAATCTCACATTTACATATTGCCTCAGAAGTATTTGTGCATGAATTAAGAGCTTTACTTCTTTGAGGAGAAATTTACTTATAACAGCTTAAGCAATCATGAATGAATAAATTCAGGTAAAACAAATATTGCCAAAATTAAAGATATTAAACTAGGAGTTTTACCAAAAGTGTCAAATGCCATGCGAGCGTTAATTGTGAAGGCAAACGCAGATGGGGCAAAGGCAAATAGAAAAGCGACGAATGGCAAATAGAATAAAATAATCAACAAACAAGATGCAACAAATAAGGTAATGAGTATACGCCAGGTCTGACAAAACAAGATACAGCACTCCATTCGTTAGGGTGGCAACAGGAAAGTGAAAAGCAGCCATCCAAATGCTTCAGGCGAGCATTATGTTCGACTGCAGGAAGAATGTGGGTGAGCTCTAAAAAAGGGTCGTCTGGCAAACACTTGAGCAGCTGGACAATGTGCTCGGGCTGCTTTTCGTGTAGCAGGAAGGCTAAAATAATTGTGAGATTGCTGATGTCATGCAGAGCAGCATAGGGCGAGGCACACGTTTCAATGCCAAATAGGCCGCAGGGCAACATGGCTCGGGAGTGGACAACAATGCGAGCAGAGCTGGCGACATGGCTCATTACCCAGGGGCAGGAAGAGGAAACGAGTGCTGTATGTAGCTAAAACAATTTTAATGCTAATGAATTGAAATTGTTGAGCAGCAGGCCTGGCGTATACGCAATGTAAATTGTAAATGAATGTAAATTGAGCCCAAATGCTGCGATTGTTGTTGCTGCATGTCAATGTCAAGTGCAAATGTTGCAGCCGCCGCAACAATAATCTCTCATCGCTGCGATTGGAAAGTACAAATGAGGTTTTGTTCTCTAGCGGAATTTTGTAACATTTGGGAGTGGAATCGAAAATGGAATTGGAATTGTGTTTGCTGCCCAACGGGCATGTAACTCATTTTGCTGTGTGCCACAGTCCTTGACTATGACACGAGCTGAAAAACTATTAAAAATATTTTTATATATACATAGAGTGCATATGTATGTATATATGTAGTCTGCCGCAGGCGTGACTAAAGTCCGCCGCATGGCACTTCATAAAAAAGTCGTAACATTTTACGATTCTCACATTGCATTTTCTTCGCTTTTATTTTATTTTTTTTTTTTATTTTTTTCGGCTTTGACTCGTCACTGATGTCATCCTTTTGTTTCGGTTTGTTTTTTTGCAGACGGAACTCTCACACAATCTGCAACAATTGTCGGAGAAGGCACGTTCCACAACCGAATTCATACAGCGGCTCAAAGGCATGAGCGACAAAGTAACCGTGAGTTGAGAACGTGAATATTTTCAGTGAACAAATTGTTGATTTTAATTACTTGAACACAGGAATCCTGCATTGAGTTCGAGCGTCTTGTGCACGCCCAGTGCGAGGCGCTCATTCAGGCCATACACGACCGACGCGAATATCTGCTGGAGGCCATACGCATGGACAAGGATACCAAAATCAGAATACTAAAGGTGAGTAGCTGCAGTCGGCTGCAATCTTTACCTTCCTTTGACGTCTGCATTTCGCTTCTCTCTCTCTCAACAGGATCAGCAATCGAATTGCACGGGCAAACTACAGCAGACAACGGGGCTCATTCAATTCTGCATTGAGGCATTGAAGGAGACAGACAGCGCTGCCTTTTTACAGGTGTGTTAAGCTAAAGCAAACTGAAAATCTATATACATTAAAGTTTATATATATATATATATTTCTTTTATTTACTCACAGGTCGGCTCCATGTTAATCAATCGCGTGGCCAACACAGACATGACCTGGCATCAGGAGGTCACAAATGCTGCGCCTCGCGTCTCGCCCATTGTTGACTTGACTCTGGATGATGCAGCTATCACACGAGCCATAGACAATTTGAATTTTATACAAATGAAAGGTGCGTAGAATCGTAATTTTTTAGTTATTATTACTATTGCAAGTAAATAATCCAAGAGTTAATACTAATCAGTTTAGCTATGAGAGTTAGTTTTGCAAAAGTGTATTACTAATTTCTGGCATTAAACAAATATTTGCAGTAGAAATTCAAGCTAAAACACACGACACAAATAAACAAAATATTTAGGATATATAGAAACTACTAAATGTTGCGAAAGTTGCTAATGACAATGAAGAGTAATGTGAATATATTTAAACTAGACTTCAATTAGCTGAGAGCTTAAAGAGCGAGTTTTGGGATCAACAATTTGTGTGTGTTGGCAATTTATTTTTTTTAATGAAATTTAATATGTGTAAATAAATCAATTTATCTAAAAATCTTAATTGAAAAATATTAAATATTCGTTAAAAAATCTTAAATTTCATTAAGCTTAAATTGGTATCAGCTTTAATGAAGCAGGCAAATTTCAAATGTTTTGGCAACACTTTTTTTTTGAAAATTTCAAGTTTTTCTGTATATATATAGCTACATTAAGATATTCTCAGCTATAGCATTGTCTGCATAGCTACTTTAACAAACATTTCACAATTCAATCAAAACATTTCCATCTTCAGCGCAAATGAATATCGATTAATGGTATGCCTTTGCTTTGCTACACTTGAGCTATAAGATAAAACTTTTACTACAAAAATATAATTCCGAGAATTTGATTTCTATTAAATTAGAAACTGCTACTAAATAGATAAGCAAACAGCTTAAAACTTCAAGCCTTCAAGCTATGTGTTCTATAAACTTTAAAGGCTCATAAACACAAAAAGGCTCAACTTCTTGAGCTGTTTATTCACAGTAAAATATTTGAATAGATACACTTTGAAAATCAACCACTCAATAGATGTCCAAAGTAATTCATTTCACAGCCCTTTTAGCGTAAATTAAGGTAACCAAATTATCTAGCCAGCTCGTAACATAAATATTCCAACTAATTGTCACATGTCAAGGTGAAATTGTATCATACATTATCAATAAACACTCACACCTAACAACATATGCACTCAACACACACTCCTGCACACTCTGCATACTCTCTATCGCCACACACTCGAAAGTGTTGAAACAATAGCGCGCGCTCATTAAGTGCCATTGAAAAGTGCGCTCCAGAGACGTGAGCATAAAAATAGTTGAGATAGTTAGGGGTATTCCCGAGAGGCAAACTCCATGTTAAATATAGCAAACAAGAAAGGGGAATAAAGTGCAAAGTGTAAAGTGAAACGAGAGGTAGTTCCATTTCTTTAGACTGACAAATTTCTAGGGAAAGGCCCACACACACACACACACACATAGAGAGAGAGACACAACTAAAATAACAAAAGAAAGTGCTGAAATTTGAGACTTTTTCCTGTTGATTGTGTCTAATTTATGAGCATATAAAACATACACACACACAAATAATAATAATAATGCTATAAATATGAAATTTATGTTATTTGATATAGCTAATATGAATATATATATATATATCTCAATAAATTTATGTATCTGGATATGTTTTAAATGTCTTTAACTTTTTGTGCTTCTCTTTTATCGCGCGCCTGCTCCACATATTATAAAAACATTTCTATGTGCCGCTTGCTCTCATAAAAAATAAAAAAAAATATGTAAAAAACAAAATAATTAAATCAAAATCAAACATAAGCAGTCAAAGATGAGGATGAAAGATGTCCGGCAGGTGAGCAACTAATGCAACCAACAAAAACAACAACAAAACCCAATAAATTTCTAACTGTTTTTTTGTTTAAGTTTTTCACTAAAGAAAAATTTCATAAAAATTAAACAAACATTTTTCGGTTGCATTCAAATAAAACAAACATAAAAATTCAACAGTTTTCTTCTGGGTGCTATAGCTATCACACACACACACACACACACACACATGGAGCTTCTCACACACATTGCAAATTTCATTGTCGGCCATTTTGTTTTTTTTCATGGGCTTTTGCTATTGTTTCTCTGTGTACGCGCCTACGCATAATAATTTTCACATTTTCATTTTAACAAACAACCAGAAAAAAGAGCAAAAAGAAAATAAAATAATATATATGAAAGAAAAAACGAGAGAGAAGCAAAATGAAAATGCTGTCAAAATATTTTCACTTCCGCTGCGCTCCGCCGCAAAACTGTCAGCGAGGCCAAGCTTCAAGTGACATAATTTGAGTTTTTCATTTTTTTCGTTTTTCTGTTTTTTTACGCACATTTATTTTATATATATATTTTTTTATGATTTTTGTCCGCCTCTTACCACAGCTTTATTATTTTACGCTTTAGCTTATATTTTGATGTTCGCATTTTTTTCTAGCTGTGACATTTTTGCGTCCGAGTGATTCGCCCCAAAGCGAGCGAGCTCTTTAGCTTTGGCTTTATCCCAAAACACTTGGCCATATCCTTTTCAGGTTCGCCTTCTGCGCTTGCCAATAAATTTCGAATATAAAACTTTTTACCTGCCTTCACTCTGACATTTGACAGCTTGGCGCCTGCTTAATTTCGCTTGTTTTTTTTTTCCAATGCTTATTTTGTGGCATACTTTGGGGCGCCTCCGCTCCTCGCTTTTTCTGCGAGCCATAAACTTTTATTGTCACGCTTTTGCGTTGCTCCAGCAGCGGCTCAATTAGTATTTATACATACATAATGTATGCATAAAGCTTTTGCCAGTCTAAGTGGCCAAATGGGACAAATTTTGTTTAAGTGCTTTTGGGCGTGGGCTTTCGGCTTGAGCTTGAGTTCTCTGAAGTGCCCCAGCTCTTGGCTTTGGTCAACTCGTTCAACTCTTTTATTCATTTCCAATTGGCAAGTTATCTATTTATGAATTTGAATTCAATTTTTATTTTCATTATTTTTTGTATGTCAATTTCTTTATGTCTTTTAGTATTTGCTATATATTCAATTTATTTGCTTTTAATTTTTTTGCTTTTAGGGAATTTGTTAAAAGCCTTTGCCAGCAATTACATCAAAAGATTTTCATATCGAAATATTTTTTATCATTTTTTTTTTTTAATACCAAAGTTTATTCTGTGAAAAATATATTATATTGTTTTGATATCAGTGCGTAAAACTCTCATTTAATTATTTAAAAATTTCACTTATAAAATTTAAGTTTGCTTTAAAGTTTTTTGAACCTCAGCTTTGTATTCTTTTTGTTCATTGTTGTCCCAACATCAAATTTCTTTGATTTATGTTGATGTCCACTGAAGTAGGTTGAAAAAGACCTACAATAATTTATGCTTATTTACATATCACATATCATCGTATAAATTGTGGTTGTCCTTGTTTTATGCAAATATTTTACACAATTAATTTGGTTTAAGGTGCTTTTGAACTATTTTTTTTAGTATATAATTTAGTTTTTAACTAATTTTTGGCATTTAATTTCTGGTTTTTAATTTAACCTAGTTTGCTATTATTATAAATAATAATAACAAAAAGAATATTTTTTTTTAAATAATACAAATATTATAAAATAAAATAAAATAAATAATAATTAAAAGACTTCTCTACAATTTTAAAATTATTATAATAATATAAAATCATTTAAATATTCATTTAATAATTATTCTCTTTCAATTTATAATACTTTGGTTTTTCGTGGAAGCTATATTTACTTTACTTAGAACACAATGATTGAAAAGTTAATTTTGTCTACTAACACACACACATACCTACTCACACACATACAGTACTATGCCTATATATGACTTATATTTTTTCTCCTCTCTTCCACTCTCTCTCTCTCTGACCATATAGCACCCTCGACGCCAAAAATATTGCCAGCGGATTGCTCAGCGGAGAATAATTCTGTCACTGTTGCGTGGCAGCCACCGAGCCATTGCTTTGTGGAGGGCTATGTGCTAGAGCTAGATGATGGCAGCGGTGGCGAGTTTAGGGTAAGTCGGCTCAACTCTTTTCATGCTTGTACTAGCTAATGCCAGTGAAACTTTAATGGGTATTCAACCATCGACATTTTACAGGAAGTTTATTGCGGCAAGGAAACAATTTGCACCGTTGACGGGCTCCACTTCAATTCCATGTACAATGCACGCGTGAAGGCCTTCAACAGCGCTGGCGAGGGTGAATACTCGGAGCTGATTGGACTGCAAACGGCAGAAGGTGAGTTGCCCCTTTTGGATCTGCCACTATTCGCCCACTAGTCTAGTACTAGCTTTTTCAATTAAACTCTCAGCTTCAAGCTTATTGCTTCGGTTCAGTTCAGCTCGGTTCTGTTGCTGCAGCTACTTTGCCAACAACTCTTTTATAATTTAATCCTTTTCGGTCATGCGCCAAGCCCCCTTTTGGCGTCTGCTGGCGTCTGTCGTGCTTTGCATGTCAAACAGCCATTGACCCCTTTTGCTACGCCTGCCGGCCAAAGGCGGCTCCATTCGCAATCCAATTCTCACTTGATTGATGCATGCACCACCTGACATATACCAGCAACCACCACCTTGCCCTTCCCACTCACATTGCCTCACCACATTGCAAATGAAACTGACGCTTGAAGTTATTTAATTTATAAAATTGCCAGCGCATTCCATGGTCACGTTGTCCTGGCGTTTGTTTTATCCATGGCATTTTAGTATTACTATCCCCAACGTTAATTTGCAACTTTTAATTGATTATTGCTTCGAGGTTGCCCCAGTTGCTGCTGGTTGTTGTTGTCCCC
The DNA here is from genome assembly GCA_030914345.1 of Drosophila koepferae. Taxonomy (NCBI): domain Eukaryota; kingdom Metazoa; phylum Arthropoda; class Insecta; order Diptera; family Drosophilidae; genus Drosophila; species Drosophila koepferae. The sequence goes on from JAUESR010000207.1 coordinate 7,592,977, forward strand.
GACGAAGGGCAGCCAATGGCGGCACACTCTAAGACTCTCATGCAAATTGTTATTTTATAAAGTGTTTACATAGGGCGCGTACGCCTAAGTAATTAACGGTTAACCGTTGACGCTTAATGACGCGTAACGCTCACTGCCTGGGCGTATCCGAATTTGTAATGGGCAATGGGTGGGTTCTGGTAATTGAGCTGCCAAAGAAAACACTACGTAAAAACACCTTAAAAATAAATAAATTTTTGAGAAAGAGTTAGAGGAGGAGAGAGGGAGAGAGAGGGAAAGAGAAGGAAAGAGAGGGAGAGAGGGAGAGAGAATGGTTGACAGAAAATGCGAGAGTGTGTTAGAGAGTGAGAAAGAGGGAATGTGAGAGAAAGAGAGTGAGAGAGAGGGAGTGTGGGAGAGAGAGAGATAGTTAGACAGAGGGAATGAGAGGGACTCAGAGCTAAAGTGTTTGGTAGATGATTTTATTATATGTTGTTTTTCCTGTTAGTTGAACGCAAAATATAATTAATATTAAATGACATATATAATAATTAAATGTTGCAGGATTGAACAATTGAAGACTCTTTAGTCTAAAATCTTATTAACATCTTACTCTTAACTCCAATAAGTTCCCTTTTAAACCACATCGGCATATTAAATTTTATGAACGCTCTCAGCAACAGCTCAATTGGCTGCTCGATTTAATACTAATCTCATTTAGATTCGACTAGACTTATTTGTTTTCAATAAATGGCTTATTATTAACGCAAAATCATATTGCGGCAACAAACAAAGCGAAAACAATAAACTTCAAGCCTGTTATTGTAGATGGCAGCTTTGTGGCTGCTTTTGGTCACACGGCTGCCTTTGGTGGCCAATAAAAAAGGCAGTCAATGCAGACAGCACAGCGTCATCATCATCTGCATCATCAACATCGTCATCGTCATCATGGTGGCAACTGGCTGCAGCTGCCTCGTCTGCCTTAGTTGGCTTTGGTGGCATTCCCCAAGCGCCTTGGCTTTGGCCACTTAATGCCCCACAACAATAAAAGTAAATTTAATAAAGTACTTCGACTCGAGCCCTGCTCGTGGCATACTTTGCGGCGCATAACAGCATAAACTATGGACCACTGGCCACCGGCCACCGGCAACCTACTGCAACTTAGCCAAGTGCTGCAACTGAAGCCACTCTGTTGGTCAGCACGAGCCACCAGCCAACAGCCACCAGTCACTCGTAGTCATCAGGCAGCAGGCAGCAGGCAGCAGCTACTTGCCACTAGCCACTCGCCGAGGCCACTTGAGCTTTGACAATAGAGAAAATTGCCGGCTCATGCGGCACAGTGGTGCAAGCATCTAGGAAAAAATTTAAATTAAATTTTGCAAGTTTTATGCGCAAGGCAACAAATTTCTAATAAATGATGCGATCTTTACCGATTATATATAAGATCATCTAGTGGGATTTTAAAATTATATATGACATATATAGATATAAAGGCATATATTAATATTAATAATAATAGTTCCATTAATACTGTATACACCTCGTATACTCAAATCCTTAAAAGAAAACTCTATAAAATTCTTAACAAATTATGCAAAAATTCTGTAAAATATTTCATAAATCATTTCATCGAAATTTTAATTTTGGATATTTTTATATTAATATTTGTATACAAATATTGAAGTATAAATAATTATTAATATATAAATAATTATTAAATTGATGAAAATATTGCATAATTAACTAATCTCAGATACTATTAAATTTTCCGATATAAACTATTTTTAATATATTATATAATAATTATATATATTATTATACAGTTATAAAAATTTTCCATAATTAAAAAAAAATAAATTTGAATTCAGTTGTTTTATAATTTATATTTTTATTTATTTAATTTTTTTAATTTAACTTATAATTCTATAGCAATAGATTTTTTTGTAAATATTTAAAATTCTCTTTTCATAAGTATGACCACTGTGCCCCCGTCGCTCGCTGTTATTTGACATTTGCTAGCTTTAATTTCACTTGTCAATTTTCGCCCATAAAATCCACTGTAGAGCAAGCTAGTCAGCTCTGCAGCAAAGTGCCACCTTGGAGACTATTGTCTACTTCAATATTCGCTTATTTTCCATTATGCCGTCTCTTTTGCTCATTCTTATTCTCTCTCTTTATCTGTGCTTGCAGTGGCCTGGTTCACGTTTGATCCCGTGCTGAGCGGCGGTGCTGGCTCTGGACTAATCTTTAGCAAAAATAATGCCACAGTCTCGGTGGAGGGCTGGGAGCATCGTGTGGCCCTTGGATCTGTGGGCTTCTCGCGCGGCGTCCACTACTGGGAATTCACCATTGACAACTATACGGCGGACACAGATCCGGCATTCGGTGTGGCCCGCATCGATGTGGCCAGGAACAAAATGTTGGGTGAGTACAAATTGTCGAGCTATACAGCATAGAAGGTGTGGAAAGGTGCGGAGCCACTTTTGGCATTTGAAATTCAATTAAAAAGACTTGTCCGCCCACTCGAGGCGCTGCAAAGCACTTGAAAAGCTTTCAAAAACTTTGCGCCCAGTGAAAAAGAACAAAAGAAACTGTTGAAGTGCAACGGAAATCGGTACAACAAATAGATTTGCAGCGCCACCTAGCGTTGACAAAAGGCCAATCATATGCAGAAAACTTTGCAGCTAATAAATAAGTGACTCAAATGCGTACCGTCGATGGGACTAGGGAAGCAGGTGAGGCAGCAGAGAAGGCGCAACGTCGCTGCTTGGAAACTTTTCCATTTCCATTTCACTCCGGCCAATATAATGGCAAATGGAAGGCGTCATTTCGATTGGTGGGCGTGACCAGAGAAACTTTTGCCATTTCTTGTTGCGTGTGCGTGAAACTTTTTGGCAAGAAGTTTCAGTTGCCAAGGATCTAGAAACCATTCGAGGTGCCAACAAACACAAACACACAAAAAGAGGCGTGCCCAGACGCCTGGCAAGTAAATTGATTGAAAATGCGTTTCAAAGGAGGCGTGGCAGTGGGGGTGGCTGCGGTAGTGGGGGTTACGATAGGGTTATATATATATAGATAAGGGATTGTTGGACAGACAAAAGTAATTAAAAGTGCGACACTTCAAGTTTTGCGCGTGACAAAAGTTTATTTGTGGATTCGACTCGCTTCTTCTTAAATTATTTGCTAGAAATTCTCAAACTACTTTTCTATAGTTAAAGCTGTGCATGCGCTCCATTAAGCATTTGCTCTCGACTCCGGCAATTCGCAAGTTTTTAAATTAAATTTTCATATGCAAACGCTGAAGTTCGCTAACGAAATGCGCAACTTTGGTGCAGGTGGCGCCCCCAAGCGACTGACATTGACACTAACAATGCAGTTTTCTGCCAACTTCCTTTTTACGAGCTGCTGCTGCTGCTGCTGTTGTAGATGTTGTTGTTGGTGTTGTTATTGTTGCTGCTGCAGTTGTCTTTTAGAATATAACAAAAGTAAGGTGAAAATGAAATGGAAAAAAACTGACGGCGACTGAAGCCAGTCGCAGAAGAAGTTGGGAAAACATATTGAATGAAAGAGAGTTAAGGGAAACTAAGCTAAAAGCTCAGTTGGGAGTCTATAAAAAATATATATCTGTATACATATTTTATTCTATATAAATAAATTATTAAAAATAATCATAGTGTGAGTGAGAGGGATATATAATGTAATAAATGTATTTCCAGCTAATTTTGGTAGTTTCTGCTTTATATTACAAGACTTTATGAAAACTTAGAGAGTATTTTGAATCTTTGAGAATAATTGATTGACTCCATTACCCATTAGATTGCCTTGGCTATATATAAATTTATATAAATGTATATTGAAATTCTTTCTAATTTTTATTTAAAAAAAAAAAGAGCTTGAACACTTTAAGTATATAAAGAGCCTTTAATATTTTTTACTGACGAAATTTACTTAAATATAAATTTTATAAAAATTATTTTTAATTTTAGATATTAAAATCAAAGCTCGCAAACAACTGTTAACCATTTGTACCTTCACACTCTCTTCACGAGATCAGCCAATTAAAATCATTCTCATAAGCTCTCTGAGCATAACCATTCGGTTCTTTTCGTTTTTGTTTTCTGGTGAGGAACGCCTTGAGTTGAAACGTTCGTGCGTCAAGAGAGCGACAAGAGAGCGTCACACGAACAGTTAATCCGAACATCGTTTGGGAAGCAATACGAATGCCGCTCACACAATGAGGCAGATAACTTAAAAAGTCTATGCAAACGATCTTCTCTATCGCATACAAATTCACTCACGCACACTTACGTCGCATAGAAACCAATACAGACACAAATTTTTTATTCAATCACGAACGAACACGTTAAAGAACCGACATAATCGGTTGCTCTCTGAGTTTGAGTGAAAGACATTTATTTGCAGACATCGAGAAACGGTCGGCAGATATTTGTGAGCTCTGATTGAAATAACATAAATAATCTTTATAATATAAATCACTTATCTTAAATATTCTCTCTTTTTTGATCTCCCATTAATTTCAGGCAAAGATGAAAAGTCGTTTGCCATGTACATTGATCGACAGCGTTCGTGGTTCCAGCACAATTCCATACACGAGCGCCGTGTCGAGGGCGGCATTACCACGGGCAGCACAATTGGTGTGCTGCTGGATCTGGAGAGGCACACGCTAAGCTTTTTGGTGAACGAGATGCCGCAGGGGTCGGTGGCTTTCCGGGATCTCTATGGCGTCTTCTATCCAGCGGTGAGCATCAATCGCGGCGTCACTTTGACTATGCACACGGCTTTGGATGCGCCCAAAATGGATTATTTCTAGAGTGCGTAGAGCTCTAGGAATTTGTGGGGAGTAGCGAATTGTGTAAATATAGCTTGACATTTAGCAGTTATCGGTGTCTATATGCATATAAAATTATACTACATAGCCTATAGCGTAATATACAAATACTTACTCCATATATTGTACTTGTGCTTATTATATGAACGTAGTCTCGGGCAAAACTTAGCGACATATCTATAATCTATTCTTATCTCTATTCAAAACTCAAGACAACGTTTCTAAAACGCTGCAAAAAATACAAAAAAAAGTTAATATTTAGAAGGCGTTGCTTGAATCAAATAATTATTCAAAATAATTGAAAACCAAATAAATGTAAAATATAATAAAAAAAAAAGAAAAACATATTTAAAATTAAATACATAAAAGTTTTAAAGTTTTTTGCAATACATAAAGCCAAAAATCAAGCACAATGCAAAACACCAAAAAAAAAAAAAAAAGAAAAGAAAAGAAAATAAAATAAAATAAAATAAATAAAATTTAAATGCATTAATCTAAAAATCATGCAAAATAAACACACAGAAAAAAAACATTAGCAATTAGTCGAGATTGAAACAAATATATATAAATATATATATATATCTGTTTATCTTGTGTGTTTACTAAACATTTTTTAGTGTTGCATTGCAAGCCAAAATTATGAAAAAAAAAAAATAAATAAATAAAAAAATTAAGGAAAAAAAACAATTGAATGAATAATTATTTACGTGCAAACAAAATATAATTACAAATGCAAAAATCAAATATGATTAGCGAGATGTGTGGTCACGAGTATTTAGTATTAAGACTGAATGCAAGTTTTTACAGGCAATCGAAATTTAAATTGAACCAAAAATTACACATAAAAAAAAAACAAATAAAATACATACTTCAAAGTTCTCAATGTTAAATGTGCAAATTTTCATAATTATAAAGAAAAATTAATAAAACACAAGCAAAAACACAATAAAAAAAGATAAAATAAAATAAAATAAACAATTTGCTTAATGAAAAAAAAAAAAGAATTAAAATTCATAAACATATTTATTCATATAAATTAACATACTTATTATTAAGTTTCATGTAAATATCAGCATAATCTATTTTATATGTATATTTATATATAAATATTTTCATTTAATGTAATTACTTTACAAACACGGGCTATGAATGTTTGTTTACTATATATATTTTTTTTATTTGTATGAGTATAGTTAACCGATATGCATAAATATTTGCTAGTTTTACGTGTGTAATATTTAAACATAAACCCCTTATTTATACCTTTCCATTTTAAGTATATACACAAATAAAAACAAAACAAACGAAAAAACTAATAAAAAGCAGCGGAAAATTATCGTAAAATTAAAATCTCTATGCATGTTTAATATTTATAATTGTAATAATAATACAACTACTTATAATAATAATAATAATAAAAACATTTCAAAACATGGTAAAACAAACGAACAACAACAAATCATTTTTAATGGAATTAACAACAACTAGATCAAAAGCAGCTGGCACGAGTTTATTTATAAAGTCATATGAAAAATAAATAATAAATATTTAAATTGCATATGGAAATTTATTCAACAATTTATTGCGTACGCCTATTGACCAATGGGGGCTATAAATAGTGAAAAGCAAAATATTCGAATATGAAATATTTCAATAATCGACGTATTTGCTAAAAGATCTAAAGGCCATCTAATTAAAATTCGGCATGCTCAAATATGCGAAACGAAATGCTGGTGGGATATATATGATTGCCCTACTATTAGAACATATTTTCATATTTTTGCTATGTAAATATGTTCAATAGCTGAAATTACAATTTTGCTAAATACGAGGAACGAGTGCAATGGTTGCTGGCAGTTGAGCGAGAGATTTATCTATAAGATCAATAAAAGCTTTGAAATTTACATTTTTTACAGCGGAAATATTACCTCACTCCGATTATGTCATGCTCTCTCTCTGTCCCTCTCTCTATAATGACAACACTTTGAATTTGAATTTGAAAGTGACACGAAAGAAACAACAATTGCTACTCACAAAAAAAGGTTACTTCAGCTATTGCTGTATTCCATCCAGCATACTCTCGATTCAGGAAGAGTTGAGAGTTCGCTCAGCACTTTGTATGTTGTTTGCGACTAATTTAGATTCAGCTATAAAATATATAGTCATGCATCCACTTCATGTTTACTGAAGTGTGACACTGCTCAGTGATGATATATTTAATGGGAATATATAAATTATATATATATATATAACTTTTCGCATCATTTGCCAACAAATATTAATTGAACAATTAACAATTAAAAGGTATGCTATTAAAAATAAAAATATGTTATTACAAGGGAAGAATGCAGAGGTGCTGGGCTATTTACGGAGGACGTAGCAATTATGAGAGTAGAGAGAAGAGAAGTGTTAAATGAATGTTTTAAAAAAAATATCAACTTATAAATGTTTAGCAACCAATAACGAAAGCAAGAAATAAATAAAAATAATATAAATAATATACATTTATAAAAATTGGAAATTTTTCTAAATTCAATTTTTGAATATATTATACAAGTGAGTATTCATATATAAATATATTAAATATTATTTATGATTTTTTTTTTTAAATATAATAACAACTGCATTTATATGATGCGTACTAATTCGAAATATAATATAACATTCAGAAAATATATTTATTTTTGATCAAAGCTAATAATAATAAGTGATTTATATAATTCTCATTAATATACGCTCTGCTATATCTGCTATCCCACTCGTGCTATAAATATATCAAATTCAATTTTTAGTTAATTTATGCAGGAACTCGGTTAGAGTTAATCTTAGTCGCTTGTTTGTTTTTGTAAGATGGATTTCCTGTTGGTATTAGTAATATGGATATTTGAACTCTAGCAGCCAGCAGCTCCGACAACCACGTGCCACATCCGCAACAAAGACAACAACAACAATAAGAACAAGCTCAGTGCAATGGAGAAGGTTTCTTTTTTTTTTTTTTTTTGGCGAGGAATTTGTGAACGCAACGAGGCGCGAAAACATTTACTCAACACTTAGCGTCAGTTAGTTGCAAGTTTCTGGTGTGGCAGACAGCGAAAGGGGGCAGCTGGGGGTGGACATGCGACGTGCGGCGAAAGTTTCATGATTTATGAAGCGAGCGAGCAATGGCTGTAAGGCAGCTGCTCTACCAGGGCCACCTGCCAACTGCTTTGGTGTGGTGCGACGTCTCGGACGCAACATGGCGAACTATGCGACGGAAACGGACGTGGCCGACACCCCAGAGTTGCTGCTTTGGGGCCTGGGTCTGTTGCAGTGTTAAATCTGATGTCCGTACATTAAAATTGCACTTTAATGCATTTCTATTCACACACACACATAGATAACAACAACAACTGAAATTGCAAACAATGCCGTAGCGAAAATAATAAAAAAGTTGCTTCGCGGTTTCTCGCGCTGTGCTCATTAAAATTTCGCTCAAAGCTAAAGTTTTTGTATGCACAATGCAAAATCAACACACACACACACAGGCAAACAAAATGTCGGCCTTTGCATTTGACACATGCAACTTTCTAAGCGTTTTCTATTGCTGTTGTTGTCGCTGCTATTCGCGGTCTACGACTAAGTGTGTAATTTATAAAAGTGTCTCAGCCACTGGGCGTGGCAGTGGGCGAGCTCTGCGGGAATGGGGAATACCAAACACAACAGCGGCAAAAAATTGCACATTGTTGACGACACATTTCGTGCGACAGCAAGTCAAGCTACAGCAACAACTGTGAACAGCAAAACAACGGAAATTAGAACAAGAAACCGTCAACACATTCAGCAATTGGCACAATGAACTTTTCGCCTGCGTGAGGTATTTTTTCTTTATAGCTAATGGGCAGAAAATCCAGAAGACGGTGAAAGTTTGCAATTGTGAAAATAACACAAAAGGCTGGCAAGCATTAGGGCTTGCTGTGGTATAGGCAGGATATAACAGAGTTAAGTGGATGCAGTTGGCTACAAATAAAAGCAAAATCCTAGGTGTATAAATAACAAGCTCTTGTCAGCGAATGGCAAGAGCAAAGGAATGTCTTCGAGCCGGAAATTTTTGTTAAGCCAAACAAATGCAAAATCCTTTATAGTTGTCACTGCTCGAAGAGAATATTTATATTTCTATTTTCTAGCATTTATTTGTGATTTACAGCAAATGCATTTAAAACTTATTTATCAATCATTTAAAACAAACAAACATTTATTGAGCTCAAACAAAAAGATACACTTAATGTCAGCAATATATTATTAATAATATATTGTTAATCATTCATCATTTTGAATTAATTTGGAAACCTTATTAAACTCAGCAGGATCCTTTCCAATTGCTTTCCACATCATGCAGCTAGTAAATTTAATATAGTATATTAATAGAGTAATTTCACATCCTCTAACACGCTCCGAATAATTTTCCTCAAGGAAGCCAGCTTCAACTGCTCTGAATCTCACAGAAAATGTGACATCGACAGATTGCAAGTGTCATGTTATTAAAGATCAATGAAACTGAACTCTGGTCTGCCTATATATGGGATATATGTACTGGGTATTACTCTCAAAAAGTGACAATTAGTTGACCAGAAACATTTTTAAAATCTAGCAAATTCAAACTATATTTATTTCAGATCTAATGTGCAGCTGTAAAAAAAATGACAATGAATCAATGAGCAACATGTAATATCAACAATATATTATTATTGACCATTGCTTTAAGCAATTACATTAAACGTTAAACTCTTGAATGTTTTTGACCCTGTTCAGTCGTCATGTTAATAGTCTCCTCTGGACTTAAGGTCATGGTGAATTGTGTTTCATTCTGTGGTCCGGCCGCTTCATAGAGCCGCATTATTTCCAGCATGCGAGGCTGGCCCAGGCGCCTAATGCTGATGCCCCATATCATGTCAATATGATTCCATTTTTTGTTAGGATACATGTGATTCTCGACGACATTGGGCAGTCGCTTGATCAGCCGCTTCACATCCTTCACAGCGCTCATATAATCATTCTGGGTGTAGTAGAGGGCAACAGGAGCTGTGACTTTTTCCAAAGGATAATCGGGAGGTTTACTTCGTCCATAAATGCGCTGGTTCTCCTTCGCATCATGATCGTATGCACAGAAACGATCTGATTTATGCAGCTGCAAGAAATGGAGGACCTGATTCGAACTACATCCGGCAGGCACATGGCTCAAAACTGCTGGTAACATTGTCTAAGGAATTGAGACTATTAGATAAGCCTTAAGGATTACAGCTTTTGCGTAACATGCCTTATTGAATTCAGAGGGATTTTTACCCATAAGCTGCCACAAATAATACTGACAGGTCTCCAGTGTAGTTTCCGACAGCGTGCAGTAAGGAAAATCGCGAGAGTATGGCAATAGTTCGCGTCGCTCTCCAATAATAGGGAGGAAGCTGTGTCCGAGCCCCATCAATGGACATTGCATATTGGACATATAAGCCACTGGTGCTAGTGCACTCATCACGTGAATCTTCGCATTATACTCCGGCCGAGTGGAAGCCAGCACGAAGAAGGATGTGGTGCCCTGGGAATGACCAAAGTAACTCAGTTTATTGTAACCTGTTTTGGCCAGCACCGTATCGATTAAGGCAGGCAGATCGTAGTATCCTATCTCATGCCAAGAGAAACTCCAAAAGGACTTATCCGTGTCGGGATTCAGCTTGAGATGGTTTCGCGAGTAGCGATTGCCTCGAGCATTGCCCATCCAGACATCGTAGCCAGCGTCATAGAGAAAATAACCCAAGCCACTATGCGGACCCATTAATATCCAAGCAGCTGAGCTGTCCATGAGACCGTGCATCAGCAGGACAGGCTTAGCCCCTGGTCTGGCAATGCGATGCATCTGCAGCACGTATTTGTCTTCGGTGGTCACTGAATGGGTTTCGCCAGGATATTTATACTTGAGCAACAACTGGACCTATAAAGATGAAAATGTTCATGTACTCTGCTTTAGCAGATCTATTCTATTCATACCGTTGACAATTTCGCATCCTCTAACACGCTGGCCGGATAATTTTTCTCAAGGAAGCCAGCTTCGACTGCTCTCCAGAGCTGAATCATCCAGAAAAGGCGCAGTAAAGGGCGCCATCGACAGATTGCAAGTGTCATGTTGTTAAAGATCATTGAAACTGAACTCTGGTCTTTCTACATATGGGCTATATGTACCAGGTATTACACTCAAATAGTGACAATTAGTTGCGCCAGCTTTCAAAGTACAGCTCACTTAGCTCTTATTCGAGCGTAATCGCTTCAAATTTCCGACTGAATCGATTTGAAACATATAAAATGTATGACAATTATTTGATACTCTCAGCGGGCTTAGACTGAAATTGCGCTTTGTTGATCACATATTTTTCGTATTCCATCTGAAATTTAGATTAACGACAAGTGCAGCGATAGCAACAGGAATTGAATCGAAAAGCCGTCAACACATTCACATTCAGCGATTGATACAATGAATAAACTTTTTGCAAGCGCGAAGTTTATTTTAATTTTTTGTTTACTTGTAAATGTGCAGAAAATTGAAAGTTAATAATTCTGTCAGCAGAGAAGGGCTAGCTGGTAGAGGTAGCATATACAAGAGATAAGTGGATGGAATTGGAATCTGCTTGATCAAGGGATACCTTACAAATAATGAAACATCTACTACATACTGGATATGGTATACAGAGAGAATACAGAGACTATACAGAGAGTATACAGAGAGTATACAGAGAGTATACAGAGGATATACAGAGAGTACACAGAGAGTATACAGAGACTATACAGAGAGTATACAGAGAGTTTACACAGAGTATACATAGAGAATACAGAGAGTATATAGAAAACACTTTCAAGTTAAATCGTTTTGGCTTACGAGTTCTCGAAGGCCATGGACCAAATTAAGGATATATAGACTCAGTGAGGTCTGCCATGCTTCCAGTTACAAATATTTGATCAAAACCTATATACCCCGATTTCCTTTATTCAATGTGAATAGGGTATACAAAATAAAAATAAATTCTAGGCATAAAAAAAACATGCTGATATATGTATATACAAATAAATACACTAACTATAAATAAGCTAAACAGAAGTCAGAAATCTCTTTTATTACTTGATCTACTGATACCTTGGGCTACTGACTCTGCAGCTATTTTCCTTTTGTCATGGAGAGATCCTTGATTATTTATTTAATTGAAACTATATTTATTTCAGATCTAATGTGCAGCTGAAAAAATGACAATGAAACATCGATTCTTGAGCGACTTGTAATATCAACAATATATAAGCTTTGACAATTGCTTTGAGCTTGAACGTTTTTGACCCTGTTCATCACTTGTCACCAAGCGTTACTGGCTTAGTCTCCAACACCTCCTGCCCAGCTTCAGTAGTCAAGTTAATAGTCTACCCGGCACTTAAGGTCATGGTCAATTGTGTTTCATTCTGTGGTCCGCCCGCTTCATAGAGACGCATTACTTCCAGCATGCGAGGCTGGCCCAGGCGCCTAATGCTAATGCCCCACATCATGTCAATATGATTCCATTTCTTGTATGGAAACAAATGATCCTCGACGACATTGGGCAGTCGCTTGATCAATCGCTTCACATCCTTCACAGCATTAATATTATCATTTTGGGTGTAGTAGAGGGCAACAGGAGCTGTGACTTTTTCCAAAGGATAATCGGGAGGTTTACTTTGTCCATAAATGCGCTGGTTCTCCTTCGCATTATGATCATATGCACAGAAACGATCTGATTTATGCAGCTGCAAGTAATGAATGATCTGATTCGAACTACATCCGGCAGGCAAATGGTTCAAAATAGCTGGTACCATAGTCTAAAGAAAAGAGAGATTTAGCTAAGATATATCAGTTTTTGAATTAATTTAGAAACCTTATTAAACTCAGCAGGATCCTTTCCTATTGTTTTCCACACGTAAAAGAGACACGTCTGTATTGCAGTTTCCGATATCATGCAGCTAGTAAATTTAGTTGGGTATGGCAATAGTTCGCGCCCTTCTCCAACGATATGGAGGATTTTCAGTCCGAGCTCTACGAATTGAAAGTGTATATTGCCCACGAAAACAACTGGCGCCAGTCCACTCATCACGTGAATTTTGGCATTGTACTCTGGCCGAGTGGAAGCCATAACAAAGAAGCTTGTGCAGCCCTGTGAATGACCAAAGTAGCTAAGTTTTTTGTAGCCTGTTTTGGCCAGTATTGTATCGATTAAGGCAGGCAGATCGTAGTATCCTATCTCATGCCAAGAGAAGCTCCAGTAGGCCTTATCCGTGTCGGGATTCAGCTTGAGATGGTTTCGTGAGTAGCGAGAGCCGCGAGCATTCGCCATCCACACATCGTAACCAGCGTCATAGAGAAAATAACCCAAGCCACTGTGCGGACCCATTAGAATCCAAACAGATGAGCTGACCATTATACCGTGCATCAGCAACACAGGCTTAGCACCTGGTCTGGCAATGCGATGCACCTGCAGCACGTACTTGTCCTCGGTGGTCACTGAATGCATTTCGGCGGGATATTTGTACTTGGCCAATAATTGCAACTGTCAAGAAAATCTATTAGAATCACATATTGAATTGAATTGGCTTTAGCAGATCTTTCCATACCGTTGTCAGTTTTGCATCCTCTAACACGCTGGGTGGAAAATTGTCCTCAAGGAAGCCAGCGTCAACTGCTGTCCCCAGTTGAGTCAGCCAGAAAAAGCCCAGTAATGAGCGCCATTGACAGCGTGCGAGTGGCATGATACTAGAAATCAATGAAACTAAACTCTATTCACGCATTATGTGGATTATGTGTACTAGGCATTGCTTCCAAAGAGCGATAATTAGTTCCGCCAGCTTACAGCTATGCTTACAGCTCAGCTAGCAATTATCGCACAGAATTCGCTGCAAATATGATTTATATTTCTGAACTAATTGTATTGAAATATAATGGATATATTGAAAACTAATGCCGTTTCCAGTCTATACAATGGAGTGAGAATGAATATATTCAATAAGGAAGAATCGTTTAAAGTCTTCTACCTATAGAGATGATCTTAGTATTATGTAATCTCGAGTTTGAGTTTATCGAGCTCTTCTCGGATTCATCAGCTAGGCTCAGGCTGTTTTATCTTTCCACCTTCAGCTGCAGATCTCGATTTTACTTTTTGAATACCTTGTTCATGAACCAAATATCTTTATTGCAAATGACAATCAAACTGTGCAGGAATTATATGTGATTTTTCTGTTACATAACATTGAACATTTTGACTTCATCGTAATTATTTTCTTAAGTGAAACTCTCATTAGACGTCCTCCAACAAAGTTTCCACCGTCATATTGGTAGTCTCTTCGGGACTTTTGTTCATGGTAAAATCTGTTCCATTCTGTAGTCCCTCCGCTTCATGGAGTTGCATTACCTCCAGCATGCGAGGCTGTGCCAGGCGCCTCGCATTGATGCCCCAGATCATGTCAACGTGATTCCATTTAATGTGTGGATACATGTGATCCTCGACGACATTGGGCAGTCGCTTGATCAGCCGCTTCACATCCATCACAGCGTTCAAATAATCATTCTGGGTGTAGTAGAGAGCAATAGGAGCTGTGATTTTTTCCAAAGGATAGTCCGGTGGCTGTGCCTGTCCATAGATGCGCTGGTTCTCCTTCGCATCATGATCGTATGCACAGAAGCGATCTGATTTATGCAGCTGCAAGTAATGAATGATCTGATTGGAGCTAGCGCCGGCAGGCACATGATGCATAATAACTGGCAGCATTGTCTAAAGAGAGAAGAGAGATGATTAGGTGATCTCTTCAGGAATGTGTGATATGCATCACATGCCTTATTAAACTCTGGGGGATCGTCTCCTAATATTTTCCATAGGTAGTACAGGCAGGTATGCAACGCACGTTCGGACAACAGGCAGCCGCTAAACGCACTCGTGTGTGGCAATAGTTCCTGTGCTTCTCCAACGACTCTCAGCATACTGTGACAGAACCCTATCAATGGACCCTTCAAGTTACTCAGATAAGCGACTGGCGCCAGTCCACTCATCACGTGAATCTTGGCATTGTACTCTGGCCGGGTGGAGGCCATCACGAAAAAGCTTGTGCAGCCCTGGGAATGACCAAAGTAACTCAGTTTTTGGTAACCTGTTTTGGCCAGTATTGTATCGATTAGGGCAGGCAGATCGTAGTATCCTATCTCATGCCAAGAGAAGCTCCAGTAGGCCTTATCCGTGTCGGGATTCAGTTTGAGATGGTTTCGTGAGTAGCGATTGCCTCGAGCATTCGCCATCCACACATCGTAGCCAGCGTCATAGAGAAAATAACCCAGACCACTGTGCGGTCCTAGCATTATCCATGATGCTGAGCTATCCAGCATCCCATGCATCAGCAGCACAGGCCTTGCACCTGGTCGAGCAATGCGATGCATCTGCAGCACGTACTGATCCTCGGTGGTCACTGTATGGCTTTCGCCGGGATACTTGTGCTTGGCCAGCAACTGTAGCTGTAAGGCAAATACATTAATTTACTCAACATGAGCAGATCTTTGCATACCGTTGACATGTTCGCTTCCTCCAGCACGCTGGCCGGAAAATTGTCCTCCAAGAAGCCAGCATCGGCTGCTGCCCATAGTTGAGTCAAGCAGATTAAGCCCAGTAAATAGCGCCAGCTTGTGAGCGGCATTACGTTAGCAATCAATGTTACTGAGCCAAATTGAGGCGAATCTGTGTCCGGGTATCACTGGCAAAGGGCTGTAATTAGTTGCGCCAGCTGAGCTAGTAGCTCTTATCGGATTGTAATTGTTTGAAATATTGATTGAGTTGAAAACATGGGAAATGCATGCTGTCTACTCTATACTCTCAGAACATAAATATGGCCAGCATTGATTGTAGCAGCTTCCATTTAGAGTGTTATAAATTCGATGCCAAGTCAAGGGGTTTGTAATGAATTAAAAATAACTGTGCACGAAACGTGCAAAGTTCGCTGTGCGTGTGTGTGTTATGAGCTTTTAATGAGCAAATCGATCAAATCAGCTGCTGTTGTGGAGGAGTAGGCGCTGCAATTGCTTTATGATGAGCGCCGACAGACAATTTGCCAATCAGTCAGTCAGTCAAACAGAACGACGGCAATCTGGCTGCCTATTGAAATGTAAATGGAAATGGAATTGAATGCGGTATTGGTTGTGGAAATGAAAATGGAAATGGAAATCAGAATGGAAACGCAAGCCGAGATTTGGCTAATCAAATTTCATAGCGGCTTTTTAAACTGTTTGCCGGCTTGATTGAAAAATTAAATTTTTAATTTAGTTGCGGTCTAGGCAGAGCTTTGCCTAGACAGAAAACTAGAGTTGCTCGCACTTTTGTATACCCTAGGCACATTGAAAGTGAAATGAAGCGTGAAATAGTTGAATCATTAACCAGATTAGAGCTAGTTGTCACATATTCATTTTTTCATATTTCATACAGGGTATTCTCAGAGTGTAACTCCCTGCACTCTCACTCTTTTTGCCAACTGCTGTCCATTCAGCAAATATTTGAAACGCTTGCGTTTGGCTATTGTCAGTGCCTATGTCATCGTTTTCTCTTGATTTTTCTTTTTTTTTTTTTACAATTGATTGGCAAAAATTGAATTCGGCTTTTGCATAAAATATTTGAATCCCTTTTATTTGCGCCAACTGCTGTCACACGGACCAATATTGACTGCCCGCCCGATATGCCCAGCTCGGCCCCAGCCCGTAGGCGTGCCAGAGACAGCAACTGAGTTGGCTGGCCAAAGCGTTTCGACATTTGACAAATAACTTAATTCGAAGCTGTCACCACATGTTGGCTGGCTAGCTGGCAGAGTATGACAGAGGCAGCCTGGACCACGCTTGACAGCCCACCCAAGGCTGACAAGAGCTGCAGAGGATGGATATGCGTAGCCGGAAATCAGTTGGGATTTGTTAAAGTTCAAGCTTCGATTCACACGCGAATGGCAACAGATTTAAATTGATATATGACAATGCAAACAAAGCAAACTCTTCTCCCACAAAATAATTTCAATTGTAATCTAAGATTTCAACTAGTTGATTGAGCCAATTGAGATCAATTTCATTTGAAATTTCAATTTTACTTTAAATATCTTTAGCTTTGCTTGACTTCGATTGAGCAACTGCATTAGGTGTTGGGCAATTGTCATTTGTTGCACTTTTGACCCACTTTGTGGCAAGTATACAAATTGCCAGCTGGCCCAAATTAAGGTAATTCCCTTTGTTGGCAATCAGCGTCCGCCTGTGGCGCGTGCCCCAACAATTAGCCAGTCGCCGCTTAAAGAGCGAATGCCAATCACGCGACAATCAGCGCTCAGCGTTACACGACTTGCCACAGCTAACCACTGGGTCCCAAACAAAACCTGAAAGCTGCCTCCAAATCTAGAGCTGTTGCGAGACTGAATCAATTGGCCAGCCCTTTCGACTGCCATTGTTCGATGCTCTTTAAATGTCTCGTCGAAGAGCCAGTTCCCTCGATTTGGAGCAGAGTTCAGAGCGAGCTCGTTAAGCGAATGCTCTGTGAGCATCTGCAGCTGCCAGATTATTATCAGCATTGTTTAGTCGCAGCATTTAGGCTGCCATTTGGCCATTAGTTGCAGCAGCTGCCCCACGCCCCATGCTCCATGCCTCCTGCCTCCTGCCTCCTGCGGCCCCTGCCCCTGCACCAGCCTCCTGCTGCCATTAGCCACGCACGTGACTTTTAATCACGCGCGCATAAAATTTCATGCGAAATCACAGACAGGCCGCAGCAGCAACAGCTAAAGCAAAACCTACAAAAAAACTGAAGGAAACACCGCCTGGGCAATTTATTGAGGCGCTGGCCTGGTTTATAGCTTTGCCAACTTTGGCTTTGTCTAGCTCATTATAGATACAAGTCGCTAGAATGCTCTAAGCGAGAGGGTATACTTGTTATTAAATGGATTTTGGTATGAATTTAATGAGTGAAATTTATATAAATTATTTATTTTTTAATAACTATTAATAGTAAATTTAAAATAAATTTTTCATGGATGGATTGCTGTCTCTTAGGCAATTGCATTTTATATTAATTTATATAAATTATTTATAATTTTTTAATATTTATTATTAGTAAATTTTAAATCATTTTATATGGAATAATAGATGTCTTTTAGTAACCTGAATTTTTGTTAAGTGCAGCTTCATTTTAAACAAGATAATATATAATTTAATTAATATGTTTATAGAGTGAAATATAATGAAGTAAATTAATGAATAAAGAATTGAAATATAATATTATGATAAAAATCAGGAATTTTGATGAAATTTTCATCAAAATGTAAAATATGTTATTTGAATATTTATAAAAAATAATTTAATTATAACAAAAATTAATTATTTTAAATTAAATATTTTAAATAAATAAAATAAACATCGTTTACAAAATTTAACTATTCAAATCTTATATTTTTTTTCTGTATTTTTATATATTTATTTTTATTTATTATAATTTTAATTTTATTTTTATTATCCTAATAAACACTGTAGTCAGTGTAGTGTAGTTTACGTCTTTAAACAGCTCGCATTTTTATTAGCAAGTGGAAAAGAGAGTTTCGTAGGTTTTTTTTTTTTTTTTGTGCGTAACACCAAACAGAGAAGTTCGAGTGGAAGTTGGATTCCTTGGGAGGAGGCCAAAAGTTGGCGCTGCTTAAGCAGCTAGGCGTATGAAAACTTTACGACTTGGCCAAAACTTTGGAGGCTAGCAAGCGCCCTTGTCCTTCTGCCACACCCTCAGCCCAGTCCAGATGCAGCCGTTTTGTCTGCTCGGCGCGGCATTTGACTTTAACCTTTTTCAAGTAGTTGCCATATTCCAGCTGCCTGTCTGGCAGGCGAGTGGGCCCCGCACATTGAGTCCTAGCAGCCATATTGCATTGAATTTTGGGTGGAGAGACGACGGCCCAAAAGCAGGCACTTGACTCCAAGCCAAATGGCCGACGCGTCGCCTGAACACAGCTACATGGAGTTGGACTCATGTTATTATGCTTACGGACGCGCCCAATGCCAATTACAAAGGGCCTGTCAGACTCATTCAATGGAACCAGTCTCAGCCTCAGCCTCAGCCTCTGCCTCATTCCGAGTCTCCAGTTGCCCGTTGTCCGTTGCCACTTGTCATGGCCACGCCCAAAAGCTTTTTGCATTTTGTTGTAATTACTTTTGGCCCGCTTTGTGTGCACGTGGCACACTCGAAGAGTGACGGGGCTCCCAGTCCAAGTTCAGGGTCAGCAGCTATACATTTTGCCTAACTCTTTTGCCATTTGACAATTGCATCGAAGCAAACAACAATTTGAAATTATACCACAATACCAGTAACATTAAAGTTAATTAATTTCATATTTAATTCAATTTCACGCACAGCACCAAACTTCATTCAACTAACAGCAAATGAGCAGAAGAACACAAAATGAAAAAATTATAAACAAATATGTATAAAATATAAAATATACAAAAAATAAAATTACCGGCCATCAATATTCGCGGCTTTTAAATGCTCCGCAGCTTCTCGCCATGCTTCGGTGCGTGACGTGCTGACTGCCCGTTAATAATATCGATACAAAGGCAAAACAGACAACAAAAATTAACAACAAAAGTGATTAATTATCTTCCAGTGGCCGAAGATATAATATCCTTGCTGACATACAAATAGCCATGCATTTCACATACATACATATATATTTTAATTCCACGAAGACTGCCAACTCAATATAAATTGCTTCACTATACTTTTGGCAGTTCGAATCAGCTTCTCTACAAATTTTTTGTTTTATTTGAAATTGTGTTATTTTTATCAATTATGTGAAGATTTTAATATTAATATTAATTAATATTTCATTATATTTATTTAAAAAATATTTTTTAAATTATTAATTATTATTTATATTTTAATAGACCACATCATGTGAAGTATTGCACTCGATTCCCGAGCCAATGCACGCAGCACATAAACAAATCTGAATATCGATCAAACGTTTAGCATATCTAAGATATTTTTCAATTAAATGGCAAGCTTCATTTAATATTCTATCAGTTAGGTTGATAATTCGAAGAGCTATTTTGCTATAGCTTTTTTAAGTCCCAAATTTCGCAAATCTCTTAAGACTCAACTCAATAAGTAAATAAATTATATAAAATTGAATACAAGTTGCATAGTTATCTCAACTGCAGCGTTACTCACTGCATGGCAACATTATCATACCTGCAAAGGCTAGAGTATAAAAAATGAACGAAAATTATTATGTGCTTTCATTAAATACGTCATTATTTGCGTATTGTCGCCTGCCGACGGATCATGAGTGTCCGGGATGAGCGAACGTATCGATGTGAAGCAATGCGTGGAGCTGGAGCCGAAGCCATTATCTCTGATTTAAATTGAGAGGCATTTTCGAATGCCTTTTTGTGCGCTGCATGGGCGAGCCCGTGATCCTTGACGGCGCATCCTTGTGGCCGCTGATTGCTGCCCATCAATAAAATAAACGAGTGATAAAGGATTACGGATAACGACAGCGGCAATTGATTAATTTATGGAACACGAGAAGACGACCAACTGCCTGCGGTCCGCGCTGTAAGCTACACTTACACTGCGCAGCAAAATTGCGCAGCCTACAATGGAATTTATGAGCATTAAAGGCAAACAATTGGAATCAATTGTTTTCTTTAAATATTTTTGTATTGAAAATTAAATAAATATTTTTAAATGCATTTATTTTGTTCTTTAACCTTTCTGAAGGCAACTTTGTTGTGCAGTATGAAGACGCATCGGTATTTAATTTAATATCATTTGTGTGGCCAACAAGCGAATTGAATTAAGTCTCATCCCACACGCAGAACGTGACAGGAGCATAAAAAAGAAGTTTTAATTAAATTGCAATTAATTAGCTTTTGATTTGCGTTAATTACCTAGTTGTTGCACGGATTTGTGATCTGTTCTGCCATTTACATATTTTAATTGAAAATGATGTTTTGAGTAATTATTGACAGCACGTCGAGGGCCATTATGTTTGGGGCTTATAAAATGTAATTTACGCAAATAAATTGATAAATTAATATTTTGTAAAATGTAATTTACACAGATAACTAGTAGAAGAGAATAATACAAAAATAATTATTTAGTTTATTTTTCAATTAATATGAAATTGTAAATGTCTCAACTCTCAACTCAACAATTTAACAATTTATCAGATAATTATTTTTATTTACATTAAAAACTATTAGCTTTAAGCATTAATTTATGAAACATTTAGAAAGTAAAGTAGGGCTTAAAAGTGAATATTCTGTTTTCTAGTAACCGAAGTCTGCTCAATTTTGTTGTAATTGCTTCCTAAGTATTAGTGGGCAGCTGAGAGCTTGTATCGAGTGGTGGTAATAATTTTATTTGAGTGATTTTGCGTAGGCTTTAATCTCTTTGAGATAAACAAGCAAAGGTCATGTTCATTGCTGAGTGAGAGATGGTTATTTAGAGTATTTATGAATGTCAGTGGACACTGAAGAGAGAGAGCTCAGAGGGAGCTCGTTTATTAGACGCAAGTGAGCGACTTGACGCAAGCTCACATATATTTACTTTACTAATATATAATGTATATAAACTAATTAAGTTTATTCAAGCTCCCATTGACTCATCACTTCTGTCGACTCCACAGCATAGTTCAAATTGGACTCCGCTCTCGAGCACTTCAGAGCTCCCTCTCAGGCTTCAATCAATTTTTATTGTTTCTCTCGCTGGTCTCCACGTAATCCCCTTGTTGGCAGCCTAATCTTTAATTTGCCTTTACAGAGATCCATTTGGTATTTCACTACTTGCCATTTATGCTGGAGGATACACATAAGTGTTTACGCTTGAGACGAACAAAGCTTTCACATTTTCGCATCGCATGTGCAGAGTGGCGAACCCGAATCTACTTTTATTATCAATAGAGAGAAGCTCGTGCACACACATGAAATGGGCTTCCAGCTGGCATGGAAAAAATTAATGTATTTAAGTCCTTTTCATTACGATAATGAAATATTTCAAGAGCAGTTTATGTGGATTACTTGCTCAAATGTGAGAGGAGCATGCAAAAGTGGCTGCCACTAACCCGTGCCTCCTGCCACACACACACACGCACAACATGATGCCATAAACATGCTGTAAAACCCCATGACAGCCGCACACACACACACACTCACACACACAGGCACACTTAAGCGAGCATAAAGGACATGCGTGCAAATATAAGCGCCATGGCAAAGCCGCAACGCCCCCCGAACGGCGACAGCTCCTGCACGCCAAGAAAAGCAAAGGCATAATTATAGCATTATCACACACGCACACACGCACACACACGCACACGCACACACACATATATATTCACATATGCAGACATTGGCACACACTAACGATAATCAATTGAGAAATGTTTATAATGAAGTGGCGCGACCAAAGTCCTGGCACAATGCCCAGCGCTAAGCACTTCATTTCCCCACTTTCGAGCCATTTATCGTGTGTGTGTGTGTGTGTGTGTGAGGGCGTGGCATGCAAAAACGCCTAACCAGCAACAAGCCTCGACACCCGCCCATACCCCACTGTGGCCATCGAGACCATGTGCTAAGTATACGTTGACCAGAGATAAACATGGCCAACACGCACAGCCCGCACCCGACACCACAGAGCGCCCGCCACTGTTCGCGCTTTCATGACACCGTCCATCATAATTCATTGAGGGAACTTAGGCATTGGCAGCGCTTAGCCGTGCCAGCAGCTCAGCCCTCGTTCACTACATTGTAATCAAATTAGCATACACACACACATGGAAGAGAGTGAGAAGAAGACGTAAGCTTGGCAATAATTGACATAAAGCGGACAACTTTTCAAGTTGTGGCAAATTGTTGTTGTTAAAGTCGGAGCAGGAAACGAGACACAGCATCGTCAGCTGGCGGGTTTCTCTTTAAAGAGAGGCGAACCTCAACTAAAACTGCCAGCTGCAACAATGGCAATGAGCAACTCCTCGGGCTAATGTAGGTGAATCCTGCATAGTGAATTGTGAATACCTGCCTGACTGCTCGCATTGTGTCATCGACTGGAGGTGCAATGCACCCTGGCAACGGCTCGAGCAGGCCAAGCCAGGCCAGGCAACCCATTTTAGCATTTAATTTATGCCAAGGGCCAATGGCAATGGCAATGGCAATGGCAATGTTGAGGTTCCCTCTGAAGCCTTTTAATCCTTATAAATGAGTTGCAAACTGACGCTGAGAGTTCAAAGTGCAACAAACTTTACCAAGTGCCGTGTGCCCAAGTGTTTTTGTTTGCGCAAATAAAAGAATTGAGCAAAATAATAGTTGTATGCATATTTAAATAAAATTATTGCGGACTGCTTCATGAAGCAACTAGTTGGGCAAATCTTTAAAATAGTTAAAGATGTGAATGCCAAAAGCAGTTAAAGTTGAGAGAAGTGAAGTGAAGAGATGATGTCTCAGATATATGTAGATATAGCAGAAATAAATATATAAAATGTATGTATATTTTTTATGTATAAAATATAAAAATTAATACATTTTTATTTTATTTAGTTTTAAAAAATTTTTTAAAATTCAGTTGAAATAAATACATCAACAAATTATTATTATTTGTTTTTTTTTTTTTTTAATTTTGATTGATTTTAAAATATAATTAAACAATTTTCAT
Organism: Drosophila koepferae; assembly: GCA_030914345.1. Lineage (NCBI taxonomy): Eukaryota > Metazoa > Arthropoda > Insecta > Diptera > Drosophilidae > Drosophila > Drosophila koepferae. The sequence goes on from JAUESR010000207.1 coordinate 7,616,539, forward strand.
ACTTTCTGCAAGAGAAATAAAATTTAACCTACCCATATAATTATCTATTATTATTAATATGAATTTTTAATGCACATGAATTAGTCAAATTGAAATATTTTATATACAAGAAAAAAATAGCTTCAAATTTACTCTTCATAAAATATTTATTCTAAATTCTCCAATGCGAATTTGCCAATGGCGCCAACCAATCTATCCATCTTGTTCGATAAGGCATATCTGGAATTGCGTTCGCATTTGACTTCGATTGCGTCCACTTGGCTCTCTCTATGCGTGAGCTCGTTTAGCTGCTCAGTGTCAACACTTGGTTGGCATCGTGCATCTGGCATCAGGTTGGCTGCCTTTGACAGGGCGATTGTTGGAGCAACACAACTGCTCGACAGCTCGGGGACAGCTCTACAAAGCAGGCGGAGTCAAGTGCATTTTCTTTGAAGCTTTTCTTGCCACTGCCTCGGCAGCGCAACTGCAATTCGAGCTATGCAGCAAAGTTTGCTGCAAGTGTTGAGTAATATATATATATATATATTTTTTTTTCTTTTCGCTTGCTTTTCTTTTGCACTTTTCTTTTTCCATTCGCAATGCGCTTTCAATTTGTGTGTACATAAATTTCGAAATGGACTTCTCGTGTTTGGAGTCGCGACAGCCAGCAAAGAAAGAAAACAAACGAGAAAACGAAAAAACAGCGATACGCCGGCCAAGGACTGGAGAGTGCGGAAACAAGTGGCCATGGCGTGGAGGTGGGAGTCACATGCAGCACCAACTGCAATGGCTAGATAGTGTGGCAGGAGGCGAGTGCATAAATAACCAAGCAAAACAAAAGAGTGTCCTATCGAAAGTCGACTTGCAATGCCAAAATTTACGACATCTACGAAAATTTCCACGCATAAATTTGGCCAGTTAAAAAATTTCACAGTTTCTGAATTCCAAAAGTCCAGAATAACAACAGCAGAACAGAATTGCTGACCAAATTCCTTTGTTTTATCGCATTTGTTGCATTTGTTTTAATTGGAAAACTTAAAGCAATGCCCAAGTTTTCGTTTGCGCCCCCCTCCCAATGGACTGGCGCTGGGAACTGGGTAATTTGATTGTGCGCCGATTTCCGCACTCAATGGACCGTAAAATTACAGCAGTAACAGACAAGAAAGAGAGCGAGAGCGAGAGCTACAGAGAGAGTGAGTGAGTGTGAGAGAGAGAGAGAGAGAGGGACATATGTAAATGTTGATAACAATAAATGTTCAAGGCAAAAGTTGAACTTAAGGTTTTTTGATTTGGTCACAGCGTTCTGCTTCGCCAGTTCCGCCTCTCTGTCTTTCTGTCTGTCTGTGTGTATGGGTGTGGATAGAGTTGTAAGAAACGCTTCAAAACGTTTCTTTCATGCACTTTTCACACCAGCGCAAGTAGGGCCAGTCAAAGAGAGTAGGGAGAGTGTGTGAGAGAGAGAGAGAGAGAGAGAGAGAGGGAGAGTGTGAGAGAGAGAGAGAGAGAGAGAGAGATCTGCTCAAGCGTAAAAAAAAAAAAAACGATTCGACTTAAAAGCAAACATAAAGACACCAACGACTCTGGGGCGAAGCTGCATAATAAAACCTATAAAAATCGAATAAAGAAAATTAAGTCTCCATAAGTTTATTTGTTTATAATGCTCTATAAATTTATTAACATTGTTATGTAAATGAAATGTTAAGTGTTTACAAGTAGAGTTTGAGCTAATCCAGATGTCAGTTGAACTTATATGTTACTAAATACTGTCTTTAAATGAACTTAACACAATTATTTAAATAGAGATATCTAGCTCTCCACATTAGTGGTAAAAAAAAAAATTAAAAGATAAATAAATAAATAAGTAAATAAAAAAATAAAAAAAGCAATTATAAAGCAGTTCTAATAAATTTAAAAAATTGATATGCTAACAAATATAATATTTAATATTATTTAATAAAATAATTTATTAACAAACAAAACAAAAAAATATGTAAATTTAATAGATTAATTTATAAATAAATGTACTAAATAAATTTATTAAATTTATTAGCAAATAATTAATTAATTAATAAATAAATTCATTATTTAAATTTGTGCTTCCGCTTATAAAATTATTATAAACTTTTTGAAAATGTTGTCCATTAACACACTTTTGGTTTAAGCTTAAGGTTTTGAGAGTTTTAAAAAAAATTAATAAATATATTATAAATATTGATATTTCTAAGGGAGACTTGTGACAGTATATAACGACAAATATAAACTATAATGTAAACCTTCACAAGAGCTATGAAAAATCCGTTTACAATGAAATGTGCCACAAATTGTGATTAAAGCTTGACTAATTAATAAATTCATCTACATAATTTTAATGCCTAATTCAATTATCCTTGCACCAATAATTCCATTAGAAATACTATAATAAAGCAAATGAAGCGTAAAATGGAATATTCGCTTGTTATATAATAATTCGGACACATATCGATACGCGAATACTATGAAACTAAGCACAAACTCACTTCTGTTCCATATCGTCAGGCTGTCCTATCAGAGTCACGCGAGGATTTTGGCAAGAGGTTGGGATCCCATGCTCAATGTGTCTATAAATTGCCTCTTTGTGGCAATGCCAGACGCTGTAATGTTAAGCCCAGCATATGCTTCTATGTGCCGTATGTGATCCGGCGTCATCATTACCATTTTCTGTCATCGTCATATCATATAGCACACATACACACACACACACACACACACACACACACACACACACAATCCCACGTCTTTATGAGCTTCTCGCAAATGATAAGGAAAGTTTTTCCAGCATAGCCACCGGAGCAGAGCAGGAACTGTCCATGTCAAAACATATGGCATATTGCCAGGCAAAACATTTAATGGTCTGCAAAATGGCCAAAGGACGAGTATGAGAGCGCATTAAAAGTTGCTTAACCTTCATTAGGCGCCCTATTCCGGCTGCCAGTGAAATGAAATTTAATATGTGTCACGACTTCAGGCATGAACAGGGTCCATCGTCCTTTCCACCAACTGGCATCGGATGGCGCAATAAACGCGGCTGTCAGTGAAGCTTAATATGCCATTTGTGCATGGCTGCCATGTCGGCTGCACTGCATCCTAATGATATGCCTGAAAAAAGGTTGCGAATCACCGCAGAACTTGGCAAACAAAGAAAACTCCAAATGCCGCTGCGTTCGTCGTGCTTTAATCAGCCGGGATCCAGGCAAGCAGCCAAACTCAATTTCCCAGCTTGTTTCACGCCAGGCCAAGCCAGCCACAGCCAGATCTGGCAGCTCGCCTGTCGCCTACTCGAGTCGACTCCTACTTCCTACTTCCGGTGGCGCGCTGACTCCGCATACATATAGCGAGAAATGCGGCGACATGGCATTATCCTTTTCTCGCTTTTGCTCAGCTCTGGCGCTCCTTGTTGCCACTTCGGCTCGCTGCTTGTGCATTCTGATAATCGAATTTGTGCAAACAAGCAGGCGACACAAGTTTCGCAAGGCAGCAAGAGGAGCAGCAGCAGCAGCAGCTCGATCTACTCTTAAAGGAGCACAGAACTGCACTTGAACAATTAACATGAATGAACAGCAAATGAGCCTGTTGATAAACTCAACAAACTTTTGCTAAAAACCAAATTAAACCTGGGCGGCAAATGTCTGTGCGTCTTGATTTGAATTAGGAATAATAGAACAAATATACGAGAACAAGTTGAGTCAATGGCGTGATATGATACAAGTGGAGGGAGGGCACAAAGCTTCATTCAAAGGTCAGTTTGTGGCTAACTACATAATATTCTTGAAAAGAGTTTTAAGGGATTAGTTTAAGAGTCTTGCCTGATTTCAGATTTGTAATGTGTTCCAAGTGAGGACGGCAATTATTATTATATTATTTATTAACTTCAATATTGGTGTAATAGAAATAGAAAATCAATTTGTAAATATTCTTTTTAATGCTCACTGAACCTGCCTAAGCAAAAGATTTTAAGTATTTCAAATCTCTTAGCTCGAAATTAATCAAAATATTTGAAACAACAAATCGACAAGATATCCTGTTTTCTATATTCATTTTTACAATTAAATACACTTTGCTTATAAAACTCCATTAATCAGTAGATATTCAAATCTCAACTCATCATTTAAATAAGCTCCAAGTCAAGGGCTCTGCAAATTGTTTGTAATCAAATAATCCCAGTACAAATTGATTATAAACAATAAACAAATCAAAGAAGTTTTCGAATTGTCTCTGTTCTGCAACTCAACGAAGTGAGTGAGAGGAAGAGAGAGAATGAGAGTGAGATAGAAAGAGGCAGAGATCGAGGGAGACATAGAGTAGCTCTGTTAGATTATCACAGGACTTCCAACAATGTCCTAGCAGATTTGACTTTCAGTTGTTATTTCGACTTGAAGCTGATATATATATATATATATATATATATATATATATATATTTTTTTACAAACGGCCTTGATAAAAATTTCTGCATAGTCGATTTAAAGAGATTAAATTTTTGTACGCTTGATGCGAGACGCTTGGATGTCGATTTCAGATTAGATTTCGTTACACCCGATTTGTTTTGATGAAACGCTCTGCTATTTCAACGCGAACATCGTTCTTTCACCTCCAGCGACTATTGCAAAATACAAATAAAGATAGATAAAGAAGCTGAGATGTTTAATCTTACATCTCTGGTGTTAGCTTCTTCGGCAGCGGTTTGAAGTTGCGTCTCATCAATTTGGCGTCTCAGAAAAATAATTGTTTGCTTCGCTTCGTTGCAATCCTCACGTATCTTATCTAGTTGGGATTTATATGCGTGTATCTGATAATCCCAATATTCAAGATCGTCCTAAAGTTGCTCCGTTAGCTCAGTTCTGCGTCGAGTATACTTCTGCAAAAGTCAACTGCGAGTGAGTGAGATTGGCAAACACACAATGTTTAATGAATATCGCTTGTATAAGAAGTAAAAAAAAAATTAAATATATTTAACAAATATATCTAAAAAAAAAACCAACTCAAAAAACGAAATTCAAATTTAATAGTTGCATTAACAGCTATGGAATTCGAGGCAGTTTTAGTAGAGAGACAGGCAGAGGGAGCGAGAGAGAGAACAGATATATATCTACATCGATCGGAGGCGTAATAAATGAATTTTTACAGTAATTTCACAAATTATATAGATGACGTAAATTAATTTTTTAGTTCGTTTTCAATCGATTCACATTATTGAATTTGTCTTGTGCTACGTCCCATTACCAAATCGTCCCTATATAAGCAGCAGCTGGCGATCGCTCCGCTCAGTACTGAAAGAACTTGAAATGAATTTCCACATATTGTTGGCACTATTGGCGCTCTATGCCAAGGGCATATTTGGTCAAGCCTGTCAGTCTCAAGAGGCAGTTCTGAAACAACAAGAAAACAATATTTGGGAGCTAAAAACTGAGCTGCGATTGCAGCTGGAATGGTTGCAGCGGAACTGCCAAATGAGCATATTCGACGTACAAGTCCGTCTGCCCCCTCAGCCACCAATGTGCTCAGGTGAATGGCCTGCCGATCATCTGCAAGCGATAGACCAGCCATATGTACGGATATGTCCGTATTTCAATTATTAAACTGTGCTGCTGACTAACTAACTAACTAACACGAAAATACATATATGATTTTTTTAGAGAATAAAATGGGAATACATATGTTATAAATATAATATTTTTTTGTATATGAATGTAATATAAATAATATTCCAATCAGAAATAAAATTGCGAAGCTCAGTTAAGTTTATTTAAAAAAATATCTAATTTAATTTTTATTCATAGCATGAGCATGAATTTATGTAGATTCGAAAGGCGAGGCTCTGAGCATCGCCTTGGCTTAGAGGACAGGCAAAGTCGAAATCGATTTACGGATTTGTGCTCTGTTGGATTGGGTCAATGTTATACGATAACAAGCTACGCTGAAAATTCCTCTGTAAATCCATTGAGTATGGTTCGTTTTTGGTTATGTAATTAAGTGGATTGGATTACTTAAAATCCATTAGAAATTGATTTCATAGCTAAATGAATTTCGATGCGCCTATTCGCTATATAAGCTAGAGCTCGCGATACCTTCACGCAGTGAAGATGAATCTACAATTATATTCAGTGCTTCTGGCGTTTTCTGGCATCGGCCTTTTGGTCGATGCCTTTTACCAGCATTGCCTTGCAAAGCAGAACTATTTGTCGTCACTACAAATGGAATTGAGCAAGCTAGAAATAAGACACAGTTTTCAAGTGAAGTGGTTTAAGCTATATTGCCAACAAGTGAATGTTCCAATTCCACAATTCTCAACAAATCAAAATTCAGGATCAAATATCCAAATTATTGTGCAATACCCAAAAGGGACTATTTGTAATCCAAACGGGTTAAACAACGGCACCATCATCCAGCCGACTGTAATTACAACTCCGAGTACCGAAACATATCCGACACTTCCACCATGTACTACACAATCTTCGACACTTCTAACAACTCCAACAACTTCAACGTTTTCGACATATTCGACTAATCCGACATATCCAACAAATCAAACATTTCCAACATTTCCAACATTTCCAACATTTCCGACATATCCAACAAATCAAACATTTCCAACATATCCAACATATCCAACAAATCCAACAAATCAAACATATCCAACATTTCCAACATATCCAACAAATCAAACATTTCCAACATTTCCCACAGTACCAACATTTTCAACAAATCCAACATCTTCAACAGATTCGACACATAGTACCGACCAATATCCGACACTTCCAACAAATCAAACATTTCCAACATTTCCCACAGTACCAACATCTCCAACAATACCAACACCTATAACAGATTCGACACATAGTACCGACCAATATACGACACTTCCAACAAATCAAACATTTCCAACGTTTCCCACAGTACCAACATCTACAACAATTTCAACATCCACAACAGATTCGACACATAGTACCGATCCGACACTTCCAACAAATCAAACAATTCCAACTGTTCCCACATTACCAACATTTTCAACAATTCCAACATCTTCAACAGATTCAACACATAGTACCGACCAATATACGACACTTCCAACAAATCAAACATTTCCAACGTTTCCCACAGTACCAACATCTACAACAATTTCAACATCCACAACAGATTCGACACATAGTACCGACCAATATCCGACACTTCCAACAAATCAAACAATTCCAACAGTTCCCACATTACCAACATTTTCAACAATTTCAACATCTTCAACAGATTCGACACCTAGTACTACCGAGCAATATACGACAAATACTTCCAATCTGACATATCCAACAGGGTCGACGCATAATACCGATCCATATCCTGCATATTCGTCATATCCAACATATCCGCCATATCCGTCATATCCAACATATCCGACATATCCGGCATATCCGGCATATCCGGCATATCCGGCATACCCGGCATATCCGGCATATCCGGTATATCCGGTATATCCGGCATATCCGCCATATCCACCACATCAGACACATCCAACACATCCACCATATCCGTCACATCCAACATATCCACCATATTCCTCAAATCCGACAAATGCGACAAATCCGACATATCCGACAAATCCAACTAATCCGACATATCCGACAAATCCAACTATTCCGACATATCCGACAAATCCAACTAATCCAACAAATCGACGAAATCCGTCAGGTCTACGACATTCGTCACACCCGAAAGCTATGTATCGAAGTGTGGCAGCAAATGCGACATATAACAATCCAACTACGACAAAAAATCCGTACATTCTTGGTAAACGCAGCATTGATGTCCAGCCAAGCGGAACATATCCAGTTGCCCGCAACACAATGGTTGTACTTGTTGACTGTCCATTCTCACATAATAATTCACCAGGATTGCTAAAAACGTCAGAGATAAACGGACAGACTATAAGTATTTCAACTAATGAGAGGCCTCCTCCAATTGCTGATATAAAACCGACCGTTCATATCACTTCCGCCGACATTTATTGGGACGCAGAGTTGAACGCGGTAAGTACGAGATGTGCCCAGCTCAGATCGAAGATCTAGGAATACTTATTGGCCCATCGATAGGTTGACTTGATCAGGAAGTATGGTTATCCCGTGGAGGTACATTATGTGCAGACATTGGACGGATATCTGCTGACCTTGCATCGCATTCCGCGTCCTGGAGCACCAAATGTAATGCTTGTGCACGGCCTGATGTCCAGCTCAGCGTCTTGGGTGGAAATGGGTCCGACAAATGGTCTGGCCTATATACTGTACGATCAAGGTTATGATGTGTGGCTTCTGAATACGCGCGGCAACCTCTATTCGCACGGTCATGTGAATCCCAAAATTCAGCCATCGGAGTACTGGGGCTTCTCGTTCCATGAAATTGGCGTCTTCGATCTGCCAGCCAGTATCGATAAAATCCTGTCGGTGACACACAAACAAACCTTGCAATACATAGGCCACTCGCAGGGCAGCACCGCCTTCTTTGTGATGGCCAGCCAACTGCCCAGGTACGCCCAGAAGGTGTCTTTCATGCAGGCTCTCTCGCCCACGGTCTACATGGCAAATACACAGAGTCCTGTGCTGAAATTCTTGTCTCTATTCAAGGGAAATCTCAAAGTAGGTTTTATTTATATACTTGATTTTTTTTTTTTGCGATATTAACCTCAAATTTTCTAATCGTTTTGCGGATTTGCAGCTTTTGCTGAATTCACTTGGTGGGTTCTCGGTCGCAAATGACAACAAAGTAATTAAACAGTTCCGCAATTTCATCTGCGACAATCCTCAATTGAACAGCAAAATATGTCGCATCTTTGAATTCGTGACATGTGGTTTCGGTTGGAATCAGTTCAATGACGTAAGTAATTCGATCTCTAGAGCTATGCACCTAATAGGAAATGACAATCAGTTTTAAGGTCCCTTAAAGATTTCTTAAAATTTAGCCAAATGCCAAAGGAGACTTAACAGCTTCTAGCTATATCTATCTATGTAGGGTTAGGTAGGTAGGTGAGTCGAACTTGTCCTATCCCTTATCGCTTAACCCTGAACCTATCTCTCCTGGAATCTATAAGACTTAATATAGGTTTTTGTTTCTTTCATGAAATCGATTTAAAATATTATCGATCTGCAGTTACTGACGTCTTTGAAGCAAGATTTTGTTCACATTCTTATATATATATATAGCAAGTATATGGAAATCATGGGAAATCACGGGAAATCATTCATCCTCATAAAGAATGTATATACATATATGCACAGTTCTAGATATCTCTTAACATTTCTTCGCAATCGTTACAGCTCTTCTGTATAACATTTATATGTATATATATTGCAGACCCTATCACCTGTTGTCGCTGCGCATGCGTCGCAGGGTGCGTCCGCCTTCCAGATCTATCACTACTCGCAGGCGTACAGTAGCACACAATTCGCGTCCTTCGACAATGGTGAGGTGCTTAATTTGCAGCAATATAACTCGCCCAAGCCGCCGGTCTACAATCTCAGTTCGATAACCTGCCCAGTGGCATTACATCATTCTCCCAGCGATTGGCTGGCATCCGATGCCGATATTAAACAACTGAAAAACCAGCTGAGCAACGTTGTCGATTACTCGTCCATTGTGGGCTTCAGTCACTACGACTATATTTTGTCGAAAAATGTGCAGCCACTGGTCTACGATCGTCTAGTTAGTAATTGTGCCAAGTATGGCAAATTAAACTATAAATAATTTGAATTGAATATCCAAAATGAATCTTCTGTAGATTATCAACTAAGACATTTTTGATTGTGGTTGAAGAAACATATATGGAAATATATGGCAAAAATTATTATTCTTAATATTTTGATCTCTTTTGGGCGCTATCTTTTCCCATTTTACATTTGAAAAATGAAAGTTTTCCTTCAGTAACTTTAATAAACAATTAATTAAAAAACTCGCTAAACTCTCTGTGAGACAGTCTTTCAATTAAATCATCCCATGCCTGCAGGCTGATTTGTTTGCCAGAGCTGAATGACAGCTAGACAGCTTGACAGCAATAGTCTCTTGGGCATTGCATTTGCGGCTCTTGGGGCAAATCAATGCACATACGAATTTCCATATTCGTATGTAAAACGATTCATAAATTTCAGATGCTTTACGCATATTTACACGCCGCGAGGCGCGCTTGAAAATTAAGTTTGCAGTTGAAATGGGACGCAAAGACAAGGCGGGACACACAATGGCCTGGCTTTAAATTGCTCACGTGTGTATGTGACACAATTTGGGACAGAGCCGGGTAGAGCTGGGCAGAGCTGGGCCGAGGCAAGCGACAATGGCGGAAACGGAAGCGCAAAATGTGAAAAATGCGCGCAGTGAACAAAGCGCTTGGATGTGGAGCAGGAGCAGGAGCAGGAGTTGGTTCTGGGCGTTACGGCAAACCATGTGGCGCTTAACAGCTGGCACGTACACGCTGCCACGCCCACGCAAAGGACCGCGGGGCAAACAATTTGGCACACACACATATATATACACACACATACATACATACATACCCCCCCCCCCCCCCCCCCCCCCCCCCCCCACACACACACACACAGTCACATTCATGCAGTCTTCACTTTTGGTCTCTTCAGCGCTCGTAGTGCGCCCCATCTTGGGACTATCAACGTCACGGGCCTCGCCATAAGCCTCAAATGCCATGCGTACGTGTGTTATTTAATGCTTATCTTTATCCTACCATTGTGGCACCTGTGCGCTGCTGCTGCTGCTGTGCCTCGATAAACCCGGCCGCCAGCTATACGCTGACAATTGATGCCACAAGCTGGCAGCGGAAGCAGAAAACCTGGCACAAAATCACGCGCTAAACATTATTTTAATGCTTCAGGCAGTCACATATGTACTCATTCGCATTCGCTGTCCCTCTCCTCTCTCTCCCTCTCTTTGTGTGTGTACATATGTGAGCTCCACTCTATAAAGCAGTTTGTCGCAAATATTTAAAGCTCTGCCGTATTTCCTGTGCTGCTTGCCGTGTACTTCAGCTCTTCCCAAAGAGTTCTCTGGGGGCCTCTCGATGCCACAGCTGACATTTACAAATGCTAAACTTTGCTCCATGTTGAAGGCGGCCCAGCAGCGGGCGGCGGCCTTGAGGGAAGCCTTTTGCATTGAGACGCTCCTGAATTATGGCGCCAGTTGGTTCAACTTAAAGCCTTTCCAAAAATCCTCATAAATTGTGAAATAAGTTTGCCATTAAGAGCAAGTCGGTGCTCAGTAATTGCTTACGAGTTTAACAAGGATTCACATGATAAAATATTTAAAATTCCTAAACTTCTGTGAATGGCTGAGATGCGGGAAGGCGGTTGGAATTTATATGAAATACATGTTTTTTTTTTTTAATTAACCCTTATATATCAGTATTTAGACAAATATAAAATAAAACAATTTTAAATAAGAACATTTCTGTTAGGATTGCTTGACGTCCACCTCCAGTTTCTGCTGCAAGTGAAATTATCTATGCAGATTTGTCATGCCAGATAGATTCGAAACTCTCTCTCGCGCATATAATATGAATTTTAACTTTGAAATATACTCAATAACAAACTTTAGTAGATATCAAAAGCCTAACATCATATCCCTTAAAAATGTTATTAAATTGTAATTTAATTTTAAAAAAATTTGTTTTTAAAGTTTATTTTAGTATTTTTTAATTTTTATAAAAAATATTATATTATTTTAATTTATTTATTTAATATTCTATTCTTTCATTTCTTTATTTATTTTTTATACATTTTTTTATTTACTTACATTATTTTTATTTTTATATTATTTTATATATATGTTTCTATTTTAATTATTATTTTTTGTTTATTTATTATTTATGATTTTCTTATATAAATATTTTTGTTTTATTTTAGTGATAAAAAATTTCTATAAATAGCAAAACTTATGTTGTTCCTCTGCAGTATAAAACGTCAGTTTGAACACACGAAATAGTTTAACTCACAATATTTACATTTCAGCTGCATCAGCGAAGGGTTCGAAATATTTTATTTTGGCAGTTCAAATAGCGCTCTGCTTATCGGTTATAGAAATTGAACTCTCAGTGCATCTACAGATGTTATCGATAGGCGTGAGAGAGAATTTAAAATGATAAAGTTGAATGCCGGATGGAGCAGAGAATCGTAGTTAGCTTTGACAGCTCCATCGCTGGACGTGTTTTATTATGTATTTTTCGATTGGTGTCGAAACTTTTCACACATTTTAAACACCAATTCCAACAAATTCAAATGTATTGTTAAATGTTAAGCGGTCGAACAATCTCGCGCGGCCCAAAGTGTATAGAAACCATTCCCATACCCATTCGACGACAAACCGAATTCTCTATTTTCTATGTAAAGCATCTAGCTAGCTGCCCAACACTCCGCCGGCAAGACAGCAGAATACCATAAAGGTGCAATAACAAACCGAGCAAAGAAATCAAGAGCGAGCAATAAAATGCTGGCACGCAGATCACAATTGAGTCCAAGGATACCGCCGGTGCACGAGCGCATCGCCCTGCAGTGTGCCAGGAATATCAGCCAGCTGGCAGCTGCTTTGCCCAAGCCACGCACACAGTCCGGCCATTTGCCAGTGCTGGTGGAGCTGCGCCGCCCTGGCGAGGATGCCGTCTATCGCTATCAGGTGAATCTGCCGCCGAGCGGCCTAGAGCCGGACAATCGACAGATGGACATGGCCCAGGTCAAGGCGATCAGTCAGCAGCTCAATCTGCCGTGCCTTGTGCATGGCGGGCAAGAGCCGAATGCCCACTCCCAGGCTCTGCTGCCCGTGGATACAGTGGATGGTGAGCCGCCGCAGCTGATCATGGTTCAGGATGCTGTGCATGTGGTGCAGCAAAATCAGGACTACGAGAACATGAGCCCAATGGCCATCAACGAGGCCATCTCCACGTTCCATAACACGGCCTACGCCTGCGGCGCATCGAAGATCACTCGCGACCATTTCATGGCCATGCTGCACAACGAGCGTCCCAGTCCGCTGCAGTTCGAGCTGCTCTGGGCGGACCAGCAGATGGAAGGTCTGGAGAGCGACGAACAAATGATCAATGCCTACCAACCGCTACCGCCCATTGATCTAACTGGCCAGGTCGAGCAGTTTGCAGCGCGTGAATCTGAAGCTGAGCCACAAATGCAGCTGGAGCCGTATACTGGCCCTAGACATGTGGCCACATCAAAAGCTCTGCCCGTTCGCTATCAGGGCAATAGGCATCATAATAATCGTCCACAGCCCATTGGCGAACAGCTCCCAGCGAGCCAGAGAGCCGAACCGCTTCCCTTTAGGACGCTCAATGGCTACAGGCAGATGCGCAGACCAAGCAGGTACCACAGCTACGGCGCCAGCAACGCCAATAATGACAGCAATGACGGTAGTGATGGCAATGACAACAATGACGGCAGTAATGGCAATGATGGCAATGACAGAGCGGCTAGTCAGCAGAAGAGATTTGATGATAACTGTCGCGTGGCACAGAAGCCGTCGCCATTCAGTCCCAATGGCAACAGACCTCAGGTCTACGAGCCTACATTCTACTGCAACTTCAAGGAATACATTGCCAATCAGCAGCAGTCGCGGCATCGTCTCTATCTGCCCAGTACCAATTCACAGCATGGGTCGTCGCCTCTCCATGGCCATCTGCCGCGCATCGACAGCTATGGCAATCAGTTTGATCTGCAGCGCGAGCTGCTAATGAGACAGAAGCTGGAACAGCAGCTCGACTATCAGCGACTGATCGAACAGCAAAAGTATCAGCGCATCTATACGGGTGAGTTGAGTTGAGCAGTTCGAAGTTGAATTGACAATCGCCAATATCATATTATTTATATTTATAATTGAGTTAAATAAGTTGAAAATTAGTTGGCAAAGAGCGAAAATAAATTTATTTTCCCATATAGATTTTAATTTTCATTGACTATATATATTTAAATTCTTGCACGGATATATAACTCTAGTTGATCTGAGCAGCTCAGTAAATGTACCCAGCTTGCAAACTATAAAAGCTAAAGATTACATTTGTAGGTTTCTGTGATAAATATGTATAAAAAGATTTCTGATGAAATTTGTAAATTATTCTATTCAAATTGCTTTCTAGTACATCTTTTTTTTATTGGCAATAAATTAAGTACATATGTATGTACAATATATAAATAAAATAAAATACTTTAAATACTTATAACAAAAAGATATCTTAAAAATAATTGTTCCCAACAATTATCGTATAGGGCATGAATCGGTATAGAGAAGGTAACAGAAAAGTTTGAGAAGAAGGCATTAAAATGAATCCAACTAAAGAACTGAGAGCTATAAAAAATGTATTAATTATTTATTTGTTTAATTATTTATTAACTAACATTTATTATTTATTTATTGCAAATTATTTATTTGTTTAATTATTTATTAAATAATGCTTGTTATTTATTTATTTAAAACTATTTATTTGTTTAATTATTTGTTCAATAATTTTTGATATATATTTATTTAAAATTATTTATTAGCTTTATTATTCAATAATTTTTGTTATTTTTTTGTTTAAATATTTATTAAATCATTTTGATTATTTTTGTATTCATTATTCATTAAATTATTTATATATTTATTAGTGCATTTTTTTCCCTTAGCTTGTTTCCTTATTTAAATGATATATTCCGATTGAGATTTATTTCGTATTTTTTTTTATTATTTAGTAAATCTAATTCATTTATAAATATTCTATATTTAAGATATAAAAGTACTTATTATTGGTAAATATATATTAATTTTACACACCTTAAAAAGCTGAAGTAGATGTTAATATTACCGAGCTCATCTCTTCTGTATATCTTTTGCATATTTGTTTTCTCAGTCATTTTGAAAGCCTTTTAATTAATTTTAGGCTTCAACATCTCTTTTATATCTTCACATTCAAAATATATTTTATATTTTGTATATATTTTATAGAAATATAACTAAATTATATTTCCCACTTAGAACCGCCAACAACTTCGCAAGTGCCGCAAGAGCTGCAATCACTTTTCCACTGGGACTGCTGTCGCCTGTGTCACACGGCAATGCGAACGATGCGCAATGCACTGGACCATTACCTGTCGCGGAGTCACCTGAGACGCGTCGACTCTTGGCTGATACGCTACAGCTTCATCAAGGGCAATTTGTCGGAGGATATGTTGCGCCACTTGCGCAGCTCGGGACCCGCCGTGCTGCACTGTGATCTGTGTGATCTGAAGCTGACCTCGGTCATTCATGCGCGTCAGCATTTCTATGGACGACGGCATCGGCTCGTGGAGCGGCACATTAGCAAGCCGAATGGCGAGGGCTACTACGACAGATCTGGCCACTGGGTACGCACCAACGACAAGTGGCTGATGTGCAAGCTGTGCGACGTGATTGTCACCTCAGAGTCGCAGCTGTCCATCCACATGGCCGGGTTGCGGCATCGTAAGCGCGAGCGCTCCAGCTGTCCAGGCTCCATATCAGAGCCGTTCGACGGCAGCCATGTGTATCGCATCAATGCGAATGGGTCGCTGGTGCCACTGAATCCGCTCGGCTATTATATGTATGCCGGCTATAGCAAGCCAGATTTTCGTAAGATAAACGATCTGAATGCCGCTTACTATTGCGAGGTGTGCAACATAACGCTAAATCATCTAAAGTCGGTGAAACAACACGAGGAGGGGCGTGTGCATAAAAAGAGGTTGGAGAGGGTTATGCAATAGAGTGGAAGAAGAAGAAGAACAAGAAGAAGAATAAGTAGAAGAAGAAGAATTAGAAGGGAGTGGTGTGTATGTGAGAGAGAGTGAGCCTGCGTTTCATCTCGTATCTACAGTATTTATCGAAGCTAAAGAATGTAAGCAAAGCCCCCAGCCCCAAATCAGACAGCGGGCCGTGTGCTGTGCCGTATTATTAACAATTTATTTTTGAAATGTCTAACTTTTCATATGTTTTATAATAGAATTGCGTATAAACCAAAATAATATGTATGAATGTATATATATGTATGTATGTATGTATGTGTATATATGTATATGTATATATATATATATGATTATATATAAATATATATGTATATACATATATATATAAATATATGTATATATATGAAAAATAATAAACTAATATTGTATATATCTATTAAAGAAAATATAAGTTTAATTTTTTGGTTATATTTGATTTAAAAAAAAGAGTTGCATACTTTCGAGCGGCGCGATTAATGTTGTACAACAAAATGTTGCTATGCATACGCTTCTCGAATGTTGCTAAGCATATTACATTTTGTAGCTTCAAGTTTGCTGCAGCAGCTATGTTGCCAAGCGGCCTTTGTCTGTTAGAATAAATTTTTGTAAATTAAGTTTATGAATTATGGTAATATTTTATAATACAAGAAAACTACTAAAATGATAAATATTTATTATTATTTATAAATATTGTAATATATAGCGTATGTCGAAAAACTTTAATGTTTTGAAAAGCAAAAGGCGAATTTGAATTTTAAATTCATTAGCAGTGAGTGAGCACAGTACATTTTTGCCCTTCAGCTCAACTTTATAAGACACGAAATGTACAAATATTTTGTCAACATTCAGATGTTAATGAAGCTAAAAGTTAGCTTTATATAAATGACATAATGTGCATTCCTTGATTCTGTTTCATTTCATGTTTAAGGATTTAATTGAAATTAAAGTAAATTCATTAATATTACGTTAATTTTGATGGCTGCTTAAACTTTGGGCTAATTAATGATGCGACACTCGCCGCAATCGTTGTTGTTCTTTGCTTTTAATTGCAAGTCTGCTTATGCAGCGACACGTTGCCACAATGCGGAGGCACTGCGTCTGCCAGTTGCCGCTTGCCATTTACCATTTGCAATTTGCCATTTGCCATTTGCCATTTTCCAGTTGCCATTTGCCCAGACGACGAAAATGGCATAAAATCTGCGCAGGACTCGTCGCCAGGCAGAGACAATGGGAGTCCCATAAAAACGGAGTTATCGCTGGGTAAATATCAGAGGAGAGTCACTACCCACACCCACCCTGGCCCATGGCTCCATGTCAGTCAGGCAGTTGGCGTCTAGACAAAACATGGCATTAAATAAATAAATAAATCGCAACAACATCGACAAACCACAAAAAGCGGAAGCGACTCGCTACAATTTATGGCCACGTTTTTGGGCGAGTGTGAAGAAAAAAAAGAGTTTTGCTGCACATGTCCAATGAAGGTCAATAGCAAGTGTCGAGCGTGTGAACTTGTGGGCGTGGCCAGTGCAGCCTAGTCAGCTGCATTCACATATATATGTATATATATAGTCTATATGTCGTCTGTGCTATCCTCTCCTGTTCGGCTATATAGATATCTGTTTATCTGGCCGTCTGGCTGTCGCTTCTGGGGTGGCAGCTCAAAACATGTTTTCGCATAAATTAAACTTCTTATCTGCTGTAAAACATTTGACGCCATTGTTGTAGTTGCTGCTGCTGCTGTTGTTGTTGTGCGGACAGGAAATGTATAAACAGTCAGCAGCAACACCAATAACAATAACTAGTCAGCTCCTGCAGTAAAGCACGTGAGGGGGTGAAGAGAAACAAAAATCGAAGGAAAAATGTTGCAAAATATATAAATTGACGGGAAATGACATTTTACCGATGATATAGTTAATGATATGGCCATCGGGGCTTGGAAAATGCAAATGCAATTGCCATAATGCATAACGAAAATATTAATGTAGATGATAAAGTTAAGTCCTCCTTATTGCATATAAAACTATAAAGATATAAAGTAGTTTTCTGGGCTGTGAAAAGAGTACATGGGTGCTTAGCAGGTGCTGTAAGGACGATTCTGTGGCAGCCTAAACGCAAAGGTCTTTAATACCGTACGATAATATCGGTGTGTATTTGATATAAGATATTATTAAGCACATAGCAATTCAAAGGTGAAGGTAAAGGACAGATAGATAGAGAGAGATAGAGTTAAATATATATTTATTCTTTCTATAAAACAAGTACAACATTTTTATATATTTAATAATTAAATTTTTATTTTCAAAACTATTTTTTTTCAAGCATATATATAAATATATTCTATAAATAATAATATTTTTTTATTTTCATTTTTTGTATACATCTTCATATTTGTCTTTATTTTTATTTATATATTTTTATCTATTTATTTTATTATTATTATTTTTTTTTTTACTTAGCTATGACTTCTCCAGCAATTATTTCATTTAAAAATTTTTGTTGTTTAAGTACATCCACTCATTAAACTTAAATTAACATTATTGCAATCTCGAAGCAAAGTTTAATTCGCATAAACTCACTCTGAAATATGTCCATAATTATAAATTTTGCATTTAAATGTATTCCTATTAGCGACGAGACCTACATCATCATTCCCAAATAGCAACGATGTGCATTGAGTTTGTTTACAACTGTGTAAACAAATTAATTATGCAACACTGTGGCGATGCCACTGGGCTATCAACTTCTCTGTTCTGCTTCTCTTTCCGCTTTTCAACTCATTCTGCATTCAAATTTTCGCTCAATAAAATTGTTTTTAGCATTTTGCCAAAATGGTCGCTTGAAGCGCTCAGGCTGAAGAAAATTTATGCGTGGCAAACCAAAACACATCCTCGAGGCTCATTTGCATTGGCCCCCAGCTACACAGAGATACAAGCTCACACACACACACACACACACCCACACACAACTGCATCATGCACTTGTGTAAATAATTAACATAATTTTGGCACAACATTCATTCAGGCATAATTTTCAGCTAATTTTTCGTGGCGCTGTTAATGCTGCTTGCAGTAAAATGATAAACATATCTGATATGTTGTATACCCAGTAGAAATGTGGTCATGTGGGGTATATAGATTTTGGTATGGATACTTTATAAGTAGAAGGAAGAACAGGAATATCATGATCAAAGCTGTTTAGCTGCCTGTTTCTCTAGCTCTTAGAGACTCTCTTGCAGTCAATATTTCGATTGAGTTAGTTTCTCGTCTTCTAGCTTTATCTGCATTAAGGATCTGAGCTTCATATAAACCGAGATGTCCCTAAAATTCCAACTAAGCAAACACGTCTCATGGAAGAATATGATTTTGTAGATGCATAGTTATGGCAAAGAATATTCTATTACACGGTATCTTCTAGTCGAGCCATAACTATTTCATCTCTATTATATATAACTTCATTAGTTTATTATTTTTCGGTTTATGACGTATTATGCTATGTCGAGCCGACATTGCTGTCAGCTAGCCAAAGTTGTCTAATAAACATTTCTTTTCAGCTCTCACTGGATATATGTATGTATGCGTCGTGTTTATAGCATTTGTGACAATTACGAGTATATGTATATGTATATAAATTATATATATATATGCTTATGTATTTACCTTTGTAAGACAGTTGGGGTGTGTGCTGTGGCTCATAAAAAGTTCGAGGCGTGTGAATTGTTTTGCATTATGCGAAATATTATATAAAATGCTTTTAACGTTTTTAATTGTTACGTTTCGCAGCAATGTTTGTTTGTTGTTGTCATAGTTGTTGTTAGTGTTTTCCATGTGACATGAACGTGTTTGGCCTGCCCAATTGAGTTAAGAGTTTTAGCATTCACAATTTCGGCAGCAGTTCGTGTAGGTCGTTTAGGTCTATTAGAATTTAGATTAGCTCACAGTTACGCGCTACAAAGGGCTTGGCATAAGGTCCGCTTAACTAGTTAAATAGCACAAATTATACAAATTTCACAGATTAAATTTTATAAAGTGCAAAGATTATTTAATAAAAATATATATTTTTTTTAATGAAAAATACTGAATTTTGTTTATTATTTTGCTTTTAATTTGAACACGAAAAAGTTTATATTGACAGACAACTTCAGTGAATTTAAAGTTGTTTAAATTTTTTTTTAAATTTTGGATCCATTTTTATATATAATATTACACACTTTCAACTAGGCAACTGGCCGATTTCAGCTTCATTCATTCATTCACCCAGCAAATGCCATTTCAACAAACAAAAGCTGGGCCGTTTTTTTTTTTTGCTGTTTCATCAAAACAGAAAACTGAACAAAGCCGACTTCAAATGCTTTTCAGAATTTGCAAAATGGAGTATACGTTAGGCAAATGCATAAATACTAAATATAAACATCAAACTAGTAGGCAACAGCAGCAGCAGCAGCAACAACAACAATTGGCAAATAAACAGTCTATTGGGATATATGTGTCAAGCCTATGAATCGAGGCAGCAGCAACAGAAACTGGCTCGAAAAATGTGTTTAATGTTTTTGCTTATATTGCAACAAATGTAAACAGGAACAGAGCGCGCCACAAGCAACAATAATAGCAACAATAACAACAACAATAACAACAACAACAACAACAACAACAACAACAACTTGACACATTTACCAACATTTTGTTGTTGGTTTTTTGGCCAGAGCTTTGAATGACAAATCTTGTACTGCATTGTTGTTGTTGTTGTTGTTTGTTTGCTGTGCTGTGGCAAGCCTCGATCGTGATGTTGTTGTCATTGTTGCTGTTGCATGAAAAAATAAAAAACAAAATACATAAACAACGCCACCGGCTCAGCTGTTGTTGCTTGTCTCGTGTGTTTTTTTCTCTTTTTCTTAGCTGCCTCCAGTTTCTTTTTTTTTTTTTTATTAAAACCGAAACAAAAAGTTGCAGCACAAATTTGGCCAAAATATAATTTAAGATATTTTGAATACACTTTCATAAATTAAAAAAAAATACATATGATAATAATAATAAGAATAACATTGAATGAGTTATAGACTTAGAATAAATATAATAATTTGATTTTAACTAGTAGAAAAATATTTTAAATTAATAATTAACTTTCTAAATATTATTTTATAACTTAAAGACATTTTTTAGTGTTTATGAATATATTTAATATATAAATATTTATTATAATACTTTAAAATCATTTCCAAAGATCTCTATGATTTACAAAATTAAAAAGATTTATAATTTATTTCAATCAATTAATTTTTGTATATAATTCATTTTCATTTTTAGTTAATTTTCATTTCCTTTTTATATATAATAGAAATTTACTGCATGCAAACAATTTTGTTTATATCTATAAGCCTTTCACATAATTTCCCAACTTTAATTAAGTTGCTGCAACTCTATAGCTTAATAACAAATTGTAATTAACCACAAGTAGTTCAATTTACATGAGCACAGCCTAATCGCAGAGTTTTGTACAAATGGCATGATCAAGCTGAGTTACCCCTTATGAAATGCGCTAAGAAAACCACTTTCGATGTCGCCTACTGCACCATTAGCAGATCTTTTTTATTTGGCTTGCAAAAATGAAAAACAAAAACAAAAACAAAAACATTTGCGGTTGAATCACGAAAAGAAAAATGTGGCGCCGGCTGGGCTGGCTGATTATATAATATTTTTGCTAGAGAGCATTGCAAATTGTTAGCGATAGACGAGAGATCAGAAAAGAGAAGAGACAAAGATAGAGCTAAAAAGAGATACAGAGAGTGGCTGCAGCTAGATGGGATGGATAGCAGATGGAAGAGGCTGGCTTATTGGCATTTCTGTGGCTGCAACGGTCATTAAATTGGTATGCGCTTGGTATTTCTTACCAAATATTGATGACAGTTAGTGCTAGTCACAAGTTGACGTGAAATATTCACGAAATTTCTAAGCGCAACTTTAGAAACATTTTTATTGCCTTTGCTTTACATAATCATTATTAAGTATACGCCACACAGTGGAGGCTGCCGTTGCCACAGACCCAAACATCTAGCCGCATAACAATCGTCATATCATTTCATTTCTCGTAAATAATAAAGCCACAAAAATAGTGAGCACAACTACCGCATTACGCAGCCAAAAGCCACACACACACACACACACACACACACACACACACACACACGCACACATAGAGATAGTAGTTGTTGTTGCTTGATTATAGTCGTTGGTTAGTTTGGCGTAGGCGCAACATGTGGCAAGTGTGGCAATTAAATGACGTTTAAGAGTCTGCGAAAGCAATAAATGACGTCGTTTAATGCTGCTAGCAGCATAGCCAGTTGGAGAGGATGTTCCAGTTTTTAAGTGCCACAAAGTGGTGGGCGTGGCGGCTGGTGTGCCACAAATGCTTATTGAGTAAGAGGAATTTTATTTGTATGGAACTAAAGAGAGTTGTAATTGACCAGAAAGTAAAATAATACAAATTTACGGGAAAATATGTGAATGTAGGTATGTTTGAACAATATAATTTTATATTTATTTTATATTATTTATAATAAAAATAATCAAGTATTTATACATAATCAAGTTATTTAATTATATTTCATTATTAAATGCTTGTGAGCATGGGCTTAATAAATTATATGAAATATACATAAAAAATAAGAATATAAGAAAAAATAAATAAATATTTTATAAGACTTTAATTTGTGTAGTATTAAATATTTTTCCCTTAGTCTCATTTAAAATACTAATGAATTTTCTTTTTAATCATTTTCATTTCTTCTTTAATAATCAAGCAGAGCCGAAAAAGAAATATTGATTTTTTTGTTTAAATGAAAACTTTTGTCAATGATTGAAGTGTGACTCAATTGGCCAGTTGTAATACAATCACTCTTGTTTATTTAATTTTAAATATTAAATATTTGTAAACTTCAATCATGCAATATATTATTTATTTACTTACCCTTAGTATAGCTTGTGTTTTTATTTGTTTTTGTTTACTTTTTGCCAGAGATGTCAGCGACATCGAATCCCTGACTCTGTTTCGTCTGTCAATTGTGACAGACAAACAAAGATTGGATATGGAAACGACACAGCTGGCTTAAAATGTGTCAGCAAAATGAAAAAAAAAAAAGTCGAAACTGAGTATATCACATCCTGACAAGGCCAAGAGACGATTTGCTGGCAGCATCTGCGTGTCAAGCGTCGCAAGCAAAAAGCGCTCAAACAACAAATTGCACTATACGTATCTGCCCACTCCCTTTTGCAGTATTGCAGTATTTCTCTCTCCCAGTCTATCTCTCTCACACTCTCTGTGTCTGTCGCGCTCACTCTCTCGTTGCTGCACACACTTACTCTTACAAACAATTTCAGTGTCACGCTGCACTTAAGCCTGGAAAAAAACAGACACAACAAAAGCAGCACAGCTAAAAGTTGCCACAGCCGCAGCAGACAATAAATCAGTTACAGCAACAGCAGCAGCAGCAACAACAACAATAACAGTTCAAAATAAAATAACAATAACAAAAAAAAACAAAACAAAAAAAAAAAAGCACTTGCGCCTTCTGACCTTGAGCCGAGGCATTAAATTGCAACAGTTTTGGCTGTGCCCAAAAAATATATATATGAACGACTCGCAATTGCCGGCAGTTTTCTTGTTTTAGTTATTGGCAACTTTGACGCCACAAACTTGCTGCGTAAAGTGTTGCAAGAATATCTGCAAAGTACCGAAATCTCTGTCAGCTGCAGCACGACTATGGGCTGCCCTGTAAAAAACAGAAATATAGAGTATTTAAAATGTGGGGACTGCAAAAATATAAAAAAGTGATAATATTAATAAAATAAAATTATATGAAAAAAGATAATATATAAATATAATTCCGATTCCAATATACAATATAATAAAAATAAAAATAAAATTAAATGTAATAACTGATCAAAAGATATAAAAAAAATAAAAATAAAAATAATATATTTTAAAATATGTGATGTAGTCTTAAAAATAAGTAATTTATAAAAATGTATAAAATTACTATATTAGTTATTGATTGAATTTTATAAATTTATAATTTATTTAAATACATTTTATAATTGATCGTTATTCTTGTTTTTATTTTGTTCTCTTTTCTTTTTTTTTTTTTATTATTTATAGCTAGAAGATATATTTTTCAATTTATTTATTTAACTAAACAAATATTATTTTTAAAAAATAAACGTTTTATTTATATTTAGTTAACCCAAGCATAAATGAATTTGATAATTGCAGGGTATTAAGGTAGTAGCACTTTAATTACAGTTAATGCAATTGTAATAACATCAATTAAGCCAACTGCAAATTGGCCAAATAGACATTGCAACTTCGCCGCTGCGGGTGACCTTGCTCCTGGCCTGGAACGCGTGTTCATGACATTTTCGCTGTGGAATGCGCGCAAGTGCAAGACATTCAGCATTCGGCATGCTGTGAATATAGCTGGGCAGGAGGTTCTATGGGTGTGAAAGCGTCAGGGGCATCTGTGTGCAGCTCATATGCAATTTGGATTCGCCTTGATTCACATGCGCAAATGGCAGCTCGTGGATGTTGTAAAAATGCATGTAAAAATGCTGATTGAATTTTATGATTAATGTTTATATTGCCTGCCATTGAGCAGCGCTCAGACTGAGACTCACACTCGCACTCAGACTCAGATTCAGATTCAGACTGAGGCTCAGGCTCGATTCGAGCGCAGCCCTGACAAATTGGCTCGGGCCAAGGCCAACAACAATAACAGCAACAGATTACAACCGGGAAATCATAATGATGATGATGATGATGATGATGATGAGGATGGCGATGATGGTTGCAAAATCTTGGTGTGCAATGACAACAGCTGATATAGACAGACAGATGCGTCGCCCGATAAGTTAACATGCATAATGACTCGTAATCAAAACAATTGAAAACCGCAGCACAATTTTCCGCCGCCAATCTTGAAATCAACATTTCGATCGCATTTTGCAAATGAAAACGTAACGCAAGTTGCTTACCCCAAAAAAAAAAGTGAACTCCAGCTGAATCCCAATGCAGAAAGCAGTCGCTGCCAGCTGCTGGTTAATGCCGATTTCGATTTGGGGTGCAGTGGGGCGTGCCGTGGCTGAATAGCTGGAGGTTTCTGCAAATGCAATTACCTTGGGTGGAAACTGAAACTTTTTAGGCAGGCAGAGGCGACGACGACAGCGACGGCGGGCAGCAGACGTAACATCGAATGCTGAAACCGAGTCAGTAAGACAGCAACAACAATAAACAACAACATACAACAGACAACAAACAGCAAACAACAATCAACGTATCAACTGCCCAGCGGCACGAACCGAACAAATCAAGCCCACACGAAGCGAGCTGAGTGCGAAAAAACGAAAGACTTAGACGAAAAACTTGCTTGGCACGCGCTGCACTAAAACAAAAAAACAAAAAATAACAACAACAACAGCAAATAATAACAGCAACAAACGTCACGTCGCCAGCAGACAAAACAAACGTACAGCTTGATAATATAATAGATCTCTTTTTGGCAGGCCGAGTGATAAAAATGGCAAAGAAAAGAGTCACGCTACCTGTTTGAGTGCGTCGCATGGGGGCGTCGAACATGTTGGAACCAAAGCACTTCTGATCCACTGACGCCAATTCCTTGAGCTAGGTCAGCAGCAGGGCTATCACCTGCTCTAGATCATGAACTCTACGAGTTAAGCTGGCTTGAAATAAACCAAAACGGAGGTCGCACATTAATTAAATGCTTAAAATAACATCAATATATTAAAAAACAAAATAAATAAAAATACAAAATACAAAATAAATAAAAAATATATAAAAATAATATAAAGTAAATTAAAAATATAAAATGATTTCAAAATAATTTAAAAATAAATATAAAATATAATAAAAATAAAATTGAAAGCAAATTAAAATAAATATAAAAAAAATAATTTATAATAAATAACAAATACAAAATAAATTAAAAACAAATATAAAAAATATAAAATAAATAAAAAATACAAAATAAATAAAAAATAAAAATAAATAAATAATAAAAATAAAACAAAAAATAAATAGAATTGTTTTATTAATATTAATTTATATTTATCTATTCTTTTATTTAAAATTTTATCTTTTTTTTAAGCTGTCTTTTACTGATTTGCATATTTAGTTTAAATAGTACATTGTCAAAGAATCCATATACATATTTATTGTTATTAATATATTTACATATGTATACATATACTTTTATTTTTCTTCTTTGGCTTACACATAAATAGCTATAATTATTGAAGTACTTGAAGTACTTGAGTGCCCGCATTTAGCTGCGAGCCAACGATAATGCTGATCAGTGTCTGTTGAGCTGCAACATGTTCGCTTCGAGCTCGCTGCACAGCTCGGCCAGAGCTTAGGCCCAGCCTGTCTGACAAATCGAAGCGCACGTTTCGAGTCAGTTGAACATCGCAGCTACAGCGAATCGGTTGGATAGAAAAAAAACAGTTCGCGCGTGCGCGTTTCAGCTAGCCTGCAAAGCCGTAGAGTAGACATATACAAAACAATTGTGAATTGATCCTGGACTGGGCAGAG
Organism: Drosophila koepferae; assembly: GCA_030914345.1. Taxonomy (NCBI): domain Eukaryota; kingdom Metazoa; phylum Arthropoda; class Insecta; order Diptera; family Drosophilidae; genus Drosophila; species Drosophila koepferae. The sequence continues at coordinate 7,642,901 of JAUESR010000207.1, forward strand.
GATGCCACATGCAACAAGTGGCATACATACATACAGCTAGATAATCAAAAGTGTTTTGCAAGTGAATCTTTTTTTAGAGGGGGGGCCATCGGCTGTAAAGCGACGTAATCGTTACGCTTAGGTGCTGGCAACTGTTGCATTGCCAATTTAACGAGTGAGTGTTGTGCGTGTGTGTGCGAGAGCCTCTCTCTCTCTCTCTCTCTCTCTCTCTGTCTCTCTCTGTGTCTGTCTCCCTTTTTTCCCTCCCTCTCTCTCGCACTTTCTCTCTCTCTCGCTCTCCGTTGATCACCAAATGTGGCCAAATCGTCGCGCGTGCTGCTGGGGCTCATGGCCAACGGCGCTGCTGTTGCACAGCCTGGTGGCACTTCTGGTCTGCGGCAGCGCCGACGCCTTTACAATACTCTCGCCCTTCAGCTACAGTTCGCTGAGCTTCAAGAATCTCTTGAACAGCGTCTTTCTCTCGAGCAATGCCAATTTGGCTGGCGGTGGACGCAACCTCAAGTCGGATGTGCTCGAAGACGCATCGCTGATAACGGTAAGTACTCACGCCAATGCCGGACAACATAACTGGGCTAACCACAGCTAAAGTTGTTAGCATTGACATTTCTTATTGTTATTGTTATTGTCATTGTTGTTGCTGCTGCTATTATTGTTACCTTCGTTACCTTTGTTGTTACCGGTTATTTTTCTCTCAGTGCCTTCAGCTTGATATTTTTCTTAAGCTTCGGTTCAACACAAATTTTCTATGTTAAATAAATTTACACTTACCTTTTTTTGCTCTTCACACTGTTCGTTTAAAAGAAAGTTTCCTCCGTTTTCTGCAGTTCGTTGAACTTCAGCTTGTTGTCATAATAATAATTTCCACTGCTCGAGAACTTTATACTTAGCTTGGAGTTGGCTCTAATCATGGCCAAGCACGTGAAGCATTCGCCCTTCGCATGCAAGACTTCGTTTTTTTTTTTTTTTTTTTTTTTTTTTTTTAGAGTTTTTTAGAGTGAATTTCATTTATGGCCAAGTGACGTGTGCGAAACTCATCAACGTTTACGAACTCTTTCCCGTGAATAGTGCGATTTATTGTTGGCTTTTATGGCGGCGTCGCTAATTTTTACTGATGCTCTAATCAACACTCTAAATAGTCGCAAAAAATAAAAAATAAAATAAAACAAACGAAGAAGAAATGCATTTCCCTGAATTTCGAAATTAAAAGCTATGAGTGTTAGAGCTCTGCTATGCATAGAATATGGACTAAAACGTGTGTTGTGAGGAAATGTTGGAACTTTAATATAATTTGAATCAATTAAAAAAATATCTATATACTAAACAAAGTGTCATCGGAAGAAAGTAAAATTCTGTTAAATTTAGTTGATGCAGAGCATGACTATAATCAATTTCTTTATTAAGAAACTGAAACTAATTTAAATTACAATTATATCTTGATAAATGGTATTCATTAAATATGATATACTGTTGTTATTTTATAGATTATTTTTTACAGTTTCCTGATAATTTTTATCAAATATGTAATTAAATAAAAAGAAAAAAATTGAGATATTTTATCAGACTAAAGCATTTTTGTACTGATTGCCAGACCTAATTCATGGATTGTGAACCTTTGAGATTAGCAGAGCAATATAAAGCTGATTGAAGAAATATGAATGATCGATAGAATGTTTGTTCACATAGTCTGTTATTTTGGCAAGCTGATTTATAGCCAAATAAAGCTAAGCTACCTGTCAGCCTCTTTTTATTTATGGTTTCTGAGCAAATAAAAAATAAACTCTACATAAAATGTATACAAAAAACTTTTTCAAATTAAAAACATTTCAAGCACTAAAAAATATTTACCAATCATATCATAAAATAGCAACCTACGAAACTTAACAAGACGTAATAAAAAACAATCTAAAAATATTTCTATAACCAAGTTCAAATGAAAAAAAAAAATATATATATATAAATATATTTTAACTATTTGAATCAGGTATATCTCAGGGCTGTAAAGGTATTTTACAACTGTGACCTTGGCGCCCTAAGTGGGCCGTTAGGTGCCCCAGTTCACGTGGCTGCAATTAGATCAATTAAATTTGGTTTCCGTTCACATCATTATGCCAAATGCAGGCGACGCTGCTTAGCGTTGACTGCTTGCTCTAAGGTCAAACTGAAATTTGCATTTGAAGAAAATTGAAAAAGCTGAAATTAAAATGAAACCAGCTAACATCGATCATTTGGCAATCAGCCAATCAAGGGAATGGGCTAAAATTTGAAGAGCAAATATCGCAGAGAATTACAACACACATTGGCTATACTATAATAAAGGCGGGGTCAATAATGCTCGATAATGAGAAGCAGGCGAAAATTGACAAAGCCAATAAACTCGACAACCAAAAAAAAAGTGTTTATTGACATGCCAAGCAAACAACAATAACAAATTACCAAATAGAAGACTCTGTGAAGGAGGGTTTGGCGGCCGGTTACGTGTTAACGTAATGTGCATTATGCGATTTACGTGCGTCTTAGACCTGACAGAGTGATAGATAGATATGCGAGCATTGTCAACCTGGGTAGCGATATTAAAGGCTGACAGACAGGCAGACAGGCAGACAGGCTGGAACTGAAACCAAAGCTGTAACTGAATCTTATGCAAAGTCATGGCTGGGCTTTCGAATGCGGCCAACAAACTAAGCGAACCAAAAAGGCAAAGCCCAACAAACTCTTCAACAATTTCTGCACGTTGCCAATTGCATAATCGCCGGGGACCAAAGAGAGAGCTGAGGGAGAGACACCTTTAATGCCAGCAATAACAAATTGTAAATTGTCAACCACACACACACACACACACACATACACGCGCGTACACATAGACACACGCACGTACATTATAATCAACATGCAATTAGGCTAACCTGTCGACTGGCTGACTGACTTTGAAATATGGGTTAGCAGCCCTCGTCTCACGTGCCCAACACATTGGCTTACCCAACCAAAGATTTCAGATCTCCACGGCTACATTTCTTCTCTCTCACTCTCCCCTCTCTCTTTCTTTGTCAACAATAATAAGGAAATGCGATTGCAATAGTTTTTTTTTTCTCTCTCCTTCTATCGTTTCTATTATATATACACATATATATTTTTTTTATCTCGTAAGGTTTGGTTTACTTTTTTCTGCCTTTGTTTAGCTTCAGTTTTTGTCTTTTTTGTCTTTTTGCTTGTTTTTTAGGTGGCTTAATTTGAATTTAAAGAGTTTCCGCATAGTTTTTTGCATGCCAAATGCGAACAGATTTGTAAATTGTTGTCATCAACTCGATTACGTAGCTTGACAAATGGACAGCTGTAATTCGATTGGAATACCGAGCGGAATTTAGAGGAGCATACGAACAGCTTTTGACCCAAGCTAGATTAGCAGATATGGCAAAGTGGAAGTATTGTACGAAGCTTGAGGAAATTGTAAATAAAATAATTAAAGAATTTTTTTATAATTTTGAAATTGTATACTTTAGTTACTTGAATGAGAGTTGCTGTAGATAGAAACAGAATAAATAATTTAGTTTAATAAAAATAACGTTAATTAAAGTTAAAGTCCACAATAAATTTATTTAATTTTATTTGATACAAATTCGCCTGGGATTTGACAGATTTTTAATTATAAAAAATAAATCTCTAAATAATTTATACAAAATTAAAATACATATAATGTGAGCTCGTTAAGCTCCAATTATATTATTTATTAAAGTTTTTAATCAATTATATTTAAATCAAACTTTTAATATATTTTTAAAATTTTAATAATAGTACTTATAAACAAATTTTAATGAATATTTATCTGTTTTTTTCACATCGATTAATATAACTGTCGTTTGATCTAGATAACATATTACACTAGTTGGTCAAGCTGCCTGATCGGCCCGCAGCTAAAGTTCAAATGTGATTAACCTTTTGTGTTTTGATGTCATCAAATTGATGTCAGGCCAACGAGCGTATGGCAAATGCTAAAGCATGGCACAGTCAATACGCATAAATACAAGCAGTTTGTATATTGTTGGAAAAACTGGTTAAGTTGTCGTCGTCGCACAGCTGATGGCTGTCAATTTTAATGGCGAGCAGTAATGTGCGCCTGAGATGTCAATATCAAGGTCGGTTACAAAACAAACGCTGCTCAGATCGATGTTGATCGAAACCAAAAGTGCTTTGGTTTCCTTGTGGCCCAATGCGAGAAATCAAAAGTGTTTAATGCAAATGAGCTAAGCCCATAAACAAAAAAAAAACATCAACAAATATTAAATGCACACACGACAAATTTGCATTGACATTAACAACAATACTGCGATGCGAATTCGTGTGTAAACAAAGCGCTAAAAGCCACGCCCAAATGCAGCCCAACACACACACACACACACACACACACACACACACACACTCACACACACAGGCTTAGCATGAACACAAACCACAAAGCCAAGCACACAGCAACCGCAGCTAAACTTTAGTGGGTCAAGTTGCCTTCAACATATGATAAACGAAAATTATGTTTCAGGTGCTAATAAACACCAAAAAAACAATAAAAAATAGTTTACATATTTTTTCAGTTAGCGGAACCGTAAAAAAAAGAATAGTAAAAACATAAATGAATTTTTGGTTTTCATATTGACATAGGTCTCGAACAGCCAACTCTCATATATTTAATAACAGTTTTTATCATTTAAGTATTTACTTGGTTTTATTTAACATTTCATATTCGTACTCAAATGAAAATAAATATTAAAATATGTGTGCAATATATTCACTGCAACTCGCTATTTAAAGTTAGTTTTCAAATTTTATTTGCTGGCTTTTTGTTGAAGCATGATAAAAATAAAGTTTTAATTTGCCAGCGCTGTGGAGCTCTGAAATTTTTCGGGAATTACAGTTGCCAATAAAATAATTTAACAAACATTTGATGCGATTACGCAAACAGTTGCTAGCAAACATTAAAACTGAAATTAATTTCTTATGACTTATGAGCGATTGTGAGCCATAAAACCACATGATATGCAGTCGAATGTCTGCTGCAATATTAGTACAGTATATGGTATGATTAGCTCAGAATTAATATTACTTATTTATTAAAATTTGTAATGAATAATTACAGTGATTATTAATGAAAATTCCTTATAGATGGAAGTAAATGTGTAAGCTTTAATAATTCTGGCCCAAGCGCTAATTAATTTGATTAATAGATTTTCAAATTTGAATTCTATTTAATATAAAAAAAATAATAATTAATAAATAAAAAATATACAAAATTTGTCTTTATCATTGATGTAAAATATATTTTTTTATTTCATTTATATATTTAAAAAAAAATTTATTTAATTTAATATTGATAAAAAATAAAATAATAATAATTAAAATAAAATAAAAAGTTTAATAATTTTTGAACAATGGTTCCAAAACTCATATATTATAAACATAAAATTTATAATTTATTTTAAATTTTTTGTTAATTAATATTTTTTGGTAAGTGGAGTTGCCATTTATTTTATTTTGTTTATTTTGTTTATTTTATTTTATTTATATTATTCATATATTTAATTATATTATTATATACATATATTCAGCAACAATCTTCAATTCACGTCCAACTCTAGCCACAACCTGTTATTTAAGCTGATAAAACTTGATAGTTTCATGATAAATTTAGAAACACTTGAAGACTTCGAGTTTTCAAGACTTCAAGTGTGTAATTAGTAATATGAAATTTCTCAAGCATTCAAGAGATAAAGTGTGGCTGCTTATATAATAAGATTTATGTGTGGCAATTTGCTGATTTTATCAGTGGACAGCAAATAAAATGTAAATGCTTAAATGCAGCTTGTTGCGTTTTAGATTGCCAAACATTTTGCAACATTTCCCAACACTGGTTGTGAGGCCTGGCACAGCGATAGCTGCCTGGCATGGGGATTGCCCGCCGCAGATGCGACTGCAATTTTGCAGCTCTTTTTCTATTTATTTTTTTTTCCTTGCCAATGTGCGAATGTGGCTTTAGTAAATATTGGCTGGGCCATTTTTGGCCGGCGTGTAAAGTGTGTCAAGCTGTGTCGACGCGTCGTCGCATCTTATTTGCCAAGAAAAACAAAAGCGGCCCGAGTGGCCGTCAGCTGTTGCAATAACACAGCTCTGAGCTTTTATTCTTTGCGAATACAAAAGATATTGCATAACAAAGGCGCTAGGAAATGACCGAGAGAGAGAGAAAAAAAAAAAAAAACATGTTAAATTTATGCCTAAACATTGGCAAAAGCGTGAAAAAGGAAAGAAATATTTCAGTGGCTCAGTTTGCGGTACCACTTCCTCGTGTTGGCCAACCAGCCGGCAAGTCAGTTGGCCAATGCAATTGGCAATACCTATTTAATGAGCGTTTTGTTGTTGCTGCTGCCACTAGCCAGAGTCTCAGCTGTGGCTGCTACGGCTACTCCGATTCGCTGCCAAGGTTAATTAAAATGCCAAACAGCTTCAACTGTGCTTTTTATGCATGTTTGCTCTCTCTCATACTCTCCCTCTCTCTCTCTCTCTCTGTCTCTCTCTTTGTTTGTGTTTCTCTCTGTTTGTTGTAATCGCGTGCTTTTATTAATTTTTCAACTATTGTTTTATAAGCCAACAATTATTTCGGCACCCAACATCAACGATTGTATAACTCCCCATAGACTTATCAAAATTTATCACGAAACATTTAAAATCTATAAACATTATGCACAAGCGGAAAAAAAAAACGCCAGTGATGGCACTCGCTATGCTCGCATGCCGTCATACATTGCGTATGCGTAATACGTGACTCTGCTGACTGCTGCTGCTGCTGCTGCTGCTGCTGCGTCACATTCTAAATCTGAGCAGCCGGTGTTGCCTATCATATTGAAAACTATTCATTGGAGCTCTCTTCTTCAATTTGAGTTTGCGTGTTAATAAAGAAATTTTAATTGGCATGCAAAACTGCGTGGGCGGCATTTATTTTTTTGATGTGGCTCGGCGCATGGCAATCAAAATAGTTACGAAAAGTAATTATTGCCAAAAAGGAAACATTTCATTCCATCACCTTGAAGTTTGCTTTTTCATTAAACATTTAAATTGTTTTGTTTTGCATTAATTGCAGGCAGATATCATGGCTATGTTATGTTGAATTTATCTGCTCAATGGGCGAGTCTTATTCTTGATAGTTATTTATCTTGGCAATCATTATTTAACTTTCACAGTCTCAGAGAAATCATGATCTATATAGTTTTCGCTCATAGAGGCATGGGCTTCGTTAATAAACTGTATTCATCTTTTTTTAGATCACCTTTAGATCACTCTCATTTATCATGATATCTTTGATTGTAAATTGTTTGAACTATTTTTAGTTCAGAGTTTTAGTACATGCGCGTGATCTAAAAATTCTCTTTCATTACAACTTTCTGCTCATACAACCTTTTGCTCAAAATATAACATTTGAATATCGATTATTATTATATTTATTTTCTCATTTCAGCCTTCTGCTTTTAATCTCTTTGCTTATATATTGATTTAAGCTACTTGTAGGCCACAATTTTAATACATGCAATTGATCTGAAAATCTCTTTTATTACAGCTTACTGCTCATACTCTTTTATATTTGATATATTTCAGCAGATTTATCTGTCTTTATCTGAATACATCATTTGAATATCGATTAATATATTTAGATTTTTTTTTTCATATTTCGATTAAGTTTTTAATTCTCATACTCAATCTATGATCTCTTTAAACAAATTTCAAAATTATCTTCCATTCATTAACTCAGCCGCTAGCGTTTCAAGTCAATTGCCTCTTGGTTTACAAATCCTACTCAGTGTCTTCATATTCTTGACAGCTCATAAAATATCTGAGCACCAAAATCTACCGAGAGCTAGATGTTCGAGTCGGTTGTAGGTCGACCACAACACAGGCAGCAGTGGGTGTTGCAAGCATGGCTGGCCATGCAGCTTGTTTAACTTGTTGATGCTATAAATTAAAATTCATTAGCCCAAATTGCTGTGGTTAGGGCTCGCAGACGCTGTCGCAGCTTGGAAACGAGTCGGCTACACCTGAAGCCGCCGCCGACGCCGCCGCAGAGTTATGCAAATTGGAAAAGCAGGCGGCGTATTAAAAAGGGGCAAGAGCAAATGGGTTGAGTGTGGGTTGGCAGCTGGGCCGCCGTCGCCGCAGCAGTAACAGCAGCAGCAGCAGCAGCAGCAGCAGCAGCAACTCAATTTCACACTGCCATGATTTGCACTTGCGATTCTAATGGAATTTCTCTTGGTTTAATTTTTGTTTTTCTCTCTTTGCGCTCGGTGCTTTGGTCTCTTTGGATAGCCGAAATTAATACGCAAATACGGATATCAGTCAGAGACGCATACAGTGGTTACCAAGGATGGCTACATACTGGAAATGCATCGCATACCAAAGAAGGGAGCACAGCCAGTGCTGCTCATGCACGGCATACTGGATACCTCAGCGACATGGGTGCTAATGGGACCCAAGTCGGGATTGGGTTAGTATATTTATATACATATATCTGTTTCTAAATCTTCATATAACAATATTCATTCATTGCAGGCTATATGCTGTCAGATCTGGGCTATGATGTCTGGATGGGCAACTCGCGCGGCAATCGCTACTCGAAGAACCACACCAGCCTCAACAGCGACTATCAGGAGTTCTGGGACTTTACGTTCCATGAGATGGGCAAATACGATCTGCCAGCCAATATTGACTATATACTCAGCAAGACGGGCTACGAGCAGCTCCATTACATTGGCCACTCCCAGGGCACGGCCATATTCTGGGTGCTGTGCTCCGAGCAGCCCGCCTATTCACAGAAAATCACCTCGATGCACGCCTTGGCGCCCATTGCCTACATTCACGACATGAAGAGTCCGCTGTTTCGCACTCTCGTATTATTTCTCGACTTCCTAACGGTAAATTGTGAATATCGTGCAGTCACATCGATACGATTTAAACCAATTCCTATTTGTTTTTTTTTTTTCTTTCTTTCTTTCTTTCTCTCCCTCTCGCTATCTCATTGGTTTTTTTGGTGCTCTTATTTGGCAGGCAGCGACGCGAATGCTGCGCATCACGGAATTTATGCCCAACACGAAATTTCTGGTGGACCACAGCCAGGTTGTGTGCCACGACAATGCCATGACGCAGGATGTCTGCTCGAATATCCTGTTTTTGGTCGCCGGCTACAATTCCGAACAGCTCAACAAGGTAATGTGCCCGCCGCCGGCCACCGGCCACAGGGCCGATGACTCCCAGCAGCCTCCATGTTCAATACACTTTTTGCGTGTTTTTACCCGAAAATGTTTGCGGGCATCGATTTGAATTCTCCCATTTGCACATTCGATACTCGCTGCCCTTGTTGTTGTCCAGCTCGATTGGGGATTGTGTTCATTAAGCTTGGCACTTCATTTGGCTACCCATTGCGGTGCTTTGAGTGTGTTTATTGTCGATGTGATTAAGTGTGGCCAGCTGTAGGTTTCCCAACTTAACAAACGCAGTGAAAGCTGCCCCAAAAATGAGAAGATTTTAGCTAATTGAGGTAGGAATTAGTAGGAATAGGTAAACCAATTCATTCGTAATTCGAGTCATACTTTTTTATTATTTAAATACTAATTTAACTAAAATTTTGTCAAATAATTATGTTGAAAATTAGTTGTGTCTATCGTACCTTATGTCTCCTCTCTATTATTCTCTCCTATAACATTTCTCTCTAAATTTTTTAACAAACTACAACTCTCTCTCTCTCTCTATGCTGTTTCATCCGCCTCTCTCTTTCTCTATTTCCCTGCCATCATCACTCTCACTCTCTTTCTTCATGAACTGCATTAACCAAATCTCATTGTCATTACATCTACAACAGACAGGTTAAGAGCCCCTCTCAAATATGAATTTATAGGGTACACATAATGTAATGGTCCCAGCTTAAGACACATTGAAAGCATAACAGTAGCTGCATGTTGTATGTTGCTGTTACGGTGCATACAATGATGTTATTATCCATAATTCCATTGACTGCCTCCACTTATCCCGGCCATTGTCATCGTCGTTGCTTTATTGTTGCACGCTTGGGGGCCAAATGAACTTAATTAACTGACACAGGCACAAATGTAAGAGGTGAAACAGCAACTAAGGGACAATGCATGCAAATTAGGCTTTTTCTAATCCATGACCCCATGAAACTAGCGCTAGGTCAGACTTGCAGAGGTAGAGGTATAGGCAAACAAGTGTTGCACGTATACGTGATATTTTTAAAGAGCAATTGAAGAGATGAATATGCCTATGGAGTGTAAGCAGAGAGTGGATGCCATTTAGATATTTGAGTAAAATTATATTAATTTCATTTTCATAAATTGTAATATCTTCCATCTTAGACTATGCTGCCTGTCATGCTGAGCCACACGCCTTCGGGTGCCTCGATCAAGCAGCTGGAGCACTTTGGCCAGCTGATGAAGTCGGGCCACTTTCGTAAGTTTGATCGAGGCTATTTGAGAAATCAGCTGGAATACAATCGCATGACGCCGCCGGACTACGATCTGTCACGTGTTAAGGTGCCGGTGGCGCTGTATTACTCCGTCAATGATCTGCTCGTGTCGACGACGGGCGTCGATCGACTGGCCAGAGAGCTGCCGAATGTGATAGACAAATATTTGGTGCCAATGGAGCGCTTCAATCATTTGGACTTCCTGTGGGCCATTGATGTGAAGCCGCTGGTCTATAATCGTCTGGTGCGAAACATACGACGCGTGGAGAATCATCGGGCCAAGCTGACAGCCAATTTGGCCAGCTTCCTGGCCATGCAGCTGCAGCGTCAGCAGCAGCTCCAGAATCAAATACAAATGCAGACACAGCTACATTCAGCTTTGCCGCCCAATGTTCACTTGCCGCATAGAATCGACCAGGACTTTATGATGCCAACTGCGACTGCAACACCAATAACAACAACAACAACAACTGCAGAAACGATAACAACAATAACGACAACACCAACAACGACACAGGAAGCGGCAACCACAGCGGAGGATGTGCTGGAGCCGACAACAACAATTCCACTCGAGTTTGCCGCGTGATTTGTCCTCTGCTCCAGGCTCAAGGGCAAGGTTCTATAAACTTGTGTAATTTCATTTGACTGTGATGACATTTTAACAATTTACGCTCTAATCCCAGCGTTTGCCTCCGCCTCCGCTTCGTTTTGGAGTCGCAGACGCCGCTACATCAACTCAGGCACGCCCAGCATCCATCCATCCAATCACATTCCTAGCATATTCTTGACTAGGCGCATGCACCTCACAGCACTCTCTTCCACTCATCCGACCACAAAATACTGGAGCCCATTCGAAAATGCTATTTACCAGATTTTTGCCTAGTAATTACTTTCGATGTTGCCCCTCCGTCTGCAAGCGTTTCATTTTATTTATGTATGTGTACAAATTTATGTATTTTTAATAATAAATATATTTTTTAAGATATATAGTGCTTTGTTTTGGTTTTTAATGAGGCAGCTGCTAGAGTTGTTTACTGCCGAAAAAGTATTCAAGAGCTGGGAAAGAAAGAGAGCTTTTAAGGTAACGGAAAGATATTGTGTGGATATAAAGTACTTATATTAATTTTATTTAAAATCTATTTGAAGAGAAATTGATAAATCTTTTCATTGGCTTTTCAAGATTTTACAATTTGAAGACAGAGTTTCTGAGATGGGACAAAAATTATGATCAGAAATGATATTCTCAGATAAACAGCCTGCCTGGAGGCTAAACAAATATATATACATATTTTCTTCAGTGTATTCGATGTAGCTGAACATTAAGCCGTATTAAACGCATTCAGTTTGAGACTATAAAAACCGTACAATTTTTTTTTAAAATAATCATTTTAAAACATATTATAAAATATCAAAAATATCAAAAATACAAAAACACTAAAATGTATTTTTCTCATTATTAAAATTGTTTTTATATTAATTAATAATACTAAAAAACTATGCCCTTGCTTAAAACAACTGTCGCCTTAAAGTATGCAATAAAAATTTGTACGCGTTTCTGGCGCGTTTTAAACCGCGTGCACATTGCACTAAGCATTTGATGGCGCAGTGCAGCCAGCGCTGAAATATTGCATCTGTGCAACGTTTAATTGCAACTTAAAATGCAACTCATTTCGACAGGCAGCGCGAAAAGTTTATGCGTCGCAGCGGGCAGGCAGGACCAACCCCGGGCAGCTGTTGCAAGATGCCAAACGCAACTGCGTTTTACTGCCACTATCCTGGCCACCAAACTAAGGCTGCGGCTACGGCTGCATGGCAAACGAATTGCCATCATTTGTTGTCGTCTTTAGAGAGTCGCAAAAGAAGCGCTGCAGTGGGAGGTGAGCTCAGCACGCTGGCTGCGTTTATATTGCATTGCATATCAACTGTGCGCAAACTTACCTGGCGCACTGTCACTAAATAAACACGCAAACAGCCGCATTGCTTGCCTGGGATAAAGTCGAAAGTCTTTCTCTTTCTGTCCCTCTCTCTCTCTCTCTCTCGCTCTCTCTCTCTCTCTCTCTCTCTCTCTTCATTTTATCAGCACGCTACCAACACTCTGCCCAACTAAATAAAATATATTGACTCGAGAACTCGACGGTAAGCGCGTGCTGTGTGTACGTCGACAATGGGCTGTGCGCCACAAATTGCATTCGTCTCTCATTGAAATTGAAAAAGTTGAACAATAAAAGAGATATTTTAAATATTTCCTAGCTGGAGATAAACAATCACTTAAATATTTTTTATATATATTTGTATATATTTAAAATGAAAAGAAATTTAAATACAAAGCTAAAATAAATGCCATGACCGAATAAAAGTGAAACAACTTTTATGAACAATGTTTAAGCTGATGTTTAAGTTAGTCTAAGATTTTAAAGAAGCATAGCACACAAATAACTGTTTGAAACTTTACGTTCTGCTTACAAGATTAATCGAAGCGAGACTTCGGTTCACTCCGTTTTGTTATTCGGGTGCGGACCCGATCGCTAACGAGCGCATTAAAGAACGAATAATTTATATGAATAAGGAGTTAACAAAGAAAGCTTAAGGGAAAAATATAAATAACAATGGTAAAGCTCAAGGAATCCCGAGTCTTCGGGATATTTAATCAAGTCGACTTGGTTTATTCAATAGCTATAAATAATTATAAATCATTTATGAAATGTTAGCTCTTAGTTCCTTTCTAAAGTAAATATAAAATATTAGGAATATTTTTCTATTATATTAATAATTATAAACAATATATGTATAAATCATATATAAGCATGCTAAGTCTTAAAGTGTGAAGATCTTTAAGGCCAATTGTCACAATGCTTGATAATTTGCTTCATTTATTCTATTCCTCTCTCTCTCTCTCTGTCCCTCTCTCTCTCTCTCTCTCTCTCTCTCTCTCTCTCTCTCTCTCTCTCTTGCTGATGACAGAATGCAAGGATAATAAACGTGCAGCTGCAATGGCGGAATGTGCAACTGACACAAATACAAGTTTAATTAGTTTCAGTTGTGCAGCCCACATGTTTGCATTGCCTCTAACTAACTTTTGTAGACAACAAGTCAGTCAGTCTCTTTCTATTAGCCCTCTCTCGCTCTTTGACTCTTTTACTGGCTGGCTGGCTGGCTCATGTTTATCAGAGTTTTGCGCACATTTTGTGTTCTCTTTATTTGCCTTTGCACACACAAGTGGCACAAGTTGCTTCGATTTGCCAGTGCCACGCCCATGCTGCTGCCTGCCTTATGCTGTTCACTTTCATAGCCCAACACTCCACCACTCATTCTCTCTGTCTCATTGTGTAAACAAGGCATTAAGTACAACAAAATAATTAAAGTCAATTAGTGGTCCTTGCCGTGGCACATTGCGAGTCCTTGGCATGGCTTTTCAGTTGACTTCCTTTGCCACAAATGACATTGTGTTAGCCTCCCGCTAACGTCATTAGCTATAGCTGCATCAGCACTGCATTTTCTTCCATAGAGTAAATATTCCCTTGTATTATGTGCAATAATTATTAAACAAGCTCTCCCTGAATGGGCTTTAAGTACTTATTATCGAGTCTATCAATTGAAATCCACTTATGGAGCAAAGTTAATATTAATTCTGACCATCGGCAGCTGTTTCATTTGCCCGACAAGAGCTTCCCATTAATCAGGTATTAAATTCTGTCAACGCTTCTCTTTATGCCTTTTTGCCAGTTAATTGAATTACCAATACAAACAATACAATTTGAACAATACTCGAACTCTGGAAAAGAAAAAAAAAAAAAAAGAAACACACAATATTTTTGTATGCAATTATAATGCGCTTTTATGTTTTCCCTTTACAGTATTCGACATGAAAACTTTAACAAGTGGAAGGTGAATTGCGTTTTTAGAAACAGTTGCCAGCTTCAAGTAGTTTGGCAAATTTGTAGCACAAGTATCTGAAGTGCTGCTCAAAGCCAATACAAAGGCGGACAATGTTTACAGAGGGAGCTCAATGGCTGTTTGTTGTCCAATAAGTTCAAATATTAGAGTAGAGACGCTGTTTTTTTTAAGTAGACATAAAAGTTGTGTGATCAGAGCAAAAATATTCAATTAAATAAAATATGAAAGAGGCAAATATTGGAATTATATTTATTGAAGCATTTTGAAAATATGTTAGAAAAGTCTAAGTCTAAAAGAACTAAGACTTATTAAATGAAGTACCTCAAAATTATTATAAAATATACATTTCAGAAAAAGTTATTGTATTCCCTTAAATTCACAGCATAAAAGATAGTTCAAGAATATCCCAGCTTAGAGTACATCATAAGTGTGAGTAAGAGTGGGGAAGAGTGAGAAAGTTACAGAGTCCACGCGTATCTTTCTTTTCGCTTTTTATATATTAAATCATACGGCACTCCACATGTATCGTCGTCGTAATCGTTGAACAGACTAAGCTTTGCATATACTATTTAACTTTAGCTAGCTCATGTGTGTTTTTAAGCTCGAGCTCATAAGGCCAGCTACATGCCGAATTAATTATGAGTTATTCAAAAGAAAATGAGAAAAAAAAAAAAAACTGGAAAAATCACAGATTAGCCGCAAAAGTTAAATTGCAAAAATAAATATGTTAAAAGCCTTTCGCTTAAAAACTTAAATAATAAATGTAATTTCGGTGAGAAAGAAGTTGGGTAAAAATGTGCGAAAGACTTAAAAGTAAAATGAATGAATAAATTTGTTGATTTATTCAATATACAATAAATGAAAAAAATATTTTATTAATTAAAAAATGTTTAAAAATTTATATATATAAATTATAAATAAACAAGATTTGAATTATGTGATCTTTATTCTTATTTAACAAGATTTCTTTATGGTATTCTTTTCTCTGTTCTCTTCTTATTAATTAATGTTCAAAAATCAACTGGAAAAATAGGAACTACACAAAATGGCATTGCATAGCCTTGGGATTCAATAAAAATTCAACGATTCAAGCTATCGTTGCATAACTTAGGGTGCTGTTGAAGTGGCTGTTGAGGCCCAAATTTTTAGGAGCACCAGGCGAACATAGAAGAGTCCTAAATACCATTTGGCAATGAGTTTATGTACTGCAATTATCACCCTATAACTTATTTCTGGGTGTCTGGTATTTAAAAAGAAATTGCTGTGAGTCATGGATGCACCTGGCGAACAGAGCAGTAAGTTAACACAGCTTTGTTAATTAACATAAACATGTTATTATACTGTTGAATAAAAGTGTGTTAATGCACTGTTAACTAAATATTTTCACCCTCATTTCTTTGCGCCTGGAATCTCGCCGAAAATTACTAATAAAATTTCTGAAGTACCAGGTGAGCAGAAATGAGTAGAAAATAGTTGGAAAAACGTGTAAATATATGTTTTTGGTCATTTGCATGAGAACTTCTCAGGGCTTTTAGGTACCCTGATTTCCCAATTTATCTGTTTAAAAATATATAACAAATAAATATTTAACTTAAAAAATATATATACTTCAGAATAAAATTATAATTACTTAATCACTCATTATATTACGTTTTAGGTTTAATTACTAAAAAAATCATCCACGATTTTAATTTTCATAGAACTCATAGAACTAATGACTTTAGCACAAATGTCGTATAATTAAGTTGTGTGTAGAATCTGTCTAGCTTAAGTTTTATTTCCGCATAACTAAGCTTTAAATTTATATACATTTGAATGTTTACTGCATACCAAAGAATGTGGTATGCCGGTTAGGCGATGGGAATTATCAAAAACTTTTCTATAACCTCTCGGTCAACTTTTACAAACTTTTCTTTTCCATATCACAATATAAACACGTTTCAGTTCTGCTTTTTATTTGCAACTGCATTAATTAGCTCATATCTGACCACAAAAGTGACCAAAACAGTTGCCATTAAAACTTGAACAACAGCATAAATATTATTGAACAGCAAGAGCTGGCGAGAGACTTTTGTGTCAACTCGACAGAAAATGTTTGACCATTGCCATGGCTAATAATGCCAACAAGAGCGCCAATAATAAGAGACCATTGTCATTATAACAACAACAACAACGATAATAATAAGCATAAGCATAATAATAATAATAATAGTAATACCAACGAACTATTGAACGACAATTTCGGGTGTTTTTGTTGAGCTCAGCGTAAAAATTTGCAGCCAAGCAACATCGGAAATGTTTTTGACCAGTGGGCGTGGCATGTGTGTGTTGGGGCGTGGTTGGCAACGATTATGCGAGTATGATTTATACAGCTGGAGCAGTTGAAGTTTCTGCTCGCTGCTCGTTGATTTTTACGAGGCGCGCGATAAGAACTAACGAGAAAAGTTCCAAGAAAATTGGGCGCGTAATCGCCCCTAATGAAGAGTTCTGCGAGCTCTCGAACAATGGCTAACGAAATTTGTCAACACTCAGGTGGCTGGCAGTGTAAATACAGTCGACACCTTTCGGTCGACGCCAAAAACTTCAATGGCATCATTAAAATGCGCCGCCAACTGGTGGGGGGGGGACGAGAGGCGAGCACTCACTTAAATTGAGCTGGCAGGACACTTGGCCACTTGGCCACTTGGCTGGCAGCCAACATAAATATGACTTATAAAATGTTCGAAAAGGACTTTGGCAAGCAAATTGGCTTGTCAAGCACCGAAGTAGCTGAAGTAACTGTAACTGAAGTTGCAAAGCTGCCAGCGAGCAGTGAGCGAGGCTCTTTGAAGGATACCTTTTCGAATTTTGTAGATATTTATGCAAAACTTGGCAGCCATTGTTCGCCAATGATGAATTGTTTGATAGCAAGGGCTCTTGCCGCGCGATGCTGTCGAGCGAAAAACAAAATATTAATCATACGCAACGTGCGCCACGCCAAACTCATTAGCAGGCCAAAGAGCACTGCTGTAAGCCAAGTGAAAAGTGGAAAAGCATTTAAGCAGCAGCAACGGCAGCAACGACAGCAACGGCAGCAGCAGCAGTCGACGATTCAGAGAAAACATTTTCAATTTACCCAAGCGAAATGTAATTTAAATACAAATTTTGGAGTCCAAGTGCCCTTGGGCTCGGCACTTGCCGATCATCAATTGGCATTTTGAAGTGGTCGACATTTTGGCTTCAGTTCTCTGTGGCATTCATTCACTTCTGGCCTGAAAATTCATTAGCCCAATATTGAGCCAAAGCACTTCGAATGCAAATTTGTTTAAGCCCGAATGTAATTTTCAATATGCGAAGCACCCACCCCCCCAACCATAATAGCCTCCAACCAAGCGCCCACGCTTTGAACTTCAACGCCGCTGGGCTTGTGGGCGTGGCACTTTATTGCCAGCGATTATCATCGCTTCATTGGCAATCGCTACAAATTACTTAAAATGGAATCCGAATTGCAAATGGAAATGGAAGATGGCAAGTTTCATCAAACTGAAATCAAATATATATTAAATAAACATACATAAGCTTCGAGTGTGGCATTAAAGATTTATTGTGTCAAGTGAAAATAATTTCTATAATATAATCTGCAGCAATTAAATACTGAAAATTCGAGGAATAAGCAACTCAATTAGAAATTCATTCATTTGACCTCAAGGTAAATATTTATCTGAATTTCCGAGTATTTATTTTAATTTATTTATTTATTTTTTGTTATTCAGCAGATTGATTATCTGAAATATTGTAAGCTGTTAAAGCGATTAAGAGTCTATAATTAAAAAGCCAAATGACATTAGGCCTAATCGCTATTTATTTATAAACTTTGAAGTTTAATTAAATTTGTCAATGATGTTTTTTTTATATATATATAATATATTAATGTCAGCATTTTTACAGCAGAATGCATTTCAATATAATGAAATGTTAAACGTCTCTAAATTAGTTGTATGAACAGAAATTCCATTTTATTTTGAAGCTGCTAGGCAATGTGAAGGTCTTGCCTTACAGTAATTGATATATGACTATAATAGTAGGGTTGCCTGATAAGCTCCTAGCTGAAAATGGAAAAATTTATTATATAATATATAATATATAGAATCAGCTTGAAAACTGACAAGAGAAATTTAGTATAATATATATATATATATAACAAGATTTTTATATATATTTTATCTTTCTTTTTGTATGTTCTCTTATAGCATTATGAAGCGTACTTTCTCTTAGCATCTTTTAGAAAGGCAAGTAAATTAAAGGTTATACATTCCCAAGCTAGAGCAATGTGAGCCTGACTCAGCTAAAAACTACAACTTAATACCATAAATAAATGTATGTCCATGTGATTCTCATGAAATGCCATGCACTGACCATACAGGCCTTTTGAAAGGTATTAAATTAATATACATAATTCCAGTTATTGACATTTGCAAAACATTTCTCCATAAAAAGCGAACATTTGAGGGACATATTAAAATTCAATTCAATTTTAAAATCAACAAAGAATTTGTTGTTTAATGATAAAAAAAATATAATATTAAATAATGCAAAATTGAAAGAATATTTCTTTTTTACTTATATTATTAATTAATATTAAATTAGTGGAAATGCAGAATCAAATATTAAATAATATAAAATATAAAGAATAATTGTATACCTATAAAAATAATAAAATTAAATGAATTTGTATAATTATGAAGGCATACAAAATATTGTACAAAAATAATACAATTAAATTATTATTTAATAATAATAATAATAATAATAATAAAAATAATAATAATAATAATAATAATAATAAATTATTTAAAAATTAAAATTTATAAAACATTATAAAAACATTATTATACATTTTTTTGGTAGTATTAAATAATACTGAATAAAATGGAAATTAGTTTAACTATATATGTATACAAATATGTAAAATAAAAAGTTATCAGTATTTTATATAAACAGCCTTAAGTACTTTGTAAACTATTTCGAAGATTGGCCAAAATCGATAAAGTAGCTTAAAGTGTTGCCAAGCAAAACGAATGGCAATCAATAAATAAGATTTTGATGAAAACAAAACGTTTAATAATGAGGAACAACAGAGAGAGAGAGAGAGAGAGAGGGAGAGAGGGAGACAAATATTGCCATTAAAAGCCGGTTTAAAGGCCGCTTGTAATCAATAAGTGATGTGAGTGTGTTTATTGAAAGTGAAACTGATTGACCGGGAAGCGTTATTGGGAGATGATTTTGCTGGCCTGATCAGTAAACTGGGCCAAGTGTGCGCAAAAAAAAAAAATAAATAAATAAAACCAACAAACCCTCAAGTAACTACAAAATAGATTGTAATTCAGGCAGGTTCAGATGCATGGCAAAAAATAAATAAATAAAAAAAAAAAACATTTGGTAGAGCAGACACAGCTGAGTTAACCAGAAGAGCGAAGTAAAAAAAATCCAAAATGAAACCGAGCCAGCTGTGGGTCTGCTGGGTACAAACCATTCCAAAGTTTTTGCGCTGTTTTGCGGGCATTTATAAGCGCGAGCTGAAGCTGCAAACGGTTTAGTTCCTCGCCGTAAACATAACTAGTCACAACATCGCGGCACAGAGCGGAAGCCAACGATCAGAGTTAGCCAGCTAACCAGTTAACCAGTTGAATATTTAACCAGTCGAGAGCCAGGAGCAAGTCTCTCGCCAACGAGCGAGCCAGAGGCCAACAGGGGGCAAAGTGAACGTGCTACTCGTTTGGCGGTCTTTTATTATTATTAGTGCTCGCATTGTTGCTGCCATTACTGCTGCTGCTGCTGCTGCTGTTTGGCAAGACAAGAAATTCATTGTCAACACTGCCCTCGCATTCCACGCCAAAATGCCGCGCATGCCAACGATCACGCTGCTGCTGCTGCTGCTGTTGACAATGTGGTCAACGCAATCGCATGCCCGAGCGCTTAAGAAGCATCCTGCTACGAATCCAAGCATAGTGCTGGAAACAGAACAACCTACCACAGAGGCACCGATAGCCAACGAGGAAGATACAACATATTCGGGCGGTCTTGAAATGAATACGGTTACCATACCGGTCGATGCGGATGCCATAATGATAACCGACGATGCCATACAGATGTTCACTTCGCTGCCAGATTTGGCGTCCACGGAGGAGCCGCTGCCCGATTCAGTTGTGCAGCAGCTGGAGCAGGAGCGTGCCGAGCGAGATGGCCAGCGAACAACTAAGGCGCCATCTACTACAGAAGAGCCCATTTCTCCGGAAGAAACAACGACAATAGCCACAACAACGAATGACACAACTCGAGCAACAACAACTCAAGCAACAACAACTCAGGCAGCAGCAACAACAACAGATGCTGCCATAGCAGTGACAACAATACAACCAGATCCAGTCAACAAGCAGGCTGTTGTTGGCCAAAAGGAAGCTGTGCCGAATAAATCATCGCACACCTTGCTCAACCCAAAGTCTGCCGTTGCGAGTATTGCCGAAGAAAGCCAAGAGATGAATCTGGAATCAATCTCATCCATAGGGGATGTGGCCGGCTACATTACCACAGAGCAAACAGCTAGAATTGCCGAGGAGCCCGAGTCTTACGATCACGAGCAGACAACGAATGTGCCATTGATTGATTCCAATACAAGTGGATCATTTTCATTGAACGCAATGGCATCGGGCACGGACTCGACGCTCATGGAGCTGAGCACATTCATGGAGAGCATGTCCAACCTGGTGGAGTCTACAACGGAAATGGATACGGTGCGATTCATGACCACACAGTTACCAGAGGCCAACTACGAGCCAGCAGCGGAGTTTATCACTGAAGCCAACAACTCCACAACCACTGAGCGCAGCGTCATGCGTCTGCTTAGCCGGCTGAGCTTGAATACGATTACCCAGAAGCCAGGGGTTAAGCCGGAGGCAGAGTCAATCACCACTGAAGACACCATCATACAGACAACTTTCGCTACGACCAGAGATGAAGTGGGTAGCACCACTGAAGCAGACACCAAACCCATCACAATTGCACCACCCAAGCAACAGAGTCTGCTTGAGGCAATGGTTATGCTGGAGACTGATGATCATACTACAGAAACAGCTGTGGCAACCACAGTGGTGCCAGCAAGCACAACAGATTCGCCTATGATTAGCAGCAGCACCACCACCACCACCGAACCGCCACCAATACCAACCACCGAGCTGAGAGTTAAAGTAACGCGTGAGCCGCGCATCGAACGCATCTTCAATCCGGATGGCGTTGAGGTGCTCTATGGCTATTCAAATGTGGTGCGTACGAATCGCTCATAAGCCCGCTACCAAAAATTACCTTGTCAAGGTCAACTTGCCATACATCGTCACAACAACAACAACAACAACAACATCGAGAGAAAAATACATTTTCGTGCCTGATTTTTCCAAATTCTAAACGAGCAAAATATTTAAATCTATTGTGATAAACGAAATGAAAGAGGTGGAGAAGAAAACAAAATAAAATAAAAATAGAAATAATATTGTGCAAATTATTGTGTGGCTAAAAAATAAAATCGATTTTATAATTTATAAATAAAACATGAATTACAAGAAAACATTTCATATCGTGTTTGCCTTAGAGTTTACGCAAAGAAACCAAAATCAGATGGCCGGGATTACCAACTGACAGATACCCTGCACGCAGTTACTCTGTATATTCATATATATGAACTTTAAATTGTATAAAATAACTGAAATGAACTTTGAATTGAAACAGAGAGTGTATCGATTTCTAACTCACAAAATCTACAAGTTCTGTTAAAGAAATTTATTTTCTATTTCTGTATTTCATATTCATTTAAATAAATATAAATTTCATAGACACTCTTAGCAATTGCAGGGTATTTAAAATGAATTCGTATTTGTATTTGAACCACAAATGGGTTGGGTATTGCATTTGCATTTGTGATCGTAAATAAACAAAACAAAAAATATTTGCATCATATCGACGAGAGAATCGGCTAAATTGGAAGCTTAAATCCGCTGCATAGCTCAAGAGTCAGGAGAAGCCGCAGAGGAGTGGCAACCAGTCTGTGTTGCTAACTTGTTTTATTACCTAACTAATGAAAGCTAAGACTAAGCATTTAACTGTAAATTCAAGAACATATACTGAGCATACATGATATGGTATTTATATATATATTCGATAGGCCAAGTAAAAACTATTTTGCTGAGTGCACTCAAGTAGAACGGAAAAAAGAATAGCATGACCCTGAAAGATCAAACCATGTGACTGATAATCTCAGCAGCTCAAATATTTTGAGTCATAATAAAAATCTCTATAAATACTTGGTATCAATTTGAGACTATGTCATGTATCTTGGTCATAGCTGAAACTTACAATAAGTTTGCCTAGAATACTGATACAAATTTGTCTTATAATAATATATATAATATAAAATGTAAAGTGAAAACACTCAGCACACATTAAATTACTTGAGCTCAGTTCATCAATAAACGAATTACTTTATCTAGTATATAAATTATCTGTTACTTATCACATCTCTTAAGCATATACAGGGTATCGAATGGCAGCACTGGCGTGAGCTGCGGCAGCTTAGCAAACTTTTTTTTTGGGCACTGCTCGTAGTCAACCCACCAGCAAAGCGTTGCTCTGCCCACCTGTGTTGAAAAACCGGCATTAGCCAAAGTAATCGTCATACATTTTTGGGCTTTAATGTTCCGGCATGAACAGACTCAGACGCAGACACAGACGCAGATGCCAATTGGGACCCAGTTGCAGAGACAGAGACACGTGGTGACTGGTCCATGAAATCGAAGCTGCAAATCTGGTTTGACAACGCACATTCATTCATCGTTGTCGGCGATGGATATAGAAATCGATCTATAAACAGAGTAGATGTAGTATAACTTTGATATACATACGAACGAACGATATATGAGTACCTGATTAGTTGTCATAGGGTTTTTTGTATTTAGCAATGATTATCACGTTTCCATTCGAAAGAGTGAGCAATCAAATAAATACTCTGAACGCGTTCATTTCCATTCGAACTTGAGACAGGCGCTAAAATGCATGTTGAGTGCGGGCTTTGTGGCTGATAAAGAAGAAGCAGAACAGTTGATTGAAGGTTTTCAGCAAAGCGGTTTTTTTGCTCTCTCTCTCTCCCCCAGCTGACTTATCGAACAGTTTAAAGTGATACACATAAACGTTGACTATTATTAATCAGTTAAGAATGCGAGCTGTGCGAATGAATTAAAGAAAAATATAAGGAATTCTATATAACACATCAATTAATCTTAAAAAAAAAGTTTTTGCCCCATGAACTTTTAAATCTATTTTTCATTTAAAGAAGATTTCTATTTAGAGAAGTTTTACAATTGGGATTTGTTGTTTCTTATTCGTATTTATTTTTTGTATTTTTGTAAAGTTTTTTTTCTGTACTGTTTGTCATTGCGAAAAAAAACTCAACCAATCCCAATTAGAATACCAAGCCGAAAGCCTAGCATTCAGCGCTATAGTTTTAGTTTTTAGTTTGCACTCATTTAAATTATACTTAACTATAAATTAATCAATTAAATACACATTGAATATTTTTAGCATTTGTTGCATTTCATATTAGGCAGA
This sequence comes from Drosophila koepferae, assembly GCA_030914345.1. NCBI lineage: Eukaryota > Metazoa > Arthropoda > Insecta > Diptera > Drosophilidae > Drosophila > Drosophila koepferae. The sequence continues at coordinate 7,666,932 of JAUESR010000207.1, forward strand.
AACTTTGATCGTAATACGTTTATCGTTTCTCTTTGAAGCTTTGAAAGATTTTCAACAATTTTAATTGCACCTAAAAGGCGGCTTTTCAAAAATGAACTAAAAGCATATATAGCAGAAAGCTTCACCTATTATTATACAGACCGGTTTGTAGTTATAGTCGTAGCACTTTGACATCCAAAGAGATGATAACTTTAAATTATTCAAAAAAGTTTCTAGACTTGCTAAAGTTTTCTTTTTATTTCTAATCGTATCAATAAACCACTTTTAATTTTTCCTCTCGTCTGGGGCTATATAAAGCGCCTGACGAGCATTGGATTTATCAATCATTATTTCAACGATGAAGTTCTTCATGTTGTTCACTATTCTACTGATTGCTCTGGTGACCGTCCAGACATCACCAATTAGTCCACATTTTCTTTCTATCACCGGTTAGACATATGCATCTGTCAAATCATCTCCCGGTGACAGTTGTCGAAAGGATGAGCGAACATCAGCAACACGTACACATTTTGTTATCCATATCCAAATCTATAGTCAGGTGTGTCCGACTCTCTTTTAAATATGTGCCTCAGCTTAAACTTATATAAAATTAATAAAGTTTTCATAATTAAAAAGATAATTAATAAATAAATAAGTAGAAACAAATATCATATCCTGAGTTCCTATTTTCAATGGGTCTAAAAAAAAAAACAGTTATCATACACCTGGACTCTACGTACTCGTTAGGCGCAGTACCTCTACTTACACTGTCACAGTATGATGGAAATTAATAAAAATATACAAATTATATATAATATTATAGTCGGAAAAAGTCTTGCTAGCAATCATTCTGTCTCTCTAGATTGAATGTTATCCGTTACTGTCTCTCTCTCTGCCTCTTTCTCTATCTTACTCTCTTACTCTCTATCTACTTACTTATTTTGATCGTAATACGTTTATCATATCGATTTTAAAGCTTTAACAGATATTTAACAATTTTAATTATACCCAAAAGTCGGCTTGACTAAAATAAACTGGAAGCGAAGATATCAGAAATTTTGAGTTTTTAGCACTTAGACCAGGCTTATAATTATTGTCAAAGTGCTAAACGTCATTGTGCATACGATCATTGATGTATATTATATATACTAACACATATATACTTTCTTTTATATTATTTGCATTAATTGTTTTGTTTTGTATATATTACGCAAAAAGTGTCAAGAAACAAGTCATCCCATTTATCCGCTCGTCGCTGGCTATATAAAGCGCCAGGCGATCTTCCATTAGGCAATAATTATCGCAACGATGAAGTTCTTCATGCTGTTCGCTGTTCTGCTGATTGCACTGGTGGCTGTTCAGGCAGCACCACAACGCGGCCGCGGCGGTCTCGGTGGTTTGAGTGGCTACGGTGGCCGCGGCGGTTTCGGCGGTGGCGGCGGTGGTAGTTCCAGCGCCACAGCCAACGCAAACGCTAGCGCCGTATCCCAGGGTGGCAGTAATGCATCTGCCAATGCCAATGCATCTGCCGTTTCATCTTCAGAAGGCGGCCGCCGAAGGGGTTAACAAACATCAGCAGCACATTCAACGGAATACTCAGTATAATCAAAACAAAAAACAAACAAAAAAAAAAGTTATGAAAATTGTTGAATAAAACGAATTGTTTACTATAAATTTAAAGATTGTTAATTATTTTGGGCAAATTAAAAGCTGAAATCACGAAAAACAGCGATCCGGATTTAGTAAATTAATAGACCTGTTTGATGGGTGACTGAATCAAGTGCATCATTAGCACCAAGCAAAGATATCTATAGACGTGTTTGGCTGGAAAAGCATTAAATAGAGAGAAATATATATATATATAAATATAACTCATATATTAAAACATTCAGATAACTTTATATATTCTTTTCAATATATATAAAATTTTAATTTATAATATACAATTTATAAATTTATAAATATTTCAACTTAATTATGAAAGAACGTTATAGATAAAATTAAACAAAAATATATTATTGTTTATCTCCACTTATTGGCAGAATAAGATCACAATAAAAATCTCGTTTAGTTTCGACTGATGTCATTCGCTTTAATATACATACATATATATTTTTGCTACTGCAATAGTTACTAGTTGAAAATCATATTCCGTTAGCAAATTGTCATTTTTTATTCTTTTATTTTTGCCATTAATTATTCTGTATCCAAATATTTTTTATTATTTTATTTTAATTTTATTAAATTTTTTGTTTTACTTTTAACATTTCGCACTCGTGAAACAATAGCGTTCATTAAAAATATATCGTTTATTAGGAAAGTATGACCAGTCGAAAATTGTTCGCAATTAGCAAAAGTGTAAACTAAGTAAAATAGGGAGTACACGACCGTAACATCTTCTGTAATCATTCTTCTATAAGAAATCAAGCCTAATTGGAACTTATGTTTCTTACAATTAATCTGCAACTTGTCTGTACTTGTACAAGAAATGTGTCTTTATTCCATAAAAAAAAAGTAAACGAAACCAATATACCCTTCATTGCCTTTTAAATTTTTAAGAATTTCAGCGAGAGTATAATATTTTGCGATATAGCCAAAAACAAATTTGCATTTCTGCAGAGCAGCTGCCGTTAGCAGAACCCGTTTTGTTTAAAAATTATTACTTAGATTTGTTTAAGCAATTTGCATCATTAGTGAGAACATAATATTTATAAACATTAGGCCCGTTCAACATCTTAATAAACAATGTTATTAACTCAGACTTCTTTGTCTCTGTCTAACCGACAGTTGAAAATAAAAATAAATATACAAATTAAACAAATTAAAAATGCACAGAATACATTAAAAACAAAAGCTTTATTCAGTCAGGTTAAGTCGTTTAGTATACGAAATAAATTTAATTTAATTTCCATATTGATGAGGCTGCTCTATTCTTTAGAGCATACTAAAAAGTAAGTAACTTACTAAAGATATTTCTTTATTTTATCTAACTACTTATTTTGCAAAGTGTATTTATTTCTTTCCCATCTGAATATCTAATTAAGTCGTCTGCGTCTCTGTGCTAATGCACATACATATATAATATCAAATAAACTTGTTTCAAAAATATCACTAAAACTTTTTATGCCATATCTATCAGTCGGGCACGAACAGCTGCTGAATACTCGTTCAGGATCCAACCACACTTAAATAGTATATTCAGAAATTTATATTTTTGTATATAAAAGTACGAATTTTAACCTTAGAAACTTTTTTCTGGCTCATTGATGTATACAGCTGCTAAAATTCACACCAAGCTGCTAATAATAATATAAAAAACTCCAACACAGTAAGTGGAGAAATGAATAGAAATGCTCTTCAAGCTTACACTCTATTATTCAAATAAATAAAGTGAATAATAATAAATGTCTTTCTAGCATTGACCTGGAAAAGCTCTGCTTGGGTACATCGTGAGCTTACGCTGGCTAGAAATCCTCAAGCTATCACTATTATTACTGGCTACAATAAATTGATAAAATGCATTGAGTCCTGCACTGACATCACATATTTTGTGATGATCAGGTAACTATTTACATTCGATATGCACAATCAGCCAGGGATTTGAAAACAGTACATTCAGATACAGATACACAAATACTGGATACACAGAGAGTACTGTATTAGAATCTGCTGCAAGTCTTCGACTCATCAGAGAAGCAAATATTTCAAAATCTTCATAGACTTTAATTGGCATTAGCTTAATGCCACAGATGGAAAAGCTTCCGCCAAGGCAGAAATAAGATCAATGAGATCAGCGAGAACATTTTAATATCCAAATTGTATAGCCATAAAATATATTACCAAAAATAGTTAGTATAAAACAAATAGTTTAAAAAGTTGCGGTAGTAAATGTGTTGCTATGGTTGCCATAATGTTTTCGGCTTGGAAAAGCTTTCGCGTATGTAGCAGTTTCAAGATCGAGACGCATATATATCATTAACCAGATTCAAAGGAAACTTCGATTGGCCAGACACGAAACAGTCAGTGTAATAAGAGCCCATCAAATGTATTGAAGTATGGGGTTCTTGTAATTGTGAATTTGATCTTTGATAGCCATTTTAAGCTCTTTTCTTCTTTCCTTTTCTTTTCTCTGGTCCTGCCTTTGCTGGCCTTTCTTGTTTAACTGGTGGCTTTGCTTGCTTTGATGGCTGTTGCGATGCTGGCTTAGCTGACTTTGCTGGCTTTGCTGACTTTGCTGGCTGTGTTTGCTTTGTTTGCTTTGCTGGCCTATTCTTTTCATCAGCTCTACTTTTAGCCGGGGCCGGAGCACGGCTTTTTCCATCCTGAGCTCTCGATCTGCTGCCTCCGTCACTGGCCGTACGATCTTGTAAATAAATTACAGCGCATACAACCAAGAAGAAGGCGACGATAATAATAAGTCGCATGATAAAACTTTACAAAAATACGAAAATTTGTCTATGTAAATACATATAAATATAATATGTTTATATACATAAATATTATATTTGAAATGTAATCAAATAAATATATGAAACTGTAAAATTTTGTTGAATTTTTAGATGTTTCCTAACTGAACAAATAATGTTTGAAATGTGAACCCTCTGCCTTACGATGTAAACGTGTTGTGAGTTAAATCGCAACGGTTATTCGATTTGTATTTTGAAATTGATTTGATCAAAGCTTGTTGAAGCAACGCAATTGTTGATCTCTGCTAGCTAAGATGCAAGCGATTCCAATCAGATTTACCCGATTCACCAACTATATTCTATATTCATAATAGAATGCCGAATGGCATCTAAATCAAAAACACACGCAAATAGTTTACAAAATTTAATGCATAAATATGACCTTAGGCAAATATATATTGAACAGCACTATTATTGGAAAAGAATGTGAGCAGCCGATCCGGTAAGCACCATGAAAAGAGGTCCAGTGAAATGGCTCAGTGGCCCTTGAAAGCAATGGTCAAAAACATGGCTCAACGCACTAGCATCACTTCTCCTTCTTCTTCTTCTTTTTCTTATTGTTGGGGGGTACCATGGCTTATTACCAGGGGTTTGGCGAGCTTGCTTGCGGCGATTGTGTATAACTGGAGGAATAAGCTGATCTGTTTCATTACTAACTAAACTCGTGACAGCGTTTTGTTTAGTGATATTATCCTTGGCATTGCATCCTTGCCAACAGACGAACAGGAACAGGATCAGTAAAATGCAGATTGGAATCGTGTTATGCATTGCGTTGTTTCACTTTATAATTTTGATAGGGTATAAATTATAAATGTTATAAAATTTTCTAATTTTCTCTTTGATAAAGGCCTAAACTAAGTACAAAACATTTTTATAAAAATTTTGATGTGCCAAGTTCGGTTATTTTTTATTTTTTTTTTTTTTTAATTTCTTTTTTGCCTGTTCCTAACTAAAAATCCCAAACTATTCTGAAAATTTGTGTGTAGAGCAGTGTCACTTGTAAATTTGATGACTTTTGGGGCATTGTTTATGCGATTTGTTTCGAAAGGAATTAATATGTTAATTAGAGATTTGCTTCTGGCAGAGAGATGTATGTGAGATATCTCCAAAAGGGAATGAAATCATTATATTGAATGAAAACTTGATGTGCATAGATGCAAATAATTCACATCCTGTTGCTAAACACATGTAGAAAATAAATATTTACAAGCATAAAACATAGTACATTATTTTTCTTTTACGTATATTTATTTTATAAATATAAATAAACTAAATCACTTGGAAAATCTGTTTAATTCATCATGGCTTAGAGGATGTCGCTTCGTTGCGGCTCAACCGCGAGCATTGGCAGAGGAACTGGATGATGCACTGGCGTTACCACCGCCCGTGGACGAGGCATTGGAGGTGGAGGAAGCATTGGCGTTGCCGCCAGTACGGCCGTTGGAACTGGCATTAGCCTGTGAGGTGGCACTGGCACTAGAGCCACCAAAGCCACCGAAACGTCCGCCACCACCGGAATTAGCACTTGCATCAGCATTGGCATTGGCACTAGAGCTGCCACCACCAAAGCCGCCTGGACCGCCTGGACCACCAAAGCCGCCTGGTCCACCAAAGCCGCCTGGACCACCTGGACCACCAAAGCCGCCAGGACCTTTGCCAAATCCTGGTCCACCTGGACCTCCAAAGCCGCCAGGACCCTTGCCAAATCCTGGACCACCTGGACCACCAAAACCGCCGGGACCCTTGCCAAATCCTGGACCACCAAAGCCGCCGGGACCCCTGCCAAATCCTGGGCCACCTCCCTGGGTCTGGGCGCTGGCAGTTGCGTCGGCATTAGCGCCTCCATGGAACTGTGGTGCCGCTGCCACCACGGCCAGAATAATGCTGAGCACAACAAAGATCCTCATTTTGCTGCTTGTCCGAACTGTTTGGAATCCGCTAACAAACTTGGTGTTTTGCGGCAAGCGTCTTGCCTTTTATAACACTATACGGTGATCTAGCTGTGCTAGACGACGACATCAATTAGCATAGTTACATATAGACGAAAATCAGAAAAGTAGACAAAACAGCTAAGCGCCTGAATTATGACGGAATTAACTGCCGTAAACATATTCGGGCTCATCAAATTGAATTGTGCGGTGGAGGAAAGTGTGCGAATCTCTTTGGGCAAATAGGTAATGGATATCTGGGTTTCTCTCGAACCGGTTATAGACTGTCCATATATACATATATATTTAAAAATTTACTGCTCATATTTGTGTTTGTTGGTGTGCTTCCTTCTATTTTTGTCAGCTGAGTGGATTTTGTTTGGTTTCAATTCGCGTCTGGTCGAATACTTAGCTTCGGTACTTTTCTTGAGGTATTTTTTTCAGCTCTGTTAAATGTTTACCAACAGGGAATAATATTAATATTGCTTTAGCAATAACTCACATTCATATGTTCATTAATGATTTAATATTATTAATATCACTAAGCCGGCTCTCCGGTTTTACCTGAAAACTATTGATCATAGAAACAATTTGCAAAGCTCTTCCGTTATTTTGAGCAAACAAATATGTAAATTTAAAAATTGTAACTTGTTTCATAAATGAAAAATATGCAAAAAGCTGTTGTCTATATTTATATGCTAAAATGATGTCAGTCAGCGTACGTGATAAAAGTTATATCACTGTGCTGTTCCGATAGCTCGACTTTTGGTTTGATAACACAGATCATAAAAAGTTTTAGAGCTGATTTCACAGCAATATGATCAAGGTTCATGAGGCAGTCGGACTAGGGTCAAGCCCAACTTCCAAGCTGGCAAACAAATAAGAAGACTTGACTAAAAGATACCCATTGATAAATTCTCATTATTTATTTATTTAGTTATTTAATTTATAGTTAAATGATAGATGTTGCATGATGATTAGCTATTTACATATTATACTCAGAGCATATATATATGACATTCAATTTCAAAGATCAGGTCAGTTCCTCCAAAATTCTATACGAGTGAGACAGTTCAGTCAAGGCTGCCCTCTGCTCTGTGGCGCTGATAAGAAATTTGAACATACTTTTGTGTTATTTAATTAAATTACATCTATATTTCATTCAATTTATATTTATAAGCCTTTCGAATCCTTAGACAATTTTGTTTGCTCAGATTTAAAAAAAAAAAAAATCTACAACTCAAAGGAACATTTCAAATTATCAGACACATACAGATTATTCAGAAGCGTAATAATTTGGCTTAACTACAATAAATAAAAATAATATTTAAGAAAAACACAGTATTCTTATTTTAATTTTGTGAATGAATTTAAACAGTTTAACAGCATCTGCAATGCTTTGTCATCGCCTGCCTGTTACATATGCTTGGCCATAATCGGTATACCCTGTGCTCATCTTTCTCGATGCGTGCAAAGTATAAGAACTGGCTAGTCAACGCTTTATTCGGCAAATATAATCTGCTATCTAGTTTTTAATTATCAAGAACATAAACTATATATTCAAATTAGCTGCTCCCACTACTACACTATCGAGCATCAAATGTTGTTTATATTGCCAGCCTGAAAGCTGATAAACAAAGCACGAATACAAGCATATTGATTTCGATTATTGTTTTTTTTGATTTATTTTCTTTGACATTAAATTATTTAAATTGAATTTCTTTCTTTTTTTTTGTAGTAGAAGAAATGTCATAACAGGAATTTTAAAACTTTGGTATGCTGAATTTTAATTTAAATTTTAATTTGAGTTTTAGGCAATTTACGAAGGTGATCACCTTGATTGAAGATCAACAACGAAACAATTAGATGATTCTTACTTCAATGCTATTAAACTTAAAGATTTATCATGTTCTAGTTCAACACGATTATAGTGTCAGCTTAGTTATAAACATTATGCTGAATATTGGTGTTGTCAAAAAGACTGCATGCCAAATGTTCCTTTCATGATATTATATAGTTATAAAGACATAACAGACTTTCTGTTATATAATACTATTAATCAATTATTCAGACTACCTTCTAAAAAATCAAAATGGATTTCAGATCTAGCTTTAGTAATATAGTAATATGATATAGATATATTAACATATAGAATTTATAAAAATATGTTTGAATATAAAAAAAGCCAATGATTTGAATAGAAGAAAATTTCATTTAAAGGCAAACTCAATGCTATATTTTTTAATTTTTATCTTTATCTTTAAATTAGTTAACTCCTTCATTTATTTAAATTACATTAAGTGTCTAATCATCTAAGGTTTAGCCGCGGAATCCACCTTGTGAGTTGGCACTTGCTTGTGCGTTTGCTGATGAACCACCGAAACCACCGCCGGAGTTACTAGAGGCAGCGGCGTTGGCGTTGGCGTTGGAGTTGCCACCGAATCCGCCACCGAAACCGGGGCTACCTCCGAAACCACCGCCGGGACGACCGCCGAATCCGCCACCGAAGCCGGGGCTACCTCCGAAACCGCCGCCGGGACGAAAGCCGAATCCAGGACCACCTCCGAATCCACCAAGACCACCTCCGAATCCAGGACCACCTCCGAATCCGGGACGACCGCCGAATCCAGGGCCTCCAAATCCGCCACCATGACCACCGCGAATACCACCGAAACCAGGGCGTCCACCGCCCAATGATTGGGCATTAGCATTGGCGCTGGCACTGGCACTTGAGCCACCAAATTGAGGAACGGCCGAAGCAACGGCAACCAGCACAGACAGAGCGATGAACAGTTTCATGATGAGGCTTCGAGCTGACTTCACAAACTTAGCTCAGCAACTGTCGGGGGGCAGCTTTTATACATTTCAGTCCCGGGGATGTCCCATGGCATCAGTTCCAATCAGCTGGCTTCAGACAGTAATAGACACACAGAGAGCGAGAGACAGAGAGAGAGAGAGAGAGAGTGAAAGAGAAGCGCAAGATCATATATTCAATATGAGTTTGCACGCAAATACAAAAACAATTTTGATACTTTATTGGTTTTGCGTAACGTCATATTCACAGATTAACAGATTCGATTTCAGTTTCAGTGTTAACAACAACAACAACAACAACAACAACAAAACGAAAACAAAAGATAGAATAAAATAGAACAAAAACAACAAGCAGCAAATGATCGTCACAACGAATTATAATACTATTGTCAATTAGCTAGCCCATAAACGACTCTGACATGCTGTCAGTACTGTACGCCTCGCCGCCAAGGCACATCAACCGGTTGGCTATCACCTGTTTAATTAGTCCCTCGGCCAGCTCTCCACCAACATTATGAATGCCCAAAGTTGGACGTGCCCCTTGTTCCACTCGATTCTAGACTTTTGTTTGCCTAAGCTTAAATATTCAAAAATAGCCAAAACAAACAATATTCCCACCCAGCTCTTTTAATATAATCGGATATCTAGTTTTTAATTATCGAAGAGCATAACAAATATTCTTAATCACCTTACAGAGCAGCTACAGGCTTAAGCTTGAGTGATTCAATACTAAATAAATAAAAAAAATAAATAATAAAAACAATAAATATTGTGTAAAATTAGATTCAAATCTTAAAATTGCAAGTTTTTCATTAAAAGTTTGTTTCACAATATATATATAAATTATATAATTTTTAATGTAATATTACTCCGATTCGTATATCCAGTTCAACTGGCTCTTCTGAACTAGTTCGCTTAATCGCTTTACTCAACACTGTCGAGCATAAAATATTGTTTTTCTTGCCAAATCCACAAAAACAAAACAGGAATCAATTTATTTGACTACGTATTTGTTTATTTTCCTTCATTTGCATTTTGTTTTGTTTCTATTTTAGTTTCTAGTTATACAATTTAAATTATTTTAATTTATGCTGGCCTCATAATGAGCTGAGTTATAATTATGCTGATTTTTTTCTTCGTTAATGTCTAGCCAAAATTAGCATTCTATCCCTTGGCTACTTTCGAAATTTTACTTAAACAATTTTCATTGCTAGACTCAAATACATATTCGTATTATATAATATGAATTAAGAGTTAATTCATATGAATGTTTTTTTCTTACTTTTGGGAAAGCAAAATATTAATATTAAGCTCCAAAAATTATGCAATATTTATTTTCGCGAAAAATAAATTAATTAATTAAATATGGCCTAAACAGAAGACGATGCTATTAAAAAAAAAATTAAATAATCTTCAAAATTATGATAATAATTTTTTTATTTTAATTAAATTTTTAAATTTTTATATATATTAAAAAATAACACATACAAGAAATTAAGCAAAATTTGGGGATGAATTAGGATTGGGATTAATCCAAATGAAAATCATGAATATCAAAATATCCGTTCATGAAAGCGAAAGACTAACAATTCATAATTTCGTACTGCTACTAATACTATTAGTCCTTGTACTAGAGCTGCTACAAGTTTGACTCTTTCTTGACAACTTCTACTACTCTACTTATATTACTCCTACTCTTACTATTACTACTGCTACTACTACTACTACTACTACTCTACTTCTTTACTATTGTAATTACTCTTACTCTTACTACTACCACTGCTACTACTTTTACTCTTACTACTACCACTGCTACTACTTTTACTCTTACTACTACCACTGCTACTACTTTGATTCCAACTACGACTTCTACTACTCTACAGTAAACTTACTCTTACTACTACGACTACTACTACATTTACTCCAATTACTGCTTCTTCTACTACTCTACCAATTACTTTCACTCTTACTACTGCGACTGCTACTACTTTTACTCATATTACGACTTTTATTACACTATTTTTAGTCATACTCTAATTATTACTACTACGAAAACTACGGAACTGCTATTTAGTGTTTTGACAAAAAAAATCAAGTTAGATCATATTTAATGACCTATAAGCAATTTTATAAGCAGCTGACTATAAGGAAATCAAGTTTTAGTTGTACTTTTAGTAAATAAATTTTGCAAGTAAATATAAATATTTATAGTTATTAGTATGCTAAGTAACACGACGCATTGATAATCATCTACATACATTAATATTTAGATCAATTCTCTTTAAATTCATTTAGCCCAACTGTACCTCATCGAACTGTCGTCAAACTCGACCCCTTGGCAGGTTTTCAGGTTTGCTGAGCAATAGCTGAAGCGTAGCTAGAAACTTGTATGTGCGAATATTTTAATTGTTCTTCTCGCATATATGCCGAAATTAACGGGCTTTTTATACAGCTCTCATAGGCTATGATTCGTAATTGATAAACAAAAAGCAAAATAAAAATAAACCAGAAATATAAACAATACACTGAAAAGTTTTACTTCCCAATGACAGCAGACGAATTATAATTTTGACACGAATTTCAGGTATTGCCATCAAATGAAGATGTAGAAGCTCTATAGAAATTCTCACTCTGGATTTTGAGATGAGCTAATAATCTTGCTTATCAATATGGCCAAATCGCTCATACGGAAACTTGGATTCCCTTCAAGTTAGAGTTTTACTACAACTTGTTTGTTGTATCAGTTTGAGTTGAGTATTTAGCGCAAACAACTATTTATTGATTATATTTAGACAACTTAAGCATATTTAACACATTTCAATGAGTATTGAGCTCCGACTCCAAAGACTTAGCCGCGGAAACGTCCACCGCCTGCAGCAGATGCCGAAGCTGAAGCAGAAGCTGAGGCGGCACCACCTCCTGCTGCCGATGCACTGGATGATTCAGAAGCAGCGGATGATCTGCGTCCTGCTGCCGATGCACTGGATGAGGCAGTAGCAGCGGATGATCTGCGTCCTGCTGCCGATGCACTGGATGAGGCAGTAGCAGCGGATGATCCGCGTCCTGCTGCCGATGCACTGGATGAGACAGTAGCAGCGGATGATCCGCGTCCTGCTGCCGATGCACTGGATGAGACAGTAGCAGCGGATGATCCACGTCCTACTGCCGATGCTCTGGATGAGGCAGTAGCAGCGGATGATCTGATTCCGCTGCGACCACGACCACCACCACCACCATCCTTGTGATAGTCGCCACCGTAAGTTTGGTTATACTGAGGCAGTGCAGCCACTACGGCAATCAACAGAACGATCACAAATAGAATTCTCATTATCGAATTGATCTCAACTTCAGGCTGGTTGCAAGTAAACTGCTTGACCCATGCCGAACCTTTCACTTTATTTATACTGGGGGCGTTTAGCGTTTTATGCTAAATTGTACCCGTCAATTGCCATCATTCATTAGAAGCCGAGTTCTCGGTTCTCAGTATCAGCAGCCAGCACATTCTAGTTAGTCTAGGCTTAGTTCTAGTTATTAACTGCGCTTGCATCAACACCATTATAATTATAATCAATAGGGAGCAGTAATCCTCAACTCAATGAAGGTGACTCGACATAGCAATATACCCTATGTCGACTAGGAAGTATAAATATTCAAAATTCGTTAAATTGATATTTTACTTATATATACACGATTTAAAAGAAATATTAAATTGAAAAGTAAATACAAGAAATTTTAATTAATTTTAATATTCTGTCAAAAAAAGATCTTTCTCAACTGAACTATTATATACACAATTGGAATGTCCAACTCACTGCAGGGTATTGGCGATATCAATTCATGGAAATGAGTTATGGAATCATTTAAAATTTTAGTGATGTAAGTCAACTGTGCAGTTCAGTTTACTCAGAATACATTTCACACTTTTATCAGAAATACATTATTTGCTAAATAATGGTTATTAATTACGACTTTTTACAAATCTTTTTGTCATCTAAACTAATATATTGGAATGTCGATTCTATGCACTGGGCCTATGCCGCCAATGCAAAGTCAAAGATGTTGATGGAATTATCTGGAGGAAGATAGAGGACAATTTATACAACTTAAATTAAAGTCTAGAAGATGCACCGCCAGATCTACAACCGAATCCATCACCAGCTGACCCATCTCCACATCGAGGGTCGAAAAATCTAGGTCAAAATCTAGCGCCATTTCGAGAGCCAGCGCTATCAACTCCTGGTTCATATCTACATACCACCATACACAACTCTTCCTTAGCCAGGTTTACCAGGTCTGCCATGACCAACTTCTGGTTCACCAACTCCAGATCTCCGATCGTCGCCAGATTCAGCTCCACTATTCCTATCTAATTGATTAAGGAAGGATGAAATATTGTTGCCCAATCCGCTATATAATCCATCGCCAGATTGAGGAACTGCCATTGCGACAGCTAATAAAAGAGCCAGCACAGCGTACCATTGGTCTACCGCGTCCGGATTCAGGTCTACCGTCTCTTGATTCAGGTCTACCGCCACCAGATCCAGATTTACGGTAATCAGATCCTGTTAGACTGAACACATCAAGAATATCGTCAACAAGACCTTGAAGAGCGTCCAAAACAGACCCATCAAAAATATTCCCGACTATTCCACCGATCAATTGAGGAAGTGCCAGTGCAGTAGCTGGCAACAGGGCCAGCACAATGAAAATCTGCATATTGGTCCGAATATATAGTAGAATTACTGCCAACACTCAGCAGGTCCGACTGATGGATTTTAATTGTAGAAAAGAGAACGACGATGCTTTGAGAAGACTTTGCTTGATTTACGTATGCAAAAGGTATTTCAAACAAGTTCACTAAATAAAGTAAATATTTATGGATGACAAGAGCTAAACATATAATGATTTGTATTACGTTATTTTTAAATTCAAAGTCAATTAATTGGGTTCATTGTTAAAAGTTCTATTTATATCTTATAAGGGGTTCTGTCAGCCTTTCGTTGTCATATAGTAAATAAAAGTTGATTAATTGATAAATGTTAAAACTTTCGAAGCCTAAAAGTCTTAAACATCCAAGATATCAAATTATCTTTTTAATCACATTAAATTTAACTCTTTTTTTTAACATCTTTATTATCAACTAAGCGAATATTTCGAGTCGTTGCACGAGGCACAAACGCAGGATCTTTAACCACGGAAGCCACCGCCACCTGAGGCAGATGAGGAAGCAGATGCTGAGGAGGAACCACCACCTGCGGCAGAAGAGCTGGCTGAGGCTGAAGAGGAGGCTGAACCGCCGCCACCGCCACCGCCGCGATTAAAGCCAGGGCCACCGAATCCAGGGCCACCGAATCCAGGTCTGCCGAATCCAGGGCCACCGAGTCCAGGTCCGCCGAATCCAGGTCTGCCGAATCCAGGGCCACCAAATCCAGGTCTGCCGAATCCAGAGCCACCAAATCCAGGGCCACCGAATCCAGGTCTGCCGAATCCAGGGCCACCGAATCCAGGTCGACCACCAAATCCATGACCAAATTGAGGCAACGCCGCTGCAGCAGCAATCAACAGGGCCAGCACGATGAGGATCTTCATATTGCTCCGAATCTTGTTTACTCTTAGCAGCTGACACTCGAACTAATAGGCGAAGCCCAAGCCACCCAAATATATATGCTGCGTGAGTGATCGAAGCTTTGAGTGATAAATGAAATTCAAGTGGAGCTAGAACATCTCAATCCATTTACCGGTTTGTATGGTTATTGCTTGATTTGATTTTTGTTTTTATTAAATATTAGCTTTGACTTAATTTTGAGCAGAGCTATCAACATTTTCTAATCTAAAGCAAGAACTTGATCGTTTACTGTTCAGTTGATAATTTCATTAGTACATAAGATATTATCGAATTTAGTTGATATGATAACATACATCGCTTGGCTATTGATCAGTGCTAAAGCCAAATTAATAAATATAAATATAGATATGTAGCTACTCAGTAGCTCTCTTGAGTAATTTCAAACCAGGTTCATTCCTTTAATGTTTCTAAATAAATAATTAAGATATTTGTTATGCAGCTAAGCAGCAATAAGCTTTAATATCTTAGCTGATATATTCAAGCAATAAATTATGTATTAGGTTCTTTTCGAAGAAAACTTCGTAAGCATGCTCCAAGAGGTATTTAATATACTTCTTAGTTCATATAATAATACTACAAATGCATCTCAAACAAATAATTAGAATGAATTGAAAATAATACGATGTATATTCCTAATCATAATAGACTCAAAATCAATCAACAAACATTCTCTCCAAATTCTCAACAAGTTTTATATAGATTTCTTATATGAATAAAATTTGAATAATTTAATATGCAAAGCTTACACCTTCCTAAATGTTTTGTTCCTGGTATGAGTCATACAATAAGACTAATTACCGTTTGTGGAAACATTGAAATATTTAACGCATGATTTTGATTTTTGATTTATATGTTTTATATTTAGGAATTTTGTTTAACATAACTTATTACTAACTAAGCTAACTTTTAGCTATGTCCACGCGAGAGCTTTAACCACGGAAGGCACCGCCACCTGAGGCAGATGAGGAAGCAGATGCTGAGGAGGAACCACCACCTGCGGCAGAAGAGCTGGCTGAGGCTGACGAGGAGGCTGAACCGCCGCCACCGCCACCGCCGCGACTAAAGCCAGGGCCACCGAATCCAGGGCCGCCGCCGAATCCTCCATATCCAGGACCGCCGCCGAATCCTCCATATGCAGGGCCACCGCCGAATCCAGGGCGACCACCAAATCCACCATAGCTGGGACCGAATCCACCACCAAATCCTGGGCGGCCACCAAATCCACCATAGCTGGGACCGAATCCGCCACCGAATCCACCACCAAATCCTGGGCGGCCACCAAATCCAGGACCGCCAAATCCGAATTGAGGCAACGCCGTCGCGGCAGCTATCAGCAGGGCAAGTACAATGAGGGTCTTCATATTGTTCAGTGTGTATTCTTCGCAAGTGACAGTACGACTGATGGACCAAAGCCGAACCACCCAAATATATATGTGCTGTAAGCGTGAGCTGGAGACGATCGAACTCTGCCTCGATCGGTTGGCTGTGCGTGATGAATGAGGTGCCGAACGGAGTTCGGGCATCTCATGCCATTGACCGGTTTTCTGTGCTTTTATTTTTCATTATCGGCTTTGGAGCTTCATTATGAACAGCATTATCATCGTGCTCAACTTCAAACAACTTCATGATCTCTTTCGTTTTGTTAGCCGGCTTTGAGATCTGTCACTTGACCAGGTGAATCCCAGAACAACAACACGTAAGCAAAAAAATTTTAATACATAATTATAAACAAATTTATTGTTTACACATAGACTTGATAAATACTTGTCTAATGTTTGTTTACAAGTGGCTTATTAATGTTTAGCGGTCAAAAATGATGCTTTTATCTTCCTGGTTAGAGGAATTCCCCACGCAACTACGAACATATATTTATCTCCCTCTGTCTCTCTTTCTTGCTCTCCCACTTTTTCTCTCTATCTCTTTCTATCTATCTATGTATCTATCTTATGCATAGCAAATTCTACGCAAAAGACTTGTTCATCTTGAAGAGTTTATTCGCCTTTATAGGCAAAGCGGTTTCTATGGCGTCGTTACAAAGCAAATAACAAATAGAAAACAAACAAAATTTCGAGAAAAATCATCTCGCGCTCAGTTCATTTCATATGCGCTAAAAAATTTAGCTAAAAACAACTTTCAAAAGTTATCGACGAATAGTTGCCCTTAGAGATGGGCAAATATGCCTGATCTGATAAGATACCTGTAATTAAATATTAATTAAAAAATGTTTTTAATAATCTTACAATTATTATTCATTCTATTATTTATTAATATATATAATATATTTTATTATATACATTAACAGAAACATATATTTCTTATTATTATCAATAAATTAATTATTACAATTTTATATCGAATTTCATATTTTATCTTAAAGTTTTTCAACAACCTTCAATGGGACATCTGCCTGTTTGTCAGCTTACATATTTTTTTTTTATATTCACCAAGTTCGGCCTACAACGCACTAATGATAAATTATAATAGATTAGCAATAGGCGTCACAGATTTATTTGCATTTCGCGGCCATATTCCTATTTCGCATTTTACTTTTCGCAATGTGAATACCCATAATATTAATTTATTAATTATTGTTACGGATATTATTTAGTTTAAAGCTTTCAAAATGTTTAGGCCATAAAAAAGCTGAATGCCTTAGTTCAGGGCGTATTGCCTTACTTTCTATGCATGTGACAGATAGAAGAAGGTGTGTAAAACATTTTACTACTTATACTGTTAAGCTAATGTATTGATCTAGGTTTATCATTCTATAAAGTATGAACTTATTTCATTTGGCCTTGCTGAGCGTATGACATAGAACATTTAATAAATTCTCATTATAACTCAAGCTTCAACTTTACTTAAGGTGATTAATATGATAATTTTATGAAATAGAGTTAGCAAAAGAGATTCACTTAATGTATATCATCTCATATCTATCTGTTTATCATACGTTTAGAGTATTCTTTTTTTTTTTTTTTTTTAATAGTTATCATTGTTACTTGACTGACTTACTGACTTATATCAATGTTAAATATTAATTATAATATACATATATATTGTTTATAAATATAGAATACAAAGTATAAATATAAATATCAATGAGAAGCAATTAATTAACTTTGAACTTTTAATTTCTCTCCAGTTATTGACAATGAATTGTAGCAGCTGTGTGTAAATATCCATTCATAGTCAAGTAACGGAGAACATTACTACCTGAGTATCTACTATATATGTGGCTATAGTATGTTTTGTGATGATGATCACTTTCAGCGATGTGCAATCAAAGCGTATGCTATAGTATTTAATAATCAATCTGAGGTGCTAATGAATAGCAAAAATATATAAGTAAAAAAAAAAAATATAGATAAAATTTTATAAATGACTTATATGGGGTATATAAGGTAAGGAAGATAAAAGAAATAACAGAATATTACATAAATAAAGAAACATATATAATATGAAAGTCAACTTGCCTGACAAACATCCTGTGTATATAGTAGTATTTGTATAGAATGATTTATATTTAGTATATATTATAAACTATATAAATATTAATTATGCATTGAGTCTTGCAAATGAAAATAAAATCTTAAATAAATATATATAATTCTTGGTGCTGTTAACCTATGAATTTTTATCACTTTTTCTCTTATCTAAGTATAGGGTATGGCAACGTGTAGAAAAAATCACACAAGCTCAAAAAATGAATAGTTAATATACAATTGTTAATTATCAAACAACATTTTTCTAGTATACTCTCCGTATATTTATATTATATTTATACTCGCTGGCGAAACCAGTTTCAATGTCGTCATCAGAGAGATCACACGTGAATGATTCTAATGATAATATGATACGACTGTGCGACTGTGCGACTCATCGTCTCAGGGGTTTTCCGGCTGGTGAAAAGTTTTGTGTGATTTTTCGTTTTTGGTCAACTAGTTTGATAAATCAATACTAATTCAATAAACGTATGCACGGGCAATTAGCGCCAAAGTTACGGGGAAGTCCGCCAGTCCCTTTCCAAATATCAAATGTTTCGCGAGCAAACATATAATCAGCTCAGTTATAAACTCGAGCTGTATAATAAATGCACTCAATTTAAATGTTTATTCAAGCAGCTTTAACCCAAAATATTATCAAAGCTTTGGTTAATTTCTTTTCTCTACTTTCAAATTTGTCACAATTCAAACTTATTTATTTATGCGTGCCGGCGCCCAAACAAAAAAAAACCTATGTTACAGCTCTACATAAAAGTCTGACACAAAATGACAAACCGGTTTTTCAATCTATTTCTTCTCCTATTTTTTTTTTTTTAATCTTTTTTTTTGCATTATTTATTTTTGCAAATTAATGTCAGTTTTTTTTTTTTTTTTTTTTTTTGCTTTGTTGATATTTATATAAGCGTGTAGCAGTTTATTTTTTTTTTTTTTTTTTTGTAAGCTTGTTTCTTTTTATCTGTTGTTGCTTTTGTTGACTTATTGAATGCTTATATGATTAATAGTGTATTGAAAAAAATAAAAATAGTTATGTTTGTACATGTTTTTACAATTAATTTAACAAATTGCTAATTACGTGGGTCAAATTAGCTCTGCTAAAAAAATTGAACATAATTAATTAAGTGCAAATTATGTTTGTCAATTTATTATTATTTTTTATCACTTTATATTAAACTCTAGTGATTTAAGTTTTATTTTATGCGTATTTTGTAAACAAAAAAAACAAAAAAAAAATTGGTGGACTTGCCTACGACTCTAGTTTTTGGTTGTAAGATTAATGGCCAATTTAAGCATATTAATGCCCAATCAAAACATATAACTGACTTACACAGGCGAACAAGATTAGTAACTAATTTTTAAAATATTTGTACACCTTTCAGGTACTTTAAATTTATTAAAAAAAAAAAAAATATCTTGAAATTGAACAAAAAACAATTTGTTTACAGCTTCTACTCTAATCTATAATATATCTAAAATCTCAATTTGAGAGAAAAGTAGAGCTTGGTTTTGTTGACCAGTGCAACTAAAATATGCTCAAATATATTGCGTAAATACAAGATAATTAATTATATTTATATGACAGATTAACTGAAAAAAAACATATTAAATATGTCAGCTTAAAAAATATGTTGTTTGGTTCTGAAGTGCGTATTATTCCTGACAATGAGATAAGCTTTTGTTACAAGTCTTGAACTGTCATATGTTCTAACTATTAACTAATACTATATAAAAGGTAAGTATTTTTCATAATTTAAAAAAGTTTATTCTACGAGACAAACAATTGTTTTCAATTACATTACACGAACAACTGAAAATAGTTTAGTATTTTAAAGGAGTGTTAAAAGAGAGTAAATGAGTTTCTATGTACACCTCAAAATATGATATTAAACTATAAAATTTTTTCTATTCTCTTTACATATATTTTGTTGCCACAATCGGATATTTCATAAAGTATTATAAAATATATATTAATGTAGTTCAACAATAATTTGTAGAATTGAAAATATAATTCACGCACAGAGTTCATATCAATGGCTGCAGAAATAATTAATAAATATAAAATTTAAAGCCTAGTCAGAGTTAATTTATAGTTTGCAAATGCGCGACATCATAATGAACTGCATTTAATTGAAAATATTTGCTTATTAAAAGCAATCAAATTCGAATAATTTATCGCTGTAATTTTATCGCATTAGCCGTCAAGGCAACCGCCAAGCGCCAAACTAGCTAAATTCACGTTAATTATGCAAACTGAACAACAGCGGCTGAAAATCCAAAAATATCCACAAATCTGTGCATTGCCATGGCAAATGGCGCAACCGTGCACTCGATGCCAATGCTAAGGGCCAAAATGCATTTGCTGTATTTATTGTTTATATTGTTATTGGCCATTTGCGAGTATCTCTAGCTGTCTCGCTCTCTCGCTCGCCCGCTGCTTACCAAATTGAATTGCCTGCCTAGTTGGCGAACTTTTCAATTATGCGCCGCTTCGGTTAATGGCCAAAGCGACATCAAACGACAAATGCGCTATGCGATATACATTTTGAATTATTTAATTTTAATTAAAATTCCCGTATCAAACACATGTATATTGTAGGCCGAAAACCATTGCATACATTCAGGCGCCGAAAAAAAAAATTTGTGAACGTTACGTGAATGAATTTCAATTCGAATTTATTTCTGGACTTATAATGACGGGAAATTATTGGACATAAATAAGTTTATAACAAAATTATAAAATATTAAATTATTCGATATATTTTGTAATATTACAAATTTTATAAATTATATACGAATAATAAAAAATTTTTTTAATGTATATAATTTTAATTCAATATTTTTGAAACTCAGTTTTTAAATGAAAACATGTTTAAAATAATAATTTATAATTTTATTTATTGAGGTCATTTATTAATTTTTTTCTATTATATATATATATTTTTTTTTAATAAGTGTAAAGCAAAAAAACTAAACAAAATATTAATATATATATTATTAATTATTTATATTGATGTTTTTGTAATTAATATTTTTTATTGTAAATTTTTATATATGTTTGTGAAATATATATATAAAAAAAAAAAAAGATTTAATATATTAAGAATAGCTTTAATATTTATTTGTAAACATTTTTATAAGCAAAGAAAGTTAGAGAGGGTGAGATGATTGCATTAGAGTATACTTTTTAGCATTCAATTAAATTTGTGTTTATTTTGAACATCTACCTTAATCTAACTTAATATACATTACCTATATCTAGCTATACACATATATACACGATATATATTTCTACTTAGAAAATAAAAGAAAGATCATGAAAACACTTTCACACATATCTATATTCAGTACCAAAGTTGAGCCATAGCTGAGGTAATCAGATTAATCAGTTTAACGAAAATAAAAAGTCGAAATCTACTAGAGCTGACTATTGGCAATGCTGAATATTAAGCATTTACAAATTCTACAACTCTTATTGCCCCACCCTTAAAGCATTATTCTCAAAGAGACCAATTGAAACTCTGACCTGCGTTAGACAGCAAAGTTTCAGTTTGAACTTGCAAATATACGAACTTGTGAATTATATGCGAGAGAAAAAAAACTTTAGCGAAAATAGGAAGAATTTCGCACATGTATTTACATTTATTTTATTACCTAACATAAATTGCGGCAAACAAAGGAACGCAATATTGTCAATTCGACAACGAGGCAAAGTCCAACGGCAATTGTTGCCATCATGCGAATGGCAACAGCAACAGCATCAACTAGCAACACAAAGCGGTAGCAGCAGCAGCAGCAGCAGCAACAGCAGTCGACATTGTGGCAAGCCGCCAGCAACAAGAATAACAGGAGTTGTTGGCCTAGCCCTGGGTGAGCTCATGTTCAGTTTCTGCTGTTGTCTTCCTGCCACTGCCCCAACGACACCGCGTGCACTTCCGCTTTATGCTGTAAAGTGCACCACAGGGGTTCATTGTCCTTGTGCAAATTGGTCTGAGTTTATTGCCAATGGCTGTTCGCAGCAGACGCTGTCCGACCCAACAGCTGCTCCTAGCCAATTCTCTCTCTCTCTGACTATCTATCTCTCTATCTCTCACTCTTTGTAAATGGGATGCGCTGCCGTCTGGACTGGCGGGCAGCAATAAAACTGCACTTTGAGGCTACACAAAGTTTGCTTAAGATTTCAATTTGTTGCTGGAAGCTGCCGTCGCCGCATTGTGTGCAACAATTTGCAATAGTAAAATTGCCCCCATCTGCCCCTAATGATAAATGCCTGCTAAATGCCACAGACTGCAATCGCTACCACGATTTATATGGCCCACTATGTTATCAATGTCTTCAGTTCTTTAAACTACGCGCACAGCTCTCTAATAGGCCCATTAATTTGGGCTAAACTTTGCTAACTTAAATTACAGCCAACGAAATTTCGACAAGCGCAAAGTTATACACTGCAACAAAAAATGCAGACATAGCTGTTGTCACGAAGCAAAGTTTCTAAATATAAATATAATATAGTAATTTATTTTTTAAATTATTCTACTATTTCTACAACTATTTCAATGCTCACTGCTGGATGCTCAACAGTGAAGTCCGCTCATTTTCTCTCAGTGCACGCATAACCCTTCTAACTTTTCCCTGCATTGAGTTACATATGCAAAGCCAGAGTTTTCCTTCAAGGACAACACGTGACTTTCCAACTGTAATGGAAACTTTTCACTTTTAGCCAAACTTATGAAATATTATCGCTGGCGTCGAGGGAAAAGTTTTGTATACTGCTGCCACCTGGCAAAAAGTTTACGACAGAATATTTTGAGTGCTTGGCTAATGAAATTACTCGAACAAGTATCTTCTCTCTACAGCAAACTAAGTAACTGCGACATTCTATTCAGCAAATGTGAAACGCTCTAATAATAATACGCTTCAGCCGACAAATTGCATAAAACGGGTTTAATAATTAACGCAATTGCCTCTAAATGGCAGCTAATTGTGGTGTAGATAGGTATGACCTAAGTGCAAGTACTAGACATTCATATACCCTGTAAAATGCAAGAGCCAGCATATTTGTTTCACACTAAAAATATTTCGAAAGATGAATAACGTTTTTTATTCCATATCACATATCATTATACCTTATAATAATCATTACGTTAGCTCACACCCTCACTCTCTCCAACTAATTATTAAAATAATAATATATATTTTTTTATAAAAACTTTTTTATTGGACAAATTTATTTGAGGTCTCTTATTGACTTTGAAATACTCTTTCGTTGTGGAGTTGTTTGGCAAATTGAGCGTTAAACTAACTAAGCTAACGGCCATAGCTGCCAGCAGAGGCTGAGGCGGATGCAGATGAGCTGGCACTAGATCTACCATAGCCGCCACCACCGTAGCCACCGCCGCCGCCTCCGTGTTTGCCGCCACCTCCGTAGCCACCGCCGCCGCCGCCAAATTTGCCATGCTTGCCGCTTAGTCCAAGACTACCGCTAGCTCCGAGTCCACCGCCAATGAATGGTCCGCCAATGGAGCCGCCGCCATGGCCGCCATGACCACCGCTGCCGCCTGCACCGCCTGCACTAGCGCTGGAGCCAGCTGATGCACCTGCACTACCGCCTCCAATACCACCGCCAATGCCAGGTCCACCACCGAAACCTCCATGACCGCCGCCTCCAAGGCCACCTCCGAGGCCACCTCCAAGGCCACCGCCGCCTCCATGGCCACTGCCTCCCAATCCACCTGTGTAACCACCGCCTCCAAGGGCACCGCCACCACCATGACCACCTCCTGCTGATCCGCTTGCTGATCCACCGGCGAATCCACTGCCTCCATGGCCGCCACCGCCAAAACCACCGCCTCCAAGACCACCACCGCCTCCAAGACCACCACCACCTCCATGGCCGCCACTACCAAAGCCGCCACCTCCGTGACCACCTCCTGCTGATCCACCGGCGAAACCACCGCCTCCATGGCCACCACCACCAAAACCACCGCCTCCAAGACCACCACCGCCTCCAAGACCACCACCGCCTCCAAGACCACCACCGCCTCCGTGGCCACCACTACCGAAGCCGCCGCCTCCATGGCCACCTCCTGCTGATCCACTAGCTGATCCACCGGCGAAGCCACCGCTGCCAAGGCCGCCACCACCAAAACCACCGCCTCCTAGACCACCGCCGCCAATGCCACCAGCTCCATGTCCGCCTCCTACGGATCCACCACCGAATCCACCGCTGCCGCCATGACCATCTCCTAGTCCAGCACCTCCGCTACCATAGCTGCCACCGCCTCCATGTCCACCAGCAGTTGCACTGGAACCAGCTGAGGAAGAGGCACCACCGCCAGCGCCTCCAAAGCCGCCGCCGCCGCCGCCGCCGCCACCACCAAATGGGCCACCTCCAACTCCACCTCCCAAGCCCAATCCAAGGCCTGCTCCACCATGCTTGCCACCACCCAGACCTAGCCCGCCGCCTAGTCCAAGTCCAAGGCCAGGACCACCTAGGCCCAAGCCGCCGCCGCCACCACCGCCGCCGCCAAATTTACCGCCAGCACTGGCGCTAGAACTAGCCGACGCGGATGCCGTGGACGAGGCACCACCATCGCCGCCCCCATAGCCAGCGGAGGCCAACGCAACGCAAGCACTAAGCACAATAAACAATCTCATCGGAGCTTCTGACAAACACCAACTGACTTCGGCTCCTAGAGAATGCTCAGCTTTTATAAGAACGCCGAAGCATTGCGAAAATATAATTTACAACAAAATGCAAAAAACCCAAAACTAAAAACAAAAAAAAAAAAAAAAACAAAAAAAAAAAAAAAAAAAAAAACAAACACATAACAAAATGAAAAGTAAAACAAAAAAATAAAGTAAAATATAATCAAAGCAACAAGCAAATGCAAAAATCTAGTCACGTTCTGAACACCGGGATTGATGCCGGGTCAGACAGTGCAAAACTTTGATAATTCAGCTCAGAGAAAGAGAGAGAGAGAGAGTGAGAAAGGGCAGGCAAGAAGAGTGCAAGGGAGAGAGGCAACAACAGCAACATCAATAATATCGAGCCATAAACAATAATAAGACATTTATTATCATTTATATAATATATTCTACATTGTCTACAATTCTCTCGAAGTATAACGTAATCATCGATCGATCGAGCAGATCTTCAAACAAAAATTCAGATAAGCCAGAATTGAGCTTTATCGAATTACTTGGTAATATAAGAAGTATAATATAAATAGAGAAACTATTTATAATATATAAGAATTTTTTTATTGTAAGTCCATAAACTAATATCTAGACTAATTGAAATTTGAATAGCTGGTATATCTCTTTATACTTATTAATATTAATATTATATTAGAGATTATATATATATTATATTAAATATTTATTTTTTATTATTTTATTTATTATGTTTATTTATTTTTCTATCTAGTATATTTATATATTTTTTATTAAGTTTTCTTCTATACTTTTTCTCTGCATATAATTATCGTCATCATAATTATCAATAACTCACATTATGAATAGTCTGGAAATTACGAAAATAAAAACAAAAATTCCGTATTTCCCCATACTTAAATTTCATTATTCCTTTGTCATATATCATTTAATATGTCCTACGCTCAGAGCATTCATCATTCGTTGATTCTCGTTTTTTTTTTTCTTTCCCTCTCTCTCTCTCTCTCTCTCTCTCTCTCTCTCTCTCTCTTTATCTCTCTTTTTCTCATAGTACAAATTGTTTACACAAATCAAGCTTGCGACGTCATTAAGATCGGAAATAGCAGCGCTGATTATTGTCGAAACGAAACGAGATTAGAATTCTAATTTAACAGTACTAAGTACTGCTGGATGATTATGAAAGTAACTGACCCTAAGGCATATTCAAGCTGTCTCTTAATAGATTAAGAAGCTATTAGTTTACTATTTCAATCAGATCACTTATTACTGATTGTAAATAGTAAGTAGATTTTCCGATTTATTATTTGCATTATTATTAGCTGGATTTCAGTTGTTTGTTACAAATTTGATTTAATTTTTGTTTTTATTATAATATTTTTCAATATATTCCACTTAAGAAAAAAGTTTTGCATGTTTATTTTTATTTATTTATTTTATTTTATTTTTATTTTAATATGTCTTTATTTATTCCACTTAAGAAATAAGTTTTACATATTTAATTAATAAATTTTTGAATAAATTTGATAGTTATATTTTTATTATTTTTTTTAATATATTATGAAATCAGTTTTATACATTTATTAATTTTTTTTTTTTTTTTTTTTGCAAATTTGATGTAGTAATTAAACAAATATTTTTCAATATATTCCACTTGGGAAAAGATTTTATATATTTATTTTATATTATAAATTAAAGACATTTTCCGTCCCTCTACATTTTATTATTTAATTTCTATTGATCATATTTTTGTAAAAATTTATATTTCCATGTATGCATATTAACACACAATCGGATTTTCTTTAAGAAAATTCCACTTGAGCCAAGACAATGCATATGGAAATTAAAGTTTTCCAAATCCCACGATTCACACTGTGCATTGATCAGCAGTAAATTATTCAATCAGCAAGTTATTTATGACGTCTGCCAGTCAGAGCTATTCCGTCACGCCTTCTATCAGAAAGTTATCCGTGAGCTTAATATTTATACAAGCTTAAGAGAATTCATTCTTCAATAGAAAAAACATTTTCAATTCAGCTTTATATTTATACATAGCTGCCAAAATGAATTCAATCTTTAATAGATTCCCAGCTAGCATTATATATTTATTATACTCTTTTTCACTCACTTCTAAATTTCTGGAGCAGAGTAGGTTTTAGTGTTGAAGAAACTGCAGTTTTCACGCCTTGAGCAGAGCTTTTCACTTATTTTCGATGGAAGGGTAAACTGAAATGCAAATGTCAAGAGTCGCTTGGCCTGAAAGCATAAGCAGCTCCAAGAAGTCACTCACAAAACACACAAACAACAGCAACACGGACCGCAACAGCAGCTGTTGAGAAAATGGCATGTGCATAAGAAAATAGAAAATTTCCTCAAGGAAATCTGCTTAGAAATGCATGTACTTGTTGTTGCCACGGCTGCTGCTGTTGCTGCTGCTGTTGTTGGTTGGTCGGTTGGAAAATCTGCTACAGCTTTGTGGGCCAAGAGTCATTGTCAGCCGAAAGAAACAATTTTTGACTTCCGTTTCCGGTCGAACCGGAACTGCTGAATATTTAAAAACAGAGAGCTTTATGCAAATATCTATTCCATATTTAAAGCTACACAACAAAGGCAAAATAAATAAATAAATATTAAATATGATGCTGGACGAAATGATATTAGTTCCTATGTAGGCCAATTGCACGACCTCGTATCCTCAGACTTTTGACCTCGCCCTCCACATCCTTGGCCGTGGTAGGCGAAGTAGTCGTTGGCAACGGCTGCTTACCCAGCACTTGCAACATACGGCCGTAGAGCAGCTTGCGCACATCCACAGCCCAGAGGAAGTCCATGTGGTTGAACTCCTTGAGCGGCACCAAATACTTGCCAGTCACATTGCCCAAGTCCTCGCACATGGACTCAACATCGTGCGGATGACACAGCAAATCGTTGCTTGAATAATAAACAAAAGTCGGCACCGTCACCAGGCTCAGATTGTAGCGTGGCGGCAAGTGATCCCTATACAATGCCATGTTCTTGTTGGAACTGTAGCTATACGGTGCGAATCTGCCACTCTTGATGATTTGTATAAAGTGCTTGACCTGCTTGGCGGCCACGCCTGCCGGATAGTGGCCCAAAACAACGGGAAACATTTTCTAAAATAATCAAAAACCATGTTACAGGAAATTGGATATATGTATGTATATACTTGAACTTACCCTGTTGAACTCGTTCCAATTGCGTCCCACAATGCCAAAGACAGCCTCGATGCAAAGTCGTTCCGTTTCTTCGGTCATGCGACAGAGAAACCGAAATTCTCCATTAAACATTTCTGTTATGGAGCTGCCCACCAGGGTCTAGAATGGATGAATATTAGTTAAGAGAGAATTGATAGGGAATATATAGGGCATATATGGAATATATGGAATAATAAAGAATATAGAGAATATAATATAAAAATATAAAGGATATATGTATTATTATTATTATTATTAAAACCCTTTCCTCCGCATATCACTATAGCATTATTATCTCTATCATTATATATTATCTCACACATTATTATTATCTCAACTATTATATATCATGTTAGACAAATACTCACATTGAAATACAAGCTGATGGCACGTATATAGGGATGATCTTCGGTTTCTTTCGCATAGACAGCTGGCGCCATGGCCTGCATGGAGATGATCTTCTCGTTGTACGCCGGTCGCATCGAGCACATGACAAAGAAAGCCGTGCAGCCCTGGGAATGGCCGGCATATTGCAACCTCTTATAGCCGGTTACTTTGAGCACATAATCGATCATGGCCGGCAGATCATATATGCCGATTTCGTGCCAGCTAAAGTCCCAGAACTTCGATGCATCGGGATCGAGTGTGGTGTGATTTCTCGAGTAGCGATTGCCGCGCGCATTGCCCAGCCAAACGTCATAGTTGTGGTCGGCCAGCAAGTAGCCTGGAGCACAAGTATTTGTAATCACTTGGTCATCATTCATTAATCATAACGACGGCACTCACCCAGACTCACATTGGGGCCCATGACAACGAAGCCCGCCGAGCTGTCGACCAGTCCGTGCTGCAGCAGAAAGGGTTGGGCGCCCGATTTTCGTATGCGATGCATTGTTAGAATGTAGCCATCCTCTGTGGTCACACGATGCACTTCCGCCTGGTAGCCGTACTTGGCAATTAATTTATCCTGTTGATGAAATGTGTAAATTGTTGCAGTTGATGGCCAACTTGGCTTGGGTCATTAATCTTCGTACCACAGTTAGGTTGGAGTCCTGTTTGATGTTTTTGCGTTGCAATTTCTCTTCGGGTGTCTCATCCTCAATACTTTCCTCCTCCTCATCTTCCTCTTCCTCCTCCTCCTCGTCCTCCTCGCCGCCAATGAGCTGCGCCTGCGCCCTGCCAATCAGCAGGCACAAGCCTAGCGCCAGCAAAAAACGACGTTGCATTATGATGGATGGAATGGAATGGAATGGAATGGAATGGAATGGAATGGAATGGAATGGAATGGGCAGATCTTCACTCCAAATGAACTGATCAGCATAAAGAGAAATTGGGTCTTTCAATTTCGTATATTTTTGTCGTTTATTTTATTTGCTTGGGCTCTTTACTTGTTGGTCAACTTGAGCGCTGCACGTCGCTGCCTCAACTGAAACTGAAACCGAAAAATCCGGCGACGCGTTTCGAACTTCCGCGCGTTTACAAAGAATGCCGAAAAAACTTTCGATCGCCAACAACAACAATCGAATCATTGACAACAACAACAACAATGATAATAACAAAATGCGTTATGACGTGTTTTTGATTTTGTTTGACTTTACCGTTTCGATTTCAAATATACCCTCTAATTTGATGTTGACTGAAGCTGACTATAATTGTATGTTGATAAACCTGAATATGTTAATTTTATTTTATTTATTTATATATTTATTTATTTATTATTATAAAAAGCTTAATAGTTCCAATTGATTTTGTTCTTTAATATATTATTAATTTGTTTTAATTTTTTATTTATAATAAATTATATAAAGAATTAAATATAAAGGATAAATTTTTGAATCATATTTATATTCATAAGAATTCATCTTAAATTAATTACTATTAAAATATACGTTATATGAATATTAATTGAATTATGTTAAAATAAGTTATAGATATATAAAATACCATGGAAACATAGATAAATCAAAATGAAAATATATTAAATCACATGAATATATAAATATTAATCATATTTATTTAAATTATTTTATTATATGTAGATAAACCCGAACTTAAATATATTGCATCACATGAATATATAAATATTAATAATTATTTAAATTTATAAAAAGTATTATACATCATTAATAAGTAAACCACATTTACATAAGCTGTATGAACTACAGAGTATCTGCTTGTTTTAATCTCCCTCTCTCTTTCTCTCTCTCACTTCGCTCTCCCTCTCGCGCTGTAACCACTTTTAAATGATATGCTTTCTGACAGCTAATTAAGGTGAGAGACATAGCAAACAACAAGAAGAGAAGGTAAAGCCGAAAAAATAAAAACAAATTATGATGCATTGAGTGTTGTTATCGATAAAGAATTACAATCAAAATGCAACTACAGTAGAGCTTCGCTGGGCGTGTATTTTATATTTTGAAACTGTGCCAGCTTACATGTAGGTCGAAGTGAACTGATTACCTTTGCTGGTTTGGCAACAGCAAACCAAATATGTCAACATACAAAATCAAAGAAAAACTTTTCCATTTCAATTTGATGAACTGAGCAATGCGACGAATGCATAATAATTGAAAATGTTTTTTAACTATTTGAAAACTTGCTATAATTGGGCAGGAAAATTTAAATGCATTTATAAAATAATCATAAACTACAGAGCTGAAATAAATAATAAAAATTATAGTAATATAATTCATTTTTATTTATTTTTGGTTAGTTTTTGTACAAGTTTTTCCTTTAAATAGAAAAATATTGTAGGCTGGTCGATCGAAATGTCAAAAACAAATATTTGTTCAATTATTTTTATTTGGCTTAAAAATCGTCATGACTTCAAATTTTTGTCTATTTTTTCAATTTATAAATTAGCGAAAGTGTGTGTTTTTACAATGATTAAAAAATATTATTTTAATTCAAGACTTTACCTTTCTTAATTTTTAAGAAGCACGCAGGTCATCCTAATTGGGTATCTAAAATTTTAAACTCTCTTTTTAACAATAGTTCATAATATTAAAAAATTTTAAGTCAAACATTTAATTTTATAAATAAATATTATTTTGGTTTATTTATACATATTTTAAACGCCAAATTTTAAATTTTTTATAGATATAATATAATATAAATTTATTAAATTTGGATAGATTAATTTATTTAAACAAAATTAAGTTCTTGAAGTTTTATTTAAATTAAATAATATATATATATTTTTTTTATTTGTTTTATTTATGTTTTTTTTTTTAATAATTAAATTAAATTAAATTAAAAATCAAGAAAACCAAAATATATGAAAGTTAGAGTATCAGCTTAGTTTAAAAAAATGTTATTTTTCGCCCTTTTTTGCCTATTCATGCTTTTGGGCAAATATCAAATGAATTGGCTTAATAACCTTTTTTTTGGCTAAGCCACTATTGTTGCTGTTGTTTCCGCGTCGTCTATTGTGGGTCAAATACTTAGGCAGCTGCTAAAAAAAAAAATACAAAACAAAAAGCAAAAAACAACAAAGACAACAGAAGAAACAAAAAACATTTTTGTCCGTTTGCCTTTTGAGTAGGCAATCAAAAGAAAGTAAAAGTGTTGGGCCCAGACGGCAATTTGTCACATTTTGTTGTTGTTGTTGTTGTTGTTGTTGGCTTAGTATTCAGTTTTTTATTTGATTTTTTTTTATGGCGCGGCCAACAGCGAACCGATTACATAATTGCCATTTGGCCATTTGGCTCGTTGCCAGAGCAAATAAAACACATTTCGCGTTGGCTCGCGCTTTTAATGAGCCTCAATGGGCGCCTTTGATGACAGCTCGGGGAACCCAATTACTTAGCACCAACAACAACTCCCTCTCGCTCCCACTCTTCCTCTCTCACTCTCACTCTCTCTCCCTCTCCCTCTCATTCGATTATGTACGGTAATTTGCCTTCGAAAAACTTTTCCATCAGCTCGATCAGCTTGTCATTGACCAGCGTCTTCACATCGCTCGAGACTAAAAAATCAAAGTGATTGAACTTCGAGGACGCAATGCGTCGCACGCCACGCACTGAGCTCAGCATCCGGGCATAGATGCTGTGAACGCCCTCGGGCGTGGCAATGGCATCCGTTTCGCCAAAGTACAAGATGATGGGCACAGTGATCTGGCTGAGATTATAGCTGAACGCCTCGACACTGTGATAGATCTGCATATTGTCAATGGGTCCATAGTCGTAGGATATAAAATCGCCCGATTTCCAAATCTGTTGCAAGTGTCGCAACTCACGCGCCGAGCCGCCCTGCAGCAAATGCTCATACCCAAAGATGTCGAGTAGCTGTAATGGAGGCAGGTATAGAAGTGATATATGTGCATATGCATGTATATATGTATATATTTTTTGCTTGTTTATACCTTTTTATTGTTTTGTGCGCTGCCAGCTAAATGTTTGGTATAATACTCACAAGTCTCTCGCTTTTTGTTGCATAATTTGCGTAGCTCGCCGGGCGGAAATAACTCGAACTTTTTGGCCTTTTCGCGCTTCTGTAAGAAAGGAAATTGGTGTAGAATATTGGAAATATTTGAAGATATTAAAAGATTATTATGGATTATTTGAGTAGATAAGGCATACGTGAATATGTATGTATGTATGCATGTAGGCTAAAGCTTGTAAATATGTAACTGTTATCCACTTTATTATTTACACTCTGTGCGCCAGACCAACGAAAAAAAAAAAAAAACACTCGATCTCTCTCTAAGCAAAATTCTTCGTTTCTTTTCGTTTTCTTCTCTCTTCAGCGAATAACTCAAAAAGTCAGTGCAATGAGTTCACACAACCCTCGCATACACCTATCTACATGCAGGCTAAGCATAGCTCGCAAATAACAGTTAACACTCGCTCTCGCTCTCAGCAAGGCTTCGCTTCTCGTTCTGCTTCGTTCTTTCTTTCCTGTTGAGCACCTTGAGTTGAACTATTCGTGTGATGCTGTTTAACGACCGATTGGTTTTCGCTCAATGAGAGGGAGTAAGTAAGCAGTAACTCAAAGAGTAAATGCAATTGATCTTCATATTCATATACACATACACACACACTCACACATCGCTATTGATATGCCTAGCATGAATACAAATACATATGAATTTAACTCAAACAAACGGGAAGAAGTCGAGCGCTTTCTGGCCGACCGCAAACGAACTCGTTTAAGAACCAATAAAATCAATTGCTGAACGACTTTTTTTTCTGTGTATTGGTAAATTATGATTATTTGCAGACATTGGCAACCGTCTAACGAGCTGTGTTTCATTTTATTTATTTAATTGACCTATTAATGATTTAATCCATCACAAAATTCACTCAAAATACTCTTGAGTAAAATATGCCACCTCTTTGCTATTTTCTAGTTCTCTTTTTTTGCTCTTGTCTGATCACAGCTGATTAATATTCCTATGTACGCTCATTCTCTTCCTCTCTGTGGGGGGTTATCAGCTATTTGTGAACCTCAACGCGATTAGAGCGCTGCAGCCACTCAATATTCTTCTGTTTGTTTCTGTCTCTAGGTCTGCCCAGTGGCTCTTCATGATGTCAACCGATGTCAAGTGGCTTATCAAGAGATAAGCGTGCACGAACGGTATATGGATCGAGCACGATCTTCAGTCTCGCAAACATGTTCAAGCTAAGCAGCCAACTGCAGACGCACAAGCTCTTCCCACTCGGCTGGCAGAGACTGCGCCACGCCTCCTCCAGCTCAGCGGGCGAGCGCACAGCTCTCTACGACTTCCATGTGCGTAAGGGCGGTAAAATTGTCAACTTTGGCGGCTACGCGCTGCCCGTGCAGTACTCTGACCAGAGCATAATTGCCTCTCATCTGTACACACGCCGAGTGGGCTCCATATTCGATGTCTCCCATATGCTGCAGACGTATGTGAGGGGCAAAGATGCAGCTGCCTGCCTGGAGAGCATCTGCACAGCTGACATACTGGAGATGCCCAAAGGCAGCGGCAGTCTGACTGTGTTTACCAATGAGCAAGGCGGCATTCTCGATGATCTGATTGTGAACAAAGTGAGCGAACAGGAGCTCTATGTGGTCTCCAATGCGGCCATGAAACAACAAGATCAGGAAATCATGAGCTCAGCTGTGGTAAGCA
Organism: Drosophila koepferae; assembly: GCA_030914345.1. Taxonomy (NCBI): domain Eukaryota; kingdom Metazoa; phylum Arthropoda; class Insecta; order Diptera; family Drosophilidae; genus Drosophila; species Drosophila koepferae. The sequence goes on from JAUESR010000207.1 coordinate 7,701,220, forward strand.
TCGAATTTCCCATTATTAAAGCATTCATATTTACAATACTTTTTGCAGTCCCGCTTCAAGTCTCAAGGCAAGGATGTCTCCATTGAGTACTTAAGTCCTGCGGATCAATCTCTGATTGCAGTTCAGGGGCCGCAGGTAGCCGTGCAGCTAGCAAAGTTGCTGACGCAGCCCAAAGCCCTGGAGCAGCTGTACTTTATGCGTTCCGGAATTTTTGAGGTGGCAGGCATTAGCAATGTGCGCATCACACGTTGTGGCTACACGGGAGAGGATGGAGTCGAGATTTCGGTGCCGTCTTCACAGGTGGAAGCACTGACCGAAGCTCTGCTGGCAGCTGGCGAACTCAAGCTGGCCGGCTTGGGCGCTCGAGACTCGCTGCGCCTGGAGGCCGGTCTATGCCTTTATGGGAATGACATCGATGCTCAGATCACGCCCGTGGAGGCAGCGCTGGCCTGGCTGGTGGCCAAGCGCCGACGCATCACAGCCGACTTCCCAGGCGCCCAGCCCATTCTGCAGCAACTAAAGGAGGGCGTTCAACGCCGACGCATTGGTCTCCAAATGCTGGGCGCCAAAGCGCCGCCAGCACGCGCAGGCGTTGCCATCCTCAACGAGGGTCAGCAAGTGGGTCAAGTGACCAGTGGCTGCCCCAGTCCCAGCACTGGACGCAACATTGCCATGGGCTACGTGACGGAGCAGCTCAAGAAGCCCGGCACCAAACTGCAGCTAAAAGTGCGCGACAAACTCTACGAGGCGGAAGTAACGCGAATGCCCTTCGTCAAAGCCAACTACTACAATAAGCCCAAGCAATAAAGTGAAATGGAAAAGATGAAAGATGGACGTATTTTACTGAGCGAAGTGTTTGTCAAAGTAATTTAGAGAGTTACAAGAGAGGGTCAAAGTAGGAGTAGAGTGGGTCTCTATAGATCAGCAAGAGATACAAGAGTTAGGATATATGGAAATTAATATACTTCTATTCCAATTGAGAAATTCAAGTATAACAGGTATAACAGATGTAAGAGATGTGACTGATCATATAAGAAATGTATATATACTCAGGATCAGGGTGAAAAGCTGAGTAAATCTATCCCTTCTCATCTCTCATCATTATCTCTGAAATCAGCAACCTTTTTAAATAACTTCTATTTAAGTATTAGCAGTATTATTGAATGCAGTTAAAAGTTTTTTTTCGACACTCTTATATATCTATATATAATATTTAACCTAAAGGCAAACCAATTTACTCCTAACTTTTCCCACATCCATCTATTTCAGCAAGCAACATCTCTGAAACAAAATCCCAACCAAATATTGACTTCTCATGCTATGCAATTAGCCTGCACTTGGCTAAAATGTTAATTACCTTGACAAACTTCATTATGGCACGCACGTGGGCGGCCTCAAAGCGCACCTGTCGATGCAGCCGGGCCAGAGGCGCCAGCCCCTGCATCAGCTGGATATGCTGATTGAAACGTGGCTGGAGAGCGCAGAGTACGAGAAATGCATTGAAAGCCTGAAGTAAACATGAATCAACATCGTTGCGCTAGCCACGACAGGTGGAGGACACTCACCTGTGAATGTCCAATTAGGAGCACTTGATGCGCCCGTGTCGCGTTTAGCTGTTCGGCCGCCTCGCGCTGCGTAAGCGCCACAATGTGGTCAATTATGGCGGGCAAATCGTATGCGCCGTGCTCATGGAAGCTATAGCGCCAGAAGTCGGCCATGACATCGGTCAGCTCGCTGTGATGTCGGCCATATGGCGACGAGCCACGCAGATTCGCCAGCCACACGTCATAGTTGCGCTGATGCAGCTGAAAGGCTGCGCCACATTGAGATAAATGTCAAATTCAATGAGCTGTGCCGCTTACCCAAACTCTTGGCCGGCCCCAGGCACAGCCAGCCGAGCGAGGAGCCCATCAATCCATGCACCAGCAGCACAGGTCGCGCTCCGAGGCGCGGCAATCGCTGCAGCTGCAGCTGGTAGCCATCGCTGCTGGTCACATTGTGCAGCTCGTGGCTGTAGTTCAACTGTTGCAGCCAGTCGAGCTGCAAGCATTAGATAGACAGCACTCAGTCCGGTCTTAAGCACTCTCCACATGCCCCCACCTACCGTTGTCCACTTTTTGCGCTCCTCCACCTGAGCGCAGCTCAGGCCAATGATAATGAGCACGGCCCCAACGAGGCTGCAACCGGTAAACCTGCCAAACTCACACATTCTACTATACCAGACTGGGCTTCAATGCTTCGCCATGCGACCTTTGTCAAATGCTTTTGCTAATTGCCCACTAGCTGATAATCTTTGCGCTTCATCAAGCCCCCTACAAACACAGGCCTGAAATTTGGGCAGCTGTTTTGAGAAAAAATATATTTTGACTGAATTATGTCTATGTTATGTGTGTGCCATGCAGCTACCCTGTAATTTATAATAAATTCATAATAAAAATAAATTCACAGCATGCATCTAAGAATTTATTTAAAATTTTAGAATAATAATCATAGATACATTATTTAAAAAAAAATTGTACAGCAAATATTAAATATACTTATAACAAATATATTATTTTTAATAAATTTTATATTAAGAATTTTATTAATATTATTAGATAAGTTCTTAAATAAATTTGTACAGCAAATATTAAATATACTTATAAAAATTACAATATTACATGATAATAAAGTATACGTACTTATAATTTTTATTTTTATTTATTTATTTCTTTTAATAATAAAAATATTATAATTTGATAACAAATTATATGTAATTTTAATTTTTACTTCCATTTATACTATATCAGCAAAAAATTCTCGATTAGACAAACAGCCTTTCTATTATTCAATAATCTAATAAAGCTCAACACTTAGCAATAGCAAACTAGAAAATTATTTATAAATGTAAATTATAAATATTGCAAAATGTAACTAAAAAAAAAAAGTCATAAAAATCTTAAAAATTAAATTTATTTAGAAAAGTTAAATTCTTTATTTTATGCTAACTAAAACTCTTTTAAAATCCATTTAAATTCATTAAGCAAACATTTTGTTACCGCTGCCAACAGAATTCCATTGCGAATTCCAATTCTAAATACCTGTTGTACAGTGTAATTATATAATTTGCTATTCTGTTGCTGTGCGTGCTTCTCCCACTTTGCTATTTCAACTGCTGACAACTCTTTTTATTCCACTTGAATGCGCTCTACACTCACCAACCACTACATCAATTTACATTTCAATGGTCTTACTTTGCTGATATTATGTGAAAATATATATAAAGTAAATTTCCTTTAGCTAAAATTGTAAAATATATTAGGCAACAAGAGTATTTAAAATATATAAAACTTTGAGTTCCACAAACTAAACCAGTAAAAAGAAAAAACAGAGCATTGCTCAGCCGTGACTTCTCTTACTCTACAATATTTTTTTATGCACTTCTCCTGTGGCTGGCACCACAATGAAATTTATTTCAGATTTCGTTTGGTAGCGCGACAAATGCAACAAGAGTAAATTGTTTAATTGCAGCTTTATTAAATTTAATAAAAATGCATATGCTGTCCAGACAGGACACGCCCACGCAACCACACGCCCACACGCCCACACTCCTGGTCAGGCACAGATGCATCGCAAGGGCGAGTCCAATTCGTGTTGCTTCCGTTAATCGACTGCACTTTAATATTCAGTTGCCTGCACAGAAGGCAGCTCCTTCTGCTCCCACGCCTGCTGCAACTCCAGCTCTCACTGCTGCTGCTGCTCCTGCCCAGCATATGCTGCCGCAAGGACCCTTTTGTGCGTGCCCTTTGTTGCTACAGTCAGCTCGGTTGCCTCTCTTACCTTTCTCTCTTGCTCTTTTGTATTCCATTTAATTTGGCGTTTGCATTTGGCGCACAACAGCTTTTTCTTTTCGATTTCTGTTTCTGTTTTTTTATTTTATTTTTTTTTTTTATTTTTGGGTTTTTCATAATTTTAATAAAGTTCACTGGGATTTTTTAACATTTTACTGCTGCGCTCAGTCAATTGTTATCTCCGTGGCGATAAGTAAATATGCAATTGCAATTGGCAACTGCCTCTGAGTGCTTCGTGTTTGTGTTGATTTTCATATTTCTGCCGCCCATTTGCCCATTTGCCCATTTTATGAGCACGAGCCACGGAGTACGACCATAACTCCGTGTACGATAGGCTCAACGACCACGGCTTAATTGTAAATCGTTTCCGTGCACATTATGTGAACGGCGGCGTCATTTAATCTATTTTATTTAAGCTTTATTTAATTTGAATTCAATTCGGTATTCTTACTTTTTTAATTACTTTACAAAAATGAGTTTAATTCAACTGAAAATAAAGCAAGAGTGTGAGAAATGTGAGTAGGGGAGTAGTTGAGGGCGTGATGATCTGACAAAGTCTCAAGTGAACTTAAAAAACTATTGATATATATATATATATTTTATATATAATTTATAATGATTTAAAAACTACAAAAAATATAGGGTTTCATATACATTTTCCATTTTATTATTATCCTCCATCCCAATGTTTTACTATTATTATCATTATTTTGTTATATTTTTAAAATTATTATTAATTAATTATTTTTATTGTTTTTATTTTTTCTATTTATTATTTTAAAATTTATTAAAATTTTTAAGAAAGAATTTGTTTCCTATAAATAAAAATAAAATAAATAAAAATTAAAAAAATGCACAAATGAAGAATTAAAATATAATAAGAATTCATAATCATATATATGAAATAAATACTATTTAATTATCTGAAATTCCTTTAAAACTTCTTTGCATATTCCTAGTTATCTAATAATCTTAGCTTAACATCTGCATACTTTATATTATATTTAAATACATAAATTTATCTATAAATAAAATGCCGCAAAATAGCAAACATTATTTATCGATTGCTGTTGACTGCTCACACTAATGACATTTTTAACGCCTCATAAAACTTGAGAGTCAACAAAATAAAAATCGCAAAATCTGTAATTTTCTTGTTGTTGTGTTGGCTTGCTGGTGTTTTTTTTTTTTTTTTGTTGTTTTGGGATTTGATTGACGCCCGCGCGTAATGTCAATAGCTGCACAAAGGTGCGACGACGACAATAGCAACAACAATTGTGATAGGAAAAACATTTCGTCAAAGTAAATAAAATAGGAGTAAACAAGTTCAGAGAAGGAAACAGGAAAAAAAAGTATAAAAACAGGAGCTCAAACCACATGAAATAATAAATAAAAAAAAAATAATAATAATGAAAATTGAGCAGAGGCAAAGTCAATCAGTGGCATTCGCTGTTGCTGTTGTCTCCATTGAAGAAGACAGTCGAAAAAAGAAAATAATAATAAAAGGTAGAGGCGAATATCAAGTGCAAGCACAAGAAATGAGAAGTAGCAAAGAGCGAGAACACTTTGTGTTATTAAATAAGAGACAGACAGAGAAATCAAAATGTGCCAAGCTTCTGCCTGTCAGAGTTGTCACCGCTGACAATGGCGATGGCGCTGGCGACGTTTCCGTTTCCGCAGCCTGGGTGACAAGAATAACAAGTCAGCTGCGGATGCCAGACAATGCTTAATCGTTGAGATACCCTCTAGAAGAGGACACTTGGTTTGATAAAATTCAATAACGTTGCATAACCGAAAACAGGGCAATAGTAGTTCATTGTGTTCTAAGTCAATTTTATAAAATTCAAATTCATCGTAGATTGCATTCTTTAATTTGAAATATTATTTAATTTTATTATGTTTTAGTACATTTTTTATTTTTTAAATTGTTTCATGTAAAGTAAGCAGAATTATATTTATATTAACTCAAAGCAAATTATATAGAATTTTTAAATTAAATTGTATTTGTTTTTTGGGCCACGAACAAATATATATATTAAAAACAAAAATAATAACAATATAAATACTCATATACAAATTTATTTTATTATAAATTCAGTCTCATATTTTATATTCTAAAATTACATTATAATGAAATGTATAAGCCGCTTGCAATAATAATTTCTGAGTCGAACGAGAATCACATTTACTTTTTATTGATTTTTATTGTTTTTATTTTTTATTTATTTTATTTTGTTTTTTTTTTTTTTTTTTTTTTTTTGCAATAAAAAACATTATTTTTATATAAAATATATATGGCTATCCTGCAATATTTTTCTAAAGCAACTCAGATAAATAAAAAATGTTTATAAAAATACCAATTCACGTTAAGTCCTCGTGCCCCCTCCCTAGCAGGGTATACAATGGAAAACTTGACTGGCAAAAATGCAAATAAAGCGCCAGAGCCATTGCCAAATGCACGAAATCAATGTAATTGACGAACTGACTGAATGAATGAATGAAAGCGCAGAATGAGTCGTTTATTGTGGCCACACAGCAACCCCGCAGCAGCAGACAAAGACAACAACAATCCCCGTTAAGCCCCCCCGGGCCCAACCCTACGGCTAGAGGTAGGCATGCAAAGCTCACGCTTTGTTTGTCTTTCAACTCAATTGCACGGCAAGTCGACTACTTGTTGTGGGTCGTTTTCTTTTTCTCCTTTTTTTTACGGCTGGGACTAGGATTGCTAGGAGTGGAGGAGTTGGTTTTCCGCCTATATGATTTTTTATTATTTCCTATGGTTTGATGTGATTGCTTTCGAAATGTTTGTGTGCCATTTGTTGACAGTAAACGCCGCTTAATGATTTCATTTCGGTTAGCAATAGGATTTCGTTCCTGATTTCTTTTTTACCCTGTTTAACATGCGCCAGGTACAAATAACATGAAATTTGGCTGGAAATTGAGGGTCGCTTGTGTCGCGCTTGTTTAGCTGTCGCAAATAAAATATCTAGAGTCAACAATAAATGTCAACGGCTGAAACGAATGAGAAGTTGAAGCGAAATATGTAGAAATTTATTGCATACAAAAATAAATAATTGTTTACAGTAAAATTTAGATTTCGTATAATTAAAATATTTAACTACAATAATGAGAAATCAATTTATGACTTGATTACTTTTGCTTTAAGTCAGCTGTTAAATACTGTTAATTATATAAGATAATTATTGCCAATTAATGTCTAATATATAAGATATTCAATTAACAACGTAAATATATCTGTGTTAATGAAATGTTAGAGTTTTAGCTTTAGCTAGTTAAGCGAATGTTTTAAAAGAGAAAAAAAAAAGAAATTGTAGTTAAATAGAAGTAAATTTAAGAAAACAGAATCTTTGTAAAGACAGAGAATAAATCTGTTAAATGTATGTTAATGAATCTCTTAACATATCTCTGTCAATGAAATGTTTAACTCTGAGCTAATGCTAATTGATCGATAGCTTTAGATATATAAATCTATCCCAACATACTATTATTAGCAATAAAGTCAGTCAACATTGAAATCAAATACGTATGCTAACCAATATTTTCAATGTTAATATGACTATGTTAAAGTTTTGCTTTGACTAACTTAGATTTGAAGTAAATCAGTCTATATTGTTAATCTCTTAAGAATTTGTAAGCCTGTCTATCTGTCAGCTGTCTAATAAACTTACATTTCTTTTCTGTTAACAAATTGAAGCTGAAACTGAAGCTGAAGCTGATTTGCAGCAGCTTCAGAGAGCTAGTTGACTGTTAAGCCTGTGGCAGGCTTTTACGGCGCACTCAACTCTCTGTTAATGCCGTTTAGGCACACAGTTGACACTCATCACTTGAGCTGATGGTAAACAGCGGTCACAAATATTGACGGTGGGACTAATGGGCATTAGCAGAAGACTTAACGCTGGGCACGAGTTGCTGTGTTGCTGTGCTGTCGCATTTTAAATAAAGACAAGGCGAGCTTTAAGACTTTAGAATGAAAATGCTCTGCATTCGCCGGCCTCAATGAGGGCAAAGTTTTCACATTTTTGTTTAACATTTGCAAAATTCTATTATTTTTTTGTTTCTTTTTCGGTTGCTGCCGCCGCTGCTGCTTCGTCTTCTTCTTCTGGTGCTCCTTGTATGCATAATGGAATTAGTTAAATTTCTCTTTTGCAGCTTTTCACAATGCTGCAAAACTTTCGCTGAACTTGCGCCAAAAAACTTTTGCAGCACTCCGGCTTTCGATGCTTTTTTGAATGTTATGCGTTTCTGATGACGTTGTACACGTCCTGATACTCATCCTGCCTGTTATCCTGCTACTCGGCGACCCGTTAATGCCAGCAAAGTTGCAACTTTAAACAGCGAAAAGCGAAAAGCGAGAAAGAAAAAACTTTTTACTTAGAACAATGTTGTCGACAATCACTCGATTTTAATTAAAATATTTATGAATTTGTCTTTCAGCGGGAGACATAATGAAAAACGAATCAAGTTAGAATGCTAATGTGTGGGTAGGGTTGACTATTATATACCCTACAAAAGCGCGATTTTATATAATTCAAATGTGAAGAATGGGAAAAATTCTTGAGTTTACTATATATATTTTTTTTAACTTTTAAATAAATACATAATTCCTTTGCATACCCAATGATTCCATTTAAAGGGTATTCAACCATTGCAATGGCCAGCTCGTCGTAGCCGACTTTTGCGAATTTATCTTGATCAAAGTCAAGACTCGAGACATTGTACATCTACAACGATGAGTCATTATCGCCGCTGGGCATAAAGAGAGATTGCGTCAATCAGAAATCACAGCTGGCTGGAATTATTCTGTTGTTCAGTTGGCGTTCTCATTAAAACCCCATAATGTTTCGCACGCAAGGCCCAAGAATAATAAGTACGCGAGTGTAATAACATTTTTAATTATATTTGTGGTGAGAATTTCGGTTTTATCAGATGCGATGTGAGTTGATTTTCAAAAGCAAAACATTTAATGGGAGCTGCAAATCTAAAACCTGATGACTTGGCAAGCAGAAAAATAATTGTATTCCAATATATATTTATTTTTTTTTTACTCCACACACTCAACTGATATTTGTTTTCTTATTTTTGCAGATTTGTTACAAAATAAAAAATTTGAAAAAAAAGCCCTGCATCAATTGAGTTGAACAATTGAAGAATCATGTTTCGCACAGGCTTACAATAATTAATTAAGGTACTCACACTTCCATCATTAATTTGCATATTTCGCAATCGAGTTAAACAATTAATTCCAGCCTCGCTTGATTGCCGTCTATTGTTGTCAATCCGGCTTTCGTAACAAGCAGTAAAAAATCAAAACAAAAGTTTCAACTGTATTCAAATGTTTATTTGAATAAACAAATTACTATTATTATATTAGCTCTAAGCATATGTTACGACCAACAAATGATAACGCACGATTTCGTAGAATCATATAAAATACCCATTACCATTTTTTTATTTTTTTTTTTATTTTTTTAATATAAAACAGTTTTAAGACAAATTAAATGGAGGAATTCATATCCGCAATGTAAAGTTTTTAAAATATATTTGTATTTGTCTTTTTTTTACAATTAGCAAGACAAACAAGAAAATCTTTCTATTTTTTTTTTTTTTTTTTTTTTTTTAATATTGGCAATGAAATTATAATTAAAAATTATTGCTACAAACTATTAGTAATTTTATTTTATTTTTTTATTTATTTTTTTTTTTTTTTAGTACTAATAAACTAAAGATGTCAATGAAAGGGCGATGCTGCGCTTCTATTGAGAGGCTAACATTAGCTGAGCTGATCACAGAAAATTGAATTTTTTTAAAACTATATATGTGATTATCTGCTGAGATATAATATAATATAATATAATATAAAGAAACTTAAAATTATGTTCTACAAAATGTTCATAATAGATAGATATTGTACTACATTTATGAATAAATAATTAGCATGCACAAATCAAAATTATTAAAAACATATATAAAAAATATTAAATAATTTTAAAAATTATAAGAGTAAAAAAGAGAATATCAAAATATATTAATTATTCTATACTAACAAGAATATGTAAATACTATATATATGTAGAAAATACTCTACATTATCTGACTTTAATTTGATATAGTATATATTTTCGACTTGAAATAAATGGATATAATGTATATTAAATATGTATGTGTTTGCCTTTGCATATTACTGACATACATAACTTATCGCCGGCAGATGTATGCCAACTACTTTTATGGGGAGCATATTGAACCCTTCAACAACATTCGCCTCGCTCTTACTCTCTCACTCTCTCAATGGCACTTAAAGGGGCATTTTTTGTATGTGTGTGTTGGTTGAGTTCAATTTGGTTCCAAGTTGCACTCAGTTGCCGGGTTTATGTCTTTTCATTATTGATGACTTAATTCCAGTTGATTTATTGAGGCCACAAACAACTGGGCTGGCGAACCATTCAGCCCAATCCAAAAGCAAGAGCAACCGGCTTCAGGACCTCGACGCCATTTTGTATGCACACGTAGAGCTTCCGCTTTTATGTGGCCTGTAATACACAGACACAACTGTCCGACCTATTGTGTGTGTGTGCAATTTGCACAGCTGTATCGAAGAGCCGATGCGCACGTGTTTAATAAATAAGCCAAGTTAATGTTGTGTAAAACATGGCAGGCAAAGCTAATCGAACTGCTGTTCAAACTAAACACATACAAACACAGATATTAGCAGAAACACAACATTTGCCAAATACTTAGTGCAAACACGAAGATACTTGTTAAGTTCAAACCAATTTATTATTGCAAATAGTTTTGCCATATATTTGAGAGTTGCCTTGAATCCCTGCGTAACGAAGTTCATTCTGGAGTAGTTTTGGTTAATTTGTTGCCTTAGCAAGTTTAGATTTAGATTTATTGTTATTGAGTTGAGTTAAGTTTTAAATGCGAAATTGCTCTCAGTGCAGATATCTCATTTGGTATTAGGTAGACATAATTCCTAAGCTAAATTAGAGAATCTAGTTCTATAAAATGTAGCAAAATAAATATTAATCTAATTTTTCATATTATTTATTCCTACACAAATTTACTGAAGATATTTTGAAGATATTTTTTACAATTGATTGTTGCAATAAGATAAACTATGATCAACAGTTAATCAGGCGAATTACTCTGACTTTTAATATTTTAATCGATGGAAAAATAAATTTATGTTAATTATTATTATTAAAGTAACAAAATAAAGCTGCTAAGCCAGGCAGCTAAAATTATGCACAAAACTTTATGTACGAGGCAGGCAGAGAGACAGAAAACTAAGTTTTCTTTTGGCAATGAATGTAAAAGGAAACTATTTGCAATTTGTCCAAGTTTTCATTAGATATTCGCCAGCAATTTTAAGTACACTTTACTTAATCAAGGTATTTCAAGTTTAGTTTACAAATTTATAAAGTTTTTAAGCTCGTCCATATATACATATATCTGTATGATATATTTATATATATCTGTATGACTATTTTAAAAAAATATTGAAAATACATTTAAATTGATACTAAAATGGATGAGTTCAAACGCTCAAAAAGTAATCTTTATAAATAAGCGCATAGATTAATAAAAAAAAAATAATAATGAAAATGATTTGTGACTAAACTAAATTTTTTTATTTTATAAATATAAAATAACTTAAATAATTTTTAAATTTTGCTATTGCTTTTTATGGTATTTAGACTCAAATTATAAATATTTAAATCCTTTGAAAATTAAAAAAAAAAAAAATATTTCAATACTTTGAAAATTTTAAATAAATATTTAGATGCTTTAAAAATTTAATTTAAATATTAAAGAGACATTTTTAAATCTGATATTTAAACATGAGCAAGTAATTGTTGACGGCAAAACTGTTTCTTGAATTCAGAAGAGTTAAAAATTCTAACTTAAAATTCGAAATTTTATTTTGTATATTTTATAAATTCATATGGACTGAAACGAAATCGAAGCGTGAGAGTTTTTTTAGTTTAAATTTCACTTTTAAAGCCTCTACGTAGACGCATCAATTCATCAATATACTAATTGATATTTTCAGCCCAGCCAGCAAACTCGAATGCTGCAAATGAAATTTTCTAATTAATATTAATATAAATGATATTTTATTTGAATTTGGATATGGCAGAGCTTTACATTTGGCTACGTATTGCCATAGATTGCGCTAGCGGCCATTATTATGGGCGATTATTGCAGCAGCACTATGTTGTATTAAAAACCCCAAATTAATTGCTTGTCATTAACACAAATGCGTTGAAAGCGAAAATACGAAAAATAAAACCACAAATGTGCGTTTAGCCATGCGGCAAAAACGAATGCCGCCGAACAGTGGAAGGAGCCGCATTTACATGCCACTCAGATAACTAACTGAATCGACCCCAAAAAGTGTGCTGCAAAAGTGCACAAAAACGATGGCAAAACCTGGCTGTCTCTTCAGCTGGTGCCAAAGGGTGGTAATTGGAAAGAGAGATTGGGGCGTTGGCTGGCATCTATTCATTTGGCTAAGCTGTGCAATGATATCGCTGCCCCAAACGCATCAGTCATAGCAACCTGAATGCTTATCTAAAGGAGTGTCTGGCTCAATGTGTATAGATGAGTGTGTGTGTGTGTGTACATGTGTGAATACTAATGTCCAATGATTAAATTTTAATTACCGTGCACAAATCGAGTTTGTGTTTTGCTTCTGTTGCTGCTGCTGCTGCTGCTGCTGCTGTTGCTGTTGCTGTTGCTGCTGTGTTGCATTTTTCAAGTTGATGCAAATCTGTATCTGTATCTGCAACTATAGACGCATCCTGTATCGGCTGTCCTTGTATCGTCTACATATGCATGTGTATCGCTTTGTAGCTCGTTTTTCATGCTATCCATTGAACAATGCTAACCATTGCCGCTGGCCACATTCATGTCCAAGCTGGGACTAACTTCATTAACAGTTTCAATATTATTTTGCAGCTAGTGAAGGGCCATTTGAATGGGCAAGAGAGAGAACGAGAGAGAGAGAGGGACTGTGTGTGTGTAGTAAATACTTATGCACGTGTGTGTGTGATGAGCAAAAGTCGACAGAGGGATAAAAAGTGACTGAAAACATTGCTGCTAATGGAGTAAGCTAGCCATATGATAGCATTCATGTATTTAGCTCGTTTCTTCTACTTATTTCAAGTCTCAAGCTTGTCATTTTTTTGTTTAACACGTTATTACTTTAGTAACTTTATTTTGCTTGTTAGCTAAAGACAGGCTAACTTAGAGGCTAACTAAGAATTGATTAAGAAATCAGAATTCTGTTCTATGGAAATATGGCTAAAGTGTAATCAGCGACAAAAGATGATGCAGCGTCTTCAAAGTCATTAATAAAATTAAATAAATTTTAATTAAATTTCATAAAATTAAATAAATTCTTGATTAGATTCAATAGACTACGTTCAAACTTGAATCTTCCTATCGTCTGCTTATGCTTTGCTATTGTTTACACTCAATATCATAGCTCGCCAATAACTGTAAGCCGTTTGAAACTTCTCACTCTCACTCACACAAGCTCAGCTGCTCTCGCTTTGAGCAAAGACCCTTCGGTTCTTTTCTTCTTTGCCTTCGGCTGCGCGTATTGAGTTGAACTGTTCATGGCACACTTAATGAGTCTATGCAAACGATCTTTACTTTCACATACACATCCTCTCTCTCTCTACATTCTCGCACGCAATAGACGTGTGTAGCGTAGACAACTCTCGCATACTTACCAATACATACACAAAAGACTTTTTGCTTCATTTAACTCAAGCAAAGGGTCGTGTAAAAACGAGAGCGAAACAGAAGAAAGATTTGCTAGCCGATCGCAAACGAGCTCAGTGATGAAACGATGCAATTGGTTGCTCTGTGAGTTCTTTTTTTTTCGCTCTGAGCGAAATACTCTTTTTTGTAGACATTGGGAAATGAACAATTGATATAATTGCAAGCTGTGCTCAATAGCTACTTATATGTATTAAAATATGATATATTCTGTACTCATCAAGAGCTATGCGAGCATTAATTGCAGACATCGTGAGAGCTGTAATAGAATATCTCAAAGACTAGATTCTCACTTAAACAGTCCAGCTACATAAATGTCTTGGTATAGCAGCTCATAGATCTAGATCTTTAATATATTTGAACATAATATAAAACTATAATATAAAACTATTATTTTCGTATTATTATTTTATATATCAAATTATTATTTTATAAGATTAAATTACTATTATCATTTTCTAAAACCAATTAAATATATTGATGTACTTTTTTCAGCTTCATCTCAAATAAACAGCTTCAATATGAAATTTCCTCAGTGCAACATTAAACGAATACTCATTTAAATTGGCAGCCCCCAACGAACTTTTAGTATCTAGCAGCAAATCTCAAACGATATAAACATGCTCAGACCCTTCGACACTCTCTCACACACACACACACATTCACACACACACATAAATGCATTGCATGAGAGTACGTATTTACAACATTTGCCTGCCATTGACCCGGGGGGAACAGTAAAACAGATGGCAATTAACTTTATAACATTGGTCGGGCCCACAGGCATGTCCATTGTTGTTATTCCAGCTGGACTTTCCATTCCTCTCTGCTTGTGGGTAATGCGCGCCAGTTGATTAATTGGAAATTGCGGTTAATGGAGGACAGATCAGATCTGAGCAGGCAATCGACAATGAGCAGCTCATTCACACACTCTCACACACACTCCCACACACACACATACGTTACAAAAGCTCCCGACAGAGTCTAGACTTTTAATTAGTATGGGCGCAGTGCCTATAAGCAATGCATTGCCGCATATGCAAAAACTTTTGCCACTAACTTTGCCGCATTTTATTGAATTGTCAAAGTTGACAGATTTGCAGCGGAAAATTAACAAGTTCCCGGCCGAAAAAAAAAAAAAGAAAACCCCGGAAAATAATGTAAAATGCTGCGAAAAAAAATATAGAAAACTTTTTCCTGCGGCAAATCGAGTTAAGAAGTCGTAAACTATGCAATACCGGAAAAAAAACTGTCCTTGTCCCTAACTGCACACAACATGGCAGCTGAGGCGGCTCTGCCTGAGGTGGGCGTGGTCATGGGCGTGGGAGAGGCCGTGGCCGGATATGGCAGCAACAAAACTTAAAAACTTCTAGACATCGAGCGACATTTTTATGCCTTTTACGCCAACAACAAATACATATAGAAATGTACATATATACATATATATATTTTCATATATATTACATCTGCCCCGTAGTAAACGAGTAGCTGAAATGGAGTTGAGGCTGGAAACTTGCTTCCAGTTGTTTGCACTGGCGCTGCATATTTTTTCTATGCGGCCATGCGAAGAGAAATGTTTCTAATATCCAATTATATATATTTTTATTATTTTTTAAGGAGAAGTTTCAAGCGTGCAATTACATTTATATTAAACTTTATTCTTCAGCTGAGTGCTTGCAATTACAGTTCAGGTCGCGAAAGGGAATTTATATTAAATTTTATATTAGTCTTTAAATTAAGCAAATCAAACCTACAAAATTGAATTATTTTTTAAGCATATAAAAATATAATAATTAATATAAAATAAAAAAGAAAAAATGAATAAATAATAAATTTTAATTAATAATAATTAAAACATTAGGTTAAATGAAAAAAAATTTAAGATAAATCAAAAAGGTATGTTAAATTAAATATAAATATATATTTTTTCAATTGACATTAAACAATATAATTATTATTTTGAATTAACTAAATATATAAAAAAAATCAATTAGTCTACTGAATATTATTATATATTTTAGAAAAATGAAATGAATATATTTGTATTATTATATGTAAAGTCATTTGAATGCTTTTAGTTAGAGGTAGCAAGATCGGCACTTGATTTTAATATAGCTGAGTAGCGTTTGAAGCACACGTTCTAAGAGCGATAATGGTGAACTCTCTGTACTTGTACTCTTGTACTTGTTTGATCTCGCTATGCTCGGTTCATCATGCATAAGTAAAGGTAGAGCGAGCCGAGGGAGGACGAGCACAGCAAGACCTATGATCGGCAGCGCTGTGCTCACTCTACTTATGCTCTCCTTACAAATATAGAACCTATCTTATAACTGTCTGTGCTCGCTCTCCCAATTCTTTTAGAAAATCAGGAAATTCACACCACATACAAATATCACATGAATATTTATGTGAAAGCTAAGACTAGTAGGTCACACACACACACACACACGCTTTGGTAAGCAAACTCAATAAGTTTGTAGCTCGAACCGATTCACTAATCGAATCATTTAAATTCAATTCATGTCTCGAGCTCAGCTGCTCTTTGGGGCCCCAGCCAATTATCAGTTGTGATTTTGAGAGGCGTTCGCACATCAGTTCAAATTTTTATAGGCCAGCCAACGGGTGAGTAAGCATTGCTGACCCCGACTTTAACACCTACACAACAGACTGGCTGACCCCAATAAATTCAACAGGCCATTTGAAAGCGGCTCAGACACTAAATGGGCCGGTAGAGAGAGCCGACATGAATTTGAACTCCTGTTGATTTATTCAAAAGGATTGTGCTCCACATAACGTTAGTTAGTAGTTTGTGAGCTGTACTGTGCTCTGCTGTGTTTGTCAGCATTTTAAAGCGAAGCATCGCATTCTTTCTTTGGCCAAGATAAACGAGCTAATTTCCAGGCTGAAAGGATAAGCTCCTTGACAGCGTTGTCTCTGCGCGCATAATAAATTGCGCAAATGTGGAATTCCTGTGCATTTTTATACACAAGACAGAAGCATGGCCATGGCCATGGCCATGAGCTTAGCATTGCTCTCAATGCCATTTACCATAAATCTATTGGCGCATTATTACGCATACGCACCGTGCACAAGCTTCCAATTTCTAAAAATATGCATATATCAAGGCATTACCACAGCGACGCATACGTTCGCTGTCTATGAAATTACATTTATCAGTATGTAATATGAATTTAAAGCCAGTTTATGGCGAGAGACCTTGGAAAGAATTGAACGAGCTAAATATCATTTTATTTTTTTTTAAATAATCATACCTAAATAGGAATTGAAGTAGGATAAGCTTTATTTCATTTCATTTTTATAAAGTTAATAATTTTGCTTTTATAATAATTTTTTAATAATTTAATTTTACTAGTAAGATCTAAAGTCTAGTAAAATATAATTAAAAATCAACAAAATTAGAAAAGTAAAAGTCAAAGACAAGCTCATCAAATGTATACGAAAATTTCGTGATACGAATTCATTTAAAGGAATTGACAGAGTTTGTCAAATGAAAACTTCTAACTACACACGACTAATTGGACTTTTATATAAAATATATCTCTTGTCATCTCAGTGCTGCTGGCATCTGCTTACCTGTTGCTTACCTATGATTACGCTTCCCGGGACTAATTTAAAGTTTTGTTGAGCCAGTGGAGGGGCTCTGAGTGGGCTGAGAGCCTTTTGAGCCTCGCGTAGCGTGACTCGGAATTTATGAACTCCATTTCGCATGTATGGCATTGTAAAGATTAATTGCCAGAGCTTCTCTCGCTCTCCCTCTCCCTCTCCCTCTCTCTCTCTCTCTATTTCCTTCTCTCTTTGTTATTTTTTTTGCCTGTGCGGCATGTTTTTCAGTGTGGTCTGCTGTTATCATCAGCAAACAGAGCTTGTTGGGCTCGTTTGTAGTCGTTGTGGTGCTTGGCACTGATGGGTTTTTGCCCGAACTAGCATTGAGAGCCAAAGCGCCAAAGAAATGACATCGACATGCAGCAGAGTTATGAGCTCTCAACACGCCACATTCTAAACTCTTCAAGTTTGAGGAACTTATCAATTTTTTTTCTCTTTTAATCATGCATGAGATGAAACTTGTATACAACTAAAATGAAGTTTATGGAATATTGACAGTTGAGCTGATAATTTATTGAAATTGCAGTATTTATTATTTAATTATCTTTTTTCGCACTCGAATGTTCTCCGCGTTGCTATAGCAGTGGCCAGATTAACAGCGATTACAAGCCAATTTAATGAGCTGCGCTCCTGGACTGCTGGGCCAAAGGCAACTCATTGAATTCCAACTTATAGTTTGCTGCTCTACAGTATTTTAATTGGGATTTTATTGATTCGACTGCAACTGGCCCATTGAAGAATGCCGTCAAGGACCACACTCCACAGAGCAGCTCAATTGCGGTCTGCCGCATTTAAGAACTGTGCCAACTTTACACAGCTTCACAAAAGTCAATGAACGTTGTTTGGTATAATAACACAATTATAATTCTTTTTTCGCCTCATCGCATAGCTTTTGTTTTATATTTTCTACGTTCGTTCGCCTATTTCAATTGGACTTAAGGGTGAATAGCCTTTTTGTTACATGATTAAACCAACAGAATATACATAGTTTTAAGATGGTTTTTGAAGAAAGTCTTTGATTGAATATACTTTAAATTTAAGTAACAAAAAGTATCTACTTTTTTTAAAAGAAAGAAAATAATAAAATTATTATTTGAATTTGAAATAAATTTAAGTAATTAAAAGTATCTAATTTTTTCAAAGAAAGAAAATAATCAAATTATAGCAATATTTTTGTATATATATTTTTTTTAATATAAGTCAATCATTGACAAAACTTAAGCTACCTTATAAATTGTGATTTTATTTTTTGTTTAATATTTAATTTAATTTAATAATCAATTTATTCCATAAATTATTAACAAAAAACTCAAATCATTTTAATAATTAGTTCATCTTTAGGCGCGTCGTCGCCTCACGGATATCACCAGAAATTTGTTTTTTTTAATTTTTTGTTCAGCTCTCTGTCCTATTTTTTACAAAAGATAATTCCCTTATATACAGGTTTTTAATTAAAAATAGGAGAAACACACATATTAATCAAGGCCAGCAGATCAAACTGAAACGGCGCACAGAAATGAATAACGTCTATTGACATGGAACAAATTATTAACAAATTGTGTTAATTTTAGATAAGATAAAGCTAAATTATAAATCACTTTAATTGCTTGTCTTATTTGTCATGATTTAGACAGATAATTTCCTAACATCTCTGCGGCATATTCGAAAAAAAAAAAATTAGAAATAAAATCAAATATATGAAATTCATGATAATTAAATTTGTCATGAGACTTTGATATAACTGAAAGTGTAAATATTTTGGTATATTATTATTATGTAATTTTTTTTTTCTGTAAGTTCTTACAGCAAACCCGACCAAATATCCATCTATAACTAGTTATAGACCTTTGACTATGAACCTTGTATATGCAAAAGATATGCATTTCCCTAGCTTCAAGCGTATTAAATTCCTTCCATTCCATTTTACCTATCAAATATTATTTTTTATTTATTTCAATAGGCAATGGTTATGTGAAAACTTCTATACGTCTAAATATATATTCTTTCTTTCTCATATGTTCTGTATTTTCTTCTCTTCTCTTCTCCTATATATTTTTTTACTCATGCAAATGACAACTGTTTTTGCTTCACTTTGTGCTCTTTGGCTAGTTAGGCCTCAAACGCTTTGCAGATTTGGCTATAAAAAATGTGTTGACATTGCTGCAGAGTGTACCCGAGTCTCATCGACCTCCGCATGCACAGATAGCATAAGTCATGTTGGACAATTTATGGCATTTATCGAACTCTCCAACAAAGACAGGCAAATGTTGCTGCAGGCCACATGGAAATTAAAAACTCGCTTTGCAGGTAGACAGAACACAGAACACACAACACAGAAATGGCTCAAGCTAAAAAAAAAGTAAGAGTATTTGCAGTCGAATATGCTATGGCAGCGTAT
The DNA here is from genome assembly GCA_030914345.1 of Drosophila koepferae. Lineage (NCBI taxonomy): Eukaryota > Metazoa > Arthropoda > Insecta > Diptera > Drosophilidae > Drosophila > Drosophila koepferae. Next base: position 7,720,885 of record JAUESR010000207.1, read on the forward strand.
AATGAAAAGAAAGAAAAAAGTAAAGAAACGATATAAATTGAAATATATACTCTCTGAATTTGTCTTTTAGAAATGTTTTCCGTGTTAAAGTTAACTACAGAAATGTTGACAATTTCTTATGACTCACAAATTGAAAGTCATGAATGCAATCAAATGAAAATGTTTCGTTAGCTTTGTCTTAATTTGCCGTGTCCTGTGTGTATTTTCGTCAGCGTAATGCAAAATTCATTTGGAAAAATTGCCAACGTTGACCAATTAGAATTAAAAAGCAACAGCAACACCTGTGTCAACAGACTCACGTGTCACGCCGGGCCGACGAGGGAGCAGCGCCCTTGGGAAGTTGGCGAAGGACATTTGGCTTTGGCGATGGTATGGGATAGGACAATCAATCATGCAGCTTGCCTCCCGATTTCAATCTAAATGTTAAATGCATGCGGAAAGCCTTAATCCACGAGGAGTCGTGGCATTGCCAGGCATTGGCCAGGTCGTTGACTTCACACACATACCGAGAGAAAGAGAGAGAGAGAGGAAGAGAGATATATATATAGAGAGACATCACAGCAATTAATGAAGTGCGCCTAATTAATGAAAATGTATATTTAGCTACGACATATTAATAATATAATACCAATAAGCTGACACTGCAAGAGTAGGCAAGACTAAGCAACTTTAATGATATATAATTCCAATGATAAGAAATGATCCGTTCATACTATTTTAATATGTGCACAAATTTAGCAAATTAATAATTATATATATTGTAAAATTAAATTATAATAATATATACAAAATAAACAATGTAAAAAATCATTTTTGAAATCATTTTGTAGAATAAAATAGTTGAAAGCAAGAAAGAGTGATTTAAGCTAGTGTATATCCCACTAAAAGATGGAATTCTTTAATAAATTTTCTTCTATTTGACTTATAAAATATGTAAATTTTAACTGTATATACTTTTTGTAGACAGCCACGCCCTTATGAAGTCTGCCCTTTCTTTGCCTGTAAGCATTTAAACTTGCTATTAATCCATTTCAAATCCAATTTGAAGTGTGTTCAGTAGGTAAGAAATGTTTGAGAAGTCTTGTAACAATACAATAAGTATTTTTTATTACTTTTTCAATTCAATTCAATTACAAAGCAGAGAAATTAGCTATGCATAACATTTCTCCTTTTGCGTTTGATTGAATAATATATATATATCCTATATTTATATTGGAATAATCCGTATAGGTAAAATCTGTCGGCAAATGCTGTTGATTCATAACTTAAAACTAAAGTCTTTATATAAAAATCTAGCAAAATGTAAAAAATTGTATAATAAACTAATTTTGTCTGCTTCATTCTCTATTTCATTAGGCCTTGCACTTGTTGTAGCTTCATCAGAAATTATTTAATAAATTCCTGCTATGAGCTTTGTCAAATTCAATACTTCATGTATTTAAAGCACCTGCTTGTTCTTTCATAACTACATCCTCTACTTACTTAATGTAATAAAAGCTTCATTCATTTTGTTGGCAATGCAAATAATTTAATGCGTTTAATTAAAAAGGAGCAGGAGAAAAGTTGAAGCAACAAAAATGAGCTCAAGAGTTTGCAAATTGTTTTTCCATTTCAGATACACAAACGCACTCACACACACTCTCACACACACACACACACAAACAGGCAAATGAAACACACATACAAATTGAGTGCTAATTAAATTAAGAAACAAGCAAAATAGTTTTGCACTTGGCTCAAAAGTCAGCGCCAAAGGCAGCTGAGGAACTGCAGCCAGCAACTTTTCCTGGGTTGTTTCTTTGGTTTCTGTTTGTTTTCCTTGCGTGTAAATGAGCTCAAATTTGTTGTACAAATAGCGCGTGCTTTGAGTACAGCGAAAGCACAAACACTCAGGCTAGCAATGAGTATATGTGAGTTAGTGTGAGTGCGTGTGTGTGTGAAGACAATTTTGCATGCTTCATATGAATATACACTGAGAGAAATTAAAAAAAAAAAAAACATATATTAAATAATAATAATAATTCTACAAAATTAAAATTTTTTTAATTAAATATGCTGAAATTTGATTGATAAATAACACTACGATTTTTTATATCTATACTATATTTTATGCTAATTATAAAATGCATATTATTGTTGACCCTTCTATAAGATTCTCATATACGTATTTTCCAGGTTGTATGGTCAATCGCATCGGATGTATCTTTGTTTGTTCTATATGGAATTTATAGCTAATGTATGTAGATGTTCTGTCCCAGTCTTTAACCTTCAATTTCTATGCCTTGCTGGCTCTCTGTCTTCCTCTCGTCGTTCATTTCTCATTCTTCCTGTAACTGTCTCTCTACATCTGCCTCTCTCTCTGCCACTCTAATTTTGTTTCTCCTATGTGATAAGTCTCTGCCTCTAACTCGTTTTTTCTGTCCTTCGCCTGGTTTCGTTCTCTCTCTCTCTTTCTCACTCTCTCTGTCTCCTTCTACCCCTCTCCTTCTACCTCTCTCTCTCTCTCCCTCTCTCTCTATACATATTTCGTTTGCTATTTCTATCTCTCTCATTCTTTTCATTTCTATCGTACTTTCTCTCTCCTCATCTCAGTCTCTCTCTCGCACACATTTGAATACCTGATGAATTTTCATAAATAAATCCATGCTTAACACAATTTAATCATATTCAAATAATTATGATTCACTTCCACGCTTTTCTCGCAGTGCACTTAAAGCATGCAAATCTGTAACCACGAAAAACAATTGCAAATTAGAAATGCGCATATGTTAGTGCAGATGCCAAACAGCTTAAAAAACAAGCAACACTCAATGCAGCTCAACCAAAAAAAAAAAAAGAAGAGAAAGAGAAAGAAACTGCACGGGAACACGGATTGCAGCTGCAACTGCTGATGCAACTTCTGTTTCTCATCTGCTCAGCTGCAGCTTTGGGTCTGAGTTACCAAAAGGACGACCAAGGCGCTGGAGTGATTGCAAACAGGGCGCAAATGCAGCGCATAAAACTAAAACTACCAAACCAACAAACGGGCGCGGGACAAAGTGGGCGGTCGGAAGCCGGAAACGGAAGTGCCAGGCAGAAGACAAGCCTTGGAGCTCAGTGAAGCAGGAAGCTGGCAAAGCTGGTTAGCTGGCAAGTGGCTGCGCCCAGAAGCAAAACCGGGCTAATGCCGACGGGTGCAGCAGGCAAAGCCTCAAGCATGCTTGAGATGCAAAGTAAATGCAAAACCACAGCAAATTATGTTGAGAGTTGCTGGATGCGGAGGCCACGAATGTGAAGTCTCAAGCAAATGGCTTAGCCCTGCTCCACTCGACTCTCCTGCACTCCTGCTGCGTGCTGTGCTGGGCTGTGTGCCATGCACGATAAGGCTCTGGCACCGCAGCTCTCAAGTGATTTTCCCTGAGTGTGCCTTGAGCAGGTGTCTGTTTAACCATTATGTTTAGTTGCAGGCAATTTGTTTTTACCATGCTCCCAGACAACAAGCAACTAAAAAACGCGCAACGGCCCAACGTGAAACGAACATTTTTAAGATGCTACAAAATGTAGGAGGTCGATTCACGCTGCTTGACTACACTGATCTACAAAAATATAGAAAATAGGTTAAAGCAATTGAATTGAACTGATCCGAAAGGAAAACATAGATATCAAGAAATATAAGAAAATGTAACATTAAAATTATTTAGAAAAGAAATGGTAAGTAATAAAAGATAAATAAAGATGAGATGTAAATAAAAACTATCTGCATTATCAATATATGAACTTAAAAGATATTCATTCATAAATGCAATATATACAATATTATTGCATAACTTCGGGGCTATATGAAAAATCAAACAACTATTTCAAAATTACCAGGCGAACAGAAATGACCAGCAGAATGACAAATATTAGTTAGTTAACTAACATTAATATGTTATCACACTTTTAAATTACAGTACGTTAACATAGCACTGTTAATTTACTGTTAACTAACTATTTTCAGCTTACAGCTCAATTCTGCGCGCCTGGTATTTTTAATAAAATTGCTGCGAGTCATGGATGGTACCAGGCGAGCAGAAATGAGTAATAAAATGAAAATGCAATCAGTAAAATATTGTTGCATATCTTCGGGGCTATATAAAAAATCAACAGTATAAAAGTGCATAACTCAAAATAGAATTGCATACTTTTGGGGTCAGTTGAAAATTCATCGGTACGCAATATCGTTGCATAACTTAGGGGGTTGTTATTATGACCATTGCAGCCAAGTTTGAACAGCCATTTTGAAAAGTACCAGGCGAACAGAATTGAGTAGCAGAATGACAAGTATTAGTTAGTTCTATTAACAGAGCACTAATTATTTGCACCTTACAGCTCAATTCTGTGAGCCTGGTATTTTTTATAAAATTGCCGCGAGTCATGGATGTACCAGGCGAACAGCAATGAGTAGAAGAGTGACAAATATCAGTGAGTTTGCATAGTACTGTTAACACACTGTTCATTAACATGACTACATTGTTATACTGTTACACTGTATATTAAAAATGTTCACCCTACAACTCATTTCTGTGCGCCTGGTATATCAAATATTACTATTGACATTTCGTAAAGTACCAGGGAACGAACAGAAATTAAGTAGAAAAGGTTAAAATTGTTTCGTTAACACGGCTGAAAAAGAAATCATAAATATTTTTGCTCATTTGCATTACCATATTGCACATTTCGTGATTTTTAGGTACGCTAAGACTACATCCATGGCATGGTGTAACCAAGGATGTGTAAGTGTCAACTAGGAACCATTGAGAAGCTAACTTCTGTAGCCTGTGGAAAAAATATAAATGCAGGAAATAGCATGCATCCATTTCGGCTCAATTCCTGAGCATATTTATCCACAATGCGATTATTTTAGTATTCCAGGACTGAATCTTTGATATGATTAAATCAAAGAAATATGTGTCATCTGTGAATACGACGACCTTAGTAAATATATTATTGTAAATATATATATTATATTTATTTCAATAAAATTATCCAATTTAAGTTAAGAGGAACATGAAATTAATTTATAACATATTTCATATACATACATACAATTTAATATAACTATTTTTTAAATACTTCAACTGCTGTTAAATATTAATCTAATGGATTATAATAGACTAAATTATATTTGTATTTAACATTACTATTATTATAATTATCACTATTAATATTATTTAAAAGTATATATGAATCACATGCAACTGAAATACTTACAAATTGAGAGAAATACTTACAAATAAAATTTCATGTTGTCTAGTGTATTGTTTAACGAGGCTGAGCCCCAGCAGACATGCTAACTGATTAAGTTGCCAGTAACAAAATGTACTTTATTAACAACAACAAAAAAGGCATTCAGGCAATTGGGCTGAGGCAGGCAGCAGCAGCGGTAGTAAAAGTTGAAACTATAGCTCACAGCTCATCATGGCCGACCAGAGTGTAGCGATGCTTCGAGGGTCCCAGATCCTTGAAGGTGGATAAAGGCGGCGGCGACGACGACAACGCCTCCTTTCCAATGGCATTTTTCAGTTCCAGCCTGTGCATCCTTTGATGGTCGCTGAAATCACGAATGAATTTCTTCAAATGGCCCGGTATGTACATATCGTCAAACTTGGCATACGGATACATAAATTTCAGCGAATCGATGGCAATAATGGGCATATCCCGAAGGGTGCGCCCCATGTGAAGTATCGAGTGCTGAAACTTGAGCCCGTCGACGGTTACGAAATTGAAAAGTCCACAGTTCAAGCAATTCGACAATTGCATTTCCACAATCGACTTGAAATCCTTTACGGACAAAACATCTTCTGGCAAATGGAAGAGGACGAGCAGCGGCAATCCCTGCTCGATTATCTCCTCTACATTATTGAAGTCCACTTCACGCACCAGCGGCACACACTGCTTGACCAGCCACGCCTCCAGCTCGATGGATGATGCCCAGTTGCCATCAAACAGTGTATCAGTGGCATGGGTGAGCTCACTGTCCGGCCGATAGACTACGGCGGGCATATGTTGCGTATACGCCACATTGTCCAGCTTTGCTCCGATGCGTATATAGAAATCACAATCGTTCTTATAGCGCTCCGCCAATATCTCAAATATGGCCACATCTGGCTGCTGCCGACTCTCGAAGAATCCAATTACCGAACGTCTCTTCGTATTGATCGCCTGCAACTCTTCCGCAGTGTTAAATGTCTTGATCGAAGATCTATACTGTTTCTCCACATACGCAACCAAAGCCTCCACGGAACGCTGCCCGCGATACTCATTCCTCAGCGGATGGCCACGATTGTAAAGACGCAACGTTGGGAATTTCGTGATGCCGCACCTGTCGGTCAGCTCCTCCTCCTGCACACAGTCTACTCGAGCCAAGCGCACGCTCGCTGCCTCCGGCAACGTCTCCGCCAGCCGCACGGCCGCCGTCTCAAAGATCGGCGTCAGGCGACCGCTGAAATGACACCAGTCGGCATAGAAATTAACAAAGACCAGCTCATACATGGCCAAAGTGCTATTAAAGTTGCCAGCTGTGATCTGCAGCACATTCGCCTTAGCTGACGACGGCGCTGCTCTTGTTGATGGTGATGAATCCTCTGCTGCTGGCGGCCTTGGCTGCTGCATGGCCAGCAAGAATGGAGGCGACAGCAACAGTGCTAACCAAATGGAGAACAACATATTGTCGAAAATAATCGAAATTAGCCTCAAGCGAAATTTGTCAATGATGAAACTCGAATTTTGTCGCGTTTGACTGAATTCTGAATTCTTGCAAACGCATAGCAAGTGTATAACAAAATTGTAAGCTCAGCATATAGTAAATATATATAGTACTATATAATTTGACGTAAAAATAGCTTTACTAATTTTTATTCTGATGTCGATATTTCTATAAAAACATTATATAACAATAATAAATTATTTAATATTGAGAGAGAAAGGAAAAGTTAATTAGCGACTATTTATATTTATATTATTTATACTCTATAATATATGCTATACTATTTTTTATTTATTTTTTACAAGGATGACAAGCTGAGTCGTCTTAGCTATTCTTTTGTGTGTCTGTCTTTCTACCTCCCCATCTCTCCACTCGTCTATTCACTCAAACATCTATATGAACCGACTCTTTTAGCAGCAAAAGGCTTAAAGCTTACCTAAATTTTACATCAATTGATCAACTTTTGCTTTTTCTTTTAGATAATCGATCACATTTTAATATCCCATCCATTAAATCGATTGAGTACGTAATCTGAGCTTCAATATTTTAAGCATATTAGAAGCTAAAGACACCACCGATTAACGCTGTGCTTAAATGGCTAAAGCAGCATAGACAAATATATAGCTTTGGCTGAATAAAAGTCCAATGAAAATAAACATACAAATTGTAACCTGAGCGAGTTCATCCTGGCTGCAGAAAGGACTAAGCAAATATTTGCAGCTGCAGCTCCACAAATCACAAATGAGACGAAGGCGAATGGAGCAGGATGAGTTTGCATTGGCAGGAAAATGTTGGGGTTGTTGTTGTTGCTGCTGCTGCTGCTGCTGCTGCTGTCGTGGCTGTCGTCATTTCATTTCAAAAGGACCTCAACATGACGGAAACGGAAACAACAACTTGCCCGCTCTCCAAGCTGTGGGCATGCTCGCTTCTTGCTGCTGACTCTGGCTGCCTTTTAATGACATTTTTGCGCCCATTTGAGCTTCCGTCGTTGGCTCTGTCGATTTTTGCAATAATTTACTTAAGAAAAGTCTAAATATGTTTGCCAAGCGCCGCACTTACCTCTCCAACGTTTATCAACTTTATTGCCAGCAATTTCTAGCCGGCTGGCTGCCAGGCAATTGTTCATGGCGTTTATCTTCAGCGTCTGGCGATAAAATGTTGTGCGAAATCCATGTGACTTTATGCGACAATATCCAATAAATCTACGCTTGGCCCCAAAGGCCTGAGTCTGACCCCCCAACCACCCACCACCCACACCACACTTAGTGTCGAGCCGGGGCTGGGCTTGACCTTCATAGCCCTTTCAACGCCAACCCTTTGGCATTTGGCATTGTTTGTATTTGCTGCCTTGTCTGCGCCCTTTCAAAGGGTTTAATTGTGCTTTTTGTCTGCCTGTTGACATAGGTAGAGTCATCCAATGACAATATGTCTCTCTTCCTCAATGCCCGACTCTAGCCAGCTCTTTGGCTCTTTGCCCAACGAACGTGTTAATTAACTTGTATAAATCAAGCGATAATCAACTGAGAAACTGAACTAAAAATATGAGAGCACAAACCTAATGGAAGCTGCATTAGACATTTTTATTATGGGAAACAAATATGAACAATATATATATAAGTATTAATAAGATATGTTAAAATTATTTAATTTCTTTTAGAATTTTATTTTTCATATTTATTTCTTTTTATATATTTTATTTCTTTGATTTATATTTTCATATTTGAAATTTTTGTAAATTTTAATTTATATTATTATTTATTTTCTTTTATTCTTATTTATTTTATTTGTAATTTATTTTATTTTATTTATTTATTTTTTTATATATTATTTTGTATATTTTCATATTTGACATTTTTGTAATAATCATATTTCTTTTTTATTTATGTGGATTTTTGTTTTTTAAATTAAATTTAAATTTAAAATGTATTTAATTTTTTAATTTTTTTTTTTATATATTTAGTATTTCATATTTCTTTTTTATTTATGTGGATTTTTTTGTTTTTTAAATTAAATTTAAATTTAAAATGTATTTAATTTTTTAATTTTTTTTTTATATATTTCTTAATTTCTTAAAATCAATTTAATATTTATTAGAGGTCAATCAATTTTTCATCAGAGCCTTAACATTATTTTAAATTCTAACTTTATGTAGCATGCAAAATGTTATTATATTATATTCAATTCAATTTATAAACAATAAAATTTAAATAAAAATTCAATGCTTTAAGTTTAACAACTTGACAATTATATATCGATAATTGTCAGCAGAATTCCACAGGGTCTTCTGTAGCCCCAAAGCCAGCTATTGCCATAAAAGCTTTGAAGTGGCCATAATACATCCAATATTCGCATAGCCAATGGCACAATGCAGCTTGGGTCTATTTAAAAGTCAATTCACAAAGCCCATCAAAGCTGCAACAGCAAATCCTCTTTTCTCTCTCCCGTCCGCGAATGCGAATCCGAATGAACAGCTCATAATTCTCGCGGTTGGCTCGAGATTGAATTTCTGCAATGGATGCATCTTCTTCTCCTATTTTTGAGATGATAAATGCCGCGTGCCACACAAACGATTTGTTGCGCATACTTTGGCGCAGAATTTATGCGAATTTGTAATGCAATTCATAAGCCGCAACGTTGCAGAATGCAACGTTTACAGAGTTGCAATTTATTGTGGCGCAGAGTTGTCAATGCTGGCAAATATATTATGCCATTCCCCCCCGCGGCCAAAAGCCATCTGAATGCTGCTTTCTGGTTGCGGGAAAACGATTTTATATGTTAATCAGCAGCCATTTCTCTTCATAGAAATAAGATGCAATGAAATATTCTGAAAGTCGCTTATAATGAATAAAATATATTTGATCTTGTTGTAGAGCAGTTGCAAATATTTCACTGAGATGTATTATATTACAATTCCCTTTATATAGAAATTTATTTGTATGCATTGATTTTGTATTTTATTTTGACTTATTTTTCATTTTCTCTATTGTCAATTTCCCGTTCAGTTGTTTCTCCTTAACCTAACTTCATAAGCTGCTTTCAACGGTATTTCTTCTTCGCATAAATAACTCTTCAATTTCTGCACAACATCTCCGTCAGCAGCTGTTGAAACTTTTTCAAAAGTATTTTTCAATAACTTTAAATACCCTATAATTCTGAGACATTCCCGAACTATGCCAAAGAAAATGCAGTCACATGCAAATAGTCGAACATGTTTCAGCATGCCATAATCATGACTCAACTCCTTCGGGTGTCATAAAACTTTCAGCTACAAGCAAAGTCCCATCCCTTCTTTCTCTCTCTCTCTCTCTCCCTCTTCCTTCGTCTCATGATATTGCCGACCTCATATGCATGAGTTAACGCCATCTACTGGCGACAAGTTTAATTATTGAGCTGTGCACTGCCGCCATTTTGATGCTGCGCCTCACTTTACAATTTGTTTGCTTAGTCATTGAGTCATTTAGTTGTGCAGTCAGCTAGTCAGTCTGTCAATGTTGACAACGCAGCGACTTTACCGTCGCCAACTCTCAACGCTTCAGTTGCCATCTTTGTGCGCTGCGACAGCGACGCAGACGTCGGCAGCGCATTAAAACAATTTTGTTAATTAAGTAGGAAAAATTGTTAGTTTATTTACTCATCAACTTTGCCAGTGCCCATACCCAACTTTCACACACACTCTCATTTAACACACTTCACTCTCTCACTCTGTCGCTGTCACTCGCTTTACCTTTACTCTGCTGCCTCTTGCCTATTCCTTTGGCAAGTTTTTCGCCTAGCGCGGCAAGTTTTGCAGTTTGCTTTGTGCGCTGCCGCTCAAAAATTCTCAAGTGCACAATTAATTAGTAAAGTTGGCAACGCCGACCGAGCAAGCAAAAGCAATGCGGATCGCAATTTTCAACGCTCTTGGAATTTATGGCCCGTTCTGATTAGACTCAAGCAAGTTTCGCAAGTTGAGCGACGCTCCTACTTAGAACTCCAACTAAATAGCTAAGCTTATCGGCCATTCTGCCTGAAAGTGGAAGTGGAAGTGGAAGTCGTTTTTGACTTTCTTTGCTTGGCGTCAAATAGAAAATTGATTGGAAACTGCATAAGTAATGAAAGTGATTCGTGGACCAATCAATTGGACCAATTCAATCACTTCCTATATCACTTTGTATTTTGCAAAGCTCCATTGTTCAAACTAAAATTAAATTGAATTGGCTTTCCAAGTCGCTTAAGTGGAGAGCTTATTGCCAGAGCCTACAAGGAAATTAAATAAACAATTTTTGTGGAAAATTACTTTGAGAAATATTCCTTAATTTGTAATACATTTCTCAAAATAAATGTTATTCATAATACAAAAAAAATTTTTGTTTCATAAATATAAAATTATATTTAAAAAAAAATAAATAAAAAACAATACAAAATATTATTAATTTTAATAAATTTCTTGTTATTCAGATCACAATTCAATTTAAATTATTTGATTACAAATCATATTTGAACTGTATATTAAGACAATTTTAGTTTTAGTAACAAAATTCAATTTATCTTGCAGACGCCTTGTATTTAGCTGCTGTTAAAAGAATTCTGTTAACTTACATGTTTATCTTTCAGTTCGCGCCATCTATCGACTACTTATTGAACTAAGGTACTAATTCAAGCACATTCCAATATAAACTTTCAACCATCATTCCCAGACTTTCTCCTTTTGTTGTTTGTTGAATTTTATGTTGCCAACATCAATTAAAATGTAGCTTTATTTACTTTTGAGTTGATAGTTGAAAATGTCTGTCATAAGTCGGCAGATGCACAAACATTTTGTATTAAACCGAATGTGATAAACAATCATGTGTATATATATTGGCAATTTTTCTAGTTGTCTTTCTGCAATACCATGCGTTAGTTTAGAAATATAGCTAGAAGGAAAATAAAAATAGCAATAAATCTTAATTGACATTCGAATGTTGCCGCTGTCGATAGTCGGGCTCGTGAACTACTGCTTATCGATAGTTTTCAACATATTCAGTCAATTATCTTGCAACGGAAAACAAATTAAGTTGATTATTATTAAAATTAAAATTAGCTTATAAAATCAACAAATTGATTATCGTTAAATATGATTTTCTTTCAAAATATTAATTGATAAATAATAAATATTTGTTAATCGATATTTCATTAGCATATTTAATTTTAGTTGATTACGGTCACATTGCCAGGGCGTTGACAAGGCGTTGTTGTCATTTCATAAACATATTTTATAAATTTTAAATAACTAATTTATTTATGAAAAATGGTTGTCTTAAGCTCCTGTTGGTCACCAATCATTTGGTCAAATAATGTGCGCACAGGCAGCTATGCGGTAGCCGCCTACACGGCAGCTCTAAGCGTTGTTTTTATCACGCTCATATCCTACATGCTGGCTGGCGGAGAATCTGGACAACTTTATTCGCCTCTGTTTGAAACGGACATCAGGACGTCTATGCCAATCGCCGGTGGCTTCTTTATAATATACTTTCTATTGATTATAATAGCATCGTTTCTTGTGTATTATGGTATTAAGATAAGGTGAGTGTGCAGCTGTAGAATGTGTTGTTGCTTTAATTAATTAAACCTATTTTATAGCACGCGTGGCTGGCTGCTGCCCTGGCTATTTTTGGTGGGACTTGCGATTCTGTTTCAATTCGGCTGGAGCCTATGGTTAATTGGCGGTTACTACATATACGTAAATATATAGTTTAATACATTTTAATGACTTTGCTTTTAAATAATTCAATTCGCAGTTGGAGCAAACCTTCTCAGCGTTGCTAAACTTCGTTTGGGTTGCCTATAATGTAAGTTGAATAAGTAATGCAACAATACAATTGAAATTATCATTTAAATTTGCTTTTCATTTAGATATATTGCTGGCTGGTTGTTTTCTCGCAGTACCAAATCTTTCTGGAGATACAGAATCCAAATATCGAACTTTTGATGCCTTAAGAACGAGTTTCCATACGAAATGCTAATCGCATATGCAAAAAGTTAAATGAATCTCCATTTTAAGTTTTATTTTTAAGTATCAATGACCAGACAAACATTCCGTCCACAGACTACATATCAATAACGCCGTATTCCATTTATCGAAAGTGTCTTATATACATATACATAAATACATATTCAATTTACACATATGTATTTCTTTACACAACACACAAGAGAATATTATACATTTAAATTTGTACAAAAGTAAATTTGTTTGTTTGTGTTTCTTTTTATCAACTATACAAATCTTAAAGTTCTATATAAATTATGGAATCTATATAACTACAAATTGCATCAAAAAGCCAGCTGAGCTCTGGCTTTTGAATAGTATAAAATATCGAATGTTTATTTTAGCATTTGTTAAATTTTATTTTACACATCATATATAGATTTATATATTCAGCTTGAACGTTTTTACAGATATTGACAAACCTTTTATACCACCGAAAGCAAAATGTGGTCTACATTGGGGCGAAAGTAATAATACAATACAAAAGTTCAATTTGCGAATGGTGTGTTTGTGTGTGTGTGTGTGTGAATGTGTTGGTGTATGTATGTGTGTGTTTACATATTAACTAGAATTGTAAGAAGCGAATAATTTACATAGTGCTGAGCCCTGGTCTAATCGTAATGGCTAAGAGTGTTTAACACAAAAAACTGCTTTAACACAACATTGTTTAAGTTTTCTCCTCTTTTTCCTTGTTGTAGCGCTCCAGCTCCTTCAGGAATTGAGCCTTCGGCTTCATGACATTGGGTCGCTCGCCGCGGCAATTCGGACAGAACCATTTGCCCTTCGGCTTGAGCACAAGGGAAACGCAAGAGAAATGGAACCACTCGATGGGGCACAAATCGTTGTCACAGAGTATCATTTCGCCAAACGAAATCTGAAAGAGAGCAATGAGACAACAATTAATATATACTTATATATCTATTTTTTTTTCGCTCGCTCCAATCTTACCTGGTTGCACACGCAGTACGTGGGCTCATCGGGATCAATGGGCTCTGGCGGTGGCGTCTCTTCGCGCGTATTTGCCGCCGTATTTGTAGCTCCCGCGCCGCGCACTTTACGTTTCTTCTTCTTGCCGGAATTGCTGCTGCCGCCGCCGCCACCATTGCCACCGACACCGCCTGCTCCACCGGCCACGTTGCCGCCCGCCAATTGTACTTGGCTCTTGCGCTGTCCCAGGCCACTGCCGCTAGCCATCGATGACTTGCGTTCACTGTTCCCGTTCCCACTGCTGCCCGCCTCGTTGGCCGAATTGGATTCATTGCCGCCCATCTCGGTGGAGCTGCCATTGTTGGGCAAGCTCTCGTTGCGTCGCCTCGAACGTTTGCTGCCCGAGCGCTGCAGGTCACTGTTGCTGCCACAATAGGAGCCATTGTAGCCGTTGCCACCGCTGCCCAAATGGTTGGAACGATCATAGGTTGGCGTCGATCCGCCGCCATTGCCACTGATGCCGCCGGAGGCTGACACGCCAATGACACCACCGAAGGGCAATGCACCGTAATGCTCCTTAGAAACATTGGCCGCATTGCCCAATCCCAATCCACTGCTATTTAACACATTGTTGCCCGTACTATTGCCCTGATCACACATGGGACTCTGGAGACGCTGGAGCTTCGAGGGCGGCCCGTCGTCCAGCTGCGCGTAACGCTCGCGCTCCTCCTTCAGGTCGAGATTCTGCTGATCTGTGTCCAATTGTCTAACCTTACCGTCTATAATCTCCTGGAGCAGATTCACAATTTGCATCTTCTCGTCGCCCAGCTCCTGGGCCTGTATCAGGCTCTGGTGCATGCGCGCAATAGAACGGCAGCGGCGATTGGTGTCGGGTGAGTTCTGGTGCAGCACATAAAGGTCATAGTAGTGGTCCACGTCTCGTATTAATCCTACAAAAAGACAGAAAAACGGAGAGGTTAAGTGAAATTTTCATTGGGATTTTTTTTCAGCTTACCTCGGTATTGAACATCGATGTCCCGTATGCGAGAGAGTTGGCGCTGTACATCGTCTGGAAGATTCTCTACGGAATCCAGATAATTATCCACATAAGTGGCCGAATTTATGGCCTCTGATTCGGATGCAATCATTTTGTGAACTGGCTTGTTATACTTGCTAATTGCGCTCCTACGACATTGATTTGGGTGCACCGACGCGGCTCATTACAAATTAACTTTCAATTGGTTGTGTGCAAATTTGTTAACTTCGTTTTTACGCTGCAAAATATAAGTTTCAATTTTTTTAAGATGTTGCGACTGTACGCCTGTATTTGTGTATGTGCATGTGTATAGTTTTGGTGTTGGAAAGCAAACAAATATACCCTTTTAGTGTTAACATTAGCCATGCGCTTACAGTTTCATTTGAGTTGAATTGTGCGCTAACATGCTGCAAAATATGCGTTAACATAAGATGTTAGGCTTATTGCTGAAGTAATAAGCAATTTATTGTTTACAAAATTTTTAATTCTCTTGTGAAAATTATGCATATGTTTATTTAAGTTCTCAGGGACATTTTAGAGTAATTATTAAATTAACAGCAGCATAACACAATATTGTGCTGAGGAAATCAAATCAACAGAGGCTTAACAGCTCATAATAAGTACAAACAACGTGCGCGCGCCTAATTCAAATTTAAATTCGTCCTCTGATAGACTTAGTTAAATTACATAGTTTTCATATTTCATTCATATCACTTGACGTTTATTCTTTATCATACGTAAAATGTACAATGATTTTATTTATATTTATGCATTAAAATCCTATTATAAGACTTATCAAATTTAAATATATAATAAATTTGACTGATTAAATAATTGATAATTTCAAGCCTTCTGACATTTTGCATATAAGACGAAACGAGCAATATCTAATTGGCAAATCAACAGCTGTCGGGATCTATTAAAAATTATAAGATATTTCGTAACTTGACTTTTAGATCTTGAACACCTATTCAATTGCAACTTCAAATCTTTTTCTAGCCAGCAGGTGGTGGTACATTCAAGCCTGTGTGGTTATTTTGCAATATGAAACATCTGTCTATAACAATTTGAAAACATTTTTGGCTATCTTTGGGCATGTCACAATACACTCGCAGCCTGGGCAGCCATATGGAAATGGGGTTTCACCGACACGCAATCAACGTGCGGCAAACAGAAGCAAAGCCAAAGCCTAAGACCAAAGTTTAGCTAAAACACTTGCTGCAATGTCAACCGGGGCCGGGCTGGGGGTCTTAGTTGAAATTGTGTTTTTGCTTATTTCTTAGTTGTTTTTTTTTTCGGTATGGAAATATTTTGTTTCTGCATTTATCTGGCTACAGCACAGTGACAACGAGCTCATTCAATTTACCAGACGCGTTCCATGTGGCTCGGTGCTGCTCTCTGTGACTCCTCCAATCGCGCTTAGTGCACAGTGCTTTGCGGACGTACGTGATAAATATGCGAATTCCTAGCACTCTCGCCAATATGTCCAGCGTTTTCATAGTGCTATTGCCGCTCTGGTGTTTACTTTCCCCCATTCAACCGGCAAAAGGTTGTAGATAAAGCAAAATCTCTTCTCTCTCTCTTTCTCTCTCTCTCTCTCTCTCTCGCTCCCCCCTCTCTCTTCTTCTCTAACACAAAGTGCTTGTGATAAGATCTATAAGTGAATCGTGTTTTCTTTTTTATTTATTTTATGCTCGGATTGTCCAATAGCCAAATTCGGCTTGGATGCATTGCAATTTCTGTTACGCAATGGAAATTTCGATTTAAATCCATTTAATTGCCATATATTGTCGTGGAGCACGTGCCCAATGTCCTACATTGGATATAGACTGTATACACGGTGAGTTGACAATATATTTTACAAGAAAAAAAATATATTATTAAATGTGATAACTATAAAAAAGAAGTTTTGTGTTTTCCTTAAGTGATTTTAAATTTACTGATTTAAAATGAGAAGTTTTAGTTTATAAATTTTATTTGAAATAAAATCAAATGCAAAAATCAATTTATTGTTTTACTTTTTAATTTAAAAATAGTTTTGGCATCAAAATTGTTTTCATATGGACAGGAACTCAAATATAGCCCGTGGTCGCATTAGCATTTCTCTTAAGTCCGATTTATTAGAATTTTTACAGCTTAAGCTTCGAATTCAGCGTGCTAAAAATATTTTAAGGGCATTGCAGTCAACTTTTATTCAACCTGTTACTCGACTTTATTTTTATTGTTTATTGCAAAAAATATTCTTGAATATATCGTATTCTAATTAACGGAAAAAATTAGTAAAGTATGACTCTGTACATAATACTTCACTATTTTTGTTATAATTTAATTTTATAATTTGTATTACAGAGTAGTATAATTATAAACATTATAAACATATGTAGCATTATTTTTATGTTGAGGTCCACTAATTAAAATTGCCTTAGATATAAAAACATTTTGTCGGCGAATATTTGCTAAAATGTCAGTTCCAAGATTTAAAGACTTCGATATGGTTGACATTACTGTCGATCGAAAGCTATAAATGTATATTTATTATATTCTGGTATATTTAATTTTGATTTATTTACTTTTATTAATTAAAAAAAAAAAAAAACAATTTTTTATGCCTTTCCTAAAGCACTTTCCTTTTTAATTTTTCCTTCAATTTTCTTGTCCACTTGCCCATTTGCTTTCAAGTATGCAAATTTAAAGGAAAAACTAAAAAGCCTTGAGCAACCTGCTTACAATTCCTTTCCATGCCCCTAAAGTATGCATTGTTCCAAGCTGAGTCCAGTTTTGCGCGCCTCCACAACTTGAACTACATTTAATATAATGGAAATCTTTCACTTTTCAAATGCCCTTGTTGGGGGCCACAAATATTTTGTCACAAAACCACTTCGTTTGCTTCTCTGCTTTGCCAAGAGGCCAAAGGAAAAGTGGAAAAAGTGAAAAAAAAAAAGTTGGAAAAACATTTATGCGGTGCACAGCATGAAATTGGCTTAAGACGCAAAGATTTATTAGATAATATTTTGGAGTGACATGCAGTGCAGACAATTGCCTGAAATCATATGCAATTATCCTATCAGAGAAACTAAAACGAAACTGAATTTTAGTTGTGGCTTATCATAAACGAAAGACTTAGGCAACAAACTTGAAAGCCTCTTGTACGTTTACTGTTTAACACTTTCGTTGCAATCTTTCATAATAATTAAGAAAACAAAAACAACCGCAAAGTGAGTGTACGCATTAAACTATAGATCTATAACCATTTGAAATTTACATAATATCGTGCTTAAGCTAAATGAAAAACTGCACAATAGCAAAACAAATTACAGCGCCGAAAACCGCGGATGATAACACACGGCGGCGCGCCAAGTGACGTTGACTGCGAAAAAGGCAAACAGCAAACGCAAAACCAAAAACCAAAACAAAATCAAAGCAAGTTAGAAAAGCAAAGCACACAAAGAAAATGGGTAGAATACTAGATACCCTATAAATGTTGTGGATATTAAGAGAAAATAGTCATGGAATACAGCAAAAAATAAAATGGAATTGACATGAATAAAAAACTTATAATCCTTCAAATAAAATCTCGTAGTCGTAGAGACATTTTAAACTTTTTTTGTATTTTTGCATTAAAAAAAATTAGATAAATTGTTTCATATTAAATATAAGCAAATATAACATTGAAATTAAATATTTGAAGATTTTAATAGATTCACTATGAATTTGCTTTGATGCAGTAAATTAGATTCATCATGCGCCTCAAACAGGGTTCTGTTGGTAATTTAAAGTTTAAATATTTGAGATTATTTTATAATAGAAATTAACTATAAGATTATCTCTATAAAAGCTATATAAGCAACCATGATAATAACAAACCAAAACATTGCAATGCAATGCAAAACATCAATGCATTGTTAAGATTGATCAAATCTAAATATATATATTTTTGCAATTAAATTGAAGTAAAATTAAAATTAAAGTTAATTGAAGACAACTCAATCATTAAGTTTAAAATGAAGCTTTGTCTTTAAACAGAAAAAGTAATTTAAAATTATAAAATATAAATATTTATATATATAGCAAATATATTCAATTAATATGTTCAACTATTTTCAATAAGAGATTAAAATTTTTGCATATATATTATATTATTAAAATTCTAACCTCGAGTCGATTTCATTCACAAGTTAAACTCATATTGGACACACTTTCATCGGCTTTTATTATTCTGCTTAAGTACTTGGTTTATCTTTAAATGCATAGATGCAGGTAAGATAACAAAGTCATATGGCCAACTCGATGGCAAATCGTTAACAAAGCAAAGCAGTAATATCCGCTCTATGAAACCATATACAAAATCAGTGCAGCGTTGCGTGTGAGTTTGCAAAGAAAAAGTCAGCGAAAAGCATTCGCGAGGCTGGCCAAAGTCAAGGCAGCGACGGCAACAGCGAAATTCTTTGGCAGCGACTGCATTTGCGCGGCTTTTTTTTTCGCTTCACATTCGAAGCGCATCGCACGAATGGGCAAGACGTGAAAAGCATTCGCGGTTCAATTGAGCAGCAGATTCAAACTTCAATTGGACATTTTTTTGTGTGTTCGCTATTTGAGTTATGTGAACTAACGAAATCGAAAATGATCAATAAATTAATAAATTATACACTATTGTGAATACAAGTTTGTTGTGAAGTTAAACATTTGAAAGCGTGATAAAAACTAGTTTACGAAGAGAAAGGATTTGACAATTTGTATTTCAATTAAAAACAAGCGAAAAATAATAATAATAATATTATTAATAATAATATTAGAAATTAAAATATTCAATTATTGTAAATCATAAACCCATTTCAATACAATAAACAATAATAATTGTTGTTAATACAAAATTCTTAAAATAAAACTCACTAAAATATTTAATAGTTTTTGGTCTGTGAAATAGTGATAGAAATAGTAATTGTATAATTATTTAAAAATTATATATATTATATATGCATTTTGAATTTTAAAATAATAATCGCATATATAAAAATATTTTAAAACATGAATATAATATTTAAAAAAAATTATAATTATATATATTAAAAGGCAAAACCAAAAATATTTATTTTATATATAAATAAAAAAATAAAATAAAATAAAAATAAAAAAAAAATGGTATAAAAACTATAAATAAGATATTCATAATTTAATATCAATTATAAATAAAAGATTTATCTATTAATTAAAAGAGCTCAAATGTATAATAAAAAGTATACAATTTATTCAAAACAACAATTCTGCGTTGAAAACGAATAAAAAAAAAAATAAATAAAATAAAAAATTAAACACTATATATGAAAATATTCAAAAGAAAATAAATTGAAAGAAAGTTAAGGAAATGCTGAAAAGCAGTGAAATATAAATGAAACTCACTTAAATTAATATATTTAATATTTAAATTCATATTTTAAGCAAAATAAATAAATTCGTGATTTCTATCAATTTCAAAAATTAATCAAAACAAATTGCAAACAATTGCTATTGCATGTAAAACAGTAATTAATGCGCACAAATTAATGAAAATAATAATTGTATTAAAAAATACAAAAACATAAGAAAGAGAGAGAGAGAGAGAGAGAGAGAGAGAGAGAGAGAGAGAGGGAGCGAGCACGCACACATATCTATGTTTAGCTGGCAATTAAAAGTGCAACAGCGATGAAATGTTTAATTGCGATCTGCCTCTTTACGCTTATATTCAAAGGTACAAAACAAACAACAACAGCCATATTACTAAAAATAAAAAAATAATAAAAAAGCAAACATTAAAATCAACAAAAACAACAACAACAACAATTAGAAGAAGAAAAACGTTGACTGACAAAGTTTTGCTCACGATCTAACAACTTTTGCAGATGCGCAAACACTGCTGCTGAACCAAATGGATTGGAAAAATCTGCTAAACAGTGGAGCTCTGGATGTGAACGTGTTGCGCTGTTTTCTGCGCGACAAAAACTTTTGCCCCAGTCCCTACATACAGCATCGCCTCTATGCGCCGTAAGTTCAAATGGGCAGCGTCTGTCTGCCTTACTGCAGTGTGCCTTGACAGCCAATTAAAGCTATGCAATAATCTCCACAATCTGTCTAATTTATGCGCACACAAATACGGCTTAAAGTTCGCGAATCATTTTGGGTGAAAGTGTGAGAAATTGGCAGATCGCCGAATGACAATTAGCTCAATGAAATTCTTTGGCCAATTTGTAGGCCACTGCTCGGCAGAGCGACGATGTTAACTTGTGCAACCACCAAGGATATGGGTTACACATAAATAATTTACAGGCGTTTCAACTTGTTTTCCCATCTGACCCCATTTCAGCCGATTCAGTAAGAATGTTACGAGCGGGCGTGAGTGACTGCGTGATACGCGCTTATGTTGTACAAAAATGTTAAAGTTATTCAAAGTTAAATGTTTATTAAATTTGTTTGCCTGCTCGAGCTGGTTTATTTCTGAAGTAGATCAAAAACTTGTTGGTTAAATAAACAAATTTACTTTATACTTGTGTTTAAAATAGAGTCAGCTTTAAATTCTTCATAATTTCATATAATATTGATGCACTCAAAAATATGTATATTTATATACAGTCTCTCGATCTGCATTATGGCAATGATTGCCCAAACCCAATATACTCTTCTCACTTGCTGCCCGCTTATAACTACCTGCTGCAGGTGCCGGCCGCAGGTGGTCGAAGCTGTGACATCAATTGCAATTGAAAATAAAATATTGTACAAACGATGCTTTTGGGCGAGTCGTACAACCTGTCTGGCCGTCTAGTCTAAACGAAATGCGACCAAGTCCCAGTTCAGCTTCCACACGAAGTCCAAGTCCAAGTCCAAGTCGAAGTCTGTGTCCAGGCTGAGCAAGTGGAGTTGCCTATTTTGGCCAGTGAATGTTGTGGTAATAAATGCCACAGATTACGTGATACATCGATTGTTGACAACTCTTAGCAAAGAAACTGGAAATTTTCACTTGAAGAACGATTGGGGACGATCAAAGCCAATTGAGGTTCAGTTTGAATGTATGTAACGGGGGAAAGAGTTCAGTTAACAGCTCTGAATTTTGGTTTATATAACAGTTTAGAGAGCTATTATGTTGTCGTTGAACTGTTTCTCATTCAACTTGTTCGCAATTCAGAGAAATAATTTTGGCATGGCAGAAAACTTTGAAGCTCAGCTCATTAATACAAAAATTTGAATCTACCTCTAAATATCCTTAAGAACATGTATTTTTTTAGAATTCTGCTATTATGTATGTTACGCCCTAGTTTTTAGCCTCATATTACTTAATTAATGAAAGAAATGCACGATCATGTTTGAAGTCTTTATGGAGCTTCGGTTATGCATGCAGTCACACGAACAGAACGAATGCCAGACAATCAGCAAAGTGAACGTTGTATATACATATGTAATATACTCTTTTCATTATTTAAATGATCTAGTAGTAGTTTGTGGACCCGCCCAATAGCTATAGAAAACATGGAACTACCTATCACATCGCCAATGGTTTCTTTATTTTCGTACATTAAAAAGAGTCAAGGCTATATTTCAGTTGATTGTTAATAACCAACATTTAATAAGCCTTGACACATGATAGCGATCAACATATCATTTGCAATTGGTTATGGTTTCTTCAGTGAGAATCGCCAGCCGGTTACAGCGCCAGCTGACTGGAGAAACTGCTTCCTTCCGATTGAATCCATGTCTAACATATGGAACTCTTTAGTTTGGCCCACTTTCAACGATCTGCCGTCAATGACCCACGGTGCATCATGTCAATTCTGAACTTCTGACACCTGTACATTGTTTCATTTAGATGCTTCAAGCAATGACACACTTATTTGCCTCACGCCTACCAAAATGTGTTAAAACAAATTGAAGAAATCTAGCGTGGGTAAACCAGTTGGGCTAAGCTAGAATTAAAGCGAATCTAAAAATAATAAATCAAATAAAAGCTTTGCTAATGTTGCTGTCAAGTCCTGCAATATTACGCCTAAATAAAAATAACAACCGAAACTAAAGCAAAGCTTTTAAATATTATTAACTAAATGTATTAAATATAAATATATTAAATATTAAACTTCTTTGCAATTCAAATATAAAATTTGGCATAAATTGGCAACAGTAATTCGAAAAATATTTTTTAACTTTAAAAAAACAGATATTACAAAAAAATAGCAAACATTCGGTAAACAATGTAAAACAATGAATTTAATTTTTTATTTAATAATTAACTGTGAGGCAATGCAATATTTTTTTCAATATTTATTTTATTTTATTTTTTATTTTTTTTTTTTTCATTTCAAACAATAAGAAATTTAAAATACTTATATTTATTTTAATATGTTTAAAATAATAAACGTATATCGTCGGAAATGATATATTTTCTACTTTTAAGATTCTATACATTTATATAAAATACTATATCATAAATGTATAAAAAAGAGAAATTTTTTATTCATTCTTTGTTGCTTCTCATCTTATGAATGAGCTCAGTATATAGTTTATATATATGTATATTTTTTGAATGAAATAAATTATCATTGAAATGAGTTTGCTTGCTAATTTCACTTTCATATAAATATACGTCGCAACATTTAAACCTATATTTATGTTCACCTTATATAACAATAGTCTCTTTGGCGACCTTTCCAATTTGCATCATAACATATCATATTCAATCTCCGCCTAAGCACAGATTTACTGATGCATAAAGAGCTCAAATAACAAAGGTTTGCTAAACGATTAGATGCGTCATTTCCTTGTTATAAATTTGAGTTGAACCGTTGACTCTTGCGTTCATGTGCTTGCGTCACTTGAATCAGATTTCGCTTCTCTGTTGCAGTAATGGGCCGCGGGTCGGGCTGCCGCTGAACATCCACAATCCGTTGACCCTGTACAAGGGCGGCTTCAGCAAGCAGCGCGAGACGGTCTTTCTAGTGCATGGCTTTAATGGGACGGCGGTTGACATGCATCTGCAATTTTTGCGGGATGGTTAGTGAGTATGGAATTGTTGCGCCGATCGACGACTGAAATCCTTTAAAACTTCTCCATTGTCTCTGACTTTAGCATACTTGTCGCGGGAATTCAATGTGATAACTGTCGATTGGCGCCCGTTGACACGTTATCCGTGCTACCTGCACTCGCTGATCAATACTCGATTGACGGCGCAGTGCACTGCCCAGCTGTATTCGTTTCTTACGCACTATGGTGCCGAGCGTGAGAAAATCACCTGTGTGGGCCATTCGCTGGGCGCCCACATCTGTGGCATGATTAGCAATCATCTGACAATGAAGCAATATCGCATCATTGGCCTGGATCCAGCTCGTCCACTGATCGAGCGCATGAAGAGCAATCGATTTCGATTGTCGCATGATGATGCCAGTGTTATTCAGGTGCTCCACACGAATGCCGGCTACCTGGGCCAGGAGGACAATACGGGACACCTCAACTATTGTGTGAATGGGGGCCGGGTGCAGCCGTATTGTAAAGGAAATCCAATTAGTGAGAATAATATTGGCATACATATTAAAATATATTTTAATTTAATTATTTTCATTTGAATCGATTAAAATTCAGGACGTTCCCGCTGCTCACATTTTCTGAGCATTTGCTATCTGGCCGCAGCCACCATGAAGCATTCCAAATTCATGGGCGTGCCCTGTCCGAATGGTTGTGTTAATCTATCAGGGCCAAGACGTTTGCCAGTTAACGGTAAAGTTAACCCCTTTGAATTTATATCATTGCTGCGAGAGTATAAAATTGGGAATGATGCGCCAGACGAGTGAGCAAATGTTTGACTTCTAATTTAAATAATTATGCAATAATCTATTTCGTTTATTTTTAGGGCACGCGGCTGTATTTGCATTGATGTACCATTCGCTAAGCACTGTCCATTTGTGGATTCATAGAATTATTCATTAGGATTTAGTTAGTAAGCTATTTGTTAACAATAAAATGTAAAGGAAATTAAATAGTTTATTTAAATTTCTACTATGGCGCCAGATGCCTGGGTTATTTGCAAGGGAAATTGTTATGCCATGAGCGTAATTAAAATACCGATAAAATATTGCAAATAAGCGGTCTATCGATAACTGCACATCTCTAATTTACAATACAGTCATAGTAAAAACAAGTAAGGTAGAGAAAAAACAAAAATAATAACAAATTTGTAGCTTTAAACTGATAATAATATAAAATGGGATGTGATGGCGGCACCATACCAAGACGTGATGAGCTTGTGCGAGTCAAGCAAAAACCAGAACAGGTAAGGCAATTAAATGTAGTCAATGCATTTGCAGTTTCTCTTTAACAGTAAATACTCTTATAGAAAGACAAAGATGCTGAACGTGAATTTCGTTGGCTGCACTGCGCGTTGACCCAGCAGCGTTTAGAGGAGCCCATTGCAATGTGCTCAATGGGACGCCTCTACTCCAAGCAGAGTGTTATTGAGCGTTTGTTGGAGAAGGAAAAGATGCCAGAGAGCTCAGCGCACATACGCAGCCTGAAGGACATCAAGACGCTGCAATTGACTCCAAATCCAGCATTCACGGATGAAGACAAGACTGAGGGTTTGCTGGACACACGCCATGCGCCTTACATATGCAAACTAATTGGGCTGGAGATGTCGGGCAAGTTTCGCTTTGTTGCCCTATGGACCTGTGGTTGTGTCATGTCGGAGCGTGCCCTGAAACAGATCAAAGGTAGTATGGCCAGTGCATGTCCATTGTGCCAAATGCCCTACAGCGTGGAGGACGTAATTGTGCTGAATGGCAACGAAGAGGATATGGAGCTGATGAAAGTCAAGAGTGAAATGCGTGAAGCCAAACGCAAATCTGCCAAAAAGGAAAAGAAAAGTTCGAAGAAAACGGAAACATGCGTCAAGGTAGAAGCTACAGATGAGGTAGCTTCCACGTCCAAAGCAAAAGATAAAGCCAGCAGTAGTACAAGCAACAAACTAAAGCTTGTGGCCAATCCCAAACGCTTGGGCGCTGTGAATGCTATGCAAGATCCAGAATTGAAACGTCTTAAGACAGATTTTAGCGTAGCGAAGGATCCGAACGCCACCGATGTCTACAAATCTCTGTTCACCAGCCACAAAACTGATAAGGAACAAGAGCGCGCCCACTGGATCACCTACAATCCGTTCTACAATTAATGCCAAAATTGTTTTAAACCCAATCTGACAAAAGAGATCCCGCTCACTGGATCAATTTCAATTCGTTTGGCATTTAGATTTCTATATAGTAGCTTTTACCTCTAAGTTCAGTTTGCTGTACGCCTTCAATCACAATATCCTTTTAGTAAAAACAGAAACAGTAGGTACTGTTTCATAATAGTATATGTAACTGATTGTAAATTACTCGAGAGATATTTCAATATGTATCGCTCGTCCTATCAAAAGGGATTCCTGACGGTTCTTTACAGCGTGGGCAGCTCCCCACTGGACAAGTGGTCCACATATGTGAGTATACAGCAAGGATTATCCATCGGTTCACTGTAAGAATTTTGATATGCAGACAAAAAATGGTTATATCAAACGCGTTTACGATGAGGATATCAAATCTTTGGTACTGGAAATAATGGGATCGAACGTCTCGACCACATTTGTACATTGCCCCAGCGATTGCAAGGCAGAGCTGGGCATTAAGCTGCCGTTCTTGGTGCTGCTCATCAAAAATATGCACAAATATTTTTGCTTTGAGGTTAAGGTGAGGCGGCTATATGAAATTTGAGGTTAGGTGTCATCAATCCTTTTGTAGATTCAAGACGATCAGCGTTTTATGCGTCGCTTCCGCGTATCGAACTTCCAGAGCAAAACATCCGTAAAGCCCTTTTGCACAGCCATGCCCATGGGCATGTCGCCTGGCTGGAATCAAATACAATTCAATTTGGCCGATTTTACACGTCGCGCCTATGGCTCGAACTACTTGGAGACGGTGTCGCTGCAAGTGCACGCCAACGTGCGCATCCGACGCGTCTACTTCACGGACAAACTTTACAGTGAAGCCGAGCTGCCCAACGATTACAAGCTGATGGGCAAGCCCAAGGATTTGAAGAAAGAGAAACAATTCAAGGCGCCGCCTACAGCTCGTCCACCATCGCCTCTGAACACGGCCCGTGCCGAGGCAGCCACAGCCAAAACTGAAGAGTCAGCTGCACCAGCGGACACAGAGACTGAGATGGATATGGGCGCTTCCGATGCTGGCAAATCAGGTCCACCCGAAACTGGCGAGACTGATGCTGCTCCAACCGAGGAGCCGCCGGCACAGACCGATGCCACCGAGGAAGCCTACTATTAAGATACTTCTGCTGTTAATGTTCAAATGTTCAGTTATATGTTTAGTTCGTGCACGCAACGGGAGAGAGGCCAAGGCCAAGGCCGAGTAGCAGCTAAATTAGCTAGTCGTAGTAATACATGAATCGATTAAAAGTACTTTACGGGTTTCTCCTTCATATCCATCATACTGTGGCTGGATAATAGAAGTAGTTCTAAGTATGTTGGTTGTAGGGGGTGATATGAGGAGGGAGCTTCCTCCGGCAAAAGCAAACATTAGAGATTATGTTCCGTATAGCGTGATCTATTGACAACCCAATTTTCGATCTTCCGATTAAGTAGAGGGACAATCGTACTTTCCATTTCACAATCACTTGAAGGGGTAATCCAACGTTTCGTTCTCCGATTAGCTCAAGGAAGTAAGTTCCAATCTGCTCATGGGCCATGCGAACTTTCCAATCGACATACTGCGCAATGCTTCCAGACGATGTTCTGATCTGTTCAAAGCACAGCCGAACATCCGATCTGCTCAAAATAGAGTCCAACTAAAAAGCTTAATATGTTCTCTACTGAAATATTAAGAGAAACGAATTATTTAATTAATTACCTATCCAATTTTTCGATCATCTCTCAATTTGCTTTATTTTGTGTAATATTTGATATATACTTAGAATTCACTATTGTTTTATGGGTCACTTGATAACTATTCTTGGGCATAGCGGAGTAACAACTAAACATACGATTCATAGACATAATAGTTTATTAATTTATTTCACTGCTTTGTTTAGCATCCGTCGTCTAATTTTTGCTAATAGGTAAACCTATAAAAAAAACTCTCAAGCTTGATATACGGAACTTTCGGTTTCTTTGGACACAGCTAGGATGCGATCGCTTCATTAGCGATGCTCAACATTTCCGTATCGATGTTTTTAAGCGCATTGTTATACTCGGTAATCTCCAGGGCCTCCCATTCGGCTTTGAATGCTGCCTTCGGGTCCTGGGGCATGGTCATTGCTGCACCGGTCATGGCATCGGCCTGAGCCTGTGTCTGATCTGCATGGTTGTTCTCGCCGAGCACAAGCGTGTAAATGGAACGCAAGCCGAAAACGTTCAGGAAATACCATGAGGCGGACGACACCCAGGCGGCATCCAACGAAGCCAACTCCACGCCGCGCTGCAGCATGGGCTTGAAACGTAGTGTAAGAGGGAATGGAACTTTGGTGGTCACAAAGCCCGAGAACATCCAATTGATCCAGCCACCAATAACGACCATGGGCAGCACATTGATAAAGTTGCCCTTGACCATGTCCGTCAGCATCGCTGAAGAGTTTTGTGCGACCGGCGCGCGTTTCTGTGTCTTGAAATATCCCGTCTCCTCATTGTTGAAAAAATTCTTTCTCATAGAGAAGGACTGCGCACTAAGATATTTTCCATTCTCGCGTAACAAGCGAGCACGAATCATGGCTTGGCTGTGAAAATGGACAGAAAACAGAATGTCATACATCAAAATTAAATTTCAGTAATGAACCTTGCGCTCACCTGTCCATTATTTGGGTCATCTCTGCTTTTTTCTGCGTGGATATCAGAATGGACACGTAATGGCGTACAATGCCTACCAAAAATGTGATTAATACGATGGGCAAAAACACCCATACGCGTATATCGGGATCTATCAGTAGCTCCGTCATATTTAATTAATAATTAGAGTTAATATTTAACAAAATTTTCAGCACCCGTCGAATCCGGTGCTAGAGATGGATGTGTATGGAAAAAACAAAATATCGGATTTATCGAATAACAATGACTGACAATAATCGATTTGGGAGTATTTAACTTGACTGTAAAATATTAATTTTTCTGCTAACCATATTTAGCTCGTTCCAGATTCGAGTGCCTAACTATCGCCAATCAATATTAGATCAGTTTTCATTGAATGTGTTTATTTATTACAATATATAGTAGTTTAGTTTACAATATAATCATTTAATTTATACATTACTAGCTTATGGTCATACAATTATTAATTTACAATTTCAGAATTACATTTTGCCAGTAAAGTATTTGTTAGATATCGTTAGGTCTTTGCCATCATATACAATATTTTCATAGAAGAACTTCCGATTAACGCGGCATTGTGGACCACATCTGGTTGAACCACAACTGCGGCACTCATACCAGCAGCCTGCACATTGTTCATTCATACAATCACAAACATCCAAACCGTTGGATCTTATGTTTCCATATTCATCATATGCGCTGTTTTTTCCATTATAGCAAGTTTTCTTCTTAACTTTTCGCTTGGATCTTTCTGCTTCCGTACTGCTGTTATCATCTATGGTCTCTTTACGTTGTGGACGCTGCCGCAAGCTTCGTGCACTCATTATTTTTAAATGTTTTGATATATAATTTGCTCAAAAACGTTTATAAGTATATAATTTGTTAGGTAAACAATGCGAGTATGAAGTTGAGTTTATCGAGATTTACTCTAGCGAAATACTATCGCACGAATTGATTGGTTTTTTCTTTACTGAATACTAATGTTCAGTGTGACCATTCTCAGCAATTACATTAGTTCAACATATGACCAAGTCAAATATTCACCTCCTTCGACGCTAATAAAGAATAATTTGATTTATTGAACTAGACAGAGATTGAAACAATGGAGGCCAAAGCAGATTCGCCAGCAACCACATCAAATCCAGCGCCAGCGGCCGAGACTCCCAAAGACGCCAGCAGTACAGTAACCGCGGCTGCTACCAACAGCAATGCACAAACGCCAGCAACTTCGGCGCCAACAGCAACAACCACAGTCCCGGCACCAGCATCGACCAATAATTCCAGTTCTGGCACGGGAACAGTAGCAGCAGCTGTTGCACCAGCATCGGCTACAACAGCCAGTACAGCACAGCAACCACCGCCGGCCAAAAAGCCAAGCGCGCCAACAGCAACGCGGGCCGATCCCAGCGCACTACCCACACGCCAATATCTCGATCAGACAGTTGCGCCTGTCTTACTGCACGGCTTGCAGGCCTTGGCTCGCGAACGGCCCACAGATCCCATACAATTTCTGGCCTCGTACTTGCTGAAGCATAGCAATGGATGTGAGGAACCTGTGGCCACCGAAGCCAGTACTTAAATGTACATAGTGTCTGTCATTGTTCCCAACGTTTGCCCCGTTGCCCTAGCTTTCTAAGTCAGTCTCTAAATAAATGTTTAAAATTACAAATAAAATTATATAATAATAATAAATCGCAATCGCGCACCATTCACTTAAACATTAAAATATAATATATATTCCAGTTAGGCAGTGATCGGATATCCCCAGGGATCCAGTTTGTTGTTGAGCAGCTGCAGTGAGGTGTCGGCAATCTTGGCCAGTAGCTCTGCCAGCTTCTGTTTCGTATACACCTTGTACAGTTGCCGGCGCTCGTCGGCAATTTCGTCCGCTAGCCGTATGCAGCCCGGATAATCGCCCGTCTTGGCCAAGACGTCGAGCAGTAGCAGCACAATCTCTGGCAGGCAAATGGAGCGCAGCTTCTCCATCTGCAGAAGCCGGCTCTCCCAATGCAGCTGTGCTGCATTCTCCGGCTCTTTGGCGATGAAGGGATCCTTTAGCCAGCCCTTCTCCGGAAACAGCACCACATTGAACAGGGCATCTGTGGTCACTAAAGGGCAAGACAGAGATTATGAATTGTTTGGATCACGTTAGACTCTGATCTTACTCTTGGACTGTTCCTTGACTTTTTGCTCCCAGCGTGCCAGCTCCGTGATATAGGCCTGCTCCTTATGCTGCGCATTCATGCGCTCCGTGAAATTGTCCTGCGTGGAACCTGACTTCTGTGTATCTTTATGTGGAGGTTGGGGCCGGGCCTGCTGCAGTCGTACCCACTCATTGAAGCTGTCCACGGCGGCCAGATAAACCTTGTAGCACAGGAACTCCTTCAGGCTGCACTCCTCGCGTGGCCCCAAGTTATCGAGCGAGCCATAAACCGTGATCAGCTGGCTGGTCACGTCCACGGGCACCATGGAAAAAATCTGGCGCACACACTCGATTTTGTTGCAGGCCAAATACTGACGCATCATGGCATTTGCCTGCCAGAGCAGCTCGCCTCGTTGCTCTAGCAAATGCAGTAGATACTCCAGCGATAGAATCTTGCGTTTGTCCACAGCCGAAATGGATCCAGTTGGTGGTTCACCTAGTGCGCTTGGTGGACCATTGTCCTGTCGTATGATCTCGACCGTAGTACGGGTGATTTGCTCCACATCCAGACCAGCCTGCAACGCCGCATCCAGCGCCTGTTCCCGCTGTTGCTTCTGATCGATCTTGGTAAGGAACTTGGCATAGAGCTGCACTTGCAGCTTGTTAGGCAGGCCCGCCGAGTAGTAGGCAACTGCTTGAGGATCTCCCCGCTTGATCAAAGTATCCACATAGGCGGCAATTATGCGCTCGGCCTGTTGCTGCTGTCCCTGTTGCTCCACGCGTCCGATCTGGCGCATAAATAGCACAATGTGCGCCATGAAGCGCAGCTGATGTGGCGGCAGCTGCGAATCGTTCGGCACGGCATCCAGCCAACGACACATGTGCTGCAACAGCTCGCCGCAGGTGTCCAGTATGATGTGTTGTTGAATGACGCCCAGTTGACTCTGGGCGTAGTCCCGCACAGACACATCTTTGGCCACGGCCAGCTCATCGAAGATCTGCTCCAGGGTCATCTTGCCATTCCAGTACTCGTCTGGCATGGGCTGATATCGTTTTATGCAACAACCACGAATCTCGCTCTCCACTCGTATGTCTATTTGCACCTTCATGTACGCCCAAAGCAGATCCTGCCAGTTGCTGTGCAGCAGCGTCTTTAGCGCGCCCAGGTGACCGCAGAAGACGGCAGCCGTAGCACGTGTATACTCATCGTATTTCTTGGAGTCGGCTAGCAGCCAAGCACAGCGCTTCCAAATATCGCGACGGGGATTACCCTCGATGGGCAACTTCTCATTGACCTGACTGGGCACATGCTGTTCAAAGTTGGGATCCTCGTGCAGACGCCAGCCCTCCAGGATTGCCGCTCGCCAGGTCTGGCCAAAGTGCTTGCACAGCTTTAGCGCCTCATCGATGTGGCCGCTGCGTATGGCTGCAAAAATAGCGCGACTCAGACGTGCGTTATCCTCCATGTCCAGGGCGTGAAGTGGCTTGCCCTCACGCACCGGCGCATCCGGATCCAGTTGCTTGCATATCTCATGGCCATGACCAAACGCAGCTCCCTGCAAATTCTCCAGCTGGAAGAGCGTGTTCTCCCAGGCCATCATCCGATCGTGACTCTGCAGCGCATTAGCCTGATCTTTTTCCTCGTAGCACTTCTCTAGCCAATCCACAACCATTTGATACTCGCGCAGCTGTGCATTTATGGAATAAAGCTGTTGGATGACCTGTTGAGTGGAAATTCAAATTAAATACAGAATATATTCAATACTCATTCAAGACTTACCTCTTTTTCGCTACCTCCCAGAAGTGGACCCTCCTGCATTTCGTCATCCGCCTGCGCATCAGTCTGGAGTAACAGCCGATCATAGTAGAGAGCGTGGAGCAGGCGCCAGGTATTAATCTCTTGCTTCAGCCACTTGACGCTGGCCTCGCGCTGTTTGGTACCATGATTTCCGCCCATTCCGCGATCGATTTCCAGCTCCAGTTGCTCGACAACCTGCTCACAGGCCTGAGCCAACATCTGTACCACATCTAATGTATCATTCGTGTTGTTGTGCGTGTGCAGCACCTCATAGAAGTGGGCAAAGAGTATGTCCACCTTGCTGGCTCCGTTATCCGCTGCATCGATGTTGTCCGTTAGCCGGGTGCTGTCGCCGCTTAAGCTAGTCACATCCAATCCAGCCATTGTGGGATTCTTCATGCGAGACAAAAGTCCCATGGCTCCGGAACTGGTGTTTCTAAACAAATCATGCTCATCCGGCAGCATCGTTATTGACAGATTGTGGGACTGATTGTTTTGTGTGCTGCTCAGAGGCTGACGCAGCAAACCACGCCGGGGCTGCATCGGACTGTCCATTATCGCTCGTTGTTTGATTTATGTTATATTTTTATGATTAATTATCCGCACGCGGCAAAAATGCCGGGACTCTCCTTTGCAAACTAGCTCAACACTGTAGACCAGCTCTTTTGCAACACTGACCGCGCGTGGTACGCAACTCATGTTCATGCAACTTCGTGGTGACAACACAAACAAATCGAAATTCATAGATTTATAATATTTGTATTTAATTTTAATTACTAAGCTGTAGTGCATATATGTAATTGATTGTTTTCAATTTATAAATGTCACCTGCATTATTTCATTCTCACATGACAGTGTCCATATTCTTGTCAGACCACTGAACATGTGAGCACCGTACATGTCTGAACGATTCATGTGAGTGTCAAACTTTGGCATGCAACTTTGTATTGTAAACTAGGTTTGAACGTGCCTGCGCCACACTATGAAAGTAAGCGTCGTTTTTATTATTTTGTTGTAACAATAAAAAGACGTTTTTTTTTTGTTGTCGGTAATGTAATGCTTTAATTTTATACTGGCACTTGCAGTGCACAGCCGCAATATTGTTAAAAATACATTGTAAAGAATTGTACGAAAAAAATGGCGAATCACTGGCCAAATTGTTACACGCTAATTGTGTAAATAAATGTATTACAACTGTAAACCTGAATTTTTCTGTAGTGCAGTTAAATAATCATATATATAGTTTATATGCAAGCAAGCCAACAGCAAAGATTTTTTTCAAATGGCAACCAACTACAAATGTTAATACAGAAATAAATTCTATACAAACAAAATATAATTAAGTTAAAAAACAACACAACAAAAGGTAAGAACCGGAAATTGATTTTTACCCACATACTCATGTACATACATAAGTATGTATGTAATTATGTATGCATATATTCAAATTTATGCATATACATACATACAACATACATAAAACATCATGTATTCACATGCATGCATAAATATGCATAAACGCATTTACATTCACATACACACCTACATACACATTTGTATGTATCTAAAATAAATACAATTTTTTAACATATGAACTCTACATACTCACAAGCTAGTGTAGGAGAGAGAGAGAGGTACACAGAAAATCGAATAACTCGAGCATATTAATTTCTGGACACACTAGCAGCATATAAACAGTGTATCGGCGAATGTGTTTATTTACATATATATACATACACACATCTATATATAAATCCCTTATCGGTATTGTATTGGTACTTTTCTGTAAGGGACATAAATTTCCCATAGTAAACATAAATTCAAGTATGTAAGTTAAGTGGCATCAGTAAGATTTTAGGAAATTATAATTATTAATTTATAATATTATATTATTGTACAGAATATAGGAGAGCTAATAAGATATAAAGATTGATGATTGATGGACATATAGGGTATATTATAGATTATTTATATGTACATAAATATGAACTGTGTGCAAGCAGAGCTTTGTTGAATGATCTTATTTTTATAAATTTTAATTAAAGACAATATTAAGATATAATCAGTTATTTTATATTTAGGGAAGTAAACTTAATAAAATAAATAAATAAATAAATAAAAAAAAAAAAAAAAAAGAATCATTTTAATTGAACATTTATATAAAGTACTTTATGGCATCATAATTTCATTGATAGGAAATATCTTATTTTAAATTACATAAAATTTATATTTAATAGATATTTTTACAATTAAAATAGCAATAATTATTTTTATTTATTTTTGTTATTCATGTATATTATTTTTTTAAATTAAAAAAAAATATATTTATTTTAAAATTAAAAATAACTTTAAATTCATGTATATAATTTTTTTATTTTTGTTAATAATTATATATTTTTTAATTGAAAAAAAAAATATATATATATATATTTGTAATATACTTATATTAATATACTTAAAATAAAATTAATAATACATTTAAATATGATATTTGAATGTTCTTAAAAACTCAATATGAGATCTCAAATTTTTTCAAAAAGTAATCATTTTTTCAACTTTTGCAAACCGTGCATAATATCTGCATGAGCCT
This sequence comes from Drosophila koepferae, assembly GCA_030914345.1. NCBI lineage: Eukaryota > Metazoa > Arthropoda > Insecta > Diptera > Drosophilidae > Drosophila > Drosophila koepferae. The sequence goes on from JAUESR010000207.1 coordinate 7,755,965, forward strand.
TGAAATTTAGCATTTTAATTGAATTAACATGAAAAACATTGGCATTCAGAAGGTCAAAAGCTGAACAGAAAATAAAACTAAATAGAAATTCTTCGAGTTGATGTGCATTGTGGGCGAAAAGACATTCTTTTAACTTTAACAAATAAATGGTAACCGCTTTCATCATAATGGAAAAGGATCAATTAACTATGTACACACCCTATACTTATTTAATATTAACTGAAGCAAAAATGATCTAATTAATATAATATTAAATTCATTCATTTTTGTTTTTCTCTCTTTAAAGCCTTAACTCAATAACCCCAACGTCGCAGCAACCATGGCCGTGCAGCTGAAGAATGCGTATCATCATTTGCCGCTTACCATAACGCCGATACTCTGCCAGCCGTTGCTGACGCCGGCGCCAACGCCACCGAAGCCTGAGCCGCCAGACTTGACATTTCACTGCATGTGTTGTGCCGAGTATTTTGTGCATCCGCTGGCGCTCTATCAGCACATGAACAGCAAGCATCCGAACGAGTCGACGCCACAGCAACAACAACAGCAGCAGCAGCAGCAGCAGCAAGAACTGGAGCAGGCAGCTGAGGAGGACAGCACAGATTATAGCTGGATATTTGAGCCGGTCTGTGAGCTGGAAGTGGCAGATGTGGCGGATGCTGCGCCTTTGCGCAGCGACGATGACAGCGACTCGAACAGCGATGACGAGGTGGAGGAGGGCAGCGAAGCGGACAGCGATAATGATAGCGACAGTAGCAGCAGCAGCAGCAGTAGCGGCACCTCCTCGAGCAGCAGCAGCACTGGCAGCAGCGGTGCAGGGCTGGGCGGTGCCAACAGCAACTCCAATACGCAGCCGAGCATGGAGAATGGAGCCTATGTGGAGGTGTCATCCACACAGCCTATGCGTGGTCTGCTGCCTGGCTTGCAGCCCAATGAATACCAGCTGCAGACAGCAGATCCGCATGAATCCACTTCCATTATACTGCTGCAGCCGTCGGTGAGCATAACGCCAGTGCCGGTGGGGCCAGCGCCGGTGCCGGTGCCAGTGGTGCAACAACAACAACGACAAGCGGTGCCTCCGCTGCCCACACTGACTCTGGAGCCGGCACCCATTAAACGACGTCGCGGACGACGCAGCAAGACTAATCCCAACAGCGATGGCCAGGGCGCTGCGGCCGCTGCTGTGGCTCAGCTAGGCGCCAATGGGCAAAAGTGCTTTCAGTGCACGCATTGCGAGGCATCGTTCCCCAACGCTGGCGATCTTTCCAAGCACGTGCGATCTCACATCTCGAACAAGCCGTTCCAGTGCTCCATCTGTCAGAAAACCTTCACGCACATCGGCAGCCTCAACACGCATATACGGATCCACAGCGGCGAGAAGCCATACAAGTGCGAGCTCTGCCCCAAGGCGTTCACCCAGTCGAGCAGCCTGATGGTGCACATGCGCTCGCATGCGGTGCGCAAACCGCATCAGTGCGTGCAGTGCGACAAGGGCTTCATCAACTACAGCTCGCTGCTGCTACACCAGAAGTCACACTCGGCGCCGGTCGAGAGCTTTGTGTGCCCGGAATGCGAAAGGGAGTTTAAGGCCGAGGCGCTGCTGGATGAGCACATGCGCATGCATACCCAAGAGCTGGTCTATCAGTGCGCCATTTGCCGGCAGGCATTCCGCGCCAGCTCGGAGTTGGTGCAGCACATGAAATGCCACATGGGCGAGAAGCCGTTCACTTGCTCCCTGTGCGATCGCTCGTTCACACAATCGGGCAGCCTCAACATCCACATGCGCATCCATACGGGCGAGAAGCCATTTCAGTGCAAACTGTGCGACAAGTGCTTCACACAGGCTTCCAGCCTCAGTGTGCACATGAAGATCCATGCCGGCGAGAAGCCCTTTCCCTGCCACATCTGCGGCAAGGCCTACAGTCAGCAGGCCTATCTCAACAAGCATGTACAGGCACATGCCATGGATGCTACGCCGGCACATCAGGCGCCAGCGATGCCAGCGAAGGAAACGCTCGTTTGCATTGTGTGCGGCGCGCTGCATGCAGATGCCACTGCTCTGGCGCTGCATGTGACGCGAGAGCACACGGCACTACTGGACAACATGAAGCAGGCAACGATACCGCAGGCGCCACTGGTGGCGAGCAAATGCAGCGCCGTGGAGCGACAGGCGCAGCAGCAGGCTTACATGCAACGTGTGCAGTCGATGCTGCAGCAGATGAACCAGCAGCAGCAGCAGCAACCGGCCATGGACTCGGCCGGCGAGGATGAGGAGGAGCTGGACGACGAGGATGAGCTCGATGAAGATGAGGTGGTCGAGCCGAATGAGCCGCAGCAGATGGCCAACATCGATGACGACGTCGACGATGACGATGAAGATGAAGAAGAAGATGAGGATGACGATGACGAAGACATTGGTGATGGTGATGATGAAGCTGAAGATGATGCAGTTGATGAGGATGATGACGATGATGAAGTTGAGAATGAGCAGCAACTGATAACGGATACAGATATGTATTACGATATGCCCGGTGATTTTGGCGACATGGAAGTGGGCTGCGAGGAGGAGGTCTGCGGCGATTTTATAGAGAATGACGATTACGCTGCCGAGGAGGAGGTCTACACCGAGGACCTATAATAGCCGTTAAACTATATTATGAGGTTATGCATCTGTTCACATGATTATTATGATAATTATTATTGCAAATCCGGATGCAAATCCGTTTTGTAACTGCGCAGCTAGGCGAACGCGAACAAACTTCACTTTTCACTAGTTTAAGCCCTTAACCTGTTTCCTGGCCATAGTTCTTATTATTATTGCTTACTTACATCATTATCACTCATCATGCTAAAGTACCTAGCAGAGCTCTCATTTATATTTAAATGTTCTATAGACTTTTTATGCTTAAGTTTTATCCCACTCGTAATAGTCGCTTGCAGCTTGCAAAGGCTTCAACTTCCATTGGTTGCTAACCATCTCTCGCATATCAGCTTACCCTATCTATAAGATGAACTCAGCCAGAGCTCTGCCGATGAAGTACTCGTACCCATTCGAATGCACCACTCTAAATGGTATTATACTTTAGTATTAAGCTACCCCCACTGTACTCTGCTCATTTATTAAATGCCCCACACTGAATTGTGGGTCATAGTTTTTCTCTCCCACAAAAACGAAATATTCCCCCAAAAACCGTTCATTATTGTGCGGTCATTGAAGAGATTACATTAATCGTTACCTTTAAAAAAACTAAAGCTGTGTAGTTTATTTAATTTAAGAGATGTTTACTAGAGGGAATGGAAGTCATCAAAATAATCATGAGAATTGCGATACTAGGGAAAGTGCCTTAAGAAAGAATAGTAATTATAGTTTTTGCAATTTTGTAAATAAGAGAAAAGTATAGAGGAGGTGGAAGATAAAGAAGAGCAGACAACACGCTCATAATTACATTACATAGAGTAGGTTGCTTACCTACTGTTAACAAATCAATGTAATTGATTATATGCGGAGAAAAATCATTATAAGAGTCGAGCACACATGTTGATCATTAATTCAGTTAACTGTTATCTTTCATCGCTTAGATTCTGTTGCAGTCTAACATCATTTACAGTCTGTTAACAAAGCAATACAATTGATTATATGCAGAACACATCAATGTAGTCTACAACAGGCCCAGCTAACAGCTTTCACCTAACATTATTTACATTCTGTTAACAAATCAATGCAATTGATTATATACAGACAATAGTCTAAAGTCTTGTAAAATTGAGTGGCGTGCTGGTTGAGGGATTGCCATCTGTAGTTTCGGTTTCGGCAATGCCAAACATGCCGGCTAGTAGACAGCCGCTGGCGAAGGGATCGTCTGGCTCGAATTTGGCCGGCGGTGCTATTAGCACATTGTCGCCCTGATAGACATAGGGGAAGCGCAGGATCCAGTAGGCGCTCTGCGAGAGGCGCGGCAATACGGTACAGCCCAGCGTGAAGGTGTATTTGCCAACACGCACCTTGGGATCGACTATAATGTTGACGGGCGCCTTGGGAGTGACCACATGAATGCGCATCAGCTGCGCCAGAAATGTGACCTGGCCGCGACACGGGCATGGGAAGTATAAGGGCATATTGTTGTTGACCATCTTGCTGCAGGTGTCGCGTTCAATGTCCGCACCGCCGCGCAGCACACGATCCGGACTGCACATCATGAAGCGATGGCCACGCGAGCACTCGTACTCGAAACCCACGAAGATCTTGAGGGCCAGGCGATCGCCTTGCTTGCGATAGCGCTGACCTTTCTTGCCCATCTGCTTGTGATGCTGCGGCGGTTGCTTATGGTGCGGCTGCAGCAGGCGCACATGCACATCCCAGGGCAGCAAGAAGTTGGCGCCAGACAAGAAACCGCTCTGGAAGTGCTCCTGTAGCCCGGTGTTGTGACTGTAAATGGAACTGGGTCCCACACAAGCCAGCGACCAGCTGGGGAATAGTGGCAGCAATTCACAGCCGCTGCACATGTGCACCAGCCCGGGCAGATATTCCGTGGTTGAGACTAGCTCCGGCATCGCTACAGCCGGTTGTGACTCTGGACAAGTCTCGCTGAGTGCGTCGTTGATTGTTTCTTGATCATTGCGCTCCTTGAGATGCAGCACCAGCTCGTTCGCTGTGTTGGCGCTTGAAGTGTCGCTGCTGCTGCTGTTGCTACGACTGCGACTGCGACTGCGACTGCGACTACGACTACGACTGCGACTGCTTTGACCGCTGCTGCATATCTCGGCAGAGTCCACGTCCACGTCATCGCCCTCTTTGAGCGAATCGCCAAAACCCGCTATGGACATGTTCAGGTCAGAGCCATAGGTTGCTGAAAGGGGTTGCGAGCAGCAATCGGCCAATGTTTGGAGCTGCTTCTGTGGTGCTTGGTCCGCTTTTATGGGCTGGGAGTAAAGCTCGTCAGCTACATCGACATCCAGATCGCTTTCACCCTGCGCAGCGGTCTCGGCCCGGCCTTTGCTTGATTGCAGCAGCAGCGGAAAAGCGGCCTCAAATGCCGCCGCTCGATAATCACTTATCGATGGCGTAAACAGAGGAAACTGAAACTTTTTCACTTTGACGCACAAATTGCACATGGAGGCCATGTGCTCGTAGTAATCAAAATTGGCCTGCCGCAGCGTGAACGGATCTTCTCGCCTGCCCTGGGTGCGTCCGCAATTACAGCTGGAGATGTGCACAACGCCGGTGCTATGCTTCTCGTGCACCAGATCCTTGGGCAGCGTGCAGGGATGGCCGCGCAGACTGAGGTGTTCGCATTGCTGCCTGCCATCGTGCCAGTACTTCAGGCAAATATCACTGAGCTTGGCCAATGCCAGATCAGCATACGGACCACGTCCGTCCTCCTCGAAGGCCAGCGTGGCATCCGCCAGCAGCTGGTTGTGGGTGGCGCTGCCGTAAATGGCGGGCGCAGCGTGTCTATAGGCGGCTACGCCCTTCTTCAAGCCCAACTCACACAGGTGGCACCAGAATCTGTTGATAGATAGAAAAGAATCGTTAATAAATGAATTTCGATAATCGCATCTAACTTACTTTTTCTCATAGTTAAGATTTTCATTAAAGTCTCGCAGGTAGGCTTGCTGTAAGAAATTATAGTTAATACAATTCTTAATTAATATATATATTTGATATATTCTTACATAATTTGCATTATTTGTCACAAAATTGGTATCGTGTACATTTTGAATCAGCAGCTTGTATATTTCAGTCATGCAAATGTGCCAATCCTTGGCACTCAGTAGCTCAAATTGTGGCGTTTGGGGCAAGACCTTGAAGGAGCCTTCGTCAAACACGCCTTGCAGTGCATCCTGCACATGCCGCTCCAGGAAATGTCCAACGGTATGTGTTTTCTTGAACAAATGCTCCCTACACTCGCGTGCCTCATACTCCGCCCCAAAGGGCTTCACAAAGCCTTCGAAAGGTGCTAGCGATAGAATTTCCAGGTCTTCCTCTTCTTCTTTGACATCCGGCTTGTGCATGGTCAAGTCTAGCTCCTCAATGGCTTGCAGGAGTTGATCCGGCCTCAGATCCTCGTGCGCATTGTAGAACACAAATTGCTTGTTGTTGGGCAGCGCCAGCAGCGAATTGCTCACATTATTGGTCAAAATGTTGTACTGGCGCAGCAGCTGGTAAATCGTGTCCTCCGTTTTAAACTCATAGCCGGATATTTGATCACGTGTCTTCTCCTCATCATGCGGATAGTTCTCAAATAGAAATAGCATGCGTGGCGTACAAAGTCGCGCTCTGTCGCCGAGTATTGTTCCAGCTGCTGTTTCACGCAGTAATTGGGGCAGGAATTCCAGCACATGCTGCTCTCGTACATACTTTAGCAGCTGGCAAATGGTCACCAGGGTGGTGTCGAATGTCTCAGCGGTCTCGACGTATACAACAATATGACACACGTGTAGGGTTAGCAGCATATTGCGTATGAATTGGCCGCGCATTTGATCGTAAAAGTTGTCGAAGTCAATGGAGGTTTGCTTCAGTATCTGCTGTTCCAGTACCACCTCATCGTAGGTGGTCTCAAAGTGCAGCATCAGCGTATTGGTGCCTGGCCTATAGTAGCATAGAATCTGTCCATCCGCCGGTTCATGCAACTTACTTGGCTTCATGTTGAACGCACACATTTTGTTCGCCTGCGAACATTTCGAGCGTCCAATAACACCGACAATTACAAGCGAGGTGTTCAGCTCGGCTAGCATAGACCTATTGGGGGTTATATATAGTTTAAGTTCTGCTTAATATACAGTCTGAACAGTCAATTACTCCACATTTTCAGGTATGTCCGGATATATCCAGGTATAAAACTCCTTGGGGCTCATCATTTCCATGCAGCAGTAAAGTACACAAGGCAAACATAAACAAAATGAGATGGTAGCAAATGTATCGATATATCGCAAATATCGCTACATTCAACGGCGCTATCGATTAAAATCTGTTGTCCGCAGCGCAAAGAGCAATCGCTTTTTGAATTTTTTTGAATCAGTAATCACACCCGCATAAGTAAAACAACACAATTTGTTTGTTCGTCTAAAGCAATTAAATTTTATTGTAAACTTTTTGCCATTTATAAATACGTTGTAGCATACCTTACAGCTTTCCGTATGCCATAGCGTGTGTGTATTTTCATTTCTTTCCATACTTTTGCTTCAATTACGAATGTTAAATGAGATTTAAAGTGCATGATTAAGTATAATGTATAATGCTTAAATTTGGAGCTATATAATGTTCAATTAAGTATGCGTGTTTGGCTTAATGAGCACCTAAAACGATGTATGTGTGTATTATATATTATCATATTTATGCAAAGAGCATGTTGAGAGAGTCTACTAATACTATGTGTGTGGCCATAATTAATAGAGCATACAATAGAGTAGAATTATAGAAGAGAGTGCGTTTATCCGTTCATTCGAAAAGACTTAAGTTCAATTATTAAAGTGCTAAAATGGTTTATAAAATTTATATTCTTTTTCTTTTTTGTTTATTTTGTTTGCCATATTGAGCACATCTAAAATACTTGTATGTTTAGATTTCAATTGCTAGAAATACTAATCTCTACTACATGGAGCATCGTGGAGTGAAGAACTTGAATGGTACTTCAAGGTATTTACAAATTAATTTGATTGGGAATTTGATGTATTAAAATTCATGTTATGATTTTATGATTACGGTTTGTGTGGATCTAGCGGATCATCTGTTTAGCATTTATTTACATTGTTTAAGTAATGAATTATGAAATTCTTTGTGCTGTGAATAATTGTGTATGTACTGTTATATTGCAACTGTCGGCTCAGTGGAACTTCTAAGGAAGTTCCATTTAATATTAACAAAATTAAAAAAAATAAACTAAAACTATTTATTTTTTATTATATATAAATGTCAACTTTTTTTCATGTTTCTTTCTTTTTTCGAGCATAAATATATATTTTTTTGAACAATCAGCTGTAGTTTGTAATATTTAATTTTTATTGTATTTTTGTATTTGTTTTTTAAATTTTATATTTTTAACGGTTTCATTCGCAGCATTCTTACTCCACGTTTTGGCAGTGAACCTGAGCTAACTTCTTTGTTTTCTTGTTCAATTTACTTTACACAAACATTTCCATTAAATATCTTTTACACAACTTTATTCAATTCATCTTTAAGGTAGCTACAATTTTTAAGCACATGATGAGAACATATGTATTACGATTATTGATTCAATTAAATAAATATAATTAAGCACACATTAGCGCAAAGAAAATCATATGTATTTGCAACAACCAGAGTGTTTTTATTTTGTTTTGAAGTATTTTATTTTCGTTTTTTTTTTTTACACACGCTTTCAGAAAAAAAAACTCCTTTTGCATTATAACTAAATAAATTTATATTATTTTCAGGCCATTTATTATAAATACATGTTTTTTGTTTTGTTTTTGTGTTTGTTTTTTATGAAAGGTCATCACGAAATTGATGAATTTATGATTCAAATTTTCTTATGGCTAACGATGCATTTTATCGGTGTTTCTTTTTGTTTTTTAAATTAAATCTTAACTTTGAAATTAGCAATGAAAATACAGTTATGAAAGGAGAAATTATAGAATTGGACAATGCCTTGGAAAATTATAATTTAATTGCATAAGTTTTATTCTTTGTTCATGGATCTTAAAGCGGCTAAACTTAAAATTAAATTGTATTTCGCTTGCATTTTATATGTTAGTATATATATGTATATGTATGTAATTCTTTTTATTTATGTTTAATGATTTTCTTTTATATTTATTATTATTATTATTATTATTATTATTATTATTATTTTCTTTATAGCAGAAGCAGCGCAATTTACAGCGTTTTTGCGCGATCCAACAGATCGCTGATGAACTTCGATATGTCCGATTGCGGGCGTTTGCACACTGACAGTAATCTCTGCAAGAGAATATAAAATGAAATCCATTTGAATATGAGACTTAAAGATGGACTTGGAGTCGAGTCGAAATACTCACAATAAGATGAGATCTTCTTATGTCGTCTGTGTCCATGTCTAAGATTTCATCAATGTCCACATCGATCGCCTCGCTCTGCATGAGTAACGAAGAAAGAAGACAATAAATCAGAGATCTGTCTGAGTCATTAGCTGTCAGCTGTTGTTGCTTACCGGTGGATCAAAGAGCTTTTGCAGTTCATCGTATAGCCACATTTCGACGGCCAGACGCTTCCTGATCAGGCTCATCTGATGTGATCCATATTTGGCTGTGAGAAACTTTTCGCGTCGCTCCTTGACCTCTGAGCCCTTCTCATTGAAGTTGACGCGCAGATTTGTTCGATTCGGCGAGCGTTCGCAGTCGTTCATCTGTTCCAGTCCGCACTGCATATTTTCAATTAGTTAAATGCAAACGCTTCCTCTTGTCGCTGGGTGTTTTATTATTAATTAACAGTGCAGCGTTTATTGAACCTGCAACTGCGACCACGATTAATTGGCGTAGCTGTAATTGAAAGCGGACAGAAATTTGCCATTGAAATGCAATCCACATAAATACATACTACTCTATGCATACACAACTATAAATAAATTGTTTTGTCAATTGAATTAAATTTAATATTATGTAAGTGATGCTGCGAGCTGCTTTCCTCATGCGTCATGCGCGCAAACAGTTCGAAGTTCGAACTGTTGAACCTCGCACACGCATTCCCATTGCCCCCCAAACACAACTCTGAATTCCTGTTATTAATGCTCGACGCTGGCCCAGAGGCATTTGCAAATTCCCGCTCCTATGACTCACCAAAACAAACTCTTCCCACTGGGAGTGCTGAAAGCTCCGCTGTCTTGGCTCCAACTCTCGCTGGCCATAAACTTTGCCTCTGATTCATGCTCTGCCGTCTGCCTTTACTGCTGCTATATGGCTTTATCTATGGCCAAGACTTGACATGCGAACAGCAAAAAGGAATAATTACCCACATACCACTGCCCACGATTCACAGTTAATTCAATTAATGTGTAATGCATGTAATGAATGATCCTCTAATTCGGCTCTGTTCCTCATGACATTTGACTTGCTGTTGGGACTTTGGCTTTGCTGCGAGGACATGGCTCACACGTGTCCTAATTTGACAGCTTATCACAATAACTTTTGGGCTAATAAATCACGCATTTATTTCAAGTATATAAATAGGTCAATTTATATGTGATTGCAAAGATGTATGTCTTTACAATGATAGATGACTGGAATGACTTAATAATTTCCAGTTTACTTTAAATAATATTTAAAATTTTACATAGTCAGTATATAAAAAATTTCTTGGCTATTCAATTTTCTTGTTAATATTTAATGATTTCAAATGTTAAGTTCAAGTGCTAGTAATTCCAACTAAATATATAAACTAACAGAATTCCAAGAAGAAATTTACTTTTTTACGCGCACTTTATTTACTTTTCGAAACAACTGCCTGAGAAATATATGTATTCCATCGATATTTTTTTAAGCTGTGTAAACAACAGATAAAACAAAATGTTTACCAAATAAATATACAATTTTTCCGAATTCAATGTGTATTTAATTCAATAATAGAGAAGCAAAATAAATTATTGCCAGCTCGTTGTGCAAGAATCACATTTATTATTTATTGCAAATATATATATCAACATTTATATAATGTATTGAATTGAATAAGAAATGTTTCAATAAACCAAAAAATGTTTATAAAATAAAAATGAAATTTTTCAGAATTACCTTTCAATAATTACTAATAATTATTATTTTTTATTATCCAGAGGCAGCAGCTGAACACGATGAAATACAAAATACTTTTTTTTTGGTGTTTCCAAAAAAATGTTGTATAAAATCTGATGGGTATTACTTTGTACAGATTTTGATGAATAAATAAAAAATGCTGGGAATACCACGGAAATTTGCATTACTTTTTGAGCAGATGACCGTAATAAAATAATAATAAAAATTAAATAATAAAAGCTAGACATATCAGGTTTAAACTTTCCTTTCAATTCAAACAACTTCCTATAATTAAATGAATGATATATATGCAAAAATTTGTCGTTACAAATATTCTGCATTGGATTCTTATAGATAAAGTCCTAATCAATGGCCAATTTACAATTAGATTTGCTTATGGCAAATGCCAATTTTGATTTGCCATTGGACGAACTGTTGGAGCGAACATGGAAGTTGTTTGGCTGCAGTTAATTGATTCGTGGCGCATTTGAAATACAATTGCTGTCCAAATTGGCAGCGTCTGATGAAGGCTTCTATGGGAGGTGGCTCCCTCTCTCTCCCCCCTCTCTCTCTGTCTCCTCGTCTCTCTGACTCTCTCTAATTTGAGGCTAGTTACATTTCCTTTCACAACGAATTAGCCAACTGGCAGGAGAACGAAAGCACGGGCTAAATTGAATCAAATCAGTGGCGCTGGCAAAAGGCATCTAGGGAGGGGAGGCGCAGAGCGCATGTGAAAATATGCATGTGGAACCATCCCGGAAGTTTCCGCAAGGCTGCACAAACGGCCGACGGGGCGGCGAGTGGGTGGTGGGTGGGAAAACTGTGGCTTCTGTCGACAGTTACAATGTTGTTACAATTTTTCGTAGTTACCCAGCAATTGCTCAGCGCTGCATGCAACGTGTTGCATGTGTTGTTTTTTTATAAATCTTTTTTTTTATTGTTGTTGTTGGCGGGCATTTCAACATCATATTTATGCAAAGCTCTTGTTGCTGTTGCCACAACGTTAGATGTGGCAAGCAATAATAATAAAGGTAGCAGCAGGCACACATACCCACTCAGCTCATGTCTTGCAATCTAATGGCAATCTGCAGTCAACGGTCAAATGCTCTGGCAAGAGTTGTTTTCATTTTATTATTATCTTTGGGAAATGTTGTTGGAAATTCCTTGCATAATTTTTCTATGCAAAACAATTATCGCAGATCCCACAATTAGGGCGAAAAGTTAAGCGGGCACGGCATGAACCTGAGAACCAAATAAACGCCTTTGGTAAATGCCAGCATATCATGCCAAGGGCCCATCATAAGATGACGCCTGGCCCACAACCACTAGGCCAACGGATCTGCACAATTAGTCGCGATGTAAGGCAATTTCCGGTATTAAATAAAGAAAAAACAACACACACTCCACAGCGAACCCAAAGCAAACAGAAAGCGATGCCAAGCTATTTGGCTAAGCAAAAGTTCCCCTCGGCTCAGTCTCATATTACTTACTCCGGGACTCGTTCTCAATACACCTCTCTCTCTCACTCTGCCTTGATTGTGTCTCTTTCTGTTGCTTAGCTTGACATGCGAGTGACAAGTTAAACGTCAGTTTCATAATTGCTTATGACTCTTAAATAAATCTCGGTATCAAATTTCGCAACACACACACTCTCTCACACTCACACACACACACACACACACACACACAGAGCGAGCCACCCAATTGAATGGTGTGAAAAAGATAGCAATAGAGCTAGCTGAGAAGTGAACGCATAACACAGCAAAAACTCAACACGATTGTTATTTTTAGTTAATGGTCGGAATATTATTTATGTTTTTTTTTTAGATGCGGAAATCTTTTTACGTTTTTACGTTTCTATTGCCACACTGTGAAAATGTTACGCTTGCCACATGGCCCACAATGCAGACGAAACTATTTCTATTTATTATTTTGGACACTTTGCAATTCCATTTGAAACTTTGTGCAACAAAAAAGCAAAGAAATAAAAATGTTGCGTGGGTTCATATGGAACCACGTATCATAGATTGTAGCGAAGCCAATCAGTGCCGCGCCAGCTGCCTCTCGTCCCTGTTGCCAGTGACATTTTTGTTGTTTGCTTGCGGAAAATATAGGTGAATAGACACAGGCAGGCATATGTCGACGCGGAAAATGTCATAGCAAAAATAAAAAATACATATACATATATATGTATTGTTTGCTGCCCCTAAATAAGTTGTAAAAATAAATATTGCAAAGTGGGGAAATCAGTTTTATATTATTTTTGATGGGCAGCCTTAAAAAAGAAAATTCATAGAATGTCAATGGAAGAACGGAAAAGTGAACTGATATTTGAGTTGGATTTGGGTTAGACTAATTTAACTGCTAAAAATAAATGGAAAATACTTTTATAGGCCTTTGATGTTTTAATTCATAAAATGAAGTGATATTTTAGTTGAATTTAGATTTGGGTAACAAAAAAAAAAATATATATATATATATATTTAAATATATATGTATACATTTTTTAAAGATTTAGGTGTCAAGTTTTGGTTAACTATTGGCGCGGTTTAATAAAATATATTGTAGACATTTTAAGGCTTTTTTAAATAAGAAAAAGAAAAGAAAAGAAAAGTTAATTGATTATAAATATTTGTATAATAAAACATAAGTCGTTTCGATATGAAAATTAATGATTTTTTGGAAATAAAATTAATACGAATATTGAAAATTCAAATAATAAAATATGAATATAAAATAAACATGAATATATAAATTTTATTTTATTTATTGAATTCTTTTTCATTTATTAATACTAGAACATGTATAGAAACATCCCTATATTATATAATTTATAAAAATAAAAAATATATATATATATTTATATATATTTCTAAAGTAAGTCCACTTCACTACTTCAAAGAGCTGATGTTCGTTAAGCCAATAAAACTTCAGCTCAATTATGTCTCACGCAAGCCTTTAAGGCTAATCAAATTTTGTCAAAAAAAAAGACGCAAATTTGATGAGCCATCCAAGACACAAGCACAATAATTGGAAAATAAAGCGCTCAAAAATAAAAGGGAACAAATCAGTAACGACAGCTACCATCTAATTGATTTTTAAGTATCGCAAAAAAAAGGAAAGAAAAAAATGAACAACAGGGGGCGCTCCAAATGGTGACTGGCGTCTTTTATGGCATACTCTTTGAAGTACTATATAAATGCGTGTGTTTGAATGTAATGTGCGTGTGTGTGTGTGCTTGTCTGTCTTTTTTGTTTGCTTTTCCCTCCTGCTGGCCATTTATGGCAAAGATGCAAATCACACACCACAAATTTGAGAAGTGGCGCAATTGCCGTTAAGACCTTTTACGACATCAATGTGACCAGTAAATATATGCTATATATGTATGTATATAGAGTATATTTTTGTTTAGGCGCCCAATTTCGATATACAATGTATATATGAACAAGGTCTGGCGCAGAAAATCTATGCTAATTTCAATGAAATTGCCGCAAAACGCTTAATTATTTATTAATAGCTGTAGCCATTTATGGTGTAGCGACAAATAAAACAAGAGTTCATTTAGGAAGTGTGTTATGTAATAATGAACGACTATTAGATATCCTGTTTGCATGAAATTATGGATAATGTGATTGCTTTTGTGTATTTTACTTTTATTGCTAGAGATTTGTATTGTTGTTTACTGAAAATTAGTATTTTTATTTTATTCTTATTTATGTATTAATATTCAAACTATTTTTGAATGTAAATTTAATATAAATTGGTTTATAATGAATATGAATAAACTATGAATATTATATTTATATTATTTCTTAAAAATAAATACCAAAAAAAAAAAAAATAATAATAAATAACTAAATCTTGAGTTTATGTTCTGTGGGTTTTATACAATACAAAATATAAATAAAAACTATAAAATTAGTATTAAAGTTATTTCAGTTACTTGTTTTGTGACAAAAAATTTAATATAAATAAGCTGAGAGTATATAAATATTTTATGAATGAAGCAAAAAAAAAAGGGATAAAAATAATAATAAATAAATAATGATTCTATAAAATGCTATAAAAAAAATTTAATTTTGATGCAGCTAAAAAAAAACAAATGGAAATAATATATGGATCCATATTTGACATATATAACTAAAATTTTATTCATTGCGCATTTCGATCATAAAATTAGCTCAGAATTGTATTTTAATTCACAATACAGCGCTGCCGATTTCGTTTTGTTCTCCAAGTGTTATTTGAATGTCTGCCAAAAATGGTTTTCGGGGCGTTGCGACGTAACTTTTCGCATCATTTGAGCATTTGTGCGATTTAATGGGCTTTATGTGTTTATTATTTTTATGCCGCTGCGGACTGTCTAAAATTGGGCTAATGACTGCAGACTGCGGTTTGTGGCATTTAGACCAGATTGAAATGGATCTCAGAATATATATATATACATATATTGTAGAACCGAAAGAGCCGCAAAAGATTTTGAGTTAAAACTTTTACTAAGCAGCAGCTGAGAGGAGGTGGGGAGAAAAAAAATGAGCGTAGATTTACATAAACGAAATCAAATATACGAACAAAAGAAATGCAAATAGAAAGAGTGTGAGAGATAGAGGTAGGAGAAAGAAAGAGCCATAAAGATGTGTATCGTATACGGAGGTGTAGGGGCATAAATATGATAAGGCATTGAAAATGAGTTCATTAAGTCAAAACGGGGCAAAGCCGTGGCATTAACCCATATTGAAAACCAGTTGCAGCTCACATGAAGACGTATATCTCAGAGAGAGCAAGAGAGAGAGAGAGAGAGAGAGAGAGAGAGAGAGAGAGAGAGAGAGAGAGAGAGAGAGAGAGAGAGAGAGGGAATGCGCTGCTTTTTGAAATTTGAAATTCATTCATACGAGTTTCCATAAGCGGCATTTGTTGTTGCTTTCTAGAAAAGTGAAATGTGACGCGGCTATGCTAAAAAAAATAAATAAATAAATGCGGGGCCTACAAATGAAAGCAAACAAATATCTAGCTTTGTGTATGCAAATGTTTATGATTGACTAACAAAGCCTAAGATATCATAAAAAAAAACCCAACATTTTTTGATTTTTTTATTTTTCACTAATATTACTTGCGTCGCCTGGGAACTGAGACTCCAATATCCATGTATATAGAATGGACTTACACTAGCGTCTATTAATATTACTTACTATTTCTCATACGTCAGCTTATCAGCTAGACATTACAATAAATTATATATTATGTATAGATGTATTATGTATCATGAATTACAGCAGCTGCCGTGTCGTCGCATTTTATAAACAACAGTTGCAGCAGCTGATAACCCGCAGCTGTCGCAGTCTCAGGCAATGGAAATATTTCCATAAACACTCATAAATCTCAATAATAATAATACTGTTATTAATAATAATAATAATAATCGTCTAAACAATGCAAAACGTTTGCCGTCTGCCAAACACTTTTCAATATCAATTGATTTTCTCTGATTTCATCACACCTCCGTCAGTCATGATTGATGTGTGCGTGTGTGCGACGCGTGTTCTCGTCTACCCTTTGATATATGCTAATGGCCAGAATCAAATTTTTGCACATTTCTTCAAATGCCTTTTATGCGTGAATTGAACTTGAATAGATTTAAATTAATCAGAAGACTACAAAAAAAAAAAAGAGGGAAAAACAAAAATTAAGAATAAACGTGCTGGCAAACAAACGAACCAATTAATCAAAATCAAGCGCTAATAGGCGACTGACAGATACGGATACACGACTTCAGATACAATTTCGTAGACAAACTGAACTTGACTGTCTGCTGTGCATTAAGTCTCTTAGATTATATGAAATGACAAGCCAGACAGCAAGGAAAATAATAGTTAGACCTGAGTTACGAATATTCTTAATTTTGGTATGTTAAATATTTGTTTATTTTTTTAGAGATATTATACTTATATAGACTGTAATTCATTTAATAATTTGTTTAAAAATGAATTGTTTTTTTTTTAATATTTTTTTTTTTTTTTTTTTATATTATTTTTATATGACTTGTCTTGAGAAAAAACAACAATAAATAAATATTTCTCAGCTCTATGTATGAGACATTCAATTAATATAATTGAACACATGCAATATATATGTTAAGTTGAATCAGATATGTCTGTTCAGTCAATATAGGATGTCAATCTCTTCAATATGTTGACAAATTATATTATTTTAATGCTAGAAATTGATATATAAGTTTCATTCACGCTTTGAATCAATAATATTAATCAGTGTTGTTCAATTTAAATTTGTATTCGATGTAAAACATCTTTCTAACAAGTTTCAACAAATTGTTGACTTATTATTACATTTTTGTTCAATCAATGTAATACAATAATAACACAACAAAATATTGAATCAAAATGTTAAACCAATGTAAATCATCAATAAGACATTTTATGTGTATAACTGTAGAACGATCAATCAATACGTTATATTAAGTTCAATCAATCGCAAATTTTCCACAATATGTTTAATCAATATATGCAGTTAGTTAAGTTCAATAAATGTACGACATCAGTGAGATCAATCAAATTATTCAATTAATAAAGATATCAATATTATCAAACAAAACATTTCCATGAATATAAGTAAAAATAATAATAATAATAATAATTTTATAAATAAACGCAAAGCCTTTTGTTAGCAGGAAATAAAAAGCATATATTTATCAAGACCCTGAAGGGCATACCTATAAAATTAAATTACGGTCCACCCCTATTGACAATTGTTGTGATAATTAATTTTCCGTTGAATTTGGTGCTTTTGGGGCACGTTTAACTGTTTGGAGCGCTGGCAGCTTAATCAAGCCCGCATTTCCGACTGCTTCTGCTTGTTATTTCATTCGACCCACACAAGAATAGAGCGAACAAAAGCAAGAAAACTTTCAGCGCAATAAATTTAATTAAAAAATGAAAAGGAAAAAAATGCCAACAGAAAATTTCCACAATCAACAAAGACATTCAATACATGTCCATGTAGAAAATCAATATATAGTATATGATAACGTTTTCTTCGAAGTTCGATGGACGTTTTGCAATCGCAGCGCCTGTGAGTCAGCTGAGCTCAGTTGGTTTTATTTGGGTTTTTGGTTTCGAGAACATTGTAAGACGCATACACAATTCTCAGTTATTCAAAAAGCTAATTTGCCCGATTGTTTATTCATTTCACAGTGCTCCCTGCAGCCTACCAAACCCATCTCCCAATACAACAATCATGGCTTTAAACAATTTTGCGCACATTAAACAGAGAACGAAACCATATTGGATATAGCTGACTGATTAATACTCGATCTTTATGCTCATTGAATCAGATAGGTGAATATATCTCTCATCCAGCTCTTTCAAAAACACATATACCCTCTTTTTCTTATTTATTTGCTAACGAGTATTGAAAAAAATGCCAAAAATGAAATGAGGTTACGCTGCGGGCTGCAAAAAAAAAAAAAAAAAAGAACATAAAAACGCAGCTTATGGATAAATAATTACAAGTGAAAACACCTACGAGAAACACGATCTGTGTGTGGTGTCAAGTAGCTAGCCCAATGGGCAGGCAGCCAGTCAGTCAGTCACTCAGTCACTCACTCAGTCAAACCCATCAAGACAAGTGCTTGCGACACAGAGTCGAGTTTGTTGACCCTGGCCATACACACATACATACATGTTTGTTTATTTGTGTGTGTATGTGTGTGGCGAGAACAAATGGAGTCATATTCAAATGGCCAAAATGAATTGTCATGCCAAAAAAGTTATACAATGTGTTTGTAATACAGTTGGCCAAAAAGTTTTTCCAAATAAACTGTTTGCCCATTGCATCTCAGTAAAATACAAAAAAAAAAAAAAAAAAAAAAAACTAAATAAATAACAGATAAAAAAAAACACCAGCCCACTTGACATCGGCTCAAGAAAAATAATAACCAAAACGGTTTTTCCAGGCATTTTGTTGCTTAATTTATTATTTGCGCAACGAGATTGCGTCATGGGGCACAAGCAATCGAGGCGAGGTGAGAGCTCTTCAGCATACCTGAGAGAACAGTCCAATTGGCCAGATTATTTATAACCAGATGGATTGGCAGACATTTGGCCAACGTTTGTCCACTTCAATTATGAAAACATTTTTAGCTGTGGGATCAACAGCACACAAATAGCATTGGATTAAAGGTAAAGCGTATGAAATATTAAGTAGGAAATCCATTAAAAATAGATTTAAATGAAATGTGTTTTTTCGTATAAAGAAATGAATTTATTAATATAATTGAAATGTATTTTGGTATAAGGATATACATTTATTAATATAAATACTAAGCAAACTGAAATGAAATGGGGCACATTAATAAATATGTTTTATTTATATATATATATATATATATATATATATATATATATATATATATATTTTTTTTTTTTTTTTTAAATTTGTATAATGCTGTCAATTTTTTTTTTATTTTTTTTTTATTTTTTAACTTTCCTCAATTTTCTTTATTCTTTCAGAGATTTCTCATCAATTTTGTTTGCTCAACACATAGAAAATAAATTTACGCTCTTTATTTCACTGTCAATCAAAAGCATAGAAAATGCATATGTTTTCCCTTAGATCAAAGCTCTGAAAACAAACAGAGACATATTCCAAGAAACTGCCTATGCTTATCAAGGCATACGCATACATTTCATTTCCTTATAACAAACGATTTCAGACACTGATACAGTACTTTATTTACATGACTTATCATGAACTATGCAGCAGCAGCAACAACAAACACAACAACAACAACAACAACAACAATAGCAGCAGCAGCAGCAGCAGCAGTATTTTATCAAAGTCAAAGTTCTTCAGCTCGATGCCCACGAATCGATAATGTAAACAGAACTCCGAAGCCAAACGCAATTCAAAGTCAAAGTCGCTCCAAGGTGGAGGAGTGCCGCAGGGGGAGGGCTGCATAGGTGGGGACGGGTTTGCGATAGCAGCTGAGCGTGTTGTACACAGATCAAATGCACTGAGTATGAACCGAATGCCAATCAAATAACAGAAAGAAAAAACAAAATGTATGAGAATACTGTCTGACACATGTCGAAAATGAAATACCCTTAAAGGGCAAAAGGTTTTTATTTTTGCGTAACCAAATGCTGATTTAATTATGTTTGCATGTGATTTGCTTGGAATTTACTTGAATCGAGTATTTAGATTTATTTTATCAATATTTGTCGGTGAGTTTTTGATAGAAAATGATAAGAAAAAAATAAATTTGTTACATAAAATAAATACATTTATATTAAAACATATAAATATAGAATATATAAAAAATTAAATCAATTCTATTCTATTCAAGTTATATATATCTGATTAGTTCAATATTCAATTGTTTTCTTGAATATATATATGATTTTCTATATTCTTCATACTACATGACATGGCAATCAAACCAAGGACAGCCAAAGAACTTGAACAATGTACAATATAATATGAATGATATCTATAAATAGCGACTTTTGTGATAAATAATGCAATAGAAAATTGTGCAGGTCTCGCTGTTTAGAGCGTAGCCAGTGAAATGTATAACTGAGAAGGTGCCTGACGATGAACATACATACATACGTATATACGTATATACATACTGCTTTGTCGTTGTTCATCAACACAAATTGTGACCAGCACAAATCACGAAAATCACGCAAAATGCACGCAACAAAACAAAGGCAACGCAGCGGGGGCGTTAAAAGTAAGGGCGGGGAGGCGGGGCGGATAGGGTCGGCAATGTGAACGCGGCTTTTGCTGTTTATTTATTTATTTATGAGCGCGGGCAAGTTATGTATGTACATATAGATGTTGCCATAAGTTCTATATAACGGCTGTTGTCGGTCGCCTGGCAATGATGGCGGCCATAAAGACGTCATGCACACATGTTCACACACACACAAACACACACATTACAAGCGCGTGTAAATGAGTGTGAATAAGTCAGGGAAGGAGAGGCAGAGAGAGAGAGAGAGAGTGTGTGTTTATATATGACTACAATGATTAGCGCACAAGATGCACTGAGCTTGGCGCAACACTCTATCAATATGTGCATAAACGCCTTGGGATTGTCGACAATAAAAATGAAAATAAAAATCTAACATGAAAGAACGAAGAACTTTGACAAGTCGACAAGAGCAATACTCTAGCAATAGAACTGTTTAACATAGTTCCAATGAAAGAACTAATTGAATATGATTAAAATATCAAAAAAAATAATAGCTAGCAAATTAAATTTCTGGACTTAAAACTTTATAACTAAATAAATTTGTTGTTGATTAATCTCTAAGAAATCCTATGCAAATTTTAATAATATAAAACAATAATAAATATAAATATAAATATTTAAAATATATATATATTATAATTTTGTAAACAAATATCTCAACTTTTTTCAATTTAAAAATTTTTAATTGAATTAAATTTTAATTGCTGTAATTTAAGATTTTTATAAACGACAAATTCTCTTTCTCTACTTTTCAGCCTATTTTTTGAATAGAATTCTAATGTCAATAAGATTTCAGTCAATATATTATATGTAGATAGCATTGATATACTGATAAGTTCATATTATCTCAGCTTTTCGCTCTGACAAGCCTCTAATACCATCCATAAATTCCATACAGCTGTAAATGTTCACAATCACATTGCTCATACGCCCATTTCGCCCAGCGCCTGGCACTGGGTTAGAGTTCAATGGCACGTGCATTCCACGTTCCGAACACCACAGCGCTTTGCTGCTGCGCTGCATGGTGAACTATGTGAGCGGGTGTTCAATTGCTTGTGATTATTACGTGTTATTCTAGTTGGATTTGATTGCTGATAAGCTTTGATTTCCCTGAATTTGTCGTGCATATCTATTGCTGCTGTTGTAATCGAATGCATTTCTAGTTGGTTTCATATTGAAACACCTGACAGCTAATGGCTGCATGAATCAGCCAGTTTTCTAATATAACATTTGTACTCGTGTTTCATTTTCAATTTCAAGCCATCAATATTTCCATTTGGCCAAATGGCAAAATCTAATTGCCTAAATATCCGGTTCAAGTTGCTGTTTCTCAACCCTCATCTGTTGGCCGACCTCTGTCAGCTGCTCGAATATTTATCGAGCTGACAATTTGACATTTTGCCAGCGAGGCTGCATAAAATATGCATAGCAACGTGAATTAGCCTACCAAGAGATGAAATTGGCTAACATTTTCGTGCTTATATTACTTGAAAGGTTTTTTTTTTTGACAAAAATTGAGAATTCACACAGCTAATATTGTTTTAATCTTTAAGCTACATATATTCATATGTATCTAAAATAAGTTTGAATATCTTTGAAATATATTTTGTTGTTATTTGTCTATCCTTGAGATACTTTTGTGAGTCAAGTACATTTTCTTATATTCTTTATATATTTAATATTTTTGTTCTCTTTCTTTAATATATGCTTTTCATTTTTTATTTATATTTTATTTTTCTTGTATATTTTTATTTTAGAAATGATCATTTTTATATATTTTTATATTTTTATTATTTTATGCAATTTTAACAAAAAGTATATCTCTAGTGGAATGATTATACCAAGATGAAAATATAATAAACTCTAATCTTTAATAAAAAAAAATTAAATTCAAGTAAAATAATACATAATATGCATAGATAATTTATATTTATTAATTATTATAAAATATATACAAAAATCAATAATTGATCTACTCAATTAAATCTACAACATTCTAAATGATTTTTTTTACTCCAATCAGATTCTAAGATAAGCTGCGCCAAAGCAACAATAAACTTGAAAACTTACAAAGCTTTGTATTAATATAAAAAATTACAAATGAAGATTAATTTGGGCTTAACAATAATTTACCAGCATACAAATGTTAATAATGTCTTAGTTCTTAGTTCCATTTAATTGTTTTTCATGTTAACAAGGAAGCCCAGCCGCTTAAAGTCTTGCGAATTCAATTGTTTTTATTGATTAATTGGTTAATTTAATTTGAACGACGCCTGAGAAACCGTATATAATGTATAATATTAAAAAAAGAGCGCCAATAGCAATACATCTCATTGATTTTCGTATTATGAAAGCATTTGGCACCCGAGCAGCATAAATCGTTTAATGTATAAATTTGAATTCAAAGGAATATTCAATTGAATGCATAATGCGTTCTCAATGAGTCCAACTGCCATTTGCAGCTCATTTGTATGTTGTGCAGCGTTTCTAATTATAAGCAAAAGAGCCAATTTTTGTTATTTTCTTTTTATATATGTATATTTATATATATCTATACGAGTATGATTGCTTTATTATTGTTTTTCCTTTTTTGCCTTTTTTGGTCATATGCCCTTCTATTTGCTACACATTTGGTGCGGCATTTACTCTGCGTGGCTCAATCTTAACGAGCTGCCGCCGTGTCTTACATTTCCGCTTCGAAAGAGAAATATTTAGATACATATATATGTATGTATGTGTATAGATATGGCTGAGTTGAGCGTTTGGGGCCTTACAATATGCCGAACACGTCGCCGTTGCTTATTAATCTTTTTGACGAAATCTCCCACGGAACATGCTCACATTTTCAGACGTTTCGTTTGGCACTTTTCTCATATTTATTTTGTTGTTTTGCTTTTGTTTATTTATTTTGTTTCATTTGTTTTAGTTTAAGTTTATTTTTTTTTTCTATTTCGGGTTTTGCCTGAGGATGTGCGCGCAAACGCTGCTCTCGAAATGTTGTTTAATTTAAAATTAATTTATTGCCATTCAGCGTACAACAAGCGTCATAATTAATGTTTGTTTAATGTCCACTATAACTACAATACTGTGGGGGTCATGTCTTTAAACTCTGTCGAAGGTCGGCCGCTATGCTGTTCTGAAAGCTACTACACAAAAGGAGATTATCTTTCAATCTTTTGAAGACTGCAAAAAATAATATAAATAAATAAATACATAGACGCGCGTATCTTTCAATCAATTTTGAGATTTTTTTTTTGTTTTGTTTTCGTTCGTCTTAAATAACTTTTTGCAAACAATAGAGGGCGAGCTGTGGCGGAGTCTGGGCATCTTGTGGTTAACGATGAGGTCAACTTGGATACAGCTGGCTTTCTAGACGTGTTTTGTTTTGCTTTTGCTTTGCTGTGCTTTGCTTTTTTTCGCCTTGAGAAATGTCTCAATACGTGTGTAATGGCTTCAAGATACTTTTGTCTCTTCGAGATACTTTTTCTACCTCTGAGATAGTCTTGTATCTTTTCTTGATTATATACTGTTACTACTGACACTCAGATACTTCTGAGAGATATTCTTAAAGCATGATTTGTCTAATTTTTAACTATATCTTTTGGCAACGATTGAATATATTATAGTGTGAAGCTGACATAATTTTATATCAAATATAATAAACCCAATCAATCCACAAATCGATTTAGCATACAGAAATCGTCTTGTATCTTGAAGATACTTTTGTATCTATTACTAAAACGTTACCCAGAAACAACTCGTAGCACCCTGTAAATGTATCGATTAAGAAGACAAAGCACACAGCGTAAAGCAAAATATGTAAACATGTCAGAATCAAACTCGTGTGTCCAATACTTAATGTATCTTGTGCATCGTATCTTTGGTTCTACTCTTTCTCTCGCTCTCTGTTCTTTTTTTTTTCGCTTGCTCTGCAACGACGTGTGATTAGACACAACAGGCAGTGGCATATGTTATGGCAGCAATAAAACCAGGTTACAAAATGCAGCCAGACACAACATAAAACTCGCCAACGGCACACTTAAAAATCAGCACAGAAGCGCACAAAGAAATACACATCAATAAAACGCGCATTGGTGACTACCGAAGAAGAAGCAACAACAAGCAACAAATAAATGCAAAAAAAAGTGAGTCTGCGATTGATAAAAAGTCGATTAAAAAGAGTTGTGTTCGTAATGCAATCCAGCGTACCGTTAAGCATCTCTATGGCGAACATCGCTTGCCAGAAACTTGATTTAGTTGACTTCATTCAAGACTTTTTCTAAGCCTAACATTTAGAATGCCGCTAATACCAGCAACTACTTCATGTTTAACTAAAGCTCTGCAGTTTCCAAACTGTTTTTAGTGCTTTGTGAAAAAAAAGTTGCAGCTGAAACTTTTTAATGAATTTGTATGAACTTTTTGTGAACAAAAGACCTGAGCTATTTAGGCAACTGTATAAAGTAGCTTCGAGATGAATTTTAATGTGTTAAACATAAAAGTTTTTTAGCATCTTTTTTGGGTCCAATTAATAGTTTCCAACTAAAAGCCAAGTGCAGGCTGCATAAAATTAGATTATTCAAGTCGATTTTTATTCTAATTTTAATCTGAATAGTTTGAACTGCAAAGTTTATAAAGTTTGATATTAAAATGTTGGATTTTTCTATTCATGTTTATAAAATATACATTTTGGCTGAATAAAAGCTTTGAAACAAATTTAAAATTTAATTTCAAATTTAAAGTATTTAGCTGAAAATTGGATTATATAAAATAATAAGTTAAAATTGCTTTCAAATATTAGAATATTAATTTTTTTAAATTAAAACCATTTTTAGTTTACACAATAAAATTTCAGTTGAGAAAATTGTTCAATAAATTTTGAACTGAAGAAATAACAACTGAAACTGTAATTGAGACTTTCATTTAGCAATTTTGGCCGTCATAGCCTAGTTCTACTGTACTCATTGACTAACTCGTATCGTTTTAAGTATTCTGTGTTTGATTTGCTGCTCATCTAATGCGGCTGGCAGCCAAGTGCCCCCCTCTGGACTGCGACTGCGACTGCGACTGCGACTGCGACTGAAGCGTGAAGCGCAGTTGCGTTTTCGTTACGTTTGGCTGAATGCGTAGCCAACGGCAGGGCAGTCAGCAGCAGGCAGTCCAGAGACGACCACCCTCCCTGCCAATAAAAAACGAAAAAAATAAATATATAGAGAAGAGGCTTCACATATGAAGTTGTAAATATGTAGGAGCTGGCAAAATAAACGAGCCAGCCACTGCATAAAATTCCACAGCTCGACACGCACACTGAGAGGCAGCTTGTGGCAGCTTCTGTGCCGCAATGTCTGGTACTCAAACCGGGCAGGTGGCTGGCTGGCTGATTGTCTAGCTGGGCGCGGAGGCTTCTTTCTGGCCTGGTGTTGTCTGGTCTGGCCGGAACGCTTGACCGGCTGATGATGCCCGGCCTCAACTCGACTAACTTAACTCAACTCGACTCGATTCGACTCGACTGACTGGCCAACAACTTGGAATATTTTCCGGTTCTAGACATGAAGAAAGTGCGGACAGCCTCTGGGCAATCGCGACTCGCATAAATATTAAATGTATATTGTCTTTCAAAATATTTATTATTTAATATTACTTTGTTTGCTTCTTAAGGCCTTTCCAGTGCAGCTTTCCAGTGCATCCACAATTGATTTTGTTGGTATTGTTTGATAATTTCACTTGAAGCGATTTTTAATTATTTTTTATTTTTGCTTTTTAGCTGTTTTAGGATTTTCCACTTTTCTGCGGCTACTTTCTGCTCAATGAAATTTTCATTTGCACGAGAGCACAATGAGGGCGCACTGGGACCGTGTGGAGTAGCACAATACACAGCACACAAGCACGCTAACACAGAGAACAACTCACACTCTGTTAAACACACGGGCACACAAAATGTACGCGACACGAGACAAAATGTTTATTTAACTGTTTTTGTTTATAAGTTTCATAGGCGGCAAAGTCTAGCGAATTGATGTGAGTCCAACGCACAGTCGATGAGCACCAATTGAAGACTGAAACTGAACTGAAAGCTGAGCCGAAACGCAGCCAGTTAGCAGTCACAGAGAGATACACAAAAAATGTTATCGGCCCGGCATCGCTCTTAGCAGACAAAGAGCGGGAGCACCAGCGCCCGCACTGTTAAAAGACTCAGCGAGAGCACAAACGTAGCACCACTGTTAGCATTAACATTAACATTTTCGACTCTCTTCTTTGGGGGCTGTGCGCGTTGATTGACTGTTGATTTGTGGGCTTACACCATGGTGCGATTAATGACAAGAGCTCAGCGGCTGGCCGCACAAAATGTTGAGCTTGGCTGCCTCGACTTAGTTGGATTTCATGTTGTTGTAGGTAGTTATAGCACTAGTTGTTGTTGTTCTTCTTATTATTATGGCTGTTGTTTTTGTAAGTCGCGCAGAACTCTCACTGCGGAGATGGCACTTAAGATTTTAGTTATGCATCAAAACTAAACAACATTCAATTTTCAATCCGTTTCGTATAGCGCGAACCGGTATATTTATTTATGGTCTGGACAAGCGGCTTTAGTTAAATAAATTTTATTATCATATCAATAACATATAGTTCCTTGTCGTATATCTATATCAATATTAATGAAGCTTAATTTCGGATCTGGGATTTTAGATTTGTAAATAAATTAGCAAACGGATCTGTGTAATTCTTTTGAGAAAACGTTAGAGTATATAAGAAGAATAATTTTAGTTGGAATTAAATAAAGTTATTCAAATCATGGATTTACCAATACAAAGAAAAATCAAAAAGAAATCTATACAAAGTCTAGACAGTCTTTCTGAGTTTATCTATATTTTATCTATGAATATGCCAATAAAAAGAAAAGAAAAGAAATAGTCGTATTACCAAAGTATTGACCTCGCCATCGCAATCCCAGTTCCAATCATTAGACGGACGGACATCCCATAGCGTTAAATGTCACGCTGTTGAGCATTGGCAATGGCCATGGCCACGCTTAGAATGCCAACAACAAAAGAGGCCGCCACCATGCAGCGAAAACAAAAACAAAAGCACATGCAAAGCAAACGGGTCAAAATTACAGTTGAAGCTGAGAGCGACGGGAGTATGGAGTGTGGAGAGTGGAGTGTAGAGTGCTGCGGGCTGTTAGGCACAGCGGGATACCTGCAGCAGCTCTTATAGACAACTGTTAAGCGCTCAACGGCACGAGAGCAACGACTGTTAAATAGCAGAGCAAGCTAGTTTCTTTACTCTTAGCCTGTGTACGGGGGCACGCGACAATATCAATAATATTATCGGTTTCAACTGATAGATGAATGGCTCGGTTTTCACAAATGTGACAGACGTCAGTCAGAACTGTCAGCGGAAGCGTTTTAGAAAATCGATAAATAAATATAAAGAAGCTCTGGCAGCTTAAACGCTCAAGTCTTCAGAGCTTTAACTTTTAATGAGCTGCCGTTTTGCTCTGACTGCTCTGACTGACATTTCTTTCTTTCCTTATGAGATCTTTTATGCTTATAGCATCATCTACTTATATACAATACAAGTGTACATACATATATATACTATATGGAAGCACACTTTGTTACCTAAACCGTTGTTGCTTTTCTGCTGTGTGCCATTGCCATTAAGCATTTGGCATTTGCCATTGTCTTGAGGCACTGGCGCTAGATAATTGCGTTTAACTGGCAGCAAGCGTTCCCATTGTTGTTGGCATTCTCTTTTCTCGGCTCACAACTAATCAAATATTTATGCCTTGGCTTTTTCAGCTCGCCATTTAAATAATGCAGTAGCTAGAGCTACAAGCTTGTCATTTTCACTTTTTTGTTTTCCGGCCCTAATCATTGCATAAGCGAAAGAAAGCATTTTTATGCACTGCCCACGCAGCGTATGCGCAATTTTGATGATATTTAAATATTTAATGCACAGTTAGGAGCCCAATTCGTTGACCCTTCAGACAAGTCCTCAGCTGCACATACATATGTCTGTCTGTCTGCCTGTCTATGTATTTGCGTGCTTCTGTTAAAGAAGCATTGAACTTTTCTTGTTGCCAAGTTCAAGAGTTCAACGAAGCCAGCAGCAGCAGCAGCAGCAGCAGCATCTGTTGTTGGATTTAACCCAGAGTCAATGTTTTCTAATGCTACGCATATAGATATTATGAGGTATATTCATTTGATGTGCTCAGCATGTTCCATATGCTGAGGTAAACGGACGGAGATTCTCTTACAGCTTTAAATTTAATCATTCTCAAGCTCACTCTAATCATCTTTGTTTCTCATAATTTCTCCAGGATATCTGCAAGTACAGCATTTGATTTACTTATTTCATATTTAGCATATTTTCTTATAGCTCAGCTTTGGGTCTCTTGTTGCGCTTTTATTGTGCGGTTTAAGCATTCTAACCCATAGCCGGATAACATGCCTTCACTCACTACGGTTCGTTCCCTCCGTCTGTTCGCGTTCTTTTGGGCACTTGAAGGTTCCTTGACGCGACGTTGCCAATGCTTAAGGACAATGGATAAAGTCGCTTTATGTTTTCGCCTGTTGGCGCTGCCATTAATTCTATTTGCCCCACCCAATGCCGTCTGCTCCTACTGGCCGGCACTCGGCCCTCGGCCCGACGCCTTCTCTCAGCATAGAATTTGTAAAACAGTCGCGACGTAGTCGGATTTTCTTTTTGTATTCCTTGTGTTGCTCTCTTAGCTGGCTTTGCGACTACTATTCTGGCATAATTAATGGTCAGTTCGTCAGCTCATCAGCTTGACGGCGTGGGCGCAATGGGGCGTGGCACGGCGTGTTGTTCACGCATAATTATCTACTCTAGAGTAGACAATATTTGCTAGGTTCAATGGTCAGCCAATGTCTCAGGTACTACTACATGATGCACAGATGTCTATCATTGAGATTAATTTTCGTCTGGGTATGCGTATTAAATATCATTTTATATTTATATACGTATATATTGATTTTAAAGTCTGCCTTAAGACAACACTTGGCTTTGAAGTGACTGCAAGTGAAATGATAAAAAAATCCAAATAATAAAAAAAATAGTAAACTACATAAATAATAAAAAAAAATGTATAAAATATCAACAATTTTAATTATAAAAAAATATATATATTTTATAAAGTTTTTATTTATTTAAATAAAGTAATAATAAAAATAAATAAACTAAATTTTTAAAATGTATAATTGTTTATTTATTTGTTATTGGGTTTTTATTTTATTTTTTTTTAATTTTCTTATTTTTCTTTTCTACATTAAACGGATTCCTTTAATTATTTGTCCGCTTGCTGCAATATAAATATAGGAAATAGGAAAATAAAATAATATTTAATTAAATATGAATTAGTAATATATATTATAATAATTCGAATTTTAAATGTGCTCCACTTTTTCAGCGCCAATAAGATGTCTATCAATTATCAGTGGAATAAGAATAACATTTGACTTGAAAATGTTTTCACAATTGATAAGCCCTACGGCGGTTATTAACATATTATAAACAATCGAGTATAATATATCTCAATTGGTATATAAGCTGCAGATTCTTAGTCGAACCAATCAGTTAACTGATGCAGTCAAAGCTCTCCGCATAATGACCTACAGTTTCTTACTGGTGGCTCTAGCTATAACAGCTGGTTATATAGAATGTACGAGTGACTCTGTAAGTTTGGTTTTCCTATTTGATTAACGTATACATATGTTACGATATTAAAGTTTTCTTCTTTTCAATCCTGTCAGGAGTCGATAGAGCTCGAAAATAAGTGTGGCCGCTACTGCTTTAAAGTAGTCAATCCAATTCTGGGACACATCAACAAATTACATAATCAAGTCAGCAACTCCGAGGAGAGACTGAATGCCAAAGACATTAAAGCTAAGTACTCCGAGGTTTTGTCTAGGCTGACGGCCCTAGAGACGAGGCTGGCTGTTCACGAAGCAAATTTATGGAAAACTGAACAGAAGTTAACAGTTAAGCAATATAAGGAATTCACTAAAATAGGAGAGAAATATTATTTTATTGAAGATCAACAAAAGAAGAATTGGTTTGCTGCTAAATACAGATGCCAAGAGCTTGGCGCTCATTTGGCAAGCCTGCAGAATGAAGCTGAGTTTGAAGCTCTTAATGTGAAACTGAAGAAATACAATGACTATTGGATCGACATCAATGATCTCGCTCAGGAAGGAGTATTTCTATCGGACACCACGCGTCGTGAAGCTCCGTACTTAAATTGGGAAGAGCCTCTTCAACCCGACAATTATAATAATGAGGAGCATTGCGTACATTTAATGAGCAGCAATCGAAATCGAAAGATGAATGATTTAAATTGTAATTTTACACAAAGTTTTATATGCGAAGCCTAACTGTTGAAATGCTTTTGAATAAATACATTTTTTGTGGTCTGTTTAAAACGTATTTTAAAGTAATTCTTTTTTACACCTTAACTGGAGAATATGTAAACGAAAATATAAAATAAAATTTTGTAAAATTAAATATCTGTATACATTGATGTCAATAAGCTCTTAGTATTGTTATAAGACTTTATTATTAATATATTATTATTATTAATTCAATTTAAAATATATAATATATACAGTATATTTATGTATAAACTATAAGTTCTCAAAGAGAACATTTGAATATCTTTCTATATAAACAGGTGCTATAGCTGTAGCTATAGTGCAGAGAGATATGAACACTCAGAAACGACGCAGCTAAGGACCTAATTGTTCAATTGCTGAATATAAAATCATAATTATAAATATATACTATATATATGTTATCAATATTTATTTTGTATATTTATATATGTATATATATATAAACTTTGGTATTGCGATTAAGTTGCATTTTCCATCGCTCTTATCAATGAGTACAAATTAATTAATTACTTTTATTATTAGATCATATTTATAGTCATATATATGGAATTTAATATATATATATATATATATGTACATAGCATTTCAGATACTTCCACTTGGCTTTAACACTTTTCCAAGCATTTTTTTTCGCGCTTATGCATATTACATATTCCGTCAGGTTTCTATAGACTGTTAAAAAATAATACTGTTTAGCCTTAGACATTATATTATTATGATGTAACTAAGTCGAAGAGACATTCTTGGGGCCTCCATTGTTGTTGGCTGAATGCAAATTTCTATTGCCGCGTTTAATTTAAGTTAAATCGCGCTATAATTTCTATGAACGCAACAAAGAGCTAAGCTATATTTATGAGGTAGCTAAAAGCGTAACAGAGCCGTCGTAGCTCATGTGCATCGAGGGGGGCTCTTGGCATTATAAAACGTTTCAATTAATATGCGTTTCATTTAAGTTTTCATTTTGCCAGCGAAACTTTAACTACTTGAACTTTGATCAATACGAGAGAGGTCCCCCTTTTAAGTTTGGCACGCCGCCTCTGCGCTAGCCACAAAGAACTAACGAGCATCTCGTTTGGCAATTTGTTTCACAGCTTTTTCTCATGTAGCCTCGCCGGAGACAAGGTTCGTTCGGCATTCTTTTTAATCTGAAAGTTTTGAATAAGTGACTCGCCAACGGCAGCAGCAACATCAGCAGCAGCAGCAGCAGCAGCAGCAGTAATATTTTCTAGTCAAGACCTGAAACCAGTTCTCAGCTGATGACAACAGCTCACCTGCTCTACGCGGGGTAGCTAGGTAGCTGAGCTGACAGCCTGTCTGCGGGTCAAAGAAGGATCTCAACTCTGGGCTTAGCCTCGGCTGCTGTGCAGCATGAATACAACCCCAGACATTGGAAAAACTCGCCCTCTCCCTCACCCTCCCCAACTCACTCTCTCTCTCTCCCTTTCTATGTGATTTGTATTTGGTTAAATGCATGAATTTTACGAGTTTGCGTGCATTGCACGTGCACATGTCCTTTTCATGCTTTACGAGCACTGGGTATTCACAAATTTCTTGATGTTATTGAACCCCGACGATGGCGTCGTGCCAAATGACTTTGAAACAAAAAACCAATTTCGAATTTGGAATTTTTTTTTTTTTTTTTTTTTTGGCTTCGCCTCTAGGCTTGAAGCAAAAGCAACAGCGCGCCCACAAATCCTGGCGCTCATAAACTATTCGCAGAATTTGCCAGAGACGTAGACAGTAAAAATAAATAGAAAATTTGTGTTCCCCAGATACTCGGAATAGTTGTTGGTAGCAGACAGGGGATTGAACTTAATGCAATTTTGCGAGCACGAAAATTGAAAGCGACAAAAATCGATAAAATACTTTAAAACACGCTCGCTGCAATTAAGTGTAACCTCAATCTAAATGCAGAAACTATTCTGTTGCATATATTTTTTTTTTCGTTTTTCGTTTTTATTGCCATTAACTTAAATGACATGGCAACAACAGCAAGCTCGCCGCAAAGTTTTGCCTCCACTTTCACATCATTCAAATTAAAAGCATTAAAATCGCTCGCCAAAAACTGAACATGCAATTTAAAGCTGTTGTTGTTGTTGTTGTTGCTGCTGTTGTGTGTTGCTGCTGCTGTTGGCAGTTGGTGCTGTGAGTGCACTCACAAACAACCTCGCACACACACACACACACACACACACACACACACTCATTTGCACACGCACATAGTTGCACCGTCTAACACGCTGCCACTTGGTTAGCAGCAGGAGCTGCCCCCTGAAATATGCAATGTTTCTCTGTTTGCCTCCTCTCCTCCTCTGTTTGCCCACTTTATGGCTCCAAATGCTTCTTTTATTTTTCTGCTTTTTGTATGTGGCCCGGCCAAAGGGGTTGTTATTGTTGTTGCTGTAGTCATTATGGTTGTTGCCTGACTTGGCCTTTGTGCAATGTGCGCCTGGGTGTTTTAATAAACGCAGTCAGTCTTATGTTTATGTGTGTGCGCATATGTGTGCGTGTGGGGTGTGGATGTTATCGTCCCTTTACCATTTAACGCTTTATTTTTATTTTTCATTAACATTTTCAAGTTGATTCAACTTCAACATCTTTAATGTTGTAACCCCAATGCAACGCATGCGCCGCCATTTTTCATGAGAGAGAGCGCCCACTGTTAACTCTTAACAGAGCGCTGTTAGAGCTGCTTTTACAGCTGTTCTGTTGTTGTTGCTGTGTGCAATTTTCGGGCGTCTCGTCTGATGCTATTTATAGACATTTTAGGCTTATGCTGCGGCTACGCGCGACTAAGTGGAATGAGTGTAATGTATGTATGTATGTATGTATGTATGTATGTATATACACACGTGTACATATGTTTATGACCAGGGATGAGAGACAGTTTCGAAATATGCTGAGTTTGAATTAATTATTAGGTATGAGAAAGCAATATGAACTTAAAATAAAAAATATATATACAAGAAATAAATATATATAAATAAATATAATAATTGTTACATTTAAAATATGATATGTTCTATGTATATGAATATCTTTATGTAAAAAATATAAATTTTTTCTATATTAGCATCTATCTCAATTATTGTCAGATACTGTTATTATAAATGTATTAAGTATTTACAATAAATATAATTAAAATTTCCTAATATATTTTACAGGCCAAATAAATGAAATTACATTTATAAATGTATTCAAAATTGTAACAATCATCAAGAACTACATACATATATAAACATATTCAAATTTGTGACAATCATCAAGAGCCCTCCACACACTTATACCCATGTACGCTTAACAATACTTAAAAATACCCACATATTACCCATTTGAGTACACCTGACAGAACTTTCAACTGACATCAGAAACAATTGCAATGACAGCTCTTAGCATGTGTAGGCCTCATCTTCTTCCTTTTTGCATTTGTTTTTTTTTTTTCATGTATTTCGCATGCCACATCATAATATTTACCAACAATCTACCTGATTGCTTGCCCCTAATCGGCCCATCCACACAGATATTAGGACCCTTAGGATCCACCCTCAGCCGCAGTTAAATTATTAAAGAGCGAAAAATAGAGGGGAAGATACAAAAGCTTTTATTGATTTTTATTGTAATATTCCGTCTACCGTCTACTTGCAGTTAAAAATCTGTTTAGGGCTGGCAATGGGAATAGGAGCAAGGCAAAGGACAATAGCAGGGATGCGCTCATACGTGCTGCCATTGTTGTTGTTGTTGTTGTTGTTGTTGGACTACAAGGTGCTGCAAGGTTAGGGTTGAAAATAGCAAACATATGTTCACTGGAAGTGAAAGAGAGAGAGAAAAAGTTAGTGAGTGCGAGAAAGCTTGAAGCTTTCATGGAAAGCAAATGATAAGACTAAACCTTTAGATTATAGTAAATTATATATTATATCAAATAAATAATTACATATTATTTAGGAATAAGTAGTATTTGTTTTCTTTTACAAAATATATATTCATTTTTCTCTCAATCTACTATAACTGTGCACTAAAGCTCAGTTCTTACAGCTGTTTTGGAAAGCTCTTGGAGCTTTGCAGTTAAGGGTTGCTGTTGCTGAATTTTCTTTTACATTTTCCATTGGTTTACATTTCGGGCCAGCGAGTTAAGCTGCTTTGATATCATATTTACGGCGAACTCATAATTAAAACTTTTACAATGAAATGAAAATGAACATTTTGAAAATAAATTGTGCTACGCCAAGTGCTGTGTGAGTATCAGAAATCAATTAAAAAAAAAAAAAAAAAAAACAAAAAAAGAAACTACGCAGGTTTTGTGCTGTTACCAAAAAATCAATAAGCGTGTAAAATTTGTAAACACGCCAAGCCCCCGTAACGCGAGCCCTCCCACCCACCTGCGCATACACACACACACAGTCAGTGAGCTGTGTCCGAGCAATTAGCCAAAAAGGCTAACCACAAGTCAGCTGCAAAATGTTGTTTAAGCTGTTGCCGCTCCAGCTGCTACAGCTCCAGCTGCTCCTCATGGCAGCTGCCGGGCAGCCGGAGTACGCAAGCAATGCGATGCATCGCCTGGCCAAGCGCATGGATCTAGAAGTTTGCATAGGTAAGCGATTGCCTGAAGAGAGAGAGAGAGAGAGAGAGAGAGAGAGTATTTCACTTGAGCATCTTCCATGCAGGCCACTTTGATGTGCATAAGAACACAATCATACGCACGGGCGAGTCGCAGGCGATTGGAGGCAAATATCTGCAGGGCCTGGAGCTGGACACGCTGGAGGAGTGTGAGCGTTTGTGCTGCGAAACGGATGCCTGCGATGTGTATATCTTTGAGCGTAAGTCTGGTGGCTATTGCTACCTCTTTGAGTGTGGTCCGCCCGAGAATTTCCATTGCAAGTTCACGCGCCATGCCAACTATACGAGCGCTGTGCTTACACCGCAGGTGCGCAGCTCTATGGAGCTGGCCAGCACGCCGCGTCCCCAGTTGCCGCACATACCCAGCAATAATATATCGCAGCAGGAGTGGGAGCTGAGCAATCTGAAGCTCAAGCCGGAAGTGCAGCGCGACAAGCCCACAATTCCGCTCATGCCCACAACGAGCAGCTCTCAGCCATTGGGCGTGGCTCAGGCCGCACAAGCAGCAGCAGCAGCAGCAGCAGCAGCCGCGGCTCCACCTCAAAGCGGTTTGTAGTCAACATGCTGACACACATATTCATTATGCAAATGCCAATTCCGTACTTTCCGCTTCCCATTTACAGCGCCCGCCGCTCACTGTGGACGCTTTCAGTTCAGCTGCCATTCGGGCGAGTGCATTGCCGTTTACAATGCCTGCGACGGCATTCCCCAGTGCGAAGATGGCAGCGACGAGGGACCGGAAGTGAGTTAACAGCCACACTGAGACAGCCAAACACACACACTCATACACACACACACACACACACACACACTTGCAAGCTCAGTTTCTATCAGATTTTCACAATTGTTGACCAACTTTTCAGTGCAATGCCGTTGCCACAAAGCCCAGCAGCAGCAACAACAACAACAATCTGGAGCAATATCAACCAGTGCCGCCCATACAACAACAGTTGCAGGTAGCACAGCAGCCACTGCAACAACAACACGTTATAGTGCTGGGACCACCACCGCCACCACCACCTCCACCGCCCATGGTTAACAATCGAGAGGATGCCGCCGCCTGGGCTAATCGCAAGCTAATAACCGAGACGCAACAACAACAACAGCAGCAGCAGCAGCAGCAACAGCAGCAGCAAGCTCAAGAGATTGTGAATACGGGTAAATATGAATAACAGTTGTGAATAATTCATTCAGATGAGTCAAGGCAGCGTATCCATGAAAAGAGCACAGACACAGTCGGAATATATTTTTAATGGTTAAATCAATTATTGAATTAGCTAAAAATAATTTTTGGGGCAACTGCGAAAATATAATAAATACAGCAGCTATACCAGCTATGTCGATACCATTTTTGTAGGATATGTCTTTTTATAAAATATGGCTCAAGCCTCAAAAACAAAACTAGTTTGAGCAAATCCATCCATTCCCTGATTTCCCATTTGAATGCTATTAAAAAAGCGAAAAAATAAGCTTTGACCTATCAAAATAATTTTTTTTTTTTTTGCACGAATGACCTTTAAACAAATTTTGTTTTATTTTTTTAATGAGTATATATTTCTATTAATTGTATTCATTCTATTTTTATACAAACAACATTTATTTGATGGCATCAATAAGTAGTTTGCAATAGCTTTGATGATCAAGTCAAATGAATTTAAAAAAATCAATTTCAGCCAATTACAGTGTGAAGCAAATATTTGTTCCTGACTGTTAAAGTCAAATAAAAAAAAATAAAAATAAAAAAATAAACACATTCTCAAGATCTTTGAGCTGAAAAAGTAAACTAAAACAGAGTTTTATATAATTACAATCATTAATTGATTTCAATATTATAAAAAAAAAAAAAAAACAAATTCAAACTTTTCAATTCAAATTTAAATTTCAATGCAATTCATTTTCCTCTCAATTCGCTTTGTCTGGAGTCGTTAATAGCTAACATTAATCATTCACATTATAGAAATATTTAGTTAAATATATATTACTGATTTTTATAGCGTATATTCCAATAATCTATACATTTTAATTTATTTTAATAATTTAATAACAAAGTTCAAGCACAAGCATAACTATGTTCCCAACTTTTTAGTTTACTTAGAAACCCAAAAACTCAGCCCATTTCGCTGTCCATTTCGCTCTGACAAAGCACTTTGTAGGCACGCCCTTGGGTGCTGCTGGGCTTTATTTACGTAAAAGCAGCACAAAGATGCGGTCAACGTAAATTCTGAAGCAACTTTTTTTTTTTTTGCTGGCCTACAAACATGGTCATAAACCGTGTAAACTTTTGGGCCAACTAAAATGTTCTGCAATCGAAAGCAGACTCAGGGGACACAGGTTGACGGTCGTTCATATTGCGAGAATTTCTGTTTACAATTACTTTATCAAAGTTATTCATGAGGGGAATAGGGAATTGGGAAGTTTTATTAAAGCTGCATTTAATGTTGACATTGCTTAAATTTCCGTAT
Organism: Drosophila koepferae; assembly: GCA_030914345.1. NCBI lineage: Eukaryota > Metazoa > Arthropoda > Insecta > Diptera > Drosophilidae > Drosophila > Drosophila koepferae. The sequence goes on from JAUESR010000207.1 coordinate 7,793,962, forward strand.
ACTAATGGCCAACATTCGTTTATGATTCATTTGCTAATTGCTTGACGACAGACTTTCGTATCTAAGCAATTAAATTTCTAATAAATTAATTCAGAATATAATCATTATGTGCAAGAGCATGGATATGGCCTTGATATTCTCATATCCTTAACATCATTTTAAATGTCTGTGGATCGCTTTCATGGAAAGCAATACGAATCAATTAAGCTCTCATTGAGTGATACTTCGCTGAGCCACGTGGATTTCGTGTAGTTTTCATGAGCAAAGGAGGCAGCACTGAAAATATTTGTTCTTTTCATATAAGTAAAATTTGCACATACAACAACATTTAATTTAAAAATAATTTACTTTTTTTTAATTAAAAATTGTAGGTGCATCTATTTTTTTTTAATTAATTATTTTATTTTTTTTTTTTATGAAAAAGAAAAAAATAAAGTTGAGGAACGTAATTTATTATAAATAAATAATTGTTTTAAACAGTTTTAATACAATGTTCAAAAACCAAATTTTATTTATATTAAAATTTATTTATTAATTATTTGTCATAGAGTCATTGAATAAATAAGGGTTTATCTATCAAATTTATTGATTACTTTAGAGTATATATTATGATATGCCAGCTTTCATATAGGAAGTATAAGTATAACTTGATATCTCTTATCCCAGTCATCTTCTAGTTTTGAAACCCTAAAAATCTCTATCAAATGTAGTTATGAATATTAGCTAACAAGTCTGTGAAAAATGCAATAAATATTTATAACAAAATGTAATAACTGCCCTAACTTGTTGCTTAAAACAACAACACAATAAAGTTAGCTTGTCTCATGTGTGACATTAGCACATAAATTGCTGGCAGAGAGCACGCAATGGCTCCAGCTACAGCTACAGCTGCAGCTCCGTTGACCACTCAGGCCAATTGGCTGCGGGCACTTGAGAAGTTGCTGGGAAAATGGCAATTACCCATCAGTTTTCATTGTTGTAATGGGAGCCCGTCACTTCGAATTGATTTACGAGTGTGTTAGTGGGTAGGAGTAGTGTCTGTGTATGTGCGTGTGTTGCTCTGGTCTCAGTTTCTACTTGTAATTAATTCAATTAGCTGTGCGTTTAACCATTCACTTCCTCAACACAGATGAACAGCTGAACAGTCACATATTCAATCATAAAGGCGGCCTCCAACTCCAGCAGCAGCAACAGCAGCAGCCGTCGACAAATAGTCAGGGACAGGTTCAGGGCCAGCCACCCCCACCTGCACCGTTGGCACCGCAGTCGCCAGCACAGCTGCAGTTATCGGCGTATAATACTAATAATAATAATAATGTGGCGCCCGCTGGTGCCGCTTTGTATGGCATGTCGCTGCCACGTACAGGAATTTATCTGCAACAACAGCAGCAGCAACAGCCTCAGCAAGTTGTTAACTGGCCACAAGTTGCTGTGCAGCCAGCTCAAATTACTGTGCAGCAGCCACAACAGCAGAGCCACGCCTACATAACTGCTGCAGCAGCACCAGCTCCGGCAGCAGCTCCAGCTCAGCCAGCGCCAGCGGCAGCACAGTCGCCACAACAAGCCATGTTGCCGGTGTTGAATGCAGCGCCCACTCATGACAAGAATCAGGCAGCTGACGAGGATTACGATGACTACGAGGAGGATAAGTCCACAGAGCCGCCCAAGAAGGTGAGCTATAAGTGAGCTCAAAGCAAGCCACCCAACTAACACAAAATATCTCTTTTGCAGAAACAGCGCAAGCACAAGAAGGTCAAGGGCAAAGCGGCCAAAGATCCCATCGAGCTGGCACTGGAGCAGAACAAGCAGCAGCAGCAACAGTTGTCGGCGCCCGCATTGCCAGCGCCCGTTGGACCTGTGCATGAGCAATACAAAATGATACACGAGAATCTGGCGCTGGAGTTCCGAGATCACGATGGCCATTCAGAGCGTCCCGGTGGTGCTGTGCTCTCCCTGACGCTGGGTCTGCTCGTTACTGCGGCGCTCTCGATTCTGATTGGCTGTCGAATGCGCACAGTGGGGCGACGAGCACGTCGTATGGGCGGCAAGACGCCCTATTCCCAGGAGGCCGATTTCCTTGTCAATGGGATGTATCTATAAAGCGGGGAATCTATCGTAGTTTACCACATACATATACATACATATAAACATATACATATATATACCGATTTCTGTGCCAGTCTCGTTAGGGTTGGGGGTTTTTGGTGTCATATGCGTGGCAGGCGTTAAGCTCTCCGCCATAAGCACCAAAGTAGTTAATTGAAATGAATGTCAAACATATTTTATATAAACAATTATATATATATACGATATACATAAATAAAAATTAATTTAAAATATTCAATAGTGCTGAAAATTAAATTGTGTTACAAAATAATAATAATAATAATTTTGTTGAAGATATTTTGATTTTGAAATTTATTCTACGCCTTTTCTTTCAGTGAGACATCAGTTGGAGAGGTCTAGTGGTATAAAAGAATTTATCAGGATTATAGTGCTGAATATACTATATGATTTAGATCAATTTGGGCCTACAATAGTTAGAACTGCATAGAAATAAATTGACTACAAGTAAGCTGCTAGGTAAACTCTTTAAGAGAAAATGCAAACCAGATAAAATTATTATTTTCAATTGATTTTTGCAGATGAATTACATCATTTACCAGCATGAAATTAAATTTGAAGTATGGTAAGTCTGATAAATTAAAATCTGAACAATCAAGTTAAAGAATATAATTGTACTTTTTTTTAAAATAATTTTTTGTTTACGAATTTATTATAAGGCCAACTAAAGAATATTTTATGAAAAACTTAGTTGCTTATTTGAACTTATGATAAATGAATTCCCAATTTGAATTTATGAAAAAATGCACAATTTCATTCTTATTTTTTAATTTCCTTATATTTCATAAATTAATTTTTTTAAGTCAGCCTCATAATAAATCATACACACAAAACTGACTTCGAATTTAAATTTTACATAACATTTCCGATTTGCAACTAAAAACAATATAATATAAAATATAATATATTTCCCAAGATTATCATATAAAAACCCCGTATCACTTATTATCGAAATACTTTAAGAAAATTAATTCAACTTACCACATTCATAAAATCAATTCCATATTCATAACAAAAAATTGTTAAATAAAATAAAATAGTTCTTGTCCATCTCTAATATAGTCAAATTTAATATTTGTAAGAATAAATCAAATAAATAATTGGCATTTGGAGACGCATTTGCTTTACACTTTTTTAAATAGTTTCCTTTATTTTGTTTTTTCTTTTTTATTATTTAAGTTGTCTTGCTTGTAAACTTGTTTACTTATGTTTTTTCATTTTTTTTTTTTTAAATTGAGTCATTAAAACTACAAAATAATAGGAAGTTTTCTTTGTTTTGTTTTCGTTTTCATTTTCCTCTTTTTTTTTAGCTTTCGTTATTATAAATTTTGCATTTTGTTTAAAATACCACACAAATTTCGTGAATTTCATATTTTGTAATATTTATTCATGCTCGCATTTCCATTAATAATACACAATTTTTACAGCACGAGAATAGCCAAAGAACAAATTTGACGCTTACGGATATCACATTAAAACAAAATCTAAATCAAATTGTTTATAAAAATAACAAAAAGTTTTGCAATTTAGAAAAAGTTGTGTCGTACATTGTTGTATAAATATATTGTAAATCGTTTTTACATTGAGTCTTTTAAATTTTTTTTTTTGTAATTACCTTCTCATTTTTTGTCAATTATTTTTTTCTGTTTTGGTTTTGTTGCGGCCAGTTTTAATTGAAAATTTCCACAAAATTACGAAATTTGCTGCCCTGACTTGATTTGTTATTTGTTTTGTTTGTTGTGTTAATAAGTATATTTACTAAAATAGGCTTTGTTTGTTGTTAATTGTTTAGCTCCATTTTTACTTAACACTGTACAGATACTCGTAATGTAAACTAATTGTATTTATAATTATTTATTTATGTAGTTGATTAGTAAATATGCCAATGTGAAGTTTAATGATGCGTTTATTATGGTTCAATATGTTCAAAGTGTTTATTTTATTTTAATTTACTTTTTTTTTTTTTGTTTCTTGTTTTTCTGATTGACTCTAAAACAAACGAAACTTTGAACACGCAACCACAATTGTTTCGATTTAATTTTTACACTCTATTTGAATGCATAATTAATTACACATATACATCAAACTAGAATGCGTGTGAGTGGGATTTGAATAATGATTAAGTTACAGACTGTTCCAGGAAAACTCATGGTGACTTCTATATATGACTTGTATGGTTTAACTATATACGAGTGTTAGTTGGTTGATTGGTTGGTTGTTGTTGTTCTTGTTATTGGTTTCCGTTGTCTCCTTGTATGTTATGTTGTTAAGTTTATAGTTAGCGTACTTTAATATATTTATTTATAATTTGCGAATTTTCGTTTTTTGCTGCAGCTTGTGGTACGTGTTTAATGCTAGGATTTGCGCATCATGTTGCGTACCTAAGGAATACATAGAAATTAAGGGTTGTTCGATACGTATATCTATGTTCCCACTTACCGCTTTGTCCAAAGACGCGCAATTCGATCGTGCTCCTCACGATTCTGTAAATATTGCGTGGCAATGCTGCCAACCAGAGGATCAGCTAAAAGCAAAGAAATCAAGAATTATTTATTATAAATGTAGACAAGAAATCAAAATTTGACTCACCAGGATTACAATCTGTGAGCAGGGAACAAATCGAGAGTAAAACTTTTGATATGGTCAGCGCCGGCGACCAATTGTCCTTGAGGATATCCAGACAAATGACGCCCTGGCTATTGATATTGCAGTGATAGATGCGAGTTCTAAATGTGACTTTGGGCGGCTTAAACGGATACTCGGGCGAGAAATGTATGTCCAGGAAGAAGACACCGCCTTCATAGACGGAGCCAGGTGGTCCCAATATAGTCGATACCCATTCATACAGATTATCGCCCTTGGGACCGGCACTGCAATTGGGTGGCGGATCCAGTGTGATTTCAGCCAGTTCCTTTTGTATGCGTTTGGCCGAGGTGCCCAGTGCTTTAGATATTCTTGGCGTTGACTTCGTATCCTTGCGCGGCTCATCGCTGGTGCCGGTTGCCGTTGAATTGTTGCTGCCCGAGGCAGCATTGGCGCCAGTGCTGCCGCCGTTCGTATTGGCGCCGCCACGACCGCGTGCTGGTGTGCTTGCGGCTGTGGTCTGATTGGTGGAGGCAGTGCTACTCGAGGAGCTGGAGCTCGATGTGGCCGCAACGCTGGAGCTGGTGGCACTGCTGCCGGCACCAGACGCTGCTGCTGGAGTTGAGGACATGATGTTGTTTACAGTCTTTTTGTATGGTGTGTCTTAGTTTTAAGGAGGGCTGCAAGGTAAAAACAAAGCGTTAGATTTCTTGTACGATAAAAAAAAGCCTACTTCAGCTTTGATTTAATTGAATCAATTTTATTTGTCATCAACAAAACAAACAAAAAATAAACGTTTCTGAACAGTTGAGATTAAGAATCAAATTTCAAGTTATCAGACATTAATAATTTGGCGTTGCCACCCGATAAAAAACGAAATTTCGTTGCAAATAAGAAAAGAAAAAATCAATTAAATTAAATGGAAATGTTATGACAGCATACAACATTTCAGCCAACAATCAAACACAAAACTGAACTAGATTATTCGTCATTGAACTAGATGCCACAACACTGGCGCTTCTTGCGACAGGTCCTTGACCCGTTTCGCTGTGTGGCGACAATAAGCAAACACGCTGCAAAACTTAGAGCCCCGAAAGCCTCATGCCACAATCTATTCATTTAAAGCCCCATCGGATTAAATTTAATCACCGGAGCGCGCTGCCCATGCAGAGAGAGGCGCAGAGACGAGCGGCCATTTTGGCAAGCGTTGCCGCCGCCACCGCTGCAGTACGCAGAGGGGCAGCGACGACGGCGATTGCCGCTGCAGCGTTTGGAGTTTGCTATTGGCCATGACAAAGGCCGTGCTGTAAGCGCATAGCTGTTGTGTTTAATTTTAGCGTTTACTGAGAAACGTAGAGGTTTGTTGCTTGCACGCGGATGCAGTTAAAAAATCAATCATCTCAGCGCAGACATTTGCAAAACGCGTTCGGTTTGCTGTCGCTGTCGCCTCGTTGTCATTCGCATGATTGCACAATTTGAACCAATAGCACATTGTTGAACTTGGACAAAGAGCTGCACGGGGTTAATTGTACGATACGCACCTTTTGCAAATAAAATTTGATTATTTTTACGTCGCGAAAATACTGCAAAATTGTTCTGCTCCCTGTAGTCGCGCTGACTCTCTCGCCTCTCTTTCTCGCTCGCTGTCTCACACTTGGCCGCGTTGTTTTTGCTGTGCTGTTCTTTGTTTCGCGAGCGTTCCCTTACGCGTCGCACTTCACACGTTAATTGTCCGTTTTGTTTGTTCTTGTTAAATTGTAAATTCATTAAATTTGCTACAATTGTTGTTAAGCTGGTCGTTGTCGAACAGTCAGGCAGACAAGCGGTCGACCGCTTTTGATATTTCTTTTGTTGTTAACTTTATATCGATGCAGCGTCGTTATCGATAGGTGATACAAGCGTGTGCAATATATCGCCGGTTGCTAAGGCATTGCAAAAATTTTACTCGATAGTTGTTATGACAAAATGTAGTTTTATTTAAACTTATCGGCGTCTAGCAGTTACTATGTTTTAATTATATGTCATTTTATTTTGTTTCCATTTTTTCAGCAGTTGCTTTGCTTGATTTAAACACACGAACAGTGTTATCCGCACCGCCAGAAACAATATATTTGGGATTCGACCAGTCAATGTCCAGAACCTTTTCGCCATGTCCAAGCAAATCGTAAAGCGGCGCCTTGGGACTTCTGCAATCCCACAGCTTGTTTTGGTTATCATATGCACCCGATACAAATAGAAACTCTTCCGTATTTGACCACATGACCGTCTGCACCCACGCATTGTGGCCCAGGTAAGTGTTGCGTACCACCGATCCCTCTGAAAAGGAGCAAAATATTAATTCAGTTTTCATAAACTTTGAGCTTTGACAGTTTGACATACGATTTGTCCGTGCATCATATAGACGCAGATTTTTATCTGCTGATGCGGTCACAATTAGGTTATTCAACTTCGAGTAACTGGCATCGAATATTGATTTGTTGGTGGATATCTCTGTCTTGATGCCCTCCAGATTAAGATCCCATACTTTGAGCGTGTGATCCCAGCTGCCAGTTAGCAATGTATTATTGTCCATCCACTGTACAGCTGAAATGCTCTCCCTATGACCCTGTAGTGTCATTCGCGGCGTCTATAAATGAAAAATCAAAATAACTTAATGCATTTTTATATTAATATTAACTTCAAATGGACTTACCCTAACGCCACTCTCTTTTGCACGCTTGGCCGTGCTTTCTCCAGCGTCTTCCAGTTCAGCTGACCATATCTTAAGCATTGTATCCCAGGAGCCGGTGGCAAAGCGCTGTGCATCCGGACTAACGCAAACGCTATCAACGCCACGCTCGTGTCCCTTGCACACAGATACACATTCCACGGCATTCGAGTCAATATTCCACTGCCACATCATGGCGGTCTGATCCTGTGAGGTGGACACAAAGCGGCCGTTTTCATTGTCCAGTGATATCCAGTCTACGGCTTTGATGGGCGCCGTGTGACCGGGTATGGTCAGTTTGTGTTTGCCCTTATACGTCCAAAGGTTTAAGGTGTTATCGTAGCAGCCAGTAAGTATCCATTTCCCGCTTGCCTTTACTGCAGAAACCCAATCGTCGTGCAGCAAACAATCCTGTGGCTCTGGTGCTGGGAATCGTTCCACATACTCAATTTCTATGGAGTCTTCAAAACTTATTGCCTTCTCGCGCAGATGATCGCACAGCCGACCGCGCAGATACTCATCGAACACAAGAAAATCAAAGTCAACTCCTTCGGCGCCTTTACTCTGCAGCAGAGTATTTAGAAATATATTCAGTTCCGTAGTGGAAACGCTGCCTTCGATAGCATATGGGACATCGGGCACAGCATAGCTAAAATAGTAATTGTTGATTATAATTTTCGACTCAATGTCATTGAATACTAACTGTTCTTGTTTGGTTTTCAGGTGTACCTGCACCTGCCCCTCGCCGTTTTCTACTTCCATATTCCCGCACACGTGCGTTTCGATGCGGTGTTTTTGTTTGGCTTGCGGGAGTTGTGGGTGGCAGCTAATGTGCTCAGATATGTTGCTCAGTGAACTTACTTGGCCTTGCACAGCACAGCAGTAATTTTTAAACAATTATCGTTTATTTTAATTAACAAACAATTATTTATAAAACAAATCGCTAAATAATTGTGGTATTCACAAATATATTAGTGATGCGAATATATTGGGTATATCGATACGATAGGTTTTAGCTGTTCGATTGCATTGAACACGCCGGCTAAATTGCGCTCAATAAAATACAAGATGTACAATGTTAAAAATATATTTTATGCTAAATATAATTATTTTATGTTTATTGAATAAATGTTACACTTAACCATATGATCTGCACTTTTCATGTTTTGATTCCATATCGCAAGTTAAAGTGGCGGTTGACGATAAACCAGGGCGGGCTGCCAACTTGGCTGAGCTAATTCTTATCACATTACAGGAGAAGTTATCAAAAATTTCAAAATATACCGCCAAATTTAATATACAAAACCATTTTTGCAGACTGCTAAATTTTTTAAAGAGCCATCTATTAAATTCAGATGCCGTTACCATCTCTTACTTAATCATGTATTTCTTATGCAATACAAACGTGCAAAAAATAGTAATATACCCAAAAACTTAATCGTTTATTAATTAATATTGATACGCGTCGCGCTGCCAAAGAAACAAGTAAAAATGGAAAAAAAAACAAAACAGCTGTAGACGCCGTTGATGGCTTACGCAAAAATATTAAAAGCCATAGCTGGTTAGCAATTAACAATTCGGTGGCTCTTCAAGCCGTGCGCAATTGTTCAACTTCATTAATGCTACCTCGCTCCGGCCATTAATGAACCAGATAGCAATGCCTACAACATGTCTGCGCACTGGAAGGTTAAGCGCCTCTTGACATTTGTGTTATGCTTTAACCTTCGCAGCAAGAGTGGACAAATGCTCAATAATATCATTTTTATTATTTGGCAGCTCTAAAAATAATCAACTTTTATGGGTCGCTTGGCAAAAAGTAAATAAACCAAAAACTAACCATGGTAAATGGTTAAGCTCTTTCATTTTTTACTTTTCTTGTATTTGACTGATCCAAAAAAATAAAAAATAAAAAAAAATAACAAAAACCAGAAATAAACAAGCGAAATGTTTGCTGGCGCCCAGCGACTTTCCAGACGCAACGCCGCTTCCAGTGCGCGCGCTCAGCTTATAAAAAGCGTGCGGCGCCTGCGCAGCCGAATCATTACAACAAAGCTAACGCGCCAGGTAAGACAGCGAATGGTGTTTACAAAATAAAAATAATAAAAAAGAGATAAACAAAGGAAAAAGAAAGGCGTATTGAATATTTGCATTGAAACGCGCATCTCTCCTGCAGTAAATAGCCAAAATGAAATTCTTCGCGCTGTGCTCCGTGCTGTCCGTGCTGCTGCTGGCTAGCAGCGTGCGCTGCTTGCCACAGACCCGTGAGGGAGCCGCATACTCGAACGAGGCCATACGACAGGCACAGCAGACGCTGCTCATACCCAAGGATGCCCAGATCCAGAACGTGCAGGAGGGCATTGAGCTGGGCGCCTATGAGCAGATACCCGGCAACCAGCGCATCAATCTCTTCGATATTCTGGGCGATACGGTGCCCTCGGAGGTGATAAACAATCTGCAGACGCAGGTTGATCAAATCGGACGTAATTAATGGCAATCACATAAATCATGCGATTTGGATATTTGCATTTTGTTAAGTTTATAAAATTCGAAAAAAAAAACAAACAAAATAAAAACAAGAAATTAATTTAAGTATTACAAATTTGACTTTTGCTTATTCTCATTAATCAATGATTGATTCGAACGAAAGCGAAAGTCTAGCTCCTATAAACCAGTTGCTCCTCTAATCGAAAGTGCTCTTTGGGGTTTAGTAAACCGCACGAAGACTCAGTCGTAGACTTTCTCCAATTGGTATCCCGCGGCGCATACGAAATCAACCAAAAGTTCGCTGTCAGCTTCTCAACCTTATTGCATAAGACTTGTTTTTTTTTTTTTTTTTTTTTTTGTAAGTGTAATTTTCACTACAGTTCAATATATCGAATGTTTGTCATTATTGCTGCCTGCGGCGTAAGCCGAGGCGCTGCGGTCTCTGTTGCTGTTGCTGCTGCTGCTGCGTCAACTTTTGCCTGTTGCCGTTGTGATGCAACAATCGTTGTTGCCGACGTCAACGTCGTCGTGATATTTGTTGTCTACGTTTTGTTCATTTAATTTCTTGGTAATTGCCGCCGCATGCACTTGCATATTTAATGAAAAGTCATGTGGATTTTGTTGTTATTGTTGCTGCTGTTGCTGCTGTTGCTGTTGTTGCTGCTGCTGTAGGTGTGTCCCATTGCGCAATTGTTGCTAGGACAAGTATGCGCACTCGAATCGTCTTCAGTTCAAGTTTTGCTACAACTAAATGAAACAGCTGTGCCACCGCGCTCTTCTATGCGCTTCTCATGCTCTTAAGTTGTTGTGACTTGATTTGACATGCATTCATATCTTGTTGTTGCCATTCAAGTTTTCTCCTACTTAGCAGCGCCTCTCTTTGATTCTCATGCTCTTACTCTAGCAGTTAAACAGATATTTAAGGCATTTATGTGTTTTTTAATACATATATAATATTCAAACACCTATGATATAGAGAACCTTTATTCCTCTCTACTGCATTTACGCTTTCTAAAGCGCCTTTCACTCACCATTACGCTCTCCTACGCGCTTCTCAAATAATTTCACGTTCTCCTACGTTCGCCTCTCACACAATCTAACGCCCTGCTGCGCGCTTCACATACTTTTGCTATCAGCCTATATTTTTATGTATTCCAAGTACAATTTGAGCGTCTCATAAGGTAGCAATGAAATTTTATATTCCTCTCACGTTCTCAGCTCAACCTAATCAATTTTGCATGCATATGTTTTTCTAGCTTTTCGAACAGCCTATTTGGGCTCATCTCCATGTGTTTCACACTCACAGCGTATTAGTGCCTAAATGAATTGTAATGAATGAGAAGCGCATAGAAGAGTGTAGTCTTATATAAACAAAAGACCAACACTCACTTTTCGTTCTTCACTCTAGAACGTAATGCGTACTTCCTTGAAAAAAAGTCTCTATTGGAAAAAGAAGATCATATTTTACGCGCTTCTCATTTAGTATAATGAAAGGACGAAGAGGAGCACCTTCATATCATACATATATATTTCTTCACTCTCAGATATGTTTTGCATTCACTTCAACATTGAGTTGCATCTCATAACTCAGCACCGTTCTACGCGCTTCTCATTCACGTGCTTAACTCTATTCGCAAATATATTTCACATACATATTTTTATTACTATTTATATAATTTTTATTATAATTCGTACATATGAAAATGAACTTGAAGCTAAATTTACGCTAATTAAAGTAAACTAATTTTATTTTTAAATGATTTTTGTTTTCCGTCAATTTGTGCGATTATATTGTTTGTTTAACACAACTTAACTTTTGCGCGCTTAAATAAATTCTTTTTGATATTTCTTTTTACTTTTTTAATTTTTATATATTTTAATTAGCTTAAATACTAAAAAAATGACTGCACTTTGACACTTTTTTTAAGTAAATGAATTTTGGGAATATATTTATATCTTTCTTTTATTTTATTTTATTTTCTTTTATTTATTTTTTTGTTTAATATATTTAAATAATAATTAAAGTAATTGCTTTAAATTAAAACTTTGAATATTCAGTCTAAACTTAAAAGCTTTTCAAATCGAAGAGGACTATATAATTTGCATTTAAAAACATCACTAGAGCATTTGCTTTGCGTTTAATTGTTTTTTCTCTTTTTTTTTTTTAGTTTATGCAATAAATTAAATATTAAATAAAACAAGTTAAATAAAGTGTTTAATAATTTTCCGTGTGATTTTGTGTGTGCGTGTGTGCTGATGTGTAGGCGTGGCAATGGTAAATGTGTTCCTAAGTTACAAATATATTTTTTAATTTGTTTAGTTAATTTTTTTTTATTTATATGTGAATAAATAAATTCTATAACTAAGCAAATTTCACAAAGTGCAAAAAGTGAAAATGTTCATAAAAATATATTTTTATTTTATATATAAATTTATTGCATTTGGGGAGCCCAGCTTTATGTTTACCATTAATTCAACTGTTGTTGCTGTTGTTGCTAAACTATGCTTAATTTCTAGTTAAATTCAAGTTTAAATAACGCTCGAGTTGAATTTTGCATTAATTAATTTAATTTGCAGTCTGTGTAAATTAAATTTGCATTAATGTTCTTTGCTCTTGCTACTTAAACTTAAGACTTTTCGCTCAATTTCCAACGCGTAAGATCGATAACACTCTATCGATATCGATATACAATTCCTACAAGTATTAGAGCTTTAATAATTACTTAGTTTATGCTTTACGTATGAGAATTACACAAAATATTATTAAAAAAAAAACAATTACTTGAGTAATATATTAATTACTCGATAATTACATTAATTACCATGGCATTTAGCTAGTTTTTCGCATTACTCAAGTATTTGTATTTTTTTCCCTCTCTCTCTCTCTCTCTCTCTCTCTTTCTCCCTCTCTTTCTTTCTGCTGAAGTAATTGTCTGCAATTACAGCTCTGCTACGATTTATATAGTATTTATATACACCACAAAAATTAGTTCTGCTATCCCCGCCTCGACTCACTCTCAGTATATTCGCTGCAGATAGAGACGCTCGAGATGATGTGCCGCGCCCGTTGCTCTGCTCAGCTCGACGAAACTTTTCTCGGCACGCGATGTTGCCTTGGTTTTGACAACATTGTCCGCCTGCTCCTGGCTCTCGTCCAACTTGAGACTCTCCGCATCGGCTTTGGGATCCTGTGCTGTGGTGCCCTGTGCCTGGCCAGCGCCAGATCCGGAGCCCAGTTCATCTATGTCCACGGCGGGCAGTCGCTGAGCACGTGGCGTTGTTGGTTCACGCAGCTCGTCTTGACCGCTTCCCAGGTCCAACTCACCGCTGGTCTCATTCTCCGTCTGCCTGGCACTAATCTTGGCCAGCTCGTTTACATTTTGTATGCGCGTTTCCGCGGAGCTATCCTCAGCGCTGTACATAAGCGGCACTTGTAAAATTGTGGCCTTTTCCAAATTGGTTGCTTCGCCCAGCATCTTCTCTGTCGTGGAGCCCAGATAGAATTCGGAATCGCCGCTGCCGCCGCCGCTGCCGGCACCGCTGCCATTGCCGCTGGCATCCAAGCTGCTCTCAGTGACCAGCTTGGTGCGTTTGTTGTCGCGCTCAAAGGGGCTCACAATGCTGCGCTGCTCATCCTTGCTCTCCGCCTCCACAATCTCCTCCAGCTCCACCAGCGGAAAGTTGACATCGCGCAGACTGAAATCGTCCTCGGGCAGCGAGGGATATGCGGGATTGGACTCCACCTGTGGCACATCCTCCTCTTCCATGTGATGCATGGGCTGCGCAGTGCTAGAGCAAGGCATCTCGCTGCTGCTACTGCTGCTGCTACTGCTGATTGCCACGAATCCTTCCGTAGTCGACTCCAGATCCGAGGTTACATTAGAGTTATAAGTGGAACTGTATTCAGTAGATTGCATGGGTCCCTCTGTGCTAGACATTGATTGACGCTCGGTGCTGCTGGCGCTGCTGCTGCTGCTGCTGCTGCTGCTGGTGGGTCCTTCTGTGGTGGAGATGATGTGGTAGATGTTGTCACTGCCCGCCGTCTCCGGCTCCAACTCGGCGGCATTCTCCACAAGCGCATCTCTAAAGCCATTCTGCAGAAATACAGAGCCCGCTCCAATGGGCACGGCCTCAGCTTTGCTGCCCAGCAGACCGGCCACGCCCTCTGTGGTATACTCTCGCTTGATGTTCACCTTGCTGGGATCATTCTCGGCCAGCGGCTGCAGGCTGTCTGAATTGTAGGTGACCAATGGCTTAAGCGGCTGTCCGGCAGCTAGTTGACTGTTATGCGAGAGCGGGTGCTCAATGTAGCCGACTGAGGCGATGAGCTTTAAGCTCTCGCTGCCATTGACTGGAAGTGCTTTTGGGTCTGTGTCTTGGCTAAGCGTTGGTGTTGCCGGCGCGTCAGTTGCTGCCGTTGGCATTGCTGCTGTGCTGCTAGCCACTGCCGCTGCTGCTGCTGCTGCTGCTGTTGTTGCTTCACTTGCCGGCATATCTGTTGCTGCCGTTGTGCCATCAGCAACAGCTGCTGCTGCTGTTGCTGCTGTTGTCGCGGCGCTTGTTGCTGCCGTCGGTGCCTCGGTACTGGGTGCTTTGCGTGTCGGTATTGTCTGTTTGACCTTGTGATTGTCATCAGTTATGCGTATCTCTGTCGGCTTGGTAATCTCCTTGATGGTTATATTCCAATTGAAACCAGCGGGCGGTGCAGCCGGCGTTGGCTTCGCGGTCGACGGTGCCGCGCTGCTCGACTCACTGGACAGCGGCGGATTGTTGTCAAGAACTGTGGAACAAACAAATTTGGCATGAGGCTGTGAGCAAAATTGGTCAAGATTAGTTATTATCTGAGTGCTCTACTCACTGGGACAGTTGTCGTACTCCGGACAACAGCGGCCGGGCACGTATTTGGGCATGCAATCATCGCGGCGGAAACAGGTCACAGGGCTGCACACAATTTCTCCACCTGTAATGAGACGTTTCCATAATTGCAAGAATCGGTATAAATCACAATTGCCTTGAGCAAATTTAAGAAACGTGAAACGGGTTTTGGATGGTAGCGAGAAAGGCAAGTTAAAGAAGGAGCTGCAACTGCCCTGCGAGTGCAGCTGGGAAAGTGAAAAGTTATAGAAGTTGCTTTATGAAAATTGTTCAGATAATTTTATACCTATAGAAAGTGGAACTTTGGGGCAAAATGTTTTTGTGAAAATTTATGTAGCTGGCAGTTGGGCAAATAACACTTATTATACCTTGAACAAGGCTGAGAAGGGGAAGAATTTTATATTACTTTTATTTGTTTGTTTATAATAATGTTCACTTACTTTTTGAATAAATGAAACATTCTTAAATTAAATTAAATTTTCAATTAATTATAATTTTAATATAATTTGTAATATATATAAAATTAAATTGCATACATTTTTTAATTTAATTTAATTTTTGTAAAATATTTTTCTTTTATATTTTATTTTAATTTAATTTTATATTAATAATTTAAATTGCAATAATTTTTTATTTAATTAAAATAAATTAAATTAAATTAAAATAAAAAAAAAATTATGCAATTTAATTTTGAATTAAATAAAATAATATTAAAATTAAAATAAATTGAAAATTGAATTTAAAATTAATTTTATTTAAGAACTTTTTAAACTAAGAAATATCTCGGTAATATTAAAGAAGCTGAGGAATATGCAAATTTTTGCTGGCTTCTTCTAGTCGAGCAGTCCGGACTAGAGCACTCTAGTTAATATTGTTTTGTTGCCAAGGAAGCTTACAGATTTACCATTAACTAGTTTTCAAAAATGTTCAATAACTCTAAGAATGCAGTTATCAGGCTTACAGGCCAGACAAGAAATGAAAATTTGAAAAATTTCATTGCCCGAGCTAAGCCCATGAGAGCTAAACTCTGCAACTTTGATTGTTTCTGTTTAGGCAGTTCTAAATGTCAGTAATTTTTTATTCAGAGAGTAATATTTGCACTTTACCTTTGCAATAGCACACAGTGCAGGGTGTATCCGGATCAACCAATTTATAGCCATTCGCATAGGTCTTGCCATCCTTTTGGCAATCTGTGTGGACGAAAGAGAACAGAAATGAAAGGTAAGCCCAAAAAATGATGCAGCAGAGGCAGCAGAGGCAGCAGTAGCAGCAGCCGTTTGCATAAATGCAACGAGTGGCAACAACTTACCGCATTTATAATCGGGGCAACAGTGTCCGGTGCGCTGAATGGCGCGGCAGCTCGTCTGCTTCTCGCAGTGCACCGTCGTCTCTGGCACCCAGATGCCGTCCAGCAGGCATTGGCCTGTAAAGAAGTTTGGATTTTCGTTATTTTTCGATGAGTAGTGGGTGGGGGAGTAGCTGGGCGAATTTGTATATTTAGCTAAGTTCAGACACTTACCCTGCGGCTGTTGTGGCTCCAGCAGCGATTCGGTTGTGCTGCTGCCACTCGAACTAATGCTGCTCGGCGTGACCGCGGCCATGACAATTGTAGAGGATGCGCTGTTGCTGCTGATGCTGCTGCTATCGGTGGGCACTGCAAGTAGAAGCAAGCAGAGGAGGCAAATTGTATAATAAGAAACAACAATGGGAGTGGGTGGCGTCCATGCAGCCAACGAGGCTTGGCGACTGGGTACATATTTGAATGAATGACATTTTGATAACAGTTTGTTTTTGTTGTTGTTTTTTTTTTTTCTCGTCTCTTGTTGTTGGGCAAGGTGAAATGCTAACAAAATACGGCAAAAGTTAAATGAGTTTAGTTTTAGTTTGGCTCTTTTTGTTTGCTCACAGCCTGAAGGGCGGGAGCACGACAGGGGGCGTGGCTGTCAGGATGTTGTTGCTTTTGTCAGTTGCACTCGATTGTGCCCATCACCTCATGCTCTATGGCCCGCCCCTTATCTAATACGAATTGTTAGGCTGTCAACTGATGGCCAGCTCTTGAATTTCATAGGCAGAAGAAAACCCTCAAATTGTTGTCCCTTGTTTTGTCGCTGTTGTTACATCATCTACTCGCCTGTCATTTCGGGCACCCATGAAAAATGATTAAATATGCGCCTGCATTAATCATACGCACTGTGTGCACAAATAATTTCTATTTCCCAACCAACTCCTTTACAATTTCAGGCACGCTTTAGTCCCTAAATTGTTGTTTGTCCACTCAGTGCCGCCTCATTAGGCAACTGCATATGCTGCTTGTTTTCATTGTTGTTGACTGTGGCTTTTCACGGAAAATGGAAAAACAGCTATGTATCTGGTATATCTGTTTACAACTACCCAGAAATAGTATATCATATAAACAGCAGCCAATTGGTGTTGTTTATTTTCCTTATAAATTGTAACAAAAGACAACTATAGATTCAAGTTGTATATAAATATGATTTACTTAGTTCTAATGTCAGTTAAAACAATTAATGATCAATTCTACTTTAAAAATGAAACTCAAATTAAGAAGTTTTCGAGTGAAATTCTAATACAAAATATTTTAATTTTTAATTATTTTTACACCTTTAAAAACCAAAAACTTGAAATAATATAAAAAGACATAACTAATTAGGCTAATACTTAAGGTTATAATTTAATTAATTTCATAACACACCACATCACACTTTCACACATAAAACAATTTAAAACAAAATTCAATTCAAATAACACAACAAAATTTAGATTAGTTTCAATCTTTAAACAAAAAAAATAAAAAAAATAAAAACCAAACGAAAAAAAAAAGTTACATTAAGCTAAAATACTAAAAAAACTGTAGATAAATTAAATTATTTAAATTAAAAAAACAAAAAAAAAAACAAGGAAAACCCCCCCCCCCCCCCCCCCCCCTGGCCCTCCATTTAACTATCCACCCCCCCCCCCCCTCGCCCTCCCGCCCGCCCTCCCCCTCTCCTATCCTCGGCTGCACCCCCCCCCTCCCCCCCCCCCCACCCCTTCCGCCCCCCCCAGCCCCCCCACCGCCCCCTCCCCCCCCCACTGCCCCCACCTCCACCCCGCCCCACATCTCCCCACCTCGCTTCCCCCACCCCCTCCCCCCATCCACCTTTCATTTGCATTCCCCATCCCCGCCTTTCCTCCTCCAAAAAAAATACACTAAAAAATCAATATACTTTAGTTATCCCCCCTCATATCCCCTCACCTGCTCTCCCCTTCCCCTGCATTTCCTTTCACCATACCCTTCCTTTCCCCCCCCCTTCCCTCTCGTCCCTCTTCCCCCCCCTTCCCCCCCCCCCCCCACCCCCCCCCCCGCCCCCCCCCCCCCCCCCCCCTCTTCCCCACCCCCCCCACCCCCCCCCTTAAATTAATTTAAAATTCATTCAATAATTATCGTAATCTTAATAACTATAAGTTTATACTACAAAAAAATGTAGTTCAAATTAAACTAAATTAAAATTTAAGCTTATTAATATTTAAAATAATAAACCCAAAGCTGAAAAACTCAGCTGGTAAATGAAATGCGCATAGAATTAATTGTAAAGAATACTTCAACATTGATTAAACGACCCAGACTGAATATTTGCAAGAATTATAAAGTATCTATGGTCACAACGTTTCATATTTAATGTGATTTGAGTCTGTTGAGATTTCGCTGTCATTTGAGATTTGAGTTTCAAAGTCAACATATCTCACATTGAGCAATTTTATGAATTAATGATACTTTAGCTTGAGCCTAAATAATAAATTAAATCATTTTTAATGGAATGTGCGCATATAAGATTAATGATGAAATAAATTTTGCATTATCTTGCGCACTTTATTATTTTGCCACGAAATTTGTGAAACGCAAGTTTGAGCATGAGTCTTATTAGCTGAATATTAATAGATGCAGATTGATATGAAGTGAATGCAATAGAAATTTAAATTAAATATTTATTTTAATAAAAATGGCATGCATTTATTTTAAAATTTAATCCGGAAAAATTACAAATTAATTTTCCAATTATCTCATTTAAATGAAATTAAATTCTTTCTCAACGATTCAGCTAAGTGAACAATAAGCTTAGCCTACATACAAAGATATTTATATTTTTTAACTACTCTAATCTTTTTCTCCAATTTAAACTAAATATTAAATTTCATAATAGTTGTTAGCTCAATTGCAAATTGAGCACTTTTTTGCTCTAAATCATTTCCGCAACTTTATTTGCTATTAGCAAAAACCTTGCCATGCTTGAGCTCCTGCAGCGCACTTGAAAGAAGTCTGAGACGTGTTTTACTTTTGATTTTTGATACGTTCTATGTCAACAAATTCAAATGAAATGAGTTTTAAATTTAGTTGTTGTTTTAGTTGTTGTTGTTTGTTTTGTCTGTCACTTGGTTCGTTTTGTTATGCAACACGCGAAATTTGAAACGTTGCAATTAGCTAAACAGCTTCCCGTTTTCATTGTAGAACGCAACGCTGATTCCGCGACTTCCCATTGTCTGTCTCTGTGTCATTTTTTTTTCTCTTTTTTTCTATCTTTCTTCTCTTTATTTATGATGACGCGTCACACTTAAGCGCTCTAGTCTGACTGTGTGAGAGTCTGTCTGTCTGGCTGTCTGTATTTGGCTGGCCAACACGTTTTAAATGAACAAAATTATTATGCGCATTATGCAGAACAGCAGCAGCAGCAGCAGCAGCAGTCGTAGCTGCAACAACAATAATCTTTTCTTTTTTTTTTCACCACAAACTGTAATTTGAGTCGTGCAACGGCGGAGATTACGTATACGCCACCGCAAGATCTTATTTCAGATTTAAGCTGAGTGTGGCCGGCGCTTCTTTATGATTCCGTGTTAGTTGTACTTAAGATGTGTCGCCTTTGTCTTTCTACAATTTATAGTCAGTCCGTGGAAATTGCATTGGAAATTAGCATTTGATTGTTTTTCCGTTTCGAATGTTTTTTTTTTTTTACTTTTTTTTTCGTATGCAAATTGTGCGATTCATGGTCATATGATTGTGATTTTTCTTTTGTTTTTGTTTTTTTTTTTTCAGTGTTAATTTGCGGCTAGTGATAAATGATAAGCGCAAATTGGCGCAATTGTTATGAGCCAACAAATGGAAATGGGCTCCGTGATACGCACACAGTAAACCGCACTATTAATAATACTTAGTGAGCGGCGCCCATTGATAAATATGGCAGCAGTTAAAACCAGGCCATAAATGTGCAACTACAACAAATCACCAAACAATTTAAGGCCTGTCCACAATGGCTAAGTCAAGGCAGTGTGTCCTGCGGTTTCCTCACTGTCCCTCACTTTCTCTTACTTTCCTACACACACACACACACAGACTCTCCATCTCTCTCTTTCTCACTTCAAGCGCCTACATCATAAACTGCTCAACTTTGTCTTGGGGCGGACAGAAGTACGCTGTCGTCTTGGCTGGCAGGCCATTATTTGATTTTCAGCAAGTGGCTCGAGCCATCCGGTTACAGTGTCTGGCTACGTCTTAGCCACCACCTTTCGCTCGGCTGCCACTTCAACCGCCCGCCGAGTCAGTCAGAAATTTCCTGTTATGACCCTGTCTAGTGGCTGCTCAGCACTTAAGCATTTTGCGGTTAGTTAGATCGAGAAACTGTTTTGTTTATGAAGTGCAGGCGACTGTCAGAATCAAATTATATATACTTGTATATTACATATAATTTATATTATTTGGTTCATAAATTGTAA
Source organism: Drosophila koepferae (assembly GCA_030914345.1). Lineage (NCBI taxonomy): Eukaryota > Metazoa > Arthropoda > Insecta > Diptera > Drosophilidae > Drosophila > Drosophila koepferae. The sequence goes on from JAUESR010000207.1 coordinate 7,814,501, forward strand.
TTGTGATTGCCGTCGCCTTGGCGAGACCGAATGCAACTGTAATACTCGAAATTGATGTGCTGTGAAACAGACGCCATGTATTTGAAGACGGCCAAACAGCTCTACACAGCAAACAAATCAAATTAATGTAATACATTTTGCTGTCAGTTTTTGTTTATATTCTAAGAAATTCTAATTGAATTACGATCGAAGTATCTCAGATACATATACATAGATATCATTAAAACAATAATTTTTATATTTATAATAATTTTAACAAAATATTATCTAAAGATATTATAGCTCAAATTTGGAAACATTTGATAAATTTCTATATATATATTTTTTTCTAAGAATTAGACTTTTCATAACTAAAACCAATTTAAATAAATTTTGTTATAGGTTTGAAAATAATATTTATAAAATATTTTATTATATACTTTTTTTTTAAATAAATAAAAATAAAAAAATAATTGAAAATAAAATTCTTGATTAAGAATTTATAGAGAATTTATTATATTATTTAGAAAAGTTTTGTAAAAAAAATAATAAAATTCATGATAGAGAATTTAAAGAGAATTTATTATAATATATAAAATAATTCCGTAAAAAAATAACATAAAAAAAAAAATAAATACAAAATTATAATAATAAAAAAAAACGTTTAGATTGGGAATTTATAGTTAATTGGAAACTGAATGAATTAACACATGGATTGAAACAATTTTAATATTAAAAAAAAAAAATATATATATATATATATATATATATGTATATTTATATATTATTAAATTAAATATAGTTTGAAAATTAATCTTATAATAAATTATATCTAATATTTAAAAGTCCATCCCAATTAAATTATAAACTTTTCTCTAATTCAATAATCGTTCACGCTCTTTAGCTAATTTCAAAACTTTTCTTTCAGTGTACATATGTGTATAAAGAGATTGTTGGCGCAAAAATCAGCCACGCGTAAGACGGCAGCTGAATGCGATTTGAAATTGATGCTTAAATGCCAGTCAAAACGTAATAAAAACAACAGAAAATAAATAAATAAATAAAAATAAAATAAATAAATAAAACAACAATCACAACAACAAAAGTCTAAAACAAAAGCAACAAACACAAACAGATGTCTGCCAGTCAGAGACGCAGAGTCAGAGACAAATGACAACAAATGAGCGTTTTGAGTGTTGTCAACTTTGTGTTTTATTTGTTTGTCACACTAAAAAATGATAAATGAGCCGAAGCAGAAGCTGATGTAGCTAGATTTGTAGAGAGATGGAGAGAGGGAGGGAAAGACGGACTAACGCAGGAGTAGGGGTATCTAAAAGCTTGCCCAGAATATATGTCGACTCATCGAGCAACAATAACAACAACAACAACAGAGCCAACAAATCATACGCCCTAATGGCAGGTGATATTCGTACGCTTTAAGATATATTTAGTGGGTGAGCCTCGCTTCACTTACAATATACGCAGCACATATAATAGTACACAACTGCTAACAAATTCATCAAAAGCCCAGCGTACAATAAGCAAATTTAACAATCAGTCAGCCAACATGAAATATATATATTTGCATTTGCCCAAAGCTAATATTTATTTACTATGTATTCCCAATAGTTTCGTCAAGTTAGCTGGAATTATTGCCAGAGCCTCGCAAAAAAAAAAAAAAAAAGAAAATTACTAGACAAATTATTTTTAAAATCGCTAAATTACGTGCAGCGGCATGAGGAAAATGATTTACAATAATGACTTTAGCTGCTTGTGTTCGTATTTGTTAGTGCATTATTTACTTATATTAGCTTCATTTGGTAATATGACAACATTATCTTGTTGAAACAGAAGTCAGTTCTAGTTTGATTTACATGCTCTAAATGTCAGAAATATCACAAGAACTTATTGTAGTTCATTCATGAGTAAGTATTATTTTTTAAATATTTATATAAATTACAGCACTCAATTTTACTATATAATGTTAGATAGAAATCTCAAGTAACAGCGCGCCATGGAAGCAAAAGGTTTTGTTTGATTATTTTCTTGTTTAATTTAAACTAATAACTAATTATGAATAAAGTAGAGAACATTTCTAATGTTTTTTCTTGACTTAATATAGAATGAACTATGTTTATAACAAATTATTTATATTTAAAGAATTTTGCTAGACTTTTTATTACATTTAAAATTGTGAAAAATATATAATATAATATAACACAACAATATAAACAAATGTTTGTCTTTTTTTCATAGACATGATAACCTTATCATATCTGTGCCATATAGCTATGAGCTGCAAGTATTTAAAATGGTTTAACAAATTTTAAAAATATTAATTTGTCGCCGATTAAAAATCCATCAAAATAAAGATGATAATAAACAGATAAATTGTCAGCAACAACAAAATAAATAAATAAAAATAATAATATGGAAAGCCGCAATAATTTGTCTCAGCTGCCCAATTATCGCTCAAATATAATAATTATTTTTAATAATAATAATCTATATATTAAGTTAGATTTGATCGTCATATTAAATGCTATTGAGCTCTATCAAATAAATATATTTAAATATATGCATATATTCAAATAATTTGCTTAGCTTTAAGCAAAATAGTATAAGAAAATCGTTTATTTATAATCATATATAATATATACAAAAGCAAAATATTTATGAAGAAATCTAAATCAATCAAAGATAAAAATAAATTTAATATATATAAACAAAAATACAAAAATAGCAATTGTTAGCTTTATATATGCATATGAATACAAATATGCATATATAAAGCTAACAATTGCTAGATCTTATACTATTTTGTTTTTATTTATTTATTTATTTTTTTTATTATTCGCCTGTCAACACTTGTGTGTGCAAACAGTTTATGGCACTTCGCACAATATCGCATAAATCTCAGTGAAGCTAACAACACTTTGGTAAGATCTCTTAGCGATAGTATGAAAATAGTTTTGTGTCTTTGAAAGTGCCGCTTATTCAAATGAACTGGCACTGGTTCCGCTGCAACGAGCCAGCTCACAGCTCACAGCTAACAGCTCACACGCAAAGGTATTTATTGAAAATTGCTTTACATTTCTCAGCTGTCAGCGAAACTTATCAGACAATCAAACAATTCAATGTGTGAAATGATGTTGCTCTTGTTCGTCGTGTTGGCACTGAGTCCCCAACTAATCGCACATCATGCATCTATAGCTATTTGCAAATGGAGAATCATTCTATTTGCATGAGTATGAAGTATCTGTGAGTTTGCATTTGTATCTGACGCATTGTGTGCGGCCAACTGTCTGTCTGGCTGTCTGACACTTGTGTAGCAGCTCGACATGCTATTTAAATTAATAATGCCGCAGTTTACATTGACAGAGGGCAACCAGCCAGGGCAGCCTCAGTGATTAGGCTGCATTGGCTGGCATTAGTGTGCATGTTATGCGCATCCATAGATACACTGGGCTACAGCTGCAATGCCGCGTGTCACAGACAGCTGTCTAATAGTCGCCCATTTCAATAATAATAATAATAACAATAATAATATCTAGTGTGCAGCATCTACTTAAGATTTCACAAGTGCACAGGCGAGCCGTAAAAAGTATTACAATGCCAGCTTCAGATACAAAAAAAAAAATTAAAATTATTAAATAAACAATCAAGTATTGCTTATACGACACGAGTCAGTCAGTCAGTCAGCCAGCCAGTCAGTGGCTACATATCATAATACATATTTCTTCATCGACAACTGTATTGACAAATTGCATAAGCGCACTGACTGCTGGCTGACACTGTAACAGCAGCCACACAATTAGCCGAAATGCAGCCGAAAACCAAGCCCAGGCCTCAGGCTTAACGTTTGACTTGTGTACAATATTTGCAGTAGCTCTCTGTCTATCGTTCGCTCTCCCTCTCTCTGTCTCTGGTATTGCTGTCTTTGTCTCGCTGCAGATCGGTGTTTAAGTGTAACACAACATTAAGCAGATGCCTGAGCTGAACGTGACCACAATATAATTACCCGCAGCGAGCCACATGCGCCACTTGTTGACTCTCTGGGCCCAGTTTTTGTTGGTCTTTAAAAGCTAATTTACATGCCCGGTTCGCTAGCCGGGGCCCCGCCAAATGGCCTCACAGTCTGGCCCTAAGTTACACAAAAAGCGTTGAAAGTAAAAGTTTTAACACTTTTCATTTTAGAAGTTGAAGCTCCCCCGGCACGTGTCTCTATGTACCTCGTATATGTATATATATCTATTTATCTATCTATCTATCTTTCTCTAACCAACTACCTCTCTCTCTATCGCACACACTGACTCTGTCTCTGTTTCGGCTTGGAAGTCTGTGCTGTATTATGTGGGTCTGTTTGTGTTTCGTATTAAGCTCAGAGACGTTAAACAAATTATGAAGCTTCAACTGTCAAATGAAAGTGAATTTTTCTTGTGACTTGCATGAGTTGCTGAGTTGTTGTTGGCTTTGCTTTTGTAATTGTTTTTGGTTATAAAGCAGCATTCGTCATGGAGTTATAACATTTATCATGTGAATTGCGCGTTTTCAGCTACTTAATTATTTGATAAGGCTTATATATGTACTATATACTTTGTAATATGACATTAATAAGCTTTGTTGTGCAACTAAGAGCATTAGGAAAGAGTTCTAATAATTTCTATTTTAGCTGGGTAAAAGTTGATTCTTTATATAAAATGAAATCATATATTTTGTAAAATTTTGTATTATTATTTTTATTAAATTTAAAATTGAATACATTTTCAACTTTAATGAAACTTAATTGAAAATATATATTTTTCTTTTAAATAATTCCTATTATTAATATATTTGTAATTTTAATAAATTATTAATTTAATTTAATTATTATAATTTGTTATGATAATAAAAAACATCTTATTGAATTGTTATTTTTATTTTTTATTAATTTTGATAGTTGAAATTTTAATAAAATTTTCCTGTTGAATTAAACATTTAAAATTTTTCTAAAATTAAATAAACATTTTTTTGAATTATTATTTTTAATTTTTTATCAATTTAGATATTTGAATTTAAAATAAAATTTTCATGTTAAATAGTTTTTTTTTTATGAATACTTAATTTTTTTTAACATTTGTATCAACATTTGTTCACAAATTTGTAGGAACAAGCTCTTGCTTCATAGATCTATGAATTATTTATTTGCAAATATTCGCACTTCAAATGCATTATTTGCCTCTATAATTTAAATTTATCTGTGCTAAAACATCTTTAATTAAAATAAAATTCAAACGCCATGCAGCTCAAAATATTTGTATGTGCATATATTTATTTCATATGCGCCATGGCAAAAGTCAAGTGTACAGAGCTTAGCAAATTTGTTGACTCATTTCGAGTCGAAGAGCAAATTTGCGATACTTTAAAGATTCCATAAATATGAATACATTCCTATGCATATAGACTTTTGTGCACAAAGAGCATTATGTCAGTAAATTGAGAAACATGGCAAGGGATGTGAAATAGACTCTCACACGTAGCAGCCATACGTAAGAGTTTAGCCAATGTGCAACAGAGATGGAGAGTCTGTGTGCGTGAGGGAGAGAGAGAGAGAGAGTCTGTGTGTGTGGCAAATAATGAAATGATACTCCGAACAACTTCTAGTACTTCAGCCTCTCTGCCTGTTGTCTAAACTACCCATCATAATACGTGCTCCATATGCGCCAATAAGCATAATAATGCCTAGGACCAAAACCAACAAAATCCGTACACAAAGCCACAGACGGGGCAGCCGGAGCAGCAGGCCGTGTGCAGGTCAGGCTTATTTGGCCAGGTCTAAAGGGGGAAAATGGCTTGCCAAACAACAAATCTGAAAACTTACAAGCGCCACTTACCAAAACTTGCCCCAAACATCAAGTTGCACAGCGAACGAGTGAGTAAGTAAAATTGTGTGCGAAAACGGAAAATGTGTCCCCAAGGAGTTGCACACGAAAAAAAAAAAAAAAAAAAAAAAAAACAAAAAAGAAAACACCAACAAAAATTATGAACTCTGTTGATGTACCGAATTCCTGTTGGTCTAACCGAAGCACGGATTTCGCTTTTGACTGTTGTTGTTGTTGTTGTTGTTGTTGCTTTTGGCCACAGTTGCCTTTTGGCATGTGGCGATTGTTGTCGACTTGAATGACAGCTTAAAGCGGCTTTAACTGTTCATGAGCACGCCCCACTGAACTGAATGACTGACCCCCCTATTGGCCCACTCTATCTGTCTCTCTCACTCTCACTCTCTCTCTCTCCCCCATCAGGTCGACCTAGCTGACTCTGCATAGACACAGATATGGCTTTGATGAGTCTGCCTGTTAGTGTAATTGTTGGTCTATTCCCTGGCTCTGTTGTGGCACTGTTTGCTTTACTCTGCATTGCCAATCGGGCAAACTGTTGCTGTTTTCATAGCCAAACCACATACATACACGTCCACACGCACACACACACACTCGCTACTCGCACAACAAAGTTAGCAAAAGCTGAAAAGCTGAATGCATTCTGCACGCAAAATTTGCGTACCATGATTGAATCGATTAAAAGCTATAAATTTAAGGGCAAAGTTTTCCAAAACTTTCGAATATAGAAATAGTCTTGAGGTGTATCAGGTAAGCATTAATTTGATATGTGCTTAACAAACAAGGAAAGTTTTAGCTTGTATATAACATTGTAAATAAAAGAAAATATTTGTAAAATATTTATGCAGATGCTTTATAAATATGCATAGTAAATAAATTCTTAAAATAAAAATACAAATTTTAATTTTAATAAAACTAAAACTAAAAATGTAAATAAATAATAGCAAAAATATAATTTAGCAAATTTAATGCAGTATTTTATAAAAAAAATATATTGTTTAAAAAATTAATTAAAAAATTATTAGGGTTTTTGTATTTATTTTTGATAATAATTTTATGCATATTAAAATATATTTCATATTCTACATTTGAAAGCAAATATTATATATTGTTTAAAAACATATTTTTACGTTTTTTACTTACTTAGTTTACTATTTATTAAATAAATATTTAAAAAAAATATAAATCAATAATAATGTTATTTATATTATAATATATTTCAAATTAAACATAAAAAAAATTAAATATTTATAATTATATTGATATGTATATGAATTATGCATGAGCTCAAGCTTCGACCTTTTTTTTTTCATTTAAGATATATTTATTTTTTCATTAAATAGAAATAAGTAGCACTTAAGTAAATTGATTAAATCATTTAAATTGTATGACAAATAGTTTATTTTGATATTTATTATAAATTTCATAACGTTTTCAATTTAGTTATATATTTTTGAAAGCGATAATAAATCATTGTCAAGCTAGATGCACTTTATTCACATTCAGCAAACTTTGTGATGAAAATTTCCAACAGTGTGCACTCGATAGAGTAAACCAAACTTTAAATTACAAAAGAAAAGAAAATATAGATATATTTTGACAGCTGGCAGAGCAACACAGCGAAGCGTTGCGAAATCCCACTTCACTAATCCCCAATGGTATTGGGCAAAAAAAAAAAAAAAAATCTAAGGAAAATATAGAAATGTCCACCAGGGCGACAAGGGGCGGGCGTTTGGCCCAGATTTAAGCCACGCAAATGCGACTAGATTTAACTTTTGTCATTTGGCGTAAAACTTTGCAGGCATAAAATCAGTGGACAGGTTAATAAAATGGCAAAGTGAATGCATTTCTCTTAATGGAACAGATAAGATAACAACTACGCGCAGATGATAACGATAATAATGTGTGAGTTTTTACCTTTTTGCTAAAGTTTTCTTTGACCTTTGACACCCTTCCACCTAGGGCCACCCCGACCCACTGACCAATGGCGACAATTTGTTGTCGTTGCTTTTTTATGGCTGCAAAGTGGCGTTAAATTAAAGGTTGGCCAAGAGCCGAGCTGGCTGAAGGGGTCGAAGAACTGTTTGCCGACCCGCATTTCGCCTTTATTTTACGCCGCTCTGATTTTGCCTCGCACTGTTCGCTGGGTTTTTTTTTTTTTTTTTTGGTGCGGCTCTGTTTGCTGTCGACGTCGTAAGACTCCATTAAACAATTCAATTAAGAACCGTAGAGCGGTCAGACATCTTTAAAATGTCAAGCGTGATGAGGGCAGCAGCTGCAACTGGAGGCAGCTGTGCGGGTTAACTAACCTTGTCCCACTGCCATTGCTTCGCAACTGTAGTTACAACATTTTATGCAAATTTCGCAGATTTTGTTGTCTCTTAATTTTATTTGCTCACTGGCGACTTCTGCTTCTTGCTTAAAGTATTTAATTTAATTTAATGTATAAAAACAGTCAAGACAAAAAAAAACAACAACAACAATTAAGAAGGCAGAAACATGGCCTAAAAGTAAACGAACGGAAAAAATATGTTGAGAAAAAAAGAAGCCCAAAGCGGAAATTAAAATATTTCCGGTTTGTTGAAGAATATATTTATTTTTTCTCTCATTTTTTTTTTCGTTTTTTTTTTTGTTATTTTTCCATTGCGTGTCGAGTCTTAGGCAATGTAAGTGCGCCACTTGATGTTAATGCTAATTGAAGCGTCACAGTTGGAAAATTGTTGTCAGTGGGCAGTCGTAAGAAGTTGTTCCTTTGGTCTTGCTCATTGTACAACAATTATGAGCAAATGTAATATACTTAGCGAGAAATTAAATGCAAATAAGAGGATTTTGCCAAATATGCGCGCAGAGCTAAATGAACACGTAATAATTGTAGAGAAATCTTAAAAGTTTTCTTTGATATGGAAATATATTTTAAATGAAATCAGGTGTTTGAAAAGTGCAGAAGGAGCAACCAGAACTAAAGTACATATATTGAAGTAGCATCTTAGAAGTTGATTTAGATTTGGAAATCAGCTTGATTCCATATTATTTCATTTTACATTATTTCATTTCAAATATCTCACACAATAGCTCACACAACTATCATATAGTTCAAGTCTTTAAAGTCTTGGTTGGCTATATCAATTGCTTTTCAGCTCGTGCTCATGCTTTATGACTTCTAATCTTGTCGTTATATTTATCATTGCTACGCTGCTATCGCCAGGCCATCTATTTTGTGGCCATGCAGTTGAGGACATTGCATATAAATGAACAATAAATAGTTTTGGGGGCGTGGCAAGTGCCATAAAAATTGCAATTGGGAGCCAACGTGGCGTGTACGCAACATGCAGAAAACTGAAGCATCCTCTCGATGGGATGCTGCCGAGACATCGAGACTGCAGCAAAGCCGGCGAAGTTCTTAACGATTTTGCGGCAACTTGATAGCAAAGTTATGACAAGGATTTATGAAGTATGCATTCAAAATGAACAGCTCGCTAGGCGGATGCTGAACTCCGACATTGACAAAATGCAGCAAACATTTTAAAGCTTTAAGCAGCGCACAGCCACAAAATGTTGCACGTTCGAATTGCTTGGGGCATTTGTCTTTCTCACGCTGTTGTGAAACAAAAATATTTTCGAAAACTTGCTGTTGTTGCCTTTTGCTGTGTTTGTCTCGCTGTCTCAATATTTGTCTTCAGCTCTATGTCTGTGTGTTTTTGTCGTTGTTGTTTTTATGTTTTACCCACTTTTGTTTGCCAGCGCACACTCAGACGTCGCCACGCTGCCCACCCACAGGGCCCGCAGCGGCAACAGGCGCCGTCACCCGAACTCCACCTCCTGCTACAGCTGCTACAGCTGCTACTCTGTCTCTGCTCGCTCTCTCTCTTGCCACCTTTGGCGACAGCACACAAATTCGCATATAAATCAGCGACACATTTGCCGCAGCTCCATTTGACTGCGCCCTTCTTTCTGCCATATTGGCAGCACCATATGTAAACATATCGTTATTTGCCCATTTACCCCATTCGCTTGGGCCAACTTCTAGTCAGAGTAGAGTCCAGGGGCTGTTCGAGATCGCTTCTAATGGGAGTACATGATGTGGTTGTGGTTGTGGCTGTGGCTGCCAAAAACCGCTCGCGTGTTGCGCGTCTGCTCCAGCTCCAGACAGCAGCAGAGCTACGCGTATAATTGAGAAAGTGCTACAATCATGTAAATAAGTATGCGCCAGACGGGAATGCTTTACTAGCAAATACTCTGTTTGCTTAACTCTAAATACAATTTATTATATTTGTCTATAGTATTTATCTACGTTCTTTGCTTGTGGCTCTTGGTATTTACAATTTAAGTTATTAAACAAAAAATCAAATATTCGCCAATAAAATTTGTATTTCAGTAATTTAACATTTAACGCGCATTTATTGCATGTCTCCGACAATAAAATATATAAAATATTTGACTTGAACGTATTTACAATTTATGTTTGCTTTTTCGTCTGCTTCCTGACAAATAATAAAAGGAATTATTTGCAGATTTTAGTGTAAATTGAGAAGACAAATATTTATAAACTTATATAAATAACTCGACTATTAAAACTTATCTTAACATTGAAGGCAACAGTAAAAGGCAACAGTAAACTAGAGAAGCATTTAAGAATGCAAATAAAAAATCTATTTAAATTAAAAAAAAAAGAAAACATTTGATACGAAACTCGAAGTTAAAATGTAAAAAAATGTAATTAAATTATCTTTTTAAAAAATTTGAAAATATATATGATCTTAGTTTTGTTAAAAAAAAAAAAAAATATATATATATATATATATATAAGATATATATAGATATATATATATAGATATATATATGAATATATATATATATATTATATATATATATACTATATATATATATATATATAGTATATATATATATATATATATATATATATATTATTTTTAATTTTACATTTATATCTTATTTTTGTTAAAAAAAAAAAAAAAAAAAAAAATATTACTTTTATTTTTACATTTATATATATTTAATCTTCGTTTCGTTATTAAAAATGTGCTTGTATTATTTTCTTTATTATTTATAGATTTATAATTTCTTTTATTGTTGAAGAAATTTAATTTTATATAATTATGAATTTAAAATAAAATATTAATAAAAATAATAATAATAATAAATTTTTATTTAATATTATTACATTTAATCTAATATGGTTTAATTTATTTTCTTTATTTATATTTGTAATATAATTAAAAATAATATCAAGTTCAAATTCTAAATGAAAACTAAAAACTTTTCCTGATTATATTAATCATTTATATTTTTAACAATAGCATATATTTAATACTAAATACAAAAATAAGATTTTTTCGTAACTTTTAAAACATATGATCCGTATTTAAATTCCAAGCACTATTTATATTATTTTTAGCAACCTTGTAACTTCAACAAAAATGACATTTGGTTCGATTTAGGTAAGCCGCGTAAAGCTGATGCCGACTATTACAGCTAAAACTTTGGCAAGCCGAGGCGTTGTCAGGTTCTTTCAAAGCTCCATGCTACACCGCATGAATATAAATCCACACTCCACCCAAATCTCTCGGTGGCTCATTATGAATAAGCGCTCAGTGTGACAGACTCATGCGATAATATTCTCCATGCACGACGAGCTCGATTTTCTTTTCATTTTCGTTTTCGTTTTCATTTTCGTTTTCATTTTGGTAATAGTAGCACTCGTTTACTTGACAATTTTCATGTGAACTAGCTACAATTTTTCTTCGTCAATCTGTGGCGGGTGCAAAGGATGCAGCAGCAGCAGCAACAACAGCAGCCGCATCAATAGCAGCATCAGCAGCAACAGCAGCCAGGACCTCAACGAACCGTGGCTGCCTTCTGGCTTGCTGTGGCTGCCAACTATCAGCGAGTGAAAAGATTTTCACCAGACACACACACACACACAAACAGCACACAGGAACAACAAGGCACTTGTGGGGCAGGAACTTAAGCAGGAAACAGGAAAAGTAAGTTCCACCATTTTTGTGTGCTACGTGACGTCTTTCTCTTGAGACGTCACAAGATTTATTGTATGCAAGTTATGTGTGTGTGTGTGGCTGTATTGTTTGCACAACTGTACTAGTACATGTGAATATTTATCTGTGTGCGTGTGTGTGTGTTTGTAAAAATATGCAAATCGGTTTTGCACTGCTGACGACTTCTTCACAAGCAACTGAAATGTGCTTAAAATTTGCAAGATTGTTCTACATTTTTAACTGCTGTCGATATTCTGCATGAGCTGAGCAAAATGGGGTTGAATGATTTTTATATGCAAAATGTTGCATAGTTAATAATAGATGATTTTTACTATATATTTACTATATATATTTACTATAGATCATCAAGTGCAAATTTAAGCTTAATCATTTATAAGAGCGCGACTCCTGCCCGGACATGTATCACAAGTTCTAAGTCTTTCAGCATGGAAAACGCTGAGCTATTATCAATATATGAGATATAACTTAGTTATGGCCATAAGCTATGTTATGTAAGCACATTGATAAAGTCTATATAACATATATATCGTCTCTCTTTTCTCTTATTAAGTCAGCTCAGTGTTCTATTTTTATTCTATTTTATTTATATGAATATTAACTATTTAAGCTATAATAATTATTTGCACAATTTAATTCATTAAAATTTTTAAATAATAAAGAATTAAATTATTTGCATTCAGCTTTAATTCTTTAGTATTTCTATTTCTATATTAGCTAGAGCATCTAACATTCTACATAAATCTAAAAATCTTCTTTCTATGTTTTTTATTTTATTTCACTTTGCTGTCACACCTCGACAATTGTGTTGTGTGCAGTTGTGTGTGTGTGTGTGTGTGTGTGTGTGTGTGTGTGTGTGTGTGTGTGTGTGTGTTTGGGATTACTTGGGTTTGTTATTGCACTTTGCATATTTTCAGCATGCTACGTGTATTTGATTTGACTTTATCTCCCATTGCGACAGTTAGCCAACCTTTTTGCCTTTTTTCTCTCTTGTGATCATTTAAATGCACTTTTCATAGCTTGACTTTTATTTTTTTCTCTCTCTTTGTTTTGTTTCCTTGCTCCTCTTTACGCAATTTCAGCTACCTTTTGCTGTTGTTTATGTTCGTGTCAGGTACATCAAATAGCTGTTAAAATGCTAAAAGAACATTCAACGCGCTTAGCCGTTGTACTCTATTTTTATGAGAGATTATTTATATAGCTAACGAACAAGCGCTTAAATATTTTATAGAAATATTAATTTTTATATTTTTATAAATGCCACGCTAAGCTAAGAGCTTTAAGCATAAGTAAAAGCATGAAATTTAATGCATAAACTTTTTTTTTTTTTAAATTGCATTAAGACAGCCTTAGACTTTGACATTTGAAAGCTTTTACGTTTCTCAAATCTTTTGTTCTTTTGAAGAATATTTCTCACATAAGAGTATTTTATTTCGTATTAACGTCTACTTTGCTGTCCTTTTGCCTTGCCTTTTTCAGTTGCCACTGTAAGTGGCAGCTCTTTGGCTAGCAGCCAGCCTGGTCAAGATTTCTAATTTTTTACAGCTCGGCCTTTGTGTTTGCGAACGCTTAATAGAAAATTAAAAAGGTTGCGCTATAAAAAATTAAAATTCATTTCGTGACGTTTGACCGGAAAAATTGAAGAGAAAAAAATACATGTGAAATGGATAAATTAATGAACGACTGATTGATGCTCTGCCTTGAGTTTTATATAGAAATCTATATAGATAAAGTTGTAGATATAAATATAAATATATATGTATTAAAATTTATATATTTTGTAAGTAAACTCAATAGACTCTTCTTGCTTCACTTCAGTCTAGAGTGGAACAAGTGTTACACCGTCCTCAAATCAATTGGGTCACAAAGAAGCCCGCTTAGAGCCGCTTTAAACCCAGACATGATTTGCTGTAATTTTACGAGATTTGACAAGTCTTTTTTGCTGTTTAAAAATGATGTCGCTAGGCTGCTGGATTCTGATGTGGTCTGTGGCCTGTGGCTGGGCTGAACTTTGAAAAATGCTGAACTTGAACACACACACACTGCAGAGCGATGCGACCAAATTGCAGCGTTACAGTGGCCGCCATGCCACGGCTGCATAGCAAACACATGTGCAGCAAATAAACCGCAACAGCCACTTCCGCGAGCACCAGTACTTGCCACAGCCACCACTCTGTGGGGCTGCCTCATTTAGCGGTTGCGAGACGGAATGGCAAAAAAAAAAAAAAAAAAAAAAACAACAGCAGCAGCAGCAACGCTAGCAAAAATGTTTTAAAACAGCTGGTAAACACACAAAGGAAACAAGCATAAGCATGGGATACTCTGTGTATGTGTGTGTGTGTGTGTGTGTGTGTGTGTGTGTGTGTGGGTGTGTGACGGGACAAACGCCTAAATGCAGCTTAGCATTTAAAGCGCTTTTCCAAATTTGCGCTCAGGGAAATTTTCGGCGGCTAAAATTTTGGCGAGGAAGTCGTTGCCGTTGCCGTTGCCTGGCGTTTATTTTGGCTGTGAAAACGGTTGCCCGGGATATACATACAGCGACATACATACACACACACACACATACATCTACACACATTTAGCTGAAAAACGATTGCGAGGGCGCACACAACTTGGGAGCTGCCAAACTTAATGTAAAGCTAGTGTTAATTTTGGCTACTACTAAACTGTAGACAGCGACAGGTTCATTTTCGTTTACATTTTGCCATTTTATTTATTTGCCCAGGGGCATGGGGAAATGCTGATGCTGATGCTGATGCATGATGCGGCATTGTGCTGTCTGCTTTGAAGCAGTTGAGATAACAGAGCGCCTCCAGGTAATCCGAATGCTCTAATGAGCTCTGCAAAGCGAATGGGTTTGACAGGCAAAGCAAGGCAAAGCAGGGTATAAATGAGTTTGAATAGTAAAAACTTTAAGAATTGGAACTGGAAAAATAGGTAAGAATTAATCTACAAATATTATATTTTATATTTTATATTTTATATTTTATATTTTATATTTTATATTTTATATTTTATATTTTATATTTTATATTTTATATTTTATATTTTATATTTTATATTTTATATTTTATATTTTATATTTTATATTTTATATTTTATATTTTATATTTTATATTTTATATTTTATATTTTATATTTTATATTTTATATTTTATATTTTATATTTCACATTTCATATTTTATATTTAGTATATTTCTTATAAATATTCTCTACTTCATATTAAATTCATATATTTTTTACATTTTATTTATAATAAATTAGCTCACATGAATACTGCTTAAATTTCCCATAAATTTTCTCTATTTCCTTCAAATTCCTTGAATGCATCAAACATTTAACATATCAAATGCATCTGGAGCTGCAAAATTACTCAGATAATCTAAATGTGACAAAGCTGTATTAAGAGTAAAAACATTTTTACACAATTTTGCAGTCAGTGCAACCACATTGAACTCTTGACCTCTAAAGGAAAGAAAAAAGGAGAAAACTAATAGAAACACAAGAAGGATTGTAGTCAGGGCAACAGATTGTGTGACACTCTGTATTTGGCTTCAAAAGTGGGGTATATGCAATGGACTTTGATTTGAATTAATGAAAGTGAAAAGGTAAAAATTGGATAATCTGTTCTTAATTATTATGATATTTTAATTTTTGTATAATTATTATTATTAATATAATGCTAACATTAATATTATAGGTACTGAATATATTTAATGTTAAATATATATTTTAAATTATTTAAATATAATATAATTAATAAATATATTTAATAAATAGTCGCCCTCAAACATAGTTGCAAATATTAATTTCCTATTGGCAAGCAAATCAAAATGTTAAGCAATATAAATTATTCAAGTAACAATGCTTGGATCAAGCCTCAAAACGCGACTTCACCTCCCTGATCAGTCACCCAGAAAAAACACGACCGTCCGCCTCGGCTTTCAAATTGAAAATGATCATAATGCACTGAACAAGGCGAGTATGATTAGAGTGCACGAAGATGCATGCTCTCACAGCTTCGTTTTTTCATCATCTCACACGAACTTCTCACGCATACATTGATGCAATACAAATGCCTTGACATAACTGTTACTCAAGAGTTGAAAGAGACGCATATACTTTTCAGTTCCACGAGAAAAAGAGTATATAGTAAGAAAAAACACTGAGACATAAATTGTGAGGGGAAAGCGGGTTGGCAGTCAGGCAGGGGAAGCCATGGCTTAGCTCTTCAGTCACAGTCAGAGCTTAGCATATTTCTTGTTGGCTGCTGTTGCTGCTAAATTGTAAAATAAATCAAAATCAAAATCACCCGACCCTCAAAGCAGCTGCCAAGCAAAGTGCCAATTGCATTGCCAGGCAATAGGAAATGGAGCGAGGCAAGGGTAAGTCACAAGGGTCACGGGGGGCGATGGGGGCAAGTGTTATTGATGTGCTTTTAATTGAGGGTTGTATGTGTATATATGTATGTGTGTGTGTGGGTGTGTGGGCGTATGCATTGTAGGGAAGCACATGTCTCGTAGTCATGTTACGTTGCCATGTCTCGTCGCATGTCAAATCATTTAACTCATAACGGAAATTTTATTAGTATTTCAAGAGTAGAACACTTACCGGCATTCGTGCAATGTGCTAGCCAAATCAAAATGGCCAAATTGATGGACCAGCAAAAAATGCCAGAGAATCCACCAGCTGCCTTCCACTTGGCACTCTCGGCACTGCTACGTCGTCGTCGTCGTCGTCCTCGATGCTGTTGGTTATTTTTTTGGCCATATTTGCCAGGCATTTGCAGATCTGTTGCCATTTCAATACCCTCAGCTGGCTGTTGATTGGAAATACCCAAGTCGAGGTTGAGCCTCAGCTGCGTCGATGACTCCACATGCCCGTCCGTATGCATCCTGTTGCTGCAATTGCATATACAAAAGAAAAAGAGAAAAAATTAATTCTAGGTAAGGTTTTTTTTGCTAGAGTTTTAGTTTGAGCTTTGACGGCAGCCCTTCTGACCATATGCCTCGCGCGACAATTCTTGAGTGTCAGGCCCCGCCACGCACTCAGGCATCATTTTTATGCAAGTGCAGCAAGTTTTTAAAACTTTGCTGCGTTTTTTTCCCACTCTTAATTTATGCAGGCAAACTTTGAGCATAAAAAATAAATTGACAGCGAAAGGAATTAAAGTTTCTCGCTCAAAGTTCAAGTGACAAAGTGTTAAGGGATCAGCTAAAACATTTAATTAAAAAATAAACTGCTTTTAAATGCTAATGTTTCAATCAATATCTATTTGAGCTATTGAAATATGCAATTAACTCATTTTTAATGATAAATAGGTTTAATGTGGCATAAAAAAAGTTAATTTTAAAAGCTTTTTTTAATGCTGCACAAAGTGTGTTTTATTTTTACACAAATCAAAGTTTTGTTTATTAGCTGTTTTTGCAATAAATTAATTAAATTCCAATTTTGTTTTTCTAATGTATTTGACATACAAGATTAATGTTTGCATTACAAAATTGATTTGATTTAATACTTTGTTTTATTTATTAATTTAAGGCATGCATGCTAAACAAATTGTTTGGAAGCATGCGCCGTTAATGTCATTCAAATTTCGAGTTTTTATTGATAAAACAAAGTTAAATTTAAATTTTGGTTTCGTGGAAATGAAAACGCAACTCGTATGCGAGTAAATACTTAAGACAGAGTTCTGTGTGTTATTTTTAACACGATTTAAACTTAGACATGCAAATTTTTACTGATTCTTAAAATAATAAGAAATCTGAAAATAATGTGCGAAAATTAACGTCACATCGACTTTTTGCTTGAAAGTGCTAAAAATTAATGCAGACATTGGGATTTTTTATTTATACTCCGTAAATATAAAAAGGAAGACTTGAACTTCGATTTTTATAAAACATATTAAATATAAAGATTTAATATATAAATATATAAAGAACAGCTTTGTTTTTATACAATATAAATAAATTATTAAATATAAATATAAATATTTAATATATTTTATAAAAACGAAGCTCAACTCTTTTGTTTACAAATTTATATAATAATAAAAATATTTATATTTAATGTATTGTATGCATATATATAAAATAAAAACATTTAATATACAAATATAAATTTGTCTATATTTAATATTTTTAGCATTTTGTACATTTTATTTAATATTTTTATATTTTTATGAAATAGCTAGTGCTAATAATTAATAATTATATATGTATAGGCAACTATGCTTTGATAGAGATGCAAATTACAAATTCTTCATTTCTCTGAGCTGCCACCAATAAATAACACGACCGCTCGCCTCGAGTTTCAAATTCAAAATGATTTTATTGCGATGTATGAGAAGAGCGAGAGAGTGAGCATGATGTAAGTGTGCGAATATGCATGCTCATACTGTTTCATTTCATTTCATTTCATTTCATCATCGCTCTCTTTCACTGCCCTTACATAGAGTGCAGTAATTCCAATGGAACCCAATGGGATTTGAAATAAATATAAATTGTATAAAGAATTAAAAAGCGAATGAACTCGAAGGCCGCTTTAAAATTATATGAACATTACATTAATTTCTGTCTCTAATAACATAAAAATATATATAAATATTTATGTACAATTTATAGGGTATCACGTAGTTGCTTAAGCTACACATAAACTTCAAATCACTTATTCAATATATAAAAAAAAAAAAGACACAAAGTCTAGAAAACTTGCTGACAAATTGACAAATGTTAAGTTATTTGAAAAATGCAAAACACAAAAGGAAAAAAAAAGGAAGTGGAAAGATAAAAGAAGATAATGTCATGGAAGTGCGCATAAATTTGAGATTGTAATTTGGTTGTCACAAATAAATGGCACCTATTTCAATTCAGTTCAGACGCTGTGCAGGTGTCCAGGGATTTCCCCGAGTGTCACAAATGGCAGGCGAGGCAAAAAGTTGACATTATTTAGATTAATGAACAGAACACAATTTTGTCTGGCAGATTCACTTGTCAAAATGCGTTTTCAGTATTAGTGAAAAAAAATAAAAATAAAAATAAAAACTTATCTGAATGACCGAATGAATCAATGAGTGAGTGTGAGTGTCTGTGATGTGGAATGAATGTTGAGATATATGAGAAGAGGGAATGCTGGGCGTTGTGCTGACAACATCTCATGTCATCCGCCGTCGAGAACAATGTACAAATTGTTGTACAATTTGAAACAAATTAAATATTAATTAGCATGGCGTGTGCATTAAACTTAATTATTATTTAATTTTTCTGACGCCTTGGGTGTTAATTATAAATGAGCGTGTGCTTTAATAATTATTTATTATTGATTGCCGCAGGCTAACAACAGAAGCCGTTATCTATGTGAATAATCACGCGTCATTCAATCAATGAATGGATAAATCGATCGATTAAATTATACCTTTAAATCTGTAAATCATATATTGTAATATTAAATAAAATAAAGTAAATGGCATTATTTTTATTTTTATACAAAGAGAGAGAGAGAGAGAGAGAGAGAGAGAGAGAGAGTATGTAAATAAATAAAAAATTATAATAAAAAAAAAGATAAATAAATAAAAATAAAATAATAATAAATTTCATGGAATATTTAATTATACGATTTACGAATTTATTAAAATATAATTATTAAAACTATTACCAATTTGTTTATTATAAAAATTAAATAATAATAAATAAATAAAATAATGAAAAGTATTTCTTTATTTAAATATTTTTATTAAAATTGTTACTAATTTGTATATTAATAATAAATTAAAAAAATAATAATAAATAATACATTAAAATAATGAAAAGTATTACTAAATGTAGAATTTATTGTTATTTTATATTGAATTAATTTTCAAAATGTTTTCCGTTACCCAGAAAATTCAACAATTTATTTTTCAATTTCCTAGTATGTCATGACGAAAATGCTTAGATTTTGCTCTGCAGCAAGCAGACATCAATTAAACTGCTTTCGAATAAATTTCCTGTAAGAGCACACGTTACGTTTAAATTTTTATGGAAAATATAAATTGACGCATCGAAGAACGGAAACTAGATTTAGAAAGGCAGAGGGCAAAATTCTTGCTGTGAATTTTTGTATTTTTTGTATATTTTATGCTTAGAAAACAATATAGCCTTGGGTATTGTATCGTTAAGACGACTGGGAATCGAGACGAGTATTGCTCATTGTACTATTGGTATTTGTTTCGTCAACAACTAGAAACTAGGGCACAAAATTTTTAAAAACAAAAAAAAATACACATACATACATTTTTCATCCCTTGAGATTTCCTACAATTTAAAGTAATTAGGATATAATGCCGAGAGCATCAGGTAAGCTAAAACTTTGAGATCTCTAATGTAATCTGTATTTATTTTATTTTTATTTTTATTTATTTATTTATTTAATTTTTTTTGCTGAATATTTTCATGTAGGACCCGGACCAGCGGCATATACATTGCCGAGCACATTTGGTTATGAAAATTGCGATGCGCGCATGCGTCGCGGTCCACAATATTCGTTTGGACGAAAACCAGCCTTGCCGGCATTTAAGCGAACGGGTCCCGGCCCGGCGGAATATCAAATAGGTCAAATTACGCGTTTTGGGAATGCAAAAGGGCTTGAGTTTTCTATGCTTCAACGGGGACAGCTAAACAAACCCAACTCGGTGCGCTTTGACTAGCTTGAAGGCAAAACGAGATTGGGGAAAAAATACTGCTCTGGAAGTGAATTGAGTTCACGTCAGAGTCACAGACGCAAGTTCTTAAGAATAATTTTTGTCATCCTAGTATTAGGATAATTATAGGTAGTAGTTTCGCGGATTTTGTAGATTATATAGTGCTTTCCCTTTATTGAAAATTCATCCAATTTAGTTCATTAACAATTCAAATTGCGGTCATGGTTATGTGACAAACGTTTCAGGCCTGGTCAGTTTTAGTCAGTGTGTGGTTTATGGTCGAAGGAAATGCCACTTGGCAATTTAAAAGGTTTAGAGTGCACTTGAGCTGTTTGGCTTTGTGTCTGGGCCATAATGAAGCCGCCATTGGCATTAAGTTGCCAAGCTCTTAAGTAACTTACTTTGGCCATGCCGTCTGACTGACTGACTGACTGACTGATCTGAGCGGATAGTCAACGTTTGCTGTGGTTCTAAGCAAAAGCCTGTTATTTTCATGCTTCTTGTAATAATCACACAGTAAACAGGCAGCAGGAGCAGACGCTCAGACTCGGATAGTGGCAGTTGCAGTGGCAGTGTAGTGTGGCAGGGCACGGACAGGGGCAGGAGGAAGGCGAAGCAGCAGCACCAGCAGCACCAGCAGCAGGCTTTATTCGTGAGAACGCAACTGAAAGCAAAGAAAGGGCCTCAACTGACTGCCTCATGGCGAAGCACATTGTTGCCGCTGCCGATGCCGATGCCGACGCAGACGATGCTGCCGCCGCAAGTTGTAATTGCAACGTCAACGTAAATGCATAGCACGAGAGCTGCGCAGGAATTTCACGGATGTGCAATGTGCGATGTGCGATGTGCGATGCGTGCATTTTGCAGATGGCCTCGTTGGACACTTGGACACTCGGATTGGATTGGATTGGGTTTGAAAACTGACCAGTGCTGGACATCACGTACGCAAACACTAACATGTTTACACACCCATGCACTGGGCGAAAATTTAATAGTTGATTTAAGAAACAAAAATGTGTTTGTGACTTACCAAACAATATTTGACAAAAGCCTGCCAACAAAGCTTGATATTGTAAATAGCCAATTTACGTAAAAATATAAAACATTATACCAAAAAAAAAAAAAAAAATTGCGGATTGTGGGGTCTTCAGATTGTGAGTGAGTTCAATTAGAAGAAATTTGTGTTATGAGACAGGACTTCTTAATTGGGGCTCAATTTTTATTTATTTATCTTGATAATAGTTTCAACTACAGAAAAAAATATAAATATAAAATAAAACATTTAATAATAAAACAAATTTAAAATTATTTAAACTTAACTAAAATTAAAAATATAATTATTTTTAAGTCAACTATTTTTTAAAAAATCCACCCCCGATCTCAATCTAAACCCACTTCAATTGAATATATATATTTCTCTCAGTGCACGCATTTGATTGGATTTTCGCTGAACTTGAACAGTCAGGCAGCTTCTTCCTGCAGGGGCTGCCGAGCTAGAGGGCAAGCGACGAAGCAAGCTGAAAAAGAACCTGAAGATTTATCTGCGCGCGTTTATTTTAATGTTACGTTCTGGCATCTTGTGTCTTGGCCTGTTCTGTTCTGTTCAGTTCAGTTCTGTTCTGTTTGAGTTTTTGGTTGGGTTAAGCAGCCGCTTTCAATGCATTCATTGCCCACTGTCTTTGTCTTTATGGCTGCAACGGCGGCAACATCATCATCATCCTGGCTGCTTTGGTACGTGGTACGTTGACCGCTTGGAATGTTGATTCATCTGCTGGCAGCAACTTCTTTTATGACTCCACTTGCTCTTTATGTCAATCAGCAGCAGCAGCAGCAGCATTTCTGCTCCTCATCGTTTATGGGCCATCAGCGCATGGGAGCTTGGCTCAGTCTCTGTCTCTGGCTGCTGCTGCTGCTGCTGCATTTGGATGTGCTCTTAACTATTTATAGTGCATATCGCTTTCCTATTCTATTCTTAACTTGTTAGATGCGCAATTTGCTGGCCCTTGCGCCATAATGGGGCAAATTACCTTTAAGTGCTGCCGTTGGGCAGCCCATCGTCAGAGTTAACATGGCATTTATAATGCGTTCTTCGTTATTTTTAGCACGATCTTGCGCCCAGACTTGGCATTACATGAACTCAATGCGGTTAATTGTATGTTTGGATTGCCCATAGGCGGCGCATCAGGCGCATCGAATTGTTGGGTAATTGTAAATGGGCATAGTTAAGTGGCATAGAATTTAATTGCATATTTAAATAGCAGCCAAAGTTCGAATAGCAAACCTCTAGCTAACTTGAGCTAAGCAGCTAAAGCCACCCGCTGCGTATACTTAATATGCCACACATCAGCTTCATTAAATGGACTCGAGGGTGCCCCAATCAACGAAACAGCCTCAAATATATATGTATATATACACATATTGTTTATATTATTTATGTTTTCGCCGGTTAATTTGACAGCCGCTGGCAACTGATTTAACCAGAAAGGGTCATAACAGCGCGCAAATCAAAGGCACGCAATGCCCATTGACCTCACACGTAATTAATTTTTTTCGTTGATTTGCTTTATGGATGGGAAGCAGCTGCTTTATTTACTATTGATAGACTGTGACATTTGCTGTTGCTACTGCTACTGCTGTTGCTGTCATGTAAATTGAATTCCTTAACTTAGTTTAGCCTCCCCGACTGACCCTCAGTGCACGTGACTCGCATTGCTGATTTTCCACCCGAATATAATGCGCACAATTATTTTATTTATTTATTTTTTTTCGTCACCCGCGAAATTTCGCTTTCAGCTAGTTTAGACACAAATTTCATTTGCCACTGCGAATATTTGCGCGTTTAATTTACCATAAACAAGAAAACCCTCAAAAAATATATTTAAATATTATATATAATTTTTTCCTTTTTTTTTTTTTTTTTTTTTTTTTGCTTATTAAATTCAATAAAAATGCTACTTTAAATAAACCAATTTTTTGGTTTATGTTTGTTTTAGTACTATATATTTTATTTGTGTTAAATTAGCCTAAGCCAACAAATCTCATTGCAGCTTCCGGCCCACATTCACCTGTTGGAACGGCATCTTAACTGTAAGCTACATAAATAAACAAGAAAACTCTCAACTTTCAACTGAAAGACACAAATTTAACGTGCATACGAAAAAGGCAACAAATCCAAAAATAATTTCATCTTCCTGCTGCTGCTCAAAGAAAAAGTAGAGCAACGTCCGAAAAAAAAAAAACTCGTCACGTATAAGACAATAACAACAACAATAACTATAATAAAAGTGCATTCACATTTTGAAAGTAAAGCGAGCGAACTTTTGTTTTGCTGCTGGGCGAAATTGAAGTCCGCGCAGTCCTTAAAGATGCGATACGTATCTCTCACTCTCTCCCTCCCTTCTCTCGCTCTGTCTCTCTCCGTGCTGGTTAGCTTAAAGCTGTTGACTGTATCTGTAACACGCTAAGCCCAGAAGATATATATATGTTCCGCATTGCTTTAGACGTGTTGCCAACAGAATTTCCTTAACACTCAATTACAACATTATGCGATTTGGGGTCCCCGACTCGGAGCTGTAATGCCAATGCCAATGCCAATGCCTTCCAGAATTCAGAACCCAGAACCGCAAACATCCCGAGCGCTTCCCACTCTCCCTCCTTCCACTCACTCTCTCTCTCCCTCTCTCTGACTGACTGACTGGCTGTCGTCTGGCGACTGTCATCAGGTGAAAGGCAAATAAAATGTCAATTTGTATTGCCAGTTGTGTCCCTTTTTGTGTGCCTGTTTGTATACCTTATTATTCATACGCATATTACACATTCAGATTTAATGCCCCTGGCCCCAGTCCGTCCGTCTGTCTGTCAGTCAGTCAGTGTCCTTTTTGTGTCAATAAACATTTACATGTTTATCTAATTTGTGCGGATTTTGCGGCATCAGTTCTTAAAGCCAAAGAAAGTTAAAGTTGTGCTGAAGATATGCATATACATATGTATAAAGCATATGTAGGCCACACACCCAGAGTGCGAGAGAGAGAGAGAGAGAGAAGATACCCTACTTTGAGTTCGGCTGGCAGTCAAGGCGAACCCATAAAATGATATGAATTTCACTTGAAGAGCAGCTTCGTTGCCCAAACGAGTTGATGACCAAGCCACAAAAATTTAAGTAAAGTTGTAAATCGAACACCCAAAAAAAAGAGACCAAAAACCAAAAACCAAAATGCGACCAATGCCAATCAGACAACTTTGTCGTTGTTGTTGTCGTCGTCGTTGTTGTTGTTGTTATTGTTGTTGCAGCTGTCACTGCAATGTTATAGCCACACAATTGCTGTTATTTCCGTATGCAAAATTTTCAGTTTTGTTGCCTCTGTGACAAACCAAATTACTCAAACAAATGCACATATAGGGTGCTCCCTATCGATATGAATTTAATTTAATACAACTGCCAACAGCTGCGCCTCATCGACTCGACACGTGAATGGAAATATTTGCAATAGGCCAGTTCATTTCTTTTATGGCCATAGTCAATGAGTCAATGAATTTCGATTTTCACAGCTATAATAGCTCAAATGCATTGAAAAAATATTAAAGTTCAAAGTGAATTTGTTGCAGATGAAAATTTGGCTTTTCCACTCGCTATTGTGACTCAGAATGTTATGCAAGTTGTCCCACATGTAATTGACATGGGAAAATTATTTAGAAATATTTCCAGTTTTTTTTTTATGGTACCATAAAACATATTATTAATAACATATTTCAAGGAAATTATTTAAACATTTATTTTAAATAATCTATATTAATATTCGAATTTACCTTAATTTTTCAATGAGTTTAAATGATTTTTATTGATATTTATAATTTACTTTACATAAATATAAATTACTTTTATTGATATTTATAATTTACTTAACAATTATAAATATCAATAAAAATCATTTATATTCATTGAAAAATTAAAGTAAATTCGAATATCATTTATTATGATTATTTACAATATTAAAATTATGTGAGATAATTTATATTTTATTTTCACATTTAAAATTTTAAATATTCTTTCAGCATCATGAATATTTTTAAGCTATGTGTTGAAAATTGCAAATTAATAATAATATAAATAAAAATTTTAAATATTCTTTAAATATATTTGTAATTAGCTTAACAATATTTAAAGAAGATTAAACTATATATAAATATTTTTTGAGTATTTTAATATATATTTAAATGAATATAAATGAGCCAAATATAAAATATATTTATATTATTTAAAGTGATTAAAGTAACTTATATTATTTAATAGTTAAACATTTAACAAGTATTTAAAATAGTATAGATAATTCAATAGCCTATTCATTCAACTCTCTTCATTCACACGATGCTTATTGTCTTTAGTGAATGCAAACTTAAAGTCAGATTTGATAGTTTATGGTTATATTGTAATTAATATTCTCAATTTAACTTTACTCTACTTTCTGCTTGGCTGAGCATCTCATTTGAATAAGTTAAGTCATGCAATATTTTCGAAAATCTCCCACATTTCAAATATGATATAATTTGTACTTTTGGAAGCATTTAAATTATTTGACAATAAATAATACTTAAAATTCTTGAAATGGAATATCAAATTAATTTGCTTGAGCTCGAAGTCGAACTTAATTTTAACATAAATCCGGCTTTTGATTTAAGTATGAAAAAAATGCTATTCATATGCTGATTAGACACTAAAACATTAATTATAATTGCATTATGTATTATTAGCATTAAATTATGAATTGTTATAATTTATGAAAGGATTAGATGAAGACTAGAATATTTAAAAATTAATATTAGTTTAAATATAAGAGCAAAAACACTGAGAGAAATGCGCTTGAAATAGTTAAGTAAACTTGGATTAAAAGTGAATAATAAATTTTCAAAATAAAAAAAATATTTACTTGAAGAGCAGAGTCAAGATAGTTATTTCTTTCAAGTTCTTACGTCAACAGATCGTACAAATAAATCTCTCTCCAAGTCTTACGTCAAAGATTTTTGGTTACGCATCGGACTTGAAGCTTTATTTAACCATGCGTAGTCATAAATATCTTCAGATTTTGGCAAACATTGAACCAACCGACTGCAGTCTTATCATTGTCTATCTGACTTACTCAGTTTTTTTTTTTTCTTTGTGTATCTGCGGAGTCGAGCATCAGCTCGTATCTGTCTCCATGGCTGGCACGTTCTATACGCTTGACATTTGCTGAAATTGTTTGCTGTGCATTTTGACGCTCAACATCTCGTAGACAGTTTATGGCAGCTGGCAAACGCCTTTCAGCATTTTGCGCTTATTTGACACAAAGGCTGCATGTGAGCATGAGTTCTATGTGGTTCAGGCCCCCTTCCCGTTGCCCCAACCCCGATCCATATTCACATCCACACCCACCCCCGAAAAATGCAAATTGTGCTTGGGAGTTGGGGGTGCGAAAAGGTCTTTGTTTACGATATAACAACTTCTTCTTCTTCTTTTTGTTCGGTTGTTCGGGTTGTCTTGTTATGAATTTCGTTTCCAGCAGATACTTACAGCACGTTTGTGGCACTTGGCTTTGGGGGCGCAGTCATGGCAACAATTTCTAGGCAAAATCAAACAAGCCACAAAATTTTCATGTCTCACAACAGTTGGAAAGTTTCTGACTGCAATTTCTGATTGTCCTGTGCATTCAATTGAGGTCAACTTCGACTTACACTTTGACTGGGGAATACCAAACTGTTGGCAACAGTTCTTACGAAACAACTTTTGAAAGTAGACTAAGCGCTGCTACAGAAATATGTTTCTATAAGCTAGAGAATCGAATAAATGGTAGTTACTTTTTGGCTTGATAAACCTTTCAAGCTTAATTGCTGTTTCCTGATCATTTTCGCTTTATGAACTTTTTAGCGCAACTGCTTTGCTTGCTCGGCTCTTAAGAAAATATGTTTTCGGCTCGGCCAAGCGATCAGTTAACAGCTGTTCATTGGCCTTTTATCATGATATTTCGCACAGTCACCACTGACGACGTCGTTGGCTGCCTCAAGTTCAACCTGAGCATCGATTAACGAAAACTCACGCCTTAGCGTCAATTTGACGTTTAGCTTAATGGCCAAGCATAAATTGTCAAAATTGTGTGTAGAAAAAAAAAGAAGGAAAACAGCAACAAATATTGCCCATAAAATGGAGCCCAAACAGGCGACCCGCTCTCCAGCTCTAGCAAACACTTGGCCAGACCATAAAATTAAAGGTATTATTAACATTGTTGTTGTTGTTGTTGTTGTTGTTGGTGTGTGATTAATGCTGGCTATAAATGCGAAAAACCCAATGCAACAAAAACAAATGAAACAAAATACGCACAGATGAGTCAAAGGCAAATGAAAACCGAGGCTGGCTAACAAACAGCTCAATTCACATCGATCTATATACAGACATACATACATACATATATATGTATATATAATATATAGTATATGTATAATTGAGGCCGCAACGTGCAAAATCATGTATGAATTTTAGAGTTTCGCATTTCGAATTTCTAAAAGCAATTTAATTAAAATTACACGTACGTGTCGAAGGCTGCTGCGGCTGCCCAATAGGGCTGAAATGAATTTTCATGGTTTTTTTGTTTTATTTTATTTATTTATTTTATTTATTTTTTTGTATTTATTTTTGTTTCTCGTTATCATAATTGTTATTGGCATTTTGTTTGCCTGTGTGTGTGTGTGTGTGCTCAGGTGTGCCGCCAATGCTGACTAACTAAGCGAGGCGCCGCTAAGTCGCGTAATTAGTTAGTTGCGCAATTTGCCCACATTTGGTCAATCAGTTGGTCAGTCAGTCATTCTATCAGTCAGTGATCTAAGTCGACCTGGCCTGACAGACAAATTGACAAATTTCAAATCATTGGCCAAAAATAACACACATCATTTGTTTTCGTCTGTGGCCAAACACATAGAATCTCCTACATTCATTCACTCATTCATTTATTCATTTCTTTATTGAAGCTGATGTTTTCGTATAATTTGTTAATTTTTATTTTTGTTTTTGCATTTTTTTTTTTTTTTGTATTTTTGATAATAAGCAAATCAGCTGCAAAAACTGGTTTTGCCCAAAAACATAAACAACATTGCCAGAAGGAGAGCGAGAGAGAGAGAGAGAGAGAGAGAGAGAGAGAGAGAGCGAGGTAGAGGAACGCACCTGAATGCACCTGACTCTGAAAGATCTGTTTGACTGAATTATTGTTGCAGCCGAATACCATCGACTGCGTGATGCTCGCTCAGATACAGGCAATATAGCTTAGAAACTCAATGAAAGTAAACTTAATTTATAATTTCATCAGAATTTGCTTCTCATTCACTTCACTTAAAGAAACGCTATCTTCTCTCTACACTATCCATCAACTCTATCCTCACTTCTTGTGACATCTCTATTTAAACGGAATCAATATAAAATACCCAACTGAGCGCCTTTATTGTATTAATGTCGCATTTCTGTTGAAATTCGCAATGTTTGATCGCGCATCTGTAGCTTGAGTTGATTTTCTCTGCATTGTCGTCAATGGGGCCAAGCAAAAGATGCGTCAGCACAAATATACTCGATATGTGACCGGAAATGCGGCAAGTTCCCCAAAACAACAACAACAACAACAAAATCCACTAGCAAATTTCCAAGATAACGGAGAAAAAGGTGCGTCAATGATTGAATAGCCCAGCAAATATTAAACATATTTACTTAAGCATTTAGTTATAAAAACAAAGGCAAAAAAAAAAAATCACTTTTAAAACCAGACCTTCGCCAATTTCGAAATTTTGTTGTAGTAATTGTGACTAACAAAAAAAATATTGCAATACGCTAAAGGTTAAATGAAATTGATTCCAGCTGACATAAAACACTTTAATAAAAAAAAAGTATAATTTTATTACAATTCATGTTTTTCTCTCTGGTTTTTAAAGGAATTAACAAAATAAAGAAAAATTTATAATAATATATAATAATAATAATATATAATATAATAATAAACATTTTCTTCTTTTTAATTTTTTTTTAAACATATATTTTACTATATTTAGAACCTATAAATAAAATCTTGCATTAAAAAATTCAGTTTAAAAAAATTAAATAAAATAAATAAATAATACCAAGTAAAAATCTATAAATAGTCTATATTTCATTGAAAAGCGCAGTTAAAAAAAAAAAATAAATAAATAATACCAACTAAAAATCGATTGAATATCATTGAAAAATTCACAGAAAAAAAATGAAACTATATTTTTAAATATGGTAAAAACAAGAATTGTTCACATTAGTCGCCTGCATATATGTATAAGGTAAAAAATCTTAAATTTGTGTTCAGCAAATTTGCTTGGCAATGCTCTATAAAATTTGAATTCCACACGGCAAAGAGGGAAAGAAAATTCGATGTGAAAGAAAAATGAAATTTTATTTGTGCATTGGGCACATATTGTGGACAGGAGTTCAGTTATTTCTTTTTATTATTTATTTATTTATTTGTTTGTTTAATTCTTTTTGGCAACATCATCGAGTTGTTTATTTGGTTTTCATTAAAAGTTTTGCATTTTTGCGGACAGTTGTGACGTTTGTCACTGTTCAGTCAGTCAGTCAACAAGTTTTTCATATATATGTATATGTTTTTATGCATTCTTTTGCCCAGAGCACAAATATGAACGTATTTTTGAAAAGCTGCACCCAGGGGGAAAATTTGTATAAAGTAGTCACAGAGCCAACTTTGGAATATAAATGATAGCATGATAGACGGCAAGCATGTTATAACTTTTCACTTGGTTAATTCAGGTCTTGCAACTAATTCAGTTTAATTTTATGTTTGCATACAATTAAAATAGAGTTTAATAAAGTGTTAGTACAAGGTTTTGATTATATGTGGACAAAGAGAAAGAGTTTTTCATATGATGACAAGTTTTTGATAATTAGCAAATATATTACTCTTGGTTTTTAAAACATTGAAAATTTTTCTTAATTTTCTAAATATTTTTATTTTTATTTTTTAAATTTATTAAAAAGTCTATGGAATTCATAGACAATAAAACATCTTAAATTGTCTAGGACTTTGAATACATATTCTTTTTAGGCTCTTAGAAACCAATTTCTATAAATTTTTATAAATTACAAAATATTTAATATGTGATATATAATCAAGACAAATATCTAGCTTTCTCAACATTTCGATTTTCATCATGCTTAATAATCAACAATAATTTTACAGAGTATCTTATTGCCACTTAAAATCCATATAAATATTTAATACAAATATCAAACGATTTTTCAAACTTACCTCAAGCTGGGAGTAGCCAAAACAAAACAAAACAAAAAAAAGTTGAAACGTTGCGCAGCGAAATTTATTAAATTTATTTTAGCTGATTTTTTTGTACGAAACTGTTTTTGACGTATTCCAAATGATTTCCTGGTAAATCGACATACGGTGAATTATAAAAATTTATTATTTATAATCGAATTTAATGCATTTAACAATTTAATTGTTGAATGTTTTCACGTTTGAGGCTGTACGAAAATTGTATTCATTTTCTTGTTGCTCACATGCTGCTACCATTATATAGACATACATAGTATATATGTATG
Source organism: Drosophila koepferae (assembly GCA_030914345.1). Lineage (NCBI taxonomy): Eukaryota > Metazoa > Arthropoda > Insecta > Diptera > Drosophilidae > Drosophila > Drosophila koepferae. Next base: position 7,845,672 of record JAUESR010000207.1, read on the forward strand.
CATGCATATAGGTATAGTTATATATGCTGGTATATCTACTTAATTATGCATTTAATTATAAACATATTTTTGCACGCGCAATTTAACAAATTTCAGTTGAAATTGTGCAAAATTTGTGTGTGTGTGTGTGTGTGTGTGTGTGTGTGTGTGTGTGTGTGTGTGTGTGTGTGTGTGTGTGTGTGTGTGTGTGTATGAGTGTATTGTTTTCTTGCAATTGCTGACTGAGATAACAACAGCAGCTGAGGTAGGAGAGCGTGGCGAGGGCGTTGCACACAAGCAAACGTCTTCAATTTAATTAAAGCAAAACAAGTTGGAATGCGACTAAAGCGTCTATGGGACGAGACAATACCCTGTAAGCAGAAGTTGAAGCTGACATATACCTGATATGATGGAGCATTTTTAAGATGGAATTTCCCATTAACTGAAGCTTGGCTTGTGACGCTTATAAGATTTCCAAATCTTTTAAAATCATTTTTCGTAAATTTCTGTTCTGTCTTAAAAATATACGTATAAAGCCTTAAAAATATATTTTTTTTTAATTTAGAAAAGAAATCAAATTTAAAATAATTCCGAGCTAAATATAATACATATATAATTCTAAAAATAATTTATGAATCCCCAAAGAATACTGGTTAATTCTACTTGAACATATTTTGTACTTGCATAAATACATACACATGTATAAAATATATGTATTATAATAGAGTTATTAATATAAAACAGAAAACCAATTCAACTGCATGAATACAAATTTTCATTTTCATTTTCATTTAATATATATATTTTATTTTTAATATTTTTCTAATTATGCCATAAATTTCGCGTCTACATTTGTAATCCAATCGATTGGCCATGCAGCGATAGGGTATAGAAATATTGCAAATATTTAGGTGGCAATTGGGCATGCAGGCCGTGTATCTGACAGATACTTTTCACAACTAAGTTCTACGCGGCAAAGTTGACGCGAATTCACAATGCGAGCCCAAAGTGGAAGCGAAACATTTGCGTTTGCGTTTCATTCATAAAGTGCAAAAAAAAAAAAAATAATAATAATAATAATAAAACAAAAAAAAAAGCATTTTGTGCGTCTCACTAATGTCGACTCTGCACCAGTTTAAATGGGTCCACGTGCCGGACTTTTGGGCCAGCTTAGTCGAGGCGGGGATTGACTCCCTGCGCTCTGAGTGTGTGTGAGAGTGTGTGTGTGTGTTTATGTGTGTGTGTGTGTGTGTGTGTGTGTGTGGTAATGAGCGCCGTTAAAATGCGTTAAATGATTTTTCTTCGCCTTTTTATGTTTTTCATTTTTTTTTCTGTTTGGTTTTGCACCTTTTTTTTCAGCTTCTTTTGTGCTCGGTTCGTTTGCTATTTTTGCAGCAACTCGCCAATTTGTGTCTTTATATTTTTTTTGTTTTTGCTTTTCTTCTCTTTCTTTTTTCTTACATATTTGCCTATGAATGAAGTTTATTTATTGTGGGTAACGGCTATTTGTTTGGCATTCGTTTTGCTTTGATTTTTCGCTTGCTTTACTGCTGCCGCTGCGTCTTCGGGTTCGTCTTCTTGTCGAAGTCGCAACGCATTTTTTTTACTTTTTGGTACGCAGGAAGTTTTATGGCCCGGCAGACAGCAGACGTCACAGAAATTTGCAAGCCAATTTTGGCTTTGCCTTTGACTATGGAGCCTAGCCATTGGCCAACAAATTGTTGGCAACAACTGAGCTGGAAAAGCGATTTTGCCAAGGTGAGAACTCAAGAGCAGTCAACACCATAAAGACAAAGATTTCAGCCTTTTGTGGCTTTCAGGCTAAAAGCAAGAGTGCGTATAGAGGTTAGCCAGAAAATGTTCTTCTGAACCAAAAACTTTGGGCATTTCGAGCAAAATTGAGAATTTTTTTTTCAGTACGGACCAGACCCAAATTGTAGCAATTATTTATGATTTTATTTCATTGTATTTTGCTTGGTTATATAAAATATTTAGTATTTACTTAAAATTTTTTGTTTCTCAAGAATATATATAGCATAATCTCAAGCACTATCTCAAGTTATTTTGTATATAAAATCTAAAGAAATTGTGCTTCAAATATCATTCAACATCTTGATTTCCCTACAATTCTTCTTAAAATTGCCGACTAGAAGCTGTATATCTTAGCTTAAATACTTCTTTTTATGATAATTAACACTCCTTGTCATCTGAATAAAAAATGTTCGTTATATCATCTGGAATAAATTCCAGTTTAATGTAGCCTTTCTTTGGCAATTAACCAAATTTCAAATTTGATTTGTATTTTTGAGCATTTCTACTATCTCGCTTCTAATCACAGCTCCCACTTGAGCTGAGCTCTCTCCATATACATGTATATCAAACAATAAAGCTCATCAACTTCAATTCTCTATCCATTTATATCTGCCCTATATACTATATATATACATATATAGAAGCTAGCCTATCGCACGCTCTCGCAATGCGCGCTATCGCAACGAAGCGTCTCTTTCTCCCCACACATCTCACATGGAACACGTGAAAGATATTTAAATATGTATAAGTATCACATAAAATATAAGGCAGTTGGCCGCCAGTTTGCCAAGCATTTTGGTTAATCTCACGTAACAGAAATAATTATAAAGCGCCACATACATCGTTTCGCATCGTTCTATGTGTTCGGCACACAAAGATAGCCAAACGAAGCCACAGCAAATTATCGAAAACTCCATCCTACTTAACCTTGAACTTAGCCATTAGCGCGAAAAGTAAACTTTAAAATTTACACTGAAGCCAGCAACAAGAAGAGAAAAGCAAAAATAACAACAACAAAAAAACAGCTGACCGAGTTGGAAGTCAATAACGAGGTGCGATATTTCATAATGCTTTCAAGTTGCGAATCTATTGAGGAATTGAGTAATCAGAGAAGCTTCAAAGCATATCCGATTCTTAGCACATTTCTTTGATCAAATTCAATAAGATTCAAATGGGGCTATGTGACTAAGAGATACCTCAGGAATTAAGAGAAATATAATTAGAATACAAAATTGATAAATATAAATATTTAAATATAATAAGAAAATTCAATTGAAATTTTGATAAAATATATTTGTTAAATAAAATATTGAGAAAGTTTGGTGTTTTTTAAATTTTTATATCATTTTTTTTAAATAAATAAAAATATATAAATAAAAGAATTATTTTTGTAAATAAACTAAATATAGAGAATGATTTGTTGATTATTATTTTATTATTATTATTTTTATTTATTTTATTTTCAATTAATTTTAATAAATAAAATATATATATATACAAAAATAAATGAAATAAAAAATATTTAATTTAAATTTTGAAAATTATTTTTGTTAAGTTTGATTTTTTTAATTTTAATTTCAATATCAAATAAAATAAAAAAAATTAATTTAAATTTTGATAAATTATTTTTTTAAATAAACTAAAAATTGAGAAATTTTTTTCTTTTAATTATTATTTTCATTTATTTTATTTTTTTTTATAGATTTAAATAAATAAAAAATATATAAATACACAAAAAATTTTTTTTTAAATATATTGAAAAAATTATATTTAAATTTAATAAAGTATTTTTGTTATTGAACAAAATTTGAGAAATTCAATTATTTTTATTATTATTATTTATTTATTTATTAATTTATTTTTTTATTTTTTTTATTTTATTATTATTTTTTTTTTATTTTATTATTTATATTTTTTTTTATTATTTTATTATTTATTTAATTTACATTATATTTAATAGAAAACAAAATACTTGAAAGTCAGATTACAAAATACCTTGCAGTCAGCTCTTAGCTTATTAATTAGTTAAATTAAAATAAAATTTAAAGTCAAGAAATCGATCAATCTTTTACTTCTGAGCAAATAAAAGTCTTTCTATTACACAAACAAAACTTTTCTCAGGTCATTGCTGCAACAGCTTTAGGCCAAGTCATGGATATAAAGTTGCTTAAGAAACCTGAATATTTCGGTGAGTTAATTAAATGGATACAGGGTATAGAAATACAAATGTATCAATGTACTTTAGCAGCGTGCGCTATTGTATACAAATACAAGCTGAAATTAACACGCCTGTTATCAAAAAAAGCAACAACAAAAAAATATACAAGCCATGGCTAAAAGACGGAGACAGCGACGGTGACACGCGCGGCGTTGGCGGCTTCGTGTGTCAATTTGGCATGATATTTGCTGCTATTGCTGCTGCTGTTGTTGTTGTTGTTGCAATGCCAACAATGCCATTAAGCTCAAAGTTTTATTATCTCTACAAACGGCCTACATGACAACAAAAAAAAAAAAAAGGCGGGTAGAAGAAACAAACTGAGATTTGTGACAAGTAGCAATGAACCTTGTAAGGTCTCGGCTGCTGTACATAGGTGCACATAATAAATCTCATAAATTTTTAATATATTTCATAGACTTGCTGACAGTTTGCCATTAGAGGCCGGCAGCCAGCAAACCCATCAATTTATTTCTCAAATTTTAGATAATAATTGCACAGACACTCGTTAGTTTCAAGTGCTTTTCAAGTGTGTCAAATGTCGAAGAAAAAAAGAAAAAACAACCACAACAAACAAACAAATAAATCAAAAAATAAATAAATAGATATTCTGAAGTTTGTATAATGGAAATTGTTATTTGTTCACTGACCTCTTGTTGGGTTCAAAACAAAAATGCTCAAGTGCTGCATTAAAAATTATTCGGAAATAAATAACTTGTCCCCTTGATTTTTATTGAAATATATAAATTGAATAATTTATCTGAATTACAAAAAATTGCAAAGAATTTTTTAGTTAATATGGAAGCGTCTTAAGACATGCTTCAAATCTTGAAACTTGCATAGCAATGCAATATTTAAAAATCATATTATTCTAGATGTTCGAATGATGTTTGAAGCACGATTAGTAGATTAAAATAATAATAAATAATATCATTAAATTTTTTAGTAATATTTTCATTTAGAAATTAATATTGAAGTATATCTTTAAAAAATATATATAATAAATATTAAAAAAAAAATTTAGATACAAAAACTTAAATGAAAAACAAAATTAAAATAGAAAGCTAAGATCCTGCTCAAACTAAAAAACAAAAAATTGTAAAAATATTGGTTTATATTTAACGATTTTATAAAATTAATTTTGTTTTTATATTTTTTATTTTATTTTATTTATTTTTTTTAATATTTAAATTTATTCAATAAATGTCTAAAGTAAATTTTACTATAACTGAATCTATAGCTCAAGCTCTCAGCGCATGATCTAGATACAATTTTATTAAACGAAATCTCAAGCTTCACAATCTTTTATAAGCATTTGCAGTTATTTACTAATATTTTACATACACCTGTACTCGTGTATAAGCCCTAAGACCTAAGTGCCCTAGCCATCGCCCTTATCTGTACAGCACCCCAAAAATTTATTGTTCAATAATTTCACTCTTGGCAACCGAAATCAACAATAAACAACTTTGCATTAGTTTTGTAGCTGTTCAAGTCGTAGTATTTGTTGTTGTTGTTGCAATGCATAATATTTGTCGTGCTGTTTGTTGTTACTAACATACACACATATATACACACACACACTCTCCTATGGGGGGCAACAAAATATTTCGCGCTTTTTCGTATGTGGCGCGCAATGGGCTAAAATATTTTATGATTAACGTACTTAGTTGTTGTTGTTGTTGTTGTTGCTACTGTTACTATTACTGCTGTTTTAGTTGTTGTTGCTGCTGCTGCTGCTACTGGTCGTTGGTTTGCTCATTGACTTCAACACGTTTCTTTGCGTTTTCTTTAGCGTTTTTTTGTTTTTATTTTTTTTTAGTGCTTTTCCAATTTTTTATTCACTTCATGTCTGCACAACGCGCTTCAACACTCAAACACGCACAGAAACACATTTAATACACACGCTCAGTGGTATCAACTTAGCGAGTACGCACTGTGGCTAAGCTTTTGATTTTGATTTTGATTTTTCAACCGCGCCGCCAACGTTGAGCGCTCGAAATCTCGTTACTAACTAAAATAAACGACGCGAGGCGCGCAACCAAACTGAATATAGCAACAACAACAACAACGCCAACAACAATAGCAACAACAACAGTTAAATAAAATCAACGTTGTCGCAGCGACGTCGGCGTCAGGCGCTTGACTGTGTGTGCGTGTGTGTGTGTGTGTTTGCTGTCGGTAACTAAAACAGACACTACTCACACTCACTCACACACTCAAAGTTAGTAAGCGCGCTCTCAATCACACACACCTGCATAACTACACAAGAGCGCGACTTTGGCTCGAGCGCAAGTTCAAGTCGCAATGTTAGCTTGAGCCGGCTGCGACGCCAACAACTGCAGAGAGAGAGTGCGCGTGTATGAAGAGAGGATGCCAAAGAGAGTATGTGTATTTTTGTGCAATGTTTGTAACAGTGAATGTCGAATAAGAATGGCAAGTGGAAACATAAATTAAATTTTGCCTAAAATTTATTTTGTTTTTAGACTTTCAGCTATTATCAAAATAAATTTCATTGTTAATTTCTACATTTTATTTGTGAGTGCTCTCCGGTGACAGGTACCAAGTACTTACATAGGTGCAGAGCGTTGCCCAATGTTCATAGCGTTGGCTTACATAAAACGTACAAAATTGTAATCATATTTGAAATGTATTTACTTTAGAGCATGTTAAATTCGGTGCTTCGCTGTTAATTCTTTGGCTTGCCGACAAGTTCGAAACGAACTTCAAGCGAAGCTCACGCTAAGCCGGCTGTTAGCTGACTGCTGTTCCAATTGTTGTTGTTGCTAAAAACAAAAGCAGAATTGGTAAATGTTGCTGGCTGCGCTCGCAACATGTTGCTTCCGCTCTGTGGCCGCAACAAATTCGTTCAATTTACATTTTTTCTCAGTCTGGTGCGTTTCGCGGCTTTTCGCAAATATTTCGCTGTTGCTGTAGAGAATTAAAAATTCCATTTTCCTTTGCTTGTGCCATTGTCAAAGCGTCTGTCTTTATGCATATTTAAAGTGTGCGCTTGTTGTTGTTGTGTCTGTCTCGCTTGCAACATTGTTGTTTTTTTACCGAGCAGCCTCTGTCGCTGCTGCCGCCGCTGCTGCTGCTGCCGCTGCTGTTGTTGATGACGTCTAATTTTTAACCGAACTCGTTTGCTTACTCACACACGAAATTATGTCAGGAATGTTGGAAGGCGCAAGCGGCTGTTGTCTCACGAAGTTGTTGTTGTTGTTGGCCTTCGTTGAAAGTGTGTGTTTAATTCTGTGAGAGCAAAAGCCGGTTAGCTTCTTTTTTTTTTTTTTTTTTTTTTTTTTTTTTTTTTTTTTTTGGTTGCCCAGACGCGTGCCAAAGTCGAATTCTTTATTGTTGCTCTGCTCATCGCTGCTGCTGCTGCTGCTGCTGTTGTTGTTGTTGCAAGCTTTAAGCTGCGAACTTTAAGTATTGCATTTACGTAAGAGCGCGCAACAGCTTGATTAATTGGAATTTAGTTCGATTTATCATAATTTTTATTTAGAATTCTGATAAACAGATCACGCGATTTGAGTTTTTTGAACCCCATTTCGTAAGCCATTGACATTTGCCTGAAGCATTAATTTTCTTTTTCTTCTTTTTTTTTTATTTTTATTCCAACTGCACTTTTTAATTGACGTTCTGTGAAGTCAGCGTGTTTTTTTGTAATCTGAATAAACATGCCATTGGCACGGAATCGAATGCTAAGCAATATGTCATGCAAATCTCGCAGAGCAGCAATATTTTATTCGAGCTACTCCAAAATCAGAGCTCATCCAATCTTTCAGCCACGCGACTCCAGAAATTTCATCGGAATTGACAAATTTTCAACAAGCAAAAATGCAAGTTAATCATTTTTTTTTTACCAAAAGGTCAGTGCTTGGCTAAGACACTCAATACCCATGTTACGATCATTTTGTTTGAATTGAAAAAGTGCTTTACACATGAAATGTGAGCAGGGCGCAGACAGAACTGTTAAAAAAATATATTAAAAAAAAGCGCAAGCAATTCAAATAAATTGGCTAAGTAAATTATGCAATCAAACTACAAATTTAATAAGAAAAAAAATATATATTGTTAGCGTTATAGATATAGATAAAACAATGCTCTAATTTGGTAATCCTTGCAAGGAGAAGAGCATGTTAATGTCAGATTGCATTAACAGGAGCTGTTCCCCCCTCACGTCGACATGCTATGCTATTGACAGTGTTATGCTCTATTAATAGCATAACTCCCACTCCAGGTCTCCTACTGGTTCGCAATCGGCGATTCGGATATTCTTCCTACATTCTTCTTTGCATTACGAAAGTCGAGGAAATACAATCACGATTTTGTACTTATTATCGGGCCGCCACTACAACATAATGAAATAATAATAATTAATATTATAAAAATAAAGAAAATAAAAATTTTAAAAATGTATATATTATAAGTATAAAATACTTTTAATCATTATAAAATTTCAGATTTTTTATTTATATTAATTTAAATTTAGCCTGACTAGTTACGAGCAATAGTTCTTCAGATAATTATATTGAAACAGTTGTTAAAGCTGTCAATAATCTTTTTTTGAAATTTTTAATAATATATGCTATATATTAATTAAAAATTGAGCCAAGTAAATAATTGTACAAATTTAAACGAAATTATGCAACGAAACTCTTATTAAGAAAACAAATTATTAAATATTATATCAAAGTATATTGAATACTGTAATTTATACATTTCTTATATGAATCGAAGATTATTAGATCAAAGAACAGAAAAATAAATCAAGCAATCAGCTAAAGATTTCTTCAAAAACAAATTCGCTTTGAACAAATTGCAATATATGTATACACATATGTCTTTATAACTCTTTTGTTTACTTTTCCTTCCGTCTGTGGGTGACATACGACAAACTGATGGCTGTTGTTGCGCCTGCATCAGTGTGAAATATGAGTAGACATTGAGAGATGTGCACTGCAGTCAACCAAATGTCAATCAGCAGTCAAACCGCGACTGTTCAATAAAACTCCAATTTCCGATTTGCAAAAAAAGAAAGCAAAAAAATAATAATAAAACGAAGCAAGTTCTTCAAACGAAAACAAGAATCAATTGGAAGCCAAGCGAAGCGCACAAAATTCAATTCCAGCATTGAAATCAGATATCGAGTCTAGGAATGGATTAGAGGCGAAACCGAAACCCAACTAAGGTACTAGTAGCCATAGTGCAAGCTACGACGATTGAGTCCAACTAGAACCGCTAACAAAGCTGTTGCCGTTGCTGTTGCTGTTGCTTTGAAATCCAAATCCCAACCGCAGAGCCAATAGACAGACTGACTAACAGTCGCTAAAAGCCAATGGAATGTTGGCGCAGCGGCAAGTTCAGTATTTTTCACATATATATTATATATAGTGTATTTGCTATAGAAAAAAAGTGAATCCAATGTCAACAAAAAGGCGGAAGATAATTAAGGTAAAATAATATGATTTGGTTTGAGTTTTTGCCAATGCAAAGTGTAGACTAAACAGATTATATTAAGTTGTTTAGTTCAATTATTATTAAAAAATAATTGAAATATATAATATCAATTGAAACAGTTATTAAATTTGCTTATTGTTGTAACATTTAAAAGAACTTCTATTAATGAATGAATTTCTTTACAGAGCTAAAGCATATTAAAATAAAAAAATACATAATTTGCAGTAACATGTTAAAAGTCTGTAAGAATGCATTCATTGCCAACACTACAGTACTGTACCATTTCAATTCAAGAAATCAGCAACTTTTTAATTCATATTTATATTATTTACCTCTGCAAATTCAAAAGCAATTTTTGGTTAAGTACCAAACGCACAGAAATGGGCTGTAGAGTGAGCACTCGTAGCTAAAAGTACATGAACAGTGCATTAACATAATTATGTTAACAAACATATTCTTAACAGTACTTAGTTAACTTACTGCTGACGACCATTTGTCACTTCGCTACTCATTCCTGTGCACCTGGTATATCAATGACTCGCAGCAATAGTTTTGGAAGTACCAGGCGCGCAGAAATTAATAAAACGCACTATGTTAACTCTCTGTTATCTATTATTTTTCACTCTGCTACTTGTTTACGTGTTACTTTTCATAATATTCGTTCCAGTTTTGGCTTTAACTGCCACTTTATCAACTCCCCAAGTTATGCAGCAATATTTTGTATAATGCATATTTTTGATTGTTATTTTTTAAATGTTAAATGCCAGCAAAGAAACGAGGTTTAATGAAAAAAGTAGTTTTATGATTATTTAAAAATATTTATTGTCAAATTGCCAAATTACAACTATATTATTGATATATTTGTATATTTAAAGAAATAATTTTCAACACTTAATGCTATAGTTTACATTGTTGCTTTACATGAATGTAAATATCTCTGCTAAATAATATTCTATCGAGCATAATAATGTTATTGTATAATCTTAGTTGAAGAAGCGTATGAATCTGAAAAGATTAAAGATATTTTATAATACAATGAACAGGCTTCATCAAAGTTAATGGGATTGAGCTTCGGATAGGTTTGAGCTCACCTCTGATGGAAACTCGCCCAGAAGAACCAACCGATAGATTCGTACCTAATATTGCAACAAATATTTGATTTACAAATAACTTAAATCATTATACAGCATTCATTAATTAAACTAAATTACCTTTAAGCAAACAATATGCAATTTTCCTAAGCATCGTCTAATGGCTTTTCGTCTCGGTACTTACCATAATTTAACAGCTGCTCTGACCCCGAGCTCTTTTCTCATTTTCTCATTTTCTAGCATTAAATCAACTTTTCCCTATGAAAATATTTCATTACATTTTATTTCGTAAATTGCATTTCATGCGCAATTTAGCATTTTCTTCGAGCCAAATCCGTTCAATCAACTGTCCAATGCTGATGCCAATTTCAATTCAAATAAGCCTCTTAGCCAATGTCAACTGCAACATTTTATCGCACTGCAGCGGGTTTTTTTTTTTTTGGCTGCCTTTGACTGCTGTAAAATGAAATTCCAATTGAAATTGTAAATTCGATGGCAAATCTGCCAACACCATATTGTATTTTTTGATTTAATTTATTGAAATATATATAGTAAATATATTTAAACATTTAGATCTTTAAATTTTGATTTGTTTGTACATAAAGTCGAGAGATTTAATAAACTTTCATATTTCGTATTGTAGTTGAACAAAGCGTAAACCTTCAATGGCATTATTTAACTAAGGGTAATAACAATTGTAATAATCATATTTTGCGTATTTTCATTGTTATATTTTGTTTAGCTATAGTTTTTGATAACATTTAATTGCTGAAGCTTTAACAGATATTCGGACAAACGGTGGGTAATTTAAAGGGCACAAATTAAAATCTGACATTTGTCAATCGTTTACTTGAGTTTCTTATCAAAAGGTAAAAAAGCTTCATTGGATGCGCAACATAAAAAAAACTAAATATTATTTTTCATTCTTTTGTATTCCTATGTAAATAATTATGTGTTTTGCATTAATTAATTTGTGGAATAATCATAAATATTTCGATCACTTTGGACTGTTAAATCGTAAGCTTTAAGACTTTTGCTTGGGTTCGGGCAAGTGTCAAAGTAAAACGAATTCCTTGCCGTCTTAGAGTTGAGCTGCAATGCCAGTTATCCTTACTATGGCTGCGATGCCATGCGAATCCTTGCGGTCGCACGTGACTTTGTGTGTATCTCGGCGGTGCGCAGCGTAATGCCAAAGATATCCTCGTGATAGCGATTCTCGTCCTGTGTGCGAGTTCATGTTTGCAAAAGAAATCAAATGGCGCATAGAGTTAAGGGCTCTCAATAGAAGTGTAAACCTCATCATATTTGTGGCCGTCAAGAGAGCCAAGCAAACAAACTACCAAAACAAACTAAGTGCTAAGAAAAAACCACTCAGCACAATGAACAACTAGTCGATGCCCTGGAATTTATTTGACAGCAAATTTAACTCTTACAAATTAATGAAACTAAATGTGCAAAGAATTAAAAAAATAAAATAATAAATATAAAATTTATATAAAAATTTATATTTATTATACATTTTTATAAAAAATATTTACAGTATATCTTTAAATAATTTAAAATTTCATTTATTTTTTTTTTTATTAAAAAAATATGTATTATTTACATTATTATATGCAAAGAAATAATAATAGAATTAATAAATAAATATAAAATTTATATTTATTTTACATTTTTATTAAAAATATTTAAAGTATAAATTTAATTAATTTAAAATTTCATATATCTTTTGTAATAAAAAATATGAATTATTATCATTATTATTATAAAAATATGTAATATCATTGTTATTTTTTAATACAACAAATAAATATAATTTTAAATTATTTATATTTTTATTAAATATTTAATATTTATATTTTAAATCAAAATCTACAATAATAATATAATATTATATAATATGATTATTTTTATTTTATTATAATATTTTTTAGTTTAATTTTTAAATTTATTTTTACTGTTATTTATTTTTTATGTATTTTCCTTTTTTCTTTTATATATAAATATTTTTAAAATTATTAATTTTAATTTTTAATTATTTATATTTTTATTAAATATTTAACATTTATATTTTAAATTAAAATCTACAATATTATATTATATGATTACTTTTATTTTTTATAATATTTTTAGTTTTTTTTTTTTTATTAATTTTTACTTTTATTAATTTTTTATGAATTTTCCTGTCATATACAAATATTAAAAAAAAAATTAAATTAAAATTAAAATAAATATCTCTTTTCCTGTCAACTCTATAACATTTTCTTCTGAATTTAAGCATTTCAATAGCCACGTATCTAACCCAATCCCTGTGCCACTGGGTATCAAGCAGCAAAGCAGCTGTAACTGGCAACAAAACGTTTGCATTTTTTACATCTACACAAGAATATTGTATTTATACAGCTGAAGGAACTGCAAACAGCCAGCAAAGTTTCGCCAGCGGCGGGCTGCCTGCTTTTCCGCTCTTAGCCGTAGCTAAGGTCACATAAAATGCGTATACGCCCCATGACCCCACGCCCCTTGTGGCGACGGAAGCAAAGTGTCTCACACTCGCACTTGCTTTATGTTATTTATACGTGCAGTTTAAGTTGCTCTAGTTGAGGGATACTTACGCGCAATGTGAGCAAAAATGTCTCAACTTCCGCCTCGGTCTTTTGCTCCTTCACAGCAATGCATTTTCTGCGAAAAAAATAAATAAATATTTTACTACTATATAGAAGTGTATGTATATGTATGGGTGCCTGAGAATGCAACACATTTCAGCATTGAGGTTAAAGTCTTGTCTCATAGACAAATATAATGAGTTGACGCTAATTAAGAGAATTAATGAAAGAAAGAAAAAAGGAATATGTCATAATTATATAATACAGAAAATAAGGAAGTCATTTTAAGCTGTTCTTATAAATAAAATTAATTAAATTAAAATCAAAATAAATATGTAATATAAAACTATTATTTTAGCTTAATATTATTTAACTATGTAACAGAAAATAAATATAAATAAAATATTAAAATTATGATTATAATCATGTAAATATTTGAAAAACTATATTTATATAATTATATTCTTAATTTTTTAATTTTATAAAAAATATATATAAAATAAAAGGATGGAAATTAAAATATTTTTAAAATTACATAAAATAAAAAAAAAACTATAAAAATTAAATTTAAAAAAAATTATAAAAATATTTCATGAAAACTTTAAATATATAAAATGAATTAAATAATTTACTTTTTTTTTAAAGTGCGAGTAATAAACATTGCCAGTTTTTAAATAATTTATATGATTAATTTATGTATTTGTACATTTAAAATTAAAATGATTTAAATTTTTGTATACTTCTTACCAAAAAAATTTTAAATTCAATAATTCAAAAATAAATACTTAATATTATTGCTAAGCTAAGTCAAACAGATATTCATTAATCTAAATTAGCTTTTTCTGGCATTGAGCGCTCTCGATTTTTTCACGAGTCCACAACACATAATTTCCGCATGAAATTTCAATTAACATAAACCGCTTAGGATTAAGAGACGCAGCCAAAGACATCGTTAAACAAAGTAGCTCAGTGCGAATGAATTGATATGAAAAGCACAAATTGTTTTGACCATATGCCGTCTATCAATACAGCTCATTGTGTGTATGTGTGTATGTGTGTGCTAGGACCTGCTTGTATACCCAACACAGCTGGTCTAGCATATGTCACAATAATGCACGTAATCAAGAGTTCGCATAGAAAATAAAACAGTCAAACAGCACACGAAATAATAGAAGAAACAGAAAAACGATGGCAAAACGACCGCAAAGCATTTGAAAATAAATTCCCAGCAGAGTAACGCGTCCCAACGTCCCTGTGGCCCATTGCCTAACCGGCTGCAGCACAAAGGCAATCAAGCTAAACAGAAAACTATGAACTAAAGCCAGCTCTCGCTCGCAACTCACCTGATGGTCTGATAAACATGCTCGGCCATTGTGACATCGCCGCAAACGTAGACATGGCCCCGCTCCAGCACAATCAGCTTGTACAACGAATCAAATTCCTGTTCAATCAGATCCTGTACATATGTCTGTAAGCAAAGAAACGAGCAGAGAAAAACTAGCATCAAATGACGGGCCAGACAAGGAGCAGTCCACACCCGCCCACTCCCCCACCCAACTGGGCTGCTGAAACAAATGTTTGCTTACGCTAAAAAAAATGTGAAATGCGAACGTTTTCTTTTGCAGCCATTTGAGTAACACGAGCAAAGGCCCAAAGGAATTGTTTAAAAGTAAAGTTTATATTTGTGGTAAATGCTTTTTATTTAAAGCAAGTAATTTTTATTGTATAAAAAGGGAAATATATACTGAAAGAGGAACACTTTCTTGTATGTATGTATGCCCTGGCCTGTCTAAACAGTTAATTTAATGTCAATTGCAATTCTCTTAAATTTCCTTGGCAACATAGCTTGCCATTAACTGTTGTCCATTTGCCGATGTGCCGACATTAGTGTCTTCTACTCTCACTCTCTTAGCAAAGACTCAGAGAGCGACTAATTGCAACGGTTCTTTATTGAGCTTGTTTGTGATGGGTACGCAACAGTTTCGCTCTTCATGTTCTCCAACCGTTTGGTTGAGTTAAATAAAGCAAACAAAATTTTTCGTATGTATTGGTATGTGTGCGAGGGCTGTGTGCGTGAATTGAGTGTGTGCATGTGTGTGTAAATGTGAATACCGTTTGCATTGAGTTTTTAGGTACTCACTCTGTCGCATTTTACGAACGCCAATCGTGTCTCTCCATGTTCGTTAACGAAGCGTGACGCGAATAGTTCAACTCAAGGCGCTCAACAGAAAATAAAAACGAATAGAACCGAAGGCGCAGAGGTCGGAGCGAGAGCGAGTAAGCATGAGGTGGAGCTTCCGACTAACGCTAAACCTGAGGCCTGAGTCTTAGGTTTGAGTCTCAAACTGAGTTTGAGGGATATTGAGAGTAAGCCTGAGGCTGAGCCTGATGCTGGCACTAAGACAGAGGCTTGATAATGAGAGTGATTGAGCCCTGGTTTGAGTATGAATCTGAGACTGAGGCTTCAATTTGAGGCTGAGTTTGAGACCCAGCATGAGGCTGAGGCTTGAGGTGCTCTTACCACTAATATTATTACTACATTTCATCTAGAATTCATTATTTTATTAAATTTTTAAACTTACCTTGGGTATATCTGGCTCCCTGGAGAGTGCCAGGAAAACACGATCCATGATTTGTTCCTGTAACAGTTGGGCCTTCTCCTCGGCATACAGATCCACATCGCGATTGCGACAGCCAAAGAAGAGCCAGAGTTTTGGCAACGATGTTGCGGTATCCACCTCGCGCAGCACTTGGAACTCCTGCCAAAAGGAGCGGAAGGGCGCAATGCCAGTGCCCGGTCCAATGAGCACCACTGGACGACTGCGATCCGCCGGCAAGTGGAAGCCTAAGGCGCTGCGCACGAACATGAAGAGTTCGTCGTTGGCCTTTAGTCCAGCCAAGTAGTTGGAACAGACGCCGTAACGCTCATCGCCTTGGCCATCTTCGCAGCGATATCTAACTATGGCCACGGTCAGATGGATCTCATCGCTGACGCGACGAGGCGATGATGAGATCGAGTAGAAACGTGGCTGCAGCGGCGTCAGATGGGCCAGCACCAGGGACGCAGGCGGCCGACACGAGGGGAACTCCTCGAGCACATCCAACAGATGTGGCAGACGCCAATGACGCCAATCCTCGTACGCCGAGGAATCAGTAACCAACAGCTGCAGTCGCTCCCTGTCCGCATTATCGTCGCAGAAGCCAGCGAGCAGCGTGAGCAACTGCCTCGATGGTGGCGTTGTCAGATCGAAGAAACGAGCCAGCAGATTGCGCAGCGTATCGGCGGGTATTTTATCATGCTGCTCCCAGCACTTGAAGATGCCGTTCGAAGTCTGCTTCTCCTTGAGCAGCTGCAGCTGCAGCACCTCATCCGGATTCTCCACACCCACCAAACGCTCCAGCAGCCCATTCACCAGCTCTGCACGATTAGCTGGAAAGATGCCCACATGATCGCCTGGCTCATATTCCAGACCGGGTGCACAAATCTCCAAGAGCATCGTTGTCTTCGCGCCCTCGCTCAACTTGGTCAGATTGTGCGGCTGCTCCTTGATCTTGCAGCAGTGCACCTTCTTATTGTGGTACTTGGACAGCGCCATGTCCAGCGAGACCTTGCTGACCGATGGCACCAGGCGCACATTGTTCACGGTTAACGATTCGTTTTGCAGCGCCAGCGAAGCATCCGACAAACTCTGATCCGGATCCAAGCAGAAGGTCTCACAGGCTAGCTGTCGATGGATGGGATAGTGAATTTTTTTTTTTTTTTTTTTAAGTAAATATTGACATCAAATTTTAATATTTATTTAATTTATTTATATTTTTAATTAAATATTGTCATTTAATTATTGAGTTTCATTTATTCAAAATTAAATGTGAGATTTATTTCGGCTGCATCTATTGATATTCACTCACCTTGAACACCTCCGGTGCCCACTTGCGGAACGACTGCTCCTGGCCGCACATCTCGTCGCCGTAGGCAATCTTTAGCAAACGCTCGCCGCCCAGCTCGCCCAGAATGTTGTCCACGTACTGGCCAAAGGCACAGAAGTTCGGATACGCTGACGAGCCGAGTGCAAAGACAGCGAAGCGAACATTGGAGAGCGGACCAAAGGTCTCGTCCGTAAAGGTGTCCGAGGTGGAGCCGCGCAGGGAGTCCCAGCGGTCGATTTTCTTGACTTGTTGCAGCGGCAATTTCATAAAGTCCTGCCGTGAGTTGGCCTTCATGAAGGACTTGGATGAGCTGACACCCATGCTAATCGCAGAGAGAGAGAGATAAAGGGAGAGAGGGAGAGAGAAGGCTAGTTAGAAATTGAAATGTTGCGTTTTTTTGCGTGCTCAGCTCGTAATAAATTTCACAAAAGGCGGCCAAACAAAAGGCGTGGGCGTGTGCCAAGCGCCTCTTGTTATCCAATGACAAAGGCAAAGGACACGGCAGAAAGATGGCAACAATAAAGGCAACAAACACACACACACACACATATATATACATACACATATAACTGACAGCACAACATTTATTACGCTTGTCATTTGATGTAGCCAAAGTGGGCAGAAAAAAAAAAAGAATACGAAAATAAAGAGCCCAAGCAAAATGAGCACAAGAAGAAGGAGGCCTCGCCTTGGACTGGGCTACGAAATGTGGAGCTCGGTTATTGGGCTGGAATTTAGACAGAAAGCAAGGCAAAGCAATTGCTAAAAAGCGTAATCATTCGCTCGTCAGAAGCAGCACTAGCAGCAGCAGCAGGAGGAGCAGCCGCAACATAACACACAGCATGTGGCGTCTGCCTGCAGCTAACTTAGAATGAACCCTGCCGCTGCCACCGCACAATGCGTCCACACGTTGAGTGATGACTCAACAATGAACAGTGGCAGTTTTTAAAGAAGACAGCACAGAGAAATGGACAAATATCCGCTACGAGCAGCCTGCTGCCAGCTGCAGCTGGCATTGCCTTTGCCTTTGCCTCGCCGCAGCAACCATTCCAACCATTCGACCAGTCCACGCTGCTTGGCAAATGCGTTTAAAACTATTTGAGCTGCTGCTCAGCTTAGCTTTGGGTCAAAAGTTTATGGCTTTGGCGCGTCGTAAAAACCTGTTGGCTGCCCCATAATCAGCTGCCAAGTGTTACCCTACTCCTGCTGCGTCTGCTCCCACTCCTGCTGTTGCTGTTACAGAGCTTACACGCTGTAAGAACTTGTTAACAGCATGCTGCACACAGCTGATGGCTGATGGCTGATGGCCTTAAGCCAGACTAAAGATAAAGAACTGCATTTGTGTCAGCCAGCGCAAGCGAAATATGTCAATGGATTGTAATAAAATGGGAACATTTTCAAGTAGTACTTAAATAATGTGAAAAATGAATATTATACAAAAAGTATTATTTAATAGTTCTTTAATGAATTTATATATATTTTTTTAATAAATTATTTAGCTCACTTGCTAAACGATTTTTAAGAAAGTATCGCAGCGACAAGAATTAATGTAGAAATAGTCAAGTTTGCTAACAAGCCAAAAAATACATAAAAAGTTTTAGAGATATTAAATAATTAAATAAATTTTTTTTATTAATAAAAAAATCTTAAAATTATTTTTAATAAATAAAATAATAAATGAATTAGTTGGATTGGATTGACAAAGTTCACAAAGGGGTAATTTTTGTATCTCGGATGACTAAATAAATAAAAAAAAAAATATTAAAAAAAAGAATCATTTAGAATTAAAAAAAAAAGAGTGGATAAGAAATTACATCTTCATTAAAAAAAAATAAAAATAATTATAATAAATAAATACAATTATTAAAATAAATATATAAACCTTCATTTTTAATTACGAGCATCAATCAATAATTGATTAAATTTAAAATTTATTACGGTGTTTAAAAAAAGTTTTTAATTTTTTTTTAATAAGTTCAATTAAGTAAATAAATGTGTTTAATAAAAAAAAATTTTTTTAATAAGAAGTGAGCAAATAGTTAAATATAAATAAAAAAAAAAAAGATAATAAATTGAATTATTTCAGTACTATTTAATAAAAGCAAATTTTTTTAAATTGAATGTGTATTTGAATACATACATTTTTCACTCAATTTTCAGCGAAAAGCATTAAATATTAAAAAAAAAAACAAAAATAATAATAATAATCATTTTATTGAACAGATGTCAGAGTTTTATTTTCACAGGAAAAGTCTTTGGCTTATCAATTAGCTTTGCGCTCACATTCATTCTTAGACTCATCAACTTAACAAATAATTTCATTTGACATTTATTCACTCATGAAAATTCATGGAAAATGAATTGTATTTTCATTTTTTCTCATATTCTTGAGAAATGTAATTATATAACAAAAAATTCCTAGAAACGCAAATACTTTAAAACTTGTTGAATGCAGCTTACTTTTGCTGAATATCCCAATTACTTTTAAATGACTTGAACAAAGCGTTTACTTAATATTGCAATTGCTTTTTAATTGCCTGCGAAAATTAATTATAAATAAAGTATAAACAACTTTTTATTGCGTTAAACTTTGCCAATGAAAGATTTTATTTTTGAAATAGGTCTTAAAATTCAATTGAAATTGTATATAAAAATATATATATTTGTATATCAATTTGTATAACAGTAAAAAACTAAAAACTAACTCTTTATTTCAGCTAAATATTAATTTTTTTTATTTATTTATTTTTTTATATTTTTATTTGCCTCTTCAGCTGTCAGTTCCACAGTGCCAAAGCTAAGCATGTGCAATTCATCAAGGTGGCAAAGCGTCGAGTTGCCAAGCTGCGTGCTGCCTATTAACTTAAGCGCAATGAGCAGCAACAACAAGAACAATAGGAAAAGCAACAAAAATAACGCTAGCAATGGCATCAGCACACACACAGACAAATAAACAGACAACAGACAAACAACGCAGAGTTATCCTTGATACATCTCGAATATCGCTGGAGCACAGGATGAAGCTTAAGCTTCATGTGCATTCGAGAACCCAAAAGTGCAGCTTGGCGTGAAAAGAGTGTCGTAATTTACAGCCATGCAACAGCTAAGGCTGCTGCCAGCTAGCAGGTGGCAGGCAGGTGGCACAAGCTGCAGCTACAACAACAACAGCCGAAAAGGTAAACAAGTTGAGAGCGAAAGATTTAAGTGCTGGCTGCAAACACAAGTGAAAAGAGAGTGAAGAGTGAGAGAGAGAGAGAGAGAGAGAGAGAGAGAGAGTGGGAGTGAGAGTGTGGCATAATTAAAACGCTGGCAAACTGTACTCTAAATTGGCTGTTTCTTTTTCCGGACACGCCATCATAAATTCGCCTAGCGCCCAAAAGCAGGCAACACTATTTTTTCCTTTCCTTTTGCTGCCCCACTTGGAGCCAAGTGGTCCCCGGTTGAGTTGCGTTTGTAATTATTTTGTGCACTCGAAATGCTGTTGAAAAGTGTTGAAGCGTATTTGAATTAAATACATGCGCAGTAAGGCTTAAGCACTTAAGCTGATCTATTGCAATGTAGCTGAAAGCGAATTTTATGAAGCTAATTTGAAATGTTTATGTAATTATTTCATTTGAATATTTGTTAAGTGTTCAAGAATTCGCAAAGTAGGTTTAAATATTTGTAAAAAATGTTTAAATTTTAAATATTTATATAAATCGTATTGGAAAGTAATTCAAGTTGAAAATGTGAGTATTCATATGAATATAAATAATTTTATGACAAAATAGATAAGTTCAATATCTTTCTAAAAATTTATATATTTAAATATTTGTTGACTTAATGCAAATATTATATTTAAGCATATATATGATTAACTTCTCAGATATTCAATACATTTTTAAATTCAGTAAATTCTTTCTTTATTTTATAAACTTGCTGAAATTATCAACTTGAGTTGATAATGTCTGCCATCTGCTTCATACTCAATGAAACTGTTGAAAATGCAATTTGAGTTACTTTAGTGTCGCATTATGTAAAGTGAAGTAATTGTGAGTTGATAGGTAGTAGCAGCATCATAAAAAACTATGATGATAGCAACTGTGTGGGGGGTATTCCTCAGCAGCAATGATGCTGCTAATAATGATGATGATGATTATGTCTAACTGGCTAAGTGGCACTTGTGTGCTCAAGCAGCGGCAGCGGCAGTTGCAGCTTGCAGGATGCGGATGCTGTCACGCCGAACACACACACACACAGAGAGAGAGGGCAAATAGATAAGCAACCTGTCCTGCTTGGCACTCGAAAGGACACTTACAAGCGTTGATGGCATAATAGACAGCAATTAAGTGAGTCACTTGAGCTGACAAACACACTGAGCTGCGACAGCGACACGGATCAAGACAAGGCCAAAGACCAAAGGCCACTACACTGATGACTGTGCACTTTTGAGCGCAGCCCGTTGATTATGTGAAATGTTTATTTAATGTGCTACGCACACAATCAAATTAACAGAGCGCCACTTGCAATGCAATTAATAACAGTGAAATGGAGATGGAGAGAGACTGTGTGGGAGTTGCGAGTATGCGAAAGCCAACATTAAATTAAAGTTGGCCCAAAATGCAATTTGAGCTGCAGCTGCTGGCTGGCAGCACTTGAACTATTTGTTAACTATTAGGCAACTAGTGCTGTAAACTTTTAATGCCACTCAAAATCTTGCCACATGGCGCACAACAAGCGGCAACAGCAAACTTGCTGGCGAAACTTTTCGCATTCCAGACTTTAAATGCACGAAATCAATTGAGGCAAACAATTAACAGGCCAAGCACAGATTCCGGAACAGCAGGGCCATCCATTGAACCGGAAGAGCTAGCTGTTCACAGTCAAAAGCTCCCAGTCCCCCCAAATGAAAGAAGCTCATGGGAAGCTGAGCTAATTCGCCGCAGGCTTTTATATCTGTTCAGTTGCTAATGCTGTCAATTGGCTGCTGATAGCTGATAGCATCTCTCTTAGTCAACATATCGAAATATATTCAATTGGCTGGCTAATGAGCAGCCACTTATCAGTTATTAAATCACAAATTACTAGCTAATTAACGTCAGCTTCGCTAATTTATTTGCATTAGCCTAAAAAGCACAATCCGAAGCGTGTCTAATACAATATACGATGCTCATATCAAAGTGCAATAATAAATCATATTAATTGATTTATGCTGAGTGCTTGGCACAATGAAAAAAAAAAATAACAGCCCCAAAGCAACTTTTTGGCCATTGTTAACAAGTAAAAAAAATAAATAAAAAGGAAAATAACTGAATCAACAGGCGAGGAGAACACAGCGAACGTTTCAGCAACCAACAAATTATGCGCGTATTAATTTTGAGTTTGCTAATATGGAATAATAAATAAAATAAAAAATAAAAATATATATATATATGTATACATATATTCATTGGAGCAGCATTAAAAGTCGCCAGGCGCGTCTATTCAAAACAGCCGCAGGACATTTTCTTAACTGCTGATGCTTATCAGACTTTATTGAATTGCCAAATATGTCTGCACACACACACACACACACATTTATATATATGTATGTATGTGTGTGTGTGTGCATGCATGTGTTTGTGTGTGCATGGCTGTCAATATGTTTTAACAGTCTGCGCATCTTTCATATGAATTTTCAATTTCATCTTCAAGAACAGCAGCTCTTCCGACGTATAAATTTAGACATATGTGAGCAATGGTAAATGTATGTGTGTGTGTGTGTGTGTGTGCGTGTTTGCACAGCAAGTTGTCAAAGCTGTCAAGCGGAAATCCCGTTTATATCCTACAAAAAAAGCAAACAAAACGGCTTTTAAGGCAGAACAGCT
Organism: Drosophila koepferae; assembly: GCA_030914345.1. NCBI lineage: Eukaryota > Metazoa > Arthropoda > Insecta > Diptera > Drosophilidae > Drosophila > Drosophila koepferae. The sequence continues at coordinate 7,868,608 of JAUESR010000207.1, forward strand.
AAAAACATACCCTAAGCAGCAGCTAAAAAATAAAAGATTTTAATATGAAATATGAAAAATTATGAGCAAAGCATATTGTGAACTGAAACTATTAAAATTGCTTTAGCATTTCACAAAAATCAAAAGCTTTACTCAACGCCCACTCACTCAATCTCTCCCTCGCTCCCTCTCTCGTTCTCTCTGTGCCTGTCTGAACCCTCAATTCATCATGCTCCGTATACATGTTCATAGAGTATAGCTTACTCATGTCATATGTAATACCTACACACTCACACTCACACTCGTGCACACTCCTCGGAAATATCGAAATAACAAAATTATTGTTATTGTTTGGGGCTGCGGTGCGGTGATGGGGCAAGGGAAATTGCGCGGATTTGGCTGTGTTCCCAAGCGGCACACTCTTAATGGTCGCGTGTATGCGAGTGTGCATGTATGTGTGTGTGTGTGAATTTGTGCTTTAAAGCAGCTGACGGCATGGTTACCCAAATAAAAATAAAAAATAAATATGAAAATACAAAACAAAAAAAAAAAACAAAAAAAATGAAAACGAATTACGGACAAAGCCAGCAATGCCAATTAATAATATGGGCATGAAATATGTGTCATCAAAATTGCGACCCAAATTTCAACCGAAATACCCATTGAAGAAATTAATTTAGCAAAGCCAAAGCCAAAGCCAAAATGTAATTAATTTTTTAATAATAAATATACGCATGAACCTGTTAACAATATTTAAGAAAATGGTATGGAATAAATTTTTGTGAATGCTTAATTTAATTTCAATTTAATTGGCAAAGGTTTTACTCGTATTAAAGTTTTAATTGATTTAGCAAACATTCTGCTCCATAAAGGGATTTTTATTTTCTTGACAAACAAACTGTAAAATTTATTTATAATTTAATTTTAAATATATTTGTTACAAAAATATTTTAAAAATAGTTTAAACATATTTAAAATTTAATTTGATTCAAATATTTTTTAAGTTTTAAATTAAATTTGTTATAAATATTTGTTCAAAATATATTTCAAATGAAAATTTAATTTGTTAAAAATATATGTTAAAAATATATTTCAAATTAAATAATAAGTAGATTTTATTTAAATTATATTTATATTTTATATTAAATGTGTGTATTATTTATATTTTAAACTAAAAATATATTTATATTAAATTATAATATCAATATTTCAAAATTAAATTTAAAATAATTACACCTTCATATGAATTAATTAAATTTAATAAATTAAATAATTCATAAAAAACGATTAGAACTTTTTTTTGTATTGAAATATTAGTTGACAACACGATTTCGCTTTTCTTGATAAAAATTAAATTATTTAATGTATATATTTATAATGAGTAAAAAAAGGATACAAAACAATGAATTAAAGTCAAATTAAAAATATTCTAAACTGGAAAACCTTAGCCTTAGACTAGCTTCATCTTTTATTTTTATTAAATAAATAAAATGCAATTTAAAATAAGCAGAAAATTAAAATGCTACAACAAATTATGAAGAAGTTTGCAACTTCAAAAAAAAAGGACACAAGAACATTGTTAGGCAGATAATAAAAGCCAAATGGCTTACAAATTATGCAATTCTTGCTTAAAAGGCAATTTAGCTGCGACCTTTGGAAACCCTCATTTATAAAACTGAGCCAAGTCTACAACAAAAAAAAAAAAAAAACTTCACCCATCGCTGCTTTAGCCGCCGTGTTGCCAATATTGAGCAAGCCAGCCAAATTGATTTATATGAAATTTATGCAGAGCCGCGCAGTTAGCAAGAGGCAAATAAAGAAAAAAAAAAAAAAGAACAACAGGCAACAACGGGACGAGGTCAAAGTTAAAGGCATGGAAATTGATTGGCCCAAAACACTCACTCACCTGGAATCGTGTAGGCCATGCTCGCCCGACTCCTGTATGCGCATGGCATACAATTCCTGCGAGAAGAGCTGTAAGCATCATAAAAGTTCACATTTGATGTCATTAGTGACTGAACTCGAACATTAATTAACTACAACTACTTTGGTAGCTGGCCGATGATCAATGGCCGGCACTCGAAATATATATATATATGCTGTGTGCAAACTTACCTCGCCATTTTCCGGCGGATCTCCATTGCCAAAGGTGGAGGCAACAACAATTAGCAACGCCTCGTGCTCAATGGAGGATATATCGTAGTCGGACATGCAATATATCTAGATGAGTAAACAATTTAGTCTAGCTGTAGTAGTAGTAATCGCAATCAAACCGGGAAATTTGCTTGAACCAACACTTTTCTGGTCATTAGTAGCTTTGACCTGGTTAAAACACGCAAACAGCCTAAATGAGCTTGTCGAATGGGCAAGAGAGAAAGAGAGAGAGAGAGAGAGAGAGAGTGTGTGTGTGCGTGTGTAGTTTGTCACAGGTGCTATCTAGTTTTCGTAACGATAGACAGCTGCTTTTTATACCAGCATCCGCTTTCACACACACACACACACAGCACTCACTACCTGTGGACGCTAAGCTGGCCAAATATTTACCTGCCACATTTGGGGCTTATGCTAATTTGTGTGTAATGTGGCATTTTGGTATAGGTCGCAGGTTGCTGTTTATTTTTGTATAGTTCGCAGCGAGTCAAATTAAGGCTGATATTTTGTTGAGCATGTCGTATGCTTAATATTTGCATTTTCATAATTTCAGCCAACAGCAAAAAACATTTAAGGTCAACATTATGAATAAAGGTTGAATTTGGTTCATTTTAATACCGATTTGATTGCTGCTTTAGCTGGAAAAAAATATGATTTGTCTATAATTTATATCTAAATTTACCTGCGCATTGAACGCATGTCCCAGTAGCTCGCACAATTGCTTTGCATATTGCTCCGATTTGCCCGTCTCGGTGGCATATAGAACCGTTGCCTTGATGCGTTTCGACAGAGCGCGTCCAAATAATTTCGATGTAAATTTCACAGCACTGCAAAGAGAGCAAAAAGACGAGTTAAGTGAGAGCTATAAATGTATATTAGTCTATATAGAACTCTTAACTAGCTGTGCATATTCAAGCAGCAGACATGATATGCCATATAATTGGAAAATAGTCTAGAAATATGGCATAAATTGCTTAAGAGATGTTCGGGACTAATACTAGGCCACACACACTCGCTGCCAGCCGTAAACTGGCTGCAACACTTTTATTGCAAAACAACAGCAGCAGGCGTGTTGCTTCAATCAAAACAGCTTCTACGATTTGTTCTAGCTCAGCACATGAAATTTTAATGCATTCTCCAAAAATGTGAAAGAAAACTAAAGAGCAGGCATATATAGCAAAAGAAGCTTAGCTGCTGCTGCTGCTGCCTCCTGCTGCCTGCTGCTTCTCCTCTAAGCTTAGCTCATACAATTTACAATGTCTCATGGGGCTTGATTGTTGTTCAGCTGCTGTTCGTAATGTATGCTGAACTACTTGTGCTTATGGGTCTGACTTTTTGTGCTGCTTATAGGCAGTTTAAATGTAATTCAATCTGGCTGGCTGACGAACATTTCGTTGCATACTTTTGTGCGCAACATAATTTGATTTTTCATAAAGTTGTCGATGTCAGCACTGATTTAATTCCATTTCATCAGTCGACGTGCCTGTGCCGAGCAGAGCGCGTGCTGAAACAATTAAACTTAATTATAAAAGCGACACACACACAAGTATATGAATGTGTGTGTATCTATGTATTATGCATTTTGCAATTCATTTAAGCATTGATAAAAAGTTCAGGCAAGCTCGTTTTAAATGCAGAGCGTGTGTGAGTGTATGCGTGAGTGTGTGTGTGTGAGTGTATAAGCATTTGCATAAATAATGATTTAAGCATGTTAATTGACAACTTTTTAATGTAATTCATTTCTACCATTCTGACAGTTAACACAATCTGTATATCAATATATAAACTGTATATATGGAGTATATTTTGCGAACTCAATCCGTTTAAAATATAATTAGCTTATGAAAATGTGAAAACGAACAACGCACAACTGTGTCAACAACTTCATTAAACTGTAACGATTTAAAGTGCGCTCATTAAATAATTATTATTCTATTTATTTTTTAAATTATATTTATATTTTTGTGGCTTTCCAATACATTGAGCAACAATCTGTAGCTGTTAATTAATGCAATTTATTTTGATATCCCGTCAATCTGCCTATAATTGCTTACTGTTGTTTAACTGCATTGATTACAAAACAAAGCTTTAACAATTGTTTGAACTGAGTTGCTTGTGTTAATTACTTGTTAAGGATATACTAATAATATTGAATAATAAAAAACTGAATCACTTCAGACAGGTGTATTTGCATCTTAGAGCCATATGGTGTTTTGTTTAATAAGTCATTGAATAAGCGACGCTGTTTAAGTTAAGGTATTGGCCTTTTTATTATTAAATGTCTAATGAACACATGGCATCAAGCTAGCCAGATTTTAACTTAAATTAAGAGCAGCAAAATAATTTAATTTAAATAAACGTAATGAAATGTTTATGAATTGTTATAATGCATAAAAATAAATAAAATATGACGAAAGAATATTGTTTTATTATTATTTCCTTTTTATTAATATAATTAATAAAATGGTACTTCATGCTCATGAGCATCAAAATGATTTTATAACAATAATATATAATAGAAAAATGTATTTTATGTGTCATTGAATTTTTGTTTCATTTGTATACTTTAAAGCCATAGAAAATGTGAAGTCTGTATGAAATGGTTATTTCTTTTTATTTTAATAAAATGTTTCTTCATGCCTATTAGCATGAATGTGTTTTTATAACAAAGAAAAAATGTATTTAATATGTCAAAAAATTTTTTGTTTTATTTATATTTATTATATTCTTTCTAATGAAAATAAAAAATAAATAAAAAAATAAATAAAAAAAAAACAATGCTGTTCCACGTATCATAGTAAAAATTCTGTTTTATAATAGAGCAAAAATATATGTAATTTCTATTTTTTGTTTTTTTTTTTTAATTCCTTTATTTTTTATTTTTCCTTATTTTACCATGGTTCCTTTCTGATCATCCTGCAATTAATAACTAAATCATTTCATTACTCATTAGACCTCAAGCTTGAGCTATTGTTTAAAGAAAATGTCACGCCACGAATAATGATATGAGTTCAGTTTTAAAATAAGTTATAAACAAAATATGCTAAACAAAATATTTGTTATTTCTGTTTCTATTACTCATATCTAATCAACTTGCAACTAATGACTAAATCGCTTAGTCAGCTCAGTTGAGTGAGTCCAAAGCCACTTATATATATATAAAAAAAAAAAAAATATTGTAAAAATATATTTAAGCTTAACAACCAATGCCTCAAGCTCCGTTTGAGCTAAACAACAAAGTTCAGCTGTATGGCCAATGAATAATGCATTATTTAAATCAGAAAATGTAAAAGAGATTTTGAAGATAATTATACTTTAAAGTTAATATGCAAACTAATCAACTATATGAGTTCTAGAGTACTAATACAATAATTACTCTATTAGTATTTACAAGATGTAAATTTGCTAGATGAGTCATTCGAAATAGTTTTAAAGTAAATGTACTAATTAATGAACTAGCATTCAATGAAAATTTGTATAAATCTTCAATATATTATGCAGTTAAAATACACAATGGAGCAAGCTGCAAACAAGCTGAAAATGCATCAAATTTTCCAGGACAGTTGACAGCGAATGGTAAAGCTGAATGCGGCCAGAGAATGAAGACTGGCAACTGGTAGCAATAAACCAGAATTCATGTAATCTACTTAAGAGCTAATCCCTGCTGATGCTGTGTCGTGTGGCACGCCACACTCGCACACACATACACACACGCACACACACAATTACATGATTGCCAGTGCAGGCACACAAAGAGAAAAAGGGCAAAGGTCGCGGAGTAAAGGTAAATGGTAAGTGAGCGTAGCGACAACGTACTTACCGAGCGATTTGTTTAAAATTGAATTTACGTCTTGGCTTTTTGCCTTTGCTCTCGCCGCGTCCCTTTTTCCAGATGTGTGTGCGCCAGGCTGGATCCTGATATTCAAACGATGGCTTCAAATAGTACAGCGCCATCTCCTGATGAAACACAGGCGTTATGGAACCAGATAACGGCGGCACAATCCATATCCAATCCGCTGGGCAACCATTGCTAAACGACCAAACGAAACAAAGCAAAAACAGAGAAAGGATGAATATCAAGTAATTGTTATGGCTGCTGCTTTGTTTTTGCTTATTGGCTGTAATTGACATAACGCCACAGAGCAGAGCAGAGCAGCTCCAGCAGCAGCTCCAGCAGATATCCAGCTAATGGCTAATGGCCCCGCCCACCAACTACCTCGCCCGCTGCCCCAGCCCATTGCCTAATTGATGGCAGAGCAAAGAGCTGGAGATACGCAAACGCTTTGTGTAGCATTAGAAAATGCAAATTGGCATTAATTGAATTACGGTCACGTATTTTTAGCCAGCATCTGGCTGAAGCCAAAGCGTATTCTCATCATTGGCTTAACTAATTTTGACTGCCGCTAAATATAGTATTTAACTTTAAGTGAACACGATTAATAACCCGATTTATAAGTGTAAACATACGGAAACGTGGCTTAGCTTTGCTTCAAGCAAAAGTAATCTCGACGGATTAACTTTGTCAATGACTCGATTACTTGGCAAAGTTTATATAAATATATAACTTAAAGCTTAAAGCATGAAATCAGTTGAGTTTACTGCTATTGCAAAGGCAGTTTAAATTGATTAGAAAATATTGTAATAAATATATAATATATGTAAATAAATATATAATATATATATAAATAAATATATAATGTCGAAATTATTATTATATATATATATATTTTTTTTTATATAAATATATATTTTGTTAAATTTAACTTTAAGATCAATAGGCAATATAAAAACAGTATTGATAAATATACATAAATAAATAAAATTTAGTTTTATTTACTTTATTTTTTATATTTTTTATTTAGTTTATTTCTTTTACTTACTTTATTTCTTTTTTATTTTATTTATTTATTTTATTTGATTATCATTTTTATTTTATTTATTTTTTTTATTTAATTTTTTTTTATTTAATTATTATTTTTTTTTTTTTATTGGAGTAGTTAATGGACTGTAACAAATGACTCAAAAGCACTTAAATTTTAATACAAATATTAATATTAATTTTGTTTACAAATAATTGACAAACTGAAATAATATAAAATGATAATATGAAAAATATAATATAATTCATGTTTAAACAAACAAATATTTAAAATTAAAAATTTATATTTAATTGTATTAATATTTTATCATACAGCCAGAATGGTCAGAGTTTTTATTTCAAGTCCATTAATTTGATAATGATAAATCTGAACAGATTTATTGAATAATGGCACAAAGCTCAACTGTAACCAAAATCCATAATTAAACCGGCTTATCGCTGCACCGCACCGAAAGGTGTTGCCTAATTTATGGCATACAGGAACAATAAGTGCGACAACAGTTGCGCCATGATTATTTATGAATAATGATCAAAACGAATTTGGGTTCGAGCCGCAACTGCCTGGCGTGGCCCGCAGCGCAGTGTAAAGTTTCTGACATATTGTGCGGTATTCATGTGTCTCTCGTGCACTTTACACAAAGCGACGGCGACAGCAAATTGAAAACAATAAATAAAATTCGCACCTGAAAGGTGTTTCCCCTATGCCCAGGCCGGAAGTCAAATAAAACACGTTAAGCCATAAACATCCGCCAGGCATAAACATGGCAATATTGAGTATACGCCCCGTGCACACACGGCACACATGAAGCACGATCAGTTGTAGGCTAAGTTATGCTTACCGCAACTTGGACTCGTTCTCGAAATGCTTCATAAAACTCTCGCTGGCCGTATGATGATCCACAATGGTCACATTACGGCTCTGATACGAGTGCAACACGGCAATATTCATTTCCACAACGGCCTTGTCCTTCCACAACGAGGTCGGCGTGCGCGTATCCAAGTTCATTTTCAGCGCCACAGTCTGCAAGGGAGTTTGTGTTTATTAAGAATTAAATTGAAATGGGATTTAAGATGAATAAAGGTATTCATATTGTATGAGATAAGAAATAGCATACATATTTAATTTACATTTTATAAATGAGAATTTCGTCAAAGGGTTTCATATTTGTTTTGCCATATTCCTTACTCTCTCTCTCTTCCTTCTCTTTATTGCTTCAACTGACTTTTCGTTTCTCATACATGAAATGTCTTCCTATCTCTGGTATTTCTCCTATCTATTGATAAATCTCTTGCTTCTTCTGTCTCCACCTCACTCCAACTCTCTTCTCTCCTCATTTACAGCTCCATCACTGCAAATATTTCTTTCATTTAGACAATATTTCTCAGACTATCTCTCTTTCTCTCATTCTTCTGCAATACTCCTAGAACCACTCCCACATTCTTTCTTTCTTTTTCCTTCTATCTCGCTATCCCAATATCTGCAGTTTTTCTGCAGAATCTCTCTCGTTCAATCTCTTCAAGAATGTTTCCTCTTTCAATTTCTATCTCTATTTCAATCTATCTTCCTCTCCCTCCTCCATTTTACGTCAACATTTCAACTCGATCTTTTCTCTCTGTTCTTCTCCCACTCTACTTTGTTGCCTCTCTTTTGTTCTCTCGCTGTCTCTCGCTCTCTTCTCCTTTTGTTCTTCTGTATTTCACCTATATTCCTTCTACATCTCTCCCAGCCCTCTTCACTCTATATCTCTCTCTCTCTTTCACGCCCTGTGACATTGTTAATTTTCAATTAGAATTTTTGGGTTTTTGTGGCCAAAAATTGATAATTACACCATCTGCCGCCACGCCCACTCGGCAACAAGTTGCTGCAGACGTTTGTTTATACGCCCATTGCGGTCACTGGGCTTTGGCCTGAAAACATACATAAATCGATTTTGCTTCTGGCCTTGCTGCTGCACGCATTTACTACAATTTACAGTAGGCCAGGAAATGAAAAAGTTTTCAATTTGCGAGCAGAAACTATGAAAGGGAAAGACTTTCAATTGCAATGCAAACCAAAAAATTTCTAAATTATAAATAAAATTACTAATATTTATATTTTTTAAATAATTTAATTTTTCTTTAAAAATGTATATAATTTATATAAAAGATATTGACAAAACTAGAGGCAATCTAAAGATATATTATATATATTATATATTTATGCATCCTTTTTTCTTGCATAGGTAATTTATGTATAATTCTTATTTGATCAGTAGACTTATTTATATCAGAATTATTTATTACCCAATTATATTCTTATCAGAAATATTCCAATGTGCATTTAGACACCTCAACACACACATAAGGCCCTTTAAATTGATTTCTATATATATATATATATATATATATATATATATATATATATATATATATATGGAACATCCATCTATTTTCAGTGGATTGCGCATTATGTTGTCATCAAATTGAATCATGCTAATGGCAAGTGCGTGTCGAAAACTAATTATGCCAGCCAAATTGAAAGTGCAAATTCATCGAAATTCGCTGCAGCTCGTATGACTTGAAAATTGTTGCCTCGCAGCAATTAGTGCTCATGTTTCTGTTGCTGTCCATGCTCATGATGCTGTTCGTCCTGGTGTCTGTTTGAATGCATAGTTGAGTGCCTGCCAGCCTGAATGCATGCAATATTCAATAGCTTCCCAATTCAGGCATATAAATCCGATTTACTTTAAATGCGCTCGAGCGACTTTTAAACGCACAGCCACACATTTCTTGGCCTCTCTCTCTCTCCCTCTCTCTCTCTCGGCTGCCTTGACAACCGGCGCTGTACACACATAAAGTGTCTCAAGCCTGCACAGACACGCGCATTCATATATGCATGCAAGTCCTGAAATATTTACCAGTAAAACGCTTTATGCCGACAAAGTAAACGCGATAAAAAAACAAGGCGAAGCATCTAAAGTGTTTCGCACGCCGTGGATTAAATACACTGAAAGTTATGTGACATCAATGTGATTTTTTGCGAGAACTTCAATTTCAATTGTTATTGTTATTGTTGTTATTGTTATTGTTTGTTATGATCAAATTGCATCAGTTGTATTTATAAGTGAAGCGAATCTAGCATCGATCTTTTGATTGTTAAGTTCTGAGAGGTTTTCTTTTTATTACATTTAAATCGAACCCTAAAAATGAATGAGCATTTTGGTATATTTCTAAAACAATTATTAAAAAATTTTAAAATAAAAAAAATCAAGTAAAATGAGTTTAATAATGCATATTATTCATAAATTCATTAAAATCAAAATATTATGTAAATTCCAGATTAGATTCACAAAGCGCGTAAAATTTATGGAGAATATTTCTACATTTTTAAAATTATTCTAAAATTTTAAAATAATAAAAAAGGTAATATTAATAAATTTTTAGTATTATTATAACAATTATTATATTTAATATTAATAAATTATTTAATATTAATAAATTTTTTGTATTATTATTACAATTATTAGTATTATTGATAAGCATCAACAAAACTCTCCAATTTTTTTTTTTTTTTATTTTTTAAATATTTTTAAAATATAATTGAATATATAATTTTTAAGTTAAAGTATCAAATCTAAGCGTAATTTTCCAAACGATAAATCTCTTTGGTCTCTGCAAAGCATTCAAAATTTAAAAAAAATTTTTTAATATATATTAATAATTTATATAATATTATAAAAACAACACGTTGCATCCATATAGTCTATATAAATAATTCTGAATTAAAAAAAAAAAATAATTAAACCAGAAGCTTTACTTTCCATTATAACTGATAAAGTCTACAATATATATTTGGAATTATTAAATATTTCTAACTATTTTTATTTAAAAATAGTTCATTTGAGCATATAAAAAATAATTAAATAATAAAAAGATTCTCTTTATTATTTATTTATTTATTTTTATTATTATTATTATTTATTATTTATTATTTTTTTTTTTTTATGTATGCTCCTTGATCAGATTCCACAAATTCTTGCAACTCTGTCAGAAGTATACACCTTCTTCTGCTCCTTAGAACTTGTTATACAAATACGAAAAGCACTTGAGATTATTGAGCTTCTCGACCGTCTCGAGCATCTCTCAAGAAATGCTAGAGTATAAGCACATGATATATAGAGTAGCCGTTGCCTCGTTTGCTGCCGTTTTACATACAATTGCACAGCTCTTAGTATATCCTTTTTTATTAAACAATATTAATGGCCGATGGGGGGGAAGGCTGGTGGAAAAGGTAAAATATCCTTATGGAAACGCGACCATTATGGTGTTTATAATGAAATAAATGCCGGAACATGGCGCAAGCCGGCGACAAACACATCAAGGACATGCCGCAAGGACAATCCGCGCGCGCTATCAATAACGCAATTACAATATATAGAGAAGGCGGCACCTTCATCGGTGACTTGAATGCTTTAATGCGACGCGTTGAAAGTTGCCAACTTACCTCCAACATATTGCGACGATTTGTGTCGCATAAATTCCGGCAGCCAATCTCTGTGGACATGTACCAGCCGCTGAATGTGGTTGCCGTAAACTGAATGCCGCCCACATCGAACAGCATGCTGGAGACAGCGGGCAGGGCGTACCAGCGTAAGCTCAATTCAGCAAACCACTCGAATCTGCAATGGAGAGAGGGGCGGTAGGAGAAAGGGAGGCAGAGTGAGACAGAGAGTGAGAGTTGAGTAAAAATTGTTATGTGCCATGCGAATGTGAATCCTTTAAATACACTGTGTCATAACTAGCCAGCCAGCTGCTTTGTTTGCATAACTGTTAACACACACACACACACACACACACATAGATATAGCTACACCCACACACACTCACTTGGGATGACTCAGCGGCACTTCCAGTATGAGCTCTGGCGGGTAATCAAAGTAGTCCGGATCGTGACCATTGGCCGACACCACCAGCGGCAAAATGTCCCACTCGGTGCCTTTGCCCTTCCAGCCCAGTTTAGTGCAGACCTATGCGAACAAACAAAAAAAAAAGATGAAGGTTAACAACAGCCTGAGTATCGAAGCCAACATAAAAAGTGACATGTGTACAAATATATGGCATACTTTCGGACGGTTTTGCATGCAAATACATCAACGCCCCGGCACTGTGCAGCTGCGAGGATTCAGCACATCATATCCTGACAACACATGTGACAGTGTGTGTTCGCGTGTGTGTGTGTCAGTATTTATTGACAGCTTTGTTATTTGTTTGGTTTTTTGCGTATTTAAAATACGATTTATTACACGAAGTTTGTACAACTTTTGTGCCACGCCCCTCGCTCCCGGACAGACACATTGATTCCACTGTAATTTGTTGTGTTATTGTGGATTCAAGGGATCTTTCAACTTGTTGGTTTTACCAACAAACATGCGGGTCAGCATTTGCTGCAATATACATGTATATATATATGCATTTATATATATTTGTATACGTATATATGTATATTGATAGGTAGATTATGGGCAATAAATAAAGGCCAGCAAACGATTCTGGAAATTGCTTCAATTTCCATGAATAGCCCAGCGGCTGTGCAGCATTTATAGCCATAGTCAGCCTCTCATGAGAGGCTCAATCTGTCGTTGACTTTAGACCTTTATGCACAACTATAATTAATATCTGAATTTGAATGAATTTAGATGCATTTATAAGTAAACTTTGAAGTATGTCTTAGATAAAGATAAGTACAAAAATATATATATAATTTTTTATGAAATTTAATGAAAATCAGTGATGAAATTGATCTAAGCCATTTCAATATCTATTAGAGGCTTTATATGAAATTACCTCTGTAAATTCCACATTCATGGGATCTCCTATAATTTTGCCATCGCTCTGCTTATAGCCTGCATAGGATATCAGCTGATTGTTCCATATGCGATAATCATGTCGAGCATCGGTGCGCTGTGGAAATATTGTAATAGCAGATCTGCAAGCAGAAAACAAAATATAAATATAATATAATATATAATAAATATAATTATTATAAAAATATAAATAAACTTCTTAATAGAAGAAAAAAAAGATGTATATATAATATTTAATATTTAAAGAATAATTGTCTTAATTAGTAATGGCAAAAAATGTTCATAATTAATTAAGACTCTTAATAGAAATTCAAGAAGTTATATTTTCAGTATTTCTAGACGCGCCTTAATATATTATCAAAAAAATTCACAAATTCAACTATTCAATAATATATGTAATAATATTTCAATTATATATCAATATTTTATTCATTACTTTGATTATATTTATATTATAAAGTATTCTAATAAAACTCAAATTTTACTAAATATATAAACAACAAATTTCTCGCAAACTTCATACAAACACAGCAATTTTATCCACTCAATATTTTAGTCTAATAAATACATTTCTAGCAAAATTTTGGTATTCATCTATTTAATATTTCAGTGCTAGCCAAAGTTCGTTGAGCTTAAACAACTTTGGCAACATAAGCGGCTTTCGGGGTTCAACAAAGTCAAAAAGTGCAATTGATAGTTCGCTCGTCCTGTTGCTTACACTTGGTTTTGGATTAGCAAAATTTGCAAATATTTGCCAGGCCTCAACGTTCAGCTCATGGCCAATTAGCGCTGGCCAAAAATATTTGCCTGCCATTGCGGCCAAAATGCTAATAAAACGATTTGAGTGGATTAGTGTGTGTGCGAGTGCATGTGTATGCGTATGCGCGTGTGTGCCTATGAACACTCAAATTTATATATGTATGTATTTATATTTTAGCGTGCATTTTCCTACCTGGCATAAACAGCATATTTAAAGACATGGCAAATTATGTGAGGCTTAACAATTTTCACGTTACGCTGAATATGGCAGATCGGAAATTTGTTTTCACTAATTAGTATAAGCTGGCAATAAAACTGTGGACAGGTTAATAATTGCAAAATTCGCGAATAGATGAACTGAAAATCGTTCGATTTGAAAGACTAAAAGATATATAATTATTCTGTTTTGTAAATACAAATATAATACAATTTTATATGTCAATTAAAAAAAATTCAGAAAATCATAGTTGTTTAGTTGATCGAACAACATATAACATTCTAAGAGTAATGGGAATGTGTTGTGGAGGTTGATTTAAACACGAAGGTAAAATAATATTGCGGTAGCAAACCACAGACAATAACACTCTACCGTGAGCATAGAAAGACTACTAAACAGCCAGCCGAACTTCAGAGCAGAGAATGGCAGACAATGGACAAAGCTCGCAAATAACTGTTGTCCGTTTGCCGATGTCCCCACATTAATGTCTTTTACTCACACTCTCTGAGCAGAGACTCAGAGAGCTACCAATTGCAACGGTTCCTTAATTAGTTCGTTTGTGATCGGCGACCAAAAGTTTTTGTTTTTGGTTTGTGTCGCTCTTGTTGTTCTCCTGCCGATTGTTTGAATTAAATAAAGCAAAAAGTATTTTGCAAATGTATTTGTATGTGTGCGAGAGCTGTGCTTGCTCAGCACATCTACAGCGTGCGTGAATTAAGTGTGTGCATGTGTGTGTAAATGTGAATACCGTTTGCATTGACTTTTTGAGTTATTTCGCCACTTACTCTGCCTCATTTCGCGAACGACAATCGTGTCTCTCCCTAAAGTATGTTCGTTAGAAGAGCACACGAATAGTTCGACTCAAGGCGCTCAACAGAAAATGGAAACGAAAAGAACCGAAGGCACAAAGCTCAAAGCGAGAGCGAATGAGTGTAATTTTTTTTTTTTTTAGATCTTGTGAGCAGAGCCTAAATTAAAATCAAAGCAAAATTTTGGTATTCATCTATTTAATATTTCAGTGCTAGCCAAAGTTCGTTGAGCTTAAACAACTTTGGCAACATAAGCGGCTTTCGGGGTTCAACAAAGTCAAAAAGTGCAATTGATAGTTCGCTCGTCCTGTTGCTTACACTTGGTTTTGGATTAGCAAAATTTGCAAATATTTGCCAGGCCTCAACGTTCAGCTCATGGCCAATTAGCGCTGGCCAAAAATATTTGCCTGCCATTGCGGCCAAAATGCTAATAAAACGATTTGAGTGGATTAGTGTGTGTGCGAGTGCATGTGTATGCGTATGCGCGTGTGTGCCTATGAACACTCAAATTTATATATGTATGTATTTATATTTTAGCGTGCATTTTCCTACCTGGCATAAACAGCATATTTAAAGACATGGCAAATTATGTGAGGCTTAACAATTTTCACGTTACGCTGAATATGGCAGATCGGAAATTTGTTTTCACTAATTAGTATAAGCTGGCAATAAAACTGTGGACAGGTTAATAATTGCAAAATTCGCGAATAGATGAACTGAAAATCGTTCGATTTGAAAGACTAAAAGATATATAATTATTCTGTTTTGTAAATACAAATATAATACAATTTTATATGTCAATTAAAAAAAATTCAGAAAATCATAGTTGTTTAGTTGATCGAACAACATATAACATTCTAAGAGTAATGGGAATGTGTTGTGGAGGTTGATTTAAACACGAAGGTAAAATAATATTGCGGTAGCAAACCACAGACAATAACACTCTACCGTGAGCATAGAAAGACTACTAAACAGCCAGCCGAACTTCAGAGCAGAGAATGGCAGACAATGGACAAAGCTCGCAAATAACTGTTGTCCGTTTGCCGATGTCCCCACATTAATGTCTTTTACTCACACTCTCTGAGCAGAGACTCAGAGAGCTACCAATTGCAACGGTTCCTTAATTAGTTCGTTTGTGATCGGCGACCAAAAGTTTTTGTTTTTGGTTTGTGTCGCTCTTGTTGTTCTCCTGCCGATTGTTTGAATTAAATAAAGCAAAAAGTATTTTGCAAATGTATTTGTATGTGTGCGAGAGCTGTGCTTGCTCAGCACATCTACAGCGTGCGTGAATTAAGTGTGTGCATGTGTGTGTAAATGTGAATACCGTTTGCATTGACTTTTTGAGTTATTTCGCCACTTACTCTGCCTCATTTCGCGAACGACAATCGTGTCTCTCCCTAAACTATGTTCGTTAGAAGAGCACACGAATAGTTCGACTCAAGGCGCTCAACAGAAAATGGAAACGAAAAGAACCGAAGGCACAAAGCTCAAAGCGAGAGCGAATGAGTGTAATTTTTTTTTTTTTAGATCTTGTGAGCAGAGCCTAAATTAAAATCAAAGCAAATTGCAAATTCTTTTACCTTTAAATACAATTATTAATTATTTACCCACTTACCTGAGATTTCCTTTATTAGTTGCATATTTGATATGATTGCAAATGGCCTCAAACATGCCGCTCGTTGTGGTCACATAACGACAGTCAAACACCTGCAAAATAGTTTCCAAAATATTCTATTTACTCGTTTCAAGCAAATACTTAAAGATTAAATTCAGTTACAGCAAAGCTTGCGATTTGACTATCCTGGTGCAATCAAAGCTGTAACTGCAACTAGGCGACGCCCAGAACAAAAGTTCAAATTAACTAAAATATTCATAGCGCTTTATGCCAAAGACAACAACAGAAAGAAGCAGAAAAATGTTTGACATGGCATTTATGCATGACTTATAGATGCCCTGTAGTTGAGGGGCTTTTAAATTTTAAGATTAATTGTTAATTTCTCAAATTTTGAATTAAATTAATTTTTTTATTAGAAGATATTGTTGAACAGTTGAAGATTAAACTGTCTCAAGTTTAATTCCCAAATGTAAAAAAAATGTTAAAAATTAAAAAAAATCTATATAAAAGTCTGTAAAGTCAATAAAAAATTAAAATTTCGTTTAATATTCTTAAGTAATATTTATAAAATTGTTTCCAAGACATTTAAATATTACTAATACAAACAATTTTTTTTTTTTAATTTATTTAATTATTTATTTTATTTTATTTATTTTTTTTTTTTTTTTAGAGCTTAATTCAGCTCTAACACATACCCATTAAAATCAAATCACTTTTTTACAGGGTACTCACAGCAGAAATCGCAGTGGATAAAACAAACAGCTCTAACAATTGTACTGCATGAATTTTAAGTGCGGCCCAACTTTTGCAGGGGCGCCAAAAAACAGTAAACTCTAAATGAAATCAGTTTCGGTTCAACTCTCTGTGTTTTGCCACGCTTTACTATGTGTTCTGTTTTGCTCGGGTTCTCTTTTTGTTGTATTTTTCATTTCTGTTTCGTTTTTACTGCTGGCTCATGGGGCGTATGATAAATGTGACGTAATACGCTTAGTTTAGTTCGCTTTTTGTTTTTCTGCTTTTTTTTTGTTGTTTTTATACAACAAAAGCCCTGTTATTCAATGAATTCACTTGAATGCATTTTCTGGATATTCACAATTTAGTAGCACAACACACTCACACACACATATATCTCTCTATTAAATCTGTTGTTGTTGTTTGGGGCATTTTCACACCTGCTGTTTTGCGGCCTATCGGTGACAGGTGCTTGGAGTACTTGGCCTTTGCTTTATGCTATTTCTCTGCTAATCCACTCAAATATCTACACAAATTCTCATTTGACTCCTCTTTCCCAACTTTTTGTTGATTTTCATTTGATTTTCTGCCGTGTTGAATTTGGGTTTTTGGTGTTTTTTTTTTTTTTCTGTAATTAAGTTTTGGAACCCTTTTTCAAGTGCTTTGCCCATTGCCCATTCAGTTATGCATGATGCGTGCATTTAATTTACAGCAAACTTTTTGTTCTTCAAGTGTTATTGGATAACTTTTTCGAAAAGTCATGGCGTAAAATGAATTTATCATAGCAAACAAAACTGTGTGTGTGTATAAATGTATAAAGCCAAAAATGTTTATGCAGCATCATTTTTAGAAAGCCAAACACAGTGCCAACTCCCTTGACAGAAATAGAGAATATGTTTGTTGGATTTTGGGCCAAGCAACGTGTAAATATTCTGTAAAATATTCTTGTCTATTGTTTATTTAATTTTCTGTTTGTTAGTTCAAGTCGAATATTTTGTAGATAACTTTTAAGTAATTCTAGTTTTGGTATTTGAATAGGAATTCCAAAAGTTTTGCTTGATATAAGTTAAACTATGCAAATAATCTGGCTATTAATAACAACTTGAAAAGACTGAAAAAAAAAAACTACAGCAACTGGACTGTAGAGGAAGCGGTTGAACTTTAAATGGCGTGGCAAAGAATAAAATGAAGACTAAATAAAGCTAGATTTAAGCTGGCTAGATGTTAAGCTGCCACCAAAGCTAGCAGATGACTTTTTCATAAAATATATATACATATATAAAGAAAGGCAGAAAAATATGCTGGTCGCCAGATCCATTCACTAGTTGACACTTAGAGCTGAAGATGCTTAGACTCTTCAATTACTTTATTTACGAAAACATAAAGAAATAAATAAATAAAGATTTAGAGTATTTTTGTAAGACGAAAAGACAAGAAATAAATGAATAAAGATTAAGATTTTAAAAATATAGAATAGATCAAGTCTCTCAGATCTTTTAAGTTAATTAATTGAGCAATAGACTAGAATAGAAAATAAATTACAATTTATATGAAATGAAAGAGATTTGTATAGATTTAACAATTTAAAAATAAATAAATTATGAGATATAATAATACACATATTTTTGGGCATACAAGTTGTCCCAAAAATCACGCAAGAAGTAATTTTGATAACACAAGATAATAATTTAAAAAGTGTAAATTTTATTTTGATTTATATAGTATACAACATAGGATTATGTATGGAATTGCATATCGGGTAAATGGCCTCACGCAAGATTCGAATTTATAGATTTATGAAAAGTAAATATGAAATAGATTTTTCGTTAGCTTTCAGTTGGTTCAGTAGCAAAAGTTAAAGCGTTTTCTAATAGTGTTATTAATATAGCCTCAAACAAATATTTGCATATTTTAAAGATTTTTGGCAACATATTTTTTTTTAAAACTCTAAACTGTCTAAACAAATTTACTATTTACAGGGCATTCAGCTGCTTGCACTGCAACATTTGTTTAGCTAAAAAACTAAAGCTGCGAGTGTGCCATAAGCAAAAAAGGCCAAAAGACGAGCGACATTAAGTATGAATGGTAACACGTGAGGAGTACAGCGAATACATTTTTAACGTTAAGTGAATTCACTTCTATTCAAGGCAACTTCAGAGACGCCAAATTGAAAAGCTGAGCGTGCTTTAAGGCCAAACATATATGCATGTATGTATGTAAATTATTGAGGCGTGAATGCAAATATGTTCACACATTGCTGCACACACACGGGTAATTCGTAATGTCAACTACAACTGATCATTATATGAATATATAGAAATATATATACATATGTATATACATATTTGTCTATATGAATAAGTCTCTCTGCGTGTGTGAAATTTTTGTAAATTAAGATTTACAATGATTTGCATTTCAAATTTGCGCTATGTTTGCTCTTGTTCTCGCTCCCTCTCTCTCTCTATATATATATCTCTCTCACTCTCTATCTGTCCTCTTTTGTCTCTGGTTTGTCTGCCTGGTGTCACTTGCTGGCTTTTTTATAGCCTTTGGGTGCGCGTTTTGCATTTGTCATTTTGTTGAAACACGCATAAATCTTGAATAATGTTTCACAGACTCAAACACACACACACACACAAGCACACAGACACACAATCAGTGTGCTGTCTTCTGTGATTTGTGCGCTGACTAATTTGCTCGACTATTTTGCGTATCTTTCAAAATTTCTCTAAATTACACACATTTGCCTAATGTGCCTTGATGAATTGTTATTCTAGCTCAGTGCTAATATTGCATTCATTGTATAATGCATGAGTCGGACTAATGTGTTGCCTAGCTAAAACTCCAAGTTCAAAGAGTTGCTCAAAATTGAATTTCTGAAGAGTTTGTTGTTGGAAATGTTAAATGTGAGATTTTTAAGCTGACCACAGCAGAGGAATGCAAATAACAAGTAAAATGAAAAGCATTTGAAAATTTAGAGATAAATTCATGTTGCCTGCGTTAACTGTGGAATGAGTAAGAATTTTACTACATTTTTATCATTTTTTCCACATACCTAAATAATATAATATTAAATGGCAAATCCTATTAAATAATTTTAAAATGTATTTCTACAGTTATAATAAAAAGCTGCTGCAATAAATGCATTTGAAATAGTATCAAGCTTGTCTGCTCACCTCTTGTGTTGATAAAGATTTAAATATTATTTACATATTTACTAAATTTGATATTTACAAAGAAATTATTAAAAAATAATAAGAAAATTGTTGAATTGATTAAAAATTTAAATATAATTTAAATATAATGTAAATTTGATGTTAACAGAAAAATTATTAAAAATTAATTACAAACATTTTGTATTTATTAAAAATTTAAAAAATTTTATATTTACAAGGAAATTATTTAAAAATTATAATAAAAAAATTCATTAATAACTCTTAGACCTTAGAACCTTTAAATCTAAAACTTAATAATATATTTAATTTTAGACTGAAGTCTGTAAAATAAAAATTAATTTTAAATTTACTTTTTACATTTGAAATTTCTCTCTATAAATATTACAACTTTCTTATCTAACCTGAAACCGAAAGCAACTGCCAAGAAATACTTGAATCAAAAAAAGTTGTCATTCTTCTCACATCTTAAAGAAATTTCTCCGATTTAATTTGAGCCCCCAACACTTACACTTCATTTGGAAATAAATTGTTCATAAATTTCACCTGGAAGTGATAAATCAAATATGAGGGAGACTCACCTGCAGCTTTGACCATTGGATGCGGCCAATGCAGCGCGAAGAATTGCGCCAAGCTAATTTGGCGCCATAAATTAGCTCCGTTTCGGTTAGTTGATAATGTCCCGTTGTTTCAATGCTCTGTCGCACCTGTTTCCAGCGCGTGTCATGGGCAGCAGACGAGGAGCTGTCAGAACGGGAGAAGGGGGCCAGAAGAAGTCAATTTGTAGCAGATATTTCATACAACTGTGGCATGGGACTTACCGTTTAATCGAGGTGAAATACTGATCCAGAAAATCCTTGGCATGCTCCAGCACCAAATCCACTTTGCGTGCCTCGACCGCCGCATTGCCAATGTTCATGATGCTGCTCGTACAGGTGGCCCGCGAGCAGGACAATATCTGAGCAAGAAGACGAAGAGAGCGGAATGAAACAGAAAATGATAAATAAATAAGTCATAAACTTGGCTCAAATATGACATATGGCAGTGGGTGTCGGTCGGGCGGCAATTTAATTAAAAATTTAATTGCTTATCTGGGTAATTAAATTTTTGATTGCTCATTTCATTCGCTCTAATTGTAGCGACAAATGAAGATGAATGACAGAGTCGACAGAGCGTACAGCGCTCGGCGGGGCTATAAAAATGGTAGAAAACATGGCCCCCCCTCCCTCAACCTCTGCCCGGTAAATGGCAATGGAAATGAAATTAAACTGAAACGGCTCAGGGAATCACATGGAGCAACAGTAACAACAACAACAACAACTGACAACTTCTCGCCTTGAGCTGTTTCTTGGCCAACAATTTAGCTGCTGCCGCTGCCGCTGCCTTCATCCTGCCTTTGCTCTCGGCTGCGTTTAAAAAGCATTTCACTGTCAATTGCGGATGTTACTTTCGCTTTGCTCTCGCTCTTGCTTGACGCTCACAGCTTCGTCTCAGCAAGCGCAAATACTTTTCCCTTTCCCTTTATTTTTATATGACGCATGTCACTGTAATTATACCCTGTAAATAAGCGTAGAGAGGGATTTAAGCTGCAAGAGCAAGCAACGAGATGTTTGCTATAAATGAATGCAATATTGAATATGTTTCAGCTGAACTGAGCTCAATATCTAAGCTATATTTGGTCATCTCTCTCTTTCTCCCTCTCCATCTCTCTCTCTCTCTGTCTGACTTATAAGCTAGTCAGCGCTTTCTACATTATGTCACCTAAGTATATAAGAAGCATTATCAAGTCTTACCCTCTCAGCTAGCTGCCTCTTCTCTATAAATCCATTCTAGCTGCGCTCAATTTATACTCTTCTCACTCCCCTCGCTGACAACTGCTAGCTGCCCTGCTTGTTTGCTGTTCTTTATTTTTTTTTTCCTCTTACCTGTCTTTACCTTGGCTTAATTTACTCAGCGCCAACGCCAACGCCAACGTCAATGCCTGGAAGCGCAGTGGCAAAGCCACCCGCGGTCATAATTAGTTTGTTTTTACAGGCAGTTGAGCTTTTGAATTGGCTGGAGAAAAGTGAATTGGGACTCTCATAAAAGTGCTCAAGAGAATTCACCTCCTGCTTTTGTCTGTGGCTGGGCGAGTGTGACAATCACATTACACATACGCCACGTGAGCACTTGAGATTTACTTGAAGCAGCAGTTGCACAACTTGTTCAAATTATATAATTAAGGTAACAATTGAAGAAGATTTTGAATGAAACAAATTAGATCTATTTATTTCAGATTTTTTGTATATTAATATTTATATTTAAGAATTTTGTATGTATTTATACTTAAACATTTTTTTATATTTTATTTAAAAATGCTTGGCTTTGTTTTAAATTAAATATATATATTTGTAGTTCAATTTTCGTCAAGAATTTAATGTTTATGCTCAGTAGCCAACAAATAGTTAAGTCTATTTGACTTTGAAATATTGTTTTAAATAACGTTTACTCTGAGCTCACCTGCAACTACTAGAGCAGCTCTAAGACCCAGAAAACTGATGACAGCACAAGAGAGTCATTTGTTATAATGTTGTCTACAGAGGATTGGCAGAAGGCTTCTATGATATGGTAGGCACGCATACAAGGGACAAGGGACAGCAAACAGCTGCGCCAAGCTGAAGAGCTCTTCAGCCTTTCAGCTAGCCAGTTAATATGCAGGATATAATTAAACTTGTATGATCTATGGGGCCAGATAACAAATATAATTAGGAAACAGGTCAAAATTGTTTTGGTCACTCAAAACCCAGAGACAAACTTTTAATTAAAAATGAAATAATTATATTTAAAATTGTACTGGCAGCAATTTAGAGATATGGAATTAAATTGTATGGAATTGTTTTCATTATTTTTAAAAGGTAAATAATTTGTTAACGTTGCTCTGCTGTTAGTATATTTTAATAATAAGTTAAAAACAATTTTTTTTAAATAAATAAATAAGTAAATAAATACAAAAGAAAACAAGACTTTACTATAAAGAAGTTGTCAAATAAAACCGCGAGGAGTGTTATGCCACGATATTTTTATTGCCGCCTTCAACTTGGCATAGAATAAAGACCACATCCAATTATATTTAATTAAATATTTATAAATATTGTAAATACTTTTCTTATTATATATATTATATTTTATATATAAATTTAATATTTTTTAAATAATTTAAAATTATAATGCTATTCCATATATGCAAAAAACAACAAATTTCAATGTATTTATCATTTTTTTATTTTCTTAAGTGTAAAACTATATAAATTGCTATTAAAGGTAGCAAAATACTTGTTTAATAATATATACAAATTAAAAACATAAATAAATAAATACATATAAAGATCAAAATACATTTTAAAAAATAATCTAGACAAATTAACAATATATAAACATTAACAATCAAATAGAATTAAAAATGAATCCAGAATATAGAATAAAAATAAAAATATAAGTAAAATAAAAATAAAAGAATCTAGAAAAATAAAAAAATTGCTTTATATAAACTATATTCAAATATATATAAAAAATAAAATAAAATAAAAAATAGACAAATTGCTTCTCAAGCATTTACATTCTATACAAATATTAGCTAATTTAACTCAATTCCATTTGCATATTCATATATTTATATCAAAGTCTTGCTCATTGTCACGCATTTTTTAACTTTCTCCAACTTATATCACTCTCGCTTAGAGTCGCTTGCTAAAAAGACCACACACTAAATTCAGGTTCCTAATTTATGAGCGCCTCAAGCAACTCAACCACAATAAACTGCATGCGCCAACCACACACACATAAAGAGAGAGAGCAAGAGAGAGAGAGAGCAAGAGAGAGGGAGAGAGAGAGAGAGAGAAAGAGAGAGAAAAAATTGCCCAGTTCTGCCGCACGGCTGTGGCATAAACTTTGCCAATTTTCACTCAACTGCGCGGGACAAATTTATGCACAATGCAAACAGCAGCAGCAAGCACCAGATGTAAATAAACAAACACTTACTTAAAAACACCCACACACACACACATGTGTGTGTGGTATACATGACGCAATTTAATTGCAACAACTTAAAAATTATAATTCTAATAAGTAAAAGCAGACATTGCCACGCCCACCCGAGCTGCAACCACTCGCACACCTCATTATATGGCAGTGCAATATGTTTTCCGCTTTTCCAAGCTTAAAAATTAACATTTACCATATCAAAGGCATGAACAAATCGCATAAGGCAAACAAACCTTTTGGCTGCGCGGATTTAAGAAAGCTGAAGAGTGGCAAATGAATTTTTGGGTGCCAGCGTCAAATGCAAATAATTACGGGAGTGCTGCTACTCCTGCTGCTGCTACTCCTGCTGCTGCTCATTCTGCTGAAAGCCACGCCCATTAACTGGTTAACAGCCTCACGCACACACCCACATCCACTCACGCCCACACACCCGCTGCCAAAAAACCAACAAACAAAGTTCTTGCAAATTGTTTTATGTAAATATAAACACAAAGCAACAGCAGCAGCAACAACAACAACAACACAGACGCGACGCGACGCGACGCAATGCTTACAAGTGCGCCGGAAACGGAAATTGTTGCAGCTGCAACGCGTCAAATAAATACACACACACACACACTTTTAGTATATGTATGAGAGCGCTTAAAGTTTGGCGTATAAGTTTTGCTTTGCGCCTTGGCAGCAGCCGGGCAGTGGTGGGCGTGGCATGGCAGTGGTTTGGCTGTTTTGCCAGCATTTACTTTGCTCTGGCGTGCGCCACATTTGCACATTTTTCAAGCTTTTTGTGCATTAAAAATGTATGCGCCGCTTAAGGAAAAAGTTGAAAATATAGCTGTGGGCTATTGTGCGAATCCAAACAAACTGCAAATATGTTTACTTATGAACTAAATAATTATTAAATACAACAAAAAATTAATCAAAATAAAATAATGATTGAAAAGTGCTTGATCTAACAAGAGGAACATACTATTGACTATAACTACGTATATTTTAGCAGTCATTTAAGATTTATTTCTGTTGAAGTGATTAATAAAATTTGCCATTTCATTTAGGTTATGATTATATATGGAACATATGGAACATATCCATATCTTATTAACTGTTAATCAAATATCTAAAATATTAGCAGATGTTTCTTATTAACTGTTAATATGAAACGTATATTGTACAAAACAGTATATATGAAAATATGAATTAGAACTATAAGTAGCATAATCATAATAATTTCATATATTCTAAGTTGCATACTTGAATCTTCGATATAGAACCTTAATATATTTCTATGGCTTCTTTTTTACTGTATATAAAATTCATAGAAATTTGTACTTATTTTTTATTTATTTATTTACTTAATATAAAAATGCAATTCTTGCTAAACAAAAATAATAATAATAATAATAATAATAATAACTTACACTTTTTCTATTACCTTAGCAGCACGCTCAAACTTTTGTAAGCTTCTCATGCTACCAGCTACATTAAACACTTGAAACCGAGAAGTTTTCATAGTTCTTAACTAGAATCATAACTTTGTTCTGAATTTGCATTGTCCAAAGTGTTGTTTACAATTTGAATTTATTTTTATAATTCCTCCGAATAAAATTCCAAAAATAATAGCAAGAGAAAATTTTTTGTAGTCTTATAAAAAAAATTAAAAAAAAAAAATAGAAATGCAACGCTCGAATAAAGTTTAATTAAATGAATGCTCAACACTGAAATATTTTATATATAGTTTTAAGCAGAACAGAACAAAACAATGGACACAAGTTATGTCAATTCAAAAGCCAAAAGCCAAATTTATTTGACACGCGGAATTAGTAGAAAATTAACAATAATAAAAACAGAATTGCCTGAGTCCCCTAAGGATTGAATGGCAAATACTCTATAAATGGCTTAAAACAAATACTCAAATGTTAAAAGTAAATATTATTAACTAAATTCTTGTTAGGTGTGTATTATGAGAAGACTTTCTTTGCATGATATTGTTAAAGTATTAACTTTATGTTAAATATTTAATCAGTTATCGATTTCTTAATAATTAAATTTTTTTAAATTTTTGTTGAGCAATGGCTTAGCAGAAATCTCTAATAGTTAAAAAAAAAAAAAAAAGAAAATGGAATTGCAATTTGATTGCAGATCGCTAACTCAGGCTTGCATTAATACAGAGCCATCTAAAAATTTAGATTTTAATGTTTAATATGAAGATAACTATTTTTAACCATAAGCTCTTCGATAAGCCAAGCCAAAACTTATTTATTAGCTTTACATAAAGTGAGTTATTATTATTATTATTATTTTTTATTTTTTTTTTTTTTAATATCTTCACAAAGCCTTTCAAGCTGCTTGTAAAACTTAGCCCAACTAATCGTTAAGCGCTGCTTCACATAAATAAATTTTAATTACCTAAAATCTCAATTTTATGTTGACTTTTTCTGGTTGCGCGTGGGCATAACTATGAGTTTAAAGCTCACATATGGTTTAATGGCCAAAGCAGCCAACAAAGTTATGCAGGCCATAGTTGCGAACTTTGCATGTGTGTGTGTGTATCTAGGTGTATGTACGTGCAACATTGTGGGCCATTTAATTGACGGCATGTTAAGACATTTGAGCTGTGAATTCATGACGGCGTAGGGCATAAAGTTTAATTTCTTTTAAGGGATGCCAGAACAACTGCCAAGCTTACATCTATGAAGCAGCAGCAGCAGCAGCAGCAGCATCAGCTTCAGCTACTCTTCTTCCCAGTCGCTTATTCTAATTAGCAGGTGGGCAGGTGGAAATTTGCATGGCAAGTAGCGCAAGTGCCAAGTGGCAAGTCGACTGTTTTCCCAGGGCAACTAAAGTCGAGGACGCTACTTAAACAAAATGGCGGCAAGCGCAAATATTTTGCATTGCATAATTTGATGCGCTTTGCGCATTAAAATTCAACTGATGGCGACTAACGGAGGGCGCTGGCTAGAGTCGAGTGTTATGCAATGAAATTTGATTGCAAAAAAAGGATTCGTAGCGCCATTTCCGACGCCTGCTGTCGACGCTGCCGCCGCTGACTTAATTAGCCAGGCAACTGCCACTCGGGCTTGACTCGGCTAATTGAGGTTGCTTGCCAACTTTAATGGCAACACGTCGCGACGACTTTTCCGCTTCTGTAATGCGCCAGCCCCCAAAAACTTGTCTCTGTAGTTGCCCGCTGCCTAATGAGTTTCAAATCGCAATCGCAGTCGCATTTACTGTTGCAGTTGGCGTTGCAGTTGCTGAATCTGCCTTTTGAGGCCTAGATGCCTGCCTAATCATGTGCAGCATTTGAATTATGCAATAGTCGCATTAAGTATTCATTCAATTTAGTATCTCGTGCAGATGGCATAAGTGTAATTACATAATTTATATATAGTAATTAAATAATTTGTATATAAAAAGTTTCTTAAACATAGAAAACATTAAAAAAACTATAAAAAAAATTTTTTTTAATGTAAAAGTTTATTTATAATTATTATTTGATATTTTTTGAAATATTATAATTATTTATATATTTTTTTATACATATATTTATAATTATTTTATTACATATATTAATGTTTTATTTAGGAGTGTTTGTTTTAGATTTTTTATGTTTTTTTTATATATTTTAATATTTTTGTATTATTGTTTTATTATTCTTTTCACATATTACAATTGTTTATATATTTTTTCATAGCTGTTTATTATTTTATTTATTATTATTTTGTTAAAATTATTAATATTTGATAAACGAGTGTTTTTTCTAGATATTTTATATTTTTTCAACTATTTAAATATTTTTTATTATTTTATTTTTTACATATTAAATTGGTTTATATACTTTTCATTATATTAATATTTAAATATAAAAATATATATATTTTTAATCGTATTCATTTTTGTATACAATTATACATAACATTATTTTAGATATAATTTTTGTATTTGAATATTATTTTTTTTATTATTTATTGCTATTTTATTAAAATTATTTATACTTTTATTTACGATTTTAAACGCTTTTGATATTTTTGTATTTGTTATAAAATAATGTATTATTATTACTATATATATTATTCATTTTTATATATTTTTAATGTATTTAGCAATAATATTTAGTATTAAGCAGAGCCTTGTTGCCAGACTCTTAGACAGCTGCCAAGGATTAGGCCCACAGCTTTAAGTTGAGTGAAAACTATGTTTCAGTGCTTTGGCCAGCGAACCGCAACAGAAATTACAAAAAAACAACAACGGACGACAGTTTCAACTGCACATACATGCACGTATGTTTAAAGAATTTGCCAGCTACTTCATTACGTTGTGCACACTTGGCTCGAAGCGTCAATGGGGTCGCCAAATGCGAAGTCCTTTTAATCCTGGACCGAGCACGCACAACTTTTACATAACAAACTGCAGTAAACGTTAAAATTGCAGGCAACAAAAATAACACGCACAAACAAACACACACACACACACGCACTCACACAATTACATGGCCAACTAGCAGCATCATGAGTATTAAATAACTCCTGGAAGTATGCAATGGTTTTTTCTCTGCGCTTGGCATTCGAGCAAAAAACTTTTTTACGTCCCCCACACAAAGAGGGAGAGAGAAAGAGAGAGAGAGAGAGCGAGAAAACATGCTGCGAATTGTTTTACTGCCTTTTTATTGCACATTCCCATTCATGACGTAGCCGCCCGCACAGCATCTTAGTGTTAGCCCAAAAGACACAGAGAAGATGCTCCTCATTCTGGCGCACGTACAACAACTAATTATGACTTGTATGTGTAACAGAAACTCAAATTGAAACGTGACCTACCTCGCGTCCCTTGCTGTGCAGCGTGTCATACACCTCCGGCCGGCCCTCGATGTTCTTCAGGCGCATCGGCTTGCGCATCAGCAGGCTGCGACTGTCGTCGTCCAAGTGCATGAAACTGAAATTGAAAATCAATGTTCAAGAAGATGACAAACAAATATTACTAATTGAATTTGTCTTTAAAATACATCAAAGTGAAATATATTAATAGGAAGAATTATCAATTATTGCATATATATAATTGAGATCCAAATTATAACATTTAGTACAATGTATATAATTTTGTCCCAAATATATTATCCGAAAATTGATTTTTAAGAAAAGGCCAAATTTTAGCTATTTCTAGGAGATATAATTCTATAATATTAATATAATATTTTTCTTAATTAAGTATTTTTATTTATTTATTTTTTTTTAAGTATATTTTGTAGATTATTTTCCATATTTACTTTTTTCTATTTATTAATTTTTTTCAGACTATAAAAAATCTAGATAAATTCTTAGGTTAACCTCAGTAACTATAAAAGATAAATCTAGAGACAAACGTGTAATATGAATTGTGTTTGTATTTCGGAACACAAGTTCATCATTTATTTTCGCTCTTCCAAATTCTCAACTTTCTATCAAACAATCAAAAACTTAATCTCCATTCCGCTCAAGCAGCTGCTTTTCACTTTCTTGCAGAACCGTCCCCCACATAGCCATAAGTCATTCATAATATTTTCTAGTTCTTCATGCATTTTTTGTTCTATAATTTGTAAATTTGATTTATGATATGTGTGTTGGTCTCACCTGCCGGCACGCGAACGATAATCCTGTGACATTTTTCGCGGCTGTTGGGCGTTCTTGGGCGTTGGTGAAAGTTCGCGTGAACTTTTGCTGGATGTCGTGCCACTGCCTGAAGCGCCAGCCGCATTTTGGCCACCGCCACTGCCAGCAACACCAGCGCCAACCCCATCATCCAGCTCCACCACGATGCTGGTGTTGGTACCGCGTCGCTCGCGTCCCGGCTGCGGCGATGATGTGGTGATGCTGGTGCGCTTATGGTGTTTCAATGGCGTGCTGCCGCCGCCGGTGCTAGCAGCCACTGCGCCTGCGGTGGTGCCAGACGCGCCTTTGCTGTGGTCCACTTCATGACTCGTGGTGGCAGCGACGCCGCCAAGATTTGTGCTCAAGAGCTGTCCATTACCGTTTAGTGTTGCCTGTGCTTTGGTTTTGATTTTGTTTGGCTCAGTGGGTGTTGCCTTTGGCGTGGGCAGCGGTGATTGCTGCTGCTGCTGCTGCTGCTGCTGCTGTTGTTGCTGTTGTTGTTGCTGTGCATTTGTTGTACGTTTGATGGCCACAAAGCGCAGATTCTCAAATATCGATGTGAAATGCTGCGACATGTTGTGTTTGGCTTGTGCGATTCCCCGGCCAAGACTTTTTTCCACCTTTTTTTTTATCCTCTCCTTTTTTTTGATTGTTAGCCTCGTTTATTGAGAATGCAGCCAGCACAGGTGAACTTGAAACCCTCTCGAGCTCAGCACAACTTTTGATTAAATTCTCTTAAAGAATGACGAAAAAACGATGGAAAAACCAACGTAAAATCAACTTTAAAAAAAAATTGACGAAAGTTCTGCTTTGCTTTGGCTGTCTCTCTGCCTCTCAGCCACAACCAATTGGTTTCCAGTCGTTTATTTGTTGCTCCTCGACTTTTGCTGCAGATTGAAAACTTTAAGCGAACATTAGTTGAGCAATCAGTGAATCAAGCAAAGGCCAATACGAAAATACGAAAAAAGAGGCAATGGTAAATGAGTTTTAAGTTTAGAAAGAAATTTACAAGCAATAAATTTAAATAACAAATTTTTTAAAATTTCAAATTATGTTTAGTAAATTAAAATATATTTCAATTTAATATAAATATGTTTAGCAAATTAAAATATATTTCAATTTAATTGAGCACACAATATTATAACTGTAATTATGCTGATATTGTTGACCTAAATTTTAATAAAACCGAGTCAAATTAAATTTTGTATAAAATATTACACATTTAATAACAATTTATTTTCTTATTCAAATTGAATTATTAATAATATTAAATAAATTAAATAAATAAATTAAATAAAATCAAGTCAAACAAAAATTTTTTATAAAAAAGTATATATTTTATTAACAATTTATCTCTTTTAAAAAAATTTTTTATTATTAAATTAAATTAAATTATTAATAATATTAAACTAAATTTGTATAAATTAGAGTCAACATATTAAATTCGTAATGAGCAAGAGTTTGTCTTAAATATTTCTAAATTATAAGTAGTAATATTTAAATAATTTAAAATAAAAAAATAAGTAATTTATATATTGCAATTAATATGAATATATTTTAAAATAAATATAAATATATATTTAAAATAAATAAATATACTTCAAATAAATATAAATATATATTCAAAGTAAATAACAATGAACTAAAACAACAAACAATATATTGAAATCTTGAAATTAATATATTGAAGTTTATATATATTTTAAATAAATAATTATGAACTAAAACATACAAGAACAACAGCTCAAATAACTTATTAAGTTCACGCTATACTTTTGACTTGAAGCCTTTAAGTTTGTGGCACATTGTTGAAAAACGAGTTTCATCGCATCAGCTTGAATTGGTCTTACGCACTTAGGAAACCGCTCAATTGAACACCTAACTTGTACAGCTTTATTGCCAGAGCTGCCGGCAGATCCCTATCTACTTAACTTGCAGTTGTTTCACTTTTGAACTGCTGGCAGAGCGAAATGAGAAGAGGCGTGGCGAGGCGTGGTGAGGCGAGGTGAGGTGAGTTGAAGATGTGGAAGTCAGTGCGCAGCCCATTAAGTTTCAAATCAAGCAACCTACATTTACTTTTCCAGCACAACAATTCCCGCAACTATAACTCAGCTGCGAGCGCAATGTCCTTTGCCGTTCTCCTTTGGAGACTTGCGAGAGTTTCATTTGCCTTTGGCTAGATAAGTGCGCTGTTGACTTCGTTGGCACTTAGTAGCAATTAAAAGTATCTTTATGGCAATTTCCCGGCTGATGAGCAGAGCATGAGCCAGCCACAAACAAAATTTCCGCTCTTCAGCTGTGGCTTAATTATGTGCGGCTGCACAATATAAAATTGCTTAATCAACAACTGACTTTGACTTTGGCTCTTCACGAAATTTCAATTTAGAACACCTCTAAGCCAGCCGCATGTCGAAGCCATATTAATGCACCACAGCCGCAACCATAGACCGTGGGCACAGCTGCCGCAGACCTATTGTTTCTGCCTAAGCTGTATTTAAGAGACATGAACCTTAACCTTCGCATTAAAAACATATTCGAGTGCTCTTCACGCCCACTTGGCTGGCGCCAGCTGCTCAAGTTTTTGAGACAACATGCAAAATTTTCATCAGAATCCTTTCATTTTGTTAACTCATTCGCGCCTGTTTCCGTTCAGGCAGCCGCAGCTGTTGCCGCCGACGCCGACGTCCCCCACCAAAAAAAAAAAAAAAAAAAAAAAAAAAACAAATACTATACATTATCAACAGGTAAGGACTGGGCAGCGGGCCAACAAAAAATATTTAATATATATTTACATTTATATATACAATATATAAAGTTCTTAAGCCAGGCGCAGCTGATACCTTCTGACTGAGTAACACAATTTTATTTGACTTAAATGAAAAACTTGATACGAAACTCTGCAGATTTATTGCAATTTAACTTTTTAACTGAGCAGCGTAAATCTCTAATTAAAATTATAAAATTAAAAAAAAAAATTTTTTTTAATACGAAATAAAAAAATATGTTAATATTATTATATAAATATGTATATCTTTATTTTATTTTTTATTTATTTAAAATTAAATTAAATTATTTAATAAAATATATTTATATTATTATATAAAAATATTATTTAAATTATAAAAAATTAAAAAATTATTAAATACAATAAATATGTCGAAGTTATTAATCTCTTCTCTTCAAGCAATTTTTGCACTTTAATTTCAATGCCTCATAGAAAGCCTTCTCAAGCGTACTTTAACCCAGGCCCATTCCATCTCATTCCCATTTTGTGTTCTAATTATAGCAACCTAAGCAAATGACCCGTAAACAATTTAACTATTTGCCAACTTGGCATTCTCTGATCACATCGACTCACTGCCGTCAGTTTGGCCATTAAAATTTGTTACATCAAATCTCTTTAAGCAACGCTTTGAATCAATCTCAGAGGAAATACCCTTGTTTTTCCTAAGGCTGTCTTAATTTTAATGAGGAATTTTGTTGCGCTTAGCAAATGATATTTATGACTAAATGAAACATACATATATGTTTTATATTAAATATATATTTACTGCTATTCAAGCTTTTATAAGTATATAATGTTATATGAAATATAATATAATTTTATTTAATTTAAATATTTCACAAGGTATTTCAAATGCAGAGCACATGACATTTTCTTATAAGAATCGTACTATATACATATAAATATAAATATATATTTCGTATATTTAGTATTAGCTTCTATACAACTTTATATATCTTCCTTCTGCAGCATTCAATAGATTTCCCAGTGTTTACTCCCTCTCTCTCGCCCTCCATATTCATTCAAAGCTTCAGCTATTTATTTTATTCTCTATTCAAAATCATTCATTATATTTTCGGCTACTAGACAAAAGAGCTCGCATACAACACGAATAACACGCTTTTGCTATTTGACTTTTTTCGGTGAAATTTGTGAGCTAATCGCAGATGCGCTGAACTGAGCGCATTTGGATAAATAGCACATGAAAAATCGCATTAAACCTGGCACACACACACACACACAAATATGTAAAATGATGGAACGACATATTGTTGACCGCCAACAGAATCGGTTGACTGATTTGGCATCCATTGAACATTATTCAGTTGGCCTTTGATTTGCAGCTGGCGCACATTTTTTTGTGATACTTGTATGCTCGCTCAAAAACTATGTGAGTATATTAGATTTGTTCACACAGAGATTACTCTGGCTTGTCTGGACCTTCGTCTCTTCGTATGTGAAGGTAAAGGCAAAGCATTGTTTCTATAGAAGCGACAAATTGATTGATATGAAATATAGGCAAGTGTTTGCTCTCCTCTGTTGAAGTGTTTAGATTTTTGTAGGTAAATCGGTAAAAGTTATATAATATATGCACCACTGAAACTAGAGGCAAGATTTTGGATAATATAATAGAATATAATAATCTATGTTGGCCAGTTTCAGAGCTAGAAATCTAACAAGAAGTTTACGTAGACTTCTACTTTATATTCATACAATATTCTTTCTGCTTTATAGATAAATCAAATATTTTTTTATATAAATATTTTAAGAACGTTTCTAATAAGTCCAATGGATTGCCAACAAATGACTTACAGCTGAGCTGCTGCAGAGAGACTTATGCATTCAATGTAATTTGGAAAGTTCGAAAAAAAATAATATTAAAATAATATTAGCTCTCTCTCTGAACTTCGAACGAGTATTTTGCAGTTGCTTATGCTCGCTTAGCTTCTCTTTTTTCTGCAATTGGTCCATAAACATTTCATGCTGGCATTAAAACAAAGCGAGGCTGTAGAGAGCTGTTAGAAGGCGCCATTAGTATTTAGGCTTGACTCGCATTTAAATTCAAATCACATGCATAAATATTCCCTTTGATTTCCCTGGAACACATAAATATCAACAGCTGTCTCTATCACATTGTTATGCTCTCTGTCTCTCTCTTTCTTTCTCTCCCTCTTTGAGTCGATTTGATTTTTATTATTCTTGTTGGTTTTGTGGAAATGCTCAAGTAAATGAAAATGATGAACCACATTTTAGTTTATTTGGTTTAATTTGTTTTGGTTTTGCTGCTATTGTTGTTGTTGTTGTTGTTGTTGCTGCAGTTGCTGACTGAGCTAATCAATCAATCAATCAATTAATTGTCCGCTTTGATAGAGCCTTCTATTTTTATTGCTGATAGCGAACAGTTGCTGCTATTTTCTTAGCTGTTGGCCATTTTGGCACTTAGTCAAAGTGATTGAGTATGGCCGAGTCAGTTACTTGGCCAATTGGATGACAGCAGCTGAATGGGTTTTATGAGCATATAGGGTGAGCAATATGAAAATAAATGTTAAGAGTACCAAAAATGACTTGAGATAATTTTGCTGGATTTGATTTTGATTTTGAAAGCCACAATAATGTAGAGGAAATTATTGAAATGATTGTCTCTGATTCTGCAGCAGCTCTTTAAGCATAACTCTGAATGACTCTGATAAATACATTTGCAATTCCTTATAATATTTAATACAAACTCTTTTAAAGTAAACAATGGAAAAATTGATAGAGAAATAACTAAGAGCGTCAAATATTGTCTAATTAAATGCTAAAAGGAAATTGGCTCTAATTAAAGCTGACTTTTTAAGGAAACCTAAAAGAAAGATTTGCTGATTTGCTTGTTTGGAGGTGTCAGCGAAAGTAAACTTAAATAGTTTAAAAAAAAAAATTCAATTTTGAATAATGAAAATGTAAACTGAAATGAATTTGAACTTGAAGCTCTGTCAAAAGACTCCATTTTCACATTCTCAAACGAAACACTCAAATGCAATAGAAAACTTTCAATTTATCATGGCTTGAATGTAACACGTACAATCAATAAATAAGGAAGATAACTCTTGCTCAGGCTGAAACCTTTTCAGGCTATTTGTCAAGGAAACAAATGTGAGCAAATATTGCAATTGCCAAAGAAGAAATAAAACTGTAAAGCAAGGTCTTAAAATAAAAGACTTGCAAATGGTTCAGTTGTCATAGTTACTTTTATGGAATTGTAATAGAGATTTACTTCAAAATTCATTTCTTGTCATCTATACAATATAAGACATGACCTAACACATCTTAATAATTCATTGTCTTTTCCGTTTACAAACTGCTTGCTCAGCAACGAAGCCAACTAGCGGAAGATATAACCACTTACGCTTCAACACGTATTCCAAACCACTTAGCACAGCCAGATTTTCTCAATCATCGTTTCGAATCCAATCAATTGCTTTAAAATAAACTCGAGTACAATCAAAGGCGACGGCGAAACAAAAGGACAAATGCTCCAAAGCCTGAATGCTTTTCATATTATCTCAAATGACAATACTGAAGCAGGAAAAAAAAGGGAAAAGAAAACATAAGAGGAAATCGCAGTCGCGCAAATGCGAGACAAAAGCAAAGCTGACAAAAAAAATATATATATGTATATATTTGTAACACCAGCAATGCAAAAGAGCAGAAGGAAAAGTACAAAATCTGTTAAGAAAACCCATTTAAATGTTTGGGCCAGAGCCAAAAAGCAGAAGCAGTTGGATTCCAAAAAAAAATGTTGCATACTTTTGCGGGCGGGTCAGCCATAAAGAGTGAGCTGCTCACACACACACAGGCACACACGTGCACATACATATATTTTTAATGCACGACCTTCATAAGTATAACTCAGTCCACAGATCGTTTTCAGTTCATTTTTTTTGCTTATGCAAATACAGAAATTGAAAAAAAAAAAATAGAAATAATAAAATTTGCACATATGAAGTGCGACGGACGTCTGAAAATAAATAATAAAAGTGTAACTTGGACGTTGAGTAGGAATAGCCATATATATACATGTAGTTGCCTTCGCTTGTGGCTCACCAAGGTAAACTCTAAACTTTGACTAACTGAGTAATCCGCTTCACAGCTGGCGCAGCTCTCGACGGGATTAACATATGAAAGGATATGGCGTGCAAAAGGTTCAGCCTTTGAAGGCAGCTTCAGTTATTTACAAAACAGCATTAAGTATGCGTACTTGCTGCTGGTAAAAAGCATGAAAGGGGCAAGAAAAAAAATAAGAAATGGAAGAAAATGTTATAAAAAAAAAAATAAATATTCACACTTTGTTTGGCCACGCATTCTTGGATCATGTCAGACGCAGCTGTGCCTGTTTTGTTTGCTCCTGTCAATATTTATATATTGTTATTTGAAATTGATATGTAAAAGCTGACTCAAAGCATTCATTATACCCGTCACTTTACATGCACCAAAACATGGGGCGTACTCGACTTTGAGCTGGGCAAAAAGCATGAATGTGGAATATATTACGAGCGAACATCAAATGAGGGTTTTATGAAAGCCAAAACACAACATTCATAATGTAATCTATAAAGTGGGCGCTAAATAATGCATGAAATTTAATCATAAAAGGGTAACCGAATTGGGAACATCATTAGACAGAAGCACTTAGGTTTTATTAATTAAGTAAAATCATGAGTGCTCCGTTTTGCATGTAAGAAATAAAATTATTTCGTATGTATTAATTACAATAATTGTTTAAAATGATTAAAATTGTATTTTAAAAAATTAATACAAATAATAAATAATAAAACAATTATTTTCATCAATTTTAAATGATATAATATATATTTTTAAATATAATTAAAAAAATTAAAATAGTATTTAACAATTTTAATTTTAATTAATTTTAATGAAAATATGTTGTTTTTAACTACATGTATATCAAACAATTTTTATTTTAATTTTTGTTTTAATGCATATATATGTATTTGCAGTTTTTTAGTATTTCATATGTATAATTACCTAAGATTTTTAAGTATTTTGCGGTAATCAAACTTCAAGTCAAAAAAAAAAAAAAAAAAAACATTTGTTTTTTTTTTCATTATGTTTCATCCGTAAGCAAATTTACTGACTATTAAATAAGCAGCTGTTTTAAGCCTTTCATAAAATTGGAAAAATACAAAATATATAAATAAAATATTCAAAGTAATATATGAGAGGAAATATGTTAAATATTTCGAGGAAATGTTGAAAGCAGAAATTATGTTATTTTCAATAATTCTACAGAATAAAATTACTCTTGGCCAATTAAAATTAATTTTATACAAGAAATATATTTATATAATTTATCATTTAATTTATGGTTAAATTATCCTTTAAATATTGCTTATCAATTTATGTAGTTGCATTTAAGCTTTGTTCTACCTTGTGCTAGCATCTTAGAACAAAGCTTCACATTGTATTATTTTAATTGTGGAAATATTTACCTAGTCAATTTTCCAATTTGGCTGACACACAAATTGTATTATGTCAAATGTTCACCTCATTTTGGTTTTACACATGCAAAATGCACAAAAATAATATTTGCTAAATATACGAAAATATTTATGTTGTCAGACAATAATGAATGTAATTGTGGTTGTTATGTTTATCGGGCTCATCATGATTTGTCTGTTTGTCTGCGGTAAGGAAACAGGCTAAAGAAATGTTATGACAGTTAATTTAAAGAAGCTGTCGTCAGCAGTTCCAAGTGGAATTTGAGCAACAACTATTTTTCATTTAAAGTTTAAAGCAAATGGCACAAATGGCACTGAGGGAAGAAAGTATTTTTAATTTGAGAGCGAGGCAAGCGTATGTTAATAATAAACGACAGCATGAGAATGGCATAGAAAGGTGCACACACACACACACACACCCAGGGAGACAATGACAACGATGTGAGAGCTTCTGCCGCTGCTCTAGCAAACTTTGCTGAGTTCTCTCCCAAACAAAAAATGTAATATGTGCTAATTGTTTTTCAATTTATTCAATGTCATTAAACGGGTGAGGGAAAAATGAAGTAACGATAAAGTTGACTCCACTCGACTCGAGTTGCTTTCAAAGCTAATTGTGTTTATAATTAATTCAAGTTGCAACTCTTTGCTAGATGTTTTTGCAGACAATAATTTAGCAATTTCCAATAATTAAGTGGGCGCTCGACATTATTATAAATGATTTATTTCTAACGTCATTAATACTATTTTGGCATTAAAAAACAAAGTCAAAATCAAACAACATTTTCATTATTTGTGTACGACTGAGACGGAGTCCTTTTGCGTGAAGTCTAGACCAATTTGATTTCAATTTGGGACTCATTTAATTGGCATTGGGCACATTAATCAATAGCTCTTTGAGAATTATTTGCACAGCTCGACTGATTATTGTTACGCAATAATAATAATTACGAAAATAAGCACGCAATTATAATTAATTAATGCATGCCTCATTTGCGTAGGCCGACATTTATTTGCTATGAAAAGACGCTTGAAAATTAGTTTTAAAAAATACTGAATTCTGATTAGTAAAATTAAAAACAATTATTATTATTAACAGTAATCAATTGTTTGGCAATTTATTTGATATCTTTTGTAAGTTGAGCATAACTAAAATTGTTTTTAATTCACTTTTCTATTTATATTTAATTTGTACTCTAAGTTACTCTAACTAAGGTATATTTTAGTTGCCCTTTATCAAAAATAAATTCCGTTGATTTTTTTTTATTTTATTTAATATAAACAAATTTATCATTTGTAAAAAAAAAATAGTTATTTATTTAATGAATTCATATATTTCTTTAACTTATGAAGGTTTATTACTGCAACTATTGAAATATTTAGTAAATTATGAAATATAAATCATACAAAAAAATTCAAGAATACAATTCACAAAATAGCAAAAGTTGGTTAATTTTTAAATCCCTCAACAAAAGTCACAAAAGCTAAACAATCACAAATGATATTAACATATTCAATAAAAAAATAACAGCATGTCTAGATTTAACCAAATTATTCAAAAAGTTAATGTAGGCTTTTCGTTTTTGTTTAATTTACCTTTATATATATAAATATTTTTTTTTTTTTTAATAAAACGCTTAGCTCTCAATTTCTACGCACAGCTAAAACTTAAATTCTTTGTATGTTTATTAACATTGGTATATTGAATGCTTTAAAAATATTTGCGCTCTGGTTTTGGGTTTTTTTATTTATTAATATTTGTATTATAATTTAAAATTTTTTTTTTAGTTATTCGTCTGAATTTTTCATTATTTTCATACACTGCACTCACACAATATTTGGTGTTAATCTACATCATTTGATTATCATCTTGGTCCACATTTATTTGATTTTATTTTCTAGGTTCTCAGCTCGATCTAACGAACTCAAGCGCCGCGCGGTAACTGAAGCTAAGGCAGCAACGCAGCATCCTTAAATAGCAGTCGCTCCCTGAGAACCATCACACGCTCGTCTTCGAAGTCAACAACCAGGCAGCATCCGTTCACCATTGGTGAAAGCTTAGCGCGCAAATGGAAAAATCAACAATGGTGTGTGACTCGGCTAAAGCTCTCCACTGGAATAGTTGTTTTGACGGCGACGTCAACAACAACAGGTGAGTAGAAAATAGCAAGGCGTTCCCACACAGCTGCAACAGGTGCTGTAGAAATGTTTCACTTGAAATAAAAATCTCTTTAATTTTTTTTTTTTTTTTTTATTTAAAAAGCGCGTTTTATGTTTCACTTTTCGCATGCCACACAAACGCATTTCTCGCAAATTCTCTGCTGAAAAATGCGTCGAAATACTCAATTGATTTCCATTTTTGATTTTTTCAAAATTCATCAAAATTAAAAAGAATTACAACAATTAACCTTAGAATAAGTGAACAACAAAAAAGTTGCGCTTAAAACTAGCCTAAACTAGATGAATAAATATACCCTATACATATACATGCCCCACGCGTAAACAAATCATCTAATATAGCCAATTAATTACTATTTATAAATTTTTTATATCCATACTAATATAACATATAATTATTATTATTATTTTTTTATATATATATATATATATTGACAGATTAAAATTGGAAGAGCTTACAAAAGTCCCGAACAGTTGAGATGATTACTGAGGACTGACAGGATTATAGATTTTGTGCTCCGCCATGTGGTAGCTGGACATAGATGAGTGGATGTTCCTCTTTGAGTTGATAGGTCTTTCCTCTGGTGCTTTTGTATTTTTGGCTTGATGTATGGCTTGTCCCCATGCAGTGCAGTTGCGATTGCCGTTGTTGCATTGTTGTTGATGATGATGTTGTTTGGATGATGTCGTTGATGTTGATGTTGATGTTGTTGTATATATATATATGTATACAATAGAGAGACAAGACATTAGTATAAACTTGTTTTCAATAATTTAAACAAATAACAGGCTTTAAAACTAGATCTTAAAATTAATTTTTTTAAAACACGATAAGTTGTATAAAAATAAAAAAAAAGGAAAAAAAAATTAAGCAAACAAAATAAAATAACGGCCAGCTTTGTGACCATTCTTATTTCTTTTAGGCTCTGCTTTATAGCCTAAAAATTTTGTTGTTGTTTGTATTGTTAGCTTTTTCTTTTTTGTTAATATTGTGGTTAATAAATTTTGGTGTATTATACAATTCTCTTCACTTCTCTATTTTTTAGTTCAGTTAAGTTTTGGAATTAGTAGAGTTCACATTTTCTTTTTGATTGCACTTTCACTTTAGCATGTCTCTTTTAACTGTTTCATTTTAAGCTTTGTTTTACTGATGGTTATTATTTTGATTAAATTAGAAATTTTTGAAGTTGTTTATAATTTGGTAGATGACCCTCGTAAACCTGAAAAGATTTTCCGCACATGTGCTGGCTTCCATTTATAGCAACCAACACACTGCTACAATGAAAATTAAAATGGATGATGACGCAGATCTCTGCATAGCAGGCGAGACGATGTTCTCTCTGAAGATCTAAGTAAGGTCTTCTCTCTGAAGATCCAAGTACAGTCTTCTCTCTGAAGATCCAAGTACAGTCTTCTCTCTGAAGATCCGAGTACTATCTGGATTAATTAGCTGGAGTATCCAACGCAGCGAAAGTAGGTCGTTATAGCAGGTGAGATAGATTTCCTTCTTAAGTTCCGGTCACTCCAATATAATCAGCTGGACTGGTCCAATCGCATGCTTTGATCTTTGAACTTTGATCCTTTACATTGGTCTCCGAGCTACGATCAGAAGTATTTCCTTTTGTTGATCCCAGTAGCCATGAAGCGCTGACTGCCGAGTCCCAATTGACTTTGAGCATCTCCAGCAACTTTCACCTAAATCGCAATAAAACCGACGCGAAGTTCCATGATGCTATCACGTGCAGATCAATAAATAATCCAAATGATTACGAGTTCTCCACGATGTTCAGCAAAATTGAGTTTTGTGACTGGACGTTGAAGAGTTTTGATGAGACGTTTAAGTGCAGATGAAACATTAATTGCAAGTCCAATAGAATGTGAATCGACGATTTGTTTGGTAATACTCTGGTAACGACAGAGCTGAAGAGGGGGGAGACGGGATATCTGAACTGAGACACATTTGTTTGGGATGGGACCAGACTGAATATTTTTCAAAATATTCCCTTTAAAGATCTATTCCTTTCAAAATAAAATCTTTATACTATAAAACACTTCCTGAACTGAACGTAGGGGCACGTACAGTGTAAAATCGAATATATACAATAGGAAGAGGGGACAGGCTAGAGAGAGATAGAGAGAGATGTAGAGAAACAGACAGGGAGAGGTAACAGCATCAGTTCCACGAAAAAGATTCGTTCTGCTTATTAACAGCCGAACAGTTTTCAAACGGAACATAGTTGATTTGTTGTGTATTGTCTTCAGTGGAGCGCTTGCACGGTGGGCCTAGCAACAACGCTTCACTACTCCACTACTGATTGTAGCTTTGTTCAAAACGCCCAACAGACTGTCTCAGACGCTTCAAATGGCAATGGCAGCTGCATTTTTGCAATCAATTTGAGTACCATCTGCGGCATAGGGCAAACTGAAGGTATCTAACCATTCTTTACACTTCTCAGTGCTATCAAAGGCCAAAACATTTGACACATAGTCGACGCTAATGTTGGGACGATAGCTGCAAGCAATGTAAAAATCAACTTTAGTACAAATTATTATATTTATGATTTTTTTACTTACGATTTAATAATTATGCGCAGTGCCACCTTGCGCTCGCGTTCCAAAAACCATTCAATCATATGGCCCGACATGAGCGGTGCCTTTTTATACAGCTCAAAGAGTTTGCAGTAATTTCCCAACGACCAAGCAGAACGAAAATCTAGAGCATGTGCAATGACAGGATTCTCGCGCTGATCAGCTGTTATAGAACGCAACACCGTTGTAATGTCTACAAAAAATATAGAGAAAAATGCAATATAAATATAATATAAACAATATATGTGTATCTATTTGATGAAACAACTGCTATATGGTTAATGATATTAGTCATAGTGCATACTTCATGGCATTTAAAAGATGATTCATGGGAAAGCAAAAGGATATATCTAACTGATAGTCTCAGTATTATGTATAAATCTTTACCCAAGGTATTTTTCGTAAAGATGTAATAGATAATGCGATAGGCGGTAAACTCAAGCGAGTTGCTGCTGTTGCCCAATTCTAAGTAGAGCATCTTTAATTGTGTCTGGCATTGATTGAACTCTTCGTGGTCGCCCTTCTCCATGGCAATGCGCGCATGCGTCTCATATACCTCAACGGTGAATTTATCGCGTATACCTTGGACCTGTAAAGCAATTAAATTAGTCTTGAAATAAAGGGAAAATTGTGTTTTGGATCTTACAGTGAGGTCTTGGCGTATGGACTTCAACTGATCACACGCATAATGATAATCCTGATTGGCTCGCCATTTGTTCTTCACATTGGCCAACGAGTGGGTGAGCACCTCAACGGGACGCACTTCGAATGCTGAAGGCGCTTTGGTTAGACGCAAGAAAGACTTTTCTAAATCCCTACATGTGCCTACAATATGCAAATCGAGTAAATCTAAGCCAGCAGCGCCCGCACCCGCATCATCCTCGTAGAACATGGTCGACGTTGAACGAGATGCAGCCGACGCGCCTTGCAATCTCTTCTTGTGCTTCGCCGTGGTGAGACCAAACGGTGAGCTTGCAATTGCGACGACAGATTTCTTAGTCGAGCCACCGCTCGACTGTGAAAAACGTGCCGCACGCTGTTGCAAGCGCGCTGTGTCATCATCAACAGCACCGCCAACAGACGACGAATGCGTAGCATAGAAATGTGGCGTCTTCTTTTTCCCTGTAACGGCGGCAGCGGCAGCCGCTGCACGCTTGTTCTTCTTCATTAGCATTTTCTGCTGTTTCCTGGACATGTTCGAATTGATGGGTATAAAATCGCTGCCCAATGAATCATTCGAGCTTGTCTTGCGAAGCACTTTGCGAGCTGGGGGGCTGCCGGCACTGCTGCTGCGCGAACGCGAATGAGAACGGGAACGGGATCGGGAACGAGAACGCGGTGAGCGAGAATAACGTTTCCTATTATTACATTTTGATGTAGAGGACGTGGACGATGTGGGCGAGCTGCAACACATTCGAATACAAACAAAATTTTATTAAAGATATTAAAAGTTTTAAATGTTTAGAACTTACCGTGAGCGACTCCTGGAGTAACGCGATGACTGCTGTGCGTGATGTCCGTGACTGCCATTGGCAAATTTATTAAAGGCATTCGCTTTTTGCTTAAAGTGATTTGGCGTCTTTTGACCCGGCTTTTGCGGTGTTGGCTGTGATTGAGACTGGGATTGCTGTTGCTGCTGCTGCTGCTGCTGCTGTTTTTTGTTAAAGTAGTTGCTGCGCTGCGGCTGTGGAGGCGTCACATTATTTAGCACCACATCAATGGCATCACGCTCACTATGCACCGTGGGCATGGGTTCATTATCCCAATCACGTGTCCACAGCTCGTTGCGATTGGCAGCGGCAATAATTTTACCTTT
This sequence comes from Drosophila koepferae, assembly GCA_030914345.1. Lineage (NCBI taxonomy): Eukaryota > Metazoa > Arthropoda > Insecta > Diptera > Drosophilidae > Drosophila > Drosophila koepferae. The sequence goes on from JAUESR010000207.1 coordinate 7,913,266, forward strand.
CAGACAGATATCAATTTGATCCTTGTCCAAGTCGGTTGTGCACTTGGAATAGCAACGTGCCACATACTGATTCAACGAATCTGGCCACGAATCATTTGTGGCCATTTGAAAGCAACTATTGGGACGTTTAAATCCTGATGCGGCTGTTGACAGTTGCGGCTGCGACTGCGACTGCGACTGCGGCTGCTGCTGCTGCGAGTGCTTTGGCTGTTGGGGCTCCAATACAGCTGACGGCGAAGGCTGCAACTGCTGCTGCTGCTGCTGTTGGGGGGCAACAGCTGCTACTGCTGCTGCTAATGATGGTGTTGGTATTAAGGGTAAAGGAGGTGGTGGCTTGCTTAGGTCTGGCGTCGGCGGCACTACTGCTGCGGCGAATGGATTTACAGAAATGCCCCCAAAACCAGTGGCCGACCCTTCATAGCCACCATGTTGTTGCTGTTGTTTGTTCATATTTATATTCATGTTCATGTTCATGTTCATGTTATTGTTGATGTTATTGTTATTGTTGTTTTTATTATTGCGCTTTCGCTTCTTTTTGTTAGAATTGTTGTTGTTCATGTTATTATATAGATTTAGTTGCTGCATAGCATGCTGTTGATGTTGTTGTTGCTGCTGCTGTTGCTGTTGTTGCTGTTGTTGCAGCGGATTTGGTGCATTTGCCAAACGTTTTTGGTTCAAGTTTAAGTTGAAGCGTATGCCACCAAAATTTTTCTGCTGCTGCTGCTGCTGCTGTTGTTGTTGCTGATTCTTATTACCTGTCTGAGCAGGAGGTGGTGGCGGCGGTGGTGGTGCCGTAGGTAGTGGTGGCGCGAGAGCATTGCTAAACCCGGGCGGCGCATTAGACGAACTAATAGTCGATGTTACCTGCTGCTGCTGTTGTTGCTGCTGCTGTTGTTGTTGCTGCTGCTGATAGCGCATATAATATTGATAATATTGTTGATACTGTTGTTGATAGGCGGCTGCATTGCCACCATGATGTTGCCACCAGGCATAGTTGTTCCATTGCTGCGCATTGGAAGAGTTTGGATTCTGCTGCTGTTGTTGTTGCTGTTGTTGCTGCTGCTGCATCTCTTGCAGCTGGGGTATTAATGGCGGCGGTGCGCTCATCGCATCAGACATTTTTCGTACCGATACGTACGGTATTTACGTATTATGTTTGAGCACCTTTTAACCTTTTCGAACTTACCTTTACTTCAAACTGTGTACCACACCCTATTGTGTATCAAAATAGAAAATCAAATGAAAAGAATGTGATAAACCCAAATTTGGAATATTGTGAAACATCTGTGCATGTGTCGAGCGTGAACGTGTAAAGGCTTGTGTGAGTATGTACGCCATTTTGTTTTTCGCTTACCCAAGAATATTCCAGTGGCCTATATAATTGCAGTTGTAAAATTGTCTCAATAATTAGTAGAATTAAAAAATTCACTTGCATAAACTAACGCGCAAAACTCAAATGATTGCTACACATAGAAGAAAAAAATATTTTCTGCTGTCGAACACACAAAAATTAGAATTGTTAAATCACGTCTACACAATGTGTGCTCCTTATTTTTGACAAAGACAGACAAAAAAAACATCGATGAAATTGAATGACGATGTCATAGCCACAAAGTTGACCAGAAAAATGATCGAGCACATATCGAATATAAATGAACATGCAACGAGAAGTATCGAAAAAATACTGACATTCGAAAAAAGCGCAAATAGCTGAGATCCCAAAACAAATATTTATAGTGAAATAAACATTAAAAGAAATCATTAGATATGGCTTTTACACGAACAAAGCACGCAACTCGAGATCATTTACCACATTTATTAAAAACTGTACCCGAGGAGCACCAAGAACCAATCAAACAAATGTGTCTGAAAATGATGTCGCATGATGCCTATGGCAAACCGTAAGTTTTTTCAGAAGCAAAACAGATGCGATTGTTAAGTTAATATCCCGCCACAGCTACCAATGGACTTCACGAGATTTCGAATTGGGTGCGCCTTTGGGACGCGGGAAATTCGGACGCGTCTACTTGGCACGCGAACGGCACTCTCACTTTATGGTGGCCATGAAAGTAATGTTCAAAGAGGAACTGCGCAAGGGCAACGTGCAGCGTCAGGTGCTGCGCGAAATCGAAATACAATCGCGCCTCAAACACCCTAATATATTGCGTTTGCTAACCTGGTTCCACGATGAATCTCGCATTTATTTGGCACTGGAAATAGCCTCTGAAGGCGAGCTGTTTAAGCACTTGCGCAACGCACCTAATCATCGCTTTGATGAGCCCCGATCTGCCAAGTACACCTATCAAGTGGCCAATGCACTTAACTATTGTCATCTCAATAATGTCATACATCGCGATCTCAAGCCAGAAAATATTCTGTTAACGAGCACAGATGATCTGAAGCTGGCGGACTTTGGCTGGTCCGCTCATACACCTAACAACAAGCGAAAAACCATGTGTGGTACATTGGACTATCTGCCACCCGAAATGGTCAGTGGGCACTCCTACGATGACAGCGTTGATCAATGGTGTTTGGGAATACTGTGCTATGAGTTTCTGGTGGGTAGTCCACCCTTTGAATCTAGCACTTCTGAGAATACGCAGGCCAGAATCAGACGTCTGGATATGCATTATCCATCACATCTTTCCCCGGGCGCAAAGGAACTGATTTCAGGAGTAAGTTAATTTTTGTGGATATCTAATTCTGCACATTTTACTTATATCTTTTACTATAGTCCCAATTTACAATAATTAATATATTTTACTTAATTCTAAACTTAGCTTCTCCGTCGCGAAGGCCGCATTAGCCTGGTAGATGTTATGACAAATCCTTGGGTGAAGGAGGGAATGGCAATCAGAGCTACACAACTCATACAGCAGAGGAACGAACGGGGCAAGGAAAATCAAGCCAGAAATTAGTCAAGCTCTCAATATTTTGCATTTTATTTAGCTCAAATGTTAATTACGAATTTTTTTAATTATACAAATTGTTTATTTAATTTTTTGCAATGAGAAATAATTGTATATGTAAATTAGACTGTTTCTTTAAATGTATTAGTTATAAAATTAAATATTACTTTTTCAATTTAACTTTAAATTACAATTAAAATTTCAATGTTAAATGTAATAATACCTAATTATATAACATACAAATTATATATAGAAAAAAAAATAATTTAAATTTGATTTATTCCAACTGAACAAGCACTAAAAATGGTCTTCGATATTTGACCGTGACAAAATGATATTCCGATTGACAGCATATCGAGTACAAACGCACATACAGCGAGTAGTATCGAAGTTAAAATTGGCATTCGAAAAAAGCGCAAATAACTGCGACGCTAAATTGAAAACACGGAAAAGTCATTTGTTCTAAAATTGAATTAACAATTTGTAAACTATGGCATTTACTCGAACGAAGCATGCAACACGAGATCATTTGCCACATTTATTAAGTAATGTGCCAGAGGAGCATCAAGAACCAATCAAACAAATGTGTCTGAAAATGATGTCGCATGACGCCTATGGCAAACCGTATGTTTTTATAATCTAAATATGAAGTTTATATTAAGTTGTGTGATAAAACATTGCAGTTACCAATGGACTTCACGAGATTTCGATTTGGGTGCGCCTTTGGGACGCGGGAAATTCGGACGCGTCTACTTGGCACGCGAACGACACTCTCACTTTATGGTGGCCATGAAAGTAATGTTCAAAGAGGAACTGCGCAAGGGCAACGTGCAGCGTCAGGTGCTGCGCGAAATCGAAATACAATCGCGCCTCAAACACCCTAATATATTGCGTTTGCTAACCTGGTTCCACGATGAATCTCGCATTTATTTGGCATTGGAAATAGCCTCTGAAGGCGAGCTGTTTAAGCACTTGCGCAACGCACCTAATCATCGCTTTGATGAGCCCCGATCTGCCAAGTACACCTATCAAGTGGCCAATGCACTCAACTATTGTCATCTCAATAATGTCATACATCGCGATCTGAAGCCAGAAAATATTCTCTTGACAAGCTCAGATGACTTAAAACTGGCGGACTTTGGTTGGTCCGCGCATACGCCCCATAACAAACGAAAAACATTGTGTGGAACGTTGGACTATTTGCCGCCAGAAATGGTCAAAGGAGAGTACTATGATGCCAGTGTAGATCAGTGGTGCTTGGGCATCTTATGCTACGAATTTCTAGTGGGTAATCCACCCTTCGAATCCAACAACTCTGAAATTACATACAAGAAAATAAAGCATCTGGACATGCAATATCCATCTCACATGTCATCCGGCGCAAAGGAATTCATTTCGGGAGTAAGTTGATTGCTAAATAATTAAAGTTTAGTTAAAGTTTCTATTTTAATAATTTTCGCAAATTATAATTATAATTATACACATTCGCACCAGCTATGCCACCTTTTAATTAACTTATAACTTATTAACTTTATACAAATGCAACTATAATACCTAAATAATGGCTTTGTTATTTTTTGTTTACAAATTTTAAAACAGCTCATACGTTGTGAAGGCCGCATCAGCTTGGTAGAGGTCATGACAAATCCTTGGGTGAAAGAGGGGATGGCAATACGAGCTGCACAACTCCAGCAGCAGAAAAACGAACGAGGAAAAGAAAATCTAGCCCGAAATTGATCCTCACTTCCATATTGTTCTTTACAATGATTCAGTTTTTTGTGTAACTTAATATTAAAATTGAAAACGTTCCTGTTTAACAACTCAAATTACATGCCACACCAAATGTATGGCTGCCATCAACGAGATGCTTTACGTTAAATCCGACATGAGTTGTAAGTTGAAAGTTCTCATTAAACTCTACCTGATAAACTAGACCCATGTAACCAGTACTGCATATTCTTGCTTTAATAAGTTTCTCGTCGTCTAGCTCGTATTGACCTCCGATGGTAACTTTCAAATCCTTCCATTCAGTCATTCTGGCCATCACAGCAAGCACAACTTTATCGCTTACTCGCTGCAACATGGATCCTTTGATATTTTTGAAGTTCTCTCTGTGTATGCAGATTTGAGAGATTTAGGATGAAATAGAAGTTCTGCAATAAGGCTTACAACTTTAGACCTATTTCGGTGTCATCTTCTTCACTTCTAAACCCTACACCAAACTCATGCCTCTGTACCTCCATCTTAGGAACATCGAGAACCCCTCCCACGGTACATATAAAGAGTTCGGATGGATGTTCGTAGTAGGCATAACCCGATAGCAACGACCCATTTACAAGTGGTGCGATCATTTCAATCTTGAATGGATCCAACTCTAGAGCGCCCTGCAATTCCAGCGTGAGCCTAGTATCATCTCTAACCAGTAATTGCAAAAAATGTTAAGTGAGCATACTGATAATTATATTGACTTATTTACTTACTTGTTATCGTCGTCATGATGATTGTAAATGGCCCGAATCATGGACAACGCCAAACCGCCAAATATTTCACTACGTATACCGAGCGTAGCAAAGAGGCCGTCGGTTCTAAACGCCTGTGATAAATGGAACATTCCCAACTGTTCGCTAAATTCAAAACCTCCCACAACAGAGCGAGAATACGGTCTTCCGGCACCGAAACTGTACAATTTGTTATCCTCGCTGAACTCAGAAGTGCAGTCGAAACGCCAAGTGCCCAATTTATAACCATTTACCAAACATTGTCTGGCCAATTTACCAATAAAGTTATAACTCGGCATATCCCCATCCAGGTAATATGGACCCAGTTCTGTCTCCATATCTGGATCAGACTGTGTGGGGCCTGTGGCAGGCGCTTCTGATTGTTGCTCTGTTCGCACTTGTTCTGGTGGTGGTGTTTCATCATTTCTTCTTTTAAGCTTGGGCAAGCCAAATGACTCTCTTATCTTATCATGACGTGCTTGCATTTTCGAAAGAGGCATTTTGATAAATTAAAAAAACTGAGAATTTCTATAAAAAAATATCCAAAATATAGAAATATTTAATTCAATACACAGCCAAAAATGTTTTTAATTGAATTCCAAGCACACTTTTTTTAGAATTTTGTCATTGAGGTGATAAAATGAACTTCTAAATAAGCTAAATATATTTGACAATCGAAAATGACAAACATGTAGAAGCTATTAGAAATTTGATCTGAAGCAATGATATAAGAGTAGTTGAAACAAACAAATAACTAACATACATTCATATGTTGTTATAAGCAATATATAATATTTAAATAATAGTATGTAATAATATTTATTGTCACTTCTACCCCATTCATTCTCATTTTAATTACAACATCCTAACCTACTAAATATATCTGTTATATTCAGTAAATACTCTAAATATCTATGCAAATCTGAAATGAAACTACATACAGTCCTTTCGGCCTGTTATTTTCGTGTTTTCCATTAACAATTAATGCTCCACGAAACACCAAATTTGTGATTGCTCTTGATGGGATCGTCGAGCGCGAAGCCAAAGTGATACATGATCCGTATGTTCTCGGAAAGAAACTGCTGGTAGACGAAAGCTAAATATTCCTGAGAAGTTATTTTGGCCTTAATCATTGTGCTCTCATTGACCATGAACTGACATCCAATTGAATAATCTACGTTCTTCCACTCTAAAAGCGCGGCCTTTAATGCAATGGCCCAGCGATCGCTCAAGCGCTGAAATATGGAGCCACGCAAATCCTTAAAGTCCTCACTGCAAGCGAATGATATACAAATTTATAATTCAAGAATTGCAAATGAAAGCCAAAACTTACAATTTCAGAGCGAACTCGGTAGAGTTATTATTGAAACCCACAGCGAATGCTTGCTTTTCAAAAGCTTTCCCTTCAAAATCATAGACCGCTCGATATGCTAGCATAATTTTCTCGAATGGCTGCCACAGAGCGTAGCCCATGATCTTCGATACGTTAACAATGGGAGCGATTACTTCCATCCTGACTGGCGAACGCTGAACGCCACAAAACAGGTCAATTTTGTAGGCACTTTTGGGAATAAAATAAATTGGTTTATCTTTATACATATAGATATATATATTGTATGAAAATTCTTAGTAAAATGCTCTTAATAACTGAACAGATTTGTATTTGAAATAATAAATTAAAATAAATAATAATAATAAAAAATTATATAATTATAATAAATAACATAAATAAATAAAACATGTTCCCAATTTGTAAGAATCATATGATTTATTTAAATTATAATAAGAAAACTTATTCAAAACTTCTATTTGACTGAAAAAAATGTATAATAATGAAAATAAATATAAAAAAAAAATAATTCAATTAATTTAAATTCATATATATGAATGGTAAATACTATATTACGAATTTATTTAATTGAATTTCAGATATATATATTTTGAAAATAATGTTTGCAGATATCTATTATCTAAAAATGTTTACAAATCTAAAAATAGAACACAAACTTCATAATGGAAATCCAGACTGCAATAATATAAATGATTACTTTCTCTAAAAAAACAGCCAAATATATATCTATATGTATATCGCCTCCATTCCATGAACTACTTACTTTGCACGATTATATAAGGCCCGCAAGGTGGCCTCCCCACTGACGCTCTCTCCTCTTTTCTCTAGACCAATCGAAGAGAAGAATTCATTTGTCAGCCAAGCCTGTGACATGGTCAGAATTCCTGTTTTCTTCTTGAATCCCACGCCACCCGCAACAGTTTTAAAATCTGGCTTGGCAATGCCAAAGCTGTACAAGGACAGCTCGCCTTTAGCTCTGGCAGTGCAATCGATATGCCACACACCGATCCTATAGCCGGTTATCAAACATTCCTTGGCCCAGCGACCGATGTGGAAAAATGTCGGCACTTCCCCTTCCAATGATTCCGGCGGTATTATCTCATATTCCGCCTCAGGGGGAGCATTCTCTGGAGCATCCTGACCAGGTTCTGGTGCTGGATCTGGTTCTACAGAAGTCGGTCGATTTTTTTTCTTTTTCCATGCAGTTAATCTACGTTTCTTAAATACAGACATATTTTATATAAATGAAAAATAAATGAAAAAAAAAACCGCGAATTTAAAAAAAAAAAGAAAGGATAATTAAAATTTGATCTTTTTTTTTTTTTTAATTTAATTTGAAGCTAAAATATAAATATGAAATTTAAATCAAAGTTTGTATGTTGCAAAGGGAATTTAATATATCGAAACACATTAAAGAATATATTAAGAGCGCATTTTGGATTCGATAAGACCGCAAATGACAAATATATATATATAATAAAATGAATATTTTTATGAGATTGCATTTTATTAACATAGTTTTTCAAATATAATTGATCCCAAATTACCCTCTTAAACTCCACGAAACGCCAAATTTATGATCGCTCTTAAGAGGATCGTTGATAGCGAAGCCAAAGTGGTACATGATCGCTATTCTATCGTTAAGAGTCTGTTGATAGACCATACCGAAGAAGCCATCATGACGGTATTTGGCCTTGATGATGACATTTTCATATAATGCACACTGTCCGCCAATTGCATATTGCATTTCCTCGGATTTGTAGTAGTTCGCCTTGAATGCAACAGCAAATCGATCGCCCAAGCGCTGGAATATGGAACCACGTATATCCTCGAAGTTCTCACTGTATATTGATGCATATTAGAAAGATTTTCTTGCATTTGTATTTAGTTCGTAGAGAAAAGAGATATACTTACAACTTAAGACCCAATTCGGTGTTGCCATTGCTATAACCCAAGCCTATTGCATGTTTATCAAAACCTTTTTGCTCAATATCGTAGACCGCTCGATACGAGAGTATGTAGTTTTTATATGGATTGAAAAGCACATAGCCCATTAGTTTTGGTTCCCTCAAAATTGGTAAAATCACATGATACCTAAATGGATTCACCTCATAGCCGGAATGCAGCTCAACCTTGACACCGGGTCTAGAATGAAAAGAAATAGATATATATATATAGATATATAATTATGTATACCCATATATATCATCGACCTTCCACAGCCTCGCTGCCTTCTTACCTATCGTTTGGTTCATATGCCGCACGTAACAAACTGTTTGCCATCCCACCAAATATTTCATTTTCCATAGCCACCATGCCGACGAGGCCGTCCGTCAGCCAGACCTGTGTCAAACTGAAGCTGCCCAGGTGTTCGCGAGCACCCAGGCCGCCAAAAACGTTTTTGAACTCAGGTTTGCCGGTGCCAAAACTATATAAGGATAGATTATCGCCCAATTCCGTAGTGCAATCGAAATGCCAAGCACCGATCTTATAGCCATTCACCAAACAGTCTTTCGCCAAGACACCGATGTGAAAATATGTCGGCATTTCGTCCGGATGGAGGGGCGGAGGTATTATCTCCTCATAGATCTCTTTGTCCTTTTTGTTATCGGCATTTGGATTGTCTTGAGTAGTTTCTTCCGGTGGAGATGCTGGAACAAATTTCCTCTTTCTTCTTATTGTAAATCGCTTTTTGTTAAAAACGGACATTTTCTATAATCAATTCGTCAATTCACTAAAAATTTAAAAGAGCCAAATTAAAATTTCAATTATTTTCCATGCCTATTTAAAAGAAATCATTAATTTTTGAAATATTTTCAAACCCTTTTGCTACAAAAACAAAGCATACTGAAATTAAAGTTTATACATAATAATTATTAATTTTTAAAATTTTAAGCTTCTTTTATATCTTATATTAATATCAAGTGTACATCTACAGGCTCCTATTTCCTCTAGCTATGCTATGCAATTATTTATAATCCTATTAAAATTAAACTTATTTTTAATGCTTATTTAGAAATCATTATTTTTTTTATACTTTTCTAACATTTTTTCGACATAAAATACAAAGATATAAATATATATTTTAATGTACATAGAATTTTCATTAGGTACAAGAGAGTATAAATATATATTTTTATTGATATCTGAAATCTATAATCATTAAAAATATACAAATGAAACGAAGATTTAATTTTCATTCTTAAAAAAAAAAAAAAACAAATTTATTGATATTAGGTTTTCTTGTTATTTAAATTTTCACACTTTTATGTATGAAAACTTTTTTTTTTTTTTTTTTTTGTGGCACAAATACGAAACGATTGTAGAACGTTCAACAACAGAGTTACAAAGTCAATGAAGGCAACAAATTTGATAGCGACATGGACAACTGTTGCATTTAACACTCCAGGGAGAGGCCAACGCCAAATTTATGATTGCCATCACTAAAGTGTTTGCAATCGAGCACCGTCGATATGGACATTGTGATGCCATCGCGCAACTTCTGCTGAAAGCCCAGCCCCAGTTCGGCTTTATTATTAATTTTGGCACGAATCAGTGCATCACCTTCCAAACGATAGACCATTCCGATTCCGACATTGACGTCTCTCGAAGGAGCTTCACCATCCTGGGACGGTCGACCTTCAGGTTGGCCGACCTCAAGAGCGGCATCAATTTGATCACTTGCCTTATGGAACAACGAGACAAGCCAGCCCTTAGCATTAATTCTTAAACAGAGTTGAAAAGAATTTATATATAGCATATATATATATTTATTTTTATTCATTCTCTGCACTTACAGTTCACCGTGCAAGGTTGTCTGCTCATTGGTCCAGCCCAGCGCAACGCTCCAATTAACATTTTCGCCATTGATATCGACGTCAGTGGATGCGCCGGCCAAGAATCCCTGGTCGCCTACCACAAGTGACAATCCGATTATGGGATCATTTTTGATATCACATTTCCCTAGTATGTTAAAATACTCCTGGGCATATCTTGCCATAAATTTGCCACTTTTATCACTATAATCACAAACATATATTGTGATAGTAACTGAATTAGTTTTAGCGAATTCGAAATACACACCCTGACGATGGCTGAAAACGGCCCTCCAATGCGAGCAACAGACCCTCAACTAGCTTATCTTTGTGCGCAATTTCACCATAGAGCAGATTATCAGTGTTCCATCGTTCGGTGAGCGTAATGCCATAATCTTCTATGTTATATTTGCTTTGCAAAGAGCCCATCACTTTGCTGGCATCCTGGCTGGCAAAACCAGTCGTAAAGAACTCGATGCCGGAGCTAGTCATGGTTTTGCAGTCGAGCTGCCAGAGGCCAGGATGATAGCCACGCTTGAAAAGATCACGGGCCAGTTTGCCCAAATCAGCATAAACAGGCGGTGCCATTTTTGGCCAAGTAAATAATTTGTATAGTTGGAGCGTATTATATGGTTTCGAAATTTTGTTACAGTTGTTTTGTATCACCAGAATTTCTTTGAATTTGAAAAGATTTGAGCTCAGAATTGTGAGTCGTTGTTGAATAAAATCTATTGAATTGTGAAGCAACGTATGCTATGGCTATACTTGACAGCACTAATAATATTTACCCATCTATAGAAATATAATTCTCATAAAATTTAAAACTCTGTGGAAGCAATCAAATGTGAAACGGCTGAATCTCAATTACCGCCCACTCGGTACTCAACTGAATCGAGTACTGGTTGAGCAAGCAAGCAAGCAAGCATCGATAACAACTTCCGATATCGCCGATAGGCAGGCTACAATCGCTTTAGAAAATAAATTAGTTTAGTTTTAAATGCACACTACTAGTGTTATTGTATTTATTTGACAACGATTGTTTTCTTTCTATCTGGTGCTTTTCATTACTCACTCTCTGTGCAGAAATAATTCCGAGCTTTTTTAACACTTTGTTTTTGTTTTTAATAGGTAAATTATGTATTTCACTGTTTGCCAACAATAAATATATACTTAGCTATGCACTATACGAGACTACGTCCAACGATCGAGCGGACGACAATCTGATCCGGGGCCGCAGCAAATGTTGGCAAATGTTTTGCTAAACATGAAGATTCGTGTAGTGTAATTTTGTAGTATTTTTATGTGTTTTATTGTTGTTACACTTTAAATTTGTTTCTCTTGTTGCTGTTGTAATGTTAATGATGTTGTTACTAATTTGCTGTTGGTGTATTTAGTACTGTATGCATATTGCTGGCAGCGCATTCAGCTTTTCATCTTGAACTAACTTAGGCTTCCAATTCGAGGCCAACGCCAATCTTGTGTCCGCCGGCATTGAAGTTCTTGCCATCGACAAGCGTGGACAGGGTCAAGGTGATGCCATCGCGCAACTTCTGTTGATAGCCCAAGCCCACTTGGCTGGCATTGTTGACCTTGGCGCGCACGCTGGCATCGTCGTCCAATTGGTATTTAGCGCCAATCGAGAACTTGGTGTTGCTGGTTCCGCTGGCCCACGACAGCTGAACACCCACATCCAGCTTATCGGAAGTCCGTTGGAAGATGGAACCGCTAAACTCCTGACCGTCATTCCTGTTAAGAAAAACATAAAATCCATAAATAAAATAATACATTTCAAATCAAATCTCGACTAATTTTTACTTACACGGCTGTGTGCAGGACAAAGTCCTTGGTGGAGTAGCCGAGGGCAAAGTTGTTGGTGGTCAACTTGGATTGTTGTGTGTCGAAGGCAGTTTGATAGCCGGCCAACCAGCCCTGGTAGCCCAGCACAGCGGATGCGTTGATCAAGGGGCCCTTCAGGTCAATATTGACATCCGAATCGGCCTTGACATTCTCATGACCGTACGAAACCTTGAATTTGCCGTTCTTGTTGCCCGATTGTGGCGCAAAGTTGCCCTCAAGTGACAGCTTCAGACCCTCCAACAGCTGATCCTGCACAGCAACCTCAGTGAAGAGAGTATTGTCTGTGTTCCATTTCTCGGTCAGGGTGAGGCCATAATCCTTGACCTTGTACTTCGTCTCCAAGGAGCCAAACACCTTGCCCGACTCCTGGTTCGAATGACCAGCTGTGTTGAATTCAATGCCCGACGATGTCTTGGTCTTCAGGTCCAGCTTCCACAGGCCAAAGTTGTAGCCTTTGCTGAAGATGTCACGAGCCTGTTTGCCCAAATCGCTATATGATGGAGGAGCCATCTGTTGAGTGTCAAATAGTATTAGCAAATATAGTTCAACATTAGGTGAATAGAGTATATATTATTTCACAAATTGCATATGTTTGGCCAACGATTGCGTGAATGTAGAGATTAGATTCGCAACTCATAATAAGAGATAAGAGTTTCAAACGCTTGTGCAGTAAATATTTCATGAAAGCAAATATTGTCATAGTAATAAACACCATTTAATACCTTTTATTGTCATTTCCGAATGAAATGCAGCTCAGATATTAAATCCGATTTCCATCCCCCTCCCCCCTCCCCATTTAATTTCAGCTGATTTTAAAAATAAACGCGAAAAGTGAAAAACTTTAAATCGAATATTTATTCTACTCTGGCGAAATGTCAATTTATTTTTTTCCCCGAAATCAAAGGAAAATCCTATTAAATTCGTTTTCAAGGTGAACTGCGGCCAATGAAAAGTGCAACTACAACTTAAGTGTGCCCAAATTTGGCAAAGAAACTGCAAAACTATTTGCTCTCTGGCTCGCTATGTTTAAGTACTTGTGTGCGCATGTGTGTGCCTGTGTGAATAGGGGTCAACGCACGTCTGCTGCTGTGATTCGACGAGTAAGAGCAAGAGCGTACAAAGCAGCTGCGAGTGATCGTGCAATTAATGACGCACCGTGCGCCACAGTCGATTGCAAAAGATTGCGAGAAATTTCAGCATCTACAAATATGTATACATATCAAAGCTAACGCACCTTTGTCATGTCAACCTACCGCTTTTCGTCTAAAATTCTCCTTTATAATATTATATGTCCAATATTTCTTGTTATAATCAGCCATTTTTTAATAATATAATTTTATACAAATTTTAACTTTATTTTTTTAATTACTTGTAAATTAGTTTCATACCATACGGCCTACTGTGCAGCATATTTCATGTCTGTTTACATTTTGTTGTTGCTGGCGTTCCGTTAATCACTCACAGCAAATCCGTACAATGACCACTTGACAGGCAAACGTGCACATACATACATACATACATACAGAAGTATGTATGTATATACCGATGACTACCCGGTACATCGTTGCTTTGGTCTCATCACTACTTCACGTCCCATGCAAACGCAAACACAGCACACAGTGGTGGCCGTAATAATAATACATGTGCTAAAACAACGGCAAAATATGAAAGGCCGGCAAACAGAGAAAGATTTATATTATTGGCTAGATTGGACAGCGGCCAAACAGCGCGGAAATGACCAACAACATACGAAAAGTAGACGGCGTGTGAAATCATGCGCTTTCCCGGCCAGCCAAAGACAAAGAATTCTAGCAAAAACTAAGAAAAAAATTATACGCTCAAGAAATATGTGTTGTGATGTAACAGGGCATCAACATGGAAAATTTCAGTATATATATACATAAAATGCAGGTACGTATGGACAAAACAGGTCAGGTATTTCGTGAGCCCTACTCAAAATTACGCTACGACCTTGACACAAAAGTTAGGATTTTAAATTACAAAAGGTGCACTCACTCGAAATTAGATATATATGTAGTTAGTCGATTGTCAATGTTCATATGTAAGTCATGACTGAGCTGTCATTTGCGAACTGTGGGCTGTGGGCGTTAATTATTATTACGCAACAGTATCCAGCAAAACTAATCTTATATCCCCATTGCAATAGTCGAAAGGTGTCACATATAAGCGAAGAATCGATTTTTTTTATAATGACGTCACATACACACCCCTAGCTAAAATCAAATAAATTTAAAAATTGCTTCTCTTGATGCTCACATGACTCGCGGCCAAAAAAGCAAACAAAACAATAATAAAGCAAATAGAAAAAGTTTAACAAGGTGGAATTGATAAAGCTCTCGAGACAGATGCATGTGATTAAGCAAGAAGGAAACCAAACGGTAGATTCCCATTTTATCAAAACAAATTCTAGCACAGCGCAGCCAATATGTATGTTACGTAACAGGAAAGTGCTGTTGCCGGCAGCTGCCATCGTTGCAAATTAACTGTAAAACTCTTTTCTATTAGCGTGTTTACGTATGTGTGCCGGTTGCTTTAATCGATTGAATGGTCACAACATCAGTATCAAAAGATATTGGGGATAGTTAACACAACAGCATGAACACGATGGGAAACCCTTTCCGCGTGTCGTGTATGTGTGTGTGCTTGTATATGGATGAGGGCTTCGTGTCTACTTGCAAAATGTTCATTTCGAGGTTATGAAATCACTTTTACTGAAAAACTAAATACATTCGCGTATTTGCATGCATATTGTTTCACTATCAAAACAGAACACACAATAACAGTGGCGTGGGTAAGTTTTACTTACTTTTGATAAGTTGAATTAGTTTTTAAAGTAATGCGAAACGCAGGAACAAGACGACCACGACCACACAACGTACACCACAAAATTGATTTGCAACTGAACAGCAGTGTGACCAAAGAAAAATGTAGAAGAACGCGATTCCGCTTTGGGCGCGAATATACCAAACCAAACTAATTGCGGAACACCTGCTAATTGCTTTGTTATATTTCTACAAGTAGATTAAATGTATACTTGTTAATTATTACACCCTATGAAATTCTCTAAAATATATTTAAATTTAGTTTAATATATTTGTAAAAGTATTGTAATATGATTTGCATACTGCGCGTAAACACATAATGGCAGACTTGCCCAAAAAGAATCGATACTTTTTAAATATGATATTTGGCGCCACATCTATAAGTGATCTCTTTTTACTTTAAACAATAAACAAATCTATTCTTGACCTATACAATATATTAAATAAAAATTGTAATTTTGTCCCATTGAAAGAATTATAATTTATCAAAAGTAACAGAAATGTAGAAATGCATGTGCACCACCGATCAGTGAGCAGACTACTCAATATTTATATTATTTTTAGCCACAGTGCAAGCTCTCTAAAAATCTAAGAACTCGTGTTCTCTGTAAGTAGAAATACATTTCGTATAAATTTGGGAGCGGGAGAGACTGCAACAACGTCATGTTGAAAGCGCGCCTGGAACACGACTCAGTCTACGGTCGCTGCCTAGCCACATCGGAGGCAGTGGAAAGCGGTGAAGTAGTTGTGGAGGAGTTGCCTTTCGCCTATGGGCCGAAGCGTGACAGTGGAATCGTTTGCCTGGGCTGCTACAAGTATTTGCAGTTTGGCGAAGATGGTGATTCACTGGATCGCTGTGAACTCTGCGACTGGCCAATATGCGGCAATTGTGTGGATGACGCCGCTGATCATCGAGGCGAGTGCGAGGTCTTTGCCGCCGCACATGTCACATTCGCCGGCAACGTCAGCGAGGATGGCGTCTGTCCACAATTGGATTGCATAACACCTTTGAGGTTAGTTTGTGGATGCCAAAGGGGCAGCATGGTGGGCTGTGGGGGCCATGCTGCCGCGCGGCCATTCAAAACCAAACAGAAATCTTGACAGTTTCAAACGTCACAATAGAACAACAAGCATGGGCAGCTGGCAGGGTAATGCTCGCTACTCGGGGGCCGTTCATCTTTGAGACTGTGCCAAGTTATACAAATATTTACAAAATATGCTGTGCCGTGCAGCTCATCATAGCGCGGCTCATGTCAGTAGACGCTATGACAGCGACGCCAGCACTCGATGTCAATCGCACGGCAGTCGAATGGAGTCCTATCTATGGCCGCTATCTAACGGCCAGCAAAGCGGTACAGCGCGGCGAGCTTCTAATAGAGGAGCAACCCTTTGCTCTGGGCCCCAAATGTAATGGATATGTGCTGTGCCTCAATTGCTACAGACCTGAGGTACAGGAACGATGTGTCCTTTGTGGCTGGCCTCTATGCGGCCTGTGCACCGAAGAAGAGGAAGATAATCATCATCTGCAGCTGGAGTGTTCCGTGATGCGTGCGGCCAAGGCGCGTTTCTATGAGATGCCCACCGGCAGCAAATATTGGCCACAGCTGGACTGCATTATGCCACTGAGGTGCACAAAAATAGATACTAAAAGCCGTGCCAACTTTTGACACACATAAATCTCGTGTTATTTATGTGTTACAAGAAAAAATTTTGCGTTTGCGAGATCAGAAACTATCAGCATTAAAATAATATTTTGCTCCTAGCGCAACAATTGAACGAAAATGTAATTTGACTCTGGGATTAACAGCTGTTAGCCAGCTGTTAGTTGATGATCATTTGAACCGCTACTGTTATTAAATTGTTAGTGGATTCCTTTGTTCTTTATATTTAAATATTTAATGGATTAAGTTTGCTTCTTTATTTATAGCTAAGTAAGCAGTAATCTTTGTTGATTTATTTGTTTCCTCGTGCCAATATTTTTTTTTTTTATTAAATTCCTTTTGTTTTTTGTTTTTTTTTGTCGTAGGGTGCTGCTGGCCAAGGAGGCACAGCCGGAGCGCTGGCTAAATGAGGTGATGCCCATGGAGCATCATGAGCTAGAGCGGCGCGAGAATGTTGATGTGTGGCATGCGGATCGTGTAAATATAGCCCAATATCTGCGTGGCCCATGCAAGCTGGCGGAACGCTTCAGCGAGGAGCTCATCATGCAGGTGGTTGGCGTGCTGGAGGTAAATGCATTCGAGGCACGGACCACCCAGGGCTACCCATTGCGCTGCCTGTTTCCCTACACGGGCATATTGGCCCACAATTGTGTGCCAAACACGGCGCGTAGCATTCATCCAAGCGAGGGCTACAAGTGAGTTGGAACTTGAGATAATCAGCAGCTTTTAGCTTTCCATTACATTTCCCATAGGATTCGCTTGCGTGCAATGGTTGCTCTGGAAGAGGGCCAGCAGCTGCAGCACAGCTACACCTACACCTTGGACGGTACTGCACAGCGACAGGCGCATCTGCGCGAGGGCAAATACTTTGTGTGTAGCTGCGAACGTTGCCTGGATGCCAGCGAGCTGCAGACACATTTCTCTAGTCTGAAGTGTGGCCAGTGCACCGAGGGCTGGCTGCTGCCCAAGCAGCCAACGGGTACTCTATATGCTTTTTATACATTTTGCTAGAACATCCTCTTGACATAATCGTCTTTCTGGTTCTGTTTACAGTCGTGGATAGCAGTTGGAGCTGTCGGGCGTGCGATCATAGCATAAGCGGTGAGGATGCGCGACAAATTGTGGCTGCATTGCAGACTGAAGTGAATGCTGTGCAAGCTCTCGACATGGGTCCGAAGCGTCTGGAGGAAGCGGAACGTTTGCTGCGCAAATACAAATCTCTGCTGCATCCATCGCACTACATTGCCACCAGTTTGCGGCAGCTGCTCATCGAGATGTACGGCCGCGTGAAGGGCTATGAGATGGTCCAGCTCACAGATCAGCTGCTGGAACGCAAGGCGATACTCTGTCGTGATGTGTTGCGTGTGCTGAATGTGTTTGAGCCGGGCCTGAGCCGTGCACGGGCTATGAATCTCTATGAGCTGCATGTGCCGCTGGTGTTGTTGGCCAAAAGCGGTTTCATAGCCAATAAACTGAGTGGCGGTGAATTGCGTGGACAGCTTGTGGACGCCATTGATCTACTTAAGGAGTGTGTGGAGATCCTGCAGCACGAGGATCAGAACTCACAGGAGGGCATTCTCTGCGGTGTGGCCAGACAGGCGCTCCAACAGCTCACAATCAGCGTCGAGGGTCTTGGCAGCGAACTGGACTAACGTAGACAACGCAATTTGTATTTATTCATATGTTTATCATTAGAATTTTTGAATACTATATACATACATATAGTCGAAGAGCGCACATGTATTGATTTTGGCGGCCCGTGAGACCATCGAGAGAAAACATAAAAGATAATGGACTTTGCAGAACAGTCGAATACTGTTTCTATACCTCGTGACTAAACAGCGGCGTGTCGAGATTTAGGCTACCGCAGGGCAGTAGCCAAAGCATCGGATGCCCACGGCCAAAGACTTTGGCAAACAGTTGATATTTGCTTCGTTTTGGCCGATATGGAATCTTGAACACCGTCTCATCGTACAATATGACTGTTAACTGATCTAGCATGATGATAGTCACAAATAAACCAAACAGCGCCGATTCAGCCATCAAAATTATAGTATGTATCCTAAGTAAACAAGGTAATGTTACGTAAACCTAGTTTTACATTTTGAATTTACCATTGAGTCTCAATGACAAGCTGAGTGCATTCCGTACAAGGCGACACCCAAGCGAAGAGGACTAGTGCAACGGAGTAGAGGGAGAGTATGCCCACATAGAAGAGAAATAGCAGAAAGTACTTTTGATTGATCTCGCCCACACAATTGTTAATGCACGAGCAATGATGATCCATACCACGTATGCATCGTTGGCATATGGAACAATGATGGGCATATGGCGGCCGATAAGACTCACAGATGTTGCAAAAAGTCCATTCGCCGCTATGGGCATTGTCAGAGTCTACTTCGGAGAAATCCAAGCGATTGGCGTTCAGAGGTACAAGGCCCGGATCTGAGAAAATTGCTTTCGAATGGGACATGACTACCAGGAAGACAATCGTATTAAAGAGTACAACATGGAAGGGTGCCCAAATGCTAGAAGTGAAGAGGAATATATGGATAGAATAGCTTACAGCAGGCTAAATGGCTGAATACCTCAGAGGCATTGTTGTTAGTATTATCCAGCGAATTACCACATAATCTGCGTAGATAACGGCGCCATAGATAGCGATCAGGCACACAATGCCGAAGGGATCACGTATGAAAACCATATCTTATAAAGCACTTTTGATTCGTTTGTGTGTGAGTCCGTAATTGAAATATAAATCGAAGCTGTCTTAGCCCTAGCTAAGCCGAGTAATACTTTTGACGCTACCCCAAAGTATTACTCGCAATGCTGTCTCAGAATCTCTAGCAGCTGCATTTACCGGGATGTCGATTTTGACAACAAGGTGCTATAAAAAACTTTCTCTAAAATGATAAGACTTTTGTCAGCTGGAGTCAGCATATAATTTTCTTCTCTAATTTTTTCCCGTCAGTGCACGTTGGGTTATTTTTTTGTATTTTATACACTTATTTAGCTCTGGGTCAAGATAAGATAAAATATAGATACTTAACACATAAAAGACACTGAATGATGTGGGTCTGTGCTTCACATATATAGAATAGTAAAATAATACATACAAAATAATAGAATTTATCACATGCCTTCTAAACATCGTGGCTGAGCATCGTCGTGTTATGATAGCGAGTGCGGTGATTCAGACTATCACAGGGTAAGAGCCAAAGGATGGGGTGCCCACGGCCAAATACCTCAGCCAAGAGTTCATATTTACGTCGTTTTCGCCTACCGGCAGCGTCAAACGCCATCTCATCATACCATATGACACTCAGCTGATCTACCATGATGGCTGACAGAAATATTGCAAATAGCGCCGATTCAGTCATCAATATAAAAATATGCATCCTAAGTAAAAAAGGCATTATTATGTATATATTTTTTAGTAATCTTACGATTTACGTTTGTGTCTGGGTGACAATTTGCTTGCAGTTCGTACACGGCGATAACCAAGCAACGAGGATTAGTGCTGCGCAGTATAGGGACAGTATTGCACCATAGAAGAGGCATTGCAAAAAGTACTTTCGATTGAATTCTCCCACACAGTTATTAATCCACGGACAATGATGATCCATGCGACGTATGCAGCGCTTGCATATGGAGCAATGATAGGCGCGCGGTGGTTTATAGGTACTGCAGCGTGAACACAGAGTCCATAGGTTACCATCGGAGAAGTCCAAGCGATTGGCGGATAGTGGCACTATGCCCGGATCTGAGAAAGCTGCTTTTGAATGAGACAAGCCTAACAGAAAGACAATCGTATTGAAGAGCACAACATGAAAGGGCGCCCAAGCACTAGAAGTGAAGAGAAATATATATAGATATTTAGATAAGTATAGCACAATGAATTGGGAATATACCTACCTAAGAGGCATTGTTATCAGTATTATCCAGCGTATGGCCACATAGTCCGCGTAGAAAATGCAGCCATAGGAAGCGATCAGACAGATGATGCCAAAGGGATCACGTACGAAGACCATATCCAATATCGACCGTTTTCCCCTTTTTGATGTGTAAGTTCGTGTAACTCCGAAATTGATATACAAATCAAAGCTGCCTGAGCACTGACCGAACTGAAAATTAATTTGAAATCATAGGGGAGCATCCCTCTGCACTGCAACAGTCTACAGTCTGGACAGTGAGCCGGACTAACTGAGTGAAAACAAAGCGGTTTGTACTTATTCATATGTCAATCATTAGATTTATTGAAAACTATACACATATAGTTGAAGATACGCATATGTATTGGTTTTTTTTGTGGCTTCGTGAGACCATCGAGAGGGAGAGAGAGAGATAGAAAGAGAGTTGCCTGTTCAATAGAAACAATTCTCTTAATTCTCAAATTGGATTTTCTGTGTTACACATAATTGCATATTAAGGCGTTTATTAGATCAGTTTCAGTTGATTATGCTGGAATGACGCAGGCCCTATCAATTTGGGGCACTTTAAGGCTTACAATATAAAAGTGGAAAACTTTTGATAAGTATAAATATTGTAACTAATTTGCTAATATATTAATAAAAGAATATACATCTCAGTACAGACTAGTTAGTGTTCACGTTTTATTGCTGCAGTTAGAAACTTGCAAATGTCATTCCAGCATAAATCGAATTGCAATCAAAATAATATTGATGAAATTAAACCACAATAAATACAAATTTAAGCAAATAAACCAAATTACAGTCAATTTTTTTTTTCTTTTTCCTTACAATCAAACTAATTAGTTTAGTTCTTATGAATAATACGAGCTATTACCGCACACACAATTGCCTGGCATTAAATGATTAATGTTTATTTGGTATAAGAATTTCTCGCTCTTAAATGCTTGAATGTTTTTTGATTGGTTTTCTTCTCATTTTCACTTTTTTTTTTTTTTTTTTGCACACATTTATATATTTTTATATAGCCTTAGATATCTGCTCGCTACGTATGCTTATGGAAAAACTAGTTTTGTTTAAAAAAATATTGAGTTTCTATTGAGTATGTTTTGGCTCGCCTGATGCAATTAATTATATTACAACTAAAGTGTTAATTAAACATTGGAATCCTCTTTGTATATAATCTATACAAATAAACAAAAATATAAATATACATATACATACATACATAGCTTTGGGTTAAGGTAAGAATTACAGGGATAGCCGGTTGGGTGGGTGTTTCAGAGCTTTGTTGATAAAAATATATAAACACAAACTATTGAGATACATAAAAACATAAAAGACAATGGATGTTGTGGAACTGTCACACACACTCACGTATATAGAATGGAAACATAATACATACAGAATAATATAATTTATTACACGCCTTCTAAACATCGTGACTGAGCAGCGGTGTATCATGATAGCGTGCGGCGTGATTAAGACTAGCACAGGGCAGGAGCCACAACATCGGATGCCCGCGACCAAACACATCGGCCAACAGTTGATATTTACGTCGATTTGGTCTATATGCACCCTTTTGCTGTATCGCCTCGACGGCCGTCTCGTCGTACAAGATGGCGTGCAGTTGATCCACCATGATGGCAGTCACAAACAGTCCAAACAGAGCCGACTCCAACAGCAAAACGATGGAATGGATCCTGAGTAAAAAAGGCATTATTTGATATTGACAAACTTCTGTATTTGGAGAGTCTTATACTTACATGCGCAGCTGCGTATCAATTACATTCTGGCTGCATTCCGTACACGGCGATACCCAAGAGCCGAGTATTAGCGCTACGGAGTAGAGGGAGAGGATACCCACATAGACGAGAAATTGCAGAAAGTACTTTTGATTGCGTTCGCCCACACAGTTATTGATCCACGGACAATGATGATCCATGCGACGTATGCATCGCTTGCATATGCGACAATGATGGGCGCGAGGTGGCCTGTAAGTCTCACAGCGTGTGCACACAGTCCATTCGCTACCATGGCCATTGCCAGACATCTGTTTGGTACTGTTATTGGTGGTGTGCAAATCGGAGAAGTCCAAACGATTGGCGGGCAACGGAACAATACCCGGATCTGAGAAAACTGCTTTCAAATGCGACATGCCTAGCAGGAAGACAACCGTATTAAAAAGCACAACATGGAAGGGCGCCCAGATACTAAAAGTGAAGAGGTATATAAGTAGGTATAGATACAGGTATACACAGTGGTGTCATTAGCAAAATGAACAGGTAAATACCTTAGCGGCATTGTTGCCAGTATTATCCAGCGCATAACCACATAATCGGCATAGATAACGGCGCCATAGGTGAAAATCAGGCAGACAATACCACAGGGATCACGTATGAACACCATATCCAATATCGGTCTTTTTGTCTGTTTGTGTGTGAGTCCGTAATTGAATTACAAATCGAAGCTGCCTCAGCCCTTGCCTCTTTCCATTTAACGAGCCGAGTAATAATTTTGTTGCTACACTGCAGCTCAGCTGCTGGCAGCAACTCTTAACACTTTTCACTTAGTAATTTTCACTTGTTTTGGCTATGGGGTAATAAATATTACTTAGTATCCCATTTAAATCTGTTCGAAAGTTTCATTTATTTATTTGTTGCTATTTTTCGATTCCAAAATTTTCACCCTAAGCCCCGTAGCGGTCGTACACGATACAATTATCTGCCAGTCAGATGTGAATCGGTGCCCACACACGATACATCTTGTTAAGTTGCTGACAGGGCATAAGTTTTCATATCAAACAATATTTATGTAGATGGATTATTAAAAGTTAACTAAGGCTGGAGACATTAAATATTAGTATTATTTTTTAATGTAACATATAAAAAGAATTATTAATCCATTTAACTTGGACGTTAAGTTTGTGGTATGAATGACGAGCAGATTATTAAATCGATAGCTCGATATTTGTCATATGGTATCGAGCCATACAACACATCGATAATTTCATTAGTCATTTTTTACACAAAAGCAAAAGAAAAACGGTGCAAGTAATTATTCAGCAAATTTATTGAAGTATTTCGATTTAATTAAGGCAAATTATACAAGTTTTTAATCAAATTGTGCGCATAAAATTGCGCTGCCAGCTGCCCAATTGGGAATATTATAAAACAATACGCGATTCTATGTGTGTTATTGTGACGCACGAAAATCGATTGCGTACAAGGCGAAAACACCACACAAAAGTGCAAGTGCAGCTACAATAACAACGAGCAGCAGCGGACAATTGACGTAATTAAACAGAATTACAAGAATAAATAAATAATAGGCGCAGCTGAGTTGTGGTTTGGTCAAAAAGATGGGCATATTTGGGCAATCGTCGCCGTTCGACGCTGATGTGGGTAAGTTTTCAGTCCTCTTATCGCTTTCTCCTACTCTTCTACACAACAATAACAAGTGCCATAAATCAAGACATTGTTCTCTTGCAATTAATAAGCGTTGCAGCCTGCTACATTTAACTTATCTAATTTTGACGTTTTAACACCCTTCAAATCCCCTCGGCAGACAAACAAAGAACATCTTAAATCAATTGCGAGTCACATGCGTCGCTTTGTCCCAGATGCTGCGCAGCTTTTGCTGCTGCTGCTGCGTCTGTTCATTGAACTTCTTTAAAGTTTTGTTTGCAGTCGCTGACCTTGAAGTCGGCGCCAGCAACCACCGACAGCCCACCCTGCAATTGCATTGCTAAGAACATGTGCTTTGTGCTATCCTTTCAAGCTGCTTTCAGACTACAAAGTTCAAAGTTCTTAATACAATACACATTATAGTGTCATTTACAATTTTAGCATATTTTGGTTTCGGTTAACGAATGTTTAGCTTAACATTCAAGATTGCTGGAACGAATCGTGTTCGTTAACCGAGGATCCACTGTATAAAAGAGAGCGAGATATATGGATTAAATTCTCTGCAGCTCCAAGCATCTATTTAATTCATAATTATTATTTGAAGACACATTGAAAATTGAATATGAATTTAAAAAAATAAATTTATTAATAATAATGCTTACAATTTTTTAATTATCTATAAAATTTGACAAAAGTTAATTAATATAAAACAGGAAGTTCGCTTAAAATGCAAAGCAAAATCCGACCATTTTTTTATTGTTGCAAATCCGGTTTTAAGTATTAAGAGAAATTGTTTATAAGTAAATCTCATGTACACTTTTATATATATATTTATATATATGTATGTATTTTTACTGCATATTTACCAACTTGAATTAAGTCAAACAAGAGAAAAGTTTAAAATTCAAGAAATGCTAACTAAATTGTTTGCTATTTAAATGTTCTACAATCCATGGTATATGTAGCTCTACTTTATTCGCTGCTTTTGTTTTCTTGTTTGGTCTCTTTTTAATGCAATTTGCTGTATATTCTATTGATTTTGCCTTGATTCTTGCCACGCTTATCGCCTTTCATAGGTGCACAGTGTGAGTCAGTCGACGATAAGCAAACAGAACTGTATTTCAACTAAAGTCGTTGCTCTGACTGTTTTTTGTTTATTTTGCACACATGGTAATAGATAACGTAGTTAATCCATAGCATTTGAATCACCGTCTTGTTTTTTGTGTTTCGCTCATCCACAGAAAAAGCCACCAGCGAAACGAATACGAATGATAATTGGTCTCTCATAATGGATGTGTGCGATAAGGTGACGACCAATCCGCGCTTAGCCAAAGACTGCCTGAAGGCGGTGATGCGACGACTGGGACATACCGATCCGCATGTTGCCATGCAGGCCATCACATTGCTGGATGCGTGCGCCAACAACTGTGGCAAGCCGTTCCATTTGGAGATTGCATCGCGTGACTTTGAAACCGAATTCAGGCGGTTGTTGGACAAGGCCCAGCCGAAAGTTTCATTGGTAAAATATCAAATATAATAAATAATAAAAAATGAATTATTAATATCTAAACATTATTTGCCTTGCAGAAAATGCGCCAGGTGTTAAAGAACTGGGCTGAAAATGATTTCAAGGATGATCCAGAGTTGAATCTGATTCCCACACTGTATTTGAAGCTGCGCCTTAATGGCGACTACAGAAATTTTAACGACAAAAGCAGCGCCAAGTCGGCAGCAGCTAAGGCAACAGCTGCAACGCTGGCCAAAGATCCGAATGTGGTTAGCAGTCAGCAAGAGGAGGATGACATAGCCAAAGCCATAGAGCTGTCGCTCAAAGAAAACAAGAGCAGTCCCAAGCAGCAGCAGTCAAGTGGCGCAGCGGCTGCATCGACGACCAGCAGTGCCTATCCCTCGCTGTATCCCTCATTTGGTGGCAGCACGACGAGCACGCAAAGCAATGGAAATGGAAATTCGAGCAGTGGCAATGCTGCTGCCTCATCGCGCACTGTGCGCGCCTTGTACGACTTCGAGGCTGCGGAGGAGAATGAGCTGACCTTCTTTTCGGGCGAAATCATACATGTGCTGGACGACAGTGATGCCAATTGGTGGAAGGGCTTCAATGATCGTGGGGAGGGTCTATTCCCATCCAATTTCGTCACTGCCGATTTGTCTGTGGATCCCGAACGATTGGACATCAATCAACAACACAAAAACAATGCCCAGAAACAGGCAGCTGCCGAAGAGGAGGAGGCGCTGTTACAACAAAAGACTGAAGCGGCTGCCGCACAGCCCGCTGAAATTGATGAGGCCAAAATAGATCGCCTGCTGCACTTGCTGCACGAGGCCAATCCCGAGGATCCCTCACAAGATAGCGACGAAATGCTGCGCTTGGAGCAGCAGGTTCACCAAATGGGCCCTCTAATCGATGCCGAACTTGAGCGTGTTGATCGCAAGCATGCTCAGCTGACACAGCTGTCCAGTGACTTGGTAGATGCTATCAATCTCTACCATTCGCTCATGCGTGATGATCGTGTAGCTGCAGCTCAGTTTGGTGCGCCTGGCTTCATGCCCGCTGGCTTCCCAGGCGCTGCACTGTATGGCGCACCTGGTTATCCCAGTGCAGCAGGCTTTCCGCCAGGTCAAAGCTATCCAGGCATGCACTCGCTACCGTATGCGCCGCCACCGGGCAGCAATGCGGCAACAGGCACAACAGCAGCCCCCACTGCGGCTTATCCAGGACAAGTACCCATGCCATACCAAAACGGACATGCGCCGCAAATGAACTGTAATATATTAAAATACTTATTATTATTTGATTATCTTGTAATATAATATGATTTGCTTGCAGCGTTGCCGCCTCATCTAGCCCAGTCTCCAGCAGTTCCACCGCAGTCACATCCCACCCACCCTCAGCCCATCTACAATGCCCAGCCCCCACCAGTCACTACTCAGCAGCAGCAGCAGCAGCCGCCGCTTACAAATTATCACATGCCCTTGCCTGGCGAATCGATGCAGCAGCAACAGATGCCGCCTTCCACGCTTCCACCACAATTCGGTGGCGCACCGCCATCGGCTACACAAATCCAACAGCAGCAGCCACCTCCACATGCTTATATGTCGCCGCAGCACCAACAGCAACAGCAGCCAACACAAGCTGTTCCGCCGCAGGCATATACAGCTCAACCGCCGCAATTCTATGCACCAAACGGAGCTCCACCAGTTACACAGAGCTACATGGCGCCACCGCAACAGCAACAGCAACAACAGCAGCAGCAGCAACAACAGCAGCAACCACCACAACCCCAGCAGCAGCAACAGCAACAACCACACAATCACAACGATCATTTTAGTCAGCTACATCAGCAGATGGCCAACATGTCGATGGCGCATCTTGGTGGCATGCCGCCAGCCGCAACGGGTGCGGCGCCCGCATATCATATGCAAAACGATGCCGTCAAGAACAACATTCCTATCTATCAGCAGCAGCGGTAAAACCGTTCAACAGCAGCAGTTTCTTTAACTTGATTTTGCTTTAATTTGCCATCAAGTCTTTGTTTCCAAATTTCATTTTAATATACATATAAAGGCCCATTGAAAAGTCCTTTCAACTGGAATATTATTTTGTTTTTATTTTGTGAGTTTTCTTTAATACTTTTAATCAAGGCATCAGAATTCATTGATTGCCAAAAAGAACACTAAAATTGAATGTTTTTATTTCATTTGAATCATTTATTTGTTATTTGATATGAACTATATTTGTAATCTCTAAGAAAATGTCGGGCAAATGTTTGCAAATGCGCCAAAAACTAAGTTTTTAAACAAGAAAAAGAAAATGGAATGGAAAATGTTTTAATGCTATTTATATACCATATACCATATAAATATTCTATATATATATATTATGTATAAACTCTATATTGAGAGCGTTGAACGAGGAACACAGTTTGACGGTGAATCAATCAGAATTCACTATTCACTATTATGTATTATGTTTATTACACTATTATAATTATATGATGATAAAAATTAACAAGCGAAACGAATCACATTCAGTATGCAAACGATTAAAAAGTTGATCGGCTTAAATGCTGATTGAATCATAATATAACTATTATAATAGATTTTTGTATTTTTTTGTTTGTGTTTGTGTTTGGTTTAATTTGTAACTTTGTTAGCGTGTGCGCAGCTTGATGTAGCGTTTAATGTAATGCTCCTCGTCGATCTTGTCCAGCATTAGCAGGCGCAACTGCAGCATTTCGCGACGATGTCTGGATTCCATTGAGGTGAGATTGGGCGCATTTAGCCACGCCTGCACCTCCGAGTATAAGTCTATGAATTTGCGACGATTTTGCATGGAGTATGCAGGTGGAAATTCGTTCATGTTTAATGCCCGCTTGTCGCTTGCAAACTGTGTTAACCACTTGACCATATTGTTTTAGAATTCACTTAAACTTTGCAGCTATAGACGTTTATTGCAAGCAAAACTTATTTTTGCCTAACCACCTGTGCGAGCTAAAGCCATTAACTAAAACTAAATGGACTATTTATCATAAACAATGCAGATAGAAAGCTCAATTATGGACCCAATTAAAGTTTAGACGCTGCGTAAGGCTGCAGAAGCAGAAAGCATTGCTCATATTGCGTATACGTCACCGAGCTGCAACTACAATGAATATGTGTTTAATTAACTATATTTAGTTTCATTTGATTTTTGTTAAATACTTTATATATTTCTTATGTATGTAATATATAAAAAAAAAAAAACTCAATTTGGCATATTTTATATTTCATATAAAATTCAGTTTAACATTGCGTATACGCATAGTACGCATAGTGCATTGTTGAAAATTAAAATCAATTTTAGTTTGTAGAAATTTTAAATCAAATTAAATATAAACAATTGGCATTTCATTTCATTTTAAAATAGCTTTTTACTGATTAGCAAAATTAACGTTCAAAATATCTGTCGAGTTGGAACATTGCATTCGACCGTTAAATTTACAGAGTCATCGAAAATAACATTTATCGATACTTCAACTGACGTAAGAAAATCAAATTTAACATACAAGGTTTTCTGCGTTTCTGTTGGGTAACCTTCACACACTTACATATCTTTTGTATCGCTTGACTAATCAGCTGTTCGCATGTAAACAATATTCATTGATGTTGGTGCTTAGTGCGTAGAATTGTTATTTGGGCTACCAGGACAAGTTCAGTCACGTAATCTAGCACGAACACACAGAGAAATGTGCACGCTACATATCGAGGAGGAAACACATTTGGCTGCCATGAGCAGCAGATCTCGCACTCGAACACCTAGTCCAATGCCAATGCGAAGGAAACATTATGGCGAGCTGACCTTGTTCGACATAAACTGGGATGATGTTCTAATACCAAAGATGACAACCTACCTCTCGATCAAGGACCTCTTCAATTTGCGCAGCTGTTCGCGCACAGCACTGCGCCTGGCTGAAGCTGCCCTGGCGATGCGCCCGGAGCTCCACTTATCTGGCAATAATTCCAGAAACATTGAGCTCGGCTTCAAGGTTCTCTCGCGCTGTTGCCGTCGCCTGGAACATTTGCACCTGGCCAGCTGCAAATGGCTGACAGATGAGCTTCTGCTGCCGCTGCTCAACAACAACAAACAGCGGCTAAGCGCCGTCAATTTGAACGAATGCGTCAACATAACGGCACTCTCACTGCAGCCCATCATCGTGCAGTGCAAGGAGCTGCGCATCCTGAAGCTCTCCAAGTGCCAGTGGCTGACTACGGGCGCTGTGGACGCCTTAACGCTGCATCAGAGCAAACTAGTCGAATTCGATATATCCCATTGCGGTGCCATTGGCGAACGTTGCCTCATCATCTTCTTTCGCAAGCTCAACAAACTGACCATCTTGTCACTGGCCAACACGCCCAGCGTCACGGATCAGGTGCTCATTCAGATCGGCAACTATTGCCGCGAACTGCAGCACATCAATCTAATTGGCTGTGCCGCCATCTCCGACTATGGGGTTCAGTAAGTATCGATACTTTCCCTTCGTGAATTCTGCAGGCATGCATGCGTGTGCATGTATGTATATGCATGTGCGGATGAATGTTAGTGTATGTATGTGTGCGTGTGTTTTCTTGTGTGTCGTCCATTTGGCTGCGACTGCAACTGCACACACATCTGCATCTCTTCTTTCAGTGCGCTCAGCGTAAAGTGCAAGAGTTTGCAATCGCTGCGTATCCAACGCTGCCATCGGATCACGGAGCGCTCTTTGGCGCCACTGCGTCAGTGGGTGCACATTGATCGACCGCGTCCACGCCAGGAAGCGCTCAATGCTTATAACTTAAACGATTTCTATCCCAGTGATTTTCTTGTTTACTAGTTCCACAACATTGTCTCCCTCTCTCTCTCTCTCTCTTTAGTGCACTGACCAAGAGCTGCCCACAGCTGCAGTCCCTGATGGTGCAGCGTTGTCCTTTGGTCACGGAACGCGTGCTGGCTCCACTGCGCGGACGTCTACACATCGATCGGCCAATCATGGGCTACAATCTGCCCGCCTTACAGCATCGTCTGTATCTACAAGTCTGAAATATTATCCACTAAATCGTAATCCAACTAATCTAGAGGCTAAGGATGTTAACGAGGCTAATGACAAACGGGAGGCATGCGAATAACATCTTTGTAAATACGGACGCCATTGAGTAGTTTAATACAATTGTTTAGCTTAAGCTTACAGTTCTTTACAATACATTAATTTAAGCTATACAAATATCTGGAAACTCTTCAACTTCAGCTGTAATTTAAATATTTATGTAATTAAAATTGTAATATTGTATTAAAACATTGAAAAATACTTTTTGGAGAAGCGCTGTTAATAACAGTAACATAACTTTGTTCATTGTCAATAGAAAGACTTAACATTTACCTATTCTGCTTCTGTTATCATTGTTGTTGTCGTTTCCCCGCCAATTCAACAACGCAGCATTCATTGAACAAAAAGTTTCCAACTTTTACTTACATACAAATGGTACTAAAAAATGTTTAAAAAGCGTTTGCAAAAAAATTGCCACCAATAAGCGTACATATACAAATTATGTGCATTAACA
Source organism: Drosophila koepferae (assembly GCA_030914345.1). Classification (NCBI taxonomy): domain Eukaryota; kingdom Metazoa; phylum Arthropoda; class Insecta; order Diptera; family Drosophilidae; genus Drosophila; species Drosophila koepferae. The sequence continues at coordinate 7,944,628 of JAUESR010000207.1, forward strand.
TTTCCCAGGAACGTTCCCATCATTGTGCTGATATTAGAGACGAGCTCGAGGTAGTAGTCTTTGTTCCCGCTTCTGTGCTGCTGCCCATGGTCAACTTGAACTGTGTTAAGTCGTGTGGGAGGCCATTGTTGTTGGCTTGCCAACTCTCGTGCAATCGATTGAGATGCTTGTAGGCGGCCATGGAGATGTTCAGGCTGGGCATGACAGCGTTCAGGCCCGGCTCACCGATAAAGGCGAGGCCGCACAAGCCCAGGTACGTGTGAAAGGGATCTGGTGTGGACTTTGGCCACTTGGCAAAGCCGCCAATCAGATTATTCTGTGTGCTCATTATGTATTCACGATTCTGAGCGTAGTCGGTCAGCTCAAATCCGCTTAAAATGCAGAGAGCGGCGCCAATCCAAAAAGAATAACACGTGTCCACCGGCTTATTGGGACGCCCCTGAAATCCGTCCATTTGTCGAAACACTAGCCATCGCTTAATGCGCTCCACCGTCACCTCGTCTAGCCGATGCAGTTGCCCGCTCAGTTCTAGTGCGGCCAGCGCACAGAACGTGGTGCCGCCATGGGCCTCGCCTTCCAACTCCTGGCTGAAGCCGTAATCGTAGCGCAGGCTGCGCATTATAAACTGAAACATGGCATCCTTGTCGACGCCCTCCCAGCAGTCGAGCATGTGGCAAATGGTCGCGGCGCAATAGACGAAACGCATATCATTCTCGCTGCCGTCAATGGACGCACTGAAGCTGCCATCTGCATGCTGCACTGCGGCCACTCCCTGCACAATGCTCTGTCGATTCAGCCGCGACAAATCATCGCCCAGCGTGGCCAGTACAGCAATGCTGGTGTATGTCATGGCCAGGTGACCCCACTGATATGCACGCATGCATTCCAACACCTCTGGGTCCTCAGTTTTCGGCAACATGGCACGGCAGCCCTGCAAAAGACAATGCCAATTGAATTACTATTGATGCTGATGCTGTACATTGGAATGTGGAAGTATAACAAAGTGCTTTTGCATGTCGCGGTGCACTTGAGCTGATAAAAATTGAGATAAGAGAAAAGTTTTACCATTGATGTTGCCCTCAAGTAGTAAATATAATGTAAAATCAATCAGAGCTATTATTTCGGTTATGAAGAAATCACTATATATACTAATATAATAATAATTATTATTATTTATATGCCTTGCAAAATGATTGAACCTGAGCTTCTAGAAGCAAGTCAACTTTGTAAACAATTTAGAAATTTAACAAAAGCTAGCTAACAGAGTATTATTGAGTCAGCCACATTGATTCTAAAATTACACCAAAGCTAAACATTTCAGTAATATTAGAAAAACTAATAGTAAGGTATCTATGAGTCAGGCACTTGATTGACAAAGTTACACAGAAGTTAGACATTTCAAAAATTTAACAAAAACTAAACAAATTAAGCTACTTTGTGTACATGCATAATTAATGAAGTTCTACTCAAAGAGTTCTCAGCTAAGAATTTCCAGAATTTAAAAGCTATAACTGGTTTATAACGGTCGCAATTACTAACAAACTATGACTGTTTGCTAGATTGTGCATGTTTGTTAATGTTATTAAGATCCGTGTAAATTATGGCAACAGCATTCAAGATGGGAAGTGGAGCGTTTGTCGCAGTGGCTGCTGCAGCGCCACGTAAAATAAGATAAGGTCAGAGACATTTGTGTTTGTTTGGCAATTTGCCTCGCGCTGATTTGTTTGTTTATCGTATCTGACTGACAGTCAGACGACTAACTATTTGCCCGACCGACTGACTGACTGACTGACTGACTGACAGGTATTTATGCTCACCATAAAGCCTCCGCATCGTTTCTCATTCTCACGTGGCGTTACGAGGCCACCGTAAGTCCACTCTATGATGTCCTTGCGCAACTCTGGCGTTATCAGGTGCAAAGAGTTGAGCACATCCAGCCCACAGACGGCAAAGAAGACTATGGTGCTCCTATATACATATGTATATCTGGTATAATACAGTTCGTTTAGCCAGGATGTGACGTCCTCTTACCTGGTGTTATCATGTGATGACATGCGCGCCGGCAACAAGTGCAGGAATCGCAGCAGATTTTTGGCGTGCTTGGCGTGCACCACAGGCTCTGGCTCGGCAGGATCCGTCATATCTACAATGTGGTAAGACATTTTGTTGTATACTTATTTTGTTTTACACTCGCTTTTGTTTATCTTTATCAGCGTTGATGATGTGTGTGTGTGAGTGAATTTTGGCTATGACTAAGCGTCGCTGTGTTTTCATAAGAGATGTGGTCGCAGCAATCCCGTGCTGGTAAATGAGAGTGCAGTGACACGTGCACACATTTAAATAGCCCGAGCATTACCTTATTTTTATTATAAGCCGGTTTTTTGCATTGCTCTTAGGTAAATTGAACAAGAAAAATCGTTGCACCGTTGCTTCTTTACGTACTTTACCCGTGCTGACTATCGATAGTAATTTTATGCACGATAGCTAACTGTAATCTCTTTCCTCTCAAGTGTCGCCCATTCAGTGTGAATGTCAGGCTACCATCAGCTGTTTGAGCCGCATTGTATAGTTATTTTATCGTCAATAAGTAGTAATTATAAATAAAAAACTATAAAATGCGCATCACCCAATATCTAGCCACTAAATTAAAAAACTTTTCAAACCTGCCAAAAGAATACATTGAGCGCAGCAAAAAGCAGGCAAGTAATTGATCTCTTTAAATCAACATCACATTTTCAGCTCACGTAACAACTGAAGCATTGATGAATGCATGTTGTCATTCACGTTATAATGTGTGCAATATCCACAGGTATATTGGAAAACACCTGCTGAGAGAAACTATCTGCAGAGTACGGTTGAGAAGAAGCGTTTTCGCTACACCACAAATCGCTCATGGACAGGCCAATTCCGGCAACAAAATATGCCGGGCACGATGCGACGAAAAGTATTTGTGGAGCCAGTTGGTAATTAGTAAATTATTGTCATAATAATAAATGGTTTTTAAATGTGTGTTATTATTTTGCAGAGGACTGGAGCTTCTTCCGCGGCGATCGCATTGAAGTGTTAGTAGGCAAGGATAAGGGTAAACAGGGCATTGTTACCCAGGTAATACCCGAGCGCAATTGGGTTATTGTGGAGGGCATCAATTGGCACTACAGGCGTGTGGGCTCCGAAAAGGAATTTCCTGGCATTATAATCAAGTCCGAGTCACCGCTTAATGTCACCAAGGACATACGTCTTGTGGATCCATCTGATCTGCAGGGCACGGAGTTCGAGTGGCGCTTTACAGAAGAGGGTGAAAAGGTGCGTGTGTCCACGCGTTCGGGACGCATCATACCAATTCCAGAGACGAATAACCAAACATATGACTATAAAACCCCCAATGCTTATATTGAGCGCGAAAAGGATACAGCTGCTGCCGTTGTTGGCGAGATTACGTTCCAACCGAAATTGGCGACCTTTGAAATGGACATCATGGAGGAAATGGGCATAAAGGAGGAACGCACTCCGGCCAAGAGTTATTGGTATTAGACACTTGTTTACTTCTGTTTTGTTCAATAAAACTACCAAAATAAATGTTATGTTCTACGATTTTTTTTATCAGAGTCTGTTATTAACATAACTGTCTATGTTATTTTAACATGTTAATAAGCTGTTATTAATAGCGCGCGCAATTTAACTGTTTTGCTCATATATCAAGTCGATGCACGTTGATCAAAATAATAATTAATTGAAAAATATTTGCTTATTTAATTATGATAGTTTTCAACAATATTATTAGTAAAGCTAACAAGTAAAAAAAGCTTTCCCCTAATATAAAAAGCGAGAAAAAATATTTGAATAGACTTGAAAGCGGTAATTCATTTGCCCGCCGTACTAAAAGTCTCCTCTCGATGCTCTCGCAAAGTTCGCGCCAAACGTCGCACTGTCTCTTCCGCTTTATCAAAATCGCTGCGTAGAGTTTTATTGAACGTATCATAGAGCCAGGTGCAAGTCTTGGAAATATTCACTTCATAGCTCGTAAAGACGCGGGTCGTGTGCTCATACCTGGGGGAGAAACAAAATGGCATTTAAATCATAAGTGAAGAATTAAAAGATAACTAAAATAACTATGGCCTACTTACCTTGCTGCATTCGCAATGTCTGTGATCAAATATGTATTACAGTGATTGACAGCCAGAACCTGACGATTGCTTATGTATTTGAGCTCCACATGGGGCAGAGCCAATTGCGCTGCCTCCAGGGAGGTTAATGAGGCATGCAGCAAACTGCGACAATCCAAAGCTACTTGCAATTTTTGCTTGGGATCGCTGTAAAGTCAAGATAATAAATATTGTTAAATATAGTTATATGCCTGTGTACTCTTCATCGAGATATCGAACTTGTGTATTGGTTGTTATCGAAATCAGTTTAGAGTTATCGTTTTCATTGTAATTTAAATGTGATCATTCAAATTCATGCATTTACTCACATTATTCTATTCAACTGACGCCACTGCTTTAGCGCTTGTGTGGACGAATTGGCCGCCGCGCGTAGCAGTAGCCCACAGATACGCCACTGTTCCAGCGCACTGCCCAGTTTATCACGTGTATCGCGCGCCACCTCCAACTGCTCATCAATGGTCTCCTCGAGCCGGGTCATGTAAGTGCCGCCACTAATGTAGGCAATAATACCATCCTGATTCACATATAGCTCATTAAGTTCCGCATAGCTGGCGGTCAGAGCTTTTAGCCGTTGCTTCGTATGATCCAGCAGTTCACCATAGTAACGTATGCTAAGTAAGTAGAGGGCCGATTCGCTCAAATTGGCAAAGAAGTCCTCGTGCATGGAAGCCTTGCGTGGATCACCAATCACACCTAAATTATGTGCCAGCTTTTCAGTTTGTTTTTTTTCGTTTAATATGAGACGAAGGTCAGAGACATTATTATTATTATAAGTCCAATGGCAATCACATTCCATATAATAATTGAGGACATTAAGCACGTGCCAAGGCGCTAATTATTGAGCACTCACCTGAGCCAGGTCCTTGGTGGGCGTATTAGCAACGATTTCATTGCCCGCACGCTCACTGCCCAATGCCAAGGGGTAGCTATTTAATTGATGTGCCTCCACCTCCCCCTTGGGCTGGCTAGCTGATGCCGTCGTTGGACGCACACTGTGCTCCATGCCGTCCAGGCCCAGCATAAGATCGCGCTTGGCTTGCAAATGCTCGATCCATGCCTCGGCGGTAGCCATGCGTGGACCCGGACAACTGCCCTCCAGCTTGCTAATTTGCTCATCTAGGCGCACGTATTGCTGCACTATATTCTGGACACACATAAATCAGGACTCAAGAGAAGTATTGATTGTGAAATTACATCTACATTTTATTACCGTTACTTTGGCTCCACCATTTTCTTGCAGACGCAAAGCGCCATTTAGTGGCAACTGTCCACTGGCACTATTCGACTGTGTCTCCATTGACGAACCGCAGCCCATCACTCAATCGCTGAATGATGGCATTTTCGTCAGACCATGCAATTTAGTATCATATAGTCGATGTCGTTCACGAGAGTGCCGTTTATTTATTATATATAGTTACGTCCGTAACGCTCGCCTGCTACATGCCGAATGCGCTGACTATGGCAGACTTGCCTGCTCCACTTATGACAGGGGAAAACAACATTTTCGCGTTACTTGCTCAATGGACACAGAATGGACACCCATGGACACCCCACCACCCAGTCGGTCCCACTACACATACCTCATTTGCCCATTCACGCTGAACCATTAATGCTTATTAGTGCGCAGGTGGGCGGAGGTACAGGAGATGGGGGACGTGGCCAGTGGCCAGTGGGCGGGAGCCGGACAGCGAAAGGCGTAGTTCAGGCAGTTTTGCTTGTATGTGTCAACAACTTGTGTTTGCTTTTTGTTGCCTTGCATGTCGGTCCGGCTTGTTGTTATTGTAAATGGCCGCACATACGTATATGTATGTACATGCTTAAGTTGACAAACTAACAAACAAGTAAACAACAATAGCAACAACAATAACAAATTGTGGCAGCTGCAATGAAATAGGTGTTACCAAATGCTAGAATTTATGCTGCATCAGCATTTGCTCGTAGCTAATAGGCTCATAACATAATCCATCAACAGGATAACAATCTTGATTATGATAAATTAACAGTAAACTCAAAGCCTAACAAAGGCTCGCTCTAAAGCTTTACATATCCAGGCCAAATGTGCATGATATTGTGTGCTGAAAATTTAATGATATAATGTTAGTCCATTTTAATGGAAATATAAATGAAAATCATTTCAGCGAGGCGCATTATAAATAGAATTCTGATTCAACTGTTATTATTATTTTAGAAGTGAATTGATTTGAGAGTTGTTTTTAAACTGAGTTGGAACTGAATTTGAATTTATAGCTACAATTATAAGAATTACTATAAAACTCTGCTTAGGTAAAATTAATTGTTGAAGCTGAGCAAGAAAAATAATCCTTGTATACTTGTTAAAAAATATAAGTATATTTACCACAAAACCAATATACCCTTTTCACTTCATGCAGAAGTACAAAAAGCAAATTGTTTGCTTTACAAATTTTCTATTAAAGTATAAACAAGAGCTGAATTGCTGATAAAATCAGGTTATTATATGTTGACTCATACTAAATCAATCTTTCAGAAATTTTACAAATATTTTCATTCATATTATTTTATTATATCATGATACTTGAAATCTAAATACAATTGTTTATTACTAAATTAGTTATATTTAATTATTATTAACCGCTATATATATGAGCTGTGAACCAATTTGGCGATTATTTGAGTGCTGGCAAAGATTATTGCCAGTTGGTTATTGATGAGGCTCATTTGAAGCACCTGTCGTTGAGCAGGTAATTGCTTGATTGACTACTGCCGAGACCTTCGAAAAATCCCTCGAGCTATCACATATGCTACAAAGTTCACGCTGTGTGGCCCAAATTGTTTTTAGCGACCCCAAGCATACAGTGGAGCTAACTGAAATATTATTGATGACAAATCTAAGCAGATCTGCAGATATATTGAAAAATATGTATTTATAGTTTATTTATAAATATATTCAAGTTTTTAATATCAACTGCAATAAAATGAATACTTTTGTTATTATAATTATGATTATTATCATTATCATCAGTACCACTAGGTTGTCAATAAAAACAATACAATTAAACCCTCTACAATTAATTGAATTAAATCAAGATTTTGATTAAACTTTATCAATGTGTTGTGTTCTTATAATTAGACAAGCGAATCACCTATTCGGAAGTATTATGAAAATATAAGCTTATACTTCCATTTATGCTATCAAAATATATATATTTTTTCCAAACTTATTTGGTCAACTGTTATCAGCCATTGGATTGACTTGATATTATTCTGTTATCTGTAACCTAGGCCAGTTAGGCCTAGGCCGATAAGCAAGTCCAATCTTTCGGGTGTTCCTCCAGTTGTCATTCAATACGCATTGCGTTCGGGCTGACGAATAAAAGCCAATTCGAATTAAAAATCTTTTTTTTTTATCGTTTCTCAGTATCGACGACATGAGGCAGATCAAATTTTTGCAAAGCTTTCTGGAATCCAGTTCCAATGTTTGTCTACTCTTGTGGATGACTCTATGCGTAGTGATCTATGCCTATCTGCCGGATAATCCTCGCTTTGTGCCACCGCCGGAGATTGCGATGGATTCAAGCAGTGCGTACAGTGAAGATCCGCAACAGTTGATTGATTTGCATAATTTTGATTACATTATCGAGCAGACCTCGTGTGCGCCACATACCCAGGCGCTTATCATGATCCACTCGGCGCCAGGCAACTTTGAGAAACGCTCTGTGATACGTCAGACCTGGGGTCAAGTGGCGACCAACTCAACAGCACTTCGCCTCGTCTTTCTCTTCGGTGCCGTTGCGCATGATGAGCTGCAGTCGTCTTTGCTGGCGGAGCAGGCGCTCCACAATGACTTGCTACAGGGAAATTTCTTGGATGCCTATTCAAATCTCACGTACAAACATGTGATGGCCCTCAAATGGTTTCATACTCGCTGCGAACAGGCGCAGCTACTGGTCAAAGTTGATGATGACATCTTTCTCAATACGCCAAAGTTGCTGCAGCACCTAAGCCAGCCATCCACACCAGACAATCCGCTCTCTGCACTGCACTCTCAGCAGAACGCTCTGCTGCTGCTGTGCGCCATTAATGAGAAGGATCGTGTAGCACGTTCTTATTCATCCAAGTGGCGTGTCAGCTTTCGGGAATACTCTGGCCGTTACTATCCGCCCTTCTGTCCGGGCTTTGCAGTCTTCTACTCCGCGCAGGTGGTTGAGCGCCTCTACTTGGCTGCTCAACGCACCAAATATTTTCGTCTTGATGATGTCCTGGTCACAGGCATCCTCTCCAAGCGCTGCAAAATCACCCTAACAGATCTCACGTCTCTTGTGCTGTATCCAGATAAACTGAAGCTACTTCTTAATGGTCACCAGGAACCCGAAAAGTTCCTAGTTTCCTGGCACAAAATGTCGTCGCAACAAATAATTGGACTGTGGCAACTATATGGCACAGCTAATACAAGTCCAGTAAAATAAGGGCGGACAGAAGCTAAGCAACTCCTCGTGGAGCGATGGATCTCTAAACAATCTCTCTGATCTTGTATCTATGTAAATATCTAATATCTAAATATATTAGTTGATAATTTGACATTATACATTGATTTTTATTGGAATCATAACGGGTTTTAATATAAATCACAGTATAACATTTTCTAGTTTATGTTTAAAAACAGAAAAAAATTGTGTAACTTACTATCAGCTCTTATTTTTATAATTTATACAAATTTTTAAAGAATTTTACTAAATTTTACTAAATCTTATCATACAACTATTTAAATAATTTCGCTGGATTTGTTTCGCTTAACCAACACTTCTTCATTGCGCGGTTTGCCCAAGCAACAGATGTTCCATCAGCTGTGTTTGTCATTCAGTGTTGGTAAAGTGTTTGGAACTAGTTAGTTATTGGAACCAGTTAGCTCCATTTGTAATTAACCAGCTCACGAACGAATGCGAATATGCGCATAAAATAGTAGTGCAAAAGAAAAACAAGAATAAACCCATAAAAGAACATTTGCAAAATGTCTGTACTGCGTTTTCTTGTAACGCGACAGGCGCTGGCAACGCTAACAAGGCGTTCAATAGTTCCGACGCTACAGAATGCTCGCACAATGTCATCTTTAGTCAACGACAACAACAACAGCTACAAACCAATTTTCGCATCTAAGGCAATTGCGATCCAAACGCAATGGCAACAACAACAAACGCGCGGCCACAAGCGTTTTGGCCACGGCGAGGAGAAGACACCTCGGGTAACCAGGTATTTCCATTTGATGGTGATCAGCCTATTCATCATCTCGGTGCTGGACTGGGGCAAGTAAGTAGCCGTCGAGCTTAATCAATAAATATCATTTGATATATACATGTGTACATATATTATATTGCATCTATTTATAGAGTGAAACGCTTGCTCGTGCCCAAAGTGGACGCCGATGCGGGTCAGCGTCCCTCTGATGCGGCCGGTGTGAATGGCGACAACAGTTCCGACAACGATGAGTCCGACGACGAGGACGCCCGCCTGAATCCGCACGATGGCAAGAAAATTAAGGAGAAAGTTGGTTTCCGCGAACGCAAGGTATGCGATGTTTAAGTGGACACGCTCCCCCGAAGTCTTTCTAAATCTTTTGTGATTATACAATGCTGTATCTATAAATATTTACTTACTATTCACTTAAGTTGACTTTATGCCTTTTCGTTTCTCTTTATGTTTGCCCGTCAAATTTTCTGTTGCCATTCCACACACCACACACCAAACAACAAATCAATCACAAAATCATAGATTATTGAATACGAGAATCGTATCAGACAATTCTCAACGCCAGATAAGATCTTTCGGTACTTTGCCACGGTGCGTCTACAGGATGCCACACAGACAATTGTATGCATGACACCCGAGGACTTTTTGCGCTCCATCTATCCGGGCATTAAGCAACCAGATGGTAATTGTGTTATAGGCTTATTTAAATTGTAAATACTAACACGATCACTGGATCATCATAACAGCTTCGCGTTGTTTTATGTTGGCGTCAGCACTTCATTTTTTCGATTTCTGTTCAATTTTGCAATTCTTCCACTTCTTCTTCTTCTGCCTGCACTGCCTGCGTTCCCGATCGCACTAAGCTAAATACTCAAAAAAAAAAAAAAAAAAAAAAAAACTAAAATTGAATTCCTAATCTTTCCCAAAACGCTTACTGCTTAGATCATTGAGTATGAGAATCGCATCAGGCAATTCTCGACGCCAGACAAAGTATTTCGCTACTTTGCCACCATCCAAGTGCCGGTGGCCGATGATCGCCATGAGGTCTACATGACTCCAACCGATTTTTTGACTAGCATGACGCCAGGCATGAAGCAACCAGATGGTATGTGGCTTAAAAACCCCTGACCATAATTCCACTTCGTCACTCAGCAAACTAACCAATTGGCCATAGTATTATAATTTTAATTTAATTACTAAATAAATAATATTTGACCTTTACAGGCCTGGGTTTGGATCAGTATCGTCGCTATGATCCCAAGGTAACGAAATTTCGATTCACTGAATCTACATTTATTTATTTAATAACTCTTTTCTTACAGTCCGTGGGTGAACAGTTGAATTTGCACCTGGAAAAGAACAGCATATTCTATAAGCTCGGTTCCTATGGCCTCATTACCTTCTCCGATTACATCTTCCTGCTAACCGTACTCTCCAGTAGGTTTATACAATTACGACGATTATTATATGAATTTAAATATTTATGTTCCTTGCAGTTTCGCGTCGTCACTTTGAGATCGCATTTCGAATGTTCGATTTGAATGGCGATGGCGATGTTGATTGCGAGGAATTCGAAATGGTAGCTACCCTGGTGCGCCAGCAGACGAGCATGGGTACACGGCATCGAGATCATGCGAATACTGGAAATACGTTTAAGGTAATTTTCGCTCTGTATGGGCTGTGCTCACTCTCTCTCTCTCACTCTGCGAAGAGTACTGTGCAGCGAGCGAGTAATGAGAATGCTAAACTAAACTATTTTTGTATTGTATATTCTCTGTCTTTTGGCTTTAATCCTTTTGAATACGCGTGTCCGTTAAATGCGTGTCTAACTGTGTATATACATACTTCTCCTCCTTTATTTGACTACTAACAGTCCTTGAAGGTACTTTATGTAAAAAAAAAAAAATGCTTATAAGCTTTCTTTTTGGCTACCACATCCCACACCCCTACACGTTACTCAATTAATAATTGCACCTACTTATCATAATAATACCTGCACACGCCCACACTTCTTTTTAAAAATATTTGTTGAAACACTGTAATGAGCGTTTATAGATCTTGTTCTAAATACATTCTCTGCATTTCTCAGGGTGTTAACTCAGCCTTGATAACATACTTCTTTGGTCCGAACATGGATCAGAAACTGACAATTGAAAAGTTCTTAGACTTTCAAGAGCAACTTCAGCGTGAAATACTCTCGCTCGAATTCGAGCGCAAGGAGCCCAACGCGGATGGCAATATAACAGAGGCGGACTTTGCCGAGCTACTGCTCGCCTATGCAGGCTATCCACCCAAAAAGAAGCTGAAGAAGCTGAAGCGTGTGAAGCGGCGTTTTCGTGATCATGGCACGGGCATATCCAAGCAGGATTACCTCGACTTTTTCCACTTTCTGAACAATATTAACGATGTGGATACAGCATTGACCTTCTACCATATTGCTGGCGCCTCGATTGATCAGCAAACGCTGCAGCATGTGGCCAAGACGGTGGCCATGGTTAACCTGACCGATCACGTCGTGGATGTGGTCTTCACCATATTCGATGAGAACAGTAAGTCTTTGAATCGTTCCCTCTGTTTGCAGTAATTTTAATGTTCGTTTTTGATATTCCTCACAGACGATAATCAGCTGAGCAACAAAGAATTTATTTCGGTCATGAAGAATCGCGTGCAACGTGGCCTGGAAAAGCCTAAAGATACGGGCTTCCTGAAAATGATGCGTTCGGTGTTTAAATGTGCCAAGGAAACAAAGCCTGTACTTTTGGATATTTAATCAACTGCCTGTTATTTATTGCCTTAACATGGATTCTCCTCTGTTCAGTGCTCAGAAAGCACATCTTAGTCATTTTACCTACGCTTGCTTCTATTTATTTTAAGTAAACTATAATAATAATCAATTCTTGGGCTGATTGAATTGTGCATTTTCATCGAGAATCAGATAGTTAATGTAGTTAATGTGCTTCAAAAGAACTTCAATTTTTCCTTATTTAATGAGTCTTATAAAAATTTTCAGTCTCAATTCACAAACTACAATTCGACTATCCCAAATGTTGAAATCATAATACATACATTTTTCTTGTATAATTTAAAAATATTTTTACAAAGTATATTGTGCTCTTAAATTGTTTTAAAATGTATAATAATATTTATAATATATAATAATATTTATTGCAAATATATGCTGTGTTTTCTATTTTATTATAAATGTTTATTTGATTTATTATTAGAGCTTCAATTATATTAAAGTTCAGCATAAAAATGAAGGAGGACAAGTTGAAATTGAAAATCAAAGAGAAATTTTATAAAATTAAAAAAATTTATTAATTATAAATAATTGCAGAATCTCTTTTTATAATAGAAATGATAATTTATTACAATATTCTTATATCTAATATAACAAATTAAGCAAATGAATAAATAAAGGAATTATTCCATCTGCTGGAATTTCGCCTTCTCAGTACGTAACTATGTAATGGAATGCAACATATTTAACAAATGGAATGTATGTATAATCTGTATACATATATATATATTTATAGTTGATTCACATTAGGCAACATCTACATCCTGATCCTCATCATCCAGATCATCGACACTCAGGCCATATAGCTCCAGGTCGTGTTGCTTCATGTGCTCCGTATAAGCATCCAATTGGGTGAAGCGTAATTTACATTCGCAGCACTCCAGCCAATCATCCAAAGAGCTGTCGCCATCGTCGCTATTCGGTGATCTTTGTCTATTACGGCAATGGGCGTCGGTCTCCAGCTGCGCATCTTGCGCGTGCGTCGCTTTGTGCTCCATGTAGTCCAAATAGTCCTGATATTTGGCGGGACAACGCAGGCACTTGTACCAGCGATCGCGGACATGGGTCACCATATGTTTCTTGAGGGTGGAGCACTCGCGGAAGGGTTTACGGCACTTGCTGCAACTGAACGGCTTCTCGCCGGTGTGGATCATGTAGTGACGCTTCAGGTTGTGGCGTGTGCCAAACGGACGCTGGCACAGCGGGCAGGGATATGTGCGTCGAATGCGTATTACTCGATCCAGATGTTTTGGTGCTACATCGTTGCTCAGCGAGGATGAAGAATTGGCGCTGCTGCAGCTGCGCGGCAATGGCGGACGTGTTAGGGCAGTGAAAGAGACTGCGGGCGGGGCAGGTGGGGCAGCTGGGGCTGGTGTGAGTGCTGACGATGCGGGAATCAGCGTGACATACAAAGTCGGCGGCAATGTTGGAATTGGCAATGAAGTATCTTCATTTTCGACATGTTTCTCCTCTTGGATGAACTCTTGATCTGAGTCCGGCTCCTGCTCCTCCTCCTCCTCCTCCTCTTGACCCCCTTGGTCCTCCAGCACTGGCTCAGTCCCATCAATTGGCTCCTTTTCGGCATCGACAACATCACAGTCCTGCGGAGCTAGCAACAGATTCTTGCCCTCGCATTCCACACAGCGCGTTGAGTCCTGCTCCATGGGCGCATGAATGTGACAGATCATGCACATATAGCGCGGATCATTCATGTGTCGTCTGCGATGCTTCTTCAAATCGCTAAACTCCCGAAAGCGACGTTCGCACAAATCACAGGGAAAGGGTCGCTCACCTGATGGTTGGGAAGACATGAAAAAAGATAAATATTAATTAAGGGAAGCTCGAATTCATATTCAGAATTATTCGGTATAGATAAGTAATTTATTAAGTAATTATTTAGATAACTTATTTATTTATTATTAATTTAATAAAAGAAAATTTAAATAAGTTACTTATACATTGACATGCTATAGAATTCTTTTATTCCATTTTATGCATGCACACTTGCATACATACACGAAAAGCATACATATGTAGGTAGCGGAAAAGCACCGTTACAACGCGTTGTCCCGAAAAATTAGTGCAAGAGACAATCGGAAAACGCAAAGTGTAAATACAGTAGTTAGTTAGTTAGTTAGTTAATTCGGCTGTAAATATATTATTAAATAGCTTTTCTTTGCTGGAAAATTCCCATCATAGAACTCATATTCCATGAATTCTATGCTCCTTTTCTGCATACCAACAAATCAAACAAAAAACGTACACGCACACATGCGCACGCACGCATAGTCACGTGCTCTGCTAACTGCGCTGCTGACGCAGCGACTGCGCTCGGAGCTGCAATTCGAGCAATGCTCTGCGAACTTTTTTGTTGAATAAATTCTCTTCTAGATGGATATTCGTAATCAAACTTTCAGAATGTGATAATGACATTTATAGAGGTAAATAAAAATAATAATAATAACAAATATATACAGAAATAAATCTATGCAATTATGTGAATTTAAAAATGTTTATTAATTTTAAATTGTATTAAATTAAGGAACTAATAGAAACTAATAAAAGTTATGCCTAATAAGTTCATCTATTCTAATTAGATCAGTCAAGATTCACTTCTATCATATGATATTAAAGCAAATCTGAAAACCTACATATGTATGTATGTACATACATACGTATTTCTTTTCGGCTTTGCTTCATTTTCTCTCTCAGCTTCAGGCCACGCCTGTTGCACAATTGCGGCTCTCACTCACCTGTGTGTATCATCATGTGACGCCGCAGATTATAATTGGACTGCACCTTCTTGCCGCACGCCTGGCACTGATAGAAGTGCCGACCGCGTCGCTTTACGTATGGTCTTGGTGAGCGTTTGGGGGCAGCTGATTTCGTGGGTTGTTTCTCCTCATCATCCGATGGCAGTTCAATGATCTGGGCTACTGGCTCCTCCAGCTCACAGGTGAGATTCGCAAGAGGCAAATCTTCAGCATTTGTCTCCTTGGCTGTCTGCTCCAAGTCTTCATTCTCGTTTTCACTGTCGCTTAGCTCAATCCTGGCCACGATGCGATGCTGACGTTGCTTCAGTTTCTTTGCTAACCGCTGCTTATCCGTGATCGTGCGTTTCTCAGGTTTTAAGCTACGGGCTGTGCTAATCAACATCGGCAACGGCTGCTCCACACTTCCCTCATCATCGTCTAGCAGCTCGATAATTTGTTGCTGCTGCTCCGTCTGCTGCTGTTGCTGCTTTTGCTCTTGCTTTTGCTGCTGGCGTCGCAGCTCTTGCTGCTGCTGGCCGATTTGAAAGAGCAGACGCTTAATCTTGGCATCATCAATGGACACAAAGTTCTCTTCTGGCTCGTGGTATTCGTAGTTCACAGGATCTGATGGCAGCAGCTGGCAATTGGAGTCGCAGCAAGCAGCATCGCAGCAACCGGTAGCTGCGCAGCAAGTGGGCGCTGCGCTGGCGCAGTCGCTGCAGCAATCAGCGCAGCCAGCGGACGCTAGCTCCATGCCCTGCTATGAACAAACAAAGGAAATGAAAAGAGACAGAAAACGACAAATATTAAAATAACGAGATTGACAAGATAAAGAGAAGAGGACCAAGAGAGAGCTTTTGCGCCTGTGCATATGCTATGCTTATTACGCTAATTGCTATGCATATCCTTGAGCAAACATCTACAACAATTACATACCTTGCCGCAATACATTAACGATCCGTAAATAATTTGCAAAAAGATAAAAATAAGACCAAAACAAAAACTGAAAATGAGGGAAAAGTAATTTGTGAGTGGCGCTGCTTTTTTGCCGTGGCTGTTTCGCGTTGTTAGCCGAGGCCGAGTGAAGAAGAAACTGGATTCGCAGTTCGCTTGCCCGGGCTCAGCAACCTCGACAAACGCCAAAAGTCGAGTTTCAGTCGGCCTGCTGCCTCGCCTCTGTCGCTGCTCAGTCTGAATCAGCGAAGCGAAAAAACAACAACAAGCAAAAGCAGCACCAGCAACAAAACAACGAGCGCAACAGGCAAAACGACATCGACATCGACGACGGCGTCGACGTCAACGTCAACGTCGACGCGCGCTGCAGGCTTTTTATTTTTAATGCACGCGCATATTGAAAACAACAACAACAATAACACAAAAAATACCAAATAGCTTTGGCGACCCGGCAAGCTGCTCCTCTTTGGCTTTTCCCCTGTTCCCGCCGCCCACACTCAGTGTCGTTGCGTGCGTTGGCTGTTAACTTGATTTTTCTTCAGGCGCGCACAGCACCAAACGAAAACGAAAAACAAAGAAAATGCGCAGGGCGAACCAAAAGCAAGGCCCCAAAGAAACGCAACAATAACAGCAACAACAACAGTAACGATCGCGTACAGTGAGAGCAAAAAGAAACCAGCGAGCGTCGCGCGAAACTCAACTCACGATTTTCAAGATTACTTCGAGCACAGCAAACGGCGAGCAGTCTAGCAGATGCCCACAATTTCGGGTGAGAGAGAAGGAGGCAAGCTCCATTAAAGCACGACCGAAGCGAAGCGAATCGTGACAAAAACAACAACAACAACAATCCAACAAACTCAACGACGACGACAACAACAACAACAACAAGAATAGCAGCCGCCACAGCAGAAGTGGCTGCCGAGCAGCGCGAGCTCCGTGCGCAGCCATTTCTTGTTGCTCTTTTTCCTTTTTCGAACAACAACAAAAACCACAGAGTATAATTATTTGCGATGTCTTGTTATTGTTTTTTATTGTTGTATGTTCATTTTATTGTTAGTTCGCTGGCGTCAGCGTTGACGTCGGCATCGCTGCCGACGTTGTCCGTAAAAACCTACGCACAAATATACACACATATATATGTACATATGAATACGTATGTATATTTGAATGTATGCATGTTTCTCATGGCTATTGTAAGCCTTCGGGCAGTGTTGTGCAACGACATAAAAGAGTTGCCCTTTTACATACACACATATATACAATCAAAGGTATGCATATACCTATGTATGTATGGGTTGGTATGCCTATGGCTCATTTGTATGTATTTAGCGTGGGTGGTTGGTTCTGCTGAGCCGATCGGCGATCGCACGTCACACCAACATCGTCTGCCATGCCTTCGCTTCCACCTCCTCTGGCCTGACTGCCGAGCAATGCGGATCGTGACTGAAAGTACAAATCGAGTGTGAAACTTGTTTGAAATCATCGTACGCCCATTCGCCCCTAGCCTGGGCAGCTCGCAAATAGCTGAACTCGTTGAGTGCCTCTACCTAGGCTAAGTGCGCGGAGCTATGCTCGGCCAGTTCGTTCGATCTTTTGCTGAGCCAGACGGACTCACGTACACATACACATTTGCATGTGTAAACGTCACCACACATGCATATGTACATATACTCAAACACTGCTGTAAATTATATCGGAGTATCATAATACTAAAAATAAATATTATCCCTTAATGGCTTCGCTTATTATTAAAAATAAATAAACAACTAAAATTACCCAGTTGATTGAGCAATTAAAAATAAATATTAATCAAAGATCTCTCAGTTCAGTATGCAATTTAAACTAGCAAATTAGGTAATGTTTTTTGGCTAAAAATATACATATGTATATCTATAACAACTGATCAGGGCAGATTACGATTTTGATTATAAAAATGTATTTTTTTTTAAATAAAATTTCGATCATCTTTATAGAATTTTTTTTATTACTAAGCTTTTGATACCTCATACTCCCCCCTTTTCAGAAATACCAGAGTTTTACTTTCGCTCTATTGAAAAAATGTTTATTTGTTTTGTTTTTGTTTTCATTTTAAAATAACATTTCGAAGCTAAATATTTGAAAATTCGCATTTGAATCGTAAGACGAATTTCTATATAATATCGGATATAATCGTATATCCTCTATAAATCGATCAAATTTTAAACGCTGCATATACATATTACGTACATATACATATATATAAGAAACATATTTGGCAAAATTGGATTGGTACTAACATCTAAGCGGGCTAATAACTAAGTGTACCGTAAATAGGTAATATAGAGCTAGGTGTATATATACGTATACATATATTATGTATATATGTATATATAATAAAAAAAAAAATGGTGTTGTCTATTTCATAAGTATATCATCTATCGAAACGGTATTGGCAATGAATGAGACATATGAACGGGGAAGGAATTGGGATTAGGGATCTGGATATTGAAAACATAAATGTTACTAATAATATATGAAGATTTACATCGAATAGTGCGGGTTAGGTTATTAATGATGATATGCGAATATATGTATATATGAAAGTCGGCATTAAACAACTTAATTATGTACAATACTTAAGGCTAAGGCGACGAACTGAGAAAAGCTCGCGGGACATTGGGTGGGTGGTGCTGGGTTAGAATAACGCTTGATCGGTGCCATCATAAGAGCTACGCCTATATAACTAAAAGGTAGCAGCGGCATATACAAATTAAACAGGGTATAAGCGGGTGCAGATTATCAATCTATGGTACATGGTGAGATGTGATGGGATCACTTAAAGCTTTTGCTGCACATCCACTTTATTGGTGGCCTTGCTGCTGTCCAGAGACGTTCCCAGCTTTTCGTGGTTAACAATGAACTTTTTGGCCCCGGAGAATCCCTGCTTATTGATGTAGAAACTCTTCTGGGCATGCGGCGAGCCGCCATCATCGACCACTAGGCGATTGAGGAACGTGGCGCCCGTCTTGGCGCCACTGTCGCATGAGGATGACTCAATGCTGATGGTCGAACAGCCGCCAATGGACGACGTCTCGCTCTTGGCATCGTCCATTAACGTGGCATCATCGACCATATCGTTGACCAGCAGCTGGGGACCGCTCGACGAGGCTGTTGACAAGATGGATGAGGTGCGACTGCGACAGGTGTTCGTCTCACTCTCCGGTATGGAGATGCCTTCGTCGATGCTCTGGCTCTGACTGCCGCCCGCCAGGCAGATGCCGTCCAGTCCATTCACTGGCAGGACGCTGCTGGGCGAAGCGGACACGGGCGAGGGGCAACCGCTGCTACTGCTGTTGTTGTTGCTGCCACCGGCATTGTTGTTGGTGCATAGCTTCGATATGAAGAGCTTTGGAGTGATGCGTCCGTCATAGGTGCCTGAGTCGGGACTGGGGCACACAGATGAGGGCGATTGGCACACAGGTGATGAGCCGCGACTGCAATTGATTAGAGATTTAAAAAAACGTTTTCGAAATCTGATCTGATCTCCCGACTTACCTATCTGTGAAGATTTTCTTTGGCGGTGGCGGGGAGTAAACGCTCCAGTTGCTGACGCTGGGATTATTGTCTTCTAGCTCGAATTTACGTTTGACGGGCGCCAGAGATGAAGGTCGCATCGGGATCGGGGACATTGAGCGCCGCGTGGCGAAGGTGCGTCGTGTGGGAGAGGGTGAGTAGGGGTAACGCATGCCGGCTCGATTGCTGGTGGGACTGGGACTGGTGCAGCTGGTGCTATTGCTGCTGCCGGTGGGCAACATCGTCTGCAACGGATTGGAGAGCTCATCCGATTTGCAGGACCAGTTCTCTGTGACCAGTGTGAGATCCTCCCAGCTCTGTGAAATTTGAATTTCGCGATGCACCTCCCGCTCATGGTTCACTTCGCGGCTATTCAGATCGGCGCATTCCTCTTGACGTAGCTGAGAGACGCGTGGCGTTATACAGAGCGCTGTGCCCAAGCTGCCCCCGGCACCGTTCAGCGCCGGACTGTAGCTGGCCGAGTAGCGACGCGCACGTGGCGTGAACGGATTGAACACCGGCGCCGGCGACACTTCCCGGGAGCTGGGCTGTGAGCGGATGTGTATGCTCTTGCCAAAGCAATCGATGCCTGCGCCGGTGCTCAGGCTGAAAGTCGAGGAGATGTTGCTGCCGCAGGATTCGGTGCGCTGCTGTTGCTGTGTCTGCTGTTCCTTCTTCTTTGGTGTTTGCTCTTTGGCAGCCGCGGCAGCTGCTGCGGCGGCGCGTGTCGTCATGTGTGTCGGTTTGCCCGGCAATGTGCGTATTATAGGCACACTGACGCAGCGCTTCAGCGTCTTAGAGCTGGAGCTGGAGCTTGTGGCACCGCTGCTGGGCGGAGCCTCTAAGGTATCCATGGGCACACAAGTTGCATTTGCCTTTGTTTCTGCTAGCGTCTTGCTGGGCTGCTCATCGTTGCTGTAGCTGCCGCCGCCACTGCTATTGCTGCTGCTGCTGCTGCTATTGCTGCTAGCGTTCGTATCCATTGAAACGAGTCTATAAATAAAAAAAAAAAAAAACTATATATTTACTATTTTTTGCTATGTGCTGCGGGCTGCTGACGCTTACGCTGTGGGTATTTTTATGTTTCGTGGGTTTCAGTTGCTACAAAATTGCCTGTCAACACACACACAAACGCACATACACACATACATCAACATATTTACTTACTATACAGCACACAGAAAAACAACAATAACAACTACAGACACATATTTTGTTCTTGCTCGCTCACTCGCACTCAGCTGGCGCTGGTTCAGTTTTGGGTCGTTCGGTTCACTTGGGAGCAGCTCATGTATTGCATGTGGTGCAGTTTGCTTGCAGATCTAAGTTAGGATTTGTCTAAAATTCTCATACGGACGCTAATACAGCAGCTCGGTAATGCTGTCGATGTCGACGTCGGCGCCGTCGTCGTCGTCGTCGTCAGCGTCACCGTCGCGCTGCTTGACAATCTTTTTTCGCAGCAACTGCGTGCGTTGCGAGTGGCGAGTTTTTTGCTGCCTTTTTACACCGATTATTTCGAATCAACGCATGCAAATGTTGGACAAATTAGATGGGCAACAGTTTGTGGCATCTTTTGTTCGACATTTGGTGGCTTAATAACTTATCTAAATGCTTTAATTTACTTACAAAGTTATGTCCTGTGATTACAATTTTCTGCAGCCAATTTTAGTTTTTTCTCAGTGTTGAATAACGATACCAACGCCGTCACCATGCACGTTCAGACATGCGAGTAGAAACTGCAATAGCAATCAATAAAATATTGCTCTCTGAGTAAATGCACCAATAATTTAACTGATTCGACTTGCAAATACATTTGAAAATATACTCTTTTAATGGACAAGTCACTAATTTTGCTGACAAACGTTCGCTGTCAAAATGCGTGGCGTCATTGTGATCGAATCTGACTGACGGGTCGCATGCCTATGCTTGACCAGCAGCACGCGTCGCTCTGACGTTGTGCAACACTTGGGACCCGCGTAATTTTTAAACGTGTCGCAACGTAATACAGTGTGCATTTGATTATGTGCATATAATTGAAAACGCAATTAAGAAAACAGGTAAACGACATGTAATATATATATATTTTTACTATATGCGAAACTTAAGAAAATGGTCACACTTATATGTGTATATAAGCTAGATAAGTAATTTGGTATTAAACTTAATAAAACTCACAACTAATTATAATAACACACTCAGAGATGCTTCATAAAGTTTGCATAAACTAGTTTATGCTTTAAATAATATATATATATATATATTATGTATCAGTAATACGGAACTTATACAGTTTCTTTCAACTTAAAAAATTTATAATACTTTTCTTTCATTTTTTTTTTTTAAATAAAATATTTTTTTCTTTTTTGGTTTACTTTTGCGTAATTTCCATGGGTGTTCTACAGCTAAATTACAAGTTAATTTTCTTTGTTAGTTGACGCCTGTTACTCTTCGTGGTTTCATCTTTTATCTCCTTGGATGGTATTCATTTGCAACAATTGAAATCGCTTATATGTTACTTGAGGAAATCAAATGAGAATCGAAATCAATATTCAGTATAAGCAGCCTACAACTAGTTTGCAGTATCGTAATGAGCGGTGTAATATGTAAATGGAAATCGAGTTGCATTCTTTAAGTTGACTAAGTTGGCAAACGCATGAGCTGCTGTCGCGAGCGGCGGGGTTCTTCACTTGGAACTGTTTCTTTAGCCATCGGCCAGCGCGGGCGTTACCCAGCCATACTTCTCGTGTGTTTTGACCAGCGACCGGAACGACTCCTCTGCTTGGCGCCTACAGAAAATAAAAATCATTATAATAATATGAAACAAATTGCATCGAATTAAATGGCACAACTCAATTGGGTTTGCATCGAGGACAACGCACCGACTGAACTCCTTTGTACTTTTCGGTTTACGCGCAATGCGACCCTGACCCTTGACCACGCTGGCTGCAAACTGCATGATGACCGCCTCCACGGTATATGCGCTGGCCCAGCCTCTCGGTGTGAGCAGCTCCATGCAAATGGCGCCACCCTCCATCACGTAACCCTTCTCGATGCGCGGCTCCACGACGCGCATAAAGGGAGGCGCAAAGGGAAAGTTGTCGGGAAAGCTCAAATGCAACAGAATCGCCGGCACATTCATCTCGACCATGTCGCTGGCTAATGGCGAATCCGGATCGATGACATGCAGACGCACGTGCCACTCAAATAGGCTGTCATTGACTAGTTCCACCTGAAAAAGTTGAAAAAAAAAAAAAAAACTCAGTAAACTTAGTCATCAAAAATGAGAAAAAGAGTATATTGGTTTTGTTAAAATGTAACAGCAATGTATTAGCTGATTCAATTTAAATCAGCCTGTTTGTCTGTCTGTTCGTATGAATGAGTCGATCTTAGAACCTATAGCTAGAGACTTCAAATTGTTTTGTAGACTTTGATAATTATTTCCACTTTTATATTACCGCTTAAAGAGTCTTCTGGATCTGTATACATACATTCATATACATATGACAAAGAATTCAAACAAATAATTTAAAAAAATAAAATAAATAAAAATAACTAATAAAGTCGAGATTATTTTTGAGCAGGCTTTCTATATGATTACATTTACAAGCTAAGCAAAAGCAATGATAATGATAGCTAGCTATGCAGCTTGATTAAGTTAGCAATACTCTACGATTCAATACAAACATAATTAAACATTCTGGCCTACAAAATTCATAAGTTCTCAAGTGATATACCTTCCCTCAATCAAATTCTAAGCACGTTTTCTATATACACTATGATCTTCTACTCCATTTACTCCTTCTACTTGCGGCATTACCGTAAAAACTGCATCGTTTTTGGTCTGCAGGCGTTCCATTTCGCGATACTCCTTCATAAGGCGACGCGAGCGTATGGAGGCATCAGGCGGCATCACCACCGAGCGTCCAGCAGTCGGCGCCACTCTGGAAGAGAAGAAATGTTTTTTTATAGATTGATACATATATTTATATATAGAGTAGATACTTACTTGTGATCCTGGCGACGACGTTTGCCTGGCGATTCGCACACGGCCTGCTCGGCGGCAATGCGAACGATGGCGTTCTTGGGACTCTGTTGACCAGCTGCGCCGGCTGCTGTTGCAGCAGCTGTAGCTTCGCTAACTGCTCCAGCTGCAGCGGCTCCACTGACTGCGTCAGCGGCAGCGACATCATTGTTGTTGTTATTGTTGTTGTTGCCATTCTTGCTGTGCTCGGGGCCATCGGCTTTATCGCAGCTCTTCTCGTTGCTGTGGTTGTTGTTGTGGTTGTTGTTATGGTTATTGTTGTTATTATTATTATTATTGTTGTTGTTGCTGGACTTGTGGAAGATCTTGCGAATCGCCGTAACAACTCTCTCTTTGGAACGGGATGACATCTTTGCGGTGTACTTTATTTCGCTCTAGCGGTGGAATTGATTTCTAATTACAAGTTTGGGTGTTTGGAGTGTGACTGTCGACGTGTGTGTGTGCCTGAGTGTTTGTGTGTGTGTGTGCTTGTGTGTATGTGTCTGTTGTGTGAGCGTAATATTTCTTCAGTCTTTTTCATATAGAAATTGTTTGTGCAAAAACAATTGTGCTGCAATTAGAAGAGGAGAAATATATTAAATTTAAAAATGTATTATATTAAATATATTCGGCTGAATTAGTTAGTGGGAAACTTTTAGTTTAGTTGCGGTTACACATTAAAAAAAAAAAAATTCTCAGCATATTAAAAATATGTAAAAACGTCCCTGACCTACGCCCATTTCGTATGACCTTGAGAAAGATTTCAATATGTATGTATACATATATTAGCCTGTTTGACTGGGTGCATACTCTGTAATCATTGGGCAAGGCTCGGCTGGGCACTTAAATCTATTTTGTTGTAGTCTGTTGGGCTTTGTTTCGTATCACGAAAACATTTTATTTATGGATCTCTAAAGATTATCTCGTTGCTCCAGCTCTTTGGCATAGGGTAACAAAGAGACACTTCACACTGACTGCTCCACACATCCCCAGCAACATCCTTGACAACATTTGCCACGCTTATAAAAACAACAGCAATAAAAAAATAAAATATATATACATATATATATATATATATATATATATATATGTATATATGAAGTAAGTATTTGCAGCCAACTAAGAGCGAAGCAACAACAGCAGCACAACAATAATAAAAGCTCATAAAAAGCCACACAAAAGGAATATAGAGCGAGTGAAAGTAACGACTGGACTATACCCTAGCATAAGTGTGAAGCTAATATTTAAAATCGATTTCAATATATGGGGAGTATACTCTACACTTTTAATATTTTATTTTATTTTATGAAAGTTTAAAACTGTGAAACTTTCTTACTTGAATTCTAGCATTTACATATTTTTGCAATAATCTTGCATTTATTGCAAAATTGTAATGACTGGAAATATATATGTACTTTTGAAATGTATACATATATATTTTTATATAAAATATTTTAAATAAAATTATAAACTTTTAAAGTGTAAGTATAGAGCTGAAATTGTAAATATTTAAATTTTATTTTATTTATTTTTTTTATTATTTTATTTTATATTATATTATATATTGCATGTATTGGAAACTTTTAAAAACTTTGGCTTTTGCGTCCTTCTGCATTTATATATATTAAATGCTTTCTATGAAATTATGAAGGAAAAAACATGACGAATCAACATTTAAGTTCGAACCGCATTTATTGTTTATTATAAATAAGGAATATGCACTGAAACCAAATATAAATAGCTCAAATATTGATATTTAAAACACTCATATTTATTAATTTCTTCGTATTTACTTTAGTAATGATATCATGCAAACAATATATTTGCACATCATAAATTTGATATATAAGCACCAACAAATTTTGTTTGTCTCATATATCTATTGATTTTTATTTACGTTAAAATTTATTTTCACACACATAATGACAACTGTCAAAAGAGCATCATAACAAGCTATATATACATATATATATATATATATATATATATATATATTTTTAAATTGTTCTTTTTTTATCAACGAAACATTCACAGTTGACTAGCCTCTACCCAACTCATGTAGCTTCACCTCAAGCATATTTTATACTTGGATTCCTTTGGAAATAAATTCTTGCGCGTATGCCCAAGCCAAGAAACTCTATTTGTTTTCTGCACAATTTCAATGGATATGAAAAACTTATTGCGACGCAGCCAACAGCCAACAGCCAACAGCTAGCAGGCGACGGGTGGTCTGTGGGCTGTGTGGGACGAGGATCTCGAGGATGGGGGCTTTTAAGTTTTATGGCATACAACTTTTTGGGGCCACGCGCATGGCAAAGTGGATGCTGTGTGTGTGTGTGTGGGAGATTGTTGTGCTTGGATTTGCAGTAGATGTTTGCCAGCTAAGGTGTTGACCATGGGCCTAAATGGTTCCACTTGCGCATAATTAGCCGTTGCTTAGGAAACGAGCAGCAGGTGGAAACTAGGGTTCAGATTACAGCCAGACCCAGAACGAGCGTCAGCGCCAAATGGCCAAGGGCAGCATTGTGTATTTATGATTATTATTGCTATTATAAAATGGACATCCATGAGGTTAACTAAAGGAATGGCAAACACATAATTGAAGCAGCTAAAAGTTTGAGCAAAATAACAAGGATAATGAAGAAAATTAATTGAAAATTGATATTAGTTAAAGGGAAAGGAAATTGCTTTGATATTTTATATATGCACATATATAAAGTAAAAGAAAGTTTTCTTAGATTTATCTACAAATTTCTTTGAATTGCCAACAACTTGTAGTAAATTCAATCAGTAACTAAACTGTTACATATGCCAAAGATTGTCTGTAAAACCAAATTATGATTGATTGATGTATCACTGCATAGGGGGCAAAGCGTCCGCTTTGGTCAACAGATGCCATTAGCGAGACGATGGACACGTGTAAGCTGAAAGTCGATTATTAATAGCACATAAAACTCATTAAGAGTGCCATTGGGCGAGGGAGAAGAGAGATAGAGCGGAAGAGAAGTTCAGTTAAGGTCTATATCGATTCATGGCTGATTGAAAATTTCCTGTTCAACAACTATTTATAGACTGTTGCAAGTTTTACACTTTTGCTTTCAACTGGTTGGCAAAAGAGAAAACTGCTAAAAGGCATCGAGGCGCCAGGCCAACCCAGATCAGCCCAGACGACAAGGAAACAAGTTCTCATGAAAGCGGATGGGGCTGGAGAAATGCTGACTAAGGCTGGGGCCAGACATTTTGGTATTGTCTTCAGGCATCCAGCTGCGATGGCAACAGCGCGCGACATGTCATTGGATACAAATTAAATAAACAATTCTGTTAAGTAAGTGGAAATTGAACTATATCGATGCTATTTGACAGCTCTGAAATAATGGGCGACAAATTGGAAATTTGAGCTAGATCTAATCTTATCTCGGTGGCAGTTGCGAAAATCAATAAGGCCTCCACAGCTCCACACACGCACTGACCTATCCCGCCACGAGGCATACATACATAAATAATAATTCCCTTGGCATATTCATGATAAATTTAGATTAAATCTATATAGCGCTAAGGGTGGGCGAATGGCAGTCATCAAATCTATTTCAGGCCAGTAACAACGTGATGGCGCTAAAAGCAATGCTATAGTTAAATTGGCTTTTAATTGAACTGTTCAATTTGCAATGACATCGCGTACAGGGTGCAGCAATGACGATTGCTCGAGTTGTAGCAGCTATATATTAAGTGAACGAATAAATATTATTATTGTATTCTATTTAAATTTCAATTTAATGGATCATCCCATTTTAAGTAAGCCGTTTATTTACAAATTGCGCACTTTCAAGCGTTTGTTAATCGATTCACAAATTTATCGGTATTTCGAATATGTACAAAATAACCAGTAGATCAAATTGAGGCATCTAACAACACTGTTAAATTGCCAATTGATTGCTTGAAGCGTGGGAATATCATCGAATGAACAAAAAAAAAAACCTTATTTTTTTTAGTATGCATCGTTACATACATGCACCTTTAGGCTGGCATAAACAACTTGCCTGGCAGCGATTATTGTTGTTGCACAGACATGCAAATGATTTGCTGTTGTTATTGTTGTCGCATGCAAATCACAAATGCAAGCACACGAAAAAATAACGTCATAATGTAAGCTGCTGGCAAGCAAACACGAAACGAAAAACACAGAAAATAAAAAAAAAACGTTAACCTATAAAAATTATATCTGCTGTAACTTCCTTGCACTCGCAAATATTTTGCATATTATTGATTTTTAGATGCAATTTATAGCGACTTTTAATTGCAATTTAAGTGGTATGCAAATCATTCGTATACGCACTATTTATCAACACTAGTGACGCCGGTCAGCCTGCTACCTACACTTAGGCAACGTTACTAAAAGCGCAACGGAGCGAAAATGAGTAACTGTAAGAGGCAGAGAGAGAGAGAGATTGAAGGCAATGCGAACGAGAGTGAGAGTGAGCACGAGCTAGGCATTTGTTTTCTTGCTCAACAGTTTCTTTGTTTGCCTTTGACAGTGAATTTTTTTTTTTTTTTTGCGTTGCATTTTGCGCCTGTCATGGCAATCAGTTCTGCTGCTGCCACGAGCCGTTGTGCTGTCTCTTTCTAACCCCCTCCCTCAATCAGTTATTCTTGCTTATTGCACTTGCTCTGCTTGTGTCACTGTGTGCGTGTGCTTATTGCCATTGTTCTACTTGCTCATTGGCTGACATTCCTGTTCTGCCTGCTGTTGCTGCTGCTGTATGCTTTTATTTATAAATAATGGCTTGGTTAATACAAGCTAATTGAATTAAGCACGGTTTAAAATGTGCAAACGCATTCACATTAATCAAAGCACTTGGGCTTCCTGGTTAGCGTTTGGTGAAAAGCCGAGTTCGTTGACTCTCGATCGTAATGCAAGAAAGCTTTTACGGAATAACTACAGAGAACAAGCTTTGCAGTGCTTATTCTGCACAGTAAATTGGATATTTTAAAAAAACTTTTATACATTGACCTTGGATGTGCCTCTATCACTTAATAGCTAAAGTCGGCTTAAGCGCTTCGCTGGCATTTCATTTATGTTTATATTATTTTAATTTCGTTTCGGCACGTAGAGGCAGCCGCAGCGCCCGAAAGCAGGCAACACAATATGCCTTTTTATGTTTATTTATTTATTTATTTTTTGTTGGCGTCTATTTTGTTTCATGTTTTTTTTTGGTGCGAGAAAAGGATGCAAGCTTTGGATGGGTCTCTCGATAACAGCGTTGCGCGTGTCCTGTGCAAACGGAAGCCATTTATGAAATTGCTTTCAACAAGAGCGACAGCAACACCAACAGCAACAACATGCAGGAAGCTTGGACCTGGGCGACATGCTGACGCGTGTGTCATGTGATGACGGCAATGGGCGGCTGGGCTCACATTTGCTGGCTCGGTTAGTCGGTTAGCGGTTCGATTATGGCCCGTGTCAGTTGGTGGGATGGAGTGGCTCCATGGTCTGTCTGTCTGTCGGTCCAATTGGATCGGGTGTTGTCTGAAGGGCCATTAAGGACGAGATGAGCTGCTAACGGTCAAGGTGTGGATTGCCAGACAACGCACTCTCAACACTGGAGCGGAACGTGGCACTTATTAAATCTCTTGCTCTACAATTTAAGGCAAATTCCATCTAATGGACTTGGCTAATTTTAGTAAATAGCTCTATTATAATGTAATAAGATCGAAGTTACTTTAAATAAAAGCATGGGTAATTTCATTCTAAACAAAAACTCTTTGTAATAAAATCCGGGTTAACTTGAAATTTAGGATGTTTTTTTTTTGCGACCTCTGCACCTATCAATTCCACCTTTATCAATGTTCCTGTTAATACACACAATGACGTCAATAGAGGACAGTAAAAGGTGAAAAAGACAGCTACAGCAACAAGAGGAACAACAAGAGCCAGAACTGCAGGTACTTAAAGACACATGCCTGACATATGGCTCATGTTGATGGAAATTGTTTATCACCTCGAATGAGTCGTAGATATGCTCATGTAATATTCATAAATTCACTGCACAAAGCAATGAACCTCGTCTAATCGGCGCAGCCTTTTCTATTTATAGTCCTGAAGCACACGCACACAGACAGGTAAATGCGTTCGCGTGGGTGGGAGCGCGGGGGTCTTGGTGTCTGTCTGCAGGGCTGGCAATCATGTGCATACATAATCAATTTACGACTGTGCGAATCGAGAAATTCATTTAGGCGCTGCCTATGAAAGTAAAATCGACTACGATGCAGTATTATAAAATGCTTAGGCCAAAAAGCTCGAAAGACCAAAAAGCTCAACGGGAACTGATCAACGACGATTTAAATGCACAACGCGTAATGTCAACCCTCATTTCAGGGATTGGATTATTCATGATGTGCTGCCTGGATAAACAATAGTTAGTTGAGGGTACTAAATGTGGAGATACCCCGTAAAAAAACACAGATAAGCATTGGCGGGACTACAGAAATGAGAGGAAACTTTGAGAATGCTGAAAATATCTTGAGATTAATATTAGGAAGTAAAACGTTAAACAATTTTAACATTTCTACTTTTAATTTTAATAATTTAAAAGCAAAAATATTAATTAAAAGAATATTAAAATTCTTTGTACAGAGTACAGAGAAAATATTTCAAAGATACTTTTTGTCAACACTCAGAAAAACTCTTTAAAACACGAATACTTGACAAATCTTGCACGCTTCTCATGGAATATGTTTTCTAATCAATATATGCATATGAAACAGAGCTTGACTATATTTGTAGTCTCTGTATATGTATGTGTATACATCTATATATAGGTTATATAAACCGATATATAGATGTATACACATATACAGAGACTACAAATATAGTCAAGCTTTGTATCTGTAATCTTGCATATAAATCTAGGTACACACACATACGTACATATGTGCTCTCCTTCAATATCTCAATTTAGATACAACATTAAATGTCGCCCTATGGGATCTTATAACATACATATGTCCTCTGTCTGGTTACATTCACTAACAATATCCATACCATTTTTCTTTCTCCAACCCATTTCATTGCGCATCAAGCAGTATAAACAGTTAGTCAGCAAAAGCTGAAGGCTATATGTCAGAGGAAGACAGGCGAACTGTTGTCAGCTTTGTTGCCATTTCATTCACACTCGCTCAGACATTTCCGCATTCCCCACTCGAAACGCGTTCGGTTCCATTCATGAATAACACACAATTTGGGACGAACTTTGCCTTCTTGGCGTTGCGTGTGGGCGTCGAGATGTCAGCAGTAAATAGAATTGGCGCATATTCAGTCGGTTTATTTTATTTATTTTTTGGTTCCCTCTCGAAAGTCATTTGCAGGCTTGAGAGCAGCCGCAGGAACAACAACTACAATACAATAGAGCTCTAAAGACAACAACAGAAGTGCAAATACAGAGAAACTCCATTGAATCTGTGGGCTTTAAGAGTTTTACTTGAAAAACAAAAACATTTGAATCTAAACTTTGAGGGGCAATAATTATATATTCTAAGAGAGATTATTTCTTGTTCATATTTGTAATACTTCAGAGTGTTTTTTTTATTAAATCTTGAACGAATATATATATATATTTTACTTTTAAACTTCGTAACAGATTTCTTTGTTTTATTTGGGCGAGCAAAACAAGTTTATGCTGACTAATTCCTTTTTTTTTTTTTTTGGGTCAGAATCAAACTTTAAGGCAATAAGTTACATTTGCCTTAATACTTATTTAATGCAATTCAAGTAGCGTATTTTTAGTGTATTTTAGGTCATATACTTATAGGGGCAATTATAGTTTCATTCCATTATCTTTTACAGCCCAGCATATATGTGTACATATTACTATTGAAATTTTATTTATGTATATACAGCTGTGGTCATCAAAATAGGAACATTTAAATTATTAATAATGTATGCAAATTTTAATTTTAGTTTCGAATTGCTTTTAAAAAATATAAGCACTACTTTTTTTTATCAGTCTAGCTGAAATACATAATTATAAACCCACACACACACACATGCATGCATGCTTGCATGCGCTGATAAGAGAGCGAAACTAGGCTACTTGGGCCTTGCACAAGTTGCTTGCCGTGTAAACACGGCTTGAGTAATTAAGACATAAGGCGCGCAATCATACCGAGTGCAATCTCTCATATGCCATCAAAAGTGCAATCTTTTTGCTTCTTCTAATTTTCAAATGAAAGCTTTCTCATTAGCAAAAATCATTTAGCAAAACGAAGACGCAATAAAAGCTTGAATTGAAGCCGTTTTGCAATTGCAAACTATCGAAAACAATTAAATATTTTTCCTGGCTTCTATTTGTTTCAAAGCTAGAATATTTAAGAGAACTTGGAGCCTTGGCCCTTGTCTGTGTAGGCTACACACGATAGCCCACAAAAACCACTCAAATTTTCAGTATCAAGTTCAATGAAAAGCTGACATTGAATGGACAAGCATATAGTGTTCGCCCTCCTGCTCGCACCCTTGCAATCACAGCCATTGACACAGCAGCAGCAGCAGTAGCAGTAGCAGCTTTTAAAGCGGTGCAGAAAGCGATGTCAAAAGCTAAAAGTGCAATGCAATAGAAAAACAGACAGCGACGGACACACAAACGTATATACACATAACTACACATACATACATGCATACATGCAAACACTTAAGAGAAGGTTGTTAAGGCATAACAACAATGGCGCTGGTAGCGCAATGATTCGTGTTTCCATTGAATTTATTGAATAATAATAATAATAAATAAAAGACTTGACGAAAGATGTGCTCACTTCTGACTGGGGTTAAAAGCTCATAATTGGCAAATTGATGCTGACAATTGTTACAGTTGCGGACCAAAAGAGCACAGCGGCCAACAAAGGGATAGATAACGGCACTCTCTCACACACACATATCTAATAATTGTGTGTGTACATACACACATACACACACACACGCACACATTTATTTTTAGGGCTCACGGTGTGACACTTACCAGTCGCGGAATTGCACTTCTCTTTCTTTGCTGTCAGCTCGTTCTTATCAATTTACAATTTACTCTTTGCTTGTGAACTTTTTGTCTTATTTCGTTTTCCTGCTATTCCAACTGTGCGCAATATTTGAGTGGTCAACTATTTGCTTTTCGCTATACAACAAGCGTCGCGATTAATTTTTAATTATTATAATTAACAGTTAATCGAACTCAACCGCAGGCAGAACTTTGCTGCAATTCGCACGAAAACAACCCACCAGGCGCTGTGCTTGGAATTTTTTGTTGTTTTGAGTTCGAGCAACACACGAAACATTAATGTTAACGATTTCAGACGCAGTGTTTTCGTTCAATGTTAGATGTATCTGAACTATCGAAGTATCGATATCAGCACTGTTGAACAGCTGTTGCTGTGCTTCTTTCGTGTTGGAAAATGCACTGAAACTGCATGTTGACGGGCTAATTTATGTCAAAATGTTAACAACAAAATTAAATTTTTAATTTAAAAACGAAAAATACAAACAAAAAGAAAAAAAAATATCAAACGAAGCACTATGAGTCGAGCATAGTCGCTATACTAATGAAATAATATTCTAAATTCTAGCTTCAGTCAGTTATAAAATACATATCAACATTTGTAATTCTAAATTTTGCAAGCAGTGCAACTGTCAACTGAAAATACCAAATATAGTACTAAGCGCCTGCCGTTAAAGAGAATTTGAATTTTGACCGACTTGGTTTTTTCTCGTCATTTCCTTTTATTCATGCTAATACAGAATAAATTATTTACCAATTTAAATGATAGGAAAAATCAATTGCATAGATACGCATTGTATTTGTATTATAGTTGTATTTGTAATAATTCATTTAATTCAAATTTTATACAAATATTGCTTTAGTATTATGTATACATAGTAATACGAAGAATATATGTATATATAAGATGACTACATTAATATAGGTAGAACTTTCCAAGATAGCGAAATAGTTCCACATTGAAATGCGCACAATTTAGACATTGATCGTATAGTTTGAACAGTTATGTAATGTTATAGTTATGAATATCTGTTATAAGTAAATCGTTACAATTTCGAGTTCATTTGAAAGGAAAAACGTTTAGGTGGTCAACATATGGTGTTTACCAACTCATGGCAACTCATTTTCAAATTTTGGATATACATACTTAAATAGTTAGCATAGAATCGATAGAGATATTTATATATTAAATTAATATATTAAGGTATATATATATATATGCAAACAAGACGTTGGCTACGCACTAATCAACAAATTCTTAGGCAAATCTTTTAAACATATTTTTTACTCGTGGAGTTGATAAACTTTTTGGTTTTCTTAGTTTTGTTAATTCATTTTTTAAATATTTTTCAAATATTTTCAAGCACTTGACGTATAATTGTAGCTTAAAAATAAAAAGATTTTTGATTAATTAATTGTGTGTAGCGTTTTCAACGGAATCTCAACATTGCAAGGAAGATATTTGGCTGCGTTTTATTTATGTTCATTTTGTTTAACTACTAAATATATGTAACTCTATGTATATATTATATATGTTTACTCAAAATACTTGGCTTAAACTTAGCTAGCAAATATAGTATGTGTGAGTGTGCTGCTATATATTAAAAATAATAATAATAATAAATAATCGAAAATGTGTGCCAATTAGTTTTTAAAATAAATAAAAGAGAAAATCATAAATTCGTTTGTCGTTTTGGTTTTATTTTAATTTACAATTTATGCCTTAGCTAATAAATTCTGCTAGAAAAATCATAAAATTTATAAAAATTAATTTTTGTTACTTGCAAATTGATCGAGATTAACGTTTAACATTTTCTTATTTTGTTTCGTTATATAACTATATTTGTTTTGTTTTTCACATTAATATTATGCATGCATTTATTTGACTTACTTGACTAAGAGGAATTGACTAACAAATTGTACGAAATGATTGAAACAAGGTTCGGGCCGCGCAGCACGCCGACCAAAATGCCAAACAGTAAATGGTTAGGTTTTGAATGGATATGTCTGTAATTTGTTTTTATTTTTGTTTATTTTCGTTTTTAGCTAGTTTAACTATAATTAGGCCTGCTGGCAAATTGGCTCTGAGACGACGGCGCTTAAATTCACGTTGTTCAACTAAAAACAAAATATACAAATTTACACATATACAAAATTTATATATATATATGCATATATACGTATATATATACACATATAGCTAGCAGAAATAAAAAAAGTAATAATATGAAATAATTTACATTTGGGGAACCCCCGAATAACAACATGATGAACAGCTCAATTTTGTTGCTTTGTTTTTGGGTGTGGAAAACAAAAAAATGTTGCGCGAGTTGCGTGTTGCACGTGAAATGAATTCCAAGAAGCGTCAATCCTTGCTTCCATCCAACTCTGTTGTAGACACAGCCAAGCAGAGGTATCATTGTGGACGAGGCTGAACACACATTTAGAGTATGATCTCCGTGGAGCGTCGCTGCAGCGGATCACAGCCGTAGGCATCGCCACTGGCCACCGGCGAGAATTTGCCGCCGCCGCCGCCGCTGCGTCGCGTCTTCAGCGCTGGCAATGTGGTTGTCGTATTGGTGGTGATGCCATTGCGTGTGGTCATCGCAACAGTTTGCTTGGTCGTCACGGCGCTGATGACACTGGGCGCCGGCGTCAATGTGGCCGTGGAGCTGTCGTTGCTGCCGCCGGTGGCAGCAACTGCAACGGCTGGACGTGGCAGCTGTGGCGATGCGAACGGTGTGCGCCGCTTCACGGGCGTCTCCTGCAGCACGGCCGATTTGCGTATGGTTTGCTGCAGCAGCGCATTCACATCGATGGCTGGCCAGGCGACCAGCGAAACGCTTCGTCATAAGTGCGTGTCCAGCGGCGATGAGCTGCGCTTGAGTCTTATGTGCTTGCTCCAGTGCTTGTTGTTGTTGCTGCTTGCGCTACCACCGCTGCTGCTGCATTGTGGCGTCTCCGTCTTGCCCACAGCCGCAGCTGGCAGTGGTCCGCCCATAGCGGAGGAGAACGAAAAGTATTCGGCTGATTGGCTAAGCGATGAGGCATCCGCATCGGTTATGCCATCCACATCATTGTCGCCCAGATCGCTGCGCATCGTGTGCTCCTGGGTGCTGAGTGGAGTAAGTGTGCTGCTGTGGCCCTCCTCCTGCGTGGGCGTGCTCAGGATTGTGTGATCGGCAGCCGTGCAAAAGGATTCACGCTGTCCCGTTGTCTCATCCTCGTCATCCTCCTCCTCATCGCCGGCAAAGTGCTCATCATCGTCTGCGTCGCTGCACTGGCCACAGCAGCAGCTATTCGTGTGGCAGGAGCAGAAGCTCTTGAGGCTGCTGCTACTCAACTGCTGCTGCTGCTGCTGCTGCTCGGCCATGCAGCGATGACAGTCAACGGACACTGTTAGCTCGCGTGCCTCGTGATCGTCGTCCAGGCTGCTGCACGAGCTGGTGCGCGCCTGATCGCAGCTGCAGCTGGAGCAGCGTGAGCAACTGCTGCAATAATCCTGCATGGCATCGGGCACAAAACGCTTGCGCTTAATCCGGACGCATTCGTTGCGCGGCGGCGCAGCGCCGGCAAAGGCGCGCGCTGTGCTGCTCGAGCTGCTGCTCGGCTGTATGGCCGTCGATGGTGTCAGATGCTCCTCATCCTCTGGCTGCACGCCGATGCGCACATCATCATCATCATCATCATCCTCCTCCTCTTCCTCGTCATCGCGTGACAACTCATCCGTCTCTATGGTGGTATTGGAGTTGAGTGAGCCGCGTCGTCGCTGGCGATGCTTCTCGGAGAGCGGCAGCAGATTCATGGGCGCGCCGCCGCCCTCGCTGGCCACCTTATACGGAAAATTGGAAGTGGCCGTGCTGCTGTTGTTCTCCGTCACGGTGGCCGCATCGATCTCAATGGCTATCGCCGCCGAGTGCAACTGCGGCCGACTATGCGCCGCATCCTCGCTCGAGTCCGGGGAAGACTTGGTGATGTTGTGGTTGTGCTGGCCCTTGCTGGCTGGAAGCGGACTGTGCGTGGAATGCAACTTGGACTGCTTCGAGTGGTGTGAGTGGTGTGAGTGCTGCGACTGCGACTGCAGCTGCTCCTGGTGGTGCGGCCGATGCGACCGTTGGCGGCGTTTACCAGTGCCATAATGATGATGGTGGCAGTGGTGGTGGCAATGGTGATGATGCGTCGTGGTCACATGACAATGACAGATACTGGCTGCTGCTGCAGTTGCTGCGCAGCAACAGCGCTGCGCCGACGTTTGTGTGGCATTGTGACGCTTGCGCCGCTGGCAGCAACTGCCACGCCCATGGATGTGCTCGTGACCGCCATAGATGCGTGTCTTGGCCGGCCCATTGCTTAGCCGGGCATTGGGCGTATGAACGATGACCACTTCGAGCGCATCGAGGGCAACGGCCACGGCATTCGCATTGTTATTGCTGCCATTGTCGTGCCGGCTCTGACTCTTGCCGCTCCCACCGGGCCGAGGCAGCAGCAGCTTGTTGTTGTTGTGGTATTGGAAGGCGCGATTATCGTGGCACTGGCCAAAGTCCAGAGTCTTGAAGTGTTCGTCATCGGCGCGTGCTGTCAGCAGATGATCGTCGCCGCTGCTGCTGAGTGTTATGGGCAGCGATAGTTGTCGCTCCTCGGAATGCGATATGCACATATCGTGTTGTTGTTGTTGTTGAAGATGTTGTTGTTGTTGTTCTTGTTGCTGTTGCTGCTGCTGCTGCTGTTGTAGTTGTTCTTCGGGGGCAAACTGCTAATCGCCGCGTCTCAGATCTCGCGGCTTCGTATTGTTCCGATAGATCCACACCTGCAGCAAGATGGCAATGTCCAGGCTGACCTGCGTAACACACACAAGAATTCTAAATTAGTCCAGATGTACAGCAATATGTTAACTAAATGTTAATAATAATAAATGTTAATAATTGATATTAGAATATGTTTTTTTTAAAGCTAATTTTGTGATGAACTATTAAATACATTATAGATTATACTAAAAATTATAATGGCTCTTCATACAAGATATGCACAAAATACATTTGGCTATATATTTGACCATATAGTTTATACTATATACTACATTTTTATTTCAATATTTGTTTCCCTCAATAAAAAAACAGAAATTTCTTCCTATATACAAAATACGTTTCATAATATAAAAATCTTTCATATACATTTTGCTTCACACATTTGTTCAAAGGCAAACAATAAATTCATGAAAACTTTATGGCAATTGAAAGCTCTTTTGATGGCTGCTGTAAGTGCCTCAAGTATTTCAAGCGTGACAGGGCAATCGAACGTAACGCGAACACGTCATAGCAGGCAGAAAGTCTTTGTAATGCAATAAAAGATTTCTAAACTAAATATTTAGATGGCCTAAAGCATTGCATTATTAATTTATGCATAGTTCATCAACGTATTACGCACCTGCAGCGTGCCACAAATCCAGAACTGCGACGGTGCGTTCCTCGCGATAAAGTAACCAGTCTTGAACATATCACCGAGCGTCCACATAATCACCATGTGAATGCTCATACCATATGTTGATTTATTCTTAAAGTTGCGCAGGAATTGCGGCGCACCTGAAACCAGAAAAGAAAAGAAACATTTTAATTAATTTGTATCAGTTTTTCAAGGGGAAAATCAAATAAACACTTTACCCAACATGGCCTCTGTGAAGACGGCCACAAAGCCCATGGATTCCATGAACCAATGCACGGAGAGCATTAGATATGTGATCGCAGCGCCAACGGCCCAGACGACGAGCATCATGTCCAAATACGATTGAAAATCTGTCCAGTTCCAAAAGTATTTGAAGTCCAGATCTGAAAGATATATTACAAAAAGTGTTACAACAAGTGTTATATTGTCTTAAATAGAATATATGTTTAATATAATTATTATCTATATAGAAAGCAACTTCGCAAGTTTTTAATCATGGAAAATTCAAGTTTGGTTACTATTTTGAAACTGTTATACGGAATTCTACACTAAGGAATGAAAAAATGCAATCCAATTTGAATTTAAGCTTTAAAGCAGATATGCAGTGGTTTACTGTTAATAATAATATTATATATCTTACTGATAAGCTGGAGCTTACAGTTGTTATACGAATTGCATTTCGACGAAATATGAGAAGATTAAATTCATTTTCAAACTACAATTTAAGCTGGGCAGAATTTATAGTAAATTGTAATACTGTTATACAGTGTATTATTATTGGGTATGGGGGCACCTCATTGAAATTGTTATACAAAAGCTAAACTCATTTAAAATGATAATGAGCTGTTATACTATATATAATATAAAATGTATTAATTAATTTATATAACAGCTTTAATTTTTAAAAATTGATAAATAAATAAATAAATTTTAAAAAATGACAGCTGTTATATAAAGCAAACGAGAAATAAAATTGCAATAAACTCTTATACAGTATTTAACTAATAATAGACTGGAAACTGTTATACAAAATCTTAAATAAGGCAAAAATAAATCCAGTTTGAGTTAAACATAAAATATAAATACTGTTATACATGTTCAAGATGTATTTATTTTCATAGACGATTTTCTCTTGTCAATCGTAAAATGTATTTGCTTTCTTATACGAGCTCTCTCTCATTTTAAATCTTTTCAATCTATGCTTCGCTTTAAAACAACTATACTACTATGTGCATTCCCAACAGATCTTTGTGACTTAATCATTCTTAATCCGCAAAGTAAATTCAAGTTTTATAGCGCTTAAAGATTGTGCAATTGCAGCTATTTGAAAATCAATCTCGATTATTGTTGCCTGCTTTTGGGCGCCATCCACATCCACACACACACACAAAGATAAAAGGAGAAGCCCCTGGCATGCCTCTATAATTAGCTCAATGTTGTGCCTACGTTCGTCTGGCAGTGCCTGCCAGTTCATTGATCAATTTATGACCCTACGTTTCCGCCTCCTAACCCAGTTTTATTGTGTATTTCAGCCGTGCGCACGAGGGCTGATTGATAAGGCCTATATAGCCTGCAAATACTGCAAATGGCGCGTAAAGATAACGCGAGCGAAGCAAGTGCCGTAAAAAGTTGTAAATAGAAATTGTAGCGAAAACTGGGAGTGTTATACGAGGGAGCTCTTAGTTATATACTTTGACTTTGACAAGATGGCGGCACGGAAATTGACGTCAAATGTTGAGCGAGCGAAAGTTTTCAACTGAAAACTGCACCTTGAAATTCGAACGGTTTTTCTTACCATTCAGATAATGCCTGGAACGTGCACGCTTCATCACGCCCACATCCGTCGATACGGAGGCGCCGGTGTCCGTGTCCGTCAGCACTTTCGGCAAGTGCAGCTCGTCACCTGAAAAAGGAAGGCACGCTGTTATAACCACAAAATCATCGAACTATTCAGATGGCGTCTTACCACGCAGCGTATGCTCGCCTCGCGTATTGGCATTCATGCGCTTCACCTTCACGCAAAGGTGTATCATTAGGAACATGGTGACATTCATGACGACACTCTGCACCAGCAACGGAAGCTCATAGCGGCTGGAGAACCTGCAAAGGATCAATAAAATATATTTGTTAGCAATTGCATAGAAAAATGTTGTAAATGGCATTATAATTGACATTGATTGGGCATGAAAAACGCTACGAAGGGAATACTTTATGAAATAGTGTTGGAAAATTGTATATAATTATATTTTATATATTCCGTATTCCGTATCTTGTACCTATAGACATATGTAAATTAATTTGTAAGCGTTATAATAAGAAAAATAATCCCAGACATTTATTATAAAGGTATAGAAAGAGAAGTCCGTGAGTAGAAATTTTGCAGACAGTGTTGGGAAATCCCATTATTGAAAACCAAAAATTATAAAAATTAGTATGGAGTTCTCCATTAACTATTAACGTTTTTTTTTTATTTAGTAAACCAGCTGTGACAAATAAAGAAAAATCCTAAACAAG
This sequence comes from Drosophila koepferae, assembly GCA_030914345.1. NCBI lineage: Eukaryota > Metazoa > Arthropoda > Insecta > Diptera > Drosophilidae > Drosophila > Drosophila koepferae. The sequence goes on from JAUESR010000207.1 coordinate 7,985,082, forward strand.
TTTAAAATATATAATCAGTGTGGACAAGCTACAAATACTCAATAATAGAGCTATTTACTAAATGAAAAAAAAAAAAATAATAAATAAATAAATAGTATTTAGTATTTCACTTATTCTAGACTATTTTCCAGCTGTACACAGGTTTTTACTCTAATAACAAATATATATACAGCTAAATCATTTTTAAGTACTCTCAAACACTTTTCCAATTTTCTTACATTACTTTTCGGCAATAAAAAAAATCATATGGCCAATAAACCTTGTGCGCTGCCGTATTTTCACCAAATTTGTAATTTTGTTCAATTTTTCAATTTCGTAAATGACTTGAATTGTTTTGCAGCTTCGCATGGCACTCGAGCCAACAATTGTGAACAATACTAACTGCCCCATTTCGTTGAATGATGAGCCATCTGTGCTTCTGTGCACAGGAAGCCCAATAAAAGTTCAAAGGTTTTTGTGCAACTTGGGCTAAGCAGATGGCCAACTCAGAAGAGGCTAACAAATGTTAGATAATATAAGAAACATTTTATAAATGAAATATTTTGCAATTCTATAATTTAAAACTTAAATAAGAGTGCAGAATATTTAGATTGTTCAAGCTGAACTAGAGATAAATTGTTAAGTTGACCTTTTATAGAATTAAAAATGCACTTAGTTCAAACTTTTTTAATGACTTGAGAGAAGATGTAAATAAAAAGAAATATAAGCTAAGCAAGTTTTTTTTTTTCTCAATGAGCACTTGCGACGAGAGCTCTTTAACTTGCTGTTATACAAAAAGTCAAAGTCTGAGTAAAAATAAACGCCAGCCTCTAGGGCTTATGCAGTTTAGTTGTATTCCCCAGCTGGGGGCAAAAGAAATAAAGCAAAGCAAAAACAAGTCAAATAAATAGTAATTTAATGTATTTGATTCATATGTATTTGATTCATATGAATTTGTCCAAGGAATACACATTAGACTTTCTATCATTTCTTTTACTATACTCGCCGTTTGCATTAGCTCAAGTACACGAAAATGTGTTTGGGGATTAAGGCAATTTTGCTTTTAAGTGATTTATAATGGAATCGAGTCAATTGTGAACTGCGCATGTAGTATTTGGCTATTGATATGATTAATGCTTTTGATGGCTGCTAAACAGCGCGACCTAATACAAATGGACAGTCATTCGGGAAATGATGATTGATGCAGGCCCAATAGCTGGCCAACAAAATCGATGGCATACTTGAAAGGACACATTTCGTTCATGTATATGCATATATTTCTTTGAACTCGACATTAAAGCGAAGATCGTGCCCAGAGTCAAGCGAAACTGTCATAAATCTGACAGACGGCAAGTGTTGGCCATGTTGTGGCAAGGACTCACGACAACAACGAGAGTGAAATAAGCCAGCAGCACAATGAAACTGGAACGTGTTGAACATTTGGCAGAGCACCAAAAACTAAGCCGAAGGCGAGTGTTATACAGAACATTAAATACACTTAGTTAATCGATTGAAATGTGTAAAAAGTTTATCATAGAGCGAATGCATTGATATTTTAGTGATATAAACATATTAGACTGATATCATATTTTGTTTAATATGATAAGAAAACAATATATTAAACATAATATTTTATATGATATAGTATTCCTTGCATACGAGTTTTAGTTGAGTCCAACTAGAATTTATGTGTTATACATTAGTTCATTTATATAACGTCGTATGACAATTATGAAAGATGTTATAAAAGCTACGTAACATTTCTCTATACAGATTAAAGTGTCATGAAGTAAATGAGTATTATTTAATATAAATAAATAATAATATTATTCGTACTACATTGATATATTTTGCATTACATGCTGTTAAAAACTGTTATACAATATATATTTAATACAAACAAAAATCTTGCTAAACAAAAATATTAAAGTTACATATTTTTGATACAGTTTTTGTATGATGTTCAGTTTATTTAAACTGTTATACATATAACATAAGTAAAACAAAGTTATTTTATTGATATATGTTTGCTGTTAGTATTGTTAGTTACTTAATTAGCAGGATTTATAATAGCTATAATTTAGCTATACTTGTAGCTGTTACATGCTATATGACAAAATGATAATGCCTGATAATTCCTAATAGGCAACGCATTTGTTTGGCAGATTTGTTTGTGAATCATTCGGAAGCTTTAAGTAGTTGGCTTTTGGGCAGATTGGTGATAAAGCTTTGCTGCTGTCACAGCATTTAACATTTAGATAGGGCATATCTCTCTCTCTCTATATATATATGCCAATATATATGTAGATATTTCCGCGTCATCGGAAATGTCAGAGATATGAAGGCAGGCAGGCAAATGAAGCGCGCCCAAAAGCAGGCAACGTTTTTCATTGCCGCGATAACAAGTTTGTCATCTAGTTTGTGCTTTGGTTGTGTTTCATTTACAGTTTTTGGTTTGCTGTTTGTGCACTGTTAGGGAAGAGTTTTAGGGTATATTAGTTTGGCAGGTCCACAAGTTTGTATCAAGAAATGTGTACCAAAAAGATGAGAGATGCCCTAAAGTCTTACCTAAGCTAATCCAAAGTCTGATTTGAATTAAATAGTTAAGGTTAACAGAGCATGCCTCAGTCGTTTATAGCCAATTACAGCTTGTATGTTTTTTGTGTATGCATGTTTGCAGGACGAAATTGAATTACAAGTTTCATTTTGGGTGCCAAGCCCACACACATACGAGAAATGGGCAACTTTGTTTGCCATTAAGTGACATGCCCAAATGGGCGATAGAGCAAATACTAATATACTATATATACATATATATATGCATGCGTATATACTATATTGTCTGTATATATATATAACACTTTGTGACTGTTATTGCCTATGAGGCGAAAATAGTTTTCTGACATTGGTTAATTTGGGCAAATATTTGTATAGAACACTTCATTGGAGACATTGTGTGTAATGTTCGTTGTTGTTTTTAATTTGATGTAGCACAGAATATATTAGATTTATTAAAGCAACTAGTTATAACGCATAGAGATTATTAAGAGGTTTAAACGTTTTGCCTTTAAGAACTCCACGTACTAATTTGTCATATGTATAACAGTTGATTATTGTTCATGTATTTTAACAGTGTTGAAGAGTAACAAGACAAACGTTTTTTTTTTGCCTTCATAAAATTTAATTGACTAATTCCTTACCGTCTCTAAGCATATAACTACAATTAATAATCATTAAAAAAAAACCTGCATAATAGTATTTAGTTCCTATCTTTATAACAGTGCGTATATCTAGCCAATTAGTCAAGGCTAAAGTAGCTAAATTTCGCCAATTAGCCCAAATTTGCCCTTGTATATAGTCCAACTCAAGTACATAATGCACTAAAAATAAGCCAATATATAACACTTGCTATCTGAGTGCGAGCACACTTTGTGGAACATTCTTCGTCTCTTAGTTCTGATCAAAAATTCAACTCTTTCTTTTTTTTTTTTTTGTATTGCACGTAGCTAGAACCGTAAAAGCAACAATAATTTGCAGCACTGTTGACATTTCAAATGCAACTTTGACTTTAGCTACCCTGAACCCAGCGCATGCTGCGTGTGTACCTTAGTTTGTATGTGAGGCAATAAAGTGCAGTGGCTTAAATTAAAACAAGTAAGAAGGCTCTAGTCGAGACGGCTCGACTACGAGATCCCCTGAACCCTGCAAAAAAGTGATACTCTTCTTCTTTACGCACTTAGATGCGCGCGCTCTGCTAACTGCGCAGTTGCTGTCGTGGCTTGGAGGCGGGTTGGGCTGAACTTTGGACGCTCATAACTCCATTTCTAGATAGACTATCTTTATGAAATTTTCAAAGTAGATTAAGAGTATCTAAATCTTTCTATATGCCAAATTGCAAGTCTCTAGTATTTGAAATGCGTTTTTTTCAAATTGGGGGCGAAGGGGGCGTGGCATCCAAAATCTGTAAATTACATAATCTGCGTATCCATAATATCTATCTAAATAAAAAAAAATGAAGTCTCTAGCTGAAACAGTGTAGAAGTTATGCCCAAAAAACCTAAAAAATGGAAACGAATTTTCGATTTTTTATCGATAATTTGGAAATGGAATGAGTTATCGAAAAAACAAAATAAACTCGTACTGCGTAGCTAACATACGCATGTTCATGTGAAATTTCAGCTCTCTAGCTTTTGTAGTTTCCGAAATCTCGACGTTCATACGGACGGACGGACGGACGGACGGACGGACGGACGGACGGACGGACGGACGGACGGACGGACGGACGGACGGACGGACGGACGGACGGACGGACGGACGGACAGACGGACAGGGCTCAATCAACTTATTTTTTTATGCTGATCAAGAATATATATACTTTATGGGGTCTGCGACTTCTCCTTCTGCCTGTTACATACATTTTCACAAAACCATTATACCCTGAATTCCCATTTTCAATGGGTTCAGGGTATAAAAAAAAAAGCAGTAAAAAGTTGAAAAGTAAAATAGAGATAAAGTGGAATGGAATAGGGAGCAAACTCTCATACTCATTCAGAGATAAATGTAATAAATATAAAATTTAATAAACTTATATATGAAATTTGTTACATGGATCTTGAAAATGATATCTATAATCTGTTAGTGTTTATATATTTTTGATAAATTTATTTCATATTTCGTTTACTATTTCTCTTCGAGTGGAATCCCATTGGCCATACGCTTAGCTCTTAAAATTTTTGCTATACATAAAACTAAACGTGACAGGCAGCTCGGTTCATTTTGCACACTCAAGCGTGTAAAATATGTATGCAAAAAGAAAAAAAAAAAGTCGTAAAAAATCGATAAAAAATGCAAAAGTCGACGAGGAGGTCGAGGCGAAGGCGTTCTCTTCACATTTGGCAGTGGATGTGGATGTGGAAGTGGAATGTTCGCGCTTGGCTCAAATATAATGTAAATAATTTCAATTATGCAGTCGCTATTTGCAGGACTTCCGATTCCACACACACAGGCACACTTATATACATATATGTATATATATATACATACTATATTCTGCCACATGCATTCGCACCACATTTTGCGGGCGCATTTTCAATGGCAATTTGTGTAAATAGCTATAACGATTTGACTGAATGCCCGCCGTTGGTTGTTGGCTGTTGGCTGTTGGCCTAAAGTAGGTTTGGGCCAACAGCATAACATTTATTCAAAAATTTAACGAAATTGGCTAGTTGTAGAGCTTTGAGCAGTAACTACCCTGTAAAGAAACTTAGACATTTGTTTCATATAGGAGGAAAATAGAATGGTTTAAGAGAGAGATAGCTAGGGAGAGAGAGAGATAAAAGATAGTCTATATATATGACTGCAGATACAGTAAGCAAGATTGTAGAATATTTATATGAATGTCCTATCAAACACTAGATTTTTAGTTGAGTCATATTTAGATATTAATAAAATAAATAATAAAAATAATTAATAGAAGATCGTTTAGAAGATATTCAAGAAATAAAATTGAAAATGTTATGGACATTGCTTTTATAGTTTATGCCTTTGCTAGTCATATTTGGATATTAATGCTATGAGTTATGAATAATTTGATTTACAGAATTTAGATAGAGAATAGATAATCACGAAATTAGATTGCAAGTGTTATGTGTATAACCCCTATAATTCTCTTTCAGACTTTGCAAATATTTGATCAATTTGATCTAGAATATCTAAAAAAAAAACTCTTTAAATTGAAATAGAAGATGCTTTAAAAGATATTCAGGAATTCAGATTACAAATGTTATCCATATAGCTCCTATAAATCGCACTCAGTCTTTAAATTGAAATAGAAGATGCTTTAAAAGATATTCAGGAATTCAGATTACAAATGTTATCCATATAGCTCCTAGTATAAATCGCACTCAGACTTTGAAATTCAAGAATTGGGATTACAAAGGTTATACACATAGCTCCCATATTTCCCACGCAGACTTGGCCAATTAAGACAATTCTGAGCTCTAACAAAAATTAAGCATTGCTATAACTACTTTTTATAGGGTATATAGTCTATATATATATATATAAACAGTACACATAAGTCACTTAATGCTGATGAAGTTTATATTGATAGAATTTAAGTAATGTCTATATATTTGTTATGTCTGTCTGTACACTTCATTTGTTCGAGCAAATGAAGTCACATGCTGTTGGAATATTTGTTTGTTTGCTTATTTGTTAGCATTGCTAGCTCTCTCTCTCTCTCTTTCTCAGCAGCACTCGTGTTAGCTTAGCTCTCTCTCTCTCTCTCTCTATAACACTACCTCCTTCTCTTTTTGCAGTGTCTTTGTCGGATGTCCGTCTTCATGTGTATGTATATATAATTAAAACTGTGCCGGCTTTAATGCAGTGTTTGCTCAAGTGTGTGTAGCGTTTTGTTTGTTAAACACACATACATACACACACACACACGCACAGCACTTAAATTTGCCTGGAAGTAGGCTACACTTGGCAGCCCGGCCAGCTGCGTAGGCACTCAAACCAATTGAGTACATGTCATCATCGCCGTGTGAAGAGCCGCCCTAACGAACCGGCTGCATAACGACGTCAAGACGGCACTTACGGCCCAAATATGAGCCCAACTACGAGCACGTGAAATATGGAATATCTAAGTGAAATGCGGCGCATTGAATGCGCCCATTTAGCAGCTATATTCTATACTATATACAGACGTACATAAATATATATATTTGTATATATACATATGTCTATGTGAGCGCCCAAGATTTGTGTAAATAAGGCGTCGCTGATGAGCTAGCGTCGTAAAAGCATCGTAATTATCCTTGAATAGTGCCGCTGAATGAAATCGAAAGGCTCGACTTGGTGCCCACGGCTGAGCTATGATGAGAACATTGAATGGGTGAAACTGGGTCGTTTTCGCTTGTTTTTACTTAAGCTATGCAAATGACCTTGCAGGGATTTGGGCAGCAGTTAAGGCTATGGAAAGTGATTATAGCTATGTTGGGGTTGGCTGTTATACCAGCTATGCAATAATGTTAAGAAATATGTGAAGCAAAGAAAGATATTGCAAGACTGGAAATAAAAGAGAGAATATATGTTTAGCTTTTAAGCTGAAGATTTCAAAGAAAACCAATTGTAAATGTAGTTTTGCAAGAAGTTTGTAAACTGTTAGACGCTCATGTTTAACAGTCGACTTAAAAATTGTTTTGTTAAACTTTTATTCACATAGAGTTTAGTTTGTAACTTCAATATAAGTATTAGCTTAACTTTTATAAGATTAAGACAATTCAAATTGTGAAATATGTAATACAATAGTAGTATTAACTTATCTGTTAACAGTATCTGTTATATTTGTCAACAAACTCAGTTGTCAATGCAAAGTTTAGCAAAAACCTTTGTATAATAAAAATTTTAACACAAATGATTATAACAGTAAATAAACACAGTTATTATACTATACACAATTCTAGCAAACTCTGTTATAACAGTAAATAAGAAGTTAACAAATATGTACATACGTTAGTAAAAATAATGATTATATTATACAAAATAAATAGCACAAATTCAATAACAAATTTTATTGCATGTTCAACCAATAACAGCTGATGTGTAAAGCGAATAGTCAGACAATCTGTTATACAATAGAGTATAATAATTAAATAAGAATTTCTAGCTTATCTAGCTTATCTGCAAGTGCCAATCAATGCAGATTAGCTTGGCCAAAAGGCACCATATGTATTTATATGTATAAAGCAAAAAGGAAATAAAAAAATAAATACTTTTATTGCCTGCGAATCTATGATATAATAAAAATAAAAGTAAACTCATAAGGGAACCCAATACGCATTACATTAATTTTCTCTCTATATATGTGTCGAATAAAATTGAATATGTTTCCATTTGACATGAGAGTCCCACAGAGAGCGGGGCTTTTGTTCCCGATGCTGTGGCGAGGCCATTCCAATTTACGGCTCAGCAGGAGCCGGAACAGGAGTCGAAGCATGAACAACACCCACAAGTGATAAGGGCAGAGTTTCGTGCAAACAAAGGCACAACAATAAACCAAGACCACAAAAGAGAAATGCGCAAAATAAGAGCCGAATGCCGCACATGGCTGCGATGCTGTGTGGCAGAGAAAGAAAAAAAAAGAGAGGGAGAGGATAGAGAGAGATTTGCATATGGGCGCACAAATTGTTGGCAAGTCGAAGTCAGATATGGGAGAGGTGGGAAGCATACATATTTATAGAGCAATGCGCCTCATGAATTATTATGCGCATACGATAAGGAAGCAATGTGGTCGAATTATAGAACAAAAGTCAAATAAATTAAGAACAATAAGACAACAATAAGATCAAGAAGAGAACCCAGATGCATATATAGCATATATATATACTTGGTTAATAAGTGGACAAAGGCAAAATGGAATAGTAGAAAGTTGTGCCTAAGAGGAAAAACTTTTAAAACCAAGAAATAGCTTTGTGAAAATTTGTTATACTAGTGAAAGTAGTTAACTAGTCAACTTGACTGTTATAATTTAGATATTTGTTTTTTATAGTAGTGAAAGTAGAACTGTAGCTCAAACAAGTTATACTAATGAAGGTAATCAGAGAAATGCAACTGTGGCTAAAAACAATTGTATACAAATTATAATTTTCTGTATGCGTGACTGGAAAACATTAAACAGTTTTGTTACATTTATATATTGTGATCTAGAGATAAATAGAAAATTGCATAAAGTACAAGTATTAATATTATAAAAGACAACTTTTATAATATATTATCAGTAGGCACAAAAACAACTTTTTAAATATAGGCAAGGAAAAAGTATTGTTTAAACTGTTTAACATAAACAGTTCTAAGCAAATATTGATTCTATAAGAAATCTAGTATAATAATTAGCATTTTTCATACACATAATTTAAAGATTTATTTTATATATAACAATTTCAACAATACATTTTCTATGCATATATCGACATATATTTTCAATATGACTATTAAATAAAATAAATGTGATATAACAGATATATATTTGCATATCCCATCACATCAGTTACACTTTGTTATACAACATTTATTTTTAATTCAATAATGGCTTTACTGTGATTGGGTATAACAGTTTTAAAAACACTTTGGAATATAGATTTAGTATATTTCTTTTTGCATAATCTATGCAGCATATACAGCAATTTGTTGTCTGATATTAGAAAAAGTGTTATACATCTATGCTGCAATAATATCTGAAGTCATATTATTCATTTTTAAAACAAACAAGCAGCAAACACATTATTAAATATACTATATATGTGGTATATGCTTGCCAGCTGTAACACATAAAAATCATTAAAATATATATACATATATACAGTTTTATGTTCGCCACACTTTCAGCAATAAGGAGATGTACTGTTCGACATATGTTCTATTTATTCCAATTGGCATATTTAAATCTTAAAGCTAAGTAAACATTTGCGTCAATCGCTCGCGACGCTGAACATTTAAATGTGCGAGGGAGAGTAAGGAAAAGAGAGGAGCAAAGTAGAAGAAGAATAGGCAATTCTCATGTGGTGTATCAGCATTTAGTTGGATGCGTGTGCTCCTCTCATCGGACAGAAACATTGTAAACATTGGAAAATATATTTCAATAGGACGACTGACACACTGACAGACAGGCAGACTACTGTGAGATTGAGGGGATTTGTGGCTATTGTTGATGCGGGCGTAACTGTACTTGCTGCGGGTTAAGCCTAAGCGCATTTGATGTGCTAGCCTGTGCACGACTCGAAGATACCCCTTACAATATGGTGAGAGAAAGAGTAAAAGATTAAATTAAGCAAATTCACGTGAAGAAGCTTATAATGATTAATGAGGATTATGATGATTAATCGACAGCTCTAGCATATAATTGAATTCGTATTGTTCTTTTCAATTTGCTTCTGAGTAAACGAATAATATTTCCCGTCAATATGATTGCAATGTAATGTTAATGTAAATATATATCGTCATCGACATTAAGTAGCATTTAAAAAAACTATTAAATCATTCAAAATTCTTAAGAAAATGTTGTATTTTGCTAAGAGCAATAAAAATGAGTAAATGTATATTTAAATTGCTAAAACATAATATTTAAATATTCCAGCGTTTTCTATTAATATATATAATTATTTTTGTATAGCTAATTATCACTATATGTTGACATACATTATTGTATATTCATTTAACATTAGCATTGTCATTTCACACAATTAACATTAATCATGTCTGTTACAATCTTTATGATCATTAACTTAATGATCATTTTCATGATGATCTTGTTATTATTTATTTAAAGATAATCATCACAAAGACTATACATAGTGAGAGCTAGCACAATAGTCATTAGCATAATGAGCATTACAATTAGTATTATAATTATATTACAACATATACAATTGTTTAAATATACTTAATATTATTAACTAATATTTACCAGCCACAGCAAAGGAAGAGCAGCGCATCACACAAGACAACTGACCAGCAGCAGAAAAGCAACTGAAGATGCACTGCAGCAGGCGCGACTTTATATGGCTGCAGACACTTCCACTCAAACACGAGCTGAGCTCGTGAGCCTTGCTCTGAGTCAAGCTTTTACAGCACTCGATCAGCGAGCGACATAATTTTTTTTTTTTTTACCGTTGCTTTCATACAACGCTCAAAGAGCGTATTGCAGACGCAGCAAATTTACGGTTATTGATATTCTGCTCTTGTCTTTCACATTCTAAATGAATCGTGTTGCGTTCGTATTTCTTTACTCTTTTATTGTTCTCTCTTCAACTCCATTGCTTGTTACGTTTATATAGTTGTGCTTGCTACATAGATAAATATAGTAAGGGCTAATTATCACTTAGTTATACTATCACGCCTCTATCACGCCTTGTTATATATATTTACATATTTACATATTTATAATAAAAATACAGCATTATTGTTTTTTGTTTTAATTGTAATGTTATGAAATATTATTTTATATCATATATAAAATTGCAAGTCTCTTGGCTTTATCTCTTGCTACTTATCACTATCTACTTTATTTATGTGATAAACTGCAAGTCTCCAACGCATACAGCTTTCAAATTAAAAATATTTATATATATGTATATATGTATAAAAGAGCTATCTCATTCTATATAGCTTATCTTAACCCGTTTCCATTAGCGAGTTGAAACAAATTGTTACCATGCAACAAAGATATGTAGTTAAATTATCATGTTGTCTATATAGTATTGCTAAGTTGACTGACTCTATGTATTATGTTTTAGTAATATTATGTAGGCTCTTTAAAATTATAAACAATCATTATAATTTCAGCTCTTGGCTCTCTCTCTCTCTCACTCTCTCCCTATCTCTATCTCATCTCTTAGTAATGCATACCTTTCAGTCGTCAATGCCCCAATCAGAACTCTTTTTTACTTGCCATTAGCTGTTGTTGGTTTTGGCCTTGTTTCGATTTGTTTTATGGGTTGTGCGAGCGTGGTTGTCAACACATTTGCCAATGCAAGCAAATTAAATGTCACACACACACACAGAGAGAGAGGAACAAATCCGCTGAGAGCTTAAAGTCGTTACAAAACGGGATTCAATTCGGGCAAAAACGAATTGCATGGGGAAGACCTACCGAAGCACAACGCAACACAAAAGCTAGGCATTAAAATTCAATTAGAAAAATATCTCTGCACAACAATGAACCAAATTGCAAAGCTTTAGTCTAGTAGATTCGAGTCACCTGCCCTCAACAGGGATTGCAGCCAGGCACGAAACATGACGTGTTTTAATTTTAGAGACGCTCGCACCTTCAGGCGACTTTCGCTTTCCGTGGCTTTTTAATTACGCCAAAGTCTTTCGTACACCGAGCGGCTGACGTTGCCAGGAGAGATAGCTGCGATAGCTTCCAATGTTTGAGCTTGGGGTTAGGCCTGACTGACCGCACCTAGGCTATCAAGACAAGAAGCGTCGCCTTAAAAGCAACTCGCCTGATTTAATAGCATTACGTTTTAGCTGTACTTTGAACGTGCAGAGCAAAGCAAAGCTGAAAGCGCGCTTCAGATAAGGCTAAACGCATCAGCTTCTCGACCTGATAGCAATTTGAAATTATTTGAAAATTATATTAGGAAAATTACAAATTACAGATAAGCTGAATAAAGTGTTTTATTATATACAAAAATACTTGAAAAAAAAATCAATGCTTTCGCAATAAAATGACTCAAGTGCAGACATTAGCAAATTACCAACGAAAAAATAAGTATATAAATTTTTGTATTTTTTTATATACATATATTTATTTATATATAATGAGAATTGCTAGCATAAAAGTAGCAGACTTTTTGTTCAATCAGCAACCGGTTCGAAATGTGTTGAACGTTAATTTGCATGCAAAAGGCAAAAATGAAGTAAGCAACATTGAAATCGGATGTAGTCGACTATAGAATACTTGCACCACTTGTCTATATACAATATACAATACTTGTCTTATGCTAAACCAGGCGTAGTGAAAGCTTAAAATATATGTTTAATAGCTTCTCGTTCGATTTACTTCTAATTTGTTATATCAATCATCATTGCATATTCAATTTATCGGTAAAGACTTAGGCTTATCAATTCTAAAAGTAAGGAACATATAGTTTATAAAGACCTCAGAAGCCTGCAATAACAGGCTTAGTCTGCATCTAATATACAACAAAAATATATATTCATGCATAATATGCACTCTTTAGCCAACAATATCAAAAATTTATGGCCAAGCAAGAATTTGGCAACACGCTCGACGCCTGCCGCAAACATGGAGCGGCCCAAAAAACGAAAAACTAATTTTAATTGCAATCCGCCAGCCCCAGCCCAATGCCAAGACCAAGGGCCATTCTCACATGCCATCTACATTGGGGCAGGCCGAGCCGCTTTGTTTACATTTTTAACAAAAAAGTCTAAATTTGAATACATATTAATAATAAATGAATGTCTAGAAGTGGGTCAAATATTAAACAAATTATGTCAAAGTTGTTTTATTTTCCACGCACTGCCTGCCATAGCTCAGCTATTGAGTTGTTGAGCTGTTTATAAGTTAGAGATAAGATAGGCGGGCATTATTGAAGCAATTCAACTCTTATTTATTTCGTTTTTGTTCGCACAGATAAGCAAAGTGTGCCGCATAAGTCCAAGTGTAAGAATTGTAGCCGAAAGGCAAAGGGTACAAACAAACATAAGGAAATAAATAGTCTTGATCTTGATTAGTTCATCTGAAACCAAATCTAATCGAGCTGTGAAGGGCGATGTCAAATGTAAAGTCTTTCTATTTTGCAATAGTCAAGGTTAACTTATTGATTAGAATTTTTTTTTTTTTTTTTAAATATTTTATTTCTATTATAAAATAAAGATTATTAATTATTAGTTTTTTATTCCACCATATAAAAAATTGTTTAGCTGGAGTGTGAATGTGAAAAATTATCAAATAGGTAAAGCAAAAAAATTCGAAATTAATTCTAAATAAAGCTAATTTCTAACTGAAGTATTAAATTTATTTGAATCAAATTTTACAATTGATTAATTAAATTTCTATGTACTTATTTTTTTTGCTCTTTGCATGCTGCTTAAAAAAGATTTTTAATGAAAGAATATCATTTTATACAGAGCTTGAATTATGAAATTTATTAAAATATACCTTACATTAATATAATCAGAAATATATAAATACTTTAATTATTTTAAATTGCGAATAACTAAAATATATTTAATATTTTAGTTCAACATATTTAAAATTGTTTATTTTAAATAGCGGAAAACTAAATTATTTAATATGTTTAATAAATTTAAATATTTTAAATATATAATAATATTTTTAATAAATAAAAAAAACTAAAAAATTCAATCAAAATTAAAAAAAAAATTGAATAATGGCTTGAACCTTCAGAAGCATTTTTATTTCACCTACAAATTCCTTGATCTACTTATCTATTGTAAAATTGAAAACATTGTTCAGCAACGTTCATGTCCATGAATGATTACGATATTTAACTTTTTTGTGAGCACTAAGCATGCAATAGCAATTGTACATGTGTATATAAATTCTTGCAACCGATTTCTTTGTGGTCACAGCGGGTTGCGCAATGCGAAACGTTTATAATTAGAAAGTCCAAATTGGCTAGCCAAATAGACTGATAAATATGGCAAATTTTTTATGTTGCTTAGCATTAAGATAAACAAGCAAGAAAAAATACGTTAATCGGCAGAAAGTCTATAAATTTTTATATATTTATAACGAGCTTAAAAATCTATTCATCCATTTGTTCATATTGAAGCAATTATTCATTATTCAATTTGAATGGAAATTGTTATAAATTGTTATAGATACAACGAAATCTAATTTTGTATACCCCGGAAGCCCATTGAAAAAAGGGAAATTAGGTTATACGAGGTAAAGCAGATATTTATTGTTAACTAGCATCATTAGTCGAGTACATTTAGTCTAGCCCATGTTATCTGTAGTCGATATAAGAACCTAGAAGAGTTAAAGGAGTTTTGCTAAACGTTTTGCAGTAGATTCAACGTAGTAGTTGGGTACTCTCAACAAGAGTTTTGTTATTTTTTTTTCCGATTTCCCACACAACTTTTGCAATTGATAACAATAAATTTGTAATTATCGCTAGGGAAAAATACAAAACTAATAGTATTAATATGTATAGGTAATTATACTGGGTATTTATTCCATTAGTTCGTATTATTGGAAATGTTTAAAAAATTGCGTTTGTCAGCTCTTCCACTAATCATTTAATTGCCATGAATGTTAGAGTTGGCTGCGGCAAATGCTCTATTATACAGAGTGCACAATTAGATGTGGTCTGAGCTATGAGGGCGCGATAAGAGAAGCGCCCGTTTGACTTAAGTTGAAATATTTAATGCTCTTGTTGCTTTGAATAAATATCATAAAAGTGAATGGGCGCGTATCAGTGTGCTCGCTCCTCAGATTATATTGAGTACGCGTCGAGAGACCTTACGAGAGGAAGCTTATCTGTTGAGGAAGAGCAGCAGCAGGCATGGCATTTCGTTCGACTCGTTCATTATAGAGTTTGAGCATTACAATTGTATATATGTATGTACATGTACATGTATTTGTATATATATATATATTGATTTGCTAGAATGCCGGCATAACACGTACTACAACGATAACCTAAGATTATGAGGTCGAACTTAATCAGAATTTTGCTATTTTCAATATAGTTTCATGTATAAAATAGTTGCTATATTCGTTAGCTAAGTTTATAAAGTAAAGAGTTTATACATTACATATATGGTATATTCCCCTTTTAATTCCACTAAGATACGAATTACTGGCTCTAAAACTGAGTAAGCCAGTTGCAAATTATCAATGCAATTTATCTAATTATAATTTACTGATATAAAGATTGGCTTAAACATGAACTTTATACATGAAATTTTAACCTTGAAATAATAATTCAAAATGAGATTCAAGCAAAAGCAAGTATCAAATTGAGTATGCAGCAAATTATAAGGACTGTAGCCTTTTTTTTCTTATAAATAATATTGTAATTATATTTCCATTTGTATTTTTCTTTTTCTACGGTTCCATTTTACATTCTTAGCAAGTCTCCAGTTTTGCCATCGTTTGTTTATCTAACTTTGTTTTTACTTTTTTGCCTTCTCTTTATTATTCTATTACTTTTATTTGCAAATTTATTCGATGCTGCCACACTTGGAGGAACACACGCATAAAACTTGATTGCCGCATTTGCCAGAAGTCGCAGCTGCGTTCATTGAACCCCCGCCGCTCCGCCCACATCCCTCGGCTCTAACTGTTTTCTGTAGTAATATGAAATTGTTGGCAAATTGTATGAACCGCTTTTGACCTTTCGCAACTAAAGCGGCTTTTAACTTTGCACACTTGCCAACTGCCAACTGCCAACCGTCAACCGTCAACCGCCAACCGGCAACTGCCAATGGGCAACTGCACTCAAAATTTAAGTGGGGGCTCGTGTACTTAAAAATTATATTTATACACACAGTTGGGCATAAATGTGAAATATAATGTAAAATAAGCGCTAACATGAATATAACAATGTATAAACTAACTAGTTGGGAGTGTAATGACAAATATATACCTTGCAAATGTGCAAAAGCTAATTTTGTAATACATATATTTTCAGCTTTCAATTTTATATTTATTTTATATTTTACATTTTATAATTTTGTATTTTGTATTTTATTTTTTACATTTTACATTTTACAGTTTATATTTTATATTTTATATTTTATTTTTGATATTTTATATTTTAAATTATATATTTTATATTTTACATTTTATATTTTACATTTTATATTGTATATTTTATTTTTTTAAATTATATATTTTATATTTTACATTTTATATTTTATATTTCATATTTCATATTTTATATTTTATATTTTTTAAATTTCTACTTTTATGTTTGACATTTTCTATTTAATAAAGTATTTTCTAAAACTTCTCTCATTTATATAGCCTTCATTTAATTAATGTAGGGTATAATAATTACATACAGCCAACGTGCACTTTAATAAAACTTTTGTTGTCTCATTACTTGAATCATTATTTTATTTATTTGGTTTTTTTTTCAGACAAACTTATTTACGCAGATGCACGAGCGACAATTACACTTAGCCCCTATTTATATGTAGTCAGATGAGTGTACATATATATTATATATGTATGTACAATTATAGATATATATATAAATGTATGTAAAACTTTTCAAGAAGAACAAGAAAATGACATTTCATTATTAAGGAATTCCAATCGCCCTAACATATTTCGATGGTAATCATAAATTGACTCATGCTCGATATGTGAAGTTTTTTGCCATTGATTAGGTTACCCTGTCGCTGTTTGTCTGAGTTCCCAATTCTTCAAAATATGACGCCCCTTTATTAGCTGTAAACAAATACGCAAATACGAGAGTGTCAACTACCTAAGCTGGTTTAAAACATGATCTAATAATTTGAGTAAATCTGTAAATGAATGGACTTGTAGTTGAGTCGAAAACAAAGCTCATATTTAGCATGTCTTGTCATTTGATACAAAGATTGCTTGAATCACGAAAATATGTGAGATATCAATATGCCTGGATTAGAAAATGTAAATGGCTATACAAACAATAAAAATAAAAAAAGAAAGGAGTATAGGAAGAGAGAGATTTAACATGTTTTATTTTACATTTTTAATATTTTATTTATCTATTTTTTAGAATTCAACATTAGCCATATTTTTTAAACACTCTTTATGATTGTTTTTAAAGCTAGTTCTAGGGATTATAAGTATTCTTTGATTTATATACTAAAATAAAAGTCTAACAAAAGGTAATTAACCTTACACGCTAATTGAACTTTCTGACTTCACTTTGTAAAATAATAATATCGCATAACTTCCTTTATAAAATCAACAATTACTAATGTGAACTTACGTTGAAATCAATATAAACTCTTTGTTGTAAAACTTACAAGTTAATTATAATCAATGACTAACAACCAGTGAATGAATGTACAAAATTATTCAATCTGAAGGGTATTTATGAACGTTTACTCTCTCAGTTTCTATTTCGTATTGTGTTTGTTTTGGTCGCTGAATATGATTAATAAGAGTGTATCGATGAGCTCATTCAAGCCGCGTCCATAACACGTAGCTACATATCAGTTGAATATATTCTATATGTAGGCGCAATAATAATAAAATATATATATGTAAGAAAAAAAAATATGATCAAACATTATTTGCCTACGCCCGGAAGATGAAAAAAAAAAAAAATGCCAGACATATTTAACATTCGTGAACGATTCAATTATGGCACAAAAAAGAAAGCAATTAAAAAATATGTAATGCGACGTCTGGCAATTGGTTGTAAAAATTGCAGTAATGCAAAGCTACAACACTTTTTTACGAGTTCTCATTCAAGTGTTGATTTTGTGTCTGTGTGTGTGTGCTCCACAAATTGGCCGCCTGTTCCGGCTGGGGCTAACCACTGCAGTTTGAGGAACTGGGCTGGGCTGGCGGTTAGGGGCGTTATTGCTTTGTCAATGCGGCAGCGATTAGACAGAATAATGATAATTAACTTGTCAGCGTGTTGTTCAATTGGCACACGGCACAAAAAAAAACACACAATAGAAAGCAACAATGGCATACTAAATCTCAAGAGTTGTCGGAGCGTGCGACATGTGAAATGGAAATGCAAACAAAATCGAAAATCGAATTATCGAATAATAAAGCCTTCAGAAATAACTTTGTCTATTCATTATGAATACAAACTTTTCTAGAACATAATTTAACGAAAATGATTAAAAATATTTCTATTAGTTGATTTTGTTAACATTTAAAACAATAAAAAACTGAATGAAAATATTTGTATGATTAAATAAATATTAAAATAAATAAAGAAAAAGTCAACTAATAGAAGCAAGTTGACTTTTAAAAAATTTATTTTAATATTTAATACTTTTTTTATTTAATTATATATTTATTTTAATATTTTATTTATATTCTTTTAGTTTTGTATTATTAGTTGATTTTTTTGTATAATAATATATTTTATATTTTATTTAATAAGAGTCTATAGTCGAAATAAATACATTTATTTAAATATATAAATTTTTGAAATTTTTGCATTATTTGAAACCATTTTTACGCAGAATTTATTTTTATTGAGCAACATACTTACTAAGTAAATTAAATATTTAAAAAATATAAATTGAATATTAATTTTTAAATAGAAAATAAAGACAAAGGCAAATTTGGTTGAATTTGTAGCAAATTAAAAATGCATTAGATAAAACCTCAATTTAAATCTCTCAATTATTAATCAAGTTTTTGCATATATTCCTCACTCACTGAACATAAGCAATAAAACCAATATACTCCTTTCAAATATTTGAACAAGTGCAAACATCTTCTAATAACAACAATAAGCAAATGCATTTAGTGTAACTGCATGCTTGAGCATAAAGTATAATAAAAATAATTATGTGCATTTGTTCGGTATGCTTATCATTAATGTGAAAATATTCTAAATTATGTCACGCCCACAATCTAAACTGGGGCTAGCTAATGGCTGGCGCCTCTGTGGCCAACGCAATGGCGTGACCCAACCAAGAGCCCACCCGCAGTGCCAAGAGTCACGCTATAAATAGTTAAACTTGAAACGGGAGGTCTATCTGCACCCGATCCAAACGTCACATGGCATTGAACGCAAATATATACATAAATATTAATATATATACACATATCTGTTTATGTATATATGTGTGTGTATAAGCATGTATTTGTGTTCATACAATAAAATTTCAAAAGCAGCTGATTCACTTGGTAATTGAACAGACATCAAATAGTTTCTAGTCGAGCTTTAAGCTAAGCTATTTAATTATTGATTGTTGTTGCGCTGGCCGACAACGTGGCAGACAAATTGACGACTGCCACCAGTTGCGTTCGCTTCGCTTCGTTTCGTTCGTTGTCTTCATTTCGATGCACTACCTTGCAAAGGGCAAAGGGGCATATTAGACTGTTGTTGTTGTTGTTTTAATTGGGAGTGTAACAAATTGGAACAAATTTTTAGTAGTGAGCTGAGATTGATACAAATTCGATACGTTTTCTATTGCTTAAGGATTGATATAAATATTACTATATCTTTTAAGATGTTATTGAGCTTCAAAAAAACAATGTATTTTAGCAATTTCGAGCGATTTTTAGCCTTTTTTTTTTTAAAGGATTAAATGTAGTAAATGTATTGAGTCTCTGTATAAAGTGTATTTTGGCTATTTTTAGCCATTTCTGGCAATACACATTAGCTTAAGCTTGTTTGTTATATAAGCGAGAAACAGTTAAGCCAGGCAGTTTTCAATTGTTGTTTAAACTATCAGCTAGTATCTAACAGATCTTAAAGTATTTCCCATTCCACATTCTAATACAATTAAAATAAATACCAAATATATAAGTATTATTTAGTTAGTATTACTCGACAGCTAAATACCGATTCATTTGCCGTTCGTTGCAGCTTTTTATTTATAAGTTATTCATAAGGGATTCCGCCGGTTTTGTTGTTCACGCTCGGAAGTGGCATTTAAGTTTCATACTTTATATGTATAGCGAAGCACATTGAGCAACAGCAACAGCAGCCAGCAGTTAGCAGCAATAGCAGGTGGAAGTGGTTGACCCTGGCTGCAGTGACGAAAGTCTCATACAGTGGCGGGGTTCCGGTTCCAGATTAGCTGTGGCCAACACGTTTAAGCCAATTGCCAAAACAACATGTTTTTGGCGTAAACAATTCGACACAAAGTGCTCAGAGGTCAAAGAGTATTATTTACGGGTTTGGCTATATTGATTAGTTTCACTAAAATAGCTCAGACGTATCATAAAAGAATTGTACTGTTTTATACATATATGTATATATTTGATGACTATTTAGAATAGGAATATATTAGAATTTGTATATATAGAAATATATATGAAATAGAATATAAAGTACTTGAACAGATAAGATTGAATTCATAGAACACTTGTGTATATAAATAGATAGTCTGAGGAAATGGCTTGACAAAGATTGAACCAAAAATATATTTCTTTGTTTTTCTTCTTTAAGAAAAATATTTTAAAAACGTATCTATAGAAAAAAAAAAACGAAATATTAAAATATAGTAATTATACAAAATATTTATAGAACTGAAACTAAAATGACTTAATTTAAAAAAAAAAAAACTTTTCCAAAATATTTAAAATTTGTTTGAGTATACTAATGGGTCCATATTGTAAATTAAATTATAAATAATTAAAAAACTTATTTGACTTTCACACTTGGCACAACAATGAATTGATTGACCGAAAGGCAGTTGCAACTGGTTCGGCTGGAAGGAACCCTAACATTGATTGTAATTTGCACAGTTATTCAAATTGAATTAAAATTTGTGGTTTGCATTTGATTCATTTGCGCTGAACGATCATAACAACGAAAAGACAATCAAGTGTGTTATCGTTATAAACGATGACGAGTGTGAAAAAAAAAAATTAATGGAAATCTACGTAGTATGCAAGGGGTATATCAACTGAATCTTTTTTATAGAGATGCCTAAGGTAGTTAAGTATTTCCGTTGATTGTTTTGGTCGTTCCCAAAGCTATCTTCTATCATATTTGCAACTAATCTAACAGTATTTAATAATACTGTTATTATTATAAATATAATTTTTAAATTTTTAAATCAACATTTCATAGCAACTAAAATAACCTCTTCAAGTATATAATTAATTTGCTAAGCTGATCAGAGTTATAGAAATATATTTTCATGAATTTTGATAAGCCCGGCAGAATTTTAGCTCATAATGGTGATGTCTTTTGAAATCATATCAGCCTCGCATTCCAATAAATATATGATGGTCTAAAACACGCTTTAGGCCTTGGACAATGTAATAAACGTGGCAGAAATTGACTAAAAATCATGACATGGCTAGACATATGTATATGCCATGCCATGAGATCATACGAGCCACTATAAACATTGCCTGAATTACCCGATAAGCCGCTGATAAGCGCCCGCCCAAGTTTCCAAGTACCCAGCGGACTCCGATAACATTGTGCACAGAAATTAGTAGCACGCAAGTGGGATGTGTCATTTGGTAGTATATTTCAATAGCGCCAAGAGAACGACATCTTCTAGAAATCTATTGTCTGCCTATCTGAACTACCGGTGAGTGTATGTCTAATGTTTCTTAGTATTCCGAATCGAAACAATTGGTTCCTGAGTTCAATATAATGTGAATTATTGTACTCCTGGTGCAAAATTCTATTTTATTTTGAATATCATTTCAAGATCATCTTGAAATACATAAAATATTGTAAACATAATTTTAATATAATTAATATTAATAATTGTATTCGAGGAATATATTAATCATTTTAAAATGTAATAAATTTATAATCAAAATTTTATTATTTATTTTAAAGCACCTCAGGAAATTTGCAAATAATATATGCACATACATACATAACATAATACACATGAATATGCTAAATCAGTCAATAAAGTATCACATATAACTATCTAAATTCATATAATTCTTAAATATCAAGATTAAATTTTCATTGAATTAAAATTATGAGTTGATAGCAGAAAGACCAAGACAACTTAGCCTCGACACACAAGTTTCCATACACTTTCATATGCGACCATCTATCTATAAAAACGTATATATGCATGTATAACACTCACCAGAAAAGTATTCTTAATGAATTGGCTACCAGCAGCGCCAGACAGACGTAGAGTGAGAAACCATCGGCGTCCTGCGTCTTCTTGATCTCAATATATTGCGGCACATAGGGTATCACGCCACCGATAACCATTGCTGAGGCGGCTGCCCAGCCGACGACATGGCCGACTGTCAGACCTAGTTCATCGCTGATGATCCAATCCATGATGTATGTGTGTGTGTGTGTGTTATCGAATTATGTTATCGAACCTTATAATATCTACTTAATTTGACGGATATGTTTCTAGATTCGCTCTGTGTCCTTAGGCAAAAAATTTGACTAGTTGAAATGCCAGCGTGCTGGAAGTTGTTGTTGCTGTTGTTTTCGTTCTTTCTGTTGTTGTCTTTTGCATTATTATGCGGCAGCAGCGACGTCAGCGTAGGCGTGCTTTAATTTGCCAAGCAAGTGACCGAGCGAGCGAGCGAGCAGGCGATGGAGAGAGAGAGAAAGAGAGAGATTAGCTGTATGTCAGCTGCTTAGATGCTGCGATGTCGTCGTCGTCGTTGGCACTCAGGTAACTGTGAGTGTGTGTAAATGCGTTTGCAAATGCTCAAAGAGGAAGTCAGCGGTTGCGGCTAGTTGTTGTTGTTGATTACCGTTGTTGTTGTACGCCCAATGTTGTTTTTGTCTGCAATTCGCTTTTGATTTTCGCTTTTCTGTTTGTTTTCTTGCTACAGTGGCACACACGTACACACACACGCTCACATCGAGAAAGACACAGCTGCTTTGCAAAATTTCTTTTCTTCTCTTTGCCTATTATTCTTTATTTTTTTATTTTTTTTTTTTTTTTTTTTGTTATTGTCGCGCCGTTTTGTATTGAATTTTCCACAAATTTTTGCCACGCCGCGCGCGCTTCACTTTTACGATCTGTCCGCAAATTTTCTGTGCACGATTTTCAAGCAATGTCCTATGCTACTACAGCCACACACGAAGAAAAGGAAGATGTAGTCTGTTTCCATTTCCCCATCGGTTTGTTGAGTATGTCGAGTAATTTGTGTGAGTGATTGACTTTGCTGCTTTCTCTACGTTTGACTGCCAGTTAATTTCATTTCGTCTCTTTGATTACATTTTCATTTCGCGTCCGGAAAAACAAATTTGTTGACTTAATTAAGTGTAGTTGTTTTGCTGCTTTTCTTTTTCATTGTAGGCGTTTTGCTATATTTCCAGCCTTTCGCATAATTTTTCGCGTGCGTATCGGTGCTCTGGTTTATCTGTATTATTATTATATGTATATATGTATATCTTTTTTAATTTAACGCGCGACGCACGTCCCGTTCGTTCGACGTCAGAACAACAACAATGGAAATATAACATTGAATTATAAAGCCAAATGTTATGCTCAAAGTGGCACTGTTAAGATTGCAGACTGTTAGAATAGTGTGGCCAACGGCAGATCAAGAGCTTGTTTAACATATACCAAAAAATTTAAGTATAGTAAATTTAACGAATTATATTAATTTGTATAGTTTAAAATCTGAAATATTATGTTTTAGAATACAGACAATTTAAATAAAAATATATAGTATCTATATTATTATTTCAGCTGTTATTTATATTTAAAAAAAAAATATATATATATATAAGTAAGAAATGTATACAATTTTATTTATTTCTCTTTATCTATACAAGTTGTAAACATTGACTAAATGTTTTTTTTTTAACTGTACAAACTGACTTTAAATTATGCAACGGTTATCACAGTAAAAACAAAAAATTTGTATATGAATTTAAATTAAATTAGGCAAAAACTGATTCGACTTTAAAACTAGAATTTAAACTATTTATTATTAATTTTTCTTTTTCTTCTTTTCGAGCTGACCCAAGCCCTGGGATTCCTGATATTGGCGCACGATCTGCTCCTGCACATCGGGCAGGCACGGCGAGTAGCGGGAATACTCCATGGTGAACTCGCCCTTGCCCTGAGTGCTTGATCTGAAAAAGAGGAAAAAATTAATATTCATCAATAAAATGTTGTATAAGAGATTTGCTTTAGTTAGTTACCTCAGCTCGCTGGCATAGCCAAACATGTCGTTGAGCGGCACCTCCGCGTAGACGGTGAACCAGCCCTCAGTGCCCTCTGTGCCAGTGATGATGCCGTGGCGCTTGCTCAGATGGCCCATGACGGCGCCTTGAAATTCCTCCGGTGCCGTCACCTCGACCAGCATGATGGGCTCCAGAATTTGCCAGGCGCCATTCTGGAAAACCTCTTTGATGGCGCCATGGGCAGCCAACATAAATGCCAGTTCACTGGAATCCACAATGTGATGACCACCATCCTGCAGACGGAATCGAATGCCCGACAACTTGTGTCCGGACAACATGCCCTTCTCGGACATATCCCGAAAGCCCTTCTCCACGCCGGGCACAAACTGTTTGGGCACATTGGTGCCCACCGTTTCGTCCACGAACTCCAGCAATGTGTTCTGAGCGGGTGGCAAAGGCTCCATGACGCCAATGATGCGAGCATACTGACCCGAGCCGCCCGACTGCTTCTTGTGCAGGTAATCGAATTCGCAGGGTCCGACGAGCGTCTCTCGGAAGGCCACCTTCGGCTTGCCGAGCGTCACGGGGCAGCCATATTCGCGCTCCATGCGCTGCGCATAGATCTCCAAGTGCAGTTCACCCATGCCCGAGACGAGCGTTTCCTTGATATCATTGTCGAACTTGAAATGGAAGGTGGGATCTTCCTTGGTGAAGCGTGCAATGGCCTTGGAGAAGTTGTCCCGATCCTTGGAGTTGTTGGGTTTGATGGCCATGGACACCACCGGATCTGGCACAAATATTGACTCCATGGACATGTTATTCTTGGGATTGGTCGTGAACGTATCACCTGAGGCGCAATCAACGCCGAACAAGGCAAAAATATCACCGGCAAATACCTCGTTTACGTCCTCCATTTGGTTGGAGTGGAGCCGAACGAGGCGGGCGATACGCACCTTCTTGTGGTTGCGGGCATTGAAGATGTTGTCGCCCTTGCGAAGGGCGCCCTGATAGCAGCGCAAATAGGTTAATTGGCCAAAGCGACCGGCCTCCAGCTTGAAGGCCAATCCCATGAAAGGTTCCTTGCCATCACGCGCGGGATTAAGGACGATTTGTTGCCTCTCCTGACCCTCCTCCTCGATGTACGCCAGATTCTCAACTTCACCCGGATTGGGCAGGTAGTCAACGACCGCATCGAGCAGCGGCTGCACGCCCTTGTTCTTTAGCGCAGTGCCCACCAGGACGGGCGTAAAGGTGCGCTTGATGCAAGTGCGTCGTAGCGCCGCTTTGATGTCCGCCTCCGTGAAGGGCTTCTCCTCTAGAAAGAGTTCGCCAAGCGTTTCATCAGCGTTGGACAGATGTTCAATGAGCTCCTGTCGTCGCTCTTTACATTCGACGCGCATGTCCTGCGGGATCTCGTCCAGGCGCAGATTCATGCCGTGCTCACCCTCGAAATATATGGCGCGTTCTTGTACAAGATCCACTATGCCCTTGCAGTTGCTCTCAACGCCAATGGGCAGCTGAATGAAGGCGGCATTGTGGTTCAGCTTGGAACGCATCTGCGAGAGCACTCGATAGGGATTAGAGCCCATGCGATCCAGTTTGTTGATGAAGGCCAGACACGGCACATTGTAGCGCTTCATTTGTCTGTTTACCGTCAACGTTTGGCTCTGGACGCCGCCCACGGCACAGAGCACGAGCACAGCGCCGTCGAGGACGCGCAGCGCACGCTCTACCTCAACCGTGAAGTCCACGTGACCGGGCGTATCAATGATATTGATGTTGGTATCCTTCCACACCGTGTACGTGGCTGCCGACTGAATGGTAATGCCACGCTGTCGCTCTAGCTCCATGCTGTCCATCGTTGCACCCACATTGTCCTTGCCCCGCACCTCGTGCATCTCAGCGATGCGTCCCGTATAGAAGAGAATGCGTTCCGTGAGCGTCGTCTTTCCACTGTCTATGTGCGCCGAGATGCCAATATTGCGGATACGCTCGATGGGCTTGTGCTCTGCGTATTTCGCATGGGAGCTGTAACCGCATTGCAGCTGAAAATGCATTAAAATTCAAATTACATAATAAGCCGATTAAGCAAATTAAAAAAATTGGTAGAATACCAATAATATACATACCTGACGAACGGTTTTTAGCGCGCTAAGGCGCAGCGGCAGGTTGCTGTTCAGCACACGTGTAATTAGCGTCATATTTAATGCTTTTTTATTTATAAAATAAGTAATTTTACTAAAAACACGCGCTCGGAGCCGCAGCAACAACAGCTGGTCGCGGAAAGAGTGAGGTATGCTGCTTAACAGAGCCGACAACAGCGCTGGTAAATGGACATGTATCGATGAGTTTTTTTTTATCGATAAGGCATATTCGATCATTTCAAAAACAGTTTTAAAATTTGAATATTAGCACTATACAAGTTTAAGCAGCTTTAGGAATAATTAATTGATCATTAATTTAATTTGATGATTCGCTCTGCTAATTACTACAGCTGATGAATTCGCTTCAAAATCAGCTGAAATATTCGCCTTGAAATTGGTTTATGCATAAAATTAACTGAGGGATTGATGATTCGCCTTGAAATGCCACAACTGAAATTTTCGCTCTACGCTCAGCTAAAAGATTCGCCTTAAGATTCACCTAAAAACGTGCAACAGTAATTGGAAAATTATCTAAAAAAAAGTTACTTATATTTAAAAGAGTTTTTACTGAACTAAATGTAAATAGTCCAATCTTTAAAAGTCCATTGAAACACATTTAAAATATATTTATTCGTGATCAATTCCAGGAGATCGAAATGTTTCTTTTTGTGTGTTGATATGTTAACATTACAATAAATTAAATTAAGTGTGAGATGTTCTTTGGTTTGCTGCAGCTTTGTGCCACGGAATTGAAGTTAGGGGACGGTAACGGTAACGGTAACGTTGTCGTGTACATAAATACATATATAATACCATTAACACACACACATACATACATATAAATATTCTTAATATTCTTAGTGTTTTACTATAAATATATTTTCCGCTTGCTGGCTAACTAAATCATCGACTCAAACGGACGTTTCTGTTGATGTATGATATCCATGCCACAGTGGCTTCGTCGTATCAAATTTTCGGTTCTGTAAAAACGAAATGCGCATAATTAATAAACGCGAACAAAGCAGAGTCAAGGATCAAAGATCTAGTTCTGCCAGCATACCTAGGACATAGACATTAAAAGACAAGATTGTTAACGAGCATTAGAATGGATTATTAGTTTTAGACATCAACACGATGCAGATGAGTTGAAAATTGATTGATTGACTGATTGGCTGATTGATAGATGCTTTGATATGCTTTAAATGGGAGCAGGCAGACACGAGTGCTCTATTGTATGTATGTATTGATGTATTGATGTATGTATGCATTTATGTACATTGTGCCACACTGAGAACTATGCACGAAATACACTGAAACAAAAGGAGAGACTAGGGCGCACAAAATGAAACATACAGATATATAATTTATACTTTTATTCAATATTTATATACGTATATATATTTATAGATTTAATGTGTGTATGTTTCTGAACTTAGCATAAATTGCATAAATTATAATACATGTGTATACAGTTATTTTTATTTTAATTTTCATTTATTTATTTATTTATTATTTCTTGTGGCTAAATATTATCAAGACGGCTTTTCATTCAATAAATCCGCACCCTACCAATAAGATCACAGCTTATCTAATCCATGTATTATCAAATTTTAAACGAGCCCGCCAAATTCTGTCTCTATTTCTGTGTCAAATGAAGTTCAAACATAAAAGGAACCATTGCTTGTAGAGTAGATAATTGTTTAAGAAGAGAGTTCATGTTGCTTTGAATTGACACTGCTGGTTCGGTATGAAATCTGTTATAAAATTGCTCATATAAAAGTGTTATACATATATATATATTATTTATTGGAATGCATATGCCTTATACTCCTGAGCCAGATATATGTATATATATATTTTTTTGTTGTTTTTGTTTTTGCATAAATAATACTTCTAAAACTGTGTCAGCTCGAATTCAATGCCAAACGAATGCTGTGAATATTAATTTTTCGCATATAATAAATTCTACAAACTTTGTCGAAAAATTCACTACGATTAATTTGTATGTATATATATAGATCTATTTTTTTTATGATACTGGTATGTATTGTATATTCGACATTCACACGCTCGATCTAACTCGACTTTGTGCATTTGCTCTACGCATTGTGAGTTCGCAACGAACCGAGAGTTCGCCTAGGTAGTTTGGTATATATGTATGTTAATATGGGCCCACTTAGACGGGCGTTATGTTCGCTGGGCTTTGGGTGGTAACAACGGCACCTTCGAGCTTGGCAGCCGCCTCCTTGCAATTACTTGGCTGTTGCTGTTGCTGATTGGTTGGCAGCATTTGGTTGTTTGTCATCTTGTTAGCGGCGCTTTCATTATATTCATCGGCCTCGTGCATGGGCGATAGGCGTGGCGAAAGGGCAGCATTGGTTGAGGAACTGAGGAGCATGGTCGAATGCAAATGAATGATATTTATACATATATATATATAAATTTATATAATTAAGTTATTGATAAATGTGTTTAGCT
Source organism: Drosophila koepferae (assembly GCA_030914345.1). Taxonomy (NCBI): domain Eukaryota; kingdom Metazoa; phylum Arthropoda; class Insecta; order Diptera; family Drosophilidae; genus Drosophila; species Drosophila koepferae. The sequence goes on from JAUESR010000207.1 coordinate 8,013,973, forward strand.
GTGCCTATTGACTGGCTCGACTAGCCGCAAGAAGAAATGGAAACGCGTCAAGAAACGTTTTGGATTGCCTGCTTGATTGGGTGCTCTGTAACTACTCGGATACACTTACTGGTTGCCATTGATATGACGCACTTTAACGGTAACGGGTATGATCAGCTGCTCGGAGATGCCGTCCTTGTTGATCTGCTGCCAGACTGTGGTGCGATTCACGTCCGTTGGCGCAGTGCTTGCCGCAGTGCTGCCCATTTTGTTGCCCGTTAACGGTATGTGTATGGTCGTGGCTGCCGAGCCAGAGACAGCATTGACAGAGCCGGCGGGCGGCTGTTGGTGTCGATTCTGATGATGATTGTCCTTCAATAGAAGACATTCATAGGCATTGTTTTTTGTTTGTTTTTTTTTTTTTGCTATTTTGTTTAGATTTCCACAGCTCACAAATGTTTAAGAGTGAAAGAGATAAAAATGTGAAAGTGTAGAGAGGAAGAGCGAGAGAGAGAAATAAAAAGAGAAAGAGAGTGAGGAATCCCTCCGTGTCTTGGATATACATTGGTGGGTGAATGTGGTTACTTTCTAGGAGCCAATGCGGTATTGTGTGTGTGTTGTGAAAATATAAATTTATATGTCGTTTTCTCTCATTTTGTTTTGCCAAATAATTTTATTTTTTTTGTGATTTATTTTTAAATTTAGCATTGGCTTTTTAATTTACAACAATATTGCTACAATTTCTTAATATTTTTTTGGTTTGCCAATTTTTGTTGTTTTTTTCTAGTTTGTCTTTGTTATTGTTAGTTACTTGTACTATGTTCTTGTTGTAGATTATATATAAAATTATTTAACATATACATTTAATACATTTACACCGTGTAAACGCATTTAGCGCCGACTACTTAAGCTTATGTTTCATTAACATATACAGATACATATATATATATATATATATATATAAGTATTGATATAAATACAATATAGTTAAGAGTAGTATATATAGAGTAAGTAAAGATAACACAATTCATAATTGAATAGTTATGCATTGGGAAATAATAGAATTTCAGTAAGCATATACAAAGGGGTCCATGGGCTTAGGTACAATTACGTTTGGATTTCATTGCAATAGCATATTAATTGAGCAATTAGATAGAAAACCGAAGAGAACAAAAAATAAAAGGGGAAATGGTATATAAAGTACCTTGTGTGAGCAAACAGATATTTCATTAAAATTATATATATATATATTATAACAAAATGCAAAAATTTACATGCTACGATTTAAGGACAAAAATTAATTAAAAAATTTACAAAATACTGTTAAAAACAAACACAACAAAATGTCTTCACTCGTAACTCGATACGAATGAGTTAAAGATAGGAGTAAAAATATATTAAAAATAGATATATATTTATATATATATATAAATAGTAAAAAACGTAATGCATTTTTATAGAACAAAATGCAAAAATCTCTAAAAGTATTTTCCATTATAGAATACCAACAAATTAGATACAAATCAAGTGGAATCCGTGGTGGACTGTGCAGCACTGCAAACGCAAACGAAATGGGCAGCACTGTCGTGTGTCGTGTGTTTCATTTCGTGTGACCCAGATCTGTCGATCCGGCTTCGATTTGTGATGTGTGCTGTGTGAGTTGTTTTTTGTGTGTGTGCCAAAATCAAAGTGCCTCATTTTTTTTTTACTTTTTGAGCAAACTACTTTGTGCCTCGAACTCTTTCTCATTTGCATTTGTGGTATTGCACTTGATTAGGGCGACGGCATTGGCGCCGACGTCCATGCCACCATCGAGGCTGCCCTTCGGTTCGCGCTTGCCGCGACCCCCGAAGCAGGGTAAATATTTCTGACAAAAGCCCACCTCAGCGTCCAGTTGATGCAAATCATCAGCGGCAGCCCGTTTCGTCATCTCTGGCATGATATCATCAAGGATCTTCAGCTCACGGCGAGTGAAGACAAAATCTAAGGACTTGCGTATGCCAATCATGACCACCAACATCAGTGGGAAGAGTATGGAGGTCTGGGAGAAGCTCTTAATCAGCCACAAGATAATCAGACAGGCCAACTGTATAAGGGTAAACAGATGGACACGCTTGATGGGCACCTGTGGGAGAGATGTGAAGAAAGATTAGATAAAGAGTTTATGGGAAATCTTTGAGTCTAGACTCTTACCTGACGCAGGAACATGTAGTCTGGCTGATATTTGGCTGGCATGAACATAATGAGAATGCGATCGAAGAACTGCAGACCCCTGAGCGAGGCCACGCCCATATACAGAAAGACGCCAAACAGCACCGGCATGGGTATGTGTCCGAGCAGCGGTGTCAGCAGCACCGAACCACCAATTGTCAGGAAAATCATAATGTGAGTCACACGCTGCTCGCGCACACCCAAGAACTGCGGCTTTTCGCCAGGGGCACTGCACTCCGATTCCAGTTTCAGTGAATTGACATGATTAATGCTCAGTACAGTGGCCGCCACGAACCTATCAAAAGGAAGGAATACTCATTAGAATAAGTCTAGTCTAGGGCACTCATAAAAGTACACACCATGGCAGACCCATCACACTGCAAATGATAATCAGGCCGGAGAGCACAAACAGATCCAAGTGATAGCCGCAGCCCTTCTTCAACTTGTTCTCCTTGCGATTGACAATTACGGCCGTAATTTGCTGATCCATGAAGATGAGTATGGTGCCAAGCATGGCTGGGAATACGGCTATGACTGCTGACCACCATGGATTCTTCTCGGTGAAGGGTGGAATTAGCCAGCCACGTGTGCTCAGCGTCGGCTTCAGCTCATGCGGCACCTCCAGCTTCTGTGTGGGCACACCCAGCGAGTAATCAAAGAAGGTCATCGAGAAAATGGCAATCAGGACAGAGAAATCGCTAATGTACTGTCGGACAATGGCGGGGAAGAACAGGGCGTTCTTGAAATCCTTGAGTACGGTTGAGAAGATAAATGTGCCTGCGCACAAAACAACGGACATGAGGAAGACATTTTCGGTGGGCGGAGTGCCGCAATCGGTACCAATGAGTGTGCCATTGTAGAGCTAACAGATAAAGAGAGAGAGAGGGAGAGAGAGAGGAAGAGGGGGAGCATAAGAGAAGCGAGTTTATGGTAAAAGTGATTCCTACACCGACTTACCCCACATGCATCCCATTTGTATTTGGCAAACTCGAGATCGCTGGCATTACTACCCGGCGGCGCGGTACAGATGCAATCATAAATACCTTGATTTACCGGATAAGTCTTACCAATTACCACCACATTCTCGATGGCCTTGTAGACGAAGATCACGGCAATTAGGGTGGCAAAGTTCTCCTCGGTGAAGCGCGTTATGTAACAGACGAGCGCGCTAGCATCTATTGCGGTCAACACGATACAAATGGCGGCGACCCACATGCCGATCCAGAACCGGAATGTCATATAGTCCCAGCCCTGAGCCATCGAGAACTCATAGACAATGGACTCAAAGACCAGTACTGGACCGGTGGAACCCAATATTGTCAACGGCTGACCGGAAAAGAAGCCGTAACCCATGCCGCAAACAAATCCGGATACAAGCGATTCCATGGCAGCCATATTTTTGCCCGTGGCCTCCGATAGCAGGCCACCAAATGTGATGATCGGGGAGAGACATGCGAAATACAAGAAGATCCACGAGGCGACGCACTGCATGGAGAATGCATCGCGAAAATCGCTCCAGTACCAGGGCGCCTTACGCTTAAAATCATTGATCAATCCACCAAATAGACGACCCGAGCGCGACAGACCCGACTCTTCGCGTAAACGTTGCTCCTCCTCCTCCTCGTCAATCTCTTCCTTGGGCAGCTCGGGCGGCCGCTTGCGTATCTCCTGCGATGGTATGGCCGCAGGTGGCTCAATGCGAATGGTGGGATCCCATTCACCTGGTGGTAATACTGTAACCGCATCCAAAAATTCATCAACTCCGGCAAGTAGGTGATCACGCTTCCGTGCCCTGTAGGCCACCTCATGGAAGATTTCGTCGGACATCAGCGTGGCCATCGCGCGTCCAATCTCATGGAAATTACTCTGACTGCCCGGCGGACCCAGCAGTATGAAAATGAATCTGAGGAGGATACGATGCAAAAGTTGAAGTTCATCCACTGCATCACATTCTGTTTCCTGATCAACAACTCACCTGGTTGGCACTGGCACCTCGGTCAGATCACCCATGACAGCCGCCTGGCTCAGACGAATGAAACAGGAGAGTGTGCGCTCCAGGAAATCCACCTCACCCACGAGAATGTTGCTTGCCTCCGCTCCGGGCGGAATTTTGCGCATAAAGTTCGTATTGCCCTTGTGTTGTTGCTCGGCCAGCTCTGTGCCACTGGCCTGCCGGGCCATCGAGTGGCTGCTGGGACTCTTCACCATGTCCTCTGTGATCATGGGCAGATTTTGTTTGGGCCGCAGATTTTTGGAATTTGATTTTTTCTCTACATTAGTCAAATTCGATAGCGCAGGATTCGTGTGTGTGCGTGTGTGTGTGTCGGTGTGTGGGTGTGTGGTTGTTGGGATACGGTTCAGTTCCGTGTTTGAGAGTTTTGTAATTTGTTTATTGGATATTTAGGTATTACAACAACGGCAACGGCAACGGCAACAACAACAGAAAATCATACATTAAAAGGAAAAAACAAAATAAATAGAATTGCAAAAAGTTTTAATTTGAAAATTTTCATATCAGGACAAAGAATAGAAATGATGGAACAACATGCAGAAAACATTATTGCTTGGAGTGATAAGCGTGCATATATGTCTGAGTGTGTGTGTGTGTGTGTGTGTGATGTATTTACATAGGTTTATATAAAGTTCTCACATACTTAGAGTTATTAGAAAACTGTTGTAGTAGGTTCCAATGCTTCATCAGCCAACGCGCATGCAAATTTTCTTACTTTTCGATTTGGGCTTTTCTTGAGCTATTTTTATGTAAATTCATTTTTTTTTTGACTACCAAATTAAGAAACTAAATTTGGGCTTCAAATTGCATTTATTTGTTTATAAAAAAAAATAAAATAAAATAAAAGAGCAGACACGCAAACGAACGATAACGATAACGATAACTTTTGTTGCTTAGATTTGTGTATTGGTTCTTTACCGAGCGTTCTGTTGCTGGGCTTGCCGGGCACCGTTAAAAAACGACCCATGCCCAGGGTAGCGCCACTGCCATTGGTATTGCCAGGTGGTCCAGGCTCGCTGACGGTCAGCGAGAGCGGCGTAGTCGCCATTAAATTGCTCCCAGATTGCTCTTCAACTGTAAATTGTTTTTGTTGCGATTTGGATTGATTTCAATTTATAAATAAAATAAAGAAAACAAAAAAAAAAAAATCTCTAGAAAAAAAAAGCCAAAAAAACATCTAAGACTCTCGCGCAGAGTCGCCTGCATCATATAGAAATATATCTTGATCTAACTGAAACCCAGTATTATACGAGTATATAATAGTGTGTGTGTGTGTGTGTAGACAGCACAAAGAGTATTTTGTGGGCTTAGAGAGAGAGAGAGAGAGGAGTTGAATCTCAAGGCGAGTTGGAATATTTTGAATAAGAGAGATCGATAGATAGAGAGATAGAGAGAGAGATAATAGTTGAACTAGTTACATATCTTTGTTAAATACAGCGTGCTATGCTAAGTACACGAGGTAAAAAAGTTTTGAATAGATCATCTTAGGCTATTACTTGACAATTGGCTGTTCGTTGGCTGCTGCGTTCTTTGTCCATGTTGGCTAGCTGGGACATGCGAGGGCGAGGCGCCCGCATGAAACCAGGTGGTAACGCCAATGGCGCCCATGTCGGCTTACGTATGAGAGGAGCGTAAAAATCGAGAGCAAGAGCAAGAGCAAGAGCGAGCGATGGTTAGATGTTGTGTTTTGGCAAATGCTTACACAACGTTGCTTGGGGCGGAGTTACTTAAGCTAGAGTGTGATTGTGATTGATTGTGATGAATGAATGTAATACGAAGATGATTTAGCTGATGATGTGGAATAATGATAGATATCGGAATCAAAGTGCATTAAGCTGGCATCGACATACGACTGTTACTGTAGAAGTAGTAGAGTTTTCTAGTCAGAGGACCGGAGTTACGAGTGCTCTCTATACAGCTGTTGTGGATCTGAATCTGGTTGGCGGTGCATTGAAACAACTCTAATTTATTCACTCAGATACCTGTGGGAACAGCGAGATAACAACCACGCTGATCCTTACTGGGCACATAGATGGGCGTCACGGGCGAACGGCAGACGTCCATGCCAAAACCAGGCGACGAGGCATGCCCAGTTGGAGCTAAGCAACCCCAATTGCAATTCATTTTGGCGGGCATTGTTGAAATGAATGTTGGTTTTTAGTAGGCGAAACTTGACTCATGACTCATGATGATGCGCAACAAACGAGCGAGATGAGCTTAGAGTAACGTGATCTTGGCCCAGAGAAATACTCACTTTTTGACGACGACTGATTGCGCATGTCTGCCAGGGAGCGTATGATGGGCAAACGCGTCTTCTTCGCATACTCGTGCTGATGGCGATGACGACGCAGTAGAGCATCCTTCACCTTGTCCTTGACATTGGCGGGCAGTGTGCCGCCGCTGACCATCTGATCGCAGACGAGATCGGCCACCAGCTCCAGATTGCTGGCTTCCATGTCCAGCATGACGCTGCCGTTGGTCAGCAGACCGCGCAGCTCGAACAGGGCGTGCAGCGAGAGTGTGGCCACATGAGGCTTGGACCAGCGATTGCCACCCTCCTCGACATCCTCTTCGAATTTGATCCAACGTGCCGTTTCCTTCCATTCAATCTCATCGCCCTCCTTCACCAGCATTCCCATCTCCGAGAACAGAGGATGCGACACATGGGAGCCATCGTCCACATCCTCGCCCAGTATGAATTGTACGCGTTGTGCTGGCGGCGTCACTAAAGACGGAATTAAGGAATACAATTAGCTTTGCTTAACATTTGTTGACTTTCAAGGATAATTAGAGGCGATACACTAGGGAATATTTCCCGACCAGATGGTCAGTTGGCTGTTAGGGTTAGCTGTGGGTGATGTAGGCCAAGGCTGGCGTGATGATTTTTTATGTTGATTAATGAGCTCGAAATGTTTTTTTTTTTTTTTAGTTATAATGTATCTTTAATGAATGCTAGGTAGAAGCCTGTGAAGTTCTAGGTGCTTGGTAGTCAATATAAATCATATTCAATTAATCATATTGGCATCCAAGACTTTGAATTGATTTGCTTGTTAAATTCTAGTTCTGCTTAAGTTCTTGTACAATTTTATTATAGTTCGATTTGAATAAAATGAAATTAATCATTTTGAATATTGCATTCTAGAATGTTGAATTGATTTCTTTGATAAATTTTAGTTCAGGCTAAGTTCCTGTAAAATTGTATTATTATTATTTTTTTCCAAATTGAAATTCTTGTAAACTTCTTGTTAAATTTCTTTGATAAAGTTAACTTATGTGCTTCAATCAATTTCGCATGCTTGACTTACAAGTTAAGCAGCCGGAATAACTTTTAGAGTGTTTACGTGTTTAACAAGCTTTAAGCTTATTTAGATAGCAGCACGTAGCTAGTTACATACTCATAAACAAGTTTGTGTCTTTAGGATGAACCGTGAACACTTGACATAAGCTGTAAACTGAATTCTCATAGAAAGGAAAAAACGTTTTCAATAGAAGGAAAGTATTTTCAATAAATGTAGATATTGAGTGAGATGTATTCGTAGCACTGTAAATCTAGATAAATACTACAGATACACTTTCATGAAATTTTGCATAGCTTTTCATAAATTTTATATCAATTGCCAAAATAACTGACAAAGAGTTAAATACCAGACTTAGGAGATTTTTGTGAGTCAGTTCGAGTCAGTTATGTCATGGCATAGCACATCACAACGAAAGTCACGTTGCGTATTATCAACTGTAAAAGAATTTCGATAAGAATTCACGACAAATCCTATAAGATATTGCAACGGCTAGATATTGTCGATAACTCAAGTGACTCTTAAAATATTTATTTTATATATATATTATAGATATGAACTATTTCATACATTTGGTCGGTCACCTCATCACAAATTGCATTTATTTAATATAATATTTTAACGACCTCTCGCCAAACTATATTCATTTTAATCAGACTCATCAAGGCTCTTAGTCGCACAAGCAGCTCTAATTTGTTCGATTACTGTAATTGTGCATCCTGCTGATGGAATCTGTGCGTTCGCTGTAATTTGCTATAATTCTGTAGCTGTCACATTGATTGGTCGCATCCCAGCTAGCATGTCCAGCTCGCATTTTATAATTTGCAATACACAGAGAGTGTGTGCGAGTGTGCCAGTGTGTGCGTGTGTGTGTGTGGCTTGGGGATTGTTGTTTTTGGGGCTGTGTGGCACCCACCTGGACGCTCGACTTCCAATTGCTTGTCACTAATGCTGTCTCTGCCAACGCTGCCAGCGGAAGTAGCGCCGGTGCTGCCGCCATGGTGATGCTTGCGACGGCGCTGCGAGTGGCGTCGTCCTCCCGGCACGTGAACGCCCACGTAGACGGTGTGTGCGCGGTGTCCTGCAGGTGCGTTGATACAAATTCAATGCGAAGCTTAATTGATTACTAAACAAACACGACAACAACATCAACAGCAACAACAACACCAACGACAATAAAAGAGAGAAAGAAAATAACATGCATAATTCCATTTAGCTCCCATTGCCCAGGGAAATCTTTTGGAAAATTTCTACAATTTTCGCAAAAAAAACTAACTACAGATTCTATGGTTGATAATAACTGATAATTTGTTTCGCTCTGCCGAGAGTATTTAGTGTACACGTTGCGTTGACTCAGCTGCTTTTCAGCGCTGCCTAATTGCAGCTAAATAATATATGTACATTGCTTGTTTCCAGTTCATTGTAGTAGTCGTAGTACTACGTGCTAGTCATTTAGTCAGTCCTATGACAATTTTCATTACGACTTCGTCAAAGTCGCTCGTCTGTCGTTTGCTCGACTAATTGTGAGATCATCTGTTGCGGCTGTATCTCGGTTTGATCATAATTTCAATTAATTATATGTAACCATGTTGCGGACTAATAGATATATATGCATACTATATTCCGATATATATGTATGTATGTGTATGAAGGTCTAGTGGGCGTTTTTATGCATTTCATTTGCAGTTTGTTTTCACATATATATAGTGGGCATTGCTTACAGGAAACACTGGGCAAACTGATCAGACTAACAACTATGCACTAGAAATGAGTTTAAGAACAGGCTCAAACTAGAAAAATGTGAATAATGTGTGAAGGTAAAAGATTCGAGTGCACATGTGTGGAATATGAATTAAGGATAAAGGGTCAAGATGAACATAAAAATGTGTATATATACATTTAAAATAAATTAAAATAAATATTAAATTGTATAATTCATTTAAATGAATTTATGTATATCTATAAAAATTAAAATATTTTTTGAAAGCAGTTCTTTGAACTTTAAATAATATTAGAAATATATATTTTTATTTTAATAAATAACAATAAATAAATAATAAAAGTAAATCTTTTTTAATATTTTTTCCCCCAATTAAATAACCCTCTAATCGTGTTAAATTGCAAGCAATATAATTAAAAAAATTATATATATATTTAAAAAAATACTTTTAATAATATTTATATATTTTCATTTAGAATTGTAAAACATTCACAAAGTTAAATTTCATTTAACTAAATTTTTTATTTGATTTTCTCAAATTTAAATGTTAAAAGTACATAAAGTCAATGTTTAAGTACTTTACATTTTACAGCTCTATATTTTCTTTCAACATTAATTACTCAATCTGTCACTCATTCAGTCATTCAATAATGAATCTTACAAAATTTGTTGTCATTAAATCCAATTACTCCACACATAAACATTTTGAATATTTGAAACACACAAAAAGCTCAATTATTTATCTTTTGTAATAGATCAGTTGAATCACGTTTCCAATTGAATAATTTATACGCTTAAGCATTTGGTGTATTTTAATTGTCTCATTAATTCAACAACACTTCTAGAATACAACAAATTTCAGTTGAGAAAAAACTAGTTTACATAAATTAAATAAATTTGAACAAAAATGGATTTAAAATGCAAAATTTGTAATTGAAATTATGCAGCTACAAATAATAAAATGTTAATTTATAGGTATATTATTGGGTCAGCCCATTTATTATTCCTTATATTTGTGTTTCATATTTAAAAAATCCCCCACGAGTTTGTTAAATGTCATCTCGAGTTAGCCCTCACCCTGCTCATGACATGACATGCTTGCAATTGTGTTTGACAAGTTTGTAAATTTATTTACTCAAAGTTTGCGAATTGGTTTCGTAATACGAAGACCCTCAGCAAACGGCGGGGCCAAATGAGCGGGCGTGCCTGGAATCGTTTAACGAGCAAACTTTGCATGCAAATCGAAATCGACCGATACATTTTTCCAATACATTGCGTATACGCAGCGTTGTGCACTTTGAGTCTTTCACTCACCTTCGAAATCATTTTCCGTAAATTGTTGAGTAAAGTCCTCGCCGCCAGTGCGTGGATCCTTGGGCGCCTCATCATCACCACTCGAGGAGTTCATGTTCCAGGGCCTAAAAAGAGTTCAATAATAAAGCCCATAAGCAATTAGTATACTAATTCTTGATTGCATTTCACATCAAGCAATTTTTTTGATCAAATCATCAAGTCATTAACTTTAATGATCTCAAAAATTGTTTTATAAACAAATAAATAATATTAAATAAAATCACAGGCTGAACGTCGTTTGCATTGGCTGCAACAAACTGTATCACACGAGAGTCAAAAACCTGAACACCCACTCAAAATCCCCTCGAAATAATTTTAAATACAACAACAAAAGTCAACAAAAAACCAGATTTGAGCGCGTCATTGAGCTGACTCAAAGCGAAACTCTGTTTTGTTTACACATTAGAACAGCTGCTCCACATCCAAGTTAATTGTATACTATGAATGAATCGATCTAGCAAGTGCTTTGCTCTAAGTTTTCCTTTAAGTTTCTAGGGTCTTTTCAACTGATAGCACAACGTGTAAGACATTGAGGATGATTTTGTGGATCGCCTGGAAAGTATCTCAATAATCGCGCATAGCATTAACATGGAGCTCAATATCAACGTTTAGATTGACTATATTTATGCACAGAATACATATGGGGTTAAGTTCACACCTGTTTCAATGTCAAAAGCCCAATTAAGTCGATCAATGCACTCTTGCCTCGTATGAAAATTTCATATTTATTGAGAGAGAATTTTACGTATTCACTCAAAAAGAACAAATACAAATACAGCTTGTAGAACAAAATATTATTATATGTAAAATTATGCTATAAATAGCAAGCTTTTACACAAAAATATTGAATCAGAGTTCATCACACTTGATGAACTAAGTAAATACTACAAATATATTTGTATAATCAATGATTGAAAAATATTTAATTAGATATATAAATAATCAAGCAATTGAGCAATATATTTAAATCTGTTTATTAGTGAAGGAATAATATTAAAATTTATCTAAATATTTAATATATATATTAAAAAATAATATTTATTTTATTATATATTACTTAGACCAATAACAACTTTCACTGAGTTCTTTGTAAATATTTTTTATATATATAAAAATATTAATGAATTAAAGAATCTTTGCCATTTACAATTCCGTACAGAAAATGCTTTTTATTGACTAGTTCATTAATTGTACTTGATAATTAGCTAATCGTACTCGATTAACTGCCATATGAGTTTAACACAAAAGTGTTAATGACCAAACTTATTTTTAGATGAGCAAATCTAATTAACTTTCGATGCGACTTTAGTAAAAAGAGTATTTGAACTGTGCACATGCCATTTATATTTGTAGTTTAAATTTATGCCAAGTCTCATGTTTCAGTTTGCAATTGCTGTATAAATATTTATATTTAGCTAATTCGGTTTGATATTCTATTTCAAATTCATTATTGCATTTCAAATACAATTGTTGCTTTGATCAATCAATATATATACGCTTCACGTTGTTATAGATTAATGTCAGCGCCTCAAAACTATAACAAATTTAATCACGAATTATTCAACAAGTTTGTATAATAGGAAATAAAGATGCACTAAGAGATACGCTATAAAATTTGGTTGATTTTAAATATTTTAAGTAAACAAATATTTAATATAATAAAATTTCAGTTGAGTTCATTGATAGATTTCAATATTGCTATTGTTGTTGATGTTAATTTAATTTTTTTTTTGGTCTATATATAGACATGTTAATGCGTGCTCTAATAAAATTTTGCATAACTTTTTTATACATCTTTGCCGGCGCGTGTGTCACATATATAGAGACATATTTATACATATATATATATTTATACAGCCTATAAGCGTTTTATAAACTTTAACATCTTGAGTCAACATCGGCATTATCAACCATCAAAAAAGCTTATCTATTATATATACTCATATACGAATCTTTATATATATATGAATATATATGTACAAAAGTCAACATACATAATATAGCTCGTCTGATAGACAGACCCTCCAACTTGTCTGGCTTTTTAAACTGGGTCGATCTGAGTTAACTTGAAACCACTTTCCACTGTTCCCGGCACAAGTGACTCACGTAGCGCCGGATCGAAAGAATAATAATAAAAGATATGCATATATGTCTTTACGGCATTTATGCGAAAATCTGAGACAAATGTTTGATTAAACTCAATGAAACGACTCTTAAACAAAGAGATAATACATATATAGTATTATATAAGGAGCGCCAAGAACTTGGTCTGTCTTTGTCCTTGTCAGTTTATATGATAAGCCCGTCAATGCGACACTTTGAGTGCTCCATTAAGCAGTGATTTCGATACGCGTTTCTGAATCATAATAAGTCTATCGGTTTATTACAAGGTTCGTAATTGTTCTGCGCTATATTTTATGGTTCGAGAGAAGTTAGAGATACGAGATATAAAATAAAATATATATATGCTCGTTTTCGAGACAACAAATTCGTAATATCTATATTTCTTATCACTAATGAAATCTAATACAAAAACAATTTTTAATTAGCTCTTCATAAGACCGATCTAAAAATATGTTCAATTCACACGAATCGAAAAATTTGTTGTCTCTGAATAGATTTAATCGGAAGTAACAGAATATTACGCAGTCATTCACACCCGATTGCAACATTTTCACAATATTTCATTTTTAATTTGGAGAACTTCGGACTTGACATTGATACTTTAGGGCTTATTTTTTTTTTTTAATTTGATTTTATCTGATCTCGATAACTTGTTATACATTTTACTTACGTTGAGTTTTCATTATTGTGAGCCATAACTTTTTGGGCCCACTAAAAAAATCACTTGTGATTCGCGATTCGCTGATCGAATTGCGCTTTTGCTTTATAACTCGTCGAGCACAACTATGCGATAGGCGAGAAAGATATGCCCAAGCGTGTATTAACACAAAGGTTCGATTAGAGGGTCTGTTATTACGTTCTGCGCACGATGAGTTAACGCAGTGTTTAGCACGCGATGCTAGCGACTAGCTTCGAGCCCGGACGATTGCAGACTAAATACTAACTGGCCGATCTTCAAAGCGAAGCAGCGTCGCGTCGGCGCTTAACCCGCTGCTAGGCCTGTTTCTGCTGCTGCTGCTGCAATGATTAGCGCCGGCAGCGACGCCAGCGATGCCAGCAATACACAGTGTTTCGTAAGGTACTTGGAACTTGTATTTGATATCTAAAAATATATATGTATATATTTCATATTATTAATTGTATAATTTTATTTGTGTTATTTTCCTATATTTTAAAATGTATTATTTCATATAATATATGTATAATAATTTTATTTGAACATTCAAACTTAAGCAACATGAATAATCGAAAAATTAGTAATCAATTAGGTTTCTAGTTGTTAGTTAGTATTCTATTTGAATATTAAAAAATTATATATGTGCTTTCATTATCTAGCTAGTAAATCAGTTTTCATTTACTGTCAATAACATTTGTCCCACTGTGCTCTGCTCGCAGCAGGGAGAGTGACAACGCGAGAGCATTGGTCAGAGCGTAACACAATATACTTTTTAATCCCATAGGCTTCTGACTAAATTTGTTTTTAAACGCTGATTATCATTCTTGACCTTATCGATATGGCTCTTATCGCCAGGGTCTGCCCTACCATCGCGCCGACCGGCGCTTATCAGTTACTCTTCTTTACAAGTTGTTTACCTAACTTGCAATTAGTTTTTCTTTTCACCTTTTTGCTTTGATTTTGTTTGGCGTTTTTTGTTTTCATTACAATATTCTCCGAGGTGTTTTTTACGATTTGTAGATTTTTTTTTGCTGTGATTGCATTCAATATTAAAGAGCAGAAATATAACTGGTTACAGCTGCTGCATACCAAATAATAATAATACATTTTTTGTTTTGTGTGCGATTGCTGAATCTGTCTACTTCATTATAGCCAAATTGTTTTCATATATTCGTATTTAATGTGGCGCCTAGTGCCTAGTGAATATATAGTATGTATAAATAAACATATTTTTGTTTAACTCGACAAAAACAATAGTAAACACATTATTCTTAGAATAGTTAGGTTTTCTGTTTATAATTTTATATTTATTTTGTTAGACATTTTTGCAAAACTGTTTAAAGGGTTTCGTAATTTTTGATTATTTTTTAATGAATCTGTATTTAAATTGTGAATGGGCATAATTAAGCAGTTTCTTTTTCAAATGTTCAGCATTTATTAGTTTACAAAATGAAATTAATTTTAAAGATTTTATTAAAAAATAAAAAGTAAAATTAAAAAAATATATTGCTAAAAATGTTATTTAAACCAAAAATTTAATTTATATATTTTGATCAAAGGTTTTAATTAAAATATATGGTATATAGTATATGTTTTGTTTCTGTATAAGGCACTGCGTTTGTTTTCAATAATATTCTTGAAAATGTATAAAAAATTGGGCTTCGTCCAAATTTTGTAGTTTTGCTGAATTTTTCAAAAAATTTAATCATAAAAATGTTTAAAAAAAAATACAGAGCAATGAAAACATAATTTAAACTATAAATATCATAAAGCATATTTATGTTTAATTATAAAATTCAATTTAAATTTTAAAAATAAACTTTGATGTGTTTTGAAATTGCTAAATTTAATATAGTACTTAGTGCATTACTTTGCTTTCTTTCAAATCTTATTAACAATTTCTACATCTACATATATACATGCATCTATCTATGTGTTTGAGAGGCATATTTTGCTCTGTGGTTTTAATGTGCGCTTCCCTTTGTTACGACGCGAGACTCTCCGCCTATGCTAAGTATCAGCTACTAACTGAATGGCCCCGAGACGTCTCGCAAAGACATATATATGCATATATATATACATATATATATACTATACTAATGAGTATTACCGCTTCGAATTGGAAAACAGCTGTTTGTCGCGGCTAAATTAAAAGAAAACTGAACAGAAATACTGCAAGCTGCCGTTTGTTGAGTGTTGACTTTATAACGCCTGGCTAAATATATTGTAAGTATTTATTTAAATTTCATTTGCGACGTTAGCTGCAACGCTGACGTCGACAGCAATTGTCCGGCTCAAACTGGAAATAGGTAACTACATCAAGTTTTTTTACCACCTTACGAAGCGTTCAATCTCCACTCAGACTTGAAACTAACTGACACACTGTGACGGTGACAGCCGCAGCCAGAAATTATAATTAAATATATTTTTTGTTTTGTTTTTTTTTGTTTTTTTTTTTTCGTCTCGAAAGTGGGGAACTTTATAACTCACAAGCGAGATTTTTAAGCAGAAATTTTTGATTGTTTTATTTGTTTGTTTGTTTGGTTAGAACAAATCGTTCATTTCCGCTGAACGCCAGATTTGTCATTGATCTGGCATATCAGGTCATAAGCAAAATAAACTTTTAATTGTTTAATAAATTCATTATATTGGCATAGTTAATTATCGCCAATTAATATCATAAAAAAAAACAAACTGATACAAAGTCAATAGTCAACAAGAGCTATGAAACGTGTCTGCATCTTAGCCAAATAGTTTTAATATACATTTTTTATGTAAAAACTAAACGTCTGATCTCTATTTTATTTCCTCTATTTTTTTTTACAAGTTATTTGTATTATTATTAGCATTGGTTTTATTTATAGGTTAAAGCACATTGACGTCAAAAGTTTTCAGCTTATCATGAAATACTTGAATTTATCTTTAGGCTACATTGGCCTGCGTCATATGCAAGATTCATTTCAGTTTGTCAATCGTCATAACTTGAGAGTATTATTAATATGTGTTCAAATATGTTACTTTTCTCGCTCAAATTATATCAATTTTGTTTGTCAATATTATCAGACCTTTGTGGCATATACATATATATAATATATACAAATCAATTGATATCTTATTAAAAATTTATTTTCCCTTGAACATTTTTCTGCTCTTCATAATCTCATGATAAGTGCAGCGTCTGTCTACAAGGGTATATTTTATTCGTGCTGTCGATAATAACCACTTGTTCCTTCTTTAATTTTCAATTTGCTTGTTTGTGCGACTTATCGACATGGCTCTTGAGATCGCCTAGTTGGTAACGGAATTGTTTAATAAACGTGACAAACTTGAACTGCAGATGCTTATCGCAGCTGACGAACGCGTCATTGGTCTAAACACTTGAAGAGGTAATCGATAAGGTTGCCGTTAGCCCGTCAATTGGTAAGCTTATCTGGCATCTTGAGTATATATAAATATTTTTCAACTCATTTAATATATAGTATTGAGTTGCCCGATTGATTTATGATTTTGTCGAATTTCACAAATTCGGAAACAAACTTTTTCAAGAGCTCTAATCGATTTTTAACCGTTTCTAATGAAGATATGCATACCCAGTCCGCTGAAACGGGTTAAATTTTAGAAATTATTTTCTAATTTAGTATATGGCACTTGTTTTGCAAATCTGGTTGTTTTTAAGTGTCGGCACCTTTTAAGATAGCAAAATAAATACTAGTAAAAATTGTTATTGTTCTATTAATGCTAAGAAACAGATATAAAGCAAAAACAGTAATATATCATAACAGCGCAAAGGTTAATTACCTTGGTATGTATATACTACAAATATTAAATATATATACATTTTTTCAGCTGAAACTTTTCGAACAGCTGGCAAAAATTAAAAGGAAAAATGTTGGAGGGGAGCAGACTGTAAACTGTTATGAATAAATATTTTACGAGTGACTAAATATTCTACAATTTTTCTATTTACTCATGAAAACAAAGATGAACATCAGCTCTATTATATTTTCAGCGCTGTATCATATAATCATTGATTAGGGCTAAGCTGCCCAAACTGTTCCATGGTTTAGTTTATAGTTTAATTGGTTTTATCATATAATTATTATGTGATCTTGCCACCAATTGCCTTAGAATCCTTGCCTAATTGCCTTAGCCAACTCATTCTTAGAAATCCGCTAAAAAGTTTACTAGATTTTCACATGCAACAACAACAAGCTAAACACATTTCATTGAAATTCATCAACCCAAGCCCTTATATTAGCGCGTTAATTGGGTTACGACCCTTTGTCAAGTATACACACTGTGGGCGCAGACATTATACTCTCTGGTTGGATTAATTTGCAATTAAAATGTTTTTCTTTTAATTAAATATAAATCGTTGATGCAGCTGGCACAGCAAACAAAGCATGTCAGAAAGACAGACAAGCCAAAATAATTAGATTAACAGGAAATCTTAAGCTGTATGAAGCTCAAAATCCACTTGGGAAAGTTTTGTTTTATATAATTTAATTAATAATATAATTTAAGAAAATATGATGATATATTGTAATTTAAGAAAATATGATGTGGCAAATCTAGAATAAATAAAAAACTGGTAAACAAAAATTTAAATATAATTCATTTTTATCATAAAAGTTGATTTGTTAAGTAAATTCAATAAGAAATATAATATAAACTTTATATATATATACTATAAATGAAAAAAATATATTATAAATATATTTCTAACAAAGTGTTTCATCAGGTTTGGGAACAGCGAATGAAACACATTTTTGTTGCTTTTAATTATTGATTTGATAAGAAAAATTAGATTCAAGCGTAATCTTAGATGCAAGATAGCTTTGAAATGAAATTGAGTGCTACAATTAAATACATAAATATACGCTACATATAAATTTTTCATTTATTTAATTTGCTCAAAATCTCTAAGATTTATTTTTGATCAAAGTCCAATTTTTTTTTCAATTCATTATTAAATTGAGCAACAATCAAACCCTCATGCTAGTTTCTTGATTGTGTCAAGGCCTTAGACTCTGCTATTAAGCTTAGAGCTGTCAGCTTGTAATTTGGCTTTATTATGGCTGACCCTACCCTTGCAAGCATTCCCCACAGCCAACCATATAAAATCGTGCTAAAATGTAGTGTGTATATCTTTAAGCTTCGGCTGATGTCATTGTGACGTCTGCTGCTAAGTTTTATGGCCTTTACGGGACGCCATTTCTCGCGTTGAATTTTTAACGTCAGCTGCAAGGCCAATGAAAGTCTTGCATATGACAAGGACAATCCAAAAATATTAAAAAAAAATAGTCGATATTGCTATTAACTCAAACGATTTGAAATGAGTCAGAAGAGTTAATCTTCGCCTGCTTTCTCGCGGGCAAACAACAAATTTCGCAGCTAAGCTGATAAACCGATTTGCACTTAACGCGTTGCCACATTTCTTATGGAAATTTACAATTATCGAGGCGACAATTAAGACGTGAAAATTGCTGAAGGGAAAATATTTATGTTTAATAAATTTGCGCGAGTTGCGGCAGGTGCTCAAGAGGGCCAAAAGTGTGCCGCTTGAGGCCTGAGGCAAGCGCACATTTGATGTTACTTGGCGGAAATGACATACATAAGGCGAGGCGGCAACATATGTGGGCGTGGCCCAAGCCAGGCAAATGGGATCAATGTCCCCGCCGCGCAGAGAATAAGGCAAGCAAAACAGAAATGACAACTAAAGGTAGTCGGTAGTGGGAGTGGGGTTTGGCTGAAGCTGCAGCAGAGCAACGAGAGAGCGAGAGAGAGAGAAAGAGAGAATGAGAGAGAGAGAATGAGTGAGAGAGAGAGAGAGTGCGTGGCAGCGGGCATATGTGGTCGCTGAGAGAGAGAGAGAGAGAGAGAGAGAGAGAAGCTTGACAGCCTCACTGTTTGCTTATCGAATGCTTCCTGCCACTAACCCCACAGCGCTGTGTGTGTGTGCGCACCTTATCATAAGAACAACAATAGAATGCGCCCAGACAATAAACCATCTGCACTTGCCATGTTATTGACCCAGTGCAGTCGGGACATAAACACACACACACACACACACACACACACACACATATCCACTAAAGTATCGCCAAAGAAAACAGAAAGTAAGCCAAAGTTCTTTAGAAATGCGACAGTTTTTCTTTTGTTTGTAAACATTTTCCTCGGTCATATTTTTGCCGGCCATTTGATAAGCTTAAAGCCTTTTCGGCCTGTCGATTTAGTTATTTGCGAATTCAATTAGACGCTATCAACTTCAATTTATGACCTAATCGCATTTTAATGACACGCGGCGGAGAATGTTTTCGTGCCGGTTCATAAATTGTCGACTCTATTTGAGTTATACGTACTTATTATATAGCCTCTAGTATATTCATTCTGATTCGATTCTATTTCAGCTCTGTGCGTGTCGCGGAAGTTTCCATTGTCACTTAATTGGGGGCACTCCATCTATAGGCAATGCCCCCACAATTTGCCTATAATGGAAAAGCTATTGTGTTCAGATTTCTTGCATTTGCCCTACTACTTGAATAGAATTGTTGTTACTTCAAATATGTAAATAAAGATATATATGTAGATAACTTTATTTGTTGCGTTAGTCTGGACTGTGCAAATAGTTAGTCGGAATTTAAAAGAAATGCGAAATTCAAGTGGAAAAACATTAAGTTAGCAGAACAGCTAAAACCATAAAAAGGAATTGCAATTCCATTTAATGCAGCTGCTTTTCAAAATGTCTCTTGAATAATACTTTTAATTGCAATTGGTTTCTAAGTATAGTTCAGCTTATACTAAGTATATACTTAGTATGCTCTTTGTATATCAATCTATCTATGGAAAAGACTTTATTCAGACTCATCTTTCTTTTGTTTTATTTTATATATGTATTATTTTTAAATGTAAACAGAAATTTATAGCTTTAGTGAAGGTTGCAAAGTATTCATTTAAGTACTGTGAATTGTAGCTTTGCTTTAAGCTAGCTGCATGGCAATCGAAAATATTCGATATATCTGAAAAACAGATGCAAAATTCTCGAAACTTTCTGCTTGAAAGTTGTTGAAATTTTGTTTGAGATGTTATTAATATATTAGCTTAGCAGCTGATAATTTCTTGAAACTAGCTGAGAAAATATCCAATCTGTAAATTTATCAAATTTAAATTTTAAATCGATATCTCAAAGCCTTCTCCTAGCTAAGTTAAACACTTCAGATCAAATAAATAAAATATATTTTTGTTCCAGATCTGAAGTGTTCAGCTTACCTAAAAAAATGCTTTGAGGTACCGACAGAATTGTTATAACAAAAAATGCGTAAAATCTCTGAATTTAAGTCTGGCTTAAATTCTGCAGTCTTACTACTAATTAAAAATTGCGAATATGGGCTACATACAAAGAACTGAGAATACAAACTGTTTTTGAGAATTGTAGGGCAACGAAGAATTTCTCGAAAATGTATCTAAAATTCTCATGACGCAGCATTTGCTTAAAAAAATAATCTGCTTTAAGCTGGGATCATTTATTACATCTGAATTTTAGATAGCAGTAACGTGCATTGATTATAGGTGAGCGCAGTTAATTTATGAGGTAATTTATATCTATCTATCTTGATAGCAAAATTTCTCTTTTGAAAGTCTACGAAAGTTGCAATACAATCGTACAGACCATAGTAGTTGAAAATATCTGTGTGGATGCTAGTACTTGGTTGGTTGGTTCTTTTTAGCTGAAAAATTCTTAATTTACAGCTCTAGTAGCTCATCAAGAGTTGCCACTACTCATACGTCCAGTGTGCGATGCACAACTCAAGTTGGGATTACCTGCTGCTGTCCGTTGTTGTTAACACTTTTGGGAGCTGACCATTGCCATGGATATGTCTGAGCTGTGCTTGTGGTTGGGCTTGTTGCGGCATATTGCAATCCCGTTGCTTGTTGACCACGCTTTGTTACAAATTTCCCAATGCTGTTGTTTGTGTTGGGGCTAACGACAAAGAGACAAAGACTCGACGGGTTATTGACTCTGCCGCAGAAGCAGCAGCAGCAGCAGCAGCAGCGACGTTGACTGCGACGCTGCAGACACAAAGGACACTAGGCAACAAGGAGTTAGCCGATTGTAAATGCTTTAGCTACGCGACGCGACGTTTGGAATCAAGGTAGCTATGACCACAAATCAATTAGAAAATTTTCAAGCACTTGCACTTATTATGGTTAGTGTTAAATTCTTTTGGCTGGACTTCACTTTGTGCACTTTGCTGTCTGATGGTCGCTGCAGCCGTATCCGCATCGCATTGAGTCGCGCGCCAGACTAATCCGGCCCGGTTAGCAGCTTCGAACGAAGTTTCCGTCACGTCTCTAGTGCGCCACACCGGCGCTCAGCTGTTCGTTCTCTCTCTCTCTCTCACTCTCTCTCTCTCTCGCTTCGTAACTATTTGACGCGCTCTGCAGAGCAGCTGCAACTGTTGCATAGAGCGCAGTTGCATTGGTTGCACTCTCTTTGGCTTTTCTCTTTGCTCTTTCGACTGTTGCATTAACGTGTTAGCTTTTTTTTTTTATTTAGCAGCTTCGCACATAATTATTTCGTTACAAACACGTTGCAAATTTAGCCGAGTGGAAGCGGATGGCTGGTGTGGGTGTCGCTGCTAACGGAAACCGGCCAAAGGATGCCAATGCGGTTATGAGTTAGTGTGCGTCGGTCTTGTGTGTGTGTGTGTGAGTAAGTGTGACTGTAAGTATGTTAGTGTTCATAGGTTTCGTGTTGATTTTGCTGTTATGGCATTGCAATTTAATTAAATTGAACTTGTTCAGCAAAGTGTTTACAGTTTTTTTTTTTTGCCATGCAATAAAATAACATTTAACGCAAGTGCAGCAAATAAAATAAATTAACAAACCTAATTGAATGATTGATTGATTAATGAATGATTAATGCGCAAGCTGGTATGTAGAACATATCTTTAAAATAAAGCTAGCAATAAATTAAGATCTTAACTTTATGTTTTCTTGTTATTCAAAGATAGATGAAAAATTGCATTTGATTTCATAGTTTAGTTATGTATATATTTTTCTTGCATTTTTCAGTTCAAAGTTTGAATGATTCAATGCTAAGACCAAGCTCATTTTTGCAGCTTATTCAAAAAAGAATGACTTAACAAATTCGAAGGCTAGACCATCTTTGGTAAATAGGCGGAAAGCATGATTCCCACGTTTTATGTTTCCGTCGAAACACTTTGAATTAGCATACAAAAATATATGTTAAAAATAAATTTAAATATGGCTATCAAGGTTAGGGTTATCGTAGTCATAGACAGCGTTGAATTTTTCCCAAGTCTTTAAATATTTGAAGCAAAAAAAAAAAAAAAAAACTGGAGTAAACATTTGGTAGATACATTTTAAAATCGATTTTTTTTTTATATTTTTTTCTTTTTTATGATTATTGAATCAGTGATACGTAAAAGCAGCTTTCACGATTTTCAAATTGGATTTATGAATGTTTGAGCGAGTTGAAGTGCATTTAATCAGACCATCATGGGAAATCGTCGTCCTCTTTTTTTTTTTTTTTTTAGCCAATTGCGACTGTTCCTGCGCTTTGCATATGCATTGAATATATTATGCTTTTATCAGATTTTTGTGTTGGTGCTTTATTTGTGCCACCATTCAGATGCCACACCCCGGCTCTGAATCCGGAATCCCTGCTCCGACATTGCATACAATTTTGTTATTTCATTTGACGTTTTTCGTTCGCTTTTCCTCTGGGCCGACATATGGCGGATATGAGAATTGTAGGCGAGCGTTTTGTAACCAACCATGTGCACGGGCTTATGGTGTAAAAGTGGGCCCATAAAACGTGCGAATACCAAACCGATTGAGCGGAAGAGGGTGCAGATGTGCAGGGGCTGTGTGCCAGGGACTCGTGCGCTACGTAAGTGCAGAATGTAGGCTGGGCTGACTCGTTCCAGTGTCAAGTGTAAATGTAATTTTCAAATACGCAGTGTGTGCAAAAATCAGCGAATGAAAGCAAAAAAATGTGTTGTTTGTTGCTATTGATTTTTCTGTTCCCTTTTTAACCCAACTATGGTTAAACAAAACCGAAGGTCATTAGCGGGGCTCGTGCAGCACATGAGATGTCAACAAAAGCGATATTGAGACGGGCACAAAGCCCAAACAATTCTGAGCTGCTGTTGTTGGAGCGAATCCACAAAATGCATGTTCTGTGGCTAAATTTAAACATATATAAAAAAAATATATATATATAAATAACATTTTATTATGGCGCTCGTTTGTCTCTGGTGTACGCTTCAAATAAAGTGTGTCGCTTTAAGCGCATATTTTTTTATGGCATTTAATTTCTGGCATCAACTAAAATTTGCTTAAAGTTGAGCTAACTTTTAGCAGCTTTCATTTCATTTTGTTTAAAAATAATAATATACAAATATTATTGCTCTGGCTTTGACATAGCATAGTTGAGTATTTTCTGTGGATATTTTACTAATGAAAGTTTTAATTACTTTTACTAACATTTTATGGTTAGTGTACATGAAAGTCGCCTAGTTAATGGCTCAAAACTTGGGCGCTGAGCTGTAAGCAGGTTAGTCAAGAATAAGTGGCTCTGCTCATGCATGCATACGCTGTCACTTGACATGCCTGACACGACTACAAACACACCTACACACACACACACACACACACACACACACACGCTCTAATTATAGTAAAACTTTACGACAAGCCTTGCATGTATATATTTTTTTTGCATTATGCGTATGCAGGTATTGAAATTCTTGGCTAAAGTAACGCCACATACCAATTTTGGCCGTAAATACGTAATACGACAATACAGCTGGCACACAAATGTAGCTGTGTGTGTGGGTGGGCATGAAAATACGCATTGATTGGAGTCAACGTTTGGCGTTGATGGCTCATGTCCTTGTCCCCAAGGCTTTGCCTTCTGTGACACATATGCGATAACTTTGGCTATGAGTGTCATATGAATTGTGGCACACGCATGACCAATTATGCCATGCCAATCTACCATAGTAACAGTGCTTAAGCCAAAAAGTTATATTTGCCTCGACTTGTTTGACTTGCTCTGTGTGGAAAGCAGCCGCAGCAGCAGCAGCAAGAGGGGAATCCTATTAGCTTGTTCTCAAGTTCGATATCGAAGTAAGACAATTGCGTAATATGATTTTTGGTAAATGAATAAACTACAATCAATTTGTTCTTTGTTAGTTTCTCTTTCGCAGAATTGTGCTTGAGGATTATGCTAATTGAAGTCGAATTAAGCTGAATAAGCAATCAGGACAGTTTTCTTGTACATTATGTATTTATGTGCAGTTAAAGGGAAATATATGTATATATAATTTGTAAATGTATTATTTAAGAGCTGAACGAAGTAACTCATTTATTTTATTTTTTTGTTTAGAGATTCTTACTAAACCAGTTGGTCAAGTAAAATTACAAGTAGAGTCGAAGGCCCCAGCAGCCTGTACTCTATAATTAAGTTAGCCTTATAATTTGCATTGTAAGTTAACTGTATTAAATAAATAAATAAATAATATAATTACAAGTAAATTAATTTTAATTACGTTATATCTTATTAAATTATTGGTCTTAATTATTTGAATATTGAGTTAGACAGAGATAAATAGCTTAAACATTTTGATTCCAATCAAATTTTGTATCTACAAATGCAAAATAATTCTAAATGAATTTAAAATATTTTAAGCTCAAAATTTAGATAATTGAAATCATCTTTATGAATTGGTTCAATAGAATTAATATTTTTTTTATAATTTAATTTTAATTTAACAGCTTTAGCTACTCCTGTAAAAAACTTTTACTAAAACTTTTCTCTATTTAAAATTGAATTTTTCCATAATTTCTGTAACGACCTTCTGATAGGTTGTAAAATGTTTTGCCTGTTAGCTTGACTCTGAATTTTTCTCGCAGATAATTTATTGATTCGTTATATAATTCGATTGGAAACTCGTTTACATACTTTGCCACAAACCTAATCAGTGCTGGCATATTATCAAGAGTGCCTGAGGAGGCAGCGCCTGTGCCAAGGGCTTGGCTTGGCATACATATCTGAAAATTAGAATTCAGCATCTAGAATTGGCAATGTCGCCTACAAAGGCAGCACTTGAGGGCGAGCAAAATAAAAAAAAAAAATGACCTCCTGACCCGCTTTACAAGACAAGGGTTACTGAGTGGCAGACCCTTATATGAACTCGTTACAAGAGAGTGAAAAGCTAAGATACTCTGTAGGGAAAACAAGTTCTTAGAGTTGGTCAATTCAACAAACAAACGTTGATTTAAAAATTGTTCAATAAAAAAATAATAATAATTTTTTATAAATATTATTATCTAATAAATATTACGCTATTGATAAATGACTGCATTTATTATCTGGTACATAGCTAGAAATTGATACTTGTCGTAGCAAGTGCCTCTAATGCTAGGTAATTTAACACTAGATATACACATTGTAACTCCTACATGCATATATATACACATATGTATATCGCTGGCAAGCACGTTCTTATCAACAAAACGCTTTCAGACGTTGAGGCAGCAGCTGATTTCTCTAACGCTTACACTCTCAATGCCAAAAAGCTTTTGTTGCTTCCCTGACAGTTTCATATTACAAAAGGTGCACAAGCTGGCGTAAATGTAACTAAATATGATTTATTTGTTTTCTTTTGGTTATAATAATATTTTTATTTTTCAAAGAAAACAATTACAAATTAATCAAAATGTGAAGTGTGCTTCCTGCGATATGCGAAACCTTTGAGAGGCCTGATGGATATGTAGCTACCCCTTGTAAACTGCATAATTATGAAATAGTTAAATACGGTTTAAGAATAAATATAAATGTTTCACTGGTGCTGTTTATATATTTTAAAAGTGTTAGTGCTGGGTAGAGATGAATATAATTCTTCTATAAAATTAATCTTTAATTATTATTTTTGTAATATTTCTTCAAGAATTCATCTTGAAATTAAAGAATTATAACTTATTAATTTAGAGTTTGCAGAAGAGTTTTATATTTTATAAAATTTAATTTACAGACAACTTTTGGGTAAGAACAGAAAATATCTCAAATTAAGTTATTAATCATTTATGAAAAGTTAAATGATTGCTCATAAATCATAATCAAATAGCTATATTTCATTGCTATTCAAGTATATTAAATATTAGTTATAATTTACTGAGCAATCATGTAACTATTAGATTAAGCAATCTTTAATTTCATATTTAGTGCTCAATTACTTTAATTTAGCTATCTTATCTTAAATGCCAATAGCTTATGCGGAAAGTTTAGCTATTTATCAATCAATAATTTATTGATTACTTTATTCATTAATATATCTATAATTATATTAAGTCCCGCTATAAATAGTGGATATACTTAGCTTAGATAACAAAAATCTACTCTTACTACTGTTGTATTATATTGTTATTACTGTGGCTCTCATATGCATATCATATGTAAAGCGGATTATTTCTATGTTCCTAATGACAGCATGAATACAAATTTAATTACGATCATTTATGCAATGCTAAATTAAAATGTCGTAAAAGCTACTATCTCATTTAGAAAGTGCATTGATTCTTAAAAATTTCTATTCGATCGAGCTATTTTAATTTTTTCATTAATTCATTGCATTATTTCCATCGACATTCAACTGTATTGTAATAATTCCATATATTATTACAATAAATGTCTATGCAACTATTTTTTTTTATTAAAATTATTAATATTAATATTAATATTATTTCATTTTATTATTTTTTTAGATAGTTAAATAAAATAAACTTTCAGAGACACTTTGTCTTTTTTTTCCCCCTTTTATGTAGATATATCATGCTATTTCTATCATGCTATATTTACTCGCACATATATTTTATATAACATACATTTTAGTTATTTTTAATGCTAGATAGTTCACTTGCAACGACTAGGCTCTGCGAGCTTATTAATTGCTCGTGTGTAGCCTGAAATTGGCTAAAAACCAACACGCCCCATTTGTGGCGCTTAGAATGCGAAGGGGTAAATCAGAAACAGAAACTGTCAACCTTTAGGAAAAAAAAGTGTTGGCCACCGTTGGTTACCACCCGCCAAGCACCACCCGTTGCCACTTGACAGTTGGGTTAGAAGTAACTTACCGTATTTGCCAGGAAGCTCTGGTCCAGCTTTAAGGGCAGAAAAAGTTGGCAACAGTAAATGCTGCTGCGGCTGCTGCTGCTGGTGCTGGTGCTGCTGCTGCTTACTGACCCAGTTAGTTACTACGGCTGCTGCTGCTATGGTTTCTTTAAATGCTGTTCATTTGGTATTTGTCTTTAGAATTGAAACGGTGGTTTAACTTGATTGTTATCGAGCCGAGTGCTTTGACCGTGTTGCTGTGGCAGTGTTTGAGTTTTCAATTAGTTGCCAAAGCTCTGTTAGCAATTGCAGTTAGGGTCTACTATGATTGCTGCTGTCACAGGTGTTGGCCTATGTGACGAGATGTTGGCATTCATTTATTTTTATAAATTTATCGATTTTCGGTTTTTGTTGCCATTCGCTTTGCTTTAACACTTAGCATTAAATAAGTATAAATATTGGCATTCTAGATAAATATTTATATTTGGCTACATTTATATTTTGCTAATTAACTAACATTTACTTTTCACATTAAATGCACTTTGTTAAGGGTATGGGTCAGAGGATTTGTTTGTAATTCACACGCACACACAAATACACATATATATAATTTTTGTTATTTCTATTTAATTGGCTTAGTTGTATTTTTTTTAAATCTTTATTTATTTACTTTCTTTTTATTTTTTTTTTGTTCGATAAACTTTTTTTCTTGCTGCCGTTAAACGATTTTTTCTTGCAAATTTCTTGACCAGCAGCTTTCGTGCAGGTTTCCGCCCGAGCTAAAAAAAACACGTCCGCACTGTGCCACGAGCCAGGAGAACCTGAAAATCAGTACACATACTGGCCCATAGACCTAGACTCGGCTTGGCGCACACACGCACGCACGCACTCTCACTCTCTCTCTCTCTCTCTTTCGCTCTTTTACTGTTGGTGGCGCTCTCTTTTTGTCTGTTTGCTTGCACATGTTCTCTTGCGTCGTCGCAGCACCCACGCGGCATCCTGTGACATTTACAATGTCACAGTGAGAGAGAGAGAGAGAGAGAGAGAGAGAGAGCCAAGCCAAGAAGAGAGCGGGCGGCCAAACACAAACGGTTTGCCGCGAGAGTGTGTGTGGGTTTGGTGGCTTTGGGGTAGGTGTGGGTGGCTGCAAAGCCGCCTACAATTTGTTTTCATTTTGTTCTTTGCCTGGGGGCCAACTCCTGTGGGGCGCTCTCCTTTTTTTTTTTTTTGAGATTTTTTTTAGTGATATGTTTGGTACGGCTCGTCATATGTTGTCATGAGTTGGGATGTGCCATAAAGTACAGGGTATGCGACACAGTCAAGGCCAATGGGGCTGATAAGCATTATGAGTAACAGCCCAATGCTATGACAGTTAAATAACAATAATTTTACAATGTAATTGAAAACGATAATGAATGGGAAATGAAAAGAGAGAATACGATGAAAATTATATTATTATTATTGAAATTTTCATTTACATGCGTTCCTTCTCTTATTATTGTTGAAATTTGTATTTACATGCGTTTCTTTCGAGACTAGTTAAAGCAAAGTCAAGGTCTTAGGTGCATGAGTTTTTAAGCTCCTAATGTTATATTAATATTTTCTTTTATTTTGTTTTATATATATAAAATGTTGTATTATATTATATATATATATATATTTGTATTTATATATATTTATTAATGTTTTTCTTTATTTATGAATTATTTTATTTGTTTATTTTTTCATATATTATATATAAAAAATTTACCATTATGTTTTGATACATCTGGCAATATGGTAGTATAAAAGTATATATATTTTAAATTTTTTTTTTTTTATATATAAATTGTTTTAATATAATTAATATATATTTATTTTATTTTAGTTTCTATATCTTATATAATATTGAAT
The DNA here is from genome assembly GCA_030914345.1 of Drosophila koepferae. Classification (NCBI taxonomy): domain Eukaryota; kingdom Metazoa; phylum Arthropoda; class Insecta; order Diptera; family Drosophilidae; genus Drosophila; species Drosophila koepferae. The sequence continues at coordinate 8,043,376 of JAUESR010000207.1, forward strand.
GTTAAATATATCTTCTATCATATTATCTTAGCTAAAAAAAATTACTCGAACTCAGCTGTAATTTCTTGGTCTAAATATTAATCACTGCTTCTTCATATATTCAAAACAATTTTGTTCTGCTAAATTCTGATGACATGCTGAACATTAATCTTCTTGAGAAATATAACATGATATGTGCTTTGACATGTCCTCTAAGTCAGCAGCTGCTGTGAATGAACACCACAGTGCCAATGATCGTAACTGGGCCACGAGAGTCAGTCATTCGGTCATGGGACGACCATCGAGTACGCTATTTACCTTTGTATAAACACTGTAAGAGACTATATGAGAACTTTGGCCAATTCAGTACGCAGTAGATCCGTTCTGCTGCATGTGAGCTGTGCATGTAAAACAACATCAATCTCGACGCTTGTCGTGATAGCCGACTTCCAGTTGGCTATCAATCAGAGACTTGTCCATATCACTACAGCGGTAGCACGTCTTAGCGAACAATGCAAAACGCTGTGAATATCGCTATCATCAGGTGACCGCCCATTTCGCGGCATTTGGTCATTATGGGCGCGTGTCTGCGAGTCATTGGGGGTCAATTGAGGCGTAGAGACGTTGAGACGTTGCTTATAAAGCAATTGAATTGCCGTGGCTGACGTAGACAGCCTAGCCCAAAAGGGGTTTCTCTCTTCGAGTTGACTCGTGTTGAGTAAACATTCTGTTGCTAGCCATAAAATTGTTTTGGGGGGTGCATTTTGTTGTTTATTATCTTACTGGGGGTGCTGGGTTAATGCCTTTGGTTGCTTATGCTAATTATGTGGCTAGGTAAAGTAGTTCTGTGGCATGCGCTGCTGATAGTCCATAATGTGGTCGCTGTCTCTGTTACGGTCATGTTCACTCTGCCTGTGTCTGCCTCTTTCTAGCTCCGCCTGGCAGGGATCAGCAGCCGCTGATGATGTATGCGCTGCGGGATGCTCACGTGGCCAGCCGACACGTTCACTTGAATCATCATCGTAGTACTGATCGCTGTCGTGACGATAGCCATCCGCATCCTCTGCAGATCCAAATCCATACATAGGATTACCATGTCCGCGCTGTGGTATCGGCGGCCCCCCCATACGCCCGTAATTGGGCGAATTTCGTCTGCCGCCGGGCCAATGGCGTGATACGGGCATTGTCGGTCGGACACCGAAGTGCCTTGACGGCGGCTGATGATCGTGTCCACTGGCCTCATCGCTGCACTTGATGCCACGCACAATATTGTTCATGTAGATTGAATGTGGCAACGGCTCGCGTGGCTTTGGCCTCGGCCTGGGCATAATTTGTTTGTTGCTCACGTAGAAGTCGCGTCGGTGCGGCTGCTGCGGCCGCTGACGTGGCTTAATAATCTGACCCTCATGGAAAATGGGCTCGTGAATGTTACCCGTTGGCTGGCGATACGGATAGGGTCTATGCCTGTTGCCTATGCGGAAGTAGAAGAAAATTATGCTTTTGGGGCTGTCAATTTGCAGCTTTAGCTCTGCTCTCACCCGAATTCCCGTGGTCCGAGTACTGTGGACATAGATTCGAATTCTGATCTTCGTTATCCTCGCAGTCTTCGCTAGCTACAATAAAGTTGCCGTTAATCTCATAAATAATTGTGCTTTGGCCTTAGAGACGTTTCAACCTACCTTCAGATTCGCAGTCTTCCGATTCATCATTTGCTTCGCTATCTACGTTTTTCGCTGTCGTTTCCTCATCTTCCGCTGTTTCGATGCAGTCCGTTGACGTTGCAAGCGCTTCCGGCCGCAATGTGCTGGTTCTAGTATTATCTGTTACAACTACCTCGGATATAACACTGGATTGCACAACCCCATCGTATTTGATCTGGGGTGTATCTGGCACCCTTGGCCGACTTTTCTGTCTAGGCTTGCGTTGCCTCTGATCGGCTTTCTCTTTATATCTGGCATTTCTGTATTTTCTGGTGCTTGTAATTGATTCCGTGGTTGTGATGGCTGCAGTTGTGGTGTTGCTGATGCTGCTAGACGATGTGCTATAAATTTCCGTAGTGGTTTCAACTGTTGTGTTGGGCGTTGTTGAGAGTGTTGTGTCTTGTGTTGTCTCTTGTGTTGTCTCGCTCGATTCGGTGGCATTTGTTGCTGGGCTGATGGTGCTGTTGTTGGTGGTGTTAGTGGTGCTCGGTGCATTGGCAGCGCTATTTAGGGAAGCCTTTTGCTTATCTGTATTTTTGTTGCAATTTTTTCCCTTTGGTTTCGTAGGATCGGGACGGCGGGTTGTGGTCGAAGTTTGTTGTTCCATGCCGAGAGTGAAGTTTGTGCAGGGATCTTGCCGCATCAGAGGCGTTTGCAGCACCACCACACGTATATAACAGGGATGATTTACGGGCACCAGCGGATTGGGACAGGGCTGTGGTGTCGATGGCGGTGCGGGAACATCATAACACGGTCCTCCAAAGTCGCCACACTCTTCGCTCTCGTCGAAGTCCTCCTGGAACAGGTTCAGCTGATCGCTGCTATCCTGGGGCAGGCTGTCCTCGCAAGGCACTGAGGAGGCAAACGATATGGGTACCGAACGCTGATTACGATCACTCACATCGACGTTATCCATACGCAATATATTCTGCATCATCTCCAGCATTTGCAGCTCGCGATTAGGCAACGCCGAGCTAAGTTTTGTATGGGAATTGATATTTCTTCTTATATTTTTTTGGAAATAATCAACTTACCTGATGCTCGCTCCACAGAGCAACATCCACAGTAGTCGCAGCAGCAGCGATGGCATCGATATACTTGTTGGCGGCTTGGCAGTTTCCATGGAAATGTTGCCAGTGCTCGTTCAGCGTTTGGCTTTTGTTTTGTCTGGCAGCGACGTTGGCGGCGTCTCAAATGCTCGACGGCACACGTAGCTGCCAGATACCATGTGCTGGCCCCAACTAGAGCTCGAACGCTCCGCTCTCACTTTCGGGCAATTGAGATGCAGCGCCCCCGCCACACGCCCGCCCCGAACACTCTCTCATGTCGAACATCTTACTTGATTCTGGGCGATTTTGGGTTACCCAAAAATCGTCACAGCTTCTGGTCTGCTTTCTCATTAGAACGTCGCTGATCGACCATCGTCGGTCTTCGCTTTCGTTCGCTACGTGATGTCAGGGCAGATTTTGCCAATTTTATAATTTTTTTCACTTATTATTATTTTTTTTGCTGAATGTTTTCTTTTATTTTGCTTGTATATATTTTTTTCGTATTTACTTTTCCATTCGCTTTTCGCTGTTGTTATTCTACTCGACTTACATTTTGTTTTTGTTTTCATTTTCATTTCTTTTGCTACCCTATTAGCTCAGCGGATATGGCTAAAATGTGGGTAATATTAATTTATTGCATAAATATATTCATGTCTGAACGATGGTCAGTGTTAAGAAATATATATATATTTATATAGTTATTCAATTAAATGAAATCAAACTGGGAAGGTGAAAGAGTTTTGCTTATTTTTCTATAACAACTTTGTATCTATATAACTTTATAATTGTTTTAATATTAATTTTAAAAAATTTTTATTTTTATTTTTTAAATGATTGTTTATTTAATTTTTTTTTATTAAGTTCCTTTCTATTTTTTTTTCATAACATAATTGTTTTACAATTAATTAAAAAAATATTATTATATAATTTTAATTATTTATAATATATATAATTTTGGCTAATTTTGTTTTCTATAAAGACTTTATAATTGTTTTCAAATTAATTTAAAAAAATTATTTCTATAATCAATTTTTAAAATTAATGTTTTTTCAATTTTTATTTATAAAGAATTTCGCTAATTTTCTCATAATAACTTTATATTCGTTATTAAATTAGTATTATTTTTAAAAAATTATTTTTATAGCTTCTGCTTTGCTCATTCTGTAACATATTCACAGTTTACATCAAGCAAATCCATAAGTCACTTAACGAATTGCCTGTGTGGGTCTGCTTTTCTCATATATTATATATTTTGCAGCTGTCCATCAAGCTTAAGTTTTATTTCAGCTCAACACCTTTTTGCAGAGCATCTGTTCGTCGAGCAATTACGACTTGAGCATTATTATTATTTGTTCTTGTTAGCATTTGATGTTACATGTCTGTCGCCTTGTTTCAGCTTCATGATAATCACTTTTTAGACACTCGCTCGCTGGCACGGTAAGCTCAGTCGGGCAGGGGTCGAAGAGGTTTATTGTTGTGTCTGGTTTTCGCTTGTTTTTATGGATCTATGCAAGTGTTTTTCGTTTTGTGGGTGCTTCGCTGTCTGGCTTGAGTAAATAATACCGTCAGACTGTTTGTGGTTTTGCACCACATGAAAGAGACCAGCAACAAAAGCAACAAATGTTGACAGCAGGTTTCAACTTATTCTCTGTACAATTATCCAAGCTTTGCAGATGGGCTTAGATCATGTCCAATTTTAATGGGTCTTAATTGAGGCGGCTTATTGTAATGGTTAATGAGTGTGTGGCTTGTGAAGAAAAAGGGCGACATTTAACTTTGAAATCTCTGTTTAACTTTTTGTTTTTTATAATAAAAATAAAAATTTAATAATGTCAGAAAATTATTTAATAAAAGAAAATATGAATAAATTGATCATTTTTACAAAGTTCAATTTCAATAAATAGTATAAAATATTTATTATAGACAAAAACTTTCCTTAGCAAAAAATCAGAGCCAGAATATCTAATCTATCTGAGTAGGCAACTCTATGAAAAATCCGCTTATCATGCAGAATCATTATATCACACTTTATGGAATCAATTTGTGTGGTAAAAGTGTAAAGAGATTTAAATTTCTAAAGGCCATAAAGATAGTCGATATGTAGTATGCTCATATAAATAATCAGACAACACGCTTAGTTGACAGAATAGAAACAAACTATGCAAAGAGTTTACAATTTTGATAAGCGAACTGAAATGGGAAAATGACATCATTTCATGTTTGAATCAAGAGAATAAACATAAGAAAAAATCATAAAAAGATGAAAGAGAAAATCATAGATTTATTTTTTTTACTGAATAAATATTTTTATTGATATAAACTGTATATACAAGAAATTAAAATAGTTTAGCTACTTTATTGAAAAGCCATTTTAATCAGTATCAAACAACAATATTAACTTGTAACTGAGGCTGACTTCTTTTGAGCACTTGTTTTTTTTTTTTATGCTCTGCATGAGATTTTCTTAGCATTTCTCACATCAACAATGTATGCATGTTGTTCTTGGACTTGTCCTTTCTCTTTCCATTAGCGAATTTATGTAGCTGTTGCCTTTGCCCCATGCCGAGCTGTCAACTTGTCACTGCAAATATGTGCTAGACAAATGTACGTACTTCTACGTGGTTTGAACTGTAAAGAAGACTTCAGCTTAAATAACTTTCGGGAGCAATCAAAAGCAAGTGGGCGGAAGCAAATATTTGTCATTTGGGTTCGTTTCTATGCATAGATTTCGATTTAGGTTTTAGAGCTTTATAATATATAAATATATATTAAATAATATTGAATGAAAATTTATGTTAATAAACATTGTCAGCAGTTTGATTTTCTCTGAAGATTATTTTGGATTATTTATTTCGAGTAAACACGTTGAGTAGGAGCTTTTGTTTTTTTTTTTTTTTTTTATTTATTTATTTATTATAATTATTTTTTTTCATTGCTCTAGATGTCATATCTATGTGTTGCATGGTTGTTAATAAAACGAGGCGTCAAATTACCTGAAGAAATATTTTTGCTCTTTGAAATGGAATATTGAGGCAGGTCATATATGTAAACAGTTTAAAGTATATCGTCTCTGTGTTTGATTTGCTTATTTTAAAAGTTTAACCTGCTATTATTTTATATTAAAATATAAGATAATATATCAAATAATAAATTGGGGCATAATAAAAGACTGTCGCAAATATTCACAGGAGTGCCCTTCAGCAGATCAAACAGCTCTATCTTTGTCGTATATTAAATATGTAATCAGCCAAGTGACAGACAACAAAAAGGCTGCCAGGGAAAACCATATCCTGTTGATATGTTTTTTAGTCTTGCCTAGTTCCAGAATTTGTTGTCGTTGCCTTTGTGGAAATGTTTACAGTTCTACACACGCTGCATGTTCAACAATGTTGACAAAGAGCGACAAAGAGTTCTTCGTATCAGTGTCAAGGTGGGCACTGACATGGGGGGCGGTAGGCGTGACACGGCTTTACTAAAAAATGCGTGGGAAAAGACGGCTGTCGGCACAAATTTACATAATGCCATGTGCTACAGTTTTATAGCCAAATCCTTTGTTGACTGGAGGCTATGTCAAGTTTTCAATATCGCATGGGAAAAAAAGAGAGATATTTGATTATGTTAAATTTAAGCTATTCGGCAGCATTTGGTATTATGGGCATTAGCGAATTTTGTCATCATGTAAACAGTATTTGATTAAATATTAAATATGAATTATTAAACATTTACATTATTTAAATTGAATTTAAATTATGTTTGTTCTATTCTTCGTTTAGGCATGAAAAACTTTTTGATTCTGCTGAAATTTTTGCTTCTGTTCCAAGACAACTTTGAATTTATTTGGGGGTAAGATTTATCTCTTGGACTTACTATAAATATTTTTATATAAATATTATATTACTAGTGAAATAGTCGACCTTGCCTTCAATATGCCAATACAAAAGTTGCCTTTAAATTATGTCAAGTTAGGCAGACGAATGAATATTGAATCATTTCTTTTTTCTTAATTTGTCTCTTAATTGAATACACGTGCGATCTGCTTTGTTAATTACTCGCCACGTGTTTTCTTATGCATGAAACAACGAAATCTTGAAACTAATTTACTCTTCAATTAAGCTTCAGCTTGAGCTTAATAAAGAGGAAGCCTTAATTGATTTTAAACTTGACTTTAAATTTATGGAGCTTTACTCATTTAAGATATTGCAGATTATGCTGGAATTTACGCATTTATTCTCGATAACTTTGTTGGGTTTATTAATGAGCTGTCAGGGCATATATCAAAGTTATATATATGCAGTGATATATACATATATTCATTAGCTTGTCATCGTATATTAGAGATTTATATTATATTTGGTATTCGCTTTTTCAACTACTATATTGATAAGGGGAAAGGCATTTATGGGCGCTGCTCTATTATATAAAGTTATAGTCTTTGCAGTACGAAAATCTCAATATTTTTGTATCTTCCATAATTTTCATATAAATTCGTCATAATTTTAAAATATATAAATGCATTTGTCTAAAACTCTAATGTGGATAGTTGTCTAAGAAAAAACCGAATATTTGTGTAACGCCGAAATTGTTTTTTCTTATAATTTCTTTTAGTTATTTTAAAAATAATATCTTTATGTATACCTCTTTGAAGAGGTAATTATTCAATCTATAACTTACTATTTACGCTTTTTTATGTGAACAGTGTGTTTTGTTTGCGCTTGAAGTTGAAAAAAAAAGAAATCAAGTATTAATGTGATACACTGTATATGTAAATCTAAGATAAATAAATCCTGATATAACCTTCAGTTCCGTCTACTAGTTAACATACATATTTACTTTTTTTTGACAAACTAAGGTGTGTCAATGCAATTAAAGCTATGAAAATGTTTGTATTGATGCCGTTAGCAGAGGGAATTCCTATATATACGTATACACATATATGCATCGACATCGACTCATGACTTTGCACAAGATATTTATTTGTTGACAATATTTACATTTGATGGTGCCAAAGGCATGCTTTGCCTATGTATAAAATAAAAAAAAAAATATAAAAAAATATTGATTTGAATATAATTATTTATAGAGAATTAAAAGTTACTTAAGTTTTACAATGTGTCTGCTTTGCTTGTAGTTTCGCAGCAATGACAATGCTTAAAGCTTTTAATAGCTGTCTAGCTGCTTAGTCTAGGCATAGACAACTGTTGCCGGGTAGCTGTCTGTGTGTGTGTGTATGTGTGTGTGTATGTGTGTGTGTCAGTCTGGCACTGTGTGTGCGCTAAGTAACGTCGCGTGGATATCGTGAGTGAGCAATTTGAGTTTGAGAGTTGTGTGAACTAATGTTGACAAAATACAAAAAAATATTTTCCAATTGCTGCATTCGCGCCAGTTCGGTGCGGTTCATTCCTGGTGAGTCTCGTCTCATGGCTTCGGCAACTGCCAAGTTTTGTCAAACTGAAAAGAAAGGAATTCAAGCTAATCAAAGCATCCTCAAGTGCTGCCCGGAGTGACCCCATTTACACACATTTGCGGCTTATTTGAAACTTTTTATTTCATTTCATTTTCATGTATTTGTTTTCTTTTTTTTATGTTTTATTATGTTTTTGTTTGTTTTTGGTTTGTTTTTTTTTTGTTTTTTTTGTTTTTTTTTTTTTTGTATTTATTTTTTATGTTTAAATACTTATGAAAATTGTTGTTAGCTTCTGCTTTGTGTTGTTCTTCATATGAGTGATGTGAGCTTTTTTTTTATAATAATTTTTTTTTTTTTTTTTGCTAAATGAAGTTTTTGCCATTTTTTTGTAGATTTTTTGTATGTTGTTGTTCTGAATGCGACGGCAGCTAACTGTTACTATATATGTTAATATCTATAATATAAATGTAGGTCTATGCTTGTATATATATGTGTGTGTGTGTCTGTGTGCAAATGTGTATGTGTGTGTGCGAGAGAGTCTATATGTGTGTGTGTGTGTGTGTGTGTGTGTGTGTTGTATCTGATTCCATTTTGTTATTGGCATTTCTATCGTTTTCTCATATCATTTTCGTATTTGCTTATCATTTTCATCAAAGTTGATTTCAAGTTAGGAATGGAAAAAATACAAGCAATAATCGAAAAAAACTTTACAAATTACATTTAAAAAGTACAAAGAGAGCGTGTTTATATAATAGAGTTATAGATAGGTCCTTAGAGAGAGAGTTCGAGAGAGAGAGAGTGAGATAGTGAGAAGGAGGGTTACAGAGTTGAAGTATTCGAAAGGAAATCGTTGGTGGAGTTTGCCTACTTATTTACAAAAGTATTTGTCCTCAAAACGCTGGCAATAGTCACAGATCAGCTGACAGCAGAGACCATTGCTGAATCGGCAGCGACAATTCTCCACCTGTTTAAAGACGCGTGTGGTATAGCCACGCCCACAGCACAAATTCGCACAGTTGTCGGGATGCAGACACTGGCGATCCTTGGTTACCGAGCAATAGGTGGGCGAGGAATCCAAATAATACAGCGTTGTGTATTGCGATTGATCCTGCTGCAAGAAATGAAATCAAATACAGTTATAGAATAATATATTGATAAAGAATATCTTAGAGTATCAATTTCCCTGGCATGAACTCACTTTCTTGCGTCGCTGTTTTGGTTTTTTCATGCGACTCGAAGGGGCCTGACGCATGGTGCGCTGATTGGGTGCCTTTCGTATGGCCTGGTTGTACTTCTGGCGCAGCAGCGTGGCCGTAGCATTGAAGTCAGCCATCTTCTTCCAGCAGGTCTTCATCGAACAGGAGCCGGAGACGCCATGGCACTTGCACTTGTCCATCATCAGCGTGGAGACGGCCTCAATGCCAACCTGTGCAACAGAGAAATAGAGAATATATATAATTTTATTGCTTTTATTTATATTTAACTGTTGGGCGTACTCACTTCGGAGTCATGTCGCAATATTTCAGTAACCTCGTCTCCATCGCCGCCGCGCAAGTCGAGAAACTTGCGCGTGACACGCTTGCCATGCTTCAGGTTGTCATTGCATCCGCCCCACTGAAAGTCCTGGTCCATGCGATTCTGTTTGCTTGGTCCACAGCTGCACTTGGTCATGCGGCCCTCGGCGCAAGCGCGTGCCACCGAGTGCGTCAAGGCCGCCGCCGTGAGCGCATGCACGAAAGCCGTTTCCTTGTAGAGTTTCTTGAATATGTTGCGTTTGCCACGCGTCTCAATCGAACAGTTCCAGCGATCGTAACGGAACTGATCCTCACAGTGGGTGGTGGCCAAGCGTCGTGCCTCGCTCAAAGTGCCCGGCAGACCCGTCTCCTTGCGGCACTGATGATTTTGGCGCCGCGTGGCAGGCATATAACGACAAGGTCCACCCACCTGGCCCTGCGATGTGAATACGGCCATGACAGTGTGCTCCGAGATGAAATGTTCGCTGTAAAATATAAAATATTATAAATTGTTTATTTAATTTAATTTTTTATTTATTTATTGTATTTTTTTTAATTTAATGAGAGAGATTTATTTTACAATTAATTACACTCATATCAAAATCTACAAGCAGTTGTAAGGTTTGTGTCTTCGCTAAAATGTTTACATATACGAAATTAACGAAAATTCGTTAAGTTTGTTACGCTGGCTATGCGTGTGTCTTTGCTAAGCGTGTACACAAACCAGTCGCTACAGAGTCAAGCGTAAAGCTTTTGCTCGAGTTTAAACGTTTTTATTTTAAATTTCTAGAAGCAAAATAAAATTCTGGAAATTAACATTTATAAATGTATAAAAAATGTGCAATTTCCACAGAAAATAATTATTACGTGTGTAATTGAATTTAATTGTATTTGTAGTTCTGGAAATTTCTCGACTGATAAGCCAAAGCCACACCCATGAAAAAATTGATAAAGGAAAACTCTTTTCTTTTTATCAGCTTATCAGCTGTGACCTGTTATTAGATTTCCAAGAATTGCACAAACATTTCGGCAGAGTTAATAAAAAACTTGTATTTATCCAAATATTTATTAGGGGTCTGCTTTTTTTTGTTAAGTGTATCTGCTCTGTTTTCATAATTCCGCCGCACTTCCTGTCCAGCTTTGGGCAACGTGCAACGTCTCTCACTCGCGTGCTCAAACACTCTCTCTGTCTCACGCTCTCTGTGATTTGCAGGAAATCTTAAATTCTCATAAAACTTAAGTGCACCGTAAATTGGCGTATGAGTAACGATCTCAGCATTTCTTGTCTATTTCCGTCTACGTCGCCGCCTCGGGGCAAACACATCGGCAACGCGCGCCGCTTATTGCCTCGGTTTACCTCTAGCCTCGACCCATAACGATTACTATGCTCCGCCCACCGCCCACCGCCCACTGCCCACTGCTCAGTGGCAACCGCCATGCTATTCGTTTTGATTTAATTTTTGCCTCTTCATAATTTGTTTCTTCGTCTTCTTTCGTTGCACGTAATTTAGTTGTTGCGTGTGGGAAAAATCGCGCGCGTTTCTAATGCGAAATTAATTTGGTTAGATTTTTCGCAATTAATTAATTAATCAAGTGCTTCCAATTGTTTACAAGTTGTTCGACTTTGCTCCACACGGAATTTTGTTTGCAGCTTGCGCCTCAGCGAATTTTTATCTATTTATCTCCCGCTGCTTTATTTCGATATTTGACGTAGTTTTCGATTTGATTAAATTATCATTTGCAAATGGATTGTATTAGCCGCAAGATACCTGGGTTAGTTATGTATGTGGAAACAATTTCATTCATACAAACAATCCGAAGGCTGCACATTCCCAAAGAAATTCATCAGCATGTCAATGATTATGTGTATATAGTATTTTAGCAAACGATTCACCAGAGAGCATATTTACGAAAGGAAACGGATTTGAATTGAATTTACAATATTTTAAATATTGTAGGGGGTGAATTATGTCAGATATATGAATATAAAAAATATCAAAAACTATCATGGATTCGACATGCAAATTTGTTAAACTCTGAAGGATGCTCTGATTTGATGATATAAAATATCTGATATCTCACTCAAAAGAGTGAACTATGAAAAATCTACATAGCTAAGATAATTTCTATAATTTATTTATATATGTTTATTATTTATAATATATTTATATAATTATACAACTATTTTTAGATTTTTTTTTAGAGAGATATCAATTATAAAATAAAAAAATTATAAATTATAAAATATTATAAAAATAAAAAAAAATTCATCCAAGAGTAAAATAAACTGTATATAATATTTGAACATGTAAAACAAGAATAACTATAAATAATTTTAATTTGTAAATTAAATACATCTAACTAAATATTATTTGAATTTTTTATAATTAAATTATAATAAAAAATATAAATAAAGAATTGCTATGCAATATTAACTCTTCTTTAATTCCTTTTATTCCAAAATCTAAAAATAAAAATTCTTTGATTTATAAAAAAAAAAAAACAATTATGAAAATAACTAAGATTTTTTTCTTATTAAAGCTCGAATAATAATATCTCAAAAGTATTTATACAAAAATATTTACGGCCTTCATTGAAGCAAATGCTGATCGATCTGATTGTCAATATCTGAATCAATGTACTTATGTGTATTTAGCTATTTTATCAACAAAGATTTGACACAACAACAACAACGAAATAGAGTCTTCAATTACAGCTTAAAGCTCATGTAAGTCGTTGTGTAAGCTTAACCATTGTTGTTTTCGTTGTTTCTGTTGTTGTTGTTGCAAGTGCAGTGCAAAGCGCATTAGTCAAAGCCCACATATGAGCAGCTGCCCCCACACACCCCCCTCATGGCAACACGTCTTCCCCTGCCACTCTGATATTCTCATGTTACCCACTTCAAGTTGGTTAATGTGTGTCGCCTTATGGCATGGAACATGTGGAATTACCAGCTCAGTTTGACTGTGTCTGAATGCTAGTGTGAGTGCGCGGGTGTGGGGGCGTGTCACTTAATCCTTTTGACAAAACGTTTACATGCGAAATGAAATACAATTAGCTATGCAGGTGGGCGTGGTTGTGCGAGAGAGAGAGAGAGAGAGAGAGAGAGAGACAGGAGCAGCGAGTCTCTGGACTTGTGTGCACTTTAATTTCACAAATTTAGCTGCCAGCAATTTGTATCTTTGAGATACAAAGTAGTTGAAAGCTATTAAAACGGCCACAGAGCAAAACAAACTGTAAAGAGCTATTGTTGTTGTTGTTGTTGTTGTTGCTTGGCAGGCCAAACAACAAATTGATAGGCAGACAGACGTACGGATGTATGCCAGCAAACACAAGAGAAAGAGAGAGCCACATGCAGACAGAGAGAGGCAGATAGAAAGAGAGAGAGCGAGAGAGAAAGGGGCGACTATAAAACAAAAGTGTTGATGGATATTTTCCTCGTGCGCTGACTGACTGACGACAACGGAATTGAAGTTGTACCTAGTTGTTGTTGTTGATATACCATGCACTCAAGCTGATTATTCTAGAGGGTATATTCTAGAGTTGAAGTAGTTGAGATCATCAAATATTTTATATTTCTATTCTCATTTTGAAGTTCAAGTCTTCAAAGATATATGCATATATCTTTATTTAGTTAATTAAATAATATATTTGATGAAAATATATTATTTAAATAAATAATACAACTGATTATGAAATAAATATTTATTATTATTATTTATATATATTATTTTATTGCATTTGAACTATAATTTGGATAAATTAAATTTGACTATCCAAAGGCAAGTTTCAAACTTAAAAGCATACAAAATACAGGGTACAATGTAGTTCACCCATTCAACTGGAATTTACTTATTTTAGTCTTAGTTGTTGTTGCTGCTGCTGCTTTGAGTGCTACGCATTTGTACAGATTCATCAAATTTTCAGAAACGTAAAATATTTAACACACACATACGCATACGCTTACACACACACACATGCACACATATGAAAAAGAAATCCCTTTGTGCTGTGGCAAAAGCATTTTATGGACTTACAGTTTAAGTCGGCGCAGCACAGCAGCCAAAGAGCATATCAAATGTGCAGCAGCAGCAGCAGCAACTGCTGCAACAGCAACAACTGCATCAGAAAGCGATTTGAAAGTAGTTCGAAATTGAAATCGACACAGGAAGTAGCATAAGCATATGAGTTGAGTTTGGCTGTGGACCGAGGCGCTGGCTCTCTTTCGTTATTTCTTCAATTTTTTTTTTATGGACTTTTACCATTTGCATTTTATTGCCAAAACATAAATGCAGCTGATACCAGTCCCGCCTCATGCCCAGTCGTGGCCACTTTATTTATAAAACGTTGCACGAGCTACCGATTGTTGTTGGTTTTGGATTTGGATTCGATTGCTCATCTGCGCCGTTGGCGTTCTGTTTGTTTTCTTTGGCCATTGGCCTGTCACATAATTTCAACTGAAAACTTCAATTAAAACGCATTGGCCAATTGCAAATGCGAAATTGAAAATTGCAAATTGCATATTGCAAATTGCAAATTGAAACTTAATCGCATTGTTTTGTAAATGGGCAAACGGCAAATGAGGCAACTGCCCGCGAGGCGCATCCACTTCAAGTGGCAACGAGCAGACACCCAGACAGCCACCAAGACATTCAACTTGGTCGAGTTGACAGTGCCATACGTCCATATGTCCATATGCCCCACAGATTCGCTTGGTTTGCCTTAATTGATGGCAGCCTATTGCAGCCATTGGGCCCTCAATGCGGAATCCATTAATTGGGAATGGAGGCTAATGAGCCATCCGATGCTTGAGCAATTTCTGTCATAGCTTTTCCAATTACAACTTCTATGGCCATTAATGACTAAGGACAGTCGATTGGCATTTTATAGACTGGAAATAATCGTATGACAAAATATTCAAAAAAATAAAACTGTATCATTCTTGATTGCTTATGTAGTTTTTTTTTTCTTGAAATATTGTTTACTAATTTTTATGTGAGACCATGAATGAATTCTCAAAATAAAATAAATTAACAACAAATTAGAACTTGTCCAAAAATAAATTTTTGTTAATGCTTAAGATAAACAAAAAGTATTTTAGCAGCTAGCTTTTTTTTTTCTTGTTCAATAATTTAATTTTATAATTTGGTGTTATTAATGACCAATTTCTTGGCATTTCATAGACTGGAAATAATTGAATGTTAAAATATTCAACAAAATGAATCTATCTCATGCTCTATTCAAATTTATTTCTTGAAATATTGTTTTTTAATTTTTATGTGAGTCCATGAAAGATTTTTCCAAATAAAATAAATTAACAGCAAAATAGAGCTTATCCAAAAATAAATTTAGTTTATTTAAAGAAAATTGGAAATTGTCCAAAATATTTTAGAATATCTTATTTAGTTTATTTTAAATATTTTTGCAGCTATTTATTTACTTTTTTTAATTTTTAATTTTTTGGCTTATTTTTTTTTTTTAAATTATTTTTTCTTAAAGCCAAATTTGGAGTATAACTAAAATAAACCCCGTCGCATTAATTTTTCGGGAATTGTGATTCGATGCACTTAAGTAGCTTTAATTTGAGTCATTCGGTCTGCTCCCGTTTCGCTAATTGCCAATTCGAATGTTATTGCTCATTGTGAAAGTATTTGCCAATATATCAACGGCTTGGCCATCTGTTTTGCCAGTCCCCCAAGCAGCTTAAGAGCAGCTTTCGGCTTTCAGCGTACCCCTAACTGAATGCCCTGAATGCCTTCGCTACCTTTGTCTGAGAATTGTCGCAGGGTGTTTTTCTTTTTTTTTTTTGGTTCTGGATTCCCCCTTACTCCCTGCTCTTTGCATGCACCGTTTGCAGTATTTTATGGGCCAGTTTTGCGACACAGCAAAACACTTCAAAATGCGCTGTAAATATGCGCTTAAGCTGTGAAATTACAAGCCAGCAGCAACAACAACAACAACAACAGCAGCAGCAGCAGCAGCAACAACAGTCGCTGACAGGCCAAAAATTGCAAGCGCGAAACCGCAAGACAAACGTCCGCCTTTGTTGCGACCCCTCCCCCCTGCCATATCTGCTGCCTGCCAGCAGCTACCCCACGTTTATGAGGGCGGTTGTTGCTGCTAAATGCTGATGTATGAGCTGATGCTGTTTTTATTTATCGCTGTTGTTGTTGTTGTTGCTCGATTTCGACAGCGTTAAAACATAAAATATGCTGCTGCTCATAGTCCTCGTTGTTACTACACCCGCCCCTCTGCAACACCCACAAGCCACAGCCCATGAATAATGTTGCAGCGGCATGGGGGGCAGCAACAGCAGCACCCGCCGGTGGTTGTTTGGCTGCTGCTGCTGCTGCTGCAGCGGCGCTTCATCATAAAAAGCGCATCCTTGCCAGCGTCCAGAGTGTAGCTGCGTTCAAGATTATGGTCATCAATTTTGGCATCAAGCGACGACGACAAACAGTTGTAACCGTAAACATTGTCAGCTGCTGCTGCCCCCACAATAACAGCAACAGCAACAGCAACAGCAACAGCAACAGCGGTAGCAACAACAAATGTGCCCCTCGAGAGTTGGCAACGCGTCGGTTGGGGGGGAGGATGGACTCCGTTAAGGCATTTTTATGGGCTGGCTCATAAAATTTGTGCATGGGATTTGGTTGAACAGTAAGTAGACAATAAAATGACGTCGCTGCTGTTGCTTCTTGCGTATTTTGTTTTTTCAAAATTTTTAATAAAAGCTGCGGCAAATGATTAAAATCCAGCAACATCGACTGCGCAGTAGCAACAGCAGCAGCATTAACATCAGCATCAGCAACGGCAATCAATTTATGCCCACCCATGCAGACGGGCTGAGCTGGCAACGAGGGTCGCTTCAGCACTTGCACACTTTTCTGAATATTCTATATATAAATATATATTGTTTCGTTGCCTTTTGTTTTTGCTCTTGCATAGAGATATTTTAATTTTTAAGCATTTTTACGGCTTACTCTGCTGCTGCTGCTGCTGCTGTTGCTGCTGTGGCTGTGCGGTTGCAACCTGGTCGTTTATTTACTAGAAACTCTACTTGTGGCAAACAAATCCAAAATGCAAGCAACGTTAAAGTTTATCATTTAGCTGGCACAGCCAAAAATGCCATGATTGCTGCTGTTGTTGCTGCTTCTGCTGTTGCTGTTGTTGGTCATGTTGCTGCTGCGTGTGCGCCGTAAAAATGCAATAAAAATCTTTACGACATATTTCGTGCTGCAGCCCCTCATACGGTATTTGTACACTTCACACCTTGCCAGCGCATCTTGGGCGCTTCCTTCCTGCCCTCAAGTTGCTGATGATGATGTTGCTGCTGTGCAGCAATTGCTGCTAACAGCGTCGCATCTGGCGAGCAAATTTAATGCGACCACTGCTGCTACTGCTGCTGCTGCTGCTGCTGCCAGGCAGCCTTTGTATTTAACGCCATTATCGTTGCTCATTTGCCACGCCTCCGCATTGGAGCTGCAGCTGCTGCTGCTGTTGTTACGGTTGCTGCTGTTGCTGCTGCTGCTGCTGCTACTGTTGCTGGCCACCCGCTGCTTGTGTCATCAGCAAGGTTTTGTTCGTGCTGCATAGCTTCGCTTTTTATTGGATTTTCATGCATTTGACAGCTTCATTTCGATTGTGCGCTGCCTGTGAGATGCATAAAAATTGAATTGTAATTGCCAACAGCAGCAGCAGCAGCAGCAGCAGCAACAAATATTGCTGTCATTGACACTTGGCTACTTTTTATTTACATAATTATTGCTTGTTTTGTTTTGGCATATTAAGTTACAAACTTCTTGATCCGTTTTCAATGTATTTATATGCATGTTGCTGGCGTGCAGCAGCAACATGCGTTCAATTTGACAGGCGTTTGCCATAACAATTCTACTTCTTTATACATACTAGACTATTATGAGTAATATTAGCTGAAAATGTTGCTGCTGGTCAATAGCAACATGTCGCTTAACAGCAGCAATCTGATTTCTAGTTCCAGCAACTTGTGCCTGCTATCTGCAACAATTTGTCTTGATTTGACACTTAAGATGTCAGAATTAGGATTTTATTATGCCACTGCCACGCCCAGTCAAAAGAATGGATAGCTTTAAACTTGTTGAAAATGCCAGCAATTAGTTTCCTTATGTATTGCTGCTTACTCTTCACTTCACAATGGGTTTGCCCTTTGGTTGCTGCAATGCTTCCGCTTTCTAGTTGCGGCGCGGCAGCATGAACAGCATTCATTAGACTCCATTGCCTGCTGTTGTTGGTGTTGCATTGAATACATTGCCAAACTATTTCTCAGCTAATATTAGCCATTGTTGTTGCTGTCGATGTTGGTGTTGGTGTGACTGCTGCTCGTTCGTATTTGTTTCTGCTTCAGCAGCATTCCGGCAATTTGTCTGCATTTCTTTTCCAGCTAGCGCATTTCGTTTGCTATTCTATTCTTTCTTATAATTCTATGGCTCGCCACTGCATTTTACAACTATTGCTCTGGTGTTGCCCTGTCACGCCCCATGCCCGCTGCTAATGTTGCGCACTGTTGCTGCCCGGCAGCAGCAGCAGTCGCCGCAGTCGACGCCATTTCAACGTAAAATTTATCAGGTAATTTCTGAATGAGGAAGTTTCTGTCAGATCTCTAATAAGTAGAGGGTGTTGCGACTGCTGGCAGCTCTACCTTCTCCTCCCCCTCTCCCCTTCTTTCAAAATTTTGTTTGTGATTTAATATTGTCCAAACATTTGAGTTATTTATGCGAGGTTCCACGGCTATGGCCACTTGACATTTTCAGCCTTGCGTATTTATAGAAATGTCATAATATTTTCTTGTGCGCTCTTCTGCTTTTACAAGCATAAGCAATTAAATTTAACTGCTGGAATTTGGAATTTTCTTCATTTTCCACCAAACATCCACCCACCCAGGCAGCAGTGGGTTGGAGCTCATCAAAATTGACAGCGCATACATTTAAATTAATTTTCTTGACGCATTTCTCTTTTTAACAGGAGTCGCGGCGATTAATGAATAATTTCCGCGGACTGGGCTGGGTGGGCGCTTGGTCATTTGGCTCAAGCTAGATCCTCTCGGCTGGACTGAGGCGCTGAGAGACGCATTAAAATTAAATATCAGCATCAGCAGCAGCAGCAGTAGCAGCATCAACATTAACTTTAACGCAAAACGCAATCAACATTAAAAGTTTTGCTGCTGGGTTTATGTGTGCGTTCTATGGATGCGGGGGGCACGAGGGCGGCATGTAAGTATTTTAAGCGCACTTTTATTTGCTTTCATAAAAAGTACGACTACGTTGTATGGACCAGCGATAAGAAGGCCAAAATGCGTTTCGCATAAAATGCGTTTTTATGACCATGACGAAAATGCGAAACGCACCCAAAAATAAAGGCGAACCCAAAACAGCTAAGCGGCATATCGCAAGAGCCAGGCCGTGACATGGGCACAGGACAGCACGAGGGGGTCAGTGGTGGGGAAATAGGTATGAGAGGGAGAAGTCATCACTCCATTGCCAATACATCAGCAGCTCATTTGATGGGTGGGCCAAGGAAAAGCAATGATGTATTAATGGACGGTCACGTACCACACATAAGATTTCTAAAAGCAACCCTCGCAAATGCTTTCGAATAGGCCATAAAGGCGGGCAGTAGGTGGCAGGCGCTGGCCTTGTCAGCTGGCATCGAGTACTCGAAGATAGCAGCAGCATGAATACTCTTGTATATGAGCATGAATACTCGCACCGAGTATCAAGTACTTGTGTCAGTTGACACTGTGGCAGCTAACGGATGAGCGAAAATATTTCTCGACAGCTCTTCAGCTGCTCATTGAGTGCTAATTAGGCAAATGCCTGTATCGCTCCCTCACAAATTGGGGCCAACTTGGCGCCACATGCACACGCTATGTGTGAGAGTGTCAGGGAGAGTGTTCGAGCAAGAGCGAGAGAGAGAGAGAGAGAGAGAAAGAGAGAGTGAGAGGGAGTTTGAGTGCTTTATTTTCTAAACAAATCAAATGCTGCCAAGCGCGCATTCAATCAGACAAGTTGATGTTGATGTTGATGCTGCTGCTGCTGCTGTCGAGGTGATAAAACAAGTTCATGTGCTCGTGCAGCTAATACATAGATATTACAGAAACAAAAAAAAAAAACATTCTACCCTAGCTACTATTTGTTAAGTTTACAAATCAAATTATTAGCTAATTAGTTAAAGACTTCGAGCATTTTCTCTGTTGAAACTTTAACTAGATCATATAATTAATTTTGAGAACTTTGTAAACATTGAAGCGAAACTTCATTGGCATATGGATCAAATTTTTGTTGTTCTAGTTTTTTATGTTCTCCCTTTGTTTTGATCGCATATTAATTATGGTTTTTGCGCTTCATAAACAAACTTAATGCGTAGCGTTTTTTAACGAGAATATTCTGTTGTTTTATGTATACTAAGTTGTGTAATGTTTTTATCGGTGAATTGTGGATTTGTGGTTATCATTGATAAATGGATATCTATTTTTGCCAAGCGCTTGAAAAATTTGTTATTTTATAAAATAACTATTATTATTATTATTATTATTATTATTATTAATATGGGCCTAAGACAAATATATATGTAAGAGAGAAAAACGTAGAAATTTTAATACAATTTAAGAAATATAAAATATAGAAATATAATACTTATAATATATCAAAACAAGGATTAAGAAGTTAAAAAATATATAAAATTTATTAATTAATATATTGTTTTTTGTATATTAATTTAATATATTTATATTTATATTTATTAATATAATTTATAAAATATATTTAGTTTGTCAAATTATGAAAAATTAAGAAAAGAGACCAATAATCAAAACCATTTTAGACTGATTTGATATTTTAAATATCTATAAAGGCGTAAGCTATATAAATATACATACATCTAAATAACACATAAATATAACGTTATGGAGTCATGTTCAGCTTGTACAGTATGCCTTGGGCTCAGCAACTAACGCTACGTCTAACATTGATATTTAAGAGCGAAAGCTCACCATTAGGAAATTAGCTAAAACGGGATTTATATTTGCAAAGAGATTTTATTCACTCGTTCCGTTTGCTCTTCATTCTTTTCTACCTGCGTTCGTTCGTTCTCATGGCGCATCGGCTTTGATCGTGCCAAGCCGACGTTCGTATTTTGAGCATAGTCAGAGACTAAGCATCGTTTGATTGGTGCATAAGCTCGTGTGTTGACAGCTCTAGTTTGATTATATGTATGTATGTATGTTTGTAGTAGTGAACAGCTCGACAGTTAAAGTCGTTTGCCTAGATGTATTTATTGCAATCAGACAATCAATATTTAGCTCTCTTAAACATATGCTCTTTTTCTAACAAAATTATTTCAAGATCTGTTCAACAACAGCATAACAAAATATTTTTATATATGCATATTATTTAAATGTATATATATTTAGAAATATATATAATTCATTTCATTTTTTTTTATTTTTTAGTTGTTTGATTTAAATTATAAATTTATATTTAAAATCTTTTTTTTTTTTTAAATATATTATATATATTATATGATTATACATTATTCATCAACTTATTTTATTACCTTTTTTTTAAATATTATTTAATTGCCATTTATTGCCTTTCAATTAGCAATGTTTGCTTCTCATGTGACTTGACTGTAAGTCTACTCAAATTCTCATAGTTGATTTGACTCGGCGCGCTTCTGTTTGCTTAATCCGCAGTTGTAGAATGTCACGCCAATTAGTGAGATCTGCTGGAGGCTTCCGCAATTCACTTGGCCAAATATCATAAGTTCATAACTCAGCATTGAGTGTTCGACACAGCTGAGAGATGGCTGTGTGTGTGTGCCTGTTGACAGTCGAATCCGTTGGCAACTTCCGTTTGTTGTATGCCGCATTTCGACACTACAACCAATTTAAGCCAAACAAATGGCCAAACAACCGAAAAATGCAATCCAATTTGGTTGCTGCATTGCCTAGAGGCATATGCATATATATGTTTGTAGAGGCGAGTGCCACGCTGCCACAGAGTGCGACGGCCACACAGTTGACTCTGGTAGGTGGCTCGGCATATTTGCTGCGCCTGTCAACGCCAAGATGCGCTTAAGCATTATTAATTGTTTATGAAATGAACTGCGCCGGCCACTAAACAAATGATAATGAGCAGCGAAATATGCAAACGCTGCCTAAGCAAAGCTGCGGCCAGAACTACAGATCTATGGACTGTGGATGGATGCCACAGCAAGGCAGCATGTGGCTTCGACTGGGCTGCCCCGTCGAACAGTCGAACAGTCGGCAGGCAATTTTGCATAATTTCCGAAACACATGTTGCCTTCAATCATGCGCGAAGCAGCCGCAGTCGCAGCTACAGCCACAGGCCCAGGTCAGAGCTACATGTTGCATGGGGCGTACAGATAGAGACAGAGATAAACTGAAGGCGGGGCAGGAGCCACAGTACGAGTCCGTCAGAGCCAGTGCTATATCCAGTGCCACATAGACAAATTGACTAACTGACTAACTGACTGAGGCCTGCAAACTGTGATGGGGCACAGGCACAGGCACAGGCACTGGCACAGGGACTGGCACTCGAACGCGCCTTGTCGACTGGCAGCAGAAAATCAAGTGAAAATGTAGCGGAAAACATTTTAATACTAATTACAAAGAATTTGTGCCGCCGACGTTTGCCACTTTTCCTTTTATTTTTCAACTCTCCGTTTGGCTACATACACTTGCTCTGGGCAACATTAGCTGGCAGGAATGACTTGCAGAATTTTTATTTAACAAATAGTTTATGAATATAATTGAAGAAAAGAAAATAATATTTAATAAAGATAAATTAATGTGCTCAAATATTTTATAGTTGGCAAACTTTCTATATGATACAAATGCTATATGTTATATGATTTCATATTTGTTTTTAAGTCTATCCAGTCCTCTTAAGTTTAAGACTTGGCTTTGTCTCTCTATCACAAAATTCTTTTCATTACTTCCGTAAATAATTTTTGTATGCAGTCACTAGATCAATATATAATAACTTTGATATTATAATCTAAATAATTTTAAAAATGCAAGCTAAAGTATATTATTTAATGTTCCTAATTGCTTGAAGTCTGACTTCCTGAAAAGGCTTCCAACAATAATAATATTATTATTTTAATTATTATTAATTCAAATAGAACCAAGTGTTCAATTAATGCAATATTCCTGTAAGATAAATTAAAAAACAAACCTTTAAAATATATTCTATTTTGCTCTCAGCATTAAATTTACTCCAGCTTTCAGGACTTCGAATCGCTATAGATCAATCATAACAAAGCTCGCAACAAGTAAATATACCAAAATCTTCAACAATTTCTTTCACAATATATTTAAGAGTATTTAAATACTATGTGATTTACTTAGCACGAGTATTTAGCTGGTATTTATTTTCTTTGCTGCGCTCTGGTTCACTCTCACTTTCTGTTCGCGCTGCTGTTGTGGACTGGCCCCTCTCGAGTTTTGTTTCGATTTCCGAAAATAAATGTTGGGCGGTGCAGGACGAAGAGCAGCATTTGTGACTCTGACTGCAATTTAATTGGAAAAGAGTTTGTGCAGAGAGAGAGAGAGAGAGAGAGAGAGAGAGAGAGAGAGAGAGAGAGAGAGAGAGAGAGAGAGAGAAAGATAGAGAGAGACAGCTGCTTGGCTTGGGAGTGCGCTGGCGGCTTTTTTCGCTTTAATCAAATCGCTTTATGACAGCTCAGATATGCCGACAAATGACATACAAGACACATAAACGTCATTAAGTAAACACAAGACTCGGCAAGATCCCCAACTGGGAATGGGAATGGGAATGGGAATGGGAATGGTAGCCGCAGTGGGTGACAGCTTTCGGCGATGTGGTCGGTGCCATGCGGGTGGCAGGTGAGTCGCTTGCCTGACATTAAACGCGCGTTAATTTCAGTTAATTTGGGGCGTGTTACGCTTTGAGTGCGTCGGCTACATCAACAACAGCAGCAGCAACAACTGCAAAAGCAACGCGTCCATGCTCATGTCCATCCATCAACACGCGCGCGTACTCCGACAGCAAACGCTTCACTGCATTTGTCAATCAGCAGCAGCTACAGGAGGAGGAGAAGGAAGAGCCAGGGGCAAACTAGGGGTATAATGGTATCGCAGTGGCATTTTCAGAGCAGTGCCTCAAGGTCCATTTCCAGCACTGGCTCTGCTCTGCTCTGGTCTGACACTTGCTCTGTTTCTGGTTCTGCTTGTTGATCATGTGGCGCCAATCGTAGCAAAGTTTTGCTCTTGAATTTCGCTCGAGCAAGCCGCGCAGCTAATCAGACATAGAGAGTGTGACAGGCCTAGCCGAAGCAGATCGTCTTTTCAAGTGCATATTCGTGTTGTAGCTGAGCTACAGAAAATGGCACTTGTCTCTGCTGGAGTGAAGTGGGTGTGTGGGATTGTAAAACTCACTCAAGCATGCATATGAGGCGTATTGAAATGGAGCTATTTATATATATGAGATTTTCAGCCTAATTATGTGAACTTCCTCTGCATGGACAGCGGCATTAGAAATGTAGTATATAAATTATAAAAAAAAAACCAAAATTAAAAAATTATTATTAAATTTATGTTATTATACTTGAAAATTAGTTGAGAAAGAGACGATTTGTATTCAGTCTGCCAGTTAAATTTCATGGAAAGACTTTAGATAATTCCTTAAGGCAATACATTTGCTAAATGATGCTAAAAATTTCTCTCTTCTTTCCTTTTAATTTTCGTTTTGTTATGAGATGTAAATTAATCAGCATTTCTTATCGATTCATCAAAATATTTGTAAATAATAATAAAAAAAAAGCAAAAGAGTTCTAACAAGTACATGGATATCAATTCTTTCTCTAATAACTTAATTATCACATAATTTACACTTATAAAAACTCAAGTGGCTCAAACATTGAGCGCTGCAGTTATTTGTCTTTAGCCTTTTGCCGCCCTTGCAAGAGACTTCAATCTAGTTTATTTTAGTAGATTTTGCTGTTTGATGAGGCCCGACTTCTACCTATCAATTGCTTGATGTTGACTAAGCAGAATCCTTTCAATGTCCAACTCGTAGTCGACAATCAACTAAAGCAAACTATCTCACAGCATCCGTTTGTAATCAATTGCTGTTATCCATTTCATCTTTCTCCGACTCAACAGCAAATTGAATTAAAATACCAAACATACTTGATTTCTTGATTTTTTTATACATATATATTTTTTTTTTGGTAATGTCGGCAGCTGTTTTTCTCAGCTCAACTCAGTGGCTCCCCCTTTTGGCTGGCTCTCATTTCCATAATTGTTGTTTTGTTGTCTGATTGTGAGCTGTTTGGCTTTGTGTCGCCGCCGCCAGTTGTTGTCATCATATCCATTGTCGCCGGCTGTCTTTTCAGGGTCAAATTGGCAATTTATATTGATCGGCAGACGAGACTTTGGCCACGCCCCAATGCAGCACGCACTGCCCGAGACACAGTGAAATCTAAACACCTACACTGAGCTGGCGAATATGGTAAGACCAACGACTAACGCTTTAAGCAATAATTTGGCTTAAAGATCTGTCGAATGCGACGTGTCTTGACTCTTGTCGCCAATTTGCGCAAATTATGTGTGAGCCTCTTAAAGTACCGCTAAGTGAGTGTCGGGCCGTGACAACAGAGAGAACAACAACAACAACAGCAACAACAACAACAGCAACAACAACCACAAGAGCAATACAACAGCATGGCAGCCAAAAGTCCAATTATGTCAACAGCAACCGCAACAGGCGCAACATCAAAGCTCGAAGTCAGGTGCCGAAGCCTGTGCCGAGTGCTGTTGCCGACACAGCAACAGTTGCCACGGCCAAGAGAGTTGCCTGGCCAAGAGCAGAGATTTTGCAGCGTTTATTTTGTTCTTTCTTTTCTTTATAGGTTAAACCATTTAACAGGATGTGACTGCAATTTAACTGTTAACTGCGTGTGGCAAATGCTTTGCGGCTCACTAAACTCCTTCCGCGCCCCAACTTCGCAGCAAAGCGGACCAACCCGCCAGTTCGCCCGCCCGCTGCACACTGGCCTCGCTCGCTTTGATCTCTTTGATGTGTGCGTGGAGAGCGCCTCAAGGTCCGCTAGAACTTCAAGGTCCCACTGCTACGTGCCACATGTGCGCTTGTATGTGTGTCTGTGTGTGTGTGTGTGTATGTGTATAGCAATGTTTGCCTTTGATGCAACTTCCTCAATGCGCTGCCAAACAGACACAACTTTGGCCACAGCTAAGACATTGCACAAGATCAAAGGCAGCTAGAAAGCCATCAGCATTCAGCATCAGCCAGCAACAGCAACGAAAGCAGCAGCGGCAACAGTTATAGCTCTAGCTCTAGCCTCAGCAGCATCCACATCAGCTAAATTCATTAACTCCTACACAGGCTGCTTGGCTGATTGGAGTTTGTTTTAATTTTGACACCTTGAAAGATCTTTCAGCATGTTTTTTTCATACTCTCTCTCTCTCTTTAGAGAGTATTATGAATTTGTCATTGAAAATGTTTCGCCATGAATTGCATAAATCTTAATCTTAACTACTTCTCATATCTTTGCATCGATATGTCTAGAGTTGTCAGCTATTTTTTGAAATATTAAATTTAATATTGAAGCAAGATAAGAATCAAGTCGAGCTCAGCTGCTAAAAACCTAACCAACATAGCCAAAAGAGATTTCGAGCAAGGGAAGTAAGGAATCGTTGCCAGGAGGATTAGGATCTTATTTCATATATGAATAAATCTAAAAACTATTTTTAAAATTTTGTAAAATATTTTTTTCAACAAATTTATAAAAATAAATAATTAAATTTATGTATACATATATATTTTTTTATTTATATATTTTAATTTATAAAATATTTAATATATAAAATTTAGTAAATATATTTATAAAAATATGTATTATATATATATACAATAAAACACTTTTAGCTTCTGTTAGGGTATTCGATTTTCTACAATACCAAAGCAAAACAAATAAATAAATTTCTCATTTCCATTTGATTTTCATTTTGATGCATGCAACGCTTGAATCTTAGGCTCGGCTGCAACTCAATTCGTTTGGTTTGTTTAAGTCATTTTTAGGTTTTTAGGCACATTAATTACATGAAAATGCATTTAACGTCACGGGTACAATCAAAGATTTCCCATTTCCATTGTTATCGACAGCAGGCTGCAACCCTCGCAGCGTCTGTGTGACTCAGCCTCCAACTCGAGTTCGGTTTGAGTTTTCAGTTTTATTGGATAGATTCATTATATGGCCAATTTATGGAGCGATTTCTTTTGGGCATCCAGCTGCTATTTTCTATTCACCGATTTTACTTTTATTTTATTCATTTTTTTTTTTATTTTTATGGCGCAGCTTTGGCCAAGTCACAACAAAGGATGCTGCTGACAGGGAGTTAAAGCCGAGCTGGAAAATCTGAAAATCCCAGAGTTTATCATTAAGACAAAAACCATGAGCGAACGGAAACGTCGACGGGCAACAGCAGCTGCATGAGTGTGTGTGGGGAGAGGAGAGTTGGAAATAAAGGCAACGGCATCATAAAACGCAGCCATCAAAACGACAAAATTAAAAAGTTCAAATGGCAAATGGCAGGCAAATTGTTGGCGGGAAAACGGCTAGAAAAGCAAATCATCTTTGCAGTCAGAGATAGCACCGACATATAAATGAACTTTTGGCAAATGGTAAAATGTGAGTATTTATAAAAAAAAAATACAAATTTGGCAATCAAAAATATTTATTATTATTAAAAATTTGTTTTTGTAAAATCATTTTATAAAAATGAAAACAAAATACTTATTGCTTATTATAAGTATTTTGTTAAAAGTAACATTAAATACAGAATGTTATAAACCTTTAAAAAAATATATTAATATATATTTCTTACAAAGAAATGTATAAAAATATATTTTAATACCATTCAAAAATATTTTAGAAAAGTATAGAATCAAAACCAAGAGAAATTAAATGAGGAAATTTTTTTTCAACCAGAAACATTAAAATAATTCCTAACGACTTTATGCAAATATTTGAAGAACATAATTTCATTGAAGTTAATTTAATCAATAATTGCTAAAATGAACATTTAAATATTTTCTAAAGAATTTTCAGCTCAAGTTACAATTTTTTTACTTTTAGACGCAAGTGTTTATGACTTCTTTTTAATTTTTTGAAATAACGACACGAATTGCTTAACCAATATTTGATTTCTTTGCAGCGTAATAGTTCCCTTTCATATGTTTGGCTTATGCGTCACCAATTACTTGAGCGATTCGAAATGCCTCTAATCGAAAACTGCGAGGAGAAAAGTAAATTAAATAAAAGACCACAATAATGGAGGGAAAAGGAAAAAGTTTATGCCTGCAATTACATTCTGCAAGGCCATAATATTCAGCAGAAGACCAAAAGGCCGGCAGAGTCGGTGGGCTAGAAATGGAGTAGTTGTTCCTCCCCAGAGTCGTCTTCATTGTCGTCGCTGGGATATTGAGACAAATAAATTCTTTTTATTTTCGGTGGTGCCACATGGCATTGACTGCAGCAGCAGCAGCAGCAGCCGAGGGAGAAAGAACGAGAGAGAGAGAGGGAGAGAGGGAGAGCAGCAGCAGCCGCCAAAGAAATGCCGCACTTCTTTAGCGGGAATATTTTTAATTTGGTGGCAACCAAAAAAGAATATGAAAACAGAAAACAAAACCAAAAGTTTTGCACATAATCGTTATCGTCAATTGCACTGGGCCCAGCCCTGGTACTGGAAATCATGTGGCATGTACCAGGGAAAACCCCAGACTCGTAATTTGCGGCCTGTGCTTGCAACAAAAGCCGTTCGCTGGCTTTTCTTTTGCATGGAAATTAACATTTTTATGTTTCCGCCAGGATGCCAGACACTATAGAGATTGGAAGAAGCATAGCGCTATAAGTACCCCAGATATAACAAGAAAGAGTTCAACTTTTCTCAAACTCAAAGAACTCGCATAGTTAACATTAAGTTGTGCTTTTGTTCTCTCGCAAACCCAAGCCAAAGGCAAAGGCAATGACAAAGGCAAAGGCAAAGGCAAAGGCAACCAGGGCAACGGTAAAGTAAGTAAGTTTTAATTACTGTTTGACAAATATTTAACAGGGGTACGGGACATGGAGAGAGTGAGAGAAGGAGGCAGAGTGGCTGGGCAGGGCAGGGCAGGGCAGGGGAGGGGACAGGCTTACGCACAATTAAGCAGATTTTTGCCGCTTGTAAGGCAAATGAAATCACAGCAGGCAAAAAGGATTGAGGAGTTCCGTTGAGTTGAGTTCCTTTTGGGGTTGGGCCCCGGAAATTGGGGTGGCGGTTGGCTTTGTTACACCCTGTAACAACATCATTTTGCGCCGTATAATGTCATAAATGTCTGTTAACAAAACAACAGACGTCACAGAGTGAGACGGTGAGCGAGACTGTTAAACATTATTACATTATTTGCCTTTTGCTTTTGGCTGAAATTGAAACCAACCCTGCCCAACCCTGACAAACTCGGGGCCCCCCCCTCGTAGCCCCTTGACAGTCAAATTTTCGGTTGATTTTTTTTTTTTTCTTTTCAGCTTTTGGTTTTATTTGACTTGGCTGCTGAGTTGATATTTAACTGGTAGCTGCTGCTGCTGCTGCTGCCTCTTCTTGAATTACCAACAATACGCAACCCTGCGAAGATTAATTGCGCCTGGTGACCGGGGAAAGGCGGCGACTGGCGACGCATCGAGTGCCGGCCCGGCTGGCAATTATTACATTTTCATTACATCCCCTAATCAGCTTTTCTGCATATTGATTCGTGTAAACAGGCTCTACTCTCGTCCGGAGTTCTATTTGCATATGCCGGTCAGCCGCTGAGATCGGCTGAGCAGGCGATTCGAGTAGTGAATTGTTTAAGCAGGTGTTGAAGTAGTCCACACCCAACGGGGCGTGGCACTTAACATCAACTGGCCTTGTGAAGCATGCAAATATAAGGAACTGCTTATAGTCTCTGTAGAGCTAAATCCATCAATCAAAAATGCATATTAAGTGATGATATGAATATATAAAAATATTTATTATATTATATTTATAATTTTAATGAATTTGATATTTTTTACTTATTACTATAATATTAAATATGTTTTTGTGCAATGAAATTACATAATTTTTAAATAAAAAATATTATGAAAAAAAAAATAAATAAATAAAATAAAATAAAATGAGATTGAGCTTGTGCAGCCATATAAATATATATATATATTTTGTAATTTTTTTTTTTTTTTATTATTTTTACAACATATTGAATGCATAATTTTGACTTGTGAGCTCATTCTTCATTATACATTATGCATTATTCATTATTTATTCATTCTGCATATAATTCATAATTGAGTGCTCAAAACATGCTTTATTTTTACTTATGGCTGTAGGCAATGTAAATGATTTCCATGCTAAGGCTAAGCTCATGTTATCTTTTCTTTATAGAATTGTCTGAGCTTTAAAGGCGACATTTAAAATCAATAAAATGGCTCGTTGCAACGCACCTGACGCCGGCTGAGCAGAGTGGCTCATCAAATGGGCAAATTGGCAAATGGACGCCGGTAAATAAGCCGATTAATTGTAATCAAGCGGGTGCAACTGTGAACAGTGAACAGTGGACAGACTGTCTAATGGCTTGTTGCTGGCTATCGATTAGTCTGGCCTGAC
The DNA here is from genome assembly GCA_030914345.1 of Drosophila koepferae. NCBI lineage: Eukaryota > Metazoa > Arthropoda > Insecta > Diptera > Drosophilidae > Drosophila > Drosophila koepferae. The sequence goes on from JAUESR010000207.1 coordinate 8,073,744, forward strand.
GGCTGGGTCAACGTTTGAGCAACTAAAACACTTTCTACCCCATTGCGAGGAGCGTAAAGAAATAAAATTAGCAAGGCATCGGGCAAGTACGATATTGCGCCCATTTGGCTATTGTGTAATAAAAATTTCCCAGTTGACCAACACGAAGGACGAGTCGCCGTTGGAATTACGTTTGCAATTGCTGTTGCTTTGGTTTTGTAATGACTAATAATAACCGTTGCCCGGAGCTGCCAACAGCCCAACAGCCCAACTGCTCAACTGTCCAACTGTCCAACTGACTACTCATGCCAATGCTGCCGCTTCAGCCCTTTGTGGCCATCGCTGTGGCTGTCGTTGTCAGTGGGCAAAGTAATGTGAAGTGTAAGTAAAATTTACGTTGGACTTCGTTGCTGTTGCTAATAATCATAAAAAACGGCTAGGCTCGCACATTTTGACAACTGGCTGCTGCCGGGATCGAGATGCAGCCACGCCCCCAATGCCCAATCCTTGCAATTGAGTTAAAAATGTTGTGTGTGTTTTTTTTCGCGTTCTGTTTTTGTTTAGCTGACAGGCGCAAAAAGCCAAGCAAATATAAATAATTTTACTTTAGTGTCTAAACGCCTCTTTCTCGACTACTGTCTGGGTAGATTTATGTTGCATTTGTCAGCAGAGCTTCGGGTGGTCCTCTAGCTGCTGCAAATTCTCCATACTTATTTATTTAGCTTTGGCGAGCTCGAACTCTTTCTGACCGACTACTGCAGATGCTGCCTGGCTTGGCTTGGCTCAAATGTAAACAAATAAATGCGAGCATTTTCGAGCAATTAGTCTGAGGAATTGTTTGGCATACATCAAAGCGCTTCTTTAAAAAAAAATCCAGATTAGTTGGGTAAATTATTATGAAGCCATGGAAAGTCAGCGACTTCAATTAAATATAATTGTTTTTTTTTTTTTTTTTTTTTTTTCCAAAACTGTTTGATAATCAAAATAAAGTCAGACTGGGCATCCATAGAAATTATATAAAAAAAAAATTCAAGATATCTCTAAGCTAAACAAATATATAAATATTAATTGCATAGCAAAAGAATTTTATAAAAGAAGTTGGCACACACTGAAGCTTATAGACTTTGGCAGGCACTTATAAATGCAATAAAATTTCGCTAAAAATTTTTTACCACAATTTTTATACGTATTTCTCATAAAAACGTTTATAAGAAATTTATAATAGTTATAAAAACAAAGCAATGAATGTTACTTAATATTTTTCAGATATTCAAATATATTTTTATGATTATAAAAATGACATCTCATAAATGATTCAAATATTACGATATTGCAGAGATAAACAGCGGGAGAAATACACAAAAATGCAAACGAATCAAAAAATGTCTTTAAATTATTAAATTATTATTTAAGTCTTAGCAATATTCTATGCATTAGCAAGAAAAGTATTACAAAATATAGACTGAGACTTAAATAAAATTTAAAAAATTAAATACTATTTTTCAATTATTATTTTCGTAAGTCATGAAAAATCAACCTGAAATTGTTTTGCATTAAACAAAAATTAAATTTTCTGTAAAGCTATTTCGAGTTATACTTCAAGCCAAAGCCTTCATTTAAGTAAAATATTTTTATATGATTTAAATTCAATTTATAACATAAACAAAATACAAAGAAAATCTTTGATCAGCGATAGATGATTCATGAGCAAGAAATAGAAAATAAATACCATTTCCACACCAGCTTGATTTATGTATATTATATATAAATATATATGCATATTGGCTGATAAAATAATTGACAATAAATATATTGATTTAAGAAATAAATAGCTTTGTTATCAAGAAAGTTTTTTTATAACCATTCCATGGCTTGTCAACAGAGTTCCAAATTTCTATATAAAATCTTCAGCTTCTTTGCTTGAAGCCTAATCTAAGTCTAGTTTTTTTATTATGACCAGCGAAGGTCACTAACGATTTGCAGTTCAGTTCAGGGTTAAGCAAAGGGCTCAAGACTCAATTTTAAGACCCGGGAACAGATGTACAATAACTCGCTGTAATTGCGGGTAGAAAGTAAACGTTGATTTGTAAATGGCTCAATCTGTCGATTGTGGGGCCAGGGAGGAGATCGGCAGGCGATGTCAATGGCAATTGGCCCCGGGCCAGAGAATGCCATAAAAAAAAAAAAGAATGTTTGGGATGCCCCCGACCACTCGGGCTACATTAATAGGACAAAAGCAAAGAATTTTGACGAGCTGTGCCTCAAGTTGAGCGTCTTCCATCAATTGATGATAAGATTTCACTTGTGGCTTGCGCCGTCCAATTAAGCGTATGCTGCAATAACTGTTAAATTACTCACTATTGGTTCTGCATATCCATGGCGCTGCTGCCGCCGCCACCGCCTCCTGCTGCAGCTCCTGCTCCGCCAATACCCGCACCTCCGGCGGCGCCAGAGTTCAGCATGTTGCCTCCATAGCTGGCCAGGCTGCCTTGCATGCCCTGCATGCCTTTGGCGCCCACAATGATGCCCAAATTAGCCAGACCCGCCAGCTGATGTCCAAGTCCGTGTCCTTGTCCGGTGCCATGTCCCATGCCATGTGCCATGCCGTGTGCCATGCCGTGACCCATGCCATGTCCCATGCCATGTCCCATACCCATGCCCATGCCGATGCCATTGGCTGCTGCCGGCGCGCTCGCCGTGCTGCTGCCCAGGCCTGCCAGTCCGCCCAGCTGATTGATGACCGCACCACCGGCGGGCATTGGCATGCCAGCACCACCGGCGCCTCCCAATTGGCCAGCGCCAGCGCCAGCGCCGAGCAGTGTATTGAGCAGCGTGCTGTTCGAACTGGGATTGCCTAAAAGTTGCTGTTGCTGCTGCTGCTGCTGGTTGCTGTTGATGTTGCTGCTGTGCAGTTGTTGTTGCTGATGTTGCTGTTGCTGCTGCTGTTGCAGTTGCTGTTGATGTTGATGTTGCTGCTGCATATTGACATTGCTCTCAATGCTTGGCAGCAACAGTTGCTGCTCCTGGCAGCGTCCCAGCCGGCTGAGTAAATGCAGCAGCAGTACAAGGCTAAAAAATGTTGTATGCATCTTGATGTTGATGTTGTTGTTGTTGCTGGTTTATATCAATAATATATTATCAGTTGTTGTTGTTGTTGTTGCTGTTGTTATATATCGTTTTGGTTGCGGTCTAGAGTCTACTTTTTGGCGTGTTTTTGAATGCGTGTTGTCGTAAGTACTTTGTAGTTAATAAATTACTAAATGCTAGTTACTACTTAATAAAATATTTGATTTATATTTAATTATTTATTATATTTAAATATATTTTAAATGCAAAAAATGTTTTTCTTTGTGATGTATCAAAAAGTGTATTTGAAATTTCTACTTGGCTTATATTTTATTTTTTTATCAAGGAGTCCCTATATTGAGATTATGTAACTTTGATAGTTGCGATATATGTTTATTTATATATAGATAGCTATATATGTATATATGTAGATGTGATCTGGTTTCGAATTGATTTGTTTTTCCTGAACTCTTTTTTCGTTTTTGGACTTCTTAATACTTTTCGTTTGATTTGCGCGCTTTGTTTTTCTTGGCTGGCTACATTTTGTTTTTTACAAACATTTTTGTTTCAGTTCACCTTTTGCATGATTCAAATCAATTTTGATTTTTTGTTTTTGTTTTTGAATTTTCGATTTTCACGTGAGCACTTCAAACGGTTTTTCGTTTTTGGTTTTTCAATTTTCTTTGTTTTCACATTATCAATTGTTGATTTATTTGGTTTAGAGCAGCAGCAGCCGCCGCCTCCTGGCCGATCCAGTTGGCTTCCTGGAAACGTTTAGAGCTGCGGTGCCGAGGGCGCAACATCAAAAGACCAACAATTCCAGACAGATCCAACGATCGGGCGCAACGAAACCCGTTTGAACAGACGACGCGCCGCGTCCGCCTCAATGCCTCACGCCGATCCATCCATCTAAACAGGCTTAAAGGTCTCTCTCGTTTATTTTGTTTTCTGTTTAGTTTTTTTTTTTTTCTTATAGTATATCTATATATGTTTCTTGAGCCAGATAAAAAGGCGCCGACTGCGTCTCCTATATAATGTGCAATTGGGGGCCGGCCGGCCGGCCACGTCTCCCGAAAATCGAACGCGCGCGCGCTCGTTCCGGACTCGATCGCACGGAAGTTCAGTGTCCCGTGGTCAGATTGCTTGCCTCTGGCCGGTCGAAATTCGACTCACTTTCACGTTTCACGTTTCACGTTTACGCACGGATTCGCTTATGCTTCTGGCTTGCCCTGACTCTGATTGTGTGCGGCACACACGTGCGTTTCACAGCTCGTTCGGCACTCGACTGACGACTGGCAACGACTGCGACTGCGACTTGGCGGCTGTTGGCTGCTTCGTGTGCTCTCGTCTCGTATATCTTATGGATTCACCAGCGTCGTCGTTGCCCGCCTCTGATAGGCACATAAAGTGCGCTCGTTGTTGCTGTCGCTGTCGCTGTTGCTGCTGCTGTCGCTGTTGCTGCTCCTATTGCTGTTGCTGTTGTTGTTGTTGCGCATGATGAAGAAATTCGCTGCTGCGCAGCCAGAGCCAGTGGTAGATGTCTGCTGAGTGTGCCCCGGCAATGGGCTTGTTCATTAATAATCGCACGACAACTTGTCAATGCAGCTGCGTTTTGACATGCATCTAACTAACTAATCGTTGTTAATCAGCGCTCATGTTAAGCTGAAGCTGTTAACTCTATGTGGCTAACATAATACGCTCAACGCCAGCCCAGAAAGGTGCGCACTTCACTGATTGCAATTTGTTGATACAACAACAATATTGGGCTGTGGGTGGTCCGGCATTCCAAAGCAAACTGAGCACAGCAATGCAGTTTCAAATGCAACTGCCTCGAATTGCACACTCTGTTGAGCTGTTGAGCTCTGAGTGTAAGTGAAGATTGTTTTAGTTTATGCAATATAAACATGAGCAAATAATTGTCAGGCATATTTATTGAAATTGATTTATCAAATATATTAATAAGCAAAAATTCATCAATTAAATTAAAGAATTTGAAAATATACATTTGAATATATATCAAATAAAATATTAGATTAACAAATTATTCATCTTTCATTTATACATTTCTGCAGATATTCTTTGTTTAGAATATAAGCTTTGTACATAAATGAAAGATAAATAATTTGTTTATATAATTATCTTAAGATTCAAACTGCATAGCAGAAAATTCATTGAAATCTGTTTAATAAATCATATTATTTCATAACTTATACAAATGTATTTAATATTAAAAACTGTGAATTAATTATATAAAAAAATATTCATTCATAACTTAAAACAGCTTAATCAAATTTATATTTAAATAAATTTAAATAGTCTTTTATTTAATAAATAAAAATATATTATAGTTCCAGTATAGTTTTTCATAGATATGAAAATATGCTTTAAATTATGAATATGAATGAAAGTTAATTGAAATACTAAAAATGTAATTGTTGGTTATTTATGATTAATAAAAGGAAATTTATTTATATATAATATTAATATTTTATATTCTCTTTATTAATACAAATACTAAAATATTTGAAATTGCTTTGCAAAAGAAACTCACGCAATAATCGATCTTCTGCTTATCAATTGGAAATCTGCAGGTAAGAAAATCTACATTTTGATTTGTAATTTATTTATTTTATTACACAGCTAATTGACCGAAAATATTTGTAATTCGTATCTGCTGGTGTGATTTTAGCTGTGCTACTGCACAACCCCTGTGCCTGGCACTGGGATGTATCTGTTTATCCATAGATAAACGCATAGTTCTTTGCCTCTGTATGAGCGTGTGTGTGTGTGTGTGTTTATTGTTGTTGTTTGCTTGGCTCATCCATGCATCCATCCATCCATCAGTCAGTCAATCTGTTGGTTACACACTTTTCTCCTTAGGCAAACCCATATCCATCCAACGACTCAGCGACTACATTTCCACTTGTTGTTGTCTAAAAACTTGAGCTGTTTGCTGTTTACCTTCTTTCTCCTGTCCGTCTGCTGCGTCAACACATTCCCCAAAAGGGCAAGGCACCGTACCGCACCACACTCTGCACCACTGCACCAGTGCACCAGTGCACCACAGTGCCACTAGACACCGATTGCCGGCTAGCCTGGTATCTTCATGACGTTTTATGGGCCTGCAAATGAGGCAAAAATTGCAGTTACAACTTTTGACCCAAAACCATAAACGACACGAAATGCTGTCTCGCTATTTCACTCTTCCGCTGTCCCACTCTTCCACTCTTCCACACAATATTTGCTCAAGGTAATTACAAAAACAACAAGAAATAATATACATAGCTGGTCGTCGGCGTTGTCGATTATTCGGCTTGTTTATTTGTCCAAACATTTGTCAATTTCATTGAGCTCTGACCAGGCACATTTCCTCATGGGGGCGATCGCCAGAGCTAGTGCTCAGAGCGAGGCGACGCGTCGGCACATGCTTTGATCGACATCGACATCGACTACGACTGCGACTGCGACTGCGTCGTCGACTTCGACTTCGGCTACGGCTTCAGTTTCGGCTCAATTTAGATTCACTTTAACGTTTATATCATATGGCACTCAGATATATGTATGTAGCACAATACATGCCATGATTGTGCGTTCTTTGGCGTTTATCTAATTTACTTTTACTTACAGCGCCAACTACACGGATATGTCGACTGTTGGGCGCCCGCTTGCCAGCTGATAATAAAAAATAAAAAAAATATCTGCAGATGGGCAAGGCAAGGGGCATGGGAATGCGACTCTAACTGCTAATGCCACACGGCTTTGCTTTGCTTTTATTGGCTTGACAATGGGCTCGTGTCTCTATCTCTATCTATCTGCCTTACTCTCTCTCTCTCTCGCTCTCTCGCTCTCTCTCTTATTCTCTATCGAGTATAAAGGTAAATTGTGAATGTGTTCTTCAAGTAGTTTTTTGTTTGAGACGCCGTCGCTGAGCTGTGTCCAACGGGCATACAATGAGTCTCCCTAATGATTTTCAATGAGCTGAAAGTCTGCACAGCTAATAGACAAATGACGCATTCAGTTGAGTTCGTCGTAAATGACAATAAGTACCTAGAACTTGGCTCTCTAAATAGCTCAAGATTTTAGATGCCTAACATACAGTTGCAGCAGTCGTTTTTAGCTTCTCAATCAATGAATATTTATATTGAACTTGATGAAATCTCTCTGATGGAATATTAATATTAATACATATTAATTATTACTTACTTAATGGAAGCTAAAAATTTTATATTTACATTTTTTTGCAATGTTTACATATTAGTATATAGAAAATATTAAAACAAAAATAATCTGAAATACTGAAATATATTTTTAATAAATAACAAATTGTTTACTTTTCTATTATTTTTTTAGCATAGGTGCTATTTGCTTTGCTTTTTTTCTCTTTTTAAGTCAGACGGGACTCCAATATATAAAGAGTTAATAATCTTATTATATGTAGAATATTTAAGCTGTCAATAAGTATGCTACATAAAAATTCCAGCTCGAATTTCTAACAAGCACAGCAATTGAAGTCCTTTCTTTTTTATTTTCCTTGTCATTGAAGGCTTGGCAAATTAAAAGAAAATTTTATTTAGATATGAAGTATTAAAACTTGACAACTAAACAGATGCAGAAAGAAAGCAATTACAAATTACTCTAATATTAATAGATATATATATATTTAAAAATTAAATTCTAAGTCATAATATGCTTTAAATTTATAAATTAAATAAATACAATTTTTGTATTTTTCAAAGTCACAAACCCTGGACAACAAAACCCTTTTCAAATACTTATTAGCTGAGCCCAAGGCAAATGCAAAATGCAACTGTTATGTCAATGCCCTGGCCCCTATGGAAGGGCAGACGGAAGTGGCCAATGTTAAATGTAGCGTGAAATTGCAATGTCAAAAATCGTTGTCATTCAAATCACGCCTCTGGTATTGGTCGGGCTCATTCCAGCCAAGCCACACATCTAATGCGTCGATGGCATGCCAGAGTCCATTAGCCGTTAACTTTTCGGCTAATTGTCGCCAACTGCTCGTAAGGCTTTGAAGTCAACCCCTGTCCGACCTGCTTAGTGAAGTCGACTCCCCTCTGGAAATATGTCCACTTGCAGTGGAAGCTATGGAACTGTTGCAGCACATTTCCTATGTTTGCCAACGGCTTTGGCCACTCGCCTCAACAGTCGGCGGGAAAAGCGGAATGCAAACATCCAAAGTTTTCACATTGTTTATGAAAAAGCAATTTTCGGTTAAAATTTTGTTGTTCTTTTTTTTCTGAAAACTTAAGATGCTGAAAAAGCAACACAAATCAAACACGGCCCAAGTCTAAACATTTTTACAGACACCTGCCACTAATGACGTCTTGTTTTGCTGTCGGCTGTCGGTTCTTATTATGACCTGTAAAGCGATGTTTGAATGGGGTATGCTCAACAGCCAAGAGAAGTTGAGTTGGTATTATTACATGGATATTGGATATAAAGAATAATTTAAGATATTTTGTAAAGTCTTCTTAAGCTCAGTTGTTGAACTGGTTTAATAATCAAAATTTGTTTATTTGATAGATTCCATTCAAATTATATTTTGTTGATAAATTAATGACAAAAAGGAAAATATAAGCAACAGGGAGAAAGTAGTGCAATCTCTAATAAATTCAAGTGACTTTTACTAATATACTTTAATACTAGGCTAAGCTCGGGAGAGCAAACTATTCCCAAAGAAGACAAAGCCCTTTCGGTGCGTAGTTAAATCTTACAGCATTGTGGGCTAAAGGATAATAAGAAAATAAATGAATAAAGACCAATATTTGCTGAAAAATAAATTGAGGAAATTTACTAAAATTAAATAGTTAATCATCATACAAAAGTTCAATTATGAGACTTGGTCTATGAATATGTAAAATAAAAAAAAAAAATAAAAAAAAAAAATAAATAAATAAAATAAAATATTATTCCTTTAACTCTCTATCTCAACTTATAGCTAAATCTCAATTGACAAAGTTGATTTCAGCTAAAAATCCCATCAGCTCTGCAACCGCAATCCAGTTTCCAAGGATATCTTCTAGTTAATCAGTAGTAGACATATTTTCGCTGTTACCTTTTGTTGCTTTTAACGTTGATGTTGTTGGCCTGAATCGCTCAATCATGTGAAGTGGTCAACGTTTATTCTTAGCGCTTAATTGGCGACTAGGCGCCTCCTGATGCACCATTATGATGCTAAAGCTGCAATTGCCACTGCTGCTGCTGCTGCTTCTGAGACTGCTTCCATCATTTTATTTTGATCATCTGCGGCTGCCTGCGTTGGAGGCGCAGTCACATCAAAGGCGAAGAAGAAGCCACCTAAATCGCAGCGATCAACTTCAAAGGGGGCACAGGTAGACAGCTCGAGTGCACTCATAGCGCCCGGAGGAGTGCACTTTAATGAGTTAGTGAATAAATAGTGAATACTTGTTCAGTTTCTATGCCACACACATGCTTGAAGCGGGAGCTGCTGCTGTTGCTGTTGTTGTTGTTGTTGTTGTTGTTGCTGTTGCGGGTCGTCGCATTGCATGCGACATTAACTTCAGTTCCTGCTGCTGCTGATGCTGCTGCTTATGGTTCAGTTTTTGCTCTCGAAATTAATTTCATAGCCAATTGCTTTGTGCGCCATAAAATGCCATTAAATGCCCGCCAGGTTCTTATAGCTTCCTCCTCCTTCTCCTCCTGCTCATCGTCTTCCCCCGCTGCCTCCTTCGCCAAGCCTATTTGAAGATATTTTCGTTTTTATGGCCCGTACGTACTTCGTACTCAATTGGAAAACGCATCAAATAAAAAATGTTCGAAGCATTCAGTGCAATTAGTGCGTCATTTATATTTGCAATCCAAAACTATGTGGGAATATGCTCAGCTCAGTTCGTAACGCCAATTCCCATTACCATACCCAAGTTCATACCCATACCCAACCACATCCACATCCACATCTCCTTCCCTCTGCAATATAATGAACCCGCATACTACTGGCCCGACGACGGCTGTCAAATTTATGACAAGTTATGAGCGGCAGCAGCATAAACAAAGCCCTGAATCGCACTCATCATTCGAACAGTTGAAAATGATCTTCTACTTCAACTGCGCTGGCTTAATTGTGCCACAATGCCGTGGCAGTGGCCACTCGGCAGTGTAGAGCGTTTGCTGTGGGGCCCAAGTAAACTGTGTAAGTGTCTCTCTCTGTGTGTGTGTGTGTGTGTGTGTGTTAAGCAGGCGATAAGCTGTGAAGCACTTTAAGCTGTTTAGTGAACAACATCCTGTAAGTTATGCCCAACATTTTCACCTATTCAAACACTTTCCATTCGAGGAAAGCCAGAAAAGCACGAGATGATACTCAGGGAAAGTATTTGAAAACGAACCTGCAAAGAGAAAACCCGTTGAAATAAAAATTGTGTTAAATGTGTTATTTATTCATTTTAATCAGCTCGATAAATATTAAATGCTTTTTATTTATTTAATTTTTATTATCTGTTTAGTTTATGCAATGCATATTTTATAAATCATTTGTTTTTTTTTTTTTTTTTTTTTAGTTTTTGTTTTGTAAATTTTATGTATTACTATAGTTTCATTACTTCATTTAATTAATTTTTTTGTAGTTTATTCATTTTTAATGTAAATTATTTTTTAAAAATTTTTTTATAAAGATGTAAAGAAAACAAAACCAAAAAAATTTTTTAATAATTATTTTTGTTTTGAAGAAAATTTTATTATTTTTTTTTTGTTTGCAACAATATTATCATAGTGCATATTGTAGGCCTTTGATATTTGAATATTTAATATTTTAATATTTGCCAGCAAAGAAGCCCTCTTAAATGAAAAAAAATGTGCAAAGTTTTTGCTAAAAACACAACTAAAATAAAATACAATATTAATAAAATAAAATAAATTTTTTTTTTACATAAGCCTAAAAGTATGCTACACTTAGCAAGAGCTTTAAGAGTTGACATTTTCATACCCTGGTTAATCGGCAAACTTCGATATCGAACAGGACATAAAGGACATTTCTGGGCACGAGCACATTTACAAATTGCGTGTGCGAAATGCTTAGAGAACTTTCGAGCAAAGTCGTGCTGGAAAGTGTTATTCAATAAACGCAGGCATATCTTAAATCCGCCTCCATTGACCCCAGCTCCGGTGGCTGCTGTTGCTGGATGCTTTTACTGTTACCGTTACCGATACCGTTACCCGGTCCATACCCAAAGGTCAGCTTGTTTATGCGCTAAATATACATAAATAGTTTTACGCTCGGCGAGTCGTAAGTGCGTCGCCAAGGATAAGTGCAGGTACATATAAGGATAAGGCCCGGCGCAGGCAAGTCCACTTAAGGTAACAACGGAACGTGGCAGGAAGGCAGCTAGACACATTTGGGCGAAAAGTTTCGTGAAGAACTCTCAGCCTTGTGGCCGGGAACAAAGGCAAGCAACAAAGGCGAATACAGTTGGCAATTTAATCAGCCTGAGCTGAGAGCGAGATAGAGTGAGTGAGTGAGTGAGTGAGAGAGAGAGAGAGGGGGAGAGGGAGTGCGACTGCTGCCAACAGTGTTGCCAACTTGGCCTTTTTCCGGACAGATCTGTCCTTTTTGAAATTGCAACTGCCGCAAAAATTTAGAAACAGCCCCTGTCCGGAAAAAATGCCTTTTTTATATTATATTGGCCTTTTTTCATCCTTTTTTAATTGTTAAAGGTTGTTTATAAAATTTGTCAAGTAAATCAATATCATCGCTTTAATATTGCTTTATTGCAAGATATTTTACGATGTATCCCTGTTTCAAACGCTGTAGTCCTGTAATCGAAAATATATTTATCGATCGATCATTAAAGTTTTCAAAAGTTTAACAAAATTGTCAAAGGAAATTTACAAACTGAAATTTAGGGTGTCGCGGTCAGACGACCCATTAAAAAAAAAAAAAATGGATCCGCCGTTCCCAATAATATTGATGAGGCATTTTACAAATACTGCAAGTGCAGTTTAAATACAAAACTTGTAGAATGGAGAGATAAAGAAAGTATCGTATATTTCTGGACTGAAGTTCAGAACCACACTCAGCAGGAAACAAAAACTTTTCGGACCTGGGTGCATTTGTTATCACTTTGCTGTCATTGCCGTGCCGTGTCGTCAAATGCTGAGGTGGAAAGGGTGTTCAGCCAAGTCAATTTGGTTAAAACCAAATTAAGGAATAGCTGCAAATTGATACGTTAAATTCTATTTTGGCAATTAGGTTGGTTTTACTAGTTAACAATTACATGCAATTAAATATATTATCTTTGGATTAGGTTTGGACTACAACGAAGCGGCTACCGTAAAATTGTGTACGCCAAATTGGCACAAAAAAATACATATAGCAACGAAAATACCAATTTTGATGAGGTGCTATACCTTTTAAACGAAAATTAAAATAAAACTATACTTTAGAAATAGAAAAAATGTTATCCGTTTTTTTTTACCTTTTCAAAAATATTTTGGCCTTTTTTTGTCCTTTTTTTGGTGTCAACTGTCCTGTTTTTTTGGCGAAAAGATGGCAACACTGGCTGCCAATGATGTTGTCAAATGGCTGGCCCTCAATACCGCTCTCCTCTTTCATATTGCTCCTCCTCCTGCCCCATACTCCTGCTGCTCCTGCTGTTGCTGCTGCTCACTCCAGCAACTCATCAGTTTGTGCTTAATGTGGCGCAAGCGAAAAATTTGCTCAGCTACTTTTGCCTCATTGCCCGATGCCAACGGAATTTGTAATGCGTCCGCCGTAATATTGTTTAAATGTTGTTGGAATTTGATTCAATTAAAGCGGATTTCAAGTACCAGGGCTACGCTTAATTAGCACCGCCAAGAGCACAGCAAAATTGAGAGTGAGCCGAATGAACGGGCCGAAACAAAAGCCCTCAGGTTAAGAGCGGGATGGATGGGCTGGTGCGAGCAGCACTCCATTAAGAAGGGTTAAGGACGTAACGGCAGCTACGTATATTATGGTCGGCTCTCAAAAGACAATCGACCTGCATTAAATTCAATTGGAAAGCCATTGGCAGAATTTGTAACGAATCAATTGAAGCTGGGAAAAATACATATTCACATGCTATAATTAAGTAATTTTGACTTTAACTGAAAAGGAAGAGAAAAATTTACAAAAGAGAAATAGGAGAAATAATTTAAAAGAAGACAAATAATCTAAGATTAGAGAGGGAGATAGAGCAACAATGAGGTAATCAGAATGAGGTAAGCAGAGAAAACGAACAACAGAAGCTAGAAAGAGAGAGAGTAAGAGTTTATTTGTTTAATCAGCAAGCGCCAACATCTAATATATATATTTTTTTAATATTTGTATTGCATTTTAAAGATAAAGCTAGATTTAAATATTTATTTTAATCAATATTTTATTTGTATAATATGTCTACTTTGAATAATGCTCTGCTCACATTTAAGCTTTATTTTTTAAAAAGAGATCATAATGTAATAAACACATTAAAATGTTAAACATACTTCAGGCTGACTTATAATTTAAATGTTGTTGCGCAATAGTTCGCACAGATGGCGCTGCACACAAGCGTCTATAAACAGAGGGGGTTGTGTCTTTGCTAAGCTAAATGTTAAACGAGCAGAATGAGTCTACATTTAACAGAGTGAACTGTGCTGTTAACATACGACTCGTCACTAAATATCCCACAATAGATGGCGCTAACAAAAAATTTGATTAGTAACAAATAATTAAACGAAAAAAATATATGAATTGAAGCTTATACTATAAAATGAGTAAATATTTATACAAGAAAAAAAAAAATAAATATATATAATATATATATATATATTATATAATATATATAATTCTTTATTTTTAAATTATATAATTATTATAATTTTTTTTTTTTAATGTATTTAATTTATTTCTTTAATATTTTATTTTTATAATCAGTCATGCAATTGTCTACTTTAAATATGCATTTAAGACTTATTGGGCATTTAAAGCAAAGCTTAGAAAAATTTTTGCAGCTTGAGTTAACTTGCAACATGCAATGTTGCAACTGCGCCTGTGGTTGCACGACAATCTGTTCGTGGAAACAGCGACCATTTCAAGCGTACTTGGGTGCCACAACAACAACATTGACGATGATGATGATCAAGATGATAATGATGATGACGATGGCAGCTGAAGTTGAAGGATGCGTGCGCCATAATAAGCCACAGTCACATCCAATGCAATTCCACGCGAGTGTGTGTGTGTGTGTGTGTGTGCGTCCTTGTGGATGCTACATGCGAGCTGCCTGCAGGCCCTACCAATGCAGCCAACACTGCCAATACGGGCACAGCAAGAGAGAGAGAGAGAGAGAGAGAGAGAGAGGGGAAGTGTGGGAGAGTGGCAGTAGGGTAGGCGAATCCAGTGCTGAATGTGCCCCGGTACACTTGACGCAATCTTAATAACCATGAAGCAGCGTGGCTAATTAGCACAAAAAGCTTGGCAATAACCATGCTCAATGAGGCAGGGCAGCAACTGGGAGACGACACAAACAATGCCCCGGCGAGGGCGTGCAACACGCGTCGTATGCTCAACGAGCTGCGCCTCTTGCCAAGGGAAAGTGCAGGCCACGATGGGTTAGATTGGTTTGGGTTGAGTTGGAGCAGGAGGCGGGCGCAGCAGGCGCAGCAATCTGCTGCACTTGAGCAACGCCCTCACCAGTTGTCCCGTTCCCCTTCTGCTACGACGACCAGCAGCGCTGCGTGTTGATTTTTGGTTCTGCTTTCGGTTTACATATCAAAACAATTAGCTGCGTTTTTTCCTCCTTCTTACGTGGCACAGCCACAGCTAAAGCTCAGAGTGTGAGAGATGAGCGCTGCTGCTGCTGCTGCTGCTTGTAGTGCATTTTGTGCGTTGCCCTCAAGGCCGCTCTGTGGCTGATGAATTGTCCAGGCTGGTGATGCCAGCTCTCTCGCATTGTTTGCACAATCAACCCTTGGCCCCGCAGCCCACTCAGATTGTTGCTCAATTGTTTACGTGATGTTTTGCCTAAATTAGAAACCGGCGTCCAGGTCCAGTTGCGTTGCGCATACGCCTAGTTGGACTTTTTCTTTTTTCTTTTTGTTTTCATTTTGTTTCCCTTTCTCTCCATCCTTTCTGCCAGCATTTGCCAACTAGAGGCAAGTGTAACTTTTGCCAGTTCGGTCCCAGTCCAAGCGAAGCCGTTGCTGAGTGCTCGCCTCAAGCGTTTTGTGCACTTCCCTTTTGGCCCATTAATTGGCTCGCATATTGCCAATTAAGTTGTTCGTGAAAAAGCGGAAAATTAATTTGGATTCGCTTCAGTTTCAGATTTGGTATTCGGATGCCGATTCTCAATTCAAATTCAGTTCAACTGCAATGCCCCCTCCAGTTAGGGGGGAGGGGAGGCAAATGGACAGGTGGGCAGATGGGTAGGTGGGCAGGTGGGGAGAGTTGGGGACGGTCGAGGCCAAGCCCGGCGACCGGGGTCGAGATGCGGTAATTGAAAACTGGGCCCATTCCGGAGGCAGCGCCATAAATTTTCTGAGAGCAACGCAGCAACTCAGCGCTAATGGTAATGGCTGATTGGAAACTCGTTTCCAGCATTAACATAATCGCTTTAAAATTGAAACTGAAACTAAAATGCAGTTAACAACAACAGCAGCAGCAACAACAACAACAACAACAGAGACATGACGCGCACACACACATCGCACACATTTGTTAAGCGATAGCAGACCATTGTTTAGCTTGCTTCTTCATCTTCTCTTTGTTGTTGTTGTTGTTTGACAAAATCCAAAAATTGAAAGCCCAGTGCGAGCATCTAGCTCTACATATGCTCGGGGTATGCTTGAAAAGTTTGGAAAACCCTACAACTTTTCATAAATATATACATTTAATTTTTCTATACAAATTTGATATATTTCAATTGATATTTCAAGGATCATTCTCTAAATTTTAATTTAATGTAATTTAATTTTGTTTTTATAATATTTAATACAATATTTTTTGGGAAGTTTAATATTTTGCTCCTATGTGATAAATATAAAATAATAATAAATACAAATTAAAGTATAATAAAGTCTTTTAAATGAAAAATAAATAAAAATAAAATAAGAATAAAATGTAAAAAATAAATATCAATAAAAATATAAAGAATATAAAAATAAATTAAAGAAAAAATAAAAATAATAATATTATACGAATTAAAATTAAAACAAACTTACTTTAGACATTCCTCAGTAAACTCGTAGCTATATTAAATATAAAGAATTAAATATAAAGAATTAAATATAAAGAATTCAACATGAAAAGTCCTTTGGTATATTTATGCTAAAAATTAAAGCAGCAGCATTCTTTATTACTTCTCATTTATTAATATAGCTTTAGATACCCTCTACCCATTTCCTATTTACTAAATATCTTAATTACTCTATTAGCTGCCCTCGCTCATATTGAGTTTTGCATTCTCTCGGGTGGCAGTTGTATTAACATATCAACATTTGTTAAATGACGTTTGACTTTTGTGTGACAACGGGATATTAATTCGAATGGGCCCCTCGATGGCTGCTCGGTTTGTTCAAGCTGCCTCCGTTTTTTCTTGTTTTTGGCCAAATAATATATTTAAATAACTCAATTAAGCATAAAACGCAACTGGTGGGCACTCGGAGCCATGGAATTCCCAATGAAATGCCATGATATATGGCTAAATAACAATAACTGTCAAGCAACATTTTTTAATTAGCAGCCCAAGCGCCCAGCTCGCTATCATATGAAAAATAATCGAAATAAAATATGCAATTCAACCAAATAAATAAATAAACAAACTGAAGATGTCGCGCCACTGGGAGAGGCCACTCAGACGACGCCTCAAGGTGTGCCCACAAAGATTGTGCTGCTTCTTCTTGCTGCCGCTGTTGTTGTTGCTACATATTTGAACTGAAAGCGCCAAAAATAAAAGCAAAAACCCAAAAAAAAAAGGAGGAAAATGAGCAAAGCTTATCAATCTTTCGAGCTAATTTGATACCAAACTGATAAAAATTGTCGTCATTTGCTGCATGACAATTTTTAAGATATATTTAGTAAGTAAATAATTCTATATGATATTTGAATGTATTTCTTGATTTTTAATAAGCTGGGATATCCTTAATGGAAAGGCAGCAGAGCTTTCAGGTTGGTTGAAAGTCTTTCAGTAAATGATTAATGACAGATTAAAATATGCGAAATTAAAATAAATATTGAAGCAAGGCTAAAAAGAATTCAAATATATTTTTAATTTAAGAGTAAATAAAAAAAGTATAAAAAAAAAAACAAATAAACTAATTAAATTAAATAAAAATGCAATTTGGCAACATTTGTATTCAATAGAACACTACACATAAACTAAATAACAATTTTATTTAATATTAAAAAATAAAAATCAAAATAAAAATTTCAATAAATCTTATTCCGTTTGAATTACATTGAATACACAAAGAAAAAAAGAAAGTTGAGTTAAGTTGATTGTACGAAATATATAAAATAAATAAAAATATAAAAATATATAAAATTTATTAATAAGCTAAGCAGATGCCTAAGATACAGAGCTTTTTAAGTTTACCTTAAACTTTATTAATTTTTCTTTAACTATTACAGGTGTCTCTTGAACTCTGCTAGACTGCTAATAAATGAAACAATTAATTTCTAAAATATATTAAATCAGTTTCAAATCGAAGTCTAAATTTTGTATTTAGCATGGTAAATGGTAAATTCATGAACCAAGAATTAAGTCAAATTGACTTCAATTTGTGAAATTAAAAACCTCATATAAAAAAATATTTTACTTAAGTTATTTTCTATATAGATGACATTGTAGATATATGAATTGATGATTATGGTTGTATTTGGCTACTGAACTTAGCTTCTTTTATACAAGAATGTCAATCAACACATCATCATTTAGATATCTTATCTACATCTACTATTTCATCATATAACTTTGTTTTAGCTACCTTACTTAAACATCAATGTATAACTAAATAAAATGCAGCTCCATGAGTTATTTATATTAAAGGGCATTAGTCAGTTGTATGTGGCTTAGGCCTGATTTCCCAAACCCATTTTAAAGATATGCTAACGATTATGGTCTTCGGGTAATCGTCAGCTTCATAACATAGCGAGTAGACTTTAAAAAATTGCTTATTAATATGAAATAAATGCTTTGGGCCACCAACGAAAAACGATAAACGCGACTAAAAGTTTTTGGCATTTACATCTAATGAATATGCAGAAAAACAAAACGAAATATTTGTATCTCTTCATTGGAGTCTATTGGATTCGTATTGGTCTGCGATGTTTGCATTTGTGTGGGCTCGTTAATATAAACGGTTTGCATATATTTTGTGGGGCCTCCAAGCCAAGCAGTGGGCACAAAATGAGCGTAGCTGTTGAAATAAAAACATTTGGCATTTTATTTGATTTCAGCTTATTAAGTTGTATGCATTTCATTACCTTCTCTCGCTCGCTCTCTCTCTCTCTCTCTCTTAATCTCACTCTCTCTCTCTCACTCTCTCTCGACTCAGTTCGACTGCCGCTGGCATTCGTTGTCCCAGACTAATAGTGTTTTTTTTTTGTTTTTAACTCTTTCTCTTTTCATTTTAAAATTTTATGAATCAATTTGCTTTTATGGCTTAATTATTAGAGATTTTACTTGTTAACTTGGCTTTTAATAATAATTCAAAGAATTTAGACAACACTGCGTATGCATGATTTATATTACTTTTAGAGAATTATAAATATTGTCAATTTTTCAGGTATTTTCATTATTTTGTATTATTATTAAAGGAAAGAAAAGGCAAAGGATTTGCCATTTGGACTCTAAGAGACTAAAATATTTGAAAGCATATCTAATTCAAGTTCTATGTAAAATGATTATTAAAAAATCATTGTTTTTGTTAAAACTCTTAAATGTGATTGAAGTTGACTTGATGCTTAATGATTTCACTGCTGGCAAAAGTATGTGAGATCACCAAAACAATGTAGATCTTAGGTAAAACAGAGACTTTCTTTTAAATACAATGCTTGCTATATATTCCATGCTGCCAGACAGCTCAAGGAGGTGGAAGTCTTCTCTTTCTTAGCTCAGGAGAGAATCTAGCTGACCTGCCTGACTGCATTGGGTGTTGTATCCCAACTCACTCTCAACCAAACGAAGCTCAAGAACAAGTATCAGAGGCAAATCAATATTTTATTTGCAACCTAGTTAAAAGATAAGTTGCCTAGATTTACGTCACAATACTAAGCTGGAATCCAATTTGATAGCAGTGCCATTTGAGCTTAACGAAATTTATGGAAATTTCACATTTTTATTCACATCAGTTCCCACACACAGCGTCTGCTCCCGAACGAACTGAGACATGGAAACATATAAATACTACGTTTGCTTTAATCAAGTTATTAACTCGTGAAATATCAACACATAGAGCCACAAAGATTAAATTATAAATATTAAATGACATAGAAACGAAATGAAGCGAAGCTCAAAGACACAAAAAAAAAAAAAAAAAGAGAAACAAATCGACAGCAAATAAATATATGCGATATGAAGATATTAAGACATGAATAATTAATATCACTGATGAAAACTTAATGAAGAAATAGAAACACAAACAGACAGACAGACGGACGAACGGCTAGACAGGGGGCTAGCGGGGTCTGCAGAGAAATAAATAAAGAGTGGAATCTCCAGCCAGACTTGAAATATATTTGTCATAGTTTCAACGACGACGCAAATGCTATGAAAAAAAAAGCAAACAGAGGCCCAACCAGATGATAGAGCAATCCACATAGAGCTCTGCCTTCGAGCGCAGACCACACACGCACACACATCGTGTTTTTTCTTCGCATTTTGTTTTTGTTTTTTTGTTGCTTTGGGCAATTAATTTATTATTGGCAACTTGAAAATTTATCGAGCTGTGGCTGCTTGGAAAAGCAAGCAGAGTAGCAAAAAACGCTGCAGCAATTTGTAGATCATAAAATTGGTTGACTGCCGCCGTTGCTAGAGCCATGGAGCTGTAACTTATACAAATTTGACATTTTTACAGCTGCGCTGGCGTTACGACCTGCACTGTGCTGGTGTGCGTGGCTGCGATCGGGCCATGGGCGCGAAAGGGTAGCGACCCATTGATCAGCCGCTAACAATTTCGATCCATTAAACAGAAAAATCAAATCAAATCGAAAACGGTTGCAAGCGACTGCACAATGCTCGCTTGCAATGCAGTTGAAGTTTCGAGTAGCTTAAAGAATTTCAAGCTGAAAACATTTATATTGTCAACTAAGGCTTAGATTTTGCCAAACATTTGCCAAGCATGAAGAAATGATATGTTGTGATAAGATTGTTAGAATTTTATTGCTTCAGACTTGAGCTAAAATTTCTATAGCCAACTGCATCAAACAGACTCGACTCAATTCACCAAATCGTATTCATCATATTCAACATTTTGCATATTAATCTGCCAATCGAAATCCCCTCTATTCATTATGCGAACAGGGTATCATAGCCCAGCGCCAAGCTGAAAAACTGTTGTCTCTAATCAGCCGGCCCAATAACAACTTAATTAAAGACCCTAAAAGCCAGCGTCTGTGCTGACACAACTGATTCTGCTCCATCTGTGTGTCCCTGCCCAACTGTCGGTGTCTCCTGTCTCCAGCTTATCCCTGGCTCGGCATCTGTGTGGCTTGCACCAAAAAAAGCATTTCCAATTTACACTTTGTTGCTAATTTGCGTTGACGCTTTTAGAACCGCCCGGGGTGCTCCACAACTTCAGCTCATCATCGCTCAGGCTGAGTAGCCTACACTTCACTCCAGTCCCCTGCACCTACCACTGCCTGCACTCTCAGCTCATCCTTCCGCGTTGCATTCCACGATGTTGTCCTCGGCATGTCCAAGTGTCTGCCTGTCTATCTGTCGCTCGCTCCATCTGTCCGTCCGTCTGTCCGTCTGTCTGTGTGTGTTTTATTATTATGATGCATGCGGCGGCGACGTCGTCATCGTCGACGTCTCATAGCCATTGACATGCACCTTGTGCTCGTGCCTCAACCTCTTCGCTGCTGTTGTTGCTGCTGCTGCTGCTGCTGCTGCTGCTGTTGTCGCTCTGTTGTTGTCATTGAGCGTCATCGTCAGCGTTGAAATTGTTCATTTCGAAAATGCCTCAATAACAATAACAATTGTCGTAAAACTGCACAGGATATTCAGCCAGCGAGTGTGCGTGTGTGTGTGTGTGTCTCAGATTGTGTGTGATTATCTATAAAAGGATTTTGAGCAAATTAATTGCGCGTGATTGAAGCGCGCTGCTTGTATTGTTGCACAGTGGAACAAAAATAAATTTTATTGAAAGTCAAATGCTGTGAAACATTAATGAATAATTAAATTTAATTAGAATTAAGTAATAATAATTATTGAATATATAAATATAGAAAAACTTGCATAAAATTGCAGCTAAAGCCAAGACGATTTAACAAATAAATAAATTAATTAATAAAATAAAAAATAAATAAATTATATATAGATTGATATATTTATTAAAATTTTATTTTTATTTTTGCTTAATTTTAAGTCAAACTCAACTGATTTAATTAAAGAAAAATTGTAGAATATCATTTTTAGTTGCACTTTTAACAATCTAAAGTATCCTTAGTTTCTAATGCTAACTATTTTTGAATCTTGTAATGCTGAATTGCAACTATATATGATCCTTTCCCATACTTTTCCAGCCTTGTTCATGCTCAACTATAAAAACTTGTTTACTCAAGTTGTTACGCAAAACATTTTAAGATACTTTATTTAAAGACATAATAATATTAATCAGAAATCAACTTCAATAACCTAAATGTATGCAAGCTCAACATAATTAACTTTCAAATGAGAAAAAAAAAACATTTATTAAATTCACTTTCAAGCTGATATATAAAAGCTTGCTATAAAATCTAATTAGCAAACGTAAACCCAAAATTCCAATTAGAGAACTTAACAAGCAATTCCAATACTAATTAGGCTACATCGCTTTTTATTTCCCGTAGCAACTTCTTTAGTTGCATCATCGTTCCATTTTCCGCTATTTTTAAAGCACTTTCTCATTTGGTCAATTTGGCAACCACTGTGCTCCCTGATCCCCCCCCTTTGCTCAATACACTCATTTATATATACTATATAAACAGATACATATGTACGTATATATATATATGTACGTATGTTGGCCTGCATGAGCTTGCTTTGTATTGCCATATAAGTTTGTTGTCAGGGAGTTGCTGTGTCTGACTCTGTGAGCACGGCAGTAATATGAGCAGTAATAAAATTTGAATTTATGACGAGATTCCATTAAAGCTTCTCTCTTTACCACACTCATCACACACACTGTGAGCGTGAAAGAGATAGAGAGAGTGATGAAGAGAGGGTGGAGGGGGGGGCTATGTGTATATTGGCGGGGGCATACAATATTTGCCTTTAGTGCCTGCACAATGGCAGATAAACAATTTGGCTTGAGGCTCGAGGGGTGGCTAAAAACAAATTCAGCAGGCAAAAACAAAAATCAACAAAGAAGAATAAATGAAAAGAAAAAACAAGGCAAATTGAAACGCAGAAGCAAAAACAATCAAATGCAAAGATGGCAATGTCGAGCCGTGCCAGAAGAAGCTGCTGCTCGTAATAATGTGATTTGATGCGGCAGCACCCTGCCCACCCTGCCCTTGCACGGCATGGCCCAGCAGCAGCAGCAGCAGATGGACAAGAACAACTTTGTCTGGCTTCGAGCTGGACACAAGTTGGTCAGATATACTCCGCATATACATTCAATAACTGTCCAGGCAGATGGAGGGGAGTGCTGCTACGTTTATACGACTTCGATTTCATTACGCGTAAACGAATTGAAATGAATTTTTATTGCGCAACAACAAAACGAACTGAAACGAACATCATTTCGATTGCCGTTGTTGCTGTTGTTGCGGCTCTTATCTTTTGTTTAATGTAAAAACTTTGTTCAATTGAGCTGCGAAATTAGTCGTCGATTAATTATTTTGCACATTTCGATTATGCAGTTGTCAGTTTTAAGTCTGGCAAGCAATTAGCATGCGCTAATTAAATAATCACAGTCATAAATACCAACAGAGTCTCTAGACACGACTGAACTCCCACGCTGCGATAAGGAGTCTCCCACGCTACAGCTACAGCAACAGCAACAGCAACAGCTAAGGGCTACAGCTACAGATACCGAGTAATTGTCATTAAACATTTGTGCAGTTGAAAAGATACTGGAGGGTTTGCCGCAATGCTTTCCAGGAATTCAGCTCGTGGCTTGCAAGAGAAAAAGTCAACAGAGAATGTCTCCTTTCGCGGCTGTTCCCAATGGGAAATAAATATAGAGAAAATACATAAATATGCTGGCAAACAATAACAACAAATTGTTTAACAACAAAATATAAATCTTAATTGAATTGTGATACCAAACCGAACAAACTGACAGACTGACAGACTGACTGACTGGCTGACTGGCTGACTGGTTGACTCTCTGTCAGACAGACTGGCTGACTGATAGGAGCGAATGGTATCCCGTTCGCACTTAGGTGGGGAGCGCACATGTTCTTGGCCCGGTTCGGCGGGCACGGCATGACTCTTCTTTGTTTTGAAAGTGGGTGTGTTCTCCACAATGGCGCATTCCGCTTACAACCCAGCCCCATGCGACTCTTGTGTACGTTCTCCAGTTATCTGAACACACATCCAGTATCTGGGCGCTATCTTTGCCTTTTATAGATGCTTGCATTTCGACGAGTTTTACGAGCGAGTACACATGTCTTTATTAATAACCATTATTGCCGATTGTTTTTCGGGCTGTTGTTGTAAAGTAAAAGGCCAAGAGAGCTGCTAGTGCCATAAATGACTAATTGCTCGCTGCGATTGCGACAGGCCCAGTGGGAAAAGATAATATTTAGATTTGCCAATCATTTGCATGTTTCACATTGTAAACGTTGACTTAAGCAAAGAGCTGCCTATGGGAACTTTTAAGTGTGCATGCACAGAGGATTATGTAAAATTTAATGACAGAATTTGATTTACATTAAATATATGAATTTTATATAAAATATACCATTTAAATTGTATAAATATATTTAAATATTTTTTAACGTTTTCTACTGGAATAATAAATAAAATGTATAATATATTTATACATTTTTATATTGAAATTAATTTTTGATTATATTTTTAGCTTTGAAAAAAAATGTTAAAAAATATGGAAAATTATTTATAAATTAATATAATTTTATTGATTTGATTTGATTTTAATATTACTATTGTTCTAGCTTAGAATATATTTGTAATATATGTTAAATGTGTATTTTATTAATTATTTATTAAAAAATCAATTTAGAAAAATATTAAAAATATGAATCATTTAATAAGTTATATTATCATATTTATTACATATAAAAATATATTATAATTAATATTTTATAAATATATTTATAAATACATAAAATTATTTTGAATTTTATTTAAATTTTTCTTAGCTGGAGAATTTATTACAAAAACAAATATATGCAAATTATTCTATTCTTCACTATTGGAAAAACAAATTGATCGCGTTTTCAAATATTACAATTTATAGGAAATAAATAAAGTAGACAACCCAATTTAGAGCAGCATATGTTAATATATTTAAAAACTCGCTTTTATTGGTCATTTAACGAAAAGCTTAAAAATGGATTAAACATTTAAATTATTTAACAGATATTTTTAATGCAAATTTAGTATTAATTTTTTTGTATGTCACAATGAATAAATTATTAAACTATTTATGTATCCAGCTGAATTGAAAATTGATTTAGAGTTCATATATATGCATATGAAGCAAAAGCTTTTGGGATTTAGATGCAGAAGAATTATTTTCATATTAATTCACATTTTATTTATAATTTGAGTTTGTAAATGTCGTTGCTTTATAATAATATGCAAAAGTAGACTAGATTTATTTGTGTAGTTCAAGCTGAGAGATTATTTAGAGATCTTAGAGTATTTTTTCCATTCAACACTTTAAGGCGAAAACGTAGTTAGGAAAATGTCAAGTTTCTGGCGTTTGGTAACCTGCAAACATTTCGAGGATCGCCTGCGGCTTATGCTTACGGCATAGTCCAATTTCGAGAGCCTCAAGCCTTAAGAACTGGCCCGAACTGGTGCTAAACAAAACTAAATAGGGCGCACCTGATTTAGGGCACAATGCGAGAGGCCGAGAGGCCAAGAAGGGCGATAACAATGCGCGCAACGTACACAGATTTGGATTTAAATTAAGCTAAAGCCGCTCAAGCGTGTGTGCGTGTGTGTGTATGTGCGTGTGCGTGTGCGTGTGCGAGTGCCGCTAATAGACAACAAAAAGGTACACAATATACAGATAGATTTGCAGATATACAGCTACAGATGCAGATACAGTTCGATGCTGCAAAATGGGAAGCGCTTACTTAAGTGCCACAAAACAAGTACCTACAACAGTTGCCGGACAGCTCAACAAGTGCTCGGCTCGGCGCAACTGAACTGAGTCTGAGCGATGACCATAAAGTAGGCTAAAACCCACTTGGATGCTGCCCGCTAGCCGCTGCCCGTTGCCCGTTGCCCGTTGCCCGTTGCTCGCTTAATTTGCATAAAACTTCAGATGCTCGCAGCGAGTCGCGTGAATGAGCGACTGGCAGCTGCGGCTCGCGCGCGCACGCCAGGCGCAACTTCCTGGAAAAGGACCGCCAAAGTTGCCGTTGCTGCTGCTGCTCTGCTTCTTCCTCATCATCATCTTCTTCTTTGGCTGTTGTACCTGCCGCGTGTGAAAAAAATGCAAGATGCCAAGCCTGGGTCTCGGGGTACCAGTTTCTGAGCCGACTTTCGAGTCTTACCCAGTGCAATCGATACTTTTGCCTAGGCACACGAAACAACAAACCAACGGAGACAAACTGGAACTCGTTCCACGTACATATGTCATTGGCTAAACGGAGGCTGCTTGCCACTCCAACTCATTATATCTAATATCTTGCTTATCTTTATGTATCTCAATCTCTAGTTGAGCAACATTGTCAACTCTGCCGCTGGCCATTTTTATGAATGAGCAGCCCAAAAAAAAAAATAAAAATATATATATATAAAGAAGATCGAAACGGCGGTGATCAGCGCTTAGAGATAAGTAAGGGCATGATTTAAGCAACACAAAAATTGCGAGGGAGATCAACAAAGAGAGAGAGAGAGAGTGAGAGTGAGCTAACTTGCAGCGTGTGTGTTCGCCTATCAATCTCGGACTGAGGAAATCTCTTTCAGCCAAGTTAATCATTGGAAAATCACTTCCTGCTCATCCTTTGCAACTGCAACTGCAACTGCAGCCACTCACATATGTGCAGAGATTAGTGCAAATTTCATTTGGCTCGGCTCAAGTACAAAAACATCTTTCAAGTGCTCTCAAGCATTATATGAAAAAAAATATATACATATATAAAGGTAAGTGTGTATTTGAAGCAGATCAATTTGAATAGGTCTTTGAGAAGAAAAGACAGAGAAGCAGTCTTATATGCATCCCCTGCCTCCCTCTATATACATATATGTACATATGTATATAGCTTGGCAGGCACAGCCACATGTGAAATGCTTAGATCAATTTGCATAGGGCGAGCAAGGAGCTATGCTATGGCTATATAGAGGGCTCTGGCTAAGTACTCCCCGCCAAATGAAATGCTACGTTTCGGCTGGCCACTTGACAGCTGTCAATAGGACAGGCAAATATTTTGTCAGCGGACTTAGACATTGGCAGCAAAGGGATGCCTAATTAAGCCATTTAACCAAAATGCATTTGTTGTTTTAACAAATTCCCAACCAAAATGCATATATGTCTATGAAGATTTCTATATTTTTCTACTTAGATGTTTCGGGCCAATGTTTGCTGGGTGTCAATTTAAGAAACTCACGAACGAGCGAGCGCGTGCGCGCGCCAACTCACATCTTAACCCTATTCTAGGGCTAGAGTTTTTGGGCCTGGATTGTCGGACTGGGCCAGGTAAAATAGCTCAAAGAAAAAGGTTAAGAATGCATTTGGGCCTTTGTTTGCATTGTGCTGCACGCGTTCATAAAATGCATCAGCGAATTGAAATTGAGAAATGTGTTCGGCAAACAAATCGAACTTCTTCGGCTCAAGGCGGCAAAACGCTAAAAATCTTTGGCTCTGTTTGCTCACATTCATGGGAATATGGCAGCAAGTGCCGACGACTGTCCCAAGTCCCGTGTGTCTTCTTCTCTTCTTGGTGGCATGGCCCATTGAACATCCCATTCGATCCTCGACCAGCCCAATCCACTTGCCACCAACACACTTTACGATATTTGATTTCCTCATTTACGGATTTAATTCTCTTTCAAATATACCGATCGACCCGACTCTCAACCCATTCCTACTCCTCCCGCTCCTCCTCCCCCTCATCCAGTCGCATCCGACTTGTGCATTGGTCTAGTCCCCGACATTCTCTCTTTCTCTGTTTGCATAGTTTTGGATGTTTTATCGCTTGATTGGTTCGGATCGGTTCGGTTCGCATCGGTTTGATATTTGCTTGAGTTTGGTTTGCTTTGCTATGGTTTGCTGCTTGGATGCTGCTGCTGCTGCTGCTGCTGTCGATGTTGAATTGAATTGTGAGTGATTGGAATATTTAGACATAGTATTTTCAAGCCTTGCTTAGATATTATTTTAATAATTAGTATGATCAGTATATAAATTCTTAAAAAAAAGTTATATTATAAAACTAAATTTTTATCAAAATAATATAGACTTATGTATACATACTTTAAAATATTAAATTCAATTTGCAAAAATAAATTCATATTAACATAAGCCAATCCTTATATAGTTTTATTAATAATTAATATTAATTAATAATAATTTTTTTAAAATATATTATTAAATTATATGAAAATCAGTTATAATATTATTATTAATATTAATTATTATTAATTATTTAACCAAGCTATAACTTGTATTATCATAAAATAAATAATTTAGCTTTATAAAATTCACCTCTCCATCGCTCCTCCAATCTTTCTCACTCTCTCTCTCTCTCTCTCAATCATTTCTTTTAACTCCACAGTTCGAAGCTGAAGAACTTAAACA
The DNA here is from genome assembly GCA_030914345.1 of Drosophila koepferae. Classification (NCBI taxonomy): domain Eukaryota; kingdom Metazoa; phylum Arthropoda; class Insecta; order Diptera; family Drosophilidae; genus Drosophila; species Drosophila koepferae. The sequence goes on from JAUESR010000207.1 coordinate 8,101,902, forward strand.
CGCGATCATCCAGGCAAATGATCTTTTTTTTTTTTTTTTGGCAAAGTTGTTGACCCCACGCGAGATTCGACTCCAAACTAAAAACGTATCCATTCCAACCTTGCCCAACAATTCTTGCAATCTGATTAATTAACAATTTGGCTGCTCTGTGCGCTGCCTCCGCTCTTCGCTCTCCTCTCCATACTCGGCTGCGCAGCATGAGCTCGTTTTGTTGATCGTTTCCCTCGCTCGTGCCGCTGGTCTCCTCATATACATAACCTCAATTTGTCGCCACATGTCACACCAGCAACGAGGATTCAGGCGCCACCAACTGCTACAACACCCCTACGCACCCGCTGCCTTTTCATGTAAACGTTGTGTTGATGACATCTTTGGCACTGGCTGCCGCCTGGCGTTTCATTTAATTGAGTTCACAGCCTAAAAGAGAAAAAAAAAAAAACAATAACAATAAAAAATTAATTCAATAGCAACAACACCCTGCCAACGGCAACAACAACAACAACAGCAACAACAGCAACAGCAACAATAATGATATTTGGAACCTTTTAACCTTTTTTCCGTGTTGCAGCGCCCAGGTTCGGTTTGGTTTCTGGGCATGGGCCTCGATTTTTAATAGCCATGGATCGAGGCGCTCAAGACCGCAAAAGGCCACTCCTTCATGGCTGCTGCTGCTTCTTCTTCTGCTGCTGCTACTGTTGTTGTTGTTGTTGTTGGCGCTACACCGACGCCAACAGCAGCTGCCGTTTCATTTTTGGGTTGTCAATTCAATTAAAGCCTAGGAGATCTAACAAAACAGAAGACGAAGCTAAAGTCAAAGCCGACCGAGCGAAGATCACCTCAATTAGAACCTCTTAGGAGCGTGCGGCCAAACAAATTAAGAAAAACTTCAAGCAAAAGAAATGTTTAAAAAATTAGCCCAAAATTTCATGTTGCCTGGCATTCTTGTGGCCGGGCCGGATTATGTCGATCTGTTGATCGTGCTCTTGTGGTGGTTGTATGTTATGTTGGACATAGCCTAATGAAGCCAATCAACATCAACGCCCGCTGACTTGTTGATCTTTTGTCCATTCAGCGGTGCAATTAATGCATTTGTAGATTTATTAATACGGGGCTGCACTTCGTCGCTGATCGTTGATCGTTGATCGCTGATCGCTGATCGCACGATGAAGATATTTCCTTTCTCACACTTTCCACAAAAACAGAAAAAGACAGCAGATGAAGGTGAAGAAGAAGAAGAAGCAGAGGAAGAGAAACAAAAAATCGAAATGAAAGAGACGCAGCGACGAAATGAAGCACAATGATGAAAAAAGCGGCATGAAAAAGCATTCAGCACACAAAACATGACACGATGACAAGCAAAAAGAAGCGCCAGGGCAGCACCAGATCAGCGATCAAGCGATCGAGAGAGATCAGGCATTAAAACTCAGTCAGTTCAGATCGTTCAGTTCAGTACAATTCGGTTTTGTTCTGCTCAGCTCGACTCGGCTCTGCTCTGCTCTGCTCTGCTCAGCTCTGCTCGACTCGGCTCTGCTCTGATCTGCTCTGCTCTGATCTTTTCAGCTGACCAATGAACAGGTAAGCTGGGAGCACGGTTAGGGCAACGATGATCGTGTGATCAGTTGTGAGATCGTGTGGAGTTAATGCGAGTATTAAAACCTTTTAATAAAAATTTTTAATGAATCAATGAAGTCTGAATGGAGAGCAGACGCAACTCCATGGTGATCCGGCTCGAACCAAGATCGCTGCACAATGTAGCTGGTAGATGGTAGGCGCTGATTAGGCGCATTAATCGATTTAAGCCACAATCATTTTTCCCCTTTCGACACCCCGCTCCCCTCTCGCTTCACTCTTTCACCTGGCATAGCGCCCAAATCCCGAATGGAATGTGGGAGCCCCAACCCGTAACTTACTTAGTTGTTGGCGTCAGCGCTTATCAAAAGCCATTTTTTGTTGTTTGTTGTTTTCTGTTTTTTTGAATAAAAATTAAATGAATTAAATTAAAGGGCATGGGCCAGCATGGCCCGAACGGGGCGAGCGAGGATCACAGGCTGCCAACTGGCAACTGGCAACTGGCTGCTCGCAACTAAAGAGCTGCAATAAAATTGTTTTTAATCTTATCTGGCCGAGTGGACAACCCAGAGCCTTTTAGTCCTCTCTCACAGTCACACTCACACTCACGCTCACGCTCACACTCACGCTCACGCTCACTCTCCTAACCCATATCTTTGCCCAAAAGCATAAAACCCACTAAATATGCCCGACTTATGCCGCATTATTTGCTCTCCAGCAGCAGCTGCCGCAACTGTTCCGCATTGCATACTCATATACAAGTCTACATAGTACCGAATAACGCGTATCAGTTAAAGTCGCAGTCATTTAGTTTTTAATACCCTGTACCCATTAAAAATGAGTTTAACTGGCGTATAATAAAGTTGTTCAAAGCTATAAAGTGCTTTCACATGTGTATATATATCGGGGATCAGACTGATCGGTCAAGCCGATAGACCAATTTATGTTGACTGCTTTGACATTGACAAATCTATCAAATTATTGGAGTTTTAGTTTTAAACAAAATGTAATGATTACTCTTTGAGATAATGTATGTAGAATGTTTATAATAATAGTAGTAATAATTATAATAATTTAAACGAATACAAACAAAATAAATGAACATTTAGAAATATAATAAAATAATAATAAAATTAAAGCAAAATAAAAGAATAATAAATACAACAAAAATTTTTATTATATACATATAAAATCTTATATTTTTTATTATTTTTATATTTTTTTTTTTTTTATATATTTATATATTTTTTATAAATATTTCTTTTCTTTTATTAAATTATATTTTATTTCTTACAATGTTTATTAATGAGAGAGATATAGAAGTAGCCAAATAATATGTTTTGGAAAGTTTTTTTTTATATATAAATTAAATCTATATGAAGATTTTATTTTATATAATATAATATAATATATGTATATGTATATATACTTTTTTTTAAATTATTATGAAAATGCAACAATTAATTTCCAGACCATTCCCATTTATGTCAGTTATTAAAATTAACTTGAATATATTAAATAAATTAAATTAATATGACACTGAAACACTTGCGCCTTGACGACTCTACCAAGTCGATTGCATTTAGATGTGGCATTTGCGGCGCCGGAACTTGGATACAAACGGAAGCACTGGCACTTGACGAGCAGCTGGCAATTTGCGATTACCCATCATTGGGACCGATGGGTTCAGGTCCATTTATCTATTCTCGAAGCGACGACAGCTCAAAGAATGCCATACGCAACGGGCAGTCGTTGCTGCTGCTGCTGCTGCTGCTGCTGCTGCTGAAGCTGGTGCTGGGTGGTCGGCCTGTCGGCCTGTTTGTTGCACTGCTGTGCGGTTGGTCCTACATATATGAAGAGTGAGTGAGAGAGGGAGAGGATGATAGAGAGGCTGAGAGAAGTCCATTGCATATGTTGATGATTAGCTCTCGCTCTCAATCTTTAGCTACTGCCACACGCGGCATGCGGTCGTCAAAGAAGTGCTGGTCAAATTGCAGCAGAAACGGAGGCAGTAGCAGAGGCAGTGGCTGAGGCAGTGGCAGTGGCAGTGGCAGAGGCAGCAGCAGCAAATGAAGTGATAAAGCTGCGCACGCCAGGGGATCCGAACGATCACAACGTCTTGTGCGACATTCCCACCGTGTGTGGACCTTCGATAATGTTAATATGCAGCCTCATGTTGCGGCATTTGAATAAAAATTGTGTCATGTCAATGCAGCAGCAGCACTGGCAGAGGTAGCGGCAGAGGCCGAGGTAGTGGCTGTGCCTGCCTTGCTCTCTGGCCTTATCAGCGTCTGCCAGACAATTGTGGTTCGAGCTGCGGAGTGCCAGTCGCTGTTGGTTCGCCCAGCTCGGCTGCAATTTTCAACGCTGCACTGTGAATAAAAATTGTGTCATGTCAACGCAGCAGCAACAACAGCCGGAGCAGCAGCAGCAGCAGCAGTTGTTGTCTTATCAGCGTGATTCGAGCTGTGGACCCTCAAGCGATTTTGGTGGGCCCAGCTTGGCAGCAATTTTCAACGCTGCCTTTTGCTTGGGCTCTGGCTAATATGTGTAAACCGTGTTAGTTATGCTTCAACAATAATGAAGACATTATTAACTTGTATTTTGGTTCAACTGTGAGCCGAGCCCTATCATTGCGTTGTTACCTTTGTTATTATTGTTGCTGTTTCCTGTCGCAGCTGACAGGCATTTTACTTTCCTTTAGATACTTTCACACACACAGAGAGAGGAGAGAGACTCAGTTGTAGCTGCTTCTGTGACCATTCTTTAGCTGTCAGCTGAGCCTCTGCCTGCGGTCCTGTCTTCATCTGCAACGTGTGCGATGCACAGTTAGTTCCTTTGTCGGTGATTCGTGTCGGCACATCCTTTATATGCCTCCTACTGCAATGAGGGTGGCCCAGCAGCTCAATTGCCAAATGCCAAATGCCAATTGCTAACGGCAACAATAACGACGTCTTGCACCACAAGTGGCCAACGCTCCCTTTTGGACAAATATATTCCCAGGCTGCTTTTGTTATTCACATTTCTGCATTCATATATTCGCTCTTATTAGCAGCTATAATCTCATTCAATACCATATCAAAAAGTACTTTATTATCTATGCATACTGTCAGCTCTTATTTTATAATCTTCAATTTCTGGAAGTGCTCAAAAATGGGTATATTAGTTCTTATGGTAAGAGTAGGCTACTGTGAAATCAGCAGATCATATAATATCTGCTTAAAGGTAATTTTTCATCAAATCATATAAATATTATTTAACATTATTTATTATGTTGTCCTATATCATATGCATTTACGATTAAGCTTATTTATATAAAGCAAATCTTAAAGGCATTAAAATACTCTTGCAAAAACTCTTTGGATATATTTTTTCAAGACTTTTATTTATTTCTTAAAGCTAAGGCTGAAGATATCTCTTATTCAACCACTGCCCTCTCAATTACTTCTCCTTCTCTCTCTCCCTATATCTTTTTTTTTCATATTCCTAGTGCCCATTAGCTCAGCAGATGCCACAATTGGAGTTTGCTGGACCACATGGCCTACGCTGCGTACTCTCTACGAATTTCAATGTCAATTCTGATTTTCTCATTGGCAAATGTCTGTGGATATATATTCAACATATAAATCGCATTCGTTTGCTGTGAGCGCAAAGTGGGGCCCGTTGTCTGGCAATTGATTACGGTAGCTAATGGCGCGTGTGTCTGCCGCAATGTCTGCAATTTTTTTTTTTGTATTTGTGGCCCAACATCAAATGTGGAGGTCGGTTGTTGCCGTGGCCCAGAAACCAGATACGAGCTAATAACATTTTGGCCGCACTTTGAATTGCAAAATGAAATGTGCTTCTGAAGTGAAATGAAGTGAGCAAAAAACAAAAATACAAAGCGAATCGAAGTACAAGATAATTTCCCAAAAAGCTATGAAAATACTGAGTTGAGCAGCCATTTAGCAGCGCAAATGTGAGCTGAAGTCAATGGATTGTTTTTCTACAATAACTCAATTGAAAGCTAATCAGTCAAAAGCTTATTTCTATTGATGATAAGAAAGAGATTTTTTCATTTCTTAAATTGCAACTGAATAATAATCATTCAAAAACTGTTTTCTATAGAGGATAAGAAGGAGATTTTTTTTTTTTTTTGCTTTACTTTTTTATTTATATATAGAATATATTTCGATCGTTTATTTCTAATTTATATCGAATTTTTAGTATTTTATTTTTGAATTGTTTTTATTATTTAATATTTTATTGAATATTATTTTATTTTTTATCTGTATTTATTATATAAAAATAGAGAAATATGTGAATGAATTCTTATTCATTTAACAATTTTTAATATTTATAAATAATAAAACAAATAAATAAATAAACAAACATTTTAGTTAAAAACTAAAACAAAATGATTTAAATAAATAGACTTTGAATCAGAAAAAAATCAAAGCATTTCCTGAAGCATTTCAACCTATGATTCATATCCCATGCCCAGAATTTCACAACTCAAATAGAGTTTATTTCATATAATAAAAAAAAAGAAGTTAATTACACGTTTCGAAATTCATAGAAACTGCTAAGCAAAGCAGCAACAAATCTAGGTATAAAAAAAATGTTAAAGTTCTTGTATATTTTGTTGCCAATTTGTTTGTATTTGTGTTGATTGAAGTTAATTGAATTTACGCATTATAAAATGGTAGTTGCTCCCAGGAGCGCCTTTGGGAACAGCGAGCCAAATCCATTAGATGAATCAATGCGCTGAGTTCTCAGCACAATAATAGCAACAACAATCGCAACAAGAGAATGTCGCTTTAGAATGTGGAACCCTCGTTAAAAATGAATGAAAGCTTATTAAAAATATTTCTTTATTATAGCGCAAAAAAGCCAAACGGGGAATAAGGAAAAAAAAAGAAGAAGAAAAAGAAGAAACACAAAAAACAGGCGTACAAATGTTAAACATTTGCCACGATGCCATGACGAGAGCTGACTGCAAAAGCTGAGCTGACAGTCAGTTCGTCTGTCCATCAGTCGAACAGTCCATCCGTCAGCCAGTCAATGCGATCCGCTGATAATGACAATGACAATGACAATGACGAGCTGGCATGAGTAAGGCCAGCATTTTTGGCAGGATCTGCAATGCAAAACTCCGAAAATGCCAAGCGAAATCCTTAACGAAAGAAATAAATCTCGGAAAGCGTTCTAGTTTTTTGCTCGCCTCCAGCCACTGTCTCCGGAGAATTGCACGCTTCAATCCTGCGCTCCGTTGCGGCGACAAAAACTATGCCCACTAACGAAATGCGTACACAAAAATGCCAGCAGCAACATTTTTTTCCTCCAGCGATGCTTTTTTTTCGCCGTCTGCGCTCAATTTTTTCCTCTAGATATAAATACATATATATTTTTTTTTATCTGATGGCTTTGCCAACTGTCACAAGAAGAAAGATTTTGTTTTTTATTTTTTTTTTTTTGGCCCTCTGCGCTTTTTTTGCGCCCAGCGCATATTTAAAATTATGGTCGCAGCCATAGCTGAAGGCACAAACTTGGACTTGGACTTGGACTTGAGTTTGAGTTGGAGTTGAAGTTGGTCTTGAACTTGGACTGCGTCTTAGCCACGGCCATTTAAAACGTTTTCGAAATTAATATTGGAAGCAAAAACTGTGAAATGCTGTGAAAAGAACGCAAAGCGAATCCCAAACCCAACAGCCTCAGCAAAAAAAGCAATTTTTGCTAAAAATCTCGCGAAAAAACCAATGCAGATAATGATGATTGCGATGCTGATGATCATGTTGGAGATGATCGTTGTTAGGCAAGACAAGCGAATGACGAATAGCCCATTGGCCGTCGGAACGAATGGGAAATTTACGGAATCCGCGACGTTTCACAATTCTGCAAGACGACAATTAAGCACGAAGCCTGGCCAAAGGCTACAAAGGAAGTCAACGCAACAGCGAAACAAAGAAAGAGAGAAATGGAGAATGGGAGAGAGAGAGAGAGAATAAACTCCCACGGGCCCACCCAGTGCTACAATTTTCACTCTTTCCAACACTTTCCCAGCCACACCCCATTTTCCACTTCTTCAGCAGCTTCTTCTTCATCTCTTTTCTCAAGAGGCAAACACAGAAACGCCAACAAAAACAAAGAACCGGAGACAAAAGATCGGGAAAAGAAACTATAAAATTCTGTAGCCAAATGAAACATTTTTATGTGCGCTTGTGCATCCGTCACAAATTATATAATTATCACCTGTATATATTGGGTAGGCCGCTTATCGACGCTGTGCATCTGCTGGCGTCGACGCTGACGTCGCTGCCGGTCGAAATTTTCAATTTGTGACGCTTTATGTCTTAATTTTTGTTTAGTGCATCTCGAATGGGTTGGCCGGACTAGAGCGGCCCATGTGACCAGGTGTAGGCACTCACATATATACACATATACATATATACTATATCTATAGGTAGTAGTGGTTCCCTCTCCTTGGACTGTGCCTTATCTTTCCACGAAATGCCACCCAAAAGTGATGAGCATCTTTATATGTTGCGCCGACAGCCAATGGGGCACAGATAGCGCAGAGAAAGTGCTGTCGCCTTACTTTCATTCAAGAGAAACGACCAACAACAACAACAACAACAGCTGCTGCAGCAGCAGCAACAACGACAACTGAAACTAATCAAGCAGGGAAACTATCTTAAGGGATTCGATTTGCGATTGTGAAAATGGAATGGAATGTGCGTTTGCTCCCTGAAATTATGGGATTGGGCCTGGGAATATTTAAGAGTTGGGTTTTATTCCGATTATGGGAATACTTTTAACTCTTTGCATTATAATCAATATCATATCTAATTTTGTTCAGTTTAACAATGTTGATAAATTATTAAAATAAATATAATTTCTAATTATATTATTCTATATATTATAATTATATATTTCTATATATTATAGCTCAAGCTTTAGTAGAAATGTTTGCCATTCAACTTTATATTTAAACAACGTTTGCTGTAAAAGAAATCAATTGATAAACATTAAAAGTTAAAAATTAAATTGATCGAGAATCGACTTGGAAAATTTCCATTTTTACTTTTTGTATATAATTATTCTCTTACTTTTACTTTTTTATATACACACTTTTAAATATTAAAAAATGCTTTTTTTTTAAATAAAAATTGTATATACATATTCTCCATAATTTTGAAATATTTAATATTTGTTTTTATATTTAAATAAATTTTAAAATTTCTTAGGAAAATAAGTAAAAATTGTATACACATATTTTCCATAATTTAATAATAGCTAATATATCATTTTATTTTAATTTACATTTTATATATATTTTTAGAGCTCTTTTTTAATTCACAAATAATTAAAATGTTGACATACTTTTAACGAAATTTTTGCAATACAAAAACTGCGCTTGCTTAACATTTGACGACTTTCAATATTAAGTTTCAGCCCATTTGGCCGCTGACTTGTGGCTTTATGTGAACTCTTTAGCATGTGCCACGCCCCTCGCATTGCTCAACGCTGCTGGCTGTGATTGCCATACCATGTCATCTGCTGACCACAGAGATCTTGCTCTGAGGCTTGGCACCGGCTTTCTGGTTGTCTGTCAACTCTCGAGCGCAAGCATGGGCGTGTCACTCATCATCAACGTATTTTTTTTATTTACTGTTTTTTTTTTCTCATTTTTTTTTTTATTATTGGCGCCATTTTGAGGGCAATTAATTTAAATTTTTCTGCGCGTTAATTGCACAATGACAAAGCTGTCGCCGGTAGGTAGCCAACGGCAGCCAACTTAGCCAGCGCCCCATCTTCATTGTTTGCTGCTTAAACAACAGTTAAAGACAAGTTGCGGCTGCTGCTGACGCCTTGGCACGCCAAAAGCATACAAAAGGCTTAAAGACACGGCCAAGTACCGACTTAGTAGCAGTAGCACCAGCCAAAAAAAAAACAAAAACAAAAACACAAATACATAAAAAAAAATTATAATATGAATGTTGTCAAGTCGAAGGCGATATACCCTTTCGCATGATCTCTTCAGTTGATTAAGAAATTCGAGAGCACGAAATGAATACAGGAATTTAAATATAAAATAATTAAATATATTTTATATTGAAGAAGTTAATAAATTGGGTTTAAAGGTAAGTGGAAAGTAAAAGTAAAAGTGAAGTAAAAAAAAAGTAAAAAATTATAAATTATACAAGAAATTTCTCTAACAAATAAAATATAAATATTAAATAAATAAATATAATATATGTATATAAAATAAATTATAATATACTAATTAATTCAAAATAAAAATATAAAATATAATATAAAATAAATATAATATATGTAAAATAAATTATATTAAATACTTTCCAAGATTGATTCTATGTCAAATAAATATTTTTCCGAAATTATTTAAGCTGTTGGCAATTTAAAGTCATTATTATTATTTTTTTTTTTTAAATTTAGTCAGTAATAATAATAGACGCTAAAATTTTATGTAATAATAATAATATTATTATATAATATATATAACAATAATTCAAAAGAATTAATATGCTATTTAAAATATTTATTTCTTTGCTGAAACTTAACTTCATAAGAATTTCATTTAAATTATATGTAAAGATATCTCAAGTTTTCCGCATATGCAAAAACAAATGCAATAAAATTAATTTTCCTTGCAAACTACATGTGAAATTCCACCAACTCGTTGCCATGGAAAGCGTGTAAAACGCAACAACAACAACAACAACAACAACGGCGACAAGTTTTCTGGTGTTGGCCAAAAGCCACTCAGAGTCGACGTTGGCAGCGACTGTTTGTCTATTTGTTTATGGCCTTAAGCTGCGCGGCCTGTCAATAAGTGTGGGAAAAGCTAACAAAGCTAAGCGCGCCTCACGATCGTCACGAGATACGAATCGATCACACACTCTAATGAATCAAAAGAAAAATCCAGGCGAGCGAAAGAGAGTGAGACGGAGAGAGAGAGAGAGAGAGAGAGAGAGAGATAGGTAGAGAGAGGGAAGGTGCACTGATAATAGACCACCCAAATGGGCTTTTGACTTCCAGGAATCAACACGATCAATGCGCTCTATATATGTATGTATAGCCATGGCTAATTAATATGTGGCCGCATTTTGGCACAATTGTTGCGCTACCGAGCATTTCCAGGAAGATCACAAAACAAAAATCACACGCACACACACACACACACACACACGCACACAAATAATTAAGTTGTTTTCGGACTCATTATTTTTCACGGCTTTTGTCGGCACAAGTCAAACAACAACAACAACAACAGGGAGAGACAGAGCGAGAGAGAGACAGAGAGAGAGAGAGAGAGAGTGAGTGTTGGAAGAGGGAGCAGCTGTCCACTCGAAATCGATTTTCGTATCCTTCAGGCGCAACGAATGTGGCGTTTGCCCAGATTCACAATTTGATCGAACGAGCTCGTACGTGGCTGGCATTGTGTTCTATGTTGGCGGCCCAGGTCAAAGGTCGGGCAGCTGATGATGGGACAAACGCTTGAGTCTGAGAGCAGCCCACGGCGTCAACGAGTCGCGTCGAATGCTTGGCGCCAAAAATTACTGAACAGAGAGCGTGGAGCGAGAGAGAGGGAGAGAGGGAGAGTGAGAGGAGGCCAACGATTCGCACTCCATAAAGTGCTGCATTTAATGTGTGGGCAACCAAAATATAGTTGAGTTCCCCCAACACCCGAAAATATTAATGAGTGCAGGAAATGCAGCCACACACACGCGCGCACACAGAGAAGCCCAGGCGAGATCCAAAGGTGGCGCCCGCGCTGCCGCCGCCTTTTGTAGTTTGTAGTCTGACGCAATAATTAAGTCATTTAAATTATTAGAGGACAACAGTAACAACAACAACCATCAGATATATATGTTTACAACAAATAAACACACACACACGCTCAACAGTCTGAGTGGCCGCCGTCTCGTTCATTGATGACTTTTTTTTTCTCAACTATTTTTGGTTGTTGTTTTTTTTTTATTATGTCTCGCCAAATCCTCGAGAGAGTTTTCCTTACATATAAATATTGTTATTGTTGGTTTTTGTTGTTGTTTCATTTGTTGCCGCACAGGTTTTTCACACGTTTCACGCGTTTTTCCCCCTCGGGCGACAACCTGGCCACAGATTTCGTTGATCAGTTAATAAGTTTCCACATTTTATGCAAGTGTCGTTGAAATTGTTTTCATTACTTTCCCTCTGGTTTGTGTGCTCGAGCATCTGGAAATTCTACACGCTTAAGTGGCGGCTGAGCGGAAAAAACTGAGACCACACGTGCCCTCAACCCCTGGCCAAGGATCCGGTTCCGGCGCTGCATTGACTTTTGCCTGCCACTGTTATTCCAAACAACATTCGTCTCTTAAGTAGGGCTCTTCACTAAGCCCCTGTTTGCATATAGCTTTAGTCCGTCTTCGCTAGCAGCTCAAGTGCCGAAGTGTGGCGGACGACTTGCATCGGCGGCCCAGCATCCCAACATTCCAGCATTCCAGCCTGAGTTCCCATCCAGCCTGAGTTCGAGAGTCTGTAAATGATTTTCTGCTCTGTCCAAGTGCTGGCTGCATGGCTCTTAATGGCGGGCGAAAGTAGTTGACTCTTGCATTAGGTTGCATAGGCAGAAAATACAAAGAAATAAATTTAACTCAACTTGAGAATGGGCTCAACAGTGTCTGCAATTTATGTAATACGTTTTATTATTTATTAATATTTATATTTATATTTATTTTTAGATATTAAATAAAAAATATTGCAATATAAAATGTTTATAATTTTTCAAGTATATATTTTTAAAATAAAATAAAAACTTTAAATACTAACTATTCCAAGTATATAAATTTATTTATTTATTATTATACAAAAATAATAAGCATAATATAAATTTTAATAACCTCGAAAAAAATCTTTAAATAAATAATAAATAAATAAAAATAAATTTTCTTTAACTATTACAATATTATTACATTAATTTATGAATTACTTAGAAACATAAAAAAGTATTTTAAAAATGTTTCAAAATATAAAAAATTCAATTATTTGTGTGAAAAAAAATAAATAAAAAATGAATTATAAAAAAATTAAATATTTTATTAATTTTTTTTAACAAAAACGAATATATCTGAATATTTATGTAAAAATATTATAATAAAATTAATTACATAAAAATTAAATATTTTATTTGATATTTTAAGAAAAATGTTTACAAATGTTTGAAGGAAAAAATTTTAACAAAAAATTAATTATATAAAAAATAAAAATATTATATCAATTGTTCATATTATATTATATTACAATATTGTTCTATCATCAGAATGAATTTGTTGAGTATTGCAAGCGTACATCCGCAATATATATTGCATATTCGATCCGTATTATTAATTCTCATTTCAGCATTTTGGCAGATGTCTTATATTTCTGTCTCGAAACTTCCGCTTGGTTAGCAACACAAAAGAGAATGTGTCACCGGCAACAAAATGGCTTTCTCTGGCTAGCAACCACCAACACACGCTCCGCTGCCCCGTTCGCCATGTTTCCTTCATGCAGCCTGGCGGACTGGCGGACTGCTGCCATTGCTGCTGGGTCAGCTAGCCCAGCCGAGAGCTCGCACTTCCGGTAGGCAGCGAGCCGACCGCCAGCGTTGAGCATTGGCTTAGTTGATGATAATGCATTATGCATTCCGGCTGGCAGGTTTTTACATTTTTTAATTGTTATTAGAAATGTAAAAGCCGAAAAGAAAAGCACTTTAACTATGCAGCAGCCGTAGCAGCGAGAGATAAAGAGAACTTTAACACCTCTGGCCTCACCTATGGCGGGCTCTGCGTTTCACCCTCGATCACAAAACGTAGCCAAGCATGCGAAGATAATTTCAACATTTTAAAGGCACTTAACAGCTCCAAATGAGACAAAAACTAGCCAAAAAACAAAAAAAAAAAAAAAAATAAGAAAGAAAGAAAAAATGCGCGCTCATAATTTTGGAACGTATAGGAAATATAAATTGTCGACGCTAGGGAGGGAGCGAGGGGTCAGGGGTAACCGAAAAAAAAAGAAATTCTACACTGTCATCAAAGCGTAACTAAACGCCCATTTTTCTCAGCTGCGATCCGAAGTTGAGTTTGAGCCGAGTCGAGTCGAGTCGAGTCGAGTCGAGTCGCGTCGCGTCCATTTTCGGTAGTTATTAGTGGCATATTTTGGCCTAAAGTGCGTGAACCATGTCGAAAAAGTGGCCAAGCAACAAAATTTATTGTCTAGAGCAGCAAAGTTAACAACAAAATGGACCTCCCCATGAGTCCCAGTTTCAAGACACGCAACATTCGGCGATGCAGACAGGCACAAAATATTAACGCCTCGAGCAACTACAACAGCAACAACAACAACAACAACAACAAGAGCAGTTGATCAGTGGTAACTGTTATTTTGGGTAGAAGCAAAGCCAAACCTCTTACCTTATTGGCCAAGTCGACCACCATCATCGACAGAGGGTTTTGCTGCTGCTGCTGCTGCCGCTGCCGCTGCTGATGATGATGGCGTTGATTATGGCTTATTTTCAAATCTCTTTTCGTACCTCCTTTCTACTTCTTGGAAGTGGCCAAAGCAAATTATGTGGAGTCATCAATGGCAGCAGCCAACAGCCGAAGAGCCGAACAGCTGAACAGCCGAACAGCCTCAGATCTGCAAAAGCATCTCGCAATCGGAATGAGAGCAGAGCCAAGTGGGTGTCTATCTTAGCTGGCTCAGAGCTCAGCAATTTCAAAGATTTTCCAGATTATGCTGCCTGCTCTTGTCTGACGATCGAAGATGGCCTCAGCGCTTCAGCGAGTTAATGTCGGGCATTTTGAGCCACATAAAGTGGCATTCATAAAATTTTATTAGATTCCACTTGATTATATGTGCACCGAGCGAGCAAATACTAAGATTTGCGCTCAATACTTGTTTGGCTAGAAGAAGAATTTAAGCATGAGCATTACGCCTTTAAAAAATTTAAAAAAAAAAGGAAAATTTATTGAATACTCTATTCATTAAATGGAAAATAATTACTTATAAGAAAATTATGGAAAATATTTAAGGAAATACTTTAAATAAATATATAAAATGTAAGATAAATATAGAAATATAGTAAATAACAATATAAATAAAAATTTGAATAAAAAACAAAGTCTAAAACAAATTAGATATGCTCGTCTAATAAGTCTCCTTAAAAGATTATAACGCGAATTGCTCAATACAAAACTGTCAGACGAAGACAGAAATGAGTAGAATGAGTTGAGAAGTAATACGGATAACTGTTACTTGCTATGATGTAAATTGAACCTGAATTTGCAAGAAATATAATATAATCATGAGGCGAAAAAATATATATGATAAAACCTCATTGAATTATCTGATATACATTGCAGCATTCGCTCCTATAAATAATAATAGTAAATTATAATATAATAAATAGTCTTACATTTAAGCAAAGGAAAATACAAATATATTTTCCTTAAACATAGGATAATCTAACAATAACAAAACATGCTCGTTCATGATCATTCAAGAGCAGCTTAAGCATCATAAAATTGCCTCAGCTGCCCCAGTGAACGTGCTGATCTATTCTGATCATGGCATAATCGTACAGGCATTAACAATATGCCAGGATAATCGGCTCATGTCATGCCCATTAAGGCTTGCAATTCGCCCACTCCGATCGATCGATCAGCTGCTAGAGACTGAGCTCGAACGCGCTCCAATACTGCACGCAGATCTGGCTGACAGTTGCCTGAGCGTAAAATCGAGTGCAATAAAATAGTCAGACTCTCTGCTCGCTCAGCAAGTGTCCAAGTTGGCCGAACTGGCAAGAACTGCAGCCGAGGAGGACGCGAGCTGTGCATGATCGTTGCGATGATCGCGCTGAATGCAGCGCTCAGCAGTTGGGCGCAGCAGCGCGCAGAGACTCGGATAGATTCGGGCTTTGGGTTCAACACGAAGCGTAGCGGAACTCGCTGCATTTTTGCACGGCGCATTAGCAGCCAGAGACAACAACAACAAATAGAGTCAAGCATAACAAACATTATGGCCCAACAGGGTTTCGAAGTGTTGCAAATTTTTATTTGGAAGCAATTTTCACACCCTGTGCAAACGTCGAGGCGGGGGTGAGAGAGAGAGAGAGAGAGAGAGAGAGATAGGACCACAGGCGGGCAGGACAACTGACCCCGGCAGGACATGCGCTGATGCGCTGACAGGACACAGCGTGTCGAATCCCACTGTTGACAACTTCATGGAGCGTTCGTCAGCTTGTTTGCCAGAGCTGCCAAATGATGCCAAATGATTGCAGACCATATAAATTTCGATTGTCGACGATTAGCAGCCAGCAGCCAGCAGCCAGGTAAATGGTAAATGCAACGTGTAACGGGCAACGTGCATCGTGCTACGTGCAACGCCTTAGCCCCAGCGGGACAGAGGCGTGGCAGCAAGTCGAAGTCAGCGTCTTAGTTGCGCTTACCCAGCGATTATTTGCAATTATGAGCTCGAAATTTTGCAGCTTAAGTCAACTGATGCTGAGCCACGCCCACACCAACACCCAACGCCCACTGGCATTGGCATGCTGTACGAATTTCCCAAACACTTTGTGACAGTTGACTTTGTGACTTGTTTCATAAACACCTTCTAACTGGGCCGCAACCAAGACTTGACCTTGCCCAAAACCGAAAAAAAAGAAAAGAAAAGAGAAATACAGCTCAAGGTCAACGCTGCCGTTTGGTTGACCTTCAGAATGAATATGCGCTGAGCCTCGGGGGGTTTGTGGGCGCTGTGTGGTTGTGTGTTTTGCTTGTTGTGGCGTTGCTTTGGTTACACCAGCAGCAGCTGCTGGGTGACCTTAGAAATTTGATGGATTGCCAGCTGCCCGCTGCTTGGTGGCAGCTCGAACGAACTCGAAGGCCAATACGGGCGAAATCGCATTCGCTACGTCTCGTCTGCGGCTAACCATATCGCATGGTAATACCAATTTATATAGCCTTCATTATGGCCAAATTAAAACAGCTCATCGGCCATTACTCATCCCAGCCAAATTGCGCGCCTTTATGAGCCCCGCGACTATCAGTTCAAGCAGAGGTTACCACCATATAGCATATAGAATATAGCTGTATCGCATATAGCGGACTACCTACAGCGGTTTTTATGATTTGTTTACACGGCTGCATCCGTGCAGTTGGCAGTGTTGAGTGCTGCTGCAGCGTGTTTCTCAAGTCTCTGTGTCTGCCTCTGTCTCCGTCTCCGTCTCCGTCTCCGTTTCAGTTTTTGTTTCTGTTCTCATCATTTGGATTTTCCGCAGCAATAAAATTAATAAGAACGCGCTAATTTTGCAGCTTCGGCCCCGTCGTCACCAGCCGCCCGCTTGCCTATGTGGCCTAAGCAAATAGATCGCACTCACTCATCTAACTCTTTTTCTGTGTGTGTGGAAGATTTTTTTTTTTTTTTTTTTTTTTTTTTTTTTTGTTGGCCCTAAAGCAGTGCCAGACTGTGCCAATATTTGCGCAGGCTGTGTCGCTGGATCCGCCATTTTGTGCGCATTAATGACATTTACGATCGCTTGAGGATTGAGCTGCTGTGTATTGTTGCTAAGCCCGCAAATAATAGCCCATTAATAGCTTGACATAATCTTTAAAAATATATTTAATTCATTGCGGATGCGCACGACAGCAACAGCCACAGCAACGGCAACAGCAACAGCAGCAGCAATAACATCACGTGCGCGCGAATGCAATGGCAATATGGGAAAGGTATAAGCCGAAGCGGATCTGCACATCTGCTGTAGGTGCAAGCGGGCGCGCGCATGCCCAAAATGCAGTCGACTGTCCAATTAGTTGGCGCAGCCAAAGTAGAAGCTCGACAAGAGCAAGAGCTAAAGGTGAGCAGCTATATGTCTGTGTGTGGGAGAGAGAAGGAGAGAGCGAGCGAGCGAGAGTGTGCGTGCGTGTGAGCAAAGAGCGTGAGTATGTGCTCGGCTGAGTACATAGCAGCGCTCACTCCGAAAATATATTTACTCCGAATAGCAAAGCAACTAGAGAGTTCTGTAAATGGAATAAAATAAAATAGCAAAAGGGAAATTTTAAAAGTAGATAAATAATAAAGCACGAAAATAAGTAAAGTATTTATATGTAAAATTAATAAAATAAAATATTATTTACATATTATTTAAAATAATATCATGATTTTGAAGTATTCTATATAATATTATAATATTGAAAAACTAATTTTAAAATTTTTGATATATTTTATTAATTAAATTATCGACTAAGCTTCCCACAAATGGGTTTTCCAATCTTATAGATATTTCCAGCCAACTGCAACCCACATTGAAAATCATTAATAATATATTTAATAGCAGTAAACATACAAAACTATTACAAAACATTCTCACACACGAGCTTTCTGTATTAAAAACTAAGTGTTGCCCAAAGCTGTTGATATGCTAATTTACCGTTATTGATATTTGTATCAAATTGTGGAAAATAAGTGTAATTAAATGCAGTTAGCGCACCCATAAATCGCCAACTAAACCACAAAAATAATTCCATCAATCTGGCCAAGGCGATTGCTTGACTCTGATACCGAAAAATGCACTGGCAATAATTTCCAATATTTCCGCCATTTCTTATTGGGCGCAAGCAGTATATATACCACACATACATAATACAAATGCATACACACATAAATATATACACACACACTCTTACGACAATAGCTCCAAGCGTTCGTCTCTCTTAATGTGTGCTGCTACACTAGCTGCACTCTTCGCACACACGCTGCGGCTGCGAAGCATCGAATTGCTCCACCTCCACATTGGCTGATCGTGAGACGCACAACAAAGCAACAGCAACACCAGCTGGAAATATAGGCATGAAAAACACAGTGAAAACTGCTGATATTGCTGGACTTCTAATAGAAAGACAGAAATTGCTGTGGAAATATATATTTGTTATATTTTAGATTAAGTATTCATATAAAATGCTTGTATTAGATATGTTTTATTAGTAAATTTTATATTTATAAATTGTATAGCACAATATAAAGTCTTTTGTGTATTATGATATTGCATAAATAATATATATTTAATCCATCATTAAATATTATATTTGTGATAGTTTTAATATTTTTGTTGAAGCATACTATATTTATATATAAATAGTTTTTTATAAAGACTCAAGTCTTTATATTTTCTATTCCATTCCAATGCAATAGCTATTGCTCACATTTCCTGTTGGGTTACAGCCCATTTTACATGAGCACACGAAGCGAGTGCTCGGCAATTCGTTCAACGACGACGACGACGACGACGACGTCGTCGACAGCGACTGCGACTGTTATGTCGTGGCTCGATCCTCTATAATTTCGAGTCTCTGGTTGGTTGTCTTCGATCCGTTTGCTGGCTGTGACTCTCGTCCGTCAGTCGCTCATTCGCCTCTCGTATTCGCTGTCGTCAACACACGCGCACGCAACGGCAACGGCAACGGCAGCTGAACAGGTTTCAAAAATCTATTTGTCGAGTCGAGCTGAGTTGAGACTCGATCGGTCCAGGTAAAAGAACGCGCCGTGTGTTTCAGTTAAGCATTGGAACTGAACCGAGTAACAATCTTTCACTCCTCCGCTCCGGCACCGACAATTCGTACAAAATAATTACGCGACATCCATTCACCTACTATGTAGAGCAAATGGAAAGTGTTTAAGAGATCGTCTTCATTCATAAAAAAAAAATAACAAAAAAACTTTTTCAAGTTTTTTACAAGTGAAAAAAAAAAAAAAAACAAATCAAGTGCCGAGCCGTGTGATCAAGCTATATAATATAACATAGCCAAGTCAATATCATCAATACAATGCACAAAATATCAAAATCAACATCTGTGCGCATGCTAATGATGATTACGCCTCATTTATAGTGCGCTAATTGAACGTGAAATTGCCATAAAAAAGAAAATATTTAGACAAGCGAATCTAAGAATATAGAAAAATATTTTAAAGCAAATACAAAAACTGACTAACTGGTCAGCACAATCAACCCACATATATAGTACATATCAAAATATTTGTGAACAAAAAAAAATAAACTTTACCATGGATTTAAGTTACATATTTATCATCTGCCTGCTGGCGCTCTACAGCGCCGACGCCGAAAGCAAACAGAAGTCGGGCAGAGGCCGAGGCTCCATGTGGTGGTAAGTAGAAAATCCAAGCGAAGAGAGATGTGCACATCGCTGACATTGAAACGGACGCCCACGCAACATTTGCATAGATCAACAAACAAATTTCGTCTGTTGGTGGGGGGAGACAAACAGTTCGGGCAATTAGCGAGCGGGCGAGAAGAACAAGCGCAAACAGGCAGCGGGGCAACAGCAGCGACAGAGCGTCTGTTGCGTGAGCCAAAAGCCAAAAAAAAAAAGTCAAAATTATATAAAAGTTTTGAGGCACGCGCCAGCAACAGTTGCAGCGCTTGCAGCAAACGTTAAGAAAGCCACGAAAATTAACGCAATCAAAAATTTTCCCAAGCTTGAGTCAAAAGATGCCAAAAGGTCTTGGTCTCTAAATGACCAAATCTCGTGGCAGCTTCTGCAGTTGTTGTTGTTGTTTTTGTGCAGCACGCACAATGCGGAAGCCACAAAATGCAGCAGCAGCCGGAGCAGCTTTTTGTCTGATGAAAGCAATTAAAAATTCTAAGCGCGCATTCAACTTTTACCTCTGGGGGGAAAACAGATGCGACATGCGTGTGTGTGTGTGTGACACACTTAATGCCAGCCAAGATGTGAACAAAGTGTGCTAAGAATACATTTTATTAATGGGCAACTGCAGCTGCAGCTTCGAAATCAAGTTCGTTGCCTAAGTCTTTCGATTTGCGCATAAAACTTTGATTTGAGTTCAATTCGACCCAAACAATGTCATGCGGTAATAACTTTTTATAACGGCATCAATTTTGCTAAACAGAACAGCAGAAAGTAAACACACAAAAATCGAATAAAAAATAAAAATACAAAAATACAAATACAAATAAATAAATGTATAAGAAATGCTGTCCGTTTTTTGCGGCGAACGCATAAATCGTTTGCCCATTGATTTTAATCCGCCTGGGAATCGCATCGATTGCGCTTTGCCGTCGCCGTTGCCAGTTGCCCGTTGCTTGCTTTTGTTTAAAGCGAGTTCTGTTATTTATTTTTTTCGTTTTTCATTTTTATTTTTTTGTTACACTTTCGTTTTGTTGTTATGCAATTGCCAATAATATATATAAAATATATATATACAAATGAATAAGAAAACAATATATGAACTTTCCCACCGCAATCAGCGGGCAATTGAATTGGCAATTAATTTGCATACGCGCCGCCGTCAATAAACATTTGTTTATATTTATTTATTTGCTGTTATTGTTAAGCACACCATCATTTGTAACGAGAGCAGCATATATACTAAATATATATATACTATAACTACTTGACAGATACCCAATGTAGGCAAGGCCATTTGAATAGCAAAAATAAAATAAATAAAAATAAAAATAAATACATAATAAAGATGACAGCGAATGGAAGCGAGTGCCGACAAGTGTCATCAAATATTTGTCAGTGTATGGAGTTTTTGTGTGTCTATGTGTGTGTGTGTGTGTGTGTGCTGCATGCATGAGTAACGCCGGCAATTGACGTGCTTAACAAAAAGGAAAAGCCGCAAGTGAAAAACCAAGAATAATAACAACAGCAACAACAACTCAAGTCAAGTGGAAATAAACATAATGCCAAAAAAAATATATATATGTGTACATATATATAGTAGAAAAACAAATACGCATACAAATAGTAACATAATGAAAATGTTGAGCCGTCTTCTTTGCGGCCTTTTTTCGGCTGCCGTGCGTGTCCAGCTGCTCGAGATTTCCGCTTGTAATTAGGCGCAAAAAGCAAGTGAAGCATTAAATAGTTTTGACACGCCCACAGCCTGCCCTCTCTCATTTCTGCCCCTCTCTACGTGTGAGTTCTTTTATTAAATTTTATTTTTTCTTCACTTTCTTTCACCTGCTACAGGGGCATTGCCAAGGTCGGCGAACCCAACAACATTTCACCCATCAGCACCGGCATCATGTACATGGATCCCGCCATACACTCGACGCTGCGACGCAAGCAGCGCCGCCTTGTCCGCGACAATCCTGGCGTGCTGGGCGCCCTGGTCAAGGGCGCCAATCTGGCCATTAGCGAATGCCAGCATCAGTTCCGCAATCGTCGCTGGAACTGCTCCACGCGCAACTTTCTGCGCGGCAAGAATCTCTTTGGCAAGATCGTTGATCGAGGTGAGTACAAAATATTTGAGTTTTTACTTTACAAATTTGGCAATATAGCTGAAGAGAAGAGTGCATTGAAAATTGAATTCAAATTGCAAATTGCAGCTACAAGATTGAAATTAAAATAGCAAATTAATGTTGCAGAAAAATTAAATAGTAAACATTAAAAATACGAGATTTTGGCTTAGCAGTTTGCCTACAAATATTTATTTAAGTGAATAATATCATATTTACTAAATATATATATATATATATATATATATATATTTTTTTTTTTTTTTTTTTTTTCAAGTAGAAAATCACTCAAAAGTCCATATTTTAATATAAATACAGATTAAGTTCTAAAAAAAAAAAAAAAAAAAACAGAATAAACAAATTTAAATATTCTTGTATTGAGCTAGCATTTATTTTTCAACTATCAAAAATATTTTTAAAATACTTCCACTGTAATATTCAATCAGTTTGCAGTCCTTGCGCGAGTCTTGTGTAACATGATCTGTGAATTGTGATGTGAGTGATCCGTGATCTGTGATCCGTGATCTGTTCGCCATGCCCGAATGCATAGTAGTTGTTGTCAACGCCTCTTTGCGCTGCTACTAGCAAATACACAAATTGATTTGGTTTCAGTTTTGTTGTTCTTATTTATGTTGTTAAATGTCACTTTGAGTATGTGTGTGTGTGTGTGTGTGTGTGTGTGTGTGTGTGGGTTGCATGTTTGTTGTTGCTGTAATACGAGCTGGCACTTGCTGCTTGGAGACTTTGCCACATGTTGTTGTTGGGCCACTTTCGCTGTCGCTGTCGCTATAGCCGTGTGGAAACAATGGCATTGCCTTGTCTGTGTCTGCCTGAGTCGCTGCACCGCTGCACTTGCTCCACTTGGCGTTTCAGCATGTTTATGCTAATTGCCGCAGGTTGGCAGCACCAAATGCTGGCTGTCTCAGAATTAGCCTGCAGTGCCATAGCCAGAGACGAAGCATTGCATTCAAATCAATCAAATGTGCTTGTTTGTTCGCCCGCTGTGACAGTTGGCCAGGACTGCTGTTGCTGTTGTCCCAGGCGACCGACCATCTGAGCCATCAGCCATCTCGGCCCAACACTTTTTGCCTTCGACGCTCCCCGTTGTCGTTCGTCTGGGCCCGTTGTCAAGAATCATTTTCATATAAATGTAAACAGGCAGCTCGGCTCGATCCCGCAGTTTCTTATGAATTGCAAAAAGTGTCATGCCGTTTTATTATAGCTACTGTCCTGTGCTACCTGTGCCCATAAATGCCACGCCCATGCCACAATTGCCAAATGGGCGTGCGCGCAGCGTCGCGTGCGCTGCGCTGCACTGCGCTGCATTGCATTGCATTAGCGGCGTCAACCTTTCACTCATCGGCAGCTGACTTTTATTAGAGCGCGGGCCCTTGACCTTATCAACGGACGGAGCCAGCACATCCTTTTTTTATGAGTTGCACTCTCTTGACATTTTATGGATTTCCCGATTGTCGAATTGCTGCCTGGAATGGATGATTGGATGGTTGGATGGTTGGATTATTGGTCTGGTGACAGCTTTTTATCGCAGCACTTTCATCGCACTGCTCATGCTCTTGTTGTTGGTTTTTATGTGCCCTTGGCCCTAATTAACACCTAGGCCATTAACACTTTGGGGTTGCACCGCACAGTGGCTCTCAAACAGTGCGTTAATACCCTGGAGACAGCAGTAGGCCCTCACCCCGACAGCCGGCCAGCGGGGCACAGATGAGACAACTCAACTCAACTCAACTCAACTGAGCTCAACTAACTTGTTTTCTAATTGGTGACACCTTGTCAATTTGGCACGCCACACGCTTTAACACGACTGACTCGATTAGTTGCCTAGGGTATTATGTGCTCTTGAGCTCAGAGTCTTACTCTTACCTTTTCATCTTCTTCTGCTTCTTTTGCTTTTTTTTCTGGATTTGGTTTTTGCACATTCTAATCATGAAGGATGACGAATGGCAGCCACCCCAAGCGGCTGCCGGTGGCTGCCTGTGGCTTTTATATCAATGTCTAAACTATTCCTGGAATAGTTAGGACCAGACACACATGGAACATGCTCTCGTTGTCTCTCCCTCTCTACCTCTCTCTCTGTCTATCCTTGTTAAGCAGCTTAACTGCGCCGCTGCTGCGCTGCTGAGCTACCTGAGCTCGTCACATTTATGCTCTCAATTTCATCAGTCAGCTTGCCACGCCCAGCAGCAGCGGAAATCCGTTTAGCAATTAGCCAAAAAATAAAAGTAGCTCAAAAAAGTCCTGCGGGATGCAGAGAGAGAGAGAGAGAAAGAGAGAGGGAGCGGCAGAGGGGCTGTAGTCTAAAGCTACTCAGATTACATGCGTAAAACATTTTGTGGGCGTTGTTCGCTATTGTTGCCCCAAACACACACACACACACACAGTCGCATTCGCATTCGCATTTGAATGTTTGCCTTGGCAAATTAAAGAGTACCTGCGACACACCCATTCATGCAATCTGAATGAGTCCACTCATGAGCCACTCATTTCTTTCACTGCTTAATTGCTCAATGTTCGCTGTTTTATTGTCTTTTGTTCGGCGAAACATTTGCCAAGCTATTTACACAGCGTCAAAAGAGAACACCACACACACGCACACACACACGCACACACACACTCAAACACACTCACACATACACACACAACAATACTTCACTTGCCACGCAATGTAACGCGAATTCTTGCTAAGCTAATCACCAAAAAGTCAGAGTCAATTTGTTGTTGTTCTTGTTGTTGCTGTTGTTGTTGTTGCTGTTGATGACGACGTTTGCGCATGCGCCGGCCGCCAACTGCCGCCTTCTGCTTATCACAGATCAAACATCGCACATATTTACCTTTTACGTGAAATTATTTAAAGAAAACAAAACCAAAAAAAAAAAAAAAGGCAACACAAAAATGAAAATGAAACCATGCAACACACAAACACAGCGAGACTAGAAACAAACAAACATTAACCGGGAATTGAACAAAAAAATAAGAAATAAAAAAAATATATATATATTGTGGCACAATTCCGGGAAATCGTAGCATTCAAAGCGGCAATTTTTAAAGGCGGAAGTTGATAGAGTCAGCGCATAGCTCAAATGCTCTGACATTCTCAATCAACACCTTGCTCGACAGTCAATCACAGCCGCATCAATCAGCAGTCGAGAGAACCGAGCTGCAGCGAGCTAAGGAATTTATTTTGAGAGCAGATTAGAAAACGATCAAAACTAGCTTTATTTTTAAAAAATTCATTTTGTAATGTAAAGCAATGCAAAAATTTTGTGGCGGCATGAGGAGTGCCAGAATTATGAAATATTTTAAAATATTGCAGTAAAATATATTTAATTATAATATATAATTATTAAATATTTTAAAATATCTTTTATTACATATTTCAAAATATTTAGTAAAATATATTTTATTATAATTCTTATATATTTTCATGCTGTTCTACTAGTTCAATATATTTTTTTAATGAGTCTTATTTTATAATTTAAAAAATATAAATTAGTTTAATTTCCGTTAGGTATACATTAAAAAATTTTCTAAATTAGAAAAATTATATATAATTGTGTAATCAATTTATTTTTATTTTTATTTTTAAATGTTGAATTGTCTTAGCTTAAAAAATAATAAAATTATTTTGTAGCTAGTTGAATTCATTAGCGAAAATTTTTAGCAAAAACTTTTAGTCAAAACAATTCTCAAATTATCCAAAATAATTTTAAATAAATATATAATAAATACATTTAATTGAGTTTGAGTAATATATCCTCTTCAGTCAGATTTTTTATCTTAACTTAACAGATACATACATATATATAAATATATACTGAAACAATTCAGTAGCTGTTAAGTAATTTAGTTTGAAATACCAAACAGTTGTAGTCACAATATATATTATATATACAGGGCTACCTGACTGCGCTCATGTCATACACACACACACACACACACACACGCACACACACGCATACAGAAATTTATGTATCTGTGGGCTCTTGAGTTGTGGCAGAGGCACTTGAAAAATTATCTGCAACATGTAAATTCAATTTTCATTGTTCTTTATCTGTGATGGTCTCCCTCACTCTCTCACTCGCTGCCATAGAGCAGGCCAAAACAGAGGCAGTTACTAAAAATACAAGAGAAAAAAAAAGAGATGATGATGAAGAAGAAGCAGCAGCAGCAGCAGCTGAAGAAGAAGAAGAAGCAGAGATATGTATATGAAAATAATGTAAAGTTTTCTACAAGGGCCCTTGACTGGAGGACTGCCGTTTTGGTTTTGCTGTAGATGGGGCAAAGTGTTAAGTTGGAATTTATAGTTGAACGTTTAATCTGTGTCAGTTTGGTGCGTCAGCCTGCTGCAGGGCGGCAGATAGCTTGAAGTGTCATAATTGACCAGACTTTGGAAGACAAGTGCCATTATTCATGCAGGCAGGAATTTAACTGTTGCCCACGTCGCAATCGCACTTGAACAAGATTGAGATCTTGTCTTGTCTTGGGGGGTCGTGTCCAAGTGGAACACCCAGAAGGCAAAACAAGCTTACATATAAAAAAAAAAAAAAAATTATTTATATATAACTATGCAGAAACCGAAAACAGTTGCTCATATTCCCTCTCTCTCTCTCTCTCTCTCTCTCTCTTTCAGGCTGCCGCGAGACGGGCTTCATCTATGCCATCACCAGCGCCGCTGTAACCCATTCGATAGCGCGAGCCTGCAGCGAGGGCACCATCGAGTCCTGCACCTGCGACTACAGCCATCAGACGCGCTCTCCACAGGCCAATCATCAGGCTGGCAGCGTGGCCGGCGTACGGGATTGGGAATGGGGCGGCTGCTCGGACAACATTGGCTTCGGCTTCAAGTTCTCGCGCGAATTCGTGGACACCGGCGAACGTGGCCGCAATCTGCGCGAAAAGATGAATCTGCACAACAATGAGGCGGGCCGTGCGGTAAGTAGTTAACAGCCAATCCAGTTCGATCCTTACGAGCCATCTAGTCGATCCTCCATTACAATTCTAATGGCTGTCGCCTCCGCTCACAATTTACGACTTGCCTAATAAAAAGCAGCGACTGCTTTGCCGATTTCCGTCCCAATTGGCGACGCCAACTTGTGCGGAGCCAGACGCTAGCTGCTGCTACTCCTGTCTCTCGTGCACTCGTTTGCGCGCATGTAGCTCGTATATTAAAATTGTTGACAGCTTCCAGGAGGACTACAACAGCAGCAACAACAACAGCGAAAATGTAGTCCGCAGCAGCTGGATGCAATTGCACAGTGGATGCAGCTCATCTCATCTCAGCAGATCATTTATCAGGCGAATGAGATTTTGCCTCTCAGGCGCAACTCATCCCAAATAGAAAGGCATTTCAATTTGCTATCAATTTATTGATCTAAGCTGAATGCGATTTCAAATCATTTATATAAGTAAAGTTCAGTTTTGTTAGCAGAGAAAAGTTGCCCAAGCTTTAAATTTAAATAACATTTAATTGATTTATATAATAAATCAAAATTATTATATTATCGATCATTTTATTGATAATTGATATAGAGAGCTTGTCCAGCTTAAGGTTTCCAAGTAATTTTCGCAATTAGCTCATTTGCGAGTGACCACTGTACAGTGTGGCTTGCCTAGCTCGCGGTGCTGCCATAGAAAGTAGCACAGCGCTAACAAAGCTAGTTGCTGGAGCTCAGGCTGAGGCTGTAGCTGGAGCGCCAGAGCTTTGGGGCCACCATCTGTGTTATTATTTTATTACTTGTTATGGGCTCCAACGATGATGATCATCATGTGCTTGGCTGTGCGCCTTGCTGGCTGCCAGGGCCCCCCAACTGCGTTGATTTCTTACTTTTGGTCAGGCCAATTACAACAACAGCCAACAGTGGCCGGGGCAGGGGCTGGGACAGGGGTTGGGGCTGGGAGCTGGGGCAACAGCAGCAGCAGCAATAACATGCAACATGCGCACAGCAAGTTGCAACAACATTTATTGATTTTTAATAACTGCAACAACGTGGCAGGCGGGCCGCCAATCGAATCGAGCAAAAAACGGCAAAATAATTAAGTGAAAAATATATTGGAGGAGCTGTAGCAGTAGAAGCCATATCCCAACAACTCAACAACTCAACAACTCAACAGCCTAATAAAGTCATACTAATGAACCCCCCTTCCCCTCTCTTTCCCCTTGTTTACTCACATTGCAGCACGTTCAGGCGGAGATGCGACAGGAGTGCAAATGCCACGGCATGTCCGGCTCGTGTACGGTGAAAACCTGCTGGATGCGTCTGGCCAATTTCCGTGTCATAGGCGACAATCTGAAGGCTCGCTTCGATGGCGCCACACGCGTCCAGGTCAGCAACAGCCTACGCCAGAGCAGCAATGCCGTCGCCGTCGTCAATCCAAATGCGGCCGGGCCCAACAGCGTGGTGGTGGGTGGCGTTGGTGGCAACGGACTGCCGCCCTCGGTCAGCGGCTACGATGACGAGGAACGCATGCTCAACGATCACATACCCGAACTGCTGCTGGACAACAGTCATCCCAATAGCAAACAGCATCATCCCAATATGCCATCGCCCAATAGTCTGCCCGTGGCAGGAGCCAGATCGCGCGGACATGGACGCGGTCGTCAGGGTCGCAAGCACAATAGGTAAGAGCAGTATCTTAAAAGAGAGACTGAGAGAAGGAGCGGAAGAGTGGGAGTGGGAGAGAGGGAGATGAAAAGAGCTTTTATTAAGCCGAAATTGTTGAAGTTCCAATGAGATCTTTAATTTTCTACTTAAATTGTGTTTTTTTTTTTTTTAATTTATTTTTTATTTTTCATCTTTTTTATCTTCATTCTCAATCTCAATTAGAAATGGTTAAATATACCAAAAGATCTTTATCTATTTTTATTCTATATAAATTTAACTTTTTCCTCTTCAGATTGAGATCGAGGATCTCAATTAGAAATTCTCTGAGCTGCACGATGATCTTCAGCTTATATTTTCTCTATTTCAATTAATCTCATTAATATAAATATTTAAAAATTTATATTGATATTGATGCATGCATTCACTTCCTGAATACATATTTATTATTTTTATTTGTTTATTTAATAATATTCATATTTTATTTAACCCTCGCATCCGCTTCTTCCTCTTTGCAGATATCACTTCCAGCTGAATCCACACAATCCGGAGCACAAGCCTCCAGGCCCAAAGGACATTGTCTATCTGGAGCCGTCGCCCAGTTTCTGTGAGAAGAATCTGAGACAGGGCATTCTGGGCACACACGGACGACAGTGCAACGACACCTCGCTGGGCGTCGATGGCTGTGATCTGATGTGCTGTGGGCGTGGCTATCGCACGCAGGAGGTCGTCGTCGTAGAGCGCTGTGCCTGCACCTTCCACTGGTGCTGCGAGGTCAAGTGCAAGCTGTGTCGAACCAAGAAGATCATACACACGTGTCTGTAAGAGGCCTGTCCCTACGGCCCCGTCCCGCTCCGCTCCGCCCCGTCCCGCCCTCTTGCCCACTAGCCTATCGTCCACAAAATGCCCACTTTGTGTATGTGTTATGTATTTGTCTACGCTTAGCCTTTGTTATTAGACATTAAGAGCCTAGACTAAAGCCTAGTTAAAGTCCATGAACCGCCCCTAATTTACGCGCACATAACAGCCCACTCTGACTTTTTAGCAGTATTACGTACATATATTTATATAAACGAATATATAAATATATTTATATATAGCAAGCAGTTCATAGACACGACAAAAATAGAGTGTACAACTTCGTTTTGCCCAGTTTTTAGTTCTATAAGCAACACGCAACCCTGGCAGCAAATTTTTTTTGTAAATTACGTTGCTGTTCTGCAAGGCCCATAAAAGTATAAAGTATGTTCTAAATTGTAGTCTTAACTTAACTATAGATTTCTTAATTAAAAAAAAAAAAAAAAACAAAAAAGAAAAGAAAAATACGAAAGCGCGTTTAAGCATCTCCTTCAACCCAATTCATTCAATCAACGAAAAAAAATTTTTTTTTACGAAATTATTGAAAACAAGACTGAAATTCAATTGCGCGCAGCTGAAACTCTCTCTCTCTCTCTCTCTCTCTCTCTCTCTCTCTCTTCTTCACTCTCTCTCGCTCTCCCTTTCTCTAACAGCAACAATAACAGCATTGTTGATGTCTAGTTAACAGCGACGCTGACGTTGACGCTGGCAGCGCTGCTTGCATTGCCGCTTTGTCCAGCTACAAAGTGCATGTTAAGCATACGCCGCGTAAACGTTTAGCAGAATGAAGGGAACTAGTTCCCAGTTCATATGAACTACGCATTCTTACCAGCAGCTCTCCATGTCTGCGTCTTTCATACATTTTGTGTACATAATTAAGTTAATTTAGAGTAATTTGCTTAAGTTCGTTATGTGTAAGTAAGTACAGCAAATGCACGCTAGATGGCGCCACATAAACAATTACTAATTTAAACCTGTTATTTCTGCTTTGGAATTTATGAAATTTGCTCAAAAATAACGAAATCTTTTTACTAACTAAATTATTTAAAAAAGAGAACATTTATATATTGTGTTTTTTTTTTTTTTTTTAATTTAATTTGCCCCCATACAAAATTTAATTTATCTATAAAATATGTTGCCTTTTCGGTTGTGCGTTCTAGGTATTACTAATAATTAATTAATTGATAGTTTAATGATTAATTAGACGACTAATTCAACTATATTTAATTAATTTATATTAGAGCATAGACAACATTCAATATTGTAAAGTATTAAAAACATAAAGAGAAACAACAACAACAAAAAAACAGAAAATTGCGAATGCAATGCACAAATCAATAAAAAAAACAAAATAAAAAAAAAACAAAAGCAAAGTAAATTTATATGAAAGAAAAAACACACACATACAAAAGAAAACAACAAAATCAATGTGGAATTTATTTTGTTGAGCAATTATTTGGTTCAAGTGTGCAGCAATTAGCCAGTCGACAAGAGGGGACGACCGAGTGTGGGGTGAGTGGCGGCTGGGGTGAGAGAGGGGTGAGGCTGTGAGAGGCGGAGAGGAGGCCGCTTGGGTCATGGTCTGTGCGAGGTATTTCAATATTTGATTTAAGCAGCTCGGTGGCAGTTTCCCAAGCGCATTTTTTGTGTTGCTGCCTGTCAGCCAGGGCAGCAGCAGCAGCAACAGCAACAACAACAACAACAGCAACAATAACAACAGCATCAACTACAGTAACAACAACAACAACAAGCAACGAACGAGCAACGACAGTTGCATCTTTTGTATATCGTCGGCGTCTCTTCTGCTTCTGCTTCGATCTCTGCTGGACCCCTGACAATGCGAACGACAATTCCGCGCTGTCAGCGGCCAGCGCCGAACGGCTTTCAACTTTCAGCGACAATCAGCAGGAGGAGGAGCAGGAACAGGCGCAGCAGCAGCTTCAGCAGCCACAGATCTTGGACATGCAATTGCCGAGGCAACTATGCAAGTGACAGCGACAGATCTAGACGAGGCGGCTGGAATCGGTATCGGAATCGGGGGTACAATCTGACCAGCTGACCAGCTGCCCAGCTGCCCAGCTAGCTACCCAGCCAGGGCTGCTTAGCCTCGCTGCTGATGTGGCCCGGCTTACATTGATCCTGATTCCAGCTACTGATCTGCCAGCCACAAGTCGTATGTGTGCAAAAACTGATCGTGCTACATGTGTCCAGCGCAGTTGACAGTTTTGTTTCGTTCTCTGCCACGCTGCTGCAATTCGCAATCATTAAACGGGTGGGAACTCCAAAAAACCATCCACAATGCGATTCGCTTGTTGTTGAGGAAGTCGCAGTCACAGATTTCTGATTAGCGGCAGCCACTCAAATATCTTGATATATGGTCTATTTCTGTAACTTGCAGATGCATGGCGATAATATAACAATTGAAATGTTTTATGCGATAAGTAAATGAAGCAATTAAAAAAGGTTTCATTCTGAATATAGAGAATATTCATTAAAAACATTATTTATTATTATTTTACTCATAAAATATTTTATTTACTTTTTCTAGTAATTATTTTAGAAATGTGTAAAGTATTTTAATTATATTTTTTAATTTGTTTATTATATATTTCTATATTTATTAAAGCCAATTTCTTATTATTATTATTTTTTTTTATTTTATTAAAATTTCATTCTTTTAAATTAATATATTTTATATATTTAATATGTTTAATTTTACATATTTAATATTTTAATATATAGAATATTTAAATATAGAATTATTTAAATATAGAATTACTTAAAATATTTATTATAAATATTTATAGTATTTCAATTATATTTTTCTAATTTTTATGCTAACCCGCGTACCAAGTAAATTACAGAATAACGAGTCAACTGTTGCAAAAAAAAATATAAATATAATAAAATAAAATTAAATAACTAATAAAATAAAAGAAATTAATTGTGTCTGCTAATTTCAGAAAGGGGTTCAGCCTATATTCATCTTATTTATGTAACAAATAAACATTTTTACGGATCATCTTATTTTACAGTCTTTAAGAAATAAATTTGTAAATATTTCAATATATCTACATTAAATATTAAATTAAATAAAAAATGAATTAATATTTATATTCACATTACATTTTCCACATCTGCACAGTTTCAAGCTATAACTCTCGGAATTGCAATATCAAGCACCCTTGGCTCTGTAGAATATTGCTAAGATATATTTAATTTTATATATTATATATAATATTATTTGATATATTTTCAAAATTTTCAGATTTACTTGAGAAGCTAGCTAGAGAGCAATTGCAGTTTTTGACAAGTTACTTAATTTCTTGTTAAGAGTTTTTTTATTAGCAATAGGATCAACGAACCTTTACTAAAATATAATTAAAATTGCTTTAAAATTGACTCAACTTTAACTGCATTTCAAAGAAATTCAATAAAATTCAATTAACTTGCAAATCAATTCAGTTGTTAATGATGTTTAAGAATGAAAGTAAAACAAAAATCGTATACCCATGCACAAAATACTCAACTTAGTATATATAGAATTTATATTTATATATATTTATTCTAACTTTATTTCAAAGGCATTTGCACAATAAGAAAATGTAAGTCAATCAATTAATTTGAAAAGTCCGTTGCTAATGTTCGTTTGTTACGCTTTCCGCACATTATGCCAATTGCGATTAAAGAACAGCTTCGAGTGCCTGGCAAATGATTCACCTGAAACCCACAACAATGGCACACACACGTACAGTGAGGTGTTGTTGTTAAGCCTTAGCTTTGGCAATAGCGATACCATTACTATTGACCATTATAACCCCACGGGGGCATACATATATAGTGGTTGAGCCTGGTTGAGGCATTGTCTCTGGCCATCGCAAATATGGCACAGCGAGGCGACAATTGTTGTCTCCGATGAGTCGCGGCCCGACATTCGTCCTAATCAATAAAACTAACGAGCGGATTAAGATTATGTTGCACTACAGAGACGGCCCACAGCGACGGCCAAAAGCGGCGCACGCGCATCCCAAAATGGTCTGGCGGCCTAATGAATTGCAACGGGCAACTGGCAATGGGCAACGTGCAACGAAATCAAAATGCAGCCAACTCATCTCTGCTGGTGCTGCTGCTTGCTGGATGTGACAATGACAGTTGTTGTTCGTCATGTTTGGAGCATGTAGCTCCACTTCACTCCACTCCACTCTACTCGACTCGACTTGACTCGAGTCGACTCGCCTTGCACTGGAGTCGCCTCTTTGTGTTGTAATTGCAGACGCCACACGTTTGCAGCCGCTGTTTGATTTGGCAAATGCAACGGTTCGACATGGATATCGAGCCAACTTCAAGATCTTTCAGCGATCACTTGTCATGCGACTCACGCGCCAGAGTTGGCATGACAAAACTTTCAGAGACAATCAGCCAGACAGACGACCAGCCAGAGTCAGAGTCAGAGTCAGAGTCAGAGTCAGTGTCAGAGTCAGGCGGTTCCCTTCACCTGGCCAAAGGGCCGAAATATTTTCGACACATTGGCAAACGGCGCTGTATGTTCGGTTTGGTGTTAATTAAGTGGCAATTGTTATGCTTCAGGCGTGAACCGTGAGAATTTAATGGATTAGACAAATAGACAGCTTTGCTCGCTTCACTCTACTCCACTACTGGCCATGATGCTATGGCTATCAATCATCAGCAGCTTTGCTCGACTGTTGCTGCTGCTGCTGCTGCTGCTGCTGCTGTTAACTGTTTACAACTGGCGACAAGTTGAACTACCAGGAAGCAATGACCAAGCAGAGACCACCAGGCGCGAGACGCAGAGACCCTCAGAGACCACGGAGACGACTAGACCAGCCGGCCCGACCTGGCCATGTAATTAACGGCACGCAAAAAGTGTTGCCAACACATACATGGACATTGGCACATCCAATAGGGGGGGCCCGCCAGCGGTGGACACGCATGTAAACATTACCATTTTTGGCTAAAGACGCGACAGCTGTCGAGGGTCCCAGCACAGCAGCGGGAGCTGCTGTGGCTAGGGCGGAACTGTGGCCACCCAGCTAGCTCATAATTGAGTTACAATCGAGTTCAAAGTCAAATCGTAGCAAGTGCCTTCTCGGCTTTCATTTAGGCTCTTATGACTAATTAGTTTTGCTCTTTGTCTTACTTTTACTTTTTTTTTTATCTGTATAAATATATATATATATACAGCTTTTTTTTTAGCTCTTTTTTTGTGGCTGCGTATAAAAAGGTTTCCCATCATTTGGCTTTCATTATGCAGCGTTGCGCGGCCACCGAATTCCAGAGGCTTGCTTTGGCTGTAGAGCTCCCAGGGCGCGGCGCGGGGCTGAGACCAGCGCCTGGGTGCCCACTACGAAAATTCGCAGCGCAACGGATGCGAATGTCTTCAGTTGTTGTTGTTGTTGTTGTTGCTGTTGTTGTTGCTGTTGTTGCTCATTCAGCGCGCTTTCGAGAGCAGCCACTGAGGATGAAGCTTTGACTGCGCAGCGATCATCTCATCGGGGCGCTTTTGTATCCATGACGCGTCCTCAGCTCCGCCGCCGCAACGACATCAACGCCGTCCTTTGTTTGGCTGGCCCTTTAAGTGAACCCGTTGTCCCTTCCTCCGCTGCTCCTTTCCGCTAACCCTAACCCATTTTTAGTTGTTGTTGTGGTCGCTGTTACTTTGGCTGTTGCCTGTTGCCTGTGCGCCAACTTTGTTTAAGTTTGCCTTATTGTCTGCTGCTGCTGTTGTTGTAGCATTTTGTGGGTTTTAGTGGCCTTGCCAAATAAAATAAACAAATAATAAAAGAAAAAAAAAAAAAAAAAAAAACAGAAAAGAAAGACAAGACAAGACAAGCAGCAAATATTCAAGACCAGAGGTCAATTATGGTTTCACAATGTCATTTGGGCTGCAATCAATTTGAATAAAATTGTTGAAAATGGACTGAAATGAGATTTGCATAAAATATTTGAGTATTGAAGTAAAACAAATTTGAATGGAATATTTGAGAATTGAACTTAATCAAATTTAAATAAAATATTTTTAAATTAATGCAAATTCATTTCTCCCAATAGTGCTAGTAATTAAGTAAAGCCTATCCTCTGACTTGATGAAAGAAATAATTGATTAAGAGCAAAATAAAATGATATGCTCTCAGCTAAAAACAGTTGAATAGAAGTTAGTTAATTAAGAGATGTGATACAGATCTATTTTACTAGATTCACCATTCAAAGTAATTATAATATTTGATTAACAAAAACTTTTCTATAATGCTGCAATTTATTTATTTAATTAATTTTAAAATGCTCTAGTTGATTTTTACTTTCTACATTTTTACTTTGGCAGCGCTGCATTTGAGAGAATTATCAATAAGATCAATTTGAGCAGCATTTCAGATTTGAGTGATATATGGATTTGTAAGAGCGGGTCCCTTACAGCACACTCCACTTACATTGTGCTCTCCCTTTGAAGTCACAGCCGAGGCGTTCGTTCGTGTTTCACTTTCGCTCCTCGGCAATAGAAGACGAAAATTGTGAGTAGGTTTGTCTTGACGCTGCTCACTAAGAGCTTGACTATGAAATAAAGCAGTTGATTTTTAAGAGCCCTAGCATTAAATTGTTCAAACTTGTTTAAATTTTATTCATAGCAAGTTTAGTAACAAGTCTAAATGATTATTTAAATTATATTTATTATTATAAAATTTATATAAATTTATTTATTATTATATTATTATAAAACAATTATTTATTATCAAATTCCTATGAAAAAAGTTTTTCTTTATATTTTTAATATTTATAAATATTTTATATCAATCACTATTTATAATTATTAATAATGTTTATTTTATATGAAACCATAAATATAAAGTATACATATAAATTAATAATACAATAAAAAATATAAATAAAATAAATATTTATATTAAATTGCCAAGTCATCTTATCAAATTTTACTGGCAAAATAAGACTCAACTAATTAATGAATAATTTAATTATATAGAATACATAAAAATATATATTTAAGAGAGCGTGTGGAGAGCTTAGCGGCAATATCATAATTAATATTAATCAAATATTTTTGGTGTTAGATGCTGCTCAAGCATATTATGAAAATAAATCATTTCTCTAGCTCATGTTAATTATTTAATAACATAGTTTATCATGTAATAAATTTAAATATATTGTAAGCTTGAGGACATATAAATATTTTAAAGGACTTGAATCAAAATGGTATTAAAAACTTATTTCATTCATATTTTGATAAATGAGAAATAAAACTTGAAGGTTCGCTGCTTGGAATATCGCTAATTGAACACGATCCCATCTTTAAGTATAGTACACTTGTATTTACCTAAGACCGACGCGTCTTTATGGTTGCCATAAAATCGAGTTTATAATGCTTTCAGCAGACATACAATATGTATACGCATACATATGTGCGCATACTTGGCTTGACGGAGCAGATAACGATCTGGGATCTTGGGAGACACGCCCCAAAAAACAAAAAAACAAAAAAACAAAAAAACTGAAAACGAAGATAAACTTCAACTTGACTACAGGAAGTTTTACATATCTCAAACAAAAAGCTCTCATATCGGGCACTTGCCAGATCCATTCGACGACTTCCTTTCCTTTCGCTTGGGGCACTCCGCTGCGAGGCACTTGAGACAGTTTTTTGCACTTGTTGGGCGCACACAAAAAAGCAACTCGATGGCGGTGGCGGTGGCGGTGGTGCTGGTGGTGTTGGTGGTGCTGTTGGTGTCCACATATTCTGCTGCTCGATGCACCTTGATTGTGAGAAAGATAACAACAATGCGAGGAGACAACAACAACAACAACAACAACAACAGCAACGAGAACGTCAAACAATGAGAAGGCCGCAGGAATTTGCGCGCAGAGATTAAGCCCGGTTATGGCCAGAGCGAAACGCGAGACGTGGCTGAGGACGAGGCGAGCTTGAGAGGTTTGGCTTGGCTGGCCCGGCCCGGACTGGACTGCACTGGGCTGGGCTTATGGAGCTCGAACAGGTGCTGAGCAAATGGCAAACTATGCCACAAGGTATTGGGGCAATTAGTGCTCAACTAATTGATTTAAGGCATTTCCTTTGCCGCAACGCTAGTCCAAGCCGGACAGTGGGACACAACTGGGGGCCAAGCTGCGATTTCCGCATGAGACAAAAGTCGTCGTCGTAGTCGGCGTCGTCGTCGTCGTCGCCTTGTCTCCGGCGCAGCGGCATCTCTGGCATTTGGCCTGTCGCAGCTTTTTGTGTCGCAGCTGTGTTGCAGCTGCGCCCTCTCTCTTTCACTCTCACGCGTCCCGTCTCGCTCGCACTTGTGCTGCATGCGGCAATTAAAGCAGCCGCTGCACTGATTGCAACAATTTCAAGCTAAATGAACAGAGGCAAACGATCAGCTATCTTTGCCCGACTAGGCAACGCCTGCCCGGCCAAGCTCGAGCTCGGCCTGTGACTCGAACTGAGCAGCAAGTTGCAAGTATTTAGTTTCAATTTGTTGCTTTGTTAGTGCGTGTTTTCATTTTTCATTATACCCTGTAAAGCAAAACATATAAAAACTGTAAAGAAAATGGCAGCATAATAGCGGGGCAAAGAGGATGGGCGGAGAGCACTAGAAGACGCTTAAATTCAAGGGGAGTGATGGATAGTTAGATTGGAGGTTGGAGAGGGAGAGGGGAGACGGGTGAGTTAATATTGAATATTAATAGGTGATATGGGTATAGGTTATAGTGTAGATTTAGAGGGGAGAGGGGAGAGGGGAGAGAGGAGGGGGAGGAGAGGAGGTATTAGAGGTGTATAGACATAGTTTAGTTAGGGTATATGGTTGAGGGGTTAGTGAGCGGTTAGAGAGTGGATTGGATGAGTGTAGTAGGGAGATGTGAGTTATATTGATCTTATTTTAGAGGTTAGATTTTATAGGTGTATATTTTATATGGTTATCTTTTATATTTTTATTTATATATTTTATATTTTATATTTTATATTTTATATTTTATATTTTATATTTTATATTTTATATTTTATATTTTATATTTTATATTTTATATTTTATATTTTATATTTTATATTTTATATTTATATGTTTAAGTTATAGGTTATATTTTATATTTAGATTTGATTTTTATTATTTTATATTTTATATTTATTTTTGATATTTTATATTTTATATTTTATATTTTATATTTTATATTTAATATTTAATATTTAATATTTTATATTTTATATTGTATATTTTATATTTCACACAGGGTATAATCCAGCTGAATCTCAACTCGCATTTGTAACTAGTTGTTGCTATGGCTACGGCGCAGTCGAAACTCCTGACTCCTGTCTGACTAGCTACTCCTTTAGGCCCCACTCATGCCTCTCGCAAGCAATCTCTCTCCAGCTCACGACTGATTAATTTTTGCGCTATTTACACGCTCGTTGGGCAGCTGGTGCAGCTTGAGTTGCTGTGCTCTGCTTTACTCTGAGCTGGGTTGAGGCTTTAATTTTCAAAATTAGTCACGCGATTTTTATGTACTCCAGCATTGCAGGAGCCGAGGCAGGCCGAGGCAACTGGTATCTGGTTAACTAGTCGAAGGTTCTGTCGTATGACAAATGATTTTATTAGCTTAGTTGAGTTAATCAATGTTGATGGTATTTATTAATTATGTTGTATGCCCCGCTCTCGGGCACAGCCCTACAGTTGGGTTATTCGATACCCGTTCGATGAACGCACATGAAGCTAAAAGCTGTAAGTTGTTGAAGGAAGGAAGTGCCAGAGCTGGCTGCCTGTATGTGGCAACATCATTATCAAACTGATCATCATCGTCATCATCATCATCATCATCATCATCATGGTCATCTAGGGCAGCTTTTTGTGGAGTTGGCAAATATTTGCTTGGCGGCGGCGCAACAAATTCGTATGCCAAATTCAAGGCAATGGCAAATTACACGCGCCGACAAAATTGAGTTTCAATAATAAGCATGAAGAGCAGAGCCGAGGCTGGACACCAAATGCCGACACAGTCACGAAACGTCTTCATTCGCTGACGACCTGCAGACCTCCGGATGCGTCCAGCCAGGCCAGCCCAGCCCAGCCCAGGTCCAGTCCAGCCCAGGTCCAGTCCAGTCCAGTTCCAGTCTCACTCCAGATAGTAGTCATCAACACACACACACACACACACATACACACAGTGCCAGACAGACGAACAAGAGAGATACAGATAGAGCGCCCTGGGCGTTGATTGGCCATGCAAAAGAAGCAGTCTCTGCGCCTAGCCATCCGGCTCCAGGTAGTCATTGGCACTCACGGTCAGTCACGGGTGGCATCTGCACAGCACAGGCTTCATCAGCGCCCCCGCTTTGCCACCAGCCGGCTCCACATTCGTTCGCTGTGCCTCAATTTAACACAGTTTGGCGCGTGAATTAGGCCCAATTTGGGAATTAAGTAATCTGGCGCTGGCCTTTGTTGTTGTGCCATGCCAGATCTCACAAATCCAGATCCCTGCCTCCTGCCTCCTGCCTCCTCCTAACCGCAGCAGCACTAATGTTTATTAGTGACACTTTGCGATTTGCGGGCAAATATTGAAATTAATGCCGGTATTTATGATCAGCAACAATTCATAAGAGAAATGGAATGAAGAGAATAAAGTTTAGGTAAAGTTAGAATGTGAGCAATAAATTCTTTAGAATTGTAAATTGTTTAAAAATTAAATTGAGTTGACTTTTTAGAGTTTCACTTATATTTCTATCAATTAGAATTTTAATTCCCACAAAGTGTGCAGGATATGTAGTTGCATAGCTTTATACTAATTTATATATTTATAATAAAGCCTTCTCTTTATTGATATTTATTTAGATTTTATATCAATAAATTGATTTACCTATAAATATACATAAATATAAACAGTTGAATATCAAATTTCTATGACATATGACTATAGGGAATGAGCTGTTATAATATCACAGCAAAGTTTGTATATTCACTAAAGTCGATTGCTCTTGAGCTACACGACTCGAGTAAGTTCGCTTGTAATGCGCTTAATCAAAGGCTGTCAAGTGGCAGCTTCCGCTGGGCGCGTTTTCTTTCGTAACTGGAATTTGGGCTACCAAATGAGCGGTGCCCATGTCAAGGTAATTCCATAGATGACTTCATTCGGCCGATTGACAAAATGCAACACAGTCAATAGTCGCGCAAAGCCAAAGAGAAATCTGTTAATGAGAAATGTCAGTTGTCAGTTTTAGGATTTTAGCTTTGGTGAGCCGAGGGCAGACAGGACGACAACAGGGATGCGTTGATGCGCGGCTGGCAAAGCTCATTTCGCTAATCGCATCAATAAAGCTTATCAAGCTCCGCAGCCCAGCTACGATGACGAGGGGTATATATACATATATATATATATATTTATTTAAAACCCTCAATGTCAGCATCGCCTGTGATCGTCATCGTTGTCGACTGGCCGAGAAATGCGCTTAAGCGTGTTGATCGATAAATTGGCACTGCGATCTGGCGGCATACAAAACGCTGCGAATGAAGTCATCTGCCAGACGATCAGACGATCTGACGATCAGACGATCAGACGATCAGCAACCCCCTCCCCAACCCCTACAAATAAGTTTCCAGTTCCAATTCCAATTCCAGTTCCAGTTGCAAAACGCTTTGTCAACCGATTTCGCATGTAGCTCGAGGGGATCGAACACTGGGATCGCCCTAGACCCAGGGACCACGGCGTATTCCGCCAGCCCCTGGCGACAGTTGAGCGACATTAATGCCTACTGGCAGCAGCCCTGCACAAATTAGCAAAAAGACAAAAATTAAAAAACAAAACAACAGAAAATCAAGTAACAGTGCCCTAGTGTGAAATGCCTGACTAGATGATACCCTGACCTTATTCTAACTTTACATTATTCTGTAAGCTTTCTCCAAGCTAATGTCAAACATAATCTTAATGAAATTTTTAAATATATATTATTAATTATAATTAAATATCTCTTTTTGTATTTTTACACATTTTAATTTCAATTTTAATAATATTAAATTTGAAATATTTACTTCTATTACTTTCGGTCTTTCTAGCCAACGATTAGCGGGCAGCTTTCAGCTGTTGCTCTAACATTCTACAGACTGATCAAGAGTTAACATTCTCTCAGCTATTATAGGTACTTCCTCTAGCTTTTTACATGTCTATGCCATCAAACATCATACCCTTTTAACCCTTTCATTCGCATACATTGAGGGTATGAAATCAACTGCCCAACTGCCGCTTGGGTTCAAGTTTTGAGCTTTTTTTATTATATATGTCAGTGGAGTTTATGGGCTATCTCGACGATCGCTTATAATCGTTTATGTTTCTATGATTCAGCAGCCAGATTTGGTAGCCATCCATCCAGTTTCAGTTTGGGTGTATGTGTGTGTACGTGTGTATGTGTTGCCCTTTTGATATGTGGACTTTGGCTTTGTTTGTTTGCGGTCGCCGCATCATAATATTTTTTTTGCGCATGGCAGATCTAATCTTTGTCCAAGACTCAGTTCGAGGGTTCATCTGCGCATTTTTTCGACATTTTTATGGGGAAATTGTAACCCAATCTTTGCGGGCGAAGACCGCAGAAACCTCTCATTGCATTTTGTCCTAACGTTGACGGTTTTGCGGTTTTTTCAGCCCAAATCTGTACTGACAAATGCAATCGCTGAAACGACAACAAATCGAATATTGAAATTGTCGTTATGCCAGCAAACATGCATCAATAATTATATAGGCTAAGTGCTCATTATACTTTTGTTGGCATGCAAGAAAGTTGTCAGAAAATGTTATATAATGTAAAAAATTTACCAATGCAGTTTATAAAAATAAAATGAAAATATGCAAAGAAATGTGAACAAAAATTTTGAAATTTTAAAAAAATTAAGTTGAAATATAATAGCCAAAAATATTTAATATATTAAATAGATTTAGCATAACATTGAAGTTCTATATGATTATTAAAATTTGCAGATTTTGTTAATCAAAATATTATAAATGCAATAATTTAAATTATATGATAACTTAAAACTTAATTTAAAATTTAAAATAAATATTAACTTTTTATCAAATTAATCAAATTTATCCAAAAAATTTAAGCAAGCAATAAAAAAAAAAAAAAAGAAAAAAATAAATGTAAAAACATCTCTAGCAATTCATATATTTTTCAAGTTTATTTAGTTTAGCTTCACTTTCAACTTTTAACAACTCCATCCCACCCTTCAGCACAACTTCTTTCGGTCATCTGCCCTTTCGACGCATGCGTCACAGTGCCTCAAGAATGTCGACGTCATCATCAATGAAATGGATGACTCATTTGCCAATTGGATTTCAAAAATACATGAAATTCCTAAAAGCGTTCCACGTGCCGCTGCCCTTGAGTGTTGCGCCATCAGTTGAAAATCGAACTGAACTTCTGACTAATACTTCCTTCCGCTGCGGCAGCTGTAACTAATTGCGGCTCGAAGTAGAGCAGATCCCAAAAATAAAATCCAAAAATAAAGAAAACAACAAAAAAGCAGCTACAAAGCTGCGACTAGCTTTGAAGAGCGCCGCTAACACATGTACAACTCAAATGGCAACATGCCACACGCACCAGGAGCAGCAGCACCAGCAGCAGCAGCAACAACAACAACTACAACTGAGCGTCTTTGAATTCAAGTCCAATTCAAGATCAAGTCGAGACGCGCTGCTGAAGCTAAAAAAGGCAAAGGCCGGCAGATCTTCGCTGGAAGCCAAGCTGGA
The DNA here is from genome assembly GCA_030914345.1 of Drosophila koepferae. NCBI lineage: Eukaryota > Metazoa > Arthropoda > Insecta > Diptera > Drosophilidae > Drosophila > Drosophila koepferae. The sequence goes on from JAUESR010000207.1 coordinate 8,145,009, forward strand.
CCGACCGCAAAGCCACAACAGAAGCTCGAAAATATTTTTGGTAATAGTTTGTTGTTGTTATTGTTGCTGCTGTTGCTGTTGGTGTTGCTGTTCGCTATTGTTGCCTGCGCACGCTGACGTTTAGTCATAAAATATTCCATTTTATTTGAAAATAAATGGCCGGCAGGCCAGGTTCCAACTGCGCTTCAACTCGACGTTTTTCACACAACCTTCAGCAACCGCCAGCTGAGCCACCGAGCGAACGGCTGGAGTTTCCGGCTTGCGTGTGGTCCACTACGCCCGATCTCAGGCAGCCGTCTGACAGTCCGAGCTGCCCAGCTGCCCAGCTGCCCAGCTAACGGCTCCCGGCCAGAAACTCAATTAAGTCGCTCCGTTAGACACGCGGCGTGTCAAAACAAACGTTTTGCCAAATATTGGCCCAAAAAAAAACGAAAACAAAATATAAATAATAAAATAAATACAAAACAAAAAAATCATACAAAAATATCCAATACGAATAAGCGAATGTCCAATTGGAACTACAGCGAATTTGGTTGGGAGTCAGGTATGCGGCGCAAGTCCATTTCGTTTTCGATTTCAGTCTGCTGTGGGGCCTTTGATGTCATAATTCATGTATATTAACTCATAAATAAGCGAATGCAACTCCTTATGCTCGAAGCAAGTATTTGCGTAGTCGTCCACTCCAGGTCCGAGTCAACTGTCTGTGGCCTGTCTGTCTGTGGCACAGAGTTTGCTCTAGTGGATGCTGCTGCTGCTGCTGCTGCTCCTGCTGCTGGCTGGCAATGGGTATTTAGTGCACTTAATCTACGCCAAAATACCAACTAAGCGAGATAAATAGCTGCGAAATAAGAATCCATAAAACTAAGCCAAGTAACTAACAGACAGAGAGCATGACAGTGAGAGAGAGCAAGAGTGGGAGAGTGGGAGAGGCGGGACTGGCGCTCCATTCCATTCCATTCCATGCCGGGCCATGCCAAGCTATTTGTGCCGACAAGCTTCACAGTGAAAATGGCTATAAAATCGGCACGACTTTTCAATAAATGTTGACAACCGGCTACGGCAAATGCAATGCGCCAAGTTTTATGATATCCTGAAGGAAGTGAAATATGATATTATGAATCGCTTGGCCAGCTGGCGACAGATTTCCAGATGAGCGCGAGGGAGGGTTGCGTACTTGCAACAACAACAAGCACTTGAACTGCGCCTGCGGTTGGCGGCCTGTGGCGGCTCCATCTTCAACTCTTCAACTCGATCCCCCTACTCCCCCATCATCGGACAGCCCCATTCCCTTCTTGTGGCTTGTGACTTTGTGGTTGCTTAACTTGAAACCTGTTGCCCGTTGTCGTTGTTGCTCTTGTTATTGTTGTTGTTGTTGTTGTGTATGTCGCCAATGCTGTATTATGAGTTTGCGGTTTGTCATGTTAAAGTTAAATGCATGCAGCACATGCCCTGCATTCGGCGACTGAGTGCCATTGACAGCGAGCAGAAGCAACAACAACAACAACAACAGCAACAATGAAATGGGTCTGTTGAAACTGCCGCAAAACAACCCGAGGTTGTTTTTTTTTTTTTAGTCAGTCTGCTGTTAAATCAGGTCACTTAATTGTTAATTAATTACGCATTAATTAACAAATAATTACAGCTTAAAAGGGGCTTCAGCGTCGATGATTTGGTTAAGTAATAGCTGGCTTTCGAGGCGGGTCTTTGAACCGAGCATGAGTCATAACAGCCGAGAGTGCTTTAGCCTAGCGACTGAATGAATGGGAAGCTAACATCTTATATTCAATATGCAAATGATGTTAATGATCTTGTGATCGCGATTATCTCAATCAATTGCGTCATTTTGATTAACATCATTTGGATTATCTTTCTAATCATCAGGATGATCTCTTTCATAGATCATAATCATTCTGATTATCTTTCTAATCATAATCTTAATCATCAGCATGATCTCTTTCAACATTCTGTTCAGATTCATTTTGATTATTTTTAATGAGTTCATTTTCATCACTATTATCACTGATTATCTTTCCGATCATCATTCTGATCATTGCCATTATTACTTAAGTCTGAACCAAATATGAGATCAGAGAGCAGCGTCACTTCATCTGTTCTGCAGTCTGATCAGACATTAGAGAAGCAAGAGATCTAGCTTTAAAGCAATCTCTTTTATATTTTAGAGCAGGCAAAACTCATTTGAGTTTTCCAGAGTAAATTCATATATTTGTTCATATTATTTAAATAGAACCTCATTTCGATCAAGTATATTTATTATATTCAAATATTAACTACATTTATATAAATAATATATAATTATAATATATACAAAAACTCTGCATAATATACATACATATTTTTTTGATTGTCTCTTTTAATTTGTAATTTTTTCATAAATTAATTTCTAAATATAAAAATATTCACAATCTTTCAGTTGCTCATGAGTTGCTCCCTCATCAGTTTTTTTTTTTTTTTTTTTTTTTCAATTTGCAGCTCAAATAAAAATAGCAAAATCTCATCGATTAGGCTCATTCAAGTCGTTAATTAATTAGCAGCTAAAATTAATTAACTACTCACTGGCTGCCCATTGGAGTCACGTGACACATTTGATAAGAATGTTTTAATTAGTAATGTTATAAACGTACGAAAAGTCTAAAATAAAATCCATTCATAGAAGATTTTGAAGTTTTTGGTGTCTTAATTAGCAGCACCATAAAGTGCCAAGCACATGAATGAATACACACACACACACACGCACACACATTGAAAGAACTCATAACTTTCGCCTTAAAGTTTATAAAAAGAAACCTTGTGAATTCCTAATTAGTATCAGTGATTAGGCAAATCCGCATAGCTGGCAACAGTTCGCTAACCACGCGGCGTATGCGCAATATTTTTGGGAAAAAAACTCACACACACACGCACACACAGACACATGCACACAGAGACTGAGGGAGACATGGCGCATACGCAATATCAACTTGAGGTACACATAAATTTGTTAACAATTGCCAAGTTGCAAAGTTGCTATAAATTTGTAAGTTTTGCTTTTGAAATGCCGAATCGAATTGCAACCTCAGCCTCGAGGCGGGCCGTAAATTTCCATTTTAATGAACTTCGCTGCATAAATATTAAAATAAATTCTCGACATTGCCCATACCAACTAAACAGCCAACTAATGCTAAATAAACAAATCGTTAACAATAATTATAATTACCATTTGGGCATCATAATTTGTATGCGCGCCAAGCAGGAAAACCAAAAGTAAAAAAAAAAGAAAAGCAAATTATGAGCTGACAAAATATAAACAGAGCAACGTGCCATTCGAAACACCCTAGAGCAAGAAGAAAGCCTGGCGAGGAGATGGCGGCAGCAAAGAGTCGAAAAAAATAAATGGATTCATATATTCAGATTTAATCGAAATGCTCGAAAATATTTAGACATGCACACGGCCAAAAAGCAATTGGGAAAAGGCTAGAAATTTCCACAAAGCCAGCCAAGCCGAAGTTCTTGCACGATGGCATCATTATATAGAAATTTATGTTCCCTTTAATGGAGAAATTTCCAATTTCATTTTGAATTTTGAGAAAATGCCGTTATTTATAGTTATACAGAATTTTAGCTGCAAACTTTGTCAGAAAAGAGCAAAAACTATTATTAAATTTATTTTATTAAATTTAATATGAATTAAATTACTTAATTAATCGTTAATTTTATTATATTCAATATAGATTAAATTAAAATCAAACGTAACAGTCATATTTATATAAAGGGTCATTAGCCGCCGCCAAAGACAATGGATCTGCTTGAGCTTTATATGTAAATTTAGTTTTCTTCTTCTCTCATTCTAATCAAATCAAGATTTTTGTCAACCTAAGCAGCTTTAGCATAATTTAAATTGATGAACATTCATTGGCATGTGAGAATGAAGCATGTGTATTGTTTAAATGCGGAAGGAAGACCTATTGGGGCATCAGGAATATAAATTTAAGTAAATTTCATTTTGCTCTATGAATGTTAACAAAAGAATAATAGAATAGACGCACGCATAAAAACTTAAAATTAATAATGAAAAAAATTAAATAAAACAATAGAAACTTATGAGCAATAGACCATAGAGACTGGCGCTAGATACGTTCAACGAAGAATGAATTGAATGAGAGCATCTTTGAATGTTTTTAGAGTGAAAGTATTAGCAGAGAGAACATTGAAACAATGGAATATTGGAATATTGGAACATTGGAACAAGAGGTTTTGGAACATACTTGTATATAATTACCATGTGAGCCCCCCATTGTGAGCCATTGAGTAAGCGCTAATGTATGAGCAGCATTTGAAGCTCGAATTGTGAGAGCTGAAGTTTTGCTCTCCTGGTGCTCGCTCTCTGTATGTGTACTTACAGCGCCTACTGTGCGCTAACCTACTCACTAAAACACAGTTAAAATCAAGGCCATTGAGCGTTGTTGCTTGTGAATCTATATATTGAAGATGAAAGCCTCAATTTACTTTCACATTTTGCTGAAATATTTTCTTTTATTCCTCAATGAACATTTCCCTGTTTCAAGCGTGGATATTTCTTTTATAAATACAAATATGTATTTAAATTCAAATATATTTATCAATAAAATATGATAAAATTTTACAATTTAATCCCAAGTTAATTTGCACATAGAATTTCATTCGAACCTCGCTTGTTGCCTTTTGAAATCTCTCTCTAAGTGAATTTTTTTTTAAATCATTCACAAAAGAAAACTGAAAAACAATTGCATAACTGCCGACATATTATGAAAACAAAAATAGATTTTTAAAATTGAAATGAAAATGAATAGCAGAAAAACAAAAATAACAAATGATTGCAATTGTTCGCTCAAGCAATGAAAATAAAATATTTCCAATGAAATTGAATTGTAAATAAAATAAATTGCATGCTCTTCGGTTGGGGGCAAGCAAAACGAACAACCTGGATAAGTTGCAGTAATTAAATGAGGACTTAATGCCTGTGACATATTTAAGGCTGACGCCAAGGCTGGCAAATTTTTATGAATTTTATGCTGAGCGTCGCTGTGGTGGGTGCAAAAAAGTAATTTGTTTTAATTTGTTTAATCGCTTAATCCGCCAAGCGGCAAACCTGTTTCACAAATTAAAAGACGAAGCCCCCCCAGCGAACCGAGCCGAATGAAATCCGGATTCTCTGGTGGTCCTGCACTTTGGCACTCTGCCAAAGCCAGAGTCAGAGCCAGAGTCAGAGTCAGAGCGAGAGCGAGAGCAGCGGCCTTTTGTTTTTGATCGCCATCAGCCATGGAGCCGAGCACTAAGGCCAATTTATGATGAGCTGTGCTGTGCTCAGAACTTGCGAATATCCGAATTGGCTCGGCTTAATTAAACTTTAACACTTTTCGTCAGCCTGCGCGCGTTGGCTTGGTTTGTTTTCGGTTTTCGGCAGCCAGCGCAAGAGAGTTGCGTTAATTTATTGTGGCCAGTAAGAATTATGTCGAAATGCCATTTCATAGAGTGGCGACTGAGACCCAGTGAGAGCTTCAATAATTCTCTCCCTCTCTCTCTCTCTCTCTCTCTCTCTCTCTCTCTCTCTCTCTCTCTTTCGCTTCCAATCTGTATTTGAGCTGCGAGTAAGCAGCCGCGCAGCTGACAAAATGAGCATAAATCTCTTTTAGCACGCCGCCGTTGACTGTCCATTTCAACACGCCTGTCAACACACACACACACACACACACACACACACACACACACACACACACATACACAAAGTGATCTTGAGGGGCAGCCGAAACGGCCTCTGACGGGGGCTGCCTAGTAAATCAACTCAATCGCTCGTAAAAAGTCGCGCAGTTGTCTTGAATGTTGCTGTTGCTGGTGCTGCTGCTGCTGCCACTGCTGCTGCTGCTGTTGTTGTTGTTGTGACTATGTTTTTGTTTTTAATTGTTTAAACAACAATGGGTGCTAAAAAAAAACTAAATAAATAATAATAAAAACTCGGCATAATATATAAACTAAGTTTTTATTTTGTAGTATTTTGACCGTATCATTTCCTGTGCACTTTCTATTCGCGCACACACAAAAGTAAATAGACTCAGTGTGTAAAAATCTAATTAAATTAATAAGATTTTATTGTGCCATAAAAACAATTGAATTATGAACAGCATATTGCGCGTATAACAATTAAAAGCGGCTAAAAATATCTACAAATTTTACAAAATTTATTGCATTTTTAATTATAAACCAAGAGAGAATTTATGAAATAATTAATGAAAGTTGCAAAACTTGTTTTTCTTTGAGTCTGCTTTGATAACTTGGATGCTGCTAAAGAGTAAAATTGCAATCGCAACTTTGCAATGCCAAACAAATATATATATGTTGCATATTTCTAGGCTGTCTTGGGGCATGCATACATATATAGCAATATAGTTTATGCATGAGTACTAAGAAAATCAGGTTGGATCTTAAGCGGTCTAAAAATCACACATAAAATGCGATTTCCTTGAAAATATGAACTGCTTAAATATACAATTGTTGCAAATTTCTTTTACTGAGAAAATTATCAGTTTTTTTACTTCTTAGTTTTAGAAATTTTGTGTACCATAAATTGAATATTCACAATAAAAATTTCATTTACTCAATTTCAAGCTAATTCCGATCAAAGAAATTTCGAATTTTCACAAAATGTTTTTTACGTCTTTTTTGGAGTAAATATTAGTTTTCCTTATTCCAAGAGTACAATATTTATTTTTCCAGTTTAGTGAAAAAGTTAAACCTGAGAAATTTGGCAATTAACTTTGCTTTTACCAACTTAACCTGAATCGACTAAACATTAAAAAAAAGCTTTGAAGTGCAATGCTGAACTCTAAATAAAGCAACAGGAAACCTAAAACTCATCATAATTCGAATTTTTATACATTATTTTTTAATTGGTATTTTCTTTATAAATAATTAATTATAGCAAATTTATTAATAATTATTTATATTTTTTTAAATAATGTATTATTTATTATTAATAATTATTTCTAAATAATTTATAACGCTGATATATAAAAAAATTCAGCAAAATAAAATTATGAAAAAATATTATTCATAATTAATTCTGAGCTTTTATTTAGTGGACACACAATTCATATTGTTTTCTTGTGTGATATGAATTTTTATATATTATGAATTAATATTTAGATACATATAATTTAATATAAATAATTAAAGAAACACTAGACTGCCATATATATTGTTTTAAAAATGTTTAACAATAAATCCAATATCCAATAAAATATTTATAATTATTAAAAATATAAAAATATCTTAAAATGTAATAAACATGTGTATAAATAATTACATAATAAATTTTCTAGATTAAGCTGACTTTAAGGACAGCACTAAACTCGTTCATAAAATATGCAAATGAAAAAATTAATAATAATAATAATATTTCATTAGCAAATTTTTGTTTTATTTTCATTAAAGCGAATCAGTTCAAGTATGGATACGTTCTTGGCTTATTAGGTTAGCACTCCATGTTCTATGTTACTGCTGTGCCATACTCCAGTAAAAGAAGAAGAATTAGTAGAATCAGATGTAGGGCAACTTCAATGCTCCACTTATGCGCAATGCCATTTTCTAATTACGTTAATTGTTCATAACATGACGTTTTTTGTTTGTTGTTGTTGTCTTGAACGGCTTTTGAGGAGCTGTGTGGCACAATATGAAATTGTTTCCCCGAACACAACAACAACAAGGCAAGACAACAACATTGCCGACGCAGACACCCCCACAGAACAGTGAGCACACACACACACACAAGGGCAGTGAGGAACAGATCTTCGTCATGGATCTATGTGGATTGCTTGTGGCTTATTTTAGCTGACTTTAAGTTTATGAAGAATTACGAGGAAGGCACTTAAATGAATTGTTGCTGCGTATGCTGCGCGTATGTCTGGTCCATAAAAATTTTATGACCCATTGATAGTGCGAACGAATCTGGAGAGCAACAACCAAACCCCCCACACACACCCTCGGCAGCAGCAGCTCACATGTCTACCCTTGTGGCCGCCCACCTTGGCCCATGTTGAGCAGGTGAAGCAAGTTTGACAGTTGATTTTGAATTTGATTGAAGCCAAGTGCAATTGGCTGTCTGGCCGGCGATCTTCGGTTGAGCAAATTGTTTATGGCATTTCGCAAGCATCGTTTGGCATCCATTAATCATGACTGAAAACTGCGCCGATGCCTAACCGATTTTTATTGTTTTTTAAGCAACCCAACCAGAGGCAAAACTTTCAGCTTTTCTCATTTTCAATTCGTTTCTCCTCTCTCTTTTTCTCTCTCTCTCTCTCTCTCTTCTGTTCCAAGTCCGTCAGTTTCTATTTTCATTTAATAGACATATTTGCCTGCCTCGGAAAGTTTTGCGCTTTGTTTATTTGTTGAATCAGCGCCGTCAAACCCATAACAACAATAGCGCAACTACATCCACGTATTCTCCTCATCCACATACACATTCACATCTACATCCACATCCACATCCACATCCATGTCCACGTCAGTGCTGGTAATGTGTTAACAGAGCAGATAAGTCGAGCGCTGAGCGCCTGAGACTTGTGCGCAAACATTTTGACAACTTGTGAACTTTAGGACGCCAGTCAGAAAAAAAAAAAAAAAAAAAAAAAAAAAATAGAAACAACAAAATAGAAGCGAAGCAACTTCTCATACGCACAGTGGTCCACATGAACCACATAAATACCACACACGAAATAAAAATCAACTCAACAACATTGCCGAAATCTCTGCAGCCACTCAGAGAATTTAACGCAAAATAACTCTGAAACGTTCTATAAACAAACAAAAATAAATAAAGCGCCAAGCAACGATTAGTTCATATACGTCACAAAACGAGAGCAGAGAAGGAAAGAGAGCCGGAGAGCTGCAAAACTGGAGCGCCTGCCAAAGGGTTCCTGAATTCCTAAATATATTAAATGATTAATTTAATGTTCAAAGATCTAATAAAATGTTAGCCTAATTTTTATTGTTATTTATGATTGTATAAATTATTAAAATTTACTGTTTATTAATATAATATTTAAATAATATTATTTATGTAAATACATATTTATTTAAAAGGCTTTTGGTACATGTGGAGATAAGATATAAAATTAAAATAAATACTCAAGATTGATGAGCTCAACTAAGATTGGAGAACATTTCTTTTAGCTTAGCAAATCTTAAATACAAAAAAATGCATAATGTATAATTATATTAAATTAAAAAATATATATATATATATTAATAAAATATATATTTTATATATTTTCTTTAACATGAAACAAAATTTTATATATTTTATTACGTTTGCTTTATAATAAATAAATAAATAAAATATTATTTATTTATTATAATATTTTTATTATTATATTTTTTACTTTTTAATTTATTTTAATTAATAAACAAGCATTTTTTAATATTAATATTTTTAATTAAGCATAAATACTAATACAAAGTCTATATAAAATTATTTTTATTTATTCAGAATGATGTAAGAGGGCTTTTATAACAACTTTTTACTACATTGCCCATCTACTCACAATAGAAAGGGTATACAAACTTCGTTCTTGGCTGAGTCGATCTTCAACCTTGTCACATGCTGAGATACGTTTGTGGGATGTGTGTGAGGGCGTATGCTTGGCAGCCGAGGCGCCGTCCGAGCGATCGCCAGCAGCACGAGATTAACACGCCATGCTCTAAATTCTGCTAACTGTTGACTGTTGACTGACTAAGCTTTTGGTAGCAAATGCTGCCACTGCTTCTGCTGCTGCTGCTGCTGCTGCTGCTGCGACTCGACAGAGCGCTGTGAAATGAAATCTGTTTTATTGTATTTGAGAATGATTAGCCGGCCAGATACGCAGACGAGGCGTTATTACGCGAACGTGAAGATGGAGCTGAACTGATGTGAGCCCCCGGAACGGACTCAGTATGCAAAGCCAGATGACACGACCAACTGAGCTGAACTGTGAAACTCTGCGCTACAACAAAGTGGCACAGTTTTTACGAGCCTGCGACTTTTGGGTCGACTGTTTGTTACCTGCCCGTAGCCCGTGGTGGCCTAGCCCAACAACCAGAGCATGGCCAGCGAGACAATGTCGCTAACCTTTTTTGGGGTTTTTATCGCCGGGGCAGAGAAACACATAAAAAATTTTAAGAGAAGAAGAAGAATACACAGATGACAAGTTTGTCGCGTGTAAACAATTTGCGGTTCTCCAAAAAAGGCGGCGCGGGTGGTGAGAGACAAAGAAAGAGAGAGGGCAAGAGAGATCGAGAGAGAGCGAGAGCGAAGCTGTTGTGAAGCATTGAGATATCAGTAGAAACGGATATCAAGAGAAATAATGCCTTTACTAGGTAGGCGGTGTAGGAGTTAACAGTTAGTGCTAATATTATACGAACAGAAAATGTTGAGGTAGGCATATGAGAACTTGAAAAGAGCAAAGGGAACTACAAAATGTAATATAAAATAATATAATATATAATTATAACATAATTGATTATAAATTTACTTAAAAATTGCATCCATTAAATATTATAAATTAATCAAGTTGTTGAAGAAAATAAATTTCTATACAAATTCAAATTCTTCTTTAAATCAATATTAAAAGCTATTTCACATCAGCATTATCAATCGCTCTGAGACCATATCATACACACTTGGTGCACATACTATTGGGGGCAACTGTAGGGGCTGTAAGCAAAGCACACAGTCGTACGCGCAGTACATTCACATATCTACAGATACATTAGAAAATATCTCAAAAAATCAACAAAATAACAGCGACGTCGACGGCGACGGCGAGCAGCGAGCAGCGAGGCAGCGGCGTCAGCGTTGCTTATGTTGTTGTTGTGAATATTGTTGCTGCTATTGCTGTTGTTGTTATTGCTGTTGTTGTTGTTATTATTGCTGTTGTTGTTGTTGTTGAGCGCACAGAACGCGCATGAGTGAAATACATTTTCACGCTTCTAAACAGAGCAGCACTAAGAACAAGAGCAACGGCAGCAGAAGAGACTTTTTGACTACGACAACAACAACAACAACAATAAGAAGAAGAAGCAGCAGCAACAGCAACAGCAACAGCAGCAGCAGAAGAACCATTCATAGTCTATAGCCGGCATTTGTGCTCCCGATGCCAAACGCAGACGCAGATCAGTCAAGAGTCAGAGCGGAGTCAGCGTCGATCGCAGTCGCATTCGCAGTTCGCAGTGGCAATCGCAGTCGCAGTCGCAGTCGCATTCACATTCGCAGTGTCCGGACGTAGACGCCAAGACGTATGTACGTACGTAGATCGCGAAGCGTTTTTCGCCAAACAAAAACACGAAAAGTGTGCGCAACTATTTTCAAATCCCGCAGAGCGTCGCGAGCTGTGGCCGGCAACGGAACAGAATTAGCGTGTCCCGATACAATTCAACGGCAACCAAAATTTGCAGCAGCCTCAAACACCAAACGAAACATACAACAAACCAACAACAGCAACTACTACTACTACTACTACTACTGCAGTGCGAGTGTGTTTGTGTTGTGAGAGTTCGTTCAACGTCGCGAGTTATTTGTGTGTTTTTGTGCATTTTTTGTCGATCGGGTTCCCAGGGCCGAAGAGCATGGGAAAAACTGGCTAAGGATACGGCAATGTGCAGGCAATAAGCGGCAACAGAGCAACCAGCTGAAGCAGAAGAAGAAGAAGACAACGAAGAAGAAGAAGCAGAGGAAGCAGAAGCATAACAACAACAAAAATACAAAAATACAAAAATACACAAAAAACGAAAAACTGAAACTGAAACTGGAAGCTGAGCTTCAGCTTTTAGCCCAGGCCCTACGCTTTGATTAAAGCGCGCGTTTAATTTCATTTTTTACGCTACTCCAAGAAAGAATTGTTGTTGTTGTTGTTGTTGGTGCGGCTCCACCCTTCCAACTATTTTTCAACATTTTGTGCTTTGATTCGCTGTTCACATTTGGGGCCCTGGCCAACTAGCCAACTGGCCGACTGGCTGCTTTTGGCCTGGACACGACAACAACAGCAAAGCAGAACGACAACGACGAGGACGGCGACTCCTGCGCTGGCTGGCTCCTTGGGCGCTGCTCAGTACGCCGGAAGCTTTCTCCGTGTGCGTACCAAACAGCGCAGCAGCTGTGCCTGAGATCAAATTGAAGTAACAAAAGTTGTAACACTCGGAGAATCATTATCATCATCATGATGATCTTGAACTCTTTGCGCAACGCTAATCGCTGATCACAGATCGACGATCGCTGATCGCTGATCGCTGATCGATTTTCGCGCCGCAGCTTTTGTCGCCTGCACACACACACACGTACACACACAAATACAGACACAGACACGCATTGAGTTCGTCAAGTGCCTCCAGCTTCACTTCACGCTACGTCTGAACTGAAAGTATCTGAACGCTTGACGCTTGATTAATTCGCTCGTCGTCAAAGCTGAAACTTAATTTAATTTAGTTTTGTTTTTGTTTTTTTGGCTCGTTTTGCAAAATATTCAAATAAACACATCTCGTACTCGCGGTCGCAATAAAAAAAAACAAAAAACAAAAACCTTTAACTACCTGCCCAAACACTGAAACAACAACAACAACAACGACAACAACCAAAGCATTAACCAACAACAACTCTCGAGACTGGGCCACATTTGTTGTTGCCGCTGTTGCGGCTTCGGAGCGATATGCGGTTATTCATGGTAATTGCAATTTTAATATTTGCAATGCCAATGACGGGATTCGGCTGGTGAGTTCTACACATAAAATCTATTACAACTAACTAAATTTCCTATATTAAGTGCTAAGGAATACTAAAAAAAATAAATAAAATAAAATACAGCAGATTTTTCAGCTTTATATTTAATTGTGTTTACTTTATTTTTTTTTTTGCTACTTTATTTGTTTATTTTAAATAAACCCTTTGCATAAGTTAACAAAAATTGTTTAAAAATAGTATATAGACGTCTAAGATGGGTTATGATTAGAATCTGAATCTCAAATCGGAACCATTCTATCATGCAATAGACAGAGATTGACAAAATTAATATGTGTGGAGGGTTGTGGAACAGCTGTTCAGTAAACTCCATATGCTATATCTCATCGGAGTAAATATAGAGCTATAGAAGCTAGGAAGGCGTCTTTCAGTTGTAATAGCTGACTTACAGTTCATTTAATCAAATGCCTAATGTATAAAGAGAGATAATTTATTTTAATTTTTAGCTTAGAATATCCCTGATTATACTAAGCCATACGAATTTCATAGCAATGGAAATGTATTTTCAAATTTATGCTTATTTTATAATGCTATTCTAGCAAAAGATTAGGGTTTAATAATTAAAACTGGTTATGAGCTCGGCAATATCATGAGCCATAATATACAGAAGTGTACAAGAGTTCATGTAATGTATGAAAAGTTATTGCAATTATGTGTAGTATTTAGTAGTAGTAGTAGTGGTTGTAGTAGTAGTAGTAAGTAGTAGTAGTAGTAGTAATAGTAGCAGTAGTAGTAGTAGTAGCAGTAGTAGTTGTAGTAGTAGTAAGTAGTAGTAGTAACAGTAGTAATAGTAGTAGTAGTAGTAGTAGTAATAGTAGTAGTAAAAGTAGTAGTAGTAGTAATAGTAGTAGTAGTAGTAGTAGTAGTAGTAGTAGTAGTAATAGTAGTAGTAAAAGTAGTAGTAGTAGTAGAAATAGTAGTACATTTAGTATAAGGTGTTTATTATTTTTTAGTATTCAAAATATTTTTTATTAAATGGCAGTTAATATATTATACATTTCATAAGATATAAAAGTATTTATAGTTCTTCTTATATTTTGAAATAATGAAATCAAAGTATAAATTTGATAGCTGTTTATGTAAGAACAAATGATGCTTGGGTAAACATAAAGCAGCCTCTATTATATGTAAATAAGAGCTCAAGTCTCTTCTTTTAATTTTAATTAATATATATATATATATATTTTTTTTTTATTTATGACGCCCATTTTTTTTAGTAATAATCCAATTACAAAAAGGATATTATTTTCTTTATTATTATTATTATAATTATTTTTATTTATTAATTTTTAAAAGTTTAATTTTTTTATTTGTTGGTATTATAAACTATTCAGCGTATTTAAAGCTGCTCTCGCAGATCGTTTAAATTGAAATCAACATTATATCTATACTTTTTATATATTTATATAGAAGTATATTCAAATATAGTTATATATAAATAGCTATATATAAATCAACTGCCAGAGACAAACCCATTGAAGCAAAATATATGTTTCTGTTGCATTGCGTTGCGTTGCGTTAAATTCAATGCCAAAAAACCCATTACAAACGCTGCTCTTCACTGTGTCAGATCTCATCAATACATAAGCTCGAGAGATTGGCGTAACCGTTTCCGGTTTTGGGTATGGCCATATGTATATACATAGCTAACGGGCTATTGGGGTCTGGGGTATATGGCATATGAGCAGCCATTGCTGACGACAACAAAAGTGCTGCGAAATAGGTAGAAATTGCATGCGACATGAGCATTACGCGCTTTGAGGTGAGTCAAAGCCAAAGCCAAAAGCGAAAATTCGGCCAGAGCCAATCGAGCGAGTGAGCGAACGATGTTGCCAGCGAGGGACCTTCAAAATGTGACGTTTGATTTAGATTTAATTACATGGCAATTTTTTTTTTCTTTCTCTGGGCACCAAAAACGTGGCCGTAAACAAGTAAAACTATTCTAAGCGAAAGTGATGGACTAGAATATACCCATTGGATAGATGTTTGATATTATTATTCAAAAATGGAACTCGAAAGGTGGCTTAAGAGGAAGTTAAATAAATATTACAATTTGAATTTTAATTATTGGATTATTTATTCGAATTATAAAATCTAAACTGTGTATATTCAGACTTTTAAATGATTTCGTAGATCTTCTATGAACTTAGATCATCTAATAGATAAATGAAATGATGTAGAACTTTATCGCACTATAGTAATGCAATATCTTATTGATAATCTATGTAATTAATTACATTAATTCTCATATTCAGCTCTATAAGACTTGCTTATCCACATATTGCCAATTCTGAAGCGTTTTATGTGCTGAGGGTATTGCCAAAGCTAAAAGTGCAGCCAAAATAAATAAAAAAGAAACGCCCCCCGCCCATACCCGCAGTCCGCCTGACACCTCGAGCTGGGCAGCATTTGAATTTATGCGCGAAATTACAGGCCAAGATAAATAAAATGAAACAAAATAAATGAAGAGCGTGATGGGAGCAGACATCAAATAGAATGAAAAGTGTCGCACAGCAAAGGCAGCATAGATGGGCAATGGCCGGTTGGGTGGCGGGTGATGCGTGGTGCATGGTGCATGGTACATGGTGCACGGTGGGGCAGATAGGCAGGCTATGCTGGTGCAGAGGCTATGCCACTTTGCCAAAAAGTATTTGCCAGCAAAGTGGCATCAATGAATCGAAATCTGTTGCAGCAGTGCAGTGCGAGTGGCTGAGGGAAGAGAAAAATTGTCGCTGTCAGCGGCAGCGACGATCGCAATGTCTCGACTTTTGGCGCAAGCATTTGTCATACAATGTGCATGCTGGTGATCTTTATTGGGGGGCGTGGCACCGTGCATGGGGACTGGGTGGCGTGGGCGTCGCGTGCCGTAGACTGCATGACGATCGCGAGAGTCTGCGTATTCATTTTATTTGAGCTGTGTGCAACTGGGCGCAGCAACAGCCACCAAAAGAGGCCACCTGCAACATTAAAGAGTTAACTCTGATCGCTGCTAGCGGCGGGAGGTGGTGTGTGCAGGTGTGGGCGTGGCGAGGGCGCAGCTTTGGCAATATAGATCCATTCAATTCAATTGAGAGCTATCGCCATAAATTAATTAAATAATTAGAACTCAAGTTCAGCCGTTTGATCTCGTTCACGTTGCTGCTGATGATAATGATGATGATGATGATGATGATGTTGCAGCCGCCTCACAAAAATATCGCAGCGCAATTTTAACGCTTCATCTGTGACGCTTAATAGCAAGATATAAATATGCAGCTTATGCTGACAGACAGGCAAACTAAGATGAGCATGGAAAACAGCGCGAATATTAAGATGAAATGAAAGTTTTTTTTATAATTTATAAAGAACCTTAGGCCTTAAAGCTAATAGCTGTAGCTGATGTTCCATAAATATATTGACTGCCAAAAATATATGAACTAACTCTATAGAATATCGTTTTTTTGAGCTAGAAAATAAATTTAGAAAAAGCGCATGATTTCTCAAATTAATGAAAATACTGAAATCTTAAATGAATCGTTTAAAATGCTTAATTTATATTAAATTTTAGTTTATACTTTAACAAATCTAGATTTCTAATTAGGAAAATCTCTCTAAAATAGATAAAAACAAACAAAAATTCTAATGATATGGAAATTAAATTATGTCCATATTATTTGATGTTTCTTATGATTTTTTGTATTTATTTTCCAACAGAATATGCATTTTTACATTTGGTTTACGTTTAGTGTAGTGCATCATTAACAGATACTCTCTGTACAATATTATATATAAATTTCTATAAACTGTTTTTTAAATAACCTTGACATTCAATAAAGACTTCGATAACGATAATTAACACAACTATCGTTGTTTACATTCATCGATTCAATCTTTAAGTTTTGCAATATTTGCAATTTACTCTCTCTCGCTCTCGCTCTCGCTCTCCCATTCCTTCTCTCTTCACTCTTTCCGCATGTCTGGTTTTATAGACCGAGAGATCTACTCGTTCTCTCAGATAATTTGTATGCATTATTTTCCAGCCAAATGCACTAAATCAAACGATCATTCAGATGATAATCAATGAGTGGAGCAGACGTGCAGCACGATGTGGCGTTAAATGAATGGAAATTCCAGCAGCCGAAACCAATTACAGAAAACTTACAGCAAATTTGCAGCTGAATGCTGTCTGGAATTTAATTAAAAACAGAGCAAAAAATTGATGAAAATCTCGAAATTTATGAACAACAATTTGATTTCGAATAAAATGAGCTCATTTCCGTTCACTTGATTCGTTTGACATTTGCATTCGAGTACTGGTTCGGTCTATTTTTGGTTGCCAGTTTCCTGCTTTTCATTCATTCAATCAGACAAACATAGACACATATATATATATGAATTGAATTGAATACTCATTCATTCAGAGGGTTCATTCATTGTCAGCTTTTGGCACTCACAGCATGCGAAATTGCTATTAAAACCCGCCAGGGCTTTAATGGGTTAAACAGCACTCAATACACTCTCACACACACACACACACACTCACACACACAGAACGCTCAGTGAGTGGCTGTGCCACTTAGTCTCAAGCTGTGTGTTGGGTGTGTTTCATCGTCGCTCTGGGAGGCAACATCAACAACATTGCGCATACGCCGCGTGCTCCGTGTCAGTAGAGCAAAGCCATTGAAAAAATTGGCACACTTTCTGAGATAGCCAAAGCACTTAGACTAGAATACGAGAAATATGCCTCCCACATATACCACCCCCAATATACGTATATGATTAGGTTAGCCGTTGGCTAACGAGCGTACAACTCGGCCAATTGCCAAAATTTAATGCAGACGACTTGATTATGAAAGAGGCTGGCATCACGATAGGTGTCGGCGAGGAGGAGGAGGAGTGGGTGGGTGGGCGATGGGTTTCACAGCTTTCGACACTTGCGCCAAGTGTGATGGGATCGAGATGAGAGATACACTGCGATCACTCGAGCTAGTTACCCGAGCTGAGTGCTCGTTGCATTTGGCACGGGTTCGGGACGCTTCTTCTGCTTGATTTTTAATTAAAACTCATGCAATTTGTTTATTTTGTTAATTTGTCTTTGCGCCTCTGTCACGTTGACAGATGCGTGCCTCAAACGCTGCATCATAATTAAAACGCATGACCGCGGACAAAAAAAACTGAAAGACAAAGCGAAATACGACTAGACAGACATGGGTCAAGTTGAAGGACTGACAAGAGAGGCCCTAGACCCTGGCCCTGGCCCTGGCCCTAGCCCTGTCCCGGGCACTGCCATTGCTAGTTAACTGCAAATGTTCTTGTCATCCCATAGAGCCCACAGATTTGAGTGATCTGATGGGGATGTCAGCTGAGATAATCAAAGCCAGTTCATGGAACGTTTGCGCTAAGAGCGCGCAATGAGTAAAATGTAATAAAGCTCAGCTTAGAATCTACACAAAGGAATTGAGGGAATTATTTGGTCGAATGCTGTATACTCTGTAGAGCCACACTGGTATTATTTTAATATTATTGTGAATATATGATGATTTAATGATGAACAAAATTAAACATTTATGGAAGTAAAAGTAAACTATAAATTATACTACGAATAAAATAAATAGACTTGAGTCTATATAAATATATAATTATAAATTTAAATAAACATTTTATATATACATATATTTTTTTTTAAATTGAACATATGGATTTTATAAATTTTTTATTTTTATATGAACATTCTAAATTTTAAATATTGAGGAAAAATTAAAAAAACATGTTGAATTACTTACTGAGAAGCTCAGCACTGAAATTATTTACTTGATGTTTCTATTTATATGTCGATTTAGTTTTTTTTTTTAATTATTATTTTTATTCTTTTCATCTTATCTTTATATAAAAAAGTAAAAAAAATATATAAATATTAATATCAAGTAAATAATAATTAATAATTAATTATAAATATAAATTCATAAAAAATCTTCTTCGGTCAATGCCAATAAATAAATAAGCTCAAGGACAAGTTTGTTTGACTCTTTATTTAAATATATAACAGAACTTAGAATATTTACATCTCGACAAACTCCCGACTGATAGCAGCAGCTACATATATACCCTATTAAATTGTAGTTATGGCCATATTTACACACTCACTTAACTTGGCTTTTACACACATTTTTCTAATGTCACATAAATTTGTGGCATAGCTCAAAGGAACATCAGACTGTCTCAGAGTCGAAACCATTTTAGCCACAGTAACCGGGCACGTGATTTAGCAAAGCTGAAACCTGGACCTGGACATCGACATGGACATGGTCATGTGCGCGTCCAAGTGGCAACGCCTATTTGAGCCGTAATTAAGTTAAACGCTGTCGCAAGCACCAAAAGATTGATGTCGCCTTTGTCTTTGTGGACGGCAGGTCGTGGCTCCCAGGGCTTTTAGCTGCTTAAATGGCTGTCAAATAGTAAATATGCCTGAATTATTAGCTAGCCTGCCGGCAATTGGACATGCGCATGCCCCAGAGCCTGGGAACGAACGCGTCGCATTCCAGCGGCAGATGATTGTCAAACAGCTCAAATGTGTTGTTGCTTTCGGGTTTTTTTATTATTATTTTTTTTTTTTTTTGGTTTAAAAGGCGGCGCCTGCGCACAGTGGTGCATGTTAATTTGCTAATTGTCGAATGACAAATGGAAAATAAATATAAAGAAGGTGCCAAAAAGCAGCATGCGACGCCCGCCCACGTTGAGCTTGAGCTCGAGCTAAGTCGAGCCGCACCCACCAGACCAGATTCGAGCTGGCTCTAACTCATGCCAACACCTTTTTGGTGGCATTTGCCGCCGGCTGCTTGCCTTACTGGCTGACTGGCTGGCTAATCAATTGTCAACGCCGCCGCCCACATCAAACGCTGCCAACCCCAACCGCAAACGCTCCAACTGCGGCGGCTGTGGCGGCTGCTGCTGTTACTGCTTCTGCTTCTGCTTCTGCTTGTGCTTCTGCTGCAGCGGCTACCCCTTTGTCCGGCTGTGTGCACAAGAGATCAGCACTTGCGCTGAGGCATTCTGTGGACAAATATTTGTGCGCGTAAATTGAAAACTGACCAGCCACAACAGCACTTGACTTGGCAGTGGCCAGCGCGGCCCGAAAGACGCGGCCCAAACGCGATCTGTTGACCAACTGAGCGAGCGAACGGCCATTCATTCAGTTGTCAACGCTTTGTTTAAATACTTTGCCACTCGCATGTTGACAAGTGGTTTAAGTCGTTGATTTGTTTACACAGCAACGCACTCGGCGCAGTCAGTGGCACCTCAATACGGCCTCTGGCCAACGGGGGGGCAACTGACGACGACGGCGACGGCGACTCACGAAAATGAGTCAATCAAACGAAGTTGCATCCATTGTGAATGTCTATTTACATAGAAAACAAGAGGGAAAGATATATATGAATTGATGGGATGACGAATTTTTAATACTCTATCATTGAAAAAATTTTGAATAAATTAATTTACCTAATGAGTATTAGAAATGTTTAAATATTTAGTTCGTATTTAATTATAGTTAAGTTAGTTTAGATATAAAGTTTGATACAGAAATAAAAAGATATTTTTGCTGAAATGTTTAAATATTTAATTCATATTTAATTATAGTTAAGTTAGATTAGATATAAAGTTTGATACAGAAATAAAACGATACTTTTGCTGAAATATTTATAGTAATATTAAAAAAAAATTATTAATAATAATACTAAATGAAATATAATGTATAATAGAATATTAATTAAAATATTTACTTTTTCAAATATTTTTATTTATTTATTTTATTTATTTAATTATTATTCATTATTTGTTTTTTTTTTTTAAGGAATAATTTTTTCAATTAAAAATTTAATTTTTTGTCACAAGAAAAATATTTAAATATCAAATAAATAAAACGAAAAACTTTAATTAAAATATTTTCCCTCTTCAAACATAAATTAATACAAAATATTTAATTTTATATATTTTATATATTTAATATTAATATTGAAAATATTATAATAAAAACATTCCTTTGTGCCCTAGCCAAATTTATATAAAACTATTTTATATATATATATATATATATATATATATATATATATATATATATATATATATATATATCCAATTCTAACAAACATAATCCTTTAGTCTATTAGACTTCACACTTAGTGTATCACACAGCTGAGAGCACTGGACTATGGCTGAGATTGGCGTGGCTTGGGGTTGGGTATGGGAAATTTCAACCACTTGTCAGTGGCTACCATCAAACCGGGCACTTTGATCAAAGAAAAAAATCACTGAAAATCCATTGAGGCCTATAACGACACTAACAACAGCAGCAACAACAGCAACAACAACAACAAACTGCAATAGGGGCACACTTGGAGTCGCTTCTCTTGGCTGTGTGAAAGCAAAATAAAGATACGTCGCGGCCAAGTGTTGCCTGTTGCCAGTTGCCAGTTGCCAGTTGTGAGTTGTCTGGCCTGGACTGGGACCTGGGACTGAGGCAGACTGAAGTTGTTTAGTTGTTTCAAGTTGCCGACAGCTGCGCTGCTGGCGTCGCTGCATGCTGCCAACTTCTGCTGCTGCTGCTGCTGCTCGGGCTGCTGTTGTTGTAGTTGTTGTTGCTGCTGCTGCTGCTGCCGATGCTGCTGGCAGGCAAACTTCAACTTCAAAAACCAAAAAGTGTCGAACGAGTTGGCCACATCGGCAGCATCATCGTCATATCGGCCTCGGCTATTTTCCGCTTAACCAAAACTCCCCGTGTTTGTTGTTGTTAGTATTTAATATTGTTGTTGTCTGTTGTTGTTGCTGTTGCTGCTGCTGTTGTTGTTGTTGTTGTTGTTGTTGTCTGTTGGCAACTTGTGTGGTTACGCGCTCTGCACGCTTGAAAGGTGTTTGAGTTTGAGTTCTTTAGATCTCTCCAGTCATCAGCGCATCGACTTCGAGATCCAAATCATTGCGATCTCATCATCATCATCGTCGTCGTCGTCATCATCATCATCATCGTTCGCCAGCCAACTTCAATTGTTTTTAGCTCAGTGTTGCTGCTGTTGTTGTTGTGTTTACAAGCGCGTCTATCATTTATGCTCTTCTCTGTTTGACTTTTGGCGGCCCAGCGTTCACTTGATGTTGTTGCAGCTCATCTCTATGTGTGTGTGTGTGTGCGTGCATGTGCGTGTGTCTGCTCTATTTGCTTTCAAGATTTTGTAGCTATTAAGTTGTCATAATCTCACTTGGCTCGCATTGAGATCGAGTGATTGCCGCAGGCAGAGCAATAGCTAAATATAGAGATGGAGCATTTGATAGGGCAGCACGACAGAGACAAGGGCAAGGCCCACCAGGTGGGCATATACGCGATCCAGGTGGGCAAATATATATTTTTTTTTTGGGGAGGAGGTCATCAGAACAGTTGAAGTGCCAGCGTGATATATGGGAAATATGTGCTGAAATCGAAATAATTATGAATTTGCTTAGATCAGCTGATAGCATTTACAGAGCACATCTGATATTCCTGATATTCTGTGATAATTTGGAGAAAGATGCAGGTTGCTTAATAAATTTTTGTTAACAACTAAACTAGAGAACAAAATTGTTTCATACATATATATTTTCTGCCTGAAGCCGCAGTTCTTGAAACAACAGCTATGGATAAAGTAACTTTTAGTCGAGTAGAGTATCTTCTAGTATTTTCTAGTCTAGCAAAAGTTAGAGTATTATTTATTGTTTTATTTAGTTACTTATATTTAATTATAGATGTTGACATATGACGTTGATAGATAGTATTGTATACACAAATTTATTTAATTAATTGCTTTTAATTTTATTTGATTTATAAAATATTTTTTATTTTATTATTTTTTTTATTTATTTTATTTATTTTTTTTTAATTTTATAAAAGGTTTTTCATTCGTACTAGATAGTTTTCATTATATTATTATAATTTTATTTTATCATTTATCTTTTTCAAAGTAAAAATACAAAAATTAGAAAATATCTTTTTATATTCAGACCCAACATAAAATATATTTCCTTATATTTTTAAAAGGCTTAATTGAATAAAGTAGATTATTAATATACAGCTACAATTGAAACATCATTTGTACATTTTTATACACTTAATAAATAAAAAACCCAATCTAAAATTTCTTGTTATACGTCAAATAAATGAATAATATTCATTTCAGAGCCAAATGAGTAATTAGATACACAAATTTTCATGCAGTTCTAGAAACGTTGGCCCAGTCACTGGAGACGATTTTGTTATATATATATATATATATATATTTACCAGAATTGGTGAACGATAAGCCATAATGGGGAAATATCTGTGATAAGTCAAAAGGGCTTGGCTATTTGGCCGTATCAGCTCTTTGTCATCAATGAATAACTGGGATATGGCTGTGGAGGGTCTAGTTAGCATTTTGAAGTTGCCGATTCGGGTTGAGTCAGCTGCTGTTGCTGTTGCTGCTGCTGCTGGCGTAATAATTGTTAAAAATAACGCAAATTTCTTGAAATAACAACAGAGTAAGAAAGAGGGAGAGCGAGAGAGAAAGAGAGGGAGAGAGGTAGATGGATCTGATGGCCGCACATCAATCAGAGACTCGAATTCGTCTCTCAGTAGCCGACTAAAGCATTTGGTTAACGCGGCTCCCCGCAAAAAACATAAACTTGCAACTTAAATTGCTCAAAGTTCACGAGCAAAGCAAATTTCACGCGAATGTGCAACAACAACAACAACAACAACAGCAGCAGCAACAAAATGCGAACGAAAAACAATTGAGCTATTAAAAAGTCATAAATCTGAAATGGAAAAACATAAATCAGCGCCAAAGGCGCGCACACAAAAACAATTTAAACACCGCTGCCGATGCTGCTCCGCTTCAGCCACCCACTCTCCAGTGTCAGCTCACATATGAAGAAATGGGTGATGAGCGGGAGGGGGTGTTAGTATAGTGATGGTGCGATTGGTGCAACACTCGAGCCCGTGAGCAACTGCTGCCCTGCAGCAACGCATGCTCAACGGCGCAGCGGCTGCACCCACATTGTACGCTGCACGTAATTATTAATTTTCCAGCTAAATTAAATTTTAACGCTGCTACTCCAAATGGCATTCGAAATGAAAACGAAAATTGCATCGATTGAGAAAATTGCCAGCAAAAAAACGGGGAAAATCATGTGGGCTGAGTGTTTGTGAGTGGGGCCAGAATTTTATTGAGAGCCGCCGCTTCGCTTATAACAATAAACAAACCAATTGCCAACTGTGACTGTGCTACTGTCTGCGTGTGTGTGCGTGTGTGTGTGTGTGGGAAGTGCATATATGTATGTGTGCGAGTGGACCATCAGCTCGTGCTGCGCCATATTGCGCATACGCCGCATCGGCTGGATCGGGTAAAGCTATTTAGTTCAATTGCCGCACTATTTAGACGCCGTGTTTTCCTTATGCTAGGCAAATAAACGAAACTTTTTAGCTGCCAGCATAAATAAATGCAACTATTTTTAATGAACTTGCCTGCTGAATGATGCGAGCAAAGACGATTTGCAATTTCGTGGCGCCACAAACAAAGATCTAGTGAGAAATCCAAACTGAATAGAGTTTTGAATAAAGGTTTTTTAATTAAGTAAATAATTTTAATAAAGAAGCAATTATCAAATATTAATTAATATTAAACATTAATTAATTATTTTAATATTGAGCTAATTATTATTATTATTTTATTAATTTTTTATGTCAAATAGCATTTGACTCGCTAATGCATTGGCCAATTAATTACTTATGCAACTGCTCATTTCACATTAGGTTAATTTCTTTTGCAGACTCGTTATATATTTCACTTTTCTTTTCCATACGGCAGGGCCGAGGGCACCAACATATTACTCGATCCAAATCTAATGTGCAAAAAGTCGCGACGTCTGCGTGGCAAACTGGCTGACATCTGCCGGCACGACTCGGCGCTGCTCAAGGAGATCATCAATGGGATCAACCTGGGCTTCCGCGAATGCGAGTTTCAGTTTCGCAATCGTCGCTGGAACTGCACGGTGCTGCGCAAGAGCATGAGGAAAATCTTAATGCGTGGTAAGTGGACAGACTACTAAATGCTATCCACTAGTTACAGATGCACAGATGTGCAGCGGGCGACCAAAACGGGGGGGAGGGGGGCGCACGATGGACACTTGGACAATTGAACGGCCTGTCAACACTTGCTGACTCAGAGTGCAGTTGGCCAGAGGCCGAGCGAAAGACTTGCTGCCTAATTACAGCTGAAGTCTGTGGTCTGAGGTCTGAGGTTTGAGGTCTTCGAGGCTGGCGAACTGTCAGGCGACCGGCGACCGCATCATCCATCAAGTTGCATAATAAAAATGTTGCGCCCGCTGATGAATAGCGCCTGAAATGAGCCTACAAAGCTGTCAATTTTAATAAATTATTGCCCGAAATGCTCAAAAGGCACCCTGCTCCTTGCTGCCGCACTGCTGCACTTAATGACAACAATGCGCAAACAAAACACATACCAAATTATCTGCAATAAATTCCATGGCAGCGGATTAAAACTGCGCGTCTGCCCTGTCAAGCTGTCAGCCGAAGCAAGAAGGAAGCCTCTCTCCATGATGGCCATGTAATGCCGTTGCCCATTTGGGGTGGTGACTGTCCGAAAAGACATATCACCTGTCCACATCGCTCCGATCCACTTCACTCCACAGCGTTCGCATTACATATGCAAATCGTTGGGCGATGTGGTGCGATTACAACTGCGATTTCGTTTTCGATTTCATTAAACGTGACTGCAATGCAGTCGATGACAGCGGCTCAGCTTAGTTCAGCTCAGTTCAGTTCAGTTCAGTTCAGTTCAGCTCGACTTAGTTGGCTCGCTGATTTGCATAGAGAGTAATCAGCGATCGGGCAATAAATCATTTTGTCACCAGAGCTGACAAATTGACATCAATCATGCGACGACCCGCTAGCTGACAACCCTAATCAGCATTAGCAGCATGTCTAAATAAACGATTAATTATCGATCTTTGACACCGCTACGTTAAACGTCGCTTAAAACAGCGCTTAAATCAATTAAATGTCAATTAATACCCGCAGATAGACATGCTAAACACGGACAGTTAATTGACTTACCCGGGGTACTTGGTCTAGACCAAACTGGTTGGGGCGTTTGTTGGTAACAGTTTAACATGAGACAAGTTAGCTTCAAATGTAAGCTAAAATGTTTATAATCATATTATTCATTGGTGAGTCATGGCTGAAGGAGTATGCAGCAATCTATACGCTTCACTTGGGAGTTTTACTATTTTGATATAATATCTCATTATAGACTCGAATACTATCTGCTTTCCAGATTCTCGGGAGACTGGCTTTGTGAATGCCATAACAGCGGCGGGAGTTACTTATGCCGTGACTAAGGCCTGCACCATGGGCCAGCTGGTGGAGTGCTCCTGCGACAAGTCGCATATGCGTCGCAATGGCGGCCAGCCCCAAATGGTGAATGCAGCCACAGCAGAAGCAGCGCTCGAGCGGCAGCAGCAGGCGGCAATGCTGCGGCAACAACATCAGCTGCTACATCGCAGCCACAACAGCAGCAGCAGCAGCGGCATGACGGACCTTTCGCTGGACCGACAACGCAACGGGCATCGGCCTGGCGAGAGGCGAAGACGGCGCAAGTTCTGGGACAACATCAAGCTACCGCAGGGCGAGTGGGAGTGGGGCGGATGCAGCGACAATGTGAACTTCGGGCTGCGACACTCGCGCGCCTTCCTCGATGCCAAGCAGCGACAGCGACGCAGCGATCTGGGCACACTGGTCAAGCTGCACAACAACAATGCTGGGCGATTGGTAAGCAGAGCAGAGAAAAGGAAATTATTATTAAAATTCAACATTTATCTAAAATAATTAAGTAAAAGTTTGGCAAAACATCCTCTCAACTTTCTATCGCACATTGTTTTACTCACTTTGGCAGGCGATTCGCGATGCGATGCGTTTGGAGTGCAAATGCCATGGATTGTCCGGGTCGTGCACGGTGAAAACCTGTTGGCTGAAGATGCCGCCGTTTCGTGAGATATCGGCACGATTGCGCGATAGATACGATGGGGCGCGCAAGGTGGCGCTACGGAACGATGGCAATAGCTTTATGCCCGAGACGCCGCACACGAAGCCGGCGAACAAATACCAGCTGGTCTATGCCGATGATTCGCCAGACTTTTGCACAGCGAACCCGAAGACCGGAGCGCTGGGCACCCAGGACAGGGAATGCAATGCCACATCGACGGGACACGACAGCTGCGATCTGCTCTGCTGTAGTCGAGGGCACAAGCATCGCATCGTTACCGAGTGGACCAACTGCAATTGCGTCTTCAAATGGTGCTGCGAGGTGACGTGCGAGAAGTGCCTGGAGCATCGTGAGGTCAACACCTGTCTCTAGACGCATGCGGCATGGGTCGTCCCGGGGAGGGGTGGTACGGGTATTATATTATTGGGGTTTCAGTTTCGGCATAGTCATGAACACAATTGAAAGCTTTCCATTTCGCGTGATAAACAACAGTTTGAAACACACAACGTTTTGCTGCAGTCCACATTTAAGTATTAACTAACACTAGAGAGTATGTAAACGAGTTTATTTTAGCCAGGCTCTAGGCCAAACTAGCTGTAAATACTACTTATATATATCCTCAATAGTATGAACCATGTAAGCTTGTAAATAGTACTAATAAAGAAAAACAAGAAAGAAAAACAAACGAGAATTTCCTTTTTTTTTTTTAAATAATTTAATAGGAACAGTTTCCACATGAATTATTTTGAAATTATTGAAATAAATAACAAATATGATTAATATTATTAGCTGAGTGTTTAAGCTGACATTATGCAGCCACTCCAAAGAGTTTTAATTAAATTTCATTTTGATTACTTTTCTATAATTTATTTCAATAGATTTTGAATCAACTTTTACTCCACATTAATTTATGTATGCATACATTACTTATGCACTATAAATATCAACTGATTCAAGCTGCCTCTAAGCTCTGCTTCTCATATATATCAAACATTCTAATCGTTCAAGATATTCCACTCTCTTAAGCTTCTATTTTACTCAGTCAGCTTAGTAGATTTCAATTAATTGCAACAAATTGAATATCAAAGCAGGTAAAATGAAATAAACTTTGGCTTTATGCTAAACGGAAATGTATTTGAAATCGCTTTGCCCATTGATTGAAATCTGCATAAATGATTAAACGTAATTTAATGAAGACAACAGCAAAAAACCGATTGAAAAACAAGTTCAGCTTCGATCAGTCTTAGCTGTATCTGTATCTGAAGCTGTAGCTGTATCTGTAGCTGTAGCCATTCACAAGCATTGTCAACTAACAGTAGCGCGTATCTGTATCTGTATCTATATCTGTATCTGTATCTCTCTGCCAGACCAATGACTCTCCCATAAATTAACACAATTTTATTGTTGTCGACACGAGATAAAAATCTACAGAAATTTGCCTAAATAGCAACAAAACAAAAATCGCATCCGAACAAAAAACTCAAAATTGATTTGCCTTCGTGCATAAATTATCGTCTGATTGTTCGTTCATTGATTTGAATGCATAATTTCAAAAATCAAATAGATGTCGTTTAATGCATGTAATTAAAATCAGCAACAAAATCAATGAAGAATCGTTTGGGAATTCAAAACTAGACTTTTCAGAAAGCTGAGCTGCTTCAAACCAATTTCATTTTCAATGAGAATTTCGCTAGATTTTGTGGATTTTTAGTTGTAAATTAAATTATAAAACTTTTTAATCATTATAATAAATATTTAATATTTGCCAAATTTAATTTTTATTTTTTTTTAATAAATATTTAAAAAAATATATTATTTCTTATCTACATATATATATATATATATTTTTTTTTAAATTTATTTTTATTTTATTTTTTTTTTTTTAATTTAAAAAAATATATACAATGCCAAGTTTAAGGCTTAACCAATATTAGGCCTTACTATACATAATAAAATATACAATATATTAATTTTTTTAAGTTCTTAAATCGAATAATTTTCATTAAAAAATATATATATATATATATTTGATATAATTATTTTACAGATGTGTTCAAAAATAATATATTATCTTTAGTATAAAACCCTTACATATAAAAATTTCCTATATAAATTAATATAATTTTTAATTGCCAAAACTGATTAATTTTCATTCAATAATAAGCTCCAATTTAAGCATACTTTAAGTAAACCTGCTCGATACACAATCGCCCAAGAACTGCAGCTGAACTATTTTCAAGTCGATAATCTCAGCTTAGCATTCTCGGTCCAAAGCTGGCTTAAAGTCTGATATTCGAACAACGCGAAGCCAAACGATGCCCAACATGCCCGAATTCCATTCCATTTGCCTACTGACTGGGCCAGGTCAATCTCGGAGAAAAACAAGCCCATGCCAGCGATAAGATACAACAGCAGCAGCAGCAGCAGCAGCATCGGCAGCAGCAGCATCGGCAGCAGCATCGGCAGCAGCCTCTTTGGCTCTACAGCAACAACTAATTAACAATCGCATTCATTTTATTTATCGTACAAATGCAAACCGCTTGACTTCCAAAACTGTATCTGCATGCATTTATAAGGCTCGAATGGGATCAGTTCCAAGCCAAGCCAAGTCGCGTCGCGTCTGCGGCCTGGTCGATCGACCGATCGGATCGCATCGCATCGCATCGCATCGGATCACATCGCATCGCATGGCCATCGTACACTTGACTGAACAAAATGTATGGTGAGATACTCGTGTCGCCTGGGGTCCGCTACGCTATACAGATTCAGTGGCTTTATCTTGGGCGCGTTAATGAGATTTGCTTGTATCTGGAGCCATTCGGTAGATGCGTATCAGTGGGTTTCAATTAATTGTGGCGACGCTTATTAGTCATCCATCTAACAAACTAAACTGGCGCTGGCACTGGCACTGGCGCTGGCGCTCTGAAAATCTCATCATCTCTCTCGTTGTCCCTCTCCCTTTGTCTCTTTGTACATACATATATATTCACCTAGTGTTATGCCATTGACCCCAAACTGACCTTGGCCGGTGGGCAACTGCCCCAGCTACGTCGCTACGTCGCTTCGTCGCAACGTTCGCTTCTGTTCTTCCGCTCAGCTGCTGGCTTATAAATGTGCATTTTATGTTAATAAAAAATGCATTTTTATTTCATTTCTAGATCAAAGTTCTTTACGGCGGCCTCCTCTGTTTCAAGTGGCGCTTAAAATGGCGCCAGATTTAACCAAGTTTAGCCAAACGCACCAAAAACTTTCCCATAATGGCTCAATTTTTGGAGCTCTTACACACCTACTGCATCGATGCGAAGGACGACAGCCTGCCTATGCCTGCAGATATCAGATACGC
Organism: Drosophila koepferae; assembly: GCA_030914345.1. Lineage (NCBI taxonomy): Eukaryota > Metazoa > Arthropoda > Insecta > Diptera > Drosophilidae > Drosophila > Drosophila koepferae. Next base: position 8,175,187 of record JAUESR010000207.1, read on the forward strand.
TGATCACTGCAAACAATTTTTAGCCAAATTGCAGTCAAAGTCCACTGAGCGAGCAGCAACAGAAAGAGAGAGAGAGAGAGCGAGAGAGAGGCAGAGCGAGATGAAAAGATGTGCAGACGGGGCGCTAAAAGAACAACTATTAAGACCGCTCGAGCGACGTCTACCGAAGAACAAAACCTGAAACATGAAATTCCTGCGTAATTTGTAAGGAAAGGCGTGAAGAACACCAACGAAGGCAACACCTTAATTAATGTTATTAAAATGGAACGAACGACCGACGGACCTGGCGATTGGACCTGGACCTCAAACTCAAACTCAAACACAAACTAAAACCGAGCGAGCCCAAGACCGGCGACTGGAACCCATTTCGACTGCAGGTCCAGGCGCAAAAAATAAGGCAGACACACACATATATATATATATATATATAAAGAGAGAGATGGAAACAGAGACTAAGAAGAGAATGTGGCAAAAGGGAAAAAGGTTCGGACCTGGTCCGCTTGATCAGTTCGTTTTTGGGCTGGTTCGCTTGCAGCTCACTCCTCAATCGCTTTGGCCATGCACGTTCCGGTCGAATGCGACTGAGAATGGGAATGGGCATGGGCATGGGCATGGGCATGGGCATGGTGTATGGGAAATGACCTGCTGTCTTTATTTGGGGCTTGGCCTGGACTAAACGTTCGGTAAGAGTTTATTGGAAAGTGGCCAAAACTGTTGCACTTGGCCAGCCCACTGGGCGCAACCAGCGTTAATTTCTTAGCCATTACAGCAGTAATTATATACTTGCATTTATATATAGATCAATTACAGTTGAGATTCAGTTACGATATTTCATTAGTAAAGTGGAAAATATATTGAAATAGATTTGCATAAATAATAATTCATTTTAAGTTTTAATCTAGAACTATCCATAAATTATATAAATCTACCGACTCTTAAATCATAATATATTTTATATTATTTACTTTTTTTTTTTTTTTTTTTTTTTGTTTCTACATAAAAGTTAATACCAACAACAGATCAAAGTGATCTATACTTAAAAAATTATTGACATATGTATTAATTTACATTTTTTTATAATGTATTTCTTATTCTCCATTATTTATCATAATTATATTTAATATAATGCCAAGATTTTGTATTTAAACTTTCTTTCTTAACATTTATGAAAACTTTCCTTCAATCTTTCATAATTTGTGAATACAAAATGCAGCTGAATATTCAGTCTTGGCCATACAGAGACCGTGAGCCACGCTTCAGCTGCAAAAAGAAGAAGATCTCGGTGCTGCTACCTCGGAGTTGCGGCAAGAAGAAGATGAAGAAGAGATCTGTATAATGCTACCACAGAGCTGCTGCCGTTTTGCCAATGTTTCCCAGCCTTCTAAGCCGCCAGCCGATTTATCACTGGCCCACAGAGCGCTGAACGTTGAGCGCTGACTACTTGACATATTCATTAAATTTGCCACATTGTTGCTGGAACGGAGGAACGGGACAGGCAGGGACGGGCAGGGACGGGCAGGGACAGAAGGAGCTGACGGAGCTGACGGAGCTGAGAACAGAATGGCAAGAAGAGTCTGGAGAGATGGTCATCATTTTGACACCTTAATGCGGTAATTAGGGTTTTCTCAGCATTAAGTCAGACAGCGGCAACACCCGGGCCATGCCCTCGCCGCAACCCGGACCATCGGACCATCCTTAAAAGCCGATCATCATGAGCAAATATTAACACAGCGCAACGGCCAAAGGCGATAGCTAAGTCAAAAAACCAAAAAAAAACAACAAACAAAAACACAAACAAAAAAAGGTCATCAAAAAAAAGAAAAAACCTCAAAAAAACAATCACAAAAACAAACATAAAAAAAAAAAATCACAAAAAACAAAAAATCAACAATCACAATCAAAAAAAGAAAAAAAAAAAACAACAATAGAAAATAAAAAAAAAAAAAAAACACCAGCAACACCCATAAAAAGAACACAATGAAAAAAACAAAAATCAAAAAACAATATCAATCAAAAAAAAAAACAAAACAAAATCAAAATACAAACAAAATATTCACAAACAGATAAGACACAACACAATAAAAAAAAATCAATCAAAAAAACAAAACAAACTAACAAATAACAAAAACAAACAAAACACCAAAAAAACAAAAAACAAAAAGCAATCACCACAACAAACAAAAAATCAAAAAAAAAATCACACAAAGACACAAAATAACACAAATCACACAATAACACACATAAGTACAAAAAAAAAAAAAAAAAAAACAAAAAACAACAAAAAACAAAAACAAAAACCACACACAAATAACCAACAAAAACAACAAAAAACAAAAAAAACCAATCAAAAACATCACACAAAAAAAACAAAACACGAGCATAAAGAACAAATAAAAAATCAAAACAACCAAAACAAAAAACAGCATCAAAAAGCAATACAACCCAAAAAACCAAATTAAAATAAAAAAAAAAAAACTCACAACAATAACCAAACAACAAATAAAGCATCACAGAAACAAAAAACAACAAAAACCAAGATAAAATCAAACAAACAAACAAAACAAAAATACAAAACAAATAAAAAAAACAAAAATCCAAAAACAATAAACATAATCAAACTCTAAAAAAAAAAACCACAAACATCAACAAAACAAAATAAACAAACGAAAATCAAAACAAAAACACAGAAATGACACATAAGAAGAACAAAAAAAAATTCAAAAAATCAAAAAGAAATCGAAAAAAAATATAAAATCGCCAATATATCTGAGCAATCGGCTATGGCCAATGACCAATGGCAAATGGGCAATGGGCAATGGGCAATGAGCAATGTGCTATGGGCCATGCCAATGGCAATGGGCCATGAACAACGGGCTCTGGACAAATGGGTAACGCCTGCGGTGTGCCGTTAACGGTTTACGCCGAATTGGCTTAAATTTAAAAAAGATTACAGCCAAAGATCATCAACGCCAGCATGCAGGGTGATCTCTCTGACTGCATGAGATCCTTGCGATTCGGGTGTGAAGATTATGACACAGCACAAAATATGAAAACACCAACCAAACAGCCAACGCATCGGCAAGGGCGTCAAAGGCCAGGTCAGAACCGGGTCCCACAAGTCATGACAGGAGCTGCGGTAGGGGCAGGGGCTGAGGCAGAGGCTGAGATCCGAGGAGCAGCAGGCGCTGCAATTAATTTCAAATTTTTTAACATCTCACAAGGTGCCGTCGCAGACAGCTGGGCAAAGCGAAACGACGTGCGAAAGAGATAGAGAGAGAGAGAGAGAGCCAGCCGAGGGTGTGAGCGAGACAGCGAGTGCGGGGCAAAGAATTGGAGAGAAATTGCAGACAAATTAAGATAAATGAATTGTTTAATTGTTGCATATGGTACACATGTACATTGTGGAGCTGCTAATTTACCTTGTAAAGTAAATTGCCAAAGGGGCTGCAGAGAAGCATATAAAATCGGTGTTTTATATGAATATTACAATATATATCTATATATATGCAAGGCTTGTACTTATGCATATACATTTACTCAGATGGCATTATGCATAAAGTAAGTAAGTAAATTAATAATTATTACAAAAAAAAATGTATACAAGTATCTATATATATATAGTATTAATTGCATTTTAATTCATAATTAAACTTAAAGTAAATATATTTACTCCTTAATTGAAATAAACATACAATAAGGGAGTAAGGAAAGAGAACTAACAAAAAGTGTTCTATTTGGCTGTTTCGGACTACAAGATATCATGATTCATGAAGAGCTGCTATTTCAATTATTCGTCGTTTCGTTTCTAGTTGGTTCGTATATGAAGAGCATTACACACACACTCATAACGCTCTGCCCGTTCCCCGAAGCCAAAAGTCTTTAGTTTTTGTATTGGTGTGTATGCGAGAGCTACCTTCGCTAAGCACATGTGCATGTGAAAGTGAATACATTTTGCATAGACTCCATACGTTATCTCGTCACTTACTCAACCTCATTGTGAGAGCGTCAATCGTAACGATGTTCGGCAAAAGATCAACAGCTTAAGACACTCAACCAAAACGAAATTGATCGAATGCTCTCGCTCAGAGCGAAAGCGAGCGTGAGAGCGAGAGATGGAGAGAGTGAGTGTGATTTCTTTTCTATAAGAAAGTCAGTATTTGTCAAATTATAGAATAGAATAATATATATATTTTTACATACATATTTACATACTTTCTTAAGCACTCATATGCAATAATTTATATAATTGCATACATATATTCATACAAGTTTTAGTTAATGCTTTTAACATATCATTGACATTTATGCTTTATATTATTTGTATAAATCATATTATTTATATAAATTACATGTATAAATGCAGACATATCGTCTTCTATATACATACAGCATTATTCACATTGATTCACCTCAACAATCATTCATACCCACGCCCACATATTTCATCAATATTTATTGAAATTCCATACAAATATTTTGTCAACATTCAAAATTCCAATGATCATTGGCCAGTTGGCCAGCTGCGATGCACTTGACACTTGGCCACACTGAGTGGAGTGGAAGGAAGGCTTTTACGATTAATTTGCGCTCAGCTTGAAATGCTATTAGATGCGCATTAACACCCGTATATATACATACATACATAAATATATACAAACAGCTAAGCTCGGCTCATCAATCAACGTCCCGATGTCTAAATAATGCAACACAAACACAAAAGGTAACGTTTGCAACGTGTCTCAGTTTTGTCTGTCTCGCTCTCTCTCTCTCTCTCTCTCTCTTTGTCTGTCTCGCTGTCTGTTAGCCTGCCACAAAGGACTACCGCACTAATTAATACTGCCGCCCCGGCTGACTGATGGCCAAAAACAGATTCGTGTTGTGCACACACACACACACACACACACACACACAAACACATGCATAAGAGAGTCCATTCTAAGCTAAATAAAGTTATTAAGCTGCCAAGAGCCAAAAGGGAAATGTTGCCAAAAATAAAATAAAAAAAATAAGACTTACGCAAAGGAGGCGCAGAAATGAAATGAAACAAAACGAAAAAGGCCCAAAACGCAGCATGTGTTAAAATTATATAGAGAGTGCGTGTGCGCATCGGACCCCCCTAATGGAGGATGCAGACCCACACACGGCTGGGGCACGGCATGGCACGGCACGGACTCGGACATGGACATGGAGATGGACATGGACACGAGCAGTTCGCCAGTTCGCCAGAGTTAATAAAAAACACATAATTGCGTATGTTTGGACCAGCCGCATACGTTTCGCTGCCCGCTGCCCACACTCCAACATCAGCAACAGCTCCAGCTTCAGCTTCAACTCCAGCATCCTTCAGCCTCCGCCGCGTGTTCAAGTGCGAAGTTCTGCGCAAACGCCAAGCGCCTGTGAAAATATGATTTTTGTTGCCATTTTGTGTTTTGCCACTTTGGAGGTCTTCATCATTTTTTTTTTTTCGTTGCTCAACTTGCTCTCTCTCTCGCTCTTCGAGTACCTCTCTTTCTCGCATTCTACATATGATCTGCTGTGTGTGTGTGTTTTTGTGTTTCCATAAAACTGACCCCATGGGCAGTGAAATTAAGTTGATTTTTAATGCAGTCATGGTGGGTAGCCAGCAAGGTGGTTCCATGCAGCCAGAGTTTGGAGTTAAACGTAGCATAATGAAAAAAATGTTTTAATCAGCAATTGTACTGGTATATCAAGTAAATATATGTACATATTTTATACATATATATTTCGTTAAAATTTGCAGAGTATACTAAGTCAACTTCTAATCTGACTCATCTATAGATAGTTCAGTGCAATGTCTTCTCTATCTTGCATAGATCCATATTTTCTATTTGATTTCTAATACATTTATTGCTAAATCATTTAGATCAATTCACTCACTCTTCTAGTGTATGGCAAAAAAAAAAATATATATATTAATTTATATTAGATCTAAGTGCAAATTCCGTTAAATAAATTTCTGACTTTATTTTTTTACTCTTCTAACTCTCAGCTCGCCAAGCCAAAAGATGCCTCAGCCTTTTCGTATTCAGCTCTTATGATCTACAGTTATTAGCTGAAATGCCTTTCATATGGCTTATGGCCCACACGCTTGCAGACTGTGTGCTCATCTCTTGTCCAAAACTATTCAATATTTCCGCGCCTGCGCGCTGCTCGCTGTTGGCTGCCCACGAGCGTTCCCAGAACGTTGCCATAATAAATTTCAACTTGTCTACACCTATTTTTACAAACATTTAAAAATTATTACAGTGACTTTTTCATTATGCTGCGAAGCAGAGCAGAGCAGCCAGACCAGAGACTGGAGGCCGGAGACCCGTTGTCCAGACTCGCAGCGCGTCCCGCCTGATGACCTTAAATTAAATGTGCAGCACATGAATTATGTAAGCTGTTTAATAAAGTGATTCCATTTGCATGCAAGAGCCCCGCACGCATGCGCAGCGGGCAGCCAGCCAGTCAGCCAGGCAGCCAGTCAGCCAGGCAGTCCCCTTAGTGCCGATGGACCCGCCGCTGGAGTCGGGCCAAACAACTTACTCACAGCCGCGATGCCAGCCCCGGAGCGCGCTGATTGTCGCTTAATAAAAATGGTTATTGTGTTGGCCAGGCAAGGAGCAGCCAGCACTGCCCCAAAAGGAGAATGAAGAGAGAGAGAGAGACAAAGAGAGAGAAGGGCGAGAGGGAGAGTTGCAGCGGCTATTTATGTGTGGCTTTTGTAAGAATTATTAATGTAAATCTTTCATAATTTTCTTAAGCTGTGCGCGTGCGCAGCCAGCCGCAAGGGTCGGCTCGGGGAGAGGTGAGCGCACACAGGAATCTGGAACTGGACTGAGCATTTACAATGATTTATGGCGCCATCTGGCAGTGCTGTGCGGCATCCTGTGCCGCAGAGCTTTAAAGCACATGTACAGCTTTGAGCTTAAAGCTCATGCATATGACAACGCGCACTCGCTCTCTCTACGTCTCTCTCTCACTCTCTCTCTCTCTCTCTTTCTCACTCTCGCATACATTCATTATGTTCATTCAACGTCTGTTTTGGCTCCACCCACACAAAGCGTTCATTTTGTGTGCCGACGCATGCGCCGTACCTGAAAGGGGGATGCGAACAAAATGAAGTTGCAAGGAAGCCAAAATGCACATAAATACACATGTGTCTCTCTTTAAGTGTATGTGTGTGTGTGTGTGTGTCAACATATTGCTGCAAGCCATAGCCATGCACACAACAACTGTTTGCAGCTGACAGCAAATCAAAGCCAGGTTGTTTAGCCGCGAGGCAGGTTGACGTCGCTGCCACAACTGGGCGCCATATGGTGGGACAGCCCGTTTGCTCCAATGGCAACGGGCCACAGCTCCTTGTCAATGGCAATGGCATGCCAAGCGAGGCAACGCCAACTGTTGCCGCCAGCTGCAACTTGTTGGTGGCTCTCTGGCTGCCCGCCTGCCTGCTGCATTCGTCATCTGTAGCAGTGCCACATCAACGTCATAAACAAGATGAAGCTGAAGAAGATGAGCAACCACATAGCTTTAACTCCAACTGCACTGCTCCGGACTCCACTTCTTCTGGTTGGCTGGCAGCCACCAAAAGCCAAAGATGGCCGCTTGAGCCAACGACTGCTGTGCACTTGAACATTCATTTTGATGCTGCTGCTGCTGCTGCTGCTGCTGCTGCTGCTGACGATGTACAGCACCTAGCAGCACAGAGGGTTGCACAGATAACTGTGATACTTCACAGTACTGTGACTGTAGTCAAAATCAAAAAGAAATAGTAATTAACTAAAAGGGAAGAGTTGAAGGAGAACAAAAATTAATCAATTGATTTATGGCAGATTCCTTAGCAATTATTATTTTAAAAAAATAATAATAATAATAATATTACAAATAATTTTGAATAAATTATGAGCATAATTTATTTCGTAGATTATAAATACATAAACAAAATTTTTTAAGCATTTGCAAAAAGTAGTATTAATGAAATATTATAAAAGTTAAATACAAATTCTAATGAGAAGAGCTGTAAAGCATTATGCAATACATTAATAAATTCAATAAAGAATTCAGTTAAGTTAGTTAGTAACTAACATATATAAAAGAATTGATTTATATCGTTTTATGTGTATCTTAAAAAAGTTCTTTATATTTTTCCAAACATATTGAACTTTTGATTCATAGTTTTATATACATATTTATATAGAATTATGCAGAGAGCTAGAAAAAGATATGCAAACTTTATGTATCATTATTAATACAACATTAAATACAATTTTTTAAATAATAATGAATGCAAATAATGAAATATACTTGCAACATTCTATAAAAATCTAAAGATACTTTTTAATAAACGATTCAAACTAAATAAATGTGATTCACAAATACGTAATGAAAACGCAGTGATTCAGTAAAAACATATTAGATCACCAATGATTATTGTAAATGAAGGCCCTTTATTGTATTAATAGTAATACTTAACTTTTAAATTACATACTGTAAGATACTTTCATATGTTCATCTAATTGCAGTATGAGCTCTATTATAGACAAATTATACACAGAAGCTATGACATGTGCCACAAGCTTCCCACTGAATGATCTAATGCAAATTTTCAGTAAAAACTTATATTGAAGGTAGGTCATTTTAACAATTAAATAAAATTATAAAATACTACTTTATTTATTTATTTATTTCCTTATTTGTTTATTTATTTATTTTTATTTATTTATTTTTGTTTTTTTTTTTTTTTTCATCGCAAATTCACAGTTTACAATTCAGAAAATATTTCGACCAGCCCTCAATGTTTGTATTCCCGCTCGTTTTTTTAGTTCTTTGCATTTTTCGCTATGTGCGTGCTGTGGTTTGTAAACCACTTGAAACAATTTTTAATTGTAATTTGCGCAAAGCCACGCCCCACCCAGCTGCACCCACCGCCCCTAGGGAAGTCAGGCAAACAGCCGGAGCTAGCCGAGTGGCTCAACAGGGATTGGGGCGTAGAGCGCTCGCATGCATAGCTTAGAGCGGAGGCATTGCTGGGATGCCAGCCGCGGCTGCGACGTTGCCTGGAATTTTCATAGAATGGCGCGTCCGGCATGCAGACGCTTTGTGCCAACAGCTGGGGCAAGATTTGTAGGTGGGCCAGCAGCAGCAGCAGCAGCAGCCATAGCGAAAGCACGAGCAGAAGCCTCTTTAATGCACAGGCGCAGACGCTTTAAATTTTGGCCAGCCAGTTAGCCAGTAGTCCGGCCAGCCGACCGGCCAAGTCCGACCTGACCAAGTGCAATTAAAAATGAAAAATTTTCCCACACATTCGGTCAACTGTTGACTGGTCAGCGGCGATAAGAGGAGACAGAGACAGCGCAAGAGACAGAGCGGTGCAGTGTGCCCCAGCCCCAAGTCCAGTGATGTCCATGCACCATACCCATCCACCATGCCCGTACTCCTCCCGTATCCAGACTCTACCATACCAATACAGTCGACGAACGCTGCACTGATTTCTTTTTCATGTCAGAGCAATGCAAACTGCGTGCACTGATTGGAGGCCAGCGGAATTTTTCCCATACACACAGCGCATCAGGTTCGCGAATCGGGCCTGGTAGCCCTTTAGCTTTAAGTTTGGCTTTAAGTTTGGGCTTTGGGCCTTACCTTGTGCCACTTTGGCCCGTGGAATGCGTCGAGTTATGTTTGTTATGTCGCCTGTCGGTTGCTGCATTCGCATCAGGGGAGGAGCGGTCTCTCCTCGAAAATTACTTTTGATTAATTTTCGCTTAATTTTTATTTTTATTTCTTACTTCAGCGAAATATCTCAGTGCAAAATTTGCGTCATTTTGAAATTTTTGTCGGGATTTATGAACGTCGTCGTTGAGTTAATTAAATTTCAGCAGCAACAAAACACACACAGAAAAAAAAAAAACACAAATATTAACTAAATTATGGGGGTCTCCTGCTATCTCTTTTTCTCCCTCTCGCGTTCCCTCTCGGTAGCTCGGTAGCCCTGGGCAACGCCATTAAAATGTTATGTTTGCTTTTTCTCTTCAATTTTTCCTTTTAATGAGCAAAAATTGTCTTGAACTTAAAGGCGCACCTGCAAATATCAGTGCAAAGCATTTGCAAACTATGAAAATTAATGAAAATCAATCAAAATGTGGTAAGCCATAAAGAAAAAAAAACCAAAACAAATAATATCCCAGTGGGCGTGGGAATCGACATATAATGAATATAATCACAAAGACAAATCTATTGTTATATCTATCAACTAATGGGCACAACAAGGCCAGACAACCCTCAACCCCTGACACTAATTGAGGATGCAATACTCAAAGAAAATCTCTGGCAATGGGCGAACATAAAAATACTCTGCAAGTTAAGAAGTAAATTCTAAAAGACTTCTAAACTCAAATCAAATGCATAAAAAAAATAAAAATAAAATAAAAATAAAAATAAATTAAAAATTAATAAAATTTGTTAAATTAATTATAATACATAGAACATTATCTATTATTTTAAATTTCTGAAAACAAATATATATTAGATTGTTTTCTACAATTAATAAATATTTCATTTATAACATACCTTGCTTCATTTTTAATTAAAAAGCTAATATACCCTTACACACCCTCATTTGCAACGGGCTGAAACAAAAGCAACCCCCAATTGTTAGGGACTTAAACTGAGATATCAACACTTGCCCTGCGCAAAAATATGTTAATATCTGTGAAATTGATCTGATTTTAATTTCAATGGCGTCCCCTTACCCCAGCTGCGAGTTGAGAGTTGAGAGAGAGAGAGCTGGGAATCGCTTACAGTTCACTGCACATTTTTCATGCTCAACAATAATAAGAACAACAACAGCAACAACGGCACAACCCTTTGGCAGTGGCAGTTCCATTTTCAGCTGTCCGAGCCTGAGTCTGGCTGGGTCTGGGTCTGAGTCTGATTCTGGATTAGGGTCGGGGTTCTGCGCTGGTTAATCCTTTTGGTAATTTATGCGCACTCCTCTTGCTGGCACTTACCAAACTAATCATCGTGCTGCCTGCCTGCCTGTCCGGCTGACTGCTCCTCCACCTCGTTCATGTCACGTGGCCGAGTCCGTCCTTTCCATCCGCTATCATTATTCCTGCTGCTGCTGCTTGTCGTGGTTGTATTGTTTATTGTGACAATTCTTGTCAACAGCACAGCAAATGTCAACGGCACATTGATGGATGTGCCGCCAGAACCAAAGCCAGAACCAGAGCCATAGCCACAGCCAGAACCAGTACAAGTAGAGAGCCTCAAGCTGATGCCTCAGCCACAGCCAGGTGATGGTGATTCATGGCAATTGCATGCGGTAAAGAGCTGCTCAAATTTGCGTTGTTGTTGCTGTTGTTGTTGTTGTTGTTGTTGTTGCGGTTGCTGTGGTCTCTGGGCAGAGTGTGTGTGTATGGGGGGGAAAAGATTATGTTTTCATTCGTTAACGGATGTGTTTAATGAGAGCTAACTGATCAAAATATAGCATTACATCTACCCATCTACCCTAAACATTTCGATAATCAAATTATTTATAATACATAGAAATCAGCAAATCTGTTTGCATATTTATTAAAGTATACTTGTATAAGTTTTATGTTAGGTACTCATTTTTACGATTATTCCAAGCAATAGAAAGTGCTCAGCTCAGCAGTAGCCGAAGAGCACAGAGCTGAACGGCAAAGAGTGGACGAAAGCTGCATCACTCATTATTCTGTTATCTCAATGTTAGTGAGCTTACACTACTGTTACTGTACTCTTAACGAAAATGTTTAGCCCCTCCCTGCTCACTTCTATGCGCCCGGTACTTCTGAGACTTTCACATGTATTTTGGCGTTGTATCAGGCGCACAAAAATATATATACTGTAGGGTGAAACATGTTAGTTAGCAGTACTGTAACACTTTACTGTTAAGGTATTCTTGGTTAACAGTATGATGTTAACTTTTCATTTGTTTTATTTGTTTTTTTATTTATATAACGAAAATTGGTCACAACAGATTTAATCTGAAGTAAAGCAGAATACGTTTTCATGAAAACAGCAAAAAGTACTTGCCATTTTCACTAAAGCGTAAGCGTTGCATATGCTGTAATTGATGTGGCAGCCAGCCACAAATTGTGGCACAAACAGCTGGCAACAAGTGTTACTTGGCCACAGCCGCATCCTTTGAAGTGTAACAAGTAGCAAGTGAAAAGTCAAAGAGGGTTAAGTTAAGGCACACATGCATACATCCTCACACACACACTCACACTCACACTCACACTCACACACACACCCATAGCAAGCCGACCCACATTTAAGGTTCTTTCGCTACTTAGCTTTTGCCTTGAGAAACTAGGAAGTAGACGCGAATCAATTGCCCCATTCACTCGACAGTTTGTTGTTGTAAGGTCAGCCCTTGCCCCTTTCCCGTCGCCCCGTCGCCCCGTCGCCACGTCTCCGTCGCTAAATTAGCATATTTCAAAGACAACAACAACAACAAAGGACACGAATGCAATAATTGGAGTCCTTGACAGCGCCAGTTTCACTTTTGTTGTTGCAGTCGCTTTAATCCTTTGATGTTCAGCAGAAGTGGCACTCGGACGTGTGTCCTTGTATCCTTGCCCCCAAGCAGCAACAATGCCACTTAATCAGTTTTCATTTTCATAAAGCCTCTTTAAAGCCTTCAACAAACAAATTGGGGTTCAGCAGGTGTCAATTGATGGGGGAGAGGGATGTTAACATCTATTGTGGGCGGGACCGCATTGAGCCAGCTAAATCCTTTCACATTGCATTTTGTGTTAATTAGGCCGTAAGTGCAACAGAAAAAGTCAATGGAGCATTGAAAGGGCGTAGGGTTGGAGACCAATCGGCAATTCTCGCATGCGACAAATGCACGAGGCAACTGAATATACATCACACATCGGCTAGCAGCCCTGCCTCAATGTGTGTGGCTATGTGTGTCCTTTGATGTATTGTACTTTCGCCAGCCAGTCGCTGCGCAGACACCCCAAGGACGGGCGCACATCAGTCAAGGCACGCGCATAGCGGCTACATCTTCATCTCCATCAACATTCATCCAACATCATCATCAGCATCGGCTTCAACATCATTACTGCAAGGATAGCAAGCAGCACGCAGACTGCGACGCACAGGACGAGGCAGGACGCTCTTTCAAGCGTTTCTGTTTCAATTTTTGATTTTAATTTGCATTTAGAGCTTGTCGCACTCGGCTCTCGTTTCATAGTCGTTCGGCGCGTTTGCGTGGCAGGACGTCTCGTGTTCAGTGGCTTCCGTTAAATTTATTTACACACTCATAGTGCAGCAATAAATAGAAAAATAAATAAAAAATACGAATGAGAAAATAAATAAAAAATAAAATAATATAAAATATAAATAAAATATAAAATAAAATATATAATAATATAAAAAAAAAAGTTGTACATAACAATAATAAATAATATTAATTTTACAAAAATTTAAATTCCAATACAATAAGAAACAAATCTAATAAATTCTCAAAATATTTAATCCATTAAAGAAATATAGTAATAAGTAAATTTCATTGAAATTTGATTTCTTCCATATTTTTAGGCATTATTTAAAAACATAGTTTGAAATTGTAAACTACAAATTGCAATATCTATTTCATATACATTGCTATAAATATTACATTAAACAACCAATAATGCAAATTAGTTAAAGCCAAATTGAAGTCATCGAATATTTGTTATAATTTATATTCCTTCGAACTTTGCAAAGAAATTAGTACATAATATTATAATTTTTAAAAACAGTAAGTTCCAGCTATAAAGTTCGCTCACACGAAGAAAAAAAAAGTCCAAGCGGCAAAAAAAAGCGCAACGAATCGAACGCAATTCTCACAGCTAAGAAAAAAAAACGACCCAGAAATAAACTTCGTGTAAAATAAAAAGAATAAAAAAAAACTGCAGACCAATCAGAACACTCCAAGCTAAAGTCGATTGTAAACACAACGAAAACAAAATAAAAGAAGGTAACAAATAAATATTACAAGCAAAAGAAGTTGCTCTAGCTAGCCAGTAGCCGAAGAGCTCTGAGCTGAACGGTCAATGTTTATTGATGCTTTGCTCACGATCGGCGATTCGATATACGCGCTGAGAGTGTGCTCATAAGAGAACGGCAAAGAGTGGACAATCATCGCACAAAATAATGAGCAGAAATGTGAGAAATTGGAATTTAGGTAGATAAAGGAAAACGAAGAATAAGCTCAAGCAAACAAACAAAAATATATATGAAATATGTGAACAAATTAAATAAAAGAAATAAACTTTTTAAATAATGATAAAATAATATCAATAATCAAATACTTATTTAATTTAAATAGCCCTTAAATCAAATATGTATTGAAGAGAATGAATAAATAATAAAAATATAGCCACAATAAATTAATGAAAAAAATTTATATACTATAAATAAAAACATATGCCAAGTATAACATAAAAAAAAATAGAAAATAAATATTTAGTTAAAATATTGACAAGCTCCTAATATGTAACTCGAAAAGCAGCAAACCCAAAAGTAAAAAAAAAATCAATTTTTTGATAATATAAAATAAAATATAAGTAAAACAAAAATTTAAAAAAATTAATTATTATTTAGTAAAAAATAAATTTATAAATTAATCTATATGAAATTTATTTAGATTTTTGCTAAATTGTGAAAAGATAAGCTAAGTGAAAACAAAAATTATCTAATAAAATAAAAATAATAATATATTAATAATTCTCACACAATTAGGCTTAAACGAAAAATCTAAAAAACTGTTTAAGATATGCGACGAATATGTGATGTGCGTAGTAAAAAGTGTTGCTGTGTAGCTTCAATGTGTACTACAAAATGTTTGCTGCAGCGTGGCCTCGGCCAACCAGCTCAACAACAACAACAGCAGCAGCTGCAACAGCAACAACTCATCAACTAAATTGCATATGCTGCAACAATAAATGCAATCAAAATGTGCTGCTAGAAAAATTTGGGCTAAAGTTGTATGAAAATTTATGCAAATCAAAGACGAGCGATGAGTGCGTGGCAAGCAGCAACAGCAACAGCAACAGCAACAGCAACTGCCAACAACAGCAACAACAGCAGCAGAAACAGCGGCAGCAACAGCAATAACAGCAACAACTTGACTGCCACACAGTCGCCGTCGCGCCATTGCCATTTGCATTTAATTGTTGTGATTATCTTGGCCTGCTGCACACGGTGGTAAGTGCGAGTATCTTGTGGATACATAGTGTTAACAGCAAGTATCTTGTGAATACACACAGCCAGCCCCATTCGTATCTATGTAAGTAGCTGTCCAGCCGCATCCATCAACACTGTGTGGCGCGGCGCGTATGTAAAGCAAAACTCAAATGTGTAAATGGCCTGTCAACAAATTAACCCAAGCATTACACAAGCGCGGCCTTTTGTAGTAGTTGTTGCTGCTGCTGCTGCTGCTGCTGCTGTCGTTGTCGGTGGCAAGTTAATTAATTAAGCGACAACAACAACAGCAGCAACAGCAGCAGCACTTTTTGTGCTGCTGAGTCAACAGATTAATCAATGCGAGTCTTACACGTCCGTTCGACCCGCTATCCCCTCCAGAAAACTGTCAGCCATAGGTGTTGGCATAATTAATATTGATCTAGCCATAAGGCCGACCAGCCGAGTTACCTGCTTAATTGCCTGTTGTCAGTTGTTCGGGCTGGAACAATTATGCGAATTTCAAGTTTAACTTAATTCATTAAATTTATTTTAATTGTTTGAGGGAGAGCGAGTGAAACTTTTAAGGAACAACCAAGGTGCCATTAATAAAAAAAAAAAAATATTTCTAGCTTTCACTTAACTATTAAATGATCTTCAATTCAAGTTAGTTGTCTAACAAGAATTTTACTCCAACCAAATGAAATTGAAGAGCAAAGGCACAGTTAAAAATATGTTAATATGTAAGTTTCGTTAAACAAGTTTCAGGTAACAAGATTCTCAGGGCAAGTTTTAATATAGCCTTACGGATCGAGTTTCAATAACTAAGTTGTAGGATACATTTTTGCTTTGCTTTATAAAGATATGTAAAATTGAATAACATATCAAATTCCTTTCATATACTTTATGGCTTGCATTTGAGCAAAATATCTTGCATGTAAGCTTTATAAGAAAAAGCAGAAGAAATATCAATTCAAGTAAATGTTGATATAAATTTATTTATATTTATATTTATATTTAATTTTTTAATATTTCTTATATTTCTTATATTTGTATTAAATATTTATTTATTTAAATCAGCGAATAGTTTAAATTATTTCAATTATCTTTTATACAGTACTTTTTTAAGTCAGATATTCCACAGCATTTTCTCATTCATTATTGAAATTCTTGTGCTTCTGCCATAGGCAGCTCTTTGCAGCCATTGCTATGTTTAGCTATTTAGCTAGACCAAACAGCAACGAATTCTTTGGCAAAGAGTCAACGCCATTTTTAATGGTTCATGGCCGCAACTGGACCTGGCATCCACCCAGAGTACATAGACAGCCAGCCGTATGGCAATTGCTCAGTTGATTCCAGTTGCTGTTGCTGTTGCTCTGGCTGCTGGGCTTGTTGGCACTGTGTGTGCGTCTCGTCCTCGCTGCAACTGCGGCCAACCTACACAATTGAGTTGATTTCAATTGCAGGGTGGTCCGTGGCACTCAGGGCCCTATAATGCGCCAAGCGCTGTCAATCGGTCTCCGACTCCAACGCGTATGTCTGTGTGTGTGTGTGTGTGTATGTATGTGTGTCTGCTGTGTGCAATCAGGCGAACGAGATGCAATGTCTGTCCAGGTTCCAGGTTCCAGCTGCGGCTGACTGGCTGACTGACTGGTTGCCTCGCCTAGTAGTTGCAGCTTGTTAATCTCGTTGTTCTCCTTGTTGTTGTTGTTGTTGTTGTTGTTATTGTTGCATGGGGTTGTCAACATACTTTTTTGCTTGTTGACAACACAGCAACAACAACAACAACGACGTGCAGTTGCAGTCAACTCAAGACTGCAGCAATGCAAGCTGAAGAGCAGCCTGCAGTTCCCTTGTCTTCCTCGTAGTTGCAACGTCATAATTGCAGCGCATAATGAGGCACACGCACACACACACACACACACACACACACACGCACACATAGGGAAGCGGCAAGTGCAACTGCATCTGCATCTGCAGCCAGAATTGCTGCAATTTTCGTTTGAAATGCAAATGAAGCACACAACACACACACCCGCGCACAGCCACGCCCCCAATGATGACAGTGCGCCCCAAATGCAGTTAGGCAAGTGCAGTGTATAATGTGCAGCAACCGAATCCTAATTGGATGCACCAAGCACACACACACAGACACACACACACACACTCACCTCACAGCCTGAAGTGTTCTTCGCTGCAGTACATGGCGTATGCGCAACGCAACGACTTGAGCTGGATTTATTTATGAGTCGCTGCTACTTTGGCAGCCTCAGGTCTGAAGTCTTATGTGCACGATATGCAGCTCATTTAATTGCTTGTTAAATTTGTGGCATTTTCTTATCGCTGGGCAACGAGATAACGGCTGCCACGTTTGGTAGTCAAACGATCTTCGGTTCGACACTTCGACCGATCTGCGAGAAAGTTGCCCCAAGCATAAATTTCGATTCGATTCTGTGCTGAAATTTACGGCTCATTTACAGCAGCGATGCGTTAGATAAAAGTAGATAAAAACCAGCTGATAAATGTGTTGCATTATCTAAGCAAACATAATGGACACACCTAAACTCTATGGAAGTCTAATGGCCTTAAGCTGGGCAAACTTTGAAGGGAAAAAGAGATGAGAAATCAAAGAGATTTCATTTAAATATTATTGAAAATGAAAACAAAAAGTATTGGAATTATTAAATTATCAGATTTTATATATAAATATAAAATATATAAAATATAAAATATTTAAAAACTAAATTTAGTTAACTTATATAACAACTTTCAATGATATCCTTAACTTGACTACTATTTAATACACTACATATACAATCCATTCATGTTACATTCCATTTGCATGTAACTCGTTGAAGCTTCTCTATCATCAACTCAATATCAAGCATACAAAACTGCAATTTAGAGAGCCGCAAAGAGAAAAAAAACGTAATAAAAATAAGTATTATAAAAAAAAAGTTTTCTAAGTTGGAGTAGCTGGCGTGTAGATACCCAGTTAACGCTTAGCATTTAAATATTTATTTTTTACAATAGTAAATACTAATATTTACAGATTTACATATATATATATATATATGTACTTATGTAAATTTTTTATTTTATTTATTTTATTTTAATTTATACATTCTTATGCTTCTTCATGCTTCTAAATATTGTTAATAAAATTTTATATTTGCATAGCCAAATCAACTCTCTCTCTCTCTCTCTCTCTCTCTCTCTCTCTCTCTCTCTCTCTCTCTCTCTCTTACTCTCTCTCTCTCTCTCTTACTCTCTCTCTCTCTCTCAGCCCACTACATGAATGGGTATCAAGTCAAAATACTCCTGCTTTAAGCATTGCTCAATGGCTGCAGGGTATAATAAAGTTTCATGGCAAAATGCATTTTAATTGGTTGCCAGATATGCAATGCAGGGCATCACACAGAGCCATCTGCCAGACGTCTTTCAGATAAAGAATTTAAACTGATGCACATTTTGTTAACAGCTTTATAAAGCGTATGGCTTTTAGTCGTCGTCATCGAGCCTGCTGCTGCTGTTGTTGTTGTTGTTGGCATTGCCATTGCTGAGTATGCCAGTGAATTCAATAAAACTGATAAGGCAACAAAGTCAAGGAACCGACGCTGACTCATGCAGCAGCGTGCAGCATGAGGCAGCTCTGCGTTCCAATCCAATCCTATCCAATCCAATCCAATGCCATCCAATCCGATTCGATGGGGCGATCCGATGGGGCTGTCTGTCTGGCTTAGCGCGTATTTCACGCGATGCGATAGCAGCGCAATTGATTCGCTTATAAAATTTATCGATCTGTTAGCCGTGGCTTAAAATGTTGCCGGGTTGGTTAATTTGAGTTTAAGGACGATGATGAGGTTGCTTATCAGGCGTGTAAAGTGTTGCCACGATAACCAACAAATAAACTGAAGCAAACTAAAAGTCTGCCACATATAGATATATACATATACATATACATATATATATATATATATATATTTATGTATATCTCCGATGGATACAAATTTTTATTTCATTTTCATAATTTCAGTTTCTCACGCTCGCAAGCTGAGGCTCTGGAGTTCTATTGAAATGCCATAAAAAGATTGAAATGTGTGGCAAGGCTTTAATAGGCGCCGCCAACAACAGTCTTGAGCCGAGCTGCGTTTTGGCCGCAACGTCTGTCAAACGGTAGCCCGTGCATAAATCAAGGATTTTTCGCTGCTTTATACCCCTCCACAAACTATATCAAATCAGCTAGCTATCTAAGCCAGTTAGGCATAAACATTGTTTCCCACACACAGATGTACTAACTCACACACAGTCGCACAAATGCTGGCAGCCAGACTCAAGTCAAGGCACAGATAACTTTGCCCCGGTCGAGACGAGACATTCCAGGCAGCCTGGCAGGCTGGCTGCCGGAGCCACGGCAACAGCTAGGAATGCTTTTGATCTCGGGCGACTATTCAAATACAGGGTGCCCCACTGTCAGTCAGCCGTAGCATTTCATTTCCATAGCTCGATGGAAGCTAGTCCCTCTGTAATTAAACGAATTTTATCACATATTTTCTGTAACGTTTAGGCCATGAAATGCACTAAAGTTTTTTAAAAATTTATTTATTTTGCTTTTTTTCAGCTAGTCAAAAGCGAAAGCTGCCACGACTAGGAAACATTTTAGTCTGACTTTCAGCTTTAAAATACACTTTATTATTTTTATTTACCTTAATATTGATAAGAAGTGATGAGACTGAACTAGGCCAAGCTGAAATTAGCTAAGAACATTATTTTTATAGCTTTGATAAATTGAGTGTATATTTCAAAATATTAATAAAATATATACGCGTTGGTAGCTGAAGTAGTAGCTGATATAGTAGTCTCAATTAGCGTAGTTAATTCCTATACATAGCTATTACAGCTCGCTATTATTATAGTGGGATCAAATAACATATTAAACTATTAAAGACTAAAACAAAAAATAAATTGTTAGAATTAGAATTTATTATAACAAAAGATGATCAATATATTGATGATATTATTTTGTTATATTTTAATTGTTTGATCATTTATAATTAGTTTAAATTCTATTTCTTAGCAATAATAATAGTTTTGCAGGATTTTAGAAATATAATAGAAAAATAATAGACAAAAAAAATATTAACTTATATTTCCTTTTAATATATTATTAAATTTAAATTTTTTCAATATATAAGTCGTTTGCCTAATTTTATATATTTAATTTTTTTGTATTTAATTTAATCATCACGTACTTTTCTCATAGCATAACCAGTTGTCTACTCTAACTATACAGATAGTAGACAAAAGCCGGCGCTGCTTACACATTAAAATAAGCTTCTGCAAAAGTAAGATGATCAAAATACTTAGTATCGTATTCATATGTGCCCACGCAAGACTTGCACCTCATTAACATGGCTAAACTGTGTCGCAACAGCGCGCACTCCATCAGGTCTTGCAGCTGCAGCTGCTGCAGCAAATGGGAAGCAAGTGGAGCACAGGCTCTGCAGCGCTGAGCTGCGTGAATGGCATACCAAATGATGGCAGATCCTCAGATCGCTTGCAGTGTTGCGTTGGCTACGTGTGTGAAAATGGCACGTTTCAACATTTGAGTATTTTTTACATGCGCTACGTGCTACAATTAATCCACACCCACCCCGCCCCATTCAGCTGAGCTGAGTGGCGTGCGCAAGAGAGACTACATTGAAGACGCCATCGTTGAGCGCATCACGTATACGCCTGGTATGCCAACGGCAACAGCAACAGCAACAGCAACTGCGCTCTGCGTGTCGCAGATCAACGCGATGCGATGGCGATGACGATGGATCTGGCGATGAAGTTGTTCAACGTCAACTGGCACTCGCATTCAGTTGTTGTATCTATGTATCTGTTGTGTCTGTATCTATGCCTGTGTGGCTGTCTCTGTATCTGTGTCAGTATCTGTGGCGCAAGATCAGAACACCTCTCCGCTGACCTTGAATGCCATGGCTCGCTTTAAATGAGTTCAATGCGAGCCTCCGCGAGTTAGTTCTTGGCCAGGCTTCTGTTGCATGAGTCATAGACGAAAGACTTGTCTGAAGATTTATGACAACTCTGGAATTTAATTTAGCTACTGTCCGTCCGTCTATTCGCGTTGCGAGCTGAGAGCTGAGTGCTGAGTGCTGAGTGCTGATTGCTGAGAGCTTTGCCTTTGCGCGCTCGTTGATTAAATCTGCCACAAAGTCAAATTAAATTTCACATAAACAAATAAAATGAAATTAAATTAAATTTGTTGCCAAGCATTTTTATATTTTATTCACTTAAATTTCGTTTATTTTGTTTCTCTTTTTTTTTTATTTTGTTGGTACTTTTTTGTCTGCGGTTTTTTGGCGCTCAAGGTTAATGACGACTTTCGGCTGCGGTCTGTGAGAGCTCGGGCTGTGATTTGTGTTGGCTACGAAATTGAGTTTGGGGTTTGGGTTTGGGCTTTGGCATTTTTGGGGTTGGTTATTGCGATTGCGATTTAATTGCCAGCTGCGATTGCTATAATCAAATTTCAGCTAGACTGAGGCGGGCCCCGCGTATGATGAAGTTGAGTGTGAGCTCAGATATGACTGATATGTTATGATAGAAATAAATATTAAGAATATAGTTAAACTGTCATGGCTTTTGCACTTGCAGGCTGTATGGCTTGCCAGATGGACGCGCCACTTGCCGCTCGGTGCCCGGCCTAACCAAAGATCAGGTGGAGCTCTGCTACAAGGCGAGTGATGTGACAGCCGCTGCTCTGGAGGGCCTGGATATGGCCATACGCGAATGCCAGATACAGGTACAAGTTGCCCAAGATAATTAAATGTTATCTAGTTTTATTTGTATAAGTATTATTAATTAAATTTATTCTTCTTTTTTTTATAAATATTATTAAATTTCTAGTTTTTATACCCTGAACCCATTGAAAATGGGAAATCAGGGTATAATGGTTTTGTTGAAAGTATGTAACAGGCAGAAGGAGGCGTGGCAGACCCCATAAAGTATATATATTCTTGATCAGGTTGACGAGAAAAGTTGATATAGCCATGTCCGTCTGTCTGTCTGTCCGTCTGTCCGTCTGTCCGTCTGTCCGTCTGTCCGTCTGTCCGTCTGTCCGTATGTTTGAACGCGTCGATTTCCGAATATACAAAAGCTAGAGAGTTCATTCTTTTTGTGTTAGGTCCGTATATTGCGCGCGCAGTACGAGTTTGTTTCAGAAATTCGATAACTTGTATATTTGCAAAGTTATCGATAAATGAATTTATCGGGAACCAGTTATAAAATTCTAGCTAATTCATCTTTAGAGTTAGAGTCTCCAAGTCTTCTGCATATATATAGATACTAATTTAATACAATTTCGGTTTTTGTCAGATTTTGGATTCCGGTCCCCAATTCGCCCCCACACCCCCAAATGTGTAAAAAATGCATTTCAAATACTAGAGACATACAGTTTGGTTTGGCATATAGATATGAATATCATTAACTTAATCTGAACATATCAATATGATTGTCCATCTAGAAACAGAATTATTAGTCTATAAAGTTTTCTCATCAAAACCCATGTGGCGCAGCAAGCAAGGCAGCGACACAGCATGACGCATTGCGGGCGCACATATGTACATACATACACACATAAGTATTTATGTATGTATATGTGTGCAAGCGTAGATCAGCGTGTGGCTGCAATCGTACATACATACATATGTACATATTTGTGCATGTAAAGCTAATTGTAAAAGAGTTATGATTTCTAAGAAAAACCTAAAATGTTAAATAGAATATGTAGATCATATGCTGAAACTCTCATTACATTCCATTATATATTTTTAAAATTTTAAAACAATTAAAATAACAATGGAAATGCAAGCAACGTTGAGCAATGCAAATAAATTTTCGTATGCGTGTGCACATATGTACATATACATACACAAAAAAAATCTTGGGCCGTTTTCTATGTTGCTATGCGTGTATATTCTAAGAATCACAATTGTTTTTGAATTGCGTTAGAATTGTCTTTGAATTGTATTTGTATTTTCAGCCACTGCTTTAGTTTTTTTTTTTTCGTATATAGCGAATTTCATTCGTTTTAGCTACTCTGCCGTTTAAGTGAGCCGTGGTGTAGATGGCTAGGCAGATGCAACGAATGTAGGTGTCGCAGGTTCTAGTCCCGCCTGAGCCATTCTTAATTTCTTTTTTTATATATACATATATATTTTTTTATTATTATTTATTCTTTTTTATTCTTTTGTATTTGATACCTTTGAAAGTCAGTTGCTAGTTTAACTAATTGTGAATAAGCACGTGACATTTGCGGTTTTCCTATATATGTATGTATGTATGCAACACATGTACATTCAAAACTAGCCTAGCATGGTCTAAGAATTTAAGCTTGCTAGATGGCGCTTTAGCAGTGAACTTATTTATTATGGCTATTACAGTTTCGAGTGGCATTGATAAATTTCTTTTACAATTATGAAGTGTCTGTCCTATTCAAGGTGATGCGTGTTAATCGAGGAACTTCTATTTGTTGGGTCAATTTTTAATGATATTTAATAATATAAAATTTTTCGAATTTCAACTAATATAAGCGCCATCTATTATTATTTTTTGGCAATGCATACCCACATATGTATGCATATATACATGTACATACATATGTACATTTTGAACGTAACATGCATACATTCTTATCTATACTTTCTGATTTATCCATAAGTTAAAGTATCATCACTATTGAGTAATGATTTTAAAAATATCTGTATTCTCAAGCTATGGTGATAAATAGGCGTATAATAATTACACACAGCGAAAATCTAAACATACAATCACTTATCAGTAATTGTCTGATTGATTATCATTCATTTATGTGGGTGCAATAACTAAAGGAACATGTTTAACAGATTTTAGACAGTATCCAACACTGAAACTTCAATTGTGTTCTGTAAAACGATTAGTCTGTTACTTGCGATTGCCATCACAGTACAGATTATTATTTTATTTTATAAACATTGGGTTCAGGGTATTATCTAGTCGAGCACTCTCGACTAGAGTTTTCTTACTTGTTTTATTGAAATATTTATTGACTTAATATTACTCTTATAATATTTTGGTATACATTTTTATTTTATATTTATCTCTTTATATTTTATTAAGTAAATATTTTCATTATTCAATTTAGAAATTAAGATTAGAATATTTTTATATATCTTATATATTTTTTTTACAAAAAATATTTTTATAATAAATTTTTATTCAATTTATAAATTTAAAAAAAATTATTTATTTAATATTACTCTAATAATATTGTTGTATATATTTTTATCAATTTTTTATTTGAAATATATATTATAATTAACTTAATTTGTTTATTTAAAAATTTAAAAAATATATATTTATATATGTGTGTATATTTAAAATATGAATATGAAAGAACATAATATGAATATAACATATAATTGTTTGATTTTATTTTTTACATTTAATTATAAATATTTATGTTCTCTTCTTCTCTTCTAGAAAATCTTATTAATTCATATTCTAATTAACTTGATGAATAAGAAGCCCAAATGTAGTAGAGTCCATTGTCTGTTTTACTGTACAAATTTCCATTTAGTTGTAATATTCGATTTTCTGTTGTTTGCCAAATTAGCTAATCATTTTATGTGGTTGCAGTTTCAGTGGCATCGCTGGAACTGCTCGTCGCTGAGCACAAAGAGCCGCAATCCGCACGCCTCCAATCTGCTCAAGAAAGGTAAGTGGAGTTGTGTGAAGTTGAGCACAGTTGCCCAACTGGCCAAGTAGCCGCGGCTCGGTCCAGCCGAAAGCCATTAAGCTGACACTAAAATGCGCCGTAAGTGTGGCTCAGCTTTCACGCAAACAAAATCGCTTTACGACCAGCAAACGACAACGAAAACGACAAACTGTCAACGGGTTTGCGGTTAGGCATAGAGCAACGGCCCACACGCAAACCGCTAGGCTGCAGTAGGAGTGCTCCAATGGGGTATGCTCAACTAGTAGATACTGTAGGTAATGGAGCATGCTGCTAGAATTTAAAGATCTTAAAATCGACGAGGCAAATAAATTCCCATTAAATGAAGCTTCATTCTGACTGTTGCATTCAACATACCCCTTTTGAGTTCGACATGTGAGTAGAGTCTAATTAAAAGTGCCCAGCAATAGGCCCTGGTCCAGTGTCCAATGCTATTAGCCATCGCATTATTAGACACGCCATGGCACAAAACCACAGCAGTCAAAGCTGGCGCTGTAGCTGAAGCTTGAGCTGGTTCTCTGGCTCTCTAATGCCTCGGGTCCAGTTGGTCAGCCGGAGCGCAGCTAGATCATGTTTCTAAGTTCTGCAGCTAGTAAGAGTGTTGCTCGAGGCCTGTTCTGGGCGCACCTTTTGTCACAGCCTAGTGCATCCCCAACCCAGCAGTGCGGCAGTGCGAACTTTGACTTTGATATCTTAATCTGTCGGCCAGGCATTATATTTCACACACACGCACACCAAGACGGCCACGGCGTGTGCCTTATGATCATGTTGATCATGATGATGTTTAACTGGCCATCTACAAAGTGTCGCCGCTTTCTTAGCCGCTATTGTTGGCCAAGTAGCGAATAGCGGTAACCGTATGATCACAAGCGCCGATCTGTAAGCTGCAACTGTATCAGCTGTGACTACTGTTATGACTCACAGCGATAGTTTCTCAGGTTCTTATAAGAAAGAAAATTCTATAATCGAGCTATAATTTAGATACAGCTTTTATCACATATATTCATAAATTGTAAAGGAATATTAATTAAGTTTAATTTAATTCCTTTTAATTTACTGCTTCACAAATCTCAGAAACTCAAACAAGCCTTAACTAATGACCCAAGGTGGCAATCAGGCTAGTTACTTGGAAAATCATTTTGCTTGGCTTGAAGGAATGTTTTAACTGCGTTCCCAAGCGCTTCATTAGCTAAATTATGCGTCATACAATTGCTGTAAGCACATGCAGAACCCAAGACAATGGGGCGAATGGTCAGTGGGCAAAATGGCGGCATGCAATGCAGATGCAAACGATATACTTCCAGTAGCAATGCTGAAAAGATTTCTCACAAATTTCAATGCAACCAAAAAGAAAGAAATAAATAAACAAATGCAAAAAAAACAAAAAAAAGCAAGCTACAACAAGAGTGGCCTGGGAGACCGTCGAGTAAAAGGGAAAGGCTCAGCCAGCCAAGTCGAGTGGAGACGACTCGAGTTGACTCGAGTCCGGCGTAATTTATTTGCATTCATCGTATAAATTATATTGTAAGCAAACCACTTCATTCAATTTCAATTTAAAAAATTGTTATCTCTGTTGACGGATGCTGCCGCGACCACTGACAACGTACAGCCCAGCGACAGCCCAGCGACAGCCAGACATTTCAAGAGACAAACGAAGCAGCGAACGACTTGAACGTGGACGTGAATCTGAATGTGACTGTTCCAGCTCTCGATCTGTGATGTGAATTTCGGTAATGACCATGGCTAAGCTGAACAGATGCCAATAGCAGCAAATTATAGGCGATCAATTAGTCGAGTTAACATGCAAGTAGAAAGAGGAGTTGGTATAGAAATGCCTCTTGGAATATTGAAAACTTTAAATTTACCATAAGAAAGTTTTTACGACCAAAACATTTAATGCTCTATTAAAATATGTAGAATTTTTAT
The DNA here is from genome assembly GCA_030914345.1 of Drosophila koepferae. Taxonomy (NCBI): domain Eukaryota; kingdom Metazoa; phylum Arthropoda; class Insecta; order Diptera; family Drosophilidae; genus Drosophila; species Drosophila koepferae. The sequence goes on from JAUESR010000207.1 coordinate 8,202,092, forward strand.
AAATACAAAATATTTCCAATATAAATATAACATAAGTGAAAACCGAACCGATCAGCTATATTTAACCCATCGATTATATAGTAAAATTACTTGCGCCTATTGAGAGATATATTACACATGTCTATCATGGAATATCTACTTAAGTATCTATAAATTTGTAGCACCGACAAATGCTTCTCAACATTTTGACACTCTTCTTTTGATCTATTTGTAATTTAAGGAAAATGAATTTCCTTTTTATGCAGCATAACTGAAATATTTTGGACTTTCTCTTTCCTAATACATATTTTGTTTTCCTAAAACTATTTCCCATTTGACTTGTACATTTTTGAAAACGAATCAAGATTTAGCCATTCGAGAAATTTATAAAAAAAAAAAGGTCTATTGTCTAGAATGTAAGCCTTTGTTAAATTTTGTGTGTAATCAATTGTCTAAAGCCAGTAAATTTGGGCTGGTATTGTGACAATTGTGGATTTAGTGATTCCGACAAAGCCAGAACAATGTCATTACAGCATATCTACATATAATTTGCATTTAGCCATAATCTTGGGCCTGGCATCAAGTGCACGCAAACTTGATCGGGCCAAATACCAAAATGAGTCGGGTTAAAGTTAACAACACTGCCCAATATAACAATGCCGAACCATAAATCTCCAAATGCATGCCACACCAGCAGCAGCAGCAGCAGCAGTTGGAGAAGCCAGAGCAGCACTTCCAAGTAACTCTCGACTAGCCTTCAACGGGGCGCGCAGCGTACGAATATGGTAAACCCAAGCTTATGTCAGTGACATGTCTGCCGATCTGGCCGGCTATCTGTCCATCCGTCTGGCCGTCTGACTGTCTGGCTGTCTGACTGTCCGGTTGTCTGTTTGTCAAGCCGCCCGTTCGTGTGTCCATTAAATAAGGAAGGAAACACCGAACTGAACTGCACATAACGAGAGTCAATATTGACAGGCAACAGCAACGCGTGCAACGATTGCGACTGGGAGACTTATAAGGGCAGAGCTACAGTCCAACCAGCCAGCCAGCCAGCCAGCCAGCCAAGCCAGCAAGCAAGCAACCTGAGCAGCCCCAAAACAGCGAGGGATCGACGACGATCGGCCAAGTGAAACGAAACAAATCAAGTCGGAGAGGCACAATGACTGACAATCGAACGGCGCACGGACAGGTCAACTATTTTGCATACATCTACTATAACTTATGGAACTGGTCGATCGTTGATCGTCGTCGCAGATCGCAGATCGTTACTGCTGCTGCTGCTGCTGCTGCTGCTGCTGCGACTGCTGCTGCTGCTGCTGCTACTTCGCCATGCATTATTGTCAATCAAGTGAGGCTGGACTTGGAAACTGGGCAGTGGGGGGCTGGGACTATAGCGGCAGCAGGCATGTACAAAAGTAGTAAAAGGATTACGTACGATCGTCGACGACGATCGACCTTTATCTTGGTCTCGGTTCAGCCAAATGCATGTGACAACAAGCGAGCGACGTATGTCGCAAACAATTACTTGGGATTGCAACATAAGAGACAGAGACAGAGGCGGAGAGGGATAGAGAGAGAGAGAGTGTACAAGGAACAGAGACAGGTACTGGGACAGGTCGTTGTTGGGAACAGTAGAGAGCGAGAGAGAAAGAGAGGGGGAGGGAGATGCTCGTCTGGCTCGATCGGTTGCCAATTTATGCGCAGTAAGAAGCACGTCACTGGCCCCAAGGCATTGTCAAATGTAACTCGCTGGCAATGATGTGATTTGGATTTGCAAATGGCCTGGGGGGAGAAACAAAGCGTGCATAAATCAAGAGCCAATCGACCGATCAACGATCAACGATCAACGATCAACGATCACACAGATCACAGATCGCGAAATATGCAATCGAGAAGGGAGAGCGAGAGGGGCTGCTGCTTGGCTGTGGCTACTGTGCGCATTGATGCATTGATTGATGGCGTCTTAATCGTCAATCAAATGCGCGCTACACTTTTGCATTGCACCATTGACATTGGAACGATGCGATCGACGCTGGATCACTCGATCGCTCGCTCATTCGATTGCATTGGCTGTACAACAACGACAACTTGTCACAACATTGACATTTGCATTCGTGCGCATCCTGAGTGACGGACTCTTGACTTTCGTTGCCATCGGATGGCTTGACCATCTCTGACTGATTGTTTGACAGCTTTTGGCCCCTGCCCGGCCAGCTTCCAGGGTTTCTCAGCCAGCCACCAGCCACCAGTTAGCAGTTAGCAGTTACCATCTTCTTGATGCACGCCTGTCACATTGACATATGTACTGTCGCCGGCGCATTGGATTTTGCTGGTGGATTTGTTTTTGTCTTATGCAAAGTGGCGCTGACAATTTGCATGTCAATCGATTGACAAATGTTGCCAACTTTGGTACGCTCAATGACGATGCATGTCGGTCATGATTAACGTCAATTTTGACAGCCGTTTGACAGCCATTGCATAAGCCGTCAACTAGCCAACTGGGTGGGTGTGACTGTATGGCTATTGCAGTGCCCACAATTTTGCATCATTAAAACTTGTCTGAGCGATCGATCGATAGCTGGCATCAATTCGAATTGCCCTGACTTTGGGTGGCGGCATTTGGGGCTTGGCGGCAAAGCCTGAACGCTTGTCCGGTCCATGTCAAAGCCAAATGCCGCACAATTCCCTTGGCGATCGCAAAGACAGCGACAACAACTGCTTGGGCATTCAGTGTTAAAAATAACGCCGCATAACTTAGTTTGCGATAGTTTGATTCCACTAGTCCCTAGTGGCAAACTCCACGTCCACTCCCGACTTCAATTCCAATTGCGCTGAACAATCTGTACCATCCCTCTTTACAGGCTATCGGGAGAGCGCATTTGCCTTTGCCATTTCGGCGGCTGGCGTTGCTCATAGTGTGGCGCGCGCCTGTAGCCAAGGACGCCTGATGTCCTGCGGCTGTGATCCGACCATCAATCGCAAGACGCTCAACAAGAATCTGCGCCAGTCTCTGGACAAGGAGAAGAAGCAATTTCTGCAATATCTGGAAACGAATCAAATCCTAACGCCCGAAGAGGAAAAGACCTATGAGCGCTCCAAGATCGCGAGTCGCTGGAAATGGGGTGGCTGCTCCCACAACATGGACTTTGGCGTCGAATATTCCAAGTTGTTTCTCGATTGTCGCGAAAAGGCCGGCGACATACAATCCAAAATCAATCTGCATAACAATCATGCTGGCCGAATGGTAAGCGAGAAATTATAATGAAATCTTTCTGAAAACTTAAAAAAAAAATTCTATTGAATAAATGAAAACTAAAATACTAATTACGTTGCTTATTAAAGATAATAATGAAATATTTAATATGTAATACATGAAAGAAATAAATATAGAAAGAAAAAAAATTATACATTAATTAAAGGAATAAAAATTAAATACATTTTTTTTAATACACTGAATACAAAATAAATTATAAAATTAAAATGAATATTTTGAATAAATAATACATAAAAATAAAATAATTTAAAAAAATCAAATAAATAATTAATTAATAAAAATAAATTATTGAATAAAACAAGTAATTGAATAAAAAATAAATAAAATATCAAAGAAAATAATTTTTAAAAAATCAAATAAATAATTAATTAAAATAAATAAAATATAAAATAAAATAATTCATTGAATAAAAAATAAAAATATGAGAATAAAAAAAATCAAATACTTTAAGCTTAATACATTAAAAAAATAAATGTATATAAAAAAATGTATTTAATATATTGAATAACTCTACTACTTTCATTTTAGGCCGTATCGAATAACATGGAATTTCGCTGTAAATGCCACGGCATGTCGGGCAGCTGTCAGCTAAAGACGTGCTGGAAATCAGCGCCCGACTTTCATATTGTGGGCAAAGTACTGAAGCATCAGTTTCGCAAGGCCATTCTTGTGGATCAGTCCAATCTGGGCAATGGCGAGCCAATTGTAGTGCTAAAGCGTTCGCGCAACAAGAAGTCCAATGGTGGCAACAGCGCTGGCAGCTCCACAGATATCAATGGCGCCGATGCGTCTGCCACACGCACCGGCAGCGACAGCCAAAGTGATCTGGACGCCGAACGAGCCACACAACAGACCAAAGCTGATAAGAACGCTGCGCGCATGGCCCGCAAGCTGGAGACGTCGCTCTTCTACTATCAGCGCTCGCCGAACTTTTGTGAGCGGGATTCGGGTGCAGATATTCAAGGTGAGTTTTGGAATAGAGAGAGTAGAGGGTAATATCTAAAGCTCTACTTTAATCATCAATGTAAATTATAAAGAAAGATTTGCAAAAATAATTTTTTTAATATTTTTATTTTACTTTTTTAACTATTAATTTAATTATTTTTTATATTTAATATTTAATTATTACTATTTCATTTATTTTTATTATTTTGTTTTTACTTCTAGTTTCTAATGTTTTTCTTTTTTCTAATTTTTATTTTAATTATTTTATAGCAGCAAAATAAATGTATTTGGAGGATTCTGAAAAGTATAAAAATTAAAAATTAAAAAAATTATGTAATGAAAAACTTTAAAAACAATAAAAACAAAAAATTAAATTTTTCCTCTTTATATAATAGTTAAGAAAATTTCTTATTAGATTAAAATTAGATATATTATGTTCTCTGCAAGCTTAACTCTCTTTTAGTCTAAAATCATTTAACAAATTGAAATCATATATTGATAAGAGTAAATACCATTATAAACAGATTGCACAAACAAGAGAGAAATAAACGAAAAAATGTCAAAAATTCGGTCACACTCGGACAACAGGGTACTAATTAAAAATGATTTATTGACATTGCTTTGGCGATAAATTTGATTTGCCTCTAATAAATAAATCACAAATGCAAATTAACAGCAGCCGCGTAACAACAACAACTGAACACAACAAAAAAATAGCCATTTATTAACGGAGCTACCAAACATGCCACATAACTCAAAATGCGCCACGACAAAGTCGCGAGCTGCGCATGCGCTCGGCACGTACTCTCAGCCAACAGGCAGCAGCTACAACAATAACAAAGCAAATCAAATTTGCATGACTAGCAGATACTCTGGTTGATACCCTATCGGGTTAAGTTATCAAGACTGAAGACTTTTCATTGATCTGAAATGAAACAAGAAAATAAATTATTTACTGCATCAGAATTAAGTATAAATATTCTTGGCTACTTCATTAAACCTAACCAGATTTTATTATAAATTTGTACAAAATTGAACTAAGCACAAAATGCAAGTCTCATTAATGCATTTATATCAAAGAACTATATTCTATCTATAAATTATAAATATACATGATTTCCCAAGTCTTTTTCTTCCAAATGAAGAAACACTGAACAGAGCTGGTATTATACCCTATTTAACCACTTTCAATGGGTATGACTAACTGCCACTTGCAATTTTCGTTAGCCATTTTGTGGTTGTTGCTGTTGCTGCTGCTGCTGCCGTTGACACATTTGCAAATTATCAAAAGCGACTGCGACTGCGGGCCAGTTTAAAGTGTTAATTACGACGCAAATTTATAATTAATCGTTGCCGAGCGGTGCTAGGGAGGGTTTGGCTATCGAGGTTGGTTCGTACCGTTCAGTCCGTTGTACGCCATGCTCATCGCAGCGCATTCAACAGGCGCTTGATTCATGTGCCGTGTCTGGCCAAATGATGGCAATTAACGTTGGCAATTAACATCTAACAATTATGATACTTTGCTTAGCTGTTGCAGTTAATTGTTTATTTATCGCTTTTTAATGGCCGCAATTTCAACAGTTACAGTCGAGCACGAATTACAGTTTAACACTGTATGTAAAGCCCAAACTAGGCATTGATTAATCGAGTCCTTTGCTTAATTCGATTAGCATATTGCCAATTGACGCGATCAATTAAACTGAGACTTAACTGTCTAATAGATTAAGTGCTCAAATATTTTTATATTTAAAAAAAAAAAAAATGATGCGATTTTTTTATAAAATCAATTAGAACTGTTATACACAATGAGCAAAATGTAGAGCTTTTTTATCTATCTTTAAAATGAGTTCAATGAGATCAAAACTATCTGTTCTAAATCAGTGAATCACATCGATGTCACTGAAATTTAAATTATTGATCCACATACATACATATATAGCAGCTATATATATTTAAATTTTTATTTTTTTTTTTTATTAAATAATTTTACTAATATTCAATTCTTTAAATTTTGCTTTTGGCGTACTTTAGATTTATTGAGGTGTAATCTAGATATATTTTATGGCAACTCGACAACTTCCAAGTTCCGTTCAATTTCCTACTCTTTAATATTTCAGGTACAATTGGTCGCAAATGCAATCGCAATAGCACGACCAGCGATAGCTGCGCCTCTCTTTGCTGTGGGCGTGGCCACAGTCAAGTGAAGGAACGACGCGCCGAACGCTGCCGATGTAAATTCCAATGGTGCTGCAGCGTCGAGTGCGACGAGTGCCATGTGGAGGAGTGGATAAGTGTGTGCAATTAAAGGCCATGAGAACTGATAAAAGACTTCTCTTCAATTAGCCAACCGACAGCAGCTAAAAAAATAAAATAATAAATAAAATAAAAGCAAAGAAAACGCAGTATTAAAATACCCTTAATTAACAGCAATTTAATATATATATATATATAAATAAATTATGATTAGTTTAAAATACTCCAAATTGAATAGGATGCATCCATTGTGCGAGTTTGTGTATATTTTATGTTTAGCTTTAGCAGTCCAATTTCAATTACGAATATCTGTAAATACAAATAATAAGATGCACGATTAGAAACTGTCAATCAGCTGACTATTATTCAATTTCCAATTATATATACATATATCTCTCTCTATCTCTCTGCCTCTCTTAACAAGCCCACATTTTGCACATTTGCTTTTGCTGCACGTGAATGTCGGGCTGTCGTCTGAGCTACTGAGCTACTAATTCAATTAGCTGGCTAAATAGTTGCCCAAGGTGCAAGCACACTGCTAAACGGGGGCTGCTCTCTGAATTGGAATAGGCAATTGGCTAAACATGCCTTGGTGTCGTTGCGGGGCTTCTTAGGCTCAGTAAAAGGCCGAAGAATCCGTTTGCACAACTTTCAGTTGGCTTTCTGCGGCGCTACGTGCAGCAAGCGTGCGGTCGATACGGAGAATACATCTTGGAGCTACAAAGGCTACATACATCCTGCATCATAGTGGTGTGACATATAGAACTCAAGTGAACAGGTCTGTCTCGTCAAGGATACTCGTTAGTCAGTGCAAAAGATCTCTCAATAATTATGAAAGGGTTTTATCAAACTTCTAAACTGGATTCAAGTAATATTTTAGTGCATGGATATTATACAAGGATATGAATATCCTGGAAATTTTATGCAATGGCTTCAACAATCAGTGTTAATATATAAAGAATATTTAATTAATATAAATTATATATTTCTGCTCATCTTCGAGCTCCAGTTGTCTAGTTAAATTATTTTAAAAATTTTCCAAAATATTATGAATCCTTCTCTTCAATTGTCCGCTCATATAACTTGTAACCCGTCCGAGGTTAACTCTTAATTGATGAAGCCTTTCATAGTTTGTTGCATGATGCAACATCGGTAGAATTAATGCAATTTGCAGCAGCAGCAAAAACCTCTTTAAATCCCCTTTTGCTACTTCAGTATCCAGCAAGTAATTCAACATGTATTTGCCGTATACGCAATTGCCGGATCCGACGGATAAATTCGAGATCTATGAGGAGATAGCGCAGGGCGTCAATGCCAAAGTGTTTCGGGCCAAGGAATTGGACAATGATCGCATCGTTGCACTGAAGATACAGCACTATGATGAGGAGCATCAGGTATCCATTGAGGAGGAGTATCGCACGTTGCGCGACTATTGCGCACATCCCAATTTGCCCGAATTCTATGGCGTCTACAAGCTATCGAAGCCCAATGGACCCGACGAGATTTGGTTTGTCATGGAGGTTAGTTTCCAGACTGTTCACACGCAACTGGGCTAATCTTTCAACTCGTTACAGTACTGCGCCGGTGGCACTGCCGTGGACATGGTCAATAAGCTGCTGAAGCTGGACCGTCGCATGCGGGAGGAGCATATTGCCTACATTATCAGGGAAACCTGTCGTGCAGCCATTGAGCTGAATCGCAACCATGTGCTGCATCGTGACATACGCGGCGACAACATTCTGTTGACCAAAAATGGACGCGTCAAGCTGTGCGATTTTGGACTGTCGCGTCAGGTGGACTCGACGCTGGGCAAGCGGGGCACCTGCATTGGATCACCCTGCTGGATGGCACCCGAAGTGGTGGCAGCCATGGACGCCCGCGAGCCGGACATTACCGTGCGTGCCGATGTCTGGGCCTTGGGCATAACAACTATCGAGCTGGCCGATGGCAAACCTCCGTTTGCCGACATGCATCCGACACGGGCCATGTTTGCAATTGTGCGCAATCCGCCGCCCACTCTGACGCGGCCCACCAACTGGTCGCAGCAGATCAATGACTTTATTGCCGAGTGCCTGGAGAAGAATGCCGAGAATCGTCCAATGATGGTGGAAATGGTCGAGCATCCGTTTCTCACCGAGCTCATCGAGAACGAAGATGAAATGCGCTCGGATCTGGCCGAGATGCTGGAGCTGGCAAGCGATGTGAAGACACTGTACAAGGAGCCGGAGCTATTTGTGGATCGCGGCTACATAAAGCGCTTCGACGAGAAACCGGAACGTATGTATCCCGAGGACTTGGCTGCCCTCGAGAATCCAGTGGATGAGAGCATACTCGACTCGTTGCGCAATCGCATGGAAATGGGCGAGTCCTATAGCTTCATTGGCGACATTTTGCTGTCCCTCAACTCGAATGAGCTCAAGCAGGAGTTTAGCAATGATGTGAGTGTTCGAGCTGAGACTGCATACATATTTCTTATATTATTTATATTCTTTTCTTTTTTTTTTTCAGTTTCACGCCAAATACAAGTTTAAGTCGCGTTCGGAAAATCAGCCGCATATCTTTTCTGTGGCAGACATCGCCTATCAGGACATGTTGCACCACAAGGAGCCGCAGCACATTATCTTCTCCGGCGAGAGCTATTCGGGCAAGTCGACCAATGCCCGTCTGCTGATCAAGCATTTGTGCTACTTGGGCGCCGGCAATCGCGGTGCCACCGGACGTGTCGAGAGCTCCATCAAGGTCATACTGATGATGGTGAATGCCGGCACACCAGTGAACAACGACTCGACACGCTGTGTGCTGCAGTACTGCCTGACCTTCGGCAAGACTGGCAAGATGAGTGGCGCCGTCTTCAACATGTATATGCTGGAGAAGCTGCGAGTGGCCACCACCGATGGCAGCCAGCATAACTTTCATATCTTCTACTATTTCTATGATTTCATCAATCAACAGAATCAACTAAAGGACTACAATCTGAAGGCCGATCGCAACTATCGCTATCTGCGCATACCCCCGGATGTGCTGCCATCCAAGCTCAAGTATCGCCGTGACGATCCCGAGGGAAATGTTGAGCACTATCTGGAATTCGAGAGCATTTTGCGTGACCTGGACTTCAATCACAAGCAGCTGGAGACTGTGCGAAAGGTGCTCGCTGCCATTCTCAATATCGGCAACATACGCTTCCGCCAATCGGGCAAATACGCCGAGGTGGAGAACACCGATATAGTCTCACGCATCGCAGAGCTGTTGCGCGTCGATGAGAAGAAGTTCATGTGGTCGCTCACCAACTTCATCATGGTCAAGGGAGGCATTGCCGAGCGACGCCAGTATACGACAGAGGAGGCACGCGATGCTCGAGATGCTGTCGCCTCCACGTTGTACTCCCGTTTGGTTGACTTCATCATCAATCGGATCAACATGAATATGTCCTTCCCACGCGCCGTCTTGTAAGTAATTTTATTTATGCCTAAGCCAGTTCGTTAATTTGATGCCCCCCTGTACAGTGGTGATACGAATGCCATCATCGTTCACGATATGTTCGGCTTTGAGTGCTTCAACCGCAATGGCCTGGAGCAGCTGATAATCAACACACTAAATGAGCAAATGCAATATCATTACAATCAGCGCATCTTCATTAGCGAAATGCTCGAAATGGAGGCCGAGGATATTGATACCATCAATCTGAACTTTTATGATAACAAAACGGCTCTCGACAATCTGCTGACCAAGCCCGATGGGCTGTTCTACATCATCGACGATGCATCGCGCTCCTGCCAGGACCAGGACTTGATTATGGGTAGACCAAGATCTGTTGACTCCACATAATACCTTTCTTGCTTCAGTCTAGACCAAGATCGTATGCTGTTGCGATCAAATTTGGCTACTCTTTGCTTTCTTCACTAATATTACTTCCTTCAGTTTATTTCTAGATCAAGAGCTTATCCTATTGACCCTTTCAATATCATCTTACTACTCTTTGCTTCCTACTCTTCCTACCCCATATCTCCCCTACTTCATTTTCTTCGCCTATTGACCCTTGCGATATTATTTGACTACTCTTTGATGCCATTTAACTACTAACTCTATTTAATGCTCTTGACCCTTAAGATATAATTGTACTACTCCTGGCTTCATTCTCATCTTTTAGATCGCGTTTCGGAAAAGCACAGCCAGTTCGTGAAGAAGCACACTGCCACTGAGCTATCTGTTGCTCATTATACGGGCCGTATCATTTACGATACGCGCGCATTCACGGACATCAATCGGGACTTTGTGCCGCCAGAAATGATCGAAACGTTCCGCTCCTCGCTGGACGAGAGCGTCATGCTCATGTTTACCAATCAGCTAACCAAGGCTGGTAATCTGACCATGCCCTTTGAGGCCGTACAGCATAAGGACGAGACTGAGCGCAGATCATACGTGAGTTGCATAAAATATTGAACTCTCTTCTATACTCATACACATTGGATGTTCTTAAAGAATCTAAACACGCTCAGCGCTGGCTGCATCTCGCAAGTGAATAATCTGCGTACCATGGCCGCCAATTTCCGTTTCACCTGTCTGACCCTGCTCAAAATGCTCAGCCAGAACGCGAATCTGGGCGTGCACTTTGTGCGCTGCATTCGCGCCGATCTGGAGTACAAGCCGCGTGCCTTCCACTCGGACGTCGTGCAGCAACAGATGAAGGCGCTGGGCATTCTGGACACGGTTATAGCACGACAACGTGGCTATTCCACACGCTTGCCCTTCGAGGAGTTCCTCAAGCGGTAGGCAGCGAGCAATACGACTATCTCCTCGTCTATCGTCTCATTGTCTCATTGTCTCATTTTCCATTCCACTGCAGATATCAGTTCTTGGCCTTTGACTTTGATGAGACGGTTGAGATGACCAAAGACAATTGTCGTCTGTTGTTCTTGCGCCTGAAAATGGAGGGCTGGGCTCTGGGCAAGACCAAGGTCTTCTTGCGCTACTACAACGATGAGTATCTGGCCAGGTGAGCGAGTACAACTGCTACTACTATCTAACGCATTGCCAGACTAAGCTGTGCTCCATTGCCAGGCAATACGAGCTGCAGGTGAAAAAGGTCATCAAGGTGCAGTCGATGATGCGTGCCCTGCTCGCACGCAAGCGTGTCAAAGGCGGCAAGGTCTTTAAATGTAAGTGGCGCCATCTGATGCAATGCATCTTGTCAGGCATATATCCTTAACTCTCTCTCACTCTCTCTCACTCTCTCTCTCTCTCTCTCTCTCTCCGTCTATCACACAGTGGGCAAGAAGGGGGCCGGCCAGCACGATGAGGCCGCGTCTAAAATACAAAAAGGTAAAAAAACTCAAGTTGATAAGCTTAGAGATTACGATGAGGAACATATCGACATTAGTGAGACACCATCGGAGGCCGATGAACTGTTTCTGGAAGCGCGTAAAGACGAGGCTCTCGCCGCCGTGCGCATCTCCAAAGTCGAACAGGCCTCGGTCGATGAATAATAGATCTCGCACTATCTTTACATAATCAAATGCAAATATGTCCATGTGGGCTATATATACTACTACTACTACTACTACTACAACTAATTCGTGGGGGCTAGCACTACCCATATACCCCATACCAAATACTACACACATAGTACTATTGCAACTACAGCAAGCATAATAAAATATCAAACTAACCAAGCCACAAGTTTGCATTAGTGGTTAGGGTCTTCGGTTGGTCGATGTACATATGTATGTACATACAACTTAAGCCGCTTAGTGGGCCTCTATATATCTACATACGTGTGTGTATGTATATGTCCACCCATCAATGGTGATGCAACCAATCGGCTTAGACTGAACGTGGCCTACAGAGACAGATGAATTATAAGTGATGCATAGAAAATAAATGAAAATTTAATTAAATTAAGGTGACTCCCTCACTCACACTGACCGCAATTCTGACAGGCCACTAACCCATTCTCTCCCTCTCTCTCTCTCTTTCTCTTTCTATCCCTCCCTTCCTCTCTCGCCCACTCTCTGTCTTTCCAGCTTTTCGTGGTTTCCGAGACCGTGTACGCTTACCGCCATTGGTGAATGAAAAGACCGGACAGCTTAATCAGAATACGGCGGAATTCATTCGGCCCTTTGCTAAAAAATGGCGCGAGAAATCAATCTTTCAGGTGCTGCTACATTATCGAGCCGCACGCTTCCAGGACTTTGTCAATCTATCGCAACAGGTAAGACATCCTTGCTTCCTTCTCCTCTTCTCCATTTCTCGGCGACTCCCTTCACTAATTGAACTATCGATGGCTAAACAGGTGCACATTTACAATCAACGCATGGTGGCTGGCCTCAATAAGTGCACGCGAGCCGTGCCATTCGAGCGAATCAATATGCGTGAGGTAAACTCCTCGCAGCTGGGACCATTACCCGTGCCCATCAAGAAGATGCCGTTCCGCTTGGACCAGATACCATTTTACGATACCCAATATATGGTGGATCCGGCCAATTCGATCTCGCGCCAAACCTTTCCAAATCATCTACTGCTGCAGCAGACAGAGGACGACGAGCCCTGGGACAGTCCATTGCAGCGCAATCCCTCGATGACCTCATGCTTGCTAACCTACAATGCCTATAAGAAGGAGCAGGCCTGCCAGACGAACTGGGATCGCATGGGTGAGAGCGACAACATCTACAATCAGAGCTATTTCCGGGATCCACAGCAGCTGAGAAGGTAAATTAATTGGACAGCTCTAATGGAATCGTCTCTTGATCTCTTATTACGTTAACGTCCCCATCAGGAATCAAATGCAAAGGAATATGAATGCCTATAACAATGTTTACAACAACAACAACAACTACAACTACAACAGCAGCAACTATCAGAACGCCAATTGGGGAGTTTATCGATCCGGATCACGTCGGAATTCTTTAAAGGGCTATGCGGCGCCACCGCCACCGCCGCCGATGCCATCCTCGAATCAGTATCGAAATAATCCCAGCCAGCAGCAACGTAACTACCAACAACGCTCCTCATATCCGCCCTCTGATCCGGTGCGGGAGCTGCAAAACATGGCACGGCGCAACGACGACGATGTAAGTAATGCCAAATACTACGATCTAGATTCCAGATGATTGCAACACTTTTCTCCTGACAGGACTCTGAGGAGCCACCATTTAACTTTAAGGCCATGCTGCGCAAGACAAACTATCCGCGGGGCTCAGAGACGAGCACCTACGACTTCCACAATCGCCCCGGCTGGGACAACACCGACCAGCAGCAGCAGCAGCAGCAGCACACATTCCAGGCACCAAAGCTACGATCGACTGGTCGACGTTACGATGAAGATGGCCAAAACTCCAACCACAATACCGCCGGCAATTATGGTGTCTCGCGCAATTTCGGCCAACGGGCACCGCCGCTGCATCAGGCGTCGGCCAGCGTAGGACGAAGCTTCGAGGACAGCAATGCGCGCTCCTTCGAAGAGGCTGGCTCATACGTTGAAGAGGAGATTGCGCCAGGCGTTACGCTCTCGGGCTATGCTGTTGACATTTAAAATACATCCATTAATTATCTCTAATCAAATTGTAGCGTGCGAGATATTCTAAGTGGGCGATAACCTAATTAATTAATTGTAGCAATAAACTTGAATTCAGCAAAATATTTGCGATTTATTGAAACGCGGGAGAAAAAAAAGAAGATTTACGACGACGATAATACATTGCTTTTGAATAACTCTCATTCACTTGTAGTCCTAGAACGCAAACAACAATACTTTCAGTATTACATAGACACTATGCATAATACATTCTATATACGTATATATCTCACTATATAATAGCTTAATAAGTGTTGTAGGAATGGAAAGAGCGTATACCTTCATATACTCAGGATTTGATCTAAAGTAGTTTGAAAAGGTTTTTTGTTTCTTTTAAGGCTAAAGAAAATATGTATAGGTTTAAACCGCACACCCAAAAGACTTATACCGCTATAAATTCTTGACTATGATAAAACCAAGATTTCACTCAATGCCTGCCAAATCGACAACCATCAATCATCCATGCCAGGTTCACGCAGACCATCCGAATGCATTTGCTTGCCGGCGATTTCCAGCATGGCACGATCTTCCAAATTGCCATCCAGCACAGAACGTTTCTGCAGGAAAAACAAAGTGAATATATAGAAGATGTATGACAAATATTCTTATAATTATGTTGATTATTTAATTAAACGCTATCTTTTGCATTTGGATATTGATGTATTTGAATATTTACCTGATTATCCCCGCCGCCTTCTTCGTCATCCTTGACTGGCAAATCGCCTACAGCCCAAACCTCCAAGTTGCGTATTTTGAATTGCTTGCGTTTGCTGTTAAGCAAAAATAAGGAAATATTTGTTATCTCTTTGTTTTTCTTTATTGAGCATCGCAATCACCTCAACTGCACATAATCGGCATATGTAGTACAGCTCTCGACACTCTGACCCTCGCCAAACATACAGTCCAGCCAGAGACCTATTTATAATAATACAATTGTAATCAAATTTCAATTAGAAGCCTATTCACTCAGACTTACCCCAGAACTCGAACTGCCCACCCATGCCCTGGTACGAAAAAGCATTGTAATTATGAATTTATGAATATAAATCGATATGCGTCACAATTACTCACCAGCCCATTGGGCATTGTCTGCTGATTCAAGTTAAGATACTGATAGTGGTCATTGTAGCCAGTGGAGGTGAAACACCGCATGGCTGGACTGAGCGTATAGAGCAATGAAGTATCATTGCCAGCGAATTGAGGTTTAAGTGCCCACGATTCAGGCGCATAGCCACCAAATATGTATTGATCCTCGTCCTCGATGAAGAAGAGCGTTGGTCCCTTGTCCATCATCTTGCCAAGCATTGTGGAGAAGCTCTCGCCATGGATTTTCGATGAAAATAGGAAACGCCATTTGTGACGCATCTCGCGCGGCAACTGTGCATTGATATACAGCACATGTGGCAGCTCAATGATGGGCCGGTAGTGGCTATTATGAGGCGCATCTGTGTGTGTAAATGTGTGTAGATGTGTAAATAAATATGATTTACTATTGTCATGATTGAGATAGAAACAATGCCATTGAACATTACATACCGCACAGCTGGGGCAGAATGGGAATTTCCATCTCTTTGATGGTTGTACGCTTGCTACCGCCATGACGCGTATAAAGCTGTACGAATACCTCACGCCACAACTGTAGAAATTGTGGAGTCACATGAAGCCAACGCTCCAATGCCTCATTGTGCAAAGTGTGCTCCAAGTCTTTACTTAGGCCACGCATCAGACCCTTGGCAAAGCTGCAGACCGAACGCTCTGTGCTAATAATGCCCAACTCTTGCCAGTCCTTGATATTGGAACACTTTAAGGTGCTCTCCAGATGCACATAGCTCTTAATGATTGATTGTATATACTGTGAGCGAGCAATCAATTAATATTACGTATATGTAACTAACTCAGCTATTAGTAGAAGATTAGAGCTCACCTGCTCCAGCTGTTTGCTGTTCAGAGTGTCGTTAGGGCTGCACTGCAGAGATGACAGCATCATTTGCATTTTCAGCTCAATGCTGCCGCGCTCCATGATGTAGTAGGGCTCGCCAAATTTCTTCAATGGTATATTGACGCAATGCTGGCCCGGCTTTGTTGGCACAAATAAAAATTGAGCCGTGGCCTCGGCTAGTGAGCGCTCAATTGTTTGAGACCACGCTTCCTGTTTTTTTTTTTTTTTTTCGGACAATCCAAAACACACACACACGGAAGAACGAAAGCAAAACAAAAAAATAAACAAATTAATGCGATCGTAAGCAAACTCTTTGATTACCGAGCTGGTTCGGCAGGGAAGCGAGGGAACGAGCACGCTGTTAATATTTGATGACATTTACTGTACTCGTCGCGTCCATTGTTTATTACAAATTCAATTTCGTAGCCATAATTATGTGTTGCCCCTCTTGGAATCACGACTAATTCGTTAGCAAGCAAATTAAACGAAGCAAAAAACAAACAGAAAGTCAGCCGCAAATGCGCAAAGCAAATAGTAGTATCGTCTAGCCAAAGACATGATTGCAAAATCGAAAACGTATTCAGTTAATGCAAAGTGTTATTGATAACACGCCGCTGTCGGCATGACTTTTTCCACACACACAATATATCATTTATGGAGTCGCATGACACTGTGGCGGCAAACCTTGAACTTGTGACCGGAGTCGCTGGCAGTGTCAGCTACCAAACATTGATTAGTTGGCCAAAATGCGCAATGCTCAAGTGCAACGACCTAAGAGCCTTCACCTACCACCAGTCGATCTGAGGTTAATTTCTCTAATGCACCGCCAGATGCGTTGCGGTATGCCGTTTCTAGAATGCGCAGCTCCTCATTTGTGTACAAATTGTCCGATTCTTTTTTGCCACTAGTGTTGCCCATAGTTATGTGATGGTATTTTATAGAAAGTAAATACGCTACTGATGCTTCGAGTTTAAATTGAAATTGGAAAACACAACAAAGACTTGGCACAGCTGTTGAGCAGTGTGACCACAGATTAGTTGCATCAAAATGCTGCTAAACTCAATTCGCCGTAGCGCTGTCGCACCGCGCTCTACTCATTTCTGCGCACCGCTAAAAATTGTGCATTGTATCGTTTATTGTCTACAAATTGCAAAACTTTGTTAACATTAATGTCGGCCGCAGTTGGATAAATATCATTTTAATATAAACAACATATATAAATAATGTTCAAATTAAAAATATATATATGAATAATAACCACAGCTTGTGTGATTTCAACGGTCGACTATAAATTCATTTGAATGTAATTCGCCGCATCGCTAACGTAGCTTTCTGCTGTAATTTTTATATTTGTCTGTTACACTAACCATATGTTGTATGGTCACGATTGAGTGACAGTGGTTAGTGATAAGAATCAGCTTGCAAATTGCAATGCATGTCGCGACGATTGAGTCTGATTAAGACATTGTTTTACTCATGCACGTGTGCCTTGGGGCCTATTTATATTTGTGAAAGTTTTGCGAGAGAGAGAGAGAGAGAGAGCAGAGAAAATAAATTTAGGGAACTTTAAAGCGAAATGATTCGGCTTTCCCCTATTTCGTAAACGTTGAAAGTAAAGGTTCAGAGCAAAATATCAAAATATTTTTCGTATAAAAACAGTTCGTTCTAATTGTGATAACAAGTTAGTGATAACAAGGGATATATATACATAAATATAAATATATACGATTAGCCGTAAACAAATACAATACAATAAAAATATTATTCTTTAACTTGTGAGACTAAAAAAAATTGTGATAACAAGTACAATACAATAAAAATATTATTCTTTAACTTGTGAGACTAAAAAAAATTAACAACATAATCATTTTTCTTGGAATTTGATTGCGCGAGTCTATAAATATCATGCCGGACTATCTTAAAGATATTGAAGAGGTAATTGATCATGTTTCAAAAAATACCTTATATTGTAATGTTTTTTATTATCCGAACCCATTGATATTAGAGTAGGAATGATTTTTTATGTACGTAAGTTACGTAACGTAACAGACACACTGAGGCGGGACAGAACTCATATACTCATCATCCATCTGTCCGTAGGATTAAATGGGTCGATTTCAAAAGATATATGTAGGAGCTAGACACTTCATTAATTTTGTATATATATATTTGTGTATATATATATATATATATATATATATATATATATATATATATATATAATCATAATACGCTCTCCCGCTCTTTCTCTGCGCTCAGCGGCAGAACTCATATATACACTCTATGTATTTAGGCTACGAGATACATACATAGATTGAATTTGAAATAAAGATCAGAACATAAATGATCACAAACCATAGCTGAGTCTCGAGTGTTCTCTTTTTATTTGTTGACTAAAACCTTCATTTTACAATTGCGATTAACTTTTGTTTGAATTTTTAGGTTTTCTGGGAAAATGCTCGTGGTAAAGTGTTCAAGGGAAAATTCCGCAACAAGCCTATTGCGATAAAGACGTCTTCGTCTAGCTTGGTCGATTATCCTTGGTTCAGAAGTAATTACGAAAAGATATTAAACAGTCCCAATGAAAATATCCTGAAGTTCTGGGAGACTGCACACGAAAAAGCCGCAAAGGTAACGGTCATTATGGAGTTTGCAGAATGCGGGTCGCTCCATAATCAAATTCATAAATCAGAGGCCCATAGCTATACTTCGAGAGACGCACTCAATTGGATGCAGCAATGCGCCAAGGTATAGTAAATTTTTTCTGTTCTGCCAATAACGATTATAAATGAAAAACGATTCTACTTTTGCAGGGAGTTGCATATTTACATTCGCTTGGTATATACCATGGCAACTTGAAGTCAGTCAATCTTTTTCTGTTCGACGATAGGCGTCGCTTGAAAGTCGGAGAATTAGCCATGGGAATTGAAGAGTCGTGCAATGATTATGCACCACCAGAGGCTAGAAAGAAATTCCCGGAAAATATTTTCCAGCAACAACTTAATACAATCGTAGGACAATCTATTCATTTGCCTGTAGCATTCTACACAGAAAAATACGATATATATAGCTTTGGAATAGTGCTTTGGGAAGTGCTTTCTCACAAAAGACCTGTATATTACTATGTGTTGAAAGAAAGACGTCTTTGTTGTCAGACTGATGATATTAATTCTCTGATTGCGAATTGTTGTGATAAAGACACGAGCATAAGGCCGAATATGGAAACTGTAATCGGGCAAATCGACCTCATTGAAAGGTATTTTCATATTTGGTAATGGGCGATAAAATCACTCAAATTACTCTTGAATTGCATTTTTTTAGCTGATAACTCGGCATCTTATACAGATTTAGCTGACAGCACTTACATATGCTTATCCAGTCTCAAATAACAAGTATTTTATTTCTAGACAAAATTCTAGCATTAATGGTCTTATACCCAACCCAACCATTGTAAACATCGCTGACGTCAGCTTGGAGAATTCTGCTTGGATTGGAAAAGGTACATATGGAGACGTCTATAAGATTCAGCACAATAATGTGCAATTGGCGGTGAAAATGTGTAAGCCATCCGAGAAAAACGAGTATAAAAACCTTGAGAGAGAATTGCTTGAATTATCCCGGGCTGATCATGAGAATATCATCAAATTTTTTGGTTCGAAACAAAATGTGGATGGGGCTATTTTGATGGTGATGGAATATGCCGACTGTGGATCACTTGAGAATTTTTTGTATCCCAAAGGAAAAGCAAACTATGACTACAAAAACTGGATGGCTTTCGACTGGATGCTGCAGGTGGCCAAGGTGAAAATTATGAATTTCTTGTGCAAACTCATTGAAAATTCAATATTTCGTAGGGTCTTGCTTACTTGCATGCCATGAAACCAAATCCAGTGATCCATCGAGATGTTAAGCCCCACAATGTGATGTTAGCCCATGGCTATCGAATCGTGAAGATAGTCGACTTTGGTTTGGCTCGTGAACAGTCTAATTCGAAGACAGGAGAAACAGCCGAATCGACTCATCAGGATACGACTTCGATGACATCTTGCGTTGGCACAGGTCCATACATGGCCCCAGAGATTTCTGCTCCAACTGCACATATATCGTACACTATCAAGACAGATGTATACAGCTTTGCTATAATGCTCTGGCAGCTGATAAGTCGAAAAAAGCCCTACTATCACTTGCGAAGGGATGTAAATATAACTTATCTAATAAGACATGTCCGGGATGGTAAGTTACTCTACAGACTGGAACTGAACTGAATTTACATTATACGATTTTGTTGAACATGTTCTAGGTGAGCGGCCTTTCATCGACGCTCTGAACATATTTTGCAAGTCGCAGAAGCTAAAAACTTTGATTAAAAAATGCTGGAGTGCAAATCCTGATGAGCGATTGGACATGAATGAAATTATTAGAGTGCTGGAAAGAATTTACTGAATTTCATGTTACACTTTTTTGAATAAAAACAAGTAAGAAAGCTCTAGTCGAGACGGCTCGACTACGATATCCCTGAAGTGATACTCTTCTTTACGCACTTATGAGCGCGCGTTCTGCTAACTGCGCAGTTGCTGCCATGGCTTGGTGGGTTGGGCTGAACTTTGGACGCGTATAACTCCATTTCTAGATGGACGACCTTACGAAATTTTCATAGTAGATTAAGAGTATCTAAATGTATCTATTTGCCAAATTAAAAGTCTTTAGTATTTGAAATGCGTTTTTTTTTTTTCAAATTGGCGACGAAGGGGGCATCAAAAATCTGAAGATTACAAAATCTGCGTATCCATAATATCTATCTTAATATATAAAGAAGTCTCTAGCTAAAACGGTGTAAGAGTTATGCCCAAAAAAAACAAAAAAATGTAAACAAATTTTCGATTTCTTATCGATAATTTAGAAATGGGATTAGTTATCAAAAAAAAAAAGAAAATAAACTCGTACTACGAGTTCCCAATGGGTTCAGGGTATAAAAATGTTAAAAAAAAAAAAAAACATATTTTCATAAAGCAATATGTGTTTCATAATATATATAATTTATTTTTTTTTTTTATTTTTGTCATTTAAAATAAATGTTTTTCGAAATATTCTTATTTTGTATATATTTAATATTATTAAATGGATTTATTTGTGTATTTTTAAGTATTTTTAAAGTGTAATTGTATTGTAAGTAGTGGTGGGCATGGGCTGGGTGGATATGGGCTGGAAAATCGAGTTTCGGGTTGGGTGCGGGTTACGCCGCTCAGCCCGCTTTATCCGAAACGCAATTGTGAAATATTTTAATATTTTTAATTTGGATTGCTAATATTTTATTTTCTTAATTTCGTGTACACTATCGATTACGTTTGTTATCGATCATCTCAATTACAATTATCATCACTAGCTATTACAATTGCGATCACTAAAAAAAGAAAGCCCACCTCTAATTGTAAGCGATCTGATCGATATATCAATATGTTTCTAGCCTCAAAACTTAACATGATTCATTTTTAGTTTTTTGTGCAGAAGTCTAACATCGGCGAAATAGCTCAAGAAAATTTCTTCAAAAACGACTACAAATTAAAGCGAAGCCTGAGATTGTTACTATATCAACTTGGCAAACAATGTATGTATTAAATGGTCAACAAGTCCACTCAGTTAATTCAACATACGGTGTGACACCACATAATTTAATAACTAACTTTTCAAGCAGAATTACGCCGAAATCATTAAACATGAAAAAAAACCTATACACAAATATCTAATAATAGAAGCTATGAAATCGACGCGTTCAGATACATAGCCGTTTTCATTAATGTCAACTTACTGCTAACATTATCACAGAAACATAAGAATTTCGCAATCTACACGGTGCTATCTAGTATAGGTTGATTTATTGTACCTTCAGACATATGTATTTATTTGCAACAACAGATACTGCTTATACTGTTACCCGAATCATTTAAAAATTATTCATTGTTAAAACAAAAATTTATTTTTAAATTAATTGTTTTTATTATTTATTCATTTATTTAGGATTCAAAATTTAACTAAAAAGGAAATCGAAGGATTCAAATTGTCAGATGTAATGTATTGTAATGTTTGATCATCCGTAGAATTTAATCGATCATGTATCTTACAGCAAATTGGTCGTGGAAGTTTTGGCGATGTCTATAAAGTAAAACACGGTGATTATGATTTGGTAGTAAAGCTGATACATTGTGAAAAAGATATCCAAAAAGAAATTAGCAGAGAAGTGAACACACTAATGAAATGTAAACACGAGAATATTATCAAAATGCTTGGTTCTGCGAAATGTGGTGACGGTATGAGAATTGCGATGGAATTTGCTGAATGTGGAACACTCGATGACTATTTGTTTTCCCAGAACGACAAATATTCTAAGTCGACCGCTCTCAATTATATGCAACAGTTGGCAAAGGTTAAAGATCTGTTTTTCCAAGAGGAAAGAGTATTAAATAATTCGACAATTTTTTTTTAGGGTGTGAAATACTTACATGATATGAATATCATTCATCGAGATATTAAGCCAGCCAATTTGTTTCTTAAAGAAGAATATACGGTCTTGAAGATAGGCGACTTTGGATCTGTTCGTAAAGAGACACTATCATCGATGACATCTGATATTGGCACAGTCGCATATCAAAGCCCAGAGGTTTGGGCATTAACTACCCATATGTATAACTATAACTAAAAATTATTAAAATTCTAGATAGCGAAATTCACGCGTTACACTACGAAGACTGATATTTACAGCTGTGGCATAGTGTTTTGGGCACTAATGACTCAAAGAAAGCCTTATGATCACTTGAATGTTCAAAATGTAATCGCTATTATAGGTCAAGTCTCCAACGGTAAGCTTAGGATCAAATTTAACTGTATTTGTTTGTAACGACTTTTGTTGCACCCTTTAAGGCGTTCGTCCTCCTATCAGTGCTGTAAATTCGGAAGGTATCAGTTCTTTGATTAAAAATTGCTGGAGCCGCGACCCTGACAAACGACCTTGTGGAGAAGAATTACTCGACGAACTTGACAAAATTGTTGCTGAATTTTAAATTTACAAATCAACGACAAGAATTTTGACTCGAAACTTTTTTGTGAGCTTTTTTATTTTTCATTAAAAATATTCAATAATAATCTAATTATTGACTATCTTTTAGTAGCTATATTCAATTGATTTTAATAATTGAAAGCTCTGTCGAGGCGTAGGTATATGCTGAGGTAGTATATACTGAGTAGTATATACTGAGGCAGTATTAAGTGTGACTGTTCAAAAATTAGTTTCACAATTTCGCCGCACCGCAACCTCATTGGGCGCGCTATTTAAAAGTATGGCTACATTCTCATATAATTAAAAAAAAAAAACGAACTTTTTAAAAAATTTGTATATATTAAGTTTCTTGTTGCAATTTTAGATAGATATTAAAACACGAAAGCAAGTATTTTCTCACATACTAATATGACATGCATATAATAATTTTGAGAACGTTGCCCTGGCAACAAACGTTATTTAATCGATTTTTTTTTTGTTGGAATATTCTGAAATTTCTTTAAGTAAGGTACACACAAATTCCTGAACATTCAACTTCAACTACAGCAACAGGCTCTTCAATAATTACTTCTGTATGAAAGGTTATATATATTACATAAATATATATTATATATATTGTTAGCTTGTCCTCTGCAATGATGGGCACCCCCGGCCAGCGTCGTCCGCGAAAGATACGGGAACAATGCGGCTCCTGTCCGGATAACTTCGCTAGGGATAAGCGTCAAGTAGTTGTAGATGATTCGGATACAACAGAGGAGGAATCCTCAACGGACGAGGAAGAACGCTGGAAGGATGTGGCGCGTGCTGCCGAAATTCCCGCCGAATATTACAACATCCAAAAGTTGGTCAAATACATTAAGGCGGGCAATCAAACAGCCACAATAGTTAGCCTGTGCTGCCTGCAGGATTATGATCTGCGCATACAAATCAATCAGTTCGCCATTCAAGATATTGGTGGTCTCGACGTTTTGGTGAATATACTCGAGTGCAACGATACCAAATGCTGCCTGGGCGCCCTTACCGTGCTCGCGGACATAACTCTGAACATTGATATACGGAAGACGATCGTAGATCTCGATGGCATACCACTGATTGTCGACATTCTGAACTCGTCTATGAAGGACTTGAAGACCATGGCCGCCGAGACCTTGGCCAATGTCAGTAAAGTTCGTTTGGCTCGCAAATATGTGCGCCAATGCGGCGGCATTTCCAAGCTGGTCGATCTGCTGGATATCAAAACGAGGTAGTATAGTATGAGGTAGTATAGTATGAAGCCCATCAATATATTTCGTATATATGAATTTTTCATTTTCGATACGCTGCAGTATACTGCAAACGCCACGCAATCAATTAAACGATGAGGAAATCGAATTCCTGGATATGGCCCGTGCCGGCTCGCGTGCTCTTTGCACGCTGGCCGATTCCAAGCACAACATGGAACAGATGCGAAAGAGCGGCATTGTGCCTCTGATGGCCAACCTGCTTAAGTCCGTGCATATTGATGTAGTCATTCCCATAATGGGTACTGTAAAGAAATGCTCGTCCGAGCCAAAATTCCAGCTGGCCATTACCACAGAGGGTATGATAGCGGATATTGTGAATCATTTAAATTCGGAGTGCATCGATCTCAAAGTGGAGTGCAGCACAGCGATCTATAAGTGCGCCTTCGATGCAACAACCAGGGACTTGGTAAGGGAGGCAGGCGGACTAGCACCGCTCGTTAGCATCCTCAAGGACAAGTCGGTGCGGGACAATAAGCCGCTGATCAGAGGCGCTACTGGAGCCATTTGGATGTGTGCAATGTCTGATGAAAATGTCGAGCAATTGGATGACATGAATGTTGTTCATCATCTGGTTGGCTTGCTGGCCGACGAGTGCGATGAGGTTCTAACCAATGTCACGGGCGCTTTGTCCGAATGTGTGCGCGTCCAAAAGAATCGTAAGGCCGTGCTTAATTCTAATGGATTGCCGGCAATGGTGGCATTGCTTAACTCTTCGCACGCGCCGCTGCTGGAGAATCTGGCGACGGCCATAAAAGAGTGTGCCGAGGATCCAGAGAGTATGCGTGTTTTGGAGCAACTGGATGCAGTTCGTCTGGTTTGGTCGTTACTTAAAAATACAAGTCCTCGCGTCCAAGCAAATGCCGCTTATGCAATATGTCCGTGTGTCCGAAATGCAACGGATTCCGCTGAGTTGGTGCGCAGCCTGGTCGGCGCTATGGAGCTGGTCGTGGGTTTACTCAAGTCCAAGGAAATTGTGGTACTCTCGGCAGTCTGTGCGGCGATTGCCACCATCGCCTTGGACCAAACCAATCTAGCCATTCTAACCGATCTGCGAGTCATCTATAAACTCGCCGATTTGGTCAATACAACGGATGATATGCTGCGCATGAATCTGGCAGCGGCCGTAGCTGCCTGCGCCTGTTTCGGCAATAATACAGAAGAGCTGGGACGCCTGCGCACCGTCACACCCATTGTCACCTACATGACCAGCGAGAATCCAGCGGTGCATCGCACCACGGCCATGGCGCTCGAGAAGCTATCGATGGATCCCCAAAACTGTATCACAATGCACCAGGTCTGTATCAATGTGCCATCCGTACTATGCCTGGCTTACCCGACTAATCTCTTTATATCCATGCTATCCATAGAGCGGCGTGGTACCCTTCCTGCTGGAGTGCATTGGATCTACCAATAAAGAGCTACAACTGGCGGCCGCTGGCTGTCTACGCAACATACGTGAGCTCGCCCTGCGCGCCGAAGAATATATGCTTAAGATAGACGATGATTAAGCCCTTGGTGTACTACAGGGGGGTTCTTGGCCATCAGTTGATAAATGTATTTATGTTTTTACTGTTTAAAATTGTTGCAAGTGCAAATATACGATGTATGTATGTAGCCCCGATTGAAGCGTGAGATCACGGGATGGCTACATTGCTGAAAGCTAGAGCCCATACATCGAAAACATATTACTACCGATTTAGTACTATATATATATTATATTCAACATTTAGCTATAGTTATATTTGGCGCAATATTTGAACTAACTAAGTGAGTTTCAGTAGCTGGCATTGCTGCCTCTCGTCGAGATGCTCATGCGACGTTCGACGCGATTTGTGTGCGGCATTAGACAACCGGGAGGTGGGTAGCGCCAGCGACGTGGCCTGGAAAGCAGGGTGCCATCGGTGGAGGCACGATTCCGGAAGGGTGCATCGATATCGCTGCGTGAGCTGCCCAAGCTATTGCTGGCTATATCGTCGGTGGATTCGATATGATCGCCGCTGTTCTCCTCTTGGCAGGTGCTGCCAATGACCAGAAACGAGCGTCGGGCCACGCCCAGCGGTGTTGCATCGTAAAAGGAACAAGAACCAGAATCGGGCGTTAAATTGCCATCGGCGGCATTTGCCACATCGCTGGTGGAACGTTTGAGCTTTGGGAATTTACTAAATACACGCCAGAAGCGGAACACATCGCGGAAAACGTTTTGCACCTACACATATAGTGGCCGAAGGGGAAGTGATAATATATAGTTAAATATCAATATCAAATGGAAAGTCAATTGAACGCACCTGATCGACACTCTCTCTCACAGATATCTCATGGAAACAGGCACAGGAGAGCTCACGAAAGCGACGTTGTCCCTCCTCCAGGCTGACCATTCGATCGCCCGTTTGGTCTGTCTTATTGCCCACCAATATAACTGGGATATCCAAAGTGTATTCCTGCAGAGAGACAAATTGCTAAATAGATTATTACACTGTGCTACACATTGGCGGACTGCTGCCCACCTTGCTGGCCGAGCCAAGTTTGCGTCGTCGCTTGTTGTAGTTGATGAGAAACTTTAAGCGGCTGCACTCATCGAAAGAGCACTTGTCCGTGATGGAGTAGACGAGTATGAAGGCATCGGCCCAGCGTATATTCGACTCCAGTGTAACGCCATCCAGTTCCTGCATTAAAGTATAGTTCAGTTTTTACCTCCGGTTCACTTTTTACCAGCGAGATTCTTTCACTCACATGCAGCTGCCCGGTGGCATCCAGTATATCAAACTGTACCAACTCCTTGTCCAGTGTTGTCTGGCATGTATAGATTTTCTCCAAATTTGGATCGTATTCGCCAATGAAGCGACGCGTTATAAAACGCACGACCATCGCTGCAAATGGAAGAGCCGTGAGCAGTGTATGCAAGGGGAAAGCAAGGAGAGAGAGAGAGAGAGCAATAGCCACCTACCCGTCTTACCAACCCCACTCTGGCCGAGCACCATAACCTTCAGCGTCTTCTGTTTATTGGTATGCAGACTCAGTTTGACCAGCGACGACTTTGGCGAGGTGGCATTCATTTTGCTGGGCCGCCAAGCAGCACACAGAGTGCGTCAGGCAAGTCTTGGGGTTCTGGCTAAGACAATGTCGTCTGCTCCAAATGATTGAAGTAACCTTTTTGAGTACCCTATGAACGAGACGAAACGCAAATGGGGTTCATTAGGCTAGATTATACAATATCCCTCTGATTTGTAAGAACAAATACTCCGTCTGAATTTTTCGTAATATTAATATAATTATGCCTCAATTACAAATTTTTAAATATTCATTTTATTTTAAGAGACAGATAAAAATTGATTAAATTGCTACAAAATGTAAAATAAAGAAACAGTTTAATAAAATATAGCAATTTTTAATTAAAAAAGAAAAATAACTAAAATACAATTTTTTTAAATCCGCCAATAATAAAAAACCGAAAATGTTCTAATTTAATTAAAAACGAAAAAAAATAAAATACAATTTAAAAAAAAAAACGCTTGATAAAAGCTCAGAGCAAGAGGAAAAAACTTATATATATTTATATATAAACATATATGAATATAATATTATAATAAATAGTGCTGCTATGTACTATATATGTATGTTATCAATATATTTTGTGAATCTGCTGCTCTTACAGGATATTCACTTGGCTAGACTTTGGCGTGTTTTGCATCTCTTTTTTCTTTTAGCGCATAGTTTTTGGCTGGTCGTTATCCATATGGCAGCTGTCCCACCTAAGCCAGACGAGACCTGGCCGCATATTTTTGGCTCTGCTCCAAACATTATTGCATACTTTTCAACAACGGCAACAGCAGAAGGCAGCAAATATTTTATAGTATACGCCAAGGGGCACTACACAATAAAGGCTTGCGTGGGTGTGAGTATATGTTTATAGCTCCCTCTGTTTAGTATACATATGTGTGCGTGTGTGTGTGTGTGTCTGCCTCTGATAAGGTCAACAATGCCAGCAACAACGACAACGACAACGACAACTATGAAACATTTATTGGACACTTTTTGCGTCGTCGGCGTCATCGTCCAGGGCCAGAGCTTTTGCCAGGGACATGGCCAAAGACTTATTCATCATCATCGTCGTCGTCATCACCATCGTCATTATCATGATAATCGCTCCACGCCCCAACAATTATCAGCAGATTACTTGGAAGCAATACACTTGAAAATAAATACAGTAAAATATCAATTATCACTTGAGCTGCGCTCTCGTCCAGCTCCACGACATTATGACCAAGTACATGTGGACATTCGTCTGATACGAGCAGTCGACCGACTGCTGTTTGCCCAGCCAGCCATGTAAACAATAGAATTTCCTAGGTGACTACAACAACAAAATAAGACCGAAACTTGAATTCCCTAACGCCATGCGACCTAATGAATGACTCCCAACGGATACCGAGTGCATAATTAAGAGATTAGATTAATTATTCTCTAAGAAGGTAAATATATATATTTATTTATTTATATATTTTGTTATTGTTGCAATGCGTAACTGGTCAATATAAATTACTACATGGAAGTGGACTTTATTAAATAATAATAATTATTATTATATTATATTAAAATTTAATAAACAGAATAAAAAAATATAAAATAAATAACACTTGAAAAACTTGTATATACTTAATGGATATTAGGTAACGAGAAGACAGACTTAAGACTGAGATATCTTAAGGATGTGCTAGGTGATAAGTTAATTTACATAAAAAATGTAGACCTCAATTTGTATTTTATAATTAAAATATTTAAAGTTCCACAGCTGCTTCCGCATACTCCAGTAGAGAGTATTATAATTGCTTCTAACACACACACACACAAACAGTTGCGTTCGTGTTGCTACATTGCGTATACGCCGTCGCCAGACTGTGTATGTGTGTGTGTGTGTGTAAATATGTAAACAAAAGTATTAATGTCTGCTGTGCTGATAAATATTCATCAGGACGAACACGCCAGCGTCAGTCGAGCAGCAGCCACATGCATGCTGATTATGGCCGAGCTAGTTGAGTAGACCGTGCCAGGAGCTAGACTAGACTTTACCTTTTGCGACTTAAAACATTGCTGCGTAGATTTTAATTAGTTGGATTTGAAGCTCAAACAAAAGCAAAGCGAAAGCCGTCATGGCAACAAACTGAGTACCGCGCGTGCCTAATGGACCAATACCGATGGCATGGCGTATGCGCAACGCATCGAGTGGTGCTCTTGAAGCAGCCGTTGCCAGTGCATTAAGAGTAACTGTTGCCATGACTTTAAAGTATCCCGAAAAGTTTGCCTTACACTGACCAGGCGAGCCAGGCGAGCCAGGCAGCCAGTCAGCCACCCACCCAGCCAGCCAGGTAGCCATAAGCCCATTAAGGTCGTCTATGCTTCGTCTGCAATGTAAATGTTATAAGCAAGTTTGTTTTGATTTCAATTTAATTACGACGATAGCTTTTCTTTAGTCTCCCCAAAACAGTAACATACGCTTTTTCTCACGATAGGCCCCCAAAAAAGGCTAGGGAACGTTGAGTGGTTGGGTGGTTGAGTGTCGAACAGGTGGTGCAGTCGAGCAAGGTGTAAACAACAACAGCAGCAGCAGCAGCGGCAGCAGCGGCAGCTGTTATGCACACTAATGAGTTCTAGGAATTATTATCTAACATCTTTAAGTACTAGGGGTATTCAAGTGCAATAAAATAAATAATTTGATTGTGCGAAACCATATAATTTGGAATAATAATACGAATCTACTTTCAACTTTCTTGAATAGCCAATGAGAATATTTCAAATTTTAAGCAAGAAATGCTTGAATACCCCTAGCAACAGCTGGCAACACCTTGGCAAGCGAGCATTTCATTTAGAGCTGCCGTCAATGGGACCTTGGCATAGACATTGAATTGGAAAACTTGCCTACCGTCTGTCCCATTTGAAAGGATGTCCCAGTGGACTGTGCGACTGTGCCTATAATATATAATAATTTACGACTCTATCTTCGCACTGGGTTGTTGACCTGCTTATGTTTATGAAAACATATTGCGTTCTAGCTGAAAATTGAGCTTAGATTGGGTTACGTCTCGTTGCCTAGCACGTGGCATGCCACTCAAATTCCATTGAAAACAAATCAACCTAACCACTGACCAACAACAAAAATATCAATAGCCAAAACACAAGTGCACCGCCAGATCGTCAATGGCGCTGGATTGGGTTGTCATAGTACTGTAGCAATTCCGTTTCCCGCTTTCTCAGTAAGGTCATGGGAAGTGCGGCAGTTGTGGGGCACAACTCTCACGCACAACTTGTCCGTCGACTGGTTGGAGTTGCCGCCCACCCAATGGTAGTCGCCACTCCTCATCACCCAACCCATCCCTGCTCCACAAGCGCGTTTGTGCTTGTCATTTCAGTTCATTACCAGCTATCGACAATCGACCACTGAGTTAACATTAACAACAAGCATGCTCAGCCTTGTGGCGTATTGCCAGGCCAAATGATACTCTATAAGAGTACGCATTGTTTTAATATTGAATATAATTTATAGATCTACGCAGCTAAATATACACACATAGATGAGTGCTGCGCTGCAACATACCCTGTAATAAGTGTGCACAAGTTAAGTAGCTAATAGGTTTATATTTCTATATATTCTATATACCCTCATTCATACACTTCCTATTTACAGGGTATACCAGCAGCTCTGCACACAACTGTTGCCATTGACGGCCGCACTTGTTGTTGGCCCTGAAATTGAAAATGCGAAATTGTTAGACCCAGCGTCGCGCCGTAGAGTTGGCGGTCAGCCTCCCGCGGCCGCCCAACCCGAAACCTTTCTCCCTGCTCATGTATTTGTTCTGTCGCGCATTTCCATGTGGTAACGAAAAACCTTGAATTGAGTATTAGCCAAAATATAAAAAACATTGAATTTGAATACGGATACTGAGCGCATAAATACAATCAGAGGCGCATATCGATTGATATGTTGAAATTTGTAATACTCTTTAAGCAGCAAAACTAAAATTTATATATAGATAAACATATTTAATATTTATACAATTGTATACACATATGATATTGGTTCGAAGAATATTCTATATACTGCAAAAATTGTTAAATAGTTTATAAAAATTTCTTTTCTTCTATTTCAATGCACATTTTAAGCCATTAGAGTTCGGAATTAAATTTCATTTTATTTTAATAAGAAAATAGAAAATTAATTTGTTTTTAAATTGAATTATAATTTTTTAGTAATCTTTTTTTAAATGATTAATTATTTAATTATTATTTTTTTATAAAATTTTATATTTATATAAATAAATAAATAAAAAAATATATATGTACATATATAAAATTTAATTATTTTTTTAATACTAACACATTTTTAAAATATTTTGAAATTAATATTTTTGATTATATTTTTTTAAACTAATTTTTAATTATTTCTTTTTTTTTTAATAATTGTATATTTATTTTAAAATATTTTGCAATTTTTATTCAAAAGCTTCATTATTAATAATTTTATCTGCATATACCATATACCATATAACATATATATCTAAGTTTGTTGCCATATTCAAAGTACTCAAAATTCAAGTGTATCCAAGACCCTCTCAAATATGTCTCATAAATACAAGTCAAGCGTCATAAATGCCATTTTGGGCTGGCAGTTATGAACAGCTAAGACAGTGGCAATACCAATGGGGATAACTGCTGTGCTACCCACCTATGGGGAGTGAGTGATAAGCGATGCTTAACTAAAAATAAATGCAAACGGCGCGCAGGAAAAACTCATACTCATGGTCAGTGTTGAGTGTTGGGAACACTGTGTGGAATATGATACTGAAACCACAAGTACACACAATATAAACACACATACATATATAAATGTATATATATACGTATGTTAAGTATATGTGTGAGTGCTACTGGAATTGGTTTAGTGGGTTAGGGGTTTTTGTTTTGTTTAGTTGCTTACAGCGATAAATTGCACGTGCTTAAGCCCTGAAACGGTTCGAATCTAATAATATGAGAAGGTAAATAAGACTGACGCTAAATGCCTTCATTTGAAAGTTTTTACAACAAGTTTGTATTGAATAATTGATATATTTTATAAATAAATTGCATATCCGTGATTCTAGAATAAAGAATGAGATATTAAGAAATTGTTTATTTATATCACTGTCAATCAGAGAGACTCATTAACATAAGAATTGCTCATGAAGCCTCGTCAACATTCACAAAGGAGTCTAAATAAATGCTTATTTATTGATTTCCAGCTCATTTCGTTTATATCCTCAGGGCTCTTATGGCCATGGCTCAGCAGTTAAATACTTTCGTCTGTTATGAATGGCAATAAGTGAGTGTCTCAGCTTGATTCATATGCTAAAACTAAATCAATATCTTTTAATACGTGTTTGTATCAAATATTATTATATTCCATCGATCCAATTGCATGCTTGGGCATTTTCTGTATGTTTTTGACTATTTTGGCGTCAGGCAGGTCGTATGCGTTATTTACTTTGAATATCAATAACACTTGTAGCTGGCTGGCGAAGCGTTTACGATCGCGACACTCAATCCCAATGAACAATGAATTATGATATGGCGATTGTCATCTAGCTCCTGACCAAATCCCGATGACAACATCTGCGGTTGTTGCCGGGCAATAAAAAACGTAAGCGCTTTTGTGTGCCGCTTAAATAGTAAGTAGCTTTATAGCTCTGGGCTATGTGGGCCGCTGTCTCTTTACTGTTTGCAATTTGCCCCATTATATTGGCGTGTGGCAAACAAACCACGCAACCACACAGACACACACACACACACACAAGCACTCACATTGACCGCCAAGCTGTGCAACATATTCACTTTTCACTTTTTTTTTTTTCATTTTTCATTTTGCTCTGGCCTTGCTGCCAAATTTAAAGGCAAATCTAACAAATCAAATCAACAAGCTTTCGCAGCGTAGACATCAACAATTTCGCTTAATTTCATATGTTTCTAATATTTTTCAAAGTCAAAGTCGCAAATCATACCGGAAAG
Source organism: Drosophila koepferae (assembly GCA_030914345.1). NCBI lineage: Eukaryota > Metazoa > Arthropoda > Insecta > Diptera > Drosophilidae > Drosophila > Drosophila koepferae. The sequence continues at coordinate 8,235,419 of JAUESR010000207.1, forward strand.
ACACGCAACTATCGTTTAGCTAATTAAAGTGATTAACAAAAGCATTTATGTGCTAGATAATTTATAGAATATGCGCTCGCAATAGAAAAGCGAAAATACTTTTTGTAAATAATAAAAAAAATAAATAAATAAATACAAAAAAAAATGTTTTTTTTTTACTGAAAAGTTTTTTTTTTAATGAGGTTAATTTTTTTTTTTTATTATTCACAGATGAAAGTTAAAAAGTTTTCGTTGTAATCATGGCAATGTGTGCTATATACCCCTTTTAAAAAAATACTTTACCACAAAAAGTATGAGAGGGCAAAAACATATGTGGTTAAATGATGTACACGGCAGCAACCGCGAGTCGAGGTCGTTTGCTCTTAACATACTATAAACAACATCGTAACCAGAGGCGTTTCGAAATTGGAAAATATTTATACATTATTTTAAATAAAATTAACATTGTTAATCGTTTACAAATTAAATCAATTCATTTTTAAAGCATGTTTTACATTACATTTAAATGATATAATTTGCACATTTACCTCAAGCTCATTTGATTGTTTACAAGTTAAAATGTTTTTCCAAAATTATATTTTAAACAAAATGTACTCTTTTAGCCCCCACAATTCTATAATGACGACGCCACTGCGTAGATTTTTAATTGTTTACAAATTTAATCAAATAATTTTTAAATTATATATTGTTTATTTGGTTCAAGAGTTTGTTATTGTACCACATTTTATATATATATATATTTCTTTATTTCTATATATAAACCTATATTTTTGAAGCTAAAAAAAAACTAAGTATACGCACCGTCTGACTGCAGCAGGAAATAAGTTATTTGTACACAGACGATAAATTGTGTTTCCGTTAATTACCACTTTTTATTTATTTATTTTTGTTTATATTTTTTTAAATTTTATTTATGTGATTTATGAGTCCTTTGATTAAGGAACCTTCGCGCTTAAGTTCCTGGCGCGTATTAAGCCGCAGGCACACAACAATTATGCTTTTATATTCACATGTTTAAACTGCCCCCATCAAGCAGTTGCCGTAGCCGTAGCTGTAGCCATTGCCGATGCCGTTTCGCCGATGCCGATGCGTGCTTATTGCGACGCGGACCAAGAGGCCATTGTAAAACAATAATGAAAATCCGCAACAGGCCGACAACAATAGCAACAACAACAACAACAAGAGCAATAAAGAAAGAGCACAAAAACAGAGTCCAAACCGCGCGGCGACTGCGCGACGTTGTCAACTAACGCGCGTTTGGACAGCTGTAAAGTAGGGGCACGCCTCCCTTCGACCCCTCGCACAGTTGTAAAATGCAAAAGAGTTTCGACACGGAAGTGCACAACACGCCCACAGCAACGCGTCAAAATACACGCACACAAGAAACTGTTGTTCTTTTCTTTCTTTTTCGCGTAACGGGAGTTTGACGGCGACGCGTCGAAGCGTCCGTTGCGCTGGCGTTGAAACAGGCGAATAAACAGCGCCAGCAGCAACAAAAACAATTTCAACCAATGCCGGCAGCAACAGCAGCAACAGTAGCAACAACAGCAGCAGCAGAGGCACCAATAGCAGCAACAGTTAGCATCGAATTGCTTGTAGAGATGCAGCTATTTTTAATTTAATTTACAAAATATAAATTAATTTTTTAATACATTTATATTATTAAAAACAAACTTATCTGTTTATATTTATTATTTGAGTGTAGTAACTACCAGCCATTAAATATAACTGCAGCTAATTTTTAGCGTTAAACACGCTAAAAGCTGCGCATCTTTATTCAGTTAACAGCATGTTAGGTGCTAACAGAAACATGTTAAGCTTTTGGTAAGCTTAACAGCACCTGTTACACGTACATTTCAGGGGGCGATTGAAGCTAAATTGTAATATGTATAAAAATAAATTAAAAAAATAAAAAGAAAATGTATTTATATAAAAATGGAAATTGAGTAAGATACAAATGCATCTCATGGGTCTCGATGTCTACTTGACCGCTGCGGGAGTTGTTTTTCGCCGACTGACCTTCAGCTCAAAGTTGAGGCCACACGTGTTTTATATTATTTTTTTTTTTTTTTTGGCTAAAATGCAAACATTGTCTATGCCAACGTTGATACGTACATGACTAATGTTAGTCCAAACACAGACTCTAGCACAAATTACATACACGTGCACCGGCAGAGGCCCAGTCAGAGGCAGAGGCATTGGCAGACGCACGCGCACGTACAATGTAAATAGCCACACACACGCAGAAAATATAGAAGGGCAACCTGTTGACATCGGCAGGTGGCCTGTTTTTATAATACCCTTATTGAGGATATTTTTGTTAGCCCTTTAAGCCTATGAGCTATAGAACTTATTGTTGAGTACCTACAACTTGTTTGCCTTTTTAATTAAATTACTAATATACAAAAATTAACTACCATAAATTACATACGTATATAAATAGTAATATATGATAAATATTATACATTAAAATATTCAATAAATATATTTTTTTTAATATTTTAATAAATTATTACAAAATTGGGTTCTATAAATTATAAATATCAATATTTAACTTATAATTTTTAAAGGATTCAATTCTCTACAGATTTGACATCTCCAATAATTTATATTGATTTGCCAAACAATATATTTTCACAATATATTTTATCACTTATCACGGCATAAGTTAGGAATTATAGCACATTCATGTGTCGACGTGTCGTCTAAAAGCCTTATAGATTATTTAATTTTTTTCTTTGCGCTAAGCGAACCATTGGACACTTGGGCTACTGCATAGGATATGTGTGTGTTTAATACTTAAGTATATGTACATATTTGTATCCTGTTCTTACTGTCAGAGCAGGAGAAAACCGACCTTAATTATGTATAATATATAACTTAAAGCATCAACAACCTTGCATGAAGCTGACGTAAAAGTCGAACTTAATGTTACGTAAAAAAGAAAAATATGTATATGTATATAATAAATCTAAATATATAAAAAATAATTTGTACAATTTATATTTATTTTCTATATTTGATTAATTGAATTTTAAGTTTTTAAAAAGTGAAAGTCTCCTATATCTGAAAAATACTCAAATATGATTATTAAATATTCAGTTAAAGAGTATATGATATTAGTAACTATTAGGTGATGTGTTTTTTTTTTTAATCAGCTGCGGGCGTCAGATTTCGCTCACTAATTGGTTTCGACAAGCGCCTGTACAGCTGAGTATCAATTGGCAACAGGTTGGGGAATGCCACTGGCTTCGGGTCTGTGTGAGCATTAATTTTGGCAGGCGCTGCGTGTGTGCATTCATTACGGTTGGCTGCCCCAGGCAGTTGGGCGAGCCCAGCCGGTTCGCGCCCAACCCCAGCTAACCCCAGTCAACCCCATCTAAGCTATTGACAGTCCAAGCCTGCGTCAGTCGCCTGTGCGTTCTTACCTTTAACCCTCGCAGGTCAAATGCTATCGTCGTCATAGCTGCTGTCACTTTGCATTCATGTTGTTTACGCATCAGCAATAGCCAAAAGGTGTACGCATTCAACCCCATGCCCCTCTATATGAACAACTTTTCATCTTTTTTACGGCTTAAGCAACTAATTTGCAAAATTGCGACCAAAATGTGGACCACACAAACTTGTACGAACAGGCGAACAGGCCGCATTTCAGCGAGAAATATTAGTTCGCTAATTTATTAAACTTGTACATAATTTCCGTTGTAGTTTCCGCCAGACCCTTAAAAATTAATAATAGACTCAGATCAAAGTCAAGGTCTTTCATCAATCACATTTAAGCATATCGCATGCCAATCAAGTTTGGAGGCGGACATAGTATATTCCTTAACAGAGTTGCGGCAAATTAAATAAAATAATTTGGCCTTTGTTTTCGTTTAAGCAACTCTGTCTTTAGTTATCGATCTATCAAAGCTAAAATATTAAATGAAATTACTATTCAACTATAAATCCATTAAGCAATTGTTTGTCTATATTAAATAAAATATTATTTTATATGAAATACTTTTATTCAATCACATTCCATTAAGCAATTGCTTTGTCTCTCTCAACCAATGTGCATTACTTTAGCAGTCGCTTCTTTAAAGCTTTTAGAAGCTTTTTTCGTGCAAATGAAGAGCAATTGCATATGGGCTCTATAAAGAGAGCGAGAAAGCTTAAACGATCTCAATATAAATAAAGAGCTGCTTGTGGAAAAACAATAGCTGGGGGATGTCTTCTTGTTAGATGGAGCATATCATGAGTAATATCAAATACTAAATAATTAAGATAAGATTACGCTGATTGGCAAATATTTATACTACTTCGATATAAAATACATAATTGCCCATCGACAGAGATAATGCAAAGAGGGGGAAAAAAGTTGAGAAATATATACTTGTATGAACATAGAAAACAAAAGTAAAATATAATTATTCTTCATTTAGTTCTGCTGTAATTGAAAGTTTTCCAAAGAAAAGTTGTCCAAAGAATGTTCCATAGACGGCGCTATTTTACTTGAATTCACATGAAATATTTACTGGGTGAGCTACATATTAAAATCTCTGACAAATGCATTCAACTTTACATAATTTTACTGGATCCGAGTATATGGAAATCACAGTAAATCTAGTTAGTCATCACTTAAGCCCTATATTTTAATAATATATAATATTATTTCCAATTACAAACCTGTGAAGCTTCATTATACCCATTTCTTCGATCTATTACAGGGTATACAATAGATATATTTTTTTTATATATATACTTACATATATATTGGGAGGCAATTTTTGCTTAAGTATTTCGATCTCACAGCCAGTACACATTAGCACCTCGTCGAGTACGGAACGCGAATAACGGTAGACAGGCTGGAAAAACTCAGCGGCAAGTGAAAAGCAACGGGATCGAGAGACGCACACAGAGGCAGAGGTGTAATAATTTGCACATACTGCGGACTGCGTGTGTGTCGGTTTGAAAAACAATTCAATATTTTGGAGATTTCCAAATAAACAAACCATATTAAGAGCAAGGCAGACAGAAAGAGAGAGAGAGCCAGAGAGAGAGAGAGAGAGAGAGACGAGGCACGCCACTTGGCCGGCGAAAAGAAGCTGCCTGGTCTATTGTGCCATTGTCGACAAGCAGATCAAAAGATTAATTGGAAAATCGCATGAATGAATTGTCGAACAGATGATGCGAACGCTGTGGCCAAATTGCTTATGGTCAACCAATTAGTTTATTTTGTAGGCCACAAAAGTGTAAACACATCAACAGAATGGAGAATGTACGCTTCTCCATCATCGTAAGTGCCCCGCTCAGTCGCCCACCCACCCACGCTGTGTGCAATGTTTTGGTTTATTTATTTTGGCAGGAAAACGAACTGAAATGGCAATCGGAAAGCGACGCGGCCGAAATGCAGATGCTCTTTGATAAGCGCAGCATTTCCAGCGAGGCCAACAGCGATGCCGTCTTCAGCAACGAGGCCCATGAGATTTTCACACGTCAGCAACAGAGCCAGGTGCTGTGGCAGGCGCAGGAGATTGAGGAGACGCTAAGCGCCGTGCCCAATGGTCGACAAATCTTGGATATGGTCAAATCGGGCTGTTTTCTAGGTATAATTGCCATTCGCAATTCCAGGCAATTAAATTGATTGTGATTGCTTTGCAGAGCTAATGATCGAGCCGAGTGACGGCAATCTGGCGCTCATTTGTTGTGCTCTCTACGGCTCCGTCGACAACATTATTTACCTGCTGACCCACTACGATGCCGATCCAAATACCTCCGATAGCCATGGACGCACTCCCCTGCACTTTGCCTGCTGTCGCGCCAATGCGCCCATAGCCAAAGTATTGCTCGATCGTGGCGCCGATCCGAATCGCTGGGAGGACAAAAAGGAGGTGACGCCGCTGCACTGCGCCGCCAGGTGATATTATTAAAAAAAAAAAAGAAAAAAAAAAAAAGAATATTAATAATAATAATAATCAAGATGGACTATTCTCTTGAGTTTATATATCTTTTAAAATGATTAAGACACAGATATTTTTTTAGATACATCTAGATTTATTATATATATCTGAGATGAATTTTTAGGCTATATGAAAATTCAGAAATTACTTAGATCATGTGGATTAAAAACCTTAAGTAGCATAAGTGTGCTTCTACAAGCTGCAGACTACTCACTCCTTAGTTAATTTCATTCTATAATACTTCAGCCTAATTCTGTTGTTATTGATAGCTAAATTATAGCTGATTTGAATTTAGCTAAAACTGTGCCGCCGGCAACATGAATAGTAGGAATACCTTCTATATCTATCCATCTATCTATATGTACAACATTAAAATTTCCTCACCTTAACACAACTTTCAGTTCGAAAAGCGTAGAGTGCCTGCTGCTCTTGCTGCGACGTAAGGCCAACATCAATATTGGCATCAACAGACGATCGGCTCTGCATTATGCCATTGATGGCGATGCGGTCGATTGTGTGGAGATTCTATTGAAATATGGCGCCGATCCGAATACACCACAGGTGTACACAGAGACACCGCTGCATACGGCCTGCGCATCCGGATTTACCAAGTGCGTGCAGCTGCTGCTGAATCACAATGCCGATGTGCGTTCCCAATTCGGTGAGGGCAAAGTGACGGCATTACATTTGGGTGAGCAACGAGTTCATTTTGCATTCATGCTGATGATGATCATTTTGCAAAACTAACAATTCGCAGCGGCCGAGAATGACTATGCGGAATGTGTGCGTTTGCTGCTGGAGCATGGAGCCGATGTCAACTGTCGCAATGCCAGCCAGCAGACGCCGCTGCATCTGGCCTGCCTCTCACAGTCGATCAGCAGCGTCGAGATTCTGCTGAAATACGGCGCCAATGTGAATGCCGTTTATCGGGACGGACGCACAGCTTTGCATGCGGCCATAGTCAAGCAGTCGCGCTGCTTGGACTGCTGCAATGCGCTGCTAAAGGCCGGCGCCGATGTCAACAAAGCGGACGACTATGGCTATACGCCGCTGCATCTGGCCGCATTGAATGAGTTCAGCAGCTGTGTCTACATCTTCATAGGCGAGTGATACTCACGCATCATGGAGATTCTGGTAGTTTTACTAACTGTTGAGATGATTGCAGAACATGGCGCAGATCTAACGGCACGCACGGGCGGACATACGTCGGCGCTGACGTTCATTGTGCGTCGTTGTCCGGAGATTATACCAAAGCTAATGCACAAGCTGGACAACTCGATCAAGGCGAACGATCATGAGATTGGCGATGTGGATTGCCAAATCAAGTTGGATTTCCATCTGCTGGTGCCCAGCTCATCGACGGAGAAGGGCGAGGCGGAGCTAATGCTGAGCCTCATCGAGGTGGGCCAGAAACGCATTCTAATGCATCCGCTATGCGAAACGTTTCTATTCCTCAAATGGCGTCGCATACGCAAATTCTTTCTAATGAGCCTCGCCTATCACACCTGCTTTGTGCTGCTCTTCACGCTCTACGTGATCGGCGTCTATGTGCGCAGCTGCAAGGAGAGCGAGCCGTGCCAGGCACCCGGCTATGTGTCCACAATTGGCTACTTTGTGATCGTTCTCAATGTCATGCTGCTCGGCAAGGAGGTCTTTCAGATGGCACACGGTCTGCACGGCTATGCCAAGTACTGGGAGAACTGGCTACAATGGACCATTGTCTTTGGTGTACTACTGTGTGTGGTATGTTTGGCCTCTTGAAATTCAAATTACATTTTGTTTGTTGTTTTTTTGCGATTCTCCAAATCAATGAAGAAAACAAAACATCATCAAGCTTAGATATTAATAAATCAAATTTGTTGATTGATAAAGGCCATATGTTCGAATACAGTCAAGGGAATACTTAAAGTATTTTATAATCAATTGAAGGGGCAACATTTTTAAGGGATTTCATATAAAAACTGTAATTTGAATTTAAATTTTTAATATATCACAAATAAGTGAAATAATATTTGTGTTTTTGATTTAATTTCTTTACAAAAGAATATTTATATATATAAATATAAAAGTATCAAATTAATATATTCAAATCTAATTTATAATTAAAATTTTAAAAATTTTTAAAAATTATTAAAAATAATAATTAAACTTATTAATTAATAATTGCCCTTCATTTGATAAGTTTTCATAAACATAAAGTATTATTTTAAATTTAAATTAATTAAATATATGTCGTATCTATACGAGAATTTTTACTTTAATTAATTTTATTATTTTTTTTTATATCTTTAAGCTCACATTTCATTTTATAATATACATTTAAGTATAAAATATATATATTTGTAGACACCAGAAATTTTATGGACTGGCGATCTCTTGGCGGTGCCCATGTGGCAGCATCATGTGGCAGCTGTAGTCATTCTATTGGTCTGGCTAGAGCTGATGATGCTGGTCGGAAGATTTCCCATATTTGGCGTCTATGTGCAAATGTTTACCAAGGGTATGTTGAGACAAATATTCAACGAATTGTAATATAAATATATTTGCATATTTTGTCTTCGCAGTGGCTGTTAATTTTGGGAAATTTTTGATGGCCTACATCTGTTTGCTGATTGCGTTTGGCTTGAGTTTCGCTGTGCTCTTCAACGACTATCCGGCATTTGAGAATATAACATGGTCGTTTCTCAAGTCGGTCACCATGATGTCCGGGGAGCTGGAGTTTGAGGATATCTTTTATGGCGATTATGCTGTGAAATTTCCTGTTACTTCTCACATCATTTTCCTGGCCTTTGTGTTGTTGGTAACAGTGATATTGACCAATCTAATGCTGGGCCTGGCCGTTAGCGATATACAGGGTCTGCAGGTGTCCGCCACGCTGGATCGACTGGTGCGTCAGGCGGAGCTAATATCGCGCCTGGAGAGCTTGTTCTTCTCCAGACTGCTACGCAATGCCCCACTCGTGGAGTATTGCAGGCGTAAAGCTCTGCTGCGCACATCACGCGACCGACTACAGTTCACGGTGCGTCCGAATGATCCGCGCGATCGCTCCCAGCTGCCGGAGGACATTAAGCTGAACATCTACAAGCTGGTTGCGGAGCGACGTGATCGCAATATGAGCACACGCCGGCGACAGTTCGAGAAGAACTATCACATGTTCAGTCACAGTCTTCGCCAGCGACAACAGAATGTCAATTGTGGCGAATCGAAGGCCGCTCCACAGCGACAACAACAGGATTCTCCCCATGCAGCGCAAACACAATATTTCCAAATGAACGAACTGCTGCGTCCACGCTCAGCCACAAATGTGCCGCAGCAGCTGCGCGTGGAGCACGCACTGAAAACCAAACAGGCCGACGACTGGCGAGCAGAGCTGCAAGTGATCAAAGAGCAAGTGGCTCAGCTAACAGCCAAGTTTGAAAAGTTCTCAGAGAATGCGCTACGCAAGCTCAACTACAGTGCCAATGAGCTATGCCGCATGCGGCAGCAGCAGCAGCCGCCACAGCCGACGTCCTCTTCAACAACAGCAAATGAGACGTCGCGGCATCATCATCGTTGAGACAATTGTGTGTCTACTAAAACTAAATATTTAACTGAGTTTTGAATAAAATCATTTTATATATGAAATACAAAGTCTAAAATTGAGTCTGTTCTTTTGGCCGTAGCTGCTTCAAGAACTCGGAATTTATATGAAAATTCCAAATTTATAAACTTAATAGGCTGAAAATTAAAAAAAATAAATAAAAACAATGTGAAATGTCAGCTCTCTAGCTTTTATAGTTTCCGAAATCTCGACGTTCATACGGACGGACGGACGGACGGACTGACGGACAGACGGACAGGGCTAGATCAACTTATTTTTTATGCTGATCAAGTATATATATATATATTATGGGGTCCGCGACGTCTCCTTCTGCCTGTTACATACATTTTCACAATACCATTATACCCTGAATTCCCATTTTCAATGGGTTCAGGGTATAACAAGTAAGAAAGCTCTTATCGAGACAGCTCGACTACGAGATCCCATGAACCCTTCTTCGAACGAATAATAATATTCCAATAATTATTCGATTCGTTTCTGCAAGCGTAGCAAACTATACACGCACACACACGCACGCAGCCACACACGCTCATGTGTGTAAGTATTGCAGGAGTCTTGCTGTCTCGCTTGCTCTGCCACGCATATAATTTTATAACTAGTTCTCCATTAATGTTTTTATCGATTACTTTGGAAATATACAAGTTACCGAATTTCTGAAACAAACTCGTACAACTTTTCTCGTCACCCTGATCAAGAATATATATACTTTATGGGGTCTGCCACACCTCCTTTTGCCTGTTACATACTTTTAACAAAACCAATAAACCCATTTCCCATTTTCAATGGTTTCAGGGTATAAAACAATGTTCAGTCAACTTGGATTTCTGATTGTTGATTGTGTCTTGAATTGCACAACTTTTTATAGCAATATAACAATTTGTATAACATTTCTTTATCAAACCTAGATTTCATATTTATTATTATTTGAGTAAATCAATTATGTCTTTCATAGGTAATCGTTTCTCCTGATCGCTATCCCAGCAAATTTTGATCAATTTCTTAAAATGCACACAATATTTAATTTTAGGAATATCTTCCAGTGAAGGACGTTCACCTGCATATAATAAAAATGATCAAATTTAATATAATACTAAGCTTAATTTTTATTCCATACTAACCTCTAGTAGCCAAATTGATAATGGCAAGTGAATTCTTCTGTTCCAAGTGATAGAAGGGTTTCTTGCGTGCCAGCACCTCCCAGAGCACAATGCCAAAGCTATAAACATCGCTCTTGTCTGAATACCATTGGCCCAGCGCAACCTTAGTATAAGGTAAAAAGAAAATATATGTGTAAAACTATATTTACAGTATTTTTGAGTTAAGAAACCTCGGGCGCCATATATGCGGGAGTGCCTATGAAATCTGTCATCAAAGTGGCCTGATCCCGAACTGTTCCGAAATCAGCTATCTTCAAGTTGCGAAATGCGTTTAAGAGCAATAAATTGTGCGGCTTCAGATCACGATGAATCACAGGCTTTGGTTTCATGTCGTGCAAGTAAGCAACGCCCTAAAAAAAAAGTAATAAGAAAAATATATATATATATATACATATATATATAACAATATTCACATATTTCCCACCTTGGCTAACTGTTGCATCCAATTAAGCACAATTTTATGCGTATATTTATGCGTTTTATCGCCATCGCAATGTAAATACTTATGAAGTGAGCCACAGTCGGCATATTCCATGAAAATCAATGTATTTCCATCAACATCTTCCGTTGAGCCAAAGAATTTTATAATATTCTCATGATTTGCACGGAATAGCTGTCTCACTTCTCTCTCAATCCATTTGACATTCTCTGCACTCTTCTGAATTTTTTTCACCGCCAATTCAATATCAAACAAATTGGCTCTCGTGACAACACCAAATGAGCCATGTCCCAATACCTGTATAAAAAATATTTTTAGATAAGTCCGTAAAGGAATTCACTCTCTGAGAATAACTTACCTCTCCCAACTGGATCTTTGTGACATATGCGTTTGGCGTTTCAAATTCAAGATCCATGTCATAATACAGCCTGAAAGTATAAATTTATAATTAGTTTAATGATATTAGTAATATTACAATTATAAATAATCTACCAGGGTTTAACCTCAATTTAATAATAATCAATGTTTGCTACTGTCTTTGTTTACTTTATATTTGGCCTCAAGAGTTTTTCATTATTATCTTTAATGCTTTGTATACCCATTAAACATGCGAAATTCAGGGTATATTGATTTTGTAAAAATTTATGTAACAAATTAAAGGTTTCGTTAAGATACATGTATTAAATATTACCATTTAATTTTTCAATTCCCACGGGCAATATCAAATCTTTCTCTTAATCAATTCTATACAATTACATACTCTAATATTAATTTCAAAATGAGATACCTTGCAATTATTTTAAGGTTCAGTATTACATCGTCCGTAGTTGGTCGCTTGTTCTTATTTTCATCCCGACATCGTGCAATTAGCGAGTTTATCTCATTGAATCCAGGCATATCTTTACTCATCGTTGACATATAAAACACCAATTCCCAGAATACCACGCCAAAGCTATATACATCATACTCTTCTGTGTAATAGTTCTCAATTGCATGTAAGAAGTATGTTTGCATACGTGTGATATGATTCTCATTCAGATGGGCTTGTTTTTTACGCCGGGTCTCTGGCGGCGCATAATCATTGCAGTCCACTTCAGCTCCGCTGGCCAATTCGCCGATCTTCAGGCAGCGAAAGTTGTTGGTCAAGAACAAATTGTGTGGCTTTAAGTTACCGTGATATATGGGCTTTGGCTTGAGTGCATGTAGAAATCCCATGCCCTGTGAAATATGAATGTAAATCTAGGAATCTTTTATATTTATTAGCTAAGTAAGTAGATACCCTGGCAAACTGCAGCATCCAATCGACTGCATCGTGTGCTGTATAATTCGATACTCCGGCCCAGTGAATGTGAGTATAGAGCGATCTACCTTCCGCGTATTCCATGAGCACCATTACCTTGCCTGGTTTCTCGGTTGTGCCATAAAATTTGAGCAGATTCGTGTGATCGATTTCCAATAGCTGCATATATCTGTTCTTGAACCACTTATAATCAATCAGAAAATCGGGATATATTTTGACTGCAATTTCTTTGCTATGCCATTTTGCCTTTTTCACTATGGCGCCATAATTTTTCACGATTTCCTTTCAAATATAAATTCATGATTATTATATATTTTATATTTTATATTTTATATTTTATATTTTATATTTTATATTTTATATTTTATATTTTATATTTTATATTTTATATTTTATATTTATATTTTATATTTTATATTTTATATTTTATATTTTATATTTTATATTTTATATTTTATATTTTATATTTTATATTTTATATTTTATAATTTATATTTTATATTTTATATTTTATATTTTATATTTTATATTTCATATTATATATTTTATTTATATATTTTCATTACCTCCAAAAAATCAATATCTTGCAATTTCACATCCTCACACATGTCCAATTCAAATATCACTTATAATTTATTGAGCAGGAGAAACAAATTTCGTTATCTAAGGGTTTTTATTTAATAGAGAGTTAAACGTTTGAGTCTATATTTAGTAGCAGAAGATTAGACCACATAGTCATGTCTTTAATATTTAATATAATATATTTTATATAAAATATGTGCACATTTCAAGAATATCGAACAAGAATATCAAACAAAGTAACTCCGACAACTGAAACCGTAGCAGACATCCACTTGAGCTTATATATGCGATTGAATTAGGTGATTAAATATGATTGATAAGACTATCGTATTGCCTGATAACTTTTGATACTCTTTGATTGTAAACCTTCCGCTTCTATAAATATAGCCTTGGGATAAACCAAGCTTCCTTCTACCCTGCTTTTACAGACAGAGTAATTGCAGCTAAATGAATATAATTTCTTACTGTGTTTTACTTAGGGTATGAGTAAATTGGTTTTAATTACTAGCACAAGCTTAAATTGTGAGCATCAGCAGCTACATATAATATAAATCTCAATTTCATGAGACTCACAAAGTAAACACAAAATACATATCAAAATCAAAACATTGACAATTTCATCTTTTTAATTTGTGAATTAAAAATTTGTTCATTTCGATTTCATCATTCTTAATGAATTTGTGTTCAGTCGATATATTTTAATCACATTTTAAAACTCGTTTTTCTGGTTCTTGGTCTGTCAATCTAAGTCTATGCATATTCGCATGAATGTAAATTTATAAAACTCTTTCTCTGTTTCTCTCTTTCTCCCTTTCTTACAGCCTCATTTAATTGAATATGACTTGTGTATTTTTGTGTATTATTGTAATTAAATATTCTATTGTTGTTATTTTATTAAAAACAAACTTTTTCAAAATTCATTATTTCAAATTCTACAACACTTTTTGAATTCAAAATAAAAATATATAACATATATCCATGAAAAATATGATACGTATAGCTGAATGAAAACACTTAAGATTAGATTACATATAGTATAAGTCGAGCAACAGCAACAAACCAAAAAAAAAATTGCCCCCTATTTATTAAATTATGAAGATAATTTAGATATGAATTATGAAGCAAGATAAGAAATTTTTGCAAACAATGCAAAATTCTAATAATCAATATTCATTCACTTGTCCAAGTCGGAGTATAGAACAAATACTTTTTCATATCAAAGACTTTTTCATATTAAAAACCATTCTAATTAATAATACAAATCATAAAATATATCGAGCAGAATTTGTTTAACAAAAATTATTATTATAGTCTGAAATTTTTCATCAACTCAAATGAAAATGTATCGATTCTAAATTGGAAATATGTATTTAGGTACAATTGTGTGATAGTTTATACATATAGCAATAATATTGTGCAAGTAAAAGTTTTCTCGTGAAATTTTGAATAATGCTGAACAACAAATAGAATTACTTCTACTAGTTGACATCTTTAGGAGCCCGGCCCATTGGTTAGCCATTTATCGTTGCTCTGATTCCAGATCAAAGTCTCCTCATCTGGCTGTGGATCGTGAGGTGAAATCTTTGTCCAGGTTTGTGTCTTTGGATTATAGGCAAAATTCTTGGAATTTGCCGGCGGCGGTGGTGGCGTTTGGTTTAGCAGCGGAGGTCGTGTGATAGGCACAATATTCGGCTTATCGCCTGGGTTTACACTAATGTATTCCACTTGCGATTTGGGATTGGAATAATCAATGGCGAGGGCCTGGCACAACAGCAGCAAAGCAACTGCAAATATTTCGATGTGAATACATTTTAAACTGTGAGAATATTTCACTTACGGCTCATGTGAAGTAAGCCTTTTTGCAGCATTATGTTTGTTTTTATTATTTTGCTGTTGTTTTTTTTTTTTTTCTAAGTCTAACACTTAACGCTCCGCGTAATGGCAACAAACAGACAAACGTCTCGGCTACGACTGCTCAGAATTTATTTTTTACACATTAGACAAGTCACAAAAATAGCGCGAGTGAGAACATTGAAATCTCAGCTTATTAATCTACGTATGCGTTATGCCCTGTAACCGTTCGGATGTTAGGCGGGGTATATTAGGTGTGAATAGGAGCTGACTTTATAACACAAATATATGTTTTATTTTTTTATATATATAAAAATGTATTTTAATACTATTTTTAATACTAACATTAATTAATATTTTAATGAATACAAATAACATGTATAATAAAAATTAAATATCATTTAGTATAAGAGTTTACTTGACTCTTGTGAAAAATTGAATTAGTTTAAAATCAACTAAAAAATCACAATAATTTTTAATATTATTTAAATTTAAAGTATATTAATTTTTAAAATTTTAATAAAAAGGATTTTCATATTTCTCTATTTATATAAATATTTATATAAATATATATACAAATTATATATTTTTTCCAATTTAATAAGTTTATTAACAACAAATCTTTATTCAATCTTATAGCTAAATTAATCAAATTTAATTTTCTATTTTGTGATACAAGGTAGTAGCTGATCGAGTACACTCTCCCAGCGATTAATCGGTTGTTTTTATTCATTCACACTTAAGGTCATTAGTAAAGCATTGAACTATAGATTGTGTAGCAGATGTTTTCACTTCAACTATTACAAATCCCCTACAGCTATGCTCTACGTAGTGCTGCAGATGCCCAAATGTAAGCCGCGAACACCTTTGAATGAGAGTTAAAACAGTGTGAAAAGAGTGTTGAAGAGAATATATTGAGAGGTAACTCACTTTGACCACATCCAATCGCACAGTTGAGTCGTCCCTCATTGTAGTAGTTAACGCCGTCACTGCCACAGATGGGATTATATTCACTGGTCGCTGGGCATGTTTGGATGCAGGCTACTACACGAGGCGATGCTGTTGTTGGTTGAGCCGTAGTCGTTGGCCTTGGCGATGTAATCGGCTGGCCACGAATAAAAGTCTGCGTCAGATCCTCATCCCAACGCTGAAACTGTGGACGGGCTGCTACAGCAGCGATCAGCAAACAGGAAACTGCAACCGAAATCAATTGTTTATGATTTTGTTGATTAGTAAAACAAAAAGTACAAAAAACGCACTAAATATATGGGAAATTTCCATTTTTTTTTTTTTTTTTTTTTTTTCGAGAGCCACGAACTTGTCCGAACGACTGTGAATCTGAAATACTTCTGAGCACGCCAAGCGATCCGTTGCGTACTTATAAGCGTAGCCCTGAACAAATACATATTTTGGTATTGATTGTTAAAAACGTCATTAGCGACACACACTCGAGCGTGTGGGTTAGTATATAGATCGGGGGGATTGCCCTGACTTCATATAGAACAGAAACTGGTTACAGAGTGTAGAAAACCGAATTATTTTGAAATTGATGAAGCGATTGTGATTCACTTGTTGGGCGACAGTCTGACGGATATTCACTTATACTAGTTTACCATTCTGTGCACGATTAAGATACTGCATATTTTGACTAGAGCTCATTACGAGCTGCAAGCAACGTCAATTGTGCATTCTGTGCTTGACATCCATTGAATCTCTAGTCGCAACCATAAAATATGATTTCCTTTCTTATATTATTTTCCTTTATATTAAATTCTTCTTCTTAAGTGGTTCACCGCCTTGACGTTGCTTTAGAGTTAATATATCAACTACGTACATTTCAATAAAACATTTATATTATATTTTGTATACGACAAGAGTCTGAAAGCTAAATACGAACTTTTGAGACACACCTCTTGGGGGCATGGCACGACTATTATTATGTTTGTATGGCCAAAGAATAAGAAACCTAAAATGTAAAATATAATTAGTCGTCAGATTCATTCAAATTGATGTACATTGATATGAGTGTACTCAGTCTAAAAATTCCTTCTAATGATTATTATATTTGTATTTATTTTGATATATATTGTTTAACGTTTTATTTGTTTTATTTTATTTATTACATATTCTTATTAAAAACCATATACTCAATAATAAAAATTAATCTATCAAAAAAACTGCTTTATGCAATCAAATAACTACAAAAAATTTAAATTTAATTTTTTTTTTATATTTAAAAAATTGCACACCACAATTAATTGATTAAAATAATTGTTCTGTAAAATTAACTCTTTAAAACGTCATTAAGAGTTATGCAATTATTGATAAGACCTAATATTTAATATAGTCAATATAGTCAATAAAAATATATAGCATAAGTAAACCATTGTTGAATTAATTTTTTAAATCAATTGGTTGAAATTCTCGGATGACTTAATAAAAATCATAATCAATCAATAAAAAATTGGTTGAAAATAAACTTTGCATATTCTTAGGCTGATTTTAAATTCAAATGAAAGCAAAAATACGTTAGTAAAAGACTACAATACATATTTAATAATATTTAATAAGATACGTGTAACTTTTATTAAAAAAAAAAAAAAAAAAAAATATATATATATATATATATATATATATATATATATATATATATATATATATATATATATATATATATAGATATATATATCTATATATATATATAAAATATATATATATATATATATATATATATATATATATATATTATAAATTATATATATTTATTGCCAGACAATCTATAGCTATTTAAATATTTAAATTTATTTATAAATATATAATGTAGTAAATATATAACTATAGTTGGCCTGACAATCGTCCCACTGTGCAAGCTCGTAACACTTTTCCTAATTTCATGTTTTCCAATTTTTCTATTTATAATGCCCGATCACTAGACAAATAGATCGTCATCGCGCCAAAGAGGAAAAAGCTCTTCGAAAGCTTTCCAAGCAAAACAAAAACATTTGGCATAGTTTAGTAAATATTTACTAATTGGGCTGAGCAAATTGAATTTACGTTAGCACAGTTTACAAACTTAAGCATTTCAATATTTAAGGCCAAAAATAGCGACAACTCAACGACTAATCAACAAACAATCAAAAGTGAGTGGAAAACATTTCGAATGCTTCTGATGAACAGAGGCAATGGAAAAATATATATGTATGTATGTATGTCAAACAGTTAATGAAAGACATGTGTGTGATAATATGGCTGAGGCCAGACACTTGTTGACAACGTGAATGTCTCGTGTTTTAATTATATCATATTAGCACTCAACGATTTGTTTAGAGAGTGCTCTAGGGCTCTATTATGACTCAGTAGTAGGGTCAATGGGCGATCGATCAGACAGCATATCCAAAAGGCAACTGGATGTAAATTAATATGGAAAGCAGCTTGTTTGCATTAGATTAGAGACAATAACGTTGACACTGCTCTCCACTAATATGACTCGTTTTATCGCTTCTGCAGACAAATATCGTGAGTAAATAGTTTGACCCGATTTGAGAATCGCGGCGCCATGAGCATGCGCCTATGGCATGCTTCGGGCACATTTGCCACTCGTGCAGCCTAATCAAAGAGCGTGCTGCCCCATATGGGTCCACAATGCACAGCTGAGGGAGAGAGAGGCACGCATTTTAATTGAAACTGGTTTGAATGCAATACATTATGATCTCATTGGCTAATGTTGTTCACAATTTAGCTGAATTTATTTTGGAAATATTCCAATAGATTTTGCTGCAGTTGGTTTACTTTTGTAGTGACTGTTCAAAAATGTATATTGATTATTATAGTTTAAATAAATCCTTTTAATTACAATGATAGAGAATGAAATTTTCAAGCATCAAGATTGACTGTAATGCCAATATAAATATTTTTAATATTTTGTTATTTAAATATAATATGTGCAAAAATCTAAATGCTTTCAAATATTCAAAATTCACACTTTATAAATTAATGCAATACATTTGTGAATTTATAGATAAAAAAAAAACCTATTTTCACTAAAATGAAGAAAAGTCGTTGATGCTCGAATTTGGCATATCGAAATGAAAGAATAAGAAAGAGTGTGCAACAGAGAGAGAAAAGTAACAAAATTAAATTTGTATAATAGAAATTTATCATAGAGCTAAACATCAATTCAATATAGATCAGATTAAACTATAAAAAAAAAGAATTCTAAATATTTGTATGAAAAATTTAATAAAGTTAAATATGCTTCCTTCATTTATTAAAATATATAATAATATATATAATAATTCTACTTCAATTCAGGCATATTGAAAGCATTTCTCTACATTTATTTATAACAGTTTTCTATTTATATATATTTTATTATCTGCAGTCTTAAACAAAATATCGTCTTAATTGTTTTTCTTCAATTTAGCCCACATTTTTGTTTTTTTTTTCCTACTTAAGACCAACCACATGTTTATTTATCGGCTCTAGTTCTTTTGACTTGTACGAAACATTAATCATTCAACAATCTATCAATCAGTCAATGAGAACATAAATTAAAATCAATTCTATTACAAATTTAGCATAGTTCTACATTAAATTTGACATACAGGCATACAAAATATTTATGAATTTTCATAAATATTGTGTAAATATGTATATATTGAAAAAGACATATTCAATCAATTTTTTATTTTTTTATTTTATAAATATATTTCTTTGTGCAAATGCTTTGAGCAAAAATCACATAAAACATTTTCCTTTTTTTTTTACGTGAAAGATATAATTTATGAGCATCCTAAAAAAAATTTCATGGTTTCTTGAACACTTTTTTTATACCACGTAAATTTGTTTGACAAAGTATTTTTTCAAATATTGATAACGAGTAGAAAAGCTAGTTTTGACAAGCCTTGTGAATCTTATTACTAAATACAAAATTATAAAAAATATATATAGAAAAGAAAAAACAATGAACTTTTTATTTATAATAAAGAAATCATTTCTGAATAATTAAAATGTATCATCTGTAGTTAGAATGGATACAAGATAAGTCTATAACTAGATTGCTGCTTTCTTCCTATCACACAGGCAGCATACCCTTTATATAGCTTTTCCTTGCGTAAAGCATTAAGTAGCTTGGCCGCAATGCACACATTGTTTAACGGAATGAACTTGGAGCGCGAGCGCAATGCCCCATTGAATGGATAGCATGCAACTGCCACGAAGGCGACGCATGATTAACTGCAGAACTGAGAACGTAACTGAGGAGGGGGTGGGCATGCGAAACGCTGCCTTTGTTTTTCCTCAAAGGCAACAACAATGCGTGAAACAGTTTTCAGGAAATGAAATCATTATAAAAACACAAATCGTATAGGGAGCAGTCAACAGTCTTCCATTAAGCGACGCAGGTGGTAAGCGTTTATCTCAGCTCAGAGATTAGTGATCTTTTCTTATCCAGAATTTCAAATCTGTGAAAAGAGAGCGCGAAAACAAGTTCAAGTCGCCAGCTGAGCACGAGATTTGCGTTATCAGCGAACGAGTCGAACTATCATTGCGGCCAGAGCGACTTAAAAGGCAAACGGCGCTATCGCAGCCATTCGCAGTGCTCATTGAGACGTCGTCCGGAGAACATTTAGCATTCAATATTAATTCGAAATTCCATTTCGATTTCAGTGAAGCTCTTATATTTACAACTCATTTTGTGCGTCGTGTGGTACACTGAAATAACAGCTGACATAATGCCAGAGAAACAAATTGCACCAGTTATCAGTCGATTGGAGGAGTTCGAAAAGAATTTGCCTGGGTAAGTCAAAGCGAATTTCGTGAAAATTATCTATCTATATATATATATAGATGACCTTGCCGGCTAGAGGAAGTCATGTAATATGTGTTGTGACGATAAGGTAGATTAGCCTGACAAACTTAGCAAATCTCTACACTGAGAGAAAAATCAATTAAAGTCTCTCAGTTGATAAAGGCAAAATTTGCATATACTTTAATTAGAATGAAAATGTTTAAGATATTAAAAATTAAGCATATATGATTATTTTTTATTAGATCCATTATTCCTTTCATTTAACATTTAGAAATATTCCATTTAATGTTAAATGTAATGCTACATTACATTAAAATGTTAAATGTAATGTTATATAGCCTATGCAAACTGTACTAAGATGTTATATATAGCAAATGAATTCGAATTAATTAAAAACAATGAAAATTTAATACAAAATGTAAAAAAAGTAAAATTGCTATACAAAATTAGCTTTAAAAAAAGTTTAAATGAAATATTAATTAATAGCTTTTTCTATTCTATTCTTTAAATATAACAAAATTAATAACAGCTAATAAATTTAGTATATATACATATATTATATTAAATATTTTTGTTTATTTTTTAATTTAATTTATTATAATTTAGAAATTTATTATTGAAATTCATAAAGTAAAACTTAAATTATTTCATATTCTGCAGCTATCTGGATACGCATAACAAGCTGGCCATATTGTTGGATTATGATGGCACCTTGGCGCCCATTGCCGACAATCCGAACAAGACGAAAATGCCCGTTGAACTGGAAGCCATATTGCGTAGGTTGGCCAAGCATCCGCAAATATTCATGGCCGTCATTTCGGGCCGTGCGCTAAGGGATGTACACGCACTTGTCAATATCGATGGGGTTACCTTTGCGGGCAATCATGGCCTTGAGATTGAGTATCCGGATGGGTCACGTCACGACTACGAGCTGCCCGACGAGATACATCGAAACTATACGGCCATGGTGGAGGAGCTGAAGCAGCGTGTGGAGAAGCATGGCGCCTGGGTGGAGGATAAGCGCGTCTCGCTCACCTATCACTATCGCGATACACCTGAACACCTCAAGGATGAGCTCAAGCAACTGGCAGCGGAGATCTGTCAGCGACACGGCTTCCGTCCCAATCAGGCGCACGAGGCCATCGAGGCGAAGCCACCAGTTAACTGGAACAAGGGCGAGGCGGCGCTTCACATTCTCAAGACTAAATTTGGTGCCGATTGGGCAGATAAAGTGCGCGTGGTATTTGCGGGCGATGATACCACAGATGAGGATGCCATGCGGGTAAGTGCGATTGACTTATCAACCAATTGATGTGATACTAATCATAATTGTTTATTCAGGTGCTGCAGGGCTTGGGCCGCTCATTCCGCATTGCAGCCGATTCGCAGTTACAAACCTTTGCGGATTTCCGTTTGCCCAAACAGGATCTCATGACGGATTTGCTCAAATGGATATCCACAGTTTATGTCTCTTAAGAGTCGTTAGTTAATTAAGTGAATTTATTTTGTAGAATTTAATATTATATTATAAACACTTTTAAATATTGTTTATTTGTTAAGAAAATGCATTAAAATATATCACTAAATATTTGTGTGTTAGCTAAACTAAAGAAAATATTTGACTCTCTTTTAATGAATTTACAAGAATTTTTAAAGAATTTTTAGAATCTACAAAATATTAGCACATAATATTTTTAAATTTATATATACTTTCTTTAAATGCAAATTAATTTCAATTCTCATTATTTGCTAAATAAATGCTTTAAGATGTTTACATTATGTATCATAAGCTAAATACATTATTTGTACAGAGAACATATTAATTTTTTCCACATCTGTAAACTGGAATGCAACTACATATAGACATATATACACATATGTGTGTTGTTTTTTTTTTTTTTTATTTACAATGTTGGCATGTTTATGGAAATTAATCATAAGCAAAATCTTAGCTGCCATTGCGCTGAAAATTAAAACAGGTATGCAGTAGCTGACCTTGAAATTTCTAAATAAGTGTATTTATTGAATTTATGATAATTACAGTTCATGTTGATGAGCAGGATGACCTAGCCTAGGCTCTAGATATTATTAGATTAAAGTCGTAATGATCATTAATCAATAATGACTGTTTACTTGATAAACATAATCAATTGTCATCAATCATTATCATAATAACTATAATACATAATGATAATAATAAAAACATATATAATAATAGTAGAATAATTATTATCCTAATTATAATTTACTTGTAGGAATTTTTAACAATGAATCATTAACACATCGATGATTATATTACTAACAAAATTTTTATTCTAACCGCAATTCAACAATTTTCAAAAATTATAAATCTTATCTTATTAATATTGATAAGAATTATTATAAAAAAAAAGAATAGAATATTTCAATTGTATTTATTATACTAATAAAACTATTATTTAAACAATTTCTTTAAATTCCAAATTCTAACTAACACATTATCGCTTAAACTATACTTAATAACTGTTTAATTACTTACCACACACAAGAACAAGAGGAGCTGCACTGCACGACTGAAAGCTGACAACCGAAGTTTGCCCTTATATAAAGCTGCTGTTCCACTCAAATACGAGCTGCACTCTTGAGCCCTTTTCTGAGTTAGGTTTTACACTCTCTTAGGTTTTACACTCTCTTCAGCTCACGTTTTTCTATGAAGATCGCCATACATGCATGCTGTTCGACACGAATGTACAGCTTAGCTTAGTTGCTCCTCCTCCTCCACTCTCACTACTTACTACTCACTTGCGTGTTTTTCTCTCTTAGTCTCTCTCTCTCTCTCTCGCTCATCCATCCATCTAAATAACTGTTCTTGCATAGCGTAATGAAACAAGCTTATACTTGTCCTAAGACATCTAGCAGATCTAGTTCATATATGTATACCTATCCACGTCTATTTTATAATAATTTATATAAATTGATAATAATATAATTAAATATCACTTCTATAAGGGATTATAGCAGTTTATATCCAGTTGATATCTCTTCTCGCTCTCCATGTAAACTCCTAAATCACTGAAGATTACTTAATATATAGATTTATATATATACTATAAACCAAAATCAGTTTAGGGCCGTTTAGAGGCTGGACACAGTCCATCTTCTAGATTTAAAAAATAAACACAATATATAACAAATTGTTTATATTCCGGTGTTTACACCCATAAGTTATGGATTCGCAAAGGAAGTATTTGAATAAAAAAAAAACCTGATCAGCTATAAATATAGAATAAAACTCAAGGAAAGTCAAACGAGAAACGAATGATAAGATGTGTGTCAATGGAAGCAATACAAAAACATGAACGACCTCAGACCTCAACCACCATTCGCTGTGATCCCACCTCTATATATATATGCAATCATATATAATGTAGAAGACGATCTAGTGTGTATAACCAGGCTATATATACATATATATGTACGTGCTTCCATTATATGGTATGTGCTTTTTTTATGCACATCTGCCTCATAAATAACGTGCCCACCATTACTTGGCCACGACTCGGCCGACGGGGCGACCAGGGTTGCCACGCTCATGAGCGAACGTGTGAATTGAGAATTGAGAGAATAAAATTCGGATACGATGCTCATGCATATAGATCTTAGGCATGGGGCTAGCGCTGTTATAATTTGGGCATTAGTATTAAGTCGGTCGAGGTACGTCCAGCACGTCGCACAGTTTCCGGTAGATACAGCATCTGATATATATAGATATATATAGAGTACCAGTCTAAAGACAGAATATGGCTGAGCAAAAGAAGGCACCGCTCTTGAAAAAGGAGGAGGATTTCGTTAAGGCTCTCGAGGGGTGAGTACTAAACGAAAACGGGATACACGAAGCAGTTTCTTATTGCTATGTGAACTGTGCTTAGCTTCATCACACCCGAGAAGGATCAGGTTGCCCTGTTGTTGGACTACGATGGCACACTTGCACCTCTGACCGAGGAGCTGTCGGTCATGCCCAAGGATACGGAGATCAATATCAAGAAATTGGCTGCCAACGAAAAGATTTTCATGGTTGTCTTTTCCGGCCGTGAATTGAACGAAATCAAGAACCATCTGAAATTCCCTAATGTCACCTATGCCGGCAACCATGGCCTGGAAGTGGAATATCCTTCCGGCAAGAAGTTCAAGATCGAAATGCCCGAAGAGCTGCTCGAGAAGCACAATAAGCTGGTCGCCGAGCTGAAGGAGAAGGTAATACAACATTCGAATTCTAATAATATTCAAAAATATTTCAATTTATTTTGAAAATTTCGTTTGTAGGTCGTCTGCTCTGGCGCCTGGGTGGAGGACAAGAAGATTTCGGTAACCTATCACTACAAGGGTGTCACCGACAAGCTGAAGGCCAAGCTGATTGCCGAGGCAAAGGGCCTGATTCAGTCGCACGGCTTCCAGCTGATCGAAACGCCATACGCTCTGGAGGGCAAGCCACGCGTCAACTGGGACAAAGGTTAGTCCAACTAGCAGCTAGTATGAGTGACTAACCATTGACATAGCACCATAGATCATTCATTAATATGCATCAATATGTCTCGATAATCCTGGCCAACTGTTGCCGCCCATTCGCTGTCGTCTGCTGCGTCTCGTCGCGTCGGCACCTGTTCAAAACAATTCGAATCGAGACGCGACTCTTCGATGATTTAATTATTGCCATATTTTCTATAAACGACGGGCGCAGAAAAAAAAAAAAAACAAATATTTCTTTTTTGCAGCCCGGGCCATGTGGGCGGCTCTTGTGCGCTGAAATTTTCGAAAACGAAAATGAAAAAAAAAAAAATAACAAACTATATATCTCAGAAATTTATGTGGACAGTCGCCGCAATTTTTTTTTTTTTTTTTTTTTTTTTGTCCCCTCTTGACAAACAAGCAGAGCAAAACCTGATGTCAAAAGCGCGCCACCAAAAATCTATATATATATATATATATATATATATATATATATATATATATATATATATATATATATATATATATATATATATATATATATATATATACTTGTATATGTATATAAATATTTACTTGCCTAATGATAAATTAAAAAATTTCGTGCAATTTATCATAGAAATTTTCGCTTTCATTTTTTTTTAAATTGTTTTGTTTTTATTTTTGCCGCATTTGTCTTGAGTCATATGAAGATTTCTATTTTAAAGATCTGTATATAACGTAAATGATGTACATGAAGGAAAAAAAATCATTTTTGCGGTCTATATACACTTGTCATTATGACGAGACGCTGAAATGTTTCTATATGCATCGAGAAGGTATATGAAATCTGACGAGTATCAGAATATTTATGAATATCTATGCAAACATATATATTACTGATCGTTATTGATATCTATAATAAATATATCAAGCATTGAGAAGAGCCGTCATACAAAGTGAGAAATTATTGCTAGAATATATATATCTTTAGCAAAGTATTTGCAAAATTTACATTGAGAAATTTTATTTTGATTTCTATAGAGTAATATGTATGCATCAATAGCAAATGTTTTGAATATCAAAAAATTATCTATATAATTTTATGGATTTAATCAAAATAAGTTTTATATGCTTTAGTATTTAAAAATAATTTTTTCCATATTCAATAACATAATAAATACATTTGTATATAAATATATAACAAAAATAAGGGTATTTCGTTTTCGCTGAGCCAAATTTCTTTTTTAATTAAACGCAACTAATTCTGCAACATTTTTGCAAATGATGCATTGCATCAAAAGACATATAAACTATAAAAGTAGTTTCATGTCGATCAATAAACATAAATTGTAGATATATATATTGCGTGGGTTTCAAGCAAAAATCTTAACAAGTTTTTATGTGCACAAATTTTTGAGCTCTTTCATTAATGAGTTTTTAATGCAAAGCATAAAGGAAACTCATTTCCGCAGTACATAAAAAAATAATAATAATAATAATCAGCAACAAAATAAACTAAATTTTTCAATATGAAATATAAAAAAAATGTTGTTCAATATGTATAAATGTTTTTAAGTTTCAACAGTTTATACGGAGCTAAAAGAAATAACGATATGAAAATTTTATTGCTTCATATTTAATTCATATTTTTTATATATATATTCTTAATGTTAATAAAAAAATCGACTTTAAAATGCCCTTTGATCAAGAAAAAAGAAAAAAAAAAAAAAAAAACAAAATTATGCTAGTCATATTTAAAATGAATTCCAAACGGAATTCATAAATTTTTGCGAGATGAGAAAATACGAGAAACAAATCCCAGTGCAATTCGTACAACGTTCCAAAAAATATTAATATTTATATATAGAAAGATATCGTGTCTAGCTGAAAGCAAATAAGACATTTCCAATGAGCTGCGACAAATGTGCATAATTCAAAAGACAACAAAATAAAATTTAATTATATAGCAATAAATTTGTGTAGTGGAAAAATCACACAGAAAAAAAAAGATATATATATATTATATATATATATATATATATGTATATTTATTTATGTGAAAGCCTGGCAAGCGCAATGGCAACAAAAGATCTCATCTGAATTGTTGGTGCCGTCTGAAAAAAAAAAGAAAGAAAAAAAACAATTTTGAATGCAATACTTTTTGGGATCGGGAATCGGCAGGAGATGTTGGCTAATGCGTCATCAATTAAACAAAAATTTCGCATTAATAGGTGGCAAAACAACAAAAAAGACAAACAAAAACCGAATAAAAATCTCGCACAATTAAAATAATCAAAATGTAGCTCTCTATATATCATATACAGAGATAGACGCATATATGTATCTAAACATTATATATAGAGCGAGAGCAAGAGCGAGAGAGAGAGAGAAAGAGAGTGAGTGAGTGAGAGTGAGTTATGGTTTGCATAGACTTACTTGACTTGCCGCAAGCCAAACACACTTTGCTCGCTCCACGCCCACGCAAACACCTAAAAATAACGACTAGAAAATACCAGAAAATTGAAAACTAAAAACTGAATATACATATAGATAAATCTTTAGCTCGTTGTCGCTGCAGGCCTCTATAGATTTATATATAGCGAGTGAACTTTTCAAAATATTTGGAAAAAAAAATCAACAACAGCAACAGCAAAACTTGCTTTGTAACACTTGAGACTGAATTTTGTGTTCCAAAAAGCAAATGGAAAAAAATTTTAATATTGCTAAATAGAAAATAAATTTACAAATTAATATGAATTGTTTTAGCAAATCAAATAGATTTTTAAGGATATAATTGTTAACAAAATACATTTTAATACTCAATTTAATAATTTATTCATATTTAAAATTCATGGTTCATGCATAATTAATTTATAATATTAATATTAATTATAGTTTAAGATATCATATCACAATATATATACTAATTATATATCCATCTTATGCTATTCGGCAACGTTTGGAAAGCATTTTTGATTACATTTCTAAAAACGTTATTAAGAAATATTAAAGCTGATCAGAAATGTTAAAGCTATTTAAAAATTGTAACAGCAATGATATATTTCACATATTTTTTAATAGAATGATAGATCTGATTAAATGAAACATATTTTTTTAAATGTTAAGCATTAAAAAGTTAAGGATAGTCAATAACATTAAAGTTATTAGGAATGCTAATAATAAATGTGCATTTGAAATATTTCAAACAGATTAACATTCTTAATAACAGTTCTCAAAATGTTAATGAGAAAAAAAGGAATGTTAGGTGTAATTACAAATGTTAAATGCCAATTAGAATGTGAAGGCTATTTAAAAATGTTAAGGTTAGATTGTGACTATGATCTTTTTTATTTACATTTTAAACATTTTATGCGTAATATATAAAAGCTATAAACCGTATTTTTATAGATATATAAAAATATCGATAAAGATACTAATACTAAATAATTCAATTGAATTATTTTACAGGAGAGGGCGCTAAGATGATTCTGGAGAAGCAATTCGATGCGGATTGGGCCAAGAATTTGAAAATCATCTATGTGGGCGATGATACCACCGATGAGGATGCCATCAAGGTGCTACATGGCATTGGTAAGACTTTCCGTGTCTCGGAGCTGCCAACGCTGAAGACCTATGCCAACTATCAGATCAAGACCGTCGAGGAGGTTGGCTGGCTGCTGAAAGCCGTTCAGGCCAACTATGAGAAGAAGAAGAAGATATAAGCGTTGCGGCTCGCTGTAGCTTAAGCTAATTCCACACTCACACATACACGCTCACACGTACACACAAACACACACATTAGCTGTTGTCTTTTTTTAAAATACAATATTTATTTCTCATTATTTTATATGTATGTAATTCTTACAGATACAGATCCCTTAAAACAAATGTTTCACAAACTATTTTCTGTCTACGATTCGCAATAAAATGTTCACATAATTTATTAATAAATTTGTTACGAAGCTTCTCCTTATACACACTGGCTTCAGCTGCATCTGCTTTATCTGCGCTCCGCTTTCAGGGCTCCGGCTCGAGCAGTGCCTGCTCGACCGCCGCGCGCTGCCTGCTTCACGATTGTGGGTGGCACCACGACGGGTGGCGTGGGATTTGCTGGAGGTTGCACAGCACCAGCTACTACGCCCACGGGTGTCACGACGGGCGTCTGGACAGCGACCATGCCTGCCTGGGCCGCAGGTGTTTCGGCCCGTTTGGGTTCGCTCATGTTAAGCGCTTCGTTGAAGATCATACAGAATTCACCAATCTTGAAGACCTCGCCATTTTTACCCGAATACAGAGTGAGACAGTGACGCCAAATGGAGGCATAACCCTTAGTCAGTCTGATGATGTCGCCTGGTGTTATCAGCTTGCCCGGCTCATCCCAGATGGAGACATTGATGCTGGCTGTGGGATCACCCACTTTGAAATTGCGCACCTCGCGGTTCTCCTTCGTTACGGTTGCCACGCCCACCTTGGTAGGAAATGCATACAAACGTAAACAAATCGACCAAAACAGTTAGTTATCGATAACAAATACAGACCTCGAGTACTATGAAAATAACATTGATGTTTTTCAGACCGGGTTTAATATCCTTTATCGCAATGCATTCTGCGTTGTACATGACAGTATTAAAAATGTTCTAAATGCTTTAATTGGTTCTAAACAATAAATAATATTTATTAGCTTTATTTTCTTTTTTTAAGGAATGCCAATATGAGTGCACACAAATGTCACACACAACAAACGCAGCCAAACAGCTGTTCGACTATTAGAGATGCGCAACAGTCAAAAAATATATTATTTTAAACGATTATTTGGTAATGTACTCATTTACAACTATAACACAATAAGAAATAGGAGAAAATTTAAATCAATTTAGTTGAGAGCTACAAATTAAATAATTACTATTTCTTATATTTTAATTATATATACACAACTTGAGCAATTTAACATTTTGTTGCTCTTTTAAACGATAGAATAATTGTTAGAGACTTTTCGAAAACGTGTGACGTCACGTCGCACTGTCGATTATTGTACCACAATGTATAATATTTAATAAAGGTTAAACTCTTTATTTTAATTTTCAAGAAATTTGAACTTAATACAAGCTAAATTTGTGAAGTATTATATAAATACTGTTACACACAATTAATTGCAAACCTACCATTGAGTAACCTTCTCACTTTGTGACAACTCGACAGCTGTTCGCACGAAATGCCTCCACGAACTAGTTCAGCTCTGAACAGTATAACTCATTTGTTCATATTGCTGCAAAAATAATACAAACATCAAATTTTCGCAAATTCATACAGAAAAATTAGACGCATAAATAAACAAAGCACGCGTTGTGTATTTTTGCTGCAAAAACATCGTGCTGAAGTACAGAAATATCAAAGAGTCGTATTGCAAGCGAACATAACACAGCTCTATTTACATTTTGTTTATCAACATGGAATCTGGTAGCAGTTCGAGTTCGACGTCGGGCAGCAGCTCTTCGAGTGGCTCGTCTAGTTGCACCGACACAGGCAGCTCGTCGGACACCGATTCAAGCAGTTCAGAAGTTGCCGCTCCCGAGGAGAAGCCACAGCCAGTAAAGACACAACCAACCGCTGTGCGTCGAAAGGCAACGCCGGCAGAGAATGAAAAGCCGAAAGCCGCTGGCAACAGCAGCGCTCTGAGCTCTGCCTCAAGTAAAGTGCGCTCTGTGGTGGCGGCCAGTAATCAGCGCAACGGCGCACTATCCAGCGATGACGACGACGACGATGGTGCGCCCCCAGCCAAAAAGACTCCGCGCACCATGGGCAACAACGTGGCAGCGGCTGCTCGTCGCAAGCCGTCCACAGGAGCGCCGGCCAAGCAGACGGCTAGTGGGTCTAGCAAGGCGCCGCAGCCAGCCAAAGCTACGGCCCAGTCGCAGCGCAACGGTGACAACAAGGCACCGTCGCTGAGCTCCTCCTCCATGAGCACGGATGACTCACACAAGGATGTGAAGAATGGGCGCAAAGTGCCGCTCAAGCTGGCCAGCACTGCAACGGCTGTGCGGGCCAAGCAAATGCGCGCCAAGGCACTGCAGGCCAAGGCGACCAGCGCCAGTGCCAGCAACAGCAACAACAACAAGAATGGTCCAAGTACTGCTGCTGCTGCTGCTGCTGCTGCTGCCAGGCGCGGCAAGAGCCGCAGCAGCGATGGTAGCGATGATTCAGACAGCGGTTCCGGTTCGGAGACCAGCTCCATCAGCGAATCGGAAGGCACAGACTCAACCAACTCGTACAGCTCACAGCCGGCGGCGGGAAAGTCAAGCCAAGCCAAGGGCAAGCGCGCTACGGCAGTAGCCGGTGACAGCGAGGAGGAGCGCAAAGACAAGGCGAATCCCATGCGCAAGCTGACGCGTTCGCTGAGCATGCGTCGCTCCAAGCAGCAGCAACTGAAGCCGGGCAGCGATTCTGAATCGGATGCAGATCTCGACCAAGAGGACGACAAGCAGCGCGTGCTCTCCAAGAGTCCGGCCAAAAAACCGCCCACATCACACATCGGCCTCAACAGTAGCAAGTGCAAGGTGAAGAAGGAGATGAGCTCGATAAAGTCGCGACCCGCCTCGCCGGCCGTTCAGCTGGAGAAGAAGTGCCCCATCGAAGGCTGTGATTCGTCCGGCCATTTGAGCGGCAATTTGGATCGACACTTCCTGCCCGAGGCATGCCCCATCTTCCACAATATGTCCGCCTCGGAGTGTAAGGAGCGCGCCAACGAGCGCAAGCTACGGAACGAACAGCGCCTCAAGATGCCCATCAACATTGTCAGCACACCGGGCAACCAGAACAGCAATCTCAAGTCCCTGACGCCCGAGCAGCGTGAGTTCCTGGCCAAAATACGCGAATCACGTGCAAACTTCCGACCCATGAGCAACAATTTCTTGAACGACAAGGTTAGTATATCGATTCGCCTTTCCAATTGCATTTAATAAAGTTTTGCCCGCTTTCAGGTCAAGATCGACAAAGACTGCACGGATGAAGATCGTGAACCTAATCTCGCTGGCCTGGTGCCCGACTACGACTTGCAGCTGTTCCGCGAGGCGCAGGCTCTGGCCTCCGAGCGCATCGAGGACGAGCTCAAAGATCTGCCTGTTGGCAAGGGCATCAAGTGCGTAGAAACTAATCTTTGCTCAACTCCATATCTAATTTGAATTTTTTTGCAGATACATCAGCATGGGCAAATATAAAATGAAGGTGTGGTATCAGTCGCCCTATCCGGATGATGCCGCACGCCTGCCCAAGATGTACATCTGTGAGTTCTGCCTGCGCTATCAGAAATCCGAGACGGGCATCAAGCGACACGCCCAGAAATGTGTCTGGCGGCATCCGCCCGGCGACGAGATCTATCGCAAAGGCAAGCTCCAGGTGTGGCAGGTGGATGGCAAACGTTATAAGCAATATTGCCAGCATTTGTGCCTGCTGGCCAAATTCTTCCTCGATCACAAGACGCTCTACTATGACGTGGAGCCCTTTCTCTTCTACATCATGACACTGGCGGATGTTGATGGATGTCACATTGTCGGCTACTTCAGCAAGGTAAGCAACCGGTTTGGCTTAAAGATTAGTTAAGGAATTGTTGAATATGTCAATTTATTGAAAAGTGTAAAAAGCTTTTAATTGACTAAATCGGGCAGCTTATCGTAGGCATGAATATAGGTTTTAATCAAGTAGACGAGTCTCTTCCACGACTCTGTTCTACGTCTCTGTTCCATATCTCTGTTCAATGTCTCTCTTCTGCGTCTTTCAAACACGTATCAGTTCGACAAATGTCTTTCACTTTCTTCTACTTTTCCCTTCCGCGTCTCTATTCTATTTCTCTGTTCCACTTCATTGTTCTACGTCTCTCTTCTGCGTTCTCATTTACGCATCTGTTCCACAAATGTCTTCCACATTTCCTCTGTTTCACTTCACTGTTCCACGTCTCTCTTCCATGTCTCGCATCCACATCTCTGTTGTACAAATGTCTTCCACGACTCTGTTCCATGTCTTTGTTCCACGTCTCTCTTCATCCACCTTCCATGTAACTGTTCCATTTAGACATATATCTGTCTACTGACCATAGCCAATTCTATATAAGTTAGTTATTTTCTGTCTATCTGCTTATTAATTATTAATTCATTTTTGTTTATACCAAGGATGGAAATGGCTTTATTTTTTTAAATTTTTCATTTAGATATTTATGGAAATATTTTAGGTATTTATATTTATAGAAAAATTCAATTAAATATCTCTATATAATATCTTATAAATTTTATTAATTTGCTGTTAACAAGAAAATCAATAATAATTCATTAAATCTCAACTGAGGTAAAACTTTTCTTTTTCTTTGATGACAAAGACACTTGACCAGTTTTTAGATATTTTTCAAATTTAATAAAGTATATATATATATATACATATATATAATACTACATAAAAACGAAATTGAAATACTTCTCATGCATTTGCTTAAATAATTTGAGCGCTTTAAGAGTTTGCATTCTGTTAAATACAAAAATTTTAACTTTTACATAAAAACTTGGCAATGCAAAATTCTATTCAATAATTTGCACAATTTAATTATGAATTGAATGTTTTTTTTTTTTTTTTCGTGGCAACAGTAAGTAAAAATGTTTTATGCACCAGTTCGTCATGGTCGTCAGTCTGAGAGGTGTGTCCGGAGCAGTTATGCTGCTTAACGATTCAAAAAATCCCTTCTCCTTCTGCTTTAATAAATTCAAATGATATACAAAGTCTCAACTCTGAAATCTGTAATTATTTTATATAATTAGTTTTTGTGTTGGCAAGCTCAATTTTGTATGTAAGGCTTAGATTAATTAAATTAAGTTAAAGCCAGAATGCAGTAACAACAGGGATACTAAAAATAAACTTTGTTTAATAGTTAACTATACATATGTATATAAGTATGTACCTTAACCAAATTCTTTAATTATCAAAATATCACTAATTTTCTTTAATTTATTTTAAATTAGGTTTTTATTGCTTTTATTCAAAAATTCTATCAATGTACGCAAATGAAATTTGGCTTTAGTCAGAAATCAATTCTTAATGATGTTAATTTAAAATTTAATAATTTCTTTAAAATAATTTCAATATAAAGCTCAATTATTGTAATACTTAAGCATTTTATTATTGTTGATAAACTCTTGAAAATTGTTCTTATGTAGAGCTAAATTCATAATAAGCAACCCACAAAAAATTCAAGGATTTTACATTCAGTTCTAGATCTCAATAGTTCAGCTTCATTTGTCTGCTAGACAATGTAATTGAAATATTATATAAATTCATATACAATATAACATTTTACTTTACGTATGATTATATCAACTATTAGATAATATTTTTGTTAAATATTTCTTTATCCATTATCTATTAGACCTCCCCACTTACATAAGTTGTTCTCTTTTGTGGAACTTATGTATAAACTTTAGTTTGTTACTTGCAATCAAATTGAATAATACCATTTCACAGTTTTATGATTCTTTTATGTCTGCAGACAGAGCCGAGCTGAGCTGGGCCCAGCCCAGTATCTAGAACCCAGAACTGCAGAATACACAGCAGCATCCTGAATCCCATCCAGAATCCATGTAATACATGGGAGATGGATAGACTCTGCTGCTGCTGCTGCTGCTGCGGCTGCTATATGCCCAGACAGTCAGCATTCTTGACCATACCCAAAAATTGTTTTGTCAACCGCGTTGAGGCTGGAGTAAATAAGCTGACACCAGCCAAAGGGGCGTGGCAGGGCGGGCCACCAGCACAAAGTGGAGATTTCCCCAGCAAAACTAAAAAAAAAAAAAAAGAAATAAGAAAAAAAAGCCATAAACACAAAGTATATTGTCTGCCATGTGCGCACGGTTTCTTGACCTCCCCCTGAACATGGCGTCTAGCCGAGCTGCTCTGCAGCTGCAAGAAGTCCCCCCTCAGAGGCCCCCTCGCCCGGCTCCCCCCGCCCTTGTTGCAGTTGCATACAAGTTTTTTGGGCGCTGCCAGAGACTGGGTTTGTGTTACAAATTGCGCATGTCGCGCCGGACTGCTGCGCAGGCACACAATCCCAGACACTGAACCCAGTCCTAGTACCGAGCGTAGTTGGTGTTGCTTTCTGTATTCCATTCATCCCAGCAGCCCATAGAGCTAGCCGTGGCAGCAGCAGCAGCAGCAGCAGCAGCTGGTTACACACTACTCACAATTCGTGTGTTTCTAGTTTACATGGCTCACACTCACAGTTAGTTAATTTTTGGCAATGCTTTGTATCTCTGTGTATGTGTTGTGTGTGTGTGTGGAGTACCTTGGCCCTGCCACCATGCAGCATCATACTGCGCAACTATGCCAGCAGACAGCAGCCAGACATGACGGATTGGGGCAGGCAGAGTGAACCAGCCAGGGATGCTGCCACGGCTGCTGCTGCTGGGGCGTACACGATTGAGGTCGTGCACCTCGACGTTCGCTGCGCCGACAGTCGTGCGCCTGCTCCAACTGGTTGGGGTGTTGGCCAAAATACCCAGCTGCTGCTGATGATGCTGGCCAGCGTATGTGCGTTCCCAGACATCATGGCAGACGACGCGGGCAAACAAAGAATAAAAATGCAAAGTACATAAATGTATTTCCGAATTGCGAATTGTTGCCTTTTTGGAGTTCACACCCAGTTGTATTTTTTGGCAGTTGCCCCACCTCCTGCCTGCCTGCCTGCCTGCCTGCCTGCCGCCACCTTACCCTGCTCTGGCAGCATCCGGCGACTGCACAGTCGAAAACTTGCTGTGAATCTCTTTGTCGTCTCGCCCGCTCTCTATTAGCGCATTTGCCCCTGACGCTTATATATACATAAGACTAGCAATACATATGTATTTACTATACATATATATAATGTATGCGTATATGTGTATGTATTTACGCATTGCACTCTGCAGAGCATCGATTCAATTTCTGCGACGCCTGGTCATTGAACTCCCGAAAAAGCTAGAAGCATCAAATGACAGAAAGCCCCCAAACCGTTACTGTCTGAGCCCCCAGTCCCAACCAGAGACAGTTCCATCTAGTATATGACTGTCTGATTGACTTTCCGCTTTCTGTGGGAGGCTGCCTCAAGCATTTTCCTATTGATTGAATTAACAATTAATGCATAACTTGTATAAATAATCGCATATTGTTTATTAGGAAAAGAATAATGCGAGAGTCGATTAAAGTCATTTAATGGCAAATATTTGACTGCTTAATAATTCATTCATTTATCTCTGCTTTCAGCATATTCCATTTTTGCAGGAGAAAAACTCGTTCTATAACGTCTCCTGCATTCTGACACTGCCACCATATCAGCGCAAGGGCTATGGCAGGCTGCTCATTGATTTCAGTAAGTGCAACAAATTATTTATTTATATTTATTTTTACTGCCGCCTAACCTCAACTTTAAGAGTTGCATCCAAAGTCACAATTTTCATAATGCAAAGTTTTTTGGAAGTTATTCCTATGAAAGTTTCATAAACATAGCGCAATTTATGTTTTATCTATCTATATAGCCATATATCATATATCATATATCATATATACTTCCATATATCCATATATGTATCTACTTCATAATCTATTTCTATGAGATTTCTAATTAACTTACATAATTACTTCAAAGTTTCACTTCTAAATTGCTTTTAAAGTTTCAATTTGATTTTGAAGAAAACATTTCCTTAACAATTTTGTTTTTTTAAAGTGAAGGTCGCTTTTCTGTTAATCCCTTAAATTGAATTGAAGTTTATTTTGTCTAGCCAAGTCTCGCTTTATATACAATCTTTGCTGCATATTCTAAATTATCTATTTTACATAGATTAGATCAAGCAAATTTTCTTATCACATTTATTTTCTCATAAACCTGCTTTATTTATTTATTTAGATTTAAGTATATAAAAAAATAAACTAAATAAGTAGTTATATAGCCTAAGAAGAGTACAAGAAAATATTGTTCAATAATCTTGAATTCATTGGATTTGGTCTTCATTTTCTCGTTTAGAATTTACTCAATTAGGTTGTCTGATCTAACAATTTGTTGACACCGTAAATATTTAATGTACTTCAATTAGATATAAATAGATATATACTGCAAATATACTTATTGAAATATACGTAGAAGATAATTTCGATATTTTATACTACTTATTTTAAATACATTTGAGTATTCTCTGTTTGAAGTACATTAAATGTGTAAAGGTGCAAGCAAATAGGTAGATTTTTGTATAAGGCCTTTAATATCTGATTTGTATATAGCTTCTCTTGAATTTGATTACATTGCCCGCTCATGCTTTTCTTCATAAAATGAAGCGAGTATATTAATTTTGTGCAATATTCCTCTTTGTTTCTCAGACTGCTGTCTAGCGACTTCAAATCTTGAGATACTTAACAGACCGATGCAAAGATTGTATGTTCACTCTTAGCTTTGGAGCTAGGGCTCAGACAGTACTTGATAAGAAAGTTACTTCTGGCTCTCTCTTAAGAAATGTTTTAGTTGTTTTTGGAGCGCGAACGAGTGGTGCTAATTCAACTCAGTTCCTTGGGGTTTACATGTTTCTTTTATAAATACTATGTACCTTGAATTAAATGGTTTTGTAAACATATGGAAGGTATATGCTTTCTGTACAAATTATGGGCATTGATAATTTCTGTCCATTATTATTTTTTGGCTCTATTATGTTCTTTCATTAGATATTTTAAAGAAATATTACAATAAATCTAATAATATTGATCTATTCAATTTAAAAAAAATATAATATTAAAAAGTAAACTTTTTTAAAAATTATTTATATATACCTACAATTATTTAAAAAGTTTATACTACATAATTATTATTGGCCAATTATAATTATTATTAAATGTGTATATAATAATTATTATATATATTCACTTAAGTGTTTTTGAATTTGCCAGAATTTCAAGAAATTTATTTATATTTAATATTTAGGCTCTGCTTTTCTGCCTAACTAACTAAATTAGCATCATTTCATCAAGGCATCTAAGAATTTGTCTTTGCTTACTACTAACTTAAATTCTTCAAAATGTAGTCTCATCAAAGAGCTGCAACTTCTTAGAACCTCACAAAGGCGATTAGGAAACCAGGCAGGAGAAAATTGAAAATTTTCATTTAGTATTATTTTTTTTACTGGCTTGCCATAATGAGCCGGCTATCGATTTAAGTGGTACGTGAGGTGTGCGTGTGACTCATTGGCTTATATGGCGAGCTAGTAGTGCAATATAGTTAATCATGATTGCATGAGAGAAGTCAAGCGACATGCCAGCCATAGACAGTGGCTCCAGTCGAGCTTAGCTTTTCATGCTGCAGAGCGATGCATGCAATTTCTGCATCAATTAGGCGTAGACCAAGCTTTGCAGGTGTGTATACAAACACACACACACATGCATATAGACATATATGTACGTAAGCAAGTATAAGACTTTTTTTTTATCGTTTGCTGCCACCAAAATTGTTTAAAATTAATCCACCTTTGAAATGGACGAAGACACAGCGCCAGACAATAAAGAAACAGGCGCAGCAGCAGCAGCAGCAGCAGCAGCAAAAAAAAATGTATAACAACAACAAAAAGAATTACCCTCTCCAGCCGCTCTGGCCGAGCACTTGAGTCATACGCGACTTGGATGGGATGAATGGCAACGGCGTCCACGTCGGTCGGTTTCTATGTATTAAGTCAGTTGATACATGCAATGCGGGCGTCCACACACGTTCCACACCAAGGAGCGAGCGAGAGAGATAGAGAGGGAACGATAATGAGAGTGAGGGTAACGGGCATAGCAGAACGAACGAAACGACATTGACCTTACACACCCATACACACACATACACACATAAGCAAGCTTACGAATGCCCACTGCTGAGAGAGAGTGTAGTAGGCAAAGTGAGTGCAGTGCAAGCGAGACGGGGTATAAGCGAGCGTAGTGCGAGTGCAAACAGTTTTCGTCATTATTAACAAACACCCAGAAAATGTGTGGCGTTTCGGCCCTTTTATATTGGAGGGCAGGTGTCCGGGCAAGAATTGCTGGGGTTAAGGACAGCGTCAAGTGTCTGGGCCGCCTGTCCAAGCGGTTGACGTGTCTGCCTCATTAGCAGTCGAGCGAGATGGCCATATATGAATACATAAATATATACTATATACATATGTATATCAAGTACATAATAGGGCCAGGTGTAATAACTGCATGCACGCAATATGCAAATGTGCAAAAAGATATATAGAGAGAGAGCGAGAGAGAGAGCAGGAGAGAGTGATGGACTATGCTCGCCCTTATCTGCAGGCTAATGTATTAATTAATGAAATCAAGCCCAACCACAAAGCAACGTTGCAAAAGTTTCAGCCCCAAAAAATTTCCAGCGGGCGTTTAAAGCTCGCGCATAAAAATAAAAGAAAGAA
Organism: Drosophila koepferae; assembly: GCA_030914345.1. Lineage (NCBI taxonomy): Eukaryota > Metazoa > Arthropoda > Insecta > Diptera > Drosophilidae > Drosophila > Drosophila koepferae. Next base: position 8,274,999 of record JAUESR010000207.1, read on the forward strand.
AATAAATATACAAAAACTTTTGCAGACAGCGACGCAACAGCAGCAATTGGCGGCAGACAACAAAGGTCAGCGCAGGTCACAATGAAAGGGCGTCGTCCTCTGCGTGCTGCGAGTCGAGCAAGCGGCTGTGGCTGCGGCTAGTCAACTAGTCGAGTAGTCGAGTATCGGATACCCGGTAAACGAGCCTTTTTTGCTAATTACACTAACAACAACAAGAGCAGCAGCAGCAGCAGCAGCAAGCAGAGCCAACAATTATTAGTGCAATGCTAATTGACTAAGATTCTTAAGTTGTTAATTGGTGTTGCAACTGCGCAACGTTTACTGTTGCTGCTGCTGTTGCAAGACTGCTCTCTAGTCGTAGCAACTGCATGCGCCTGTGGGTAGGCAACATTGCGCAGTTCGGCCAACGAATGCGAATCAAGCATGGATCGATAAAGTCGTCTCGACGTTGCCCCTCACACTCAGAAACAAACACACACACACATACATATACACTTATAAGCACACAGACAGGACGAAGAGCGTCAAAGAGAAAGAGAGAGAGAAAGAGAGAGAGTGAGAGTGAGAGAGAGCGAGCAGCGGCAGACGCAAAGAAATCAAAACGCTAGCCCAAAAGCAACTGCATGTCCATGTGGGTAGTGTAGAGCAAAGCGCAAAGCTTTGTGAACAGTGGAACGCAAAACGTTTAAGACGAACAAAATTAACAATTGCTGTAGTTCAGCTTAGAGCTTATTAAAAGACATTACAACCGTTTTGAATATATTTAGTTAATTTTACTTTGTATATATTACATAACTAGTTAAATCTTAAGTTAATAAAAACATATAGTTTTACATTACGGCTTACATTATATGTACATAACTCATAAATGTCTTGGGTTAAAAGGCTTTTGGCTGAAATATTTCAAATTCTATTCAAATTACTTCTTGGTTTTTATCATACTTTGCTGTTATTTAACAATTAATTACGTTTATATTTTTGGCACAAGGTGATATATGTATATAGCAAGCTATAGGCATATTAAGGCTAGATAACAAAAATAAAATAGCTGTGTATCATTAGGACTTCTTATCACTTTTTCTCGGACTGTACTCAACTGCACTTCGCTCTCATTTTCTATATTCTTGTTGCATCTCTAGAAGCAATATTTGCGCATTCGCCTCTTCCAATTGTTCAGTTAGTTTCTTAACATCAGCTTTGTATTTTTTTTGCACCAATTGTAAGTTGACGTTCAAGCGAAGATTTTCCATGCGTAAATCCTTACTGTAATTGAAAAGATTTTTAGTATATACATTTTGTATGTAAATTTGAAACATAAGAAAACTGAATTTGAGAGCAAACCATTTCTAAGTTCACGAGACTATAGTTCAAACCGTGTACTGAACTAGCTGAAGGGCTGATTAGTTTGCAAAGTACATATTTCTGGTAGGCAAATCAACTTACATTTGATTACTTAGTTCATCGATAACAGCTTCAGAGCTTTCTGTATCCAGCAAATCATCAAATTGTTTTGGTTTAATTTCAGTTTTCAATATGCTGTTTTCATACTCTGTATCCTCATTGTTTTCTGAGTCAGCTGTATCTATTTCAATATCTGAACTATCCAAAGGATCATCCTTCACGCATTTGTAGTTTGGCTTGTTTGTTTCCCATGGCTGCTTCTTCGTTTTTTCACTGTCTGAGCAGTGCATGGCACTTTTAAGGCACGGCACTGCATTTGGCTTTAATCGGCACATGCCTTATGGAAAAAATATTAGTTGAGATAATGAGCAATTGTTTTTAAGTACTATATACCAATATCTTCCGGCTTGAAGTGTTGCGAGCAAACATATGTTCCCTTGCAGTATTTGAGCATTGGATTGTTACAGAATGCGAGCCACTGTTTGGCTAGTTTATTGTTCATCGGTAATGCGAAGAAACGAATTGCTTTACCGGCTGTTTCGCTTGTATAATTGCAATTTCTTACCGAGCAACGCTTCATGTTTATTTACTGTAAAAATACAAATTAGCGCTGACATAAATATTTGTTGCTTACTAAATTCTTGCTATCGATAAGCAGCTGAGCTGTCAACTGTGGCACGCATATCGATAGTGATATGCAAAATTCATCGCACAGCTGTGAGCGCAAAGATCATTCACGCACTGGCCGAAATGTACGTGACACACACACAGACACACATGTTCTGCTCCATTGTATGAAAGAGAAAAAAAAAAAACAATAACAACAACTGAAGCTGAGCCGAAGCTTTCGCACGCTGTTTTCTTTCATTCCCACAATACCCCACTACAACTCAACCAGTTGCAGTTGTGTCTGCTATTGAGTGCGTCTAGCGTCTGCGTTCGTGTGTATGTGTGTGTTTGCGTTTGCGTACTTGTGTGTGTATGTTTGTATGTCTGTGCCGTTGGCTGTTTTACCCGAGCCTGCCTCAGTGGGTTTTGTGTTGTGAGGGTACGCCGGGCTCGTCCTCGCTGATTTACTTGCTGCACTCATTGTTGCTGTTGTTGTTATCTAGACTCGAGAATTGTTGCTGCCAGACGACAGCGACGACAACGACGCCAACAACAACGTCGTTGAGCTTTGGGGGTTGAGCTTTTGGGTTGAATGCACGCCAGAACGCTGTTTAAATGCCCGCCGCTCGTCATTCATGTGGCCGGGCCGGCAACCGCCGTCGCCGTCGTCGACGTTATTATTGTTGTTGTTGTCCGTTGGTTCGTTCTTTCGTTCGCTCGCTCACTAGCTCCTCCCCGCCACCCACTTGGGACGCACACTTTGTGGAATCCTGTCTAGACACAACACACAACGCTGAGTTGGGTACACGCTGTAAAGGGCCGTATTGTGGGCGGGGCAAAGTTGGTCACCATAAATAATGCGCCGGAACTTGAAAGCTAGTTCTATCTATAGCATACTTATGGGCATGTGTTTAATGTGCTTTTACCAGGCTATCTGCTCACCCGCGTCGAGGGCAAAATCGGTTCACCGGAGAAACCTCTCTCGGACCTGGGCCTCATATCATATCGCTCTTATTGGAAGGATGTGCTATTGGACTATCTATGCAATCGTTCCGGCAATACGATATGCATCAAAGATGTCTCTCAGGTGAGCAATGGAATGGGTAAATATCAAAAAGATACACATATCTAATCTTTGGCTTCTCACAGGAAATGGCCATCTATTCGTATGATATTGTGAGCACACTCCAGGCACTGGGCATGATGAAGTACTGGAAGGGCAAGCATATAGTGCTCAAGAAGCAGGTGAGTTCAGTTGAGCTCAGCTTATAAACCAAACAAATATTAATATGTTACAATTAATTTTCTAGGATGTTCTGGATGAGTATGAGGAACGCGTCAAGCGTCGCGGCACATTTCCAAAAATTGATGACTCCTGTCTGCGCTGGCAACCCTTTATACCGGCACAGCCGAGCGCTTCACCATAGCCACGTGGTTGGAAGCATGCCCAGGTGTGCTTGACGGACTCTTCGTAAATCTATATTTCCATAGAGATTCATTATGATTTGTGTATATTGCTTAAGGCCTCAAGTATTTGTTGGTAGCTAATTAATAATAGCATATACAAAGTAAAAGAACAAAAACTCCACACAATACCGATTCTGATTCTGATTCTGACTTAAATATATATGTATTTATATACATATACATATGTATGTATGTATGTATATGTTGTCGATGTTGAGCAGCAAAGAAACCAGCCGCCGCCGTCTTGAGATTTATAATTTTTTCCTTTTTTTTTTTTTCTTTTCTACTTCGTTTTTTATTGTTCACCACTGAGCTCATCACTTCACGGGCCCAAGATGAATCATGGAAGCGGGCAAGAAAAGCCAACGCGTTTACATGGCAATCGTTAGTGGGCCGGCGGGGTTGGTCTGGGGCTCTGGGGCGGTCTGTGTAGCAACAGCGCATCGCAAAAAGTGCACACTGTGAGACAGAGAGGCAGAGGCAGAAACGACGACGGCTGCAACAGCAGCGGCGCATTGACATTGCCGCCCAGACACTCCTCGGCAGTGAGTGAGGCAACGTCACACACACACACACACACACACACATAGAGGCAAACACCAATACCAAAGCACTGAGAAACAAAGCGTCAGACAGGTAGCGAGCAGCAAGCAGAGAGCAGCGAACAGCGAACAGCGAACAGGGGCTGAAGAGACACAAAAAAGTGCACAAGCCAGGGGAGCGCGCAGTGACTGCGACTGCGACTGCACGCCACGTTTATGGCCAAAAAGCATATGCAGCCACAGTCGCAGCAGCAGCAACAGCAACAGCAGCGACGCCGGCAGCACGGCAAGCAGCCAGCCAGCCAGGCAACGACAATTCCGCCCTGCCAGACGCAGACATCAATCCGACGCACAGTGGTATGCGCACATTTGAAAAGCAGTGAAAGCTTTTGAGTTGAAGCTTAAGTAAATGTATTATAAAGAATTATAAAAGGAGTTTAGCTTAATCTGTAATATATTAGAAACAGAGAAAACGCCCAAAAATTCAAATATACATAATTCAGTAATATACCATTTTTTCCGTCATGTGTAAAGAAAAATTTAGCTTACCACAGGGTGTCTAAGCTAGATCCTCTAGATACGGATGAGATGGATCATTTTTGTAAATAACCAAAAATAAATTAAATGTTCACATTAGTAATATCTTTCAATAATAAATGATCTCGGATTTATTTAAAGAACCTGAGAAAACATAGTACCTTGCTGCATATATGTAGATTGACTCATTAGCGCATGGCTTAATTCGTGAAATGCAAATAACGACATGGTTAATCAGCCCATCATACAGCACTTGTATATTATATAATTTGTATTATCGTTTTTTTTTTTTTTTTTATCTACACAAACCAGAAAAAGCACCTTAATAATGACAATTGCAAAAGTTCGGTGTAATACAGCTGTTCTGTTTCTTATACTATTTATATTAAGCAGCTGTTTCTAAATTAAGGTAGGTAACTTGGAAGTGAGTGCAACACATGTTTTATAAAATAGCATATAAATATACTCATACATATGCATATATAATTGATTACAATAATGAATATGCTAGAATATTTTGTTCCATAAAGTGAAGAGATGTAAGTTTAGGCGTGCCCACTGTGCGTGCTTTTTATTGCAGTCTGTTGCCTGGTGGTGCCTGCCAGTTTTATAACAAAGGAACCCGTGAGTGAGAACTGGGCGAAGAGAATATGCAATATATGCTCGTGCGTGTGCGTATGTATTGGTGAGCGGAAAGCGCGGTGTAGGAAGCAGGAAGCGAAAGAAACGGCAACACATACGACTGCTGCTGTTGCTGCCACTATTGCTGGTGCTGGCTGGTTTTGCTTCTGCTGATGTGTGTGTGCGTTAGTGTTTGTTGCAGACGCACACACACATACGCTCACATACCCATTCAGACACTGCCAGCTGACGACGCCAACAGAGGCAGCGGCTGCGACAGGCGGCAGCGACGTCGACTTTGTGGCAATGCGAAATAAAATTCGCGCATTCGGCTTTTGATTAAGCAGCAACATTGAGCATTTGATCACCAACAGCCGGCGTGCGCGGTTCGCTTCGCTTTGCTTTCGCTCAATCCGACAGAGAGCTGGCAAAATAATAGCAAGTAGCAAAAAGCAAAAGGCAAAGTCACAAAATCAGAACCAAATAAAATAAAAGGCCAGAGCGCTTCTAGGCGGCCAGACAGTCGGCCATTTGCACATCAAGTGGCCGATTGTGTCTCTCCTCTAGCTGTGTCTGTTCCATGTGTGTGTGAGTGGGTCTGTGCTTGTGCTTATGTGTGCGTGTGCAATGAGCGATGAACAACGAAAAAGAAATTAAAGTTAAACTTTGCAGCACGCGTGTGTGTGAACAATAATTAAAGCAACAAAGAAACGAAAGAAAAAAAGCTCAGCCAGCCAGGCGGCCAAACAGACGCAAGCCAAGTGCATCGGAAGTTTACTGTGAACGAAATATAAGACCAGTTAAAAAAAAGAGCAATGGAGAAAAAAAACAGACACAGAACATATTGTGAAATTCAATGCTTGAGCGGATTGCCGAACTGGCGGGCGGGTGACAGCGTCATCGACGCGTAATTGCTTCTGGGTTTTTCAGCCAGTCGAGAACGGAATTAACGCAGGTCAAAAGCGACCAAATGCTCGTTATAAAAGAAGACTTGAACAAAAATTCTAGTTGAGGTTGGGTTTATTTTTAGCGTTTTGATATCACAAGGCACCAGCACCAGCAGCAGCAGCAGCACCAGCAAAAACAACAACACCAAATCACACAACAAATTTTCGGTACGCACACAGACAAAACTTTTATGCAAAGAGGCGAACGAAGCAATTCTCTACAATTCTTGCCGTCGGCAGCGGCGAAAGAGTGACGCAAATAGCTGCAAAATTGTTTGAAGCGACGGACGACCACATGATTCTACACACATTTGTAGATTTTACATATTTCCAAATTTCTTTTGCCTACACAACACGCACGCAGACCAAGAGACAAAGCTACACGAACACAAACATACGAACAACCGCAAAACTTTTTGTCGCCCAAATATTAATTTTAGACAAAAATGTTGCCCAGACCCACGACGACGTTGCGCACACACAAACAAATTTAGGCAATTTTGTATGCGTGTGAGTGTGTCTGATCGGATTTGCAAAGTATTTGATGGCAAACTCCAACTCAGGGTTAAGGGCGTGCTCAGCGTTGAAAAGCATGTGCTTGCGAATGAAGAGAGGCATAGGCAGAGGGAGAACGAGAGGCGGTGAGTGAGAGAGAGGCGCAGGCAGCACCCACACACAGACAGATAGACATGCACTCGGCAGTCGTCGGCGCATTGTTACTATTTGAGGTTAGGAATGCCCCACCCAAGCAAGGCACACATGTATGTATGTATATATACATATATATGTATGTACATATTGGCATATAACGCAGTCATGTCTGCTAGCCTGCTGCTCATTATATATTTGTATGTACATACATACGTATATAATAGCATGACATATATGTACATACATATGTACATATGGCAGCCTCGACGTCGTCGCCATTGCTATATACACATGTATATACATATACAATTAAATGCCTCTCACACACACACTAACACATGCTCGGCTGGGCACGACAAAACGACATTCGAACAAAATTTGCAATTATTCACAACGCGCGGCAGTCAAAAGTTGCTCGCGATCGCAGCAGCAGCAACAGCAGCCGCCGTGACACATCACACATATACACATACAGTCGTACAGGCACGAGCACACGCAGCATACACATACATACATATACAGACTTGAGCGGCAGCAAGTCCAAGTTCATTATACCACAATCTGCGCAAGAGGCTTAAAGTTTATGAGCTGTTGTAAAATACAAAAGTGTAGCTGCTGCTGGCAATTCATTTAATTCCTTTTTGGCGAACGGCGAGCAAAAGACAAGACGCAGAGAGAGCGAATGAGAGAAGACAAACAAGAGAGAGTCGAAATACTTTGGACGCGTTTGCAAATTCGATTTTATGCCCTCTGTCTCTGCAGTTAGCTGTTAGCGTGCTGGTGTTAGTGCATATACGTGCATATGTACGAGAGAATTCGCGAATGTAGTGGGGCACGTGTCTGTGTCTCGGCTGCGCCACAAAACTTGCCTGGCCGTATGTGTGCGTGTGTGCGAGAGTATTTGTCAGCGATCACGCACGTACCGTTGCTGCGCTTAGTAACAGATAGAGAGGGAGAGAGCGAACGCGAGAGCAGCGAAACGCCGGTTCTTTTTTCTGTCGTTTCTCTTTCTATATTGGATTTTTCTTTTCAGCTTTCAACTTTTTCTTTACAGCGTTTCAAATATAGAATATCAAGGGTCGGTCGGTCCCTGGCTGCGAATATGACGGCGACTAACTGTTGCTGCAAGCGAAGAAAAAAAGCATTTTACTTTCGCATTTGGCCATCGATGACGTCACATCCGATTCGCTGGAGTGAGGACTATGTAGCCATTAGCACGTATCTACATATATATGCATGTGTGTATGACTGTGTTTGCGTACGTATGGTCAGGCAGAACGAGGTGCGCAATGAAGAGAAAAAACATATGACTAATTTCGTATTGTTATTGCATAAATCTGCGTCAAGCAGCAAATTTCTCACAGGCTGCCATAAGAATTGGCGAGGTTAAAGCGACGTAGCTTCAGCTCAAAAAGCTTACATATAATAGCTATATGTATACTGTATGTATATAAGTGTTTGTACGTATATACATGTACTCGCTTATGTGCGTGTGAGTTTGAAATGAAGTCATCGGCGTCGTCGCGCGAACAGACACACGTACGGAGAGATCGTTAACCTTAAAGCTCGATATGGACACAGCGCGCAAGGTCGTTTCCTGCGCGGCTTTAGGAGTAGCAGCAGCAGCAGTCGCAGTTACTCCGAACCAGTTGGCAACATCTGTTGGTCGGGATTATCTTGGTCTGACAGCTATCCCCTAGCTCGCTGCGCCCGTCTTTTACCGTGCGCGCTAATCAGTGACCGGGGCTGGTTTTGGTTATCTCACAGTCAGGTACCTGAAGTAGCGCGCGTGGTGGCCAGACGCATTCAACGTTCAGCTAGCTATTTTAGCGTTCTCAACCAGGTAGCAAGCTTCTTGTCTCCCCCATGTCTATTGTACTTCATCAGGTGCTCTGGTGTCAGTGGAAACCCGGCACATGTTGAAGTACACTCAATATGCGGTGATTTGCATTTGCTATTTTGGTTCGTGCAGGGCCTAGAATATTATGTCTAAAAATGTAACTTTTAAAATAAATACTTCAGATAAATAAATAAATATGCAACTTGTTTTCTTCCAATCATATGTTCAGCCACCTGCGGGACGATGGAATAGACGGGTGGTGGCAACGCTGCGATAAGAAAATTTGTTGAGTTTCGTTTGTTTTGCTTTTTTTTGTATATTACAATTAGTATCGAATTCACAAATTTGTTGATTGTAAACCTTTGGAAAATGAAAACACAAATATAAACAACTGTTAACTGGAAAATGGTACTGTTAAGTACGATACCTAAAAAAAAAATGGTTTCCACCGTAAGCATTTAAGATTTATCGATAAGACATGCACCTCAATTAATAATGCAGTTCTTAGATATATTTGACGCTATTCTGAGTTAAAGTAGCGTATAATTGTTTTTCGACAAGAATTAGAGATTTCAAACATAGTTTGCTTAAATATACTACAATAAAGGAATGAGTGAATATGAATTGTCAGTTAATCGACCACACATACAATTACATGAGGAGCAGAAATGTTTAGTGTGGAGTCATAACCATGTTAATCGGGCTGCTTAACAGACTTGTCGCCATTTAGCAGTGCATTTCTGATAAGAAAGTAGGGCTGCGTAAAAATCCTAAATCAGAGTCGTCATAGCAAGTTGTGACCTAGTGGCGTTAAATAAGGTCGGCTGGTGGCTTTGCGTTAAAAATTTTCGACTATAAATTTGACTTGTTTGTTTCCTCTAAATTATCAGAGCCTATAGCATACTGCTCTAATCAATACGTTCGTAGCCAATCATAGTTTCGCGCTGAAGTAGAAGCGAAAATCGAAAACGTCGCCACAAATCCAATAAGGACAATGCTACGCACTCTCGCTGCAACACGAAACGAATTGGGCGCCTTGCGCGTCGTTTTGCTCCGAGCTCGACCGGTGCGATGCGGTGTCAACTATGGAGTCCGGACCTTGAGCACTGCTGGCCATCAGCTGTCAATCAGGTAAAAGGCTGCCTAAATTCTGCGTGTTGAGGTTAGAAAGTCTGTTGTGTAATATTGCATATGCAGCCCAGTGGGTGGGCTGCCAATTTGCAAACATATGCGTGTGAGTGTGTGTGTGTGTGTGTGTGTGTGTTTGTGTGCGCATGCATGTGTGCGTGTGCATCCAGTGCGTGACACTTGAATGAGAGTCGCCTGATGACCCAGGCTAATCGCTAATCGCCACTGATAAGCATTTACCGTAAATGCTCAAACAACATTTCTGATTGGAATTTGTTCGAGCAAGTGTTGTTTACATTTCGTGCGTCTGCCTGCTTGTTATCGATAACAGCAATCAGCTGACTTCCAACTGTCAATCGATGCAAGCGAATTAATTAGAGTCTCTGTCCTTGCTACAGGTCGTCAGTGCATAGAAAACCGATCCTCACTAGAAGACATCTACTGCCGTCATGGAGCTACAACTTCGCCCGCGCCTACGCCGATCTGCCGGAACACATACGTGTGCCGCTGCCAGCGTTGTCACCCACCATGGATCGCGGTTCCATTGTTGGCTGGGAAAAGAAAGAAGGCGACAAGCTAAACGAGGGTAGGGCGAGTAGTTAATGATAATCCACATCATTCACTAATATAAAAATGTCCATATTTATTTTCTTCATCCAGGTGATCTGCTATGCGAAATTGAAACAGATAAAGCTACCATGGGCTTCGAAACGCCCGAGGAGGGTTATTTGGCCAAGATTTTGGTGCCCGGTGGGACCAAAGATGTGCCAGTTGGCAAGCTGGTGTGCATTATTGTTCCCGACGCGGGCAGCATTGCTGCATTCAAGGATTTCGTTGACAGTGGCGGACCCGCTGCGCCAGCTGCTGCCGCACCAGCACCAACACCACCACCACCACCGCCACCAGCACCAGCACCAGCAGCTGCACCGGCAGCAGCACCAGCAGCTGCTCCAGCACCAGCCCCAGCTGCTGCACCGTCACCACCGCCAGCAGCAGCGCCATCAGCACCGGCAGCGGCACCAAGCGGCGGTCGTGTCTACGCCAGCCCCATGGCCAAGAAGTTAGCCGAAACAAAACAGCTCCGTCTGCAAGGTTGTACCCATTAAACCCCTTGTGCCTGTTGTGTGCATGCATGCCTCATGCTCCACTAACCCAACTTCTCGTGCTGTTCCATTACTAATCCTGGCCTTTTGTACAGGCAAAGGTACCGGCGTCCATGGCTCACTTAAATCTGGTGATCTTGCAGCCGCGCCGCCACCAAAGCCCGCACCCAAACCAGCACCCAAATCCGATGCCCGCTTCAAGGACATCCCATTGACGACGATGCGCTCAGTCATTGCCAAGCGTCTGCTCGAGTCCAAACAGAAACTGCCTCACTACTACGTGACCGCTCATTGCCAGGTGGACAAGGTGAGTAATGTACAAAGCGTAGCTTAATGTTGTCTATTGAATAAGAGTGTAAAAAGAAAATTTCCTAATTAAGTATTTAAATTATTAAGTTTATATAGTATTTATCAATGAATCTCTATTTGGTTTATCATTTTAAGTTGACTGATTATATATATTATCATTATATTATATCAAAGCCATGATTTTATTTAGCATTTAACATTAATTTCTATTCATTTTTATATTTTTATAAATATTATATTAGTTTTATTTATATTTTTAAAATATAGCTTTAAATTTGTTCAATTAAAATTGAATTTGAATTTTTAATAATTTTCGCTTTAAATTCAATTTGAATTTGTATTCATTTATAGCATCAGTCTCAAATTTATTCTCTCTCAGCTAATTTAATTAAAATTGCTAATAATATATGTTAAGTCAATTGTTTTTGTTTAAGGCTAGCTTTGTTTGGATTTGATTTTCTATCAAATCTAATCACTTCATAAATATTTTATTTGATTTATTTATTTTTGTTAACATTAAATTAACATCACTTTACATATTTACAGCTGATGAAGTTCCGGGCACACATAAATAAGAAATATGAGAAGGAGGGAGCACGCGTCTCCGTCAACGATTTGATAATTAAAGCCGTGGCAGCTGCTTGCCGCAAGGTGCCTGAAGCGAATTCGGCTTGGATGGACACATTCATTCGGCAATACGAAGATGTGGATGTATCTGTTGCAGTGTCCACCGATAAGGGACTCATAACGCCCATCATCTTTGGCGCTGACCGCAAGGGCGTATTAGAAATCTCCAAGAATGTCAAGGAACTGGCTGGCAAGGCACGCGACAACAAGCTGCAGCCGCATGAATTCCAGGGCGGCACCATCTCCGTGTCCAATTTGGGCATGTTTGGTAAGAATGTGAATGATATAATATAGACTACATATTATATATATCTATATTTATATTGGCAGGTGTTAATCAGTTCTGTGCTGTTATCAACCCTCCTCAATCCTGCATCTTAGCCATTGGCACAACAACGAAACAGCTGGTGTTGGATCCGGAAAGCGAAAAAGGGTATTTATCTGCTTAATATTATTATGTTCAAGTCTCTAATATATTTTTGCATTCTCTTATAGTTTCAAGGAAGTGAACATGCTAACCGTCACGTTGAGCGCCGATCACAGAGTGGTTGATGGTGCTGTGGCCGCCGTTTGGCTTAAACATTTCCGGGATTTCGTGGAGGATCCGGCTGCAATGATAGTGTAAAATGCAACAGCTTTCGATGTCAGCTACCTCACAGAGTGTGAGGAGTAGTACTCTGTTGTTTACTGTTGTTCATATTAGATACAATATACAATATTTCATATATTGTACAATTTTCAATTGGTTTGCTGCCCACGACCTGCGCTGTGCGTGTTTGGCCACAAATTGGCACCCACTCAACTTATAGCGCTTATAGAATATATATATAAATATTGAAATGTGTAATATCAACATAGTGTTAATATAAATGATATTCTATATATGATTTTACACTATCTGCAACACACAAACTTACACTTACACTAAATAAACATTGTAAATTTCGGTTAAAACAGACATACAACAGGTCTAATTTATTAATAATGTTCATCTATTGTTTATCATTTAACAACATTGATATATATGAAACTGTTTAATAAACAAAGCACATGTATTTAGTCCCTATCCTTAAATACCAAAATGCTTCAATTCGAATCGAACAATTCAATAATAGTTTTGTTATTGGTTATGGGAAATAGTTCTTGGAATTGCTTTGCTTCTAGTCTTAGCTCTAGAAGCTCTTTAAACTCTCTTGCTTCACTTTTAGCTTTTTTTTAAATGGGTAACATATATAAAAACAATATATTAAAATTGATATATTTATATAAATTGTATATATCTAAGACATATGCCATGATATAATTTTTGCTTTATACATTTTGTATTTGTTTTTCTAACTAATCTAAGCAACATTAAAACTTTGTTTGTTTCACACTTTTATGTTTGTTTTATGTTTGCTTCTCTGAAGTGTAAAGTCATGAGCTTGATTCATAATGCAGTTAAATTTGCTGACACAGGCCCATACATTATTGAGTGTCACAAAAACTATAAGCAAATAAAAGCATATATTTATATATATATATACATACATTAATCATTATTAACCATCACTAAATATCTTCGAGTTGTGCAATATCTTATAAACAATAATTTGCTTTTCATATTTCTCTTTTAAATTGAAATTTATAAGCTCCAAATTTTGCAAATTTAAATATTTTATATATATGAATGGAATAGTAATTGTAATAGTGAAAATGCCTAGCTAGCCTACTTTAAATGATTATCTATATTATGCTAAATACCTATATAATCTATCTAATCTCTGTTTCTGCTAAATATCTATCTATGTTGGGCATATACCTCTCTATGTTCAGCAGTAGTTGAAGTTACTTAACGAAGAGAGAGCTATATATAGAGAGTCTATATTACTTATGCTCGATGATCAGAGTCCGCTTAGAACAAGAAGAAGGGCGTGGCAATTTCGGAAGTACTATAGCTGGTATAAGAGAAAGTCAATTATTTTTGATGATATGCTCATATAAACAGCCCAAAACCAAAAATATATTATGTACATATAAAGTAATATATGACAATATAATATATTTATTAAATATTCACGTTGTAGCTACGCACATTTTGGAGCATTTCAAATCAGTTAAAACTATTTCGTACATATTATAATTTTAGTTGAAATTAGCCTTGGAGTAACCGTCTAGATATGAGAACTTGAATAGCTTCGACCAACCATGAACCTATCTTATCTATTTATTTTTATATATATTTTGAGGCATGCAAACAGTGCTGCAAGCCCAAAAAGATATTGATTTTGATTGGATCTATAAATCACAAAAGTAACTGTCTTAGGGCTCATTCGTTATTCACTCTCTATATATAAGTATTTATCAAATTTGTTTTGATGGAAATCTTGTTTTATATTTAAAGCTTTCACTTACCTCTTTATACATTTCTCTTTTAAATGAAATATTTTTAAATAAATTTTAAAAATTCAAATATAACTTTAAAAAAAATCAGTTCTATAAAATTAGCTCAAATTTATTTAAATTCAATTCTCAACAAAAATGGGATATAGTTTATTTAAAATTCTGGTAATTTAAGCTGTATGTGGATTCTATCATTAATAATTAAATAAATGATTCCAGCTCATTTCATTTATTATATTTTGTCAACTTAAAGAAAACCTTAAATTTTATTAAATTAAAGTTGAAATAGAATTGCTTTATATCAATATAAAATAAGACCCACCCACAGTCGCATTTCATAGCCCAATAGAATCGGTTTCTTTTTTGGCATTATGTTAACTAATTTATTGTCAATTGCTAAGAACTAATCAAGAACATATTATAAGTACAAGGATAAACTAATTTGTTGGACTGGCTGCCCTAGGACTCATAGAGTTCTACCACTTGGCCGGCCCCAACTCGCTCCAGGTATTGACATAATCGGTCTGCTGCTCGAGGGCGGGGAACCAGTCGAGGCCGCCGTAGTCGATGGCTGGTTTGGTGCCCTTGTAGTTGGCCGGCAGCACCGAGGGATCGAGGAACTTGTGCAGAGATTTCATGTCGCTGCCATGGAAGTGCATCTGAAGTTAAGAGAGAGACAGAGATATTAATTAATAATGAATAGAAAGCAAGAGAATGGCTTAACTTACGCGTTTGTTCAGCTTCTCCTTGATGAAGGGCTTGAACAGTGTCCACACCATGTTGAAGATGAAGGGTTGCTTAACGATGTGCACCTCCTTCATGCGCAGCGGCATGGCTTCCTGTATGAAGGTGAGCAGACGCTTGGAGAAGCTGGGCGACAGCGCCTTCACCTGCTTCATGGCCAAGCCATCAAAGTCCATGATGCAGACAACACCGCGCACCTGTGTCTCCTCCTCCAGCTGGGCGGCAATGTGCACCACGTACAGCATGCGGAACATCTCATCGCTGGGTATTAGACTGGGATCCCAGAGTTTGCCACAGTTCACAATGAGCACACGTCGTCCCTTCTGGTCGCAGTTCTTCAGCACATTGATGACGCTGCCCTTGACGAAGCGCTCCTGCACATCCTTCACCTGCAGGCCATGCAACAGAGCCTTGTTCTCCTTGCGGAAGCTAGCAATGCTTTTCATCTGAAAAAGAAAATATATAAAAATATTGATAATAATAATAATTACAGGTGTTTAATCAATCAAGCTCGCTCGATAGCAAATGCCTTTCACATTGACCATTGAACGGCCATAAAGACCATGACTGTGATAAGGCGCGGGTGTTTGCAAAGGAATTTGAAGCCAAGTGCCACGTCATAGTCAGCAGCAGTTGCCATCGCATGCATAGACTACATATATATTTATATATATATATATATAAAGTACATATGTATATATGTATATACGCATGTATATTAAATAGGAATGCTTGCTAGCTGCTTATCGCTTGTGTTTAAAACTATTTCATTTTATTTTTTTCTGCTTGTGTCAGCGGGTTCAAACGCGTATCAATACGAGAATCGGCATAGATGACATGCGTTCCAAGAGTTTAGTCGGCCTAGCGACAAATGGAGCAATTCCTTGGATTAGCTAGGGCATGTAGAATTGCTCATGAAATGTGTGACAGAAGAATCTCTATGTTCAGCAAACAATATCAATTCTAATGTCTTCAAACTGGTATTAAATGTTATCGATGAAATGTCATAAAACAAAAATTAAATAAAATAAAAAAATATTAATGAAAATGGAAGCTATAAATGAGCAAAAATTATAGAATTTTGGTATGAATAAACTAGTAAACTGTTAAACTAATAAACTGTTTTAAGAATTGTTTTTTTTTTTTTAAAGAATTTTTTTCTGTTTTCATATTTATGATTTTTAGATATATATCTAAATTAGTCTACTTATGAAAAGCAGAAAAAATTATACAAATATTTGTTATTTTTGGTGTATTGCAATTAAACATAAAAAACAAAATATTTGTTTATTAAAATTCATATTTATGATTTTTAGATATATAGATATAGGCAACAGCATATCAGCTCATCTATCCAAAGCATTTCCAAAGGATGCAAGCTTTATGTTATATAGTTTACATAAGCATAAATAATGAAATTTTTGTAAATTTTTGTTTCCACATTTATAATCTTTTTGATTCATTTGTTATCAACATTCTCCATTATAAATGTTTATAGTACGTAAAAGTTGAGTTGTAAAATCTTGCTATACACGTTTCAGTCATAAATAATTGAGTATATTTAGTATTTAAGTAGTAGTATTTAGTATATATTGTAGTATATTTAGAGTATATTCAATATTTGATCTATTTCTTTTATGTATTTCTTATTTCAATTCATTTGATTTTCTCTTTTTTTCTTTTTTTTCGGTTTTTTTCGAGTCAGCTAAGGAGCTCAGTTTTCGCTCAGATTACACAGAGCTGAGGTTGTAGACCTCGCTTTGTACTCGGAGCTGTCTTATTGCGGGTCAATAGGTATATCAGGCCAGCCTAGCGCAGCACTGATAAGGCAATCCTGAGTTGTATATTAAACTTAATTGCTGATGCGAATCGGATGTTGTTAATCGTTAACTGATATGTGGGTGGACTTAGAGTTCAATTTGTCTAGTCTATTATTGCTTATAAGGCAATATATTAATCAACTAATTTTAGAAACTAAGTCTAATGCATATATGAAATATATACTATGAAATATATGTATACTAATTATATATATTTCTCATTTTATAGGATTGCATTGAATTGTTGATGATATAAAATGTGCAATAAAATATGTATTTAAAATTTAGATCATGTGTGGAACATTCTTTAAAATGGAATGAGCTTGAAATCATAAATTCTTTTAGTTTTTGTTCACTTATTATTATTATTGATTAAAGAAATTTTATTTTTTATTTGATAAAATACTGAAAAATAAATGTGCATAAAAATTTGTCCAGTATCTCTAGTCGTTTCAAAGTTATGAGCAGCTGAAATTTTTTTACTTTTTATGGCAGGTTAAATAAGCCCTGAGACACTGTATAAAGTTTATAATTGAGAGTACTTTTTCTGAATAAATGTAGGGGATTTTTTATAAATCTTATCCAGATTAGAATTCACAATATGAATCATAATTAATTAAATTAAATTCTTGACAATTTATTTAAAGGATATTTTTAATAAATAGTTCACTTTTTTATATCTTTATAAATTATTAATGTAATTTGAAAAAAAAAAAAAATTTAATATGAAATATGTGAATGTGTATTTTTTGTTAATTTCCATGCACAAACTATAGCTGCGGCAGCTGATGAGCTTTTAAATAACATTTAGAAACTTTCACAAATTTAATTAAACAGGCACACTTGCAATTTATATAGAAATTAGACTGAGCTAAATAGTTGCTTGACACTATTCACTTGAATATATATTGAAAGTACGCACCTTTTCCAATGCGCTCTCTGGATAGAAATGGCACACGCGCAGGAAGATCAAGAGAAAGGCATCATCGTCCTTGAAGTTGAGCTCTGGCGATGCCTTGAGCAATTCGCGCAGCTTTTGCAGGGATTCCGCTCTCAGCTCATCCGTTTCTCGCAGCTCGATGCGAGCGATCTCCATGGTATCCGGCTTCATGTAGCCCACTCGCAAATGGAATGCCTCCTCGCTGATGTCCACGTTGGCCATTTTGAGTGTGTGTGTGTGTGTGTGTGTGAGTTGGTTATTTGTTATCCGGCTAGCCTGCGTGTTTCAGAATGCATTTCAATTAGTTTCGGAACACGGAACAATTTGCCAATTGCACTTTGTGGGCTTAATTTGAACAGTGAGCAGATAAAATTAACCCAAAACGCAATCCAAGTTTTCGATGTTGACAGTAATTTTCAGTAATAAGTCAAGCCTCGTATTTACCTATGGGCGTGAAATGTTCAACAACGAACGCGACTTATTTTTTTTTCCTTATGTGTGTGTGTGTTTTTTTAGTTATTTTTTTATATTGTTGTTGATGTTTTAACGGAATGGAATCGCGTTCTGGTTCTGCTTCCTCGCGACTCGTGTGTTTTATACCAACTGAATTTTGCTTTTGAAAAACCCTTGCGAGTTAACGTTTACTTCTCTATATGTTATATATGTGTGTGTGAGTGTATATAGTCGTATATATAGCGTTGTAGTCGACGATCGACACAAGCGGCTATCGCAAATACAAACACAAATACATTACGAAGACAGCGTCCGATCCGTTGCTGCCGCAGCTGACGTCGCTGTCGTAGTCGCCGTCGCCGTTGCCGTTGCCGTTGCCGTTCCCGTCGTCGCTGCAGTTGACGTCGACGTCTTGAGCATGAGTCGCAGCGCTTCAATTTCAGATTACAAAAAAATCTCAATCAAAATATATTCTATACATTTATATATTTGGACTCGATAGTTAGTCAACTTGCAGCGCTTATCGTGCGACACACCTCGCCGTGGCTGAGCTGTCAATCACGCATAGCCCTCGCCCTCCACAAAGGGCAAACACTTGATCATCGCTGTGAAGTTGTGTGATCATTGACCTGGCTTTGGATTAGCACATGTTGTTGCCAGTCTTGAACTTTGGCCCGTCGCAGTCTGGTGCCAACTTGACAGAAAATAAAAGCCATGCTCGCTAGGAAGCCAACAACGCTGGTCATGGAAACAACGTGGATACTTACTGTTTCTCCAGCGAGTAAAGTCCAAGTTAAACAATGTCTTTAGCTGATAACACAGTGCCGAAAATGTTCAGCTATTATCGCAGTGTTTATTATTTTCATTTTTATGTTCAATTGACTGGCAGCTATTGCACCCGCGCCGCGCTTGCTTTCATTCTGCCAAGATAGTCCTTATCAATATCGACAAGTGTCTTAGCAGCGACGTTGGCGTCGCTGTCGGCGTCACAGTCGACTGCTTAAGGCGTCGCTGAAAAAAAAAAAAACTATGTAATATTTGTGTGTTTCTGAAAATACTCTAACTTGTGATACAATATGAATGTCGTGCAGTATTTTAGAGCAGATTTGGAGTTAATAAAAGAATTTTTTTATATAAAAAAAAAATTAAAATTTGTATACTATGTTATATTAAATATAAAAAAGTTGTTGAACAATTTGATTATAAAAAATATATATATATGAATATTTATAAAGTATAAAAAATAAATAGTACCTATTTAATTTACTTTAAATAATTACTACATTTAGTGGCAACATAGTCTAGCTTTCCATAAAAAAAGATTTAGAAGATAAAATTAAATACATATTTTTTAAACCTATTTATTATTGCATACTACAATTAAATTTTGTGCCCCATGAGCTCAGCTTATTTTAACTGGCAAACTAATAAATATTTTAAAATTATTATTTAAGCCATTTTGTGAAGAAAGTTTCAGAATACAGTGAAAAAGAAACAAAGCAAAACAATTTAAATCAACATTTTTTTTTAATTTATTAAAATTTTTTAAAATTAAATATTTTATATTAAAAACAAATTTATAAAAAAATTTCAAATTTTACAAAATTTTAAAAACGTATTATATATTTTTATTAACATTATTAAAAATATGATAATTAAAACTCTTGCCATTTTTTTACATTTTATAAAATAAAACAACAATCAAGATCCTGCACCTACTCTTACTCGTAATTATAATCTTACAAGGTATCGTTCATCATTTTACAGGGTATCTCTTAGCTTAGTTGGATTAACTGATGCAGCTGGCAGTGACAGCATGCATACACATAAGTAAGTATAAGATAAACCTCGTACAAGTACCATTTGATTTCATAATTGTAAATCGCTGGCTGGTTTGCTTTACCATATTGAATTTATCAGGTGCTACGAAACAGTTGTTCCCTGTTGCCGTCGTTATTGGGGCAATTTCATGGTTTTGAAAAAAAGCGAAACATTGCCCGACGTTATCTTTGTTAATTTCTTCGTGTTTTTTTTTTTATTTTATTATTATTATTGAATTTGCCAAGCTTATAGCAACGTGCGCTTTTGTGCTCGGAAACAGCTAATACCCAAGGAAACTAAAGATTTCGTTAACCCATGCACACCATATGACATACTACATATAAATATATTGTATATTGTATATATATGTAGTATATAATATAACTGGATTCGCGCATTCGCTTAGTGTAGTCATAGGGCAAAGTCTTTGCACTTGATTTGATTTGTTGTCATCGGGTTCGACGTCGCGTCGTTGTAAGCTCTGAATTTGTTGTTGTTTTTCTTGTGCCTTATAATATTCTTCAAGCATTTGTTGTTTTTTTATTATTGCTTTTGTTATTTTATGTATTTTCTGTTCTATATATTTATTTTTTGCTTAGTTGCCGAGTGTGCTAAATACTATGTTGTTGTTGCCGCTGCTACTGACGCGTTATCGAACTTCTGTTTTTGCGTTTGTTAATGAGCATTTAAATATGTTAAAAGATAACACACATTCAAACAGCTCATATTGAACGTATATAAATACCAATATTATTGCATTTATTGCAATTGATTTGCGTCCTCAAATCTGGCTAATCTCCCAATGCCCGGAGTTGACTTATTTGCGAAGCAATTTTGAGACTTTGGCCAAGGCAAAGTTTCTATATTTATTTAATAACAAAATATGTGTAATAAATAATTTAAAAAAATATTATATGTATATATAATACTAAAAAAAAACATAAACACAAAAAAATTAAAATATTTGTATAGTAAATAATGAATTGAATTGTATTTAAAAGAATAAATTAAAAAAAAAAAAAAACAATCAATATCTATTAGAAATTATATACAATATTAAATTAAGTATAAACAATTTTATATATTTAGAAATATATTTTTATATAAAAAATATATGTAATAAAAAATAAAATATTATATAAAATATTTTATTTATTAATTATGAATTAATATTTATATTTTAGTCTTAATTAGATATTAATTTGAGATTACAAAATGTAATTATAAATATATTATAAAATAAGAAAATTTTAATTATTTACGCAATTTGCAATTTAATTATAATTTGTATGTATTTGTTTTTATTAAATTATTTTTTTGTATAACAAATGATTTCATTTATTTCATACATTCAAATGTTTACATTTTTCTATTGCTTTACTAACACATATAAATTGTTTTGCAATATTCCACGAAACTAACAAATTTTGATAGAGTATTTGGTATGCCAAGGCTGGGATATATTTGCACAACATAAGTGCTTGAAAATTGATGAGAAAGTCAAAGTGTTCAGTTCAGTCAGAGCCTGACTAGGAAGCATAGATTCTATTTTAGTGCGCACTATCAGAAACGGAATATTTTACACAACCTAAGCGGGTGTTCCAATTTAGATAAGCAGGCGCTAACTATGCCAAGCACAAATGCTGTTCCGCATTACGTGTTCCAGAAAGCGCTGCGCCTTAGAAGAATTTATTCTGGTTTGCACTTTGCACAGCTCGACGATTTGTTCCATTCATAAAGAAAACAGTCGCCAGCAATTAAGTTCTTCAGCCTCTCAATAAAGTATATATTCGCGAAATCGTATGATGTACTTTGGATAGACAGCTCCACTTTCGATTCGATGAAGCTATAATGAGACAGTATAAGAAAGTATAGAGCACAATTAAATATTGCAATTGTAGCGTAAGTATTTGATGACTTAACAGCGTGGAAATCAATGCGATCAGCGTTCACTGTGTAAACTTTGACTGATGACGCCATAAAGAATCTTTGAACAATTGAAAAGTTCTAAATGTTTCACATGCATTCAATTGGCAACAGGTGCTCGACCACATAAGCCAAAATCAAATAAACTGATCGGATGACAAGTTTTATTTTGGGGCGGGTAAAATCGTTGAGTCATATTTGAGCTTGGGCGAAAGGGCTAAAGTTTTTAGGGCATTACTGATTGGAAATATTATATTTGTGTTGTATGGAAAATGTTTGCCTGAGGCAAATAATTCACTGAAAAGGACAAACTTATGGAAGATTGGCTGACTGATAATTTAGCTGAAAGGTAGACTGATTGGCTGACTGAAAGATAAATTGATTGACTGATTTGCAGACTGAACTGACTGACTGACTGATGAAATATCGAAGGACTGACTGATCACTTGATTAATTGAATGACTAACTGAGCGATTGACTGATTGATTGATCTGAATGATCGACGGGCTGACTAATGAGTGATTGCTTGATCAATTGACTGATTGATTGATTGATCGATAGGTTGTCTGTTTGAATTACTGACTGATTGATGTACCAATTGACTTGTTGTCGTACTGATTGGTTGACTAGTTGTCCTTTTGACTGATTTCTTGATTGGCTAACCAATCAATCAGTTGATTGATTGCCCGAGCGATTGACTGAAATACTGACTGACCCACAAATTCTCCCAAAAACTCTCTGACTTTCTACCAACTCAATTTGTTGTTTATGAAGCTTTTTTAAGTTCATTTAAGTTGCAAACTTCATCAAATAGACAGAAAATGGGACATTATAACTGCATGGCATAAGACTTTCATCGTATCAACATCAATTTCGATTTTTAAAATAGTTTACTTAAAATGTCAATCATCGATCATGCAAAACGAAATCCTCTTGGACGTGTGAGCACAAAAGTTTCTCCAAATGTATTTACAAGCAATGTATATAAATTTCATACTTCCTTATCGCATGCGATATACTAATCAAGTTACTTACTTACTTTTTTGATAACTGCCAAATAATAAGGAATGTATTACAACAAAAATACCTCATAAATTTTACTTTTGACTTTTATTTCGGTTTCTTATCTTAGTGTAAAGTACTTGATGGAACGATATTATTTATTTCTACTCTCACTCTCTCTCTCTCTCTCTCTCTCTCTCTCTCTCTCTCTCTCTCTCTCTCTCTCTCACTCTCTCTCACTCTCGCTTTAATATTATAAATTCAATTTTATTATAAATATAAAATAACATTTATTGCACTTAATTAACAAGTTCATAAGAATTATGTAGCCGACTTGCTCATATCTTTAGTAAATTAAATTTGGACTTTGATCAAATTTTTACCACATTTTTTTTTATCAATATTAAGTAGTACTATAAATTTGTAGCATAGCAAAAGTATCTTTACATTTATATTTAACAGAATTTTGCAGTTAACGATTTAAAGCTTGACCTTAACAAGGTCAAACCGATGAACTGTCGCAGTAATCAGAGACCTTTTTGCTTGACAAATTCATAAATGAAATAAAACTATGCTAAGGTCACTCACGTAAAATTTACATTAAAATTTAATTTTATATACAAACTTCAATGATTTATTACCTTAAATAGACATAATTTTACAAAGATCTGTAGAGCATGATATGCGAGTCGTGCGTATGCGTAATTTAATACAAATTATATAAAACTTCCTTAAATTCTTCAGTTTTTATCGTTCACATAGTACGATTCGTAATCAATCAACAAGCTATTAGTTCTATCTTTATGATCTAATTTCTGTGAAATTTTGTTGTTGTTTTCATTTATTTTTATGGCAACAACAATTAAGATAAGTAACAAGGCGAAAGCCAACTGATAAAGAGTTTAAAGTATAAGCAAATTAATATATGTTTCATTTATTTTTTATCTATTGCTGCACAGTCGAGAAATTGCAGAATTGCAAAAGTGAAGAACGAAAGCGTTGAACTTCAACCAAATGCCCCTGGGCCAATCCATTGAGAATAAAGAAAGGTAAGAATTTCATATATTTTAATGCCACAATCAGCAGCAGGTGTATGACACAGCCACTTGGCAGTCAACTTCACTTATCAGCTACTGCCAAAACTTGTCTCGACTCGCCAAAGTCCACGGTAGAAGGCCCCCCTCGGTGGTAGCTGTAGTTTATTGAAAGATTAAACACTGCCGATAGTCGATAGCCGATAGCGCCTTATTGCCTGGCCAATGAAATAATAATTACGTCGAGTTTATTATTTTGATTAGCGAACGTACAAAAAATAAAAGCAAAGTCAAACGAAGCAAAAGCAAACAAAACCAAACAAAAGCAGGGCTTTTGTTGCCGAGACTCAAATACCCTTACATCAAAGTCTTAAAACGAATTTTAAGAAACTTAAGTGGAATATAATTCTTGTTTTGCTCGAGTTTATATTTTAATTTTTAATTTTTTATCTTACAGAAAATTTATATTTAAGTTTAAAGATATTAAGAATATCTATAATTAAATATGCTATATTTATAAATATATTTAAATTCATATTTTAACTAAATTTATAAAATGTAAAATATAAAATATAATATATATAAAATAAATTATAATATTATCAACAATATTAAATCCAGGTATAGAAAATATAAATAAAAATAATTATATATATCATAAAATCTTTAAAAATAAATAAAATATATAATATATAAAATTTAATTATTATTTTTTAAATATTTATTATTATTTTTTCTATATATTTTATTTATAATACAATTTGAATAATTAAATAAATTCTAATAAATATATAATTTAAAAAAAATATATATCAATGCGTTACAAATTAAATTTCAAATGCCAAAAATCTGCAACCGTAAAAAATACGAACATAAAAATACTGTCAAGCGTAGCTAAAGCGAAACATAAGCAAAAAGCGCTTTGCGAACTTTTAAAAAGCTTGTGTTCGCTTGAACTTGAAAGCAAAGCTTTGCCTTGAACAAGTTGGCAGCGCTGCACAGAGAGCGCACAAGCAAGCAAGTGAAGCTTTTTATCGTCATTATTGAAGTATCGCAGCTGCTGCTGCGGCGGTTGTTGTTGTTGTATCTATCTCTCTTTTTTTTCATTTCTGCTGCTGTTTGCTTCTTTTACGTATTTTGCCAAGCTTGAGTTGGCCCGTTAATTAATTTCATAAGCTCGCTCGCAAGCTTCCAACTCAGAGTCGTTTTAACCGCGCTACCAATTGGACGTCAATTGTCGCGCTACGCGTTCTAAGCATATCCCCCAGCTATTGCCAGTTTTGCCGTCTCGCCGCGTCCTGCCCAAAAACTTTACAAGCTGCAGCCTTTGTACACACAGTGCTTGTCAGGGTGTGTGTGCTTGTAAGAGTGTGTGTGTGTTTGTGTGTCTGTGGTTCGTGCGTGTATTTGAGCTTGCAAAATCTTTGTAAAGTGAAACGTGAAATCACTCTTTTTGGCCCATTGCCAATTTTGTTTCATTTTTACTTTTAATATTCAAGTGAAACAGTGTGAATTTTAAGCAATTGTTGCGGTAAGTTGAGCTCAGGTCACTTTTTGACTACCAGCATACAGTAATGTTACTACTTTTGTTGTTGTTGTTGTTGTTACTATTGCTAATGTTGTTGTTGTTATTGTTGTTAGTTGTGCGCATGTGCGGCAGCGTTGACACACTTTCTGCCTTCGCCTGCACCAAACAGGCAGCCGCCATAAGTCTGGCCTGGCATTCAAGTGCCGCTCGAGCGGATTGGCAATAAAAACAATTACCACTTGCCTGTTGCCGCTGCTATTGGCGCAGCTGTTGCCGCTGCTGTTGCCTGCTGCCTGCAGCATTTCGTCAGAGATTCCATCTAGCCGCCCATTGATAATCAGCAACATCAGCTGCTGCTGCTGCTGCTGCTTAAGCTTTTGAATTTACATAAATACATAAAATACTGTTAAAGGTTTAAATCCCACGTTATGTCAATAAGATTTTAGATTACTACACTCAACAAAGATTCAATTGTGATTAACTATTTTAATAGCTACTTTGGCCATGAAAGTAAAATTTCAATTGAAAGGTTGATTTTAATTAGAGGCGGAAATTTTTATATAATGCCCTGAGCCTTTGTGAAAATGTATGTAACAGGCAGAAGAAGACGTTGCAGACCCCACAAATTATATATATTCTTGATCAGCATACAAAACAGAAGTTGATATATTCCTGTCCGTCTGTCCGTGCGTCCGGAAACTATAAAAGCTAGAGATCTGAAATTTCACAAGAATACTCGTACGTTAGTTACGCAGTACGAGTTTATTTTGTCTTTTCGATAACTCACCACATTTCCTAATTATCGATTAGAAATCGAAACTTCGTTTACTTTTATAAACGTTTTTTAAGCATAACTTCTACACCGTTTTAGCTAGAGACTTCAAATTTGTATAAAGACACATTTTGGATGCTATTAATATATTCCGAAAGTTTCATGAAGATCGTCTATCTAGAAATGGAGTTATAAGCGACCATAGTATAGTCCAACCCAGTCCAAGGCACGGCAGCAACTGCGCGGTCAGCAGAGCGCACTTACACGTGCGTAAAGAAGAAGAAATTAGTTTTTTTTTTAAGGGTTCAGGGTATCTCGTAGTCGAACCGTTTCAACTAGAGCCTTCTTACTTGTTTTTTACTCTTTTATTTACTTATTTTTTTCTTAAGTTGATTTATTGTGTATATATGGAATTTATGCAACTAGACTTGCTGTAGCGTATAGCTTTGTCCTTATATGGGACTCTTTAGTTTCGGCAGCTAGAAAAGTTACTGTGACCCTATATATGCTACAGATTAATTTATAAATTTGTTGGATTAAGTACATTAGGTCAAGCGAAATGGCGAATAGAATAAGAATATTTCTTTCACAACTTCTCTTTTGCTCAACTATATTCTTTTGATCAGTAGCTATAAAATGAAATTAGTCAAAGGTTAGTATTTTTAATGTCTTCACAAATTACCTGTGCATGTTATTTAGAAGCAAAAACACTTGAAAAGTTCTAAAATAATGTCATACAATTGCTTGCCAGCTCTTTTTTTTTTTTTTAATTATTTACAATTTAAGTTAGCAAAATTACCTGTGAAAGTTAAAAATTGAGTGATCATTAACTTTTGGCCGTAAAGTGTCCAAGTAAAAAGCCACAGTGCCCAGTGTTTGGCCAAGTGGAAGTGCCAATAAACAGGGCAGAGGTTGTCTGGGATTCATATTCACATACTGCGATTTGAACTTGTGAAAGTCATCATGAAATTATAATATGCCGAATGTAGTTCATTTGTAGGTTAAGCGTTCAGTTAAATTAGCCAAGAGTCCATTGGTCATTGCAGATTCTCTGTATATGTAAATTAGCTGAAGTTTGAACCCGCAGCTTGATTGACAATAAAATGGCGGTGGCATCAAAGATTGTTGCTGTCAATAAAATTTATCTAAAAATACAGAGAGAGTTGGAGAGAGGGAGAGAAAAAGAAAAAAATTATGAAGAGAAAGACAAAAGATATTAGCAATTAGAGAGAGGGATAAGCAGATAAAAAGATACAGAAAATATGGGAAAAAAACTGATAATCAGCAAGAATAATGTTGAGATACTGGAAGAGTAAGAGCTTGACAGTCAGGTAGAGATGGCGAGTTATATGAGTATATGTATTTATATGTGCCTGTATCTGTATCTGTATCTTTATCTGTATCTGTATCTGTATCTGTATCTGTATCTGTATCTGTATCTGAATCTGTATTTATATATGTATCTACATCTGTATCTCCATATGTTTCTGTAAATGTTTCTGTATTCGTATTTGTCTCTGTCCCTGCCTCTATATTTGTATCGATATATGGTATATGCGTAGGCTTCTCTTAAATTCTCACACATATCACATACATATGTATATAAACGAAGTTGAGCTCATTGTTATTGTAGCATATGTTGAATGGTCATTAACTTTGAGTTGTCCCTTTGTCAGTGTGTAAATTGAAGGTTGTTGAGCCCGCTACGCATGGCTTTTAATTGCATACAATTTGCAGTTTGCTCGAGTATTCGCATTGGAAGTGGTATAATATAGCTTTTGTACTATTGCTGATTCATGGGATTTGCGTACGATGGCCTTATAAATACATATATAACGCCAGTCAAACGGTCACTTGAACATTTGTGCTAATGACATCAAAACATTGCGATCATACACTGAGACTCTAGCCGCATCGAATTGAGCTTCAATTTGTGTTTGTCTTAACAATTTTAGGCTCTTTCAATACAATATCAAATGCTGAAAATCGATGGCCTTGATGACTTGACGACTTTGTATGTCAAGTCAAGATGCAGTCAATATCTGAGCAGCATAATAAAAAACTGAAAACAGCTAACTGAGAAACCAGTTAAACATCTTTAACACATACTAAGATCTTGCGGCTCCAGTTGACGATGTATTTAAATTGTCAAGTGTAGGCTGCAAAGTAGATAGAAACGAAACGAACAAAAACCGTTATTGAATTGGCGATTTTTGGCATTTGTAGGTATATAATGCGAATCACAGATTCGTTCCGTACTTGAACTGAAGGCAAACTAACTATATACATATATAGTATATCGTGCTGAATGTGTGCCGATGCCAATGATTGGCATCTTGAATTTGTAGAAACCGGCTTAGTCTGATTCTAGAGCATGATTTCTTGGCCGGCACACGATTTGAATTACGATATGCAAATTCTATGCAAATTCTTGAAGTCATTTCAAGTGGCAAATACTTTTGGCAAGCTTTTAGATGGAAAGATCAAGTTATTCGGTTGATGGAAAAGAACTTTTGGTAAGCTGCGGATACAGGTAATGAGAGAGACGGAGATATAAGAAAAAAGACATAGTGAGAGAGATAAATAAAAAGACAGAGAATCAGAGGGGATACAGGTAATGAGAGAGACGGAAATATAAGCCAAGAAAAAGAGAGTGAGAGAGAAATAAAAATACACAGAAAGAGAGGCTGAGAGAAATACAAAGAGTTAAAGAGGAAGAGAAATCTTTGTGTGATGAAATATTTATATATAAATTAACATTTAACTACACCCCTTTCTGTTTAATACGTTTTCATATCCGTGTACTTAATGCTTCTATTAATATTCATTATCGTATAGTATTTATACCTCTTCATCAAGAATTCTCGCTTCAATCTAGCCATCCATCTAAATTATTTGCAGCGTCTGCTTGAGTTGTGACTGGAAGTTTCTTCGAACAGCACTTAAAGTTTCTTAAAATTAGCTTAGAAATAAATGTTTAATATTTAATATAAATAACCATGGTCATTTGTAGCTCTCATATCAGTCTAACCTTGATATAATTTTTTTTTGTTTCGTACGTGATAATTTTTTGGAGTGTGCTATTTAGTGTTTATATCGAATCAGTTCTTGGAATTTTTTGTATATAATTATAAAGCTCTCATGACTGATAACTTTCATTACTTTTTGAATAATTATATACTCAGTATTTGTCTTGGACTAAAATTGAATTAAAACAAAATTTGTTAATTATATTAAGTGGATTTGTGAATTTGATGAGATCATTCTGTATAAATGATGAATATATATTAATAAAAGAAAGTTTTAAAAATTTATTTGGAAGCACTGAAGGAAATAATTATTTCAGTTATTTAAATGTTATATTTTATATTATTTGAGATAATAGGAAATTGATAAATACATTAAACATTAACTTGTTCATTCGCTGAGATCATCAATTAAATTATATTGAAAAACTAATACTAAAAAAAAAAAAACAACAATAAATAATATAGCACCAGCGTGAAAGGATAATAAAATAACGTATTCATAGAAATCTATACACTCTTTATAGTTCAGTTGTAAATGGTTATAGTCTATAGTTATATATACAACAAATAGCATTTTGCCATTGCGCTTTGTATTATTATCGTTGCAGCTACTGCAAACGACTACAAAGTTCAGCTGGATATAAACCGCAGCAAATAATGAACTCAATTTGCATTTAGCACTGTCATTTCTGAGCGCTAGTAATTGTGAGTAGTTGCTAGAAGTGTTAAGATCAATATACAATAAGTATGCATGTTGCAGTTGGTCATATAATATAATATAATATAATATAATAATAATGAACATGTAGCTCACAAGTTTCTTTTTGATAAATCCATAGAGTTGCTCAGCAGTAACTTTTAATTAAGACTTACCTACAACTCTCTTATTTAGCTCAAGTCTATCTCTAAACTATACAATAGACTGTTTTTCTTTTTCGAATATATATAGTTATAGGTACTCTATATATCAGTATATGATTATATAATACAAATTCCAAGTTAATAGACTTTCTTAGATACCGTATATAGTAACTATTTTATGACTTTTCTCGACCCAAGTGAACCCAAGTGAAAATAATAAAATATAATATAATAATATATAATATTTTATAGTTCACACATAAATATATGTTCAAAATTTCAATTCTGCACAAAAACCAATATACTCTTTTTCACTTCTTAAACGAGTATACATAAGATATGAGCGCTATAATTCTAATGTGTCTACAGACAGATATCGATACAGGTTATTCTACATGCCTGTCATCAGAATCTTTGCTGTTTACAGTATTACGAAATTGTTTTCACATCTATTGCAATTAGCTCGTTACGAATTTCTGAATAATCATTATAAAGGCGGGGCTCGTGCAGTTCACACATGCAGCACAACGGCTACAGCTATAACGGACTTGGACTACGACGCGATCCGCGTCTATATCTATGAATTGTGCTAAAGCTTATTTATGCACTTTGCAAGTCATTGCCAAGTGGATGTGATTATTTTTTCACTTTTTTTATAACATTTTTTTTTTTTTTTTAGCTTGTTTTTTGCTGGTTAAGAAACAGTTACTCTTGTGGGGTCTATAATGTTTGTGTAAAAAATGGTAATTTGCATTTAATGGTTGGCTGCCTGATCAATTCGAGTGCGCTTGGCCGGATTCATTTATGCGTGTCACGCTATATAGATATATTTTCATAGATATATATATTTGCTATTTTCTTTCCTTTCTTTATGACTTTAATGAACGAGTTGAGTGCAGTCGGGAATTTTATGGGCATTTTCAAGCAGATCGTGATATGAGTTTCAGTTTTTATTGTTTTCTCAGCGCTAATCAGGCTCGAGCAACTGCTGAATTCAACTTTCTAGCGGGTACTTAATAGAAATTGTGCTATTGTGTGTTTAGAAGATAATCGCTTATGGAATTGCACTTACAATCCAAAGATTATATATATGACACAAATATATATATGTATTTATGTTATATACACAAGCCGATTAAGTATACAAAGTGTATATATAAGGCATTTAAATGTGCACTACGCACTACGATAATCGACTAGAGATGGGCGCGTGAGTCAGCGTGAGCGTGTCTGATGTCAGTCCTTGAAATCTGACACAGCTTCATTGTCATTTCAATTTACCCAACAAATTTGTAATTTGCGTTGTACACAAATATGATTTAATTTGCACCTTTATTTACATGCCTTTCTTTTCGGGCTGGTGTAGACACAAAATTATAGTAATTGTTGTTGCTGTTGTTGTTTAGCACAGTCAAGGCCATAGGTTTTTAGGTAACACACCAACATGAATGGCTATTATATTTCAAAATTCGCCAACAACTTTAAGTGGTAGAAGCATAAAGTTCACTCATAAAGGTAATACTATATTTTTGAAAATTTAAATTTTTGTAAAAGATTGAGTAAGAAAAAATTGAGTTCAAAATGACGCTAATTTACTTTACGTTTTCCTTAAAACATTTTATTTTACTAAACAAATATACCTTAAATTGTGAGCTTATATTTTATGTATGCTGCTGACAAAAAATGAATTTTAAGAAATTTGAAATTGATGTTAAAAATATAAAAATAATTTATAAAAAAAAATTAATAATTAAAATTTGATCGTATATACATTAAGTTAAATGCAAGATTTAGAGACTCTAGCTTAAAAACTTAGGACATATGAATAGAAATTGAGTCTCTAATTTAAATAAACTTGAAGAGCTATTAAGATAGCTTTAGAGATAATTCCTCAAGTCTCCAGAGATAATCAATTCTGAGATCACACAACTTAGACATAGATTAACTTGTTGCTCAGATCGCGGCTCCTTCTGCCCATTATATGCAATTTCATAACAATTTATATAATATTACAAAATGCTAGAATTTTCCATGTTTTTCCTTATGTGGAATGTATAATTCATAGCCGTTATAGAATTTATTAAGCTTGCTCAATCCATTAGCTTTAACAAAAGCCATTTCTCATTTAATTGTGGATTATATTTGAATATCATAAATAAATTTTTATATAATAATGCAACTTGCTGATTCCATGTCAATAAATTTGCGCTTCACTCGTCCATCTCTAATTTCATGTTTGACTTTTGCATTCGTTTCTGTTGTTTTTGGACTGGCTCGCATAAATCTCTGTGTGTGTATATTTAAAGAAACGAGTAAACGATATCAGTTATCAGCATACAAATAATGCCCAATAATTGCCAGTTAGTCCGCAACAACTGAGTGATTAAACGAATATACATATCGATAGACAGTCAGCCAGTCAGGCAGTCAGCTAGCTACTTGTACTTGCAGTTTTATAGAAACTTTAGTCCAGACAGTTCCGAGTGCTCGACAGTGACAGCGAACAAGAAATTATAGCAAGTAAGGTCAGTGATAATTCCAACTGGAATATAAGGCATAAATTTGTCGTAAGTGCTTTAATTATTCGCTGACGTACACGAATATCGAGTAGTTTGAGTTGTCCAATTAAAAGTCGTAAAGTATAAATAAAGTAAGCTGATTATTACCTGTAGACCTTGACTGAGAGTAGTTTCTTTATTTATTTGTTTATCCCAGTCAGCGGAATAAAAACTGCACTTTATACATACATGTATATACATTTATTATTGAGCACAGCCTTGAGAGAGTTGACTCAGACTAAAGGGCTGCAGCGGCGAATGAACTTTAATTTCTTTAATAGTGCAACGAAGGACGATTGACAGGATATAAAGATATAATGAAAGAATCGCAATGTCAATAATAAATTAAATTATTAAATTAGCAACCAAAATAAAGTGAATTTTTATCATCTTTTGTTTAACGTTAATTATATAGATAATGTTATATTCCTTGAGCTTCATT
This sequence comes from Drosophila koepferae, assembly GCA_030914345.1. Classification (NCBI taxonomy): domain Eukaryota; kingdom Metazoa; phylum Arthropoda; class Insecta; order Diptera; family Drosophilidae; genus Drosophila; species Drosophila koepferae. The sequence goes on from JAUESR010000207.1 coordinate 8,308,093, forward strand.
GTCCCCATAAACATGTATCTAAAATATATTCTCCTTCCTGATTATCTATTAGCATCTTTGTTCTCTGTTTGCTTGTGCAAAATTCTTTTCATCAATTTTAATGCACAGGGAAGTCTATAAAAATGATTTGAAAATCTTGTTTTTTTCCTTTGATATATTTAGAGCTTAGCTTTTGTTTAGATTTTATACGTTGATTGCTTTGTCTATGCAATAATCGAAAGCAAATAATCTATTGAATTGAAGTCTAATGAAATATATATTTAATGACCAGTTTGAACAAAAGATAATAGATACAAAAAGTTGCTCAGGCAGGCATTGACAGCTCGGCTTGTTATAGCTGAATATACTATATAAGATTGAGTTTTGACCAAGCTATTCCCTAATACTTCTCCTAATATTTATATCATCAAATTTCTTGCAACGCTCATTATACTGACAAGATCTTGACAGTTTAATACTTGCAAATTGGTTCGCCCTTTCTATAATTGACGACGATCAATTTCATGTTCCATAACGGTGCATCATTAGCTTTAATTTAGCTGCCAAGCTTTTGTAATTTACGTGACACTTTGCATGCGGCTAATTGGTAAACAGATTTCTGTCACGATTCATAATTATTTAGCTGCACGCTGCATTACAGTCTTCGTTTTATTTACTTTTAGCCTGTTTTTATGTTCGAGTACCCAACTTGACTTTACTTTAGTTTACTTTGTTGTGCAGAAGGTCTAAAGTCAAATTTATGCGCATAACTTTATGGACTGTTGAACTCGCATCAAACGAAACTCAAATACAATGCCTATACATAGAAAAGAGAGACAGAGAGAGAGAGGGAGAAAATACAAAAAAAATAAATAAATTGAATTACAAAAGTTTTAAACTTTTTGAGTTTACGAACTGCACACATTGCCGGAATGGTTAAGCCACAAAACGCAAATATATCTGCGGTTTCTATTGATTTCTATAAATTGTTCAAATTGAATTTTGAAGCGGTTTCAGCTCTGCTCTGGCCTTGACTTTTACCTTGAAAATGTCGCATACAAATAGATATACTAATTGCTCTATTGGCCGAGTCGTAAAACGGCTTTTCGATCGGTTTGATGGGCGCTCGACCTCTCTCTCTCTCTCTCTCTCTCTCTTTCCGTTTGCCTGTGTCTTGCTTGTATTTACTCTCTCTTTTTTTTCGCGCTCTGCTTTGGGTCAAGAGTGGAGCATAAGTCGCTACGTCATGCTCTGTCAAGTTTGGGCCTGTTTTTTTTTTTGTTTAACCAAGTCGTTGCCAAGCCGTCTACGTGTAGTCCAAAATAACCGAAACATAAAGTCGGCATAAAAATTATTTCACTTTGATCGAATCGAGAATACTTTATAAAAATATGCAAGGCATAAAGGCAAGGCGGAAGTTAGTTAAGCTGCAGATATGTGAGTTGGGCTTGACTTGATAACACTTCTTTGCATGAAATCCATTTATATATACATATTATTTATCTATATGTATTTTAGATTAGTCATGCTTACGTATTTTCTATAACTATGCAAATAAGTATATAATTAAATTCTGAAAAAAAAATATTTTAATTTAAAAAAAAATTGCTTCATAAAATGAAACTTATAAAAAACAGATTTTTATATAAAATTTTTAACTATTTGTTTTATATAAAAGAGCTTATTTAAGAATTTAAATAGCTATAAACTTGCAGAGAGAAAAAATATTATAAAATAAAATAAATTTTTATATACGAATTGAACTATTGAGTATCTTTGAGTAATTGTAGGATTATAGACCACTCTTAAGTATGTCTATGATTTTGTTTAAATTTTTCTTTTCATTTCATAAATTTACATTAGGCTTGTTCTACACTTCTATATCAATACAGAACAAATGGAATTATGAATTCATATTCTTTAGCTTTATTCGACGTTGACTTAAAGTAAAAACAGTCAAATCTCGCTCATTCATCTACTGCAGTTCCTGTCAAACCTCATTGCAAATTTTGCGTACTTCTCTTGTTAGTGTATTTACGAAAAACCTTAGTAGTTTTTTTTTTTTTTCCGGCGTGCGACGTGCGGCTTGTGACGTTGTGTGACCAGTTTTGGTAGCATTGTCGATTGGTCGCCCTAGCGTCCCCGGCCGCTGTTGGCAGTATCTTTATTTTTATTTTTGTTTTTTTTTTCAACTTTTTTTCTTTGACGGCAACGTCTTCCGTTGTGCGCTTGTTAATGAAGATCAGCATTGAGTCATGTTTTTTGAGCATTGGGCCAAGGCATTGAACCGCTACGTAGGGGCGGAAATAACCCAGTTGTAGCGTTCGCTCTATGGCTACAAAAATCATTGACTATATCGAATCAACTTTTATTCTCGTTCGCAGCACCAACTCGTTAAGATGGGCAAAGCGGAGTGCATTAGCTATGACGACAACCACGTGCCATACATTGATCTGGGCAGTGCGCAAATACGCATGGAAAAAGAGCAGGCGCCCGACTGGGCCCTGAAGAAGGCCCAAGACGAACTACGCGAGCTGCCCGGCATTAAGGAGCAGGCCATCAAGGAGCTGAGAGAGCTGATACAAAGTGATTAGATAACATAAGAATTGGCAGTTCGATGCAGTTTATTTACATTCACGATTCACAGATGAGAAGCACCTGCACTTGCCCTTGGACGATGAGTATATGATGATGTTTTTACGCCCTTGCCATTATTATCCCGAGAGTGCGCTGAAGCGCGTAAGTTGACAATTATATACAAATATTTCTTTTTATAGAAATTGTTATTTCTGTGCAGCTTAAGAACTTTTACAATATGAAACTCAAGTATGGCGCTGCCTGTGAGAACATTGTGCCCTCGAAGCTGAAGAATGTGTTTGAGAGCGACATTTTAAATCTGCTGCCCAATCGGGATCAGCATGGACGTCGTATACTCGTGCTGGAAGCGGGCAGTAAGTATATATATCATATAAATATATATTGATATATATATATATATATCTGAATTCTCTGCTCTCTTGCTCTCACAGAAAAATGGAAGCCATCGAAGGTGCCGCTGCCGGATCTGTTTCGTGGCATTCAGCTCACCGTGCTGGGCTCCATGGTGGAGCCATTTTCACAAATCTGTGGCGCTGTGGTCATAATTGATATGGAAGGTAATAAAGTGTGTGCTAACGGCACTCATTATGCATTGCAATAGTTCAGTTTGCTTAACAGCCCATTAACGCTTTAATGTCTCTATTGCTGTCAGGTCTTCCATTAAGTCATATAACACAGTTCACACCATCGTTTGCCGCCATGCTGTTGGATTACGTTCAGGAGTGCATTTGCATGCGCCTGAAGGCCGTTCACATTGTGAACAATTCGTATATCTTCAATATGCTCTTCGCCATATTCAAGCCCTTCATTCGTGAGAAGCTGCGCAAGCGCGTAAGTTGAGAAATGCAAATAAAATTTATTTCAATTTTTATATCATTTATTTGAATTGTTATTCTTTGCTGCAGATCTTTTTCCATGGCAAGGACTGGAAGGCGTTAACGTCGCACATTGATGCCAGTGCCTTGCCGCCCAAATATGGAGGCACTGCCACATGGGAGCTGCCGCCCGGCACGTTGCTCGGCGAGTTCTTCGAGTGCTACTCCAAGGACTATGAACGTAAGTAGCCATACTAAAAGTATTCAATTAATCATAATTATAAAACAATATTTTCGTTCACTTTACAGAGGCCGACAGCTATGGCTACACTGAGGGCTACAAGAAGTCAAAGAAATAATTTCGATATCTCTGTCATACCTCATTTTTGTTTGGATCGTATTTTATGTATATCAATAAGTTGGGTCATTTGTGATATTGCAAATATTGTTGTACCATTGTAATTTGTAGTTATTTGCTCTAGAGTGTTCGCACAGAACGACGTACACTTAACTACGGCTTTTTTTTTTGTGCTAAGGTTTATTGTACAATATAGTTTAGATATTATTGTCTTATGTACATATGTATGTATGTTTGTGTACGTTTAATGTAATGCTTGCTGAAGTTGACGTAATAAAAACAACAATTGTGTTACCTTTTATATTGATAATCATAATGTTCTTAATTATTGAAATGAATATTTTTTAAATGCTTTTTTGATCGAAAGATTTTCATGCTTCAGCAGCCTGACAGTTTGAGATTCACTGTGGCACATGAAAGCAGTGCGTCGAGTGGTGGCTAAACATGCAGAAATCAAGCTAGGCACTCTGCTTGAATCCACTTGCATATAAGCAGTTCATTAAATAAGCAGTGTTATCACAACACCCATGCAAGCAGTTTATAGCCTGAGCTACAGTTGGGAGGTCATTGAGCGAAACTCTTATTAGACAGCTGTGCTGGAAGTTAAGCAGTTCTCATAAGATTTGAATGCAGGCATATTGTACATCAGCTACAGTTTGAAATGCATTATGGAACACTAATCATTTAAAATATATGTATATAACAAATATTGGTCACAGATAACGGTTATATACTTCGTTATATTCATATACATATTTTTTTATTTCAGCAATTATACCGTAATTAAAAGACGTATGCATATAAAATCTTTAATTCGATTATCAGTTTTAACATTTCAAAATTTTTGGTCACCCTCATTATCCTAAAGTTTCAAATACCAACATAAACTTATTATTAATATATGTTTTAGATGTATATAGAGTATTCGTTAGTTATGTTTTCATTAATTTCTTTTCTCTCAGCTATATAATCTTTGGCATTGCCACCTATGAATGGGTTCCGTAGTCGGGAGCTGTATATATGTATATATATATATACAACATATCATATAAATGTTTTTCCTAGACTAATTGACTATAAACTATTTAAAGCACTAGGACGGCTAGTTGTTCCAGTATATTTGCTTTAGTCCTGTTTGTTGTCTGTGGCCTTGCTCATGCCTGCGACTTCCTTGTCATCTGTCTGTGACTTGGCTATCACTACGGAGGGCTTGATATTCCGTTCGAGCAACGGCGAGCTGTCTGGTGATTCGCCAGCGCTCTTCTCGCACACCAATGTTGAGGCCTTGGACTTGAGCTCCTCGGCGCTGGAGAACTGAGAGCGACTCTTGTACTGGCCGTTGCTCTTTTGCTGTGCCTTCACGTCGTACTGACGCGTCTGGCACCAGCCGAACAGCTGCTGCATGGGCATCCAGAGCAGCAGAATGAGACCCACGGCCAGGCAGATGCCAGCAAATATGTGCCCAGCCAATAGCAGCACGGGCAACAGTTTGAGCTGCTCGGCCAGTTCGGGTGTGATTGTTACCTTCTGCTCGAACCAGATGAGTGGAAAGAAAATGCGTGGAATGTCTGTATACAATTGAATGCCATCGATGGGCTCGACCAACATGTTGACCTGAAAACGTGCCGCCACCTCGAGCGGAATGCCTGTGCTCGGCTCGACGACCATGTAGAACTCGTGCTGTTCCTTGTCCGGCTGCAGACCCTCCACCTGATCCACATAGTAGGGATCGGCGTTATAGAAATGCGGATACGACATGAATACAGGTGAGCCGAAGCGACACGAACTGATGTTCATCACGCCAGAGGGCACACATTCGCCCCCGCAGAAGCACAGATTCTCCGGATAAAGTGTGCCTGAAAGAGAAATGTTTTTTTAATGATTTGTTTTGAAATAGTTATATCTTAAGAGAGTTGAATTAAATAGAGTTAAAAATATAAATATATAAATATAAATATTTTTGCTGGGCTTAGAGCATCTCTAAGTCGAGTATTCTCAGTTTAAACTTTCATATAAATGTTATTTAATATCTAACTTATATTATCTATTTATTCATCAGAAAATCATTTCTCACATAGCCTCTGTCTGGCTCTATTGAAGCAGAAGAATTGTAATTATAGATATTCGAGATTCGTGAACAGCTTCAACTGCTTTAATCATTTGTGTAAAACACGAATATTATTTATTATATAAAAAGTATTGATTAATGAATTTAATTGTAGAGTGAAGAGGCGTGTATTTGTTTGAGTTTTTAATTGGAATAAGGAAGAGTTGATTGTTTACGTGAATAATTCAATATTTCTGCTAAATGCTGGCTAAAAAGAATAATTCAATTCAAATAATATAGCATATGAATCAAATTCTTAAACAACTCAAAAGACAGATATGAGTCTACAGAAATCTTCTTGTGAGCTGTCATTCTATTAGATTATTTACAAATCTCCATTAGCTCATCCTTACCATTATCAACGCTTCGTTCGCCGCCAGCGTATTTGTAGCCTTGCAATCCCTCAATTTCCAGTGTCTCCACATAATCCAATGGCAGGGTGCGACACATGTCTGGCGTGAAGAGGCCAACGCTGCCGCCGGGTTGCAGCTGCTGTGGCTGAAACTCGCCCGCTGAGCCATTGGTCAGGCCACAATACGAATCAAAGAAGCCCGTGTGTGTGTGATAGTTCCAGGAGTGCATCTGACCCAGCAGAGACAGATCGTCGACGCCAGTGTAAACATTGAAGACGCCCGTCAGATCGGCGCTGCCATTGCGCGTGTAGAACCAGCCAAACTTGTCGAATGGCACCTTGACCTCATCCCCGAAGATGGGCATGGCCATGGCCATATCAATCATGGAATCGCTATAGCCAGTGAAGAGCATCTCATCCACAGTTTTCGTGACAGACATCTCCTGGCCATAGAGCTTCAGGCCCACATCGACCATGCCCCTCTTCACGGCGTTCCATTGCTTGGCCGTAGCTGCCGCTGACTGGAAGAGTCGAAGAGTTGGATAGCTTCCATATGAAGAAGGCAAAATAATACATACCAGAGCCACTGCATTCAGTGTGGTGATCTCATCGTCCAGACTGCCTGAGCTGCCGGCCGCATCGAAGTAGTAAAAGCTGCGTCGGCGATAGGTAACCGAGCTGTTTGCCGGGTGCCAGCTAATGTTGACCTTGTCGGGTTTATCGATAAAGCGATATGGACCGAGCTGCTGCAGTATGGGCTTGCTGCTCATATTGCCAAACTCCTCGGGATTGGTCCAGTTGTATAGATAGATGTCCAGGTGCAGCTCCATCGGCGGCGTCTTCCAGTTCTCATAGACTCGTGTGTCGGGTGCGAGCGCCATTTCCTGTACAAAGATCAAGTCCCAATTGCCATTAATTAAAGAATCTCAACAAGTGTGCATCAATTGAGGCGGCTTGTTTGAGCCACCTGCACGACGCAACTCGCGTCTCGTCTCTGATTTGGCTTTTGATTGGCGTTAAGCGATTGCAGCTGCACGCGTCGAGTTGCCTTACCTTATGCTTGATCCAATTGAATATATCCTCCCAGAACATGCCGCACATAATGCCAAACATGCCAAGGCAAAATCCAAAGATGCCAATAAACAAGCCACGATTGCTCTTCTGTCGCCACATGGCGCTGTTCTGTGTGGGCATGGCTGGCGTCGCTTCGCTGCTCCAAAAAGTTAGAAATGTCTCAATGCTATTATTAGCCTAAAACGTGAAGCCATAGAAAGTTACGAAATTTCAGCACGTGAAAAGAAATATGGGAAATATGCCAAGAGCAATTCAAGTTTTTTGGGTCGACTTTAATTTTAGTTTAAAAGACTTTAAAAAGCTCGAAATCCGCAAGTTCGTGTAAGCAATGGTAAATGTCTTAAAGCTTGATCAGAAATATTTTAAGTTTTCTTTATGTAAGTGCTAATGTCGAGTGAGTTAAATCAAAGTGAAAAAACAAAATTGTGTAAATATGTTGCTGTATATATGAAATGTTTGAAATATTCTTTTTTGTGGTTGCATATTTCTGACTTTAAAATCTTACAGCTTCGACAAATCGAATTCGAAAAGTGAAAAACTTTCTCGGAGAATGTTTTAAGTTAGAGTTGGCTCCATTCCATTGCACTATGGGGAATTTTGCCGTTTTTCGGGTATTTAGTATTTTTTTCAAAGTATTCAAATTATTATTTTTTTTAAACTAGCATCTTTAGAAAACTCCAAACTTTTAGAAACAATACCTACAATGTTAATTAACAGTCCAGTATTAAGCCTAACAGCTGTTAAAGTCAGCTTTTGTTTTCGAAGAGCACGTGCCTTCAGATTGCAATTTTTGGTAGCCGATTTTCAAATTGTCATTACTCCAAGACCAGACATAATTTTTATGAAATTTAAAAGGGATATCAATCATAAGAGTCTATACTAAGTGTTGAATAACCCAACTTTTTGTATTTGCGCTTGTTCTATTAATATTTTGTAAAATTAGCAAGTGTTATCCATTGTCATTTCGTGTAAAGGAATTTCACCTTTGAGAAGGCATACAAAAAAAGTAGAAGGGCTGATAAGTGTAATTCCAATTGCATATCGTAGAGTCATTAATTATGATTTTAATGAACTTTGTCTCAATGTGCACTTTTCCGCACAATCGGCGTAAATTCATTTCTTGCAAGTGACTACGAGCTGAGCTGAATGCATTTTGGCTCAATGGAAAATGCAAATCTAACCATAACAAAGTAATTTTTGATTTTCTTAAGGCGAAACTAAATAAGATTAAACTTATTAATTATATTTGAAAAGCAAAATCCGCATTATTTGCAAAAATATAATTGCCGAATGGAAAAAAAATGAACCCGAAGACGATTTTGTGGGATAAGTATTTCTGGCTGATCAAGAACTCGAAACTGAAGAATATTAATTTCTTTTTGAATAAAAATAATTAGTTTGAAATATTGATAACCAAAATTAAAAAAAAAAAATTTTTTTTTTTAAATTTTTACTAGTGAAAAAAATTCTGGGTGGGCGGGGACACGCCCCCTTTTCCAAAAATGTTTCCTAGGGAATACATAATGATAATAAAAAAACCGGATCAAAAAATCTGGCTTAGTTTTCAAGTTATTAATTAATACCCGATAATTTGGTTTTTTCCCCATAGTGCATTGCAGCCTATAGTCGTTAGCTTTACTTTAATTTGTAAAACATGAATTTCATAATGAAATTATCATAATAAAATATTGCATACTTTAAGGAATGCTTCAACATGCAAAGGAAGAATCTGGGCAAGATCATTTCAATGAAGGGACTTATTGCTCATCCAGACAGGTTGGCTGTAGGTCTAGATACTATAGGTCAACAAGGAAAAGTCACATATGCCACAACTTTCAATTGCAACTGATATGGGTCTTGATTTCAAATCTATCATATATATACCCTTACACTTTTATCTGTGATAGATATATAGTTTTATAGATTTTTGTTTACCTAAACTTTTTTTTTTCTGTATTTTCATTTAATTTCTTTTTATATTGAGTGGACCAAAAGTAACAGTATTTTAATCTGTAAATATTTTGTATTATACATTAAATATTATTATAGTATATACTAAGAAAAAAAAAAGTGAAAACAAAGGCTTTACATGTAGAATTATATAATGTGCTAGAGTTATATGGTTATTATATAGACTTATGAAGTTATCAATCATCATCATGCTCACTTTCAAAAGAAGTTAGTTTACTTTTGCTTTTGCAGTACTCAGATGATGCTAGCTAACAATCTTCTATTATTGAACTAGACTAATATATAAATTCTAATAAAATTACAATTTATATTATCTCTCCCACTAAACGTAGCTGCAACTGCTCACACTCATTAATGGCTTTTTCTGTTTTAAATAAAATATATGATATCAAAAAGTAATTTCATATTAACAAATAAATAATGTTCAATGTAGACAAGCGAGTGAGCTGTTTGCATATCCAACAATTCTGTGTATTTTGTTAATAGCTCTACAATGATAATTGCAACACGTGAGTAACTTGTTTACACCCATCCAAAGCAAATAATCGCACATTTGTATTCATATTTGTTTCGATTGGTGTGTGTGTGGTTGTCATATCAGTGTTGATAATTGCAAGCCGGCATATATTGCTATATATACATATATGTATATATTTTCTGTCATATTTGTCTACTCGTTGCAACCAGATACGTATACGTAATGCATGTACGTATACTTAATGTATCTGTAAAGTGTTTGAATTACAATTAGCGTTGCTGTTTACAAGCTAACAGCTACCCCCAAACGATATTTGCGTGGGTTTGTGTTGAATAGAAGGCAATTGATATGCGGAGCACAGCGTCATCAATCGGCTTGAATCAATTGGGCGGCTGTCATAGATAAGCGTACTTTGAACCCGATAAGCAGCAACGGTAACCGACAGACAGCCGGCGTGAAAATCCAGGAAATGCAAACAAAATTGCATTTCACACTGCAATCTTATCGATGGGTCACAGGTCCGTCCACATGCCATATTTCCTTCCAAATTCACACGTTACGTGCCACGAACAATTATGAACAATACAATTTTTTCAGATATAATTCTATATAGAAATGTATATATATTCTTGTGTATATTTGTGTGGGGTTCTATGCATGTATTTGAATGGCCGCTCGGCTCTGTGATATTTTGCCATAATTGAGTCTATCAATTGACCCCGATGTGAGCTATGGTTGGGTCTTTGACACTTACCGTGCTACCGTGCCCAACGACTATATATAAAAGAAAAACTCGCATATCTATATAAAGAGAACAGCAAGCGCGTTGATGAATGCATTCATATTGTTATGAATAAAAAAAAAAAAAAAACTACTTGCCGGCAATTCGTATACATTTTTACGCTTTCATAATGGGTATTTTGTAGTTGACATGAACTTTGCTACCCGAGCAAGATGAAGTGATAAGGTATGTCTGTGTATATACTTGAAATGTGTGCCTATATATGATATTATATGTGAGTATACAAAAATACGTTTAATTTCTACATCAATGGAAGTTTATTCGATAAAACTAGCTAGAAAGTGAAGCTAAGTTAAATTGTTGTAATTGTTGATTTATTTATATTAAATTTTATATTTTGTAAGATATACAAATCAGAAAATCGTAGCAAAATTTTAGCAATGAACACAATTTATATTTATTTTCCATTTTTTCTTTTTTCTAAAATATATTTCTACAAAATTTATAAAGTCAACAAAATATCTAGAAACTAATTAAAAATATAATAAATATTTTATTTATTTTATTTTTTTAATGCAAATAAAGCAGCTAGCTTGATATCTAGTTATATTTAATATATTCTTAAAAAAAAAAAAACATTTATAATTTAAAATAAAATAACATCTAATGCAGAATACTATAATGCATAAAGTAGAGTATCTAAACTTCGATGTGTTGCAAATTGTCTTTTTGATTGACAATTACTTAGTTATATTTATTAAGAATAATTTGAAAGCTTTTTGAAGAAGCGAATATTTTTTGTATTATAATAAATTTAATATAATGTATATATTATACACTCTTTCATAAATTGGAGCAAGCATAATACATATTTTTATTGCATTTAATTTTTACTTTTAATGTGAATTTAACTTAATTGAAATCAAGATCAACGCTCAAAAAATAAAATGACATAAAATGTCATGTTGTCCATATATATCACATACATATGTATATTCCTCTATATATGGGGCCATATGTTGACTAAATTTCATGAAAAGAGTCGAAACCTTTGCATGGAATAATTGCTTTCAATTAGTTTCGTTTTTTCTTCGTCTTCTTGCTCAGCGTCTTCTTCTTCTTCTTCTTCAATTCACGCTCTGCGGCAAGCATCAAGTATTTTTTCATTATTATTAAATTAAGCATGTGATATTCCACTTAATAGTAAATCCAAGTCGTTGAACGACAATGTGATTCCAGTGTACAAGAAATGAGTTGTCAATGCTATCAAATTGTTCACAAAAAATAAACTAATAGAGCTCCAATTAACATTTGTCAGCTTTGCATGCAATGCACCAATATATGAAGCTCAGAGTGAGTTAGATAAGGATCATATAATTGCTATAAATTTTAGCTGAAATAATTCGGTCATTTATTTTCATTATTTGCTTTGCAGATCTGTGATTTCTAATATAATATTAATGCTATATGGAATATAATGAAATGATAAGTTCATGTGAAAGTTTCAAGCTGCTCTGCGCTAATCTCTAGCGATATAATCATATTTTAGATATTTTTAAAAGTTACATGCGTAACTAAAATGAATTTATTATTTATTTAATTGCACTGTTAAACAGCAGCGTTTAAAATAACAAACTTAAATTATCTGTCGCTAGATAAATGTTTATAGTATATTCACTGAAATAGTCGGAAACTCTTAGATATACATTTAAAATAGTTGCAAAATTTTTATGTATTCTAAGTAACTCAAGCTGACGCATATATGGGATCCACCAATATCTCTCTCGTCTCTTAATTTATTTACGCCTTTACAATTTTTATGACTTCAAAAGCTACGAAACTATTAATGTAACTATTACTGTTGGAATCGTTTAGACCTTAGTTAAATAAATTGAGTTAAATGAACAATTTATTCTATTAAACAAAAATAACAGTTATAAATGAATCAAGTCTTATAAAAAATAAAATTACTTTGGTCAATATAATCTACTTGCTGAGCAAATGCATTAAAAACAGGTAGGCTAATGGTATTTTAAAATACATATTAAGCTTTTCGGAATGTTTCGCACATTGTATACAAATATAGCCCTTTAGTTTGTAGTTAAGTCAAGAGAGTTAATCACGCTAGTTAATCATTTAATTAAGCTAATATTGCACGTCAGCAGGAACTATGTATTTGCATTTCCATTGATCAAAACAATATGAATGTGAGAATTGAGAATAGGGAATATAGAACAGAGAACAGAGAACTTACCGCAAGTACACGTGCATATTTTATAAACAGATCGGTAACTATGGAAACTAGATATGCTCAGATATAACTATATACACATATAGTACATTTTTATTTGTATAATAAGAGAGTGAGAAGTGATACAAGTGCAGCCTAGTCTTAAATGATTCCTATTCAGATATGATATTATTTCTGATACTGAGATTCGAATACACAGAGCTGACCGCAAAACTTGGCATTGTGGCATAGACTTGACTCTAAAAACGATTTTGGTGGCAACAACGCAATTTGCATTTGTTGCTATGATTGTAAGTACTACATATACTATATACTATAATGTATGTGTATATTTACTATATCTTTGCACTTGTTTCTCCCACTAGAGATGCAGATACAACTGATCATCTTCTCTCGACTCTCGAGAGATGCCAGCGTGCATTGCTTCCTGACCTATGCAATTGAATTTGTTCGTATTTTTAGCAGTCACTAAATGTTCATTAAATGCAACAGCTCCGACTGCTCCGAGTGGTCTCTAAATATTTATTTACTCTATTACATTTGCCTATTTTCTTTTGGCTCGTGTGACAAACAGCGATTAGAAAATCGCTCAAATGTGCTGACAATTTGACTTGAATTGGCTTTTAATTAGCTGAATCATAGAACTGTTGCAAAAAGTAGAGCATTTCTTTAATAGTCGAGCTGAATCACAGCCAAACTTTGTCCAGCAGCTGAGGAACTTAATGTATGTTAAGTAAAGTTAGTTATTTGTACTTTTACTTTTCGAATTTGCCATTGTTTGTCTCAGCCTATCGACAACTAGATTAACAGCTCAAGTACTTTGTATATATATCTGTGTGTGTGTGTGTGTGTGTGTGAGTGTAAGTGTACCTATAAGCGTGGTCATTGTCCATCGTTTGTAATCTTGAAATGTCTGCGTGCGATTAAACAATAAGCATTTTTTTATTCAATATTTATTCTTCATTTTGTTTCTTTCTTTTCCTTTTTCTCTTTTTTTTTATGAAAAACAGCTGTCACTTTTTGTGTAATCCTTTATTTAGCTGAACTCTTCTGTTTGCTTAACAATAACTCACTTTTGCTGCTTGTCCACACGTTCTAAGGCTCTGAGGATGCGCGAGCAGCGCTTGCGACACGCGACAGAAGGCGAACAAAACAAAACGTGGCGAAACGAGACGAACTATGGATATGGATGGATGTGAAAAGCGAATGCGAATGCGAACGCGAACGCGAGTGCTAAATAAATTGCGCTTGTGTACCGTTACTCGCCGATGCTTGATTACGACTGTGCGCGGCCCTCTCTGTTGGATGGGCAACTAACGGGGCTGGCGTTGGCGCTGCCTCGACTTTGACTACGGCGTTTCTGTTCTTACTATAAGCAGCTGGGGACGGGCGGCTGCTGCTGGTGCTGCTGCTGCTGATGAATGTTTGCCTCTACGCATACATATGCACATAAAATGTGTAAGTGTGTGTGCGTGTGCTTGTGCGCTAGCGTTAATTTGCGCTTTACTTATTTCTATATGATTGTCATTGAAATTTGAATTGAAATGCATTAAATGTCAAGTCAGTGCTTGTAAAACTGTAATATATGACTAGTTCATATGAGTGCTAATCAAACTGTAGCTTGAACTTTGAAAATTGCAGTTTTTTTTTTAATTATGTACTTGAATTGCAGTTTTTATCGGCACAAATGTGCTAAGTTCAAACTGTTGTTTAATTATATATTTATTTTCGCTCACTGCATCGCAATATTAAGTACAGTTAAAATTGCAATAATTTCTGTTGGACAATCTGGAGCAATTGTAGAAGGCGTTATCAAGCGAACGCCCCAAACGCATTCATTTTACATACATACAAATGCACATACATATGTATGTATGTATATACTACATTTATATACTATACTTCGTATTCAAGCTCAGCTGCTATAATTTTTGAGTGCATTTCATATTTGACGGTTGTGCATACATGTGGAAAAGTAAATAAATCATAAAATCAAATGGTATTGATAACAAATTGTACAGGTCTTATCAATGCGGCTAATCGTTGTGATTAGCACTAAATGAACATGTTACACATACATACATGCATACATATGTATTTATATGTATTTATTACGTTTCGAATGTAAGTAGTCCGCTAGTATTGGGTATTGAGCAATCGTGAATGTTGCTCGACAATTGAGCCAAGCCATCCAACAGACTTAACATAAAAATTCCACCTGCTGAGGCAATAAAACAATCAAATGTCGTTACACTAGTTGAGCTCCCTTATTGGATTATGCGGCTAGTGTGCGGTGACCAAATGTCGTGTCTATATGGATTACGGGTACCACTGATTAGTGGCGGATGGCGCCGAACGCCAAACGCTGTCCGTTTGCGATTATGTTAGACTGTGACAATTAGTTCATTGGATGTTCGCCTTTCAAGCGAGCCGTGAACGACGACTGACAGCTGTAAGTAGGACAATATAGAACTTGTCGTCGTTTTTCTCTGTTTTTTGTTTAACGGTTGCGCTTTTTGTTGTGAAGAATTTGCTGCATTAAAAGGTGTTTTTTGTATATTCCACTGCTTGTTTGCACTGCTTTCTGCTGATGGTCTCAGCAACGTTTATTTTGTGTTGGCAATGCTTTGACCGTTACATTTGAAATTTGTTTAATTGATATGGGTGGGGGAAGTAGGAATAAGACGAGAAGATAATTTGTAGCAAAGATTGTTAATTTATTTTTTTTTTTTATTATTATTAATATTTTTCTTTTATTTTTATATTATGTTTTATATTTTTTGATACACTTTAATTTAATGATAATACCAATGATTCGGTTTTAAGCTACGGTTGAAATGAATAATTATAGATTTTCTTTTTTTTTTCATTTTAGTTTAGTTATGCCGGCAGCTTCGACAATAACTCTTAGCGCTCAACTGAGGAAAGTCGTGGTGAACCTCTCCGACATCGAAAATGAATTTTGCTTTTATATGTTATTTGGCTTTTGCAATGTTTCATATTCTTATGGGTCACAGGCAGCACCGTAAGCAACAGAATTAATATAAATTGTAAGTTATTAATTTTGAGTTTTATCTTAGTTATTTGCAGATATCCACCGGCTGTGAGAGGAACGTGCAATACAGTTCGTAATTTTTGGACCTACTACATGGACACAAATGAGTGTAGACTATTTCCCTATAACGGTTGTCTTGGAAATCTCAATAGGTTTCCATCATTGGAGCTATGCGAAGACATTTGTAAGGTGCATAGGCATAGAAAACATAAGAAAAAGCATCATAAAACAACAACAACAGAGAAGGAATCAGAGGAGGAAGCAGAGCAGCCGAGTACGATTGCGATTCAGCAAAGTGAATCATTAAGCACGATTGAATCGACAAGCAAAAGCCAAGAAATGCAAACTGAATAGTTCTAAAACCGAGTTTTTTTTTTTTTTTAATAATATTGATATTACATAAAAGGCGGTGCATAGCTTTGTTCAGTTACAAATAGTCTGTGTCATTCGTACTTCCAAAGTCTTCAACGTGATGAGTGGAGCGAAATTGTATTAGTATAATGAGGTAGCATGTAGCGGCGCCAGTTATCTACCGATGAAAACCATAAATAAATAATTAAATACATTATAGAATATGAATGAGAGACGAACCGTGAAAATAAGCGTGCGATCCAAGCGAAACAATCCAGCGGCTGTGAATTTCACCTTGCGATGGGATAGCTGCAGAGAGAGACGAAATAGGCGATCTCTCAGCTCCGGTTCGTCGGTTATGTTGAGAATCTTGTGAACGATTGCAGCACTGCAGCTGCTGTGCCTAATGGTGCTGCTGCTGGCCTCGACGATCAGAAATATAATCACAATATACCAGATCATCTGGGTTAGGAAGAAGGCAAAGAATTCGTCGGCCTCAAAGTAATCCAAGCGCTTCGGATTCAATAGGGCCTCCAGTATATAAAAGTCATCGAAGAGTATGAATAGAAAAGATATGGCAATGATGCCCAGCAGCGGATACGTAAAATACTCCTCGATCGTGTGACAAATATCGCAGAGCAAATTATGTATGTTGGCCACCTGTTTGATGGCATACTCTGGATTCTGTCGTATTATCGAAGTCACACTGTACCTTTGCATGGGCGTGCTTATCAAATTACGTAGACGATGCGCATACCGATGATTGTTCACCACCGAATGCATTGGCGACAGCTCAAGAGCGCTATTCAACTCAATATGGGCATCCAGTATGTCCTGAAGAATCTGTGAGAATGCATCAAAAATTTGAAATATTAAATCGATTAGAGATATGGGTTGAACAACTTTTCAATAGCAGTTTATTTACTGAACAAAAATTTTATATATACATAATTCAAAATTTGAACAGTAAAATTGCTGAAGACGCCTTCTTGACATTCGGCAAGATGTTTTAACTTTTTTAGACCACGAACGAGTATCGTGTAGTTTGTAAGACTTGAACCAAATTTTTGAACTTGTTTTCTTCAAATCTCTGTTAAGGATATTATTATGCTTAGACAATGTCTTAAAGGCAACTTAGAAGACTTTATAGACCGCATACGAAACTAAATATCTATCAGTTACATACTACTATACTACTACTACTATATTTCAGTCTATGATTTATGATCAACAACAGCGAGAGAATTTTATTGATAAAATATGTTTAGGTAATGGCAATAAGTTCAACACACTCTTTTTTTTTCCCAGTCTAAGAACTCACCTCATTCACCATACTGAAGCGACTCTGGGCCAAGTGGGTGGTGCACAGGAACTTGAAGACCATTAGACTGATATTGATGTGGGGCAGAGCGAATGCCGTGAAGGTGACAAAAGATGGCGATATGGTGGCACTGACCAGCAGTCCGTAGCTGACACACATGTAGACAAAGTTGAAGATCACAATGCCCATGGAGATGAGAAAGGTGAAGAGGAGTATACGTCGATAGTCCAGCTTCATGCCGAGTCGCACGAAGATCTCATCCACGATGATATTGTTCTGGATAATGCTGACCAAACGCTGACGCTTGAACATGGCGAATCCAAAGATGGTGCACATGGCAATGATGCCAGTTAGACGCAGTGTGCCATCGCCCAGTTTGGTGATGTTCGTCTGGAAGAAGTAGCCGATGATGGAGTCGCCCTCACGTATGGATGCCACAAAGCAGAGCACAAAGAACAAGAAGTGGACAATGCCAGCTATGAAGGAATACGACGAGGTGTGCACCTCTTTGTCCGAGTTGAGATTCAGTTGAAATGGTGCCAGGCCCACCAGTGAGATATATGTTAGCGGACGCAACGATTGGAATACATTATCCGCCTGTGACATGCGTTTCAGCAACTTCCAAACCATATCGAATTCAAGTCTGCTCAGCGGAGTCGCGAATTCACGTTAGTTCGCCTCGCACGTTCGCCGTCAACTAAATGCGAATTTGTTGTACGTGGTGAGGTCAGGTCAGATGTCGGCATCGTTAGCGCACCTGGGCCAGAAGTCGTTTGGACAACTGGACGCTTGGACTTTGCTTAATAAGCTAATATCAATAACGGTAAATATTTAATTACGCTTAAATGCGTAGCATAGCGTTAGGTGCTGTGTGGCAAGTGCAACAAGTTATTTACGAAATATGTAAGGGTATGTGTGTGTGTGAGGGTGTGCGAGTGTGAGTGTGTGTGTGTGTGTAGTTATGTATCTACTAGAGCCAATGACAGCGACTCATACCGAATTTCATGATTGAAATGAGGTAAACAATTATGTAGGTGGATTGAATGGATTATGCATATGAAAATGTTTCTACGTTTTAATTTTTGTTTTGCTTTCGATTCAGAGCGAACATTAGGTTGTTTTTATAATTTTTATATGCACATATATTTTTAAAAATTCTTTTATATTAAAAATTATAATAATACAAATTTAGTTAGTTTTGTTCTTTTAATTATTAAAAGAAGTTTTTACAATCTCAAACATTACAAAGTTATATTTTTTCCAATTTTTTTATCTTCAATTTGAATAAACTTTTTTTTTTTTTTTTTTTTTTTGCTTTAAGTTTTAGTTAATCGTTGGTTGAAAAGTAACTTTTACTTTTTGGGTGGGAAACGATTTGCTGGACTTACAAAGAAATCTTTCTTTACGGCATATCTTAAGCAAAATATGGAGTAAATATAGAGTTGTATTTGTATGTATATATCGAATTTCTTATTATTAACAGAAACCAATAATTTTGTAATTAATTAGCTTAATTGAACGAACAGGGATTTCATTCATTTCTGTGCTACATTTTACACAAATAGAAACAAACTGCGGACTTAAGTTTATTTTGACTGCTTATAATATATAAAAAATGCAATAAACATTTAAATAGCTGCAACAAATACATTGCTGGAAAATAAATAGTTTGTATAACATATTATGTATAGAAACTTTTAACAAATGTCTGAAAAACTATTTCGCCTTAGGCATTTCTAAACTTCTGCTCTTCATTATAATTATTAATTTTTTTTTTTTTTAATTTCCTTTTATAGTATATGTATATCTTCCGCCTGCTGCATTCAGTTAAAGCTACCGACACCATAATATAATTTTTTGCTTCATTCGCTGCGACTCAATCAGCTCAATAAATCTCTCAGTTTATTGCTAATAATAAATATATCTATGAAAAATACATGATTAATACATGCAAAAGCAACAACATCGAATTAAACCGCTTAATTTTATTGCCCCAAAAAACCATTGGACGTAACATCGACAAATGTTTTCACCAGCTCCAGATTCAGCTCGACAAACTTCCTTATCGCGCCACTAAACTGTATGATTCGTCATATTATGATACGCCTCACAACAGTCGAATCCACTGCCATTCTCATTGCTGGGTGAATTAGATGTAAATTGTAGTAAAATAATGAGATACGTGGTCAAAGCGCCGCTGATCTGAAATAAATCAATTGAGATGAGAAATTACTAATTACGATTAGAAAAAATAAATTGGATTAGATATATACGCTTCATATAAATCAGTTTTGATTAAAATAAATAAATGCTGCATAAATAAATTATAAATAAATAAAATAAAAATATATATTCTCTGCATAGGTGAGCTTTGCATAAAGTATATAAAAATTCGTGTGAATAAGTTTTAAACAGCTCGCAAATATCTGTTGAGCGATTCTAAGATGTCTGCATATAAATGTCTCTCACTCACACATTGAGAAGAACCTTAGAGAGCAATCGATTTCGTCGCTTCTTCAACAAGTTCGTTCGCGATCGATTTTTCGCTCTGATTTTTCCCGAACAATAATAGCGAACATGAGTGTGAATATTTGTGTGTGTGGGCGAGTGTGTGGGCGTCTGTGTGTGTGAGTGAAGTCCATTTGCATAGACTCTCTGAGTTATATTGAGCCCTATTTTCTGTGGGCGCCATTCGTATCGCTCCCTAAACGATGTTCGTAAAAAGAGCATCATACGAATAGCTCTACGCTCAATCGAAAACCAAAACGAAAAGAACCGAAGACTCTCAGAGCGCGAGCAAGTGAATATGACTCTTTTCGGTTGATAGTTATTTGGCAGCTAAAAAAATATTAATTAATTTTTAAAAAATATATAAATATTAAAATATATAAAATTTTAAGTAATGAAAATATAATAACTTCTCAATAAAAAAAATAAATTTTATATAAATAATTATTAAATAAAAATAAATATATCATATCATTATATGACATAATTAGAAGAGATTCTACTACACACCGTAAAGTAGAGAGTGCGATCAATATTAAAGAGTCCTGCTGCTGTAAAGTTAATCTTCAGATGCATCAATTGCATAGAGAACTGTTGCAGTTTATCTCTCACTTCGACGCTCTTGGTCTTGTTGAGCAGCGAGTGCACAATGGCGCCGGTTTTTTCACTCTTCTTGATTGCCCGATTGCTACCCTCGACGATGGAAACGATAGCAATCAAATACAATATCATTTGGCAAGAGAAGAATGTCACGAATTCGACGGTCTTAAATTTGCTCTCGCGCTTCGATTTGCCCAGCAGAGTCTCGAGCACATAGTAAGCATCGAAGACGATGATCAAGAAGGCAATCGATATAATCGTGAGAAGTTGATAGGTGAAATATTTGTTTGCCGTGGCGGCTGCCTCGCAGATCAAGTGATGTATCTCCATAGACTCCTGTATGATCTCAGATGGATCCTTCGTTACAATGGTGTACATCGAAAAGGAGTCCAAGCATTGCAATGAGCGTTGCTTCTGGACGGCCTTAATGCTGCGCGTGTCCCACTGATGAGCCAGGTTCTTGAGCACCTGAAAGTATACCAAAAGGAAAAATGTTAGTAAGAGTATTAAAGTGATTCAGATGCAGAAACACCTCATTCAATGCACTCAGATATATGCGTAGCTTGATAAAAAGTCCACTGATGAGTATGCTAACAATGCAAACAATGAAATTTGGCGAGAAATAGCTCAAAATCGCCCAGTAGAAAACATAGGGATTTTCCCGTGGGAAAATCCAAATAAAGCTATAGATTGCACAGCTTAGCAATGTGAAGAATAGAAATGCCGACAAGCGAATCATTTCCCTGGCCGCTTGAGTCTGTAGAAAGTTAACTCCAATGCGGGGAAACGCCTCCTGCTCCAAGCCATCATATATTGCCAATAGCTGTGTCAAGTTTCGGCATCTCAGTATTGACAAAGCCATTACAATCACAACGCCACCCATGCCATTGAACAACTCCAAGTCGGCCGTGATCCTGGATACGTTCGTCAGCGAAAAGCTGATCATTAGCGAGCGACGTTCTAAGCTGCTGCAGATAAAGTTTGCTGGATACAAAACCAGTCGAAAAATCGCGCTGACCAAACCGAAGTAGGAGAATCTCAGCTGACCTCCCGTGCTGTCCACATAGTACGGCATAAGTCCGCAAAGCAGAGCCAGCAAGAAGATGAGTCGGTAGCAGTCGTAGACACTGACCGGGTGCACAAATCTATCCAAACAGTTCGGCAGCCACATGGCGTATGAGCAACACAGGCGAATCATCAAGCTGATTCATCGAATCTAGATTTAGATTGTGCCTAATTAATTAAATGTGAAGCCAATGTCGATCGGATTAAGCTTATTATATATCGAATCAATGACGAATTGCCTCACTTTGTTTATATACAAAGCGAAAGTAAAGAGCAGAGGGGAGAATTAATTATGAAGATAGGTAAAAAAAAAGTAGGTATATATTAGGTAACGAAAATTAGAACATGACCTACAAATTTATAAACATTTTTATGCCATTCGAAACAAGCAACAATATGTCACGTTTACCTTATTCAACGCATCAAAATGTTGCCAGCAGCGATGCAGAATCGCTCCGAAGAGCACGACAATGCTGAGCAGGAATAGTTGAGGCACATAGAAGGCTACGGCAACTGTGTAGCTGGGTCGCACATCATTGTAGAGCATCATAGAAAGCGAGCTGGCCAGATAGGCAAACTGAACGCCCGAGATGAGGAAAAGTTTTGTGTGCCTCAGGCTCATAATGCGGCCATAATTGAAGCAGATGCCCACGTCGAGCAGATGATCATCGATGCGAGCTATCATATCACAAAGTCGAATCAGAAGTCGCACGCGCAGGCCACAGCAGAGGAAGAGCGTGAACATGCCGGTCAAGCCAATGAATTTCTGGAGTGAGTCGCCCACCTGGGAGATGGGCGAGTTGAAGAAGTAGCCCACAATGCTCTGCTCCTGGATGAGCGCAGCCAGAAAGCAGTAGACAAAGAAGCTCAGCTGCAGCAGGGCATTCAGATACCCCAAACGACTGAGCTCAAAGTGACGCGTCGACCGACCACGCAGCCGGAAGGGCGTCAGACCCAGCAAATACGTGAACAGGAACAGCGTCTGCTCAGCGCCATAGGCATCGCGTGGACTGAGCAGTTGCCTCCAAATTGGCCACATGTCGGTGAAGAGTTCAAACTGATTTGGACAGCGGATGTGATGCACCTTTTATACGGCAAGTGCAAGTGCAAGTTAGTTGCTCGCATTACTTATTGATAGAGCTTAAAGCCTTGAACTTCGTCTAGTCGGTATTTGAGGAGCTTGACAGGTCTGGCGTAATGGGAAACCTGTCGTACTTTCATTCTATTTCATGACACTTTCACTTTGTGTTTGTTTTTCTTATGAAATTATAAAGTGTGCGCACGTGAGGTGGAGTAAGCGTTTATGGCTCGCAACGTTGCGGGGGTTGAGTTAATTAATTTAATTGAATTTCCTCCGCTTTCAATAATTGACTGACATTCACTACAGTATGACACTAAGGACTATGTGTACTATATCTATACGATATGTATATATATATATATCTGTATTCTAGATAAAACATAGCTCGAATATATTTAGTTCTAAGTACGCATTCTAAGTACACAATTTCTATGTTGTTTGTAATTATTCCCTTGGGTCATATCAATATTGCCATGAAACGAGATGTGAACACAGATAAATAGTGTAAAAATCGGTCAACTTAAATTGTATATGCATAAAGCATTTTTCATAGCTCTTTAGCTTGTTGTATTCCCTAGACCTAAATATTGACGTACTATATAAATATTTGTTTTGGGTAAAGCCATTGGGTTAAATATGACAGTTTAAGTTTCTAGAAAACTTGTTCCATTAATCTGCTATATATAGAAATTTATGTAAATATTTATAATATATATTTTATATATAAGATGCCAAACATGATGTAAAGAGATAAATATTTTATCGTAAGAAACAGAAAATCATTTGAATATCATATATAAATAAGTAATAATAAATATTAAGAGCGGCCCTTGAATTGGATTTGTAAGAACAGCATTTGAAGTTGAAGCTGTAAGACCTAGTATGTGGGACTATCTAGGTTCGCACTCCCAGTGCTCGGCTCTGCCTATGCCTGCTTTACTCAAGCTCGCTCTCCCTTTATTCGTTTATTGCCCAACAAAGGTGGTCGGACTCTGTTGGGATATTTATGAGTCCCTAAATGAGAGGCCCTCAGTCGTAAGTTGCTTTCTAAATATATATTTAGAGGTTGGAGAAACTAAAAATAAAAGCAACTAAAAGCAACAAATAATAGGGATTTTGGTAAAAAGCTTAGTTATTTTTAGCTTTTAGCTAAATTGAAAATCCTGAAAGTAAAATATATAATAAATAAGAAAAAATACAAAATTAAATAAAATAAATAAGAAGTACATACATACATATATATTTTATATACATATATATTTTATATTTAAAAAAAAATGAAAATAAAATAGAATGATCAAAATGAACAAACTAAACTTTGATTGATTATTTGAATATATATATTTTTCATTTATTATAAAAAAAAATTTTTTTTTGTGAAGACTGATTC
The DNA here is from genome assembly GCA_030914345.1 of Drosophila koepferae. NCBI lineage: Eukaryota > Metazoa > Arthropoda > Insecta > Diptera > Drosophilidae > Drosophila > Drosophila koepferae. The sequence continues at coordinate 8,332,189 of JAUESR010000207.1, forward strand.
TCTGATTTCCTATGCATTTGAATTTAAAAAAATATAAAGATATTATTTCATATTATTTTTTGTGGTAACAATTTTTAGCGAAAACGAATTTCTCATAATGAATGCTATAAAATCTTAATTTCAATAGCTATAGAACACTTTAGAGCTTCTGCTTACCTTGTTAACCATAACGAATCGCATCTCTACCAGATATGTGAAGCAAGAGAACATGGCAATGGCAATTGCAATGACGGTATGCTGGACCATAAACGTGAAATGCAATGCCCAGGTGGGTTGCACTTTGGATGAGTAGAGCACTGCAAAGGTGCCCCAGGAGAACCCAAAGTTGACGAGCATCAGGAAGATCATGACGGCATAGCTATATCGCAGCACTTTGCTGTACATGATCTTGATGCCAACGCTATGCAGCTGCAGGTCCATGGTATGAAACTTCTGCAGGCACTGCTCTAGCCGATGCTTGGGTAGGATGGCCGTCAGATAGATGACCGTGACGCCAATGAAGCCGCTCATGATTTGCATCATGTCGCCGAAGTAAGTGATGCGAGAGCGAAAGAAATAACTGGCAACAGACTCACAATTGTTGCGAATGGTCAAAATATAACACATGGCATAGACAACGATGTGGGCAATGCCATTCAGATAGCCAAACCAGGACTTCTTGATGTTTCGACGTCCAGTTTTGCCATCGCTGCAAATGTAAAACGATGTCAATCCATGCAAATAGGTCACATGGAAGAGTGGACGCAGGCTCTCGTACAGCTGCTTGGCGGTGAACCATCGACGAAAGCGACGCTTGAGCGGATGTTGCAGCATAGTATTCAGTTCGATTTCCACACTTATATCTTTTTTGTTATCCATGCTGTCTATTCTATTCGGCGTGGTCTGCACAGCTGGAGCTTTACGCGTCAACTAAACACAAGCAGCACAAATAATTTGCATGTTGCCGGGCGCCGGCGCCCGGACAGGACACTCTTCTAATGAGGTGGGGTAACAATTCATTCATTTCATGCTTGTTGGCTTTAAGTAAATAATTTTAGCATTTTTATGCCGCATGTCAACGAGTGCGAGTACGAATACTAATACGAGTGCGAATACGAATATGAATGTGCATATGAATATGAGTGAGTGTGAGTGCTATTAGCTTAAACTGTGCTATTTAATTAACGAGCATTTACAGGTGACTCGGAGCCATTCCCTATGGCTTAGCTCTCTTACCACCTATGAATCTAATTAAATATACGATTTACCCACATTTCAATAGGTTACACTTTCTTATTTCACTGTCTCTCTGGTTGTCTGTCTGTGCTAAGCTCGTGGGGGTCTTAACTCTTACTCAACGAATTCCCAAAAGAAAATTGAAATATTTCCAAGGAATATAGAACAATTGCAAGAGCTGTTTTGGTGGAAAGTCAAAATTGTACTGAATAATTTGGGGCTGTAAATTATAGTATTTGTTATCTTTATTCATATTTCTTTAGCTCTCATTATGATTGGACAAACGGATTGATGATGACTGTATGTATGTATGATATATGCACGTAGTTATGAAATCATTTAGGTATGTACATATTAATATATAAATGTTGACATGCAAGTAAATGTTGGCTGAGATTTTTTGTAAAATAAATTATATGCAATGTAAAATATATTTTTTTCATTTATGCAGAATTAACATGAGGGTAAATGGTATTGTCCATATACCCAATACGTTTGTTATTTATTATCTCTCATACGATTTACCTCTTTCACTGTCTCTCTCTTTCTATGAGTTTCACAGATGTTCTCTCATTCATTCTCATTCACTCATTATCACTCTCCATCTCTGTCACTGGCTTTCCTTCACTCTCTCCCTCGCCATTGTCATATTTATCTGTTATATTGTTATCTTTACATCTCTCTCTCTCTCTCTCTCTCTCACACATACATACGTATTCCCTCTCTCTAACTCTTCCTCCATTCTGTCAACCGTTCTATCCATATCACATTGTATCATTTTTCGGACTTTCGCGTTCACTATGTTTGTCCCTTTCCTTCAATATATATACATCTCCCTCTCTCTCTCTCTCTCTCTCTCTCTCTCTCTCTCTCTTTTTGACGCTGCTTATCTATCTTTCTTTTTCACACAAACTGCACTAAAATACTAGCTGCTTAACAATAGTTTTCTACCTCTTTGAAGAATATTCCTCTTTTTGACAACATGCACACATGCTAAGGAGAGCGAGTACAAAATTGCACAAAATTTTTCTGTTTTTTCTGTTTTGTTTATGTCTTCTTGTCCTCATTTCGGTTTGTTAGTGTCTTTTACTCTTATTAATACTTATTACGAAAACTCAATGATATTTATGGTTTCGCCGAATGAGCTGCAATATGTTCTCATGAATTTATGTTCATTGCTCTGCGGGAAATTAGCAAATTTGTTTGTGCATGCAATATCCATAAAAGGGTGTAAAAGGCGGGAAGGATTTCCAGTTGTCTTCGAGACAACGCTCAACTGCGTAGCAAAGTTCTTTCTCCAAAACAATCATACAATATTGTTGGAGTACTATAAAAGAATGGAAAAGTGTGTAAACAATAGCCTTTGCTTCTGTGACAATTATGATGCTCATAAAGCTGATGAGAGTAGCAAAAGTTGATCCCACGCGTGTTGCTTGTAAAAGTAAACTGAATGCTAAGGCCTCCAGCACTGGCATGGGGCTTGTCATTTTTGAATAAATACTCAAACTCATAGTTTTTATTGGCAGTAAATGAGTTTGTTTACCTTTTTGGTGTCACATGAGAATGGGATAAGAGGATGCTTATAGTAGTTACATACATATTGAATATGTATATGTTATTAGAGGATTGACTGAGATCATGTGAAATTTGAGTTTTTAAAAGAAAATTTAGATACTCTAACTACAGTTTTGGTAAATAAACATTTATAGATTATTATGCAGAACTGAAAAGAAATCAACTAAAAATTTAAAAATAAAAAATTAAAGTAAAAAAATCCAATTAAAAATGTTTTACTGATTATATTCTTTCATTACAGTAATCAGCAAAATATCCTATTCATATTCATTTATTAATATAATATTTTCTAATTGACAGCTTGACTATCAGCTACCAGGTAATTACAGTGTTTATGATTAACAATCTCTTTTTATCTTATCTTCTATATATTTGGCTTTGTCTCTCTCTCTCACTGTCAATAATTGTAGAACGTATATTAGAATTTGTATTATAAACAAAAGTTATAAAGACAGATGTGATATATGAAGGTGTATTAGGTATTATTTAAGCTTTATCATTTCTACTGTTCGCTTAAATTTTTCTTTATTCAAAAAGATACTTTGGCTTAAGGAGAAAGAAGAAATTAGAACTCTAGCATCAGTAACTAAAACACTTCGTTCCATATTTGAACTTTAATACCTTCTATGTCTAAGCACAGCAAAAAGCCAAGTTTACCGAATTTATTCTAATTATTATCTGCCCACGTATGAAATAAAATCTATTTAGGTAATCTATCAGAGGGCAGGTCTCAAGCAACAGTTTAACAAAAGCAAAATCAACAAATATGTGAATTAACATAAATTAATTTCACACTTGATTTGTGGCTGAGCAATAAGTGTTGCCCCCTAAGGGTGAACAGTCAACAAGAGGTAAAAGCTTAGCTCACTCTGGGCTAGTGCCACTATTTGCGCAGGCCCTGAGTTGGCCCAGTCTATTGAGTGGGAGTAAATCACCTTACACACAACTTACCTGATTCACGATACTCAAACGTCGCTCGAAACTGAAGGCAATCACACAGAATAAACAAATCGCAATCGAGACCACCGAGTGCTGCAGGAAGAAAGTCATGCAGACGCAGAAGGAGGGCGTTACGCCCAGAGAGACGAGTAGCCGGAATACGCCCACAAAGTAAACGCCCAGAATGAGCAGCTTGAAGACGAGCAACAGGATCGAGTAACGAAAGATCCGGGAGTACTTAACGCGTATGCCGATATTGGAGAAATTCGTATCGAGACTGTGGAGAATTGTTAGCGTGCCCAGGAGCTTGCAGCGCTTCAATATCGCCGAGGTGTAGATGACGGCGCCCGCAATGAGTCCATTGAAGATCTGCAAACGATCGCCAATTGTTGAAATCTCTGTGCGAAAAAAGTAACCGACAATTGACTCGCCCTGTCGCAGTGACGAGATATAGCAGAAGCCGCACAGCACAATGTAAACAAATATATTGAAGATGCCAAAGCAGGACATCTTTAGATAGGATTCGCCCATTTTACGGCGCACGACATGGAACGGTGTCAGTCCATACAGAAAGGTTAGAAAGAAAAGTGGACGCAGTGCCTCGTAGACCTGCGACGATATAAAATATTTTCGCACCCGACGCAACGCCGTGGACATTTTGTATGACAAGCGACAAATGACGAAGACGCACAACCGTTGCCTCCCAAGTGACAAATCGAACTGCAGCCAGGACGACGTTCCGCCCGAGTCGCTTGCTGGCGAAAACAAAAACATATCGCAAAAAAAATGAAAACAACCAGAGAGAGATAGATAGTGAGAGAGAGAGAGAGCATCATTCACGGAAGTGTAACAGAGACGAGGGCGTGTGCGTAAAGCTCATTATGATGTTCATCATGCAGTCGGCTTTTATTCACTTTCCCAGTTGGCAGAACGTGAGAGGAACTCACGACGCGCGGATTAACGCAGCAGCCCAAACTCAACAAGTGCTGCTGTGTGCGTGGCCTTGAGAGGGTGAGCAATGCATAGCATAGTCAAGCAGACGCCACTGTCTGGCTTTAATTTAGTTGTTAGCATAACTGAGTTCTCTCGTCTCGCTTGCTGTATTCGATGATGCTGTTGATTAATGGAGTGGGTTGCCATTGGCATTGAATAAGTGATACAATGACGTATGAAGAGAGAGTGAAGAGACAGAGACAGAGTGAGAGAGAGAGAGGACCATTGTCAATCCGGCTCGACTGCTTCGCAGACAACATCCTGCTTGTTACGCATACAATTGTCTCATAATAAGCCTAATGGGTATTCTCTGTATATTTGGTATTAATATAATACTATATCATGATGTGCATCAACTCAATATAGTTTTTAATGTTGATTAAAGCATCAGATGTAACCAAGATCTTGGGTTATAGAAACGGTAGAGTATTTCTCGAATGTCATTAATGTTGATTAAGGCAGCAGATGTATAGACGCGGTAGAGTATTTCTCGAATGATATATAATAATTAGAATTATAAAATAATTACAATAATTGATGAAAGAAATTGGAAAAAATATATATGAAATACTTTTTTTTTTTTTAAATGAATTAATTTTCATTTTAATACATTTCTAATTTTTATATATTTTTAATTTTTTTAATATATACTTTAGTTTTTAAAATCTATAAATTAAATTAAATATAATTTTAAATTTTTATTTTTTTTAATATGTTTTCTCTCAACTTTCTCTCATCCACATTTATTTTTAAAAAACTTACTACAAATTTAACCATCTCTGGTATCGCCGCAACTACTGTCACGCATCCGGAACTAGTCTGACACTTTCATGGCTCGCAATTCATTATCAACACACATCCTTGACACTCATGATTACACACACCCATACCCACACATACTCACACACACACACACACTCACACAGTTGCAATCGCAATCGCATGACAGTCACACTCAGCTGCGTCGCTCACGAGGCGTATGCGCAATATGTAGCTGGAGCTGAGCAATGGGGGATGGTATTTTCTGGCCATATGCTGATCAGTTTCTGTTGGTTCGCTGCCTTGTGCGCATGCATAATGTATCGCATTTATGGAGCGTGGCATGCTAAACAACTGAATAGTTTATTTTCGATGACATTTGAATGACGTGCTACTATATAGTATACCGAGCAGGATACCATTCGGTTGCCTGTGCAAACTCTCAAATTCAATTTAATTATGTCAAGTATGTAGCTGGCCACACATAGATAACACATAGATAACACATAGATAACACATAGATATATATCAGCAGGTGCAAATATGTAAAGGCTATTGACCTATTTAGCACGAATACCTCTTAGTGTAATGTTAGGTTCTAGGAGTTTCTGAGGCTCATTCTGAGCTGGTTTAATTACATGAAATTGAGTTTGTCTTTAGGCGTAAGTAAAGAAATAAAAAGTGAAGAGTTCAACAGTTGAAAGACAAAGTTTTTAATTTATAGCTCATAAAATTTATCATGGAAAGCATTAAAAAGTCTTAGTCTCAACATAAAATCCAATTTGATCATAATGTTAATAATTTTAAATAAGAATTCTCTTTTCAGTTCAATTTAATTTTCTGTTATAATTTTGCTTTTATAAAAATTTAATGAAATTAATTTAAAAATATTTTATTTTCAGTTTGTCTCCACTCACCTTATGCAAGCGTTTGAAGCGTCGTTGAATCGATCCGGCCAACAAGCAAAACATGCAAATGGTTATCGAAATGGTGATCAGCTCGTACATCATGATAAAAGTTAGCTGATATGTGGGCTGCACCTCCATTGTGGCCAAGCAGAGGAGGCAGACAATTATGATGGTGCCATCCAGGGAGGCGACCAGCAGCATCACCAACAGAATTTGATACTGAACCTGCCTATAGTCAACGGGAAAATTCAAGCGGCCCAGACGCCTATCGACTCGCACCAGCTTCTCAAGGGCATTGCGCAGATGACGGCGCAGGAAAAGCGGCAATATGAGTATGACAATGCCGGCAGCGATGCCGGTGACGTCATGCATCCGGGCGCTCATCTGCGAGACGTGGCTGCGCATGAAGTAGCCAATTAGAGACTCCTTGTGCAGCAGTGTGTACGTGTAGCAATAGGCGATCAGTAGCCAGCGACTGATGGCATTGGCAAATCCATACCAGGATTCGCGCACCACTCCCTCACCTTGACAACTGTCGCGACGCACGAAATACGGCGTAATGCCTAACACCAGGGCAAGCCCAATCATTGGCCGTATGCTGCCATAGAAATCCTGAGCATTGAAGATGCGACGTAAGGCCAACTGCCAGCAACGCGGCGGCCCTGAATCGTTGCGTAACATTTCACCAAACAGCGCACAGAGTACTAAATAAAAACTGACATGTTCTCTAATTGCTGCCTACTTTGTGGAGCTCACAGCTAATCGCCCACTGTCTGGTTTCCGCTTGTTATCACAGATTAAATATCGCGTATTGTAATCGCATTTAAGTGCTCGACTAGGCTAAGCCTCTAGCTCATGCCCTCACTGTCTCTCCTGCTGTTTATAAATGTGTAATGCAATGAATAAAAATTGAATATTGTTTTTATACGTCAATCGTAGCATTTAGATTGATTGCGCGCACATTAGAATATTGCGGATAAAATATTAAAGTATTGAGAGTTGAAAAATTAAATTTGAATTTCAAAAGGCACTTGTATATTTTCAATTAGTTTTTATAAATTAAAAAAAAGTGTATTATATTATTTAGTAAGGCAAACAAAATAATTAACAAAATAAAAATTTAAAATAATGTAATTTTAATAAAAAATATTATGTAAATCATGACAGATATTTTTAAATGCATAAAATTCTCATTGTAAGTCGGCCATTAAATTTCCTATTTACTTGGCTTCTGGTTTTATCATTTCATTTATATTTTATTTTGTTATCATCTGCATAGCTGTATTACTCATGAATACCAGCAGCTCATCGCTGTTTAATTCAATTGAATTCTATTTCAGTTCATAATTGTGTGACAATTGAGCAGATTGTGAAATTTAAATCGGGCGTTGAATTGCCAATTACAGAATACCTTTATATTTGATTTCTGTTGCATACTTTTGGGAGCGCATAAAAATCGATAGAGGTGAATAGCTTTTAAATTGCTAAGGTAGAGTGACAAAAAGAATTGAATTAAATATATGTATAAATATAATTAAATTTATTTTATTTAATTTCAAAAAAGAAAAAGAAATCTTAGTTAGAAATAAAATTATTAATTAAAATTATAATATAATATATTAATACCAAATATCTATTTTTTTATGTTTTCAGATTTTTTATGCATTTTTATTATTTTTTTAATTTATTATTTATTTTTAAGCAAATAACATTCCAAAATCAACGCTCAGATATATTCCCAATACAAAGAATATAGTTAGATAGCTTAGGTAGCTTTTTCTATGGCCGTTAGGTCTCAATATTACTAAAGGGTATTTTGTTTGAAGAGAATGTAATGTTTTTAAGAAATTTATAAAACTCATTTCTAAGATAAATCAAATTGTTGGTTTAATTGCTATACTAAAGACTTCAAGCTAAGTGGAATTTTAGTCAGAACGGATGCCATATGTGTATAATGCTTATTAAAAATACATTCGCCAAGTTATAAATTCAATTTGAAGTCAACATTTCATAGAATACTAAGTAAGTTTCGGACAGCGCTTAACTCACAGCGAGCCAAGCTGATTCAACAAGTAAGTAGTTGCTCGTACTCGTTGTCATTGGCATCATCTCCATATCCATATCCATCTCCATCTCCATCTCCATCTCCATCTACTTAATCTCCAACTCCAACTGGGCTGCATCTTGAACAATGCCAACGAGATTGCATAATGAGACCAGCTTAATGAGCTGACAGCGTCAGTTGCTTCGTGCATACGAGAAAAACGCAACAACAAATCATGCGCCTTGCTTAGAATTTTGTCGCACAATTTGCCCGCAATAACAATAACAATAATAATAACGCTAGCAACAGCTACAAAAATGGCAACAACAACAACAACAACAACAGCAAGTACTACCAGACATTAACGAGTATTCACAATAAGAGAAACAACAGCACTGGAAGGTCTACGTTTGGTCTCTGGCTGTGGTTGAGTCTGGTCTGGTTTGGTTTGGTTTGGCGCCGCCTTTGCCCTGTCAGGCGCGTCCCCAAGTTTCCTTCAAGATAATGGCTCCATAGACAAATCAATGAGGCATATGGAACATTTCTTGTTCTCACCCGTGCAGCGTATTTTATTCGCTTTTACATTTATTGGTTTCGAGGATTGTTGGTTGTTTTATAAATGTTTTCAATAATAATATTGACAAATTTGGAATGAAGTTAGCCAATAAATAAATATATTAATAATATATAAATAAAAAATAATACAAATATTTTAATTTTAGCTTTTGTTATTTTTATTTTATATTTTAAATTAAAAAATTGACCTCATATGAACCCAAATAATACAGAATATAATTAAATAAATATATTTTTAGCTATGTTCGATTGATAAGATGCTGAAAGCGCCACCTGTCGGCCTAAATATGTAGTTTTCACATATAATTTGTTGATAATAACACAAAAGTGGGCAGGGTATATGTGATAAGAGTCGGGTCTTGAAGGCTTATCGCCAAAGCTGACGCACAAGTTCAGGCAAGTCAAATCAAATTTGATTGTCAATGCAAATCGGTTTGAGTTCAGAGCTTTCTCGCCAACCAGCATCGATTAGTTTTCACTTTGGATTCAGATCGGGCGGCTGCAAATCGGAAATGTGGCGCACAGGCATTGTACAGCAGGCAAGTCGCCAGGACTTGAGGCGCTTAATGTGTCGCAACAAGAGCAAGAGTTCAGCCTCAGCGTCTCCAGCACTGCCTCAGACGGCGGATGTGGTGGTAATTGGCGGCGGTTCGGCTGGCTGCCATACGACTTATCATTTGGCCAAGCGAGGCATCAAAGCTGTGCTGCTGGAGCGGGCACAACTGACAGCGGGTACAACGTGGCACACGGCCGGTCTGCTCTGGCGTCTTCGACCCAGCGATGTGGACATTCAGCTGCTGGCCAATTCACGGAATATGCTGCGCCAGCTGGAGGCAGAGACTGGCCTAGATCCCGGCTGGATACAAAATGGTGGCATCTTCATCGCACACAATGAGACGCGCTTGGATGAGTATCGACGCCTGGCAACGGTAGGCGCTGCACTAGGTATTGAGAACGAGATACTGACGCCCGAGGAGACACAGAAACTGTTTCCACTTCTCGATCCGAAGGCTTTCATTGGCGCTCTCTACTCGCCGGGCGATGGTGTCATGGATCCAGCGATGCTGTGCACGGCATTGAGGCGCGCCGCAACGAACAATGGCGCCCAGGTGATCGAGAACTGCGATGTGCAGGAGATTCTGGTCGAAGAGGGAGCGTATGGTAAAAAGGTTGTGGGCGTGGCAACGCCTTATGGCAACATACGCACCGACACGGTGGTGAATGCCACGGGCGTGTGGGGCCGCGATCTGGTGGCTCGCCATGGCACCCACCTGCCGCTGCTGCCCATGAAGCATGCATACATTGTCTCTGAGTCCATTCCGGGTGTTCGTGGTCTGCCCAATATACGAGATCATGATTATTCCACATACTTTCGCATTCAAGGCGATGCCATTTGCATGGGCGGCTACGAACCGAATCCCATTTTGCTGGAGCCGGTGGCCAAGGACTTCCACTTTGGCCTCTACGAGCTGGACTGGTCGGTATTCGAGACGCATGTGGAGGGCGCTCAGAAACTGTGCCCCGCCTATGCCAAATATGGAGTGAAGAGCACCGTTTGTGGCCCCGAGTCGTTTACGCCGGATCACAAGCCGCTAATGGGTCCGGATCCAAATGTATCTGGCCTCATGCACAATTGTGGCTTCAATTCGGCTGGCATGATGTTCGGCGGTGGCTGTGGTGAGCAGACAGCGCTGTGGATCATCAACGGGCAGCCGGATGTGCCCATGTTCAGCTTTGATCTGCGACGCTTCACCCCGGATCAGGGTCGCGCCACCAAGTGGATACAGGAGAAGTCGCACGAGAGCTATGTGAAGAACTACAGCATGGTTTTCAAGTACGATCAGCCACTCGCCGGTCGCGACTTCCAAAAGGATCCACTGCACGACGAGATGCTGCATTACAACGCATTCATGGAGGAGAAACAAGGCTGGGAGCGTCCCGGCTTCTTCTTGGGCTCCAGCGTGGAGTCAACTGCAGTGCTGCCCTATGACTGGTATGGTAGCTATGATAATGTAAAGCACAAGGAAAGCGTCTATGAAAAGGTACTGGAAGGTGATCTGAAGTACAACAGTTTCTCCGAGCATCACGATTTGGTAAATGTAAACTGAATTGATGCTAAGCATTGATAATGCTGATGTTTCCATCAACAGATTGGTGCTGAGGCACACGCCTGTCGCAACAACGCGGTGGTCTTCAATATGAGCTACTTCGCCAAGCTGCTGCTTGAGGGACCCGAGGCCCAGAAAGCCGCTGACTGGCTGTTCTCTGCCAACACCAATCGCGATCCAACCAAGTGAGTAAATAAATGCAAGAAAATCAAAAATTAATTGTAAATCAAATAATTAATTGTAAGAAAATATTTAAATATTTAATTATCATACTAAATAATAATAAAATAAAATACAAATAAAATTCTTAATCTCTGTCTCACACAGAACTGTCTACACTTGTGCGCTAAATGAAGCTGGAGGCGTTGAGGCGGATGTTACAATCAGTCGTCTGGCATCTGGATCGGGTCAGGTGCACGATCCCAAATTCGTGGGTCAAGGCTACTACATTGTGGCCGGCGGAGCATCAGCCTACTACACTTACAGCATGCTGCGCAGCGAGATGCGTCGCAAGGGCTTCGATGCCAAGCTCACGGATATTACAGCTGATCTGGGTGTCATATCGATACAGGGACCCAAGAGCCGACAGATACTGCAACCGCTGCTGGACTGCGATCTCTCTGATGAGCATGTGGCGCCCAATAGCACACGCCTGGCCACGCTCAATGGCATTCGACTGCGACTGCTGCGTGTTAGCTTTGTCGGGGAGCTGGGCTATGAGCTGCATGTGCCCAAGCAGGATTGTGTGGCGGTCTATAAGGCGCTCATTGCTGCTGGCAAGTCGCAGGACTTACGTAACGCTGGCTATCGGACGCTGTATTCTCTCAGCAGCGAGAAGGGCTATCATCTGTGGAGTTTCGATCTGCGCTCCGATGATACACCCTTGGAGGCTGGCCTGGGTTTCACCTGCCGCAAGACGGGCGACTATCGTGGCCGTGAAGCAGTGGAGCTGCAGCGTGCCGAGGGCGTTAAGAAGCGTCTGGTTTACCTAACGCTGCAGCAACAGTTGCCCATTTGGGGTCTCGAGGGTGTCTATCGCAATGGGGAGCCTGTGGGCGTGCTGCGCCGCGCTGAATATGCCTATACGCTGGGCAAATCTCTGGGCCAGGCGTATATAGCGCGTGCAGATGGACAAAAGGTGGATGTGGACTATCTCAAATCGGGTGTCTATGAGGTGGATATTCTGGGCAAACGCTACAAGGCTGATTGCCATCTGCGTAGTCCATTTGATCCGACAGGTCAACGTGTGCTGGGTAATTACGAAACGAAATAAAATTTGATTGAAGTTGAATTAAATTGAAGAATTTTACTTGATGTGGTATGAGTGAAGAGAATTGTCTTTGTGGTATTTTGAAAAAAAAATATATATTTATATATCTTTAAATATATATTACTGCCTTCTTTTACTGCCCTCTTTTACTTCAAGGCTAAAACTGTTCTCACTCCTATAGCCTAGGTGCTGAGCTTTAACTATGCTAAATTGAAAGTAAAACAATTTCATTTATGCTCTGAAATAAATATATGTATTTATATAAATATATGTATATAACTTTAAGCTGATGACTGATATGCTGACAATTAGCAATTTGTATGAGTAAAAAAATTATTAATATTTACATATTTTATTTATTGTCTTAGTCTTAGTCTTGCTTCTCGTTCTCGAATATGATTTTTGTTAGCCACGGTCACATAAGTAAACATTTAAGTTAAAATTAGACTAGACTCGTATATCAACGTTGAGACTTAAACCAATTAGAAAACCAAGGCTATTCGAAATTATTTCAAATATTTTAGAAATATATAAAGTATTTTTTTTTCTTATGAATTTGCTTTTGGCAAATAATAATTAGTACTACGAAAATATATATACAAAGTATATCTATATCACAATAAAGGCATGCTGAAGGCTCTTCTCATAGAGCGTTTGCTATTTTTGGTTTCATGAGGTACGAATTGGCCGATTCGGCTTGATAAACATTTCCTTGAAAATTGCCGAATTCTATTTTTGTTTGCAAACTTCATTTTTTATATATATTTTTTTATTATTTTGATTTGATTCAGGGCCAGTGGAAAATGTTTAGATAAACTTGAGCTAGGCAACAATTAAATTATTTGTACCGTTTCGAAATGTACGTACTTAATGGCTGATGATAATGGTTTGGGCTTTGGTTTTGGCTTTGGTTTTGGTTTTGGTTTCTGCTTCAGTTACAGAATCTTCGCGTCTGTCAGTGGGTTATGGCTAAGAGGTTGCCACAGTCGGAGCCACAGCCACATCTGCATAGAGACAAGTTAATTAGCTCTCCTAAGAGCCGCCGCAGACACCACAGACCAAGTTAATTATGGGGCCATATAATATAATTTGTTGTTATTGTAATTTATCATTGTTTACGCTTTGTGCGCGCACTTCTTGAAGATTCTGCCGCTAAACGAACGGCCTTGCGGTGCAAGAGGTGGATATATCAGCGCCCAAAGACAGTCGTAATGCCAATTAAATGACAACATATTTCTTTGACAATGCCCAATTTTCAAATGTTACATAAACCGAACGAGCACAAGCAGCAATGAGCCAAAGAGCTAAAAGCAATTAAAAACTTTGTATGTTTAATGACGAGAGATGTCAAATGGCTGATTAAGCGCAAGCAGCACGAGAGAAAAGTGAAAAGCAGCCTACACACTGAGCGACATAAGTACAGAAACATAAACAAATATATAATATATATATATATATATGTATATATGAAGATTTACCTGATAGCATGTTGGTGTGTGCGTGAGGCCTCGAGCCGTTGGCTTCATGGTAAGCCGCTTTAATATCAGCCAACTTTGTTAGCTCTCAATTCGAAATTGCCTTCATTGCCAGCATTGCCTGGCGGGGGTCATTTGTGTGGCACCAAATCTAATTGCAGCCACAGTCATGAATCGGGCATCTTGGCATCTTTTATCTACTTTGTCCAGAGTTGAGTTTGCAAGTCAGCGTGTTGCGGCACTTGAAGTCGCACCGACACACTTCAAGTTCAAGTTCAGGCTGCGCCACTCATTAAGTCAATCGAACGACTGCAATTTGGCAATGTTCACACATAATGAATTCACACATCTGGCAAATGCTTTGGCTGCTTCGGTTGCTTCGGTTGCTTCGGCTGCATAAATCACTTGAACAAATGCGCTCAAAGTCAAGCTGCTTGCACAGCAGCAAAAGTTTATGATTTCGATTTCGATTTCGATTTCGATTGCCACTTGAAGCGACATTATGAGTTGCAATTAAAATTAATTTACTCAACGACCTTGGTTAGATTCGCCTCAAATGCATTTGAAGCGCTTCTTCACTCACTGACGACAATCAGAGTGCGTGTGAGGATGCGCTTTTGCCTTGTCGTGAACTTGAATACCAAACTGAAATCAAAATTGAAAGTTGATCTTCAATTAATTCGATATTGCAATTGCAATGAGCTAAGCAACTAAAAACACCTGCTGACTGCGCATAAATATGCAAAAATTCATGCAAACACAAACACAAACACAAACGCATTAGCACAACATTAATCAAAATAACATTAGTTTAGGCGCTACTACGCACATACTAAGCATATATGCCTCAATTAAGCCAAAGCAGAGACAATAAATATTTAACAATTTTTGATATTTCATTTTGGATTTTATGTTTGTTTATATTTTGTTTTATTTTTCTCATATTTTTCTCCAATAACCTGTGGCTAATGATGAGCATATTGTGCCGGAAGCAATAGCGCTCCATTGATTTTACTGACATTATTGACACAGTTTTGTACCCCCCTGCAGCTCACTCATCTTGGCTCGCATTACATAAGTGAAATGTAAATAAAAATGTTGATAAATTACGAGGGTTATTAAATAATAACTTAAATAAGATTTTTTTTTTCTGTATGCCGCCAACGGCCATAACAAAGGAGAAACAAAATAAATAAATAAATACAAATAAATATGTATAAGTAAATCGATAATCATTTGCTCAAACAAAACGCGTAACGGCATCAAATATTTTTGCATTTATTTCTTTCAAATAGATTATCATTGGCATTTTTCACCGACAATTTTGCGTAGTCAAGCCACAGGCCAAACAAAAGACTCAGGCAGCAAACTTGCTTCGAGGAGCTGTTCGCCTGCATACATGTTGCACGGTTCCAGCTCAAACCTAACACACTGACACACTTTTACGAATGTGTGTGTGTGTGTGAGTGTGTGAGGTGTAATTTATTGTCGATTTGCTGGGCCATAACTCAATTAACAATGAGATGTCCAACTGGAGTTTGAGTGAAAATCGCATTTGCTTGAATCAGCTTTAGACTCGCTTGGGCTGCACATAGGCATACATTGCCATACACACACACACACACACACACACACACACACACGTATAGATGTATAAAGCGCGGTTTGAGCCATGTTCGAACGGCAACCGCAGCGCAGCTGTCGTCGCTGGCTTCGGCTTGCCGTGCACCTTATTTTCGTTTTGTTTTTCATTTTTGCTTTTTGTTTGGTTTTTTGTTTTGTTTTTTTGTTTTTTGTTTTTGTTTTTGTTTTGGGGACAAGCTATAAACCGTGGCAAGATCGTCGTTGCGTTCAGTTGGTAAAAGTGAAGCGTTGCGTGCGGTTGTCTCTCTCCACACACTAATAAAACAATTACAAGTACAACATTTATTTAATTCTCGCTCAACTGCCAAGCGCCGCAGATTCGTTTGTGTTGCTAACATCGTAGATATATATAGTGTATATATATATATATATATATCCACAAAGGTGATTATCAGCGCATATCCTGCTGCAGGATAATGCCAAGAAAAACTGTTCATATGTGATTTACTTTGACTTTGTGTAGTGGATTATTAAGTGCAAATATTTTCGTCAAATTAGTGGGTTCAGAAATAAGAATACATTCGCTCTTTGGTGTGTAATTCGAATATTTCTTAGGAAATAATTTTCTATATAGAATCTATTAAATATTAATGAAATGCTAATTTTTTTTCTGAGTGAAGATCGAATTTATATTAAAACAGATTAAATGTAGTTTTATGTGAGAGAGAGAGATTTAATAAACTTTCATAAGTCGATGACTTCAATGGGAACTTTTAATTTATATTTAAATATATATTTAAATATGCGTAAATATATAAATTTAGTTCATATTTAGCAAAGTATGTTAATATACTAAAATTATAGAAAAGTTCGCATTTTGTTTAGAATTTAATTTAATGATGAGACTTAGCTGAATTTTATTGAAATAAGTGTAAGGCAATTACAATTTAGCATCAACTTTCATATATATGTACATATATAGTAGATAGTATTTCATAATGATTCAGCGTTTTATAAAGAAAAGCGAAAAGATGCTCAAAGAAGCTGTGCAAGTTGTGCCTTTAAAACTTAAATTCCTAATAGATGAATAGCTATATATATATGTAATATATAATATATTATAAATAATGAACAATGCATTTATAAAATGTTATGAATGAGAGCTAAGAATAAATGAATATAATAGAAGCATACAAATTTTGTATAAATTAAAAACAAATAGAAAAGCAAACATAGCTAGAAAACTAGAAATATTGTTGTGTTAATTATTATTATTAATTTTTATTTTTAATACTATATCAAGAATATTTTTAATCTTTATACTCCCTATCCTTGCTCAACTTATTATTACATATTTTTTAACTAAACCCTTTTTTCATTTCAAACATAATTCATTTCTGATTTGCATTTATACAGCAGCTATGGCCTTCCTACTTAAGCCCTTTTAGACATCTTTTTTTTTTATGGCTGCAACAGAAATCCCGCTGCACTTATTGAAATACGTGAGGTTCCATATTTACTGAGCTCTTTATCTGACAGCAATTAACCTGCCCTAGTTTAGCTTAAAATGCTGCTGCTGTTCGAGAACGGCCCACACCCATACGCACACACACGTGCAGCCCCTATGCATATATATGTGTGTGTGTGTGTGTGTGTGTGTGTGTTGCTACCAAATTACATGCATTGAAGCAGAAGATTGCGCAATATGTTTTGTGTTTGGCCGCCTCGGTGCAAATGAGCGGAAAATCTAATTTTCCAGCCGCATGCAAATTTTGTTTTATTTTCGGTTTTTTCTTTTTTTTTTCTCTCCTCGTTTTATTAGTTTTTGCAATATGCGAAAATGTCATGCTGCGGTCATGGGAGCTAACTGCTGCTAGCTGCTGGCTGCTGGCAAGTGCTACTGCAGCTCGGGGGTCGTAAAACATAAAACATAAAAAAATAAATAAATTCATGATGCTTTATGGCGTTCAGGCGACAAACAGATAACACTTAAAAGTCATTCAGCAAACACCAAATATATACATATATACTATATATATGTATATATATATATTTAACATTCTTTTGTTATTGCTATTATTGTGGCTGTTGCATTGCAAATTGCACAGCTGATGAGCAAGTTTTGGGCATCGTGACCATATAATGCAGCCAATCTGAAAAGAAGACAACGAAATTCCAGTGAAGAAATCGCAAGTCACGTCGCCAACGACTCGTAACTGCCAACTGCAATTTCAAGGCTGCTGCCGAATTGACAACAAATAATTTATTTCTGATACAGCCGCGAAAGTCGCTGCCAAACAATTGCATTGATCTGCACACAGAGGAAAGTTGCCCAAAACTCTTGAATTTCGTCTACTCGGGAACTGTGACAAATGTGCTAAGGCCCTCTCCGCAGATGCTGACAAATTGCATTTAACGATTTGGCTTGAATTTTGGCAGTGCGAAAAGCCAGCCATGATCATTAACTGCCGCCAGTCATCGTGCTGCTCAAACTATTCAGCTATGCTTCAAAGTACCTTTCTCTAGGTAGCTCCGGCTCAGACAGTTGCTCCCACAAAAAAAAAAAAAGAAAAATATTTATTCAATTCATTAGCGTTGCGTCAAAAATCTGTCGTGGGCAGCCCAAAAAGATTTGTGCCCAGGAGCGTCTTCTTTTTTTTTTTATGTCATGACCAAAAACTGAAAATATTTTCACTATCATTTCGTGACATTGTTATTGTTATTTTTATTTTTTTGCCAGTTACAAACCTGAAGCTGTGCCCGTTCAGCAGTAAAAGTAACGCACCTTGCTTAACCAACCTGACAGCTCCTTTGCTGGCTGCTGTTGGCTCTTGTCTGTTGGCTGTTGTTTGTTGGCCATTTCATCTGCCCCACTGTCCCACACTGCTGCACTGTCCAGCTGTCAGTCTTGTCTGGGACGATCACAAACTTGCTCACAGCCGCACAGCGCGCAACTGGCTGACTTTCTTCCACAGTCTGTCCAGTTTTTCTACATATTATTTGCGCGACTTTGTTTACCAGAAAGCCTCTTACACTCCTACCACATGCCTCGTATCTGGCACCTGGCACCTGGTACCTGTCCAGTTCAAGCCAGAGCCAGCGCCAGCGCATCCGCATGCAACTTTCTTAACAGTTTATGGTGCATCCTGCTTGGCGCGTAGCCCTTTCAGACTCAGGCACAGCTGAAGTTCTTGACATCAGCATTTGACCCGCCTCCATCGTCGTCGTCGTCAAATGACAAATATTGCAACATAGCTTAAAGTACGTTCTCTTCACATGCTTCTAATTGACATGAACAACAACAGCGACAGCAGTCATACTTAACAAGATACACAAAGGCTTGGAGCAGACCTACTTTAAGCCAAGAGACGCCCCAACTGGTTGTCAACAGTTGCTACTATAGTTAGTTGTGCCAGTTGTTGTTGTCTTTTCCAGTTACCAGTTGTTTGTGGTTAGCAAATCCGTCTTCTTTATAATTGCTGTCATCGGTGCATCATGCTTAAAACTAAAAAAAAAAACTCGTCTCACCTCAGTGTTCTACATACGAGTACGATACTAGCCAAACACATAGATCAACTCTGTCTTATAGCCAACTGATTTCTCTCCCAGTCGCAGCTCAAATGAGCTGAACGATCTGCTTTTACATTGATTTCTAATTAGCAAAGCAGCTTTCATTACTTTGTTGCAGCCAGTCAATGATAGATCTTAGTTCATAAATCTAAAAATATTAATTGGCTTTTAATTACCATTTTTTATAAATTTTATATAGTGAAAGATTCTTTGACATTTGATTTCTTTAAATATTTATTATTTTATTTTTTACTTCTTATATTAATTATTTATATTTTTTATAGACATTTTTTTTGTAATAATTATTATTTTATTTATAATTTTCTAAGTTTCTTTTACATTCAGAGCTTACAAAAATAGATTTATAGTTTTTTTGTTATTATTATTATATAAAAATTTTCGCTTGCTTGAATTTCAAAGTAATTTGATATTAACGCATCGCATTTTGAGCAAATATGACTGGCAGATGATGATTATGCCTGTTGGCTTGATTAACGGATTAGTTGACTTGCTGACTGACTGATTGACTAATCGGCCGACTGATTGACTGCTTTGTTAACAACGCACAGTCAACTGATAAATGGGGCTATGCCAAAGTTTAACTGACACGAATATTCAAAAAATTGCTGTCATATTTTTTTTTCTCGAAAATCACGGATTGCTGAGGTTCATTATGTTTCCATTAAAAATAAATACGTATGCATACATATGAGATGAAAATTACTCAACAAACACGAAATTTACAGCTCTCAATAAGTATAAGTATAAATAATAAGTAAAATTGAAAAATAAAGAAAATGAGTTTTAAAGCTTGAATCAAATTATATAAATTTTTATTTTTTGTATTTAATATACAATATAAATTATAAATTTATTTTATTAAATATTTATTAATATTTTTCCGATTATAAAATAAATATCCATAGCCTTTAACGCTTCCGAATAATTTTTTTTTTTTTAATACTTAATAATATTTTTTCGATTATAAAATAAATATCCATAGCCTTTAACGCTTCCGAATCAAATTCTCTTAACAACCATGAAAATAATTAATGATTTTTTATCGAAATTTTGTATATCAAATACGCCAACATAAATAAAATAAGATGTAAACATTGGCTGAAGATATTAGCTAAAAATTCAATTTTATGAAAATATTTTGCAGATTTTTCACACACTCAAAAATATTTTATGAAACTCCACAATTTGGCAGCCAAATTAGCCAACTGGTTCAATGAAGTTTCGTAGCAATTTATAAAGCAGCCAATGAATGTTTAAAAAGTCGTGATGCATAAATAAAAAATTGCAATCGAAAAATGGAAAAAAAGGAAATACTTTAAATTACACAAGTGTGAAAACCAGTTGCGATTAGATGATATTAAAGACGCGCTTGCAAAAACTGCATAAGCTGAAGATTAATTGTCGCATGGATATATATATATATATATATATATATATATATATATATATATATATATATATATATATATATATATATATATATATATATATATATAGATAGATAGATAGAGTTTGGCTTCAGCTATGAGGGAATGCAGCTGCATGGACAGGCCAAGTGTTATGGGCAGATGCCAAGATGGCAAGGCATGGAATGGCATAGCTTGACACACACACACACACACACACACAACAAATATTGGAATGTTGCACAGATGTTCACGTTAATAGCGAAAAATTTCAAAAATATTAAACATTTGTTGTCTTTCAATTTATTTGGCAATTGAACACGTTTTGAAGGTTGATTTGCCATTTATTTTATTTTGTTTGAGTTGAAGCAGCTCCACACTTATTATGAGTCAAAATAAATACCTAAGTGGGCGGTCACATATGAAATGCCTTTCTCCAAAAAATGTGATCCACGCAATTAACAAGTGCCCGACAAATACCCAAAGCAGAGAGACGAAATACAAATTGAAATATTCAGTTATTGCATAACAATTTATCAACGTTAACAAATTTCAAAAACAATTCCAATTGGCCTCTTCAAAAAGCCAAAAAAAAAAAAAGAAGAGAGACAGCCCTCAATTGTATTCGAATTTGTTTTTGATTTTTAGTTTTTTCATTGTTTTTCGTCTTACCCACGACAATTAGCTCGGCGAAGACGTGTGCAATGCACATAGGAAGCGCAAATGAGGCAACGGAAATTTGAATTACAAAATTTACAAACCGTGAAAATGTTAAAAAAATATATATGTATATAAATATATATGAAAAAACAAAAAATAGTTGCAGACAATTGTGCGTGGCACAAAATGTTAAGAGCAAAAAAATACTACAAAAAAAAAAAAAAAAAAAAAAAAAAATCAAAGCAAAACAAAACGAAACGAAACCAAAGTCGTTAGCTCTGCTATCAGACGGAAGAGTCATGTTGGACAGCTGAATATTCAGCCAACTGTGTGTTATATATGGCCCAACTACAGCAGCAACAACAACAACCACAGCAAGCCAACAGCAATGCAACTTTCTCCATTAAAGCCAAGAAAAAATAAAGTCTTACTTGGTATGCAAAGCCAGACACTGCCAGAGCTAGAAAACTGTCGGGCATGGCATGTGCCCTGCCTCAGAGCATTGGCACTGTGCTCAGTTCTCTTGTTGCTTGGAGTAAGAGCTGTGCTGGTGTGTGTATTATAGTGGGACAGGTCAGTTTTTATGAGTGGAGCTACAGTTGAAATTGGGCGAAGGTCAAGAGTTTATGAGGGAACTAACTGTTAGTTGAAGTTGGCAGGGGACAAGGCATGAGTGCGTATAGAAGAGCAGCACTGAGTAATATTTCTTTTAATTTGTCTACTTTTTATATTTAATTAAAGAAATTTTCAGTTAATTCTGTTCCACATTTGCCTTGCATAAAAGCTAGAACAGTTGAGCTATAGGTAATTATGATTTTTTAAGAAGCAAAATAAAAAATAATTTTAAATAGAATATACATTTTTTAATATTAATGAGAGGATCTTTGCTGTAGAAGAAAGACTCGTAGTTCTCCTCTCAGGTATACCTCAATTAAAATTCATTTCAAATTGGAATTTCACACTCCACTAATCAATGTAACTTCAAGGTCAATTCGTATAGTTCCCACTCATTGGCATAGCTTGAACATGGCTTTTGCTTCTTCTTTTCTTTATTTTCCAATTAATTTGCCTAACAAATGTTAAGCCGGATCTAATTGCAATAAACATATTTATATAAGAGCATTCATTGACTGATGCAATTTTGATGAGTCTTAAAGGTGGCGCAGCTGCCATCAATAGACCATAAAATTTGCATACAATTTTTGCTGGGCTTAAGCCATAACTTATATTAGATAAAAGCATAAAACAATCGACTAATTTGCATGCACAGTTATTAAACAAATCGCAAGAGAATCAGCTGTGGCAGACGATACATACATACATAGATTGTTGTCAAGCTGAATTTTTGCGATTGATTATAGAATTTGTGATTTATTGTGATTACGAAATAGGGCCGACTGGATGGGGCCACTGCAAGGCCGTTACAAATTGAAATGGAAAAACTACTCAATTAGGCGAATTGAACAAATTGAACAATTGTCAACGATAAATTCCATATAGAATGGCAAACAAAACACACAGTCAAAATCGCTCAAAATCCGATCAATTCCTATAGAGTGAACGGTCTGGTATTTCCAATCACTGATTTCGCATAAAAAGATGTCGACTCATCCAAGCGGAAATGGAAATGGGTTGGGCACCATTTTGGGCGTTGGGTCACTCGGCAAATACTCAAAAAAAAAAAAAGAGGAAAATTAAAATGAAAATTTAAACCTACTAAAAACTAAATCTAAATTGAAAACAGTTCCATTTCGCGCTTAATCGAAATAACTTTGGCTGCTTTTTTTTCGCTTACAGCTTTATTTTTCTCGTAGCCGAGCCAAGCCCACTGCGAAATGTTTGTGCTGCGCACGTTGCTGCTGGTGGCAGTGAGCGCCACTGTGGCGCTGGCCCAGCGCCGCCTGGCGCTGCCCGACCCGCGCAGTTGCGCCAATCGGGTGCGACATGCCACCTACCGCGATGCCCGAGGCGTCTCGCACTCATACTTCTTCAGCTGGGAGCATGCGCCGACGCGCAGCCTGGAGGTGGACTGGCTGGATGCACGCAACATTTGCCGGCGGCACTGCATGGACGCCGTTTCGCTGGAGACGCCCCAGGAGAATGACTTTGTGAAGCAGCGCATTGCGCGCGGCAATGTGCGTTACATCTGGACCTCGGGTAGAAAGTGCAACTTCGCTGGCTGCGACAGACCCGATCTGCAGCCACCCAATGAGAATGGCTGGTTCTGGTCCGGTTCGGGCGCCAAGATTGGACCCACCTCGCAGCGCAACACCGGCGACTGGTCGCATACGGGTGGCTACAATCAGCCCCAGCCCGATAATCGTGAGGCGGCCCAGGGCAACGATGAGAGCTGCCTGTCCATTTTGAACAACTTCTACAACGATGGCATCAAGTGGCACGATGTTGCCTGTCATCACATCAAGCCCTTCGTCTGCGAGGACTCCGACGAGCTGCTCAACTTTGTGCGCTCCCGAAATCCCAATGTGCGTTTGTAATTCTAAAATGTAAAACTTAAATTAAGCCTACGAGGAAAAAAAAAAAAAAAGAAAAGAAAACATATTTATGTAGCATTAAACGGAGCATTGATTGATTGTTTGATCGAATACTCTTCCAACGCTTTTGGCCAATTCCGTTCTCATTTTGTTTTAAATGATTTATTAAGCAAACAAATTTGAATAACATTTCCGTGTTGATTCGCGCATGAAAAACAAAATTGTTAAATAATTTTAAAAACAAATTGTTAATAAATATACAAATTGAAAGCTGATAACAAAAAGCTGACTCGAGTTTTTATTAAGCAGATGAATGCGGGATATTGAGTATTTTTAATTGAGATACATTCTCATTTATCTATAATTTATTAAGAAGAAAGCCTTGTGCAAGATCTACCATATCAAAATTTTACTATATCTATTTCTCAAGTTGGCCGCCTTCAAATAGATATGAAAAGTTTGCTCAGAGCGAAACTCTTGCAGTTGCGCGAATATTTGACATATAGATGGCGCCACATTAAGTGCGATGCATCCTCATGTTCACATAGTTGTTGCATATTGAAATCAACTTTTGGATTGTTTAGAAGTACTAGGATGCCATAAGTTTTAAATCGAACAGTTGACATAGGTGCTGCCGAATTGCCGAGCATTTGAAACACATCAATAGTTTCTTACTCATACACACTCATACAGTTTTACACATTACAGTATAAATAATAAATTATTAGATTAGTTACTACCCACTGTCCAATTACAACTGACCACACCCATTTGAAGATACGTTTCGGGCACAGTGATGCAGTCTAATAAAATGGGTAGTAAAAGTGAAACGAACCAGGACATACATTGCAAGTCCATTCCAAATCTCTATGAATCCGATGGCGATGGCGAATCCTCACTGAATCCTTATGCTCTGGAGTTTGTACCGTCGTATCTGAGGAGTAGTAAAAATGATAATAGCAAGCAATCGAGTGGCCAAAAGACGAAAACTGAGGCAACCTCAACCACCACGCTGGTACAGCGTGAAGTAGTCGGCGACGCATCCTATTTGCAGGCCCAGAGGCAGCTTTTCGAGATGCTCCACCAGCTGGGCGATAAGTTCATGCCATTGAAGGCGATCAACGTGAGCCTGGCGGCCGATGGCCAAGGCATCAATGTGCAGTTCAAGGCCGACATTGGTGTCGCCAACAAACAGCTCCTCGACGAGAGTCTGTGCCAGGATGCTGCCCTGCACTTGGATGTGAGCGACTGCTCGCTAATACCACGTAGACTGCCCAATGTGCTGGCTGCCAATTTCATGGTGCGCATGGGCGATGTCCTTAACGATAAGATGGAATGGAACGAAGACTCCATGGGCTCAGGCCGTACAACAATTGCTCTACAGCCAGTCGACGAAAAGTACTTGGATGTGAAGTCATCGATGAGTAGCAAGCATTCGATCGAGAGTAAATTATCCGTGGAGAGCAAGCGCAAATCCAGCTCAATTGCCACTGTCAGAGATCCCACTGTTGCCCAACAGCTAGTGGGCACTACAGTATCCAAGGAATCAATGCCCAACAAAAACCCAAAGCACCAGTTGCCGGAACCAACTCTTATCAATGGTGCTCTTCCCACGTGCGCCAGACCAACCATCAGCAAGGTGCACATGAGTGCACCGTCTGAAAATTGGAAGAACGCTAAGGTCTCCAGTGTTAAGTCTGAGACACGTGCAAAAACCATGCATGCTAAGCAGGAGCCCAAGTTCGAGTAGGTATTCCATCTAAATCAGGTGAATCAGGCATATACACACGCATCTACTTTTAGGAAAAAATCGAATAAGGGCATACATACACCTCGACAAAGTTTAGGACAGATCATCAAAAAAGGTTTGACTGGTGGCCAGAAGTTCGTGCCACGAAGTACGCATACATCCCAAATGCGCCAAACACAAGTGCAAAAGGTAATCGAAGTCCAAATGCATAATAAATTCGTAATAAAATATATTCTGCACCATTTGCAGCGCCTGAATCTCATGAAAGCGACCGACAATTAGAATGTGATTAAAATTAACTATAATAATGCAATATATTTATATATATGTATATATATGTACATAATTATATATATATGTATACATACATATATAAATATGCAGATAACTGAGGGAGACATGGAACTAAGGGACCAGTAAAATATTTCTTTTACTTTTACAGAACAGTCTGACTTCAGATCTGGACTTATATTTCGTAAGCTAATGATTTGTCGTATGTAAAAGAAACATTATTTGATTACCCAACACTGGTTAAAACCAAGCAAGTAAAAAAATAAAATAACAAATTAATGTATATCTTTCTTTTGGTTGTTTAACAAGTATTTTATTTATTATTTGATTTCACTAGAAAATGCATGTAAATATATATATTCATGTTGTTTAAATACTTTGGTAAGTTCTATTTCTGCTTCTGGAGCTTAGGTCTAGGTTTACATATAGATTTTTATAGTTCTGCTAGAGCTGTTTAAATAAATATTGTAAACAGAATTTGAAAATATTGATTTATATTCAAGCTAAGTATTTTTATTACCAATTAATATAGATTACTTGTTTCACAGTTACGCAGCTCTTAGTAGGTATTGTTAGGTGTGTTTATTATAATTTCATTATTAAACAATTTTTAAATCGAAGACACAGCAGAGTTATACTAATAAAGGATCTCATTGAGTTTGATAAACAGGAAGTAAGTTATGGTATTTAAATATTTTTTTTTTTTTTTTTTTTTGCAGGCATGCTTCACACTGGAAATAATGTAAAAATAAACTAAGAATACAAAAAATATATAAAAAATAAACTAAAATAGAGAAAAAATGTACAATTGTTAAAGACATTCTTAGATGTATGTACAATATGCATTTACTTAAAATTTAATAACAATTAATCAGATTTACGAACTAAACTAAATTTTTGTTCTCTTTCTTTCGAGTGTACTGGAGCTTGGTCAACTGGTCGAAAAATTAGTCACAATTTCGTTTGTCTGTGTGAGTGGATGTGTGCGTATCGAAATATATATGAATATATATGTCGTATATATATAAATATATGCGTATATTGTAAATGTAGATCTTTATGCTATATAGTAGATGTTTGTGTGGGATATATATATGGTATTTGCTGGTTTGCATGGACTTTAATAAACGGCAAAACCAAAACCTAAAACAGAAAGTAAAATTGAATTAAATGCATGAATTGGCTGATTCGATAGGGTTCAAGCAATTAGTACAGGTTATGTTAATCGTTCTTTTGTTTCATTTTCTTTTGTTTTGTTTTAGTATTTCAATTGTTTACTGTTAGTTTGATATTTTTTTTTTTTTTAGTATTGGCCAAAATACCTGAACGTTAGTGGTATGGATGCGTGCGCTTAGCATTGTTAAATGAGACACAAACCAGGGGACGGGGCGAATTGCTAAGTTTACCTGCCACAACAACAACGACAACATCAAACATCAAACATCAAAGGTCAAAGGTGAAAGATCAAACATCATTACTAAAGGAACACCCAACAGAGTTTAATG
Source organism: Drosophila koepferae (assembly GCA_030914345.1). Taxonomy (NCBI): domain Eukaryota; kingdom Metazoa; phylum Arthropoda; class Insecta; order Diptera; family Drosophilidae; genus Drosophila; species Drosophila koepferae. The sequence continues at coordinate 8,359,330 of JAUESR010000207.1, forward strand.
CTACAAATTACGCTTCTACGTTGCTTTGTTAAAACCGTGTTTAGTAGCTGTGCGTATAAGTGTATATTGGTATTGGTATTGGTATTGGTATTGTTTTGGCTTATTGTTGGTTGTATTTTTTTTTTATGATTTGTATTTGTTTTGAACTTAAGCTGTACTTGAGTTATGTGAGGCCCCACTGATCGCATTGAATAAAGCCATGCTATTGCGCTGGGCGGCTGCGTCGGCATCGTCGCTAAGCGGCTGGAATGACTCGTCTTGGAGTAACTCACTGAGCGCTTGACACAGTTTCTCATAGTTCTCCTTCAGCACATGGTGATACTCCTTCTGATCGGCACTGATCATCCGCTCGTTCACACAGAGCGCCTTGTGGCAAACTCCAATAAAGTCGCTGCAGTTCGAATAGAATTCATGGTTAATAAAGCATATTCTCCGTATTCAGTAAACAGTTGTTCCCTACCGGAATACATCCTTCAGATCCTCGACACGATCCAGCGAAAAGTTGTTAATCACCTTGGCATCCAGAAAGGCGTGCGCATAGGCCAGGGGTCCCGCATTCACAGTCACAGCCACGCTGCCTTGCAGACGCAGCTGCAGCTTCTTGACATCGGCTGGCGGTAAAATGATCTCCTCCAGCTCTGAAACCTTTGATTGCATCTCATCGATGGCCACCTCAATGGGGCTCAGCTCGATGATCTCACGTGATTTGACGGGTATGCGCTTGAGCACATATGGGAACGAATATCGGGCTGTGGACAGTCAAACATATCATACATCACTCAATAACAATAGAATTCATAGATTTTGTAACCTACTCTTAATGACTGTCTTGCGCTTCCATTGCTCCTCCACGCTGCCGCGTGCTGCGCCAGATTTGGTGAAGGGCGTCTCATACATGAATGTGTCCACATCGTGATTCTGTTCGAACTCGTTCAGGCGCTGATCAAGCTCGTCTTTGGTGAAGAATGGTATGACATGAGTGACCTGTATGTAGGCTAGCTTGGCATCCAATTCCTCAATTTTTACCTGCAAGCGAATAAAACATAATGATTCACATAAAAAGCAAAAATCAACATAAGAAAAGTAACCGAGACGGCTCGTTAAAATTGAACAACAGATGGCGCTTGTCCGTTTGTAAAAAGCTTAATGAATAAACTTTGAAGAATGAATAAAAGATGGCGCATAACCCAAATTAAATCTAATTTATTAGTTAAATAATATGCATGTATTAATTAATTACTCAAAATATTAAAATTTACATTTTTTTATTTTTATAATGAATTTTAAAAAATATAATAAATATTTGGCTAAGTAATGGTGAAATTGCAACTATTGATATATCTGTTCAATCTATAATTATTAAATATAAATTTTCTTTTGGAAAAATAGGAAGCGAGTGTAACTAAAGTCGATCACAGTTGCTTGGAATATTTAAGGCATGGCCATGATGTATCACAGCAACATTTGTGTTTCGGCTTACATCAGCTTTACAATATATTCAATCATTTCAAATGTATATCACTAAAATACCCATGTTATAACTAAATAGCACCGTACAAATAGTAAATTGTTTGTAACCCGCAGAGTGCACTAGTACCAAATTTCAATTAGAGTTAACAATTTAGAATAGCGATCAGCCAATTAGTTAAAAGTTAATATGGACATTGGCAACGACATGCACCAACAGTTCATCAAGGACTTCATCCAGTCGCTGCAGGCGGGCAGCGACGACAGCACCTGCTGCATGAAGAGCAACAGTCGAAGCCTGAGCGAGTCATCGCTCAATCCCAATGCGGCTGAGTTTGTGCCATCCTATATGAAGAGCAGCGATGTTGAGGACGAGGTGACGGAACCTCAATACCAAAGACAGGAATCAAAGACATCCGATAGCTCGTCCACCACGCTGGTTAACAATGCTCCAGATGGTGATGGCCTGCATTTGACGAAAGATGAGACACTAGCTCGCATTCAGCGTCAGCTGTGCAACTTGATGAATCAACTTGGGAACCCAAACATGCCACTATTACAAATACAATTCAGCCTGACCACGAATGGCCAGGGCATCAACGTTCAATTCCTGGCGTCGGAGAGCAGCAATCGGCAGTTGCTCGACAAACAACTATGCCAAACTGCCTGCCTTCGCCTGGAAGTCAACGAGAATGGTTCACTTACCAATCGACCTGGATATACCTTGGCCAGACAATTTCTGGACCGTATGGGCGATGCCCTGGACGAGAAGAACAAGGAAAAGGCCCCATCAGCATGTCCCAAGTGCACGGCTCTGCCCAAGAAGCGTAGCTTCACCGAGATGGAAATCGATCGACAGATCGAGGATATTAAAGCATTTGAGAAGCTGATCAATGAGGATGCCGGCACACGCTATCAGGAGGCATTCAAACAGCTTTGCCAGAAACTCGGACTCGAAACTCGAAACGAAGATCAACCAATGGAAATTGAGCCCGTACCAGTCGCTATTCCACTGGCAGTCAACGAGATCAAGTGCGGCACCCCAGATAAAACTGAAGTGCCCTACCACGAGGATGATCTGTCGAGCTACGAATGGGATCCGTTTATGCCAGAGTTTACGACAATGAAGGTTTACAGGTACTCGAATTCCGATGCCTCTGACGCGCACGCCAAAGACAACAAGCTGCATCAGGCTGCTGGAAAGCAGTCGCTGAAAGATGAACAGAAATCGTCAGCCCCATCACAAACCGTGCGCTCGACTCCGAACAATGCGCCCTCAATTTACCCCAAGTTATACAAGGTCAATAACCATGTCAAATGGAGCAGTACGTCAGGAGTTCGAAAGACCACTATCCAAAAGGAAAAGGATAGCAAGATTCAACGATGGCGCTTCAGTTCACCCTCAGCAATGACCTCGGGCAGCGGTACATCTGCAGTTGCAGCTGCGCCAGCAACCACATCAACCACATCAACACCAACAATGACAACAACGGCAGCAGCAGCAGCAACAGTAGTAGCATCAGCATCATCAGCATCATCAACAGTAACAGCAGCAGCAGCAACAACTAATGCAACAGCAATGGCGGCCAAGAAGACAGCAGAGCGAGTCCATCTAAATGGCAATCGCATCAAACGCACTGTCCAGCCCAAAGCTGGCCACGCCAGCAACATATCCGAAATGACGAGCAAGACAACCGCGAATTGTAAGCAGGAGTCACGCTCTCAGCTCGTTACATCCAAGCAGCAGCTAGACCATATACACGTGTAAGTACTTTTGGGCATAGTTGAGAATCTCTTGACTGGAATTCCTTTTCCTGCAGTAGTAATAAGCTGAACAAAGCCACTACCTTAAGCCGCACAGGCGGCGTAGGACAGGCGCAGAGCACTAAGCATAGTACAGCAACAGCTCAACGAATGGTGGCGCCACGCAGCACCCATGCCTCCCAGATGCGGCAGTCGGAGGTGAAGCGCGTAAGTATCCAAACAAGAAAGAAGGCGAAATGCTAATCATCTCGTCCTCCCCTCTCCCACTTGCAGCGTCTAAATCTAATGCGTGGCGACAACGACACCGATGTCCAGTTCAACGAGTACCTGTTCAAATGAGCTAGTTCTTCAATTCGTTTCATGATTGTCTTTTTCATAACAGCATCTGTCCCTTGCATAGCAGTCTACTTCTTCGTTCCAAATGAGTTGTCAATCAGCAGCAGCAGCAGCTTGATTCATATCGTATAGTTAGTTTGTTAGCACTGTCGAAACAATTCTATCTACAACCATAAATATCTATATATATATATTTTATACTTAGCTGAGCTCTTAAGCTGCAAATTATATGAGATTGTTAAGCATTCAAAAATAGAGGCAGTGATTATGATGTTATATATATATCTTTGTTTTAGCAAACATGACAATAAAAATTTATATTCCTGTAAGCACAATAAGTGTGTGCCAATATTTCAAGGCGGTTTTATGATTTCCCTAGCTATGGCTTTTGATTGATATAAAATACTTAAGTCCTACATTTGCCAGAAAATGTTTTAGACAAAGTCAAAGATTTCCTACAAGGATCTGCCATATACATAATTGGAACTGGAAGCTAACTAAGCGACATTCAAATGGAATATTGTTAATAATTTATCTTACAATATCAACTGATCAACTTTTTCATTTTAAATATCGTAAAAAATTAAATTGAAATTTATAAAAATAATCTGAAATCTATGAAATATATCTAACAAATTTATAAAATAAATTTTGAAAAATTTATATATTATATTTTAACTAAAAATTAAATAGATTTCTTTCTACATACCGGTGAGGAATCCATTATAAGTTTAACTACGTCAGCGCCGAACTTTTCCTTATACTGTTTGGCCAAGCGTTCAGAAATTTCGCTAAGCGATGTCAGCTTTGGCTCTTTGTAGACAAATTCAATGGCATGATCCTCCTCAAAGTACATCTGAATAAAAAAAAGATATATTAGCTTAAGAGAGTTTACATCTACGTTTGATACTCCACTCACCATGCCATAGAAGACCACTCGATAGAAACGGCCCAGCATGCGCTTGCCGGATCGATTCACCTCGACGATTTTATTGTAGGCCTGGGTCAGATGCTCATAGCTCTGGGCCAGCTCGATAAAGTTACGTTCGCGCTCGTAGATGGGCAGAATGAGCTTGTAAAGCTCGCCGAGGCACTCGAAGCGCTCGGCACGATCCAGAAAGTCGGCGCAACGCTTCAGCTGCTCCAGCAACATTTGCTCTGTGTACTGCGAGTCTTGGGCGCCAGCATCCAGCTTAAGGCCCTGCTCATCCAGCGGAATGTTGCGCGATATCTTGGCAAAGGCTGTTGAGGACCAGCTAAGAGTGCAGCCTCCACGCAGGCGCAGATATTCGCACATTAAAGCCGCAATATGCAGATGACAGCAGGCGGCCTCTGAGAGATTGCCATTCAGCTCGTGATTGCGGGCCATGGTTACCAGCCAGGTGTGCCGCAGCTCCGGCGTGGAGGCATACGAGTTAGCCAGCGAATACTGCAGTTCAAGCAGACGTTCGGGGTCCATGTGATGCGCCTGCATTTGTGCCGTGGCCATCAGCACTGTGCGTACACGTCGCGTCAGATCCTTGACCTCCAGGGGAAAGCCCGTGCCCTTCATGGCCTTGTCGCTGTTGGCATAGCTATTGATGATGGACAGACTCTCTTGAAAGCGCGCATTATTCAGGCCAATCACATTGCCAATCATCTGCGAGACCGATATGATGACCTGGAGATGGACGCGAGTGAGCGCCTTGCGACCGCTGAACTCGAAGTTGCTGCGCATCAGCAGATAGAGAACGGCACAGGATTCCTGGCGTATGTGCACCAGCCGGCTGTCGCAGGCCTTCAACAGCTCATAGACCATTTGGCCACAGAGCATGGCGTTGCCCTTGAACAGGGCCATCGAATAGTTGTTGATGAAGGCACGCAGGGCGGCAAACAGATGCTTCGATAGACGCTCCGACTGGCCCAGCTGCAGGAAGCGCAGATAGACGCGCGCCAGCTTCGGCAGCACCAGGCTGTCCGCCAGCAGCTGACGGAATTGCAGCACGTAGAGGCCGAGACAATCCAGTATGATCATGCCCACCTCCGTGGCTAGATTTGATTCGTACAGCGCTTGCTGTGCTCTCGCTGTCAAATCCATGTCCTCGAGCAGATGCTCACGCGTCTGGGTGAGAGTGCCAGTGCTTGGCTCTGCGCTGCCATTCTCTAGCACTGGCGGCGTACTGCGGGCTGGCAACGTATTGGCTTTGGCCGGCCTCTGCAATCGAGCCTCGCTGGGCATCACAATGTTCTTCTTGCCCACGTAGCGGAATTGCAGCAGGCACATGTCCAGAATGGAGAGGAACTGCAGAGTCTCCGTCTCATTGCAGCTCTGCCACCAGGCAACCATCTGATCCTGCGACAGATGCTTCACAATAAACAGAAAGCCGAGCAGCAAATCTTTGCTCTCCGCTGCACTGAATTTGTCGTAACGTGCCAGAATCTGGGCATGGGTCACGCTCACGGATCGATTGTGGCCATTGCGCAGGGCTACGTCCGTTTCGCCATTGGTGTAAGCGCCGATTGTGGTGGTGTCCTGTGAGTGCTAGGGCGAATGGGGTTTAATTATTTAATTAATTAATTTATTTAATTATTTGTTCAGCTGTACTTACGCCAGAATCGGAATTCGAGTTGAGCGACAAATTGGAGATGCCATTGCCAACTGCCGAGCCTGCAATTGCGGCAAAAATGTTTTGATCTTTGATGTGCATCGAGGTGCGACAGGGACTCGCATGGTCACCGTGGGGTGTGAGACGATTCTTTGAGCGCGGCGTTGAGGTGAGCGAGCCAAAGGTCGAGGAGTCCTTGCTAAACACATAGCTGCTAGAGCAGCTGAGTCGCTTTGTGTACGACGCCGAGTCCGCATAGACATGCCCGTTGGGCGTGTTGGCATCCGACTCTGACAAGTCATCGATGCGTTGCAGGTTGTCCATGACAATGCCCAGCCAGGGCACATACAAGAGGGCAATGCGGCATAGCTGGCCGCGCTGCTGATAGCGTGCATCCAACTCGTGCTTGGCCAGTAGATCCCTAAACACGGACAACGCATGGCGACGCACACGGCTCAGCTCGTTGAGGCTGCTCTTCAGCTCTTGCAGCAGCAGGCCCGACAGAAAATGCTGGCGGCAGAACTGCTCCGAGAGCGTGAAATGCTGCAGCAGTTCCGGCGGTCGATTCTTCGGATTCAGCACAAATGGCAGATTGAGCGGCACATAGTGTTCGTGCTGGCAAATCTCCTGCAGGAAGTTGAACTTGTACTCGTGCAACACGGGCGGATTGCCAGGCGCGAACTGTTCCATGTAGAAGCGTATCAGCTTGAACACAAAGCCGCGATCCATGTACGTAAGGCACTGACGCACAAAGCGCGCCAGCGAACGGTTCAGCAGCTGCGTCTCCTCGCCGAGATCATCGTAGCGTGTGGTTATATAAGGTATTAGAGCCTTGACTAGCTGCTCCACACGATCCGAATACTCCTTGGGAAAGCGTTCGTTGCGCAGCATGCGAATGCGACCTGTGGCCAGCAAATGCTGTGCCATGCTCTTCACAATCAATTCGAAGAAGATCGAGGAGTAGCGCATGAACTTGTTCACGATCAGAAAGTCCGTATTGTTGGGATTGAGCAGGTAGGGCAGATGGCGGCACAGCTCGCCGTGAACGGTGCGCTGTCGAGCTGTCTGCTGACTGTAGTAGGGAGCATGGAACACATACTTCACATACGAGGCGAGCAGCTCCGTGCGCTTCGCCTCGTCACTGATCTGATGAATGACGTTCGTCAGCAGACGTATCACATTTAGCCCAATCTCCTCGGACTGCGTGTGCACCAGCAGCGTGAACAGCTCGTTTAGGAGCGTGGGCAGAAAGTTGATCAGCGAACGCATATCGATGGCGTGTGCCGCCTTGAGGATCTTGCAGGTCTCCGTCTCCGCGGGCACGGCACCAGTCTTGCCACCCTCCAGCAGCCGTTCGCAGTGTGCAAAGAAGTTGTGCAAATGCTGATCGGATGTCAGCACTGTGGAGTCTAGACGCAGGCCAACGCTGAATAGCGCACGCTGATTGTCGATCCACTGAATGTCCGGACCGCAGTTCTGCTGAGAAATTGAAAGGGTTTGTAGGCGGCCGTAGGGTGGGGTAGTTACGGATGCAGTGCATGAAGAGAATGTGCGGAAAAGAAAATACAGAGAGCGGGTTTTTGGTTAGGCAAGCACGGAGTGGATGTGGATCAAAAACACAAAACACGATGTATGAGTCAATGATCGATGAAGAGCAGCAGCAGCAGCAGCAGCAGCAGCAGCAGCAACAACAACAACTTACCCCTTTACCCCAGCCCAGAGGCTGTATCGATAGATAGCCAACGGGCAACGTGGCAGCCACGGGCAACAGCTGCTCCTCCAGACAGATGCGATTCTTCTGCAGCAATGGTAACCAGGCATAGCCAATGGGCGTCTCAAATGCTGCGTGAGCATCTCGTTTCTTGCTCAGATTACAGGAGACGTGATAGAAGGAGAAGAGCAAATGATGCTCTGGAAAGAGACCCAGCGGCAGACGTAGCTTGATCTCCTCGTACCACGTGGGCGTCACATTGTGATGCAGTACCGGGCAGGCGATCTGAGAGACCAACAACTCCTGACCAGGTCGGCCATAGATGCACTGTAAGGCAAGAAGAACAAAAATAGATTAGAATTATTCGTTATTTTAATATTTTTAGGGATTTCATTACCGTTAGAGGTTTACTGTACTCGCCATCGCCATCTCTCAGCTCGACGACGACTGTGATGTTGCGTGCGCGTGAAAATAGTTTTTGACTATCGAATTGAAGGCTCAGTGGATACACATAGAGATGGTTACAGAAACTGGTATAGGGATACGCATCCCGCTCGGTTTGGCTCTGAAACTCGGCAAGTTCCAGAGTGAGCGGCTGCTTGGCAGAGGCACTGAAAGTGGACAAAGGCGCCAGGGACTTCGTTAGCCCGCAAGGCGTCGTTTGATCCAGCAGCTGCACCTGCAGGCGCATAAAGCCCGGTATGATGCTCAGCTTGCTAAGCTTCTCTGGCTTGCGATAGTCGGCCAGCAGCTTGAGCAGCTCTTCGTCGCGCAGCTTGGGCAGCTCTTGGCGATAGATGGTATTAAACTCGCATATGCACTGGGAGTCGACGTCCAGTTCATGACTGTAGGCCTTGAAGAGTGGGCGGGCAGCCCAGGCGAATGGCTGGCGATAGTGTCCGATGTGCTGGGCACAGCTCTTGGCCGTCTTGTGCACCTTTTGGCCCAGCTTGGGATCACGTGCGGCCTTCATATATGGCTCGGCTGCCTGAGCAATACTGCACTGCAGCACCTTCTCAATGCGCAGCACCAGATAGATGTCCGCATGCGGCGCACTGACCGACAACATGCACTGACGCAGCTGATGGAATTGCTGGCGAGGACAGCGCAGCAGCTCGGATGAAACGCTGTCGAACAGCGAATGTGCAGCCTGGGAGGCAGTGCGCTCATCACTCTCCACACGCCTGGGAATGCCACAGTCCGCCACTGAGGCGGGCACTGGTGTATTGGGCAGCATCTGGGCCGCACTGGGCTCATTTATGTTGAAATAGAAGTTCTCGCTGAGCTTGCGCCCGGCCTTGGCGTCGTACAGCGCCAAGCTGGTTATGTAGGGCTCCACCTGGCACAGCTGTTCGCCCCCAGCGCCCTCCAAATCCGCTGCCTGGCACTGCAGCCGAAAACGCAAGCATTGACAGCTGAGCAGAACGCGTGTGCCGAAGTGATCACGATACTGTTCAACATTATCGTTGGCCACGGCCTTTGCGTTGCTCTGATAGCAGGCGAAGAGACGGCGACGTTGCTCGCGACGCGCCTGCGCTATGGAGTGATCCGTCTCCCGCCCATATTTCATTAGTTGCGGATGCAGCGACTGATCCAGGCCCTTGAGAGTACCAAATGTGGCTGGTTCCGTGGCCGGTGGCTGCAGCTGAGGCGTGGGTGTGGCATTGCCTGCCGGTTGACGTTCCAGTGATGCATTACGCTTCTCCTCCTGCGCCTTGTTCTGTGCCAGCACGGAAGATAGCTTGGACAGCCAATCTTTAAAGTCCTGCTCGTTCTCGGCCGCCAACGTGAACGATTTGTGACCAGCTGTCATGCGCAGTTCAAAGCAAAAGCGACCACGTTTGGGATTCTATAAAAGGGAAATTATAGATAATTAGCATAGAGTTGACTGGAATGAATACTACCAACTCACCTGCACCACCTCAGTGCAAAAGTCCATGACAATGGTGGCCTTCGCTTCGCACTGCTTCTCGTCTTTGTGCAACTCGAGTATGTAGGTTCCATCGATCTCCTGACGCAGATAGCAATAGCGACGCTTGAATGACTTATTGCCAATGTTGGCAAACATGCGATCCGCTGCCGAGTCGGGCCCCTTCAATAGGAATCCCTGTTTGGTTATGCTGTCCGCCTGGGAGCGACTCATTTGCTCATCAATGCGATCCTGATCTGCATCGATTTCATAGAGCTCCTCCAACAGTTCCTCGGCAGGTGAGGTGCTGCAAGTAGCGAAATCAGATTAGATATTTGTCTCATGTATAGAGCTTACATACGCTTACCTGGGCAGATCGTGACAGTTGCCACCGTATGCACTGTACTTGTAGTGGATAAGATGATTCTTGGCACGATACGTGTACAGCGCCTGGCGAGTGAAGCGTGTGCACTCGGCACGCGTGCCCAGAGCAGTTGCATCTGTCACATCCTCGCAGCTGGCAGCCGGCTCCTCGTCCGCATACTCATCCACCTCCTCGGGCTGTGCCAAATGCGAGCGCAATGTGTTGGAGGACAATGCCGACTCATATGATGACTCCTGCGAGGTCTTTCGACTCACCACCGAGCCATTCGAGCACTGTGAACTCTTTCGCGATAACTGACCATTGCCATTGGACAGGCTGCTGGTGCTGCTGTGGCCATTGTGCAGGCTGCCATTTGACTGCAGGCTGCCCTGTCGGCTCACCTGACTGTGGCCATTGGTGCCCAGCACCATTGGCCCATGCAGTGGCGAAACAATTGCTTCATTTGGTGGCAAAAATCGATCCGCGACTGATTTGGCATTCGTGCGCTGCTTGCGCGGCATAACAATTTCCTGTAATGCATGGGAACGCCAATTTTAGTACTAAGAATAAGACTTTCTGCTGGGTAAAATATATTTTGAATTGCTGGCTGACTAGCAGAAGAGATTACAGTTAATCTATAGCTATATCGCCTTAGCTTGTGATTCTGTTCAAGTATATAACAGTTAATCTAATACTCGAAATATTACTTCATTTCAAGCAGTTACTTCTATTGTATCTTCCTCCAAAATCAACTATATCAAATCCTTAGATCCACCTTTTCCTTTACTTAAAACTAAGCACTAAATGCATATTTATCTCTTATATAGCTTATATAGCTCAGTCATGCGTACGCATCATTGATTTATGACGCCGCATTTCATTCCGGGTCGATCGAAAGTAAAAGTTTTGTGAAATGAATAAATTATTCGTTCAGGCTTTTAGGCTTTTGCCACACAACTCACCGAGACATCGTCCGCTGGATAGATAAGCAGCTCGCGCTGTGGATCGTTTTGTATGAGTGTTTTATTTTTGGCTATAAAGGCTTCAAAGTCGATCGGCTCCACGACAAGCGGTTTGTTCTGCAATTAGAGAGAGTGGAAGAGAGGAAGAGAGGGTGAGATGATATTTTAGTTCAGTTTCTTGTTCTTCTGCTAATTTATGTGTGCCACTTGTAAAAGCACAGCCTTTCTATAAATACATATTACTCCCCCAATAACTGAATACCCATGGCTATGCTCAGTCCCAATTTTCGAATTCATGCAACGCGCGCCCGAAAGAATTTATTGAATTTAAGCACGCAATAAATTTATGGCCATTTGCCTATAGCCACCCGATGCCGCCCCAACCGAAAAGCTCGGACCTTGACCGCATTACATAGCGGATGTCGACGTCTCTGTTTGATTTTGATATTTTGTTGTGTCTGGCTGCGGCTGCAACTTCCATTGATATGTTCCATGGCAGCTACACGTCGGCGTGGGCCGAGCCATTGGCATAAACAAATCGATTCTGTTTGGGCATTCGGCATTTGGCATTTTGCAATGCCTTGCAGCCAATTTGAGAGATCGCTTTTGCGCATTTGACTCTTAGATTTTGGTCATGATGACACCATGAAGGTGCGCCAACAAACTCTATCTGACAAGTGGGCAGCAGGTGATATTAAGTGGCCCAACCCTTTGTGACAAGGCGCCAGCTCGAAAGGTTAAAGTGCCATTTCCGGTGTCGCTTACAATTTGGCGTGAACCCCCCTGCCTGGGCTTGGCTCTGGTTTCAGTTAATGGCGAAATGGGAGCATCGTGTGATGCTTCTGACAAACAAAAGGGTCGGCCAGCAAAACAGGTCATATATGTGTTTATGTAAAGGCATTAGCTAATAACGATTGTCTTAGGTCAGCAAAGAGCAAGCTATAAATATAGAACGTTTGCTTTAACTATAGATGTTTTAGTTTTGGTTCTTAAAGTAGTAGAGAGAGAGAGAGAGAGTAGAGTTAAGTAAAATCTGCAACTCCTTTGACTGCAATACGATTTGAATATATATTCATACCTTCACAAATACAGTGACAAACCAATTAGAAATTTGATGATTATAGCCTAATTATAATATCTTAAAAAAGAATTAAAATATAATACAAATTTGTCATAAGTGAAACTGAATTAAATTGTTAAATCACATGAATGTTACGCGAATAACACAATTTATTCATATATATATATATATCTGTTTTATTCATAAGACTTATTTTTTCAGCTGCTGCTAAAATACATAATCAAAATTTCAGTGAAATCTTGAAAATAAATTAATATAATTAATGCAAAGAGCGTAAAAGAGAGAGAGAGAGAGATGAGATAAACAGAAGCCATAAAAGCGGCAAAATAAAAGCTAGCATAAATCTTAAGAATTTGCATATGATAAAAGTAAAGGTAATTTTTCGATTTCGATTTCCATTTGGAAGTCACTCCGCACTTGAGCAACTCTGCTCTGTTAGTAAGCCGCTTCCAGTAACTCACGTTCATATCTGGTTTCTTATAGCCAATGCAGCCTGCGGCCTCAGGCGTTCGTGTGAGGAGTTAAATGTCAATGCACTTGTCGCCTGTACGCGGTGATTGCCTGTCACATGTAAAAAGCATTTCGTTTATAGGCCCAAGTCGCGCATCTGCCATCTCTTTCACGGCCCAGCTATTCTCTCTCTCTCTCTCTCTCTCTCTCTCTCTCTCTCTTTCACGCCCCCTATCTTTCTCTTTTCACTCACGCACATGCATGCAAATTGCCTGCCTCCACGTCGTCACTTGCGCAATTAAAACCCCCAGTCGCTGCCCCCAATCCAAAAGTCTGAGCCGGGAGCTACGGAGCGACAAGTGCATCGGGCATTACGCAAAGCAATTACCAAATCAATTGGGCAGCCAAACTACAGCATATAACGACTATATATGGTATATACCCTATAATAACACGCAATTGGGCAGGCATACAATGTATAAACGGAACTGTGCGTACCGACTAGCATATTAAGTAGATTATTGATTAGATTAAATTTGGGATAAGAAAAAAAAGAGAATCTAAAAAAATTCAGCGAATTATGAACTAACTTAATATATAAAATTTTTATAATAATAAAAAAAAAATATTAAATTTATTAATTATAAATAAAGGTAAAAATGAAATTAATAAATTAATATTATGGATAAAGGCAAGATTTTAAATATATTTTAATCATAAAAGAAAATCAAGCCAGCTATTAACTGACCTAAGTAAACATAGATTTCAGAATAATAATTTTTAATAAATTATAAGATAAAGCCTAGATTTTAAATATATTTTAATCACTGTAGAATATATAAATTTATCCATGAGCTTTATATTAATATACATTGTCAAAAATAATTTAAAGGTAAATAAAGCATAAAAAATAAATATATTAAAATACAAAGAATATGATTAAATATATTGTTAATTATTCTAACTTAAGGTAAAAAAAAGAAATAAATGAAAATAAGAATTCCTAAGGCATTTAAAAATGCATCAAGTTCTCGCAATGCCAGCAACAAAAACTGTTAAAAATGTAAAAGAATTCTTTAAGGAAAACTAACTTCACTTGACATTCAACTTAGTTCCTCTTGCAGCTTGATTTTGCTATATGCAAATAGTTCTCAAAGATTTCTTAACGAGCTTTATCATTCGCATCTAACAGGTTGGCAACGTGTTTTTTTGTTAGAGCTAGTTACGCATACGACAAAGACCTTCAAGCGGAGCATGTAAAATTCCATGGGCGTTGCTTAAATGCAAACATCCAACATTTAACATGCCAACAAACTTGTTCATATCAGTCAATATGGACGCAATCTATCGCTGAATCTGAATACATAGCCCAACACGCAAATTTGCTGTAATGAAAAAAATAAACTGGCAGGGAATGAAAACCGCAGTGGTTAACCACAAGAGCAACAGCCATTGGTCCAGCTGCCTGGCAAGGCGTGAAACCTGAGCAGCAGCAGCAGCATCATCATCATCATCATCATCAGCACCATCTTGATGATGGTCATCAGAAAGCAAACGCTATCATCAGCCACTGGATTGGGTTGGAGAGGCGCCACCACGAAACGTGATGATTTTCTATGCTTGGCCATGCAATGGCAGTGGTGCAGCCAAGTGGCATGCGGCTGGCTACTTGTCGCTGGTTATGGTTAATGTTCGATGGCTACAGCTATGGTAATGGCAATGACCGAGCCGAAAGGGGCTCTCATTGATTTCGATATGGCAGTAGCGGTATGTAGACATCGGCATCGGCATCGCCTTGCCAGCCCAGACCAGACCATGCCATCAGAGCCCTGGCCATGTCAATGTCTATGAGTGCAGCCCCACAATGTCGCTAAAGCAGAGCAATTCCTCCCCTATGGCTGGTTCGCTTTCCCTCCTCTGAACTCACCAATCGCCAATCAATTTAAATTGCAACAATGCAGCCGCCTCTTCATATAAAAATATCTTGAGCCGCTTAAATGAGCAGTACAAAAGAGCGGCACAAATAGTCGGGGGAAAATTGTATTTTTTTCTGTTTTTGTTTCGCTTTGAAGTGAATTGGAAACCATTGAAGTGGTCTGCCTTTAGACATCGCTTCAAAACTGATTTGCATTATGGGCCTATGGAAAAGTTTTGACTAATTTTTTTAGTTTTGCTGCATGGATCGAACTTTTGACCCACACTCAAAACAAATCAAATGTTCTTTGATAAACATACAGACAATATCAGACTATATCACAGAGAGCATGTGGCACTATAAACTATTATATGAATAAAACAAAAAACCCAAATGTTTTTATGACAGCCAAAATTTATATGTGGGTATGTATAAATGGACTTGAGTGATCCACAATAGTAATGAAAGTGTTTTGCCATTTTCAAGACATTTTTTATGGTTTTAATGGAACTTTTAGTAAGTAAAATATAAAAAATTATATTTATATGTATGTAAGAGATATATATTATGATACATGATGATAGAGGGTATATAATATAAAGAAAATAATATACAACAAATTTAATGCTAAATTCATGTTATGCTTCAGTTATTATTTCTCTATTCGCATTTACTTGATCTATTTTTGATGCAATGAATATTTATTAAATTTCAATTTATTAGCTGTTATGTTCTTGAAAAATTATTGCAAATTTACAGCAACTATATATTCAGCTTGGATTTTCAATAACTGAAAGAATTCTTCTAGTGCCTGCCTGCCTCAAGTTATATGAATTGCATTTCAAAGAATTTTTAAGGCCATCTGAATAGCTGTAATTTATTAAAAATATTCTAGAATTTATATCAACATATTATGCCACATTTATCAAAGCAGCTCAGAGCATGCATGACTCAGTGCTGTAAGCTGATAATAATTGTAATGCTTAAAATATCTACATACTATATAGAGTTTGTTTTTGCACATTTCAAGTACGAAAACCATGATTTGACGGTCTTTTCATATTACTTATCAAACCTATACAACATATATACTTATAGTTGAAGCAAACAATTTTTGCATATATATAACTAATTTTTTTTATCTATATTTGCCACATCCGCTGGATGAAAAGTCAAAGTCTAAAGTAATGCACACGCCTTGTCCTCACTTCTATTTTTAGCAATGTCATATTACATATTATTGTAAAGTTCTTTACATAAGCAAGCCTGAGCTGGGAATTCGCATGCGAACTTCAGCCATACAGAAAAGGGCGCAAATTGCGCTGATAAAAAGAAATACTTTGCATAGCAATGTCATCATAAAATGCACTGGGTTATGCTCTTGTGGTCTTGTGTGTGGCTACTCTCAAGATACTTTTCTTTATTTTTATAAAAATTGTATTTAATATTTGCGTCTGTCACGGCGCCCGGTTTCCCAAGTGACGCAGCGGAAAAAGGCCGCAAAAGGCGCGACAGTTTCGGTTTTGGTCATCATCAGGGCAGGTTTGCGTGCAATGAACCCGTCGCAAAAATGTATTTATGTTTATACGAACACGTTAACATTGACTCGAACACTGGCGTAAATTCAATTTGTGACGTCTAGTCAGCAAATATTGAGCTGGAACTCGAGCAGATGCAAAGCATGTGATATTGAAATGGCATGCTTTGGCAGTGATACGATTTATATTTAGTAATTTGACTTAAATATTTATCAAGTTACGTTTAAAACACAAAATTTAGTAAATTGAATAAAAAAACAACCTATTTATATGGATTAATATTGAGTTGTTTGTTTAAAGAACAAAATAATTTTATAATGAAATATATATAATAGTTATTTACAGAAAATACGCAAGAGCAGTAAATATAAAATAATCTGATTGAACATTATATGTTTCAAAGAGAGTCTCTAAGAAAAAGTTTCACGAAACATTGAATACAAACAAACCCTTGAATATCATCAAATGAATTCGCCTCTTAATGAAGATCAAAATATATTTTATTCATAGTTTCAACTACTTCAGTGCGTGCTGTAATTATAATAATCTCTCTAAGGGCATAGGCAAGCGGCAAATTCCACTTGAGCTTTTGAAAATCTCTCGCATAACATTGAAAACAACGAAACGATGCGATGCGATGCGTTGAATTGACAATTTTGAACTTTCTAAGCTGCTCGACAATTCTATTGATTTGATGTGGAACTGAAAACAACCATTGTATGTAGAGCTTGGCGAAAAAAAAAAAGAAAGAAATAGATGAAAATAAAAATAAAAATTTCACCCAGTTTGGAAGACGGCCGGCCCGGCCCTAAATCTTAAGCCTCAATACAAATTGCCTGATGATTTGTAAGCGAATTTACATGCGCGATTCCACAAATGAGGAAGTTTATCATTAGCCATACAATTCAAGCCTCGAACACGTTCGACAAATTCGAGGCATTCATTAGACGGCTTTTTGTTCATTTGCGTACAATGCGACTCGATGGCTGGCTGGCAACTGCAGCAGCTCATTTAAATCATTTCGAATAATGCCAATAGCCGTGGCATTATAACTCACATATTATGATGCACTACTACTCTACTAATCGCATCACATGATGCAACACTGGAAGTGGGTAAAAGTGCCGCAAGACTTTCATTCGATTATGCAATCTACACATTATTTAGATGCCACTGGATAACAAGAGATCCTGTAAATTGAGTTATTTGTTTAATGAAAAAGGAAGTCAAGTCAATTGGAAGACTTTTCATTGCCTGAGGTATTTTCTTAAATACATTTATAAGATATA
This sequence comes from Drosophila koepferae, assembly GCA_030914345.1. Taxonomy (NCBI): domain Eukaryota; kingdom Metazoa; phylum Arthropoda; class Insecta; order Diptera; family Drosophilidae; genus Drosophila; species Drosophila koepferae. The sequence continues at coordinate 8,376,701 of JAUESR010000207.1, forward strand.
TAAACAACATTAAACAATTTCAAGCTATCGCAAATATTTTTAATAAAACTTTTCAGTTTTCCCCTGTCACTTGACTCTAAATTCATACTTTTCCTGCTCAATGCAGCGTCGAAAGATTAGCTCTAAGGCGCCTTAATCGGCTTTTGGGTTCTTGAAACTTGTTTTTCGAGCCGCCGCCCAAATGGCAACTCCACTGGTGGCTTATGGTGGGTGTGTCATCGTCTCGCTGAAGCTGTTGCCAAAGTTCAAGCTGTAGCTTAAGAGGTTTATTCAACTCGCCAAAGACGTTGCTCTGACAATTGAGCAATTTTGGCCAGCTGCTTGATTAGCGCTTATTACACAGTCGCTGCAGATAGAAAATCAACTATGTTTGGTCTCTCGGCCATAATTAGCTGGCCGACAGGCGCTGACAAGTTCTTGTCTGTTGTTTTACAGCTATTTATGGCTTTGCTCTTTGTACAATTGAAAGTGCTAAGTACTATTTAGAAAGTAGTCATCCATATGATATATAGACTTGTATGTGTGTGCACTCTCACACACATGCGCACCCAATTTTCCAGTGGAAACAGCAATTGCACTGAAACTGTCAACTTTCCCAAGCAGACAACGTTCATTAAATTGTAGACGAAGGCAATTACGAGTTAAGATTGAAGACGTCGCAATATTCTTTCAATGCGCTTTTTACTCAAAAAATGTTTTGTTTTTCATTTTTTGTATAACCAAAGTTTGTGTTTGCTTTTCTTTTACTTTCTTTTAAAACGATTTCGAATCGGTTTTAATTATTTCCTTATACCCTTTACAACTGAGTGAAGAGGTGTATCGGTCAAGTTACATTAGATTGTACAAAAAAAATAAGAAAAGAAAAACATTTTTAGATTTCATTTAATAGCATCATAAATCAAAGCCTAAGACTTCCGCTTGTCCAACGTTGCTTTGAACACAGGGTATGCTCAAGCTGAGCAAATCTAACTAAAAAAAAAAAACTTTGCTACTACTTTTTTTTTTATTTCTTTTTTTCCGCTGCTTCACATGTCCAAGAATTGAAAAACGTTTGTTTTTTGTTTTCTATACGATTAGCTTTTGCACTCTTGTCGCGTGGGAACTTTTTTATACATTTTGTGCTCTTTCTACTTGACGCTGCACTTGCTTTTCCATGCGTTTGCTTTGAAGTTGTCCTCAAGGCTGAACGCCCCATCGCCCCACATAGCCGCTCTCTTGCCTTCTTCCCACCAAGCGCTTGATTTGTTGTCTTTATTTTGGTTGTTGCTTGAGCCGGTCGGTCAGCAAAAGCTGTTGAGCAACTGCCAGAGGGCAAAACGAAGTAGCAAATGCGACCGAGGTGGGAAGTGCCAAGTGAAGCTTAAGTATATCGTTTGACCTTGAAGGGTTAGGCTAGCAGGTGACATACATCTTTATGCAGCTGCGAAGGCCTTCAAGTGTTACTTTAGTGAACTGCAGACCTGAGTTCTAGATAAATATTTATAACGAGCATAAGTTGTACATAGATATAATTGTAATTCATATATTAAAGTAGCTTATTTATAATTTAATGTACTTGCACAGCTAACTAATACCTGAACATGAAACAACCAGTGTTTGCAATGTTCTTTATATAGAATTATACTTATTATTTTGGCTGCCTAACCGGTTTCTGTTTGCTAATTGTTTGCAATATAAAGCACGTACATATAAGATTATATTTGATTATTTTATTTCAGTATTTAATTTCTAGAACTGAGTTCATAATTTTATATTTTATGTAACTATAGTTGAAGATATATTTATATAAATTACATTTTAATATAGATAACAAAGTTTTTTAATGAATAAAACTTTTTTAAATGTAGAAACAAAGAGAAAATGTAAAAGTAATCAATATTTTATGTGGTCTGAAATATCTGCAAAAAAATCAATATTAGTTCAGCTAATGAATATATGAGAAATCAATAAACAGTAAACAGCAAACAGTAATCAGTAATCACTAATAAATTCAACAGTTACAATCGTAAATCTCTTTGCTTTATTGTTGTTGACTATTGAACTTTCATAGGAAAAATGCGCAATGCTAACGATTTCGCCACCCACACGTACTGCCACGCCCCTAACAAAAAAACCCAATACTAAAACTATTTAGATGCCATCGCACTCCATGCAGCAGTCATTTTACTACCCTTTCTCCTGGCACATTTCGCACTTTTGTTATTTGCGAATGTCTGCGACTTTTGTGCTCTGTTGACAGTTGACGATGTTGTTGTGTTTATTGTTGACAATTGTCTCTCAGCGTTGTTGTTGTTGTTGTTGTTGTTGCATTTGCACTCTACTCTATTGCATAATAAACAAACAAACTGCTGCACAACTGCCACACAGATGCAGCAGCCCCTCGCTCAAACAACAGCTACTTCAATATCAATTTAACTTTTTCTCATTTAACTTGTTTAGAGACTCTGCACAACGCAGTCAACTCCTATGGCCAGACCTCTATTTGTGCATCTATCATTAACTAGAAAGTAAGTTTGGCTTTGCCAAGTGGAAGTTGAGATACGCTTATGGACAAGCAATTACTCATCGAGGCTACAATTTACCATGAAAAGCTAGACAAGAAATCATTTGACAACTGATCACATCAAGCCATATTTAACATATTATTATACACATCTCCTTGTCTACATTGCATATTCATTCAAAAAATCCATATACCCTTCCTTAAAATAATTTGCATGGAAATTTGACTGGCATCGTAAAATTCAAATGAATTTTCTCAGATGCTCAACAATCATTTTTTACAAGATCCATTATTTTCGCAAATGTCATTCACTTCTCCACGTTGGGCGTGTCTAGTCGATGCGTTGACAATGCGTGTGTAAGCAGTTAGCACTTGCTATAGAAATCAGCTTGAGTTCGTCTACACGGCACATTTATCTGCAGCGTAAGTTGGCAAATATTTAGCATTGAGTGTATACACATTAGAATAGCCATCGTTTGTTATATGTTTCTTGTACAGTCTCGGGTTGACATAGTTACTAAACTAAGCTCGAACAAAAACAAAACAAAAATAGTTAACTCGCTTCCGTATGGAGCGCTGACAATACAAGCTTTGTCCCTCGCTCTCTGTGCCAAAGTTTGGATCTGTCGTGCTTTTCAGTGGATTTCATTCGCATTCTTTGTTTTTCTGTGCAAACGGGCACAAAACAAGAAAAAAAAAGGGTTTGTAGACATAGTACGAGACACAATGCGACATGTCAGCGACCTTTGCCTGTCTGATTTATCACAGAATCTTTTCAACGTGTGTGTGTGTAGGGCTTGAAGGCCCTACTGTCCCAATTAAACGAGCTTAGAGAATTCTAAATTTGACATTAGATATAAATATAATAAAAACTGTGGAGATTCGCTGTAAAGATTCATATTAATAAAGAATCGACGCCAACTTGAAAGAATCTTTCTATAAAATCTGTAAAAATTTATTTTTACAAAGTTCTGAGAATTTGTACAGGCCAAAAAGAAAACAAAATCTGAATAAATAATAAAATAAGCAGAATATAAATATATATTCAATGGCCCATATTGATTTGATTTTGTGAAATTTAAGCAAGACATGTAAAGCTCGCTATTAATCAATCATGCTTAAAATATTGTGATAAACAAAGAATTTATCATAGTAAAACTTTTTTATAGCCGATTCTTCATATGACAAATATAACATACTTTTGATACTTTGTAGTATTCATCTTGAAAATAAATAGCAATTATTGGCATTTTCTATTCAGTCTAAATATTTACTGACTGCGTGAAGAACACCAAATTTAAATAGAGTTAATAAAAATTTAATAGAATTATAAAAAAAAAAAAAAAAAATTGTTTAATTTGGCTTTTTTTCTATGAATACTTATAGTTATACATATCTATAAAATATAGATTTATATGCCTTTACTATATTTTTAATAAATTTTAGTTCATTCAATTTTTACTTTCATTGGAATGCAAGGCTTCAGCTTTTAACACCTTTGTCAACAAGGTATAAGAAAACGGTTTGCTAATTAAATTGATTTTGAAAAATTTGTGTAGCTATTCAAGGTAACTAATTAGTAATTCGAGTTAAATAAAATGAAATGAGCATTTGGAATGTGTTTTGCTTGAATGATTCTATACTTAAATTTAGAGTGAAATCGATAAACATTTATTTGCTCAACCAATTAGCAAGAAATAATATATATACTATATTCGAAATATAAAAAAAAATTTTCACAAATTCAAATTCTTGTGAAGAAAACATTAAAAATGTGTAAAAATTCATTTCAAAATGCCTTTTCATAATCTTCTAAGACTTTTCGATTATTAAGCATAAAGCAGCTGTAGAATTCGCACCTTTCACCTAGTCATACATTCGCTAGTCTCTAGAGGTTTCTCTTACAGCTTTACAGCTTTACAGACTTACAGAGCCTAGGTAAACTTTGGGGATTTTACACCATTTCACGTTAGGTGCTGTTCCTGTCGTTGCTTCACTTGCTGTGGAATCTACAAGATGTTTATTTATCTGCCACTTCAATTTGTGCTCTCCACATTATTTATCATTGCTTGAAAATCTGAGGCGTGATCATAAATTAAGTTGCCATTAATTTTTATAAATTCGCAACGCGTCGGATTCGCAAGAAATGTTTTTATTATAGGTCATGCCGCATGAATTCTTTTTTGTGTTTTCTTATGTAGAATATTACGTTTTGTGCGAAAATACAAAGGAAAATTCCCAAATATCTAAACAAGACAACAAAGACATGAGAATGCTCTGAGCGGGAGTGCATGACTACCAAAATACTTGTAGGTAAATATATAAATATTATAAATGTATATTGAACTGCTCAAAGATTAATTAGAAATCAGAATTTAAGCTAAAGAATATTTATTTCATTTTAAATGTTTTCTTTACTTGTGTGCAGGAAAAGCCAATATACCCTATGCCTATGCCGTTTTCATTGGTTTGAGCGTGCGTGAGAAGTTTTTCTTTTCACAAATACGAAAAGTTGAATATATTTCATTTAATTATTTTTATAGTTTGTTTGTTTTACGTTTTAGTTTGCCGCTGCCGACAATTGTGCCAAATTTCCGGTAAATTTCGCAACAGTTATAATAGGCGCGTGTATTATTAATAATTTATTTTATAAGCATCAATTGTGTGGGGAACATTTGGCGAGAGAAGGTCTCGCGCGTCCGCAATTTGCGGCTTAAATGGAGCATTCAATGGCCGTGAGTCAACATAAACAGCGGCATAACGAGAATCATAAACCATTAAACTCATTGCACCTGTAGTTTTTTCATTTTCATATTTATATTTCACTTTCTTTTTTTTTACTCAACTGCCATCAAAATCGAAATAGAATTGGAAAAGCTTAAAACTTGATTCGTTCTCAGTGCAGGAACGGGTTTCACGTTTGAGTTTCGAGTTTTTCCACTAGACACCATTTTCAATGTCAATATTAGCACGATTGTCAGTCTGTCAGTCCATCAGTCAATTCCACCTTAAAAGGCGGGCGACAAAGTGAATTTAGATAAAGATGCATCTACTGTTTATACAGACGACTACAACATCATCGTGAATACGGTATTTAATGGCTTGAATTGTGGAAAGTTGGGAGAAATAATTGCATGACGTATGTGTGCATGGAAAGTGCTTGGAAATTATGAGTCGAGATTATTTGAGAGTACATTAAATTACACTTAAATTATGCATGACATGCATTCATTAATCATTCAGGAACTCAGTCTGACGAGCGTGCCATAGAAAGCATTTCATTAGTCAGCCCAAGAGAAGGTCGCGTTCTGAAGGCAATCGATAAGACCTTTGCCTGTTGTTGTTTATTGTTAGTCTATATTTATATATCGAGTGCATTTTATAGATGGCTGAATGTAGGTTAAAGGCTTGTTTAATTGTTGTGCTTTACCAAAATGGAGAGACTGCGCTGATAGCTTCCAGGGCAGTGTATCTAAAATGACAGAGAAAAGCAGCAATTGGCTTGGATCAGTACAAGCTGTTAGTTCAAATGCTTGAACATTGATTATATATAGTTTATATATTTGAGATGAGTCACGAGTGTATGAAGGAAAAGTTATATAGACATTTCGCAAATATATACAATAATTAACTGATGTTAATATACTTAGCTTGTATATGATGAGGTAGGTAAACAAAATCAGGTATATGTAGCGCTTATTAAAGCGCAAACACCATACACACACACACACGCACACACACACACATACTCGCAAACAAGCAAACGTCAAAAGTTCAGAGGCGATGCTTCCGTTCGCCAAACAAATGAACAGCACGAAAACAACAGCAAAAAGTACAACAAAAAATACAACAAAGAATACACCTTTAGAGCAATAAAATATAGAGAGGAAACCCAACAAACATGAATACAATAAGGTTCTGGAATGGCAGATGCTCTACATAAACAGTCAGATATTTATAAATATTTTTATGTAAAAATAATAAAAAGCCAATATTTATCTAACAGTTTGAGTCTCCCCCTTGGTAAGCAGTTATGAAATCATAATCAAGATAATTATTTGCAAAATATTTCAAATATTTGCAACTTGTTTGAAATATTTTTCTTAATATCAATTTATGTTATCTGTTTTAATTTATATAAGTTTAATTTATATGCTCAATTATTTTAAGATGTTGAAATTTGAAAAGATATTCCATTGAGCTTAATTGCTTTTTAAAATATTGACCAATAAAATGTTGAACTTCATTTTCATCAAGGCAAGCAAATTAACAAATTTAATGTTTATTTAATAGTTGCATTATGAATAGAAACTAGATCATGATTTATTTTAATTGCAAAGACATTTTTTTTAGAAATAAGTTGAACATAAACAAAAAATCTCTTTATAATATCTATTTACTTAACATTTTTATTTACAGTAGCTTCAAGCATAATTTGTAGAAACATATTATAGGGTATAGCGAGACAGACATAGTAACCCTCCCCAAGCAGTTGAGCCGTGACACAAGCGCTCAACACGTGAAGCGTCACTTTCGACAAAAATAAAAAAAATAAAAAACAATCAGATAGAATGGGTAATACGAGCTTACGAGTAAATAGAGGCAGCACTTAAGCAAATACAGCTATATATCATGTATATTATATATAGAAACTATAGCATTCTGAATGAAGAGCGAAATATAATATACATTAACATTGTATCATAACAAATGCCGCCAATAAAAGTTCTACAAATGAATTATGTGCATATGTATGTACTGGATGTTAATTTGATTTACGTATATAAGGTAGACAATATACAAATATATAACATACACACATATGTATGTACATATACATACATATATATATCTATATATTTGCGCAACTAAACAAATACTCGTTTAGCACTCGAACGACACTCAGAGCTGGATCTTGGACAAGCTGATGGATGAATATATATCTATTGTACTTTTATGGAACCCTGCTTTTAATGCATGTTTTCAATTTTTTTTTTTTTTTTTTGTGCTCAACATAAATGAGAGATGAAGTCATTCCTCAAAAAAAAGGTGGGCAGAACAGAAAAAAAAAACATGCGAAACATAACATGTTAAATAAATAAAGTTTTTTTTTTAGAATTTTATGAGATTTATGAAGGCAAACAAGGAATTGATTGGAGCTTAAGGGAATTCATTTGTAAAAATATATATAATGGAAATATAAGAAATACTTTTATAAGAAATAACATTTATAGCATTTCAGTTTCGTATGTTTTGCACCTAAACATTCCCACAGCTGCAGCATTATCACGACTATTTGTTTCTAATCTTGAAATTCCCAGGCTTATCGTGCATATATGAAACGTAGTTGCTAGACCCATGAGTTGAGACTGACTGAAAGCTTAGACGCTTTGGCGGCTTACAAGATTTCTTTATAGCGGTTTTCCAGAAATTGTATCTATTGAGCAAATAACAACAGACAACAGCAAATAGCAATTTGAGGTACAATTGAAAACTAAGTGCAATGCGAGGCTATCATTTACATTGCAGCAAGTTCTAGCTGATATAAGCTTTGGTATCTATTGCAACTAACTGTAGGAGGCATAAGGTTTATTACGATATATATTATTCTCTATTCTAAGACAAAGTTATTTTTAATATCATTGCATAAGGTTTCTATATATATCAATTAATTAAACATTGCATTTTTTTATTTCCCAAGCTACATAATGATTCAGTCAGAGAAAAATTCCATAGATTCTTTTCATCATGATTAAAACTAAAGAATTTTATTTTAACTCTGAGTAATTTGCAATGTTTCCCCTAAATTCCAATGAGCTCGAATATCATTAGCTCCAAGAGTCAATGAATAATCAAAGGCATATATATTCGTATATGTGGCGCATCGCTTATTTTTGGGGCGTGACTTTCTTCAGGAACTGAATGCTGCATTCTCCACGTGTGACTGCAGTAAAACTGTTCCACTAATTACATTACTTGGCCCGCAGCACACAAAATCATATTATTGGCGGTAACATTAGATGCGCATCAATGCCAATTAGAGTGTGCTTCAAGTTGTGGGTAGGACTCTTACTCTCTCCCCCACTCTGACTCTCTCTCTCTATCTCTGTCTCTTTTGCTCTAATTCAATTAGTGCGTAATAAGTAAGTGATATCAGAGTACACATATCGGAGTACATCGTATGAAGCGACAGTTGTCCATTGACATTCAATCAGGCCATACAAAATTAAAGAAAACATATGCAAAACAAAACAAAGATGCATGACTGCGCAATACTCTGTGAGCAGTGAAAGTATCAGCTGCTGTTAGAGTATCTTTGATTTAAGCTAAAAAGTATTGATAATAATTTAATGTTAATGCAGGGATAGGTCTAATGAGACAGTTATCAAATTAATCTAGCTCAAAGCTTCATTACCTAGGTTTTGAGTATTTTAAATGTTTTTTTTTAATTTTACTTTAATCTATTTTTTGTTTGTTTTATATTTATATTTGCTTTTTTTTTAAACTTGTATTTTATTTTATGAAGAACATTTATTTTAAACATATTTTTTATTCGTTTATTTATATTTTTAAATTATTATTTTTTTATTATTAATATTACAGATTAAAATCGCTTTGCATATAAGCTGTCTTTATCTTATTACTATTTGATGCTCTTAGATTATCTTATCACAATATTTCCTCTCTTGCTTCCTCTCTCAATTTCATAAGCTAATATACCACATTTGGTCAACAGTGTATTATAAATATAAACATGTAATAACAGCTATATGGCCTAAATATGTGTTTAAATAGAGTTGACGGCGCCGTGTCTTTTAGCTTGTTACGGCTCTTGCACAGCGAATGACCGCAAATTGTTTATGTTTTTTTTTCTCTCTCTATCATTTGCCAAAATTTCACTTTAGCTTTGTCCGGTTTGCTGTTGGCTCAAATTATGATTTGCCAAAAAAAAAGAGTAATATTTATAATTATAATAGTAAACTATTTGGCTTAGTGCGCATATCAGTTGGCTAATTACCTTATCAGCTGCCCAACCCAAACTCCAGCTCTTAATCGTATTAATTAAATATGTTGACACCCACTGCGTATTGCGTTTGCTGCTATTGTATGTGTTTCATTTCGAGGTCAATGTAGTGAGACGAGTAGTCATCAGTTCAGACTCCGACATATTTACAGTTACGACATTTCATTTGCTTTATTAACAACCAAATGGGCTTGACACAGAGTTCTGACAGTGGAGTGCTTGAATGCTTCGCTTTCGTTATTTATTATTTACTTTTAAGTACATTAGAAAATTTGTTAGAAATTTGTTGCGGGAGTGGCTTTTAAGTAACAAGTGAATGAATGTATCTCATTTGTTATTTACTGAATTAGATATGTGGCGATGTTTATATGAGGGATCGTAATTAATTTATACGATTATTATTATATTTAATAATAAAATACATATTACTATATATACTTTTCATCATTTTACAATTACAGTTTTCTTTCGGCAAATATTTCTGTACTGTTTAAGGCAAACATATCATTATCAGATAATTGTATTTCAAATATAAATGTAAACAAAACTGGAAGCTGCGGTATTTCAAATCTCACGGCCTTGATGGCTGCTAGTCAGCTAGAGATTATTATTATCATAGCACGCTGAGAGAAGCAGCTAACGAGAGAGTGAGCAAGAAAAAAGAGAGAGAGAGAGAGAAAGAGAGAGAACAACTGAATAAACTTGCCATGACAGAACAAGTTGTAGTGAAGAAGAAGCGAGGTGGAGAACGTGTCTGTAGGGCCCACATCCATTGACAGTTGTTGTTGCTTATGCAACGTGAAATTTCAGTTGAATTTGCGTTGCAAGGCATTTCACAAACGTCATTAAATAAAATTTAAAATGTGCCAAAAGGCGGCGGAAAAAAGGGAGGGAGAAAGAAAAATATGATTAGACAACGGAAAAGTCAAACACTTTGGATGTTTGCCAAAATACAAAAAAAAAAAAAAAAAAAAAAAAAAAAAAACCAGAGCTGTGAATTCCGCTATAAAAAGTAGCTTTTTTTTATAGCGTGGTGGCAGTTGTGCTCTAGAACAATATGAAACTTGTTTATCTAAATTTGGCTTAACAAAATTATGTATAGCATATAATTGTATTAACAATTACATTTAAGTTATGTTTCCAGCTAGTTTAAATCTAGCATTTCAAGTCGAAAATCTTTCTAAATTCATGATGTATTGCAATTTTCTATGACTTCCAGCTAGAACTAGCTTTCTTCTAGCTAAATAGTTGACAGCACTAGCCGAAACTAGCATTTCAACACGAACGATAGCGCGAATATGGAATGTGAAGGAATAAATAAAATTTGAAAATTGTTCGTTAAAAAAATGTTTACGAAAAAAGAATGCATTTACAGCTATTTGATTTACTGCAAACAACAATAATAAAGGCTGACATGCAACGGGACACACCCACAGCATGAAAGCAGCAAAGCTAGAAAATAGTGAACAAAACACGTAGGGAAACAAATGCAAATACAAATGCAATAACAACAAGCAGCAGAAAGAGGCAGAAAAAACAAAAATGAACAACTTACCAAAACGGCGCTCTCACGCACCACCTGAGAGACGCTCTCTCTCAGCTGTGCCGCCATGCCCGGCTTATTCAAGCCGCGCGTGAATTTACGCTCCATTCTCGATTTCCTTTTGCCTGCGTTCTTCCAAGTGACAATGTTCTTTTTGTTGTTGTTATACGCATGCAGGGGTTAAACGATGCATGGAGAACAAGTTGTTGTTTTTGTTAGTGCTGAAGCTTTTGTTGTTGTTACTTATTGCTTCTGTTTTGTTTGTGTGCGAACCGGCGTGGACAGAGGCAGGATGCGCTGGCTGCGCTGCCAGCGACGCTGCTGATGACTAATGCGTTATCCTGCGTTGCTGCAGCTAAGCTTTTCGACAGCATACATACATATACAACCTTTGCGGCACCTTCAAAGGACACGAAGCAAAGAATTTTTTGTTATACACAAAACTGGACCGCACACACACACACATATACACATACACACACTTGTACAATTTCAGGGCGCAGCACACACGAAATTTTTGACGTATTTGTTGCTTTTAGCACAGCATCCAACTGTTTTGTTTTTTGTTATCTCTCCTTTTACGGATTTATGCGAAACGAATTGTTTCACTCAGTTGAACTTTGCAGATGTTTAACAAAAAACACTGATAAAGGCTTTGTGCGTGTTGCTGAAATATCGTTGACCGTGTTTTTGCAGTTCACTTTTGTTTTTAACGCTTTTCGCATCGTATGTAGCCCTGCGCGTGTTTGGTGTTTTAAGCAATTGGTAAAACGCTCATTTCGTATTTTTATCCGACGCGCACAACCGTACCGCACGAATTTCGAAGAAGAATAATTCCATTTGGGCTCGAGTCGATACGTATCGAGTATTTCGATATTGTGTGCTGGGAACATGTTGCTAGCCATGCGCTCAGTACAGGTTGGCAGCTCCATCGGCAGTCAAACGAACAGCTGTTCGGCTTGGCGCCACAAATATCAGCTGTCGAGAGTCAGTTTGAAATGAGTGAAAGCAATTTTTGAGTAAATCATGAGTAGCTCATAAAATGCATTATCAATGAGAGAGAAATGTAATATATACAAAAATAACTGCTGTCTTGGGAGCATAGTCTGTGTGTGGACTAAGAGCAGCTGCTGATAACTCAGTACTGTTAAGCTCAAAATTGCAATGTTAATTAACAGAGCTGATTTATCGATAGACAACTGCTGTAAGTAGTTTACATATTTACATAGCCCGCAATATTAAAAAAAAAAAGAAAAAACTGTTTTTATTTACATATTTGCATTTATTTCGTCAACATTTAGCAAAGCGCATAGGAAAATATACAAAATGCTTATGTATACATTGATAGAGTTGCTTAAAAAACTACACAATAAAGATGTCGATGTTGTTTTACTTGTTTTATTTAAATATTTACAATAAACAATTTATAGATTGTACAAAAACTTGCTGCCTCTGTCCACCTCTCCTCTGCACGCTTTCGCTTTTCTTATAAAATAGGCATTAGAATCTCAAAAAGTTATCCGCCCCACCATACGGTCCATGCCCGAAGTGCAGAGCATCTGATGTGGATTCGGATCGGGTGCGCGCATCCAGAACTGACGCGACGCGCTGCTGGCCACTGATGTAGCCCAGCGAGCCGGAGCCCAAGTAGACATTGCCATTGGGCAGTCGGATGTAGCCCAATCCGCCCGAGCCGAGGGCGATGGCATCGCCTTGATTCGCCCTCGGTTGCAGGCTCAGCGCCTGCTGCTCCAATACCAGGGCGTTGGCACGCGAGTCCAGCTGCAAGCCCACACCTGTGGATGTGGGCGTGGCTCCGGTGCCGATTGCGCCCACACTCGCACGATAGCGATCCAGGAAGCCGGAGCTGAGGAACGGAGCTGGGCTTTCGTTGATGTCGTTGTCAATGATCTCGATGACCGCGTACTGCTTCAGCTGGCGTCCATTGGCCACGTACGACTCGCCCGGCGCAAAGAGCGCCGTCTTGCCGAAGGGAATGCGCAGCGGCTGGGCAGCAGCCGGAGCACTGGGCACATGAATCGGCAGCGACTGCTGTGTGGGCGCCTGTGCCTGGGCGTTGCCATGGAAGCTGATGGAGGACAGTGGAGCAGCATAGGCGGGCGCCTGATATCGGCTCACCACCGGCGCAGCTGGCGTCGCCGGCAAATAGCGGCTGGCCAGGCTCAGCCCTGGCTGCTGGATGCGCGTCCGAGGCAGCGGCGGCAGCGCCGGCACTGGTGGCAACGGCTGCACCGTGGGCAGCGGCGAGAAATGATGTCCCGTCAGAATGGACGAAGGCGCCGTTGGAGCATAGGGACCCGCTGTCGGACGATCGTAGTGATAGCCAGCGGGCTCAGCTGTCAGCGGATGAGCGACGACCAGGAGCAGAAGCAACAGTCGATACTGCAGCATCTACAAAATGAGAGCGAAAGAGAGGGAGAGTGAGTGAGTGAGTGAGTGAGAGAGCAATAGAGTAAAGATAACTATAGTTTATGACATCATAATAATTGAGTTCCCAATCAATCTTATAAATGTTTAATGAGACGCTAACATAATTGATGAAAATCACTGAACGTTTACAGTTAACGATTTTTTTCGTTTATTTGTTGTTTAACCTGTCGCCAGTTGATACCCTATAAGTGAGTGATTGAGTATGCTGCCTAAGGCAGTGGATTGGACATTGCAGTTTGAGACAAATTAAACTGTCATAAATTTTATAAAGAACTCTATTAAAATTCAACTGTTTGCAAAATTTTCTTTTCACTCTCTTAATCTCTTTATAGAGCATTTGAAGTTTGTCTATTTACTCGCATTGATTTCGCTTTAATTTAATTGATTTAATTTCGCGGCTGCACGCTTGCAGCAGCCACTGTACGAGCGCTGCACGGATGGAGCCTGCGTCGCGTAATTGGCGTGATATTTCATGCATGGATTGTGGCTCGCATGCAGCCCACGGCGCAGACGCAGTAACTAGCGTGGCCAATGGCTATAATGGACTGCGACTAACGAGCGAGCCCTCGACTCTTCGAGGAGCTGTCGACTGAAATCAATAAATAAATACCCTTTGGCTGTGGCAGCAGCAGCAGCAGGTGGCATTAGCTACAACAGCTTCCACCCGCTACTCCATTATCGACTCTGAACGCCCAAGCGTTGATATTAATCAACTGCGAGTCGAGCCACAATTGGCGGCAGGTTCAAATGTGCCTGCCACTGGGTGGACTAGCTGCAAGAGTGCAGCCAGCGTTTGCTTTGTGGCGTGTGGCAAAAGGTGCTTTTGTTGTTTGTTTATTTTTATACTTTGTTCCCAAAGGGAAAAAAGTATATTGGTTTTGTGCAATGTCCGTCTTGCTGTCCGTCCGTCTGTCCGTCTGTCCGTCTGTCCGTCTGTCCGTCTGTCCGTATGAACGCAATATTTTTCGGCGCTATTAGAGCTAGAGACTTGAAATTTTAAACATATACTCATATATGCTCCCGAATTATAAAGTGTAAAAATTTTCCCGATCCGCCCACTAGGGGCGTGGCAAATCGGAAAACTCTTCCGCCCATAGTTAAGTTATCATACTAGATGATGAGCTAGAGAGTTGCAATTTGAAATGTATACTCGGGGTGACAACCCAAGTTCAAAAAGCTATGGCGGATATATCTACGCCCATTGGGGGCGTGGCAAATCGGGAAATACGTATCTTCTACACCGTTAAAGCTAGAACGCTGAAATTTTGCATGTGAGTTAATGTTATGATTCTAAAAAGATCGATCAAAAAGTTATATGTCTACGCCCATTGGGGGCGTGGCAAATCGGACCTGAATATATAGTGATTTTTCAAATTGTGCTATATTTTGAACACTATTGACACTAGAGACTTGAAATTTTGCATGTATACTCGGGTTGATAACCCAAGACTAATAAGCTATGGTGGATATATCTACGCCCACAGGGGGCGTGGCAAACCGCAAAAGTTTATATCTCCTACAGTTTTAGAGCTAGAAGCTTGAAAATTGGATGGTTGAGTTACTAATGTTCTCCTCTATCGATGCCCCAAAAATAATTTTTCAGCCTCTTTGGGGGCGTGGCATATCGAAAAATACCCTGTAATTTTCGTATTTTTGGAATGTAAGCAACCAAATTTTGCAGTCATGTTAGCCTCGGCCTTTTCTAAGAACTGGCAAAAAATTATGCGTCTACGCCCACTGGGGGCGTGGCAAATCGGCAAAGAAGTTTGTTGTGGCCAACTGCATAATTCATGCATATAATAGCTTAGTAGCAATTGCTAAGATGGCAAAAAGCATTTTAACATAAATATAATATTATTAATAAATTTAAAAAAATAAAATTGATAAGTTTTTGATTAATAAATAAAAAGTTTCCAGCGGGATTCGAACCTAGGTCTTTTGAAAACAACATGTAATCGTTAGCTAAACCTAAATCAATTCACAGCTGATCAGCTGACCAGCTGATCAGCAGCTTGTGACGAAACAAAACAATACAATCGCAATTCTTGCAATATGTATACACTTTTGGATGTGTATACACTTACACATAAATACATATATGCATGCATAGAAAAACTGCTTGCCACACAGCGTGGCAAATCGGAAAAATTGTTTTAGTTTTTGCTTAAATGCAAAATTCATATGCGTATGTTTATAAATTATCATCAATTGGCAGCAAGCATTTTATAATAAATATACAAATATAAAAAAATAAAAAATAAATAATTTTTGAAAAAAAGTTTTCCGCGGGATTCGAACCCACGCACCTAAGTATAGCTTGCGTAGTGCTTACCACCAGCGCCACTGCCCTGACCTGCGCTTCGTTAACTAAAACCAAATAAGACATTGCAATGCATTGCTAGAGCGCCTTTTGATAAAACTAAAGTAACGATCGAAAAATTCCCAATTCAGTCACAATTCTTAGAATATTCTGGCATGCAAACTTTTGTATGTATACTTAGAAAATTGTGTATACTCGTATAGTATGTAATCTGTATGTATGTATGTATGTGTAGGAAAAACGTTTGTTGCTTGCCATGTACGTTTTCTAATTGCCGAAATATTTCGTTAATTAAATGTTTATTAAATAAATAAGATGCACCTATGGGAACAAAGTATATCGCAGTTAGTGGCGCCTAACTGCAACGTTCTTACTTGTTGTTTATTGTTGTTGTTGTTGTTTGCTTTGCGCGTGGGCGTCGAGTCAGCGCAGTTCATGGGAACATAATTCAACTATTCAACAGTGTTTCTACATCAATTTGGCGCTTAATTAAGCTATTTAACAATAACAACTGCAACAACAACAGCTACAACATAAGCAACAACAACTAAGGCGAGGCGTGTTTTGGGGGTTATAATTGTTAAGCCTTAAGTCGCGCTTGAATTACTTTTAAATATTTGAGTCGCTTGCAAATGGGCAAGTCGAGCTTATTGTTTTAGTGAAAAGATCTATAACAGATAATTGGAGGCGTGTGTGATGTCATGGAGTGTAGATATATATATGTTGAAGTATATATGCGCGAATGCCCTTGATCAGCGTGCAGAGTCGGGTATTGGTCGTTTGATCTTGTCATGAAAGATTTTAAATCTCTCACTTGCATACCTTAAGCGACAGTCTTATAGATATAAAGACAGACAGATAGAGACAGATAGGCAACGAATAGACAGACGCTTCTATAAGTCTATGTCTGTCTATGCTATATTTCATCTCATCTGTTAACCTCGAGCATCTCATAGATACGACTCTAAAGTTGTCTTCAGGACTCTTCCAGCAACCTTCCTACATCTAAAGCTATGTGAAGGCGTAAGTCAATTACATGAATTGCTATCGATATAATCTTTAACAATAAATATTGCAAATTTCCATCACACATTTAATGTCGTTTTGTTCTAGAAACCAGTTTGAGTTAATGCATAGCAATTATTTATGAATTACAATTTCAAAGAACAATCGTAAAGTTTTATTTTCTTGTTAAAGGAAAGTCGCCAATGTGATTTATAGCCAGCTTTCAGCAGCAGTTGACAGCTATTCATCGGGCTGATTGTAAATGGAATGAAAGAACTAGACATCAGCTATATAGAAACAGGTTTTTAGCGAGCTACGAATGCGAGATCAAGTGCAGCATAATAATATATAAATATATAAACGAATTTCTATTATAACTATATTGTTATAATACAAAATAATTTACGCTTTAGCATAGTAAGGCAACAAAAGAGCTAAAAACGACATCACATTAAAAAAAATGCAATCACTTTAGCTAAAATCACTTTAAAAATATCTTTAAAATTCGTTTGGCTTTCTAGATGCCCATCAGAGCTGGCAAAGTTTGTTGCCTCAGTCTTTTGTTTGCCTCAGTCTATAAATCAGCTGGCACGCACAAAAAAAATAAATAAATAAATAAAATAAATAAAAAAAAAAAACGCACACAATTCTCAAGATTCGTATATCTACTACTATATATATAGATTCGATTTGTAATAAATTTTGCGCTCCACAAAGTCCACAATAAATCAATAAATGTGCCCAAACGCAACTTTTTGTACAGTTTTGTCTCGAGTTCCTTTTATACACATTTTTTTCTCTTCATCTTTTTTTTTGCATACGCACCCAACGCATTTTTTTGCGGCAGCAGCTAAAGCAGCGTGTGCCAAAACTGAAAAAAAAAAATGTATAACAAAAAATTGCTTTCAGTGCACTTAGCAAAAAGCGGAGACTGGTCCAGAGCCGAGCAAAAAGCGCGTTGAGACTGTCGCAGCAACAAAAGAAAAAGATATACAAGATATATGTATGTGTATATATATTTAGAGTAACACATGATATAAGATCTGACATCGGACAGCAAGTAAATTGAGTAGTGGACTTTGCAGATTCTTTGTTCGAGATAGAGAAGCAAAATAAGTCACAGACAGAAATAGAGAGAGAGAGAGAGAGAGAGAGAGAGAGAGCAACCAGCAAAGAGAATTAGCTGTAGCCTCAGGTAAATCTAAAATGAATGCATGCGATTATCATTAAAAGGAATATTTTTATAAATATTTATTTTATTTTATTTAAATAAGATTTTCTAAATGTTCGACAATTCTACATTTGGTAAACTAAAATCAATTAAGTGAGAGTCAGTTCTAATGTATGAAAGCAATGCTCTTCGCCTAATCAACCCTTTATTAATCAAGGGCTAAACAATATATTATCTGTTGAAATCATATATAATATATTTAATATATCATATATTTATATATATCATATATTTAACTCATATATTCAATGCTTTGCCTACAAGTCTGTGCCGATTTCTTTTTATAGAAAATCTTTTGCAATCATGTGCGACCATCAGCTCAGCCTACTCCTGAGTCAATATTTGAGTAGACATTGGATTTGATTCGTGCAACTTTGAGTGTACTTGATGCGTACTTGAAGCCTGCACTATCGAAAGCTGTTGCATCAGAGCAACACTTTGGTTTTGCCTCCTGGCCCCTTTATGCGAGTCGGCTGGCCATAACAGAAAGTCGCTCGAAAGGCACTTGGCCAAAGGCAGCCAGCTAACCAGCTAACCAGCTAGCCAGGCTGGCGATTGCCGATTGCAGTTACAGTTCCAGTTCAAGTCTCAGATCTTGCGTGGCGACGCTAGACGCTAGACGCTAGACGCTCGACGCTCAGGTCTCAATTCGCTGTTGCCCATTTCGAATTCAATGAATGAATTGCATTGATTGAGCGACGTCGCACGCACCTCACTTCCAACTGGTCCAAAATAGCAACAACAACAACAACATACACATCCATTTAAGCGCTATGCGTCTCTCCTTCCCTCTCTCTCGCTCTCTCCTTCTACTCGCTCTATAAATTTCGTTTGTCGTTTGATTTTCCACTCGCTGCTCCTGCGCCGAAAAAACTGTGTCAAACTGCGGCGTTTGATTTGTTGTTAACTTTTGCCGGGCACTCAATTTTTTGAAGTATTTTTTTTTTTAGATATACCCTATAATTATGTGAGAGAAGAATGTTAGGCGACAGCCGACATTTATTGTATCCAAAATTCAATCATTTATTCATCTCTTTGTGTATTTATCTATTCATTTATCTATCCAATCATATATACATCTATTTATCATATAAATAAACTATAAACATTTATTTCAGGCACATTTATTATCGCCACTTACAGGGCATACTTTAGTCGCGCATGCCCAACAAAAGTCTATTGGTCATTTTGTTTTTTTGGTGCGATTGCATCAGTTAACGCAGCAGCAGCAGACTCCCAGTTATATTTGGGACGGAAATTAGATTTTTGTGCAAATAATTAAAATCCTTGGATACATAAACTTATATATACATATATATATATATGTATATATATAATTTTTTGGTTGCTGGGCCTGCGTGTCCAATGCGATTGCCGCTCACTTTGCTGGCTGCAGGCTGGGGGCGAAATGTGGCCAAGATTGGTCCATAAAATGCAATCAGTGTGCGCATATTAAGTTACTCAGTAGCAGGATGTCACGTCATACCCTGCGATTGGGCAATCGCTCGATGTTGTTTGGGGCGTCGCACGAAAGTGCGTCGCATTTACTTATTGATTTTATTTCTTAATGAAATGAAACCCGTTCAAAAAACTGGTCTAATTGGTCAACTGGCAGGCAAACAGACAGTCGGTCAGTAGGGTAGTCCACATACATATATATATATATATATACTCAAATTCCACTCATCTCAGCGCAATGTGCAGTTCATTGATCACATCAAAACATCCTCCAAAATAAACATGGCCATGCAGCGTGTTGTATGACACAGGGACAAAAAAAAAAAAAAGAGCTCCAACAAAACAAAACACATCAAACATAATAATTAATGATACCAGCGAGACTAAAAAATTGTCTTATGACAAATGTTGCGTATACGCAACGTGCGCCGCCAGCAACATCGAAACAAAAAGTGAAGCGAGACGCAGCAGCTCAGCACGAAGTAAAGTGAATGCTCTATGAAAAATGTATATATTAATATTTTAATTTAGATTGCACTTTTATATAGTAAATTAATTTAATTTTATTTATTCGAAAGAAGCTAACAGAAACAAGTTCAGTTAAAATTGTTTAGTTTTTTTTTATATTCATATTTTATATTTAATTATATGGAATTTTGAATTCAAATTATTTTTAAATTTAAGTTATATATTATTTAAATTAATTATATAATATTATTATAAAATTTATATTTTTTTTAAATATATTTAAAAAAGGTAAAAAAACAAGTTCAGTCAAAATTGTTTACATTATATTATTTATATTTATAGTTTATTTTTAATATAAATATTTCTTATAAATTTTAATATTATACTTATTTATATTTAATTTCGATATTAGATTAATTTTATTTTATGTATTTATTATTTATATATTTTAAAAAATATAAAAATAATTTCAGTCAAATTGTTTATTTTTGGGCTAAACTAAATCTAAGCGATAATTGGCGATAATATAATTATAATATATAAAAATCAATAAACAATGAATTTATATTTTGTTTTTATGGTTTGAATTTCATTAAAATAGAAACACTCTCATATTAATAATATAATAATAATAATATTAATAATATAATAATATAATTTATGATTTTGAACAAGCATTAATTTTACTCTATTACTCAATTTCATCAATCATAATCAAATGTTGTCTGTCTCTCCTTGTCTCTCTTCCCCCCTCTCACGCTCCCTCCCTCTCTATTTATACTGCAATCAATATAAGATTGAAATGCATTTCTAACGACTTAGCTGCAAAACCTTTTTGCAAATCTCAAGAGTATCAAAGCGAACGACAAGTTTTTAATTACCCATACAACGTGGGCCTTTCGAATGCGTAAACTAGTTAGATGTTGGTCAGGCAACGCAGATTTCAATTAAAATCCAAGCGCTGTTTCCAGTCTCTGGGAAGGCAGATAGCATTAGGGTGTGCCAGAGCGTTGGAGTTGTCGCTGCTTGCCTTTCCAGCTCCATCGCCATCTGCCTTGAGCCTGGCGGCGTTCCAAGCAAAACAAAAAAAAAAAAAAAAAAAAACCTCAACAAAAATAGAAAAAAAAGACAAAAAATTTGCGTAAGTCAACGCGTAATTCGAGCGCCGCCTTTCCAAATGGCTTCCAATCTGGCATCGCCATCGACATCGCAATCTGCCAGCCCCATTGCGTCCAAGGCTGCGCAGCCCCAAAAACACTTTGAGCACTTTGTGAGCAGAGGGAAACGAAGTCCAAGCATGGTCCAGGCGAGCGTGGCTTGTAATACGCGTCGCTCGACACACAGCAAAATTGATTGACTCGAGGCGTTTTTCTTTCATACGCATTTTACTTGGCATCTGCGCCTGGCTTTGTGGCTTCGGCTCTTTTGCTGTTTCACGCCAAATGCGACCGCATTAAAAACATTGCTAATTGATGTCGTTCACATGCCTCGTTGCCCGCTTACCGTTTGCGCCTTGCAACAGGTTGCTGCATGCTGCACGTTGCAACAGCTGATCATTTGTCAACCAAACAGCAACTGCAACTGCAACAGCAACAGCAGCGTTCGGGCAATCTTAATTCGTTTAATTGCCTGTGGGGTGCCAGGCACTTAAAATCCAATTAAGAACACTTCTCTCTAACAACAATAACAATTTCGTAATATTTCTAAACAAAATTACCGAAATGCTTGTTGAGACTGTTGAGACTAAAGCTGAGCAGAAATTGAAATTAAATTTAACATTTAGATTTAAACAAGTTCAATAATCCGAGCAAGCTGCATAAGCCGAAGCATGCGAATGATCTCTAAAAACTACGACTAATTATTTGGAATGCTACAATAACTAAAAATAATATTGCTAATTATTATTATATATTACTCTATAGATATATATATATTTGTATAAATATATGCACCTCGAACTGCGCTTTCCTTGCAGTTCATGGCAATGCGAACCAAACACGCAATCAATTAACACATTCAATGTTCTCTTTTGTAAGAATTCGTTATTAAAGTTAACGCCTTGTGTGCTCGATAGTTTATGGCTGCTGTGGCAGCGACTGCGACTGCGGCCACGCCCACATGCGTTAGCCACTTGCCCAAGCCCCAAAATGTGTAAGACATTGCACAATAATTTGCATTAAATGACAGCCATAGACAAGCCGACTTGACCCAGATAACTGATAATAAAATGTGTAGCTAGTTATAGCCCACGGCGACAGGTGTTAGCACTCGCTGCCAATTGGCAAGCATTAACTACTGAATGAAGAGCCCATGAAGTAATTAAAGCGCTTTAATCACTTCAAATGAGAAGTCGAAAATCAAGAAAAATAAATAAATCTGAACAGCTTCATCATTAATCAAGTTTGAATGGAGATGAGAGGAGAGAATGGTTGGGCAAGGTTATGAAGATATTCTGAATATATATTATATACTATATATGATCAATAAACAATTTTAAATCAATTTTTAAGTATTTGCATAATCAATAGCTACTAGAATCAAGAACAAATTAGAATGGCCTGAAACGTAAGCGTGCTCTTGAAGTTAATACATTTAGAAATATTTTTTTAGGATAAAATTTAAACTACAAGTTGTAAGCACTGTTCATCAAACTCATTAATAAATATATGTGTGTATTATTTTACAACTGCTACTTAAGCTAATTGAAATTCGTTGCCTCAGTCATTTGCTTTTTTTTAAGGAAAAATAAAACAAGAAAAAAGCCTTACCTTAAAAGTCTTGGTTAAACAATTAGTTATCTACTTACATTATCATGCACTGACAATCTGAGTATTTAACAGAATTTGTTTCTTAAAATTGTTTTCTTTGGCATACGACGCGCTGCCATTTCGAATGTCAATAGCTGAGCTGCTGCTAATTGCCACAAAGTGTCAACTAAATGCTGTTAATGCTGTCACAGCAGTTGTTGCTGTTAGTGTCTAGGTTGTTGTACTTTTATTTTTCTATTTTTCTACTTTTTGGTTTTTGGTGGGGCACATTCTAACGCCTGTGACATATCACGAACTTTGCTTTTTGAGAAATGCAAATTCAGGCAAAAGATAAATTTGCATTGCGCTCGCATTCGAATTGAGAAATCAGCGCGCAGAGATTCGTAGAAATCGAAAGGCATGCGTGACTGGCCAAATAACTGACAAACCCAAAATCTTACAAAGAAAAACCCAAAAACAAAAACAACACAAACTGATTGACTCACTGTCCAATTGAAGCCGTCTTTGAACTTTGACCAAATAATACTCATAATAGCCAAACGCTTGAACTTTTGGCTGGCCAAACGCTGCAGGCCCTTTTGTAAGACTTGAAGAGATCAACAGAGAATTGCTTTGATCACTGAGCGAAAGCATCGAAATCGCCAGACTTCTGTGTGAATCACGCAATCGCGACTCTAATATCATTAATTACATGATAACCTGTTTGAATTGTTTGAGCCATTCAGTTTAATCTGTTATTCACTTTATTAGCTTTTTAATAACATTTTAATGTTTTTTTCTGTAAGTAAGAGGATTTGCCCTCATTCATGTTTAAATTTAATCTCTTGTTGATTTGATTTTGCAGATGAGAAATATGCAAGCCTAGTAAATGTCTTGAGTGTACTTTATTGATAATTGTTAAGGAATGTGTGGGTCTTTTGTTTTTCGCTATTAACAACTAATTTTCCGTTACTTTGTTTCTCTGTAAGTCAGTCTTTAACTGCCTGTCTGTCTGTCATTGCATTGCGTAGTTACATTGCTGTCATGAAAACAATCTGTACAAAATTTACTTCTTCAATCAAATTTCTTCTATTTCTTTTCAAGATATTCCAAGGTCAGTTTTAAGCCTTTACTTAATTAATTTATATACCTTCAATATAAAAATATATTTATACAAAAATATTCTAAGCCATTATACTAATCTAGAAGCAAAGCTAGCCAACCAACATGGCCATGCTGTAATGTATAGCCAAAGCTGTGCCTCCTGGACTTCCGCTTCCATTTGTGCAACACAAGGCTGACCCAGCTCCCAGTTCCCAGCAGCTAGCATACTTACTGCCTTACGTATTCAATTCTTTACTACTGGCAGCTTCTGCGCTCTGCTAAAACGTCCGACCACCTCGACTTTCAAATGCAAAATGATTTGATTGCAATGCGCACGGCAAGCATGAGGAGAGAGTGCTAGCATGCATGCTCAACGAGAGCACGATGGGAGTGATAGCATGAGCGACCGTTCAGGTAGAGCTTGATGAAAGGGCTGGCATGGATGATCAGGGAGAGCATGATGAGAGTGCTAGCATCCACGCTCAACGAGGGCATGCCGAGAGTGACAGCCGATGCGACCGTTCGGGTAGAGCTTGATGAATGTTCTAGCATGCATGATCAACGAGAGCACGATGAGAGTGATAGAATGAACAAACGTGTGTGCTAGCATGCATGATCACGGAGAGCATAATGAGAGTGAAAGATATATAAGCATATATTAGCTCTTACAATTTCATTTTCAGCGCCCTCTATCACTTCTTTTAAATACAAGTTTGTAATTTAATAAAGAGCATTTGCCATACGAAAACTGTAAGAGTTGCTAGAGATTTTCTCTTAAGTAAATAATGAAAAATATTTGCATATATTATTAATTTAGTATAAATTGATTAAATTAATATTTAGTTAAATAAATATTTAGTTAAAAGCATTCATTTCCAAGTATCATTACCAATTACAAATATATGCAATCTAACCGATAACAACTCCTATATAACAGTCAACTTGAATACGTTTCTGTTTCCTGTTTCTAGTCGGAAGACTGTCTCAGACAGTCTCAATCTTTGATCATTTCATTCTCCCATCATTTATCCAAGCGTCAATCATTTCGTGACAAAATTATAATAAAATCTCAAAGGTTACATTTAGGAGATTCGTGACAATAATATTTGATTTAAAGTGTGGAGCACAGCCCACAATTGGCCTTATAATAGACACTGCAGGGCATTGGGAATGCCCGAAAGAGAACATCAAGACAATCGATGAAACAATATTAAATTAGCT
The DNA here is from genome assembly GCA_030914345.1 of Drosophila koepferae. Lineage (NCBI taxonomy): Eukaryota > Metazoa > Arthropoda > Insecta > Diptera > Drosophilidae > Drosophila > Drosophila koepferae. Next base: position 8,401,776 of record JAUESR010000207.1, read on the forward strand.
TTTACTGACTTTTGACTGGTGGCGAAGGTTAGTTTCGTTTATTTTGGGGCTACTGAATTTAATTAACCAACATTCTCACAAGATTCATAGAAGTTTGTTTTGTAACTTCTTTTCGACTGTTAGACTGCACGCTGGGTCTGGGTCTGTGCCTGTCTGGCTCTGTCTTAGAGTTTCGTTTGTGCATCGAATTGGATGGAATGCTCGTTGATTTCTAGACGATTGTTGTTTATTATTATTCAATTGAATTCGTGTATGTTTGCCCTTGTTGCGGGCAGTTGTAGTTTGGCTTGTGTTTGTTTTGATTATCGTTTCGATTTACAAGTCTCATTACGTAATGAATCGCTGACGTTGCACTTATTGTTGTTGACGTTAAGCTCTTGTAATTGAACTTTGAACCGAAATGTTGGTTAATTTGTATGCCTAACCAAACTGATTCCGCCTGTTACACAACCAAAGAGCCAAAAACAGGGGTACGCCCAGGCAACAGGCCCAGTGAGGGGCCTTGAATGCACTTGAGGTTACCCAGAGATGCCTGGCCTGCAGCGAGCCGTGGTTCGCTCCAAATGTGACTTTAGTAGGCCAGCTCGACTAGGCAATCACTTGAGCCGCTCTGCTGAAACTCAATTAATGTCGTTAGTTTCACTTGAGTCTGTCGAATAATGCATTTTGCTTTTTGCTTCGAGCCTAGCAAATGTCAATCAGTCCATACGCATTTCTGGGCGCAGTCGGGCTTGTGGCATATGGCATATGGCATATGGTATGTGGCATGTGGCATATGACTCGCCCTGCCTCAAGCTAGTGCCAGTTGCGCTTAGAACCAAGTCCAATTTGACTTGGCAATGCGTCGACTTCATTAAGATAAATATCTGTGTTCCCAGTTCTATTAGTCAAGCAGCTGTCAGAGCTCAGCTTATTTATTGCCAACCTTAACGCAGTCACAAAACGCCGATCAAAATACACTTAATTTAATTAAGACTTTGATACGCATATTCGATTGAAAGTGGACGCAGCTTACAACATTAATAACTTTTGACCTTATTCGGGCTCATACTCAAGTAATAGTTAATTCAAAATTTCTAGATATAATTTATAGCCTTCAGTTATATCAATATCATTAAATCTCTGACTGTGTCTCAACATTTCAATTCAATTCAGAATTTAATACGGTTAAGTTTTTGCATTTTCTGAAAACAAATATTTAAAATTCTGTTGAAGAAAAATTAAATACAACTCAAAATTATATGAATTAAAATAGTAAAAATTTGTTTTATTATTTTATTCAACTTGTAAAACATTCAACTTAATTTAAAAATATTTATTCAAAATATTTGAAAAAGTAGAAAATCAGACATTGCAATATTAATTTTAATAAAAAATAAAAATAAATAAAAAGTATGCCCATTAAAAGTCAGACATTTTTAATATAAATTATTCAATACAAAAAATAAATACAAAATAACACTAAAAATATTAATTTAAATAAAAAAGGAGAGCTATAAAAAGTAAGATATGTTCAAGATTTTCTTCATTATCGCAATATAAATTAATATAAAAATATATAATATTTTAAATAATATAATTTTGTGAAATACATTTAAAAAACATAAACAGGAATATTTCTTGGGTTTTTCAAAATGCGGCAGATTCACATTACTATATAGATACGAATCTTGTTAAGCTAAAAGCTTTGTTGTGGTAATACAAATAAATAGGTTAACATGTGTATTTGCTAATGCTTATGTATACAAATATTTCGCTACCTTTTATAGTCAATGAGAGCAGGTGGTTTTACGCTGTATGCGAAATGTGAATTTATTGCGGTTCGTTGATTTGCAGCTTGTACGTATTTTTAACATTGTTTATTGTCTGCATTAAACTTGTCAAAAATGAAGAAGAAAAAATGTAAATAAAAAAGCTAAAATTGTATCTGATATATTTGATAGAGTTGACTTCTGTCTCAGTTTTTTCATGACAGGAACATTAAATGTCAATCAAACTAATCAGAACTGTATCACATAGCCTCAAGTTCACGCTCAATGGCCATTGTCCACTGCGACTGGCCTTTCATATGACTATAATTCATTTACACAATTATAAATCGTGGGAATTAAATTTGCATATATGCAAATCGAATATTCGCATTTTGTACGAATTGTAGTCAACCTTTTTATTTTGATTTATCTTATTTTTCGCTTGGTCAATGTCATCAAACATGTAATCAGATGTTGGCCAAAACTAAAGTTACTTTCAATCCGGAAGTGAAGGAGCTCACGCAATTCGTATGCGTGGCTATAAATGTTTTATGTATTGATTGCATGACAATCAAAAGACTTAGGCAACAAACTTGCGAATAGCTCAATAGACTTACTCACAAATATTTGAAATGCCAATAAATGAAATGCGTTAAGCAGTTAACACGCCAACAAATGTTGGCCGAGAGCAGTACATGAATAATTCATTAGGCAGGATCAACGGAGGTTGCAAACCTGAGACCTGGTACCAGAGACCAGAGACTCTCAACACAGAGATAACTGGAGCACTCTCTGTCGTTGTTCGCCCTGGTGTTTGACAATCTGTCGTCGGCAGATCGTATTGTATGTTAATTTGTGTTCATTACAAGCGAACTCTTTGTGTGCGCGACCTACCACAGCCGCAATGGCTTATTTAGTTCGACTCAAGAGTCGAATTGCATTGCCGAATTTGACATTTTCTATTTCAATTTCAATTTCGATTTCAATTTACTGACTACACTTGAATGCCTCGCAGTTGCTCAATTAAAATTAATATGCAAATTTCTTCAACTAACCCGGCCGCATTTGACATCTGTCCAATTGATTAAAGACACAACGAATTACAATAAAAAAGATTTCATACTTTTACTGATACAACGATATATGTAGGAATATACAATGTGCAGTGAAATGTGGAATTCTCAGCTGACAAAGGAGAAACCAGATCCAGAATACAACAGCAGACTGCATGAGCTGTTCAATAAATTTTATATTTAACATGTCTAATTGTGAATTTTTATATATTTGCGAAATCTCGCAAAAGTCGCAGTTGCTAAAAGCAGTTGAGCTTGAGCGTATACAAGTTATATAATTTAAGCGAAAATTCCATGTGCTGCCTAGCTAGATTAACATGAATTGTTCTTAATTAATTATTCATGTCTTTAGAATTTAACTTTGTTATTTGTTATTCATTTTTTTATAAACTAAACTTATTTTGCATAACATTTTTTGCATTATTTTTTACTTTTATTTATCGTATTGGATTTTTTTGTATGCAAATAAAGATCAATTTTATAAATTTAAGAGAATTTCTTTTATTATTATTTTTTTTTTTTTTTTAAGAATTTAAAAATGAATATATATAAAAAGTATTTTATTATTATTTATTTTTGTTAATTTTCTTTTTTGTGAACTAAATTTAATTAAGTTTTGCATGAAAATCGTTACTTGTATATTTTTTTTCTTATAAATAAAAATCTACACAAATTTGAAAGAGTAAACACTTCATTTAATCTCAATTCCTTGAAAAGCCTTCACAAACTGAGCGCCAAACTCACCTTCAATGTTAATCTATATTTTTAATTCCGCTAATAAAATGATGTATCCAAAATATTATGTATACGTCACAGCTGCAAAAATATGAATAAATTTGCAGTAATTTAATATTTATTTTTATTTAATTATTAGCACAGTTTTAAATGCACAAAGGATGCGCACAATCGCTTGGTATACAGTATTTATATATTTATTTAGCACCTACACTTCACTTCCGCGCCGTTAATTGAGTTAGAAGTTAATATTAGGTGGAAGATACTTTTTAGCCGCGCACGCGTTGCTTTCAGTCTGAAGCCGTTTGCTCCACTGAACCACTTTTTATGCAACGCCAAGTTGAAGTAGCCAGCGACTCGATCCGTTTCAGACTGAGAGCCGAGGCTGCACAGACAAGCCGAAGCCCAATCGCAGTCGCAGTCACAATCGCAATCGAAGTCGAAGCCGAGATGCAAGCGAGTCGTCGCTCGTCGATACAGCCGATTCAGGTCCAGGCGAAGATACTTCGGGTTTGTGTCTCAGCTAAGCGCCCATTGTGCATACATGTACTACATTCATTTCAAGCACGTCAAGTTGAATGCATTCGATTATCGCTCTGATGCGAGCTGTTGTCCATGGCCTTTGTTCGACTTAATTAAATTTGCCAACTTATTTCTATCTTTTTTATTTTGGCCAACTTTGCATAGTTTGTTTATAGTCAATTGGATAAATCATGCCTAAATTAGTCATAAATTGTTAGCCGAACCACAAATTTACGTATCGCCGGTGGCACTTTGGAATTGGCAAACAATTCATTTTTCAACCGCACGCTTGCTCTGTGTGTGTTTTCTAGTTTTTCCTTTTCGCTTGATTATGGAAATCGTAAATTTCATTTAATAACTTTATTCGAACAATTGAAGCGGAATTCTCGATCGACACGCCTCGCCGCTTTATCAACTCATAAACTATACAAAGTGCCAGCGTGTGCATGTAAAGTTTCATAATCATTGGGGTTCAAGCATAATTTGAGCACGGCATCTGTATGGATTGCATGCCACACCGTGCGGCATGTGGCACCGTGGCACCGCGGCAGCATGTTGTGGCAGCCAATACAACCCCAATGGGTCACACCAAAGTGAGTGTGAATTATTGCACTTTGCCTGAACACGACATCCACTGGGCCGCACTGAACTAAAGTCCGCAATCCGTGGCTATTGACAAAATATCTACCTAATATGGTGTTAGTACACGTCTCGATATATGCACGGCCATATAGCATATGGCCAGGCAGTCAAATTGTGAGCCACGCCAAGCCAAATGTTATCTAAATGGCATTCATTTCACTCGCTTACATAAACTTTGACAGGCCTCTGCAAAAAAAGGTTGTGCAATCCATTCGACTACTCCCAACTGTCCAAAAAAATGTGTCAATACTGAGTTATGAACTCAGCGCGCGGAGAGCTTCTTAGATTTCGGATACACTTTGCTGGGCATTAAATACTATGTAAGTAGGGTCTGCTGAGGTAAACTTTAGAATATGGTTACGAAAGGCTTGAACAACGGATGATATGTAGATGTATATGTGTGCGTAATGTAATGTAATTTGATCAGACTACAATTTGCTTAAGGGGTTCAGAGAATATTCTAAAATAAACTTCATTTAACTATAAACTTTAGTTTAGTAAATTGAAGTTAAATAAATTATTTGAAAATATTTCAAACAAATTTTTTATTTCTTTGTTTCAGTTTTTTTTTTTTTTTTATTTAAAGTATTTTATTTAAATGTTGTATTGAATATTAAACAACTCAATTTTCGTTAAACATCTTTCCCAGAGTATTAAAGTTAAAATGTAAAAGATGTATATTCATTCTTAATATGATCATTAATATAACACAAATTCCAACAGAGAACCTTTTATTGTTAAGAAAATCCTCAAATGTAATTAACATTTGACTTATGCAGAGTATTTGATTGTCGTCTCCCTTTCGCACGCGTTCTCTCTCCCGTTCGCTGCAAAAATAGATTTCATTATTGCGATTTCTCATTGTCAGCTAATAATCAATAGTCTAATGATAATGCTAGTTGTTGTTGCTTTTACCGAGAGTTCGCTTCACTCATAAGCGAACCAGTTTTGTTTTGGCAATATTTGATATATTCTATTGTATATTAAAAAGTCTTTATACACTTTCAACGAAACTGTTGACACTCGCCTCAGCTGTTGTCTCGATTTCCTGTTCAATTTGCATATCATTGCCGAAATAGCAGCAAAACAAAAATTGAATTATGTTTTAAGCATTTCAACGCCTTCCATTAACACTCGACAAATAAATATCATGAGCTAGCCTTAGACCACCCTGAGTAATGTCTTGTCAATTGGCTGACAACTCAATTCACGCGGACGCCTTTTGTCTATTCCGACTGACTTCTGATTTTAAGTGGCTAATGCGCTCCAGACACGCAACGTCTAAAAAGTCATCGTCAAATAATTCCCACCGACAAAAAGTCAGCATTAGTAACAACAACAACAACAACAACAACAATAATAATAATAATAACAGACAAGAGATGGAGGCGCACGTTTACAGCAAATAAAATTAGCTGCCTGTCTTGGTAATTGCGGCACGGCCAAAGCCAAAAAGCCAGCCCAAGCCACGCAACCGTCCCGTCACCAGCCACGACGCGACGTGAGCCCCGTCTCTAAGACTGCATTCTGCATTTGGCCAGAAGAACGAGGGATGGAAATTTATTATGGACCATATTATTATTTATCAATTCACAATTTGGTGTTTATGTTAGCCATTAGAGCATTGGTAAACCCACGATGACTAAGCAACTTGTACATTCAGCTTGGCTTTTTTTGCCTCTCAGCTTTTAAATAAAAACTTTGGTCAAGAAACATAAACAAGCTGAACAAGTTAATGAAACATTTTTTGGATTGAAAATATTATTTAGAGCAACGCACTTTCTGCTTCGCTGCTCGTCAGCTTGAAATTAATTTGAGTGCTGAATGAAAGTCGTAAAACTTTTAAGCATTTTTTAACAGGGAATAGATTCAAAGCACATTTTGATCAAATATTTTCAATGGGAATATTTTAAATAGATTTTATGAAGTATTAAGATAACATAAAAAATATGCAAATATGCAAGCTGAACAGATTTTTATAAAAACAGTTAAATCCATTTTGAAAATTATATAATTATTAAATTATTAATTATTAGAAAATTTAATTTTTCGTATATGTGTTTTCTTAAATATTTAAAAAAAATTTATTTTAAAATTTATTTATTTATTATTTTATTTATTTATTTTTTTTCATTGGAAGTAAAGCTTCCTTTATAATTCCATTTTTTACTAATTTTATTTACTAAACAATTAATTGTAAATTAATAATAAAAAATTAATATGAGTCGATAATTTTGAACAACGATTTGTAAAAAGTAATTTATATTCAATTATAATACATTTGCAATGCTTGAATTTCTGATGCAATAGGCATTGAATATTTCGTACATGAAATAAAATAAAATTATGAAAATAAATTCTTAAAAAAATAAATTTAATAAAGTATAATTTAAAAAAAAAATGTATAAATTGATAATAATTTTATAAAATATATATAATCGAAAATTAAGATTTCTATTTACAATTCAAAAATAAATATGTACTTACGCATTTGGCGAGCTCCCTTTAAACTAGATTTAAAATCGAAAAAATAAATTAAATTCTATTCATTTTTTTTATAGCGAACTAAATCATATTTATACTTGGAACTGGTTCATTTGAGTGTTCGCGTTGACTTTTGAATTTGAGGAAAAGAACAGCAAATAGCCAAAGAATATTTTTGCTGAGCAACTCGTGCAGCTCGATTGTCTTGGCCATGTTGCAATTAACTGCCAACTAAACAGCAATTGGCCACAATTATTATTATTATTATTATTTTCGTACGGTTATTTTTGCAATGTTTGCTTTTTGCTGTTCGCTGTTTGCTCTCGACTTTTGCAGCATTTGGTAATTGTTTTTGGCATGCTTACCATTTTAGTCTGGCTGGGCTTTGGCCGCTACATTTGTATATTTCTATGCACTTGGGCCATATTAAGCATATGTCTTAGATATGGACTGTTTGCTTGGCTACCGTTTGACTGCACATGCGTGGAACACAGAGGCACAGCTCACAGCAGATTTTGGCTATAGATTCTGCTAGCGCCAATGACCTTAATTCGCAATGGTCATAGCTCGTTTTTCTTCTGGCTCCGCCAATTTGCAGCACATATATCACAAGCGGCTTAGATCTTTCCAGCCAGCCAGCCAGCCGGCCAACAGAGTTCAAATGCTGTTCGATTTTTTGTCATTTGTATTCGCTTGTGGCACAGCGTGTGGGCCTCGAGGTGTATCTATCTAACTCTATAATATGTTTCCCAGCAACAGAGCACAAAATACATGGATTACTACAAGGAAAGCTTTATTAGTTACAATATCCATATGCATAAACACAGACACAATTGATACATGTTGTTGTTGCTCTTGTGTGTAAAGTGCTTCTTAAAATATAATTTAGCCTTATATACGAAACATTTCGTTAATATTTTGTGTAAAAATATTTTCTCGGTATTTGTATATTTGCACTATTTCAACCAGGAACTGCCCATTGTATTTAAGACAAGTACAGTAATCATAAGGCTTGCTTAATTACAGTAACTATTCACTAATATATATATATTTTTTATTTGTATATATGTATATCTTCTCAATTATATATATTTCTAGTTTGCTCGATTTTTTTAAACAATATAATGAATGCACTTTTCATGCCCTTGAGTAAATATTAATTTTTGGTTTAACTATTTTCAACATTTTTTCAAATAATTTATTTATTTATTATTTTTTTACATAGAAGAAAGCTAGAATCAAAGCTTATAAACGGCCAGCCGAATATCAAATACCCATAATTATACAAATTATACAAAATTTTCTTATACAAACAACAGATAGAAATTTGATTTGAAATAATTTTGCAATAGGTTAGTAAAATGGCAAGCCTCAAATCTGCTTAAATCATATTTATGTACGAAGATAGGAAATTGTATCAAGAAAAGTTTCCATACAGACAGAAATAACAGACAGAAATTTCAATATACATTTCATTTATTATGATCAATAAATATATAAATTGTAAATCTTTTGCTTACAATCAAACATTTTATGTTTTTTTTACGAGGGTATAATAATAAATATAAGTAAATGTTTTTCTCATCTGTTTAGCTCTAGTTTATTAATATAATAAAGACTTAAATACGAATGTAACATTTAATATATTTTAATATTTATCATATTTGATATATGCTTATGCTATTATAATTGGTTTATAGATTTGCAAAAGTGTGCAAGGTACTTGAATTTACTGCCTTAAACCGGGGTCTGGGTTGGTTCATTGTCTGCCTTTGTCTGCCTCATGACCCGAATCACTCGAACCAGTCGCTTGACTCGAATCGTCTCGAATCATTCGACTCATTCAATATATACATCCATCTCTCTCACTCTGCCTCTCTCTCACTCACTCTCTCTCTCTCTCACTCTCTCTCTCTCTCTCTCTCTCTCTCTCTCTCTCACTCACACACGCTTTCTTTCTCTGTCTGTCTCTCCCTCCGTCACTCTCCCTTTCTGTCTCTCTCTCTCTCTCTCTCTCATTCTTTCTCTCTCTCTCTCTCTCTCTCTCTTTCTTTGTCTTTGCCTGTGTGTCTCAATGATAATGCGGCACTGGCACTCGGAACTCATGCCTCTCATCCTCATCGCTGACATACATGCGGGTCAAGTCGGAAGCCACTGAGACATTGTCACTGCTGCGATGAGAATTGAAGATGTAAAAGACATCGGCAAACATTAGCAAACTGGGTATTAACGAGCCCAACAAATAAACAATAATAACAAACAAGAAAAAATGTAAAAAATTAAATAAATAATCTGAAATAAAATCAGTTAACAGAAAAATCAGTGTCCAAATACAAATGCACCCGATTTGCATTCCAAGTAGACGCGCCTTTAAAAGCCGTCCGATAGATAAATAAATTAATATTAGAGTTGGACATGCAACCGCCTCCAATTTTGGTTGAAATCGATTTCGCCTTAAATTGAATAATTGCCCGCCATAAATTTATGTGAGACACTGTCGAAAAAATGCCTGGTATGCTTCCGCCGTGCGGCAGGGCGACCATTCAATATATATAAATATATATAAATAAATATATATATATATATATATATATATATATATATTGACAGCTTGACATTCTGTCAATTGGTCGCTCGCTCGCTCGCTCGCTTTTTGGCATTTGCGCAATGTGTCTAATTGTCAATTAGCTGGCCCGCTCAATCTCAATCCCAAGAGCTCTCTAACTCACTCACTTGGCAATCTCGTTATCGTAGACCGCAGCCACCATCGCACTGTACTCCTGATCCAAGTTATTTGGCCGCGCAAAGTGTGTGCCCGTCACCTCCAGCCGCTCGAACGACGACTTCATCACAGCATCCGCATTCGCATCCGGTGAACTGTTGCCCATCAGCGCTCCAGTTGACAGCGATGAGACCGTGGCGCCGCAGCCGGAGCTGCTGCTGTTCTCATTCGTTGGCGACACGAACGTACTGTTGCTCAACTTGTTCAGCTTGGCCAGCGTGTTGGTCGGATTCGCTGCGCTCGTCGCCTGCTGCGTGGAGGCATTCGATTTGCCCATGCCCTCATCATCGGCACCTGCTATGGCGCTGTATAAATAAGAGAGAGAGAGAGAGAGAGAGAGAGAGAGTTTTCTGTGGTTAGACTTGTGTACTGTTAAGAGAATTTCGAGTGTAGAAAGGAAGTTGAGCATGTTAAATTAAAGCTGCCTATAGCTATCTCTATAGATATGTTAATTGTAGGCAAAAACTATATATGTCTGTATAGTATTATAACTGATGGTTCTTTAAGTTCAGGCAGCAAAGATCTTCAGTAGTCACTCTTTCCATTTGAAGTGCTTCCATTTCATGCATATCTCATACTACTTTTCATATAATTATCATAAGGTTACACATACCCTACTTAAACTAAATATCAAGAATAAAAGGCCAATTAATATATATTTTACTCTTTTATTGGATAATCTCAGTCACGGTAGCCCCTAGACACACCTAAACAGCCCATCAATTGCCGAACTAAGCCCACATGCAACACAAATCGTTGCTCAATTAACCCTTTGATAGCTTGGCTCATATATAAACTAAAATAAAATAAAATACTAGGAGTCTATTCTCACACCCTGCGCCTGGCCCAGTGGCAATTGCAGCAGCCGTGGAGCACAGTGAGTCAGCGGCTCGAAACTTGTTTATTTAATAATTAAAATGATTTATGCGACTGATTGATGTGGTGCTGTGGCTTGGCAATCCACACCAAAGAGTGCAATTGCAGTCCATGTTTTTCAGCATGTTGCGCTTAATGCCGCGCGTCTGTTGTCTCTTGTCGGTTGCCTCATAAATTGCAGCAAAATGTTAACAACATTTGAGGCCAAACCCACAAAAAAAAAAATAAGAAATAATAAAAACAATGAAAAGAAACTAAAACCAAAAGCAACGCGCTCCACAAGAAGGTCGCCGCAGTTGTGACTTGGCCAAGTCTTCTGCCTGCTGCCGTTTAACCAAACCACAATAGAATGCAATGTTGAATGCATGTTCATATTTGCTTACCCACTGACAGACAGAGAGACAGTCACAGAGACAGACAGCCACTCGCTGGGACCATTCGGACAGACACTTTGGACAGAGAGTCGACCCACACGGCTTCACTCTACATAGAGTAGAGTGAAGGCATTTCAGCTTCAGCTGGAATTGCTGCTCGTTGACTTCCTTGTGGGCCGCACAACAAATGTCAATTTCAATTTTCGCCAGGCGTCAAATTAAATTACTTTTTGGAAAATTGCTCTTTTTGTCAACGCCCACGCGCCGCAGGCGTTAGATCCATGAAATAACTATATGCCTCGTGCCCACTTGCTATTGCCTTTGCCATTGTGTTAATTTGCGCAAAAGTTATTAATAATAAAGCAAGCCAAAGGTATTTGGCAAGAGCATGAGGACTTGAGCCAAAAGGGGAATGTAACAATAGAGGTACCTCTGTTATTTCAATTAATTATACTATAGAAAATTATTTACAATAATATGAATTTAGCCATAATAACGACAATTTATAAATATTACAAACAATTTTTTTTTAATTTTTTGGATCAACAAACTTCAACTGCATAGCATATATTAAAGTATATATCTTTATCAATATCAATACAGATCTAAAATACGTAGACAATGTTTCTGTCACTGCAAACATATCTAGCTTATCTACTTTAAATCGTTGTCATGTTTTCATGTTATTTCTGACTGATTTGTCAAATTGACAATCAAAATCAAATTTTGCATCGAATTCGAAGTCGCATAAAGATATTTTTCTGTTGTCATTAATAGCTCGTATGCTAGCTTGCTGAGTGCTAAATGCCACCGAGCTGCTAGCCTTTATGAATTGACACTGTCATGGCTACTATATACTATTTGATTTCATATGCTATCATTTATTATGTAGTTTCATGTTATCTTTGACTGAGCTGTCAATCAAAATCAGTGAAGCAATTAATTGACATAGCAAATAAACTCTGTTCGGGACTGCCCAACTAGGAGATGCCTTGAAACTTATGATTTACATTACAATTCTTCTAGCTTAAATTGAGTTTACGGTTGCTCTTGTTTAGAATGTTGAAAATGTTATAGGGCGATTTCTTCTATATGTTACATACAGCCATCTATTCCCATATTAAACTCAGATTTGAGTACACGAATTGAAAAAAGTATTAAATTTTCATGAACTACAAAGAGCCAACTAACAACAATAATAAATAACACAAATTTTAGCTGAAATTCGATGACTAAACTGTTATTGCAAAATGATTATTAATCACATTATTTATATGCTAAGTGAAGATGCATATTAAGCCTCAGCCATGCGGTTCTAGTATTATTTTGGGCTATTTAAAGTCAAACTTATCGGCAGCAGCTTGTCAAAGTGGTCAAAGAATCCGCTTTTCGAATTGCTCAGTGACTTTTAATTGAAACCTGTCCCCAAGCCACAGGCACCACACCTAGGCCAAGAACTGACGCAATTGATTGGGTAAACAAAAATATCAATAGCATAAATCAGTTTGGCTTTTAGCAAAGGCAACATCAGAGTTTAATGCAGAAGAACTTGTTTGCCATTTCTGTGAGCTCTGCACGCATACAATAAATATCTGTAGATGCGATCTTTAGCTGCTGCCAATTGGTGGGCCTTTGACTTTTACTTTGGCGCAAAACTCGTTTCACATTAGCTTAAAATGTAGCAAAGTATCCTAATATAATAAATAAAATACACTCAAAGCGTTATTGAAAAAAAATAAGAATAAAGAAGCGACTCGCTTGAAACACAGTACAAAGTTGTCTTTGTCTACGCGTATTTCCCATGGTATTGAACTGAGCTGAAGATGCATTTGTGAAAACTGCTAAATGTCATTTGGTATTGTTTCAGCTCAGTCGGTGTGCTTTGAGCTCCAATTAACATTTATCGTTCATTTATTGTCTATGCCAAAGAACAATTTAAATTACTTTTTTTTTTTTGCTATAACAATAATGGGCCAATTGCGAATTGGTAATTAACATTGATGTTGTGAGCACTGATTAGATGTCTCGAAACTTGTTCAATTTATTACGCTGAGAGAAAAATCGAAAAACATTTAATATAGAAAATATCAATTTAAAATTTTCAATAATTTTAATATTATTTTTAAAATATTTTTTTTGTTTCATTTATTATCAATTGATTTTCTTTCCATTTTATTTGTTCATATTTAAATCAAATATTATTTTTTTTCTCTTTTATTTCATTTATTATCAATTAATTATTATGATTATTATTTCAATTTTTATTTTATATTTTCAATTTTTTTATATTTTTAAAAAATTTTATTATTTTTTTTATTTTTAGTTTTACATTTCTTTTACATTTTTTTTATTAAGCAAATAATTTATTGTATTATTCTATTTATTTTTATTAATTTTTCTAGCTTAGTTTTCATATCATAATAATATCATAATTTATATATATTTAATTTATAATTTTATACATTTTATTTTCAACCAAAATTCAATCTTAATTGTTGTCACTTTTTATTTCTAGCTAAAGCCTCAACTAAACTCTTTCTCACCCAGTAAAATTTTGGAGTGTTACTTTTGATTAGTTAGCAAGGTCGTAATTGCTTTTGCGCCTTCGCTTAATTAATTGATATTAATATTGATATTTTTGCCACCGCGTCATGGGGACTCGGCTGAATCCATCAGATACAAGATACGAGCGCTGCGCGTGCTAATCGCGATGACTTCATTTCATGTTTAGCTGGGTGCGCTGCTGACACGGGTCAGACAATGTATCTGATGGGCATAGCATTGATTTGAATAAAGTTTCGCGCAAACTGCTGCAGAAACTTAAAAGGTGTCAAACGACAATATTATTGAGCAGAAAAAAGAGAAATAGAAACTGGCGCATTTTAGGTGCAAGGCGAATAGGAAATCACCTGCAAGTGATCTATAAATGATTGAAATCGAAAATTCTTTTAATGAGATCTTTAGCTAGAAAAGTGAGTATGCACATTTGATTAAAAAAGTTCAATAACATTTTATAATTTATATTTTAGATAGGAATTTTTCAACAGGAAATAAGCCAAGGCAATAAATTTATTGTGTTTTGAACACAGACGAATATTAGATACAATTTTTATGTCTTTTATAATTTTGGAAATAATAATTTAGCTAGCACCTAAAGCTGTTAAAATATTAGTAATGTTAAATAAATCGAGAAATTAAATAGATAAATTAAGTAAATAAAATGTAAAAAAAAAGAAAACAAAGTTGAACTAACTTTTGCCATTTTATTTTATTTACTGAGCTCAAAGGCTTTTTAGGAAAAAAAATCACAAATCTCTAAGAATGAAACATTAATCACATTTTTAATAGCCTCATCGTTAGATAATAAATATATTTTAGCTGCCTTAAATCATTCGCCTACTTAAAGCTCCTAAGCTAAACACATTTATTTTTCAAAAATTAATAAATAAAAAAATAAAATGCAAATGTCGTTATATGCTTAAAAAATGTATATTAAATTCCATGAAACCTGATTGAAATTGGTGAATTCTCTGACTTTATAGGCAAAGAAATATTTTACTATCAAATAATATTCTTATATATTGTATATTTTTTTAAAGAGATTAATGTTAGTTGCTTAAATAGAGCTTTAAGAAAATTAATGAATATTTATATGAATCCCTGTTATCTAAGCTTTCAAAACCTGCCGCTTGAAAAGATCACAAGTTTTCCTGGCAACCTTTTGCCTGTTGCGAACCTGCCCAACTGAAATTCAGCTGCCCAGTTTTTCTTATATATTGCCAAGAGTTCAGGGTGCATTTATCTACGATCTCAACAACAAATATCGAAACACGAAAAGAGAGAGAGAGAGAAAAAAAATGCTATCATAAACTGTACGCAAAATGCCGTTCAACATGAGCAGCAGGCGATCGTGTGAGGTCCATAAGCCTCCGAGATGCAGGCAGTTGGATATACATACACACAGATGTGGACAATACCGAATACGGATGAACAAGCTTATGAATTAAGTCAAGGGGGTATGCAAAGGGGAAAGGCAAACCGTTCTAGGCTTTAACCAACAACGGCCAACAATAGGCTGACATTTAGTGCGAGCTGTGAGAGCTGTTAGCTGCTGGCTCAACGAGTGGCGCAACGGCAACGGCAAAGGCAACGACAACTGTCAACACACGAAAGTAAATGTGGAGCTGTATGTGGAGTTGGGTCTTAAAGTTCATAAATTGCATTGAGGGCGCCATGTAAACAATATGTTGCAGAGCGAGCGTCTTAACGGCTGCCGTGTGCCATAAATCTGTTGGCTTTCTGGGGCTTTTGGGCACTTGGTCAATGTGTGTGTTGTTTTTTTTAAGCACTTACCAATCGCCGGTGTCTGCCGCCGGGCCGGTTCGCTGATTGCATTTGCTGCGCATGACCAACTGCAGCCAATTGGGCACAGGCGGTGTCGGATCTGGTGTGTACCTGCCAAGGGACCTTAGCAATTAATCAGTCGATTCGACAATGATGTGAAGAGCTGAGCTACGCACCTGATAATCGAGTTGCAATGCTTGGCCTTGGGCACGGCAAAGATATCGCTGACAGCAATGGCAGCACCGGCTGCCGCTGCCTTCTCCACGGCGGCGTCTACTTCGGGTATGAGCGCCAGCTCCTCGGACTCCACATAGTCAGCGTCTAGGCTGCCGATGGAGCTGAGCGAGTTGCGTGCGCCGGTATGATGATAGCGCGACGAGGCGCTCGACGAGGGCGTCTCCTCCAGTTCGCTGGGATCGAATTTGAGCGTCACTATAAGAGCCGAAAATGAGGAGCAGAGGAGAGAGGCAAAGAGCATATCGAAATACACCGATTAACACACACACACAGCCACAGTGAGAGAGAGATGTTTGTGAGATGGAAAGCAGAAAAGATTAGGAGAGTTAAACATGGCGCAAAGATTAGTTGTGCGATTTACGTTATGTTGAAGAGAATGAAGTGATGTTGCGAGGATGAGGGCGAGATTCCCATAATCAAAATTTGTGTCGTCGACAAAGAGAGCAAAAATTATTGATACCGGTATATACATCACCTTCAATTTGAGTAACTCACGTTTATCCAACGGCCCCAGCTTCTTGGCCAGCCCAAACATCGTCTCCGGCGTCCAATAGTCTGGTATGCGAGCGAATATGGAGCCCGCATCCGCTGGGAGCTGTATGCCCAGCTTATGGAGCAGCAGGACAAACGGCTGATACAGCATCGTTGTCGACTGCTCATTGTTCCATTGAACAACCGGAATGGACTTTTGCTTGTAGATATAATGATAGGCCACTGGCTCCATAATGGGATCGGCATCGGCCAAGGTGCTGCCGCACTTGAGCATCAGCTTGATGTAGCAGCATTCGAGCAGAAGCTTCTGCAGCCACACCAGATGGTACGACTTGTGCTCCTTTATAATCAGATCCAGCAAAATCTAAATAAGAAATCGATTGTCGTTTGCTATAATCTAGACCCAACTAAGCTCCCAACCCACCTGTACATCATCGGATGGCTTGCCAGCGGCGCTCTCTTTCAGGTCGATGCCCGACTCGGTTGTGGCCGATGTGGGTGTGGTTAGCAGCGTTCGCTGGTATTCAGCATCTTCGAACTTCATCAGATCATCATACTCCAGCAGTGTTATGATGTCCTGAAGTTGAAGTTACTCAATGGATTAGAGCTCCATATGATCAAGGGGATGCGGCACTTACCTGCTGCAGCAGCTGTTGAATGATGGAGATTCGTGTCTTCAACTTGTTGCCATTGTTGCTAAAGAGCTTCACGATCTTGCCCACGATATCATTGTTCTTTTTGCTCTGCACATAATACCAATACAATGTGTCCATCTCCTCCTGTGACCAGGTGCTGCAATAGAAAATATATAGATTTTTTTTCTTGTTTACTTTTGCCTTCAGGTCGATTAGCTTACCAAACTGTGTGCTCCTGGTTGTGTTCCTTTGTCATTTCGGTTAACGAAGTAGTTGGAATAGTCAAAGGTGATTTGGGTGGAGTGTTCATAAACTTGTGTATAACATGTTCAATAAGATCAGACCAGTCCTGCAAGGCAATTCAATTTAGAAATAATTAAAGAATTTAGAACTTTTTTTTATGAACCAACTTACATCGCACAGCTCGTAGTCCGCCTCCCAGATGCGCGAGTATGTCTTCAGTATAATTGGCTGAAAGAGTACACCAATCTGGCCCAGATCGCCGCCAATGTGATGCATCATGGTAAATATGCAATCGTTGACAAATTCGCCATTGTTGTCAAAGTCTTCCAGGAGTATGCCATAGTAGTGCATGACCTCCAGGGTGGCAAATCTAAGGGGAATAAGCGACATTTAAAGACTGATTCATTTGGGCTTTCTCAGCTGCACTCACTGTGAAATATGCTCCGATAGTCCAATGGTCTGGCCGCCTTCCAGCTTGGCGGCACTGTCCAGGATCAGCATCAGGATGTGATTGGTCACCACCAAATCCTGCAGATACTGCTTGGAATGGATGCGTGGATTAAAGCGACGCAGCAACAGAACAAACAAACAGCGCAGATCTGTAGTGGCGCCAATCTGTAGCTGAAGCTGATGCAGACGCAGGCGATCATCCTCGCTGAGATGCGTCACTTTGTTGTACGTCTCAATGGTCTGCAGGAACTCTCGGATGGCCGTGACCACCAGGTGCATGCGACGCAGATATGGCTGCAAATCGCTGCCCTCCTGCTGGGCATTCAGCTCCAGCTGCTCGCAGAGGCTAACACCCTCATAGGTGAGATAGCTGAGCACGTCGTAGGTGAGTATAGTGTCAATGTGTTCCATGTCCAGCTCCAATTGAGCGGCCAGCTTCAGAAAGAACGTGACAAGCCAGAAGAAATGCGATGTGTCAATGAGCACCTTCTGGAGGAAAAGACAAGACACATTCAGTTGAGATTCTTGGACGACCTTCGTCATTGGACCTACCGGGCTCGTTAGGAGCTGCTTGTGCAGTTCCTCCACCAAATAGTTGTAGCCCTTTAGCAGGAAATCAACTGTGAACTCCTTCAGTAAATTGGATATATCATAGTTTGTGGGCATGTGCTGCACCAGACCCTTCATGTTGATGCTGTAGAGCGATTTGATGGAAATAAGTTTGTAGATATTTAGCTTCAATCTATTCCCATTAAGTACTTACAGACTGCTCTTGCTGCGCTTCACCAGTTTCTTGCGACGCAGCTCCTTTTTGTCCTGCGGCGACATGAGCGTGCGCTGCTTGTTCCTAGGCTTTGTGTTGCACGGCGGCTTCTGATGCTGCGGCTTGCCCTGTGGTCCGTCATCATCGTTGCTGGATGTTGAGATGGACTCTTGGTTCTCCACCTGTGTGGCATAGCCACAGTCCGAGAGCTCGGACTGGGAGGAGGGGCACTCGCGCTTCTGTGGACAGCACTTGCCCTTGGTCAGTTGCAGTTGGCCCGCATGCGAAGACTTCTGACCCAATTTGACGGCCGAGATGTGGGAGTGTGACGTATAGTTGTCCGACAGCATTTCCGACAGGGTATTCCGACGTGAGGGCAGCGGTGGGGGCGGCTTGAAGGGCTCATAGCAGAGGCTAGTTGTTGCACATGATGACGATGTGGTTTGGGTCTCTGTTGCTGTGGTGCTGGCGTACACCGCATTGGTAGTGTAGTTGACATTGTCAGCTGGTTGTGTTAGATTTAGTGGCTCCGAAGTGACGGCAGCCGTTTCCTGTTCGTATTCCTGGGCTTGCCCCTCATAGTCGATAGCATCCATGGCCTCGTCGTTGTTCAGGTGTTGTTGCGAAGAGCAGGAAGCCTCGAAAATATCGCTGGCCACTTCCGGCTTATCGGCTGTCACCCTGGCCATGGCATTCTGATACTCATGCCCCTTGCGGCTCACCTCCTGCAGTGTGGCCTCGGTGCCCTCGCGCAGAGCCTGACGTCGTTCATCGCAGCCCTCCTTCTTGCCGTTGCTGCCACAGCCATTGCTGCCATTGTCCGAGGAGTCTGAGGTGGGATCAGAGGTGAGCATGGGACTGGAATCGCCGCTGCCCTTCTTCGGCGGCGACGTATTACTCTCGTTATCCTCCGAGCTCTCCGAGAGCGAGGCCTCGAACCACAAGTTCAGCAGCTTCTGCAAGGTGTTTACATGCTGATCCTTGTAGATCATTGCAATCAGCTGCACCATAGTCACGCCCCAGAGCGCTCGCTGCGGACAGGTCATCAGGTAGAGCAGCAGCTTGTCGATGCTCTGTATGAAGAGGTTCCATAATATGGTATTCTGCATGGAGACCTGGTGGCCACCGCTCGACTGCAGCACGGGCATCAGGAAGTGCGCATGGGTCTCGGGTATGTGAAGAATGTTGCGCAGCAGCAAGAGGCAATTGTTGATCTGGTCGCATTTGTGTGGCGATAGCTTCGTGTCCGATTCGAGAATATGTTTCATATACTCAACGACACTTTTTGTGCTCTTCGGATCGGTGAAGGCCTCCTTGCAGCTGTAGAGCAGTTTGTTCAGCTCGAAGATGGTGTGTCGGCCCACCTCAGTGCGATTCATAATATCAACGGAGAATAGCCACTCCACTGGCACAGTAAGATTGACCAGTATTCGTATAACAGACTCCAGCACCTCATCATCCTTGGCATTCTCGAGCAATGGGATTAAATTGGAGCGCACGTTCTGACCAAAGCCAATGGCACGCCGAAAGGTGCGCAGTGTTTGATCCTCATAGGTGAGCTTGTAGTTGATCTCCTTTAAAATGGCTAAAGTGCAAAGAAAGCTCTTAGCATTTAGCATTTTTCCAAGTTAACATTCTAAACTTACCCAATGCATTGGGGCTGACCACGTAAGTGTCTCCCACAAGGGAGCCCAGCGAGGAGAAGACGCTATGCAACTGAGGCGTTGCTAGTAACCAGTCCATAACAAATCAGCTTTATTTGAAGTCTAGATTGTTATACTCGTATATTAAGTTTTGATTTCTAGTCTGCCAATTGTGGCACATTGTTAGATTTGAACATACAAGACGATCCTTAGCAAAGGATAAATAACAATTTATGGCAAGTGCTGAAAATAGTTTGGGAAAAATGGTAAAGATAATTTGTAAATTATTTAATATTAAATATATTTTTATATACAAATTTATATTTTTTAGTTAACAAAATATTTTAATATAAATAAATAAAATATGACAAAATAAAATGATTTGCCTTGGATGTAAAAGATGATTCTTAAAAAAATAAAATTCAGAATATTTGTATTAAATAAAAGCTAAATGAAACTAAATTGATGGTAGCTAGTTTTATTATTTTTTAATTTTATTTTTACAGTATTTTATTTTAATTTTATTTATATATTATTTTAATTTTATTTTTATTTTAATTTTTCTTTTTTCTTTTATTTTTAATGTTTTATTAAATTATTAAATTATTTAACGAAAAGCTTTTTGTCCCTTTGTATGACAATGACTCTATTGTGCTACGCTTTATTCCATAAAGAACATAAGTAAAATGAATTAATAGAAATTTTAAAATGATTAAAAGTTGATCTCTTATTAAGAGAAAAGAGAAGCCCAGCCATAACTGGCAATTTAAAATTTCACATGTTGCACTCGTATGGCAAATCAAAATTATTCAATTGAATTGAATTTTATAAGAAAAATTATTTGTATTTATTGTTCATTCAAATGCTATGATGAATCATTTGTCGTTCCGCTGTCGAAGCTTGGCACACAGCGAGCCATAAATAGAAACCAAAGCTGTGCACACACTTGACTGCATGTGACCAGCGCGCCCTAAACGCTGACTCTCTTCGATTGCACCAATGCAACCAAACCCACTCGCTTTTAGCCAGGCTGACATTGGGATATCTGGCCGTGCAATGTGCAAGCGCAGCGTGCAGGATAACGCGACACGCTGAGGCGCACATACACGAATCCAACCAACACGTGCCTATTCAGCATTTCAGCTGATGTCAATTCGGTAGCAGCAGCAACTATGGCCATATAACCACGCCCCCCGCCACGCCACACCCCCCTAAGAAATGGATTACAATAAAAATAAAAAAGCAAAAAGAGAAGGAATGTTTGTGCCAATCCTCTCCCCCTCGCGTGGCATACGTAACCACTTGAAGCATAAGCATCGACAGGCATACGCAGCCAGCATGTGACCTACACACACAGATACACAGACACACTCACACACACAACAGAATAACAGCAACGATTTCTGTAGTTTTCCCTTCGACTATTATGTAAACATTTCAGGTGTTTCAAAGGATTCTCTATACATATGACACGCCTCCCTTTACACTGCACGAAAATGCTGCAGTTGAGTCTGACATTAGCTAGCCTGTTAATTAATATTGATTTATAGCCAAAGTTGTGTTTGTGGGCGAATTGCCTATGTGAGCGGTTGCTTTGCAAATATCGTTGCATACTTTTCAGCGCACGCTCTAAATGATGTACTAAAAAGTGCAACAAGTGAACTAAAGTAAATTTAGACCTTCTATTGTGTACATTTGAGAGCATGTGCATCTATTGAATTCATTAACAGTGCGATATAAATATAGCTCTATTTTACTATCAATTTATATTCTACGCTTCTTCAAAGGGCATTTTGCTGACTGAGTGGAAGAATTTATTGTATATCATTCTGAAAAATTATCAGACATTTAACTTTGTATATATGTTTATTTGTATTGTATTGTATTATAAATTAAAAATAAGTCAATTTAAACAAAATAAGTAAATATATCAAATATTTTAAAAATATGATATTTATAATATTTAAAAATACAAAATATACATATAAATACAAAAGTCGAAAATTTAAAAATTAATATGCAATATGGAATACTTTTTGAAAAAAAAAAAAACTAATTATATATTATTATATATTTATATATATATAAATTATATATAAATATTGAAAAAAAATATATCAAATTTATTATTGATTATTTTCTGAGTAGTATTATGCAATAATTTATCAATATTATAAATAAATAAAAAATTTAAAAAAGATAAAAAGTGTATTTTTAAAAGAAAAAACTATTTTAAATAAATGAAATAAATGAAAAATTGCATTATTAAAAAAGTAATAAAAATATAAAAATTCAAATTTTATATATACAAAAATATTCCTAGGTAAGTTAACTAGAATAATAAAATCAGTTTGATATAGACTTCTTCTAAAATCATACATAGATGCAAGCACGTACACACACATACACGTACACACACATCCATGTGTATATATTTATATATATTTACTTGTTCGTATGCTTTCTATTCTATTCTAATGTTGTGGCCATTCGAAAGTACAGCCCCAATTCCGTTTCCGCCAGCAGTTATGAAACCAAATACACTTTCAAAGAGAGCTTACATAAAATTCGCTTCACAAACAGCAAAACGGGGGGAGAATAGATACGATAAACGATATGCGCATTGTATTTGTAATCAAAATGCGTTTTCATTCTTTCGCAGAAAAAAGAGAGAAAAAAAGAGTAAAATTCATTCAAAAAAGCTAACGAATATTTTAAATTTGATACGATGCACAAAGCAATTTTTCTTTTCTTTTCATAGTTTGCTTACGCGAATATTAACAAATCAATATGCCCGTTTGACTAATTTTACATTGCAAATTGTAAGAGGAAATCAATTCTTAAATAGCTGTCAGACCAGCGAATTGTAAAACATCATTTGGCTGTCAAACGCAGAGCTATAACGATTCGAGTAAATCGATGTGGAAATGTGAATATTTAGCTCAAAGAGAGAGAGAGTGAGAGAGTGAGTGAGTGAGTGAGAGAGTGTGTAAGTGAGAGAGAGAGAGATACATAGTAAGAAGAACAAATATGCGTATTCTATTTAAGAGAGAGAAACTTCTAGGCTAGATAAAAGATAAGCAAAGCAAAAGTTTGACAACATCTTGGGAAGTCTGACAAAGCGACTTTTGGGCTCTTTTCTGGCAAGTAGCTGCCAAATTAATATATAAAAATATAAATTTGTTGGAAAGTGTAAAGCTTGTCTTATACAATTTTGGATTACATATACTGCTTGTATATATTTATATAGATTTATTGAACATACAAGACAATCTACTATATAAGGCTACTCATGATACTTGCCAGTAAACTATTGTGTTAGTCAGAACAATATTACAAAGACGTTAAGTAAGAGTACTTGATAAAGCAAACAGTTTCAACTCAAAATTTAATTTAAGTCAATTAACTCATAATATAAATAACAACAAAAACTTAAAATCAAAAAAATATATAAATGTATTTAATAAAATACAAATTTTCTAAGCTTGTGGCAAGATTAGATAATTTTTGCTAAGATATTGAAAACCTTTAAAAATCATGCAAGACAGAAAATCAACAAAAGCTAAAATATATATTTTTAAAAGGAATTTAATGTCGATCATAAAATACTCAAAAATATAAACAAGTCTGAAATAGTTTTCATATTAAAAAAAAAATGGATGTTTTTCAAAATATTTCTCGAAAAGTTTCATATGCCCATAAGCTCGCTCTATTTATGGCGGGTCAGTGACTGCTGATCGAATGAACTTTTTTGCTGATCTGTCTGAATTTTTTTAAAGTGAATATTTAAATTTCTGCAGTGCACTTTTGTGCATGGTAGTTATATAAGAATTCACATACTTCCGCCTTATGCGCTAGGAATTACTATTGGCAAGAAGAAACCTAAGCGACGCTCTTAATTTAATACCTTCAGAATGCTTAGTTGGCAAATTAGGTACAGCTTTGAACTTGGCGCTTCGCTTGCCGAAAGCTTTGTGACGCAAAACTTTTGCTTAAAGCTTTGGTTTGCAAGACCTAGTGCCCAGTGGGTAGGTCATGTAGAACGATATACTAAGTCAATGCATATGCTATATTATTCTATAGTATAATGATGCTTACCCGATTTTCTCTTGTGTGTCGACTGCAGCTGTTAGTTATTCCACAGTGGTGCAAATATTATTTTTGCAGAGTTTAATTACTTTTAAAGTAAATATTTGTAGAATGTTTGTACAATTTTAACGGAAGTTAAGTTTTTGAAATTGTTTTATAGTTTCTTCAGTACTAAATAGTAAAAAAAGGAATATTAATAAATAAAAAAAAAAATTAAATATAAATTGGGCACTTTTAAGATTTATAATGGAACGTTGCATCTGTTGTTACAGCATTATCATTTATCTAAATTCATTCAAATGACTTGTGCATTTTATACAATTCAAGTTCAACTTACGTAAAATGCAACAAAACAATAACAACAACATCAGAAATAATTTGCACTTTTATCAATTGCTTAGAATATTATTCACTGCCATCAACACAAACACATATAGACACACATACCTAGTATATACACACTTACACGTAGACTTACATAGAATCAAATGGGTTAGCTAAGCACTCTCAATTGTTTTTTTTTTTTTTTTTTTTACAGCCACTCGGAAAAATGTTGTTGCAAGCTGTGCGCTTAAAGCAGTCCGTAAGCTGGCGCTACTTATGTTGATTTTTTAAATATTATGCACTTTTCTTTTTTAAATTATATTGAACATATATTTTGTTGGTGCGTATCGTATCACGACGCAATAACACAAACCGTTTGCTTGAAGCTCGCAATGTTGAATGTTCAATGGATTCGCATTGCTGCTACAGTGGAAGCCGCCGTTGCAGCGAGCCGAAGCTTTTACTCACACACACAGTCGCGTGCTCACGTTCACATTCACATTGCATTCGACGTGAGACGTTGAAGCTTCGGCCACCAGTTGCCGCTGTGCCGACTATACGCTTGAGTTTGTGTGACGACGAAGCTCTCTGGTTCTAAGTGCTTGCCTCTCGCTCGGGCACACGGCCAATTCGGTTGTTCAAGTTACTCACGTGTAGCCGCAACGTGCGGCACGTTTGTTTGTTTGTCTGCTGGAGGTGTGTGTGTGTGTGTTTTTGTATGTGTGCGTGTCAGTGTAACCATAATAATCACATACCGTTAAACGATTTCAACCTACGCTGTTCGCCTTCGGCAGCGATAGCCCGTTGCTCTCTATTGATTCTTGATGTGTTCGTGTTGCTGTTGATGGTGGTGTTGGTATTTGTGATGATTGTTGCACCCACACTCACAACCACACTTCATTGTCTGCTGTTGGATAACAGATTCCGCCTTTGGGGCTATTTTTACACAACATCCACTCAACAGTTGGTCAGTTAACGAAGTGTATGCGCAATGAAATGCAATGTGAAAAAAAAAAAACAACAACGCAATAACAACACTTCACATCAACGTCGTCTCCTGGTCAGCGGCGCGAGCCCCGAGCACGTCAGCTACACGCGACTGCAACAGCTCTAATGCCAATGTCAAATAGTCAACATAATCGCCATAATCGTAATACCAACGATCGCTGTTCCTATGAGCATATCCAATTGCAAAATTCAAGAAACGAATATATACTTACAAAGCGATTTGTTTATACATATTATTATGCAATTTAGCATATGGTATATGTAAACGTATGTACATATGTATGTATATATAACAATGTGCCTCTGGGTGTGCTTTCTTGATCATTATCAAGTTCAGGGTGACAGACATACGAGGATTGAACTTAACAACTTATGAAAAAATCACTAACAAGTTATTTACCATTATTATTATTAAAAACAAAAATAATTAAATAAATATAGAATTTTGTTGAGCTCTCCAATACACACATTTGATAAAGAAAACAATTTTTAAAAGAGATTATAATTATCTTCAGACGTAATCACAAAACTTAAGATAATTATAACTTCTAATAATTTTTGTTATCAGATATATTATTAAAATTATCAATATTATTGTAAAAGTCTTTAAATCAAAAATTATTCAAATTTAAATGATTTAAAAACACAAAAACAACAAAAATTTTCAATAGTCGTAAATTTATTATCATATCGCTAAGAAATTTATGGCTCTTATTGTCTGCTTCTTCGAGAACAGCATTGAATTGAAATAAAACTTTCAGTTTTCGCTAACAACTGAATTTCGAATCATCTTCCTTTACGATAGAGATCGTAGGTAAGTATGTATGTTCTTATGAAATCATCGATAACTACAGTTGAGATCATGTGCAGTGTGTCGTATACGTATTATTAATTGTGTATACGTGCACGGTATATGCTCGCTAGCCACACAGGACATGGAATCACATACATATCCTTGTCCCATTCCTGAAAACGTAATGCGACAACTTGTTGACGTTGCCATAATCTCTGCAGAGCAACCAAGTCTCCTGGCTTAGGATGTGTTTTTAACTTAATAAGATAAGAAGAAATGAAAAGGTACTGCTGTACATTTTCGGTCGTTTATTCACTTAGTTAGCTAATTAAGCTATTTTTAATCCATTTACGAACATAGGATAGGGTATACAAATTTATGGCACAGGGAAATTTTTGTTTATAATAACATTCTTATATGTTTTTAATAAGTTTTCTTTTTTATCTAGAAGTCAATAAAGTTTCAAAATTATGAACCAAGTTCTGAATATATTAGAAAATACGTAACTGAGATTAACTTAAAAATATAAACCTTAATAGATAAAGCAAGCTAAAAGAGTTTGGCATAAGCTAAACAAAATGTACCAAAATGTATTATTAGCAAATGCCACACTCGCATTCTTTGATAGTGCGATAATTAGACAATTTCCTGGCCCAGCCAATAGGCCCACAATAGTGGGCCTGGTCCGGTCTTATAAAAGCCAAACGCTTCTTTCTTTCTGTCAAAGTCAAACTAATAATGTCAGTTAAGCTGGTGATTTGTTTGCTCCTGCAAACCGCGGTAGTTGTCCTAGCGGGTGTTCGTTCGATACCTGAGACAATCCTGCGTGAACGTTCGATGGGGAATGAGTTCTTGAGATGGCAGTCTCGCCTAGATGGCCGCATTGTTGGTGGTCAACCTATAAACATAACTGAAGCACCATATCAACTCCATTTGAGAGTTCCACCTTACTCATGCGGCGCCTCACTAATCTCGAAGGAGTGGGTACTAACGGCAGCGCATTGCATTGTGTAAGTTCTTCGGACTGCAGATTATATTTTAAGTTAATGTGTTAACATAAATTCTTTCTACTTCAGTTCCGTCAGGAATCCGAAACGTGTAACCGTGCGCTTGGGCTCCACAGATCGTAATGAAGGTGGGCAACTGCTGGGCATCCAAAAAATTGTTAAACATGAAAAGTATAACGGAAAAACGTTTGAGTATGATGTTGCGCTGTTGCAGCTGGAGAACCCAATTGAATTCGATGAGACCAAGCAGGCTGTTAAGCTTCCGGAGCAGGATCAAGAGTTTGAGGATGGTGAAATGTGTTATGTTAGCGGCTGGGGAAATACACAGAATGTTGAGGAATCAAACAAAAAACTGCGCCAGGCACAGGTGCCACTGGTCAACCAAGAGGAGTGTGACGAGAAAAACAAGGATATAGCCCACGTGACAGATAGCATGATTTGTGCTGGCTATCCGGAAGGTGGCAAGGATTCATGTCAGGGCGATTCTGGTGGTCCCTTGGTAAATAGGAATGGCGTGTTGGTGGGCGTGGTGTCCTGGGGCATTGGCTGCGCCAAGCCAAACTTTCCGGGCGTATACGCCAGAGTAGCCTATGTTCGTGAATGGATCAAGAATCACAGCGGTGTTTAATTAGCTAACTAAGCGAATAAACGACCATAAATATGCAGCAATACTGAAATAGTCTCCAGACATTTATTTACACTTATCCCAAAATACAGCTAAGACAGCAGCAAGGGGACGGCTTGCTGCCCACACTAGAAATGTGTCCAGCCTCTAGGACTCGGCAGCTCGGCAGGGGCGACTTTGTGCTTGCACTTTCTACCTGTTATATACCTTTAACAAAATCTTTATAACCTGATTTTCTATTTTCAATGGGCTCAGAATGTTTATAGCTCTAAGAATTTTACTTCTTATATTTGAATCTTTCTCTCGGGCCACAATCTCAAATTTGTATTTTTATACCCTGAACACATTGAAAATGGGAAATCATACATGTATGCCCCATATACATATGTATGTTCCTCTATATATCTTGCTTATTAGATTACATCCGACATTGCTCAGCTCTCCCGAAAGATTGTCGCCCACTTGCTCATCAGCATCAAGCACAAAGTCGCTCCTGCCGAGCTGTGTTCTGCTCGACTTCTAATCCTAGAGGCTGCAGAGATTTCTAGTGTTGGCAGCATACTGTTCCCTTACTGCTGTTTTTTGGGGCAAGTGTAAACAAATAATTGGAGACTATTTTAATATTGCTGAATATTTTAGATCGTTTATTCAATTAGTTAGCTAATTAAACACCGCTGTGCTCTTTGATCCATTCGCGAACATAGGTTACTCTGGAGTATACGCCCGGAAAGTTTGGCATGGCGCAGCCAAAGCCCCAGGACACTACGCCCACCAACACGCCATCTCCATTGACCATGGGACCACCGGAATCACCCTGACACGCATCCTTGCCGCCTTGCAGATAGCCAGCACAGATCATGCTATCTGTCACCCCACCATATTGACTGTATTTCTTGTTACACTCCTCTTGGTTGACCAGGGGCACTTGCACCTGGCGCAGCCAATCGCGTGGCTCCAGAGGATTTTTTGTGCTGCCCCATCCGCTAACATAGCATGCATCACCATCCTTAAACTCTTGATTGTGTTCCGGCAGCTTAACAGCCTGCTTGGTCTTATCGAATTCAATTGGTTCCTGCAGCTGCAAGAGCGAAAAATCGTAATTGATATTTGTGTAGTTGAACTTTTCGTGTTGAACAATCTCTTTGATGCCCAGCAGCTGCCCATTTCGGGAGCATTCAGAGGTGCCCAATCGCACGTGGAGTTGATGAGCCTTCTTGCCACTGGAGTAGAAAGAATTGGAGTTAATTTCTCAAATGAGAATCTGCAGTCCGAACAACTTACTAAGTACAATGCGCTGCCGTTAGTATCCACTCCTTCGAGATCAGTGAGCCGCCACAAATGTGATCGGATGTTTGTAATGAGATTTGATGTGGTGCTTCTGTTATGTTGATACGTTGACCTCCGACAATACGGCCATCGAGGCGCGGTTGCTGTCTTAAGAGCTCATTCCCTATCGAACGTTGACGTTTGATGGGCTCAGGTATCAGACAAACGCCCGCCAGGACAGCTACAGTGGCTTGAAGCAGCAGAACAATCACGAATTTCGTTGGTAACATTTTTGATATGACTTTGACAAAAACAAAAATGCTCACGAACAGTGCCGGAAAGAAAGAAGTACTCGGCTTTTATAATTCTGGCCCGACCGTGAATAGACTATGCTCAAATATAGTCCAAAAACCCCACTGAGACGCTATCTGAGCAAGCGAGCTTAGCATACTAATATAAAATATGTAAAAAAAAAAAACATTGTTCTAAACGAATTTTGGATGCACTAACTCTTTAGACATTTATGCAAAAGATATACACAAATAGTTCCTAGATAAAGATGGAATTTCTAAATGTTCTTGTATCTTACAAAAGCTGCTCCAATATATTAATTTTTATTTTATTTCTTATCTACTCATTATTGTTTATTGACTTCAGTGAGAAAGACAACTTATTATAGACCACACATTTGCTGTTATATATATACCTAAAGGTATTTTAAGTCGAGCTACAACTTAGCTCTAAACTTTAAAGCCGAACCAACGCCATTAATTTACCTTGATAAAACTAAGTGAAAACAGGTCAAGTGTATTTTCGGTTACACCACGGCACATTGTCTATTAAGGTATTCATTTATAGCCAAGAATTTGTTTACAATGTTCCAATTTCAATTCATTTGTATCATATATTATGTAGGCGGAACCAATTAGATCTTTACTCAACCACATAGATAAGATTACGTCCGACTTCGGTCAGCTTTCCTGACAGATTGACGCTCACACGTTTCGCAGCCACATCAAGAATAAAGTTGCCCTCGCTGAGCAGTGTCTTGCCCGTCTTGTAGTCCTGGAAGTTGGGCAGTTTACGTGGACCCAGGACAGGATCCTCATAGCGCCAGATTTGAAGTGTGGACAAATCTGATTTAAGGCCAATAATTTTAGAGAGTTTCTCGCGCAGTGACTGCACTGTATCGCCCTCAGATATGATGGTGTTCACCTGAAACAGACCCGAGCGCTCTATGGGATTTACAAGTTCCACGGCAACATGAGGTGCTACGCTGAAGCTAATGAAGGGTGAGCCAGGACGCACTTCTTCGCGCGTCTTTTCAGGTGCCGATGGATCATCGGTGTATTTGATTTCCAGACTTTCCAGCTGATGTAGAAGAACGTGTCAATAAATGAAATATTTTCAGATAAGTTTGCTACTCACATCCAAGGTGTTCTTAAGATAATCAAGATTGCTGAGCAGCACTTCGCGCTCATCGAACTCCAGAGTGACAGCTAGTGCAGCCACACCTTTGCCCCCCTCCACTTTCTCACGAATCATTTGTGCAAAGGGCATCACACGCTTCATGAACTTTTTAAGTTCGGGCTTCTGTTGCAACGTGACAGCGATTATCTTGTTGTCGGGCAGCGTTTTAGTGTCCTTGTTATACATCTCGCGCATGGTGTCCAGCACGCAACACTGCCAGGGCGGATACGTTTTGGCTACCCAAACGAGACCACGGTTGGGCTTCAGCGTCTGTACGTCCAAAGCCTTCTCTTTGCCACCCTTGCCCCGGACTTGCAGTAAATTCTTCAAATTAAGGCGGAAGGAATGAGCCGCCTCCATCAAATACTCAGAGCACATGATATCGTGCTCATTGATGGCGCCCACCTCGGGCCAGCGAGCATGGACAATAGATTCCTTGTTGCCCAACAGGCCCCATACATGCTCCGCCATGTGCGGGCAAATGGGCGACACCAGCAGCGCCTGACGACGTATAAACTCCATGACCAACTCTTCGTGCATGCCCTGGACACCGCACAGTTCGCGATACTTGTCACGTGCTAGCTGCAACTCATAGAATCCGCTACGCAGCGCTTCTTTGAACAGCATACGTCGATAGTTATCATCCGTCTGCTTTGTCTTCAAGTTCAGCTCACTCCAGAAGACCTGGTCGTTGAATGTTTTGGCAGCATCACGGCGCAGGCTAGTACGCGTAGCCAGCATCTCTTTGACCCACTCAATGAATGTGTACAGACGCAGAATTCCCGCATCCGCAGTGCTTTCCACAAAGTTGGCATCCTCTACGCTATCACCAGCGTCAGCAAGGCACAGGCGCATACCATCCGCCGAGAACTTCTCAACAGCCTCATAGAGTGTCAGGAAATTGCCATCTGACTTGGACATCTTCGCTGAATTGAGCAGCAGGTGACCATTGACCCGCATACCCTTGGGCCACTTTGTTTCATCGTTGGGCCAAATGGCTGCATGGTTATACAGGCAGAAAGTCAAATGGTTTTGTATCAAATCCTTTCCAGACACGCGCAGATCCATAGGATACCAGTACTCGAATTCCCGACGCAGCACTGCCAGATGTTCCTTTTTAATAGCTGTCTTCTTTGGCAGCGGCGTTTCCTTAAAGAATATATAGTCCCAGACGTCAGCGGTCATGTCTGCGGGTGTGATGCCTACGGAAGATATATTGTTAAAACAGTCAGTTGAATGACAGACAACTCTCTTATAATTTCACTTACCAAATGGTCCTGGCTTCTCGCCACGGAAAGTGCCGCCTTGCAGCAAATGGACAACCGTATAGAAGGCCATATAGATAGTTGAGTCTGACAGTGATTCAATGAGCCACTGTTCATCCCAGGGCAGCTTAGTGCCCAGGCCATAGGTACGCGAGCAGGCGTACTCGTGCAGCCAATTCAGGCACGCCTCAAAGTTGTTGCGCGCCTCCTCGTGAAACGTCTCCATATTCTGCAGTATTTTTGTTGTCTGTCCCAGCCACTCGGGCTCGCCATAGTTAATATACCATTGATTACACAGAGCCACCACACACTCATCCGCTGAGCGTGACATGATCAATTTCTCGGGCTCATAGTAAATATCCGCCTCCTTGGCATCAACCAGTTGCTTTTGCAAACTCTTTTTCACGTCCTGGATTTTACGACCAGCAAATTCACCCACCAGCATTACGCCATCATAGAAGCCTGTTAAGTGAAAATTATTAGATCAGTAAAATTATTACATCGGTATACATATTTCATAATATCTTCTCAGTTGACTATGAGCTATCAGTCCTAAACGCTTCTTTTAAAAGAACTTTTTTTTTTTATTAACTTAATAGTGTGTGATAAGTGATCGAAATTATAAAGGTATGTGGTATGTATGTATGTATATGTGCAATTAAAGCAAATTCATGAATATTGTCCATTTGGATAATGTCACTTACTCTTCAAATAGCAAAGCTCCTTAGCCTCAGCCAGTTTCTCCTTGTCGTTCTGCGATTGAATCTTGAGCGTGTCGTAGGCATACACAGCAGAGAGTTTGCCAAGTGTTGGAACTTCGATGATGGGTATCGGGCCGTATGGCAGCACCATTTCGTCTGTTAGCCCATACTTTTGACGGAATGCCTCTTTCTTCTGTAGATCCACCAGAGCCGCATAATCGTCGGGCGAGTCTGAGGGCACGGAGGTCACCACGCCCGTACCCTTATCCGCTTTAATACTCAGCATAGGCAGTGTGTAGATTTTTTTGTGACTTGTTAGCGGCGCTGACAGTGGTACACCTAACAGCTCCAAGCCGGTAACTTCGGCCAGCACAACAATTTTTCCTTCTTCGGCAGTGAAGCCTTGGTAGGCCATGTTGCGTGCGGCACGATGTGTGCTGACCCATACTTCGTTGTCGCGCGTGCTTTGCCAGGCAATATACTTGATGTCTGGATGCAGCCAGCAGTTTGTTTGTCCATACATCGTCTCTGGACGCAGTGTGGCTGCCACCAAGAAAATGGGCTGATTGATGGCGCTGCAAGGGGTTTAATATCAGTGTATAAATTTACTATTGAAAATCAGGGTAGTACCTTAAAGCTTTGGGTGCCTGCAGCACTTTCATCTTGATCAGAGTGTATTCCTGGGGACCAACGCCCTCGCCACTGGAACGATCGTGATCCATGCAGGGTTGTCCGTCTTTTGGCGAATATATTGTATAGCGTTTGCCATACATGATTTTGCCGCGCTGCTTCAAGTGATTGAACTGCCAGCGAACAAATGAGTCAAAGTAGGGATTCGCATCTGTGGTTATAAACGTGCGACGCCAGTCTACGTGCACACCTATGCGCTTCAGATCCTGCACCGCCAGCGGTGGGAAGTAGCCCAGCCAATGCTCGGCATTGGCAAATTGCTTGATTTCCTCATCGCACAGGCCAAGGCTTTGCATGATTTGCCATTGATATTTAGCACTGCCCGTTTTGGCAACAGCTTTGCTCTTCTTTCCCTTGGACTTGTCCTTGGGCACCTCCGACTGTGACTGCTCAACGACTGGCGCCGCTTCCTCCGTCTCCGGAAACTTAGGTGGATAGCCAAACATTTCAAGTTCACGTGCCAGCTTATCGGCGCAAGCCTTGATCGGCATGCCGGTGCAATGGAATCCGAAGGGCCACAGCACACGACGGCCCTTGAGGCGATGGTAGCGAACAGCATACTCGGCCTTCGACATGGAGAACGTGTGCCCCAGGTGCAGGCGTCCATTCATATAAGGAAACGGAAATGTGACAAAGAATTTTTCGCTCTGTTGCTTCTTGGGCTCGGTTGGAGCATCTGTTTCGTGTACACGCTCCGTTTCCCATCGTTGTTGCACCTCGCGCTCGATTTTTTGCAGAAATTCCACCTTAAAGGTGCCTTTGCGTTCCACATTTGCCTATTTGCGTCGTGCATACATTAAAATATTGTAATTATTTCGTTTTTGATTGTCATTCGATGCAAATATTGCATCAGGTTGCTGATTTTGTCATCTTGGATTGTGTATTTAAATATACCGTGCAGTTCATAAGTTGGCTGTGCCGGTAATATTTTATATGTTTTAACTTACCATTTTTCTATAGTTGGCTGCGCAGTTTATTATAAGTTCACTTAATTTCACTGTATTTATCAGCAACCAACAAATTGCGAATTGCAACGTGTTTACTCCGCTGCGGCGGCTAAAAGGCTGAAATCGTTCGTATAATCGAAATTCGTTAGCAACTATCGATATATCGGGGTGAGAATAAAAACGTATGTTGATTAGGGCATGGTATAACATAAAGTTATGGTATTTGATTATTTATTATACTATTGTTGTACACCATTTTTATAATTAACTTTTCTCACAGTGTAATTAACTTATAAATATTCAAAATTCGAATAGATCGTCCCCTGAAGATTTTTTAGTATTTAATTCAATATTGTTAGTATTTTATTATCGAGAAGCAATGCTATTTTGATTTAATCGATATTTTCAGTCCACTTAACCTACTTTTTTTTTATTAGGTGAAAAGTTTTAGATTTAGGTTAATATTAGCTGAATTACGTTATATTTTTGGAGTAATTATATTATAAAATGCGACCAGTGTTTGCATTTCTGTTGCTGGCGCTATTGTGCGCCTGCCAATTGAACAGCGCAAATGTAAACACCAACACTGAAGATGAAACGGACAATGATTTTGCGGAGTTCGATGATGACTTTGTGGATGCCAGCTACGATACAGAAACCGCAGAGAATGCCGACTCATCCAGGGGTGCAGGTGGAGACAGCTACACTATAGAACGCCAGGAAGTGCCCAAAAAATTAAAAGTTTCTAATGATGACGAAGAGGATGGTCTGGTTGAGAACGACGACGAATTTGAACATTTCCAGGACGAGGAGGAGTTCGAAGGCTACGATGCTGGTGACACCATGGAACCACCCATTGACCAGAAGACGGAGCCAAAGCTAAAGATACCAAATATACCATTACATTTCCGCACACACTGGGACTCGTATTGGATGGAGATGCTAATGGTAGCCGGTCTCCTGGCCTATTTCGCCAACTTCTTTGCTGGCAAGACAAAGAATGCGCGATTGGCGCAGCTCTGGTTCAGTACTCATAAAGCACTCCTCGACGAAAACTTTGCGCTTGTTGGTGACGATGGAAAGGTCGAGAACGAGAATCCGGGACTGATTAAGGAGAGTGAAAGTCTATACACCCTCTGGTGCTCCGGTCGCACCTGCTGCGAGGGCATGCTAGTCGAATTAAAGATGATCAAGCGGCAGGACTTGGTGTCGCTTGTTGCAGGACTGATGCGACCTCAGTTGGATCAGGTGCACATCAAAATCGAGTTGACACGTGGCTTGATGGATTCATTTGTGTTTGCAGTCGGCAGTAAAAAGACTATAACGAAAGTATTCAAGGAGTACACAGATTTGGTAAGTCAACAGAAGTTAACGTTTTGGCGCAAACTAATTAAAACCTTTACATTTGCATTTTCTGCAGAACAAGTTTTGTAGTTTAGTTGCCAAGCCGGAGGATCGCTATAATGTTCCCAGTGGTTTTGGCGTGCTTTCGGAAATACCAGAAGCCACATCCGCCATACTCGAGTCACGTGTTATAACTGCACTTAACAAATACCAAAGCTATATCGATTACCTGCACATCTCTGATCAGTTCAGCGGCCAAATCCAGCAGGAGGAGGGCAATACGCTGAAGCAGCCGGAGACGCGGCCAGTGCTATTGGCCGGCTTCAATCTGCCCAAACATGCCGAAATGGAGACCATTAAACCCTTGTTATTGTTGATATTTTATCTAATGGAACGCTTGAAAGTCTATCGTATGTCCAAAGAGGTAAACGATCTTGCAGTCCCTGACAGACCTCTACTTAAAAAGAATTTATTAACAATGTGAATCTAAATTGCAGGCCAAAGCTAAGGCAGACAAGAATCGTTTGCGTGTCGAGGAGGAGTTCCTAAAGAGCACTCATGCCGCTCGTGCCGAGGCAGCCGCTCAGCGTCGCGAGGATAAGCGCAAGCAGGAGAAGGAGCGCGTGCTCGCTGAAGAAGATCCTGAGAAGCAACGTCGCTGGGAACTCAAAGAACAGAAACGTCAGGCCAAAAAGAATGCGCCCAAAATGAAACGCTTAGCAGTTAAATCGCTATAGATCTTGTTGCGCCCTGTAGTGCCATCAATATGCGCTCATTTATTATCCCTAGAACAATTAGCAGGTATTTCTCAAATGCCACACTAAAGCAATAAAGTATTTGTGTTTCTTATTGAGCGCCAAAAAAGCAAAAAAAAAAAAAAAAAAATACAAGCCAGCTTAAAGTTTTCTTAAACTGATTAAATACATTGTGTAGCAAAAAAAATTAATGGAGATTTAGAAATTAAATTAATATAATTGTTATTCGCGGTAAAAGTTTTGTTTTCACTTTTTATTTATTTATTTTTATTTTTTATCGGTAGGCCTGTATAGATAGCTGTTGCAATTAGCGGCCCTTTACTATCATAGATATATGTATATTATAAAGACATACGAGCAGTCGAACTGAATTGTAATCTATGCTAGAAGCCAAAACTTTGTTTGCTTTAAATTTGTTACTGCTAAGCAAATCCACTGAAAGAGATCATATTCACGCGCTCTGATCAGCAGAGCTCGTGTGACGCTCTTTTAGCAAAGATCGTTTTGGAAACAGAGAGCATATAACATATATTGCTTGCCGATCGCGAACGAACTCACTAAAAACCCGATGCAATCTGTAGCTCTCTCGAGTTTCTTCGTGTGACGCTTTTTTAACGAAGATCGTTTTAGAAGCAGAGATCGATCGCGAACGAATTTACTGAAACCCCGATGAAATCTGTTGCTCTCTCGGGTTTTTATTCTCACCTATTTCCAGACATCGAGAACCAATCGATCGGCAGTTAATTGCGAGCTAAGCTGCTATGACAATTTCCTTGAGAGTGTATAACCTGAAGTGTAATTTTGAACCGCTTTTATTATAGAGAAATTATTATAATATATATGCATGCATGTATGTATTGTGTAATTTAAAGAGTGTTTCTAGATCCCATGTGAAAAGAAAATATTCGTAGTGAGCTGAGAGAAGACGTCGATGTAGTTATAGCTAGATTTTAGCTAGCGCCATGGGCCATGCGACAATCATGCACTTTGCTTCTTCCAGAGCAACGCATCGTTCAAAAGTTTTGGCAGTAGCTGTGGCAGCAGAGAGGCGAGGCGCGCAAGCGCGCGCGCAGATGCACACACACACACACACACACACATACACACGCACAGGGTGGACGGCAGTTGGATGAGAACATTGAAATCTGATGAAAACTGTCCCCAGGACCGTGTTAACATTTGACCGGGAAGCAATTCTCGTTGGATACATAGGCGATGTGATTGCGTAGAGTTTTGATTTGCTTCTGGGCCGCATCGAAGCTGTAGGAGAGGGTGTTGAGCTGGCCCTGCATCTCGCGGATGACCGCCTCACGATCGTTGACCGACAAGCTAGCCGTGGCACGGCATTGGGCCAGCTCCTTTTCGAGGCGATTGATTTGTTCCTGTTGCTGGGCCTTAATCATCTCGGCGCGCTCCTTGGTGCCGGCAATGATCTTGGCGGACTCGGTGCGCAGCGTGTCCAGGTCATCCTGTGTGGTCTTCAGCTGCTCACAGAAGAGATCGCGCTGTCGCAGCAGCTCCTCGATCTCATTGCGCGCCTGGGACAGATCGAGTTGGCACTGGGCGAGCTGTGGACCCAGATCCTGGGTGGGAGCTTCCATCTGTGTCTTGCAAGATTTCAGCTCTTTGCAGACAACAACAAGCTTGCTCTGCAGATCATCTTTCTCCTTGCACACCTGCGCCAGCTTCAGCTGCTCATTCTCAAGCAGCTTGGGGAAGTGCAGCAGCTCGTTGAGCTTCTCCTGGAACTTGGAGCGTATCTCCTTGACCTCCGTGTTGATCTGCTGCTCGATGCGCTTGTTGTTCATATTCAATTTCTCCAACGAGACGCACTGCTCCTCGACCTTCTGCTGTGCCAGCATGTACTTGTTGCGATAGTCCTCCAGTTGCTGCGACTGCTCCTTCATGATGCACTTGAACTCCAGCTGTTCCTCCTTCAGTTCGTTGACGCGGGCACGCAGTAAGTTCAGCTCAGCGGCATCTGCATCCGAGGCTGCCCCCTTGCCTCCACCCCCACAGCCACCCATGAAACCTTTCATGCTAAAGAAAATGAGGAGATGTAAATTGAAGATTCCCGATGAGTGGGTGAGAGATCTCTTACCGTTTCTCCAGCTCCTTCATTTGGCAGTCCTTGCGCTGAAACTGTGTTAACAGTCGTGCATAGTTCTCCTTCATCTTCTCGTACTTGTCCGCTTTGGTGTTGCGCTTGCCGCCACAGATGACCAGCGGATCGGGATCCTCTGGGCAAGGCGGGCGCGCCGTGGGTGCATTGCAGGGATCATTGTCCTCGTCGTCATCGTCGTCATCATCGTAGCCGCCGCACGACGTGGGCTCCTGGGTCTCGCGCTTGCTGACCTCGTTGAGCAGCTTCTTCACTGAGCACTGCATGTTCACGATGCGACGCTTCAGCTTGTCGAGCGAGTCGCTTTTGTTGCACGGCGGCGGACACGGTGGCGGACAGGGCGATTGTTGACGCTGGCGCGAGCGTTTCGCTGGCCGACATGGCGGTGGTGGGCAGGGCGGACATGGTGGTCCTTGGATGCTGCTGCTGCTCTCCTCACAGGCTGAGGGCTGCTTCTGGCATGGCCCCGGATTGCAAACTTGCTTCGGCTTGGACTTGGAGGCCATGATGGCGCAGGCGATTTCCTGCATCATTTTCATGTCCTCCGGACAAGCGCCCTTCATCTTCTGCATGGCCTTGCTCAACGCCTTGATCAGCCGGTCCTCCTGCCCCTCTGCCTGACAGCAGCTGGAGGGCGCCTCATCGCTGCATTCGGTAGCGGTTGCACCACTGCCTCCAGCTGCCGTGCCACAGGGACCCATGCAATATGGCGATATGTTGTCCTCGTCCACGGTGGTGGTCATATTCAGCTCGCGATAATGGCGACGGGAGCCAAAGTTCTGCAACTTCACGGCACGATTCATCATGGTGTGCAGCTTGATGTTCTCCTGTTCCATGCAGATGCGCAGGCGCTTAATTTCGCGCAGTTCGTTGCGCGTTTTACAGGGTCGCTCGCACATGTCCATCACCTGCATCTTGATGTCGTAGATTATCTTGTTCTGGCAATCGATCTCCTTGATTAGCGCCAGATACTCGTGGTACATTCTCCTCTGCTCGGGATCATCCGAAGATTCACCGAGGCGCGAGAACAAATCATCTTCAATGCCCTCTTCCATGCCCCCCTCATCCATGGCTGCCATGCCATCGGTCTCATCGAATTCCTGCTCCTCTGCACCGCCCTCATTGTCAGCCATTTTGTTCGCTAATTAATTACTCTAAGAAAGCAAAATGATGTTGCCCCTTTGTCTGTCGTGTGGTAACGTTCAATGGTTCCAAGATGGTTTCTTTTTTTATATTAGCTCCAATCACTTGTAATTTTAAAGCATAATCTCAAAATTTTGGTAATATATTCTGGAATTGATTACTATAAAATTTTTAAGGAGGTTATGTTGTTTTTTTAAACAACTAAAATGAACTGAACAATTTGTGTATGGATTTTCACTCTTCGAAATATGTGTGCCTCGGCCTGCTTTGATGCATCTTATGATCGACATAACTATACGTTCGCATCGACACTTTTCTGAATTATGCATACATATATATATTTTATATACATATATAAATACATTTGGATGCATGCATAGACAACTGAGAAAATTTTGCTCAGCGTAAACAATTTTTTATTGCATTAAAATGTAGAAATATTCAATACAAAATGGGTCTTCATTTTATACTATAGCATTATTCTATAGCAATATTTAAAAAAAAATAATAAAAAGATATATTTGTATACATCATGCATTTATAGCACTAATTTATAGAATAGAATATTATATGAAGAATGGATAATTATTTTATATTATAGAACAGATATTTCAATAACCACCTAAATCTACATTGTATATATTAAAAAAAAAAAAAAAAATAATAATAATATATATATATAAATAAAATTAAAAAAAAAAAAAAACTATATATTGATCATAGATATGCATAAGTGTTTCATATTCAGTCATATATGTGAGTTCATAGGCTTATTTGTTATCATAGATCTATGGTGACATGATCCTAGATCATAGATGTATTGTAATGCGTTCCATGATCAAGTAAAATATATGATTTTTATATATTACAGATCATAGATGAATGATCTATGGCAACATGATCCTAGATCATAGATTTATTGTAATGCGTTCCATGATCAACTAAATGTGATCGCAGTTCATATATCTATGGTAATATATCTATGATCTATGATGCATGATTTATGGTCATATATAGTTGATCATGGTAAAGTACTCATGAATCAAAAATCGAAGTTCACCTTGTCAAATTTCATCAATCATAGATCATGGATCAATCTGACCACCTAAGTACTACAAATTGCTGAGACATTCATTCTGTTCGTAACAAAATACTTTAGTTAAGTAGGCATTTATAAAGAAAAAAAAAAAAGCTTATTGATAATCATTTAGTATATTGCTCCATGTTGAGCTAGTAATTATTTTTGGTAAATGAATGTGAAAGAATCCCTTTAAAAATTATCTGTTGGTCAGAAGACAGGACAAAAATTACGAAAGTGTATGTAGAAACCGGCTGAACGCAAAATTATTGTAAATGTTAATTCCGGCCAGCTACAAAACTAATAACGAACCGGCGACCAGAGGAGTCTCCCCCGTCTGCCAGGAGCAGGACGAGTCAATGGGGAAGCAACCGGAAGGAGATAGCACAAATGGCAAGACTTTAAAGCAGAACAGTTATATAAGTCTGCACGGCAAAAATCTATCGACGAGCGATGCCAACAACAACCACATCAGCAACAACAACTGCGTGGAAGAGGACGACGAACTGGCTCTCAGCGATGGCGAGCAGTTCGACATGGTGGGCGACGAGGCTGACGACGAGGAGGAGCAGCAATCGTGCACGCCAAAGAGGCGCAGCGGTCCGCAGGGTGATGAGATGGGCGCCAAGCTGAAGCACGAGCTAACCAAGTACAAGCAAGAGCTCAAGGAGTACAATGAGACGACCAAGGACCTGGAAAAGAAGTACATGAAGATCAACTTTGAGCTGAGCGAAATGCAGCAGAAGCACGGCCAGTTTGTCTGCCGACGCAGTCCGAGTCCCGAAATGGAGGCGGCAAGCGAACTGGATGTGGACGGGGGCTTGCTGGACAGCTATTGCCCGTCCTCCACCAGCATGGGCTCCGACAACACGGTTAAGGGTCGCAACGGCAAGAACGTGTTCTGCAGCAACAGCAGCTTCATGACGGTGCTGGCTGTGCCAAGTTCCTCCGACACGATGCATAGGTCGCCCTCGCCGCTGACCACGCGCAAAGGGCAACGGCATCAGTCGAAAGTGAGGAGCCAGCCAGCTGCATATGGTAAACAGGTAGTCGCGCGTAGCAATGGACGACGTGCCCTGCGCTCCGCAGCGGAGGAGCAGGAGAATGATCCGTCATACAAGAAAATGTACAATGTGCTCAAGGACGTGATGAATACTCAACAGGATCACAAGAAGAAGTATGCCTACGGTCACGATGACGGCGAATTCAATCAGTTGTACACCACGATTAAGGACCTGAAGAGCGAGCAGGTGCAGTTCCGCAGCATCATACGGCATCAGCAGGAGCGCATCAGCGATTATCACACGCGCTGCGTGAAGGCCCAGGAAATCATGAAGACGCAGAAGCACGAGATCGACAAGCTGCAAGTGAACAACCAGCAGCTGGAGTCGAGCATCTACCATGACATCGACACGCTGCGCTCGAAGATCGACAACAAGCTGAAGAGCGTGGCCCAGCTGCCACATTTGATGCGCGAGGAGCACACCAAGTATGAGAATGTGCTGCGCGAGAATTGCCTGATGGCCGAGAAGCTGCATTCGCTGCAGAAGGAGGCCGCCCAGCTAAAGAGCAAGATCGACGAGCTGGGCAAACGGAAGCTGATCACTGTGAATCGCCTGAAGGCGGCTGAGCGTGATCTCAAGATATTCAAGAACTACAATGCTGCCCTCAAGACGGAGAAGCGTCGCCTGGCCGAGGAGCTGACCACGACCAAGATGCAGCTGGATTCGCTGCAGGCAGCGGGCAAGCGCCAACTGTCGCGGCATCGCGAACAAACGGAGAAGCAGCGCCGCGAGCTGCAGAAGCGCATCTTCGATCTGGAGCTGAAGCTCAGCCGCAGCCAAAACTCTACGTCGAGTCTAATTCAGGAGCGCGACAGTCTCATCGCCGAGCTGCAAACGCAGCTGCACACGCTCGTCCACAACTTCGAGGTCTCGCAGAAGCACATCCGAGTGCTGAGGCGACACATCTACACCATGACCTCGGGCGGCACGACTGGTGGCCCTACTAGTGGTTCACTCGCTGCTCCGCTCGGTGGTGCCACTCCGCAACGCTCCGGCCCAGCCAGTGAACAGAGCATGACGCGAACAGGTGCCCAGAGCCAGCCAACCAGTCCCGGCGCCACGCGACTTGGCACTCCGCGTACACTAAAGCCCAGAACCTAGCTGCATCAGCTCTCTACTCTAGCGCATCAAGCAACTTGAGGATATGGCCAGGAACAGCCGTGCATTCGTCCATACAGATCACCTATTCCTGGCCCATACCATCAAGCTGTTTCCCATCCGCTAGCAGCGATGAACAGCTGGCAGCTGTGCGTCCCTAATTCAAGGATTTTATTTGTGTTGTTCTCTATAGTCTAGTACTTAATGAAATTTTCGTGTATAAATTGTTGTTTAAATTAACCTCTATATATTTGGCTTTTTTTTTTTTAATGTGCGGCAAAAGTCGCTAGCACTGTGCATGGATAATGTTATTTGTTGAATATATATTCTTGTAGATGGACTTTCAAAATCAAACTTTCAGATTATGATCACGTCATTCTTATGTAAATGCAAGTCTTTAGTAATTGAAACGCATTTGTTACACATTTTGGGGGGATGGGAATCTTTTTTATCTTGAAAGTCAATAAAGTTACAAATTAATGAGCCAAGTTCTGAATACATTAGAAAATATGTAACTGAGCTTAAATAACTTATATATAATATAAACCTTTATAGATAAAGCAAGCTAAAAGAGTTTTGCATAAGCTAAACAAAATGTACCAAAATGTATTATTAGAAAATACCACACTCGCATTCTTTGATAGTGCGATAATTAGACAATTTCCTCGTCCAGCCCATTGTGGGACTGGTCCGGGGTCTTATAAAAGCTAAACGCTTCTTTCTTTCTGTCAAAGTCAAACCAATAATGTCAGTTAAGCTGGTGATTTGTTTGCTCCTGCAAACCGCGGTAGTTGTCCTGGCGGGCGTTCGTTCGATACCTGAGACAATCCTGCGTGAACGTTCGATGGGGAATGAGTTCTTGAGATGGGAGCCTCGCCTAGATGGCCGCATTATTGGTGGTCAACGTATAAACATAACTGAAGCACCATATCAAATCTCATTACAAAAATTGATTATAAATACATTATATCACATATGTGGCGGCTCACTAATCTCGAAAGAGTGGATATTAACGGCAGTGCACTGCATCGGGTAAGTTGTTGCAGATAATATTTTTAATTAATGTGTGAACATTATTTCTTTCTGCTTCAGGTTAGACTCGAATACGAAACAGCTAAAGGTGCGCGTAGGTTCCGAAAATAATGAAAAAGGTGGACA
Organism: Drosophila koepferae; assembly: GCA_030914345.1. Classification (NCBI taxonomy): domain Eukaryota; kingdom Metazoa; phylum Arthropoda; class Insecta; order Diptera; family Drosophilidae; genus Drosophila; species Drosophila koepferae. The sequence continues at coordinate 8,445,769 of JAUESR010000207.1, forward strand.
AGTGCTTGGCCTCAAAAAAGTTATTACACATGAAAAGTTTGTCTCAGAAACGCTTGATTATGATGTTGCGCTGTTGCAACTGGAAACGCCAATTGAATTCGATGAGACCAAGCAGGCTGTTAAGCTTCCGAAGCAGGGTCAAGAATTTGGGGATGGTGAAATGTGTTATGTTAGCGGCTGGGGATATACACGGAATGATCAGGAGTCACAAGAATATCTGCGGAAGGTACAGGAGTCACTGGTCAACCAGAAGGAGTGTATCGAGAAAAACGAATTTGTGACAGATAGCATGATTTGTGCTAGCAATTTGGAAGGTGGCAAGGGTTCATGTAGAAACGATTCTGGTGGTCCCTTGGTAAATAGGGATGGCGTCTTGGTGGGCGTGGTGTCCTGGGGCCATGAATGTGCCAATCCCAAGTATCCTAGCGTATATTGCAGAGTATCCTATGTTCGTGAATGGATCAAGAAGCACAGCGGTGTTTAATTAGCTAACTAAGTGACTAATAAACCGCCGAAAATGTGCAGCAATACTAAAATAGTCTCCAGACATTTATTTACACTTATCCCAAAATATAGCTAAGACAGCAGCAAGGGGACGGCTTGCTGCCCACACTAGAAATCTGTCCAGCCTCTAGGACTAGAAGTCGGGTGACTTTGTGATTGATGCTGATGAACAAGTGAGCGTCAATCTTTCGGGAGAGCTGAGCAATCTCGGATGCAATCTAATCCTTATAAAGATATATAGAGTAATATATATAATTTATGGGGTCTGCCACGCTTCCTTCTGCCTGTGACATACATTTCGACAAAATGGGTTCGGGGTATACAAATAAAAAATGTGGTAGTGAATAGTATAAATTTATGTATTTAATGTATTTAAGTGTTTTAGCAATTTCTAATTATTTAATTTGTTTGGCGTACTTTTTCCTTGAATGTGAGTCATTCAGCGCGAACTTGATTTTCAACTGTGATCACTCCATGCTGAATATATACATACATATATATATACAAAGATTGATCCAAAAATGAGCATTAAATTAACTGAGTTATATATTAACTGGAAATGTTATATATATTAATTGTAAATTTAAATAAATAAACAATGAATAAGTATTAGATTGCCCTCGGCCCCCTGTGCAGTATTTTAATATGTTCAATATATCTCACTTCATATTTGAAAAATATTAATAAATCAACTACAAATGAAGGTCAGATTTCCACTCTGGCACTCGTTTACCCTCATCGCCGAACTGCGTCCTTCGCAATAGATTTTCAAGGGTTCGTGGTGATCTCATGGCAGCTGTAAAGTGAACACGATTAGTAATCAAATCAAAAAGTATTCGATTCGAAAAACATTTATGAATGTACTTAAATCAACAGGAAAAAATATATATGTGTAAACAATTTAGTCGAGAGTTCGATAGCTTGCGGATGCTCGCTAGACAGCTGATGCGATTCTGCCGATATACATATATACATATATATATATATATAGATATATAGTATACATAAACATATTCCACAGCCACTTTGGAGGCATGCTGCTGCTGAGTGCTGCTGCTCTGTGCGAAAAGTGTTTGCCGTGATGAGGCGGTGCGCGAAGGGGATACGGCGGGCATAATGTTGACAGCTGCGTGAAAGAAAGAGCTCTCGCATGGAGAGCAAAGAGCAGAGCGACAGAACAGAATAGCTAAATTTATAACTAAACTGAAACTGTAACAAACTGAGAACTCATGTTTTCAATATTCGAACAAACGGCGGGGGGGCTTGCGATGACCTGGCGAGAGCCAAAGGTGCGATGCCAAAGCTAAAGCTTTTCCGCTTTTCCACTTTTCTGCTATGGGCGGGTTACGCAGTTGAGTTTTTGCACGCGACGCGAACGGCTGCTGTTGGACGAAAAGATGCGATACGCTTCGCTGCTCAAGTGGAATGCCAACGAGCTGATGACGCACTGCAGCAGAGCCACAGCATTGTTGCTGCTGCTGCCGTTGCTCTTGCCAGCTGTTGTGGCCAGTGCTGATAGCGCCTGCCTTATACGTGCCACTCTCTATGTAACGCCGCCCGAGCAGCGCAGCGTGCAGGATTTCGGTCTGCCGCTGGACATTGATTGCGCTAGCAATGGAAGCAGCAGCAGCAACACTGGCGCAACTATCTTCGACCTAGGCGCACAGCGTGTGGCTGGCAAGCAGCATGTGCGCCTCAATGGCAGCCAGACGCCGCCGCTGGAGGTGGCCAGCTATGGGTTGGCATATCTGGACAACTGTGCGCAGCTGGAGAGCATAGAGATCGAACATTTTGTGCTAGAGACTAGCCTGCCCTTAAGCTGTGTAATGAAGCAGGAGCAGCAGTCGAAGCAGCAGTCGGAGCTGAAGCAGCTTCGCATTGTGGCCCTGCGTCACAATGAGCTGGGCACGCTCAGTGCCAATAGCTTCTCATTGCTGCCGCATTTGCAGCAACTGTGGCTGGAGCACAACTCACTGCGGCTGCTCGAGCCGCTCGAGGGCTGCGGAGAGCTGAAGCAGCTCATCATACGACGCGAGCGTCAGTTGGCTCTGCGACACGCAGAACTGCTGCAGCAGCTGAAGCAACTACAGCGCCTGGAGCTGGCACAGCTAAAGCTCGTGAGCAGCGAGCTGCTAGAGTCGCTGCCTGGGCAGCTAACTGAGCTGCTGGTGCAGCAGACGCTCATCGAACCCCGACATCTACGACTCGGGAATGGAACCGAGCAGCTGCTAAGCTTGAGCCTAATCGAGTGTGAGCTGAGCAGCTTCACACTCGATGCCTCGGCAGCCCCAAAGCTGCAGCAGCTCAATTTGAGTGGAAATGCACTGCGACAGCTGCAACTCTCGAACAGCTCGCTCATCAGCCTCGATCTCAGCGCGAATCATTTGAGGAGCTTGAACAGCAGCTGGTTTGCCCAACTGCAGCATTTACAGACACTGCAGCTGCAGCAGAATCAGCTCCATAGCATTTCATGGCTGCAGCTACTGCAGCTGGCTCCGAGCAGTCTCACCCGACTAGACTTGAGCTCCAATCAGCTGTTGCGCCTGGAGCACTCGGAGCGCGCTGGCTGGGATCAGGCGCAGCAACTGCACATACACATCGATGATAATCCGTGGAGCTGTCAGTGGCTGCTCAACTTCTCGCATGCCCAGCCGCAGCTGTTTCGACTGTTCCGCTATGCCAAGTACATATCCCATATCAATGTGAATGGGCTGAGCTGCAGGCCACAGTTGCAGGCGGAGGAGACGGAGGAGAACAAAGCAGTCGAGTCATCAAGCAACTCGACCGTCAGCCACGCCCACTTGAATGTCTCCAGTCACACGGTGCTCTACGGCAATCCCATGCAGCAGTCGCACAGTCAGCGCTCGGAGGCGCTCATCATAGTCTTCATGCTGCCTCTAGGCATAGCTCTGCTCTTCCTGCTACTGTATCTCTATTTGCACTGCGAGCGCATGTTCCATTGGTCCTACTACTCCAGCGAATTGCCCTGCTTTGGCGGCGGCAAGGCAACGAGCAGTCATCGCTTCGTGGATCACATTGACATCGTGCGCTATCCCATCGCCAATGGCAGCAGCGCCAACATGGCCGAGGAGCTAGATCAGCCGCAGGCTGATGGCTATGAGACGCCGCTGAGTGGCTCCGCCTCCATTTGCAACTGCGCCGGCCCACGGCAATCCAGTTGCTCGCGCACCCATCACGTCACATACGAGGTGATGCCCACAGATCTGCCCTATCAGCTGTACACAGAGATCAAGGAGCCGGGAGATGGCAAAGACACAGATGTGGATCCTACAGAAACGCCTGCAGTCTCTGCGCCCATCTACGAGCACTTGGACTGCGAGGAAGAGAAGCCAATGGACGTTTAGCAGCGGTGCTCATGAAGTAAGTAAAGGAAGGCGACTGCTGTGTACATATGTATGTATTTATATATGTATATAGATTCCGTCGTATTGCTATCAGCACAATATTGTCGATTGTCTGTTTGATTTGCCAGATGATCTAATCGTACTTGCTGCAGATCAGAGATTTATACCCTTTAAAATTTGGCAGAATGGGTTTATAGAATGTTTGGAAATGTGTGTAACAGACAATTGGAAATTGTAGTTAGCTCTAAGAATCTTTCTCTGAGACCAATCACAACTTCTTAAATTTAAATGTTGTTAAATTTAAATTGAAATTTAAATTTATTTGATTATTCTTTTTATAGCCTGAACGCATTGAAGTCAGGGCATAATGATTTTTGTGAAAATGTATGTAATAGGCAAAAGGAGGCGTGGCAGACCCTATGAAATAGTATATATATTCACATACATACATATACTCTGGAGTATACGCCCGGAAAGTTTGGCTTGGCACATTCATGGCCACAGGACACCACGCCCACCAACACGCCATTCCCATTTACCAAGGGACCACCAGAATCGCCCTGACATGAATCCCTGTCACCTTTCAAATAGCCAGCAGAAATCATGCTGTCACGTTGTTTATAAAACGATTTTTCTCGATACACTCCTTCTGATTGACCTGGCGTAGATATTTTTCTCCTTGGTGACCATACTCTGTGGCGCCCCAGCCGCTAACAGAACAGATTTCACCATCCTCAAATTCTTGACCGTGCTCAAGATAAAAAAGAAAACGTGTAGCCAACTGGCACAAGAATTTAACAAGATTTCTTTTTATATACATTTTCAATATTATTTAAATGAAACTTTATTCTGAGCTCCCACAATGTAGCTAACTATCGAAATACATATCCTTAAAACAATAATTGCATTGGCCGTTCGATTAAGCTTACACATACATATATGAAATCAGCTATTCTGTCTATTTTAACCCTCTCATGCCCGCAGTTGCATATACGCAACATTGTATTTATGAGCGTGTAACTATCGTTATTTTAAAATTTTTGTTTTGGTTCTTTCTCAGAAATATAGCTGCATGTGTTGAGTGAGCTTACAACTAATTTTTCGGTACGCAGCTGTTCACGCGTTCACTTTGTAGCTATTTTTCCGAGAGCGCAGTCGACAAATTCATTTTGCAAAAAAATGCCCATTTTAATTTGGGCATGAGAGGGTTAACTGTTTCATAAAGAAATTATATCATTCCAGGTTTGTAAATTTCCCATCTTGATGGCTGATGCACAAAGTGTCCTTATATATGAATCTTGGATCGGCAAGAATTATTAAGTTTGTACGTCCCGTTGTTGTTTGGTGTAATTTATTGCCTAAGTCATAATCTTAATAAAAAAAAAATGAATTCTAAATATTAATAATATTTGGGATTCAGTTTAAGAGCTTGCTGGTTTCTTGGATGCCACAACAATGCGTCGTATAATGCTCTGTGACTTTTTGACTGGCTTCATGTCCTGGCTATCAGGCTGTGTATTCTCCTTGCTGCACGACGCTGGACTGCACAGATCGGGACTCAGATTGTGCACGATGGGCGCATTGCTGCTGAACTGCACATTCTTTTGACTGTCCTCGGCAAACAAATCGCGCTTCTTTGTGAGAATGGAGCGCACAGGGCAGAGGACATTGCCCTCAGCATCCATGGCACTAGCTTTGACTCTAACTGGCGTACCCTTGCGCAAGGGTTTGGACTCACAAATTTCATGAAATTCAATGGGCTCTTCCTTGGTCTTAACTGGTGTACCTTTGCGCTGTGGCTTGGCAGGTGTGGGTATGTGTTCCTGTTCCTGCTCGTGCTCTTCCTCGTCATGATTCTCCGTTTTAATCTGGCGTACTTTGATGGGCGTGCCCTTGCGTTGAGGCTTCGCAGGCAGAGGAACCTCAGCAGCAGCCTCAACTGATTCCATTTCAGGTGACAGTAGCTGTTGTTCGCTCTTCACTCGAATGTGTGCAATGGGAGGAGTGGACATTGCGATTATCGGAGATGAAGAGCCCAAAGGTTCAATTGCATGAGCTTCGTCTGGCTCCTTTTTACATTTTACCTGCTCCAGCGGGTGTTCCTCAGCTAAGCTCTCTTTTGGTGCGTGCTCAATCACCTCACGCTTTACTTTAATTGGACAAGAAAGCTGTGCATATTTGATAGCAGAACGAGACTCTGACTTCGACTCCGACTCCGGCTCAGTCTTAAGCGGAGTGTCCATGACAATAACATCAGCTTGCAGATTCACACATACAGCGGGCGGTTTCAGCGGCGTATCCAATACTATAATTTCAGCTTTTGTTGTCACATTGACTGCATTCTCGATAGCTGCTGGGGCGGCCGTGACACTGACAATGCGTGGCAAGGCAGCTTTCAGTTCAGCTTCCTTGATATCAAACTCCATGGCCTGCATGGGCTTAAAAGCGATCTTGTGCTCCATCAGCAGATTCTCGCGATCAATCAATACGCAGCGTGACTTTAGCGATTCAAAGCGCCAACTAAAGAACAATAAAAATAACTAAGTTACAAGAGTAAACAAACTAAATCATTTCATTTTACCGTGCCATGTCCTGTTGCATGTTGCGCAACTGTTCCTCGAGCGTGGCATTTTGGATGTGCATGCTGTGCAGTTGGGTCTTCAGCTCGTCCGTTTCGCGTCTAAATGGAATGGGAATGTTGTGAACTAAATCTAAACGCAGCCTAACTTAATAACGTGCTATCACAATAAAAACAATCTGTAGCTGCTAAAGCTGAGCAAATGATTGCACAGCTTTGCCACAGCATGGCCCAAGCGTTCGGCCAACTCATACTTGCAGAAATCCAGCATAGAATCGAGCCAAGTCACAGATTTCTGGCTGGCCAATTCGCGCAGGCGCTCCTGCGACACATTCAAATTGTGCTCCAGTTTGGCATTTTGCTGCAACAGCTTGCGAATGCGTTCATTGAGCTTATCTGCGCAAATAGTGAAATCACAAGTTAAGAGAATTATACAGTGAAGTATTCTAAACTATTGCTCACTCTGATAGGTTTTGTCGGCGCTGCAGAAGATTGTGCTGCATGCTTGGAGCTCAGTGTGCATGGCTATGTTCTCCCGCTTGAGTCGATGTATTTCGAATTTGCTCTCATTGAATATCTTCTTCATGTCCAGATAGCTCTTCTTTTGGCTGGCCAGCAAGTGTTTCATGACTTGCCGCTGATCGTCCACCTCTGCAAACAACGAATTTCCTTTACGATCTGCAAGCATTTTGATTGGAATGTTAATTCAATTTAAATAAAGTCTACTCGTCTACTCCACCATTGTGTTCTTGGGTGTTGCTAAGCAGTGCTATCTTGGCATTAGCATCCACCAGCTGCTCCTGAGTGCTCTCCAGCACCTGCAGCTTCTCCTCCAGTTCATCTCGTTTGCTATGTAGGTTTTGCTCTAGGCAATCGATTTGATCTTTTAATATAGCAATTGTTTTCTGTGGGGAAATTAAATTTGTAGTAACAGGATGGATTATATATTCTATATACTCACTTCCTGCTCGGCTATGGCAAAGGTATTCTCTACTTTAATCTCTTCATATTCGGCCAATTTATTCATTAATTCTGCATTCTCTAGCTCCAGAGCATTGAAACGAGATGTGATTTCATCGTCCGCACTGTTGGCTTTCATCATGGTTTGCGATTCCAGATCGCGCACTGCGTTCTCCAGCTTCGCCTTGAGGCTCTTCGCATCCTCGACCTTCGCTTCGTAGTCCTGCTGCAAGGATTCATGTTCCAGTTGAAGATTCTTGTATTTGCGACGCAGTTCCTCCAATTCTAGTTGTACACGCGGTTCTAGATTCGGAATAGACGCCTGTGCCTGGGCACTTAGATGCTCTAACTCTTGAGTTAAGTATCGTTCCGCTGCCAAGGATGTGTCCAGGCTGCGCTTGAGCTCGTGTAGGCGTTGGGCATCTTCCTCGCTGCGCTCCTTTAGTTTCTCATGACGCTCATGCAGTATTTTGTATTCTTCAACTATATCCTCTATGGTCAAGGCATTTAAATCTAAGTTGTTGTACATTCTCAAGTCGTTTTTTTCCTTACAGCATCAAAAATTTGAATCAATTGTGCAAAAGCGACGCTCACGCACTGCTGCTAAACAATATATATCGATAGCTTTAAATGGCTTATCAATTAGTTGTTTGGCATGCCGACTGTTTAAATTTTAGGAAAGTAAATATAAACCGTAATTATAAATTAAATTAATAAAAAAAATATTATTTTCTTATATAAATATTCAAATTGATATTGACAGAATATTATTTTTTCGAATCTGTAATCGATAACTTTAATGTATATACTTACTTGTCGGTGTGAATGACAACTTTTTATTGTCGCCATCTATTGAGTATTTTTTACGCGCCAATTCAAAACTATTTAATTTTTTTTTTGCTAGTCTTTTGGTTGCCATGGAAATTACCAAAGCCAAACAAACATTTCTAATTTTTTCAGTCGTAGAAAAGAGTTTTAATAAAATGCAGGAGGATGTTGCTGATAAAACGCAACAATTGCAAAATTTTCAATCGGATGACTTGCTGGAAAAGCTGAAGCTGCTCAACTATGAGAAGCATCTGCTGAGGGAATACAAATTGAAGCCGCTGTCGCGATTCTATTTCGTGAAGCCAACAAATCCCGGCGAGCAATTCTTCATGTTCACCCTGATCTGCTGGTGGCTGTGCAGGAAACTGGGCAAGGAAATGGAGCGGCCACAGGAATACGATGATCCCAATACGGTTATAGCAAAGATAATGCAAATTCTGGAGGAAATCGTAAGTGAGTAGAGGTAAATAGAAATATGGAGAATTGAAGAAGTTCAATCCTTGCAGGATGTCCCAGTGGATTTCGCTCCCAATAAGCTAATACGTGGCGCTGGACCCATTTGTCTCATGGTGCTCGATGTGCTGGCCACGCAGGCATTAAAAGTGACGAAAGTGAACTATCAACGCCTTCACATCGCCCAGGAGGAGGAATTCGTGGGCGACTATTTGGAAGACAATGCGGAGATCATATTGGAGAAGTTGGAGGATGAGCAAAATGCTGCCGCTCTCAGTGACGACAGCGATCTCGAGCTGGAGGCGCACAACTTCAAGCAGCTCAACTGGCTGAATCGCCAGAAGCGCTCCCTGGGCGATATGCCAGCAGGCACGACGGAAGAGCTGAGCGCTCGGCTCAGCGATCATCAGGAGTGGCGCCTGGAGCTGGAGCGTGTGATGCCACAGCTGAAGGTGTTCGTCAAGGCCGATGCCCGCGACTGGCGCACCCACATCAGCCAAATGGAGACCCTTAACACGAGCATCGCCAACGTGGCCGAGTCAACGCAGGCGCAGCTCAAGAAACTTCACAGCGAGTTCACCTTCAGCCTGGAGAAGATCGAGAGCCGAGAGAAGCACTTGAACAACGAGCTCCATCCGCTCATACAGCAGTACAAGGAGCTCTCCATTGAGCTATCCACCGTGCAGTATGCGCAGAATCAACTCCAAGCCGAATCCGAGAAGCAAATGAATCTGCTCAGCGAGGTGATGGCCGAGCAGGAGCTGAAGAAGCAGGAAATGGAACGACGCGGACAAGTCATGTCCGATGGCAGTGAGTATGCCATGATGCGATCGATATTGATTTCATTGTGAACTTCTTGAAATTAATCATTTTTAGATGTTTATAAATTTATTTGTGAACATAGCTAAATTACTTGAATACCTAAAAAAAAAATCTCTCGCTCTCTCCACTCTCCATTACTCAATTCTTAGGTCTTTAAAATTAAGTGAAATCAAGCAAATTTTTGTCTTTCTATTCACTTAATTAATTTCATGAACTTTTATCAGCTTGCTCATGTTTCATGCTCAAATTCCAAAATTCAATAATTGATGATTCATTATTATTTATAGCATAGAATAGAAGATACCCAAATCAAAACAACTTTATACACAATTTATTACTCATTGCTCAATGAATTCACAAGTGCTCAGAGCAACGCTTCTCATTCAGCTTGTCTTGTTTAAAAGTGAATTGTGATTTTAGTGGGAAATTCCAATTCGTCGACATAGTTAGTGAGTTGCAAGATTGATTCATCGCATACATATATCGACCACTTCTCTCTCCCCTCTCACTCTTCCTTTCCCACCCATGAAGCTCTTATCAACGTAGTCTAGTTGCCAATATTGAGTCAGATAATCATGGGATTTGTCATCTCTTTGCAGGCTCCGTGCAGCAGATAAAGAAGGCAATTGCGAAGCTCAAGGATGACATTGCCCAATTGAATCTGGAGGTGGCATTGCTGGTGCATGCCTACGACCAGGAGACATTGCGTCAAACAATCGACCCGGTCGACCAGGCAAACAACTGATAAGCGAGGGAGTCCGCTCGGTATTTAGCATACGAATGCGATTTGATCGAGTCGACCCGGGCACATTTCACACTTGGCAATGGGTGTGCTGTTGTTGTTGCTGTTGTTGTTGTTACTCTTATGTTGGCCTTGTTTACACCGATCGATGGCTATCGATGGGGGCAACAACAGCAATAGCAACAGCAGCAACAGGGCAGACCACCAGCGTTGCTCCGCCCCGTGGAATGTTGTTTGATTTGATTGCTGCAGTGCAGCTGATAAGCTTTGTAATTGGTTGCTAAGCCAATAGGGCGGTCAATTATCACCTCTTTGTTATCTACACTTCCCACACACACACACACACACACACACACGTACGCACGCGTGTCCTGCGCCTGATCAGATAAGCAGCCACATCGCACTTAGATGAGAGGATGCCGCAACCACGAACCCAACCACGAACCTAACCAAACCAATCCGAAAGCAAACCTAAGACGCAACCGCGAAACCATTCGATGTTCCGTAGGTGTTGCTACCCTCTCTTCTACTTTCTCCCTCTCACTCACGCACTCTCCCTCTCCACATCTCTCTCCCTTTCTGCTCACTGCGCACGCGCAAACGCTTTGTTTGCCCACTTGGCCAGCTTATCAGGCCAATTCCTAATTCCCAATTGCTCAGGTCCCTTCGATGCGCAACTTGTTGTGATTTGCGCTTGCGGTTGGCTAAAGGTGCTAAAAGGTTTTCCCAAATTACAGCACACAACACACAAGAAAACAACAGCAACAACAGCAGCAGCAGCACCAACATCAGCAGCAACAGCTTGCCAACTGCTGAAGAGTTTTCATTGCACACGGTCGGGATTTTCCATCATCCTACTATTTTTGAGCGCATGTGAAGCCAAATAAACCCAATATTGAAATACTATACATATATATATTTGTACTTTTTTGTATATTTTTTTACATATTAAATAATATTTATAATATATATATTTATAATATATATTAAATAAATATGTATAATAATTAATGTCAAGGAATGAATGAAGGGCTCAATGAAAATGGCTGTATATACAATATTTTATTTGATCAAATTTATTTAATAAAACAAAATAAAAAATCTAATAAAATTAAGCAAAATATTTAATAAAAAACTATAAAAATTAAATATATTGTTAGTAGACCATAAATTTATGGAATAAATCTATTTAAGTTCCTTTTTTTTCGAATAATTTTTTAAAACTTCTTTTGACTTGAAAACTTCGTTTCAATGATTTTATATAATTTTCTGACTTGAAAATAGACATATAATGCTTAAAAAAACACAGTTGAATATTTTGGCATAGATAGATTACTTCAATTTATTGTTTACTTTGCTTATTATAAATTTTGTTTATTGTCTCAATTATAAAATAAACGTCTATATATTCAGCATATATTCTTTGCTACAAATTATTTTTTACTTACTTTTTATTTTTTGATCATTTATATTTGTATATAAAAATATATTTCCATATATTGAGTATATTTTATTTATTGCAAATTAATTTTGTATTTTTTTTATATATTTAATAAACATATATAAAAAAACATATATCTATATATGGAGCAACTTAATTTAATTTTTAATTTATTCATTTTTTTAATTTTTTTATTTTTGATATTTGATTTTTTCACTCCCAAATATCGATTAGAGTTGGCCGAACAAAGCTCAAATGGCTTAGGTGAAACAAGAAATTTTCATTAAGTTTTTTTTTTAACTCTGTAATTTTATTTTAATTATTTAAATTGTGACTAAATTTACATTTAATATTTAAAATTAATTTTACTCGTATTATACTAGTTTAGTTTCATCAATGTTTACTGGCTTCGCCTGGATATCTTCTTTTATGCATTCATATTTTATATTCTGAGTATTTCTCTGTCATGTCAAAGCTGATCAAATTATAATTAAAATATAACTCACAATTTGTAACCTATTTCGCTATATAGTATTTTTATTTACTTATTCAATATCCCACTAAAATTAGTAGTTTACTTTAATTAATTTAATTTGCTCTCTTTTTGCAATACATTTCCAACTCTTTATTTAACACACATGCTCTCTCTCTCCTACTCTATCTCTCTCTCTGTCTCTCTCGCTCCATCTCTGTCTGACTGTGGGCATGCAAAATAGAGCAAGTCAAAAGTCATTTTGTGGCTCTTTTCGCTTAGCTTTGGCATAAATTGCATTATTATTAGGCTTATTTGATATGCGCCGACGACCAAAAAGCTGCAGTGAAATTGCAAAGCCAACAACAACAACAACAACAACAGCAATAACAATAACAACAACAGGCAGCAAACAACTGACTGTAGCATTAAACTTGTTGTTGCTCCAAAAGCCAAAAGCAACTACTGTTCATTTCCCACGGTAGGATTCGGATGCCATTCCACTGAGTTGAGTGGCAGGCAACTCGCGACTCGCGACTCGCTCTGGGGCTGGTTTTTGGCCAAAGCAACAACAGTTTCTCAGTCTCTGGCTCAGTCTTCAGCTCAGTCTGAGTCTCTGTCTCTGGCTCACTCTCTTGGCTCAGAGTCAGTCTCAGTCTCGAGTGTCTCTTCGCTGGCTCTCAGTCTCCCGTCGCGGAGTGGGAGGCAGCGAGCAGCAGCTGGATAAGAGCGAGTACACCGAGATGAGTTTCATTTTCTCATTGTTTGGCACGATCAACTTTGCAACAACAAGAGAAAACCTGTTGCCCGCCTCAGCTGTACGTTGAATGAACAAATTTGTGTTCAGCTTTTTGTCTTTTCTTTTCTTCTTCTGCTTTTAGTTTTTATTTTGGTTTTTGTTAGCCTCTGGCTAAAAAGCATTTGCTGAGCATAAATCGTGATTTGGCCCAGCAACAAGCAGCGAGAGCAGCAGCAGCAGCAGCAGCAGCCACAGATAGTGACTCCAGTTGGGGCTAAGCCCAATCCCTATGCCACAGAGACGCCACCACCTACAAAGCACCAAGCAGCAAGCACCAAATTGCATTTCTTAGTTCAGCTCTCAGTCCTCTATGGTGGAGTTTCATATTATTTATGCATTTAGAATTCATTCAAAAAAACTCTTTTTCAACAAATTCATTGAGAATTCTTCCTTGTTTTTTATTTATTTATTTATTTTGTTCTTTTATATGTTGGGTTGGGTTGGGTTTCGGTTCTTGTCAGCTTGTCAACGTTTTTTTGACCGCTCGCTGTGCTCGTTATCATCTGTGCCGCAATTCCAATTCCCATCCCAACTCTAGCTCCCTCTCTCGCTCTCTCTCTCTCTCTCTCTCTCTCCCTCTATTTCTCTCTGTTTATGGCTATATATATGTATATATATATATATAGTCATCTCAGTCGAAACATCGATTTAAATGCAAATCAATGTAATAAAACATTTTTCTCTCCCTCTCGTCTTCTCTCTGGCACTCTTTCTCACTCCATCTCTCTCCTTTTTTGTTAGCGATATCAAATACGATTAATTTTAAATTCAATTTGTTTAAACTGAAAATGGAGATGGCTATAACTGACACTGCGACTACGACTGCGACTGCGCCTGTAGCTTGCAGCTGATGACACCTACGCCTAACCAAACACCTCAGCTCGTGTCAGTTTTTCTTCTCCTTTCCTCTCGCAGTCGACTCTAAATCAACGGAAGTTCATGTGGCGCTAAGCACATGAAAATCGATCGTAAATCTTGTTTTCTCAGCTTTCTAAAAAACACAAACAATATCAAAATATAAACAGCGTTCAGCTCGAGTAATGCGGGGGATCGCATTTTGGTTCAGCGCACAATAAAACTGTTGACCATTTGAATAAACCCTATCATTCGTATTACCCACAAAAGGTATTTTATTGCGATAGATTGTAGAGATTGAACTACAATAAGAAATTCGAATTGAGTGTTGCCTTTAAAGCGATATTTTAATTTTCTATTTAACTACATTTAATTCTTATTTCGATTAGATTTTCTGTGTAAGAATATTGCCTCTGCACATAGTCTTGCATACCAGACTAATTAGATTTATAAATATCTATCTGATGTCAACAATTCATATTGATTTAGCTATAGCAATGGGCATGACGATTGACACAATTATAGATATAGATAGGTAAATAATAGATAAATATAGAGATATGGATATGGAAACATATATAGAAAAATATATTTATAAACGGATATTTCGCTAAGATTATCTATTATTTATTATTATTTTTACATAATTAAATATTTTTTTCTTAGAACAATAAAACAATATTTATTGGATAGATAGATGTAGATGGATTTATATGAAATTAATTCTTAATTTTAATTAATTCATTTTGACTATATTGTCATCGCCCAAGGAGCGCACAAGAGCATGCGAATCGTTCTCATGCAAAGTGCGACAATTTAGCTTTATTAACTTGAAGAATTTGCAACTTGTTTGAGTAGTCTACAAGCATAATTGAAAGCAAACTCTTTGCGATCATTACTATTGCATGGTACAGGCTATAATTCTATATCATATTTAGTATTCGAAACATTTTTATACACTGCATTCATCAGCCTTCCTTTTGACTCGCTCAATTAGTATTTTTCTAATCAAAAGACTCTGATCATGTCTGTTGAAATTCAATTTCAATTTCAATTTATTTCACTTTGTCATAACTACAGATATTTTTTGTGAATGGTATCTTACAGTAATTTAAATTGAAGTATATTTTCACTCTTTATAAATAATATAAAGAGTAAAAACTCACTACGACTTCAGTAGACCTGCTCCAGTTGGCAGACCTATCTAGCAAACAATTACATTTCATCATGCAACAGTCTTTTTTAATGTTATAAGAATTCAGGGAAAATTACTCAATCTCCTTCATTTATTTAAAATCATATATTTGTATTTTATTTTGATAAATTTTATACAATAATTTGATAAACTTCGCGCAATAATAAACAACTCGCACAGACTCGAGCGTTCGCAGCTGGCGATGACTTGACAAAAGCTGCTCGAAAACAGTTTGCACTGTGCGCAAAAGTATTAAATTTCATTAATTGCCAAAATTAATAAAGAAACAACAACAAACAGCAAATACAAATAAAAACATATTGTGAAAAATTAAAAATTCATACGGCAGCGATGCGGTCGCATAAATTTCAACACTGTGGAAGCTGCGACAGCAGAACGGGGTAGCAAAAGGCAGCCAAGACGGACAGATGCGACGATGAAGAGCTGACGATGTGGGCGGCTCAGAGATATGTTTCTATATACACTATATATATAAAGGCTTCAAAACTGGAACATTGTCAACAGCTGCTGCTGCTGCTGATGATGATGATGATGTTGATGAGGAGGAGGATGACAAAGTTTGCTCGGACGATTGCTTCACGGTAGTTGTTGTTGTTTTGTGACAGAGTTGCCAGGCTGCCATTCAAGGTGTTTGGCCAAAACAAATGCTTGGCTGGCACTTAAAAAGCATGATTTATTTTCGCTTAGCCATGCCGTGAATCCATCTGCATAAATTTGAATTATGTACGATCGTAAATTTGTGCCTTCCCAGCCATGGCATGTTGTTGTGTTTCCATTTCGGAACGAACAGTTAGATTTGGCTGGCTGCCTGGCTGCCGTTATAGAGCTGCGATCCATCAATGAATTCGGAACTCAATGAACTCGTACTATGGCCAAGCAACAACAACAACAACAACAACAAACTATCGCCCATAAAGCGCTATCGATCGTCGTCGTTGATCGTTGATCGTCGCACAGCCTCTCTGCGCGCTTCTCAGCCTCATTTCGTATGCATTTTAGTTTGTATGTTAATTTTTATTATTATTATATTTTTGTTGTTGTATTTGTCTTCTTCTTGTGCTGTCTGGTTTCCAGTTTCAGTGTGTGCCCATTGTGTTTTATTTAATTTTAATTTTTATTTCGTAAATTTTAAATTTGTTGTCACTTCTGTAGGAGCGCAAAAGGTTTTTCCATTGTTCGGCCAATTCTAAAAAAAAAAAAAAAAACGCTGAATTCGAAATCGATTTCGTTTGTTTTTTATTATAATTGGGTGCGGAGCGGTAGTTTTTTCAAGTCTCTCCATATCTTGCTCAGCCTCTCACTCAGCTTTAATATATATAACTTCTTTTTCTGAATCGCTGTCATTGTAGCGACAATTCAATAAACCCAAACCAAAAATAAACAAAAAGAAGATATTTTTATGAATAAATCTGTATGTGTGTTTGTGTGTGTGTGTGTGCGTATGTCTGTGGCGATTGTGTTTCTTATTCATACATAGAATATTAATAAAATTTATGGTTTATTTGGAAATTTCGTGGCTTATTAATTTGCCATAAAAACCTGGTGGGCAAAGTGTGTGGCAAAAGTTAAGTGGCAATCGGTGGCACAGAGCCATAGCCGAGAAAGCGAAACAGCCACACACATACATTCACACACACACACACACTCATGTATCATCTTAGGCCTATTTGGAGATGAATCACAGCTTGTTAGCAAAGTTCACAGCTGAGTTGCGTCGGTTTGTTTGAGTTTATTTAGGTTTTTCTATTAGGTTCTGTTATTTTGCGTTTTTACTCTCTACTCAGGTAATATATATATCTATATAAATATATATAAATATATATGCATGCATAATACTCATCAAGTTTTGCTTAGACTTGTTGTATTGATTTACACATCATTGTGAATAGAGAGCGAGAGAGTAGGAGCGAGAGAGCTTACCTTGTTAGTTACAATACAATATAATATATTTGTGATTTGTAGTAATTGTAGTTTAAAGAGAGAGAGAGGGAGAGAGAGAGAGAGAGAGAAAGATAAAGAAAGAGAGAGAGAGAGAGCTTATTGTTCTATATCTACCAGCTATATCACCATAAACTGTCTTAACTACTCAGTTTTGTCAAGTGAAGCATGAGCATCCGGGTTCGATAGCCACTCTAATTTATAGATCTGCGATACTTTTTGGAATGCTCAAAATTCTTCTCTTTTTTTCTTGTGACTGATTGCCACCCTATATTTCGCATTAACCTGCTAGGTTGAGCTCGTGTCTCAGTGAATATTTCGGCGATGTCTTCGCTCATTCAGTCTACATTGCTACTTTGACAACATTATTTACTTACTGCATTCAATAAAAATAATTATAATAATATTCATATTAAAATAAATATATATTAATAACTATAATTATGAATGTTAATAATAAGACAACAGTTTTATAACTCTAATAATAATATGACATATCTTGTTAATGGAAATAAAACTTTGCGGTTCGTCTGAAACGTAATTTTCATATAAACAAATCTTTTGTTTGCATTGCTGATAATCAAACCGAATTTAACGCTAAAGAGAAACTTTTTATGAGATCCTTCGACTTAATTGTTTGTTTATGCACTTTAAATTTCAACAGCTGACAATAAAGAGTCGTATATGTACTTGCAGAGGCTGCTGCATAAGGGAATTGCCACAAAGAGAAAAAAAAAATCAATTTGCGTATCGCCTGATTGGATATATGCAAATGTGAAGCCAAAAATGCGGAATGAAGCCATCAAAATCGAATTGAAGTTGAGTTTCAGAAACGTTGCCTTAAATATGGCAACGTCTGCAGTGCTGCGCCGCACAAGGCGAAACAATTTGAGTATTCTTTTATTTTCTTCTCTTGTTTTTAAACTTTATTGATGCTTCATGTCAATTCGCCAGCTCCGCAAAGCGAAAACTTAATTAAAAAGTCCAACGGCAGGCGAACCGGGGCAACAAAAAATAAAAATAACCAATGAGATGAGAAGAAGAGGCAATCGTTTTTGGGGCCACTTAATTAAAATCACAAAAGGCGCAGAGTTATGTAAAATTAACGAATTTTTTTGTTGTATATATATTTTTTATTTGATCTTTTTGTTGGGTCTTTTTTTTCTTTCTTTCTTTTGTTTTTGTGAATATTTGTGAATGGAGCGTTTGTTTCATTCAGCAGCAGCAGCAGCAGATGAGACGAAGAAAACGAAAGGCAATCAGTTAGAGCAGGCCGAAAGCAAGAGATAAACAGACAATAAATATGAGGTCGGCCCTTTTGCGGCGCATTACAAAATATATTTCGGTATTTTTCTTCTTCTTCTTTTCTCTTCTCTTGTATTTCTTCATGTTATTTGTTGTTTGCTGGGCACAAAGAGGCCACACAGCGACAGCGGGTAAAGAAAAACGCATTTCAAGAGTTTCCCATGGCGGCACGCACACACACATGCGAGCACTCACACACGCTTACAAAATGGAGCCGCAACAGTTAACAAAGTTGGCAGCGCAGTCAATGCGGCGTATGCGTAATACGGCTGCCTGCTGCTCTGCCACTGGTTTTCAGCACTCACGCACACTTACAGAGAGTCGCACACACACACACACGCACACACGCACACACTGATACATGCTAGCGAGAGACAGTCGAGAAACGGGTTAAGGGCAGGCAACTGACAGCTGAGCGCCAGCAGCGACGCGAACGCTGCTGCCATTGGCCGCCCAAAAGCGCCACAAGGCAACGCCCACTTAACAACTGAGCATACGTTTGCCTCTCTGTGTGTGTGTGTGAGTGTGTGTGTGTGTGTGTAAAAGAAAGTTGCTTGCGTTGCACAGCAGCTAGATGACAGCCGACAGCTGCATAACAGAGATGGAACTATACAAGCCTATATAATAGAGCTCAAGTTTGAGCGAGATAGAAGCAGAGACAGAGAGCGCTTTTTGGAGCAGCTACTGCGCTTTGGCATTTAATTTGTGTATTTGCGCACGCTCTTAATTAAAATGTAAGCCTTGCTGGCGAACGTGGGCGCATTTAGGCTTAATTAACAGGCCAGCACGCACGCACGTAACGCCCCAGCGTTGCGCTCACCAAGCAAAAAGAATAAAAAAAGAAAAACTGAACTCACCTGCTTTGCTCTCGCATACACACACACACATACACGGTAACACACATACAACGTCATTCGGCTCACTCTCATCCAATCAGAGCGCGTTGCGCTCACTCAAACTCGTTTTTGCGCTCAATTGTGCTAGAGCGAGACAGTGCAGAGACAATTGAATGCAGGCAGCGAACAGCACCACCACCACCACCACTACCAGCAGAAGCAGCAGCAGCAGCAGAAGCTGTTTTATGCTCTTGTTGTTGTTGTTGCGCCGCTCAACTGTTTCAACACAGGCAGCTGTTAAACCCATCAAGCTGAAGTTTCGATCGTAACTTTGCAGTTGACTCTCGCGCACAGAAGCGTTCGGAAGTGAAATATATTTTATTAATAATATTAGCAGTCGAACTGTGCGAGCTTTCTGAGCTTATAAGCTTTGAATCGTGTAAGCCCCGTCGCCGTCTGGCAAATTACAAAAGTGAACGAAATTCGAAAAGGTGAACAGACGAGCGAACAACTGTAATCAAATTTTATTTGATTTGTTTCTTCTGCGCTGGCAAATACACATTTGCATTTGGTTTTGCGGACAAGAGGTAAGCAGACGCCATTTTGTTAGACGTTGCCATTTTGTGGCTACTGTTGAAAGCTACCGCAGTTACGCAGCAGCAAAAACGACATGAAGAAAATGAAGAAGAAGAACAGCAGCAACAACTACGACGCATACAAAACTGGCATAGACTGTGCGGCAGATAGACAGAGACAGAGACAGAGCTAGAGAGTGAGAGCAAGTGCGCTTTGAGCGCTACTCGTCTTGCGCATGCGCAGTAGCCGAAGCTTATAAGAACTTGCTTCGGCTTCTGGTCTTGAGCTTCTCCTTCGTGTCACGAATGCGTCTTCGGCTTCGGCTTTCGCGTTCGTGCTTGACCAGTTAGAAAGAAGAGCTAGGCAGAGCTGCTGCTGCTGCTGGCGTGGCTGCTGCTGTTGCTGTGGCACTACAGTAGTCCGATGACTCACACATACACACACACACGCTCACACATTTACATACACATACACATACACATACACATTCACTACTGTATTGAGCCGCACTCAAGTCACACACACACACACACAAACTCTCACATACAGAGCCACACATCGAAACGCCTCGGTCTTTTGGTCTTGACTGCGTCGTCGCCGCTTCCTCAACTTGGCAGCAGCGACGCGAGCAGCAGCAGCAGCAGCTCACGGCAGCAGCAGCAGCAGCAGCAGAGTTGACTACTATTTCTTTCAGTTATTAGTAGCATTCATTCATTCAACTTTGTGCCGCGCAAGCGTGCGTAGTTCCTCAGTTCCTTCGCGTGTACCTATCAAGCAAAAAAGCAAGAAGCAAAATAAAATTAAATTAAATAATTATCATAATAATAATAACGATCTACATTGTGATTCCATATACACATACATACACTCATACACACCTATTATACATAAGCCGTTGTGCTACGTGACTTTAATTCATTCGTCGCCTGACACCAGTCGCCAATCGTTGTCGTCGCGTTAATTCCAGTGATTAGCAGCAGCAGCTACCAACATTTTGTCACATTTCCCATTGGGTAAGTTTTGCCTATGCGACTGCGCAGTTACGCAAGCGTCGCCATTGCTATGGCTATGGCTGTAGCTGTGGCTGTGGCTATGGCCATGGCTGCGCAGCTATCGTCGCTTCCGCTGCACCTAGGCGGCGGCGTCGCACAGTAGCCAGCAGTAGGCAGCATTGGCGCTTATGTTATTTTTGTTCTGTTTTCTTCTCTTTATTCTCTGCTGTTCCGTTGCCGTTGCTGTTGTTGTGTATGTGTTTGCTTGGCTACCAGTTTTACGCGCTTTCATTGGCCCAGGCCCAAATGTGCGTGAGAGCCGTTCGATGTGTGAGTGCCTTTGCGTGTGCAAGAGCGTGAGAGTTGAAAGAAATGGTTTGTCAATGGCGTGCGTTAAGCTTTTTTGCCTGCCACAAAATGGCGAACATAACAGCATTTCTAATTAGCCAATTGGACACATTGCATTACAGCAGCACTCGGCAGAGGTTCTATTTGCAATTTACATTACCTATATAAACAAATATTAAATTAATATTTTAAATAGAGTATATTTATTCTATATTATTAATATAATTAATTACAAGTCAAATATGCTTGAGAAACCAAGCTCGAAGGTTTCTCTTAAGCCATCATGATTTTAATCATTTGCCGACGGCAGTTTTTTCAACATGAGCTTATGTGGCCTTAGCTCAGCTTCAGTCAGTTGTAAGTCCGTGAGTCAGCACTACTTGGACGACTTCTTATAAACGATCAAGGTCTGTGCGAGGTTAATAAAACTTGCCAAACGTATCATATATACATAGACAATGCGACTCGGCAACCGCAAATGACAGGCCACAGATCATCAAATTAATTTTGGCTTTAACTAAGCTCTGACTCACGCACAATGCTTAGCATATTTGATCGGCGGCTTAGCTGAATGAGTCGCCAAATTTTAACAAGCCCTGCTACAAGTCTCACTTTTACTATTTATATATTTGTATATACATATTTATCTTTGTATATATGTGTATATATGTACGCTTATGCTCAGCAGGAAATGTCTGTGAGTGAGTGACCTCGTCCTTTTTTCTTTTTTTTAGACCACACGCTGCGTGCCATCAATTAGGCACAAATTAGTTAAACGTACGATCTAGCAGACATTTTGCACCTATTGCGTGGGTGTCTCAGACCCAGACAGGCTTACATAAGCTGCACAGCAACTGTCTGTCAAGAGAGATCACGCAACATTCGAACGCATCTAGTTCGCGTTTCCCACAGGAAAAGGAGGAAAAAAAAAAACTAGACATTTGTCTTTCGGTCAGCACTTGAAAGATCCTTTTGTGGTTAGGTGTTGTCTCCCCTGCTTCAGTTTCAGTTGTGTCCAGTTTCGCGCGCCCCGCACCCTTGAATTGTTCTCTCATTCTTTGGACTACTTGAAGCACGGTGTCTAATTGTTGTTGCTGTTGCCGTTGTTGTGTGGCTGGAGTTTTATTTTTCTTGAGAATTCTGCGCCATTAGCACAATTAGATTCGTATCAAATCGTTTCGGTGCCTTTGTCCTTTACATTTTTTTTTTGTATTTTTGTATTTTTATATGGCCTGAGCCGTGCGGCTTATTGTCATTTTTTCCACATTTTCGGAATGTAATTTTTAATGACACCTTGCCAACTCACCTTGTCCGCCTCCAAAAGAACTGAAAAAAAGGGCCACATTGGTAAGTGTGGTAATCGCTTTTGACCATGTCAGCTACGCTGGCCCTTAACAGTGTGCGACGTGTGTGTCACTCTGCTGTCCGTCTGTCTTCCCTTCGTCTTCTTCTTCTTCTTCTTCTGCTTGGTCTTCTCTTTTAGTTTTTTAGGTCCTGGCAGCCTTATCCGCGTGTACCGCTACACATTATCGCTGGGCCGGGGTGTTAAACTGTAACTTTTCGGATTTTGGCTTCGTGGAAAGGCGCTGGCGCACACACACACCCTCACACACACAGAGACGTTCACACACTTGCCAAACGATTTAGATACAGATTCAGATACTATTGCTTCTCTTTCTCTCTCACTCACTCTCTCTATCTCTCTCTGGGTGTCTGTTTGTTGCCATTTTTGGTGCAAATCTAATTTCACGCAGCATTAACGCCTTTCGCATGCCCTTCACAAGCTGCTGCATCTTCACTTTAACATCTGAAGTCTGAGTTTCACGCTGTGTTTCGATCTTTAACTATATACACTCACACACACACACGCACACACACGCACTCAAATGCACTCACTCACACTTATATATCTCTCGACTCTCTGCATGCCTTGGACGTCTCGTTGTGCTGTGTGTACAAAACACTAATTATTTTCAGTGCGGATTAATGGGATTAACTGCATCTTGTACAACACTTTATTATACAATATTTTGGCCAGTTTCAATGTCTGCTTAAGCGCTTATGCGTGTGGTCTGTGGACTGTGCTCGAGCTAATGCTAAGCGGCTTTGGTTAGCATATCAAATGCCAAACAGCAACAGTTGGCAAACAGCCAACGGATTATGCAAACACAAATTCACAGTGGCTATGGATAGTAAAGATCTATCTATCTTCTTAGGCATGTATTGCTGGTATTTAAATAGGAATTTTTATGAAATATATTGTTATAGATCTAGGGCGTTAACAGGGTGAATAAAAACATTTCATTGAAGAAGCAGAGATTGCAAATTATTGAAAATATATTTTACAAAGCAAAGGAGAATTTGCAAAAGATGTTCATAAATTTTGTAAGTTATTATATGTTAAAAATTACAAAAAGTTGTATATAGTCTTGAAATTTATCAATATTTTTTATTTCCAATATTTTTTTTAAAATTTATTAAATACTTTTAATATTCATATTATTTTTTATATAAAACTAAACATTTTTTTAATACCATTAAAATTTATATACATTTTTGGTAGATTTTTAATATTTACAAAAATATATTTTATGATTTTAAATTAAAATTTTTAATACATACAAAATGATTTCTTTTATATTCAAATAAAGTATCAGTATTTTTTATGTATTTTTAAATTTTTATAAATTTATTGCGCAACATACATAATTAAAATTTGTTGTGCATTTAATTTCTCTTTTTCTTTTTTTTAAATTTAAAATTAATCTATTGATTATTTAGATGCTGGCGACAGATTCCATTGGAGTAAATGCTATATTTTGTTGCTTCATTAAAATCGCATAATCCCGCTTTTAAAATCGCATGAAAATAGCTACTTAATGTTGTTTCTGCTTTGTAGATGCACTTTTGATAAGCTTAATGAGTTCAGCATGATTTATTTATAAACAGTTAGTTATATACATTTATAGCTGATCTTTGCGCAGTGAGCAGGTTTTGTGAATTGTTGATAAACAACAATGAAACATTATATTCTTAAATTGGAACAAACTAGAACAATTTGTGATACAAAGCGGCTGACAGCGCCTGTTGATATTTGCAGTTTACCAAAATAGCTTTGCACAAACCTTTTTTTTATGGTTCAGCTCTCTAGATATTCTTGAAGAGTTAAGCTGAAAATATGATACAGTTAAAGAACTTGAAAGTCTATTTAACTTTAAATTTATTTTTGAAATTATTTAATTTATAACAAATCAAGTACTTGAAAGTAACTGAAAAAATCTAATTAAAATATTTAAAAAAAAAATCGGTTTCTATTATACAAACTTAATATATTTGAATTGTAATATTCGTCTTCATTTAATTACATATAATTTATTTATTAATTAAATCAAAATATCAACAAGCTGACACTATCTTCGCCGCACTGCAAACATTTCTATCATCTGTTGAGCACATTCATTGAGTTTATCTGTTCCATTCAATGGTTTTCCAATAAACAAGCTGTAACACTTCTTCTTCTTCCCCTTGCTCTGCCTCGTGTTGTTGTTCTTTATTTTACGCATGCATCTGGCTGGCTCATCTGTCAAGTTAAATAAAGTGCTTAGGCGCAATCGTAAGCCGTGGCTAATGCTGCTCCAGTTAGGCCCACGCCAAATGCCGTCGACAAAAGCCTGGCCCAAAGGCAGAGAAACCCAAAAAGCATAGCCAAAGGCCAGAGCAAGAGGCGCACACAAGAGACTGAGAGACTGAGAGACTGGCATAGCCTCATCCAGCGCATCCACAGCGAATCCCATGGCCTTATGCAGGCGCCCTGTGTCGCATGATTAACGGCGTTAAAATGCCAATGTGACGCCACATTGTGTACACAAATTAACATGGACTTGGACTACGGCTCTGCCTTGCTCACTCTCTCACTCTGTCGCTCACTCTATCGTCTATCCCTGTCGCACTTTCTATGTGCTGGCGATCAGCGACCTGAACGTCAGTGTTATAATTTGAATATGTTTAGTGGGCATTAATGTTATAATGACAATAACTACGTAGCGTCTGCGTCTGGTGCAGCACCCGCTGTGACTTTTGCCTTTTGTTGTCAACGTTGTGGACCCCAAAGCCCCAAAAAGCACCAAAGTTACTTTATTTGTCTTCCTCTTGCAGCCAGCACTCCAGCTGCGCGCAGCCAACAAAATCAAAGAAAACGAAAAGAAAAAAAAAAAAAAAAACAAATGAGAAAAAAATGAAAATAAAACTCATATAAATATCAAAATCGGGGCTTGCCGAGAGACGTTGTCGCTACCAGTCAGCGCAGGCTTTTGTTTGCACAGAGATCTTCGAATCCGAATTCGAATCCGAATTCCCATTCCCATTCCAAAAGCCTTAAGAATGTATGGCATAACATTAAGGGACTGACGCGTATTTATATACATATTCATATGCATATATCCAAAAACTAAAAAAAAAAAAAAAAAAAAATTGTTATCCAGCGGCGCCGAAATGACAAAAATAAAATTACATAAAAAATAACAGTTGTTAACTACCGCGCAGGATCCCAAAAAAAAAAAAGAGTAGAAGCAGACATTGAGATCCGTTGAATATAACCAAAAACAAAATCATCGGGCATAAATTTGAGGCGCTGTTTCGGCCCAGGCGCCAATTAAAAATAAACTTGTTACAGCGCCACTTTAATGAAGCGACTAAAATATGGCAACTGAATGCGGCAAGGTGACGTCGTAAAGGCATAAACACCACTCCGAGTGAATTTGTGACGCCTTTCAGCATCTTTATAGCACCCATAACCATAGACGGCCGTGTGGCCTATGTGAACTGGGCCGTTACTCTGGCTATGATCATTAACTTTTCATGTATGCTCTTCATAGAGTTGTTAAAGCATTTCAATGCATCAATTTAGACAATTGCAGACGTATAAACAGATCATAGATCACATATGGTACTCTCAAGTGAGGCTGCAGAAACTACTTTAATCTACATAAAATGAAATTAACCAATGAACGAATATATATTTTGTATATATATTTATGCATAATTTATGTAATTGTTCAAAGTTTGAGTTTTTCTCTTTACATTTTTGTTAGCTGACCTGTGTGAACTCAGCTGTTAGCTAAGCCATCTACTTTACAGTTGGTATAATATCTTCTTTCATATGAATTTCATTTACAGTTTGTATTTAATGTCTTAATGATTGTTATTAGCCATTTGACCTATGTGAACTCAGTTTTTAGAACAGCTATGGTCTTGGTATTTAGTATGTCTGCTTCTTTAGATAGAATACATGCTATATTGCAGAAATCATTGTAAACGTAACATGAAATATTATTATAATAGCTAAGGTTCCCTTAGAAATCCTAATTTACAAATTTGCCGAAGAAATATTTAAAATCCAAATGACATCTTTTACTAAAAATTTCTTAACAAGACTACAACTTGTAATAACTTGTATGTCAACTGAATAGTTTATCATCGAGCTTTTTTTCAACTGAATTTAGGTCAAGCTGTAACTATTTATGGATTTCGTATTTTAATTTCAACATTGCGCGGGCGACTAATCGAACAATTGTGTTGCGGAAGTTTAGTTGACAACGGCAGCAGCAACTGTTGACTGCTTGGCAAAAATAAAAAAAAAAATTAAAAATAAATAAAAAAATAAAAATAAATAAGAAGAAGCAGAAAGCAAGTCAGAGTTGTCGTTTAAGACAAATTATAAGCGAAGGTTAGCAACTGAAGCTGGGCGGCTGGTGATTTGTAAATGTCAACACCAAGTTCGAGTTCCAGTTGCGTATGGGGGCTAGCGGTTGAGGTGGCTTTAATGAGTCATTTTCAATTTCATGTTGCGTGATTTAAGTTGACAACTTGTTGTTGTCGAGATGTTTTCTTTGTTGTTGTTTTTGTAGAGGTATTTTTGCTCAAATTTATTGGCACATAAAAGATGTCGCAGGCGTTGCTAACTTTATTTAACTTTGTTTCTTTTCTCTTTCTCATGCTCTCCCGCTCTGTCTGTATTTTTTTTTTTAGGTGTTTGCCTTAAAGTGCGCCATAAACTAAAAGACAACGGCAGCAGCGGCAGCTGGAAACACGGCCCACCCAATACGCCTACAACAACAACAGCAACTGCGAGCCAGTGCGAAGCTAGCACACGGAGAAATCACAACAACGCCAACAGCCAACGGGCAGCGAGCGTGTGACAGTTGACAAAAAAAAAAAAAAAAAGGAAAAGAAGAGGAAAAAACAAACTTAAAGAGGCATTGCCACACAAACAGCAAATAACTGTTATCTGCCATAGCAATAGAGATAGCGATTACGCTTTGAGTACCGTTAACAGCGTCAACCATTGCGCTCATTGCACACACAGAGCAAAGCTCAAAGCTTTCCAAACGCAACCCCACTCAGCGCAGCGCGAGCACCGACTGAGTGCAAGAGATCGAGCACACCAGAGCCAGCCAGAGTGAGCAAGAGAGCGACACTGCATGTGTGAGTGCGAGAGGGAGACAAAGAGAGAGCGAGTGCAAGAGAACAGACAGCAGCAGCAGCAGCAGCAGAGAGAGCGTGAGTGTGTGTCGTCTCGGCAGCGACGCCAACTCAACGAAAAACTTCACCCACTGATTGTGCGAGAACTGAGCGCGCGCGCGTCGCACGTAGGCAAAAAATAAAAAAAGAGGAAAAAACAAAAAAAAGAGGGGAAAATATATCGTCTGTCAAAATGTTTGCTGTAATGCGAATCGACAACGATGACTGCCGGTCGGATTTCCGTCGCAAGATGCGTCCAAAGTGTGAGTTCATTTGCAAGTATTGCCAGCGGCGTTTCACCAAGCCCTACAATCTGATGATACACGAGCGCACGCACAAATCCCCAGAGATAACATATTCCTGTGAGGTCTGTGGCAAGTACTTCAAGCAACGTGATAATCTGCGTCAGCACAGGTGAGTTCTACACACACACACAGATACACAGATATACTTACTATATAGTCTATATTGTAGTATAAATATTGAAACACAAATTGTACATACGCACACAATTGCATAGGTATAGCTGCTACTTGAATTGGTTTTTCTGAAAATGGGCATGACAAAGCTGCGAAAAAAAAAAAAAAAACTTTAATTTTGGTGTTGGCTAGCATTACGATATACACGCATATATATTTTTTAACTGGCAGTTATATGTATACGCAATATGATTGTTATCTTGTCAAAGCTGTGTTTATGACTCGCCAGAAAGGAAATTTTTTAACTAAGCTAAATAACCGTCTTGATAAGTTTAGCAGGAATCCATGGATTCCCACTCTTTCAAACCACATTAAAATTCTAGTCACGAAATTAATATTAGTGCGAAACTATTTACTAGGTATTGTGATAAGCCGCAATTAAGGTGATGTATGTCTGGTAAATTTTTTAGTCATACTCAGGCATCAGTTTTTATAAGGAAGCCGTCTATAAACCTGAATAAAATGTGCAGTTATTAGATAAGTGTCAATTCTAAATATAGATGTTAAAAAAAAGTTCATTTTAAATGAAAATCTGTTGTGTATATGGAATATAGATTCTATAGCATATGTAGAATATGTCATATGTGGGATATATTTGATATATATCTATAAATCTCACAAGTTAGATATAGCACTTACTGCAGAGCTATATTCAACAATAAGTTCTATATATTTTACTCAAAGGTATATTCAGATATTTTTATGTATTCTATCATTTTAGATATATGCATTAGATATTAATAAGATTTTATTTTGTGAATCTGGAAAGCATTGTAGATAGATATTTTCAAATTATATATATGCATAAATAATACTTCAGCTATTTTTGATATATATCACTATAAACTTATGTGTATTCTTCATATAAAGACATTACTTTTAAATATTTATATAATATTAAATATAATATTAAATATTTAATATGAGAACAGCACAAACAGTCACGCACTCACACATATTGCACCTTATATACACACACAATAATATATATTCTACAGAATTATTGGATAAGTTATATATATATACATATGGATATATGCATTTGTTCGACTATTTATCACAACACGTCTCTACTACATCACCTTTTATTTGTTTTCTCTATTTTCTCTTCTATTTGTAGATGTAGTCAGTGTGTTTGGCGATAAGCTAAAAATATCATAAATACAATATATATAAAACAAGAAAAAAAAAAAAAACAACAATACACAGCAATATAAAATATATATATAAATAAAAGAAAAAAACAACATCTGATATCTAAGCACCGCAGCACCAACAACAAACAGCAATAAATGCACGCAATATTACAAAAAAATATTAAGAAAAAACAAAATTAAATGGAAACTTTTTTGGGCCACTGTCATACACATAGAGTTATCGATAGCTGCTGGTAATCGGTAATCGGCAGCTCGAAAGCAACAACAGCAAGCACCAACGCCCACCGATCCACCCTCATGCACCGCACGCACACACACACACACACCAGCACAAACACCTGCACAGGCACACACGCACACGCACACACTCTGAGCTTACCACTTTGATGCAGCATCAGCAGCGCAGCAGCGCAGCAGCAGCAGCAGCGGCAGCAGCAACATTCGCATCGGAATGCAATCGGGTGTTGGTATTCGATAATTCGCTTTTGGTTCGGCTGTTTCTTTTTTTCTTCAATATTTAAATTAATTGGTTTTGCCACGCCCACCCAAAAATGTTGCGCAGGCGCAGCAGCAACAACAACAACAAACACAACCACAACAGCAGCAACAACAACAACAACAATTTACAATAATCTTTGCAGAAATTTACACATGAATACCTGTGGGCGTGCATACAACAAATAAAACAACAAGTAACAAGCAACATGTCACATGCCACATGCAACTCATGCAGCACATGCAGCACATGCAACATGCAACATTCAACATGCCTCAGCAACATTGCAAAAGTTTTGCTTTGCTTATGGAAAGCACAATTAAGCTCGAGCTTTTTGCGCTTTCGCTCAGCCAACAGCAAAGCAACAACTCTTGCAACATAGCCACATCAAACCATGCATCAATCAGACAAACAAACAATCAATCAATCAATCAATCTATCGATATGCAATCACAGCTGCAATTCTCTTGCCTTATAACTCGGAACTTGTGCGATTCTCTCGCTATTCTTATTAATAATGCAATTAATTACAATTTAATAATAATAATAATAATTAAACACAAAAAAAAACACATTCATAAATTTTAAGTATTTTTTATTTTAAAATCGCAAACACGTTGAAAATGTATTACATAAAATTTATAATAATAATAATAAAAAAAAAACTATTAAACTATATAATGATATAAATGCATTGTTTTGTTTAAGTTTATTAATTAAAACATACAACAAAAATTAAAGCAAAAAAATAATACAAAATACAAGTTTTCAGATTTAAAATAATTGCTTTGCAATAAGATTGTAAATGTTTTGCTATTTATAAAAATGATAGAGTCAAAAATTTTGAGAAAATAAAAAAAAAAAAAACTGATGAGCAATCATACGCAATATGTATTACATGCAGCGTGCCACGCCCACAAAGAGGGCAGCGCTGGCATCGCCTGCGTGCAAATAAACCTAAATAATAATATTGAATAATGCATAATAATAATGATAACCATAATGATAATAATATTCTATTTTAATGTTTTTAATATGTATGATGAATTTTTTTGTTTTTATTTTGGCATTTGTGTGGTAAAGACAAAAAAACAATAAGTAAATAAATAAACATATTTATACAATGTAAAATGGATTTTCAATTTATTTTTTTGCCTGGAAACATGTGCAGCTTTGATGGAAAGTAAGTCTATTTGGGAAATGCAATAATATAAATTTTTATAGATAATCAAATTTGAAAAAGAGAGACAGAGGGAGAGAGATAAATCGGAAGCGATAGATCAAAATATAATTATAAGCAAGACAGTCTCAGAGAGATAGAGATAGATAGATATATAGATAGATAGAAAGATAGAAAGAGAGATAGATAGATAGATAGATAGATAGATAGAGAGAGAGAGAGATGAGAGAGAAAGAGAGTGATGAGAAAGATAATAACAATAATACATTATTTACTATTGCACTACAAAAACAGCTTTATTCAAGATTTGTAACGAATACGAATGTATTTATTTCATAAATCACTTGAATATTGAATTTGAATATACTTCATATTGACATAGATCAATGAAAATCTATCTATGGCTATATTACCGTATATTCATTCAAATTATTCATCACTCGAATATTCTCACTATATAAACGTTTTATTACACTAACATCGGCACACATATAAATATATCTAGTGATAGATCTGTTTGTCTGCTATTATATAAGACATCCATTAAGTTAAACGAGAGAACGTGCTGTTTGCTTATATTTATTCAAATGATTGACTGATTACCCAATGCATTTATGGATGTACATGACATGACTCTGCTTCTGTGAGCTAACTGCAATGCACGAGTACAACTCAAGTCATTCTCTCTCTCTCTTCCTCTCTGTCTCTCTCTCTCTCTCTCTAGACACATCAATAATATTTAATTAAAATATAGATAAATATAGTGGGAAATACAAGCTGACGGCGTTGGCAGCAAACGAATGTAAATTCACTTTTAAATTGACACATTAATATTTTAATACACG
The DNA here is from genome assembly GCA_030914345.1 of Drosophila koepferae. NCBI lineage: Eukaryota > Metazoa > Arthropoda > Insecta > Diptera > Drosophilidae > Drosophila > Drosophila koepferae. The sequence goes on from JAUESR010000207.1 coordinate 8,477,475, forward strand.
CTCATGTGACTGGAATAAAGAGTATATGGGTTTTATATTAAAGAAATTAAATGAAGTAATAAAACAACAAAACATTTTTTCACTCATTCATGAAGTGAAAATGTATGATATATGTACATAGAACATTTATAAGTTAGTTATAGTTATATTACAGTTTTTAGATTGACTATAATGTAATGTCATGAATAATTTATAGTACAAAATGAATACTGAATAATAAACAATGAATGATTTATAGTAGGTTCAACCGAACAAATCATCACCCATAAAAACGTCTGAAATTTAATTTAATAAATATAAATATATTTTTTTTCTGTCAACAATTTATATAGCGGGGATGAACGCTATCACATCGTAATTTAAAAAAAAAGTAAAATAAATAAACAAAAAAAAAAAATAGAAAAATTAAAGTAAATAAATAAAAAAAAAAACGTTTTTCATTGAGAATTTAACAAATTTTTATTATCCATTTATTTTATTTTTATTTCCTAACTAATGGCTTTGATAATTAATATATAAAAAAATCTAAAAACATCTTTGTAATAATTACTTTTAAAAAAAATATAAATTAAAATTGTAAATAAACTTTGAAAAATTATAACTTTTTTATTAATTTTCTTTTTTTTTTTTAATTTTTATTTCCTAACTATTTGATTTTCGTAAATCAGAACAAAGGCATCTTCAATCGATTAGCCAGATCTATGAATCGTTTGAGAATTCAATTTTATCCTGACCAAGCAGAAATGTTGCCAGATGTTAAATACATTAGGCGCAGAGACCAGATTCCAGCTGTGAGTTTGTATGTGCCACATCGTATATCTTGGCTATTTGCCGTATTGCGTATTTGCTGTCATTATCACGAGCATTTGCCCCTAGACACACATCATTAAGTGCACCATTAGGTGCGCACCCCCTCACAAGGGCCCCAAGTGCCACACGCTACCTTTGTCGGCATCAAGTGAGCTCCACGCGTGCAGCGACCCTTTAACAAATTAGTGAGGAGTGCAGAAGAAAATTGTTGTTGTTGCTCACATTGCAGGGCGAAGGGTGTCCGTGCGTCATAAATCATCCGAGCCAAAGAGTGTGCCACACGCTGCGCTTCGTGTTAATTAAATATTGACTATGTTTTGATAAGCCGTAACATTGCCGCATTTAATTTTCCACGAGAAAGAAACGAAAACGAGAAAAAAAAATAAAAATAAAATTTAAATGTTGCACGCGGCAGGATGCGCCACTCGGTGACCGGATAATGAAAGCGTTTCCAAATGCGAAACGAATGCTGGGCCAGCTACTGTGGCGAGTGTGCGTTGGCCAGGATGCAGCCGCATGTGGTCCGCTGTGGAGGCACGTGTGGTTTTCCAGCTAACCGCGTTCCGCTCGCCACTGTGCCGCTTCCTGCTGCTGCCTCAACCGTTGCCGCTTTTGGTATTCAAACTAAACTGTTTCCACCTACCCGCAAAAAGGACGACAACTGGCGCAGTTTGACTTCTGCAAACTCACATGCAGCGAGAATGAGAGACAGAGAGGGAGAGAGATGTAGAGAGAGAGAGATTGCTCGTTGGTCAAATCTGTTGCAGCGTCTGCGCTGCGTGCTGCGTTTTTGGCCACCACCCGCGGCTTTTGTTGGCTTAGACGCAGCTCTCAATCTGAGCGCTTCAGCAACTCCCTCTCATTGCCTGCCCTGCCCACCCACTCTCGGCTGGGCGCAGCTCTTATCAATCGCGGCCATCAGAGCTGGCTTTGTTGCTGCTGCTGCTGCTGCTGCTGCTGATTCAACACTTCGGTAGCGCAATCTTCATTTCCGCCTTTGGCCTGGCTGCACATTTTTCTCTTGGCCAAGTGATTCATGCAACACTTTGGCCAACTGCTGCAGCCACATCATAAAAGCATTAAATGGTCGTCAAGAGTCTTGCTTTTAGTTGGTTTACTAACTCTTGTTTTGAGTCATCTCTGTGGCTTTCTAAGCAGCGGCCTTCGTATAAATCCCATCAATTTGCGGCCGTGCGGCGACAATATTTGGCAACAGGTTAACAGGTTTCAATTGCCCAGCTTGAAGGTGCGACGACGTCACAGAGACTGCGTTAGCGACGACGACGACGACGACGACGACTCACACCTGAAGCGACATTGTCTAACACTCATTAGATGTCATTTGCTGATAAACGCTTTCGAATACCCTAACCCAACAATGGGTATGTTCACTAGAGTGTAGAAGCTGCATTGGGCAATATTTATTGATAATAATTGAGAGTGAAGTAATATAATATACAAATTGTATGATTAATTTATCAATTTTATTACTCTTTCTATTTAATCTATCCAGAGTTTTATTTCACAAGATTGATCAGTTTATGTTTCAATTAGATAGACGTTTAGTCAGTCAGTTAGTTTTCAATTTGATCAATTAGTCAGTTAGCTTAGTCAGTCCGTCAATCATTTGACTGATCAGTATGCCTGTTTGTGAGGTAGTCAATCAAATAATTGGCCAATTGACTTGGGCGATCAGTCAGTCAAGCAGTCAGCTAATCAGTTAGTCAATCAGCTAAGCAGCTCACACTGAATCAGTTCATAAATTACTATTAGTCAATCAATCAATCGGATAGTCAATCATCTAGATAGATCAGCCTCTCAATGACTTGACAATCTTGACTGGTTCTGAAATTAAGTTCTATAGCAAATATGTATATTATTATTATTATGAATTTATATTTCATCAATTTCTATAATTTTAAAATTCAATCAAATATCTATATTATTATTTTCATTTCCTTCTCCCATTTGTAGAGCATTTGCCATGCGGCATTGGTGTATGGCTCATTAATTCCATTTAATTTATACGTAATATCTGACAGAGGCAAAAACTCAAACTCAGAGGCTGAGACGCGTCTGGATTGCCTGGCGGCAGTCAGGCATGGCATGGCATGGCATGGCATGGCCCATGCTGGATGAGATACAATCTGGGCGACGTATTGGAATGCTCCACCTTGTTGTCAACACGTAGCATCGCATAATTTTACTTTTACTGTTAAGAGACGACGCATTTGTCTGTCCGTCCGTCTAGCTGACTGTCGGTCTGTCTTCATTGTTGGGACTGGGAGCCGCTCCTGTGCCGCTGTGGGCTGCAATTAAAAAAGCTCAACTACTACCACAAAAAAAAAAAAAAAAAAAAAAAAAATATATATATATATACAGTACAGAGAGTCAAAACCTCAAACAGATGCCAGACACCAAACAGTCAGGCAGTGGGCAACTGGCAACTGGCAACTGGCAACTGGCACCAGCTCCAGAGCTCGAGCAGAGCACGTACAACGTGCGGCTATTTGTCTGCTTTGTTGTTGTTGCTGGCATTGTGACTGGCCAAAGATTTGTGGGCCAAAGCCAAAAACAAAATAAAACACTGGCAGACAAACGGTTCGGCATGGCTCGGTCCGGTCGGAACAGTCGGAACGGTGCTGCATGCCCGCTGCCTGTCGCTTTTAATCTAGCAAAGCAATCGTTGAATGCCACTAAACTTTTCACCACAACTTATATCAATTGTCGTCCAATGTACGACGTCAACGCGCCTCTGATATATTGGATCTAAAAGTGATCGTAATCGCAAAGCGGAGCAAGCCAGGACCAGACCAACTGTCTGAGACTCTGCCACAGCCACAGCTACAGCCTCAGCGCAGCTTCAGCTGCAGCTCCAATTCAGATTCTCGACTCTGGAGCGTGTGTCTTTCTCTCTCTCTCTCTCTGTGTGTGTGTGTGCGCCAACAGTTAAGGGACCAATTTGTCCTCGACGGCGGCTATCACAAATTTCAACATGATCGCGACTGCATCGCACTGCAGCGTGGCATTCACATTACACTAGGCCAACCTTCATGGAAATAGACGGGGGAATTTTCCAAGGAATTTCAATGGCATTTTTATCGATTTTTAAAGAACTTATCAATAGAGCTCGCATGTCGCATGGAAACTATGGCAATAAAAGGAATTTTCTCTTATTTTCTTGGAGAATTCCAGTTGCAGCTGTTTAATTTTAATAAAATAATTTTAATAATATAATACAAATATATTTATGTATATTAAATTAATTTTTTATTTAATTTTTGATTCTTCATATATAAATCTCTTTGCACTATATATTTTTTTTTTTTTAAACACAAAATATATTCAATTTTAAAAATTTATTAATATTTAAAAATTTAATTATATTTTTAAAGAATTTCAATTTTTAAAATAATGTTTTGAAGATTAAAAAAATATATATTTATTAATAAAAAAATTCATTAAAATTTAATGTTCATTTGATTTTATATTTATATTATTTATCATTAGAGCATATACTAATTATTAATGATATTGAAAAAATAAACAATATTCTTACAGAATAAAATACTTTTTTTAATTAGAATATTTTACATAATGGTCTATATTATATATAGAATTAACTAAGCTTTCAATTGTGTATACATGTAGCTTAGATAAAAGCATTCACGGACAAATATAAATAAATATATACATATTCATATTAACTCATAAACAAAGATATATTTGGAAACCAGTTTAGTTGACATCTAAATTTAAATAACTCAAATTGATATAACAACATATTTATAAGAGCTGCTCTTATAATGCATTTTGAGAACATTAACTTTAAATTCAATTTAAATACAAATTTATGCACATATATTCTTTTTTGTATCATGTTATAACTCTTTTGTATTTATTATTATAATTTTTTTGCATTTCTTTCCGTAGTGCTTTTTATGTTTTGCAATATTACTCTGTTTACGCATTCGCACATTTTTATTTTTTTTATTTTTAATTTTAATGTGTAGATAAATTTTTAATGAACTTCATTTATATAGTCTAATATTGACATGTTTTTTTTTTTTGTATATAATATTTAAATGCAGTTTTTGGTCTAGTTTTTAGAAACAAATAAATTTAATTTTTAGCGTTTCCTTAATTGTTATTTAATACAGACATTGACTAGCAGAATGATCATTAACGTATTTTAATTCAAATATAAATTTTATATATATATAAAAAAAAAAAAATAATAAAAAGAAATAAAAATGTTTTAGTGAACGATTTATATCAAATTCGTCTTTATAGATTTACCTTCTTTTAGATTTGTTTATCGTTTTGAATAGCTTCTAGTTTGGAATGTTAAATTTGATATATTGTATATATATTTTGATATAACTGTGACTAGATTTTGGCAGCCCAATATGCTAAGCATGTCAATATGGCAACTCGTTATCTATCCATATGCGAGTCATAAACTTTATCTGATTATCATATTATGTTCCCTGATTTGCAGCGTCTGTTTAGCCAAAAGTGTAACCTTAGCTTCCACAATGCTGTTGTACAGTGTAGCTCGGCCGCTGTCCCTGACCCAGCTCTGTGCTAGCTCAGTGAGAGCAGCCGCATCTGGCAGTCGCCGTTTGCCCCGCTGTCCGCTTGTCTGGCTGTCCGGTGGTTGCCTTCTGATCCGCCTTCCGAGTTTGCATTAATTTATGAAGTGATGATGACAAGTGGGATAACGGGGTCATTTCGCGCTTAATGTCGCCAACACGTAAAATGATTTGCATCGAAGCGAGCAGCAAGCTCAACAGAGAATCCCAATGCCCGATGCCCAATGCTGCGTAACTTTAGAGCCTGTCGCAAGGCTGACGTAGACTAGGGATTGTGCCTGACCACCGCCGCCTGCTAGCCAGAGCTGCAGCAATCCTCAGCGATCATAACAACACATTTTAAAGGGCTTAAGAGGCGGCGGTCGACGAGGCGTCTTTGTTGCTGTTGCTGTTGCCGTTGCTGCTGCTGTTGCTGTTGCTTTTGTTGTTGTCGGTTGCAGCCGAAGCTGACATAAGCGGACCGCAAACGTGACAGCTCACTTCATTCAGCTGACAGTTTGGGGGCTTTCTACTTATAGCTGGAGTTGTCTCTGGGCAATTGCTTCAATATTATTCCTAATTTGGCACTTAAGTGCGTCGATCGTTCTCTGCAATGGGATACACCGAATGGGCATCTTATTTATATTTCTCTTATTCTGTGTTTCTTAACTCTTTTTTTTTTTGTTTTTTTTTGTTTTGCCTGTTTGGTCAACTGTGGTCTGCCGGTCTTTGCGCCGTGTGCGTTGACATAAATCAAGCGACTTCCAACTTTTATCACGATCTCCTAAATAAGGCGATGCGACTCTGAAATCCGCTTCATACATTACACGCCGCCGTCGCAATCGCTAAGTAAGCTATCATCAGGCTACGTTCCCAACCAGGCGACGCGCTCTGTCACAGTGGGCCAGCCAGTGTCAACCAGAGGTCCAGTCGGATCTGGTCTGGTCAGCCTGGTCAGCAGCAGATCCTCTCATCTCCTGCTCCTGCTGCTGCTGCTGCTGTTGCTGCCTCGTAAAATGCGTGTGCGCTCCGCGCGCGCCTTTTAATGACAGTTTGAAGCTGCGCTCAGAGCTCTGCAGTTGCTTTAACTTTGCCCTAGCCGAGGATCATATAGCTATAGCAACATGTTTGCTACCAAGACAAAGTGTATGGCTAGAATGTAGATAGGTTTTGAGGGATGAATAGGAAAAGCTAGATAAATTTGGAATATTTGCATAATAATTGAGCATTTATTGTTAGCTCAAATAAACATGGCCAATTGACATTGTTAACTCCAATTAGATTTCTCTTTGAACGGCCTTTCCTATATTCATATATAAACTCTTCAAAAGACTTAATGCATTTGAGGCTTATGTCTAACTAGTGCAAACTTTACTTACATGTCACGGTATATCAATGTTCACACATCCAAGAGAGAGCAACTCCTGTACCAAATGCTTAAAGTAAATTATTAAATAAGGTATCATATTCATTTTGGGTATATAAAAATAATCTATCTTCTGTTAAATAAATAAATAAACTCAAATTCCAAGTTACATTCATTTGTTACTATTTTATATTTTGTTTTATTTTTAATTTATTTTTTTTTAAATTTTTATTTGCCAACTCAGAAATATTTTTGTAGTTTTGTGTACTATTTATTAATTAATTTATTTATTTTTTTAATATGAGAATCGAATGAAAATATATAAACTAGGCATATAAACAGCTTTTGCTAGATGCCCTTCGGTAAAGTGTATTTGTTGTGTCGTAGTGTGAAAATTTGAGTTTTCTTGCTTGTTTTCCGCTGTTTGCCGGTCGCTGTGGTGAATTGTTCAGTGAGTTTTAGCAAATGCGATTAAAATGTCAGAGAGAAAGAGAGAGAGAAAGAGAGAGAGAGAGAGAGACTTTGGCGACGGCTGCGTGTGAAGCAAATGTGGCACAAATGTTGTTGGCCGTCTGTCAACGGGCCTTGAAGGCGCAGACTCTAGGCATGTTAGCCATTCCTCCCTCTTCCCGCCCCACAGCACTCCTTGCTGTGGAGTGAAAATTGTAAATGTCTGGGGCGGCGGCAAGCCTTGCATGTTGTGCTGTGCACGAGGACCAGAGGCTCAGCCAGAGGCTCTTTGCATAATGATGACATTCCGCTGCGTATTTGATTAAGAATTTTGACAGGCGACATAGTGTCGCTTTGATGGCCACCCAGGCCAGCCGTATCCAATGTCAGTGTCCCCATCTCCAGCGTCCAGCAAGTCGTCTTGGCTTGTCGTTTTAATCAACAGCGCTGATCAATAACAATCAACATGTTTGCTGATAATTTCGCTCAGACAACAGACCCTCAGCTCCTGCTCCTGGTCCGGCCCCTGCTGTCGCTCCAGCTCCATCATTGTCTCTCACTCTCGTTTGTAGGTGGCGTTTTCTGTCTTCTTCTTCTTCGTCGTTTTTGTCTTATTTTGAGTCATTTTGCGGTGCATTCTTTTTAATGGTTTGATTGATGGCTGGCAGCTCTGCTGATCGGGCAGCCTTGAATTTGTCAGCAAATTTGTCAGCCACAGGGGGACGCCATGCAAAAGTTTGACACAGCGCTAACTGGTTTTTCTGTTTTTTAGGGAACTGCGCAAAGATGGGAGTTTTTTTTTTCAATTTTTATTTGTATTTTTTAAGGCTTACTGAATCACGGGCCAAAGTATTTTCGCGGAATGCGGCGAAAGTGAGTGAATGACGAACTGGCGAAGCCAGGTGGAAAGTTTTTCCAAATCTCTGGGAAATTTGTCTGTGAACTAAGAACTGAACTGCAAGATGATTCAAGGAGAGTGCTTAAGTATTATTTTCCAAGCCACTATTAGAGCACGAAGTGGTACAAAGAAATATAGATGGATGGATAAATTGCTTGATGAACAAATGCGTAGACTAAGATTTAAAATTATAACTAGAAAGTAAACTATACTTGGGAGAAATAAGATATAAGGATAATTGGCGATATTGTAGAAAAAATTGCGAAAAACGGCTAGAAAATAGCTAAACCTAGCTTGCAAATAGCTAAAAACGGCTAGAAAAGAGCCAAAATTGGCTAGAAAAGAGTTGGAAGAGTAGAAAGGAACATTGGTGGACAGATGGATGGATAAATTCATCAAATATATAACAAATTCTTTTATTTATATATACTTTTACAAATTGGTAAAGCATACTTTATAGTTTTTGATTAGTTTCAGCTACGCGTAATTAAAATATAATTCATTTTCAACGGTTTAATATGCAAAACTTTTACCATAAATTGTATTTCAGTTCAAAATTGACCACGTAATCTCCTCGTCGCGATTTAGTTTAAAAGAAGCTGATCAAAGAAAATGAAGAATTTAACTTTGATTCTTTTTATCTTTGCCTATCTCTCAGTTTCCAGTGTTCTAAGCTTTGATTGTAAGTATGATAAGAGATTGTTTTGATTGTATATCTCAAGCTAAGTCGTTCTAGATCGCTGTGTTACCGAGCCGGTACTCAATGATACAGATTGCACAGAAGACATGAAGAAAGGTCAATATTATTTCATATTGGAAAAGAACGAGTGCGCAAGGTTTGAATGGAGTGGATGTGAGCGGAAAGGCATCGAAAATCGTTTTCCAACAAAGTCTGACTGCCGGCAAAGGTGCAAATACTAGTCAAAATTAATATTACAATAAATATACTATATAAATGACAGCTCTCGCAAATATCCGTTGAGTGTTTCTCAATGGCTCAGTACCAGTTCCGAAAAAAGACGCTTTAAGAGAGTGTAATGCGAATAGCTCTACGCAAAAACACTCAGACGATGGCAGAAACAGGAGTGTGTCTTTTTTATACCCTGAACCCATTGAAAATGGGAATTCAGGGTATAATAGTTTTTCGTTTCTCTTATGAGCAGAACGTGAGCATTCAAAAGGATAACTGTTATTTGCGAGCAATGATACATATAATTAAAACAAAGATGAGAGTGTGTTAGAAGACATTCTGAGTTCTAGGTAAATAGATTTGAGAAAGTCAACTCTGAAGTTAATATTAGCTATTTAAAAATATATTAAATTTTGTCAGGAATTTCCATCAGAATATTTTCTGATCTTTGTTAATAATTCAAACTAATTTGTCTTCCAAGCAGTTAGCCGAATTGCAGCAGTTGCTAATGATTGGCTTACAGCTAGCCGAGCGATCGACCACACATTATACTAAACATAGCCTTAGATCGGAATTGAACTGAACTACGCCCACAACAGATCAGAGCAGATCATAAGAGATCAGCAGAGAACATGTCGCTGGAGCATTGCCAAATCTGGACAAGGCCAAAGATAATTTGCAACAATTTGCGTCGCCCCAAACAGAAATCGAGCAGCGCACAAAAGGCGAACGCAAAATGTTGTTTAATAATTTAATTTGCCACAATTTAGCAACGTTTATCAAAATCAAGAGCCATAGAAAGTCAGAGAGACTGTCTATGGGGTTGGGGGAGAATGAGAGGCAAATATGCGTCTAACCACGACGATGACGATGACGAGTCAGAAAACTGAAACTGAAACTGAAACTGAAAACGAAACGCGATGGGATTGAAAAGTCGGATTACCGGGCAGATAAACGGCTACCTAAGTGAACGGCATGCAGGAACGTGATCAGCCCAATTTTAACGCCCATCCAAAATCGACGATGCTACCAGAAAGACACACAGAATGAGCGAGAAAGAGAGGGGATCCAACTCGATCCATTTCTACGAAATGTGGTGGGCGCAGAGTCCGTCATTTGGTCAGCGTGCGAGTGCAGCCTATTATTAAATTGTCAAAAGGTCGAGAAATATATATGCAGTAAGCAGCATATATGCCCATGTGTGTGCCTGAGTGTGTGTGTGTGCGTGTGTGTGTAGTCTCAGCGATTTGTGAACCCTTGCCAGGGTCAGCTTGGTCCCTGGCAACGTCTGCCCTAACCAAGTGGAACGGCAACTCCACCTACCAACGTTTGTTCGTCTACGACGACGCGCGTATCAGAAGCAAATCGAGCTAATTGGGGCAACGGGGCAACATTTACGTGCTGCAAGGGGCGTGGGGCGTGGGGCGGAGGCGCTGCACATTAAGACAATATGGTCTGGCAAGCGAACGAACGACTACGATCCTGACTGCCTGCCTACAACATTTTGTTTATTTTGTGTTTTAGGCCGTGTGAATTTTCAAAGGCTCAGGGCTAAAAAAAAACCTTTAAAAAAATGAAGCAACTGTCGAAATTCCAAGCGGGGTCCAGCGCCTGGCCTCGCTCTAGGGTTTAGCCAGAGCCATCGGGGCACGGATCTCGCGCTCTCGATTAGCGTCGTCTGCTGCCGCTTCTGCTGCTGCTGCTGCTGCTGCTGCCGTCGCCGCTGAGCAAATGGTGGGCGTATCGCGGCATTTATTACAGCCAATGTTACAATTTGTGGCTTTCGGATTTATGCGTTTATTCAGGCAGCGCCCCGAAATGCCACAGACAGCTTATGACTGGCCAGCGGTCGCTGCGGCATGCGGGGCAGGAGTCGGGGCCGACTAACCGTTCGCTAAGCTACCGAAAGCTACCCAGACTCGACGCGACCGCTGCCGCTGCCGCTGCCGCCTGCTGTCTGATTGATTTCTGGGAAACGGACGCACAGCTCCACACAGTGCCACACAGTCAAATATTTAGAGTTCGTTCACAACAAAGTTATGATTAAATGTGTGTTGGGTGGATCAACAACAGCAGCAGCAGCAGCAGCAGCAGCAACAGCAGCAGCAACAATAATAAAGAACAATATTGTTGAGCTATGTGCGGTGGCAAAGTGTTATCATTATTGTGGTCAGCTCTATTATTAATTAGCAGCGAACTGGGAATTGGTTTCACTGAGCTCTAGCAATGCCAGAGTGATCGGCGTGAGTAATGGGTGGGAACTTGATAGCTTTGAATCGATTGTAAAGTACCAACCAACTACTTTAGCTATGGCTAGAGATGGAGATGGCATGATGAGCAGAATATGAGTTGAGATGTGTCTATGAGGGATAAGATGGGCTAAGCGAGAGAGTAGATGGAATGGAATAGTATTTATTATGTTTGCTTTTGTTTGTCTCTCATTGAACCTATGGGAAATAGAAATCGGAGTATTCCATAAGTTTTCGCAGTGTTCCATCTAGCAATTTGTCTAGGTGTGCGACACCGATTTGAACATCCAAGTTGAAGATTTTATTTGTTGCAGCTCTTAATGTCGATTTTTTCGGCGACATGCCAAGATAACACTCTCTTCCTAGACATGGAGTTTTGGGATTGACTCAAGTCTAGCAGAGACGATTATTGATTGGTTCCATATGAGACTCCATTCTGTCTGTGCGTTGTCTTTCATTCTTCTTGCTATTGCAATTACTAGGCTAAGGCCAACCTATTGGTAATATAATATGTAATACATATATAATATAATACCAGTATGATTGTTATTACTTATAAGAATAAAATAAAATAAAAATTTCTTCCTTACCACAGGAAATGAACTCTATTAAATATAACTATTTACATCAGTTACCCTCAATGTCTATACAGGTCCCAAGCCTGTCAGAATAATAGAAAAATAATTAATATGGTATTCATAAATGACTAATTTATTACAATATATATATAAAGACAAGCAAAAGATAATATTTTCAAAGAGATTACGTTAATGCGATATCTCCCTGAAACTATTAGACAAACATTAGGGTAAATTAGTTTAATATAAGGGCAGCAATTACTATCGAACATTTCCAATTTTAATCAATATAATCCAATGTGTATCAATACGATTTGTTATCAATTGCATCATTTATCACTTATTAATCAATTTCCTATATGGCATTAGGTCTAATGAGTTTTCTATATAACAACTCCCACATTATCTAGATTAAACATTGCTTAGCCATAGTTCAGTTCAATATCTAATATCGATACGATAATCTACGCATTGCAGAAACTTAAACTGAAACTAGTTTCAGTAAATATTTATCTTTCATTTGCTTTTCTCCACTAACAACCGATTTGACCCATTTCGATTAGTCATGCTGCTTTATGAAAATTTCCATAATTAAATGGACAAATCAATGTGGCTAATTAGGCTGGCAGTCAGCCGTGCCCAGCCCCAAGTTCCCAGGCAGACGGTAGCCGTTGTCGGGCTGGATGATCTGATAATGCCTCAAAGGCTGCAATTAAAATGCGATCAGCAGGCGACAACAAGCTGCGTTCCAAATGCTGACTAAGTAGCCAGCTGACTAACTTTAACGAAATTAACATAAAGCCCGACTGGAGAGTTTACGAGCTCAATTGACACACATTTCATAGACACACATGCACAGAGAGAGAGAGAGAGAGAGAGAGAGAGAGAGAGAGAGAGGGAGAATGAGTGTGCGCTTGCATATGCTGAGGCGTTCAAGTCTAATCGATTATAAATGTGCCTACCTATGTGCGATTAAAATAAATTGCAAAAGCCCAGCGCTGCGCTGCGCTTAAGTTTCATAATTAATTCAACAGCTCCAACAACAGCATTGACCACAAGAGCAGCCCCAGGTCTACATTGTGATTCACTAACCGGCCCCCAGTTTGCTCCCGCTGCCCGTTAACCAGACGCTTTGCCTGCTTGTCAACTCTTGTCGCCCATATAAAAAAAGAACGAGAAGTATAAACGCTGCTAGCCGACTGTCTATTACCCGTTCAGAATTAAATTTTGGGATTATTGAAATCCTTAAGATATGTTTTGGGGCAATCTCTGTCTCTAGCATTCAAAATAGGCGTTAACTTCATTTGTTTTATGGAAATCTCTATTTATAATGCAGATAATTTTATAAATTCTTCATTATCAATAAACTCTTCTCCTTTAAAGAGCATTCATTGACTCAAGCTCATATCTCATAGCTCACATATACCCCACTACAGACCTTATCTAAGCCAAATATACTCGCTTCAGCTCACTGCGAACGGGCATAACGAGACAGCAACTGTGGCTCGTTTCATAAACTCTTGTCAAGCTATCGCCAGCTGCTCGTCCACAGCTACAGCCACAGCCACATCCACAGCCATATCCACAGCCATATGCACGTCCAGTTCGTTGTCGTAAAGTCGCTGGCAACACCTAGAAAGCAAGCAGCTCGTTGCTTATGAGTGTATTTTCGAAAAGGTGTCAGGAAACAACTTGTCGGAATGCATCTAACAAGGAATTCGATTTTGCCAGGCGTTCCAGTTGCTCTGTTCGGTTGGTCACTCTGTCGGTCAGTTGAGTTCGTCGTCGTCGTCGTCTGCCTCTCTGTCCATCCGGCCGTCGGGCTAATGGCACGTTGCATGTTTTACCACGCTTGATGACATGAATGGGCGCGGGCCCCAGACAACAAACAGTCCACACAATCCCCACAGTCCAGACATGCAGCTCCATTTTGCTTCCCTGTTGGCTCGCTCTCTCACTCTCTCCATCTCTTTCTCTCTCTCTCTCTCTCTCTCTCTTACGTTTTCCCTTGATTTGTTCGGCTTAACAGTTCGCTTGGTTACTTCGTGTGTTGATTGCTTAGTTCTTTGCTCTGTGGATCGATTCGACTAATTAATGTGTAAATTATAATTATGGTAAATTAAAATATGTAAATATTAAATTTTTTTGAATGTATATAAATCTTTTTTTTTCAGTACTCAAACATTTTCATTGACTTTTCATTATTAAATCCCGCTCAAGTGTAGCATAATACATTAGTTGCTCTAGCCGAAACCTCTTCGCTCATTAATTCTTTAACAAAGTGCGTGAGACAGCAAATACGCACAATGCGTTTGAGAGAGAGAGGAAGAGCGAGAGAGAGCGAGAGGGAGAGGGAAAGTGAGACAGAGCGAGATAGCTTACTGTTGATAGCAACACAAAATGATTGAATCAATGTTGCAGAAAGCTTTCGCACACAGACATACATACATATATATTAGGTATATATACATATATACTAAAGGCCAAAAGGAGGCATGTCGAATGAAAGAATCTGAAATTTTTGGAATTTTTGTTAATTTGTAGGACGACATTTTGGCTGCCCCTGTTGTCTTTAATGCTGATGAAGGTGATCAGCTCTTGAGCTCCTCGAAATGCGCTGCAAAAGATCAAAATGCTAACGTCTCAGATTAGAAGAGTTTGCTGTTTAGGATTTAGCTGCTTGAAAGATGAAAAAAATTTTAACTATTTCTCAGCTGAGCATGAATACCATAAGCTTAAGATAATTAAAAATTATTATTCATTTGATGATGAATAAAAATTAAATATAACTTTATTTGAAAGCAAAAATAAAATAAATTAATTTAATAAAATATGCCAAATAGCTAAAATAGCATTGATAAGCGTATAGAATAATTTGTTTTATCACTATTGAAAATTATATTAAATATTTTAAAATTATTTTTTAAATACTTTTCCTTTAGTAACTATATTATTCCCAATATTTGTTTCACTTAAGAAAGTAAAAATTTCAATTTAAAAATAAGTTTTAAGATATCTTATAAGAAAATAATTGAGAAACAGATATAGTAATAAGATATAGTAATCGATATAGAAATCGATTAATTTGAATACATTCTATATCAATATATGTATAGGGATTTGCTTCTCCTGCTGACTTACTGCAATTTATAACATTATAAACTTTTTCAATGATTTTCTAGCATTAAGAACTTTAAGCCCATCTATCAATGGCTTTATGTGCTTTGTGTGTAGCCCCATATATCGATCACAATGATCACTTTCAATGTGGAGCTTCATTCAAGCATTTACTTTGTTTCACTTTTGTTGTGATTGTTTGTTTTTCTCTTTTTTTTGTTTTTTGTTTTCTGTTTTTTGATCGTTTTACAGCTTGCAAAGTTGTCACCACTTTCCTGGGCAATTTGTACGCATTTTCAATGGTGGCGGCATATCGAAACTTGTGTATCTCAGCGAACAGCAACAGCAACAGCAACAACAACATCTCGTAGGTGTTTATAATGTACACTTTCTTGTTGTTGGCGATCGATCGAATCGCATCGCATCGCATCGCCTCGGATCGGATCGGTTCGCAACCGGAGTCGAGTGAGTCGAGTGTGGAGCGCATTTTCGCAGTTTACTTTTTGGACATTAAAACATCCGTTTACATAGTATTCCCATTAGCAGTGCTCTTGTCTCGACTTTTGCGACGCCTTGTCTGTCGTTGTTGTTGTTGCTGTTGTTGTCGTTGTCATCTTGGTTGAGCGCGTTGTTCGATCCTCGATTTGCCTTGTCTCGGACACGCGACAATCTTTTTTTTTTTTTTTTTTTGTGGCTATGGAAACGATTCGTTCTTCGCGCGCGATTTCAGCTCCAGTTGAAACAAAAGCAAAATTAAATTGTTATGAACACAAGTTTTCGATATAAGTTATGCGGCTGCCCCTACTTAACACATATTTATGGCGCGTGCAGCGGTAGCACAGATTTTTCAGATACTCTTCATTCGCCGTATTCCCGGCCAGTTCACAAACGTTGTAAATTACGGGGTTTATGGGCGTTGAGTCAGCGCTTGGAATGCGAGCAGCCACCTTCACGCAACTCGCCAAATGGCTGCTTGGCCAATTTAATGGGGGTTAACAATACCAGCGTGTGGCGCCCTCTGGCGTTGCGAACCCACTCATCTCATCGTTGAAATGCATTTAAATACGCATACGGTCTTTTATTTCAGTATGTCAAAGCGGCAAATTGACTGAGAGTAAAGGGTCGAAAAAGAGAGGGTTTATTGTATACTAAGAATTTGGGTTCTTCAATATTAGACTGGGTATATAGATATTACGTATAGTGACCATAGGCTAAGGACTGCTACAAAATGTAGAATCATTCTTAAACAAATGTAAATAGCATATGATTTTATGGAAATTGAAATTTTCTCACTCAACGTAAGCCTCATATACCTCTTAGCTTCAAACAGGTGCGGGTATATGCCCGCTGGCCATATAATTTATTTGAGCGCCTTCCATATATGCGAACCAGACTTAATTAAATATCAGTGACATTTATCGAGTCTCGTGTAGCTGTGGCACGCCACTTTAACGATAAAAGTGGGTGCATATAAAAAGCCATAAGCACAAGCACAAGCACAAGCACCAGCACAAAGCGACACGAACCCCACCGAAAAAACACGAACTCAAACTCGAATCAGAATCAAATACCGCAGCTCTGTCAAATATAAATCACCGAAAGCTCGCGTTCCCTAGCCCAGGCATCAGTGGCCCATCTCGTTTCAGCTCGTTTCAGCTGATTCCAGCTCATTCCGTCTCGTTCGCTCGAACGGGGAATGGCGACGTCGAGAGACTCGCGTCTGGGGCAGCCAATAAAAAGCCAAATTGGCGGCTGTGCAGGAATGTTTAATGATGTATAAAGCATGTTAGAGTTTATCTTTATGGTGGCGTTCCTTTTGCCAAAAACCCACAAGCACAACAACAACAACAACAACAACAACAACAAGTCAAATTATTTTCAAAATTTGTCTCCATGCAGTGCGTTTCGAATTTATGGCGCTCGATGCTATCAAAAAAATAAAACAAAACAAAAATGTATAAAAAAAATTATAAAAAATTTATAAAATAAAATATAAATTGTCGCCACGTTCCCCTGCTCTGCTCTGACCGGTCTGTGCTATCCGCTGCTGCAATTGGGCCTGGCTAATCAAGTGGCCCATTATCGGACAGGGAATGTCAAAGTCAGCATTGTCGTTCAATAAGTGTGCCAAATATGTGTGACAGAGGCCTTATCGCCACTGTGGGCCGCACCGTGGACTGATCTATATCAAATCTAAATTTCTTAGTTCATTATCGGTTTATCGGCACTTCAACTACTGAAAACGGAGTTTCCCACATTGCAAAATAAAAATGGGAAATGTACTTGAGGAAATTGAATATATACCTAGGTATGTCTATTTTTTTAATTATTGTCATAAGTTTCAGTCAAAATTGTATAGTCCATATATGTAGGTATTCTCCATATTCAAAGTGGTTGGTTGAAGTGGGTTCAAAAGGCAGTTTTGAAGGATA
Source organism: Drosophila koepferae (assembly GCA_030914345.1). NCBI lineage: Eukaryota > Metazoa > Arthropoda > Insecta > Diptera > Drosophilidae > Drosophila > Drosophila koepferae. Next base: position 8,494,859 of record JAUESR010000207.1, read on the forward strand.
ATAAATGTTTTTTTTTCCAAATACTTTTTATTACATATGTGTAAATTGATAAATCAATTCTAGTTTTGTTAGTTTTTAAGCAGTTCGTACTATAAGATTGAATATTTATTTATTTATTTATTTATTTTTTTTTTTTTTTGATTACGTTATTATTAGAGCATTCCTATTTCAAATCGAGCTTATACATAAATTTCATTTGAAATAGAGATTATTGCGTCTTGATTAGAGAACTTTTACAAGTTGATTTTATCTTTTTTTTTTTTTTTTTTTTATTTATTTTTTGCTTTTCGGTTCTTTGTTTTGGCAGTCAGCGCATATAGCAAATTATTTATGATTCTTTTGAAGACTAATAGATTTTTGCAACTTAATGACGCAAAATTTTTATTTTGACCGATAACTCGGCCGATACTGTGGAATATGTTGGGGCTGGCCCGTCACAGCTAATTTCAATTTAATTGCGAAACACGTGCGAGACTAGGTCTAGGTTAGATAAACAAAACGAATTGAAATACGATAAGGTTTCATTTTCGTTAAACAAATTGAAGGTGTCGCAGAGAAAGGTTAAAAAAGAATCAAGTAAAACTGAATGTATATTAATTAGTTGTATATTAATTATATATATTATATTTATATATTAAATAATGATATACAAATACTATATAGTTATAGTTGAAGAGAGCAAATTAGGGAAATATGATTGAAAGATCTCTCTCTATCTCAATTTGTTTCTCTTACTCATCTACATTTCCATATCTGCCACATGAATTCCTCTTTCCCTTTCTTTGCTTTCTCTCTCTATCTCTCTCTCTCTCTCTATCTTTCTCTCGCAAATCTCTCCCTCTCTATGAATTCTGATCGATAGCCAGCACTTTCTCTGGCAACACCCACAACATTAGCGCTGGCCATACGCAATCATAGCTCTTAAATTTGGCATAGTTTCTGTTATTCTCTGCAGTCACTATATACACACACACACACAAATGTATATATGCATGTATATGTTTTTGGGCACGCACGCATTGCCATCGATCCCCTGAGCTTCATCATGTCGCATAAATAATAATCAAAAGTAACATTTTCTATAACGCCGCTGAGCCACCCACACAGATGGAGTGCCCAGAGACGCGGACCCGCATGTTAGGCAAGAGACCAAAGCATAGCAATCGCTGCATATGTAAGTGTATACACGGATATATATTTATGTACATGGGTGTGTGTCGATGTCGATGGCGATGTGGATGTACAACAAAGTAGCCGGCCGGCCACTTGAGTAACAGTCGAAATTTATGGCGCAAAGTACAGTGCCCGATTGTCACCCGGTTGGCAGCGAGAAGAAAGGAGAGAGGCTGGGGGCTGGCGAGAGGCGGCCGGGGGTGTGGCAACCAGTTTGAATAATGCTCAGTTGGGGCAGTTGGGCAGTTGGAGCTGGGACTCTGTGCAGATTAGTCACATGTCAGTTTCAATTATCGTCGAGTCAATTTGTTGAAAGGCCACAGCATATGCAGCCAGCCAGCCAGCCAGCCAGCCAGCCAGCCAGGCAAGGCAAAGTCTTTGCACCCATTCGGCTGTGAGCAGCGAGCGTAGAGTCAATCGATACCGCGCGATTCGCGATTCCAATCCGGGCGATTTTCGCTTGAAATATTCCAACAGCGTTGCCGCCGCCACAGGGGGAATGGAATGGGGTATGGAACTTGGACGTGGTCATTGCTGATGCTCTGGCCAGGAGCCACCAAGCGCGTCTGATTATCGGCAGGACAACAACAACCACAGCAGGCGCAACGTTGGCATAGGGCATAACTCAGATGCTCTGCTATGATAATTTCCAATAAGAGAGGCAGATAGTGTGAGAGAGAGAGGGAGAGATGGAGTCGAGAAATTGATGATGCTGAGTATGTTTGGAGTCAGCTTGTTTACACAATTCAGCGCACATTGAGGTCGTGTTTGGTGCGCGGTGTCGTGTAGCTCTTGGCCCAGCCAGGAATTTGTTGGTTGGCAGTGCCATCAAAGAGGCGCCGAACTGTATATCAAGATCAAGATTGAAATCGTTGCGATGTGTCGCATCGGCTTGCCAAAGATTTTTCAGCTAGACAAATGCAAGATCAATAGATACAATAGCAAAAGAGCAGCAGCGGCAGCCAACACATGATCATCATCATCAGCAACAACAACAACAACAACAACATCATCATTATCATTAGCATTAGCCATAACATTATCGGAGTCACCCAGTTCACGTACGCGCGCGTACGCGCTCTGCTCGCTCACGTACAAGCGCTATTTGTTCTGCTGACAAATTGGTATCTGTATCCGTAAGATACAGGCAGGGGCAGCAACTGAGACGGCGACTGCGACTGCGACTGGCCTCATCTGGCCAAAAGCGTGTCAACACATTGTGAGCCAGAGTGTGAGCCGGCTCATTTGTCAGCTGCCGAAGCTTTGCTTTGTTTGCCTTTGCCTTTGCCTTTTGCCTTTTGAATGATCGGCCATTTGTCTTAATGGCTCAATGCAATCGCCGAGTTTCCCAGTTTCCCAGCTTCGCAGCTTCTCAGACTGTTTTTTTTTTTTTTTTTGTCAACTGCAGTCCCACGCAACGGCTGACATTGGCCCTGACTCGGCCGGGGACTTTGTCACCTTTATTCAGTCATTGTTGTTTCGGGTTCCACTGCACCGCTAATGCGAAATATCAATTTGTACTTCACGACAATGTCGCTGCTTGTGAAGCTTATTGAAATTCGAATAGATCGTAGTTCCGGTAATTTTTCTTCAACCATATTTTTTTACGATTGTCTTTTTGTTGTGGTTTTGTGCTTTGAACTGGATGTGTGAGAATTGCGGTTGAGATCGCGGAAGCGGATATTGGCTAATGATGAGGGCGACCAGCTGTGACTAATGATCACTCCTGATCTATATCTGAACTGAACTTGACAATATCTATGAGCCTGACAGAAGTGACTACAATTTGTAATTTGTTCTAGGAACAACTTTTGGGAAGGATCGCAGCAGATGAAGATGAATCCAATCCATGCGGACTCGATACGAACTATTATAGATCTGTCATCACAGCTCCACATAGAAATTTAGTTTGTCAGCGTCGCATTTAGTTTTAGTGAAACTACGTTTAAGACGTAATCTAATTATAAACGCTTTTATACGCTTACCTCAAGCGAGACGCACTTTTTCGCTCAATATCACAGTTTAGTTTCAGTTCGTATCTTCATCGAAATGCAGTTGATAAAAATGATGTTTCTTTCGTTCTGTTTGATTCTTCTTCCCTATGCAAGTTTTGGGGAAAGCGATTTTGAAAACTTTGATTGTAAGTAAAATGATGATAAATCATTTCGATCTTGCGTCTCACATACAATTTTCTAGATCGATGTACTGCCATACCGTTAATAGGTAATGAAACATGCGCACTTAAAGGTATACCGCAATGGTATTATGTGCCGACTACTAACAAGTGCCACAAGTTCGAATGGGGTAAATGTAAAGTGGATGGTCTGGAGAATCGTTTCCCAACAATGGAAGACTGCTATGAAAGGTGCAGCATATAGCCAAAATGAATATTATAATAAATGTATATTTTGATGATCTGAATTCAGAAAAAAAACTAAATAAATTACTAAAAAAATATATATATATATAAATATCAATTTGATCTGCACATATAAAAGCAGCTATTGGAACGTGAAATGCAAGACTTTAATAAATAAATATAATATATAAATATATAAATAAATATAAATATTATAATAAATGTATATTTTGATGATCTGAATTCAGAAAAAAACTAAATAAATTACTAAAAAAAAATATATATATAAATATCAATTTGATCTGCACATATAAAAGCAGCTATTGGAACGTGAAATGCAAGACTTTAATAAATAAATATAATATATAAATAAATATATTGCAGTTGATATTCAGATTGTGTGAAAAGCAAGTATTGGAAAATTACAACTTGAATAAAAATATTATAATATTAGAAAAGCAAGAAAAAAAGGCTGGGAATTTATTTAGATACTTTTTTCAGCTGCCATGAATAGTCTTTTAAGAGCTGCCTCAAACTATTGATAGGAAAATCTCTCGTCTCTTGTCTATAAGAAATTCTAGTGGCATTTTGCCCTCTCTTTTCATGCTGAACATTCCCTGGCAAAGAAATACAAAATTCAAATAAAAAACGTCCCCAGAGTGAACTTGAACAAATGATTACCAATTTCTTCACACAATTCATGCATAAAAATAATTCCCAATTAGCTGCGGACCCGAAAGGTAAACAGGCAGGCGGCGCCTTGTGGATTGCGGCGTTAAAATGCCGCAGCGGTAAAAAGCAACAACAACAACAAAAGACGTATAAAATAATAATCGTAAAAAGGCAGGGTAAGAGACAGAGAGAGAGAGAGAGAGAGAGGGGTACAGGCCAAAGATGCATAAACTCAAGATCCCAAATCCAAAGCCAAATCCCACTGTGGGCAGTTGTTGTGCGAGTGCGACATGATGTTGATATGTTAACAAGACACCCGAGAGTGCCAAGTGGTGTGTGAGCTAAGCTCATTCCCATTCCATGCCCCGCGTGGATCGTCAACAGTCCAACTCAAAGGCGTCACAGTTGGCATCACATATACACATATATATGTATATAGTCAGATATATATATATATATGCCTTAATCCGGTAGCGCTGTTTGGAATATGTGAATGAATGTTTGTTTTTGCAAATGCGCCAAGGATAACAAGCCTCATCCAACTGCCAAGTGTGACTGTCATCTTTTAATTTCCATACACACACACACACACACACACACACACACACACACACAAGCCAATTGCTCTGCCTGCCTGTGTGGAACCCACACAAGACAAAAATGTTATGACCTCAAGTTTTGGTTTCTAAAAATGCGCTTTGATTTATTTTTATTGATGGGCATATAAAAGCGCTGGCCAGTCGATTGGGGCTATGGGGCACAGTAGTAGTAGTAGTAGTAGTAGTCGCCCCGGCCTGGTAGTAGTCATCGCACACCAGCAGGGGGGAAGTCCCACAGTTCCCATGACGAGGGCTGTAGCCGTAGCAATGGCATCGCAGCATTTCATGCTGTGTGAACGACATTTTCGTATATGCCACGCATATGGGGGCTGTTGTTCGTTAAGGATTCCCTCCTACATTTCATAATTCACGGAATATTATATTCCAGCTGCCGAACAATGTGTCCCGCTCGCTTGGCCCTTGGCCTGTCATTTGCCTGCCTCACAAAATATATTCTCATTAAAATTGTGCTTTTTGGTGCTTCTTGTCGTCAACGGGGCAGCCGCAGTGGACACCTTGGGCTCTCTCGGGGCGCCCCGAATTCACGACTATCCGCCACTCCGACACAGTCGGACGGGCAGCCAGACAGTTAGCCACGCCCACCCCCTGTGGTTTTGCTTCCGTTGGAGACGCCACTGTGGCGTGTTTTTTTTTCCTTTTTTTTTTTTTTTGCTGGCCCCCATTCCGGCGACTCGGTGGAAATCTGAAATCAAAGCTTAACACTGTTTATGTGCAAATGTCGAAACAAAGATATTTCTTTAAATTGATAAAGATTAACCATAAACAATGAGGCATACAACAGGGATTCGAGCTCCCAGCGTCAGCAAGTGGCTGTCTGCGGGGCGCATAGCAAAGGCAAAGCTAAAAACTTTGCTGCCAATTTTCAGAAATATATATATATATAATATATACATACCCTTATTTCACATTTATTTTGTTAGATAATTAGTTATATATATTTGGAAAATATTCTATAATATATTAAAATTTTTAATTATTTTTGTTACAATAATTTTAAACATTTTTATATACAATAGATTTTAATTATTTTTTGAAAATTGTTTTATATATTTAATAAAAATATATTTAATAATATCAAAAATATTTTATATATTTTTTGTATTTTATATATGCATTATCATATTGCATTATCAAATATAAATTTAATATAAATAAATTTATTAGAAAATATTGGATATTTTCAAAATAGATTTTTCATTTATTTTGCTATATAATGTACTATAAATAAAAGAAAAAATAAATTATATTATAATTCAAATTATCAAAGTAAATTATAAAATTAAAATTTAAAAATGAATTATATTAATATAATAATTAATTATATTTTTTAAATATACTTTTAAAGCTGAGTCAATTAATAGAAAATATTTTATTTAATCTTGGGCATAATTTTGAAAATTGTTTTTTTTATGTTGAATCTAAAGGGCGTCTCGCCCTACCCCTCTCTCTGTCTCTCTCACTCTCTCTCTCTCTCTCTCTCTCTCTCTCTCTCTCTCTCTCTCACTCTCAAAAGCTATAATTGTGTTTATTTTGCTAAAATTCACCTACAAAACGTATTAATATATTTCGTATCAATTTTATATAATAATATTAAATATGTTCTACACCTGTACAGTTCACATTTATTTTGAGCATTTTCTTAAAAATAGGTTCATTGAAAGAACTCGAGCTTCATTCATTGGATTCACACTAAGGCTTAAAGTGTTGGCCTCTCCAGCTGCATCTCCATCTCCATCTCCATCTCTCCATCTCGATCTTCATCATGCATTGCAAACTTGGAGCTTGGAGCTGGCAGCCTTCTACCGGATGTGGGCGTTAGCAGGCATGTAATCTGATCCCTGACAAATCGGTCTATTAGAATCGTCGAAGACTGTGTTGAAATATTTGTCGCATGCGCAGCTCGAGCAGAAGAAGTTGTGGCACTAGAAGAGGAAGAAGCAGCAGAAGACGAGGAAGGGACGAAGAAGTTGAGGCAGAAGAAGATGCCGCCAAATGGACGCTGCACTGCACTGGCACAGCCCCAAAACGGCGTAGGTGGCGCAGGGCAAATGTGCATTGGGCCGGGGCATAACCCATGAGCCATGCCACACGCGGGCAGCGGGGCGAGGGCAGGCACAAGACTTTGCCACAGTTACAGGCGGCGCGTGTGCCTAGCCCTTATTTTTTTTTGGCTTTGACTTCGTTGCTTTTCTTTTCTTTTCGTTTTTTATTCTTTTTTTTCTTTTTTGATTTTATGAGGCGCAAGTGGCGACGTTTTGTGGTTGCGAGGCAGACGTTGGCTAAAATGTTGCACGGCGACGGCGAAGGCGAAGGCGACGACGACGACGACGACTTGGATGGACTTGGTCTGAAGCGGCGCCGCAGCAATTCATAAACGTGGGCGATTGATTCTCTCGTACCGTCGTCTCATGGCCTCCATCCTCATTGCCGGGGCTGTGACTGCGGCTGCGACTGCGACTGTGGCTATGGCTCTGGCTTTGGCTGCTTTTGGGCTTTGGCTTTGCACACTAAGGCTCGGCAAATGGCCCGCGGCATTGCGATTGAACTTCAAGTTATGATCGTCGTCGCAACGACAACAACAACAACAACAACAACAGCAACAACAGCAACAACAGTGCCCACATTGATGGACGTTCGCTCACGAACGAACTTGGCTACAACAACAACAACAACAACAACAACAACAACAACAACAACAACACACGCTGTTACCACTTATTGATGGCACATTGTGATGGTGATGCGTTCGCTCCACAACTTCAAGACCCGACAACGACCCAGCCACAGCGCCCTCCACCCTCCGCCCTCTGCCTGCTGCTCCACCTGCTCGCCGCCCGCCCGCCCTCCCGCACTCCACTTCACTCATGAGCACGTCGAATAGAGGCGTTCTACTCAAATGTATGATACCCACCCACGAGCACAGCCAGCACAGCTGTGGCCAAAGAGACCCAAACTATGATGATGACTGCGACGACTGTGTGTGTGTGTGTGTGTGTGCCATGCTGGGCTCTGCCCTGCCCTCTGTCCCTCGGAGTGAGCCTTAGCCTTAAGTTAATGTTGCTTAAGGTGCATCCATGAAGCCAACTCTCAAGCAAGCGCCCCATGCATTCATTTTAAGAGTTGCTTCGCTTCATTTTGTTTTTTTTTTTTTGGGCTCAAAAGACAATGCAAAATTAAGCGTTTCCTTTATTGTTGTTGCTGTTGTTCGTTGCCTTTGTATTACTTTAAGGTGTGCTCCAGGTAATAATTTAGTTAAATCATATTTTCGGCAAAAGACAAAACAAGAACAACAACAACAGCAACAAAAGCAAGCAAATGCTTTGCACTGCAGTTAAAATTATTTGCCTTTAACACTCACTCACCTACTCAGCGCCGCCTATCCGACGGGGTCTTGACTCGGACTCGTTGGGGGCAGCTCAAGCACCAGCTCCACCACCAGCTGCAGCTCAAACTCCATGAATGGCGCAACATTGTTGAGCTCAGCACATATATACATATATGCATGCGAGACGGAACTATGCTGAGAACGACATCAAATCATATTTGAGCACACTTTTGACGTTTGACGTTTAGCAAAAGTTCTTTGCTATGGCTCGCTCTGTATAATGGCTTCATTTATGGAGGCATTTATAGAGCATAGTCAATGCAGAGTTATATATTGGAGAGTTATGTATGAGTGCTATATATCTCAGAGTATATCGGACAGTCAATGAAGATTTATGTCTCTGAAAGCTACATTATATTATATTTAAGCTGAGCTGCTATTCATAGATAATCTATGCTAAATTCATAGTTAATCTAGATAGCAAATAGATCTCATCAACTCAGCTCTGCTCATGTCTTAGACCATATACTATATAGATTTAAAATCAAATTAAAGAATTTAAAACTAAATTAAACTGCTCTCAGTGGATTTCTTCGGCAACAAATTTATGTGTGAGCTTTCACAATGTTGTTTAATTTAAAATCTAAAACTTGTTAAAGTATCATTTACAGTTAAGGTCTACGGTAAGTGAATTCCATAAATTACCTGCCTTTTTTTTTGCAGTTATCAATTCCCATAAAACTGCTACGATTCTGTTGAATCTCTCGGCTTTATCGACAAATTTCTTCACACTCTCATATATCAAAGATCGTAGAAGATCGTAGAGAGCTTGTTGAATAGTACACTTGATATTTAAGCTGAATCTGATGTCAACCTGTTTGGTTCCCAAATAAAAATAAAAAAACATACAAAACAAAAATAAATAAATAAAATAATGAACTAAGAATATCTTTGTCGAATCACTTTAGTCAGTTGCAATAAATTAGATAAGTTTGGAGGTTGCTCGGCTATCGGAATTTAGAGTTTGGAGTGATGTTTTCGCATTCAATGATTAACATTCATTGCCAATTCAAGCCAATTTTCGCAGACATAAAGCTCAGCTCAGCTGAGATCAGCTCAGGTTGGCGACAAGCTATAAATATGAACAATATTTAATGCCAACTAACGGCAACGTCTTCATAAGTCAAACGTGTCTCAGAGCAGCCTCGACTCGCAGCACCTACAAGTCGAAGATATAATCATAATTTCAGCTGCTTTTTATAACCAAATACATGAAAACAAAGCATTCAGAGGTCTCATCTTCTATTTCGTCTACTTCTTCGTCTCGTCTTTTTTTTCTCTCTCTGTTTTTTTTTTTTTTTTTTTTGGCATGTCATAAATAAACGTTATAAATAGTATCATATCGGATGAGCCAGCAGCAGAAGCAGCCACATGGAGCTACCTCCTCAGCTATAGGCGGCCTGCCGCTTGTCTTGTCTAGCGATAAATTACAGTTAGAGCTGTACCTACCGTATACGCCACGGCTGGAGCAGCGACCAAAAACTGAGACCTGGTTGTGCGCGCATTTTTAAGGTGTGACCAAAAGCGAACGAAACTCGTAATTTTTTAAATTAGCATTTTTCTCCCTCTCTCTCTCTCTCTATCTCCCTCTTTCACTTTGTGTGTTGTCATAAAACCAAATTTACAAATTGTCCCCCAACAGCACACAGAGAAAAAAAAAATAAAAAGGCACAAAGAATCAACTCTTATGTGGCCCATGGCTGCGACGACATAGACATCATCGACATCATCAGAGAGTGGAAGCTGCTGCAGCTGCAGCTGCAGTTGGAGCTGAAGATGAAGCTGAAGCGTGAGCTCTCAGGGCCGGCGATAAACTCATCAATAAATTGCCCCTTGTCTGCTGTGGTTTGAGAGACAACAAACGCGCGACACCACCAACGCACTTGATGATGTGTCCACCAGATCGAGAGTCCAGTCCGCCTCGTTGTCGTTGTCGTTGCATCTCCCTGCTGCTGGCTGCCTTTCGGGTGGTCGGAATTTCTTTTTGGTCAAGCGCGTGGCTAAGTGGATTTGTGTGTTCGGTTTTCGGTGTGCGAGAAAAATGTTTATTGTTTCAACATTGTTATCAGCCTTAAGTAAACAGAGTCTGCTCAATTTTTGATTTCTAATTTGTTTACCCACACCACAAATGGAAACAAATTTTTGCTTATTTACGAGCCTAAATTCTCAACTGATGCCCCAACTGACCAACCGGAAGAGCTAATCAAACACAAAGAGACAAAGAGAGAAAGAGAGAGAGAGGGAGAGAGTGAGGTGGAGAATCTCTTCTACATTAGTCTTTTCCACACTTTGTGGCTCTTGTGCTCTTATCGCTTGACCAAGGAATTTCTTTAATTTTGTTCAAGTCTTGAATTTGTCTGAATTTTGCTCAGAATTTATTAGTACAAAGAAGGCTCGTGTTTGCATCATCAATCAGTTAGGACCCTCGACTTATAGAGAGTGAGAGAGAAAGAGAGATCGTGAGAGAGAGAGAGCAGCCAGACCAAGCCACAGCAACCGCAACATCTTGACGCTTCTCGCGCGAACCTAACAAATTAATTTTGTCGACTCGAGCCCGAGCTCTGCTCTCTGCTCTCTGCTCTGTGGCTTTTTATTATATTTGTAGGTAGCTGATGACATAAACGGGTTAAGGATAGTCTGGCTTAGTCATGTTGCGATGCCATAGAGTATCTCAGCTGGCAAATTAACATCTATTTAGGTGAGATTGCATTTGCTCAATGATGGACTTGGATTGATTGAAGAGCTGAAATTGTGAGAGCTCGTTGATTGGGGTGTTTGATGAGATGAATTATGGTCTTCATTTGGAATTGAGCTGTACGAAAAAATATTCAATTTTCAAATTATTAATAATTTATTTATTATTAATTATTATTTTATATTTAACAAAATTAATTTATAAATATATTTATATATATTTATATTATTTTTATATTATATAAAATAGTTATTTTATTTTATTTTTTAATTTATATAAAATAAATTTTCTAAAATTTTATTATTAATAAATTTACTATAATAAAAAAATATATACAAATATTCATATATAAATTTAAAACTAGTTCAACATTTGCCAAACTTTAAGTTAGTTAAATAAATTTATTATAACAAAAAAAAAAAATAAATAAATTTTTTCCTATATAAATGAAAATCTTTAGCAATATTAGTCAAGCTTAAATCTAATCGAAACAGCCTTTAGCGAAGCTTTGACTAAGCCTAAAGCAGACTTGCAACTAAAACCTTACTTAAAATATAAAAAATCCATTCATTTATATATTTTTAAATACATCTATAGATCAGTATATACTGACATTATAAGCATAAGCATATCTCATGCATTCTCAAGAACTTCTATCTCCTAACTCATTTCAAGCTGTCTTTCGCTTCAAATTCAATATAGATTCTATCGCATTCATACGGACAGTTCTCCCTTTTTAATATCTTATTCCCATCAGAATCACTTAGCTCAAAACTCTTTTCTTTTATGTTTTTACTGTGACACATCAAATGCGCATTTGTCAGTTGAATTTGGTGCCATGCTCCATTCTATCGACTGCTCCTGCTCATAGCTAAGCCGACAGTTGTGACATTATGGCGCTCAGTTGATGCCCAATTAGGTTGAGCTATGTCAACGATTACGACACCCAATAACAAAGAGCATTCAGATGCAGATGCAGATACAGATATAGATAGAGAGAGAGAGAGAGAGTGCTAAGCCGCTGCAGGCGAGCGATAAGCCCAGCCACACTGAGATCCCAGCTAAGTAGTGTTGCAGCTCCTTAAAACCCAGCAGATGCACGTAACAACAGGATATCGCTCACTCTCCCTCCCTCTCTCTCTCTATGGATGTATCTCTCTTCCTCCTTAACACTTGGACTCAATTAGGTGTATTTCAGATCAGCGATGCATATAACCAGCTATATATCCGGGTACCTAAGCAGCCTTGCGGCTGCAAAAGAGGAACTGCCGTTGACAGTTAACGGGCCCATTTCGAGTGGCCCAGGACAATGGCTGCGCGGATGGATATATATTTCACGCTTATCAGCACCCGTTATGTGGTGCTGTATCCCTTGTCCGAGCTATCCCGCCAGCTCTTCATCCCCTGCAGCCAGCAACAAGCAGCCAACAAATTGCTGCCAGACGCCGTCGCTTATCCGCGCCTTGTTTTTGTTGTTTATTAGCTTAATAATTTGTGCCCACTTTGGAGGGTCTCAGTTAACAACGGCCCAACAACTGGTGGTTGAACAAGCGTGGTAGGCGTGGCATGGTATAGATTACATGCGAAACAGTTGCTGCTAATGGGCCTGCTGCGTGAGGGTAAGTCTAGTCCTTATGGGGGTAGTTCAACACCCGGAGGCAACCTCGGCAACCATGCTGTGATAATTAAATCAACATTCGAGGGGCGGGCAAAGCGCGTTAAGTGTTTGAAGTTCGTTTTGATTAGCATTTAGCATTTATCGTTTATCGCTCGTCGTTTATCGTTCAATCGTTAATCGTGTCTAGCCCATGGCAAATTGTTTCTCTTTTTGCGTTATGATCTGCACTCTATCTGTGTGTGTGTGTGTGCGTGGGTTGTTTTTCTTATCTCTGTGTGGTGGGCGTTTACAGCTCTCGCAAAAATAAACAAAACATTTTTGCATATCTTAAATGGATATCTGACTTCTGCTTTGAAGTAGAGCCAGCTACTCTATAAACATTGTTGAATCTGCTGCAAACTATTCAACGAATCGCTGGGGGGCAATCAAGGGTGAATATATGTATATGGCAGGGTGTCAGAGATTGAAAATCTGTAAATAGAAAATATGGTAAATTTTTGAATTATTTCTCAATTTACATAAGCTATAAACTTGAAGTATAATCTAAGCCTAATCTTTTCTTTTAAGTATTTCTTGACTTATTTCAATTTATATCTTCCATTTCCCATCCTTTCTCCAACTTATGCATCTAACCTATTTCGAGTACTTCAAAAATGGCCGCTCTTTAGTCAGTCTAGTTGATAGGCAAATAGAAAGATTTCACTAATGGCCTATTAATCACTTGTCCAAATATGCGCCTAGGCACCAAAGAACCAGGCCGACGATTCACATGGAAAACGCTGAAGAAATCCCACACCTTGTTAATCCTTAAATACACACAATTCAGTTACAGTTTGTAGACCAGTCCTAAAGCAAAAATTTATTTTTGAAATGTCACATTTTCACTTGAAGATTGCAAGATCCAAATGAAACAGAAAGAGAGGTGATGAGAGAGAGAGCGAAAGAGAGAGGGAGAACGGAAATTTACAACTGCGACAATAGCAACAACTGAACGGCTATTACAACACCTTGGCCAGAGAGACAGACGCTTAACTCTATATTTGTTGACAAATACTCAAAGAGGCCTAGCCAGCGAGAGAGAGAAAGAGAAAGGGGAGAGGGGATAGTGGGGAACTGACGATATCCGTGCAAAGCAATCTTGTCACTATATTATGACGTTAATGACAAATTGACGGCGAAATGCCTTTGATGTGTGTGTTGTTTGATTGTTTTTGGTTCTAATCATGCCGACTGCCGCCGAGGTAGTTCAGCGAGCCAACGGGCCAGCTAGGGCGGTGTTGGTGGTTAGGTGGTTGGGTGGTTGGGTGGTGCTGCTGCTGCTCAAATGATTTTTCGTTTTAATTTAACCGCGCATTCCCTCAATTAGCTGGCTCTAACACTGAGCTAAACGAAGCTTATCAGCGCCGAAAAGTCATATAACCCAGTAAATATATATATATATATATATGTATATGTATATATATTCTACTGACTCTCTCTCTCTCTCTCGGCTGTTGGCAGAGATAAGCCGCTGCACTATCTGCCGTGTGAGTGTGGTTAGTGTTGGGCTCTATTCTGCTAAGGTCTGTTTGATGATTATATGTCGTACACAACTCGTTGCGGCGACTGCTCCGTGCTACGTGCCGCGAACTTGTCAAACAAGCCCTGGGCAAATACTGACAAGAGAGAGAGAGTCAGGGAGAGTGAGAAAGGGAGGGAAGCAGAGAGCGAGAGAGGGTATCCAAAAAGTGCAGAGCTCATTGCCTGTCAATTATATTGTACTGCTCTCAACTTGAAATACTTACTCGCTTCACATTTGTCGCATTTGTTTGTATTTGCGCCCCGAGTGCCATAAAAAAAAAAACCGAGTCGGCTGCATCAAGGCTCAACAGTTATAGCGTATATACATAGCTAGAGGTATAGTCTATATATATATATATATATATATATGTATATATATTTGTCAAGTCTAAGCATTCTGGAGACAGTGACACACCCGCTGGTCTCTAACAGCTACCCCCTTTTGGTAGGTATGCCGTCGGCATAACGCGCACCGTCCAATAAAATCTAATTACCTCTTGGAGCACTGCGTAAGCATTGCCTATCTATTCACTTGCACGAGTTTCGGCAGCTTTTCTTCTCTGAACGGTAGAGTTGTACTTGTGCGTGGAGTTGAGTTCCAGAGACCCCAACCAACCATCGAGTTGGCTGCCAGTTCCAGAAATTGTGCTTCGACCATTCTTTATGGTCGTTTGGCGTCGGCAATTTACAGGAAGTCTTCAGAAGAATTGTCGTTAGCTATAGCACAAGAAGAAGAAGAAGAAGAAGTGAGAGACTTAAAAGAGTTGTAATGCACACATGCAAATGAGGTTAAAGGTGGAAGCTGCAAAATTAACACAGAGAATTATTTTAGTCTCGGTGACAGTTCATAGGAGTTAGCAAATATAAATTTGTGGGAATATCAGAAAGGGAGTTAAGTCAAAGACCTTAGATATGTTAAAGAAATTTCAGATTTATTTAATTTAAATTATTGGAAATCTTTTTTAAATTTTTACATTTACTTAGCTTAGTTTAGTAATTAATAAATTTATTTATTTATGTTGATTCAATGTTCATGGAGAGGTTTCGTATGCGTGGATTTGGAGCCTTGATTTGCTATGAGCCTATATAATCTAAACTAAAAGAGATATGAACAAAATTTAAATGTTAGTTTGTAGTTTTATGTTTCAACTTACAAAATAATAAATTTAAAAAATCAACAAAAAATACTAATGAAAAGGTAATGTAAAGATCTGCATATATGTATATCTTTAGCTGATAGTTACAAACATAAAATAATATATTTATTTCTTAAAGCATGTCCCATTCAAAGATAAATTTCATATTTATTCCAACTCCTCAATCACTTGCCTGTTCTTCCACACTCAATCATCTAACAAATCAAATGTTAGACTCCTTGTTAAATATTATACGGCATGTCTAAGACTCTGGCCTCGAGCGCTACGGCTTGAAGGAGATGCTAACTCAACTCAGCTAACTTGGTGTGTGTGCCTCCAATATATAAAAACATTTACGATACGACACCTAATTAGGCACAAGAACGCCGCATAATTTACGTCTACGTTTACGTTTCGTCAAACGTTGGCGCAGTAACGCGTCAAACTTAAAGCCAAAGTCTTTGGGCGAAAAATGGGAACGCCAGCGGCGATCTTTTGGGCTGGACATGGACAGGGAGATGGAGATGAAGGTGTAGAAGGAGATGGAGATGGAGATGGAGATGAAGAAACGTACATCAGCGCTGTGCAAACATGGATTCGTTCCCTATTGAGGTGCCGTCAGTTGTTGACGGGTTGGTGGGGCCTCCTCTAGACGCAGACACAGATACAGACAGAGACAGAGACAGAGACACAGACACACATACATCAAATCATAAAGCAAATGGTGCCGACAAACTAACTGGACGGTATGGAACGGCAGAACACACCAGAGCTGGGCCAGACCAGACGAGCATGACATTTACATTCACATTCACCCAAATACAACAACAAGAACAACAACAACAACAACAACAACAACGAAGAACGTTCCGCTTTTTTGCGTTGGTTCCGGGAAACGCAACAAAATTTCACAAGCACAACGAAAATATTTTCAACTTCAAAGAAACCAAAAACCAAAGCAAAACTAAAACCAAGCCAACTTGCCACGCCTCAAACACTAGACACAACAATGTTGTTGTAGCTATAGTTGCCTTTGCTGCTATTGCTGTTGCTGCTGCTGCTGCTGCTGCTGCTGCTGTTGTTGTTGTTGCAAATCGAACTGCTGTTTAGTGATGGGCTTATTAGAGTTTAGCCTGTATGTACGTATGGCGTCCGAGCCAGCTCTGACATTGTCAATGGGGCGTTGCGGAAACCTCAAAGCGAAATTTAGTGCGCTCACTTCCAGTGCCCGTTGCGCGATGGCGGGGAGGCTTTATGACGACAATGCGTTTGCTGTCATAATTATTAGTCAAACACAAACAATGAATTTCATAATTTTCCCATCAATATGTGTATGTGTGTGTGTGTGTGTGTGTGTGTGTGTGCGACAACGGTCCGAGGTACAGGCCAAGCGTTAAATGTTTAAACATCCGCTCGGCCCGCACGCGCCGCCTCCTGCTCACCTCACAGAGCTGAGCGGTTGAGGCTGTAGCTGGAGCTTGGAAATGAAGCCGTCGCGCATAAAGTGTGAAATTGCTGGCAATTCGCAGAGACGCTGCTTCAAACTGTAACCGAAGTCTTCAGACTCCACTCGCCTGCACTCTTGGCCAGCTGGAGTCTGCTTAGCTCTGCTCTTTGGCTAATGGCCCAAAACGTTGTCGCTGGTGCTGGAACATGTCTCGTTCTCGTGCTTGTTCCATTGAATAGAACAATATCCGCGCAAATATTTGCAGAGAGCAGGGCGCGTGTTTAACTGTTGCCACAGTCACACAGCAACAGCAACAGCAACAGCAATGGGAAGGGGTGTCAGACGGAGGGGTCTTGGCTGGTCAAGAGCTGTAGCACCATAATTGTTGTTTGATCGTTGTAATTGGTTTGTGCAGGAAATGCATAACTACGTCGTTTGTTGGCGGCTTCACATTGATCCGTTTAACGCTAGAGACAATAATATGGCTGAGACTCTGAGCGAGAGAGCGAAATGGACGGACAGTTGTCGACTTTAGTCGGCTTTAGGCTTTTGAACTTGGCCCAAGTTGAACGCATCTTTTTCTGTCGTTTCTTTCTTCTTCTTGTTTTTGTAGTCGATCATAAAACGTTGTTAAGTTTGTGGTGCAAGAGAAGACAGCTGCCAGCTGGCCGGGTCTTTCGTGGATGTGGGTGGGCGGCGCAGAAATAGCGCCTGCTCCACAATTCATGTCATTGGCTTGTTCGACATTGTTTGGCTAGGCGATAAGGCGTAAGGCAACCGATGGGAAAATAGTCGAGTAGTCGCTTTGTCTCAATGCCTGTCTGTTGTCGTTTCGGTTGTCAAAGGCTTGTTCGTTCGGCCGTAGAGTGTATACCTTAATGGTACATTAATTGCCCTTGTTGGCACTCGAGCGATAAACATCGCTACAAATATTTGATTTCTCTTTCGTTTCGCTACAAGTGTGTAAACAGTATAAACTACATGTGAGAAACTAGAACTCTGTGATCAGACCAGGCTATGCCCGGGTGGACGGGAACGGGGTGGGAGGCTTCGTAACGAGGTCAGAGATCGCCAGACAAAAGGCTGCGCAACAGGAAGCACTCTGTGAACACTCGAGAATACGCTGGAAATTCATTTATAGAGTTTACTAAATAAAAGTCCTGTACTTTGTTTCGTTAACTCATTTCCTTTGCCCTTCTGGGAAGTCAACTCTTCCTATTGCACTACTTTCTTCAAGCTGTGGTATACAAATTTTCTTTGAAAATTTTCGAATGCATTTGGATTATTTTTATTTATTTTATTATGTTTTATTTATTATTATTTTTTCAATAATAATCTATTAATAGAGTTTTTCAATAAAAACCTTTAATTATTATCATAAAGTCATTTTTCCTCAAGTTTCTTGAACTGGGATCATCTTCTTCAAAAGAATTATTTATATTAAGGATAAGTGAAATTTCTGGAAATTTTTGGATTTTAAATTATGTTTTATATTAATTTTCAAATCAATCTTTTCAGCATACTTGGAGAAGGTATATCAGCATATTATTTACTTATTGGAGTCGTTATAAGACATTCGATCTAAGAGCTCTCCCTAGGCAAACATTATCAGCAACTCCTCTGGCTTATATCCAATCCCAATAATAAAAGACTTGTTATTTAAGTATTTCCATTAAACTATATCATTTATTCCATAATACGATAAAAGTCCACAATTTACGCATACATCTATATCTATATATTATATTATATCCAAATAAAGTCAAACTTTCGATATATGTATATTTCTATGTTTCAAATATCCAATAAATTACCAACTAGAAATATCATTAGCTTAAAACATAATTTAGACACGAAGAGAACTAAAAACTATATTAAATGCTGTTAGCTGTAAGCAACTTGGAGGCCACGAGACGAGCAAAACACAGATCAGACACATTGTGGAGGGATTCGAGTTCTTGAGAGCTGCAGATGAGATTGAGATAGCGCTTCCCGTGCTTGAGAGTCTTGGGAAGTCACAACACGTGATAAGTTAAGTGGAATCGGAGTTGCCCGAGGCCTAATCGCTGACAGCAACCAGGTCTCGGCTTGTGGCAGAGCCATTTGTTCCGGCGCCAGTCGGGCTTGGCAACACCATCGATAGACCCAGATCGGAGCTGGAACCGCTGCTGCTGCTGCCAAATAGATCGCCGAGGCCACCGCCCATGCCACCCGTGGCCGACAGATTGTGCGTCAGACTGTGGCGCCGCAGATCACAGTTGCGCCGAAACACCTTGCCGCAGGAGGCACAATTGTAGGGCTTAATGTCCGTATGGGTGAGTAGATGGGTCTTCAGGTTCGAGCGCTGATTGAAGGAGCGATTGCATACGGGACACTTGTGCGGCGACTCCTCCATATGCAGAATCTTGTGCACGGCCAAGGTGCGTGACTGACAAAAGCCTTTGCCACACTCGGCGCACTTGAAGGGCTTCTCCTTGGAGTGAATGTATCTGAGAGTTGAAGAGATGCAAAAGACGATCGAGTTTAATAAATGTTCGTTAAGTTAAATAAAATATATTAAATAAAATAAAAATTTAAATAAATGTATACAAGTTATTAAATGTTTGTTGAGCAAAATAAAATAAATATAAATAAATAATATAACTCTATATTATTATTTTTATCAGTTTCAACTGAAGATCGTTCAGGATTAAAATAAGCAAGTTCTTTCTAACGTAAACCAAAGGATACCTGGCTTAGGGATATAAGCGTGAGTAAAGCTAATGATGAACCTGACCAAAAGAGTCGATATTTTTGCAGATTTGTTAAAAGTTTCGTTAAGCTTTGTTTAAATAATATTAGGATTCGTTAAACTAGTTAAAATACTATATTCTACATAACATTAATCTTAATTAATGTTGCTTAAGAACAGTCAAGCTCTTTCAAGTTATGAAATAAATTCGTTAAGTTAAGTTTCGTTAAATTTTATAGAGTTTCGTCAAGCTCTGCATCATTGTGAAATATCTACGTGATGAAATACCTTTGATGACTTATGAAATACTTTAAGCTGTGAAATACTTAAGGAAGTTTTGAAATACTTTCGTTAAGTTATGAAATGATTTTAATAAGTTATGGAATGCTTTCGTTAAGTCTTGAAATACGTGCGTAGAGCTGTAAATTACGTTCATTCACTTCTGCAACACTTTCTTTAATTTAGGAACTGCTTTCGTTAAGTTAGAAATACTTTCGTTAAGTTAAAACCGAACAATATACCAATCAGTACTACTCTTCATGCCTCTCTACACACACTAATTACCTTATATAAATATATATATAATTATATGTATTTGCCTTCTTCTTCTTATCTCACCTATGATCTCTGAGATGATCCTGACGCCTGAAGGCCTTGCCGCATATGTCACATGAGTAGGGGCGCTCGTCCGTGTGGGTGCGTTCATGGATGAGCAGATTGTAGGACTTGGTGAACTGGCGATTGCAGAACTTGCAGATGAATTGTTTCTTGGAGCGCTGAGCAGCAGCTGCGGCTGCCGTTGAGCTATTGGCCGCATCCTCTGCACCGCTGCCAGCGCTGGCCGCTATGACGCTCAGCTTGTCTTGGTACATGGTGGCCTGCAGCGAGTGCAGTGAAGTGTCCGTGTCGGCGGCGCCAAAGTTGCTTGGATTGAAGATGAAGCTGCCATAGCTGCTGTCCAGATCGCCAGCCTCAAAGGACAATGCATCTTCGCCATCGAGCAGCGGCAAATCGCATTCGGCTGCCAGTTCGGCGGCTGTGGCACAATCCAACGCCGCCTGCTGATTGGCTGCAGCGGCGGCAGCGGCAGCAGCAGCGGCCACAGCGGCGTTCACAGTGCTAATCGAGGGCAATGGTGGAATGCACTTGGATGTGCTTGATGAGCAATTGCTGTTGTTGTTGTTATTATTGTTGCTGTTACTGTTGCTGTTGTTGTTGTTGTTGCAGCTGCTGTTGTGGTTATTGCTGCTGCTGTTATTGTTGCTGCTGGGGGAATTGCTTACAGCTGCTGAGACACTTGAAGCGCTGGAGGAGCAACTGGATTTAAGCTCAATGCTTGATATGTCTATAAGTGTGGGCAATGTCGCATTCTGCTCGGCATCGCTGTTGTTGTTGCTGCTGTTGCCGGTACTATTGCCGCTGCTGTTGCTATTGCCATTGCTGTTGCTGTTGCTGTTGCTGTTGCTGTTAGAGTTGCTGACGTTACTAAATCGAAACACATCCGATTTGCCAGTGAGTCGTTGCAATGCCAAATAGGATTCGAGCGCTTGCAAATTGAGTGCTGCTGCTGCTGCTGAATTGGCTGGCAGCAATGCCGCCTGCTGCAGGCTGCTGACCATGGTGCCCTGCAGCGACAAGACAACAGCAGCGGCTGCTGCCAAATCATTGGTGGCTGCTGCTGCTGTTGCTGTGGCAGCGGCCATTGCTGCTGCACTTGATTTGCTGGCAACAGCAACTGTTGTTGCTGATGCTGCTGTTGCTGTTGCTGTTGCTGATTTGCCTGTTGCTGCTGCAGTTGTTGTTGTTGTTGCTGTCGTTTGAAGTTCTGTCTTTTTGAGCTGTTGCTCAACGCTAGTTGTTGTTGTTGTCATAGTTGTTTGCTGCTTGTTGTTGTTGGTTTTGTTGGCTGCAATTGTTGATGTTGCTGCTGCTGCTGCTGCTGTTGCTACGCTTTCTGACGTATTGCAGGCCTCTGCTGCAGTTACTGCTGCTGCTGTTGTTGTATTGCCTTTTTGTTGTTGTTGTTGTTGTTGCAATGTTTGCATAGTGTCGTTGCTGTTGTTATTGTTGGTGTTGTTGTTGGTGGTGTTGTTGTTATCGTGCTTGCCAGCTGCAGCAGCGGCAGTCAATTGCTTCGCTGCATCCATAAAAAGCCCAAAACACTGATCCACTGATCCACGCACACACAGCAGGATATCGAGCCAGCAACTTGGCCCGTGGGCACCAGAGATGCAACGCCTGCTGTTGTTGTTGTTGTTGTTGTTGTTGTCCGGTTATTGGTGCTGGCTTTGAATTTTGCTTTTCTGTTTTTCTTGTTGTTGTTGTTGTTGTTATTGTTGTTGTATATTTTTATTGTTTGGCGCACCTACGCAGGTTGAGTGTGGCTGGCTGGCTAGTGGTTGCTGCTGCTGCTGCGCTTGGTTCGTGGCTTTTGACTTTGCACATGAATATTAAAAACCACACGCCATCATAAATCACGCCTTAGTCACGCTTTCAAAAGTCATAAAAATCGAATTTGACGTTCCAAACGGCAAACGGGCCAAAATAAAAACAACAAACACTGAAAACACTGTAAACAATAACAACAACAACAACTACGACGACGACGAGATGAGCACGAATTGGAGGGGGAGGGGTTGGGGTAGCAGCAGGCACACGTCCAGCGAGTGGATCAAATGACGTCTCACACGCGCTGCAAAAGCTTTCAAGCTTGGCCCACAGCAGAAAATCACAAAAAGTTAATAATGTGGGCGTTATTGTCACAGAACGTTTGCCGATAGATGAAAGTTTGAAGAGGCACAGTTTGAGATATGTTTTCTTTTTTTTTTTTTTTTTTTTTTTTTTGCTCTTTTGCAATTCTATAATCAATTTCTGATTTGACACTTCCGTTATGTATATATTGATGTGCGTTTGATTTGTTTTTATTGAAAGCAGGGGCGGATTTGCTGCTGCTGCTGCTGCTGTTGTTGCTGCTGTTCCTCTGCGATCAGCCGTCGTGCCGTGTGCGCTGCACAATATTGGTAAAAGATCACGGAATAACTAAAAGTCCATTGCTCTGCGAGCGGCGCGCGGACCTGGACCTGCGCTCACTTGTTGCCGTTTGCCGTTTCGCCTGACCAAAAAAACAACGCGGCTCTCACCAATACACACTCACTCACGCGCCCAGCACACTTCACTGAGCGAGCGCAACAGACAAACGATCGCAAGAGCGAGAAAGAGAGCGAGCGAGAGCGCACACAGCAGAGAGCGCGCTGTGAGTGAGAGCAAGCCGTGAGTGCAATGCAGTGCCCAGGTGTTAGAAGCTACAAACGAAACACGTTTCGTTGCTGCCATCTCTTGAGTACTCACTCACACATGCACAGGGAGAGAGAGAGAGACCAGAGAGCACGATCGCTCATACACACACACATGCAGTAAATGCTAACCGGTTATTGGCGCTCGCAGTTGTTAATATGGCAAACGCTTATTTTTGAGTGGGTGTTCTTTCGCAATTGCTTTAGAAGTAATCGCTGCGATTGCTGTTATTGCTGCTGTTGTTGTTGTTGTTGTTGTTGTTGTTGATGTGCACATAATTTGCCATTTCTTGTTTGATTATTTACTTAGCTTTGGCAATTTTGTTGCGGCATTTGTTTATGAGTTTCACTTTTCTCATTTCTCTCTGATTGTCATCTTTCTCATTTAATTTCTTTCTTTCGTTTTATTTGAGCTTATATTTTATAGCAATTATGTAGTATATCTCTTTATTTGTATGCTCGAATTGGGGTACGAGGCCTGTTTCCAGAACTTGCTCGAGAGATCCGAACAAATCGCTGATAGCCTTGAGCGATAGTTTAAGTCGTTGCTTGCACTTGACGATGCGTCGTCGTCGTAGCCAGGGACTTGATTTGGGTTTAATGTAGAATAGGAATAAAAACTCATTTCGACTCCAATTGATGCGCTTTCAGTTTTAATTGAAAACAAGTTTATTAAATGGAAATTCTTGATTGATTGAGTAAATGTCTAAAATAGCAAATTAAATTATTTAAAGTAAATAAGTAAAGCTTAAATGAATTTCAAGGTCTAAGCTAAGGATTATTGTACTGTTGTGGAATACATTAAAACATGGATTGTTTGTAGTGCTATCAAAAGTAGTAAATGTTATAGAAAGATCTGTTATTGTATTAAAAGTTGTAGTAGTAGTAGTAGTAGTAGAAGTAGTAGAAGTAGTAGTAGTAGTAGTAGTAGTAGTAGTAGTAGTAGTAGTAGTAGTAGAAGTAGTAGTAGTAGTAGTAGTAGTAGAAGTAGTAGAAGTAGTGGTAGTAGTTGAAGTAGTAATAGTAGAAGTAGTAGTAGTAGAAGTAGAAATAGTTGTAGTAGTAGTAGAAGTAGTAGTAGTAGAAGTAGTAATAGTGGTAGTAGTAGTAGAAGTAGTAGTAGTAGTAGTAGTAGTAGTGTAGTAGTATATGGATCAGTAATAGTAGTGATAGTAGTATACGGATCAGTAATAGTAGTGATAGTAGTATACGGATCAGTAATAGTAGTGATAGTAGTATACGGATCAGTAATAGTAGTGATAGTGAAAATATTTAAAAAAATATCGAATATTTGCTCAAATCAATAGGCCTATTAATCTATCTTGTCTGCAAGAAAAGTTGCAAATCCTTTCAAAGATTTTACACAATTAAAGCAACAGCAACAATTTCTCACAGTGTAATAACCTGCTAGCTGTTGCCCATTAGCGAACGCGTTGATTTCATATGGCCCTAGGCACTACCCCCAACGAATGTGTCTGTTGCATGCCAGCTGCCCCCCACTGCAGCTGCAGCTGCAGCTAGCCAAGCACACGCCCCACAGCTGTAAATGCCGATGCAGAGATGCAGTTGCAGTTGCAGGGATAAGCAGAAGGACAGACACAGATACAGCCACAGATGCAGAGAGAATCACAGCTGCCAGTCGAACGGCCAGAATTGTGCAAGAGTCAGACGCAAAGTTGGGATTGGGTCTACACTTACACGTCCAAGTTTTCAACTGTCAATTATTTCTGTATGCATAAAAGCTGAACTGTGGGACTCGTCGAGTCAGACAGAGTCCGACTGAGAGTGGAGAGTGGAGAGTCGGGATGCTGCATGAATTTTAATGCGCTAAACGGCGCAAGTAAATGACCAATAATCATGGGAGCTGCCTGCTCCGGCTGCCGGTTGGTCAGATTCAGCTTCAGCTACAGCCTCGGCTACAGCTACAGTTCCGAGAGCTTCACGTTTGCAGTCGGCGCTGCAATTTATTTTTGCATTAAATTGCAATTTGGCCAGCGAGCTTTTGTGGGCAGCGGGGCAAATGCACAGTTTTTCTACCATTTATACAGATATTATCATGATTAATAATGCACAAACATGTCATACGCTCGTTTCGTGTGTGTTTGATTGGAGCGCATTAGGAGCGCGTCTGGTAATGATCGTGGTTCCGAGCTCAGCTCGCGCAGGCGCATGCGCAGGCGCAGGCTCAGGCGACTCTGCATCCACAGTCCCTGGCTCTGTCTCATCCCACGGTAGCAATTATGTCGCTTAGTGCGCCCAAACGTTCGCTTATGATGATCTGTGCGGCGTCGGCGCCTTCAAAAGATTAGCGATCGCAGTGATCGCAGCGATCGACTGCATTCCAAGGCAAACTCCATGGGGCTTTTGTATTTCGTATTTCGTATTGACACAAGCTTCCTTTAAATGGCTCTTCTGCTTCCTCTCTTGCAATCTCTCCCTCTCTCTCTCTCTGTCACTCTCTCTCTCTCTCTCTCTCTCTCTCTCCCTCGATCTCTCGTTCTCCCTGTTTGACAAACTCTATCTCCTTCTATCTGACTTTGAGGCAGCTTAATGTCGTTATATTTCGATAGTCGCGCTTTTAAATGCGCGTTTCCTGTGCCGCTCTGTCAGGGACACGATCAACGATCAGATCCACATCCAGGCGCTGCGTCTCAAGGCAAATGGTACATGATTTCAAATTTCAAGTACCAGTTTACATATATAGAACGTTCGGCTAGCAAAGCAAAGCAAAGCAAAGCAACAAAAACAAAACAAAAAACCAGTCGCTCGCTAAAGTCTTCGACTCTCGGCTCGGGCTCCATGCGAGCCCGATGCTGCGTCTGCATCTGGGCCTGGGCATGGGCTTGGGCCCGAGCTTGGGCCTGAGTCTGAGCACGGGAATGCCTTGCAGCCTTACACCATCTGTCACAGGGAAAGGCGCGCATTCAGATCGGCAATAAGAATGCGCTAAACTTGATTCCTTAACGCTGTGCGCGCATGCGTGGGCTGGAATTACATGATCACGATCAGCGATAAAACTTGATGTTGTACATAGCAGGCAACATGCGCGGCAACGGGCGGGACGGGCAGCGAGCTACGGACAGCGGGACTTGAGCAGGAACAGGGACTGCGACAGGCGACTGCGGAGCACAAAAAAACCTCACTGAAAACCATGAGCCAAACAAAATGTCGCAGAGCTTTACAAATATACATATATATCTATATATATTTTATTGAACAATAAGCAGCTCGAAAATAACGGAACACGCACTTAATTTAAAGCAATTTATAGCCATATTTGGTTTGATTATATTTAGCTGCATTTCATTACAAAGTTTGTTAAAGAGATGCAATTATAAACATTAAAATAATGTCATCAATGAGTTCATTTTTAATAATGACTAAGAAGTTTTATTTAATACTTAAATATTATAAAAATTAAGCTGAAGTGACTGAAAATATTATATTATTTTATAAAATATATACTATTTTAAATATTATTTATATAAAGATTTATATTTTTAATTTTCGCATGTAATAAATAATTTGAAATCTGAATTACGTATTTACAATTCAGCAGGAAAAATACTTTCTGCTGCATCAGCTATAAATTATATTTCACAATTTTTTGCATCAAGTTAACTTTGAGAAGTTTATCTTTCAATTCGATGAAATCATAGAGAGTGCTGTATTTGCAATCAGTTTTCATTTTCAATTGTGAGAAGTGATATCAAAAAATAAATAAATAAAAAAATAGTTTTGAGTATTTTCAAATAAAAAAAGAAGTAAAAAAAACAATTTTTTTTAATACAAAATATTAGGCTCGCAAAAAAAACCTATTTTTCATAACCTTAATTACGATCTACGTACTCTGCAATGGCGCCGGTTAAACGTAAAGCGCATATTAATGCGGGTATGATGAATGTACTGCGTATGAAGACCCCCAATGCAAAGTCGAAGACAAAATCCGAGCCCATGAAAGCCAAAACTGCCGATGATGGCAAGGAGTCTGGCAAGTCAATGTCAGAGGAGCAGCCAAAGTCCGAACTGCCGGTGGCTAAGAACAATAGCCAACAGGCTGGAAGGAAGCGTGGCAAGTCCAACTCTCCGCTGGACTCCATCAATGCCACAATTCTGAAGAGGCGTAAAATGTCCATCGTGGCGGATCGAGTGCGGCTGGCGAAGCTGTTGGCCGAAATTAACAAAGATCCGCCGCCCCCATGGCATACGGCCTCGCTCATGTGGCTGGATGTGGATGTGTTGGAACGGCGAATTGAGAGCTATGAAAAAGAGGAAGAGACCCGAAAAAATGCAGAGAAAGAAAAACTACAAAGCTAAAGCCAAAGCTCTCCCGATTTCCTAAATGTTTAGAAAAAACTTGTAATTATGTAAAATTATACTAATCACTTAGAAATTATTAAAAATGGGATCAGATTTGGCTATATTACATACCAAAAATAAACTGCAACTGAATACTGTTTTTTTTTTTCAGATAGGTTAACTTATAGTGCTGTAAGCTCACCTATTTGTCAAAATCAATATTCAGTTTCTGTTTATTTTTGGTATGTAATACAGCTAAATCTAATCCGTAAAATATAGCTTCTGTCTTTCGATAATTATCAGATGAGCCAGCTAGAAATAAAAAAAATTAAAATAAAATCGTATGATTCCTCAATTTCAATTGAGGTCTATCTGAATTTCCTATTTAGATATGAACCAAGTTCTAGATAATATACATACATATTTTGTAATTTCATAACTTCATATTGAAATTTCATAACTTTATAGCCGTAGCTCGTAGATCATTTGCTCCTATGGAATCAATCTTAACTAAGCCAAAGATAATCTGACTGTGTTTGCTTCTTTCTTCATATGATAATAAGAGCAAACTTTTTTGTTTATTCATTTTTATTCTTATATATATTTAGATTTCATATTTATTCAATAATAGTATTTAAACTAAAATTTAAGAATTATTTTTAAAAAATTTATTTTATATTTAAGTTACTAAATTTACTAATACTAAATATTATATTGAGCATATTTTGTGTTTCAAAATCTATATACGATATATTGAAATCTCTTCTATGCTAAACATGCGCAAAAATAAATTAAAAACTTAAAGCCAAGAAACAAAAAACGTTAAATAAACCATAAATAATATATCATATATTTCCTAGCCAATTTCATTTCAAATTCACTTTCAATAAAAATACAAATTACATGTCGAAGCATCTAGATTATTATTTTACATGGAAATATCACAATAGAAAAACTCCTTTGAAATGTTTTCGGCGTGTGATCTCGTCAGTTAACCGCATCTGTAGCTGTATATGTATCTGTATCTGTATCTGTATCTGTAAATGTATCTGTGTCTGTGATTTGTCGTGTCAAATTATTGATTGCTGTCTCATAATTTGATTTTGATTGCTTCGGCCGCTTGTCATCTTTCCGATCGAGTTTATAATCTGCTTTGATTTGGTGCGGCGCGAGACTGAAGCCAAAGAAAAGTAAAAGTCATAACACACATATACTCATATGGCAGCTGATAAGATCGCCTATCTGAGATCTGAAGCTCGAAGACTCGAATCCAAATGCGACCCATTGCCATTGTTTGGCGTGAGTTTTTATTGGTACGAGTAATTACCAGGGGCGTTAGCCGAGTTCCCAGTTGTCCAGTTCCCGAGTTCCTGGTAACAGTTGGCAGTGGCAGTGGCAGCAGCCGCTGTTCATTAGCTGCAGGCGTTGCCGCTGATTGGACCAACTAATCCCTGTTGCAGGCCCAGATTAGGCGCTGCCTCACTGCTCTGCCTCTGCCTCTGCGTCTGCCCTTCCCTCTCTCCCCTCTCTCTCTTACCCTATTTTGTACTATCATTATTTGTATGCTCTTTTTTGTTGTATTTTGTCAGTTCTGCTGAAATAGGCGGCCTGGTAGTCGACTTTGTGGTTGGCACGCACAGTCGTTACAATTAGTGTTTGGGGATTTTGCCTTACAATTCTCTTCTCTCTACTTTTTTATCTTTCGTAGCTGTGACGCAGATCTCTTATCGTTTTTCGTGAGGAATTGACATATTCACTTGGTAATATGATCTATTGAACAAGAGAAGACAAAAATAAGACGGCCTCGGGCCCTGTGCCGGCTGCTTTTTTGTTGAAGGCAACAACATTTCTTGTGACAAACAATGAGAGAGAAATCATAATTACAATGGATTAGGAAATATTAATATTTTGCTCTTTGATCCGTGCCGTTGATCAATTTTAAGACACTTGAGATCTGTTATTGTTGTTGTTGTGTATTGACATTGGTTCTTGAGCCGAGTAGGCAAACAACAAATGAGCTGGCGCATGGTCAAAGATCTTAGGCAAATAGGCAAAGTGTCGACGAATCGAAGAAGTTTAACGAATGATTTGTTAATGGAATAGGAGAGGAAAGTTATAAAATGTACATAACAATCAGAAGGTGGCTGCAGGCGCAGAGAAATTACCTGTAGGGTGAAAAAAATTTGTTAGCAAGCACAGGAATGTTTTTCTTTAAGGACACTGTTATTTAACATTGGGTTAACATAATTATGCCACTGCCAAATAATATTTATTACTCTGCTCCATATTTTGATAGTTAATTTGTGAACATTAACCAGCAAAGAGTTTCTGTAAATGACAACACAGTTTGATCATTCATTGACAAAAATTATTTAAAATTAATT
Source organism: Drosophila koepferae (assembly GCA_030914345.1). NCBI lineage: Eukaryota > Metazoa > Arthropoda > Insecta > Diptera > Drosophilidae > Drosophila > Drosophila koepferae. Next base: position 8,524,231 of record JAUESR010000207.1, read on the forward strand.
ATTGTTTTATATATTTCTCTTATCAACCGCAATCAAAATGCTAACTAATTCTTTAAACAGAATTATTCTACTTATTTGAGTTGTCAATTTAGAAAAGCTTTGGCCCAGATGAAAGTGATTTACAATCAAGTAAACCCGAGCCAGAATCAACTAACCGAACCGAAGTCGGAGCTGAAGGCGAAGCCGAAGGCGAAGGCATTCAGTGTGAATGTGAAACATTTGTGCTAGCCCCTCCTCAAACATTCCCTGAATGATTTGCATGCCTTCGACCAGAAACAACAAGAAAATCAGCTAAGGACGGACTGAAATCAAATCGAAACCATCTGGCCAAAAGCGTCGTGGGAATCAGTTCAATATAATTTGCCTGGCCAAATAAGAGCTGAGAGAGTGGGCTCGGACTCTCGATTGCGATTGCGATTGCGATTCTGGGCATTGCGAATGTCAATTAATTGCAAACAAACTGAGGTACAAATCGTAATGAAACAAACTGGCAAAAAAAAAAAAAAAAAAAAAAAAAAAAAAACAGAAAAAACAAAACAACATCAATGGAAAATTGTTGCAATTTTCTCGCGGCTGTCGGTTGGGTCAGAAGTAGAAGGAAGTGTACGTCGACTGCCGAATTATTGAGTGGCTACAACGACTGACTGCCTGACTGAATGATGTGAGAGTGTGCTCGACCCCCGTACTCGAAACACTCACCAGCTGAGTGACAGCCAAAGCATTTCGCTGTGCATCGCTGAACGTTTGGCATGACCATCGGTCCGATGTGGACATGTGTCCGACTTGTACCGATACCTCTGCTCTCGGCAAATGAATCTGAATTGGCATCGCTGGAATTGGAATCGGTTGCCGAATGGGGCGCCATTCGTGCTCATTGGCCAAATGCCTAAATGGCCAAATTGATGCACGCGATTTAACGTTTCTCTGATTGAGCTAATGACGGAGGCGACTACGTGAGAAAGAAATAAATTTCAATTTTGCATTCGCATTCGCATTGGGTCAACATCGACACCAGACACCAGTAAAAACTCAAACGTAAACACTTCAAATTGCGCATTCGCATTGCATTGTAGTCATGTTTGACATACATCTAGTAATGGTCTGTAAGGGAGAGGGAAGTGAAGGTGAGAAAAAAGAAAGAGAATGAGAGAGAGAGAGAGAGAGAGAGGGGAAAAACATAGATATCATTATAAAGTTGCTAATAGTAATAATTAAGAACAGGTAGAAAGACATTGTGAAACAGAAAATGAGCGAAATTCTTGAGATGGAAAGAAAGTAGAGATATAGAAAGATAGATAGAATAGAATGTCAGCATGGGAGAGAGATATGTTGGAAGCATGACAGAAGATTAATTTAATCTTTGCTCAGCATCACCTCAATTGCTAAATAAATTAATAAATTCTCATTAATTTATAACATTTAAAATTTAAGTCAATGTTATATAAAAATTTTTTCTTACAAATATTTATTTAATTTTAACTTTTATTAAAATATTTTTTTATTTTAGTTTTACTTAACATTTATTAGATTTCCTTTCTAACTATACCTGGATCCATCTATATTTAATCGTTGCCTCTCAATATATTCGTCTCATCCATTTTGCTGCCATTTGTAAGCCGGATATGGAATAAAGTATATGTTTATGTGGACTACCCTACTGGTGGATTGTGTGACCAGCTTTGGGCCCGATTTAGGTGGATCGTCCACCCCCTATGGTGCGTTATGATTATTCTATTGGCAACTCATTTCCTGCTGCCTGGCATTCACTTTCAATTTCTCAGGGCTGCTGTGAGTGGAGATGGTGCGATGGTGCTCGGAACACAAAGCGAAATTAATATAAACGGCTGTCTGGATCGGGATGGCCTTTAATCATTTTTAGCTGCGCCTGCCCAAAGTAGAGCAACACAAGGCAACAACAGGAAGATTGCCGTCCAAAGCTGTAAAGCGTGGCAAATATACGCTTAATTGGCTCGAGACTTCCCCCAGACTTCGAGAGCCGAGAGAACCGACTGGCTCCGGTGCAATAAAATGCAAATTAAACGAATGGAGGCCGGGTAGGCACATTTATTTACTTAGAACCTCCTGCTGTGCTTCCGAATTAAGTTTAAGCCCGGAGGCTAAAAATGCAAAAATGAGTTTTACTAATTTCTTAACTTGTAGCCAGCATGATGGACATGCCACAGGGGCAAGAGGTTCAGCTTTTCTCTCTCTCTCTCTCTGGCTGTCTCTCTCTCTCTCTCTAAATCTACCTCTCTCTGTCTCTCTTTGGATCTTAATCCTTGCATAAATCGATTTTAAATGAGTTTCTTGCGGTTCGAAGCCATAATCAAAATATTCTACTGGCGCATGCAAATCTGCTGTAGCGAAAAACCTGGAGACTTTCGGTAGCTCACCAAAAAAAAATTGGAAAAAAATGGAAGAAAAAAAGAGCTCCATGGTCACTCCCACCTGACTGCCGAAAAAGCGCCCGAAGGACGAGAGCGAATACGACGAAGACGTCGTTGCTGCAGACGCGTCTTCGGCATGCGTTGAAAGTGGGGCGTGCGCCGTTTAGTATGCAAAGTGGCCCATGGGCTGGCTGGTGTAGCCTCGACGGTACAGGAAAAAAAAAAAAAGAAAGAACAAGAAAATGAGTTATGACTTGGACTTGGACTTGGCATACGGCCGAGCGTCGGTCCCGGCTCGTTTGCATATTTTAGGCCACCGTTTAATTAAAGGTTCCACAATTTCTGAACATTTGAAACAGGGCACGAGCACAAGGGGTCTGTCAAGAGCTCGCGACTCGCCCATAACACTTCAGCTGGAAGAGCTGAAGCCTTCAACTCCATCTGGGTGTGTGAGTGTGCGTGTGTATTGTGTGTGTGCAACGGCGGCTTTTGTGCTCTCAAGAACCTGCCAAGTCTGCTCTCGGGGGTCTCTCTGTCATGGAGTAGACAACGATTCGGCTGCCCTGTTATTTTAACGCATACACGCACTCCTAACTCCTCTCTCTTCACTCTTCACTCCTCACTCGCATCGTGTGATATTTCAAATCAATAACCATAACTTTGGGGCCTCTAAATAACTCTATTGTGCGGCGCTCAAGTTTTCTCGGAACTGCTGGAAAATACACTTTATACACTTTATATAAAAATGCGATCGATCGATGCTTGCTGCGGGTGTCGTCGTTGCTGTCCACAGCAATCATCATTCTGGGTGGCTGCAAGAATCTCTCTCTCTTCCTCTCTTTCTCTCCCTTTTCTCTCTCTCTCTCTCTATCTGTGCATACTCCATGTCTATCGCTTTGGTCTAGCGCGTCTATTAGCGCTGCTGCCTGTTGTGCATTTTATTGTTTCTCCACTCATAATTTATACGCAGCGACACCTTCTGCGCATAGGTGCAACGGAGCCTGAACCTGTTTATCACACGCATTAGATCGCAACGCAATGCCATCAATTTTTGTTTTTTTTTCAGCTGCAACAGCTGCTGCTGCTGCTGCTGCAAGACGCCACAAAGATGCACCTTTTATGTAAGACAAGGCAGAGAGAGAGAGAGAGAGAGAGAGAGAGAGAGAGAGAGAGAGCGAGGGAGAACAGGTAAAGGGGGCAACATCAACATCAAGTTCGGACTACGACTTCGAACAACGCCTTTTGTTCGCTGCTCTATAAATTCAAGTGGATATCAATAATAAATTTCACTAATTTCTGTCATTCCACTCAAGTGCTACAAGCCAGCAGAGCTCGAGCTCGAGCTGCTCTATGAGGCACAGTCATAGCCACAGACAGACAAGGCCCGAGCCCAGGTCCAGGCACAGAGCTCAAGACTCTCTATTGTTGTTGTTGTTGTTGTTGTTGCTGGCAATGTTTGCTGCCTGTAAGTCTGTGTGTTAATGTCTTGCTTTTAACCACTTCATTGTTCGGGCGTCAAAGGTTAAGAGTCTCGCATGTTGTTGTCCATGGCTGTCGCCATCGTTCCCGCTTGTCTGCAGCAGCAACAGCAACAGCAACATCAGCAGCAGCAGCAGCAGCAGCAGCAGCAGCAGCGCCGCCAGCAACAACACAAATTCAACCTCGCCCTCACTGCCGTCGCATCGACAGATACAGATACTCAGATACTTTGCGCTTTTGTAGTTATTTTTCTTGATTTTTATTATTATATGGTTTTGTTTCGAGTTTTGTATGTCTTTTTGTTGTTGTTACTGTTGCTGTTGCTCTGCTGCTCTGTTGCTGTTGTTGTTATTTATCTTTGTATTATTTTCATTTTTATACACATCATTTGATTTCATTTCATTTCTCGACTGCTGCCGTTGTCGTTGATTGTTGTTGTTGTTGTTGCTCTTGGGTTTTCTTAGTTATTGTTGTTATTCTGTTAAAACGCCTCAGAATGCAATTGTTGCGCATCCATTCAGCTTGAATTGTATTCGCTCGTCTGATGGGTTTTAATAGGTTCGGTTTACACGCATTCAAGCCGATTGTCAAATAAAATTGATGAGGTTTTCGGGTTGGCCATAAAGCGAGAGGGTTACAGAGGGAGCAGAAAGGGGGGAGAATGTATTGGCTAGATATTGCTATGCAGCTAGATCAATCAAGTTATATCAATTAGGCGATTTAAGCAACGATCAATTGATATATCATTTCAATTTTCAATGATGTGAGCATTTTGTTTTTGGTGATTGAATCTTCTCATACAAAAATTATATTATAAATGAATATATATAATATATATAATATAGATATGAATGAAAATAACAATTTGATAAAAAATAAGTAAAAATTAAATGATAAATTATATATAGAAAAAATGCTGCTGGACTATTTATTCTATTAGATTATATTAAGTCTTCTTTGCTGCTTTCATATATCAATATATATATATAGAATTCAACATTTTCATATGCTTTTGATTCAGATGAGATGCTGAAGAATATTTTATTTTTAAGAATTATTATTATTATTATTTTTCAATAACTTATGATATTATATTCAATTCGAATCGAGGCCATTTTGCTGTGTTTTATATTATATAAATGCGTTTAGTTAAATATTTTATATATTCAAATAAATAATAGCTAAAATCTATAAATAAATACATATATTCAATTAAATATTTTCAAACAAATATTTTTATGTAGATATAAAAAAAAATAAATATTTTCAAATACATATTTTTGAATAAATATGTTCACATAAAAAAATTACCAATAAATATTTTTAAATGAATATTTTCTGCAATCAATTTTGTAATATTTTTATTTTTTGTTTTATTACTTTCAATAAATATTCTTAAATAAATTAAATTTGATTTAAATTTTCTTCCGCCGCAGTAGCTATAAGAATTCCAGTTCTTCAATGGCTTTGCGATTAATTTGTTCAATTTGAGAAACAAGCAAATAAGCAAATCATCTTCGATGCCCAAAAAAACAAAAAAAAAACTCATCTTTGGACACCCTAAGAGAGGCTACGCTGTTGCCTGACTGTCTGCAAAGTAACTAAAATTTGTGGCGAACCGAAGCGAACCGAATTCCCCTTTTTACACTCGATTTCAAACTGGCTGGCAAAATGACGAAACATTTTTCCCATTTTCGAATTTCGGGTTTCGGTATACATATATATATATAATTTTTTAGATGCCATAAACAATGGATTATCTAACCACAAAGTGCGTGAAATACTGACAAAGCCGAAGACACTTGTGTAGGAGTCGGAATCGCATGGAAACCAAGATCCATTGTCGTCTTACCCTGCCCATTGTTGGACAGCTGGCTGCGCACAATGCCAAACAATTAATGTTGCTTATTGTTGTTATCGAAGCGCTCTCAATTTTTCCAACTCTCTGTGGAAATGATGTGAAAGTATTTTATTGAGCCGAACGAGAGGGGTCAGTCGGAACACTCGACAGAAGTCAATTCTAATCGAATTGTTTTCCAAATAGATGGCCGCAGACTTCTTCCCTGGAATCGCATTCAATAGCAATAGTGTGGGAAGCTGTGAGTGATAGGGGCAGATAGCCGACTCAAGGGCGCAACGAGGGAGATCTGCTTTATAATGCCATAATAAACTGGAAACTGCAGCAAAGTGAAAAATTACCTTTAGCGCTCTTAAGCGCAGCCACTAAAACGTTTAACTTGACTCTCTCGAGACTAATGGCTGCAGCCAATTTGTATATGTATATATGTACATATATGAGATCGTCTACCGCTACGTTGGACTTTTATCAGAAGAATTTTTCGGTGTTTCGCATAGCCATAAACATATTCGTATTGTTGGTCCACAGCTCCTTTTATTTTGTATATATATATATATATATTTTTTTTTTTGGCTGTCTGGTAATTTTGGTAGCATTCAGGCAGATCAAATCCAAATGCTGTTAACTCTTGCATGTGAAACGTTTACGTGCTGGCATTTTACACACAGCTGTCTCGAAGCACACACACATACACACACACACACACACACAGGATGAGCGTCTTTGCAACCTCTCTTAAAGAAAGGTGCTCGCCACTCTCGCTATACGCATTCTTCTCCTCCCCAATTACAATCCATCCAAAGCGTGGCTTATGCTTGCCGTTGCCGTTGCCGTTTGCCTTTGCTGGCAGTCAAATCCTGAGAAATTTGATTGAAGTTTAAAAGACTTAAAAGCGCAGCCAACTACCAGCTCCAAGTTCTTTCTGTCTGAGACTTTCAGTTGGCATTCGTTTTATTGCCGACATTATCGAGCCGCATCGTTTGTTATTCATTCGCATTCGCCTGCGAATTTGAATACTTCATTTTGCTCTCTCACACTCACACTCTCTCAGTTTACTTCTCTCTTTCTCTTTTCATCTTCGCTCCCTCTTTTATGACCATTAAGAGGTCACAGTTCACGCGCGTGCAACGGTCGCAGTGTGAGAAGTTTTAGTTTTGGCTTTTGATTACTGCATCGACAGAAGCCAATGCCAACTTTCACAGTTCAACAGGCTGACTGAGGCTAATAATTGAAATAAAATTTTGCAGTGCTTACTGTGTTTAAAAACTATATAAATGAAGATTTAGTAGATTTTTTGTTCAAGTAATTTAAATATTTAGTCAAGCAATGGACCGCAACAGCTCAGTTTAGTATGATCAATTTAAGTTGTATATAAATTGTTTTCTTAATAATATTTTATAGTAATATATTACAATATTTTATAAATCCGAGCTAGTCTCTATGGTATTTTTATTTAGAAAATTATTATTTTATACATATTTTATTAATGCTTTAATATGCCAAAAATTATTTAATGCAATTTCAAACTTAAATATATTAATTGTATTTATTTCTTTATTAATTTTATCTAACAGCTGCAAAACCTAACATATATTTAGCCATTTAGTCAATTTATTCATCAGTTTTCAAATACTGACATCTTAGAAAATCTTTGGCTAGTTAACACCTTTAGCTACCCTTGACTTCTTCGAATTGCTGCTATCAGCTAATCGAATTTGTATCCTGATCGCACTTCAAAAGATTCAATTTCGTTAATATATGTATTCTGATTAAATGTGCCGCCGCTTTGAACTCGCTTAGATCAGTATCATCATAGCTAACGCCTTTGTGATTTGATTCCATTTTCCCCTTCTGCCATCATTTGACAGCTCTTTGTTGTTGTTGAGCTGTGCACTTGTTTCCTTAACAGAGGCGGCCCGCCCGGAAAACAACAGCACCTACAGCACATCATACGATATTTTGGGTTTTTTTTTCTCTCTATCCATTGTTTGATTTATGCGCAGCTCCGTATGAGCCTATATATCAAAGCCCGCTTGTACTACGATATATCACATCCGTATCCATCAGCCATGAAATATTGCGGCTCCTAGCCTTCTGCCTCTCTACCTATCTCTCCCTCTCTTTTCTGTCTCTTGCTCCATCCCTGTCGCACTTTTGATGGCTCCCCCACATGGCACGATAAATTCCACGCCCGATAATATCGTCGGCCACACAATGGCAAATGCCGATACAAAATTTATAGCCCACCCGGCCATAGATATCCACATGGACCCATTGAAATGATATGAGAGTTGTCGCCCCAGCCCCATCCCCTCCATTGCTCTCCTCCTAATTTCAGTTTTTCTATATGCTATTCTTTATATTTTTGTCTTCTTCTTTTCAATTTTTTGATGGTCAATTAAAATGGGTTATTATGGGTTAGCTGAAGTGCGATATTTGTCGATCTATGGCTATGGCGTTTAGAAATCTTTTTTTCATTTTTTTATGCCACATTTCTGTACTCAATAAAATACCGTTCTTTTACGAGTCTTATGGCATATAAACCTTTCGATTCTAATGTGTGTTGTGGCTCATTAAACTATAAAAGAAGCTGAATAACTTCTGTTGTTGTTGTCATTTCACAGGTGTGTGCGAAGGAGTCGCAGCTACAGTTGGACCAATAAAGTAGTTAAGTGCCTCAGCTCTCTGGTAGCCAAAACGCTCGAAATGGATGTTGCGTGTCGAGCGACTAAAATTGGAACTGAGCTCAGGTAACTTGGCAAAGACTGCAGCAAGGTAGAAACTACAGTTGAATGCAATCGACTAAGCTATACTCGCTCAGAGTTTAATGAGAGAGACAGTGGGAGTCTCTAGATTATGCATAGGCTACTGTATATTTGAGAGGCAGGCTATATAAGGCATATAAAGAGAGCTTCAAAATGTATTCAGTATATATTCTAGACAATTGCCATTTGACTTCAAGAGCTAACTGCTGCAAAATTTGGGATTCGAATTTATGCATTTATATGAATATATAATTATAAAACTATAGAAGACTTCTTTCACTTTAAATAAAAGCTGATATTTGTTCATTCCAATTTACTATTGTAATAAATATCAGAGAAGTTATAAATAGTCTGCAACTGGAACACAAGTATAGTAGTATAGTTCAATCAGTTGAATCAAATACATAAACTATGTTTATTTTTCGACAATAAAAAAAATAAATAAATAAATAAACTATTTTGAAAATGTCATGGTCAAGCTCTTCTCAATTTAAAAAATATAATCTTAAAATCCTAAAAATATAATCTTATTTTATACTATCTTTCCTGTCCCCAGACTTGAATATTTAACACACTCAAACTGCCGCACAGCTATATGAAAATCGTAATGAAACTAATATACTTCTTTGAGTTGATCTAAGCGAGTAGAATGATGACCAACTGCAGCGGCAGCCGCATCGTCATCATCAGTTAAATGAAATGATTGAAGCTGAATTGAAGTCTTTAGTCAGCGAACACGCAAGGCAACAATTGGCTCGACTCTCTGCAGCCTGCTGCAGCGTGGAGCAGGAGGTGGCGGTTGGATTGAAGGAAGCTTGCTACACTGATAAGCTGTCAGTGAAAACCATTGGCTGGTCAGTGATCCGTGCTGGCAGTCGCTTCATTAATCACAACATGATGCAAATTTCTTTGGAAGACGCAGCCAGCCAGCGCCTCAATTTGCATGCCCAAATTGTGCATACGCCGCGTTGACCTCGCCCCATAGAGTCCTCTACTGTTTGCAGACACCGGTCATCGGGCACATAATGTGCCATATCACTAATTTATGTTGCCAGGCTCGATTCGCAGGCTTTATGCCATGCTGTGTGTTGCCAGCAAAAGCTCATCAGAGCAACCAACTTGGTTTTTGTGACTCCAGCTACAACTCCAACTCCAACTCGAACTCCAAGTCGGGATCGCTATGCATTTTTTTTTTTTTTTTTTTTTTTTTGGCTGGGAGTTGCCGCTGCTGCCGCTGCTGCTGCTGCTGCTGCTGCTTGGAATGTGCAGCGTCATTATTTTTATGATTGTTCAGGTATTCAAAATGCTCTCGGTGCTTTATGAACTCCGATCGAGCGCTCGATCCGCACCATCGACACAATATTTTCTTTAGTCAATCGAAGTTGTCGATGTGACTTTTATATGCCACTCAAGCGCTGCTGTTGTTGTTGTTGTCTATCAGCGGTGCGGGTGTTAAAGACCACTGAAGACAATTGTTATTTTTAATATCATTGTTGGCACATTGCTGTTGTAGCTGTTACCGTTGCTCTTGCTGTTGCTCTTACTGTTGCTGTTGCTGTTGCTGTTGAGAGTATTCACTGTAAAACTCATACAACATCAACATCAACATACAACACTCAGTCATACTTGGACTCTGACTCCAACTCTCTGTGTCTGGCCGCGATTGTTATTGTAAGCCATGTCTAGTGATATGATTTCATATTGTGCTTTGCAGCTTTTTACAGTCTTTCAGAGGAGACCGCCGACGCCGCCAACGTTGCCAACGTTTTCAATTCTCAGTTGCCCTTTTCCAATTGCCAGTTGCCCCTGTTCTACAAGTATGAAGGAGACTTGCTCGCTCTCTCTCTATATATTATATCTCTATTTCTTTCTTTTTCTATCTATATCAAGGGAATCAAAAGAATTGAGAATATAATTTAAATTTTTTTGAAGATGTATGTTTAAAAAAATTGATAATATTCCTCTGCATTTGATATGCATTTAACTTGGGTTTAGTTAATGCATTAAATAAACAAATATGTTCTATTATAAATAAATAAATCTAAATCTTAGTTACAATTTATGATTACTATTTTAAAGATGTATTTTAAGAGCTCTATCAAATTATATGAAATAAAATAAATAAGGAAATAATAATAATAATAAAATAAGTACAAAGTAAGAAAACTTAAGTAAAAATTAATAAATACAATAAAAATACATTTTTCGTTTTAATTTTTTATATATATTTTTATATTTTTATATAAACAAAATTAATAATAAATAATTTGTTGTTTAAATATTTAGTTAATTTACTCCATTTTCAGAAAAGTCAATGCTAAATCTATGAATTCGACTGCACTTATTATGCAGCTGCCACAGCTATCAAATTTTAGTATTTACAAGATTTCAGCATATTTATAATGCATTTTCTACAACTTCTATAGGCAATGCAAGCGAAGAGATACAAGTGAAAATGGAGAAATACATTAGTATATAAATAAATTGTGATTTCCCATAAATTATAAATACATTTACACAATGTCCGGTGCAGGTTCTCTAATCAGTTCAATCTGTAGAAGAAGAAGAGAAAGAGACAAACGCGTTTCATTTGTCAGCTAATCGTTGTCACTTCATTGTGAGAGCCATTAAGCAGCCAACGAGGTGATCGTTAAATAAATACGAATTAAACAGTTGTAAAGAGTGCCAAGTTTATCGGGGAGGCTAAGACAAAAGTTGAGATCTTCTATGCAAATCAGGCAAATTAAAAGCGAGGACCACCCAAAAATGAAATAAGAGCCAAAAGCAATTTGCATTTGCATTTGCATTGAATCAAATTGACGACGGGCATTCAAGATCAGCTGACAATGGGACGAGATGTGTTTTGAATTGAGGGAACGAGTCAAGAGTTTTCGCTCAGTGTTTAATTAATTGTTTGTTGATTTAGTTGATCATTGAAACGGCTGAATCCGCGTCACTCTGCGGTCTACGCCTCGTATTTTATGTGAAGCAAACGCATAAAAATCGCTGAGATTCGGTAATCAAAAAAAATTTAGACATTCTGTCGGGTCTACGGTCGGAGGCGATAAACCGGAGCTGCGGTTAGCAATGAAACTGCCCACACAGACGACACAAAGTGGCAAACAGGGAACAGACTGCTAATGATGATGATCATGCTGATGATGATGATGATGATGATGATGATGAGCTGATGAGGATGATGCTGATGCTGATGCTGGTAGTTGCCGTAAGTTGTCTACCCGTCCTGCAACCCGCAACTGACCGCAGTCACAATTATCAAGTGTGAAAACCAGCGAATAACAAATTAAGCGAGTGATACGACGTCAAGAACTCAGACTCCAACTCCAACTCCAAGTTCGACTTTGACTTTGACTTTGCTTGCGACTGCAACTCGAAGTTCAGCTGTATTGAATGCATATGGATAGGGACACATCGCACAGCTCACACACAGTGAGTGAGGGAGGGAGAGAGTCGGGGCACTACTCCGATATCAGTTTTATGGGTGGCCCACATGTCGAGGGCCATAAAGTAGAAAATTATCACCTTTTAAATTGAAGAATCCAAACAAATTGAAACGGATATCGTGTTTAAGTGCTATCGACATCACTTCTATTAGCCCAGGCCCAGGAAGGTGCCAGTGACAACCCGGCTGAAGTCCAGACACTGTTACATGACGCTCCTTAACAGCTAAACCTTACCTTCTCTCTCTCTCTCTCTCTCTCTCTCTCTCTCTTTTACATCTCTCTCGCACTGTCTCTGTCGCATTCTGTGCGACAAGCCAATTAAAAGACCAAGTAGAAACCGCATCGAAGTGCGTGGGTTTGAACTTGGATCGTGATCGGGTTCGGTTTCGGTTTCCCAATGGAAGCCTGGCCCATTAGCCACAAAGGTGTAGGCCGTTCTCTCTGCCTATCTGCATCTGTGTGCGAGTGTGTGTGTGTGTGCGAGGCATCAAATTCCCAGCAGGACGCGTTCGCTATTTGAATTGCTGGACAGTTGGACACTTGCTGCAGTTGGCAATTATGCTGCATTACGTGGCCAGTTGACAGTTTTGTGACTGCGTCCATTGATATGAAGCTATGGGTCCTAATTGAACTACCTACCACCTGCCTGGCCTATGTCATAGCCCCAGCAGTGGCAGCAGCAGCAGCGGCAGCGGCAGCAATAACAGCAGCGAAGTCTGCTACGGTTCATGGCTCAAGTCCTCGATCAGTGATCAGCAGCCACCGTGGCCATGGGTCGTCGGGGCAGGGCAGTGGAGGGCAGAGCTGGGCCAGGCTTGCTCAGCCACTGCCTCGCGATTGCTGCGGCCAAGTCTTGGCCATAAATGCTCGCTCCGTGGGAAATGGCGTGTGCCCTCGAGCGTGTGCCGACCAATTTGACTCCTCGCGAACTGGAAAAATACGAAGGTAATAATTCACAAAAAAATATTTGTAGAAACTTGCATGGGAACAATCGCGTTGGACGTTGATTTCTCGAAAAGCGTTCGGCTCCAGCCAAAAGCCAGCTCAGCCGACTCCGACTCCGACTCCCAGCTCCCATGTAAGACTCGCTCTGGACATGATTTTATGCCAGTGTGAGTGCGTGTGTCTGAGTATGGGTGTGTGTGTGTGTGTGTGTAGTGGCTGCTCATTTTATTGAGCCAGGGCTGCATCAGCTGCCAGCACGATTCGAAGGTGGAGTCAATTTTTTGGGGCGTGGGCAAAGGCTGCAAACTCTCCATGCTCAGAAAGGGCGAAATTATTGTAAATTAAATTATAATAAATTCCTAAGACAAAATATATGAAAAACCAATAATTTAAAAATGGGTTTCTATTTTTATTAATTAAAAAAATATATATAATATAACTAAAAATTATTTTATACATATAAATAAATAACTAAAATTAAATAAGAAATATATTTTTCATCAATCAATGATTCTCATATTTCGAATTTGTATTTATTTTTTCTATTTTTATTAAATTTAATAATAATAAGAGGTGTATTTTATTTTTTTTAATATTAAAAAATTTTTACAATTTAGCAATTAAGAGTTTAATTTTATTCTATTTATTTTAATTAATTTTTTTTTTTTTAGTATTCCTTTGCCCTATTCTCTCAATCATCTTTTTTAATTTATATTTAATTTCTTAAAGTTTTATTTTTATTTTTATTTTTTTAATTTAATCATGGTCCCTGCTTCTGAAACGTGGCCCAGAGCTTTGGCCCCACTTGACTCGACTACCAAAAAGCTAAAGCTTATTGCCCAAGCCGCGCTCAACACGCCCCCGTTTATGTCCCGAAATAGTACGCCCCCTGTCTGCCGCATGCCACTGCAACAGCACCGCCGGCAGCACCACCCCGCCGCTGACCCACCAGCACCGTTTGCCTACAGCCACCGACTAAGTGCGAATCTGTGGCGCAATCAGTTGCCAAGTCTCTTTGGCTGGCATAGTTTCTGAATTTATTTCACCAGCCTCTCGAGCCGAGCGTCAGAGCAACTGACCGAACGACCGACCGATCGTCTGTCCGGCTAGTCGGGTCACGTCCACTGTCTGCTCGAGCTGCTGCCGCTGCTGCTGCTGCTGATGATGATGATGGCGGTGCTGCCACAGTTGCTGCTGCTGCTGCTGCAGCAGCGGCTGCTGTTAAAGAAGGCGAGTAGGTGGATCGTACGTTTGCTTACTAACTGCCGTGGTCAAAATGTTTATCAACTTTAATATTAAATTGTATGCCAGGCAGGCGCAGCTCTCTGTGACCGGTCGAGGCTGCTCGACCGACCGACCGACCGACCGCCAGATCGACCATAAAGCACCGCCCTGCCTTCGTCCCTAGTTTGGCTGGGGTCTCAGCTGGCTGCCAACCGCACCGCCCGCAATTGCCAGCAATCAGATGTGTTGCGGCCTGTCCAGCCGGTCAGCGGCTCGACCATGCCTGGACCCCGCCCTCCACGCGCTCCGTTGGAGTTGGCGAGCTCCGCGTGCAGCTTTCGTGCTGCATATGGCCGGCGGCCAAATTTGTCGCACGTTGAGTATTTTTAAACCATGAGAAAATCCTTTGGCGCTAATAGCCCGAATTCCTTGTGCTTAACATAAAAATCGCCTCATGCTGCAGTGCATCATGCAACATGGACTCGCTGTTTCTTGAAATTAGTCTCTCCCCTCACAGTTGATGCCACACACTTGGGGCGGAGCAAAGGAGCAACTAGCCATAGCCATAGCCATAGCCATAGCCATTGCCATTGCCATTGGATTGGCTTCATGTTTGAGTTGCAACTCTTTATTGCCCTCTGCTTTTGTTGTTGTTTTTGTTATTACCCAAATCATGTGAAAATGCACAACGGTTCTAAACTGCAGGCAGCTCTCATACGTAGCCAAACAGCTGGGGGATCTATGTTGGGGTTTACCTGAAACTCGACGGATTTCCCCCTCTAGTTTTGATGCGATGTCTAACTAATTTATGCACTAACTCGCTGGCTGTGTGAAAGCCTTGGGGCATTGCCAACTGCGAAGAGTTGTGCAAAATTGTTGCTGCGTATTTTATTTTTTTCACACAAGTTCAGAGTGAAAGTATAGGGCCAGGAAGTTGGCTGAGATTAGCAAACTAATTGATAATGTACAACCATAAAAGTTCCCAAATAAGCGGGTAAACTTTTGCAAATACTTTTAGTCATAGTTAGAAATTGCCAAAAATATAATTTTATGTTATTTAAGATTCTTTTGAGAGGAAAGTTTAATATAAAATATAATAAAAAAAATATAATTTTATATTTATTTATTTTTTATTTATTTGTATTTTTATTGATTTATTAAATTAATAAAAATGTGTAGGAAATATATATTTAAAATCTTATTTTTAATATAAATTAATTTCTCAATTTGTATTTGAAAATATTCAATGTCTTATGATATTATCAGTAACACGATGAGAGCAAAAATTGTGGGAACCTCAAGAGAAAGCTTTATTCACCTAAGGTAAAATGATTGCAATAAAAATAAATAATTTAAATAAATATTTTATGTTGTAATCCCCAGATTTGTTCAAGCGCTACAAAGCAAAATAATTGCAATAAAAATAAATTATTTTAAATAAATATTACCATTTATATACTCCAATTCTATGCTTTAAATACTAATTCAAATCTACCCAACTACTTTGGACTTGAAACTTTCAATTATAAAGGAAACGCAAAAGACTTATCCCAAACGCAAAATTTGTCGTTTCATTGGAAATTTGGGAACATCATAAATTTTGATTTGACTGAATGTTTATTTCTGCTAATTCATTACCAAATGCAATCTCGAGTCAACTTTACACTTAATTTGCCAAATTTTCAACGCTTTTTGCGAAATCCCTTCAAAGTGATCACCGATAATTAGCATATGATAATGATCAGTGAATCGGTGATCGGTGATCAACTCGCAACTTAATGACACACAGAAGTGCACACAGACAAATGCCAAAAAAACAAAAAAACAAAAATTGTTGTTAACAAATTAACGTAGAAAGCGCAACGAACCCAGGCCTCGTTGCTCCAGCCCCTCCCTCTCTAAACCTGAACCCGAAGACGCAGCGGGAATGACGTCGGCACCGTCACCCACCCAAAAGGCCGAAATGCCAAGCGCTGTCGATGCGATGATGACGCTGACGTTGATGCCGAGGGACACCCCGGTGTGCCAAGCCAGAACCCCGTGCACAGAACCCCCTCCGACCAAGAGCGAGACCCAGACACAGACCCAGACCCAGACCCCATGCCCAGTTCCCAGTTCCCGATTCCCGGTTCCCGGTTCCAGGTTCCAGAACCGTCTTCGAGTGCATGTCAGAGGCTTGTAAACGTGAATAAACATAATTTGTAGGCACGTACTGCAGCAAACGCCAACGCCAATGAGCATTGGCACCGATTGTGGGAGGCGGAGGAGGCGGGCGGGAGACGCACTGGGGTTGGGGCTGGGGCTGGGACTGGGGACACACACCACAGACATATGTAAATGTCGGGGCGTTAAATCGGTGCATAGAAGATGATGATGCTGTGCTATAACTACACTGCACAAAATATTTGTGAATAAATAAATTTGATTAGTAAATTTAAATATATTTGTAATTAAATTTTAATATGATTAAAAATATAGAAAAATGTATATTTTGTATAATATTTAATATATAAATAATATCATCTCATAATATTATATCTTATATATCATCAAATCAGATGACGTTCTCAATTTGCATATCTCAGGTGATCATTTCATTCAGCCTTAAATCTCTCACACATTCAGGCAACTCATTTGCCCAGATCAGATCAGATCAGTCAGTAGTAATTTATAATATTCGAATAATTGAATTATTAATGAAGATCACACCTAAGACAATAGTTCGTATATTGTTTACAGTGTAGGCGAGTGGTACGTAAACCTGACGTACTACACCCAAACACCGCTAACCGTTTATGGGCATGAAATATCGTTTGGCATAGCGCATGATCATTGTTCGGCCAGCCTGAAGCCCCATGCCCGAGCCCCAGCCCGAGCTTGAGCTCGCGCCCGAAATGAGCTGAGCTGAGCTGAGCCGAGCCGAGCAGAGCCGTAGCAGGCTACGTCTACTGCTCTGGGCATGTGAACGCAGGGGCAATGCGTTGTTGTAGGTGTGCGAGCCGAAAAGAAAGATTCACATTCTTATGATTAATGATCGGAGCGAAGCTGGCAGCGCTGACTGCCCAAGGAATTTCAACATAACTACTTTGTGCTCTCCCAGATACAAATCGTTATTACACATTAAATGTTCCCAGTGAGTGGTTAATCAACAGCATGGAACTCCAAGAGGAGGAGAGGAGGGGCAGGAGGGGCAGGAGGCTATGCAGCAGCATACCTTGTTTTCAGGGTCAGTTCTATACGTTGCGGGGGCGTCTGTGGGGGGTGGTGTCAGCGGGCTTTTGAACTGTTGAGCTGGCAGCGTGTAAATCAATTGAAAATAATTTGTTACCTTTAATAATAAGTGAAAGAAGCTGTGCCGCGGACATCAGGCGTGGGCCGTCGCCGGTGGGGAGCTTGGGAAAAGCGGCACAGCTTGTAATTGATCATGTGTTGTTGTTGTTGTTGTTGTTGTTGTAGTTGCTGTTTGGAGTTGGCAAACAAACAAATAAATAAACAGTGAAAAGGGAGAAGGGAGAAGGAGTCATCTCTGCACTGTTATACCATAATCGATGAAATCAATCGATCAACAGTCGCTGAAGTCACTCCGCGCAGACGTAGATCCATTGGCAATGCCAATGCCATTTCCATTGTTTTCACTTTTTCTCTGCTTTTTTTTTAAATATTTTTTGTAGGTCTCTTGACTGATGAGAGGATGCGTCTGCGGTGGGTCCATATGAATCATACATGTGTCGAGACTCTTCGATTCCTTTTCATATATGCTTCAGCTTTGCTTTAGCCTTAGCTTTTGCCCAAGCGCCACATGTCGTCGCCGTGAATTCAGTTCCTTGTAATCCATACAAATAAATTTTGTGTTTATTGTCTCTGTTGTTGTTGTTGTTGTTGCGGACAAGTCGCTTATAATGTCTTATTTATATCGGATTATTGCTATCACACCATTTTCAAGTGTGCCCAGCTGAATGTGTGACCACCATCAGAGTCGGGCGTCAACGCCAACGGGCGCATTAAAATGTCAAAGAACAGAGAGCCACAGAATGGGAATGAGAATGGGAATGGGAATGGGAATGGGATTGGAGTGGGTAACTCTAGGTAGGTATGGTGTATAAAAGGAAACCCATACACACTAGTGAAAAGCGATACAAACAAAAGAGTTGTTGCCTCACAGACTCCCAAGTCTCTGCACTCTGCCCACTCCACACTGCTCACTCCTCGCTCATCTTATACTAACTCTGTGGAGTTTGACTTTATCGTCGCTTGTTGTTGTTGCTTTTGTGTTTTGTCTCTGGCTGGCCACAACAACGAGCAGACAGATAGCCATAGAGACGGACAGACAATCAACGGACGGACAACGGCTACATTGAACGCCTTGGACATTGGGGACAAGGTGCGGGTCCCACGTTCTCGCCGGGTAATTCAATTAAGTTCTCAATAAGTGCTTGGCTTACACACACACACACACTGTGACTTACTGGTATTAGATGTAGAGACGGAGTGAGTGAGACCTCCCTAGTTAGTTTACAATAAAATTGATCGCTCTTTTAGGCTGCGGCATTTTTTTTTTTTTTTTTTTTCGGGTTACAAATGTTCGAAAACTGATTTGTGCCTGGCGATAAATTCAGCAACTAATTGACAGTCCCTTGTCAGGGCTCGATTTCATGGCCAGTTTGTCTGTTGTCTATGGGTCTACGGCTAAGGTGTCAATTAATGCCCAGCGTACCGATTGAGCCCAGGCGATAAGCCAGCACGCATACCGATTAAATTGTTAGAGCAATTCGTATTGTTCCCACTCTCTTTCCCTCTGTCTCGATGTGGCCAAGTAAGTTATATATTTAAAACAACTTTTTAGGCAAAACAAAAGTGTCAAAATAGCAGATAGATAGGCCGACCCGGGCGACAGTTGAGATCCCGGGTCAATAAAAATCTTCTTCTGGCCAGGAACACCCAGCGCGCCGTTAACGTGGCTCAAAACCCTAACAGTAACAGTAACTGTGACATGCTTCGTAGTTCAGTGAGTTACAGATACTTCAAAGTATCTCAAGCTACGTATCTACCAGAGTGCCTCTGTGCTTGTGTGTGTGTGTGTATTGGGGCTTGTCTACTAAGTAAGAACGCGTGTAATGCAATTAGGGGACGACAACAATGTCAAGTTGTGACATGTGCAACTACTGTGCGGAAATGTGAAGAGAAGTGCAGCCGCCGAAAGGGCTGCGCCCACAATTGAGAAATCGTACACAGTCAAACAAATGTAAGACAGTGTAAATGGAAAAATCATTTTGTAATAGCAAACAATTACAAGCTGATACTAAATGGAAAACTAGACAATGCAATGTATATTGGTAAAAGCTTTTGAAATGCCTGGTAAATGGAATTAAACAAATGCATATGTGTAGTTCATTTCGTTTTTTTTTATTATTTGCAATATTTGTTTATGTTTATTGTATAATAATTATTTTGTATTAAATTAATTAAATAATTCTATGTTATTTACTAGACAAAGATAAAAATATAAAATATTATTTGATATATTATTTATATACATATATTTATATTATATTATTTGAATATACTTCAGCCATTGACTGAATTTCTTTTATATTTAAGCTTGAACCTATATTGAAGACTTATAGACAAATATTATATACATTTTCCATATGTAAATATATTTTGTAAATAGAATTTATAAATAAAATTTACTTTACTCATCAATTTCACTTCAAGAAGAGCCAAGTAAAAATAATTATTTGCATTCATCTATGTATTCTTTATTTCATTAAATATTTATGTATTTTAAAATTTTGTAGCTCAGCTTGAAACTTATTTTAAAATAATATTTTTAAATAATTAATACAAATATTTTATAGAAAACTCTTTTGCTCATTTGTCTGATACAAAATCATATTCAAGCTAATGCAAATTTGTATTATTATTAGTATTAAGTGTTTAAAAAATTTCACAAAATTTAAAAGCATTTCATAAACTAACTTCATTATTATTATATCAAAATGTTGCTTGTTATTGTTTGGCTGAGCCAAGTTCACAAAATACCTTGTAAGAGAAATATATGATATTGAATTAAATAGATAGAGTCAGCTTTATTATTTGTTTCGCTTACCCTTATATACAATAATGTATACCCTTGTTGATTTTTTTAGCTATTGATGAAGCCAAGTGGCATCGCTTCGGCGGCGTTTGTCATTGCAAAAGGCTGGCGTCGGCATATCAAATGGGGCCAGCTGACAGCATAGACAATGTACAATTACCGGAGACAAGTTTTGGGCTTGGCCCACTCGAGCCAGAGGCTCTGCGATGCTGTCATCAGCATCTCCAATCATCTATGTATGTGCGTTTGTAGCTATCGCTTGGCGCGTGATTGTGATCATGGGCAACAACTTGAGGCCAAGCAGCCACTCGATGGCTGCCGCCTTTGTGCGGTGGCTGTCAACGCATCGAGCCACAAAATGGCGTCCATTTCTATTGCGGCCGTTGGCTGTGGCTGTGGCTGTGGCTGTGGCTGTAATTGAATGGCGGCAAATCGATTTGCAACGTTTTAATTGCCGCACAAATTGAGCCAAGAGGCAACTTCATTTGCTCCGGCCACGACATGAACATTATACGGATTTCGTATGCGTATTCGTATTTCCTAATTCATATTCTGGGTGGTCGCTCACACAAGGCCACTTGGAGTGCGAACGTGCCTCGGGCACTGGCCAATTGCTGGGCCAGGGACAGGTCATTAAACGGCAACCCCCCGGCCTGCAAGGGGTAGCACTCGCTGCTCGTAGGGGTGCTCCTGGCTGACTGTTGACTGCTGCTAGCTGCTAGCTGCTAGCTGCTGGGCAGTAAATGGCTCACTTTTGGCAGACGTTGTGCACTGCCTGCTGCTTAATCAGCCAGGGGCAGATCCAGGGGCTAGAGAAGATGCCACCCTAGTTGCGGAACCGATACGTTTAATTGTGGCCTAAAACTGACACTGAGACAAACACACACACACACACACACACAGAGATAGAGATAGACAAGTCTGTTGTCTGGCTGAGTGAAGGCGACAATATATCCATCAATCTGTGCTCACAGGATAACACGCTTGCCATCCTGCTCTGCTGCTGTTGCTATCGACCGCCCGCTGTGACTTTCACAAAATATTTTGGTTGTACGCAGTGCGGATTCGTGCAATTATGGGCCTGTTTGTGGACAATGTGTGTCGAATGCTCAGCGACATGAACCGGGCCATAGAACATCCTGGCCACGATGTATCCTGCGGCGAGCTGTTGCCAAAACACAGCCGAGTCGAGCAACAAGTTCTATGGTTGACCAGAAGATAAGACCCGAACAGACAAGAAAAAAAAAAAAAACGAATATAAAGGAAAAGGAAAACAGAATCTCGCTGCGTTTGCTGGCCAACCCACTGGCCAGGACTGAGCCGCAGGCTGTCCCAGATATTGAAATATCTGCGAGGACCGGGTCGAGGCGTGGCAGGAGGGCGCGTCCCGTATACTTGTGCTGCCACCTAGGACGCCACAGCTGAGACGCAATGCAATGTAGACATCACCACTTGCCCCTTAGCCAATAATACCTTTCCATTTTGCATGCCACATTTGACAGTTGCAGGCAGTTGACATTTGGCATTTGGCATTTGGCCCAAAATCAATTGTACATGGCCATAATGGCCATAGTGTCATCGGCGAGAATAACAAAAAAAACAAAAAAAATTGTTTAGAAAATTGAAGCAGCAAATGAGCCAACAGCTGGACCAATCAAGCAGCGTCTCGGCGTCAACCCCTAAAACTAAGAGAAACCTCAATTAAAGACAAACTCCAGATAACTATCGTAGCATTGCACAGTTCCTGGTAATGCGCGTGCTAATGGCAATGCAATGCAATGGAATGGAATGCAGTTGCCAGTTCAAGATCTTTTCCACAATTGCCAATTGTCGATTGTCTCGATCTTCTTCTCATTTGGCACGTTCCTAACCACTGTGGCTCGGTCCATTCAATGGACTTCTATAGAACTGGACCACACCCAAAAATAATAATAATGCCCGTATAGCAACGTCGACATCAACGTCAACAGAATGCGAGCATCAAATTCAAAAGTTATCGTAAATTAAGAGATTTGACAGTTTGAAGCTGAACCAGTTGCCTTATAGGGCTTTAGTCTGTGGCTAAATTGGAATCTTGTAAATTAATAGAGGCTTCAAATATGAGAAGCGATTTGAGTTATGCATTTGCCCAATTCAAATCATATTATTGCTGACAGCATCTCAAAATTTCAGCTGCCGCGAGGTGGGTGAGGCAAAGGCAGGCAGAGGCAGCAAATAATGTTGAAATAACTTTTAATTGAGGGAATTTTGTTTTTTTTTTTTTATATTTAAATTTGTATTTGCATATGTAGATAAAATACAAAGGTTTATATTTATAGAGAATGGCGCGCGCATTTGCTCAACAATAACATCAAATTAATTATTTTTTTATTTTATATATTTTGGTGATATCAGGAAAACATAAAAAATCGCTGATTACACGCAGAACTTAAAGTCGAAAATAAAATAGTTGTTTCCTATTAAAAATTATCAAAACATTTAAGTTTCCAAAAAATATTAATAAACATTAACGCACTCAAAAAAATGTACTTTGAGCTGATATGAAATATTTTTGAACAAAGCTTGCACATAGAACAAAATATATATGTATATGAATGTATTTTGGAAATATTTCGAAATAAAATAATATAATAATAATATTGTAAATCTTTTGTGAAAACTAAGCCCCGTTTTGTTTTTACTATTGCATTTAAACAGGTTATACAAATTTTTAATTCAAAACTATTTACACACCAATGTCTTTAAAGAGTGAACTCTTACTAGAGAGCAACAGCTTTAGTTTCTTATAATAAATTAATGTATACTTTTAATAATTCAGATAAAGACCTAAGCAAATTTGTACATATACACATATCATGTACATATATTGTTACTTTAGCTGTTGTTACAGATAAGCATATACGAAAAATAATATATAAATATATACTCTACTATATACATTACTCCGATATCTACATACACTTCTACTTCATCATAATCAATATATAATAATTTCTTTTTTATTATTATTATTTATAAGCTGCAGATAAGAATTTACCACGCTGTGCCTACGAAATGTGGAAAGAATTAAAAAACAAACTTCCCTGAAAAAAATGAATCTTGTTAGGTTGACAAATTTAAAAAAATATATTTGAAGTAAATATATCAATATAAAAATAATAATAATAATGTTGAAAATACTTATATATTATGTGGTTTGTTAGGGCTCGTTAGATTGTATTATAGATATTATAGATTATATTATAAATAAATAAAATAAAAAGTAAAAGTATTTTGTCCAAAATAATGTGAAAATAAATATTTAGACTAATCAAATTATAAACTAAAAGTTACCATGCAAGTAGATCATCGAAGCTATTATTATCGAATTGGTTGAACTGATAGAACTACAATAGGTGAAAAGGAGCTCTTAGAAGGATTAAATAAGCGAGGCTCTAGATAAATTTTATTTTACTTTTTATTTGTTAAGCGTTATTTGTTATCCTTACTTTCCTTCTTAATATTTTTCTAGTAAATATTAAAGTCCATCAAAAAGCAGCAATCCATTACTAGGAACCCCTGATGACTACACTTGTCCGCAATATCAATAGATATGTTATACAAATTCTTTATATATTGTAAACTGAAAACTGTAAACCCCAATAGATATAGCTAACATAAAACGCAACTTTTGGCAAAGTACGTCAGCTTTTTTTGCCCAGAAATTTGTCATATTCAAGTCAAGATAAACAAATGGGTTTAGTTTATACAATTGCGCATAATTCATATATTTTGCGATAGCTTTTCTTTTTATCATACATAGACCGTATATAATACAAACACATACACATATCTTTATACAGAGATATACGTACATCTACAGCTAGAGTAAGATAATGAGATCGTTGTTTCTTTGTGTGTAGAGCTCGTGTTGGTCATTGGGGCAAAATCATAACACTTAACTAAAATTAACAAACATTTAATTGATTTCTATGTGTATATTGTATTTAAAAATGCATTAAAATTAAAATAAAATAACAAATTGTAATTGTAAGTGTAATTATATAATTATAATTGTACAGTCTTTGTATAACCAATGAAGGTCTGAGGTTTTCTCTGGGAATTGGTATTGGTGCGCTATAAACTGAATGCGTCTACTACTGGCTATAAGGTACACACGATAATATAACTATATATATATGCATATAATAGATAGGTAGATCGATAGTTAGATACTTAAGACTAAAGTACAGTGGGGCAAAAGTCATCTCTAATGCCATATTTATTTTGGAATTGTTCTGTTTCGCAATACTTTCTACTAAGTTTTCATTTGTTTTGTGTTTAGTTTGTTTTTCCTTTGGCTTCTTGCAGTTGGTAGCGCCAATGCGACAGCTATATAGTATCGGGTCTATATGGAAAGTCGATTGGGCTAATTGTGACTGGTTGGATTCCTGGGCTCCAGGAAATGCCTGTGCTTCACTGGGGCGACAACATCGGCGGCGGCTATGTGGGCGAGTAGGTGTGCTGAGGGGCGTAACCTGCGACTCGAACTCAAAGTGGGCGGCGCTGAAGCTGGAGCTGTAGCAATAGCTGGAGCTGCAGCTGTAGCTGAGGCTGCGCTGACTGCTACTCCGGGCCAGGCACTTCCCATGCCTGGCGGTGCTCAGCATTCTGGATGCGGCTGCATCCTGAACATAAAACCAATAAATTGCGATCAGCTGACCAATCTATCTGCTCATGATCTCATCGATGGTGAAACCCAGCGTGCGCTTGGGACGCTCCGCAGTGGCTCCACCCGACGAGGACAGATCCAAGGCGGGTGTATTGTGATTGGAGCCGGGACTAACCAGCTGCACAGGCTGCACTGCAGCACTCAATGGTTGGCTGGGTCGAGAAGCTGCTGCTCCTGCTGTCGCTGCCGCTGCTGCTGCCTGAGCCGCTGTGGCCGATTCGCTGTGACTCTGCAGATGACTCTTGAGATTCGCACGCTGGTTAAAGCTGCGCTGGCAGATGGGACACTTGTGGGGACCCTCCTCCAGATGGGTGACTTTGTGCACGGCCAGCGTGCGGGATTGGCAGAAGCCCTTGCCGCAGTCATTGCACTTGAAGGGCTTCTCCTTCGAGTGGATGTAGCGATGATCGCGCAGATGATCCTGTCGCCTGAAGGCCTTGCCGCAGATGTCGCAGGAATAGGGACGCTCGTCCGTATGGGTGCGTTCATGGATGAGCAGATTGTAGGACTTGGTGAACTGGCGATTGCAGTACTTGCAGATAAACTGCTTCTTGGGCCGGCTGCTGCCACTGCCACCAGTGGCTCCTGCTGCTGCTGCGCCGCTCAGCTTCAAACTGGGCATGACTCCAAAATGGCGAGCGGCGGCGTGCAGCGTATGCAGTCCGGCGGGATAGGGACGCACATGGGGATGACCATGGGCATGGGGATGGCCATGATGGTGCGGGTGATGGGGATGAGAATGTGGATGCGGGTGGTGATGATGACCAGCTGCAGCGGCTGCTGCCTGCTGTTGTTGCTGCTGCTGCTGGTAGATGGCGGCATTGCGTATCCATTGGTTCATAAGCAGCGCCTGTTGATGCACGGCCACGGGATCAGCATTGGCTCCGGCATAAACCGGATAATGACCATGTGGATGCTGTTGTTGCATCTGCAGCCAGAGGCGATGATGTTGCTGTTGTTGCTGATGATGCTGATGTTGCTGTTGCTGCTGCTGTTGCTGTTGCTGTTGTTGCTGCTGCTGTTGTTGCTGGTAATGTGCCATGTGTCGCAAATGGAGCTGCGTAGCCACTGCCTCATCGGCGGCTGTGACTGAGCCAGTGCGCCGCAGTGGCTCCTCGGTGGGCGTGTGCGGTGGCGTCAACATTGGTGACAGGCTGCTTTCACGCTCCTCTTTGATAACTATAAAATCCTCCTCGACAAAGTCTAAAGATTCCACAAAAAGAGAAACAAAATATTGTGATTTAGTTCAGTTGTTCTAAAAAATGTTCTAAATTGCAAGCATTTTAGCTTACTCAACTTGTGCTTTGAGTAAGAGATAATTTTTAACTCTCCCTTTCGCACTGCTTTTGCCGTCGGCTTTTTCTCGTGCTTACCTTGTTCTCTGCTTATGTTAAGCTCGTCGTCCACGGTTATGTTGCTGATGGGCGAAGCTGAAGTGGAAGACATATTCCCTTTTTTTGTGTCTTCGTTGAATTTGTTGTTCTTAGTTTGTGTTGTTAGCACTAGCTTTATTGTTTGGTAATTCTATTTCACACTAGTTCACTTTGCACTAACTGTTAAATTTGTTCGTTTTGCTTTGGTCTCTGGTTTTTACGTCTTTTTTAGTTGTATTGTATTTGTAGTTGCTGTAATGCGCTCTTCTCTTTAATGCGACGTGCCCACGACAACGTCTCAACTCAAACTGAATTCTACTTTGGTATTGTTACTCTCCGACTCAAACTCGTGAAAATATTCAACGACTCAAAGCGTATATCAAGTGCGCTCTTGCCCTCTCGCTCTCACTTAACCACTCTGTTCAACTGATAGCGTGTATGCGAGTATGCATGAAGGTGTGCGTCCGTGTGTGTGTTGAGTGAAGTGACTTCTGCTGTGGCTGCTGCTGCTGTTGCTGCTGTGGCTGCTGCTGTTGCTGTAGCTGTGAGTAGCGCTCGTTAATAACTGAATGCAACTGCGGCGTCGTCGACCGGTTTTGAAGCGAACCAACAGCAGCTGCCTTTTTGTCGTCGTCGTCGTTCACCGTTGTTATTGTTGTTGTTGGGGTTGAATTTATTTGGAAATGGCAGATACGTACACGCCTACCTGCTGCCAGACGAAGCGCTCGGATTGGCTGATTCCAACTACCAGCGGCTGCCGTATCTGTTTCGGTTCTTTGTTTTTGTTTTTGTATGCTGTGTTGTGTTTGTGTGCGCTCTGCACACGTGTTCGGCATCGTACAGGGACGACTCCACGACTCAGCCACTCGGCATCGCCTCTCGTTCTCCCGTTCTCTGCCCGAGCTGAACGATGCTTGCTGCTCACTGGCAGTAAGCAAGCGGAAACTGTTGGGCTGATGGTCGGACGCCGTTGTCGGCTGCCGTTGCTGCCGATGCTGCTGCCGATGCTGCTGCTGCTGCCGCTGCTTCTGCTGCTGCTGCTGCTGACAGGCAGCCATCAGCCCGGAGACGACCCGCATCCCACCCAGGCGCATGCCCCGGCCAGCTGGCCCTGTATATCCTGCTCCTGCTGCTGCTGTTGCTGCCGGTTGCTGTTGCTGCTGCCGTTGTTGCTCGTGCGGCTTTTTGCCTCGCCCCAGGATATTGTAATCTATTGTCCTTTCTTCCTCTTCTGCTCCTTTTTTGCTTTTGCATGTGCGTGTGCCTGATTCGTTTTCATTTAAATTTTAATTTACCACACAAAATCCGAAATCACTTTTTTGACTGCCTTTCACGTTTTACACTTTTGCAGGAAAATTCAATTAGCCGGATCAAAGCAAATGTTGTCTAAACTCATTTTGCGCTCCGGGTGAACGCGTTTCCTTCTCATTTATGCTGATTTTCCGTCTGATTATACGTTACATATACAAATTTTCAAAAAGTACGAAAATTACATTTAGAAGTTCGTTTCAATAGCAATTTAATTATATTTATTGTTTATTTGATCAACAATTCAATTTGTATATATCGTTTAAAGATACACATATACAGGTAAATCTATTCGTATAATTTAATTTAAATATACATATGCTGGCTTTGTTAAGTTCATTAGTAAAGTTAATTGCGCCTTCCGTTGCCCATTGCCAATTGCTTATAATGAGTTTGACATTTGAAGCGCTTCAAAGTTTAAACATTTCATTTAAAACATGCTTAAAAACTTCATTTAAAATATGTTTATAGCTAATTGAATTGACTGCGAGTCAAGTAGCGGCACTTTTATCGTTTCCGCACAGCGAGAAGGAACGAAAAACACTTTTTCAATTTTCTATAATTTTCTTTTTTTTTCAGCTGAGGCTAATGTTAATAATAATGCCAATTTGTCAGTAGATGATGATAATTTAATGCGCTAAATTTATGCTTTTGGATTTGCTGTCATGCTTAAATTTGCCATAGCAAATTGCTAAACCCGAATCACATGAGTTTATGTGCAACAAAGTTGGGATAAAATAGAAAAAAATAAATCTGAAAATTAAAAATTGTTATTTATTTTTAAAAAACTAAAAAAAAAATACAAATAAATAATAAATAAGGCAAAAAATATATAAATTTATGTTAATAATATAAAAAAATAAATACATATAAAAATTTTTATATATTTAAAATTTTTTTAAATAAATAGAGAAGGTAACAAACTTACTTTTCTTAAAAAATAAAATAAAAATAAAATTAAATTAAAATAAAATTAAATTAAAAAAGTTATCTTTTTTTTACATTACTTGTTAACAGTTATTCGTTTTAATGTTCATGTTCTACTCATGAGAGAAATAGAAAAAAATGCATACGCGCTCTTACTCTGAGCAAGATCATATTTTTGTTCGGTTTCCATCTTTGACCGTATGTTTTGGGTTTAAGTATTCACTTTATACTCCATTAAAAAGTGATACGATAGACGCTCTCACACTAAGACTTATTCGAAGATGGAGATCTGAAGAGTTGAATGCAGACCAAATAATGATTAAGAAAACTAAATAATGTTTACAATTTGAATATGAAATCAATGCAAAAGAAGGAAATTAGATATTTTTCAATTACATTTATGACCTTCAATCTCAATATCAACTTGTACAATGCAATGAATGCCTGTTCACTGTTTGTTGCTATCGAAAGTGATTTTCCTTTTAGTAGATACTTGAAATCGGGAACACGTTTTATTGCACTTATCAGCAAAGGCAGCCAGTTTAATAAAGTAATTTATGCTATCAAAAATAGAGAAATTTAAGTAGAAATATACATGCATACATATATACAGTGTGGAATAGATAACAAATTTCTGAGTTTTTGATTTGAAAGCAAAAGAGAATTATGACAACAACAAATAATTCTTTTCTGTTCTTTTCCGAAAGAAAAGACGTGTAACTAAAAAAAATTGTACAAACTATTACAAAATAAATTTAAAAATTTTATAAAATTGTAAAATATATAGAAGCTCAATTACGATCCACATATGAATATAAATATGTATTTAAAGATTTTTATACTAAGAGAACTTTATAGCAAAAATATGTATATATAAATATTTAAAATATAATCAAGAGATTCAACAAAATTTTATTTTTATTTTTTTTATTTTTTTAATTTTTCTAAATTTATTTCTCATCATTCTGCAATTCTTCTACATTGATATCTATTTACATTCATTCTATAGCCAACTTCTGTTGGCCACGTTCAGAAGGTCCTTCGCGGTTTTACCGCACATTAACGCAACGAGCAAATCCATCAATTAACTAATAGTTTTCCCAACGGATATTGGCTCTGGCCTTAAGCCAAAGCCCAGCACAGTGACTAAATATGCGATAAGTCAACAGAGACTTGTGCCCAGCTTAGAGTGGCACACTTTTCCGACTCTCAATCGGCTGGACTTATGCGAAGGAGTCACTACTGTGCCGCTGTAAGCCAATTAAAAAATATTTACACAATAATTTTTCGTCAATTTTCCCAATTCTCAAAGACAACAGATGAGTCAAATGCAAAGTCAAATGGCTAAATCAAATATCCTGGCTAAGCAAAAAAAATGTTCAAAAATTCCCAATTTCACATATGCGTGTGTCTTCGCATACATTGTTGTTGTTGTTGTTGTGTTTCTTTTGGCTAGCAGCTTTCTTGTGGCAACTAGCAAACGCCGCCGTGTTGACACTTGGCAAACAGTCGGCGAACTTTTCCATTTCAAAGTGTTTCCCACAGCCAATCGGAGTGCACGCGCAGTAATTAACATCATGTCATAAGTGTACAAAAAAAAAAAGAAATACAAAAACAGCAACAACAACTAAAACAAATAAATAATAATAATAGATAAAAACACAAACACAGCTCGCCGTGAGTCAGATGAAAGACCCGGGCCGAATATTTCCCAGCACACACGCACACAGCTTTGATATATGGCAGCAACTGTCAACTTCCTGCTATGGCAGCAGACGACACATGTCGAAAGGATTAACTAGACACACACACACACACACGCACACACACATGCACACATTCATCTCTTGTTTATTTGCATACACAGCGAGCTGAAATTCTGCTACTCGCAGCACGGAAACGGAAATGGTCCGCCTTGACTTGATCATAAAAAAAAAAACATGCGCTAGAGACCTGGCCCAGGACCTGGCCAAGGATGCACTAATAAAGAAGTCATTAGGCCATAAAACCATAAAAACGAGCCAAAAAGCAATGCAGGCAATGGCAAATGGCAATTGCTCGACATTAGTAGCTCGGGCTGCCTGAGCTCGGGAATTTTTGGGCTCACAAAAAATGTAGAGCATAAAAAATATAACAACGAGAGCGGCAGCAAGAAAAAATAAAATACAAATAAAACAAAATCATCATAAAACACACAAATTTGACAATTCACTTGGCTTTTTGGCCTTTGCTGCTGCTGCTGCTTCTTCTTCATCCTCCTGCTCTGCATTTTTTTGTACCATAAAAACTGGCTTCGCAGAAGACCCTTGACCTTAGCTATCGTCGTTTGGCCTGGTTTTTAGCAACATTTGCGACAAACAATTTCATTATCCAACTGCCTCGTTTACGATTTCATTTGTTTTTTGCCATTTCGGCGAAGAAAATTAGATTTTTTAGTGCAAAGTCGCGTTTGTCATCCAAAAACAGTTCACGGCCCAACGCATTTCGGTCGTTGTAACTTTCAGATATTTATGTTTTTTTTTTTTTCACACTAAATATGTCAGTTCTTTTTCTTTTTTTGTGAACTTATTTTATGCCCTGTTTTGGCTGTGTTTTTAGAGCACTTACAATGTCCTTCACAAAATTCTGTGAAGTTTAAAAATAGCTCAATAAAAAAATGTAAATCTTTTTTCTTTTTTGGCATATGCATACATATGCATAAAGCATCGTTGAATTTGTAAAAAGAATGTCAAGGAAATAATAATAAAAGAAAATATATTTGTGTTGAATGGTGAAGGAACCTTACTAGTTTTCAGAGAAATGTTGATTAGAACTCGATAAAAGCCGAGCTAAATTGAAGAAGAAATCTTTTCGAGCTTACATATTCTACACTGTTTCAGTATTGGTAATAAACTAAATTATAAAAAGAATTCAATAATGAAAACATTATTTTGATGATATACAAAATTCAAGAATTCATTATACTCTGATTTCCCATTTTTAATGGGTTCAGGGTATACAAAGATTAATTAATGAAAACTAACATTTGATGGCATACAAAATATAATACGGCAACAATTTGAATATGCCATCACCTCTGTTTACATTGTCATAGACTTGAGCAAATATTCTTCTCTAGCGATCTACACAAATTTCAAGGCAAACTCAAAAGCAATTTGGCGAAATGCAAAAGAAAATGTAAACAAACAATCAAAATAAACGCGAGAATGCTTCCAATGAAAACTGGAAATTGTGATTTTTCAGCAAATGTGCAAAAAGTCGCGCAAAAGTCAAAGTCGAAAAATTGTCACAGGCCTTGAGCTGAAATGGATTTCATAATTAGGTAAATATGCGCGAAATTCACATTTATTGCGAAGGGGATGGGACCAAGCAGAAGTCAAGGCTAGACGGTTGCAGTTCTCTCATTGTCTCAATTCGCATTGCTTGCGAAAAGTATCTAAACACACCATAAACGTGTCACGCCCACGACTCGCGATGGCCCTACCATCTACATGGGCCATAAAAGGACCAAGGACATCGTTGGGCAACGAGCGACCAGAAACCAAAACACCAAATTGCCAAAAGGCCAAAAAGGGGTGTACCCTTTACCAGCGTAATTAAACGGGTTGGTTGCTAACGGCCAGGTAGAGAGTGGGCAACGCTATTGCTGAGTTCCTTACGCTCACCTCAACCAACTCGAAAATCGTGAACGTCTTTTGCGCTCTCATTGTGTGCGCGCCTTGTGGTGGGCGCGACGCACTTTTACTCCTTGCAGTTACCTGGAAAATGGCAAAGGTGTAGCCAGAGGATTAGCTGCAGTGTGCTGCAGTTGTGCGTGTGTGTGTGTCTGGCTGTGTGTGTGTGTGTGTGTGCTATGACTTGCCGTAGCTGCTTCATCTGACTGTGTTGCTCTCTCTCTGGGCCGTAGCGAAAGGCTGCTGAAAAGGGTTGCATTTATTTGGCAAAATAATTAGATTGATCCTCGGCTGAGCAGCTACGATTACTGGTCAAATTAGCGCTGCAGCAGACTCCTCCTCCTTCTCCTCCTCCTCCTCCTCCTGCTGCTGCTGCTGCTACTTAATGCAATGCGCGCTTATCGCCGCCTGCTTGTGTGGCCATAAAATTGCGTCGCCTGCGATAAGCCGCAACAACAGCAACAAAAAAATGTCGCAAAATCTAATAAAAACATACGCAGGAGACGGGGCTCAGGTGAGCGCTGGGAGGGGGGGTGGGAACTGTCAACGGCAACAACAACAACGAGAGCTTTTTTTTATGATCTGCTTGACTTTGATTTTAGCCGCCGCGCTTGTCATAAACTGCGGCGACTTTCATATTTTGCCGGCTGTTGATTTTCATATTTCTTTAACAGTTCTCGCTCGCCCTTCCCCCCCTTTTTTTTTTGTTCTATATATATGTTTTCTTTGCGTTTGTGATTTAGCAATATGGCGGCAGCGGCAATGGCGGCGGCGGCGGCAGCTACAAAAAGCCAATCAAAATACGCGCCAACCCCCAATACCAAACCCCCGCCCCTTACTTCCACTGCAGACACAATGGCAATGACAATGACAGCCCACCCCCCCTTGGGGCGCAACGAGGCTTTGATTAATGCGTGCACCTTTTGACCAGAGGCCTAATTGATTTGCTCTTGTTTTGTTCAAACTATTTTGAATGCTTTTCAATTAACTACAAAGATCCAACGCACGCAACTCCCGTTGCGCGTTGCTGATCCATTGAACTCTAATTAAAGCGCTATTAATGATACGCCCACCCATTGCTAGCGAAGAGAGACAGCGAGAGAGCGAGAGAGCGAGAGAGCGAGAGAGAGAGCGAGAGAGACGGCCAGCTTCACGTCGTGGTGATGGCCATGGCTGGTGCCCCCTATGATATCGCTTACAGCACTAATCAGCACCAGAAATCCAATCCAAGTGTGTAATTAATAATGCTCCGTTTGGGTTTCCAGCGAACGCTTGTAAAGTATTCAAATTACGCAGTTTGAAAAGTGTGAAAATGCGTTCTCTACACTGACGTGGCCGAGGGCAGCCATAACATTCATTGATTTATGACAGCAAACATGTGCGACCCACCAGATCCTTTGGCGCATCCTTCAGCGCCACTTCAGCATTCCACTAGAGTGTCGCGTACAAGTGGGCATCGCCTTAGCCACGATCCAATTACATGCAATGCTGGTTTTATTTGGTCACTTGCACTCGGTGTGTTTACAGTGTGCGGCTCCTCATAAATTACGCAATGCTTCAACTCGAACTCCTCCCACGACAAACAACAACAACAACAACAACAAGAAGAGCTGTTGTCGTAACCCGATGCCCAAATCCTTTGTCGATAACGATTCTGGAAAACTCTTGCACTTTGTTTACATGCGAGCCATGAGACTAATTGTCGCGACTGCAATTTTCCCAAAAAGAAGAAACCAAAATCAGTAGAAGAAAAAAACAAAACTTTACTCCAATGGAAGCTGCTCCAAAGCCTAGTAAGAAGACTTGAGATCTAAGTACGCTTGGGTGGTCCGCTCCTTCTGGCTGACTCTCTCAAGTGGCCTTTCGGGCACATTTTGCAGTTGCAGTTTTACGACTAACTACTTACTAAACATAAATACTTAGAGCTAATGTGCATTTCGAGGAAATGCATTAGCAGCAATTGCAGCTAAACGGTAGTTCCAAAGCGCATCGATGCTCGAGTGGTTTCCCATTGATTTCCTACTGAAGCCTGCTCACATCTTGAGTTTGTTTGGTTTCGTTTTGACACGATTTGGGTTTCACAATAAGCAACAATTCAAGCAGCAGGAGACGAGCAGTGCAACTAGACATATGGACTACACTTTGGTTTATGATATTTTAATGAGTAAAGTGATATGAGAAGAATACTAAGTGAATATAGGGAAATTCATCAACTCACAATGTTTGTTGATCAGTTGTTATATACTCTCTGAATTTCGATTCAATTCAAATAAGTCTCTCAGTAATCAAGCGAGTGTCTTCAGTTCTACAGAAGTAAATTCTGGCATATAAGAAAAAATTCTACAATATTATTGTAGAATAAGCAACTAAATTTGTAGAATATTTCTGTTTCAGTTAAAAAAAAAAAATAAATAAATAAATTAAAAATAAAAAATAATATATGCTAATCTCAATATTATTTTCATATTCATATATTAGTACACAGTCGCAGCTGCTTATAGTATATGCCTTATAATGTGACTTTAGTCAAGAACTCAGCATCAAGCGTTGAGAATTTTTTCAGTTTAGTTTCAGTTACGCATTAATTTTGTATATATAATACTTTAATAACCCATAGCAAAAGTTTCATTCTCATTCCGTTTTCAGTTGAGACCAGTTGAGACACAGATAAAGTAAATTAGAGAAATAAAACAGAATGAAGGAAAGTAAAGGTAATCTCTTGAATCTGTTAACGCTAAGTGTGCTGGCTTTAAGCCTCATCAATGTTACCAATGCGGTAATTGACCGTAAGTATAATCAAATGCAGATGCATATGGACAGCACTTAATAATAGTGAGGAAATCCTCAGTACGCTGCTTTAAAAGACCGCATCCGGGTGATGCGTGCCGCCCACGCAGACTCCGATATAGCTACGATGTAGTTGACAACCTGTGCCATCGCTTCATGTGGGGCAGATGCCCAGATGGAAGTAAAAATGCAAATGATCTCCCGAATCGTTTTGAAACGATGGAAGAATGCTATCAAACATGCAAAATGTACATGAACGTACCAAAAAGTTTTAATGCAGACACTGTATAAGCAACGCCAGGTCGAAGTAAAACTCTACATAATATATTTGTAAAGGTCAACTCAACTAAAAATTGTAAGATCAGAAGTCTGAATCGATGTATATAGAACTGAAGCTATTATGCTTCGTTTTCGATGTTTGTATTAAGTTGAAATGTAATTGATATTTTAGCAATCTGTCATTAAATTCAAATTTTATATAATATTCTAGCTAGCAAGAGATGTGCCCCAAGAGTCTCTATAAAATTCTCTGGGTGTTAAAGCATTCACACAAATT
This sequence comes from Drosophila koepferae, assembly GCA_030914345.1. Taxonomy (NCBI): domain Eukaryota; kingdom Metazoa; phylum Arthropoda; class Insecta; order Diptera; family Drosophilidae; genus Drosophila; species Drosophila koepferae. Next base: position 8,559,786 of record JAUESR010000207.1, read on the forward strand.
ATTTAGCGATGGCATCAAGAGCTAGAAAGATATTCGAATCAGATATGAAGTTTAATATTTAGCTTTTATTCAGAATCAGATCTGAAGTTTAATATCTAGCTCTTTATTCTTCTCAACATGTATCAAATTCCTAATCACTTCTCTCCTGCAAATCTCTCAATTTGCTTTAATGTGCAACTAATCGAAGTACCTTGCTTGGTTAACCCAACATTTGATGTTTGTCACCTTGGGCTGGCTATGTGGCCTGCTGCTAAATGTCGTTGGAAATAATTATCTGTTTGGCAAATAGGCTGGATAGCTTCATTGGCAACAGCAACTCGTATATCCAATTGCAATTACGCGTATCCTTGAGTTACGAATACGCCGGAGGGGGCACGAGGTTAGCCCAAGCAGCCAGAATTGCTGGGTTTTTGCCAGGCGAGCGAAGCGAATGCGAGACGCACAACTCTCGCCATTGGCTCGGCCAGAGATTTTCAAGTGGAATCTGCACGGGCCTAATGTTGTGATTAGCATCTGCGTTGACAAACACAGTGAGCGGTCCCAAGGCGAGCGAGCGAGCGAGCGAGCGAGCGAGCGAGCCAAGCAATGGCATTGCCTTGGACCAAGTTGCCCCCCACCCAAGATGAATAATTATAGGTGATCTTTATGCGTTTGCCGGCTCCTTGCTGCGACCGTTAATGGGCTACAGTTGATGCGAGAGTCGGAAAGACTGCAGAGCTCTGGTCTTACCTGCAGCGTTTTGGCATTCCGAAAATTCCATTTTTCCTTCAATTGATGCGCTCAGTGAGTCGTCGCATTGTTAGACAAAACGAATTCACGCGTATTCCGCCGAAACTCGCTAATGGTCACAGCGTTCCATCGCATCGTTCGGAGCATCGAAGCATCACAGGCATCTCGCCTTCACCTTGGTCTCCGCCTGTGTTATTAATGATGGAAATTTGAAAATACAGAAGGTTCAATAATTGCAACATCATTGTGAGCGATGAGCGATGCCTTTGCACCAAAAAGAGAGACAGTACGAGAGAGAGAGAGAGAGTGAGTGGGAGAGATTGAGCTTGACTGCCTTTTTGCTTGAAAATCAGTGACTTTGTCTCAATAACAATGCTGTAAACAAATTGTATTTGCTGCTGCTGCTGCTGCTGCTGCTGCTGCACACTTCCCGAGAGCGAGCGAAACGGGAGAGAGAGAGAGTTGTTGCTGGCGAACACGCGTGTCCCTGGTTGCCATTTTTCCATGCCCGGCAACCAACAATGCAACTGAAGATCAGCGAGAGAATCGTTTTATTGCCACATTTATGCCTCGAATACCTGCCGTTCGCCGCCTGCTCTCACTCTCTCTCCCGCCCAAGCTCGATCGGCAGCAATGCATTTATATTGCAGCAATTTCGTATCAATTGAATGTCTTCCACGAATCCGCAGCGGCCATAAAGAGCGTCGCGTGTAGGAAGGACAATCCAGCAAACAAAATCAACAAATTGAAGTGCGAGAACCCTGAAGACGACGAGAAAGACTTCTTGGCCATGCTGTCCATTTCTGTTTATGCCAATTTTTGTTTTTGTTTTGTTTTCTTTTTGTATGCGCTTCACCTTCACTTTGAGCATGCCCCTGCTCCTGTCACTCTACCCATTCCCATTCCCATTCCCATTCCCATTCCCATTCCCAATCCCATTTGCCCAGCCATTCCCGTTTATTGGCCTCGGCCGGCGTCTTTTTGTCATCGCAATTCACGTGTAAAACATGCCTCAAGTTTTGTCTCTTCAGTTCTTGGCTCGCGACTCCTTTGCCCAGTTTCCTGTTTACATTGCCTTCAGCCCGCAGCCCTCGGCCCTCAGCCCTCGATCCGCTGCTGCCGCACGCGCCTCTGCAGCGGAATCAACTCACGAGCAAACAAAACAGTGAAAACTCTTGACCCATTGTCGAGATTCCATTGAATTGCAGGCGCACGAATCAACTTCCTGCCACTTGAGCATCCAGTCAAAGCTGCAGCCGAACTGCCAATGCCAAAGCTGCACTAGCTCAGGGAGCTCACCATGCAGCACCTGTGAGCTGGAAGAGTATCAAAATTTATTGCAACTAGTGCTTACTAATCTCTCTCTCTCTCTCTCTCTCTCTCTCACACACACACATTCACACTGTTCCTGCCCCTTTCTCCTTCTCTCTCTATCTTGAGCGTTTAAATTGATTACATTATATATTTATAAAGTCAACTCTCAGGTCTGCCAAAAGATCTTCAACAATTTTATTCTCTTTGTCTCTTATTTAAATATATTTATGCATTGACAAAAGCAAATTGAAAATTCGGATGATTCATCTATCTGTACTCTATTACTATCGCTGTCTATAACAACACGATTATCAGTCACAATCTGTAGACGTGCATTTGATATTCAAGTTCAAGTTTGAGCTAAGCTCTGGCTGTTCAAGTTACATGTTCCTGCACTTCAGGAAGTTGTGAATGGGCTGAGTAAGTGGCCTGATAAGATATCGGCACGCATGCAGTATTATTGATCTATTATTAACACATGCACTTTGAGTACGTCAGCAACTGTTCAACTGTTGAAGGAAAAGACATTGTCATTACCTGTAAATTGCACCTGCCTAGACAGTTGAGTTGAAGTCAATTCAAGTAGCGTGTGTTTAGCCCCCCCATCTGGAGTGGGTTGGCAGGAAATCACAGCTCCAATCGCACTCTGAGCTGCAGCCAGTGCACTCCAGTCCACAATCTATTGACACTCGGCACTCAGCAACTGGCCAGCTACCCGTTGTCGTTGTCCGAGCTGACAGCGGGAGATGCGAATCTAGCACCTAAACTCAGTACTGTTTGGCTACGTTCCAGACCTTAATTAAAGCTGAGCTGAGCAGCTGGTCGGTCAGTCGCTCTGCCTGCTGTGTACACATGTTGGCTTTATGGCCCCTGCTAATCCTGGACATCGATGTGTCTGGGCGTTTGGAGCTGCCAGGCGACAATCGAGCAAACAGCCAGACAAATGAGCAAACAAATGGCCAGCGTATGTGTCCTTAAACGTACCAAATTGGATCATAACAGCAAAATGTCGAAATCTGCACAAACAGCGCTCTAATTAAGTCCTGCAGCGAGGCACATTAACAGCACAAAGGCTGGCCATGAGCCCATAGAGCAACATCTATATATTCTCTGCCCATCAAATTGGCGTTCATTAAAATTATACAAACTCTCTTTCTCTCTCACTCTTAATATCTTTCTCTATCTCTGTCTATCTCCTGTATATGACATCAGCGAGACGGCGTGGAGTGAGAGCCATTGAATCGTTGTCTGCGAGTTGGGAAATCTGTCGATAATAATGAAATCACGCAGAAATATTAATTTCGGGCATATATAGATTACACGATTGCTGAGATTGGAACCCAGCCCATAAAAATTGACGCCAGACGAAGGGCAATGAGTAATATATTTCGTCGAGACGATTTCTTAATTTTATCTTTGTTATTTTTACAAGTTTATAAATGCAGGCAATCGGTGCCACATTTAATTTTGAGTCTTATAAATATATATTGAAATTGTATTTAAAGAATTATGCAGTTTCACGCTGGAAAACCCCTGATATCAGCTGCAAGTCAGGCCCCCTTAGCACTCAAACACAACACACTCGAAATAAACAGAATAAACAGCAAAAGCACATTATCTATAAGTTTTGATATTTATTTGAGAATTAAGTGCAAAATTATAAAATACTTTGAAAATATTTATTATCTGCATTCTAATGTTCTTCAAAACTGATATGGAAAGAATTTTCACGGAGGACTTTGCAATAGACTAAGACTAAAAAAAATAAGTAAAATTTAAATGATAAAATAAATAAATTTAAGAAAAAATTATACACTGACTTTCCATTTTCAATGTGTTCAGGGTATAAAAATGCAATATTTTAAATTAAAATATTTTAAATTGCTAAACCAGCTAAGTTCGATATTGATGTTGGGGTAAATATCTATTCAGACGGACAACTTGCATTTGAAAAAGATATAAATAATTGAAAAAGATATAAAATATATATAAGAGCAGATCTCAAACTATGCTCGCTAGTTCAACCTGCAGAGTTGGTCAAAGTTGTATGCGAAAAATTGTCTATTCAATTATTGGAACTAAAATTTATTATTCATTAAACAAATTCAATAAACACTTCCATTTGCAATCATGATCATGTAGCTTTAAGCAATTTAAAAATATCTAACAAGATTTCATTGAATGATTCATTCCCAGAATCTGGGAATATAGGGCTAACTAAAATTCATATAAATTTCTAATGTTTTTCCCTTTTTTTTTTTTTTCGATATATGTGCATATGGTGAGTGTGGTTTGTTTTTTGGAGATGATATCGGGGCCAATCTGTGAGTGTGTGCTTATAGGGGGCGTCATTGAAACTACCGCGCGCTAGCTGGCAGGCAATATAATGCTTCCCATGGGCATTCACTTATCGCGCCTCTGGAGCACTCTGGCGCTGAGCTCACTTTTAATTGCTCTGTTTGTACAAATACACTTTTCTTGTCTTCTTCTTCTGCTGCTTATATTGTTTTATCGTTAAAAAAAACACTTAGGAGCATTGTTAACGGTTGGCGTTTTTTTTTTTCTCTCTCTTTTTTCGGCTCTTATCGAATTATGTGTAATGGCCCAATCGGCGCACTTGTTGCGTTGCCCTGGGAAGTGGGTCGCTGACAACGCCCACAATCACACACACACACACACACACACATTGTCACCCTTTATACATTTGCAAGCTCCAAAAGAGCTGTCGCTCCATGTCCATGTCTCGAGGCAGCCAAATGGATTTCCCTCTGCCTGTGCACTTGCTCTAACAGCACCTAATCTTGTGGCCAGCCCTGCTGCCCTTCCACTCTCACTCTCTCCCTATCTCTCTCTCTCTTACTTTCTCTCTGCACTTGTTTGCCGCCGCCACATTTAGGGGCAGCTGCTGCTGCCGCTGCAGCTGCAAGTCGAATTGCATTTTGTCTGCCAATTACAATTATTAACATCGTCTCTGTCGCATCGTCGTATTGCTTGCGGTTTCAATTAACGCTTCCTACTGTCCATTATCTATTGTTTTCGGGGCCTTTTCCAATTGAATTGTGCATCGAATATCTCAAGGCTTTGCCAGCGCTAAGTGCTCGACAATAACTTAAGAGGCCAATTACTGAAATGATAATGAATTGAAGTCATTGAATGATTCGAATGAGAGTTGATAAATTTTATTTACATCTGATTTGATCAAGTTTATAAATATATTATTCATTGGGAAAATCTTACTCTGAGTTGAATAGCGTAAAACTATCTTAAATTGATAATAAAGGTATACAAAAATATATAAACATTTTTACAAGTTAAATTAGAATAAAAAAAAAATAGAATATTGTTTACTAATGAGTTGACTATACCAATTCTAATTATTTCATGAAATTACTAAATTTATATTTTTAATTAAAATTTTATTTTAATTAAATTTATTTCATTATTATATATCCATATATGTTTTAATAGAAATAAATATAAATTATTATTTAATTTTTAATTATAATTTTAACTTCTGAATAAATGAAACTAGTTAGACAATTGAATATCACTTTTGCTTGAATATATATTTTTAGAAATAATACAATATTTGTATAATATAATTTCCAATGAGAATTTCTCAGCTGTTGATCAAATTGAGTTTTTGCTTCAATTTACAAAACTTGCACCGTCTTACTAGCGCCATCTACAGTTCGCGTCAAGCGCGCGAGCTCTTCACAAAGTATTTACTAATGCGCACAAAAGTATGCTACGTATAAAATGCCACACATTGCTGGCCAACAACTTATTGAATATCCAGGGCTGCAACACACATTTGAAAAATCAACTCTCAAAAGTATGAAATTCTTTTTCCAATATGTGATCGATAATAGGTGATAGCTAACCCAGTGCTGGCATACGTCACAAACATACAATTGACAACAAGTGCAAGTGCAAGTGCAGCTATTTAATTACGGAGCCACAAAATGTCAAACAAACACTTATTAATAAACCACAGCAACAATAGCAATAGCTGTCGAAGCACCTTCAACCACAGTCGCGAGAGCGTTATCAAGCGATGCGTTACGTAATCATGGAGCCCACGAACAATACCTCATTCATTCAAACGCCGCGCAGCAATGAAGACAACAATGGAGCGTGCGACGTTAATTGGATTTTATGTGGCGCTGATTCTAAGTGGGGCAAGTGTGGCGAATGCGGGCAATGTGCTCGCCTTGTTCCCGTACTTTGGCTACAGTCACTTTAAGGTGGCGCTACCCATTCTTAGCGAGCTGGCGCAGCGGGGCCACCGGCTGACGGTCATTTCGTATGTGCGACATCCCCAAGCCGAGCAGCTGCCCAATTATGAGCAGCTGCTGATCTCCGATGCCAATGTGGATCAGTCGAATACGACAATCAACGTGGTGCCGCTGACAGAGCACACGCCCACGCGCTCGCTGCGGGTGCTGCTGACGGAGTACTATGAGCTGTATGTCAACGGGCAGAGCTGCTGTGAGAACCTCTTCCAGAGTGGCCATGTCCAGACTGTCCTGGAGCGCCATAAGCAGCAGCCCTACGATGTGCTGCTCACGGAATACTTTAGCGCCGACTGCCAGCTGGCCATTGCGCAGCAGCTGAAGCTGCCCATCATAGCGGTTAGCACCTGTGCGCTGATGCCCTACTTTTACGATCGCATCGATCTGCCTGACACGCCCTCCTATATCCAATCCGAGTTCGTGGGCTTTCCCAGGCCGCTGCAATGGAGCGATCGCCTGCTGAACTTCGCCCAGGCCAAGCTCCTAAAGCTCATCTATCGACTGCACACGAATCGGGCGGACAATGCGCTGATCAAGCGCTATCTCGATATCGATATAGATGTGGATGCCGTGGCTCGTGCCCAGACGGCATTCATCCTGGGCAACCAGCATTACTCCCATATGGGCAGTCGGCCGCGCACCCAGCAATTTCTCGAGGTGGGCGGCGTGCACATCACGAGCAAGGAGGAGCACCAGCTGAGCCCGCGCATCGTTGACTTCCTGGCGCAGTCCAAGCAGGGCGTCATCTTCATCAGCTGGGGCTCCATGGTGCGTGCCTCTAGCATCGATGACGAGAAACTAGATGCGATCATCAAGGTGTTGCTGCAGCAACCCCTGGATGTGATTTGGAAATGGGAAACCTCGGAGCCTCCCAGACCCCAACTGGATGCCAGCAAATTTCTATTTGTGAAATGGGCGCCACAACTGGCGCTGCTGTGTAAGTTGAGCCCTTGACAAAGTGTTTAATCCAAGCTAATTTTCCCACTGCTCCTAGGTCAGCCCAAGGTGCGTCTGTTCTGGGCACATGCCGGTCTGCTGGGGCTCACCGAGGCGCTGCACTGCGGCAAGCCACTGCTCATGACGCCCATCTATGGGGATCAGTTTCTGAATGCTTATGCGGCTCAGGATCGTGGCATAGGCCTCAAGCTGGACTATCAGGATATCAATGTGGAAACGCTGCAGGTATCGCTGCGTGAGCTAAGCAAGCCCAGGTGGGGAGTACTTAAGGATCATCTATCCAAGAAGTGCAAACTAATCTCTAATCCTCTGCAGCTACGCCTTGCGTGCCGCAAAACTCTCGCAGGTCTTCAATCAGCGTGAACGCACGCCGCTTGAGACGGCCATATGGAGCGTGGAGCATGTGATGCAGCATGGCATGTTTGCCGTGGAGCTGCTGCAGTCGCCAGGCATCGAGCTCAACTGGTTCGTCTACCACTCGCTGGACAGTCTGGCTATAATCTTGGTCGCGCTGCTGTTGCTCATCGCCAGCTGGCGTGCTTTGACCCAAGGGCAGGCGCCGAGAAAACCGCGTAAATCCAAGAAGCCCAAGAAGTCGTAATTTAATTGAATTTTTTTTTTTTTGTCAATAAAAACAGATAATAAATAACTTAGAGATCAACTGTTTAGTAGCGTCCGCGCTGCATGCAGTCGCGTCTGCACTCCTCGTAGGTCAGGAAATTATTCTCCGTGGAGGCGCAGCCCGTGTAGTAGAAGCTCTCGCAGTTGGCCGTCTCCTTGTTGTAGGCGTAGCGCAACTGTCGCCCACGGCACAGGCCCGGCGCCTTTGGCTGTTTACAAGCTACAAACGGGAATTAGCTCCACACTTCACTCGCTCTTACGATATTCTCTATAACTCACCGATCAGCTGCTTGACATGCTCCAGCGTCTGATTCTCCAGATGCAGGCTTAAGGTAATGGCTATATGCAGCAGCAGCAGAAACAGCAGCACGCTCCAGCTAATTAACATCATTCTGGATTTCAATACGATCTTCAGCTCAGCTCAGTTCATTAAAAAAATATACATATATGCCTTTATAGCTCATACAGTTCTCGATCAGCTAATATCACTTCTATCTTTTTTTTATTATTATTATTTAGTTTTCATTTATATTTTTGTAGTTTTGTGTGTTTGGGTTTTGATTGGATTTGTTCCGTTTGTCTAGAACCGTACGAATCGAACTACCTCCAGAGAATGTTCTCCGTACAGTGGCCGAGCTCTTGACTTATTTTTCTCAGCTTTCTCTGCTTTTGAATTATTTCTAAAGTCTCGTTGCGCACGTAGCCGAGTTTCTGTTTTGGATTCTATTTTGGCTTTTTTGCTTTTCGCTTAAATTTTTATTTATTTTCATTTTTTTTTCTTTCGTATGCACTGGAATTGCATTCAATTCTCATTGAGTCAAAACGTGAGTTTTCGGCCAGTTTCCTAAGCATCTCGAGTGCTCAAATCCAGGAAGCAAGAGAGGCTTCCGTAAGACATACAATGCGCTCGCTACCCATACGAATGCCAAATCGAGTGAGTGTAATTGAAAGAAGTGTAAATTGATAATAAAGATATCGACGATTAAATACCCTGGTACACATTTGACATATGTCCCTAGACATGAGTGTATGACAACTGTAACGTACCCAATTTAATAAATATATTTTTTGATAAACTATTTGAAGTGATATTTTGATCAGCTATAATGGGAGAGCTTAACTCTTAACTGATAGTTGACAGTTATTAGTTATATGTATATATTATCTTATCCATTCTGAAAAACTTGATAGGTTTTATAATGATGAACTGGTTTGCATAGTAACAAACAGACAGCGGAACTATATAGAATCAAGTAATATAGATTTCGCATCAATAAATCTGCTTATAAATAATATCCGTTTCATCTGTCTAAGAGAAATGTCAAATTGGACAGAATTTTATGTAGATATGTTTTAAACATTCTTCAATTACATCAACCCGATATATTAGAATATTCTGACAACATTTGTAAGACAGATAAGATATTAGCATTAAAAATTAAAATCCCTGTAAAGAATTTAAAATCTTTCAAGCACAGCCCCTTCCAATACCCATCACATCCATTAAAATCAACAATACAAACATCATACTATTTGACATATTTATATAGATATCATTGATTATAAAAAAATGACAAAGTCTTAGGCTAATGATTGAAGAATTATTAGCGTATAGATCAACAATTGCTTAAAGACATTAAAATGATAGATAAGATAATTAGACAAGTAGAGGAAAGAATTACATGTTATGGGCATGAAAGTCTTGATCATATAATTGCATAAGAATCAGCTTACAGGCTATAAGGCAATCCGATTTGTATGTGTATGTATATTTGTGTGTGTGTGTGTTTGTGTTTGCACTTGGTATATTTAACAATTATTATTATTAATTTTTTTGTAATTTGTAATTTGTTTATAGTTAAAAAGATAGGGGGAAAACAATTTACACAATGCACATGGCTGAAGTAGAGCAATGGAGCCAGGACACAGGAACCTACTTACAATTTCTATCGATATCCAATGAACTAGAAGACATAGATTTCTCAATCTTTACATAATAATAGTTTATAAACTCGTTAATAAATTCATAGTGTTGCACAATGTTATCATGATAATCAGATCTCTGAGACAATGAGCTGCATGCTTGAGCTGCTTGTAGATGGGCGTGTGTGCAGATGTTTTTTCATCTTTTGTATTTTGTTTTAGTATCTCTTTTTTTTTCTATCTTTTTTTTTTCCAATTACGATATGTGGGTACGACGATTAGTAGTATGAGGACCCTAGGCGTTGCGACTGCTACTTGGGGGATCAGTTTTCATTGTGTTTGAAGCCTGATCCTGACTATTGCTTTGGCACACAAATGGCGCACTAGTTAAGATCCAACCGAACGATTATCAATATCCCTTTCTCACTCTCTCTCTCTCTCTCAAGTGGCAGCAGATGCGCGACATAGTTCGCTAGAGAGCAGCGTCAAAAACAAAAAAGTAAAATAAAATAAAATAACATCCGTACGTATTCTACACTAGAAATCCTTGTCCCAGCCGCTAACATCATCTGGTGGCGGTCCATCCGGATCGGGTGGATAGTCATCGAAATTGGCTGTGTCCACAACGCTCTTCACGCAGGGCTTTATTGGTGGCTCCAGAGAGCGATTCTGCAGGCCCCACCAATAGAAACCATCGAACCACCTAAAAAAAAAAAAAAGTATTTATTAAATTTATAATTGATTTAGCGGACATTGCCGAGAGTTCCACTCACTTATGCTTCTGTATTTCGCTAATGCCGCCGCGTTGATAGCCCAAACGCTCGGCGGGATTATCGCGACACAGTTTCTTGATCAAATTGCTGGCGTTGCGTGTGATGTTACGCGGAAATTCGATGGCATCAATGCCCTTAAGTATAATGTTGTATGTACGCATGGGATCCGAGCCCGTAAATGGTGGAGTTCCTATTAAAAAAAAAAAAAGACGAAGATTAAAACTTAATAGGCTTACGACTTGACTGCCTCTACTCACCTGTGAGCAGCTCAAACATGAGCACGCCAAGTGACCAGTAATCGGCGCTTATGTCATGGCCTCGATTCAGTATCACCTCGGGCGCCACATATTCGGGCGTGCCACAGAAAGTCCACGTTTTGCGGCCCGTCTGCAATTTCTTGGCAAAGCCAAAGTCCACCAGCTTCACGTAACCCTTCTCATCCAGCAACAGATTCTCCGGCTTAAGATCCCTGTAGATAATATTGCGCGAGTGCAGATAGTCAAATGCCTCCACAACGCATGCCGTATAGAATCTAGTGGTGGCATCATCAAAGTTGCCCTTATCACGCAATATCGTCCAGAGTTCACCGCCCAGACAGCTCTCCATCAACATGTACAGATACTTCTTGTCCTTGAAGGTCTTGAACAGCTTCACAATGAACTGGCAATTGGCCTCGCCCATTATTTCCTTCTCGGACATGATGTGCTGCTGCTGGCGCGTCTCAACAATCTGCGACTTCTTCATCTGTTTGAGGGCAAACGAACGCGAACTATCGCCATTCGCTTGCACCAGTTCCACGCGTCCAAAGCCACCCACACCCAGGGTGGCAATTACACGCAGATCTGTCAGATTAATGTCGCGGAACTCCTCGTTGATCCTGCATGGAATACAAACATAGTTAAGTGAATGATTCGAGATAATTAGATAATCAGTTAAGACTTACTTTCTGCGTTCCATGGCACCCTCATCGTCATAGCGATGCTTGATCTCATCTAGACTTGATATTAGCTGATTGAATGTCTCACGATCAATAACCAAACAGCTGACTCCCTCAGGAGACTCACAAATGATGTTGGCTGTACGCAGATCATCGCTGAAAACAAAATTTAAACTTGGTCAGTTTAAATCTAATGACAATCAATTGTTCTACTTACCCCTGCAGCGCCTTCTCGCCAAAGAAGTCGCCTTTGCCCAACATGCGTATGAATTTCTCCTCCTGCGTATCCTGCTGCTTGATTGTGACACGCACCTTGCCCTTGGAGATGATGAAGAAAGTGTCGCCGCGTGCACCCTGTCGCACAATATAGTCCCCACGCTGATAGTGCGTCTCCTCAAGTACATCGGAAATTTTGATCAGTGTATCTTCCGCCAAGTCCTTAAAGATGGGCACACTGTAGGATAATTAAATGATAAAATTGTATTTAGGACGATTTTTTCTTCTTTCAAACAAAAAAAAAAAAAAAAGGATGAAAGAAACCAAAACACTTTTTTCGAGCAGGGGAGAAGGTAGAATGGTAATTATTGAAGGCTAACCAGTTTTTGAAGTTATTTTGTCAGCTTTTCCGGTTCAACTAGATTGAAAATCTTTTAGACTTTCAAGAACCAATTGTACCAGATAAAACTAGTTGCTTTAGAGGATAATTGCTAGTTTGAAAGAGAGTAAATTTAAAGCCTAGTTTCAGTTCAAGAAATACGTGCACCAGCTACTGGAGCTGACTCTTCAGAAAGCGCTAACAAGATTTCCCAATCATATTTTCTAACTTAATAGGGAATTCTTTTACTTAGATCTGAACTTATAGAAGTGCACTGGAAAAAGGTATACAAATATCTTTGGAACTAGTGAAACCTATCATTCTTCTATATATCTTTCGTTCCTTTATCTATTACTCCTCTATCTATCATTCCTCTATTTATTATTCCTCTCTAGCATTCTCTATCTATCATTCTTCTATATATCTTTCATTCCTTTATCTATTACTCCTCTATCATTCCTCTATTTATCATTCTTCTATCTATCTAACATTCCTGTATCTATCATTCCTCTATCTATTATTCCTCAATCTATTATTCCTCTATCTATCATTCTTCCATATATCTTTTATTCCTCTATCTATCAGTCCTCTATCTATCATTCCTCTATCTATCATTCCTCTACCTATCACTCGTCTATCTATCAAACCTCTATTCATTCAGTCATTTACTCAGTCAATATTCCCTTCTAATTACCTTCTCCTGCCCAAAACACCTGCTGCCAAGCTGTAAAGCTGTGACTTTCATAACATTACTCATCAGCTTTATCTTCAGCTATAGCTCAGCCACAGCTTAAACGTCCCCTTAACTGCACTTTCATTTTCATGTGGTGTAATGCATTTTTTTGTGCAATTTAATGCTTGAAATGTCGAAGCGGGCGAAACACTTTGAGCGCTAATCTTATTATAAGGGTGCCACGAGCGAACGGAAGGGGTGTGTGAGCTGTGGCCATCAAAAGTCTTTGAAGGCGCCTGGCTAGGCTAGGCTAGACTACCCTGATCGAGGCCAATTAAATGCGATTAATTTGTTGGTCACTCACGGCGCCAGATTTGTGGCCTTAAACTGGTTGCCAACTTGAAAGAAAAGAAAACATTTCGATGCGTTCGTTAACCGAACGATCGAACAATCTTTGGTCTGTCTAGGTCCGTCGCGTCGTGTTGCCATTTTGAGCGTTGCACGTCATCGTAATAGACATATATGAGACGCCCATGACCATGACGACGACATCAACGTCGTCTGATGCTGTTTGCCCATTTGACGAAGAGAAAGTTGCACAAAAAATAACCAAACACGAACAACAACAACAACAAAAAATCCTTAAGCCAAGCGTTTTATATATATTACTTCTTTTTTTTTTAATGGCCAAAGATATGTATAAAAAGTGAAGAAACTACATCAACAACAACAGCAACAACAACTTGGCGGAATTGATATAATTAAGTGCAAATGCACATTAATTGCATTTTTGCAACCAGTTGAGCAATTTGTTATTTGGCTCGAGGAAATAATGAAAGCAAAAACCTTATCTCGATACTAATCCAGTCTACATACCTCTTGAGGAAATCCGTGTATTCAGCCTGACGAATCAGGCCCGTTCGCATCATGATTGTCTGGAAGCATTGACGTTCGATCGCCCACAGATTGCATTCGGTGATCGCTGTGATTGTCGCCGTCCTCTGGCAATTGTACAAAATGGCCAATTCGCCCAACACCTTGGCGCCGGACAGCGTCGACAGATATTTGCCTTCGCGCGAAACCTCCACACGTCCATCTGAAATGAGCAGAGCGAGCAATCGATTGATTAAACACAAGCAACGTAATGACAGAGATCTCACATGGAGTAAACAAAGTATGGGAGAGCAAGCAAAGCGCAAATTATGAAAGCAAACAAATTGTCTTAGTCATCAAAATTAAATGCAGACCTCGATCTATTCTTCCAATAACTCTCAATTAAGCTTCTTGCTCTACACTTTGAACTCAAGAAGAACTCATTGAGCAAGCGGCAGTAGCTAGAAGAAACACACAGAAATTATTGGTAATTTTGAGCTTTGCTCTTTTAATTAAGGGATTTCAAAATTAATTCATTGGAGCTAGATGGAGTTCAATAAAGAGACATAACTAGGGGTTAATTGTACAAAATGTATGCAAATAAGATAAATAAATAAAAAAGAAATAAATTAATAAAATAATAAATAATAATAATAATAAAATAATATCTTTCTATCCATCTCATCTCATCTCATCTCATCTCATCTCATCTCATCTCATCTCATCTCATCTCATCTCATCTCATCTCATCTCATCTCATCTCATCTCATCTCATCTCATCTCATCTCATCTCATCTCATCTCATCTCATCTCATCTCATCTCATCTCATCTCATCTCATCTCATCTCATCTCATCTCATCTCATCTCATCTCATCTCATCTCATCTCATCTCATCTCATCTCATCTCATCTCATCTCATCTCATCCCCTTCCTTACCACTGGCGACATCCTCGTCCTGAGCATTCGTTGACTGCTCCTTGAGATTCCCGGTGCGACGGCGACGCGCATATGTGTGCACGGGCACAATGAGGCGTGGCCGCGGTATGCAGAAGCCCTCGCCATTGAGATCCTTTGCGCTGCCATTGCTGCTGGCTCCAGGTGAGATGTGACGTGAGGTGTGTCTCTCGGGCTGCCTGCTCACAATCGGCTCTGCTGCATCCTGTGTCTGCTGCTCTAACTGCAGACCCTGCAGCGCCTGTTCCAAGCTGTGTCGTCTCAAGTCTGGCGTTTCCGCTGCGCGCGTCGCAGCTCGACAGAAGGAGGCGGAGTGATTGGGCATGCGGATGGTGGCATAGCGCTGAACGCTCGTCTGTGATCTGCTGAGCGGCTTGAAGACGCGTGCTTTACTGCTGGCTGTTGGTGGTGCTGGCGGTGGCTCTGTGGGTGGTTGCAGCAGACGCAGTGGCTGCTGGCAGATGACATGCTCCGGCTGGCGATCCTCGGCAGCGGAGGAGAATGTGGAATAGGCGGAGGAGCTGTTGCTGCTGTTGTGTTGGGCGGGTTTCGATTTGGGCGCACGCAGCGTCACATAACTGGGCGGCGAATGCTGCAGCATTGTTTGACTGCGACGCAGCGAAGGCGGCTTGACGGACACCTGCTGGCGTGGGCGTGGCAGGCGCTGACGTTCCGTAGGATCAAGTACATAGTGATTGACGGAGGCTGATGCTGGAGCATTGTCCGTTTTTGGTTTGTCTCCCAACTCCCGCTCCCCCTCCCCCTCCCCCTCTCCATCCGCCTCATCGTCCTCAGCCACCCAGCCATTGTGCAGTTGCTGCTGCTGATGATGCTGCAGCGCCGATGGCCTATAGCCATTCAGCTCCTTGATGGCACTCACAATGCGCCTATCCTGCGCCTGTTGCTCCAGCTGCCTAATGTTCTCCAGCGTCATCTGGTATTTGCTCAGAGCCGAGATGCCATCGAGCAGGAAACTGCTCGAACCGGCATTGCTCGGCTGTCGACTGAGCGTCGTCTGTGTGGGTGCTCGCTGATGCTGATGATGCGCCTGCAGCCAGTTGGCCTCGTACAGGGCGCCCATTGCGCTGTCATTGTCCAGCGAGAGACTCGCATCGACAGCTTTGCCGGGATAATGTTTGATTTTCATATTGTTGCTTGAGCAATTTTCTTGCTTTGTATTTGCTGTTTTTTATTTTTTTATTTATTTTATTATTATTATTTTTTAGGCTATTGCTTTTAGCTGGATAACTTGCGGCATGCAGATTTCACTGGCCAAGCGATGACGGCGCTGACGATTTCGACGTGATTTGTTTTGTTAGTTAAAAGACACGACTTGGCTTTGTTTTCGTTGCTGTTGTTGTTAGTGTTTATTGTTGCTGTTGCTGTTGTTGTTGTTATGTTGTCTTTTGCATAACCAAGCCATGAAATTCGCGCTTGGAATTTTGACGAGTCAGTGGACGGTAAATGAAAAAAAAAAACCAAACAGCTGGGGACAGACGCCAAATTGTATTGAGTTTTCTATTATTAATATTACCAAAGCGATTTGTTGCACATGTTGTAAAACTTTCCAAGCTTGCCTCACGTACATATTAAACAAAAGTCTTAAAGCGAAAATGCCTCGCAGCCAGACAAACGACGAAAATCAAATCCCAAGTCAAAAACCTAATCCAAACCCACAACAGTTGTGCCAATATTTGCCGACTTGACTGTTTGCCTTTTGTCTCTCTCTCTCTCTATCGCTATCTCTATATCTATCTGCATAGCAAAGTTAATAACAATTAGACTTAAGTGTTAATTATTTTGTTGCAATTTGAATAGGCGTGTGAATGAATGAGTCGCGACTTTGCCACTTTGTGGCAAGTGCACGCAGTTAATGCATTGGGAATTGCCCCCGAAACGTGAACACAAATAAATTGATGATGAATGAAAAAGCACAAAAAAAAAAAAAATATATATATATATATAAATATATGGGTAGGGCATACAAGGCTGTGGATAGGTAAACAACGAAAAGGTAAGCTAAGGTGTTCCAGTTAATTATGTGGCTGATCGAACTGAGCGGAAAAATGGATCATGAGTAATCACGTGTACATGAAATATGAATATAATAAGTTCGATCTGCAAATGTATTCGCATAATTAACCTAGAAACCGCCTTTCAAGGGAAATTAATCATTGCTGATGATCATCATAGTCATTAAATGATCGTCAGAAAGTAACCTAAGTGATAAAAGCAAAAACAAAAAGCAAATCTTTGCGCTCGTCAGCTCATGTGTGCGCCCTAAGCAAATAAGACGATCATTAAGCTGATCTTGATCGTTGCGCGTCAAGAGAAAATAGTAAGATAATAGAGAGAGAGAGAGAGAGATGGATTGAGAGACTTGGGTGATTAGCAGCAGTTGTAAACAGACTAAATAAAGAGATTGAAGTGATTAGAGCTTCACAGAAGTTGTTGACATTACGACTTATGGCTCACTTATCACCTGCGTCGTATGAACAACAAATATTTGACTTTAAAGACCGATGAAAACAAAATATAATAGTTAAGTAACTTTTGAGAACTGAATAGGAATACTTAATCATTCGATCACAAACACATTCAGTTCAGTCAGCTCACGTACACTTAATGTTCGAATGAGCGCGAAAAGCTGTTCAAGAATCAATAAGGAACATTAATATAATTGAAATAGCTCTAAAACAGCTTTTTCGACAAGTGGAACGTAACGTTATGGAATGCTTGCTCAAAAAAAAAAAAAAAAAAAATCACAAAAGCAATAAAATTAAAAATAATTGCAATTACTTTTCGCTATTTTAAAACAGAAGCCCAAGTAAAATGTAGAGCACTTGCTTTCCAATTCTCTAGCATGCGAACTAAATACAAATTATATAGCAGTCATGCATCTAAGAACACTTTGATTGATGATCCAACTCTGACTAATTAGTTATATGCACTGAATAATAATGCTAATGCTGCTATAATTAAGATCTGGTTTTGAATTTAATTTATTTAAAAGTTGAAATTTATTTCCATATGAGAAAATTCATATTAAGAGGCATTTAATATATTTATACGCCGACGATTATCTACAATTTAAATTAGATAAAATATTTTGGCATTATAAATGCAAAACGATCACTGATCACTGATAATATATTGCATTTAACATAAAAAATTTGCTAAATTTGCAATTTAAATGAGATAAAATTGCACTCAAATATAAAATACAAAACGATTTCAAATCAAATTAAATTTCATTTATAATCTAGCATCTGATTAGCAAATAAATAGAAATGCAACGTAGAAAACACCCAAATGATCATCGTTAAGCAAAATCTCATTTATAGTCAAACCTAATGATCATTAGTAAAAAAAAATATATATACAAGCGCATTTATAGAGTCTGTTGCTGGAATTCCCTGGAATTTAATTGGGAAAACTTCAAACTGCAATATGAGCTAAGGTAATAAAACTCTGATAAGTTTGTAAAATGTATTAAAAATAAATGAAATATAATATATATTTAATAAATGAAATTCATCTATTGTTAACCACTGATCATGACCCAAGCCTGAACTAAAGCTTGCTCAAGATCATCAATGATCAGCAACGCTTAAAGAGCTCTTGAAAAATCTTTTAACTGAATTCCAAAAATATGACAAAAAACTCTATTTATATACAAGTGTACTATATCGAGTGTTTTGGCTAACTGATCAAGCTTTTTGCAATTCACATACAATATAAAGTGAACTTCATGCGTTTTATGTTATTCACTTTCAAGGTGCTCCAAAAATGTCACATTACCCATTTAAGCCACAAAAGCGAAACGTTGACGTCTGGGAGTAACCCAGGCAATTACGTGATTGCTTTTAGCCATGCCAAAAAAAAAAGTGAAAAAAAGTAAAAGAAGTCAAATTATGACTAAAAAGATAGCCAGCTGACGATCATTGTTTGCCTTCAATGCATACACATCAATCGGTAAACAAAACAACAAATGTATCTCCAATTTTATACTTGTCATACACGTTCAGAAAGTGTAAAAAGAGTATATAGGTTTATTAGTATCTCAGCAGCTATCTATGTCTTGTCAAGAATTTTGCTAGAGATTTGCGATTTTTAATTTTATTTTCTATTACATTCTCTCTCTCTCTCTCTCTCCCTTAGCTAAAGTCATAAACTTGCCAAGACATATCAGATAATAATATATACATATATATATTCTATTGCTGATCTTCTCAACTAATATCCCCCATCCATTGAAGCGAAAAACATTTTAATTTTGTCATACTCTTCGCCGGCTTTTGAACCATGAAGCGAGTATAATGCAGTCAGTTACGCCCACTACAATTATTTTGCTTGTCTTTCAGTTTGTTTGCTTGTTGAACTACGAGTATTTGCGTAACATGACCAAAAATAGGTTTCTCAAATGAATGGAAATGGAAATAACCAACTATATTGCTTATCAGGACGTGTCACAGAGACAGCCTCGTGTCGCAGCTCTCGCGCTGATAACGACAGCAGCTGGCATCGATAATGGACATTGGAAGGCAGCTGGGTATGAAATTGAAATTGAAATTGGAAATGGAATTGAAAATGCTAATGCTAATGCAAACAAGTTTTCAAATTGAAAGGCAACGTCAAAAGGGGCCACAGTTCAAAGAGCTTGTCTATCGCTGTCTCTGTCGCTCTCTGCTGCCTCTGTCTCTTTCAATGCGGAAATCCGTCACGTAGTGTTGAACAACTTGAAAAAAAAAAAGAAACAGCAAGAAGCAAAGAGCGTATGCAGCTGGCCAAAAATATTTTGCAATGGCTATAATGAAACGGCTGTGCAAGGTCAACAACAAGTTGGCTAAGCCAGCCTGTCTCTCTCTCTCTTTGTCTCTCTCTCCCTCTCGTTGTTGCTCTGTTTCTTTCTGTATATCTGTTTCTATCTCACATTGTTCGCTGATTTGAATACAATCGCAAGAATTTGCAAAAGCCCGTTTTCAGGCTTTAGCGGCTTTACATTTGCCTTTTCACTGTGACTATTTATAAACGTAACGGTCGCTTCTGAACCAGCGCCCAGACCCCAGACCAGCCTCAATTAAACTCAAGTTAGTCACACAGGCTGTTGCTTAATGATTATGTGCCAAGGGCAAAAGCTCCATCATTTCATGTTCACTTGATTTCTTCGCTACGCAATTACATGCAATACCATAAAAAAAATACACACACCAAAAAAAAGCGAGAAAAAAAAACTATAAACAACCTTTTTATTATTTGCTTTCTCGCTTCCGCGCCCTGCCAACAGTCACTACATTACAAATTCCATTGACTTAGTCACCTTTTTTGTTAGCCTGACCGCGTTTTATAATCTTCTTCTTCTTCTTCTTTGGCTTGCAAATTACAATAATAAATATTTATAACTTCTTTTGTATGCCTAGACTAATAAAGAAAGTAGAAACTGATTGACATTTTCAGGTAGCGTCGCCTGTCTGCGCTGGTCTTGAAGATCTTGTTAGTTTATTATTATATATATATATATAAATATACCTATGCATATACATATATGTTTGTGTATTAGATTGTAGTCAAACCAGATCCATTGTGAGCTCATTAGCAACAACATTTATATTTATTAATTTTGTTCTCTTTTTTTTTTGCAAATTTAACAATGCATTGAATTAAGCAGGAACTGGTATTTGAGAGTCTAAATATTTATCTAAATACAACAAAAGTTTTATGTGATCTGATATAATTTTGAGCATTTCTTTAGAGTAATTTCAATAGCAACGACTGTTATATAAGCAATTTATAAACCCTAAGAAGATTTATTAGATTATTATGCAAAAGAAGGAAGAAACATTTTAATGAATTTTTTCTCTATAAGAGTTTGAGCTACCCATTACTATTTCTGTATATTATATAAAGTGTAAATTGTTATTAATTACTTAAATATATCGCTAATAAAATAGCATTTGAATGAACGTTATATTTATTAGTAGAAATTGAAAATCAATTAAAAGCCCCTTTGCAGTAATAGAATCTCTCGAACGATTTCTGACTGAATTTCAATTGATGTTCCTTATATTTATATGAATGTGGTCATGCGACAGTGCGCAAAATATTGAACAGTTGGACAAATACGTAAACGTATATTACTTTAATAATTTAATTAGATTTTTTTGTCATTAACTTAGAATTTCAGTTGTTTGAGAAATGGATATTAATCATATTTGATTGTTCAAGAAAATAGTAGTAGCTACTAAAGTAGGGGAGAAAAATATTCAACAGTTTAACTTTATATATTATGTTTACATATTTATATGTACATATTATATATATATATATATATATATATATATATATATATATATATATATATATATATATATATATATATATATAAATACATATCTTTAGCAAAAATTCCAGAATTCTGATTAATAACATCTAAGTGATTTAACCCACTGACTGTATTCAAAAATAATATACCAAACCTGATCCGGTAGAGCAACAGCACATATACCACATTCAATTTGAGCAATTGGAATGTTTAGCAATTTAATGCCTTGAGAAAAGTATTACTGAAGCAGCTAAAGAAATGCTTTGATTATATATTACAGATCGAAGTACGATTAATGTACTCAAATTGAAGACTGATCCAGGCTTTATTTATTTACAAACAAATTTAATTTGATTTTTATTACACAAAAACTGTGAATAATTCATATCAACAAGTTCCTCTTAGGACCATTAAATTCAATTCGTAAAATCTTTGACTGATCATAAAAATCACAAAAATTTCCATTGATAAGATTGCTTTTTACAGCCCAAAGGGTATTCAATTTATGAGCAGAACATGCTTTAGGCAGTAGATTGTCTTTGATCATATCTGATCATGACTGATAGATATATACGTATGTTCATTTTACCTTAGCCTCAAGTCAAATCGCTGCTCATTTTCACATTATGCGCTCATTTTCTCATTGTTGCGATCATCATTTAAAAGTTTAGCTTTTAGCTTGAGGCTCGATCGCAAGTTACTTAATCATACGACAGAAAAGCGCTGCTGCTCATGTAGCATGGAAACCTCTCTGCCTTCGAGCAGCTGGAAAAGTGAGAGTCTCCCCTTTGGCTATCTAGCGGATCTGATTAATGAACGCAATTCCCCGCCAGCTAAACGATCGCTTGGGGCAAACTGAGCGGCGCAGTGAAGAAGTCAAATGGGCCACAAGCAGAATCCAAACGTAACAAAGCGCACGACATTAACACACTTTTGTCGCTTTATGACTCTTTGTTTTTCATCTTCTACTGCCTTTGTATACCCTATACAACGGAGTAGTTTTACGATTTTATCAAATCTATCATACATTTTTTAAAAATCTTTATATTTTGTTACATAGAGAAGTTAGAGCGTTTCGTGGGAAATTGATATTTGATATATCGAAGATAGATATTTAAGAAAAGAAAGGTTAAGTAAAATAAATATATATCGATATACATATATCGATATGTTGCTAAGTCTCGATAAGTCAATCTGTTTAATATAATATACATTGAATAAACAATGTTTTATCTCTTTCTCTTTATCTTATCTTTCAACAGAGATTTTTAAGTTCTTGAAGACAAACGTAATGAAATTTCAATGTTTCACATATGTTAAGAATACTACTGTACTCTATACATCATATAAACAAAAATTTCTGAGATTTTCAATAATATAATCTTTATAAAATTCTATAATCGGTTCGCTCTGCTATGCGCATTCACAAGAGTATTTAATTTTTGTCACACCAAAGCTTTGCTTTATTATTTCTTTTACTTTTTGTCTTGTCTTGGGTTGGGTTTCTTTGATTGTCTTTGGCTTTCGCACGATTTCTAATTTAATGTTGGCTTAAATCTTTTTTTTTTATTATTATTTCTTTTTTGGCATTTCGTTTTGCTTTTGATGCCACATGAAATGCTGCCCACGTCTTCCGCATTTCTCTGCAGGCATTAAGTGTTGCAAAATCAGAGTTTCTTAATGCTTTACATTCTTGCACGACCCAACTGATGTATCAGACCATGAGTGAATATATTATCTGGGCAACTATATCAATTTAATTGCTTGACAGCGTCAAGTTACGGTTCTTTTGCCATTTGCCATTTGCCATTTACCATTATTTGACTTGACTTGGATCTTTATTTCGAGTATTTTATATATACAAAATGTATATATATTTTTTTTTTTGTCTACACTTTTTCGGACCAATGACCGACAAAATACAAATCCGCCAAATGTGAGGGGGCAAGCAACAACAGTAACAACAACAATAGCAACAGCAGCAGCAACAACTGTGAAAAACCACAAAAACCGGAATTCTTCAAGTGATCTTTTCGTTCAATCGACACAACAATTTATATGTATGGGTATGTGTATGTGTGTATAAAGAGCAAATGTACTGTAACTTCAGTTCCCCCTATGCTCTACCTCACTGTCCGTTATGGGTCTCTCCCTCTCTTACAGTTTTACAGATCTGCGTACTTTGGCACGCCCACGGACTGCAACGAACAGGAGTTGAATTTTGTATTTTTTTTTCTGATTTTTTTAAATTCACTTTCACTTTTTGTTTTTATTTTTCTCGCTTGACGTTTTTCTCTCTTCTTGTTGCTTTTCAAGAATTCTTCAAGCCAACAGCAATTCGTAGAAACCGCATTGCTTGTTGCTTGCCTTTTCTACATAATTTCTGGTTTATAGCCGGGTTTCGATCTTTTTTGGTTTTGTAAACACCACATGGGAAATAAAATTGGTTCATTCGCTTGGCGTTTTGTGTTGGTGATGTTGTTGTTGATTTATAGAATGGGCCGCACGGAACAACGAGCCACAAACAAAACAATTGAAAAATGTTTATGTGTTTATGTAATTGTCTTGTTGAAAATAGCGCAAAAAAAAAAAAAAAACTTTAAATGAAACGTCTTTAAAGGCTGTGTAATTGTTGGAATGCGGCTATTATGTCTACAATACACACACATACACATACACACTTATGTCAGTGTGTGTGTGTGTCTGCTTGAGTATTAATATTATTTCTTCTACTTTTCATGCCCCTCTTTAAAGTGGGTTGCGTTGTTGTAATATTCCACGCGCGACGAAGCGTGCATACAATATGCAAAAACAAAACACAAGAGTTGCAGCCGAACGACACGAATCACGCTACACGCACGAGCACGCGCACGAAACACGAGTTTGTGTGCGTTTTATTACAATATTATTTGAGCAGGCCGAGCGCGCATGCGCCTCGCACGTTCACTTGCTCCGCTGGCTGCTGAACGAATGATTGCCGCTGTAAATCGCACAGCCAGCGCTTCAAAGAGCGTGAGAAACAGAGAGCGAGAGTGAGAGCGAGCGCAAGAATGAGATTGAGCGCAAGTTGTTTGGGGGATGGCCCCAGAGATCGGCACCAGCTGAGCAACGATAGTTTATGTGCGCGGGTGAGAGAGAGTTGCTGTGCAAAAAGAATCGTGTGAGAGTGAGTAACCTAAGCGCCAACACACACACAAGCACACATGTGCAAACGCACGCACATGCATATGCAGGTAAAACATAAACGAAAACAAGTGCGTCGGTAGACAAGGTCGGCTCACTAACCAGCTACACTCAACTGATACGCTACTTATACTCACAGATAGGTCGTTATTCAGCAGCTATTTTTGTGCGCATGATACGAGTTGTTCAATTAATTCATTTTTTATATACACAAATGAATAAGTGTAGTATGAGGATGTTAATTAATAAAGAAATTTGTGAAATAAATAATTATTAAATAAGTAAATATATTTATAGAAATTGTTGAATTATTTGATGTTTATATTTAATTTATATTTCAATATAGATAATTGTATTGATAGTTTCTTGTTGCGAGTCTTTTATATAAACAACTTGTATAGATACCAAATTCTAATTCTAATGAATCCTAAGTTTATTAATTCCAATATATATTTAAAAAAAAAAAAAAAAGATAAATGTTGTTTGCTATTGTTGTGTTGATTGTCACTGACAGCTATTTCTCTATTTTATATATTTCGAAATCAATTGCTACTACTATATGTCAGACACATGAAAAGCTTTTAATCAGCTGCTATTTATGCCACTAAATGAATTCCTTATCTATACGTTCAACGTACGTAAATGTACTCCCCTTATCGCTGTTTTATTAACCCAAGTGTCACAGCTCTGAATACTTAATTATCACTATGGTTTGTTCATTCATGCACATGAAGCGTATGCGACTCATTCACTTGGCCGACACACTCACGATTTTTGCACATCTGCAGTTGAGAGAGTATCGATTATGCTCTCGCTCTCCCTCACTCTCTCTTACTCGCTCTCACTCTCTTTGTTGCCTGCAGCAGCAGCAACAGCTGCCATGACATCTGTTGTATGTATTATTATTATTATTATTTTTTTTTTTTTTGGCTCTCCCGAGTTGTTGCAGCCGGCTTTCAAGTGCGGAGGTTGCACAGATTAAGGAAGCAACTGTCGACGCTGTTGCATGATCATCATCAACAGCATCATTATCATTATTATGAATCATCATTTGGTTTCAGTTTTTATGAGGAAGCACAATGTTAACTTTCTTCTTCTTGATTTTGGCACTCAGTTTGCGACTTTTTAATTTGTACATAATGCAATTAGCTTTGTTGCTGACGCAATTAAAAATGAAAAAAAAAAAAATCTGCTTGAATTAACTCGACTACTAAATTAACACGAACAGTGAACAGTCGCAGCCAATCCCAAGCTCGAATCTCTAAACAAATTCATACATTGGCGTGCAAATATTTAAAACAACAATTAGAGAAGCACACCCAAAAAAAAAAAAAAATAAAATAAAATAAAAAAAAAAATTGAAATAAATAGCCAAGAAACATGTTCAAATGAACTGAATAAAATTGCAATGCTTGTAGATATCTCGTAGATAGATCTGGTGTAATATAATATATTGAATATTTGATTAGAATTTCTGATGAGCCTATGCAAATTAATACACATATGAAGAAGAGATACATGAGCTCTGATAATGAATTTCAATATATAAAAATATAGATATTATATATTATATTTATAATTTTAATATAATATAATGTTGTATATTATAAAGATATATTTTTAGCAACTATAACAAATATTATAGAATGCCATTTAAAATCTCTACATTTTTATAAAATATTATTACATATTTAAAATTTCTCCAACTCTGTCCTACCCACATTTGACATTCGCACAGGGTATAGAAAAAATGGAAAGGAAAACTCTGAAAACTATATTTAGGAGCAGCTGCCAGATCGCTGACATTTCGCTGCCAAGCCAAGCCAAGCTTGTGAACACTTCTCGCAGCATGCTGAATGTTGTGTGGGTGTGTATAGTACGAGGCTTGCACATTTCTGGCAGGGCACTGGAGCCAGCTGCGCGTGCGCTGCCAAAGTAGGTGCTACTTATCTGCCACAGCGAGTGGCACGATCGGCAGACGGAACTGCAACGGAGAACAGACGTGGGCGTCTAGGCCAGACAGCCCAATGCCAAGCGAGGAACAGAAGTGGAAGCAGCGAATACGAATGCAATTGCAATTGATATTGCATATTTTCTATGGCATACTTTCAGGCTGCACTGAAAAGTGAGCCAATTTCAATACAGTTTAAGCTTTGCATATTTAAAAGTGTCAAATATTTTAGTTAATATATAATAATAATAATAATATAATATAATGTAGTAATCATGTTTTACATACCCTTTTGGTAAAGAGTTTGTAGTTGCCTCAGAAATAATAGAAATAGATAACAGTGTCTATGAAGTTGCTCCTTTATGGATCTCATAATTTTGCACAACACTAATAACATTGCGACTAAATTTGACACGACTTGAGGCGAAATGTTTATAAAATTTAACGAATATTTTTTTTTTTTTTTAGGGAATCTAAAAATTTTTTGTTGTTGTTTTTGATTTATTTCATTTTGAATGTCGAGTTTATTGGTATATTAATCAAATCAATCTAGATCGATTTGAGAAAATTATAAAACTGTATTAGTGGAAGAACTTTCTGAACACAATACATATGTATATTTTGTGTATATTTAAAGATTCTATAATAAAAAATTTCCTTACATTTGACAGAAATGGCTAATCAACTTTTATTATTAAAAAAAAGTAGCAGTAGTAAAAGTAGGAAAAAAGCAAAGTTCAAGGCATCAAATTTCAATTGCAATCGATTACATTTCCAAGTTTTTATAATAATGGCTATAAGCCATTGTTTATAAACAAGAGCTGAATCGTAGCAGAATTTTCATTAAAAAGTATTTAGATAAAGATAAGATAAGTTTATAAACCAGCTAAAGACTTAATTAGCTTCTACGAATAGCTAGAGCATGATCGCCCTATAGACTCTGTCATCGCAGTTAGCTTATTCTTCCAGTTAAAGAAATAAAAAAAAAAAGCTATATTACTCATTGAAAGAACTATGTACAATGCAAACGTTTATCAATATTTTTGCCTTTTTGCCCACTCATCGTATGTAATTGTTATTAATTATTTAATAAAAACAAAAAGAAATATGTCAACTCACCTTCCATAACATAGACAATGCTGCCAACATCTCCCTCCTTGATGATTAGATTTTTGGCTGGATATTTCACCGGGTACATGCAGTCGACAATTTCGCGTATTTGGGCCAAGTCCAAGTTTTTCATAAAGTCATTATCCAAAATGGCCGCTTTGATAAGTTCACGGGAGCTGTCAATAGATATAAATTAGATATATGGATAAATGTTTGGCCATAAATTAGTTACGGCTGTGATAGGTACGAATATGGTAGCACAACTGTCAAATGGTTACGTCCCAAAAATGATCAGTTGTGGTCTTAACAACCATTCTGCACACTTGCCGCTGACAAAGCCAAAAGGCCAATTAATTTCACGACTGACACATATAAATCGTTTTTTATCTGCTTCGACAGTTTGGCTTACAACCAATGCAACAAGTTGCTGTGCGCAGCAAAAAAAAAAAAAAAGAGAATCCATTTTATACGATATGAAATTGAAACAAATTTGAAAAAAAATAAGAGGTAGGTGGAAGTATTTGCAGGAGGGAGGCTATGTGCCATGTGCCATGTGCCATGTGCCATGCGCTGCCTGTAAATGTCAAATGACTTTATCTGTCAGCATAGTTGACAACCAACCAGGTAAGCCAGACAGTCAGGCTTAATCGACTTGGGTCGATTAATTAAAGCCAAGTCTTGAAATCGGGCGTAACGCGCTTGTCGTCGTTGGTCATCCAATTTGTAAACTCTGGCAACGCTGCGCATGTGCGTAGACATCCAATTTGCAATACCTAGCCACGATAGCGGATGATGAGTTGCACAGCCACACAGACTGCCAGAGCCTAGCCAGCCAGCCAGCCCAGCCGGCCAGGTCGACAGCAGACAACAAGCTGTGCCGCCTGTTTGGCCAGTAATCATACATTTTTGGCACAAACACACACACACACACACGCATACCACACAACACTTACAATTAAAATATAAAAATTTAATAAACATACAAGCTACTCGATACCTTGCGTTAGTTGCGCACCTAACGACGCAGGTTAGAGTCCACAATCATACACTGCTCGAAACATAGACTACGTTTGATAAATGTCTAAAATTTTTTGTATATTAATATATAATTTATATAATATAAAAACAAATTATATATATGAAGAGAAACATCTATTGAGTAGTCTATTGGCTTTACTTTCTTCATTAATTTTTAAGCATTCATTTGCCTTTCAAATACAAACGGAAATTTTCGCTAAGCACATTTATTACAAGCCCTAAGGAATGAAGGAACTTCATGAAGACAAGATAAATTTTATAGTTATTTGAAGAATTGAATTAAATCTTATCTAAAATTGTAAACAATTTACAAATATATCTATATAGTGCTAAGATATAAATAAAATATCTCAGCGAAATGTAACTTGATTAATTTTATTAAAACTAAAACTCAATTTATAAAATATTTTATTTTTAAACGTGCGCCAAGATCTTTCAGCACGCCTCGCCATAATTCATATATATAAACTTTGTAGAACACACTCAATGATTTCGTGCAGTGTAATCATTGTAAGATTTAGCTGTTGCCACAGTCGTTGTCTAGGAAGCGACCAATTTATTTTGGCAAGCTGCAAGCGCCGTTTTTTTTTTTTAATATTACTTTTTTTTAATGAAAGAAAAATGCGTATTAGATTTCGACGACCCGACCGAAAATATATTTTGGGCAATCGAAACAAGTTCGACTCTTTGAGTGTGATGTGGTGCGTGGCTGTGGCTATGGCAGCGATGCTGCGAATGCAACACCCGCGGCGCTATTCCGACGCCACAAGAGGCATTTTACATACATTTAAACTTAATGGTGTTTGAAAAGTTTATTAGCTATGCGAACATTTAAGAAACTAACTATGAAAATGTTAATTGTTATAGAATTTATGTACTATAAAAGATTAATAGCTATCCCTAAGATATGTGTATTCTTAGATATGTGGATAGGTAGATACTATTAGGATTACCTTCAATATAAGTATATATAAATATCGCATGCTTAAATAAAATAAAAGTTTATGAGCTTATGGAATATCATGAAATATCATCTGCTTCAATCATAAATATCTTTAGTTTTTCTCTAATAAAAAGTAAAGAAGGAAAGTGAAGCAAATGTCTATAAAAACTTCCAAGAAACTAAAAGCTTATTGAAAAAACAAATATAAAAAAAAAGGAGACCAGGAATCACAATTCATGAATTTGTAAGGAAAGTCTTAATGCTTCAAGCCCATGTCAAAGAGTTTATTCCTGCTGTGACTCTTGCGGTTGATTCTTATCTGGATTTCTATAATGAAATCATTGCAAATTATGCAGGGCATGCTCTAGTTGATCATGCTGCAAACACAGTTGCATTTGATATGCGTAAATTAGCATACGCACAGAGCAGCACAGCAGGCGAAAAACGCATATGGTGTGCAATTTGTGTTGCCCACGGTGGAAGCGATCGCCCCATTGGCTGCAATGGTGTGGCATGCCACCGCGAGCGAGCCGAACAATTAATAGCTTCAATTAGACCTTTGGGGCGTGCTGGCAGCTAGGCAGGCAGTCAGGCATTCAAGCAGCCTGGCACTGTTCCAGTTGTCTATCGGAAGCTATAACCATTTATATGACTATATTTGTGCGTAAATTTGATTTCATGCATGCCAAGGCTGCTCGAATGCCCCGCCCCCCAAAAAGCAACACAGACGCCAACGAGTCGCCGAGCTGCA
This sequence comes from Drosophila koepferae, assembly GCA_030914345.1. Taxonomy (NCBI): domain Eukaryota; kingdom Metazoa; phylum Arthropoda; class Insecta; order Diptera; family Drosophilidae; genus Drosophila; species Drosophila koepferae. The sequence continues at coordinate 8,589,729 of JAUESR010000207.1, forward strand.
CCTTTTTGCCATAGCCAGCCAGCCAACCAGCCAGCCTCCCAAGACGCTGATTCGAGAGCCGAGAGCTAGAGATTTCGTATTGCGGGTGCGTTTCAATTATTTGCAGTTGACTTTTGCTTTCAGCCCAAATTGAGCGTGCAAATGTCGAACAATCCTCATAAACCACAAGCCAAACAACTCGATCGCGAAACGAAAGGAGGTATAAAATGACATTCATTGATATATATATACATATATTTATGCGTGTGTAATTAGAGAGATAAATAAAGATTACTCTGGGGATTTTGTAAGCTCAAAAATGGTATGTGGGCAGCTCAAGGCGAGAAAGCTTTTAAATAGCATTTAGCGCACTTCAAGTTATAAAGAGTAAATCAAAGTGCCAGAGGGAGCGAGAGTGAGTTGTTAATCAAAAATGTTGAATAAAATATATGAACATTTGATTACAAGTAATTAATCTATTGTATATATATTTATATTAACAAATGTGCATTGATATTCAAGCTCATTTATTTGGGGTAAATTGAAATGAATGTTTGTATATTCAAATATTCGTTTTTAACGCTTGGGTATTTTTTTATTTTTGTTTTTTTTTTTTTAAGAAGAAGATTGTAAATAATTAACTCTCCCCCTATATCACTTCAAATTTTAGTTAATATTATTTTAAAATAATTTCTATTGCATACTTTAAAGGGTGAGCTGTCTATAGGGAACAAATTGTGACCATTACCTTGGACGAATATACGAACAGATAGAAGTCATTTTCATAACTAAAGCTGCTGATACAAAGAATAATAAGAATTCTGCAGTCTATGAGTAAAGAGCTTAAATTAAGCAAAACATATATGACTTAGTGATAAGCACAATTCCAGTTAAGATTGATAGAAGAACAAGCCAATAAACATTACAAATAATATACAAATAATTAACACTGAACTAAAGCTGAAATAAAGCTAAAAACGTTTTGGTATGCTTTTCAAACTAATTTGATTTTCATGTATTGTTTTTTATTTTTATTTTTATTTTTATTGTTTTAATTTTTTTTTTTTAATTTTTATTTATTTTTTTATATTTATTTTATTTTAATTATATATTTATTTATATATTTTTTTTCTTTATTTATATATTATATTTGACTTATTTTTTTGTTTATTATTATTATTATTAATTTTTAAATGTTTTTTTCAAAAAAATTTGAATTTATTTAATTTTATTTTATTTTTTATGATTAATTTGTTATTTTTCATTTGTTTAATAATTTTTTTTTGTTTTCATATTATTTATTTATTTTTTTTTTTTTTCAATTATTTTGGAATAACTAGATTTGTTGCATAACTCAAAAATATATTTTACAATTTAAATACAAATTCCAGCAAGTAAATCAATTTTTATAAGTACAATTAAATTTAAAATAAAAATAAATAAATAAAAAAATAGCTCGTAATAATGTCAGCTTGTATTACGCAAAATTTATGATTATAAATTGACCTATATCACGTTACACTATAAATTGACTTGGCTTAATTGCAGCTTATTAATATGCAGTTGCCTTAGGTAAGCCAGGCTAAAAGTGCATTCCGCATTTACATAAGCTTTGCTCTGGGCCATCTCTCCACTGAGTTTTTCGCCACAATGCAGCAACTACTCTCATGCGACAAGCCGACACAATTTCGCACAATTTGCTGGCATTATTTATTAGATGGCCCCGCTGAAAGACACCAGGCGGCATTAACGGCGTGTAAATGGCCCCAAAGACCACTTGGCTTGGTTGGTGCACTGGGAACGCAAAGCTGTGGCCACTCGACTCGACTCGACTCGAGTCCACTCGAGTGCAACATGGTCAGCGTTAGCGGCCTGCGGCGTATTTGATTTATGCCACACAAGTGTCAAAAAATGTCCTGTTGCACACACGCGTTGCGGCATAGATTTTAGACAAAGATACGAGTCTGCATTGCCTCTCCCGTCTCTCCCGCCTCGCCCGCCTCGCCCGCCTCGCCCGCCTCTCCCTATTCACGCCTAACTCCCACCTTTGTGTGTCGCATTGTCGCATTGCATTTTCGGCCATTAAAAGGCTGAATTGTTGACAACACATTTGCAAGCGGATTTCAATTTGCTGCGATTTTCAGTGATTGTGTCAGCAGCTATTGCGATTGGCCAGAAAATCGCATAAATTGCGTCCAGCTAACAAATTTGCAGCATTATTTAATGCCAAATGTAGATTTGTCACAGATAGATAGACAAATCTATGCATACGCATGCACAGATAGTTGGATATGTATATATGACTATGCAAATGCATTGGAATTGTCGACAATCGGAATGCAGCTACACGAATTCAATAATCCCAACAAGGTCAAGACAATCAATTGAGGACTAAGAGTCAAAGATTATCAAAATAAAGAAACAAAAATTTGGATTGACTGGCAACTAAATTATAATCCCTACAATAAAGAACGAACGAGGATATAATATGAGTGAAGAGATCTATGCCATAGTAGCGAGGGATGTTTGATAGATTAGCTAGATTAAGCAATTATTTTAATAAATTTCGAATTCTTGTTTTATCTTTAAACAAACAAATCCTGGAATACTGCAGCTAATATGCTTATTTTTTCCATGCTCGAAATTTGTGTACATATAAGTTATTTATGCATACAATTCATTTCTGTATGCAACATTAATTGACAATAATTGTCAAACTGAATCAAATTTCCAAGGCAACAGCAAACGGAAATATGATTCGAACCATGTATTCCGTCGGCCTTTGCATAGGTGAAACATGCTCTACCCGCAAGTCAGTTCAAGGCATTGACCATTGCCCCACAGAGATCACATGTGCGATATTTATGGTAACAAATGAATGCATGCTGTGCTTGGGGAAACACAACTTCATGCTGAGTCACAAAACTTTGAACACAGTTGGGCTTTCGAGCATATAAACCTGACGTTACTTCCACTATCTAAATTGAGTTACTTTGGTCTTTGTATAATTCCTTGCTATCTTGAAAAAAAAAACTATCAGAGTCTATCAAACTATCATGTTCATTGATAGAACTTGTTACTCAATCTTATGAGTTTAAAAAATTTTTTTTAAATATAGATCAACATCTAGAAGAAATCAGCATCTTAAAAAATATTTTCTTGTAGAAAAAACTCCCCTTTACCATTGAATATAATAGTTTAATTATTTTTCGCAATTCCTTTAGTTCTTCTGATTAATATTCACTTTATCTTTATCTATTCTATTTTTACCTTCGTCAAGCCAAAATTAGCTAAGCAGCTCATAACATAATAGTCTTCATGCATATATTTTCATTGCAGCCAAATTAGATCAAATTAACAATGGAAATTGCAGAGATATACATATAAATATAGTTTCACAATAAAATTCAATATTTCTATGCAATTTCAAGAATTTAACACAAATTTTAAACTGTCAATTATACAAATATAAATCACATTTATGATAGATATCTAAAATGTGCTAAATAAAAATCGAATTCTGCAAGATCTATACAAATTGCCGCCGTCTAATACCCTAATTATAATAGCTTTATAATAGCAGACAGTCAGACGATCATTGACAGCCAATTGGGCGCGCGTGTCGCCGCCAAAGCGAGCTGCCTGCCAGGAAACAACTCAGATTAATAATAAAAAGAAAAACAAAGAGAAAATAAATAAATATTTATGTTTTTATGTTCCCACAGCAAACAAATTGGCGAGAACAGAAAAAATAAAAATAAAAAAAAGAAACAACACAGAACAGATCCCGTAAAAGCTTCTACAGAGGCGAACGTCCAGACAGCCGCCAAGTGTGAAAATATCAAAACTCAAGAGATTTTTGTATAGACAAATATATATATAGAGAGAGATATATCTAGCGATCCATATAGATCTTTTAAGATCTGTGAAACGTAAAACGAAAAAGTTCACCCACACAATTTCGCATGGGCCATACGACTAGCGCATGAACTTTAGTACAAGATCTCAGAATAAATAAATTAAAGCTAGCTAATAAAAAAAATTGTAGGGTATACAAAATGCGTAGCAAGTCACACACATATATTTTTTTTTTTTGTTTTTTTGTATTACCTTTGCTTTTTTTAGATACATTTTTTTCTTTTCTTTTCTGCTTCCGATTTAATTTTATAAAAAGAAAAATTAATTTTTTTAAAAACGAAGAAAATTGTTAAAAAATTTGCCACATGACGCAATTAAATTGCCCAGTTGGCACTCTCTCTCTCTCTCTCTCTCTCTTTACATACATAGATATGGGGCCTATATAATCTATGACACTGTCCAAGGCCATTTCTGATGATTTGTGGGCGCTGTGGGCACTGTGAACCCGTTGAAACTGTCAGCACAATTTTTAATAAACGCATTTTGAGACAGTTGCAAAAGGCGCTGCTGCTATTGATTAAGATCGCCGTCGATGACGCGAATGATGATCATTATCGGCAAGTGGCTATATATAGTAGCGCAACGCATATAAATATATAAACACATATATATATATATATATATATATATATATATTTATACTTATGTTCATAATAATAATCTAATCTTTAGCTAACTCTGAGGTCTGTCTAGTAGCACGGCTGATCTTTCACTTGCCGTAATCAGTTGTCATGTTCCAAATTTCAATATCATTTTCTACAATTCTTGATGTTTACCCGGTTGAATGAATGGAAAAAGCTAAGCGAAATGGTATTAAGCTATTAATAACTTTAATACAGATAGACTAGATAGACTTTCTTGAATTGAAATATTTTGTTGACAAATCAAAGATAAGAATCTTGCTTAGCAAATATTTAGCTTGATTATTTTCCACTACTATATGGTATATCGTTAAACAGTTAAATTTATATATATTTTATATAAAATTATTATTATATATTATTATTATCTATTTATATATATTTTATTATATTATTTTCTATAATTTTCACATTATTATCCCTAATATATTTATCAGTTGTTCAAAGATTTCGTAACTGCAGTGTAATTAAAAATTTTCTCAATTTCAAACACATATTATTTTATTTAATCATGCAAAACCTAGCTAAGCAATTATATTGTTTCTATTCTGCCAAGAAGAAGAAATGCAGCAAATAAATGCTTGAAATAATAAAAAAGTTAATTATAGTTAAATATAAATATGTTTTGATGTGATAAACCCAATTCATTCATATCATATAATAACTTTTATCAATGACAACGACAATTTAATTATATATAAATATAATATAGCACATCTTGCACTTACCGCTCATCCTTTTCGTATTTGGGAAAGCTGATGTGATCGAGCAACACTGAGGATTCGCTCTGTGGCTCCGCGGAGATGCCCTGGGCGCGTTGGCGTTGAAATGTCTGGCCCGATTTGCGTGTGGCGCCCGTGGCAGAGCTTGGTCCGCTGCTGGAGCCGGGACCGTTGCCAGCGCCGGGTGAGGCAGAGCCAACACCTGCGCAGCCGGCAGCGCTGCTGCGACTAAATGGAAAGACGCTCTGGAACTTATCCAGATGGGAGCGCAGCTCGGCAATTTCGTTGTCCTTGAATTGAAGCGCACGCTGCATTTCCTGTATCTTCATCTCCTTGGCCTGGATGATTTGCAGGAAGCGCTCCTCCTGCGGCGTGGCCGCCACATACGTGTTGCTCATCATGAGCGTCGCATCGACTAAGCCCACCGGCGAGGGCGTGGCCGAACCGCTTCCCGGCGTGCAGTTCGAAATACGCAGACCCTGCATTTGTTGAGCCAGCGCCAAAGAGTTGGGCGGCTGTGGTAGCGGCTGCAGTTGTTGTTGTTGTTGCTGCTGCTGCTGCAATTGCTGCTGTTGCAATTGCTGCTGCAATTGTTGCTGTGGCTGTGCGGTGGGTGAATGACAGGCGCCGGGTATGGACACCGGCTGGCTGCTCGGCTGATAGATCCCGGTCACAGGGCTGCCCGAGGCCGTATAAACGCCCTGCGTCTGCGCCTGCAACTGTTGCAGTTGCTGATAGCGCTGCTGCAGCTGCAGCTCCTGCTGATGCAGCAGACTGCGGGGATCTGTGTGCAGCTGTTGCGGCGTACCCGAGGGTGGCGTACCGTAGATCAACGTATGCGTCAGCACGTCCGAGTGGCAGGGGGGCGCGGGGGCGGGTATCAGGCGTAGACCCGCCGCTGTATGCTCCAGGCCCAGATAGCCAATGTTGTTGGCTGCGGGCAGCGTGACGATGCCACCGCTGTTGTTGGCGTAGCTGTTGCTGGTGTTGTTGCTGTTGCTGCTGCTGATGATGTTGTTGTTGTTGTTATTGACGATGTTCACCAGACCCAGGTCGGGCTGAAACTGATAGTTGGCGTTCGGCTCCTGCTGCATGCTGACCGCTTTTCTCAGACTCGTATACGAATTAGCTCTCGGCAATGGGATCGCAATCGCATTCGCAATCGCAATCGCTCTCGTGCGCTGATGATCTTCGGCGCTGCTGTAGCGCCGATAGCGGCGCTCTGCGAGTGGTGCTGTTGCTGCTGGTGGTGCTGGTGGTGCTGGTGGTGGTGCTGTGTGGGGGGTGGAGCTGCTTGTTGTCGGCGGCGGCTGCTCTCGACTGTTCTCTGAATTGATGTCCGGTGGCTTGGCCTCGGTGTCGTCTCTGCTGATTATCGCTGGCTGCAGCTTCTGGTAGTCGGCATAGACAGTGACGGCTGGTTGTGCGGTGGTTGCGGTGGTTGCGATTGCTGCATTTGTATTTGTATATGTTTGACTGCTGCACGGCTCATTTGTGCCGCTCTGCTGCTGCTGCTGCTGCTGCTGCTGCTGCTGATGGCTATTGCTATTGCTATTGCTATTGCTGGCTGGTCGCTTGGTGGCGAAGCACAGCCGATCAAAGCAAAAACGCATCCAGGCGGCTTTCTGGAAGAACCGCCGCCACGAGGAATTCGCTCACTAGATTAAACGCACACCTGCAACAAGTCAGAGAGACAGAGAGAGAGAGAGAGAGAGAGTTGATCAGTGAGTGACAAATTGTGAGTAAAGATATCTTATCGCACGCTAATCAGCATTCATTGGAACTGATTTACCGCATTTCAGATTAGACACACAGCATTGGCAACCAAATTTGTTAATTGACTTGTTGTTGACACAGACCGCAGTCTTTGCTGGCTGTCTCTCACTCATTCTCCACCTCTACGAAACGTAACTGAACCTCTCAGCCCCGCCCAAAATTCAAGACAATCGCTGCGCTTCAAACATGCTAAACGTCGACCCACACAAATTAGCGCCCGTTAATACCCCTAACAAAAATATTTTCTTTACTCTAATACTTGTTCAGTGAAGTGAGTGAGGTGTATATCGGCTTGTGTACATGAATTCAAATATAAATATATATATACCCTATACAATTCATGCTATAAATATTGTTCAAAACAGCTTGCAAATCTTTTCGATATTAATATTGCGCTCTGAGCGCGTATTACAATATCAAGTATACCCGACTGAAGCAGGCATACTTGTTTCAATTTTTACTACACGCCAACTGTAGGCCTATTCATTTCAGTGTGTTTCAGTGTGTGAGCGTGACTAGCAGATACCATATAATTAATTTAAATGCTATACCATTTAGCTAAGCTATTAAAAAAAAAAACAAACATTTATTAAATAAAAAAAAAAATTAATCAAAATATGAAAAATCGTTTGAGGCCATAATTAAACAATAAGCCTTGGCTAGCAATCATGTTTGCCAAATATAGAAAAAGTAATAGCATGAGATTTAATTTATATATCTATAGCTACAACGGATCTTAAGGTATCTTTGTTTGTTTTCAATTTACGCTTTTTAATAACAACTTACTATAAATAAAAATAAATTCAAAATAAATAAATAAAAAATAAATAAAATAAATTAGTTATAAAAATGATTTAAATATTATTTTTTAAATAAAAATATTCTATTTAATCAAAATAATTGTCATTTTCAATCTTTAGTAACTCCAGTACTCTTCGAAGTAAAATTTTATTAGATTAATAAAATAGGTTTTCAAAATATTTTTTGTAATTTAAAAATTTCATATATCATTTAGAAAACATTTTCCAACAAGCTTTAGATTCTTTAAGATTCAAGCGAGACCAACTCAAAGTACTAAAATCAAATTTCATCCTACTCAAAAATGATATAATCAGCATATATAAAAAAATTTATAAATATAATGCTCCAAATTCCTTTTTTATATATTTTTTTAATTTGTTTTTTTTATGTATTTTTATTTTACTTTTAAAATTTTTCAATTATTTCCTTTTTAAATTTTTTTTATTTATTTTTTATTTTTATTTTATTTTTTTCAACATTCTGGATTTTTAAAAATTTATTTTTATATTTTCTGAAAAGTCCCTTAAGAAACGATTATCTTAGTTCAAGATTCAAGCTACATCGAATTCATTTCTACACAAAAATTATATAAATATTCCATATTCCATTTTCCGTATTTGACTAAAACGCTCCGTTGAGCAAATCAGTTCTAGGGTATTCCCATAGATATAATAAACATTACACATTACTTGACTCGACGGCATTTCAAATGTCTCCATTGACTATGTAGCCGCTCGCCTATCGCCAATCGTCACTAAACGACAGCCTCGCCTTAAGTCTTTCACGATATCAGTACCTACGTATATATATATATATATTAATGTTTTAATTTTTTTTTTTTTATCTGAATTCTTGTTATTCGACGTAAGTATGTATAATATGTGTCCAAATGCCAAGAACAACCTGCCGAAACTGGCACAGACAACTATTGACATATTTCGGTGTCTGCGTTTAGACAATAATTCAATTCAACTGAAAGTCCAAACGAAATGAAAAGCTAAAAATACGCCAAATTCAAACACGACAAAGGTGAGCCATAAGCGATTAGCAATCAGGTTTTGCGAGAAGCATCCCCGAGTGGGTCGGCAGACCCAAGATCAACGATCAGGTTCAGTCAGTTCGACCAGGTTGCCAACAACAACAAGCAGAAGATGAAGAAGTAGAAGTAGAAGAAGCAACAAAAACTGGCATGCAAAATTGTTATGATCCAAAAGTATTAAAGTGAAGCAACAAGAAAGCACTGAAGAAAATTGTAAGCAATGAAAATTTCTGGAATTTATTTTCTAGTAATTAAATTTCCTGTTTTTGCAATCTTAAATGTGCAAGATCCAAGTCGAGAACGTTATGCATGTTCATAAAACTCCCCATCCAATACTTGACACTCGTTTCTTCGAGTGTATTTCTGCTATAACATTAAGCGTTGGTGTTAAAACATTAAATACTGCTACCTGACAAGTTGAAGATCGGCATGAAACTTGAAGAGCAGCTGGCATAATTAACAAACTTGCTGATCGCATAAATTCTATTCTTAACCTAGACTTGTCAACCACTTGAACTAAAAATATATAAAAATGTGCTCAACACACCATTAAGAAAACAAAAGATTTTAAATGAACGTTGAATAAAAAAGATATGTATAAACATTTCCTATATCATTCGAAGATTGATTTGCTCAAAGAGAATGATGCATGTGCTGAAGGTTTAGTTTATTAAACTTAACAATTTTCTTCATGATCAGCGATCGTTGCATGTTAGAGATTTAATTAATAAATTCTAAAATAATTACATGATCAATAAAATTGATCTGTAATTAGTAATCCAGTTAGTATAGAACCCTTTATATAACTAAGTAAACCGATTTATTTGTTGCCTAACGATCAGTGATCGATTTTAGAGCACTTATGTGTTTTTATTTTTATTTTATATATATATTTAACTGATTTAAAACGCGGACTTTTTGTGTTAAGCCAAATGTCGAGCATTTAAATTCGAACGATCATACTTAGCATATTAAATTTTATGTTTTCTGTATATTTTCAAAGATCTTCATTCATTTCACAATTAGGTTATCTTGATCATTAAACGATCATTGATCATTCCTGACTAATTGACATATTTTGTCGTATATATGTTTTCTGTTGTCAAGCATATGCAAAACATTGATCGTTGCGCGAAACTGATCTATGCAAAATGAACGTATTAAATGCTAATTAGCATTTTTATGATCGCACAGCGGATTAATGGCCGATTTGTATGCCAGGCAATTCCGACAACAAACAATGCGAAAACAGAGTGATAAAAAAAAAAAACAATGGCAAATTTGATGGCCATGGGGTTGCCCCTTAGCGAGAACTACGGGTAATTACAACGCGTAATTGGGCGCGAAAAAAAAATAGAAATAAAAATACAAAACAATACGAAAGTTTTTATAGGTGATGCGAAGCTGAAAAACTATTGCTATATAGTAAAATGCATCTACAATTGAAAAGCAATTGAGACACACAAGCATCGAAATAGAAATTTTCTTTTATTTATAGATCATCAATTGACAGGCCACTCAAGATATTGAAAATATCCGTCCATCTCTGTCTAGCTCGCTCCTCATGGCTTTTCAATAAATATGCGACCCATGTGCGACTGTGTGGCTGAGGCTTTTGGGCCACTTAAGCGCAATTACGGCTGCAATTTGTTTTCATCTCGAGCACATAAATAATAAACGCGAACCGGCTGCGGCGTATACGTAATATTTTAAATGATTTTATACTTTTTATTGTCATTTAAATGATGCTACTGCCTCTTCGTCTCGTCTCGTCTCTTTCGCCTCTTGGGCGATTGTGGCAACTCTGTTCGGCAATGGAAACAGGTTCTTAACTTTAATTAGTATTATGAAAATATTTATAAACACAGAATTCGAACCTCTTTGACCCGTTCCCCGTCCGTCGACTGGCCATTGTTCACTCAATAAAAATGTGGAAGGCGCCTTGGAATGTCAACGCAATCCAATCGAGGGTATTAACATCAAATCGATCGTGAGTTCATTCATGCCACTGATAAGCCCATCATGTCGCACCAAAAACCAACGAAAGTCATTTTAATATGGAAACATTGCTGATCTACGGCTCAAAACATATGTCGACACCATATTTGGTATTTTATTTGCGCGCGAAGCGTGTTAAGATTAACAACATCTACAAATTGATCACGATCGATAACAGGGTTGCCAGACTACGAAAATTTACAGCGTGTCGACATGGTAATACTTTTATAGGCAGATGACATATGTAGAAACAGAAACCATATACAAATATAAATGAATTTGATCGATTGATCGCTGTGATCGAGTGATCGCAAATGATCTTCTATATTACAAGGCTACTATTCAAGGAAACTTAAACTTGAGAAGACTTAGAGTTTAAGATTTGATTAAGTGATCGCAAGACTTCAATCCAGTAACATCTTAACCTAAGCAGAGTTTCAGGTAGAATACTCAAAAATCTCATATATGATTGATTGATCAATTTGTTGTTAAACTAATCTTGAGTATATAAAAATGTTAACAAATTAAAAAGTATAAGTCTTGATAATATATATCATATATGTAGTTCAGTTCAACAAGTGATCACTATATTTCTAGCTGATCCTCTATTTTCAAATATATGTATATATATTTTATGTATATATATTTTTGTTATTTAATAGGAAAATTCACACACTGTTCGAGTGATCGCTTCAACTCTTTAACTGATCTTACGTTTTGTATGGTTACCCAATTAAATCTAATCTAAATAAGCATACATATATGGTGAAAAATAACTGATCGCAATTGCTAATGAGTGAGCATTTGAGATTTAAACGATTGTCGCCATAGATGATTCAGACATCAGATCAGTTTATTGTTGCGTGCCTAACTGAGGAAATAAACACTTTCGAACAAGGAACTATTTAGTAATCATTGACGACTACGTGAAAAGATCGCCAAAGATAATTCGGCTCAATTGACAACGGATATATAATAACATATACTTAACGTGTTAAATCAGAAAATCCCTCAGAGTGTCATGCCTGACTTTAGCTAATTTTCGAATTATATATGGAAAATTTTAAATGAGTTTGCGAAATAATCAGGAGAGAGATAGGTAGCTCAAATAATTCCTAGATCATAAACAAAAAGTAAATATTATTTGACAATCTTTGAATATCAGATTATAATGAACAACAATGGAATTTATACAATATTATATATCATCTATGCATGTATACATTTATCATATCATATCATAATCTTTGGAAAAATACCAACGAATATTTGAAAGATATAAAAATTCCATAGGAGTGATATGGCAAAAAAGACTGCAAATGATATTAGATCTAAATAACGTAAGATATTACCAAAACGTAGGTCAAAGATTAATAAAGTACCAATAACTAAATGTAGAATAAACTATAGTTAACAATTCTCCAAACAAAATGGATTTCCAGCAAATGGAGCTGGCTAATTGGACAGCTTGTTTTTTTCTTTTACCAAATAATCATGTTAATTCACATGTCACATAAGCATTTCCTGGCCTAAACGATATTATCATGTGACATTCCTCTAATTGCTGACAGCATTCTGTGAGATTTAAATGGTAAAATCGAAAATGGAAAATGTGAACTTTATGCCATAGCATATAAACTGAGCTGCTCCTCTCCTCTCCTTGCAATACATTTTTGCAGCATTTATTTGATGTACAATTGACATATTTAAGTTTCCTGATTGCAATCGTCGTCAGCGTCATCATTTGCTAATCAAAAGAGACAGCAAACAAAATGCCACAAGACAACTGCAATGCATGCAACATGCATGATTTGATCGCCCAACTGTCCGAGCTGTCAGTCAACAAGTTGGCGACAAGATAAACACACAAACACACACAGATATATAGGCACACAGAGAGGGAGCGAGAGAGAGACACATATTGTGAGACACGAAAGCGAAGCATGCCAAAAATGCAGCTCATTCGAATCATTTAAACATAATTAAGCGGTTAGTCGGGCGCACAATTTGGAGAGTGTGGAGAGTGCGGAGAGTGTGGAGAGTGTGAAGAGCGTATTGGATATTAGCTATTCCTTAAAAGCTTGCGATCTCCCTCTAGCTGCTTAAATTAAATTGAGACATCAATTGAAAGTTATGTCGAAACCATAATGGGAGACAGTTAAGTGTGTGTGTGTGTGTGTGTGTGAGTGAGTATTCATGTGTTTGTCTCGTTTCGTGTGCTTTACGTACATAGAATGCTATAATTATAGGTTATAATAATTGTCAAGTGTCGAACTTGCTGTCTGCCTGTCTGCGCTTCCTCAACTCAAGGCAAGCGCTACACACAAGCAGCGCGCGCACACAAACACACACTACCTCTCCCAGTCTCTCTTTCACTCGTTCCCGCTCATACATAACGAAGAAACAATTGCCAACGAGTATGAGCCGGAATTTTATGACTTTTATTTTACTGTACATTCGTTTTATATTTGTAAATTGATCAAGGCAATGGGCAGCTGCTACTATATCATAAGCTCGTGCAATTATTCAAGTTATTTTTAAACACTCTGCACTCTCCATACCCTCCAAAGCGAAGGGCCTTTAGAATATTACATTGAGCATTATGTAAGACAAAATACGCGGCTTATTAAATGAAAATATATAATGAAATATATCTATATCTATACTTTATCTTATCTCTTTTATCTCTTATATTTTTAAACTATAAAATGTATTTAATTTATAAACATTATCGATAATGTTAAGATGAGATTGACAGTATTTTTTACATATTATAATGGATCGATCTACTTATACCTAAAAAGGCAAGGAATAAGCTGATTGAAAGCTGAATAACTTGTTTGAGAAACTGTATTGAATTTCCTTACATCTCAATTATATTATATTGTAGTATATCGAATAAGAATTTCAAAATGATTTTTTTTTTTTTTAAATATGATATGATATATAAATAAATTGCGTTCTCCAACTCTGAAGTGAACTTGCTCTCAGGTCTGGAGCTCTCAGGAGCAATCTTATAAATAAAACACATATTATAATATTAATATTCCTATCAAATTGTCTTCAATATAGTGTTTTTAACACTAAATGTTTTTGTTTTCATGAACACAGCTATATTTAGTTATTTTAAAAATTATTACATACAAAATTTCAAATAATTTTCGTATATACTTTTATCCTTTATTTCATATTTATGATCCATATATCAAAAGTTTCATTAATATTCAATATTCAATTCAAAGTAATTCAATTTTAAAATATTTAATTAAGTGTATTAAAACTTCGTTAAAATGTAAATACGATTCTAATTCTTTTTTCTGTCTGGTTGTTTTATAAGCTTCTTTGTTTTTGACAGGCAATCCATAAAATTGTTAATGTGTTTAAAAATAAATGCCTTGAGCGTGGGCAGCACGAAATGTCGTAAATTCTGTGACTTATTGGCAGAGTTCCCGATTGACCCGCTGAACAGCTGATGACCCCGACTAATTACCGATTTATGTTAAGTGTAGCAAAAACTGACTTCAATGTCAGCCCAGAGATACGTTACAGAGTATACGAGTCGGTATATTTTATTTGATATTATATTTTTTGTATTTTTGTAATTTGTTGCGTTTTGGTTTTACTCGAAACACTCATTAGTCCCAGCGACACGTTCGCTGCTCGATCGATCACAGCGGCCCGCGAAGGCAATCGATCGCCTGATAACGCTTTAAAAGACAGTCAGATACAAATGGAGTCCGTGCTAACTAGTTGGACGTTTTAGTTTCGTCGCTATAGTGCGATACGATTTGCTGGCATTACATGCACTTGCCACCGCCCCGCCCCCCAAATGGCGCCCATCTATGGCGAAGGCAAAACACTTGGCATTACATGACGGTATGAATATATCGCGACTCCGTGGAACTCGATTGGCATGCAGCGCACGTTCGATCAATTAAACCTTCGCACAGTGCAAAACAACGGGACAACTGCCGTAAAATGGCACAGAATGCGCAAGCGAGAGAGAAGGTGAAATGAGGGAGCAATAACCAGAGAGAGAGAGAGAGAAAATTGTTAGCAAAACATATGTAAGCGAAACAAGTGCGGAATTAGATTGGATTCGCTTGGGTTTTGCGGTTACTCAAAGGGGGTTGATTAATGTTTGTGTATATGTAAATGCATTTGTAAATGCATATATGTGTGTGTATAATGTCTGTATATATATAATGGCTGGCAATGAAGTGCCAAGGCTGGTTCAGTCAATAGAGTATAGAAAGTATGTTCTAGAATTCAAGAGAAAAAGTTTTGTTTCGATTGCAAAAATTCTGTAAAACTTGAGTAAGATCAAAGCTAGCTATGAACACAGGAAAATTATAAACAAAAATTGTTTTTGTTGTTTTTACTAAAACCAAAAACTCTTAAAATTTAAATAGGCGATTATGCGTATATAATAAAATAAAATAAATAAAATAAAATCATTAAAAAAAAATAAATAAAAAAAAAAGCAAACAAAATTTTTATTAAAATTTAATATTTAATAATAAAAATAAAATAATTTATTTAAAAAAAATAGCAAATAAAATTTGAATAAAAATTATATATTTAATATTAATAATGAAATAATTTATAAAAATAAAATAATATGGCAAATAAAATTTGTATAAAATTAAATATTTTATAATAAAAAATAAAATAATTTAAAAAAAAATGTTAAATAAGCAAATAAAATTGAAACTAAAATTAAATATTTTTGCATAAATAACAACTGAATTCATAATTATATTTTCATATGAATTCATAATTATATTTTCATATTTAATAACTTGAAGATTTTAAAAGCAAAAACTGTAAAGTATCAAAAAGACGAAAATGCAATTATGCATGTATTAAAATACGAATGGTTGCCAAGTTAATTTTATAAAATAAAAAGAGCAATTACAATTTTAATTCAAATTAAATATTTGTACAATTTAAATTTATTCACATTTGTAATATCATATTTAATTTAATTTAACTTCAGCTTTCAAAAATATATCTAACGGCAGCAACTTTATAGCCAAAACAATCAATCTGCACAACATAAATAAGGCTTAAGCCAAATGTAACTTTTGAGAATTTGTGTGCGTTGCTAGCTTAACAATTCTATGTTTATAAAAGCCAAGAAAATACGTCATATGATAGAGCCTTCCGGCTCTGGCATTGCCAGACTTTGCTATTGACTTTGGACTTTTTTAGATAAAACAAAAATTCATTCATTGTGAAAAAGAAAACTTGAAAGCAGAGAAATAGAAATTCTATTATATATATAAAATATATAACGCTTAAAACAATAGCAAATTGGCAATAAATTTTGCAATATATAATAATCGCAACGATAAGAAACAAAGCCTAAATATAGCTTCTAAAAATTATAAACAAACAAAGCTTCTAGCTAAAAAATAAACATAAAGAAGTTATGTAGAAGTTATGCCCAAAAAACATAAAAATTGGAAACAAATTTTCGATTTTTATCGATAATTTGGAAATGGGATGAGTTATCGAAAAAAGCAAAACAAACTCGGACTGCGTAACTAACATACGAGTATTCATATATGTAATTCATTTCAGCTCTCTAGCTTTTGTAGGACAGACGGACGGACGGACGGACGGATGGACAGACGGACAGGGCTAGATCAACTTATTTTTGTATGCTGATCAAGAATATATATATATATATTGTCTGCGATGTATCCTTCTGCCTGTTACATACAGTTCCACAAAACCATTATACTCTGAATTCCCATTTTCAATGGGTTCAGGGTATAAAAACTAGATCACAGCAATAAGAGTTCGTGTCAACTGGAATCGAATGCTAAAAGAGCTTGAAACTGTAATTTCTTCACGCAAGATTATAAAATTTAGACAATTTCAGCTATTGCAAAAATAAGTAAATAAAAGAAAGATATGCGACGCGATAAAAATGTATAACAAATAATGTAGAAAAGAAAGCCTAATAAAAAACAAAATACCTGAATGTATAAGAAAAGACAAAAACTTTCGCTCACAATATGTAGATAAATATTATAATATAATCAAATGCAAACCTGACAAACAAATTGCGAACAGAACTGCCAAATAGAGCAATTTCAACTTTCCAATAGAGCTGGACAAACAAGCTAAACACACACACATGAATATGCATATATTATATAGAATATATCTATATATATATATTGATATAGTTTATGCACTTTGGCATTTCCGTCATAAGCCTATTGAGCACAAACCCATCAAAATGCCATCAAAAACGCATTGTGAGGCAGTTGCTGATATCGTGACAGGAAGCGAGGCAGCAAACCGGAGTTAGAACCACAAGCGCCGCTAACTAACTAACTTGGCTAACTAACTTTCAGACCACACAAAACGCGTCTAAATGCGCTGACAGCTGATAATGCGTCGCCTTTTTGATTTGCTGCTGACAGTTGGCGGCTTCTGCAGAAGCCGACAGCAAATGCTGCCGGATTGTGCGTCTCTCTCTCTCTCTGTGTGTGTGTGTGTGTGTGTTTGCACATTAATTAAAACACCAATTTGGGCAGCTGAGTGAGTCCGTTGGAGAAACTGCCAAAGAAATTGCACAGCCACTGCAAATGGGCATTACCTTTAAGGCGAAACTTCACTTTGGTCTTTTGCAGATGCAGTCAAAAATAATATATATGTATATATATTTATATATATAAACCGACGCAACGTTTAATGAACAACAAAGCGCGACGATCTTGAATTAATTATGTGCCTGCGTGCTTTTAACCGTTATAGAAATTAATTGAGCAACGCTTTTGCGTTTGCGCGCGCGCGCTAAGAATTTCAAAAGATTTTGATGTATATAAATTTTTTTTGTTTTTGTTTTATTTATTTATACGGTTTGCTTGACGATTCTCGATTTTGTTTTTATTATTTATTTTTTGTTTTAATTTTATTTTTGGGGTGTACCGCAACGAATGAGCGACGCTCGAGAACTGACAAGAGAGCGAGAGTTGAACGACGACGACCGTAGACTGGCTATCGATAGTAGTTGACTTCGCTGCGACAGCGACGCTGACGGCGACGTCGACGCCACTTGTTATCGAAGTGAACTCCCAGAAGCCGTCGCAGTCGCAGTCGCCATGCCTGCTTTGTTGTTGTTGTTTCTTGTTGTTTTTGTTGTACGTATGTCGTTTAAATTAAAACTCGGAATTTGGCTGAAACCAGTTGAATGCACGCACACACACATACACACACACTTGCGCGATCTACACACACACACACACTAGGTGCCGTTTGTGTGTGTTGTTGACGCCTTTGCGTCTTTGCTGTGATTCGTGCGTTGGTTCGATTCGTTTTAATAGAATGGTTGTAATAACAATACACACACACACTCTCTCGCAGCTAACTAACTGCATGAAGCTTCTATGCGATCCAATTGCTCGCTCACATGCTACAACAACAACAGCAACAGCAACAGCAATGCCAACAACAACAACAACTGTTTTTAGAGAACATTGAAACAAGTCTTGCTCTCGAGACTTCAATTCACGATCCACTGACTTGATAATACCCGTGCCCTGCAGCCTCAAAACAATTAACGACACATTCAATTTTATTGAAAGTAACAAAGACAATTTTAATTTATAAAAGTGTGAGAGGGAGACAGAGAGAGAGAGAGAGAGAGAGAGAGAGAGAGAGAGAGAGAGAGCGAAAACATGTAAGCATAAATATTGTTAATAAACAATAGACAAATTAACACCTGAGTTTTACAATATGAATATTGAAAGTAATTAAAAGTTGCAAAGGGGAAATTTTGTAGATAAGTTACAGAAGTAAATTATAGATAAGTATAATTATTAAATATATATAATAGATATAAATATAAATATATATATTATGTATAGGTAAGTTTTTATATATGTATATATATATTTTTTAACTTCTATAATAATGGCTGCTTAGCGTATTAACATTTACTTGAATTTAATTTTTTTAAACTTGTATTAATTTTCTTAATGGCAACCTGATTATCAAATATTAATAATAATATAAATAAGAACAAGCAAAATGAATCATTTTGAATTAAATCAGCATACGATATGAATGTTATTTTTTAATTTTCTTTTAGCATACTTTTGGGCTTGCATGTTGATAAAGGACTTTAGAATTTTATTAACCAATTAGATATTTTTTAAAATATATATAACAGGTTACTCTTAATGTATATATTTAATAAATTTTGAATACAATTAAAACATTTTTGTGTTATTCAAATGTATTTATTACCCATAATAAAGGAAGAGAATTTAAAATATTTTATTTATTAAATATATATAATAATATATAATAATAGATAAAATCTATAAAATACCTATACTCTCTTATAAATTAATATGAAAATATTCGTTGTATTTGATTTACTTACTTATAATTTATCTGCAATTAATAATACTTAAAATACCACTGCTAAGTTATTATTATATGCATTCTCTTACTAAATTGTTGAAATAAATATTTCTACATCTCGCTCCATTGTCTCCAACTCCTCTGACAAGCTGTTAATACCCGCTCTAAATAACATGGGAACAGGTATGAAGCTTCACACACACACACACACACACACACGCACACTCTCTCTCTCTCTCTCTCTCACACACACACACACACTCACTCATGGACAGCACGAAGTCAACCTGCTCTGAAGATTTCCTATTGCATGCATATTTATGAGTCGCTTGGGGATCAGAGCATTCCACCTGACATGCTCACAATTTAGAGGATGTGAGGTAAATAACTTAATTACAAAGTCAACGCAAAGAGCTTTCCCCAAAGAGACGAGAACAAACAACAAGAAATCGCTAACTCGCCTATCAGACTCTTTTATGGTAGGCAGAAATAGGAAGCTAAAAGCGAATTTCTTTGCCTTAAGCAACAACTTGGCTTATTATTATGCTAATATAATTAAATATGTATATATAATTTTTATATATTTGTTTATTATTATGCTAATATAATTAAATATGTATATATAATTTTCATAAATTTGTTTATATTAAGCATACGCAGTGTGAGACCCATAATTAATTTAATCTATTTACCAACTTATATTAATATAAATAATGTCAATTGTCTTTGATTGATCTCGTAATAATATTTGACAGTTTTGCTTGCATTAATGTTGTCTCAAATTAACTCTTAAATGTTGACAACTTCGCAGAAAAACTTGCTGGCAATTTTTTACTTTATTTGATTTTGATTTTTTCTCTCTTTTAGTTGCAATTCGCATTAATTTTCATGAACTGATTTATTTACTTATTGTGCATGGCTATAAATCATTTCATTTTCTATTATTTATGTATATATATATGTATATATAATATATAAAAATATATTTATATAACATTCAAAATTCATCACAGTCAACTCTTGTGTATTACTTTTTATTTATTTCATTTTTTTTTTTTTTCACTTTTCTTTGAGTTTCTCTTAAAATTACAAAATCTTGTTTCCAGTGGGAAGAGTGATTTATTGATTGTAAGCTTATTTAATTAAATTGCATGTAAACAAAGCGACTAGCTTAACAGCCCAAGCAAATGGCAAATCAAAACGAGGGCTGCTCTAGAGATTCGCTATAATATATCAAATTCAATTCTTTCTTTACACAGAAAATCTCGCTCTGAGCAACAGCCTTCGGCTTCGGCAGTCTTCGGTTGAGCATTTGGAGTTGAACAATTCGTGTGCTGCTCTCATCGTCCCGAACATCGTTTAGGCAACCATACGAATGACGCTCGCACACAAAGGCACAGCGAGCGCATAACAGCGCTAAAGAAGAAGAAACCCGAAGCCAAAAAGATTTCTATGCGATTGCGAACGAACTCGTTGAGGAACCGTTACAAACGATCGTTCGCTGACTTTCTGCTCAAAGTGTGAGTGAAAGACTTTTATGTGCAGACATTGAGAAACGATCAACAGATATTTGCGAGCTACATATAAAATTGATTATGTCGCATAATTAAACTTTATAATTAATAAATATATATTAGAATATATAAATATCAATAAACAAGTTCATTAGCTTATTTAATCAATGCATTCAATTAAACTGCATATTACAACATGATCTACTCATAAAGTTAACGATCAACCCTCGCAACACACACACAGTCATTCAATTCAACATTCTATAGGACGTGCCTTTAATGGATCGGTGTGCATATCAAAAAGTATTATTAATATTTTGATATTTATTTGCATTTGCAAACATTGAATTCAAGCTGCACGCAAGCTCAGCGAGTCTTATGAGCTTCACACGCGACGCTTAAATTGAGGTTAGGTTCAGATTTAGGGGATCGGAAATGTATGTACATATGTATGTACGTTGTAGTAACAGTTATTGTTATTGTTGTTCACTGTTTGCATTTGGTGACATTGGCAGCTTATCAATATAAGCTGCGCGGGTTTATGTAATTATATGTTATATACATATTTTATTTAATTGACGTAATCGAAAGGTTATTTGGGCGGCAACGATAATAACAATAATAATATAACAAATACAACAACAACAACAACCACAGCTCGTGCATTGGCAAATATTGCAGTCATAAAATTAGATAATAAGCTTAATGGTAAATAAAGAATAAAATGGGCTGATATCAGGAGATTAATCAAATAAGCTGACCAGATAAATATAAATAAAGGCGTATAAGTAATAGCAACAGCAAAACCAAATAAATATTAATAAATAATATTTCTCTTAAATTGCATTCAAATTGAAAGCTTTTTCCGTTAGCACTTCTTTGCTGCGCTGAATGTCAGCGATAAGCTTTCAGTATATCCAAATGAGCGAGCTTCAGTCAACTGTTGAACTTATTCAGCGTAGAGCTTTTGGCTGCGCACAAAGTTGATCGATTAACCATTTATCACAAAAGCAACAATAAAATTTAAATATAAATAAATAAAGAAGAACTCAAATATTAAACAATATGAAATATATATAAATAAATATATGATTTTCATTTACGGCAAGAGATTTTTTCCCTTAGTTAAACATTATTTGATGCCAGCGAAAACAACAGCTGTTTGCATGCGCAGCTCACTTAACGCAAGAGCTGAAGCATTTCTTACGTTAAACGTATTGCTCGCTCTTCAAATTGCTTACGCTCTCTTAATTATTGACCCAAAGCTTGAATCACATTCCAATAGATTTGGCATTTTGTTTACGCCACAAGCTCTCGCTCTCGCTCTCGCTGTCCCTCGCTCTCTTTCTCTCGTTCTTGCTTGCTCTCATCTTCGCTGCTTCTCTTGTTGTAAACGTAAACAAGCAGCGACGCCGACTGCGGCTCGTGTAAAAAAAAAAAAAATCTTGTCATTTCGGCATGAATTTGATATCCAGCTTATACAAGCGCAACGAAATGAAGAGTGCCAAAGCGTTAAGGCGAAAGAGAGAGGGAGCGGGAGAGGCAAAAACTGTGAATCTTATGAATTTGCCAAATTGTTAAAAAAAAAGAGGGGCGCGGCTGACCGAATTAATAGAAGAAGAAGAAGAAGAGGAAGCACAAAACGCAAGTGCAAACAAGTTTTAGCTAATTCCACGTGGCCAACAAAATTATAATGCAATGTGGAATTTTTGTAGAAGTATCAGAAAAAAATTGTGTGCAAATATTTTAGGGGGAAATTTTATATGCTTAATCGATCTAAAGGCTAATAAAGCTTTTAGAGATTTTAGAAATATATAAATTTGATTAAATTTATAAATTATTTTTCAAAACTATATATAACATAATTTTACATAATAATTTTTTTCTTTTTTTTTTATTCTAAATATTAAGTTTGCATACTTATATAAAGTTATCTTATTTAGTTGATTCCAAACTTTATTTAACTTGAGCTAAACTTTTAAATCCAAGTTATAAAAGTCATTTTGTTTATATTAGAATATTTTATTGTATATTAGACATCGATTAATGTTATCGATATTTTCAATAGGTCTTATAAAATTTTTCTCTACTGCAAAATATGCATAGACTTATATAAGATATACCATCATACCTTTATTAATCGAAATCAAAGTTATAACATAGTCTAATAGTTTTAGAAGATATCGATAGCACTAATAAGCTTCTTCTTATGATATTTAATATATAGATATATGAATATATTGTGTATCTTCTAGTAATATGTCATATCAAAAGATATATTATAATCTAGCTACAAAAGTTTAGCTTTTTTAAGTAAAGCTTTCCAGAAGTGGAGGCAGATAACGATAAACATTAATCGATATAGTTAGCTATATCCTTAAATAATATTGCAAACATATCAGATGCAGTTCACAATTGACTTACTCTCAGAATACCCAAGTTTATCATTCTAAAATCGAATAGACAGTAATACCTATTTGAACTCTGTTAAATTTGCTTCAAGAAGTTTTTCTTCTTCAACTATCTATATTTCCCGCAGCACAATCCCACCCTATTTATACATATTAAAAGGGTCTTTATCTAGCTAGACTTGACAAGTTGAAATACTTTTTTTTTTATTTGTTATTGGACTTTTCGTAATGCTCCATTTGATTGTCTCTTATCTATGACTTTATTTACAGTTTGTTTAGCTTTTGCTTGAACATTTTGCGCTTTTCGCGTTTCGCTTTGCATTTCCCAATGCAAATGAAGAAATGCAGGAAAAGCAAATAAATCAAATTGATATCGCATGAAATGCTTTGCAAGTTTTGAGCTATACAAAAATCGCCTGAGATAAGACTCGATAGCTAATGAAAGTTACTTTTTGTATAACTCGGGCTAAATGCTTATCGAAATATATAGCTAAATATAGCTCTATTTATGCCAAGATACCATGACTGAGCATTGTATAAATTAGTTTACTCTTTTTCGGGACAGTTATAAATAGAATCATTTCCTTTATGTGGTTCAAAGATTACGAAGTTGGGCAAGGCTTTCGGCAATTGAATACGGTTTTTCCTTTCTCATATCAATTTATAATGGCCGAAATTTTAATAGCTCCTTTTGTAATCAGACTTTTTATCTAGTACAGTGAACACCCGACTTATTGGCAGCATTTGCTTTCTAATGAAATATATATATCTTATATTATTATTATTTACTTTTACTTTACTTATAACTTTCTTTAACAAATCGAAATTTCCCTTAACTACCGTTTCTTTCCGTTGTCTAAACTTAGAGCTTATCAGAAACGTAGAGCTATATAATATATATTTTCTGTCAGATCAATTAGAAACGGTTGGCATCAAGCACTACAACTTTTGTTTCTAGTTTTATATAATGCAGAGATAATGAAACTTGGTAAATACTATATTCAATTATATATTTACCAAAGTTGATTGATCTATTTCATTGTATTTTCGCGACAGCAGTTAAAGGCAAAGAAGGTAAATTAATCAAATGATTCTTTTATAGTGAAAAAACAAATGATTGAAGACGTGTTCTATAACAGCTGACTATATCTAAGTCTTATGTTTGTATAAAAAAAAATTAAATAAAAAATATAAAAAAAATCGATAGCTTTTCATATAATTATATATTTTTTTCCATATTATTAGTTATAGACAAACGATCAGCATTGTTTCCATTCATTAGGTAGAAGTTTTTCGACTGTTTGTTATATCTCATTGAATATGTTAAGCCACAACAATTTTAATGGTTTACAGGGTATTCATATTTTGATACCAAAACAATTTGTAAACAAAAACAAATATTTGTTTACATGTTTTCAAAGAAGATCTTTCAACATTCTTAAACAATTTTAAACAATTTTTTTTTTATTGACAAAATGATGAAAAATGTTTGGCTGAAGGAAATTTCCGCGCTTTCTCATATCGCTCTCTGCAGCTCGTTGAAGTCTATTTACTCAATTTTCCGTTGCGTTTGCTTGAAACAGTTGCGACTTATTCAATTGGCCAAAAGTGGTAGAACAAACAAGCGATAGCCGATTGTAACGGTTGTTCCACGTTTCGTTGTTGTTGCGTTTCTTTTTTTTCAAATGCTGCGCAGTTGTAAAACGACGCCGGCGCCAACGTCGGCGCAGACGACGCGTCGCAAAATACTCGAATAATTTTATGGCACAAATTGTCAGCTATTTTATTTATTTTGTGTGTTTTTTTTCCGCAGTTGTTTCGCGTTGCGCTGTTTGTTTTCTAAACTTTATGACAAAAGTCTAAAAATAAACGGGAAACAACAGCAACAGCAACAACAACAACAGCAACAGCAACACCAATAAGTCGATCGAGTGTGGACTTTAGGGTGGGTAATGAATGCAAAAGAAATGAATATGCAATAAGCAAAAGGGCTGGACGTGCACACTGATCGACTAGGCGATACCCTGTGGGCAGTTATGTGTGTATATATTTATATATTGAAATTTAAAATATTTTTATTAATTATCTTTCTCTACATATTTATATACCCAATAAAGATATATTAATATTATTATATTTATTTATTGAGATATTAATCTTCATTCTTTCCAAACTCTAAACATTCTTAATGCCCTTACAAACAACTCTCTACTGCCCTCACATCTATTTTACAGGGTATTTTAATGGCAACTATATCAATAAGCATAACGTGCAAGGGCTTAAGCTCTATGAGCTTTGAAGCTGAGCTCCTTCATTGTTTATTCAATGCAGCCGCAAGGGCACACACACACACACACACATACTACCGCACTTATACACGCACACACCACATGCAAAGAGCGGCACGGCTTAAGGGCGCTCAAAATGGCGATAGCCTCGTCAACTTTCCACTCGATTGTGCAATCGCAAATCGTAGGCGTAGTCCATAAATAACATTTAATACACATGTATACATGTGTACATACACACACACATACACCCACACCCATATACATGCATATGGGTTAAGTACATGTGTACGTGTAAAATAATAAATCATGCAACAGTAAACAATAATTGCATATTAATACTCACATTTTGACAAGTTGCTGAACAAAAGGAGAACCAAAAGAGAACTGTTGATTTGTTATTGTTGCGGTACTCGCGCCTCTCTCTCTCTCTCGCTTACACTTTTTCACTATATGCTTTGTGCGCGTGCTCTTCTTCTTAATGCTGCGCAGCCGGCTTTTAAAGAAAGCTGTTATTGTTGTTGCTGTTGCTGCTTATGTTATTTTCGCCGCTGTTTCCACTTGTTGCTTTTTATTGCCACTGTTTGTTGTTGTTGTTTTTGTCCGTTCTCCACAGGAAGCACAAAATTAAGGCAAGCATGCAGGCGACGCAGCGTCAACGTCGACGACAACGCCGCTGCACTTTGGTACTTTGTCACAATGCGATTGTTGTTGTTCTTTTTTTTTTAGGTTTAGCGTGGGCACTGTAAAAAGAGAGAGAGAGTGTGTGAGAGAGCAACAAGTTGTTGAGCGTGGTAAACAAGTGAACAGAAAAGCCTTTTGCTCGCTCTCGCGCGTTCTCCTTCGCCTTCTTATCACCTGCGCTCTCACGCTCTCACTCTCTTACACACTCTCGCTCTCTCGCATAGTTGGTCTGTCTGCATTTGCTGTGTGCTTTGTTGTTGCTGCCGCGGTTGCTGTCGCTGTCGCTGCCAGCGCAGCGTAGTTAACTTGACAGGCAGCCAGGCAACGGCAACGGCAGCAACAACAAAATATTGTTGCTAAAAATAGATGCGCGCGGGCAGCGCACAAATAACAAACGAGACAGAAACGAAGCGAGCAGCGCGTACAAATTGGAAAAAAAAAATATATAAGAATGTGAAACTATAAAACAGAACGAAGAAGCAGGCATAGAAGTAGAAAAGCAGCTGTGAGGCTCAAATGGAAAATGATTTGCAAAGAAAATGCGACGCAAAATTCACAGCCAAAGCAGCTGCGTGGGCAGCTGTCTCTGTCTCTGTTTCAGGTGCAAGCGAGACAGAGTAGGAGTGCGGCGAGTGCATGTTTGGAAGCTTTGATTGATGTTGGAGTGCAGCTTTTGTTTTTCATTGCAAACAACAACAATGAAACAAATGTGTCATATGAGAAAAAGAGAGAGGGAGAGCGAGAGAGAACGAGATAGAGTGAAGGCTCGTGCATAAATGAAATCAAATTGTTGGCAATTTTTTACACGCTTTGAATGCACAAACAGCAAACGTTTAATTTATTAATTTTCCACTATAAATTAAAAAGAACGTGCTTTGTACTCTTTGTTGTTGTTGCTATTGCTGATGCGACTAACTAAAATGTCAAATGAGCGCGCGCGCTCTCTCTTTCACGCTCTCCCTCTCCCACTCCTCTTCGATGCTCGCTCGCTCGCATGCAACGCGAGGTTGACAAGTGCATTTTTTTCGTGCCAATGATTTTTTTTTTTTTTGTTCTGCTTAATTATTCTTCACGAATTATACTTAGTTACACTTTTTAACATTCAACTTTAACATTTATTAGACATTTACATTTTATGCTCAATCGCTGCACATATGGAATAGAACGGTTCTCAGGTTAGCTGTTGTTGTTGTGGTTATTGGAATTGAGCACACAGCGCGATATGCGCTAGATCATTCGACTAGCGTTCAACTAAAATCGACGGCAACAAAAACGAGCACACGACAACGACGACGTCGACGACGGCGAACTTGTGTTCAGCTCTAACAACACGAAGCGAACGCTGCGGAAGCGAAACACAAACTGAGAGAATGGCGCAGCGTAAAAGTCGTACGAGCACAAGCGTAGAGCGCATTAGCAAACACGAGTGGAAGCTGCTCTCACCATGCTCTTGCTGTTAAGGCTGCTTTGTTTAAGTAGATATTAAGAAAAGGTAAATTATAGCGTAGACAAAATATTGATATAACGATAATTAATTTTTTAAAATTTTAATACTTTGTTAAATGAAAGACTTACAATATTTTTCATTACAAAGAATATATCATGAAATATATACAAAACTTAAGCTCTGACAACATAAAGACTGCGATCTCATTTTGTTTGCTAGTCAACATAAAAACACTGTTGTAAGAGCGAGAGCTTGAATAATAGCATAATGCTAAGAGCGCGTAAAACAATGTAAGAGAGACAGGGAGAGCAATCACAATTGAGAGCGTAACGGCATACAACAGGTAGTTGTAGTTGTAGTTGGGCAGCCTGAGAGCAGCTTGGAGCACACATTGGCAGCTGGGCGGGAGTTGTGAGATTGAAATCGAGTGGAATCAAGTGGAACGTTTTATATTTGATGAGAGGCTTAGTTAAGAGCTAAAATCCATTTAATTAAGCTCGAATTTAGACTTGCGTGAGTGAGTGAGTGAGTGAACTGCCGTTAACCAGAAAATATCTAAATATACCGATTTCAATTATTGACAAATCGCTGACGACAATTAGAGCCAATGAATGCTGCCAAGTTACTAAGAATTTTAATTAGACAGCACAGGAAATTAATTATGTATGTCACAGAAATTAAAGATATATTTTTGTACAATTGAATTAGTGAAAATTCATTTAAATCTCGAATGCAGATTTATTTACCAGATATCTAAGAAGTCGAGCTTTTGGAGCTTTTTAGTTCAGCTTAGCACCAACAGCAAAAATATCAATTTGAGCGCAGACACAAACCAGCAAAGTAACAAAAGGTTTGCTGTATAGGCTAGAGCTGGTGCAGTCATCGACTAAGAAAGGGAATTTTACTACACACTGACAAAAGCGATGTGCTATGAATTATGCTCATTTGCTACTGTGCTGCTTCTCTTTTGCTCTAACACCGGGCATGTATTTGCGGAGGCTGTGCTATGCAGCGCAAGCGAGATGCACAGATACGGCCATTTTATGCACATATATAGGGGTGGAGCCAGCAAAAAAAAGTACCAGCTGCTACCAGGTGAAGTTTTAAAAGTGGCAAAATGGGAAATTATTTACAGTGAAAAATATAACATAAGAAATTCAATCTTAAGCAACATTAATAATATTTTTATTAGAAAATAACCTATATTATTATTTGGTATATTATTTTTTATTCATTTCACATTTTTGTATCCTTGACAAGATCATCCTAGCTATATTTCCCTTTATATAAAATCCCAGTATTTAATTTTACCCCGCCAGCAGTATTTTGTAGGCGTTCCAATACAGCCACCCACTGGCTGCGTCGCTGCTTGTGTGTGCTGTCGTCGCTGCTGCAGCGCTGTCGCTGTCGCCGTCACTCCTGCTAGCTGTAAGTCGTAAAGGTGTGGTGTGTCCTGAAGGGCGGAAGGTGGTAGCAGCAGCAGCAGCAGCAGCTAGGCGCGGGCGAGAAGGACGATGGCGGCAGCAAAAGTTGATTAGATGGATTTCGTTTGGTTTTTGTGTTTTTAATCACACACCAATTTCATTTATTAAATCTTCGCATCAGCATTTCATTTTTCGTATTCTCTCTCTCTCTCTCTCTCTTGCTCCTTCATCCGTTCTGCCGTTTGCCGTTTGCCAACAACTGTTGTTGCCGTTACTCTACCGACGGCATTTGCTCTGCCTGTTGTTGTTGTTGCTGCTCGCTGGCTTTTTGTTTTTCTCTTTTTCGCACGCTTTTGTTTATTTGTTTTGCTGTTTGTGCAACTTTTTCGCATGTGTGTGCGTGTGTGTGTGTGTGCGTGTGCTGTTTGTATTCCTTTGCACTCACTCATTGTCACGAGCAATTTACGCTGCCTGCCTGCCTGCCACGCCCCCTGCCATTGCCGCTGCTGGGATTGGGTGGGCGGCAGCAGCAGCTTCAGCATTGTGAAACTTTTTACAAAATGAAATTGTTTTCGTATTAACAATTTCATTAAAATTAAATTACTTTTATTATTACGTCTCTGCTGCCGTCGCTGCCATCGCTGAGCTTTTGCCGCTGCTGCTGTTGTTGTTGTTGTTGCTGCTCTTTATTTGCGTTTCATTTGTTCATCTATGCGCCATTTAATTTGCCTGCTCTCTGCCTCCTTCTGCCCGTCTCTCGCTCTCACTCCCTCTCCGCTCTCTTCTGCTGCTGCTCTGGTTGAGCTTTTACTCAAAAGTCTGGCGTTTGTTTTCTTTAGCTGTCAAACAAATTAATTGCGCTTTTAATTGATTTTGTGGGCCAAATGAATGAAATGAAATTAAGCCAGATCTGCGCGTGAGCGAGAAAGAGACAACACCTGCTTGCTTGCATGTAGTATATGTGCGTAGATCGTGAAAACTGTTATATGAATGGGAATACGCTTGAGTAGCAAAGTTATTTGTGTGCGAGGCTTTATTTTAGTGGAACTTAATTGGAATTGGAATTTAAGCTGGAATGAAATTGAAAAGATTATGAATGAAAAATAATTATGCATAATAATAAAATTATTTTTCTTCAATTAATAATTGGATATTTATATCTTATAGAATATACAAATATTAAATTATTAATTAGAGATAAATAAATTATATAATCATTTAAATATTAATTTTAATAATTAAAGATATAAATTATTATAATTTTAATAATAATTTTAATAATATTTAATTATATATTAAATAACATAGAAACAAAACTTGTTCATTTGAATTTAAGCTGAATTGAAACTGAAAGGGTAAGGAAAGCTGCAGTTAACTTTGACTTGAGAAAGGAAATTTTAATGATTATCGAGTTTTATTAAATATTTAACGCTAATTTATATATGCTAATTCTCTGCAATCTTTGCTAAGCTTCAATTTATCTGCATAATTTGATTTCGAATAATCTATTATCTATTAATCTATTATTAATAATAATTTATTATCCTTCCCATACTTGCTCATATACATTTTTTTTTGTATTTTTAGTTTTTTATTATTTTATTTTTATTTAATTCATTATAATTATTATTATTATATATACTTCTTATTTCTATTGTAATTAATCTTATTTAAGCAACTGTATTTTCTATTGACAGATATTATTATATATTTAATATTACTTCAGTCCTAATAAATCGCAAAGAGTTTAAGCTTCCAAGTTTTCCAGTTATACAATCATTATAAAGGAGCAAGTTGTCTGTCTAATTGGAATAGTAAATGCCAATTGGAAAACTGCAAGCTGAAAACTGTTGAAAATGAAAAGAAATTGCACATGATAAATCCGTTAACCAAGAGATCTTACCTATAATTATATCTCAACATATCAGATTCAAAAGCTAAACTAAGAGAGCAATATATTTAATTTAAATGCCAGTTTGTAAGCTAATACATGAACTAATTCTATGAAAACTCTTGTATGTTTAAAATATTTTATTTTTTTTATTTTTGTTATATTTTTGTCTATCCACTGTCAACCCCCCACAAATGCTGTCAAATTTATTTGGAGTTGTTTTCAAATAAAATGATATAAAAAATGCATCGACATATTTGAGCGTAATTCTTAGTCAGAGTTTAACGTTTGACTTCTTGCACATTTCGGGGTCTTTATCGTAATTCTGTTTAGTCATTTATTTTATTATGCGTTTTATGCATTGGCCATTCACTCGGAAAATGGCGGCTCAGCGTGTAAGTGGCCTAAAGAGAGAGACAGGGAGAGATAGAGTGGGAGAGGGAGAGACAGAGAGTGAGGGCAAAGAGTGATGGTTAGAGAGCTCTCAACAAAATTATGCGTTGGCCATAAAAAGGCCAAGTGGACCAGGCAATTGGACCACGTTTTGCGATGACAGCGCAGAGAATGGGAAAAGGGTCGAGAAAGAGAGGGAGAGGGAGAGGGGGTGGGTAGTTGGAGGGCCGGGGTGTGGCGCGTAAAGGCGTTGCCCCAAAAACAATTTGATGGCGCCAATAAATTTGTTTTCATGCCTCGAAATTTCGTTGAAATGTCGCACCATAAATAAAGCTGCCCCCAACCCCCCTGCCGCGCAAGCCATGTAAAAGTGGGCGGGGCAGCGTCTAATGACAGCCGAAATAAGCGAGGATAACTGAGGAGCTCAATAAAAGTGACTGCTGAGTGGCAACCGCAATGTAATTTGGCTCAACTCGGCTAAAAGAAGTTAATAACATTTTGCGCAGAGCGTGTGATGGAGAAGGAGGGAGGGGGGGCAGGGTTGGGGTGGGGGTAGGCTGGCAGTCAGGCAGGCTATTCATTTCGAGCTGCGCCATTTTGGCTTGGGCAAAATTTATAACCGTAATTGAGCTGCCTGCTCGAACAGGAGCTCGCACAGCTCTGTTGGCTTGCGGGTCTGCTCGACTAGCTAGGTTGTCCGGCTGTCCGTCCGTTCGTCTGACTGGCCACGTAAAATGCATTAACTGCCAGTTGGTTGGCCTGCGCTCCAAGTCCAAGGCACTCGCAATTTGGTTTTCGAAAAATAAGCAATTTGTAAATTGAAAATGGTCGTTGAGAGGGCAGGCAGGAGGAGCACGAGCAGGAGCAGGAGCAGGAGCAGCATGTGGAAGGAGCTCAACTCCCTTCTGGCCTGCTGGCCAGCGTTGGTCAATGGGCGTGTGGGCGACACGAAACGCGGAAGCACGAAATTAATTATTTGCCATTAGGGCTAAGTAGATGATATAAAAAGTGGCAGCAGCAGCAGCAGCAGCAGCAGCAGCAGCAATGGCAAGGCAACAAGAACTGCTTCCTTCTCTAAGGAAGGAGCGGGGGCTGGCTCGTTAGGTAGGCGTGGCTGATGCTGCTCTCCGCAGGCAATTTAGACAGTCAAGTGCCCATATAAATTACATAAATTTCACCCAGAGTTTTGCACAAAGTGCGACTGCAAAATGGAAGTGGAAGTGGAAGTGGAAATGGAACGTGGAACGTGGAAGAGTGCTCCGCCTCCTCTTAGCGAGTCGCTCGGAGTCTTTTCTGAGCGTTATTCCTCTCCTGTTTCTAGTCCAGTTTGTGTGTCATTTCCATGGCGTTTCCTCTAGTAGTTATGAGTGAGGGCGATGGGCTGAATGGAATGATACGGAAGAGTGTGCTGGTTTTGATAGAGACGAAATGAAATGGAAGCGAAACATGAATTGCTTAAGCTGCTTAATAAATCACATGATGACAGGTTATGAAATGAGAATCATTTAAGATTTGTAGAGAGAAATGGAAATGGAATAAAATGAATTGAAACGTCGTCTGGAAGGAAAGGAATAGTGAAAATGGAACTATTATAATGATAGAAAGGCAGATAGAGAGACAGAGGGAGAGACAGCTGGAGAAGAGAGAGAGAGAGAGAGAGAGACTGAGCGAAACTGATGAAATGAAACAGATCAGAAAACTATAATAAGGAAACTATATACAGGGAAAGAAGAGAGACTCCGAAAAGAGGATAAGAGCAGTTTATTCAGATGGAATGACATAGAACAATTGATAATGAGAGCAAGTAGGATGAAACAAAGAAATGCAATGAGAGAATATGAGCAAAAGTGAAATGGAAGGAAGATTAGAAGGAAATCGAGAGGAAAATGAGGATGGAGAGCGCCAGAGAGAAAGAAAGAGCTACAGAGAATACATAATGAAGGATAGATGAAAACGGATATTGAAGAGAGGGAGCGAGAGAAAGTGAGAAAATGTCTGATTACGTAAAAAATAAGCGAGATGTTGAGATCGAAGGAGAGTGATAGGGAGAGCCGAAGAGTGCGACAGATTGGAGAGAGCTACGAGATGAGATTGTAAAGATGGAAACAGAGACAGAGAAACAGAGATTAAGAAACTGAGAAATGAGCATTAAAAAAGTGTAAGTAAGGAGGAGAAAGAATATGATCTAAAAGTTCGTTTTCTCTAATAAGCAAAAATGATTTAATCAACATAATTTAACTAACTTAGTTGAAATCTAAATCTAAATCAGAATAATTATACCTATTTGCAGTTTCTTTGCAATTCTGATTATATATACTTGCCAGTTCCATTAAATCAACGCTTATCCATCTAAATCCCAACTAAATGAATATCCAACTAGCATTGTCTTCTTCTTCTTTTTTATTTAGCACACTTTACAACACTGTAAGCGAATAGAAAACAAATCTTCAAGCGGAAAATCTCTCAAGAGTCCGCTGTCCGCCACGCCCCCAGCTGCTGCACTAGTTGCAGTTGCAATTTCGCAACTAGGAGGTACAAAAAAGTAAGATAAAGAAAAAGAAGAAGAAGAAGAAGAAGAAGAGAAAGAAGGAGCCCAGCGCATCTATTATTAAGCAGGTAATTCCACTAAAACGATGAGAAGAGAGCAAAAGAAAAATGAAGCTGGCAAATAAAATGATATAAAATGAAATAAAGTAAAACAAAGCAAAATGAAATGAAATACTAATAGAACTAAAACACAAACTAATGGCAGGAAAAACAAGAAGAGGGCGAAAAAGAGTGAGAGAGAGAGAGAGAGGGGGTGGGAGGCAGAGTGTGGGAGGAGGATAAAGAAAAGTTACAATAGACAAACTCATAAATCAGCGCGCCAATTTGCGAGGCTGACAGGCGGCCCCCAAAGCAGCACTAGTTGAAGAAGAAGAAGAAGAAGAGGAAGAAGAAGAAGAAGAAGCAGCAGCAGCCGAATAAGCCGAGGGAGTCAAAGCTCACGTAACGCAACAGCAGCAGCGGCAGGCGAAAATAGTTTCTGATAAGTAGAACGCCCAAAAGCCAAGTCAGGCAGCAGGAGGCGGCAGGAGAAGGTAGCCAAGGCAAGCGAATTCATTTCGTAATTGTGGCCAACGACCCAATCGCAAACAATAATAAATGGATCAGGCCGTGCCAACATGGCGGCCAGGCAAGCAAGCCAAACAACGAGAGAGAGAGAGAGAGAGAGAGAGAGGGGGACTGAGTGTGAGAGGGCGCGTAAGAGTGAGACAGCGCGCAGTCAAGTCAGCAAATAACAATAAAGGCAATAATGCAAGATAATAAATTAACTGAAATTCACTTAAATGTTGTGCAAGGGATTTGTATTGATGGCAATAGAGAGCAAACGAGAGCAAACGAGAGCGAGAGAGCGGGAGAGAGAGAGGTAGAGCGCGGCAGGCAACGGTGGCGTCGACGCTGCTGCTCAGCTGCAAATTAATAAAAATAAATTGAGTTGTCAAAAATGATATGCCAAATAAATTCCAACGGTGAGTAATCGCTTTTAGTCAGGGCAGCAGCAGCAGCAACAACAACAATAACCGACCACCCACAGCACACAATGGATGAAAGCTTTACACACACACACACACGCACACTTTCACTGTGCTCTCTCACTCTCTCGTGCTGGTGCTTTACCGCAACAACCTCTTCCCGCGCTCACTTAACGGCAAGCATAACGATGAAAATCCAATTTAAGGCTGCCTCAGCGAGTGAGACGCTTTGTTCTTGCACGCTCTCGCTCTCTCTCTCTCTCTCTCTCTCTCACACACACACACACACATACACACTCAGTCGGGCGCATGAAGTGTAATAAAATAAAGTAGCCTTGCCGTGTGGAGAAATTAGAAGGCAGGCAGGCGGGCGGGCGGTAGGCAGCTACGTCGACGTCAACGTCGTCCTGACGTCCTGGACGTTCCCATGCCGAAAATTCAATTTCACAATGAAAATGCGCGCACACAAGCAGCAGCTAAAGAAGAAGAAGAACAAGAAGTAGAAGAAGCAGCAGAAGCAGCAGAAGTAGAAAACTTGCTAGCCTGCGAAAAATGAGAAAATTGTCTTATGTGCGTGCGAGAGAGCGCGAATGCGCTGTGCGAACAGGCCGGCAGCAGCGCCGCTGTCGGGTCGCTGCTTTGGCTGGCTGGCAGCGCAGCGCGTGCGCGACAAAAAATAAAGGGAAATACACAAATAGTCAGCAAAGGCGGCGCTTAGGGGGCCGAAGCGCAACGAGACGAGCGACGAGCTACGACGAGCCTGCGGCCGAACCCGAACCACCCGAAGCCAACCCAACCCCCGTTGCGGCCATCTTTGACGGCGACGTTGACGACGACAGCGACGTCGACAGCGACAGCGACAGCAGCAGCGTCAACAAACAGCAGAAACAACGTCGCAGCCTCTGCGTGCGCTGTTAGATCATTCGCAATCAGCCGTTGCACGCGTTCGGTACACAGCCATTCCCAAGCAAACACATAGTATAACAGTATAACAGTTTCACATAGTCGCACAGTGAGCTAATCTATGCGAATCTACGTGTGGATTACAGACGAGACAAAGACAAACAATTGCAATTTGTGCATTCGCGTCGGTTAACCTCCAGGTGGAAAGTTCGAAGAGACAAACAATACCCAAAAACCCAAGGCAATCAACTCACGTGTGTTCAGCGTATGTGTGTGTGTGCGTGCGTGCGGGTGTGTGTGTGTAGGTCTAACTGTAAAACTTTTATGTGCTAAATTTGAGCTTTGATTGAGTGTGACTCGAAAGTTGGTCCAGTTGCATCCTTAAAGTGCACACCTGCCCAACACCTGAGCTCTTCTTAACTCTCACTCACTCACTCACGCACTTCAGCCGAAACTTTTGGCGCTTTGAGCCGCCTTTTAGACGCTGTCGAAAGTTTACCTTTTGTTGCTTGTGCCTCGCCTCGCTCGCCTTGCTCCAAGAGTTCAAAGTTCGCCGTTTTCCACAAGACAAGCCAAAGGATTTCTTTTCGTTCCACGCTTGAAGAATTACTGCCAAAATTTTCACAGACGGTAATAAGGTAAGTCGAAGAAAACAGCTGAAACTTTTGTTTAGAAGCTGGAAAATTATAAATTGTTATGGAACTAATCTAATCTAATATAATTAGCGCAAACTTGCAGAAAGGTAACAACAACATTTCTGACTTTTGCCAATGCAGTTAAGGCAGTAGTTGAGATTATACAGAGAATCTTTAAAAGTATTTTAGTGAATTTCGACTATAGTATATGCAAAAGAGATAACAAATTAGTAATTATAATTAGAAGATAATGCATTTATTGTCTGCCTACTTCTGTCCTCTTCATCTTCGTATCGCTGTCTAGTTTTTGGTGCTGTTGAGAAAGGCTAGCGCTAAATAGTTGATTCGTTAGTAATTATATTTAACTTTTTATTTATTTTTTTTTTACCGAAAAAAATCTATATCTTTTCTAAGTTTTAGTTAAAAATAAAATAGAACTTAAACGTCTTCAATAACTTTTCTATCTTTTTCACTATCAATCTATCTATCTATCAATATATCTATCTATCTTTCTATCTTTATATCTACCTATCTATCTATCAATATATCTATCTATCTATCAATCAATCTATCTATCTAACTATCTTTCTATCTATCTATCTATTTTATTTACCACCATAATTGATCCATGAAATTTGAATATAGTTTCATTACCACATTTTGTTGTTTATTTATAGAACTTTTTTTTAATGTATTTCTTATAAAATCTCCATCAAACATTCTTTCTAATAATCAGAATTAAAAATAATTAATATAAATATTTATGAAACTCAATTTCTAAATTCAATTCAAAGAATATTGTGAATAATTTCTTTCAAAGAGACCAAAAATGTCTATAAAAGCAAATATTAAATAATAATATTATTCATTATAAATATTATATTGAATTTCTAGTTTTGATTTATAAATTTTTTGTAGTTACTATTTATTATTTATTATAAATATTATATTAAACTTTTATATATTTTCATATTTTCATATATTTTATTTATTTTAATTTCTAATTTTTTTATTTTCTTCTCTACTTCTTGAATATCTACTATAGTATATTCATGATACTATATTATATAATTTTATATGAATATGATATGCTGTAGTGTGATATGATATAATGATATGAAATATCTATTGAGATCTGATACTCTAATATGAATATGAGGAGATGGAGAAATAAGATCCAGACTAAGAATAAGACAAAAATATTTTAGAAGATATAATAAGATAGAATAGGACAAATATATTTTAGAAGATATTTTTGTCATATTCTTCGTCTTGATCTTATTTCTCCATCTTCTCATATTCATATTAGAGAGCTTTGCTTAGCTAAATCATAATATATGTATATAGGAGACTTTGTATTAATTGATTATTATTATTATTATTTATTTGAAATTTTTTGTAAAATACAGTCATATATAATATTAAGAAAATTTCTTACTTAAAAAATACTTGAAGCCAAGTAAATCTCATGCCAACATGAACACATTAGAATTCAACAGATCAACATATATACATGCATAAATAAATACATACATACACATATATGTATGTATGTGCATACACACATTTGATATATCCCAGCAGATTGTCTTTGAATTGAATTGAAGGCAAAAGCATTTTGCGCATAATTTATTTACACGCTTTTAATTTGTATTAAAAATTTCTTAATGAGTGCAAATGTGATAAAAATCTTGTACAAGTGCTCTCAAGTACACATACATACGACTGTGACTGCCTCTGTATGTGTGTGTGTGTGTGTATGTGTGTGTGTGTGTGTGGATTGCTCAAGTGTTTCCACTCCACTCGAAGGGGCACACCAAAAGTGTTTGTGTTGATGCCTTTCCTGTGAGAAATCGCACAAAATTTGTGAACACTTGAAAAAGGATGTGAGACGAGGCCGGAGCAGAAGGTTGAGAGAAAGAGAGCGAAAAAAGAGAAAGAAATTCCGCTAGACAAGCTGAAGAAATTTGTAGCTGAAATGCAGTTCACAGCATTCGCGCTGTAATTGGGGTACAGACCCCAAAGTTGATCACTCCAAATGCAGTTTGAATAATTGATGATAATTAAAAGGAAGAGAGAAAGAAGAGCAAGAGAAGAGAGTAGAGTAGAGTAGAGTAGAGTAGAGTAGAGTAGAGTGTCGGGAGCTGCGGTTCCCCCAAGCCATCACAGCCAGAGTGCTCCAATCGGCAGCCAGACACGTGCTGGAGCGGGAGCTGAAAATCAATGGCCAAACGAATCCAGAAGTGTGCGATGGCAGTCGTACCTCCGGGCCATGTACGGAAGACTGGGCTGGGTTGATAAAAAAAAAAGGAAAGGAAAGGAGAGGCAAGAAAGAGAGAAAGAGAGAAAGGGCAGAGCTACAAATTGAATTGATCAACCGCAAATTAATTGGCAGCCATGCAAACGCCAGTGCTCCAAACGGCCCCAACTCTGCAGCTTCCATTGAGTGGGTGCCCGCTGATGGGGTCGAAAATTTCCATTTTTTTTCTGCTACTGCTGCTGCTGCTGCTGCTACTCTTGTTGTTGTTGTTGTTGTAATCGTCAAGTTTCGATTCGTTTTCATTTCGTTCAACTCAATTAGGGTTGGTTAGCTCTGCAGTGGGGCCATTTGGCAGAGTGGCGGGGGCGTGGTGGGGGCATGGGGGATGCTGCGTTTTGGCGCACAAAAATAAAATACAATTTGGCATATTTAAATTAGCAAATAGAATTATCGTACAACTGTGCCTAGTCGGAGGTTAGTTGCCATGTTTATTGATTGCTTGATTGAATTGCCTGTCGAAATGTCGAATTGGGGAAATTTATTTGGAATTGCGCTGGAAATCGCTGCCCAATGGGGCGCTCGGTTCAGCTCGGTTTGTCAGCGCCAATACGCAATGCGAAATTCAAATGAATAAATATATATATATATATATAGATATTTAACTGTTTTAGTTGACATTTATTTTGAGCTGGCTTCAGTGGCATTAGCTATGGCAAATTGTTTGATGCATGGACAAAAGTTTTTTGGAGAAGCCTATTTTTATTTTTTTGGAAAATATTTTTAAATTAATTTGGTAATAAAAATTGGTAAATTTCCTTTTTGAAAATATTTTTAAATTAATCAAAAATAGAGAAACTTTTTTTCTGTGTATGATTTTATTTTTAACTATATTTAAATTAATTAAAAAATGTGTATAAATAAATTTCAGTTTTAAATGTTTTTAAATAAGAAAGTTTTATCATTTTGAACAGTTTTTACATTTTTTTTTTAATTTTTATTTATTTCATTTTTTGTTTTTGTATTGAAAACAAAAACTCAAAGTAGAAAAAGTTTGTTAAAATATATTTTTTATTTCATAAATATATTCAAAAACAAAAAGACAATAAACTCGTTGAAATATAAGTTTTCATAATTATTATAAGTATATTAATATTGATATTTATTTATTCTATATTTTTATATATTTATTAACAATAATTTTATTGCTTGCTTTGATATTTTGAAATATTTTGTGTTGTCTATGTGAAACAAACTTTGATTTGCTTTCGAATAGCTTAACACAATTAGAAATTAGCAACTGTGATCAATAGATCTGCCCGCTCGCCTTCTCCTTTAGCATATTTTCATCTATATATTCTCTCTCTCTCTTTCTCTCTCTCTCTCTCTCTCTCACTCCCTCGCTCATTTGCTTAATCAACTCAGCGACTCCCGCAGGCCGCAGAGAACTTTTCACTGCTCGGCAACAATTGAGATCGAACAGAGGGAAAAACAACAGGCAGTAAAGAAAAAATATAAAAAATATATATATATAAAAAAGAAATGCACACAAAAAGCAATTTGCTTTAATTAAACAGAAAATTCAATCAAAATATTTATAATAAAACAAAACACCAACCACGCAATTGTCAAGAGTGCATATGAATACATATATATATATATATATATATATATGTATATATATATATATATATATATATATATATATATATATATATATATATATTATATATATGCGAATATGTATGTGTAGCGCTACTCTATGCGGGCGCCCCGAAGACGAATTCAAATTGAAGGGTTGCCCCGCCCACCTCCTCCCTAAACAAAACGCAGCAGCCTCTCTCTACCCCTGCCCCTGCCTCCTCCTGCTGCTCTTGCCTTGCACAATTGCTGACACTTGGACACGGATCGCAGTCGGAGCAACTGCATCGGGCAACGGGTGGCCGTTTTTTTTTTTTCTTTTGTTTTTGTATTCTCGTTGTTGTTGTTGTTGTTGTGGCTGTCGCGCTCATAATTCAATTTAAAAGCATTTTCGTAGCCACAACTGATTTTGATTGCAATTATATATACCCTAAACATAATTAGTAGAAAGGGTATTTGAAAGTCTAGCAGTAGTAGTAGTTCAAGAGAACATGAAAGTTCCTTATGAAAGATCATTATGAAGTTAGACAATTCAAGTCTCAAATATAATTCGTTTCATAATTATGTAATTCATTAATTTACGTTAAATAAAAAATATTAAAAAATATATAAATAAAATCTTAACAGCTTCTACAAAGATCTCTCTATCAAATATTAATTTGATTTATGCAAATTTATATAAAATACTTTAATAGAGGAAAGTCTAAGAGAATTTGTTAAATAAATTTACATTGAATGCAAAATTTGCATATAGCATAAGCAGAAGTCGAGCTGACTTGCCTAGATCATGCTCATACATATATGTTGCTATATCTATTTTCAACATTCTATGTTTTTTTTTTTTTCACTTTTGAGCCTAGGCGCGAGCCAATTGACACAATCAAATGCGCTTAATGCAGCTGAAACAAAAACAACAACCGAAAACTGCAATCAACGCCAGAGAGATGAAACCACAGCAAAGGTGGCCGAGGGGGGGGGGGGGGGGAGGAGGAGGTGTAGGCAGAGGCTTAGTAGTAGCATCAGTGAAGAGGGGGTGTGGGGGGTTGGGTTGGGTTTAGGCTAGGTAGATGCTGCGCCAGTTTAGTTTGATTACGCGGACGGACAATTCTAAAAACGGATGCACTTTACTTTTCGCCAAGTGATAACCTCATCATCATCAACAACAACAACAACTGTGTGTACGCCCCCTCAGCCCCCTTATGCAGCGCAAAATTATCGCGCTTTTAGGCACAATCGCTTTGCTGCTGCTGTTGTTGTTGTTGTTGTTGTTGTTGTTGTTGTTGTTGTGTGGGTGGCAGACAATTTTGCAAATGCGTTTAAGTGGCTCTAATGCAGGCGGGATGAGGCGTCTGGCCGGTCAACGGGGCTGCCTCGCACGTGGATACAACTATGGCCAGTTGCAGCTGATGCTGATGCTGATGATGGTAATGCTCTAGCTGATGATGATGATGATGATGTTGCTGTCTGCCTGACGAATTATGGCAGACAGCTGCCCGTTAGCGTTCCTCCATTTTGCCGCGATTTGGCGAACGATAGCCGAGATTTAGTCGGCCGATAAGTCCATTAGGGAATCAAGCGTACCGAAGTGACGTTATACATATGCATATGCATGTCCATGTCCATATCTATGTCTAGCTCTGCGACTATGTGACCTTGGGGGCTCGACTCGACTGCCCAGCTGAGGCAAGCTGCTGCAAGTTGAGCAAGTGCAGCTGTGCGAATTGTCTTCTGGGGCACTCGGCTACAAATCTGGGTTAATTGTGATCCAGAGAAGATTGATGAGAAGATCTTTTGCATGTGTGCATGTCATGCGAGTGAAATTTCGTAAGGAAACTGAATGAACTAAGAATTTCAGGCAGTATTTCCTTTAAGACAGAAGATCATCTGATCATGATTAAGTAATTATATGATGTCAAATGGATTAAGCTAGTAGTATAAGGTAAGATCAACAGTAGATAAGTTTAAAGTCTCGAAATATCTATAAACTTATTCATAATAGATGATTGGTTTGGGCTCATAATGCTGCTAAGTTAATAATGATCTTTATCGTCATTATCATTACGATAATCGATGAATTTAAGAAGAGATCATTTGTAAGAGATAATTTAATACAATATCTCGCAAATAACTGTTAACCATTTGATTCTTTACACTCTGCACGTTAGATCAACCGAACATTATTATACTCTCTCGCTCTCGCTTTCGTTCTTACTCTACGACTTCGGTTCTATTCGTTTTGATTTGGTCTGTTGAGCGTCTTGCGCTGAGCTATTCGTGTGAAGCTCTTTTTCCTAACATCGTTTGGGCAGTGATACGATTGATGCTCGCAAGCCTCACGAACTTGTTGAAGAACCAACGCAATCGTCTGCTCTCAGAGTTTTACCTCAAAGTGTAACTGAGACTTTTATTTGCAGACATTGATAAAAAAGAAAGTCAAGAGATATTGCTGAGCTGGGCTTCATGAGAATTTACAGTGAAATGTCTATTAAAAACAATCTTGGATGCATTAATTTCTATTGGATTCTGTGGATAGTCCTTGCCTTCTTTGAGATAATGGAAATACATAAATGAAGCTAATACATTTCTGTAGATTTTAGTAAATAAACGATTAACACTCAGCTGAGATATATATTTATATAATTACAGTATTAATGATTCCGAATTATTTATTATAAATTTATAATAATATTTTGAGCATATATTATGATCATTATCTATCTGATATATAAGTCTTATCTTAGCTTCCAAATGAATATTCAAATATTATTTAATAAAAATGTACTCCAAAATACATTCATATCAAAATATATATATTTTTTAATACATATCTCCATTTATTTATTTAATCATTTACCATTTGTCAATTGCATAAATATTTCGTAATATTTTGATCAAAATATAAATAAATGTCAGCTGATTGAGCATTGCTCAAATGATTAAAATGGTGTTGAAATAAAGCTGCAAAATGAAAATGTTAATAAAAAAGGCAAACAAAAATTAACTCAAAATTAATTAAAACGCATCAAAATGTAATGCAATTTGAAGCACGGCTACAGCTGATGCGCATTATGCAACAGCAACGACAGCAGCAGCAGCAGCAGCTGAAACAGATGCGAAAAAGTAATAAAAATATAAATTAATAATGTTAAAAAAAAGTTAAAAAAAAAAAACAAGAGCAATTGCATTAATTGAGCAAACAACAAAGTGGAAATGCGTCTGCGACATTTCGCTTTCCCGCTTTCCCGCTTTGCCCCGCTCAAACAGGTCTGCAATATGGGGGCTGCTGGAGACAGATGCATATGAATATATCAACCAATATGGCAATGCACTTTGGCTGCCTGAAAGGGTAGAGATTGACACTCAGATACCCTGTAATTGGGAAATTTCAGAATAATCATAGCAGCCAGAGTAGTTTAAGTGAATAAATGCATTTGACAGAAATGCCTAGTGAT
This sequence comes from Drosophila koepferae, assembly GCA_030914345.1. Classification (NCBI taxonomy): domain Eukaryota; kingdom Metazoa; phylum Arthropoda; class Insecta; order Diptera; family Drosophilidae; genus Drosophila; species Drosophila koepferae. The sequence goes on from JAUESR010000207.1 coordinate 8,633,446, forward strand.
AAAAGAGATTTGTAGTTACAATTTGATTTATAACAAATAATATTATCAATTGAAATTTATTAAATATATATTAAAGTTTGATTAGACCAAAAAAATAAAGATTTAATTTATAATCAATTATTGTTATGCATAAAATATTTTTATAATTTTAAACTTAACTTGAACTAAATTTAAAATCTTTAGCTTTGTTAATCTCAAATCAATTCAACATTCCATAACTATTTCCCTTGCCTATATACCCTATCAGCAATAACCAACGTAGGGTATATGATAAATAAAAATAAAAACAAATTGTCAACGTCGCTTGATTAATTTGAATTAACCAAATTAAAATGAAACACAAGTCAATCAGCGGCTGCAACACCCAGCGCTGAGTGCAGTTCGAAAAAGGGCGCCAGACAGAGACAGCAACAGCTGGAGCAGAAGAGCATTGAAAGCGGCAGAAGTTGCTCCAATGCATTGGCATAAAAAGCGCATAACAAACCAGCGAAAAAAAAGGAACGAAAAAAGACCTGCATAAAAGTAAAAAAAAAAATTGAAAAAAATGTTAAATTTTTAATTCCATTAACGCAGTCAGAGCACGCGAATGTTGACAGCCCTTACACACACACACACGCACTACACACACACACACACACACACACGCGCGCACACAATGGTCGACAGAACTCGAATGCAGCTCCCTAAAGCAATTGGCATAGACAGCGGCTGCTGTTGCCTAATCCTACAGCTCTGATTGAATTTCCCGTTTTGGCGACGGCTCGTGGCAGCAACTAGCGTTGACTGCCACACACACACACGCACTCTATCTATCTCTCTCTCTCTCGCTCTCGCTCTCGCTCTCTGTCCATGACAACAAAGACATTTCGAGTCGCAAGCTTAGCACACAGATTTGCCCAGTTTTGGCAGCCTGCCTCGCTCTAACTGACCCGCTCTCTCACTCTCCCACTCTCCACTCTCCACTCTCCCACTCTCCACTTCGCACTTCCCACTCTCTCTCTCTCTCTGCCAGTCAAATCGAAATCGTTGCGCTGTTTAGTGCGCACCTAATTGAATTTCGCGTGTGCTGCACTCCACACAGCCGCACACGGTCTCACTCGACCACCTGCCACAGCGCGTTGCATTGTCTGAAATGGCTGCCCCAAGGCCCAAGTGGCCGAGTGCAATTGCAAGTGCATTTCGCTGCAATTGGATAATTGCATTTGCAGCCAGTGGCAGCTGCAGCAGCATCAGCAGCTGGCTTAATTAGTTGGCTCTGCCCAAAAGTAGGCAATAGTTTTTGTTTAATTCATTTGAAAGTTTTCTATAGTCTTGAAAACTTTATTATTGTTTATTACATTTTATAAATTTATTGAAATGTATAAATTTAACAGAAATATATATATAATTAGCTTATATATATTTACTTTATACATTGTTTATTATTTTATTAAAATTTGTTTAGAAACTATTTTCGTTTGATCTGAGACGATTTATAGCCAAGAACAAGACAAATCTGTTTACACCTTTTACCTGCTTGTTAGTATAAAGAAAATATTATGTAAAATATAAATAAAATAATAAAAAATTATATATATCAAAATTATGTGTATAAAAAAAATATATATAAAATAATGAAATCTTCCCCAATATTTTTTTTTATTATATATTTTATTCCATGCCAGCTTTAAAAACTTTCCTATAATGTACTTAAAAGCATTTTTGCATAAGATAAACTCTTCAACTCTCTGTCCACACACACACACACACATAGACACACTCACATAAATGTTTTGCCAAATATATATATTTCTCATCAATTTGTGATGGTTGTGCAAACATTTGGGAATAGAATTACAGATTCTTTGCTTTCAATATTAGATAGTGCCAGCGCAATTTCCTGTTGCCTCGCATTTCCACTTGCATTTCAATTTCAATTGCAATTAAAATTAATTGTGTGCATATCCACTAGATGACATACACATGCATATGCATGCGTACATATTATATATGTATGTATGTATAACTCCAGGCTAGCGATGATTTCATTGCAGAGCAAATTTTGTTGCCGCTTCCTTGCGCCGTTTTAATTTATTTGAGTAAATTTGTTAAAAATAAAAAAAAAATGCGAAACTTTATGAATTTTATTTATGACTGGCACACGACCCAACCCAACCCCAGCCAACCCACAGCTCAGTCAAGTGCCACGCCCCGCCGGGCACCACAAGTGTTAGCATATCATGTTACAGACTATTTCCGCCAAATTTACACACGCAAAATAATTTAACGGCATCAGCAGCCGTGTAGGACGCGCAAATGTCCTGGCGTCAGCTGCGTCCCTCAAGGCTGGGCCAATAAATTTCCATTTAGCAGCAGCATCCACATCCACATCCACATCCACATCAGCATCAACTAACAGCTGCAGCACACAGTTTGGCCCAGCTTGGCCCAGCTTGGCATGGTTCTGACCAGAGCATTCCATTAGAATTGTGAGAATTTGTAATTTTGCATAATTGTTGTATTTGGAGTCCGTCGGCCGCAAAACTCATTTGCCAAATGGAAAATTGCCATTTCGTGTCTAATGTTGCACATGTGGCTCATTGGTGAGCCACGCCCATCCACCAACAGTCCCTCCATTGTTGGGTGCAAAGTTTTGAGTGGCGCCCGTGCTGGGACCGAATAGGTGCTCAGTTTGGAGTCACTGTTCACGGCCGGCGTGGCGTGTTGTTAGTGAATTAATTTCCATTGAATAATTTATGCTGAATTATTTGGCCGTATTAAATAGCCCTACAGAAAGAGAGAGAGAGAGAGAGAGAGAGAGAGAGGAGAGAGAGAGAGAGAGAGAGAGAGACATTGCGGCCACTATTTTGGGCTGGCTTACACAACTCTGGCCTGGCCTGGCTCTGCCGTTCCTCTGGCCCCATTTGGCATTTAGCTTGGCTAATAAATAGCCTGCATCCATGTCCTGCCTCGCCTCTGTATCCCCCATGGGCATCCAAGTGCGGGCCTCATATATATGTAAATCAAATCAAAATGCTATTTCTGAAATTGATTTTTACAATTTTAATGTGCTGATTTAAAGCGAAGGTTTGCTAATGCAGTGCAGAGCTGCAGCAAGAGGAGATTTAGAGCTGCAGTTGGAAGATGAATGAGAAGTAAGTGAGGTGATGTTGTCAGAGAAGATAACTTTGCTGGAGGTATTTTGAAACAGATTTGATATGTGTTCGTACAGAGAATTATATAAGTCTTGGCTAGTTGCATAGTGTTCTTAGTTCTGAGTTATAAACGAGGAGTTTATAGTTTTCTACTTTGCTCTTCATGCAGGCTTTGCCTTGCCATCTAGACTGACTTAACAAATGCAGTTTTGTACTGAAAATAGTATAAAATAATAAGGAAAATTGTTTTATATTTTAAATGGGTTTTTAATAATATTTTTGTATATTTTTTTTATTTTTATATATATTTTACATTTACATAATATTTACCTGAAACTTAAGATGTATTTGCAGGAATGTTTGTAAATTTATTCTTCCTACTTGATCATGCAGTTCAAAATTTTAAGTAAATTAATAATTCTCAATTATGATTTTATAACATTTTGAATATTTTTTTTTCTAATTTATTTACATTTTTTTTTCTAATTTTTTCATGTACTCAAATATTTTAAATAAAATTTTTTGTTAAAAAAATTTTAAATTGTATTTTCACAATATTTTTAAAATTTTATGTGTTTAAGTTATACAAAAATATTTAAACGCACCTAAATTAAAAAAAAAATATATATAAAAATTCTATCAATAGCTTAAATAATTTGAATAAAATAAATAAAAAAAATCTATAAAATTTATGAAAATCAATCAAATCAAATCTTAAAAATCTATAAAATATATAAAATCTATAAAATCTATTATATCTATAAAATCTATAAAATCTACGAAATCTATAAAGTCTATAAAATCTATGAAATCTATGAAATCTATAAAATCTATGAAATCTATAGAATCTGTAAAATTAATAAAATTTATAAAATTAATAAAATTATTCAAATCTATAATTTTATCGTAATTGAATGAAATGTCTTTGAATGTTATGTTCGTCTATCAAATTGATTTGTATTTATATATATGTTTATTCGCCACACGATCTATTGCTTTCAACTTCTCACAAGTATCGTTTACATATTAAGCTATAAGAAGAGTCCTTGGAATATTTGATGCACGCATTTGTGGCTTATCTGATCTAATCTGATCTCGTTGACTGCGAATGGGTTTGACATGAGTTTTACATGTAAAATTCTTGGACTAATTAAGAGCTGAGCAGATGTAAATTAAAAAGAGAAAAAAAGGGCGCCAACTGGGCGACAGTCGGCTGCAGTGCAGCTGGCAACTGGCAACAGCAAGTGGATCGAATTGTGGGAATAGTTGAATCGAGTCGAGTCGAGTTGAGTTGAGTTGAGTTGACTTGCTTTGAGTTGAGTGATGAGCGAACTCGACTTTGCGGCAAATGCAATTAATTTAAATCAATTGATTCGTTTGAGGACAATTTAATTGTATGCAGACTGCGGCAGCGACAGCGACAGCGACAGCGACGCTGCATTCGGCGGCTGAGGCGAGCGCATGCAAAGGAATGGAATGGAAATAAAAAACTCAAATCGATTGTAGATTATTTGTCATAAGGCTGTAATTGTCTTTAATTGAATCGAATTGAGTTTGAGGTGCATATGACAACATTAAAGGCGACGCAAAGTCGGCCCGCATGGGCTGCATGCGCAGTCGCAGTCAACGTCGCCGTCGCCGTCGCAGTCGCCGTCGTCATCAATTGAATTGCATTTAAATTACAAGTCTGTTCGGGCCTCAATATTGAAATGGTTGTAACAGAGTTCGAGTACGTGATTGGCAAATAAATTAATCAAAATTACTGACAATCTTTTAAGCAATTTGTATAACTTGTGTTCTCTGCTCAATCTACTTTCAGCTCGGTCCTGCAGCTGCGGGCAGAGGAATGTTTTGCTATCAGTGCCCGCCCGCTTTGCATCCGTGCGGACCCCATCCGCCGCGCCTGCCCACACTCGACTATCCATTTGCTGCCACCCATCCATGTGAGTATGAGTATGAGCAGACACACTTTGTCTACACTATCTAACAGATACGACAGATGCTCCGTTGCCTGGCCAGCTACCCAAATTGAGTTTAGATTAAAAGCCAATGATAATCGCCCGACAACGGATTATATTCTACTTTTGTATCTTGTAGTTACATTAACGAATTATTCTATTAGTGGCACGAAATGAATGAAAAACGTGCAACGGGTCGAGGCTGTATAGAATAGATGGGTTCGGGCATTGCGACTGGGACTGGGACTCTGTCGCATATCGAATTACACAGAGTCGCACATGTCGAGGGTTTGCATTGGGTTTTCTCGGGCATGAATTATGCGCAGAACTTTGCTGCCAAAACGGTCAGAGGGTAAGTGTCTATGTGTGTGTGCGTAGATACAAGTGCCAATGAAAATGAAAGAGAAAGAGAGAGAGATAGTGAGAGCGAGAGAGGTAGAGTGCTAAACGAAGGGTGTCTTTTTGAGTGTCGATTTCGCATCTAATTAAATATTTGCAGAGTTCATGAACTGACAAAGGTATATATATGTATAAATATATATATATTTTTTTAATTTTTAGCTCAGGCATCTGCGTTAAGCAAGCGCAAATAGTTATGCATATATATAAAGAGATAAGTGAAAAGTAATTGTTAACAGGTTGGAAGGAAATGCGATAATTGAAAATTATTAACTCTATTATTAATTCTAGCCACTTCTCTTTAAAAAGAATAAGGTTTTAAGTCGCAAACTCTGCAATTCATTGCTAGCACTGATTGCACTTTATAAAAGAGCTGAACATCTTTTTCTTTTAGTTCATAATTCTTATGTCAGAGCATAAACGAAGCTGAACATTTGGCAGTCAGTCAGTGAGAGAATTCAGGAATTGGTCGTAGCATCAGAATTCCATTAAACGCCATGCGATGGCGACGAATGCGCCGAAAGAAAACCGCAGAGCAATTCGATTTGCTGCCATGCGCTGACAGCCTTCTATAGGAGCCCGATAACTATAATTGAATAAAAAAAAAAAAAAGAAAAAAGAAGCGAAACGAAGCGAACTCAATCGATATATGTGCAGAGTCAAAGGAGTGCCAGTTTCTACTCAACTACGACCAAAAGGGCTGCCAAGAAGTGAAATTAGTTTTTTTTCGCTTCGTTTTTTTTTTTTAATTTTTTTTTTTTTTTTTTTTTTTTGGGTTTGGTTGGGCTTTTGGCTTCATGCAATTATTTTTAGCAAAGCGTTAATGCTTTGGCATGCAAATTTGCCACAGTCGCTGGAATGTGCGAAAGTGTCGCATACGGATATGGGCAAAGTGTGCGGCGATTTCGTCAGCTGCATTTATTCAAATCTGAAATCAAAATCAAAGTGCCACCTGCCGCCGTAAACGATTTTATTGATTTTTTTTCTTTTTGTCTTTTCTATATATACATAAAAGGCGCCGAAAAAGACGATCGAGTGAATTTGTCAATACGCCGTCAGACAATTTGTGCTGCTCAAATTGCAGCGCATTTAGTTTTTGGGATGCCTGAGCGCATGTTCGAGTACTTAATGGGATTAGCCAGAGACTTACGAACGCATTACAGCAACTCCAATGGGGCGGACCCAGGGACTAACTACTTGTGTACATAATGCATGAGCATTCTGCACGTAGAGCTGCCTCACGTACAGCTCTCTCGCTCTCCCACTCTGCCTTTCTCTCTCTCTCTCTCTCTCTCACTCTAATCAGTTGGTGCTGCTTTAGGTGCAAATTCCATTTTGGCCCTCTTTGACTGATTTATTCAATATGATATGACAGACAGGCAGCAGCTTCTACTCCTCACAGCTGACTGCAACAACTTGTGCCTTGATAATGTGGCAAGCTACGCATATTTACGGCTTATTACCTAACAAATTCAACTGTCGCTTATGATTCGAGTTGAGTCCTGGCCTCGACCTACGTGTCTGCCAGGTGTTACTAATGCAATTTATAAATTGTGGCTGCTTATCAGCTGCTCTACGTCTGACGTCTGCTGCTCTGTGACTTTTAATGAGCTGAAAGCTGAAAGCTGAAATATGAGTTGAATTATGCACGACAAATGTGAATGTTATTAAACAATGCGAGAAAGAGCCCAGCCCTAATGCTAGTATTTGCCAGACTGGCAGCATTATTTAAGTAGCATTATTTATGAAGAACATCATTATATTCACAGCACAATCAAATTTGAGCTTTAGACAACAAGAATGTAATCATTAGCCATACAAATTCTGATTAGATTTTATACAAATTAAGAATAGCATTTGAAATGTGAAAGTGTTGAGCTATATCCAGCTTATCTGATGATTAGTTAAGATATCTTCAAGACCTTCATTAGTTTGATGAGTTTTAAAAATTAAATTCGATAAGCTAATAGTTCCTTTATGAGATTTCTGTTGGTCTTTCTATCTCTATCTCTCTCTCTCTCTCTATATCTTTCTCTATTAGCTTCTTTTATTGTCTCAATAACTCTCTCTATATATATCATGCCTTATTTCTTTCCCTCACTCCATCTCCTTCACTTTTTCTTTTTTTTTCTTCTCTCACTCTCTCTATTTATAATTTTCTTTCTCTCCCTCTATCTCTATCAGCACTTTTTTCTATCTCTATTATCCAATCTCTATATATATCATTCTTTCATTGTTTCCCTCTCTCCATTTCATGCATTTCTTCTCTTCTCTCTCTATCTTTATTTTGAATTCTCTCTCTTTCTCTCTCTCTTTTCTCCTCTCTCTCTCTCTCTCTCTCTCTCTCTCTCTCTCTCTCTCTCGTTATTAGCTTCTTCTAATCAATCTACATATCATTCTGTCTTTTTTTCCCCCTCTCTATCTCACTCTCATTATTCCTATCTTTGTATTATTCTTTCTCTCTCACTCTCAGTATCGCTCTTCTTCTCTTTGAGTTTCCTTATCTATCTGTCTAAGTCTCTCTAACTCTCTCTCTTTCTAACTCGTTCCCTTTCTCTCCTATGCACTTTTACTATTCTTCCGTCTACTTGCCTCTCTCTCTCTCTCTCTGTCTGTGTTTGATTTCCTCGTCCTCTCTCATGCCTGTTCGCAGTTCCATTAGCACATCATTTCAATTAGATATTCTGCATTAGATAAGACTTTCCTTAAGCAACTTCTGTTAATGTAATAGACCAATCCATTTTTGTTAGCTACTATTATCAATGAAATAGAAGTTGGATACTATTATCAATGAAATCGAAATATTGAGTGAAAGTTGAAATAAGTATTATATAATATCAATGCACAGGCATGGCATCGTATGAGGTTCGACTGATGGCTTGTAACTAATGTCATTATCAATGTCAAACAGTTCTGTAATATATCTGTATATATGCAAATATGTATATATATATCAAGTATTTGAGGGAACAACTGCGACACTTGACGCAAATCAGGAAAGCTCAACATTTGCATGGCTAATTCAATTTAGTTACGTTTCGTGATTCGTGATTCGTGCTTCGTGATTCCGTCACTCGACACCAAGAACGCTTCTCAATTGCTAAACTAATTTAAAATTTCGAGCGCGTGCGACAACGACGAGAACTCAATGCGGGACTTTCGAAAACGAGAGCATGACACAGGGGGCGGACTGGCGGGCAGAAAGGGCTGCCCTGCGCTTTGGGAATTGGGGAAATCAAGAAAAATGTTGAAAATGTCAGAAAGAGTGTCGCAAGACATTTTACGAGCTGTGCGGCACGTTGCCAGAGCAAAACTGGGCCAAAACTCATTTGCAGCAGAACTATAATAAATGTTAATTTGTCTGAGATTACGCAAGCCAACACACACAAACACACATATATATATGTATATATATATATATATATAAAGACTTGGAGGGTAAAAATCGAATGAAAATTGATTTTCGGGCTTAGTGTGTATAAGCAACGAATACACGACGAGCTGAACTCAAAGTCAGGCTGCATGCCAATCAAGCAGCAGACACAGCCCAAAAAAGTTGCAGACAAATATCTTACAGAAACACAGATACAAATACCAATACACAGACACGAACACGGACTCAGACACGGACTCAGACACTGATATAGATACAGCAACAGCTACAGCTACAGCTACAGCTACAGCTATGGCTATGGCTGTGGCGGCAGCTTGGGCCAAGGGGTGTAGCTGATTGCAAGGACTCTCAACAGAGTCAGGACCAAAAATCCCTTAATGACGGTTTCGCTTGTTATGCCAAATGTTTAAAAATTGAATTATCTCCCATTACCGGCTGCAAGCTAACGAGCGGGGCGGCAGACATACAGACAATGCGAGAATGAAGTAGTGGGGAAGAGAGGGAGATAGAGGAGGAAATAGCGTGGCAGTTAGAAGCAGAGTTAGAGAGAGAGAGTAGAGCAGCTATAGAGCTGTCTTGTGTGGGACCTATAAAGAGCTGCTAAGAGGTCGTTTGAGCTATAATGCTGTTAGATAATATTTATATATAATATAGTATTTATTTATTAAGCCACAAATGTATTATGCACCTATCAGGATGTCGTAACAAAGAAATTTACTTGATAGATCATTGATCTGTATATACAGAATTCAGTTATAGAACTAAAAAGAAGTTATTAAGGATTACAAATTTCGATAGGGATTATTTACAGCTTATGGTCTAAATCTAGCTGATTTCTGGGCATGTGTTGATAAGCCAACTTAAGAGACTTTTAAGTAATTCGACTGTGCACCATTTACTTAATAATATGTTAGACATAGCTATAGAATAACAATAATAACTGTTAAGCATTCAAATTTTCGGCAAAAAACCTACTCAGTAGCTCTTACTCTGAGCAAGAGGCTTAGTCTTCGGTTATTTTCATTTCGGTGGTCAGTTGAGCGCTTTGCGTTGAGTTATGCGTGTGATGCTCTCTTGCCGAACATCGTTTAGGTAGCGATGCGATTGACGCTCGCACAATGATCTTTACACTCACCAACATATGCACACTCACGTATGCTGTTGGTTTGTTTAGCCAAGCCCCACCAATACATGCAAAAAGCCTCATAAAACTCGAGCAAACGTTCGGGAAAACGCAGAGTGAAAAGTCTTCTGCCCGATTGCAAACGAAGTCGTCTATAAAATTGATTGTTCTCTGAGTTTTTTCTTAAAATGTGAGTGAAAGAGACTTATGTGCAGACATTGAGAAACGCTTAACAGATATTTGTGAGCTCTGATTCTTATAAATATATATACAGATAGAGGAAATTCAACCCAGCAAGATTATTTATCTTATTAATTAGAGTATGCGACACTTCTTCTTCGATGCAATTTCCCTATTCATATTGACTGTAAGTCAATTGCGTGGTATTTCATAGTCTGTCAGTCACTTCGCTTTGCTTTTCCACGGCATGGAGTATGTCTGTGTTGGTTTCATCTCTTTGCTCTGTGCTGCGTACTTTTTGAATCAATTTGCCAACAAGGATTTGTTAATCCTGTCTTCCTGACAAGTGCGGTTAGTTGAGTTGTTGTTGCTGCTGCTGACTGGGCTGATATTTGATGTTTGCTCTAGTACGCAGGTCGATGCTTTCAGCATGAAATTCTTATAGAGTGCGAGTGAGAGAGAGAGCTAGCTAGAGATAGAGGCAGCATGCGATGGGCTTATAGAGAATTGAGGCTGGAGAGCGCTTTGGGGATTTGCACTGGCAACCTAATTGTGCTAATTGCCATTGCCGTTTGCTTTTTTGGCCTCAAACTGTATGGCGCCAGGCGTATACATGCCACATGCCACATGCCACATGCCGCATGTTCAAGGCGTCCATTTGCATTTCAAGCAATTATTGGCTACAAAAAATTTGATTAGCCAGCAAAACGAAACGAAAACGAGCCGAAAAGTGCACGTAGCTTGGCTCATTGACTATTTGATTAGCCAGTCACTTTCTGTAGCCGGTATACTTAGTGTCCTCTGCCCCAGCCCCGCCCCGCCCCTAATAAGTATACTGGCCAAATGCGTGCTTCATTAGCCATTGGCAAGTGGCAAGTGCAAGTTGTGCTCTTTACCTGTACAGCATTTTTAAATTACTTTTCGTAATCAAATATTAATAGCGGCACAGGCATGGCCAGCTGCATAGCGACACTTTTGATAGGTTGTTCGCCGGCCAAACAGCATTTGAGCGCATTAGAGGTATTCCCGGGGGCAGCGACCTTCAAGCGCAAATGGGTGCAAATGAGCGTCGAGGGCGGCTAACAACATTTTACAGCTAATCGGATTACGCAACCTTCTCCACACACACACACAGAAAATGAAGAAGAGAAAAGAGAGAGAGAGAGCAAACTTTTGACATGGCTGGAGCTTAGGAGCGTCGAGCAGCAAGAAATTAAAATTAAATTTTGCAATTTGCTAGCTAATTATTTATTTAAAATCAAATTGAAAATTAATTTTACAACATGGCAAAAAGGCCCCGCAACAACAATGAAACGTCCAACAATTTTTAGCCTTCTTCTTGCCGAGGGTCAAGTGCGGCTGTCAACACGAACACAAAACTTTGTCGCCCTCCCAGCCCTGTCCTCTCTCGCTCACTCTCTCTCTCTGTGTCTCTGCTCTCTCTCTCTTCTTTTTGTATGGCCCATCTCTCTAGCTGCCTTTCTCTGTTATAAAATATTTGGTAGCATACAAAATGGCGCTGCTGCTAGAAAATTCAATTAGCCTGCAATTTTGGCAACAGCTGCCTTTCAGCACTCTGCCTCTGCCTCTGCCTCAGGCTCAGCCTCCTGCCAAGCCGTTGGCCAGCATCATTTCTATATCTATGTTATCTCACACTCTTTTATAACTGGCATTTGCTTGCTGCCAAGTAAAGAGTTGCCAAAAGTTCGTCACTTTGCTTGAAAGCACCGAAATTTCGTTACTCTCGCAATGAATTATTAAGTTTTGTAGACATTTCTCTAGACTCATTTGGATATATTGCGAAACTATACTAATTATGATTATTTGTAGATATATGGGTAGAAGAGATATTTATAGTTAGTTGCATATCATATATTACAAATGTTAAATATCATATATAGAAGTCCGAAAAAAAAATGGAGAAAATATAATACAATGGTTTAAATGGTTTCTCGATTTTATAATTATTTTTAAAATTATTAAAATTCTTCTAAACTTGATCATTTTTGAATTAATCCAAAAAAACTATCTTTTTATTTATTTTTTTTTTTATTAAATATTTGAATACTATAATTTGCATATGTTATAATATATACTGATATTTTATTAAATTTTGAAGCGTAATCCTAATGCTCTGTTTTAAAAAAACTAAAAAATCTATCAATTTATAAACTTTAACTCATATTCACTCGAAAAGAACAAAAAAAATCCATATTTGAAAGAGCATATAAAACTAAAATGATGTTTTTTCTCATCATTATCAGACATAGTGTTGCACACTTATCCAACACTGCAAACGGCTTAGTGCCGCTTATGTTGTCTAAGCTCAGGCAGCAGCAGCAGCGTCAACACCTGCAGCTTGAGAGCTGCAACTATTTCAATTATGCCAGCTAATGCAAACACCTTAGGGATAGCTAATACCTAATGCTTCTCTCTCTCTCTCTTTCTCTCTCTCACTGTTCGCTTACAGATACCAGCTACTCGTATCATCCTGCCATACACGATGAGACCTTTGTGAGACGCAAGCAACGACGAAATCGCACAACCTTCACGCTGCAACAGGTAAGCAAGCAAAAACTATTCTAAATGTTAAAGGAAAAACTAAAAGAGGAAACAAAAAAAAAAAAAAAATCGTAAATCGTTAATTTTTAATGTTTTGACTACAGCTGGAGGAGCTGGAAACGGCATTTGCCCAGACCCATTATCCGGATGTGTTTACACGCGAGGATCTGGCGATGAAAATTAATTTAACCGAGGCACGAGTGCAGGTGAGTGAACAAACTGGCAGAGACTGTGTGTGAATCTGATTGTGATTTGGGATTTTGGGTATTTCGGTGTAGGGGTTGGTCAACCCTAGCAAAATTATGCAAAAATATTAAGAGCCGAAAAAAGGTTAAGTAACAAACAAAAATATGAACGAGATATGGCATGAAATGAAATAAAATTGTATCAAGTTTCCCCAAGAATAGCGAACTGGGCAACCCTAGCCAAAGTCACGCAGCCTGATCAAAGCTACTGTGGCCCGCCCACTTTGCCTTTCCTGCTTTTCGCTCTCTATTAATAATGCATATGCATGTCGTACATAAGGACAGAGACAACGAGAGAGAAACAGAGAGAGAGAAAGAGAGAGAGAGAGATAGCCAAAGAGGTAGCTCGTTGGGGTCATGTACAACCTAATGCAATAACTGCCTTTAAAAATATTCTATATACATTTTGAATGAAGCAAATATGCAAAGTTCTTATAAAAGCCAAAAACTCTGCCCTCACTTCCTGCCCCTTGCTTGCTACTCCTGCCCCTTACATCATCTCTTTCACTCGCTTGCAGAGCGGAGCTGAGCCGAGCAGGGCATTTCTCGTAATAAATCAAATTTATTTTTCAATATACAGTTAGATGCGAGTTTTATGTAGGTTGATAGACAGTTATAAAAGCTGCTTTGTAACGGCATTTCGCCATCTGCCATAAAGAGAGAAGAATTTACAAAAAAATAAAAGATATACGTATATATATAATATATTTTTTATATTTATATATAATGTGAAGCCCTGCAGTTGTATTTTATGAGAAGTGCAAAGAAGAGCTGCATGAAAAAAAAATTATATATACTATTTAAGTTTGCATGAAATTTAAATGTGCAATTGAGTTCATATATATAGTAATTAATTTAAAATAATTGCAGTTTTGATAGGAGAATAGAGCAATATATTTCTAATTCTTTCAGCCAAGACTTTGATTCATAAACTTTATTTAATATATTTTAATAGAATTAAATTAAATTTTTGATTAAAATAAATAGGAAACACATATTTATAATGAGACGAGATTCTGACTCAGAGAAAATGAATATGGTTACAAAATATTTATTATTATTATATTCATTAATTTTCATATATTTAAAAAATAAATTAGAATAATACTAATTGGAATATATTGAAATACTTATATGTATTTATTTATATTTTTGTATTTTTATTTTTTTTTTTTTTTCTATATTTAATATTACAATTTTAGACAATTTTTCTAGACAAGATTCCCATTGACAAAAAGATTTTTAAAATAGATTAAAATAAATAATATCTATTAATATATATAATAATAAATAATATCTATATTCAGCTATTTTTATATTCTTATATAGTTTAATATTTTTAAAAAATATATTTTATTAATTTTAATATATTTAAAAAATCAGTTATTATGAAATGATTTAATTATATTTAACTATATTTATTTTTACATTTGCCAAGTTATAGCTGTGATCATATCTATTTTTACATAATTATTGCTTCCTGTATTTCTATTGACTTTTTGCTCAGTTTCATATTTAGTCAGAATTCTATTTCGAGGCAGCACTTGGCATTCCCAAATTGTGAATAGCACATTAAAATTTATGAACTTAAGCAAATAATTGCGCTTGCATGCAAATTAAGTCAGCAAAGCAGAGCAAAATGGAAAGATCAAGTGAGAGAAATGGCAAATTGTGAGAATTGCAATCATTAGCGCTGACAATTTGTGACTTTGTGACGTGGTTTATATGGTCGGATTAGCTGCTGGGGCAGATGACAATTAGCGGATCTACTATGTAGTTCCACTTCCACACACACACACACACACACACACATGCACTCATACTCAAGACGTGGGTGGCTGAGGCACTCAGGCACGTTGCCCACGCTACAGATTGAGAGACTGAGCAAATTATGTGGCAGCAAAACTTAATGAGGATGCAACCTTAACTAGAGACACGTAGCGCTATGTGATAAGTGCAGCGGCCCACACACAGGTGGCTATTAGAAACACTTTGGTGGCGTTAGGCGATGACAATGATGTTGCACTACGGCTATTTCCGGCACAATTAGAGCGAGCAACAACAGCAGCAACAGCAGCAACAGCAGCAACCACAGCAACAACTGCTACCCTGTCACATTTGAGGCACAAAAAACGTTTCCCACGTGTAACCTGATATTTGGAATTCAATTTTGGCCACAAATTTATATGTCAAACGTCCAACAATGGGACACTTGTGCCAAACACGTGTACCTGTCAGCCTAACAAAGTTAGAAACCACCCAAACCCACCCGAGCTCAGCCCTGGCTGTCAGCTCGCTGACTTCTGTCCAAGTTTACAGCTCAAGCTGGCCTTTAAATGTCAAAGAAATGAAAACAAAAAAACTGGCTATAAAAAAACATTAGGAATACTGCAAAAAAAAAGTGAAAAGCAACAATTCTAGAGAGTGGAAGAGACAGCGTAAGAGAGAAACAGTTTTTTTTCTTTTTTTTTGTGGGGCCTGGCTTAGTCTGGGATTTCGATAATGGAATGAATGCCAAATATTTTTGATGAGGGTGACTCTGTGCGCAGCATTCGACGTCGCTGGCGCATTTTCAGCGACCGCATTTTGACACATTTTGCGAAAATGCGCAAATAAATTTTATAATAAAATTTATTATGTACTTCGCTTGTAGTCCCCGAACTTGTTTGCCGCTCACTTGGACTCGTAAAGCCGGGCACTTGCTGGGTAACCTGATATGTTTTTCTCTACACTCGTCTTATTTCTCAATGTACTGTCAATTTTTGATGCTCGACGTCGTCTGTCGCTCGGCATTTCAATCCAACGCAAAATCATTTACTTAATGCGTATCCTGTATGGCTGGCTGAGCGAGTCCTGCACAGGACTGGCTCGCTGTCTGGACTTGAGCTTGGCTATACACTGACTTGACAAAGACGAAGTGCTTTGAAGTTGAGCTAATGTGCCCAGAGTTATCTTATAAATGATATTGATTGATAAATCTGCTGGGAATGGAATTCAATTTAAGCTAATGCCATGTATGAGAGGCAGCAGATTTATGGAGTTTTGATTATATAGATTTTAAAATTGATATAAAGAGAAATGCATATTTTAATGGGTGAGCAATTTTTTTACTTTTACTTTTTGATTTTTAATTAAATATTAAAGACAGCATGAAGGAGTTTTTTTTTTAGATATAGATGATAGATGATGATAATGATTATAGAGATTTTAAAAATGATATAAAGGGAAGTTTATATGGAAATGGTTGAGCAATTTTTGTTTAAATTTTAAATTAAATATTAGGAGTTTTTTTTTATAGATATATATGATGTAATGTAGATGAATAGCTATAGGTATATATAGAAATATATTTATATATTTATTTATATCAATAGCTATATTTGCTCTATTAAGTGTGAAAAGCTGTAGTAAGAATCAATTTATCAGGATTAGCTCAACGATAAACCTTTAATATTATAAATAAAGAATCTGTATGGATTCAACAATTTCTCATTCAGTCATGCACAATATTATTTAATTCATTTTATATATATATTTATTTAGAGCTCTTATCAAAAATAAATAAAATTTGCCTAATTAGAATTTTTTTTCGAAATTTTTCCCTTTATGTATATAAGAAAGCTAACATATATATTTCTTTTTACAAACAATTCATGCATTTCCCACCACCTTGATCTCTGGGAATAAAACTATTAATATTCATTGAGAAATCTTGATAGAAATGCTTACTCGTTACAGCAAGTTCTCATTTCATAGCTAATTCGCTTAGAATTATGTCTGCAGCATGACAATGTCGAGTGCCACACCCACAACGCCCACACGACCGCATATAATACCAATAATTGATAATTTATTATAATCACAGACTATGGGAATTGGGCTGAGAAACTAGTCCGTGGCACCACCACCGGCACCACCGATGCCTTACGATCTCAAGACGTCGCTTCGTCCGTGCAAAGGGGTTGGCGGTTGGCCTGTCAAATAATTGCATTTGCTTCAATAATCCTTTAATGCTGATCCAAGCTGATGGGCTAGCACTGCATATGCCCGCTGCCGCCGGCTATGGGCGGCTATTGAGGGGTGTTGCTGTTGCGGTAGCCCAATTATTGCTACTGCGGCAGCAACTGTTTTTGCTGCAAAGGGTTCACGAAATGCGTTTGATATTAACACATCTGTTCATTCATTCCACTTGAGCTGCGTCATCGGCCAGCCAAACTGTTTGCGGAAGCTAATGGTGCGCACTTGCCATAATTACCCCGGGCCGATCTCATCCAGCCACATCATCAACCTCAGCTTCAGTCTCTCGGTCTCTCGGTCTCTCGGTCTCGGTCTCGGGCTCAGTCCCATCCCCCGGTCCTGCTGTGCGTCCGCTCACTTTTGGGTGGTGTTTACCTTTAGTTGTTTTGGCTCGCATTGTTTCCATTTTGCTTAACAACTTTGCTTTATTTACCGCTCGCTGCTTGTTTGTTTTTGCTTTATGCAACACAAATCGCTTTTTGTAACTTGTAACCGCAATGTATTTGTTTTTTTATGAGACCTGATACCCTGTATTCCAGTGTTTACCTTATGTCGCATTCGCATTGTTAGCAAAATTATGAGCACTTTTGCCGCCTTCAGGCGTTCGCTCGCTGTCGGAGAGGTAAATAAAGTATTTGAAGTGGGACTGCTGTGCTCTCTATAGGGAGTGCTCTTTCCAAATGCTCACACTTATGAGTTGCGACGTGTGCTCCGAAGCGAATGTGGGCTATGATGCAAGCAGAAGTAAAACTATGTTACAAATTTGCTGCGAGTTTGATTTTTATTTCATGCTGCTGCAATTGTATATATATTTTCCAAGAGAATTGTGAGATGACAAATGGGAATATGCATTCTAAGTAATTTGTGGTTGCTCAATGTGAAGAGAGTATGCAAATCGTTTATCGTTCAGTATTCAGTGTTTTTATTTCTTGTTTAATTTACCGACTAAGTTGTTTGATTCTCGTTAAGAAAAATATTTGCTGCTCATAATGTTAGATTTCAAATGGTTTTTTAAATTTAATAATTTTTAAAAAATTTAATAATAATAATATCGATAAATTTTGTATGACAAGTAATAAGTTATAGGAATTGTTAAAGATTCCTGATATTTATTTTTAATATAGAGTAGACGAAGACTTTCAAAATGTTTATGTTTAAGCATTGATTAACTTCAATTAAATTTTATAGTAAATATTTTTCTGAGAATCAATAATTTCACTGAAGTTTTTCTAACTTTTAATATTTGACACGCCTCTTTTCTCCCTCTCTCATTTTCTATTTAAAAGCAAGCAAAATATATATATTTTTTAATTTTAATACTTCGTTCTGAATACTTTATATTAAAAAATATATTTTTGTTTTTATTTTATACATTATCATTAAATATTATTTTTTGCGCATTATGAAAAATATATTTTTTGCATTGTCAAAATTTGATAAACAAATATTTTGAGGATTTCTTTTTTATTTATTAAAAAAAATTTTATTTTTTTTTATTTTTATAAATGTATTTTTGAGGATACTAAATATATAAATACATACATTTTTTTAGTATATATATATATATATATTTAAAAAACTAAAACTTGCTAAGAATTTCAAGCAGCTTTGCAAGTTTGCTTTCACTGAAAATAAATCTTAGCTAAATCATTTTAAGCAATGCACCTAAAAGTATGCTCAATAAAAAATGCGAGCAAAAAATGCTTATTTTCTTCATTTTTCTAAGAATTGAAAATACAATTAAAAAAAGTATCAGAAAATAATATGTTTGGCTAACGAAATCAATTAGCCACGTTGTAAACGAATATGCCAAAAGGCAAAGAAAAAAACAAACAGTCAACAAAAGTGAAAAACTTGCCGCAGCTCAGCTCTAGTTGGGCGAGACGAGAAGCAATCAAGAAACTAAACCAAGCGAATTGAATAAATATGAAATATGGTAATGTTTTCTGTGGGGGTTCACTTTTTGGGTAGGTAGGTAGGTATTGCTATAAAACCAAGCAAAATTGTGCATGAAATTATTATTGAAGAAGAAAAATAAAGGAATTATATATATATAGAGAGAGAGGGAGTGAGAGAGAGTGGGAGCTGTGTGTGTGTGGGTGGGCTAAAGTCAAGGCAGACGCACACAATTGTTTTTCATTATTCAATTTTTGTCATGATAATAACCAGAGCTCCGAGCGCTGCCAGCTATACTGTCTGTCTCGCTCAGTCCCACCTATACGCGTCTCGCTCAGGCGAGCCCCCAAGGGCTACGGCTGCACTTGGAAAAAGTTTACCCAGCCATATTTTATTGGTAATGTGCTTATGGCATAAATATTGTATTAAGTAACTGGTGGGCGTCACCACCAAAAAAAAAAAAGTATATATATGTATGCGAGAGAAACTCCTGCAATAACTTTGTGAGGGGCTTTATGGGGGTGGCTGGGTGGCTGGGCGGCGGGGTGGTGCGCTCTTGGGGGTTGGATTGTGCGCAATTTATTGTTAGCTGGAGCCATGGCCTGGCCTGGGTTGGGTTGGGGTAGTGTTTGGTTAAGTGGGTGTGTGTGTATTGTGTCTGGTGCAAAGCCAACATGGCGGCCATAACACTGGAGCAAGTGAGATAAAGATAGCGGGAAAGAAACAGAGAGAGCGAGCAAGTGTGAGTGAGAGAGAGAGAGAGAGAAGGAAAGTTGCCTAGAGGCGCAAAATGTTGAAATTGTTTTATGTTGCGTTATGATTACAACAATGAGAACTTTTGCACGATGTCTAATTTGAATTTTGATTAGGAAATTTACTTACACACACACACACACAGTCACAAAGAGTGGGCGTGTGGGAGAGAGATGCATATAGTCATACAAGATGGCGCCCCCTTAAGTTAGAAATCCCATTAGGGGGCGCTTTAAGCATGGAATCAGCGTAACCGGAACTAAAAGCAAACACAGCAACAACAACTACAACAACAACAACAACAAGAATCATAATAGCAATAGCAAGAAAAAGGAAACACGCGCGCATAAGCAAGCAGGCAAAAGGATGCCAAGGATGCGAAGGATGCCTGGGCATTGTCTTGATTGAAGCTCATTAGTGAACAGGCTGTGGCAGCATGTGTGCATGCATGTATGTATGTGTGTGTGTGTGTGTGTGACAACCTCCTCCCACTTCTGCTGTTACCAATTTAGGCGCTGATTACAGGCCAAATTTGTTTTGTGTGCCTGTGCAAAATTGAAAATCAGATTTTGTTTGTTTATATCTTTGGCAGAGACAATGGGGCTGAGTGCTTGCTGTGCGGCGGCTGTTGGCAAACAACAAATTGTTAAAGTTTCTGAGGTGGAAAATTTCGTTTATTGTTTTTTTGCCCCACACACACATATATATATATGTATGATCTGTGCGTGTGCATTGTGACGAAAGTTTTCCAATTTTCAATTGGCTGGCAGCCAAGTCGAGTCAGAACTTTGGCCCACAGCATAAATAACGGCACTCAGCCGTACGAAAGCAATTTTCTAACTTTACACCAAAACACTCAACCCAGCAATCTCTTTGTCATTGGCAGGTCTGGTTCCAGAATCGACGCGCCAAATGGCGCAAAGCGGAACGACTCAAGGATGAGCAGCGCAAGAGAGAAAATGGCGAGAGCAGCAGCTCATTGGATAAGGTAAGAGTCTAGAATGTCAAGGAATATAATTAAGATTATTTAAATTTAGCTCAGATTGTTTCGTAATTGATGCATAACCTCTCTTCCCGCTCGCTCACTCTTTGCAGCTTCACGACTCTCGCGAGTCTTCGCCCGACATCACCGGCGAGATCGATGACGATATGGATGATCTGCCGCCACGGCAGCGCTCACACAGTCCTCTCACTAACGGACCCATGGAGCAGCAGCAGTCACGCAGTCCCCCTGGCGCTCATCATCTCGACTCGAGCGATAATGAGCGACCTCTGTCCTCGGCTCAGTTGACCGCCACGCCGCACTCTGCCTCGCAGTCGCTGGGCTCGATTAGCGCCGGCTCGCCGTCGCCTGGCATGCGTGAGCACACGCCTCTGGCCGGCGGCCTGGGCCCCAACAGCCCCTCCAACTCACGCAACACGGACTCACCCATCGAGGTGGGCGGACCCATGTCGCTGACCACGGGCTCACGCATGGCCGCCTCGTCCAACAATTCGGCCTCGTCCACACCAACGCCAACCACGCCCCATGCGGCCCACCTGCCACATTCAGCGGCCGCCGCCGCAGCCTTTGGCAGTCACATCTTTGGCAGCTTTGGCGCTGGCAGCGTTGCCAACGATACGTAAGTACCCGTAATATATCAATATTTGTAGTAATTGTCTAACTAGATTAAGACACCAAGAAGTAGATGTGAAGAAAGAGGCAGAAATTGAATTGGAAAGCTAGCTGACTCTGCTGATTGCTGAGTGGCTTAGCGAGGTGTTGAATAATACATAATATAGAAATTAAGTTAAATATATATTATTTAGTTAAATTGTAGCATTTACATTGTCCTTAAGCAGGCTAAGCTAACACTTCGAAATCATCTTGGAACAGCTTACTATTCCTTGCTTGACAGCTCGAAAGCCATAGCTAAGAAAAAAGTTGCTTAAAATCAACTTCATTATTTTAATGTTATAGTATTTTCATATTATTTAAAAAATAAAAATAATAATAATAATCATTCCCCAAACTTAATTTATGGCCTTATGCATACATTTTACACTTTGATTTGAATTCATTTGCTAGCTGTTATTAAATTTTGTATTCAATCTGCAACTTTGCATTAGCATTTCTAATTACTGGTAGCTCTAGCCATTGCCTCAGGTCATCTAGAGCAACATACACCCATAACTAGCCACTCATGTCAAGCAACCCCTGTAAGGCAACGCGATTAAAACTCAACGATCTGCTAATTGCTTGCGTGTCATTAAGCCTCCACTTACAATGGCATTAAGCAACAACAAACAATAAATTTATGGCAAGTGTCGCATTTTGTCGTCAATTTGACAATAACAATGCGAAAGAGCAGAAGAACAACAACTGGCAGCAAAAAATATGAAGGGAAAACGAATAAAGCGCACAGGGCAAAGCAGAGCCAACAGAATGCCACCCCCCGAGAGCAATTTTCCAAGCAAATATTTACAAATCCAAGGCAGCAGTTGAAACTGGAATCACCCCTAAAGAATCTTCATTTTTTCCCCTCTCTCTCTCTCCTTTTGGCGACGATGACTAAATTAGCAATTGATTACGAGCCGGCGAAAGGAATGCAGGATGAGCTAGAGTAGAATTGTGGGAGTTGGTATTATTATAGCCAGACAACGACCACAATGAGAGCAGTAATGATATTAGAAGGTTGGGCTGGCCAACAGTTTTGGTATTTGGCATGTGACTCGCCTTTCGACTCCTGCGGTGCCCCGGACCTGGCACGGGCTATTGAGCAGGCGTGCGCAGCGGAAGACGATTCAGTTAATGTTTTGGATGAAAACGTTTAAATTCCATTGGCGCACTTCCGTTCAGCGGATGTCGTGTGCGCCAGCGGAAACATTAAGAGTGCCTCCCTGCGTCTCTCAACCCCAGCCTCAGAAAAAAGATCTAATGATGCTGATGCACTGATATGACCCACACGTGCTATGCAGCGCTTAATCATCAACGGTCTGAATGAATCTGCTGCAGCATTGTCTTTAGCTTTTACAACTTCTTAGTGAAATAATAGATAAATTAAGTGATTAATCGATTGGGCAAAGGCCATTAACCTAGATATCTATATACTCTCACGTAGTCTAGTATTTCCCTGTCTATTGGCCTCATCGTCTTGAAAATTCAGAAAATATTTTGTTCATGATGGGAATAAAATTATTTTATATTTCATATGAATAAATTGTTTTAAATATATAAATTACGTAAGCTTAACAAAATTTGTTAGCAATATACAAATTCACTGTAGAAGTCAGGAATATATTTTTCATAAAATATTTAATTTAGGCTAACAAAAAAAATCTATAAAAAAATTGTACTCCCAGAGTCGAAATATCTCTTTGGTCTACACTAAAAATGTGAATGAATGGAATTGGAATCTTTTATGCTAGTCTCTAGCTCTTCATTTATTCAAGCATAATTTATGACTCTAAATAAATATCAAAATATGATGAATGCATATTGGCGACTTGAAATGTTTTCGCTCATAAAAAGCCAACTTGAGAATGTAATTGGGCGTAAATGAGGGTGTTTTGCGTGTTTGTTGTGTTGATGGCAATGTAACCATATGCCACACCCGGCAAAAGGCGGCTGAGTGTGCGCGTAGTGTGAGTGGATGAGCGGCGTCGGTTAGCGGTGGGCGGTCTCATCAGCCGGCAAAGAGGCAACGGGCGGCCCGGGCGATTCGAGCGCTGCTTTAGCTCACATGTCAACGCGCCCAGACAACAACAATAAAGGCGACACACCACAATAAAAAAAGAGAAATAAAGAGAGCAGGAAAAAAAACCAACAACAATATACATGGAATCAAGAAACGGATCGGCATATAATAGCGCAGCATCAGTCAGAGTGGGTGAGGGGCGAGGACGACCCACTGGGCAGAAGGTCGACTCGAACACTCCTCCCGCTGCTTTTTGGCTGCTGTTTTTAGCTGAATCATTTGCTGCTCCTGCTCCTGCTGCTCCTGCTGCTGGTGTTGTTGTAACGGTTGACCAAATCAATTCCAACTTCTTTACCAGATATGCTAATGGCAATCGCCTCTGGCTCACTGGCTCACTGGCTCATGCACTCAGCACTTTGATATCATTTTGATATCCTTATTGTTATTCAAATGCCATCAGCCGGATATCCTGTGTGTATGTGTGTGTTTGTGTTGTGTCCATGTTCCATCTAGCATCTTCTATCTGCCATCTTTTTGTTTCCATCATGTTCTTTTTCTGTGCTCTAGTCAAGCGTTTCATCGCAAGCATTTATCATCGCATTAGACATGCACTCAACTATTTCTATATCTCGATATTTCTGTATATTTTATGCAAATCAAAAGGCAAATAAAAAATAAATAAAAAAATACAAAAACTAACACAAATATTCACTTTCCAATCATGCGAATGGCACTCGAGTCAACTTCATTGCTGATGTCAGCTCAGCCGTTCGGAAAGTCAATCAATGACAATTAGTTATGCCAATGGAAGGACATGATTTGAAGATATTTTTATCTGATTTCTTGTTTATGATTCTATATGCTGTTGGTATAGCTATATAAGAGTTTATAGTATATCAATTTAAGTAAAGTTTCTTTATATATGCCACTAGAGAAGAAAGCGAGAAAATGTGCTTGATAAGAGACATAATTGTGTGTGATTCATACTTGAGCACTGTAATTCTAATTAGCTTCGCTTTATAGCATTATCGAATCTTCGAGATCTCGTTTCGTTTCTAGTATAAATGCAACGCGCTGTAACCTTATCTAGTTAGTCTCGCAAGCTGTTCAATATGAAATACGCTGCATTGATATACCTGCTACTCCTATGCTTTGGCACTGCAATAGCTAAATTGTTTTATAAGCATTCGAATAGGTTTCTCTAATAACATATGTTACTTAACAGTTTGTTAACATTTTAGCTGCTTGCAGAGATTTGCCTGCCGATAAGGGTCCATGCAGCCACAAGGAATTCAAATGGACCTATTATGCTTCGAAGAATTACTGTAAATTATTCCTTTATGGGGGATGTCATGGCAACGCAAATCGTTTTGATAGTCTCTATGAGTGCCGGAAAAGGTGCAAATAAATATGTAAACTTTAGTTGGGCGGCCTGACTAAGAGATACCCTGATCTAAGTGGAAAAAGTAGAAGAATTTATAATGTTACTTTATATATATAATTTATTATTAAATTTGGCTATTTTCTCGTAAACCCTTTGGCTTTAGGGCTTTCCAATTGTCAGTAATATTTTCGGCTAACAAATGGTCAGGTGCAAAAACAATTAACACCTGCTGTTGTCATTGTTAATTTGCATAAATAATTATCAGAGAGTACATTGAAATGATTTTGACTTTGACTCAAGACAGAAAGTAAACAATTTTCGAATTCAACATCAACTTTATTGCAATTTTTAAGTTGATTTGCATTTAAGTTTTTTTTATCTAAATTACTTTAAGACATTGCTAAAACTATGATAAGTGTATATTATATTTCCTTAAAATCTTTGACAAAATGTTTTTTTTTTTTCTAGTTAGCTCATTCAATTCTAGTTCTAGTTCTTTAGTTTCGATTTCTTTTAATACAGCATTGCAATTCTAGTTAGCTTCGCTTAATAGCATTATATCAATATATATTATATAATAATATATAATGATTTTTTTTCCTTTTTTTAGACAAACAATTTGCAGTTTCATATACTTATCACCAAATGTCTTTCCATTAAGTTTACATATTTTAAATAGTTTCATTTTCGCTTTGTAATTAATTCTTTATGCAAATTCGATTTGTACACTGGATTTTCCTTGCTATATAGGTTTATCGAATAAGTCTTTCGACAGACGACTTTTAATATATCAAGTTTTATAAAAATGAAATACATTGTTTTGTGTTGTGTGCTCTTGGTATGGATTGCCAATGCAATAGCCCAACGAATTTGTAAGAATTCGATAAACTACTCGATTGATATTTATTACTTAGAGTTTATTATCCCTATTTAGCTCCTTGCAGATATCAGCCTGCCTTTAAGGGTCCGTGCAACGATATGGTTGTAAGATGGACCTACTATCCTAAGACGATGGCCTGTAAATTATTCATATTTGGGGGCTGCTTTGGCAATAGGAATAACTTTAAAAGCATCTATGAATGCAAAAAAGCGTGCTGTAAATTTGGATGTTTTAAATTTCCAAATATAAAACCTAAGCCACGAAAACATAAATGCTGAAAAATAAAATCTATAAAGTCAATATTTATTCACAATATAATTTACTCTTTATTCTCGAAGATCTTTCTCAGCACTAAAGGCAGTTCCAGACTGAATTTGTGCCTAATTTGAAATCTCTTTAGATACAGGAAATTATTATTATAATTATGTGCCAAACTATGAAAAAAAGCAACATCAGATTTCAAGCTGAATTTGCCAAATAATTTATGCACAACTAACTAAATATGTTATTAGATGCCGAGGCGCATAAAATCGGAGCTACTTAAACATGTAAACAGCCGCATGCCCAGGCAGAGGCCAAAAATCAAATGAGCTATATACATATACTTGAACATATAATACACATATATAAATATATATATATATATACAAGTATTTACCTATGTGTATCGGGGTCGTTGATGTTTGCGCGCACGAATGCTTGAATAATAAATTGGGCAAATATTTTAATATTCATCATGCAATTAAAATAAGCCGCTGACTCGCGCTCAGCAACAAACAAACAACAGAGTCCCAACCCCAACCCCAACAACAACAACAACAACAACAGCTTTGGGTTGCCTAATATAATAAGCGTATAATGTTCAGAGCAGGAGCTTTAAGTGAGTGAGCTCGTGAAGCAAGTAGCAAAATAATTATGGCCCAAGGTAGATTCAACATAGAGAATTAGCTGAAAATGAAATCTGGTTTAGACTTGTCTCTCAAATATCCTGTAAACTCAGCTCAACTTAAAGTAAACATATTTCACAATTCGAAATGAAGTTCAAGGAATTCTTCATTGACTCTGCTGAGAAACAGTTTTGAGCATTTGAAAATAGTTCACGGAAATCATATAATTTCCATAATTATAATCACTTTTATGAATATTTCATAGGTCCAGGGTATTTCGTGGAAAAAAAAGAGACGAAACTTTTGCCAACACAAACATTTTTGCGGAAATTGAGTTTGGTTTCACGAAAGTGGGGGCCCGCTAAGCCCGTTGAGGTGTTGATTGCTCGAGTTTAATTTGTTAGAATTGCGTAAAGCATTAAAATGTTTGCCAGAAAAATTAAGAGCAAGGGTGTGTGCGTGTGTGTGTGTGTGTGGGGGGGGGGGGGGGGGGGATGAGGGCAACATGTGTAAAAATTCATTAAGCCAAGACGGGTTAAAACTTTCTCCTTGCCAAACGGCAATCTGTGAAAAGTGCGAAAATTTTAAGAAAACTTTTATGTGCGCTAGGTGAGCATGTCTCTTTCCCACTCTTCCTCTCTCTCGCTCTCTCTCTCGCTCCCTGTCTGACATTGACAAACGCTTCAGTCACACACACACACACACACACACACACATAGAGCAGCCTTCTTCCTCTGCTACACTTGGCCCACAGCAAAAGTTATGTACTAACTAACGAGCTCAACGACAACACTCGAGCTTCTGAATGTCTTAATTAGGAGTGCGAGAGCAGCCAGCCTCTGACTGGGCATGCCGTTGAGTGTTGCAATTAGGGCGGCAGCAGAGACCTGGCCGGGCTGACTTTGCTGGCTGGGCGTGGGGTTATGTCAAATAGACTCGCCTGTCGCCTGCGGCTCTTAGCGTTGATGCTGCCAACAATTTCTCAGACAAGACATACCAAATCTCCCTCCAGCTCACCCATCTATATCTCTCTCTCTGTCGCTGTCTCTGTCTCTCTTTCTCTCTCTTGGCGGCAGCTGTTGGATGTGCACATGCAAAATTTAATTACGACCAAAGGATGAGTGCTTAATTATACGCAAACATTTAAGTTTACTGCTTTTTTCGCTGCAACCCGAACAGAGAGCACAGCTCGCCGCTCGAGTCTGCAAATGGAATCTGCAACTATAAATACTATATTGTATGTGGAAGTGCGAGTGTCTATCCACTACTACAGTCTCTATTTGTTAAGTCTTGCTTTAGCTTTATATCCATTTAACTTTGGGTTGAAGGTTCTATTTGGCTATATTTAACAAAATGTGTATTGAAGCATTTATATGAATTTTACTTGAATTTTTTCGTGAGTTTTTGCATGTTTATAATTTTATTTCAATATTCTAGAATAAATATATAAAAATATGAATATATATAAATAAATAAAATATACTTCGAATTTCACTGAAATTTATTATAAAATATTCTTAGAATTTCACTCAAATGGGCGTAAAATGTTTTCTTTTAAAAATTCAAAATCTCATCCTAATCCAATGTCCTTTCAATCACTTTACAAATAGCTTACAATTCTTTGAAAAATTCATAAAATAAATAATGAAAATTGTGAAAAAAAAAAACAGAAAACAGAAAAATTACGCATTCGCCGCATACAAAATTCTGTTTCAAGCCAAATAGTGTGCAGCAGCTGACCCCCCTCACTCAGCCAGCTGTAAGTACGAAAAGCGGCCAAAAACCTCAACAAAAAAAAAAGAAGAAGAAAATCAGGGCTGAATTAGGGCAAGGGCGAACAGGACGTGAGGGTGGGCAAAATGCAAAAGCCAAAAACCGTCAAGTTTAGAGCGGAAAAAACAAGTGAAAAGAATTAAAAGCGACAGCCGCGACGACTGTGGCCCAGCGGCTGTGGTCGCGACATTCGGCCGTCTCTCTGCCACGGCCAGGTTTTTTTTTCTTCTTCTTTTTTTGCCCACAACTCGATTAGCATTCAGAGATTTGTTCGGCACTCCATCTGCTCCCTGATCCACTCCATAGACCTGTCTGCTGTGCTGTGGGCCTCGCCGCACTAAGAGTTATTAAATTTTGGACACATTTGCATCCAACTCCATGTGTCCCACAGGACTAGATCCAAATGGACTAAACGCTGAAAAGCTTATCGCAAATTGAAATAAATTAAATTGCATTTTCTTTTCCATATACTCACAGCAGAGGGAGAGAGAATTTAGTTAAAAATGATATGGAAAATAATTCTCATTGGTTTGAAATAAATTTTTTTAATTTCCCAAAAATTAGAATTTTGTTGAATATATATTAAAATATTTATACATATATTTTTATATAACAAATATATTTAGTTAACAATAAGAATTTCTTAATTTTTTTACGTTACTAAAGCGAATCTTTTCATATTTCTACATATGCTATAAATTAGTACAAAGAAAGAAGGAAAATGAATATAAATATATAACATAGAGTATACAATATTCGTAATCTCTTCTACACTTTTTTTTTATCAAATTCCTATAGTTTTTTGTATCTATTAATTTTGCATTGAAATACTCTCACATGCCATTGAGTTCATTTGGTTATGAGTTTTCAAATATGCATAAAAAAGAGGCCTCAATTATGCCTAATAAAAAACGTTGTTAATTTTATTAATGGATTATGCCATTCATACAATTTATCTATATCATGCAACATTATATGCTTATGTATATTCACTTTTTTTCGTTCTAAAAACTGTTTGGCTCGCTTATCAATTAAAATTGTTTAAATTGCATTAACTGCTTGTCCGTGTCCCCGGACAAATGGGAGTTGCTGTTGCTGTATGACCTAAGCGTTATATTTCATTCAATTAAAACGAGTAGAGGGGCCTAGACAACAACAACAAGTGAGAACAGCTGCTGCCTTTTTTGTACATACATATATGTATGTATACAAAATATTTAGGTTTATTAATAATAATGCAATTACGCATAAAAATGTTTTAATTTATTTCAATTAAGCGTTAATTAAAAGCTGTGTCGTTTGTTTGTGTGTTGGGTGTCATAAAAAAATTAAAAGCAAACCATTTGCCATTGCATATTTAAAGCACACACACACATCTAGAATTGTGAAATGTATAACAAAAGAGCAGGAGAGAGGAAGAGGGAGAGAGAGAGCTGAAAGGCCACAGCGATCATTAACTTTCCCATTGCTGAGCCTGTCAAGTGAATGGGGTTAAATTTCTTTCTCAAGCTAGGCGTGCGATAAAAACTGAGTCATAGACGGATGCTAGTATAGGAGCTATGTGAAATAAATATAATTTCTGGAAGCTGAGGCACTTAGAACTGACCAAAAGAAAATGATAATCTATCAATTTTATTTTATTGAGCTGAGCTGTTGTATTATATTTGCAATTCATATCAATGGGATGCAGTAATATTACTATTAATTTTAATTATCTCCATCTGTTAACCGCTAGATTTGACAATGATACAAGCACCTCCCGTCAAAGTCTGCGAATATTTAAAAATTTTGAATGCAACGCATTTGATCACACTTTCACATAGTTTTCGATTTCTTTGCTCAGACTTGACTATAATATTTAAATAAATTATGAGAATATCTTATAGTTAAATATAATCTACTATATTAACTATATATGAGCTCTGTATTAAACTGTTTTTCTTTGACTTGTAGCAATTGCGGCTTTCGACCCGTGCTCAGCGAGCAGAGCGCTGTGGCCGCAGCAGCAGCGGCAGCGGCAGCGGCTCAGCGCAACGCGAATCATCCACCGTTATTTCTGCCGCCGCATCTGGCGGCTCAGTTTTCGCATCAGCCGCTCTTTCCGGGCCTCAAAGGTGGGTGGACTAATGGCATAATCTCTATCGATGTGCTGTCAATCAAAGCGTCAATGTGCCAGTAAAAAAAAAAAAACAAAAAAAAAAAAAAAAAGAAAATCAAAAACAATTGCTAATCAAATTAGCAGCTGTTGCTGGCGCAAAGATGATGATGATGATGATGATGCATTGACATCAAAAGCAATTTTCAAATTGATAATTTTAATTTATACAAACATCTTTTTCTCCCTCCCCTCCGTCAGGTGTTTCGCCGTTTCAGAGTCTCTGCTCGTGCTGCTCGTTGAAGCCGCCACCGCTGCCGCCATCATCGACGGCGTCGTCTTCGGTAATGGCGCCTCTCAGTGTGCCTGTGAGCAGCAGCTCGGCAGCCAGCTCGCCAGAGTCACCCAAGTCCAGTGGCGGTAGCTCACACGATCCACGCTCCAATTCAGTGGCGGAGCTGCGACGCAAGGCGCAGGAGCATTCAGCTGCATTGCTCCAATCGCTGCATGCAGCAGCTGCTGCGGGCTTGGCTTTTCCGGGTCTCCACTTACCGCCGCTCTCCTTCGCCCATCATCCGGCACTGGGGCATGCTGTCAATCACAATAATAACAACAACAATACCAATGCGCTGCGCATGAAGCACGAGGCGCAGGACATGACGGCCAGTACCATGAATGGCTTGGGTCCGGGCGGTGGTGCAGGCACAACTAGCTCCACATCGGCAGCGCTCCTCGATCTGGCCGAATCGGCAGCGGCCTATCATCATCATCAACAGCAGCAATTGCAGCAACAGCAACAGCAACAGCAACAGCAACAGCAGCAGCAACATCATGCCACATTGTCGCCTCCAACCACGCCCACGCAACTACAATCACAGCAGCTGCCAAACACAGCCGCTGCAGTGCGTCCCGAGTCGCCGGCAGCAGCAGCAGCAGCAGCCGCATCCATCAATGGCAACGCGTTGCCAAGCAAAACAGAATAAGCAACATTATAATAATAAATATTATACAATTTAAGATTATATAAAACTATATGAATATAAATATATTTATATATATATATATATATATATATATATATATATATATATATAAATATATTCCATGTGGCGGACTTAGTATTTAAGCATTAGTTTTACGCATTTAGAGGGCAACACACACACAATAAAAATTCACATTCGAAATACGTTTAGATTACTTAGCTAGACTTTTAGAGATTTACAGGTGGCAATGAGCAGTTGAAAATCTAATAAAAGAGAGTGTAAGCAAGAGAGAGAGAGAGAGGGAGAGAGATAGCATAAGAGAGAGAGAGGGAGCATAAGAGAGAGTGAGTGCTATCAGACGTAGGTAGAACTTACAGATAGAGAAAGTTTTATTTAAAGAATATTTTTCTTTGAATTTTTGATATTTGAATTTTAATATTTTAAAATTTATAAATAACTTTGTACACAAAAAAACTGACAAAAAATGTTTGTTTTTTTTTTTTTATTATTATTATTATTATTTTTTTTTTTTTTTTTTTTGTACTATTATATTAATTTCAATATAAATATTTTAATCTAAAAGAAAACTGTCACATATATTTTTCAATCTCTCGGATACATCTCTCGTAGTTAGAGTAGACACCGACCTGTGGCCCCATAACGACGCCGACGCAATCACTTTTCATGAAAATAGTTTTGAGAATTCAGCTGGCAGAGCCACTTCAATTGATTATAAATAATACAAAAATATGCATTATAATATATAGTACATATATATACATATAAAACACATACTCTTGTATAGAATGAACAGATAGCTAAGCAATAAAACATCTGCCTAGACTAGACTAGTGTATCTCACAGCAAAAAAAAAAAAAAAAAAAAAAAAAGAATAATAATTAATTAATTAAAATAAAAAATATCAAGCCTACAGCAAGAAAACCCCACAAGTATTGACAACACAGTTAATTAAAGTTAAATCAAGTTAAATAAAACAATAAATGATCATATTACAAACAAACAACAAATTATTAAAAACTCAAATAAAAACCATTTTTATTTCATAAGCATTGAAAATTATTTCACTCAAAATTTGCAAGTCTCTTCACATTCGCTTTGCGAATTGAAGCGATTATTATTGCCCTGGCAGCCACCATAGTTGAATACGACGCACTCACTGGTTTCTTCATCATATGTCCATGAACGCGTCTTGGCACGACACGGTCCGACCATACGAGAGGTCTCACCACAGACAGCTGATGATTAGAAAGAGCAAGAGTTAGAGAGAAGTGTGTGTAGAATAA
The DNA here is from genome assembly GCA_030914345.1 of Drosophila koepferae. NCBI lineage: Eukaryota > Metazoa > Arthropoda > Insecta > Diptera > Drosophilidae > Drosophila > Drosophila koepferae. The sequence goes on from JAUESR010000207.1 coordinate 8,666,090, forward strand.
TTTATAAATGATTTTTAATAAATTTAATTTTAAATAAGCAGAAAAATAAAGAAATATATATGCAAATTTTAATAAACAAAATAATAATAATACGCATACATATGTATATTAAATGTACAGATGATTAAGAAGCAAAACTCGCTAATAACTGTTTACCGTTTGAACTTTCCTGCGCTATTCGCGATATCAGCCAAAAAAATCATACTCTCGCACTCTCTCTCTCTCGCTCTCTCTCTCTAAGCAAGAGCCTTCGGCTTCGGTTCTTTTCGTTTTGGTGTTCGGTTTACGCTTAGTGCGCTGAACTTGGTATTCGTGTAATGCTCTTTTGCCGAACATCGTTTAGGTAGCGATACGAATGACGCTGCAGGCTGCAGCAATGAGTTTTAATGAGCAGACAATTTAAAGAGTCTTTGCAAATTATCTTCATATTCACATACGCAAGTTCACATATACAAAATACTTGTTGCTTCAACGCTCAGGGAAGTGTGAGTGAAAGAGACTTATTTGCAGACATTGAGAAAGGGTAAACAGTAGTAATTGGCGAGCTCTGTTAAGAAACCAAACATTTGCTTTAGGTAACAACAACGATAAGGAAATCTTTTCAAATCAGTGAAAAATGATAAATTTGTGCAGATTTAACTTTGATTATGAAATGCGGAGCCTTCACTATGGACTCCAATATGTTGTATTTTAGAACTTACAATTCTTGAGGATGGCCAGCACAGAGCCCAGGAGCGCGCACAGCAGCAGCAGCATAGCGAAGTATTTCATCTTGAATTGAATTTAGATATTGAACTGATATTTGGTCACTATATCGTTGGAAACTGAGTTTGAGCCGCCATGTGGCGATTCTTAAATAGGCAGAACCCGGCTGGAGACATCTGTGTGGGTCAAGCAAACAAAAAAACGTTAAAATAACGTGAAATTTCTTGTTTATTTTTCACAAGTTACGCTTCGGTTATTTAACAATTGAATTTTGCCAGCACTTGAAACTGGTTTGAGGTGCATTGAGATACATTGGGCCAACTTAGTCCTTGCACGCCTTTTCGCATTCACTTTGGCTGCCAAATTGGTTATTATTGCCGCCACATCCACCAAAGACGAACTCAATGCAGGCATTCTTGGACGCATCATAGGTCCAGCTGGGCATATAGGCCATACAGGCAGCGCCATCCTGTTCCATGCCTGCCTTCGAGTGCTGTTCATTGCACATGTCTAAGGGAGAATAGATGCTGGGATTTAACTATGTCTAAGAATCGTTTACACTTCTACTCACCTGGCTTGGCACTCACCGTGTCGAGCCACAGCAGCAATCCAAGTGTTGCAAGCCAGAGATATTCGTACTTCATATTCCAATTGAAACTGTATTTGCTGCAGTCCACATCGGCGCTTTATAAGGCAGCAGTAGCAGCAGCAGCAGCAACAGCAGCAGCAACATCATGCCACTTTGTCGCCTCCAACCACGCCCATGCAGCTACAATGACAGCAGCTGCCAAACACAGCCGCTGCAGTGCGTCCAAAGTCGCCGGCAGCAGCAGCAGCAGCAGTCGCATCCATCAATGGCAACGTGTTGCCAAGCAAAACAGAATAAGCAACATTATAATAATAATTATTATAAATTTTAAAATTATATAAAACTATATGAATACAAATATATATATATATTCCATGTGGCAGACTTAGTATTTAAGCATTAGTTTTACGCATTTAGAGGGCAACACACACACAATAAAAATTCACATTCGAAATACGTTTAGATTACTTAGCTAGACTTTTAGAGATTTACAGGTGGCAATGAGCAGTTGAAAATCTAATAAAAGAGAGTGTAAGCAAAAGAGAGAGAGATAGCATAAGAGAGAGACGGAGAGAGAGAATTCAGTTGACAGAGCCACTTCAATTGATTATAAACATCAACAATAATGAAAAATATGCATCATAATATATAGTATATATATACATACATATATACACATACTATTGAAAGCTAAGCAATAAGACATCTGCCTAGACTAGACTTATCTCACAGCAACAAACAAAAACAATTAAGAAGGCTCTAGTCGAGGCGGCTCGACTACGAACCCTGCAAAAAAAGTGATACTCTTCTTCTTTACGCACTTATGAGCGCGCGCTCTGCTAACCGCGCAGTTGCTGTCGTGGCTTGGAGGCGGGTTGGGCTGAATTTTGGACGCCCATAACTCAATTTCTAGATAGACTATCTTTATGAAATTTTCAAAGTAGATTAAATTTCAGCTCTCTAGCTTTTGTAGTTTCCGAAATCTCGACGTTCATATAGACGGACAGGGCTAGATCAACTTATTTTTTTATGCTGATCAAGAATATATATACTTTATGGGGTCTGCGACGTCTCCTTCTGCCTGTTACATACATTTTCACAAAACCATTATACCCTGAATTCCCATTTTCAATGGGTTCAGGGTATAATGAATAAAATAAAATAAACAAGTAAGAAGGCTCTACTGGAGACGGCTCGCTACAAGATACCCTGAGCCCTTCAAAAAAAAAAAAAAAAAAATAAATAAATAAATAAATAAATAAAATAAAAAAATTATACTCTTCTTCTTTATGTACTTATAAGCGCGCGCACTGCTAACCACGCAGTTGCTGCCGTTGGGGGTGGATTGGGCTGAACGGACGCTTATAACCCCATTTCTAGATGAACGATCCTTATGAAATTTTCAGAGTAGATTAAAAGTATCTAAATGTATCTATTTGCCATATTTCAAGCCTTTAGTATGAATTTTTTGCATATTGGTAGCGAGAGGAGCGTCGAAAATCTAAAAATTACAAAATCTGCGTATCCATAATATTTGTCGAAATATATAAATTTGAAGTGTCTAGCTCAAACGGTGTAGAAGTTATGCCCAAAAAACGTAAAAAATGGAAACGAATTTTCGATTTATCGATAATTTGGAAATAGGATGAGTTTTCGAAAAAACAAAACAAACTTGGAATGCGTAACTAACATACGAGTATTCCTGTAAAATTTGAGCTCTCTAGTATTTGTAGTTTCCGAAATCTCGACGTTCATACGCACGGACTGTCGGACAGACGGACAAACGGACGGGCAGACGGACAGGGCTAGATCAACTTATTTTTTATGCTGATCAAGAATATAAATATATACTTTATGGGGTCTGCGATGTCTGCCTTCTGCCTGCTACATACATTTTCACCAAACCATTATATCCTGAATTCACATTTTCAATGGGTTCAGGGTATAAAAATATCAAGCGCATAGTAAGAAAAACCCATAAGTATTGACAACAACACAGTTAATTAAAGTTAAATCAAGTTAAATAAAACAATAACTGATCATATTAACTCAAATAAAAACCATTTTTATTTCATAAGAATTGGGAATGATTTTAATTATTATTTCCGCAAAACTCTGCACATTCGCTTTCCGAAATGATTTTAGCATTCTCGTCCTCGCAGTCAAAGTCGAATTCCACGCAGCTACTGGATTCAGTAGTCACACGTCAATGACTTGCTACCACAGTTAGCTGATGACAAGAAAGAGTAAGAGTTAGAGAGAAATGTGTTTAGAATGAATTATAGTAATACATTTAATTTTAAATAAAAAGAAAAATAAAGAAATATAAATAGTAATATAAATAATTATAATACGCATACATGCATATGTATATTAAATGCACAGATGACAAAGAAGTAAAACTCGCTAATAACTGTTTACCGTTTGAACCTTCGTGTGCTATTTGCGATATCAGCCGAAAAAAAAAAATCATACTCTCGCTCTCTTTCTCTCTCTCTCTCTCTCTCTCTCTCTCTCTCTCTAAGCAAGAGCCTTCGGCTTCGGTTCTTTTCGTTTTGGTGTTCGGTTTACGCTTAGTGCGCTGAACTTGGTATTCGTGTAATGCTCTTTTGCCGAACATCGTATAGGTAGCGATACCATTGACGCTGCAAGCTGCAGCAATGAGTTTAAAGAATCTTTGCAAATTATCTTCACATTCACATACGCAAGTTCACATATACAAAATACTTGTTGCTTCAACGCTCAGGGAAGTGTGAGTGAAAGAGACTTATTTGCAGACATTGAGAAAGGGTAAACAGTAATTGGCGAGCTCTGTTAAGAAACCAAACATTTGCTTTAGGTAACAACAACGATAAGGAAATCTTTTCAAATCAGTGAAAAATGATAATTATGTGCAGATTTAACTTTGATTATGAAATGCGGAGCCTTCACTATGGACTCCAATATGTTGTATTTTAGAACTTACAATTCTTGAGGATGGCCAGCACAGAGCCCAGGAGCGCGCACAGCAGCAGCAGCATAGCGAAGTATTTCATCTTGAATTGAATTTAGATATTGAACTGATATTTGGTCACTATATCGTTGGAAACTGAGTTTGAGCCGCCATGTGGCGATTCTTAAATAGGCAGAACCCGGCTGGAGACATCTGTGTGGGTCAAGCAAACAAAAAAACGTTAAAATAACGTGAAATTTCTTGTTTATTTTTCACAAGTTACGCTTCGGTTATTTAATATTTGAATTTTGCCAGCACTTGAAACTGGTTTGAGGTGCATTGAGATACATTGGTCCTACTTAGTCCTTGCAAGCCTTTTCGCACTCACTTTGGCTGCCAAATTGGTTATTATTGCCGCCACATCCACCAAAGACGAACTCAATGCAGGCATTCTTGGACGCATCATAGGTCCAGCTGGGCATATAGGCCATACAGGCAGCGCCATCCTGTTCCATGCCTGCCTTCGAGTGCTGTTCATTGCACATGTCTAAGGGAGAATAGATGCTGGGATTGGTCTAAGAATCTTTTACACTTCTACTCAAGCCAGAGATATTCGTACTTCATATTCCAATTGAAACTGCATTTGCTGCAGTCCACATCGGCGCTTTATAAGGCCCAGTACATATAGACAGACATCTTAGACATCTGCAGAAGTACAGCAGATGGCCGGTGGCTTATCTGTGCTGTACTCACCGCCAAACGCAATGGGTCAACATGGAATGTCCACATCGATAACAGCACGGAACTAAGGCTTTAATCCACCGAGTGCCTATATTGAGCTGAGATAACCAGCAATGCTGTTCTATTTTTCCCCCATACTTTTTCATGATGTGTACAGAAATTTTTAGCAAGTAACAAGTAAGAAGGCTCTAGTCAAGATGGTTCTACTACGAGATACCCTGAACTCTGCAAAAAAAAAAAAAAAAAACAAATTTCTTATAACTCCATTCCTAGATGGGTGATGTTCATGAAACTTTCGGAATATATTAATAGCAGCCAAATGTGTGCATTTGTCAAATTTCAAGTCTCTAGTATATGAAATGCGTTTTTTACATATTGGAGGCGATGGGGGCGTGCCATCAAACATTTAAAAATTACAAAATCTGCATATTCATAATATCTATCGAAATAAATCAAACGGTCTATAAGTTCCCATTTTCAATGGGTTCAGGGTATAAAAATATCAAGCCTATAGTAAGAAAAACCCACAAGTATTGACAACAACTCAGTTAATGAAAGTTAAATAAGACTCAAATGAAAACCATTTATATTTCATAAGTATTGGAAATGATTTCACTCAAGCACTCCGCAATACCCTGCACATTCCCTTTGCGAAACGATTTCAGCATTCTTCTCCTTGCAGTCAATGTCGATTTCCACTCAGCTCTCCGTTACATACCCATGTGTGGTTACAGAAAGCTGATGACAAGAAAGAGTAAGAGTTAGAGAGAAATGTGTTTAGTAGAATGAATTATAGTAATACATTTAATTTTAAATAAAAAGAAATATAAATAGAATATAAATTAATAATTTGAATATTTTAATAATATACAAAATAATAATAATACGCATACATACATATGTATATTAAATGCACAGATGACTAAGAAGCAAAACTCGCAAATAACTGTTTACCGTTTGAACTTTCGTGCACTATTCGCTGATATCGCAGCCGAAAATAATCATACTCTCGCTATCTCTCTCTCTCTAAGCAAGAGCCTTCGGCTTCGGTTCTTTTCGTTTTGGTGTTCGCTTAGTGCTGAATTTGGTATTCGTGTAATGCTCTTTTGCCGAACATCGTATAGGTAGCGATACCATTGACGCTGCAGACTGCAGCAATGAGTTTTAATGAGCAGAAAATTTAAAGAGTCTATGCAAAAATTATCACATACGCATGTTCACATGTACAAAATACTTGTGAGTGAAAGAGATTTACATATTTGCAGACTTTGAGAAAGGGTAAACAGATATTGGCGAGCTCTGTTAAGAAACCAAACATTTCCTTTAAGTAACAGGAACGATAAGGAAATTTTTTCAAATCAGTAATAAATGATAATTATGTGCAGATTTAACTTTGATTGATTATCAAATGCAGAACCTTCACTATGGACTCCAATAAGCTGTATTGGAGAACTTACAATCCATGGGGATGGCCAGCACAGAGCCCAGGAGCGCGCACAGCAGCAGCAGCATAGCGAAGGATTTCATCTTGAATTGAATTTAGATATTGAACTGATATTTGGTCACTATATCGTTGGAAACTGAGTCTGAGCCGCATGTAGCGATCCTTAAATAGGCAGAAAACGGCTGGAAACATCTGAGTAGGTCAAGCAAACATAAATAGCGTTAAAATAACGTGAAATTTCTTGTTTATTTTTCACAAGTTACGCTTCGGTTATTTAATATTTGAATTTTGCCAGCACTTGAAACTGGTTTGAGGTGCATTGAGATACATTGGTCCTACTTAGTCCTTGCAAGCCTTTTCGCACTCACTTTGGCTGCCAAATTGGTTATTATTGCCGCCACATCCACCAAAGACGAACTCAATGCAGGCATTCTTGGACGCATCATAGGTCCAGCTGGGCATATAGGCCATACAGGCAGCGCCATCCTGTTCCATGCCTGCCTTCGAGTGCTGTTCATTGCACATGTCTAAGGGAGAATAGATGCTGGATCGCCTCGAGTGGACTATGTCTAAGAATCGTTTACACTTCTACTCACCTGGCTTGGCACTCACCGTGCCGAGCCACAGCAGCAATCCAAGTGTTGCAAGCCAGAGATATTCGTACTTCATAATCCAATTGAAACTGCATTTGCTGCAGTCCACATCGGCGCTTTATAAGGCCCAGTACATATAGACAGACATCTTAGACATCTGCAGAAGTACAGCAGATGGCCGGTGGCTTATCTGTGCTGTACTCACCGCCAAACGCAATGGGTCAACATGGAATGCCCACATCGATAACAGCACGGAACTCAAGCTTTAATCTACCGAGTGTCTATATTGAGCTGAGATAACCAGCAAATAATATATGTATATGTAGTTGGAATCTAGTCAATGCTGTTCTATATTTTCCCCCATACTTTTTCATGATGTGTAAATAAATTTGTAGCTTCAAAATTCTCTTCAATTGAAAATAAACGTCTATAATAAAACAAGTAAGAAGGCTCTAGTCAATACGGTTCGACTACAAGATACCCTGAACCCTGCAAAAAAAAAAAAAAAAAAACAAATTTCTTCTTCTTCTCTCAAATTTCAAGACTCTAGTATATAATATGCGTTTTTTGCATATTGGAGGCGATGGGGGCGTGCCATCAAAAATCTAAAAATTACAAAATCTGCGAATCCATAATATCCATCGAAATCAAACGGTGTATAAGTTACACAGGGTTAGATCAACTTATTTTTGTATGCTGATCAAAAATATTTATACTTTATGGGGTCTGCGACGTCTCCTTCTGCCTGTTACATACATTTTCACAAAACCATTATACCCTGAATTCACATTTTCAATGGGTTCAGGGTATAAAAAAAAAGTATGAAAAACTCAAATAAAAACCATTTTTATTTCATAAGCATTGGAAATGATTTCACTCAATCATTACAAAACTCTTGACATTCGTCTCGCGAATTGTAGTGACGACGAGCACTCTCATTGCAGCTATTATATTCTAATTCCGTGCAATTCCAGGCTTCAACACATATCCATTTATTTATATCACAGCCAGCTGATGACAAGAAAGAGTGAGAGTTAGAGAGAAGAGTGTTTAGTAGAATGATTTATAAATGATTTATAATAAATTTAATTTTAAATAAAAAGAACAAGTAAGAAAGCTGTAGTCGAGAATGCTCGACTACGAAATCCCCTGAGCCCTTCTTCGAAGGATTCATATTCCAAGAATGTCTCGTTTCGATTCTCCACGCGTATGAAACTATACATGCAAAAACACGAGCACACACACACGCTGATCTACGCTTGTACGCCTATATGTGTGTAAGCATTGCAGGCGGCCCTCTGTCTCGCTGCCTCTCTTGTTGGGCCGCGTGGATATTGCTGCCATAACTTCTTTGATTAATAATTCTGTGTCTAGGCGGACAATCGTATTCAACTGCTCTGATTATTATCATGACATTAATATCTACATATGTATGTATGTATACATACATATGTATGTCAAATAAAACTGCATGTCTCTATTATTTGAAATAATAAATCATACTCTGGCTCTCTCTCTCTCTCTAAGAAAGAGCCTTCGGCTTCGGTTATTTTCGTTTTGGTGTTCGGTTTACGCTTAGTGCTGAACTTGGTATTCGTGTAATACTCGTTTGCGGAACATCGTATAGGTAGCGATACGATTGACGCTGCAGGCTGCAGCAATGAGTTTTAATGAGTAGACAATTTAAACAGATATTGGCGAGCTCCGTTAAGAAACCAAACATTTGCTTTAAGTAACAACAACGATAAGGAAATCTCTTCAAATCAGTAATAAATGATAATTATGTGCAGATTTAACTTTGATTGATTATTAAATGCGGAATCTTCACTCTGAACTCCAGTAAGTTGTATTGGAGAACTTACAATTCGTGGGGATGGCCAGCACAGAGCCCAGGAGCGCGCACAGCA